>OZ005685.1:27957828-30807828 GCA_963930675.1 Gnaphalium uliginosum | reverse complement strand
TAGCAGTATGAAAAAGAACCCTAAGTTGCCAGAGAATAGAGAGATGATATTATTTTGTATTCTAATAAATATTAACACAAAACAACTCTTTTATATTTTTAGAATATAAAACTTGACAAGCTGCACCCTTGAACTCTTGAACTTTAGACTTCAGCCCCAATGCTCCTATAATCCTTTCCTTGATAGTCCTAGCCTCTCTTAACTTTATCCAGCTATCACAAATATATTACATCTGAAGTCCTAAATACAAACAACTTAAGTTAGTCAAGAAAGAATTTGATCCTGGTTTATGATTGATCAACTTAACATCCCCCCTCAATCTAAACCTGGAACAAGTCTATAAGTTTTAGTTTTTCACATAAAGTTGTACGTTGACTTATACCCGACCCTTTTGTGAGTATATCATCAATTCCTTATGCATACTTTTCTCTTACAAGATGTAAATCAATCTCAAAATGTTTTTTTCTCTCGTGAAACACTAGGTTGGCTGTTATTTGAATAGCAAATCTATTATCACAATACAAACTGACAGTAAGAAGATTTTTAATGTTTAAATGATTCAAAATGTTTAAAATCTACAATATCTCACAAGTAACAGCAGCCATAGTTCTGTATTCAACTTATGTAGAAGATCTTGATACACTAGCTTGTTTTTTGCTTTTCAATGATATTAAAAGCTATAAAAAAATATACAAAATTCAGTAACTGATCTTCTAGAGATATTCTATTACGTCGTACCATTATTGACAAATCATATGTGTTATTGGAATCATGGGTAAATCTATAGACTTTCATATACCGTTTTCGATCACCTTTATATAAAGCTTATACAACATAAAATTGAATACGATCGTTAAAACATTTCATATACCGTTTTCGATTACGATTGATGTATAATCACATCATATTTTTTCTAGACCGTTAGTATTCTTATACGAATTAGAACTCAAATTATTTGATTTGTTAATTGCCCCAGTTAAAGCTAATCTTATCGAATTATCCTAAATTCCAATAAACCATAAATCGAAAAAATAAGTTTGCCCTTTTAGACTTTGGACTGAAGTTAGACTGCCACTGAGAAACACACCGCCCTTCAAACAGCGAAGATCCAAATTCAAATCGCAGGCGCAATGAGCATTCGAAATCCAGTCACCGAGCGAGAACAAGATACATCATCATCAACAAATTCACAATTAATGATGAAAAAAGCAACAGAAGCTACTGATGATCTCTACAACATTCGTGACACTTATTTTACATCAGACCTAAATCAAAAGTTATCAAAATTGCAATCACAATCTCAAATCGCTCTCAATCTTCTCGATTCCATCCCTCCTGGTACCATTTCGATCCTTAACCCTTAACATTTTCAAATGATTGTATCTATCTGTTTATCTATGTACGTGTCTTTAGTGTGTGATGGTAGTGCTAATTGATTAGACTAGGGTGCGGTCAGGTTTTTTTTTTTTTTTTTCTTCTTAATTTTTGATTTGTGTCATTTGAATGCATATAATGATGTTATTTTAATGCACTATGATTTTGTTGGCCATGAATATTTGTGAGTATTTATATGCTTAGGGATGATTGTATTATAGGGGGATGATATCCAAATGATAGTGTGGATGGATTGAATTTTTTTTAGAGTGAATGTATTAAGTTACTGTGATTATCATGTGCAGAACAACGGAAATTGCCTACGGAACGTGCAATGTACGAATATTTGAAAGGGAAGTTATTGGATGTGTTCCCTGAATATTCAAAACAAGCAGAAGACCATCTTTCTAAAGCTGTATACCAAAATTTTATTTGGTTCTTGAACTAATTGTATGGTTATGACTTATTTGTATAAAAATAACTGGTTGCATTTACAGGTTAAGTTGAATCCATCTCTAGCAGACGCTTGGCTATGTTTAGGAAATTGTTTCTGGAAAAAAGGAGATTTAGACGCAACAAAGAACTGTTTTACCCTTGCGTTAAGCAAGGTTGCTTGTCAGAGTTATTTCTGTTTTTTCTTCATAATAAGTCAGTACAACTAGTGTTCATTGAGTAGCCTTCCAAAACTTTATCTTTAATTAAACTGTAGGGTCCAAACAAAAGGATACTAAGCCAACTGTCGATGCTTGAAAGACGAATGGCTCAAGGCAAGAAACATAGCTCCTCTTATGTTATTTATATGTGCAACCCGGTTCAGTGTCATTTTAATTTCTGTTTTGCTTTTGTTTGTTCATTGAGTTGTTTCTTTACCTTTCTTATCTTCATTAGGCGCGGATAATCAGGAGGAAATTGTTGTTGACAGTATTAAACATGCAAAGGAAGCTATTGCTTTAGATGTAAAGGATGGAAATTCATGGTGTAAGATTTGTTGTGTATTCTATTCCCGTTCTTTATCATCCATATGTTCATTGACTGTTTATTTAAGTGAGACATAACAAGTTACGCGCATTGTCGATTTTGACCTTCGTATTGTACTGACAGACAACCTGGGGAATGCATGTCTTACATGTTTCTTTGTGACGGGGGCATGGGATCACAGCAAATTACAGCAATCTCTGAAAGCATACCAAAATGCTGTATGTTGGAAAGCTACTTCTAAACTAATTTTTTCGCTCTTGATTCGTGCACCACTCTTCTAAAACGAGTTGAATTTGATCATTTACTTACTATTTCACGATTAACAGGAAAAAGATGAGAGCATGAAGTCGAACCCAGACCTATATTTTAACTGTGCTACTGTAAGTTTCTGTTATTTATTATCTGCTATACTTGTATTTCTGTTATCTGTTTGTCAGTTAACGAAATTGTTTTTTTTTTCAACTGTAAAGGTAAATACATATCTAGAGAACTATGAGAGGGCACTCAGTGGATTTGAAGCAGCCGCATCGAAAGATCCTTGCCTTAATGCTGCCGAGGAAGTTCAAAAGATGATTAATCTATTTGATAAGCTTGACAGTTTGTTGAAGGTGAGTTTCATTTGTAATAGTATACTCAGTAAAATGATAATAAATGTTATAGTGATCTGGAACTGAACTAGTGTCATGCTTTGTGAAAAAATACGTCATGTGAGAATAAATTCAATGTGTAAGAGATAATAAGTAAATGTACTAGAACAATACTCCGTATTAGGTCCCTTGAATAACTTCAAAATCTATATGTTTTAATATCATCAGTCCTTATAGAAAGTACGTGAGCTAGATTCATATGTGCAGAACATGAATTTCTTATTTGTTCTATTTATTATTAAGATGGATTTGAAACTTTGTAATGTTGTCGTTTGTTCTATATATTTATACCTTCACAAAAAAGTGATAAGTTGTTAAAAACATCATAGAGTTACATAATTAAATTCTTATATGGCATAAATTTTACCATTATTTTTTATTTTGAATCAAAGTAAGAATGATATGCACATATGCACATTAATACAATGGAATTATGATCATTTCCGTTGTTAGAGAAATCAGTCCCGTTCTGTTTATTTGCGAACCTTTTCCTTGAAAAAGACAATAAAAAAATCCAGGATAGTTTATCATACATTCAATCACAAAGCTCTAGTATTTGATATTAACTAATTATGTTGCAGGGACAAATTAAAGCTAAACGACTTGCTTCCTTGACATCATCTCTTGCTGAAGTCAAGTGTAAGCTACCTAACTTTATCATCTTTCACAGCCTCCATCTTTTGTGTAATGACTTTGTTTAAAACCTTAATGTATTATTTCCTGGTTTGAAGTGAACCCATCTTACAAGAGAGCCACCATTGATAATCTGTTGGATGGTCTAAACAAGAAAATTGCAGTCGTGGGAAAAGTGCTTTACTTTGTTAAGCATGATAATGCCACTCCCCTGTAAGTAATTCCAATCTGAAGCTTTTTGACCAGTTCGTCCCCTTTTTTTTTACCCGTTTTCATTTTTCATATAATTGGATTAAATTGCCTCACCTAGTTGACGGTCTCCTTGTATCCTTGTAGGTATTATGTGTTGTGTGATTCGAACCAAATATGTTTTGTTCTCACAGTATACGGGATAAACAACACTGCTGTAAGTCTCCTACAAATGTTGCATACACGCCTTTAAGCCAAAAGTTATGCAACTTCAGGAAAATTTCTGTTCATATAAACAAAAAAGTTGGGATTTTTTTTGTTTTTAAAAAAGTGCTTTGGTAATTCCGGTTATCATTTGTTGTTTCTAATGTTTTTTTCTTTTTTCTTTTCTGTACAGATTAAAGAAGGTGACCAGGTCACGCTGTTGGATCCATATTTTCATAACAATGATTTTTTATGGAGTGAAAAGGTTTGTTCTTCCGATAAATATATACATATTTCTCACTCATTTGTCATTGCATGAAAAATGTATTATGGGAGTGTAACTGGGCTGGACAAAAGTTGTTGAGTTTAGCTTTGGTTTTGGGACTGCTCGGTTCAGTCTTGGATCAACAAATTGACAGGATGACCCCTTTGATTGTGAATTGAACTGTCCATGTTATATGTAGTCTTTGTTTATTTTCAATTTCCTTTTTTATAACAAATCCAATAGTTGGCCTGAGGTTAAATATAAACTTTGCAGCACTATCAATTTAGAGCGGTACGTGTGGATTTTCTGGAGCAAGTGCATGTAAATGGAAAACCCGTCCCTTCTCACCATTCTGTTGGCTCATCTATTTATGCCCAACATAAACCTTGAAGACCTTATAGTTGTTTCTGGCATAGAGATGTATTGAAGACATATTCGAGAAAGTGACATACATGAAAACAGATATAAGAGTGCATAGTAGTGTTGGAGTTTACATTTGGATTTGGGTGGCTTTTGTTGGTGTAATTGTGTACAGACAATTCTGTCTATAACTCGTGCAAAGTTACAATACAAGGGTAAAGAGTTTGTTGAGGTGTTTTGTCACTTTATATGAAGTGATATCTGCTTATAGGTTTACAAAAACATCTGTTATTATCGTTTTGTCTTTGGTGATGGTGATTTTAATAGTTTTCTTGGATTGGATACCTTACCAAACTTGTTTTCAATAACCTATTCAGTATCTCTTTATAGTCCTTGACAAAATGATTTAGTTACATATTTACCTGTACATGTCTTAGAATTGATATTAGAATGAAATAATTTCAAGTAATTCAATCATCAATTAGAATAACCAACTATAGTCAAAGCAGTTCAAATTATCGATCTGAATCAAGAGGTCCCGATGACTCTGTTCTTAAGGACTGCACACTGCAGATTTTCTAACCATGTAGTTGTTATTGATTTGGGACTTTAGCAAGACTAAACCCCAAATGAGAACATTGTTGGTGCCAATATACGAGAAGATTTAAACTAAACAGCACAAAATGTTGGTGATTATGTTTCAAGCAGTTGACATGCTAATTTAAAGAGTATGAATTCATCAAGAAGAAAATGATAATGAAACGTGAACAGGAAATAACCCTTGATAATTGAAAAACAGGCATGGTTATGTTTTATTTCCATGTTTACTTTTGAATTTATTTATTTATCTTTAAAGAAAACAAAAGAATGGAGAAGCCATATGCCTGGGTTTCTTATACTACATTTTAACCTAACAAATGAAATGATTCCAGTATTGACTTGTACCCCTCATTTACACTTGGTTATACCTAAGCTGACTGAGTGGCAAACGTGGGACAATTTGTCATATCTACTGGTTCATCATTAGGCATAAAGATGTCAAAATTGTGTAGCTAAAACCTATCCTAGCACCAAACGGTATCAACTCAAAGTTTCTTCCCTTCACATCTACATGCATATGAGTCTCGGAAAGGAATCTCTCAGGTCGAAACTCGGTTGGGTTTGACCTTGACTATTAACCAAGTGTCTTTTGGAACATTGTAGCCACCTACCACGCAATCTTCTGAGAACTGTCTTGGTGCTCCTATTGGTGCTGCTGGGTATAACCTTAATGTCTCTTTAATAATCGCTTGGAGATACACTAGTTTGTTGATATCTGAATCATCAACATGTTTTTCCTTTCCAACAGTTCTATCTATTTCCTCTTTAGCCTTTTGAAGAACGTCGGGATTGTTTGATAAGAGCGAAAGAGCCCATGTTAACATGACGGTCATGGTATCTGCACTACTGGCAACAATATCCTACAAGATTCATGCTAAGTAATTAGTAACAAACATAAAATCAAGATCTTATTTGTTTTCTTTTGCTTGCATTTCAATTCTGCAGCTCTATATGCAAGTATTATGCGCCAGTTTTCAACAAACACATAACTTAGGCCTCTTTGGTTCGTAGAATTTGTTGGCATATGAGGGAACTGGAATCTGAATTCCATTTCAAATCCTATTTGGTTCTCAGAATGGCATTCAGACTTCATTCCAAGGTCTTTAGTTAGAAAAATATAAGGAATTGTATTTTTAGCATTCTGGATGGAATGTTATTCAATTGAATTTAAGAATTTTAACAAGAATAAATCTTTAAATTATCTACTAAAGTTGAATCTAATGTAGCAAAAGAAAATCAATACCTACAAATTAAACTCAATTATCATATTTTCCACAACTTCTAATGTTACTTTAATTGTAAACTTCAACATAATTACGATAAATGTTATCTAGTGTGAATGTCATTGTATTAGAGCATACCAAGCATGTCGACTTAATAACTGCATTAACATCATATTCTGCAAAAGCTCCAGCATCTGCAGCCAAGAGCATCACATCAATAAAGTCCTTTTCAACAATATCCTCAACAGAACCCCTCTTCGTTATGTGCTCGTCCAACCATTTCCCAAATATACAATCAATTTCTTCAAAAACACTTTTCATCGCTTTCTCATGACCACCCAAATCCAACCATCCCAAGTAAGGAAGAGCATCTGCCATCACAAAAAGTTCAAAAAAGTCGATGAATTCCCTTGTGACTTTTCGAAACCTATCCATCTCTTTTTCGTCACCACATGTGACCCCACTATACCGTTTCCCAGAAACCATTCTGAGAATTATATTCATATCTAATTCACCAAACCATTTCCCTATGTCCACCAATACTTTTCCCTCCCCATTTCTATCCTCCCTCCACTTCTCATACAAGTACAAGTTTTCAATAGAGTTCTTTAATTCTGAGACACGAACATGCTTAAGTTGCTCAAGTCGACGACTTGATAAAATATGATGTGTGGCTAGCTGCAGTTATAAGATATATTTTATTAAGATAGATAAATCAATAGAGTTTGAGAACAATCTATTATAGTAATAAAACCAAGTTATGTAGAGACACCATCCATTAATCCTCTATTTCTCCTGTCATTATTAAGATTACCTTATAGTTTGGAAGATCGCATAAAACCGCCATTTTGCTTAAACAAAATAAATATTGAGCGTGTGACTCATAAGCAGTGGTAGATCCACAAGACCACAAGTTGTAATAATAGGGATGTACTTCCCCGGTGCAATCCTCAAAAAATAAACAACTATCAAAAGATAGATTAATAGAGTTCAGTAGATATACCCAATTCAAATATGCAATAGATCAGTGGCATAGCATTTGGGCATACATTTTGTCAAGACTAAAACATGACAAATATAATGGTCCCCAAGTTTTAGCAATTTGATTGAATTTGACATAACCAGGTCCATTGGGGGCAATGGGGGGCCACAGTAACACTATAAAGCTGGTCAAGATTACTAAAAATATGGTAAACACTTGGTAGTAATTCTGGACATTACACAGGTTTTTTTAACCTTTGGATTTGCAGAAGGATTTCCATGCATGGATTTTCGAATGAATATAGTCAACATACTGATCTAAGAATGGGGAAATATGAAAGGTACTACTGTCTCTTATGTTGATTCTTACACTTCTTAAAACAAACTAAAATGCCTAATTTACCCCTCTGTCATTGAGTTACTAAAATGGAAACAAAATCACAATTTAAATATACTAGATTACCAAAAATCTTTATCTCTATATCATTACAAAAACTATTCACAAAAAGTCTAGTTCATTTGCACGACCCATTTCCATACGTACAAGCTTGAACTTGCAGCTGTCATACTCATCGAATTGATGCACAACATCAATTCCAAAACTCATTAGAAATTAACCTTTACACAATTAATCATCTTAAATGTACAAAATCATTTTCATTACATCGAATAACTTCAACATGGTGTAAATACTCACCTCAACATGAATCAAACTATACACATCAATTATAATTAATACTATCTATGATGCACTCTTATGATTGTCAATATTATTTTCAATTGTCCAACGGGAAATCTACAGTGACGTATACTATGTTTGTCCATTATACTGATGAACTCATCAACTCACTTGCCAAATAAGACTTTCCATGTCACAATATTTGTAGTTTTACAAACCACAAAGATTAACGACTATAAGTTTATGTTACCGTTCTCTCTTGTATTCCGAATTAAAATGTCGTATGTTGTTGCTCTTGACATGTTACATTTATTCAAGCGTCTATATTCATCTTTACTTTAACCAATGTTTAAATCTTGATCATTTCATTACGAATATGATTTGTTAGTTTTCAAATGTAAGTGAAAATTTGCTTTCTCGCGCAGCAAACTAACAAAGTTTTTTACATATAAGGTACAACCGCATACGCGGATACCCTAGTAGATTATAGAATATATGTGAGTACTTTTGATCATATCATATTGTCACAAAATAAATGACAACACTAAATTGGTACTCATTTTTTAATATGAAAGAAATATATGGATGATCAGTTCGAAGATATATAGTAAACATTTGACCAAAAGATTTAAACCATTTTGAATATATGAAACTGATGTCATTGTTGTTTTTACTATTATCTGCTTCCATATTGTTAATATTTCTAATCAGGTCCATACTTGATATGTAATTTGACGCGCCTCAGCCCGACGGTCATTGTTATTTGAGTCGGGAATAGGTATGTCTCTGGGGTTTTTATATTTATAATTGTTGGGGACCTAAGTGTTACTAAAACAGTAGCAGTAGTATGACCTAGGGTTGTCCTTTGAAGCTAACCGTATTGTGAAGCAGAGATGTCAGAAAAAATAGTTCGATTTAGTGATGGGCTTAAAATGGTTTGAATGGGGGTTTATTTTGATCTTAGGTCCGAAATTAGAATTAAGTAAATAAACAGTAGATAAAGAGAATAGGTTTAAATCAGTATAGATAGGAGTGCTTGTTGTGATTTCATTAGCTTATACGTGGAATGATGCCTTTAGGGTTGAAGTATGAAAATGTCTTTAAGTGTTTGTTTCATACTTAACTTATATGTTCGTAGTGTAAACACTAACACCCTACTGTTCGAATACCCGAACAATATGTCACTGAGTACTAGGCTATCGTGAATATGATCAGATCAGGCTACTTTAAACCCCACTCACTGTCTCTAAGAGACCAAGTGACCCTCTTGGGATATACGTACCCGGGGTGCAGAAATGGGCAGCAGACCGCAATTTATCTTCTGACATTTCTTAATACTATAGGGACATCTAAGCTAGGCAAGATGTAACACCCCAAAATTTTTAAAAGTAAGTCTAAAAGTTCTCAGTTGAACGACACTAGGTTAGTGTCGCAATGTAGAATGAAATGTCGGCTATTAAGGGTTAATTATTTAATTATATGAGAAATTAAAATTATCAACTTCGCAAAATGGTTTTAGGTTCCAGACAATAGGTTAAGAAGGGAACTAAAATTGTAATGGTATTGGGTTAGATTAATATATATACATACCTGTACGTTCTCAAAACTTCTACACATTTTTACATATCCTGCGAAGTGAAATTAAAAACTTGAAGGAACTTTCTGTGAGGTTTTAATCATCAGTAGCATCATCTCCTTGATTCAAAAATCGAATTCCATCATCATTATCATCTTGTTCTTATTTGGCAGGTATTTCGAGTATCAAGTAATAAACATCCAAACGTGGTCTTCAAGGTAAGTAGTAGGAAAGTAAAAAATTTAATTGGCTGAATTTGTTAATAATGATTGTGTATAAGGTTGTATTGAATAACTGAGTATATCTATGAGTTGAGTGGCCAATTGCTGAGTGAACAATTGTGCCCATGAGAATGAGTTGAGTGGCCAATTGCTGAGTGAACAATTGTGCCCATGAGAATGAGTTGAGTGGCCAATTGCTGAGTGAACAGTTGTGCCCATGAGAATGAGTTGAGTGGCCAATTGCTGAGTGAACAGTTGTGCCCATGAGAATGAGTTGAGTGGCCAGTTGCTGAATGAACAATTGTGCCCATGGGAATGAGATGAGTGACTAATTGCTGAGTGACCAATTGTGCCAATTGAGTATATGCTGAGTGCATTAATTTGTATGAGTGAATGATTAAGATATGAGATGTCTGGTTTGTGATACTGTTGTGAATTAAATCGCATTCCTTTACTTACTAAGCAATAAGCTTATGTTTTGTTGTATGTTGTGTTGATAGGTATGTCTAAAGGAATGAGAGGCGGGGATATGGGCAAACAACCCGAAGGCTGCTAGTGATGGACTTACTATGGTTGATTAGTAAGGAGACGGACTCATAAATCATGCTCTGTATAAACATTTGATATTTTGTGAAGAAAATGTATAAGTTGTGTCGGACAACGTAAATGTTTGTTTATATTAATATATATAAGTGTTTTGTAAAATTTAATTAAGTAAAAAAAAAATAAAAAAAATTTAAGACGTTACAAGTTGGTATCAGAGCATTAGTTTAAGAGATTCGGGTATCCATCATTAGAGGTACTTGAACTTAGACCAAGAGATGAGTCTAGTGAGCATGATGAGAATGTTGTGTATTATGAGTTGATATTTGAGTAATTGTTATAAATGATGAGATGTGATAATGTGATGATTATCAAGGTATTGTGGGAGTATTATGTAATAACGATTACGTTCGGCCAACGTAATAATTATTATATGAACTCATACGATACCATGACTGTTGTGTGATGATAAAGAGAATTGCGAAAGATGGACTAATGTGTAATGAGAATTTTAGTCTAATCTAATGTGTTTGCTGATAAACCCTTTCAGTATAAGATGGAAGGGAAGAATTTTAATGAGCATAATACCGAGAGCTCTGGACAAGAGCATGTGATGAATCTATCGTCTATGTCTACAGACGAGATGAAAGAATTTATAACATAAGAGATTGCGTTGGCACAAGAGAAGTCTCTTCCATATTTATTGGAGAGAATTACTGAGACTGTCAGAGATGTTCTAGCAGAGGAATTACAAAAGAGAGATACAGAGGAGTCTGGAAGGAGTGACCAGAGGAAAGAAGAAAAGAAGAAAGTGAGTTACAAAGACTTTGTGGCATGTAAACCTCCAGAGTATAAAGGAGAGACAGATCCGATCAAATGTTATCGATGGATCTCTGAAGTGGAGGCATCGTTTGCTATTTCTGAGTGTCCTGATAAATTGAAAGTAGTGTATGGTGTTAGTCTGTTGAAAGAAAGAGCAAAAGAATGGTGGGATGTGCAACGTCTGACCATAGGAGAGGAACGTGCTAATGACGTATCTTGGAAAGAGTTCAAAGATATGTTTGTGATAGCCTATTCACCGGAAGCTGAGTTGACCAAGCTTCGTCGAGAATTTCCGTTTATGAAACAAACGACAGAGACGGTGAATGAGCTGACAGGTGTATTTCTTGATAGGGCCCGATTTTGCCCTGAATATACTGAGGATCCGAAGAGATTAATGTATCATTTTCACGAGGTATTAAAGAAAGAGATTCGACAGTTTGTGGATCCGAGTCGTTGGAATAAATTTGAAGAATTCGTGAATGAGGCGAGAAGAAGAGAGATTGAGATAAATCGGGAGGATGATGGTTCCTCCAAGAGAAAGATCGAATCAACTGGAGGATCTTTTAAAAGATTCAGGCCTAGCGGAAGTTTTAAAAGGGAGGATCGACGAGAAGCGCCTATGTGTCAAAAATGTCATAAGAAACATTTTGGGAACTGTGCGGGTGACAAGAGGTCGTGTTATCAATGTGAACAAGAGGGCCACATCAGCCGTGATTGTACAAAGACGGTGCGAGTATGCTTTAATTGCTATGAACCTGGGCATATAAAGAGTGAATGTCCGAGATTGAAGAGTTCAACAGGTTCTAGTGGGGTAAAGAAGAATGAGGAGAGGAAAGTTTTAGATCAGTCAAGAGTGAAGAGTCGATCTTTTCAATTGACTGCGGATGAAGCGAAGAAGGCTCCGGATGTTCTTACGGGTACTTTTCTTATTAACTCATTACCCGCTTATGTATTATTTGATTCTGGAGCTTCTAGATCTTTTGTCTCTGAAAATTTTAGTAAGGGTTTTCAATTAATGTTAAGTGAGTTAGATACACCCCTAGATGTTGAGATAGCCGATGATCGTGTTATTTATGTGACCAAAGTTTATAAAGAGTGTCAAATAGAAATTAATGACGAAATATTTATGATAAATCTTATACCAATGAGAATGGGTGAATTTGATGCCGTTGTGGGCATGGATTGGCTGAGTAAGCATGATGCTGTTATCCGTTGTGAAAAGAAAATTATTCGCATCAATGCTCCGAGTGGGGGAGTAATAGATATATATGGAGAAAAACCTAGACCATCTTTGTCAATTTGTACTTATGCTCGTGCTAGAAGGCACGTGTCGCATGGTTGTCAGGCATTTCTAGCTCACGTTATTGACATGCGAAAGAATGTGATGAGTATTTAGAATATTCCGGTCGTAAATGAGTTTCCTGATGTATTTCCGGAAGAGTTACCTGGTGTTCCGCCTGAGAGACAAGTAGAGTTTCGAATTGAGTTAATGTCGGGGGCTACTCCTGTTGCTAAGACCCCTTACAGGTTTGCGCCGTCAGAGATGCAGGAAATGATGAAACAAATACAAGAGTTGTTGAAGAAGGGGTTTATCCGTCCGAGTAGTTCACCATGGGGAGCACCTGTATTGTTCCTTAAAAAGAAAGATGGGAGTATGCGTATGTGTATTGATTACAGAGAACTGAATAAGGTAACTATTAAAAATCGTTATCCGTTGCCGAGGATTGATGATTTGTTTGATCAGCTCCAGGGTGCTACCTATTTTTCAAAGATTGATTTACGATCTGGTTACCATCAGTTACGAGTAAAAGAAGAGGATGTTCCCAAGACTGCTTTCCGAACGCGTTATGGTCACTATGAGTTTGTGGTAATGCCATTCGGGCTGACAAATGCTCCTGCTGCATTTATGGATTTGATGAACCGAGTTTGCCGGACGTTCCTCGATAAATTTGTGATTGTGTTTATTGATGATATTTTAATATATTCAAAAACGGAAGAGGAGCATGGAGTGCATCTGAGACAAATGTTGCAAGTGTTACGAAACGAAAAGCTATATGCAAAATTTTCAAAGTGTGAATTTTGGCTGAGAGAAGTACAATTCTTAGGACATGTGATAAACCATGAGGGAATCAAGGTAGATCCTGCAAAAGTAGAAGCGGTGATGATGTGGAAGCCTCCTAAGACTCCAACAGAGATTCGAAGTTTCCTGGGATTGGCAGGATATTACCGGAGATTTATTCAAGATTTCTCCAAGATTGCGACTCCACTTACAAGGCTTACGTGTAAAAATGCCAAATTTGAATGGAATGAGGATCAAGATCGAGCCTTTAATATTTTAAAAGAGAAACTGAGTCAAGCACCTATACTAGTACTTCCTGAAGGGAATGATGATATGGTAGTATACTGTGATGCGTCTCACGTGGGATTGGGCTGTGTGCTCATGCAACGAGGCAAGGTAATAGCGTATGCCTCGAGACAGCTAAAAACACACGAAAAAGGATATCCCACTCACGATTTAGAATTGGTAGCAGTAGTATTTGCGTTAAAAATTTGGAGACATTATCTTTACGGGGTAAAGTGCACTGTTTATACGGATCATAAGAGTTTAAAGTATTTCTTTGACCAGAGAGATCTTAATATGAGACAAAGGCGTTGGCTAGATTTGGTAAAGGATTATGATTGTGAAATTTTATATCATCCTGGAAAAGCGAATGTGGTGGCAGATGCTCTCAGTAGAAAGACTACTGATTTTGTGTTAAAAGTGAAATCTTTTCAAATGATTGTGATCACTGAATTAATTGAACGAGTGAAAGAAGCTCAACAACAACTGCTACAGAGTGGTGATCTTCGAGCAGAACGAATAAAAGGTCAAGAGCGAGACTTTGTCGATGATTCCCGCGGATTAAAGACCCGTTATAGAAGGGTTTGGGTACCGAGTTCTGGGGAAATGAGAAAACTTTTACTTGATGAAGCTCATAAATCCAAGTATTCAATCCATCCTGGTGCCACGAAGATGTATCATGATTTGAAAAGAGATTATTGGTGGCCAGGTATGAAAAGAGAAATTGTCAGATATGTGGAAAAGTGTTTGACTTGTTCACAGGTTAAAGCTGAGCATCAGAAACCTTATGGAAAGATGAAGCCCTTAGATATTCCAGTGTGGAAATGGGAACATATTACAATGGATCTTATTATGAAATTGCCAAAAACGTCGAAGCATCTTGATGCCATCTGGGTAATTGTAGATCGATTGACTAAGAGTGCATTATTTATACCGATAAGAGAAGCTTCGTCTTCAGAAGTGTTGGCCGATTTATATGTGAAAGAAGTGGTGGCGAGACACGGTGTACCAGTATCTATTGTCTCTGATAGGGATAGTAGATTTACATCTAGATTTTGGGCAAAGTTTCAAGAGGAGATGGGTACACGTCTTAATCTGAGTACAGCTTATCACCCACAAACGGATGGTCAGAGTGAGCGGACGATTCAAACATTAGAAGATATGCTAAGAGCTTGTGTTATTGATTTCGGAGGGAATTGGGATATGTATTTGCCGTTGGTCGAATTTTCTTACAATAACAGCTATCATTCCAGTATTGGAATGCCGCCATATGAAATGCTTTATGGAAGAAAATGTAGAACTCCAATCTGTTGGGATGAAATTGGGCAACGTGAATTAACTAGTACCGAAGTTGTACTGAAAACTACTGAACAGATAGATCAAATCCGAGCCCGTTTAAAAGCTGCGCAAGATAGACAAAAGTCGTATGCATATAAGAGAAGGCGTCCAATAGAGTTTAATGAAGGAGATTATGTTATGTTAAAAGTATCTCCGTGGAAGGGTATTATTCGATTTAGAAAGCGCGGGAAGTTGAGTCCTCGTTTTATTGGACCATTTAAAATCTTAGCGAGAGTAGGTGAAGTGGCATATCGCTTAGAATTACCGGATGAATTGGCAAATATTCATAATACTTTTCATGTGTCATATTTGAGGAAATGTCTAGCCGATGAAACAGTCTACGTGTCGCACCCCCAAGACACGTGGCAGCGGAAGGTAGGGTGTTGCATTGGGGGCGCCGACCAAATCGAATATCACAACACAAGAATTACAACAAACGACCTCTATATGAGACGTTTCAAAAATCATTACATTACACAGTTAAAATGTTTACATAAGTTTTGCCAAAAGTAGAGTACGCATCTAGTACAAGATTTCAACATAATACAATGCAAGCTAATCTCTTTTGTTTGTGAAAAGTATGCGACTCGAGCTATCTCCCTCCAAGAGCAAGCCTATTGTGGTTGGTTCCCTGAGAAATACATACTAAAAGGTCAACATAAAGTTGGTGAGTTCATAGGTTTGTAAACAGTTGATATAACATTGTATGGAACACAAGATTTCCGTTTGTATCATTCAACAATGATAGGTAATGTATTACAAAATGTAAAGATAGTGTATATTGTTGCCATGAGCTCATAGTTCGAGCTTAACTGTGGTGTCGGGTCACAATCAAGTGCCACGATCGGGGTGCCTCCCAGCGAGTGCCTAATCCAACACTCGTAAGAACAAATGATAATGCGTCCGTTTGACAAGTTAGCGCTACTAACCCGGACGGGGGGAGTCAATCCCAAATAGTACTATTCATTAACATTCACGCTATAACGATACTAACAAACTATGATGTGGGGGACTTCAGGATTAGTAAAATAACTCATGCAACCAATATATCGAGTTTGTACTTGTGTTCACATGAAAATAGCAGTGTAAAAGCAGTTGTATGTATTCTCACCCCTGTTAGAAAAAGTAAAAAGGGGCTATGAAACTCACCTGATATTAGCAAGCAAGTAGCAAATAGTAAGCAAAGCGTGTTTTCTGAATGCAACCTTCTAACGTCCTAAACGTATAAGGCTGTGTAAGTAGATGTCTCAAAAGACCATCTATAGTGATTGTATAAGTGGGGGTTAATGTCCACTTAAACCAATCATGTAGGTGGAGGGTTAATGTCCACCTAAGTTAATCATGTAGGTGGAGGGTTAATGTCCACCTAAAATAAGTTCACACAATTAGAAATGTCCAATTTTTCAGTTATCGTTTGAGCTTAGAAAAACATGTACAGGCCGTTGGTGATATTTTGTGAAAATACAGCTCTTGATTAATTATGTTACGCGTATTTCTACTTTCCGGTTATGGGTAATTAATCGGTGTGGCAAAGGGCGAAGCCCATTAATGACGGGGGTCCGGGGGCAGCGCCCCTGGTAGCGGGGTCCAAGGGGTGGCAACCCCTGGCGGGGTCCAAGGGGCAGAGCCCCTGGCTGGGGTCGAGGTGCCAGGTCAGCTTGGAAAATTTTTATTTATGCTTATATTGCTTTAAGGAAAACGTATCGATTTTTGTGTTTTTAGCGACACAGGGCTAGTGTCGCCACATGCGACACTAAGGTGTTATGCGACACTAAGGTATTATGCGACACAAGGGCTTGTGTCGCTAATGTGACGATTCGGGTGCTATAGCGACACAAAGGCTTGTGTCGCTAATGAGACGATTCGGGTGCTGTAGCGACACAAAGGCTTGTGTCGCTAATGTGACGATTCGGTTTATAGCGACACAAAAGCTTGTGTCGCTAATGTGACGATTCGGTTTATGGCGACACAAAGGCTTGTGTCGCTAATGTGACGATTCGGTTTATGGCGACACAAAGGCTTGTGTCGCAGACTACTGGGCTTCTGCGACACAGAGGCCTGAAACAGGTCGGTTTTGTACAATTTATTTCGTGTCTCAAATGTTCAAATGAAAATTCAAGAAAAATCCCTGTTGTTCCCTAGTATGTTAGCTCTCTAAATTAATTTTTCCAAGATTTTTAGGTACTTCTAAGTATTTTTAAAAATTTCGTTTGTTCCCTAAGGTCAGAAAGTGACCAATCCGGATACATGCAACAAGATCGGATTTCTGGGCAAAATCTACAGATTTTCAGAAAAAGTTATCTAAACGACATTTGTACCTAACAAAATTTGTGAACTTTTGGCGTTGGTTTCAGGTCATTTGGATGGGTATATCTCGAGTTATGATTAAAACAAGGAGGGTGAAATTTCTGTCCTTTTTGACAGCCCGGACACATGTTTTTGTAAAAATCATTTCGGGTATCAAACGAACTCCAAAAATCATGAAACCACTTGGAAATGAAAGCTAACTTCTTAAACTTAATTTTAGCCTTTTGAATTGTCCATTTTGGTCAAGTTTTGAGGGAGAAACAGCCTCTCAAAGTTGAGCTACTTTTCTGTCCGAAATTGCATGTTTTGTTCTTGAACATTTTAAGTCATGAAAACGTTTTTATGGTATATTTTGGACATTTCTTTGTTATATGAACCCTTTAACATGTTTTTAAAGATATTTAGATAGAGAATAATTTTTCTTACCAATTTGTTGGTGATGTTTGAAGAGAAGTTGTTGTAGGAGCTTGAATCTTGAGTTTTTGACTTGATTTTCTTTTGGAGATGTGATGAATGATGATGGTGGTTGATGGTGGCCGATTTTGGTGGTTGTAAGGTGGTGTTTGGTGGCTGTGGTGGTGGTGGTATGGCTGGGTTTTCTTGAGAAAGAGAGAAGAGAGGAGGAGAAGAGAGAAATTAGTTTGTGTGTGTGAAATGTGAGTGAAAAAGTGAGAGTTTGTAAGTGTTTGAGAGTTTAAAAGGAGGAGGAGAAGGAGGGGACCCATGGGGCCGGTTTGGGCTGGGCTGGGCCGGATATTGGGCCTGGCCCATCGTGGTTCTCGGGCCCGCGACTTGCTCCTCGATTTCGTATTACTTTACTTGTTCGGTTAAACGTTAATTGTGTGTGTTTAAACCGTTAACATTTAACTTTTGTGTTTTATTTTTGATACCAATTCACTATTTTAATTTGACCAATATATTTAAAAATACATTATTGACATCCTTAAAATATTTGTCGGTTTCGTTCGGGTGTCGGGCGCGATTCGCGCGTTTTTGTTGCATTTGTTACGTTTTAAGCAAAACGTTTAGGTTTTTCGTATATTATTATTTAATCACCATAATATAGGGTAAATAATTACTATTTAATTTATAAAATAGGTTTACATTATTTATGAAAGTGTATCACCAACGCCGTATAGATTGTCGGACCTCGTCCGGTTGTTTCGCGTGATTACAGATAAACACATAATCACGTAAGTGTATATTCAAATATACAGGTAATTACACATATTTAGCCTAACACCAACTAAATACAAGTAATTAGAGTTTCCAGCTAGGTTTAACAATTAACCTAAAGTGTCGGGTGTCACACTACGTTCCAATTGACGAAATTGAAGTAGATGATAAATTGAATTATATTGAAGAAGCAATTGAGATATTGGATGAGAAGATAAAGAAGTTAAGAAATAAAGAGATCCGAATGTTTAAAGTCCAGTGGAAGCATCGTAAAGGATCTGAATTTACATGGGAACCAGAGAGTGAGGTTCTTCGATATTATCCCGCGTTGTATCAGAAATGGATTGTGAGGACACAATCTTGAATAAGTGGGGGAGAGTTGTAACACCCCAAAATTTTTAAAAGTAAGTCTAAAAGTTCTCAGTTGAACGACACTAGGTTAGTGTCGCAATGTAGAATGAAATGTCGGCTATTAAGGTCTAATTATTTAATTATATGAGAAATTAAAATTATCAACTTCGCAAAATGGTTTTAGGTTCCAGACAATAGGTTAAGAAGGGAACTAAAATTGTAATGGTATTGGGTTAGATTAATATATATACATACCTGTACGTTCTCAAAACTTCTACACATTTTTACATATCCTGCGAAGTGAAATTAAAAACTTGAAGGAACTTTCTGTGAGGTTTTAATCATCAGTAGCATCATCTCCTTGATTCAAAAATCGAATTCCATCATCATTATCATCTTGTTCTTATTTGGCAGGTATTTCGAGTATCAAGTAATAAACATCCAAACGTGGTCTTCAAGGTAAGTAGTAGGAAAGTAAAGAATTTAATTGGCTGAATTTGTTAATAATGATTGTGTATAAGGTTGTATTGAATAACTGAGTATATCTATGAGTTGAGTGGCCAATTGCTGAGTGAACAATTGTGCCCATGAGAATGAGTTGAGTAGCCAATTGCTGAGTGAACAATTGTGCCCATGAGAATGAGTTGAGTGGCCAATTGCTGAGTGAACAGTTGTGCCCATGAGAATGAGTTGAGTGGCCAATTGCTGAGTGAACAGTTGTGCCCATGAGAATGAGTTGAGTGGCCAATTGCTGAATGAACAATTGTGCCCATGGGAATGAGATGAGTGGCTAATTGCTGAGTGACCAATTGTGCCAATTGAGTATATGCTGAGTGCATTAATTTGTATGAGTGAATGATTAAGATATGAGATGTCTGGTTTGTGATACTGTTGTGAATTAAATCGCATTCCTTTACTTACTAAGCAATAAGCTTATGTTTTGTTGTATGTTGTGTTGATAGGTATGTCTAAAGGAATGAGAGGCGGGGATATGGGCAAACAACCCGAAGGCTGCTAGTGATGGACTTACTATGGTTGATTAGTAAGGAGACGGACTCGTAAATCATGCTCTGTATAAACATTTGATATTTTGTGAAGAAAATGTATAAGTTGTGTCGGACAACGTAAATGTTTGTTTATATTAATATATATAAGTGTTTTGTAAAATTTAATTAAGTAAAAAAAAAAAAAAATTTTAAGACGTGACACAAGACATTTAAGAATAAGGCGGGATGTTGGGGGCTGTTAACCTTACATTAATGGTAATGGTTTATTCTAGAGCTGGTAAATAACCAGGATGTGGTACAGTCTTCAACCCTCGACTTTTTCGTGGCTTCCACGTATTTGTACTACATCAGATGGTGGTTCCAATGCTATACCAAATATTCAACCGCTTTACGGTCTTTCCGGTACCATATACGTTTCGGTCACTCTAGAATAAATAATCTTACGTTTGTATTACAGTTCAACCATCTATGATAGGTTTAGACAGTATTTCCAAAGTTACAAAATCAGACCATGTTTTTACGAAAACATAGATCGGTAATTACCGTTTGATTAATGTTCGCAACTCCTTGTCATAAAGGTTTTAACCACGTTTATTGGAGGAAAAACGATAGTTAATTTATAATCATAAATGTAAAGTTAAACAGCACACCGAGTTTTCAACTGTATAGTAGCATCATCCCAAATATTAACAAGCTAAATACATCACAACAAGCACATAAACTAACTACTTACTAAACATGACAACAATTCCTAAATTTAGCATAATAACAATAGCATGTGTTGATGCATTATTTGAGATTGTAAAAATAACTTATTTAAATGTGCTTTAAATGTAAATATTAGACTAGATTAGGAGTTTAGAATCTCTATAAATAGGAGTAGCTAGTGATCATTATGTAACCTTGGTAGAACCATTCAAGAGACTTGTGACTTTTGTATCTTGAGCCTTCATTTGATAATAACAAAACACATAGTTAAAGGTGTGGAGTTTGTTTTTCTCTCTCAATATTCAATCACATTCAAACACAAACTCACTCACATCTTTGATTCAATTCGAGATTCGATACACGTACAAGGATATACGATTCTACAATTGATATCAGAGCAAGGAATTACGTTATCGAATTCATATGGATCGAAATCGCAGAGTAAAAATCATCCTGTTCATAAGAAAAGTCAACGAAAAAGTCAATTGATCTACATTTGATTTCCAATTCGAATACCTGTTGTTGTTTGTGTGAGATTGTTCTTTGATGATCACGAAACATTTTCATCGGTTTAATTGATCAAATCAAACAAGTTTCTCGATTAAATTCATCAAAATACAGAATCCCAGGAACTTTCTGTTTTTTGTTTTAAAATTCAATTTGATCAAATTCGCGATGTTTGTGATCCAATTCTGATTACAGAAACATTTGTAAATGATCAATACATGTTTTTATCGGATCAATTTCATCTTTAATCAGGATTACATGTGTTTTCGATTTCGTGTTCTTCCACAGAGGATAACTGTAATTCACGAACTTAATCCTGTGAACTTGATTGTGAGAACTTGTTTAACTAAGTTCGCATGGATTGATTCAATTGATTACGAACTTATCTGTCTTGCGAACTTAATCTGTGAACTTATCTGATTTAACAAGTTCGCATGTCCTGTTCGTTAATGTCGCAAGTTTACAAGTTATTTGGCGGGAAAACGAGAAAAATTTTCGTATTACCAAATTTTGAATTTAGGCTTAAAATTGCATAATTTTAGCTTGAGAAAAGTTTCTTTTTTGCCCGAGCATTTTTGGACGAAATTTTGGAGGGAAAATTGACACGGGTTGCGCATACACGGTCAAACAAGATGGGTTCTTATGCTGGCGTGATTTTGATTTATGGAAAAGTGGGTTTAAGGATTTCATTGAACAAAAACATCTAAATTTGTTGATTTCAATCACTGAGTGATATGAACGGCCGAAATATAACGGTCAGTATTTTCTAAAGTTTGCATCAGCCGATGAAGAGAAAAGATTTATTAAAGACCAGAAAGCAAAAGAGGTGCCTACTAAGTACTTATTCAATAAGGTCATTTCATGTTGCAAAAGTTATGACATGTCATACGAATTATGGGAAGGCCTGTCGATCATGTTTGGACAAACTGATAAAATTGAGATCGAAAGGGTCAGACGAAGAGATTAACGGAGATAAGTTGATGAAACATGATAAGGTTAATTCTGATTCAGATTCTCTCGCATGCTCAAACTGTGTTGAGTTACATGAAAAACTCAAACATCACCAAGATCACTATCTAAGCTTGATAACTGATATTGAAAATCTCAAGCTTGCAAATCGTGTTTTAAAATCAAATGAAAAAGTTTATGAAGAAAAATCTTAAGTTTTGAATACCAATAATCAAGATTTTAAAATCATGATTTTAAACAAGCAAATTGCGATTGATAATTATCTTACTCAAATTGATAGCGTGAGTAAAGAATTGGCTGAAGATAAGAGTGAGATTTTGAATTACAAGTGAAAACTTTCAAATTTCTCAGCCTCTTCTTTGCTTTTGGATGAGATTATTCATGCTCAGAAAACAGATACGAAATCCAAAGCTGGCATTGGGTACCATTCAGTACCTCCACCTTCGAGTTATGTAACAAATGCCAGTTAAGGATGCAATTAAGGATTTTGTTCCTACTACTCCCTTAGTTGTCGATCCGGTTTCTGTCACTAACTCAGTTAAGCATGTTAAGATAGATCTCGAATTAAAGAGAACTAATGAGAAAATCACACTTCTTGAAGAGAAAATTGAAAAATATTCAAAATGAGAATGTGATTTTGAAGAGTCAAGATGATTTGCGAAGAGCTGAAACGAATAAACTTCTTTTCCCACTGAACCAAAAGGATTTTTGGTTTATCCACCAAGGGAAGGTTTGGGTTTTGGTAAATATAATTCTGAGTCTATAGGATGTTTAGCAATTTCTACGGTTTATACTAAAGATTACTTTGGCCTTGATTTTCAAATGTCATTTTTAACAAGTTCTAATAAAGCAAAAGAATTTGAGGACTTCAATCGAACAAGAACTTATAATGTACAAATTCCATTTAACTATGAGAAACTTAACGCAAGTTATGAAACTCGAGAGTTAATACTTTCGGACGAATACTTGCCGAGTTACTCAAGAGAGGAGCTTGATCAAAGCTTTGTTTTAGATCAAGTGATTTCTCCAATATTATATGTTCCACAATCAGTTTTAATCAAAAAGATTGATCAATTAAGATCACAATTGGAACAAAATAATAGTAAAATGAAAAATGTCACGACTGAGTTATTGTCCAAGATTGATGAACTTCAAAGGCTTAATGTTTCATTAAATCTAAAACTGACATTAAAAGTTTTTGAATCAAAACCTGAACCTGAAAAGTTGCCAAAATGCAAGAAAGTCAAAAGAAGAATGTTCCAAAGAAGAATTTCATGGGAAATTCCTTTAAATGTTTTTCAAAAAGAGTTTATCAATTTAATTATTCTTTACAAAAGAGTAAGAAGTATTCTGATAAACTTCATTCAAATGGAACATTTTCTTCTTCAAAATTAAATGATTGTGCTTTAAAGAAAACAGTTTCATATTCTTCAAAGCAAATGCTTGTTTGGAAACCAAAACAACGTTTTTCTGAAAAATATTCTAAGGCAAAATCATTCACATACTCAAGATCTCAAATGTTCTCACTTGCATCACCATATGTTTTTCATTCGATGCAAGAAATAAATGATTTTGTAACTTATGTTCGAAAGAAAGATTATTCACCATTAATTTCAAGAACACTATTTTCGAGTGAAATACCGAGTTTCATCTCACCATGGAATTTAATGTCTGTGAATCAAATAGACACAACTTACAAGTGGTTTTCAAAGATTTCAAAACCCATTGGCACCGTGCTCAAATGGGTTCCTAAAGTTATGGTCTAATTTTTAAATAATGACTTATGGATATATCAGTTCATAACTCGTACTAAAACGGTTGGACTTATGGACACATCAGTTCATAACTCGTTCTTAATCGAATGACTCTTGTATATTTCAATACAAGACTCGTGCTTAAAGGAATGGGCGTTATTGAAAAATCTAAATTTGTTTGTGAAAATGATTTCAATGCCTGAAATCGAGCTCTTATTATGCGTATGCTATTTTTGAGGGGGAGTTTGTACAATCTATTTTCAACAAACAACTTGCCTTACTATGCATCATGTTATTGTGATATCCTTGTTGGGAATGGTCTAATTAGATTAGTTTTACCTCATGGCTTTCACATGTATTTTATTCAATAGGAATGGTCTCTCTTAACGAGTTTCCTCCTGGCTTTCATTGCTTCATGGATTTACACTACAATACATGTATATGTTTAAGGGAAGTATATGAATTCGAAATTGAAGCTTCCGAGTGTTCAAATCTTTATTCAAAACACTTTGGTTCATTTTCAAATGTCTTTCGATATTTCTACATATCATCTTTTGGCAAATTGATGAAATCTGCAAATGCGTGAATTAGAGTTTCCAATTATCCTATGATTCACCAGAACCGGTGTAATCTACCCCTGGAGTCACCTACCAAAGTTAGGATGCGAGGGTCCAAATAGGTCTAAGTGAGCAGAATCATGAGATAAACAATCTGAGACGGGTGATGGAATATGAGATGCAGATCAACATTCATTAAATATGCCAACATTGTGTGACAAGATCACTAATGATTTTTGAGGGAGGAGTTGAAAATTTCAAGAGGTTGAGGAGTGTGTATTCTAAACCACTTAATCGCCGGGTTAGCACATACGCTATCGGATTTCATTCGTTGATTTCTAATATTGAAAAAGACATCATGGACCAAGTGATGCAATGCACATAACCCTTCTAGCCACTTAAGTACTTCTTAAAAAGTCATTGTTTCATTTGTGACAGAGATTTATCTCATAATCTATTAACATCTCGTTCAGAGATTGTTGATATTGAAACACAAGGACAGTCAGCTCCAGTCCCCGACTTTTCTATGCACTATCAAGTCTAGATCTTAAATGTGTTAAAAACACATGCTACAATTAGGACACAAGTTTTTAAAATACACTTAATATGTCTTCGTGACATTATTGCAAGTCTATTTGACTTTGCCGAAACATTCATAGTGATATCTCTTATAGATATTCCATGATGATTGAATGGAAATCCTACCAATGCTATCATCAATGCCAACATTGAACGTAGGTCAATAAATTGATTCATTTAGTTGTTTCAATCTATGTGTTAACTGGTAATATATGTAATCCAGGTGTTAGTAATTTTTGAAATGTGTTTTTCGAAAGTTATAAACAACGTTAACTTGTGAAAACGAGTAAAATGTTGTATTCCCAGTTCTATTGTTTGGTGCTTATTGCAATATTCAAATGGTTTTCATTGGAAGAGTTCTATTGTTTGGTGCTTAATGCAATACTCAAACGGTTCTCGTTGGAAGATTTCTGGTTTGTTAGAAATTGGATTTTGGAAGAAGATAGTATTTGGAGGAGTATGTTGATAGAATCATCTTCAAACTTAATTCATTTCAGTTCATGATGCTCACGATAAATCATTAGCATCATGAGGGGGAGATGAAATTAGGTATGTTATGGGGAGATGATGTATGTTATGGGGAGATGAAATTGGGTATATTATGAGGGAAAGATGAAAGAAAATATTTGTATTTGAGTTTATAGGAAGATGAAAGAAGAAAGAGATTTCAAGAAATATTTGAACGTATTGCAAGGGATTTCAAGAAATATCTAATCGAAGTTTTGAGAAAGGATTGCAAGCGATTTCAAGATAAATCTAAATGTTTTTCGATAGGATTGCAAGAGATTTCAAGATAAATCTAAACTGTGAAGTTTTGATTGAAAAAAGTATGATTTCTACTCAAGCTACTCAACAAATGGAATAAATGTTTTATGAGAGGGTTGAAGATAGCTACTAGTTTGAGGGGGAGCAGATAAGAGAAAGGTTATTTTTACAAAGTGTTGACTCAAGCGAAATCGATCAAGCTCCTAAAAAGATGAATATCTGTTTGAGAGGGAGCTTGAGTTTAGAAAGGCAAAAAGTTCAAATGGCAACACATTCGTTGAAATGATATATTTCACTTCAAGATTCAAGAAAGTAATGATCAAAGATCGAGCTTAAAAGAATCATTTCATACAAGCATTCAAGATTAGAAGTTGTCGTTGATAATTAAACAACAAAAGAGGATTAGCCTTCAAGAATGTTTTAGAGTCGCTTCAAAGATTTTCCGCTGTCGCTACTCAAAAGGCTTCAAGATTCAAAGCATCAAAGATATAAATCAAAATTGAAGACAACTGAAGTTATTGTTTACAATTAGGGGGAGTTTGTTGATGCATTATTGGAGATTGTAAAAATAGCGTATTTAAATGTGCTTTAAATGTAAATATTAGACTAGCTTAGGAGTTTAGAATCTCTATAAATAGGAGTAGCTAGTGATCATTATGTAACCTTGGTAGAACCATTCAAGAGACTTGTGACTTTTGTAATAACAAAACACATAGTTAAAGGTGAGGAGTTTTGTTTTTCTCTCTCAATATTCAATCACATTCAAACACAAACTCACTCACATCTTTGATTCGATTCGAGATTCGATACACGTACAAGGATATACGATTCTATAGCATGCATCATTATAAAAGATAAGGGAAGATATAATCGTGATTAACGCGTAGATTGAATAGATGCTGAAAGATTATACGAACGGAACTCCGAAATATCTTTACAATATTACAAATGATCCCTCCAAGTATTTCAACAATATTACAAAGGTACCCCTTCCGTTAGTCTTGGTTAAATTATAACCAAGAACTAACTAATTCTAATCTAAATCTCTAACTACTTAACTCTAGAGAGAGAAAGTAGAGAGCGTGTGTGTGTGAGAGAAAGGTGTGAGGGAGAGTGAAGGGATGAAAGGGATGATGAGGAATTATTGAAATGAGGAATGGGGGGGTGGTATTTATAGGCAAAAGTCCCAAACCCTTTGTACAACCCCGAATTACAAAATACAAGCACAAACAAGCACCAAAACATCAGAAAACTGAAAAATGGCATCAAGGAAGAGGCTAGAGGCCGTATACGGCACCTCTAGGCGCCATATACGGTATTAATGGGTCCGTATACGGTATCCCTAGGCCGTTTGGTGTTTTGCCCGTTGTTCGGTACTTCGTTCGTTGTTTGTTTCGATCGTATCTTCTTCGTTTCTTGTCCGTTTGACTTGATTCTTTCGCCTTTGATCTCGTAATTCCGTTACGCTTGTAATGATACCGAAATCAAGTATTTTGGATATCTATAGCTCATACGTGCTCGGAATTCTTTCAGTTGATCTTTAGGTGCTGTATGTCTTCCGTTCCTTATCCGTTTTGTTTGATTCTTGAATCCCCGATCTCGTAATTACCTAAGAATAATAAAATAGTAGTTAGGAAGTGTATATCATAAGGTAAATAAAAGTGGAGGAATCATGTGAAGTTTATTTGCTTTGTTTTGCATTTTATTTGGACCTTTTTAGCGATTTCTGTTGCAACGTCTATATTTGAACTACTTAGTGATTTTTAGTATATAAACATTGATTTAAGATGTTTTCACTAATTAATAACTCAAATAGCAAGGGATAATGTACGTAAAAATATGACTTCTTACGTTACATCAAGTATCCCACACTTAGACGTTGCTTGTCCTCAAGCAATAACTCAGTTTTGCGTCTCGTGAAAACATTTTAAGAACGATTTGGGTGAGTTAAAACATTTTCAAAAGTTACCACTTCCTCATATAAGCAAGTTATTTCAAGAACATAAGAAGAGATAAGGTGTTACTTTCAGAAACAAGAAATGACTTTGTTAGGCATACTTCCAACTCTCGTGATCTTGGAGTATACCTAACCAGGCGATCTCACAAAAAGTGGTCACTCAATTCACTCAATGTGTATCGGGTTACCTATCAATCTAGAACAATTGAAATCGCTCAGTAAGCCAGTCATGCAGCACTCATCGTCTTAGACTTGATCGAGAATCGGATCTCCATCATTTATGTGAGAACGGTGCTAATTATCCCAAGACATTCAAGAGGGTTTAAGTGAGGGTTAAGGGGTATGGATAGTGGTGAGTTTTGGTTGTAAGGGTTTTTCTTATCTTAAAAACCTTCTAAAATCATGAAAAACTTATTTTAGAATGGAACAGAGTTTTGATAGCTGTTAGGTCACAAGGTCCCAAAACTTAGATACAGATTAAAGTATGAAAATTTAATGTATTGTTTAATATTTTAGTTTAATCAAACTCTTAATAATCTTGGCGGAAACAAGATTATATTAACACAGGTTATGAATGGTATGAATATTTATATTATTCACAATCCAACGATTGTATCACAGAGATTACAAGATATTCAAACTCACTAAGTGTTTGAATATGATCCAAGTTTTTTTATATTCAACTAATGAATATAAGTAATCTATTATCACTAAGAACTATAACAGTTGAAATGCTAAAGATATCTTTGCTTGTTTTATTGGATATTTGTGGTGCATCTTTGAGCTTGGTATTTATAGAGTTTAGTACGCATGAAGGTACTAAATCTATTAACCAGCTCATGTAGTTGTCCAGGGGATAACTGTGACAACCCTAAAAATACGGTAAATTCCGTACATCATTCTTACGTGCACATTAGGCTAATTCCCTATCTAATTAATATGAATTCATTTTCATCGAATTAAGTCTAGCACAAAGCCCACGCTTGCATATGAGATGCACACTAGTTTAATACGGGATACATTCATAATCATTGAGAATTACACAAACAATCGGTAGAGACCAACACCCACGAACGTTGGAGATCAATTTTCATAAATAACATAAATCTATTCGAATATAAATAGTAGTTATTTATATTATGATAATTATGCTAATATATAAGCATAACAACATTTGATAATCGATAAACGTTCACTAGAACTAAAAGACGTGCAACGACAAGATAGATTATGTAATTAATCGAACGAGCTAATGATAAATATTCGAATATTATTAAAACCAACTAAATATTCTATGTGACAACCCTAAAAATACGGTAAATTCCGTACATCATTCTTACGTGCATATTAGGCTAATTCCCTATCTAATTAATATGAATTCATTTTTATCGAATTAAGTCTAGCACAAAGCCACGTTTGCATATGAGATGCACACTATTTTAATGCAGGATGCATTCGTAATCATTGAGAATTACACAAACAATCGGTAGAGACCAACACTCACGACCGTTGGTGATCAATTTTCATAGCTAATATAAATCTATTCGAATATAAATAGTAGTTATTTATATCATGATAATTATGCTAATATATATAAGCATAACAACCTTTGACAATCGATAAACGTTCACGAGAACTAAAAGACGTGCAACGACAAGATATATTATGTAATTAATCGAACGAGCTAATGATAAATATTCGAATATTATTAAAACCAACTAATAATATTCTAATACCATTGATTTACCATAATTACCACTAAATCACCTTAATTACATGATTAACACTTAATTAATCAAGATTAGTACTTAATGACCTAATTAACTAATCTTATTCCTAACTAGTTGAAGGGGACCCCTCTCCAAACCATCCACCACCTCCCATGGCCCTCTTTTTGGCCATTACTTACACCATACTTGCACAACCATGCCTTTACACTTACTTGACTTCCATACACATTCATTCAACACACCACTCTTCACAAACAAACACACACACACACACCCTCTCCTCTCCCCCTCCTTAAAAATCAGCCAACTTTCTCCTCCCCCTCTCTCTCACTTTGATTTTCAAGAACACCATCACAAACCACCTTAAACCACCATAAACCACCACTTTCAAACCATAATATAAGGATCTTTTAACATATAAACACCTACAAATCATAACACCACTACATTCCCATGAGTAATCTAAGTTAAACACAAGGATTGAAGCTAGGAATCATTCACAAGGAAATCAAGTTCTCATCTTGCTCCAAGTTCATCCTAAAGCTTTGTAAGGAGACTTTTCTCTAGTCTTTAACTTTATAAATGTGTTTATGCTAAAAATGTTCACTCATACTAAAATATGCTTTTAAACTAGTTACTTTGTCTTTTAAAAACATTAAGTGGTAAGTTTAACCAATAAAAAGTCTATAAACAAGTTTAGAGACTTTAAAAATGCAAGATATATGTTCTACACTTTAAACTCCTCCTTTATATATAACAAACCCTTATTTATGTTAAAATAGTTATTTTAAAGTAAATAACACAATAAACTTGTAATGACATAAACTTTGTGGTTTAAAAGCTAACTAAACTCACTTTTGAGTGAAAAATATCAAAAAGAAGACTTACGGGACTATATATGTAAAATCACAATTTTTGAGGACTAAAATGTTAAAAAAAATTTATTTAGAGTTTATAATGTTAATCTATGGATTAAAGTGTTAAAGACCAAACCATTGTGGTTAAAAGCCAAGAAAACTAAACTATGCGGTTAAAAGTGGAAAAATGAGAACTAGAGGGACTATACATGTAAAAACAGAAACTCTTGGACCTTGGCTGTGAAAATAAGTAACTTATGTATATTATAGTATAAACCATGATTTAAAACAATATCCATGTGGTTAAACACTAACAAACTAAAGTATTGTGCAAGAAATGGAATAAATGAAACTAGGGGGACTAAAAGTGTAAAAGCTGTAAGTTATGGACTAAGATGGTAAAATAAATAAGTAAAATGATATTAAAGTTTATTCTATAGTTTAGAGTGTTAAAATCAAGACTTGTGTGGTTAAAAATCGATAAACCAAAAGTTTAGGATAAATATGAGATAATTGGAAACTTTAGGGACTAATAGTGTAAAATCAGAAAGTTCATGGACTTAAGAAAAAAAATAGTAAATTAAGTGTCCACAAGTGAAAACCTTAAGAAAATAGGTCGAGAATCTAACTCATACGGTAAAAATCGAAGAAACCGAACGATTCAACCTAAAATGACAAAATAGAAACTACAAGGACTAAAGCCGTCACTTAGAAAATTTGAGGACTGTTAAGGACCCGCTGTAAATCAGGGGACTTTATCATAAAAATATACATTAAGTCATGATTAGTGTATAGACCGAGAAATCGTAAAAACCGAATTATAACAAGTTTAAACGTACATTAACGATAAATGTTATAAAAATGAGTTATAAAACTTATAGCGTTATTAAAAATGCAAATTAGGTCTAAGCAACATGATTATATTATAATAAAGTATAACACACAATTAAAAGTCGATTAAACGAAATCGTGAACTTCGAATCAAATACGATCGAGACGATACATATAACGAATTAATAATCAACGCTATGAATACATTATGAATAATAGTATATTATAAGGTTGACATAAACGATTGTAGTATTTTGAAAACTATAAAAGATCACAACGTGTCCCATACGCTATGAGGGCACATAAAACCCTAGTTGAGTGAACAACTAGCATAGACGGACTATTAAGTCGTCTACATTTATTAACTCGACCTCATGCGTTTAGGGCGTTAAGAGGCTTATTTGGACTCATTTACTTAAACTCATTTTGCTAGCACGCTCGGACTCAGGTGAGTTCACAACCCCTATTTTACTGTTTTAATGCTTTCAAATATTGGGGTGAAAAACATATAACTGATTTATGCGATTATTGAAACCTGACAACATATCCTTATGGGAGCCTAAGTTCTCAAGTTGTAATGCATAGAAGTCCTTTTGCTTACAATGACTATAACCATCAGCTAGATGACGCTAGCCACTGAATATACGGATAGTACTATCGGGGTGACGTTCCCTCCTACTATTTTGGTTAATCGCGCTAACTAGCGACGTTGTTTCGCATCGATGATCGTATATTTACATTGTCCAAGGCAAAAACGATACACAACAGGTCGTGGATTGGTTATAGGCTTAGTTTCGGCATATTAACTCATAGGACTTGCAAACCTATTGGGGGATCACCGTCTATGTTTCAAACTTTAAATAATCGTACATTAGGCCTTCGATGACATACTTTGATTTACTGATGAACTTTACTAAATGATGGTTTATGATTGAGTCTTAAACCTGTGAATTCACTCAACAATTATGTTGACGTTTTAAATATGTTTTTCAGGGAATTAGCCATGCCGCAAGACCTCATGCATATTGGGACCGTACTTGCCACGATAATTAGGATGCCATATTTTGGAACAAATGGGATGTACTTATGATATTAATTTAACGTAGTTTTATTTATAACATCCCGAAACTTATCTTTTGCAAAAATAATGTATTTGATAACATTGCTATTTTGACGGCTTGGTAAGCCGTAAAGTTTATAAAACTATTATTGGCATCTTAATATTATAGATGTTCTGCGATAATCATACGCTCTCGATTTATTGTGGATTGATCGAGTCACGCCCCGAGCTTCCGCCATAATTATGATTATTCTAATTTTGGGGGTGTGACAATAACACATTCATCCTGGGAACAACTTATGCACGTCCTTTTTTGCTTTACTTCTTGGAAATAGTAAAAAACAAAAAGGTGAAGGTTTCTTTTCTAGGAAAGACAACCTTCTTCAACTTTAAACGATGTTTGAATTTCTTCAAACATCACTTCAGTCGTATTCTGCTTTGGAAATGAAGAACTCTTTCTTTAAGCTTTGTTCTTTAGTCCGTGCTCTTCAGTCTGTAGTCTTCAGTCTGTGATCTTCAGTCTGTGAAGTCTTCTGTCTTAATTCAGTTCAGATCTTCATTCTTCAAGTAATGATGTCACAATTCTTCAGATAGAGCAAGGCTTGAGTCTGTGTAGATTTTTAGTCTGTGTCTGCACAGACTCAAAATCGCAGACTTTGGAAAACACTAAGTTTTCCAGAATACAACTAACTTAGATTTTTACACTTCAGATTTATAACTTAGGTTTGATCATTGTTTTTCCCAACAATAGCTATTTGTTTTCTATCGGATTTTTCTTGAGGGGATGATACTTTTGAAGCACTTAGCTTTACTTGTTAAGGTTTTTGTAGGTCCTGTATCTCAAGATCTATCGAATCGTGACAAGTTATACGTGCGGAATCCGTATAATAAAGTTTATGAACGTTTAACGAAACACGCGAATGTAATATATAAAAAGCTTCTGATTTGTATTGATTATAACGTGTAAGAATTACAGAAGTTCACTCAATATTCGCTAACAACTCTCAGGGTTTCGGCACCCTTCAACTGAAACCCTAAACACCTATTTATACAATCTGTTCAGAACCCTGCGACACTTGCCCTAGCCGACTCCTGCGACACTAGTCTAGTGTCGCATATGCGACACTTAGCAAGTGTCGCATAACCACACTTGTATATTTCTAATATTCACTTTTCATTACAAAATTGATTTTTGCAATTTGACGTGTACAGACTCTGACCAACTGATTGACACACATATATGCATCAATAAACTCCCCCATGTCAGTAGTTTGGTCTTTAAATGTCTTCTTTTCAGCTCCAGTCACTCGGGAATCTTCCACCATCATGTATTCCTTTTGCAACACATACTGCAACAACCTTCTGAAACTTTTCAGCATCGACTTTAAACTCAGTATCACATAAGATCTTGTTCGCATGCAGAGCCCCTAAGTCTTTCTTCGTCAAGTTGATGAGACTAAGTGGATCATAAACATATATCTGCGAGGTCTTCAACCCTTTCCACTTGTTCTCTGGTTCTTCAGGTTCACTTTCCGGACTAAAATCAATAAAGCTTCACCGGTATCTTTATTATAATGTCAGTATTGTAATCTTCTTAGAAAGTCTAACTGCAGCTTTTCCAAAAGAATTCTCTTCAATGTCTTTGGCCCACGATATACAATCTTTACCCACGGTTTCTTTGTCACTGGATGTATTCTGTTCTTATAGATGTACCGCTTTCCCAGATTAGGCTTTAATAGATAGAACTTATTGCTGTTGATCTCTTTTCTAATAGTTGATTGAATAAAACCTCCCATATAGCTTTCTGAACGATTTATTATATTCAATTGAGCGAGTCGATTCAGTTCACACTCTGGCAGCTTACTCAATTCCTTGAATCTTTTATTGAAATACCGAATTCCGTCTTTTCTTTTCACAATAATTAGCTCATTCTCTGCATCAACCTCCCAACTGATTATCTGACCCGCACATTTATCTCTAATTTTGTAGAATCTACAAGTCTTTGGCGGCTTTGGCAGTTCAACAGTAGTAGCAATCTTCTTAAACCAATCAGGATTCTTTAAAGATGGAGACGCTTCAGTTGTTGATTCCTTTTCTGGCTCATCAGTGGACGGTTAAGCTTCATCATTAGACTCAGATACTTCCATATCATCTCCCATTTCAACTTCATCGACAAACACACCCTCTTCATCTAATTTCTCATCTTCAATATCTACATTTTCATTATTTTCTTCACGACCCTCCTCCTCAAACATCATTCCCTCCATATCTTCATCTCCAACCTCTAGATCATCACGTGGGTCATAAACTAAATGCTGTAAATATGACAAGTCAGCTTCAGAATAATCAACGACTAACGGTTTTGGTTGAACAAAATTCTTAGCTTCAATCTCGGGTACTGTACTCCCTGAAGCTACGACAAACGATGAACCTTGATCAACAACATGTAATTCTGACTGCAGAAGATACGCCACGAACACTTGATCAACTAAAGGTTGATATACAACCTCAGTCGTGTGCTCGGCAGATGTATGCTCAGCAGTAACTAACTACGTAGTGTTTGTATTTCCACCAGCAGCGGGAGACGAAGGATCATCATTGTTATTATCATCATCTGGCAGAGGGATATAATCATTTCCTTGATCACCTCCATCTTGATCATAATCATTTTATTTCAGGGTATCAGATGTCCCCCCTGATGCCAGACCTGGCTTCTAGTTCAGCGACCTTACGCTCTAGATCATCAATTCTTTTGGATTGAACAGAAATAATAGCAGCTTGATTGGCAACCAATGTTTGTAACGTGGCGACACTATCCATGAGCCGCTTTAAAAATGCTGGAGGTAGAGGTGGAGGTGGAGGTGGAGTTGGAGACTCTACCAGAATAGACGAACATCCCGAAGATGCTTCATTGAGTGTGAGCTTTAATCGTTTAAGCTCAAAGGGATCCGGTCTATAATCATCATCTGAAGAATCAGTTGCTTCCCTAGGCCTCTTTCTTAGGATAGACGCTCTAGTTTTGCCAAGGCGTATTCTGCGCTGAATCCGTTCAAATCTATGAGTGTTAGTAAGATGAATTCGCTCAATAGTTCAATCATCAGGAATGTCACCATCAAAATCTGTAGGCGTATCATTGGGATCCTCATTGATCTCATCAGTTGAAGTGGATGAGCTTTGCCTACCGGCGTCATCAAGATTATTAGCTTGTTGATAAGGCTGATATGCCTGTAAGTTTTCTGCATTATCCTCATCCTCAGCATCATTTCTAACCGGATCCTCAAATCCATCATTGGGCGGCGCAACATAGTTTACATCGACTATGTGCCCAAATAGAGGAACATCATCTGGAATAGGAACCCCGCGTCCATAACTTTCACAGTCCCCAAAGATTCTTAGTCACATCGATGTTTGGCGAAGAAGAGACTCCTCATTAGGAGGTATACCCTGAACTTGAGCATTGATCAATAACTGCACGAAGCGCGGATACATAAACCATCGCTGATCCCCTTGAATGTTTTCAACCATGGCACTGAAGATATAACCGGAGAAGTGAAAGGGCTTATTGTAAACCAAGGCAAGCATAGATGATGCTGTTTGATGACTGACACCGTCAAGCCCAACCTTGCGTCTGTTAGATATCAAAGAGTAGAAACTTAAAAAAACAAATAAAACGTATAAAAATAATGGAGCAATTTTATGTTCTATTAATAAAAACCTGAAGTACAATTTAATTTATAATAAAAATATGAAAGACTCATTCTAATGACCTCACCCACCATGCTACAAATGAGGAAACATGCAGGGAAAAAACGTGGATTACATGCATGCATGGTACTTCCACTAGTCGGGAACATGCTTATGAAATGCCTACAATTAAGGATAAAATTGATTGGAGAATGCAAGTTGCTAACTGACTGTGGACTTCTTCAAATTCTTCTAAACGGTAAGCTATCGAACTCACCCGTAACCCATAAACAAAAATCCGATTAATCCAATACCGTCCAGACAGGCATACGATCATGCATAAAAAATCTCCAAACTCTTGTCAAGTGTTGTTTTCTGTACTGATCCGACGGAACCCCTGGATATCCCATGCGTAAGAATGCACCGACAATAAAGTCATTGGCAAATTGAGTTGGCATATCGTGATTATTGTTGAACTGATGGATAGAGTTCTCAGTAATAACCAGATCATGACCCAGAATGGTAGTCATGATGCGAGGATGATGGAGCTTGGTATTTAGGACTGCATTATTCCAGAAAGGCTGAATTTGATTCATGTAAATTGGAACAATGGCCGTCAGAGCATGATGAATACGAGAGCGCCTCAGAAAGTGAATCATAGGCCGAAATGGCATAGATCTGGCATGGGTATCTTCCAAGAAGGCCGTAATGCTGTGCCTCGACTCCACAAGTTTGACGTTTACTGCTAATTCTGCCATCTGAAAGCTAAAATAAACAAAAAACAAGATTGCACGATAATATTAAAGTTACAAGTTCAACCAATTCCTTGATAACTCTAAGTGTTGTGTTGCGACACTAGCATAGTGTCGCAGACAGTGTATGCGGCACTAGCTTAGTGTCAATGATTAATACTTGAATAAAATCTATTAAAGTAAAATATGCAGACACTTAAAGTAGTGTCGCAATATGAAGAACCCAAACTAATAGGTGCGACACTTGAGTAGTGTCGCAGGATAACCCTTGGTCGATTTTGAAACACAACAGCTACGACACTAAGATTAGTAGTAGGAGAACACGAATATAACAGGTAATCAATAGAGTAGTGGTCCAAAATCGCAAAGTGATCGAAAAACCAGTCGATTGCAAGTGTCGCAAAAATCAGTGAAGTGTCGCAGGAAGTGTCGCTTATACGTTGAGGTGTGTGTGAAGGTAAGTGCCGCAAAACCCTAGTATATATACCTTCACCGTGTACAGCGATACTTACAGCGACACTTGAACAGACAAGTGCAGCGACACTGGCCTAGTGTCGCAAGATTACACTTGAAGTTTTTCAAATTCCTTTATGCGTTTTGAAGTCGGTACACAATTTAAGCAGTAATACACGACTTGGATAAAATAACACATAAAACATACTAATAAAATATAAATAAGAATTTTAAGCAAAAAGAAATTAACACAATTAGGAAATAATAAGAATTTTTGTGTGAACGAGATTGTTTTGGGTCTGCTTAGGGATCATATCAGACTGACATACTTTTATTAGGAAATAATAAGTCTATTTCGATTGTTAGTATATTTTGTCTACTTTAAACTCACTCAAACATTAGTAAAACATGTTTTCTAATCTTAATGATATCAAGTTAGACCTCACTTAGGAAAACATGATACATTCAAAATGTTAAAGGGTCTATTGAGTTATACACAATACATACATAGCATTAATTGTACCACTAAATCCAAAGATTCTAAAATGATAAACTTGAAATGAGATTCGTACATTCAAGTGAATACGTATACATCCGTTTGGACTCACATGCACATACGGACTTACAAGCCGACAACTGTATACTATACGTCTCATTTCAAGCAAAAGAAAAATATTCCTTAAGTATATATCTATGTTGAGCATAACTAGCACTAGATCATGTCTAAGTACATTCAAGTGAATACGTATACAGCCGTTTGGACTTACAAGCACACGTGGACTTACACGCCGGCAGCCATATACTGTACCTAGACATTTCACCAAAAGAGAAAAATAGGTAATACTAATGTGTACGTCATTGCATATCTTTTAATCTGATTTAGGAAGTTAGCACCCTGTTTTCAGGTTCACCTTTTAACTGTTCTAGACTTACATGCGCGCCTGGACTTACGAGCCGAACAGTTACAAAGCTATGCTAACAACTTAAAGCAACACCTATATTGGCCTCATTAAGCTCTTTTTGCATTATACATCAATTTTGTTTTTGCACTTTAATTTTATCACCTCATAATCTAAGGGTAGTGGCGTATGTATGTAAAGAGTATAAGTCACTATACCGTTTAAAATTAATCCAGTTACATGTTTACCAGTTGACACTGATGTGTAAAATCTAGTTATAAAAATAAACTTAAAAATACAGTAATTAAACAATACACAACGAGGTAAGTATACCCTGTCGTATATAGAATAGCTACAGTAAGTTCAGGTTCGTTCCACGGGGAATGTGAATTCAAGAATCGTGTTCGAGTGTAAAATAATCTAAACCAATAAGTAAATATTGGGGTTTTGTGACCGAATTGTCACGTTGCTTAAAACTAATAGAATTAATAAAATAAGTGGACTCAGGAAGAGTCAAGGTTGTTTAAATTAACTTTCAGATGATAAAACGACACTTACTTGGATTATTTCACTAGTGACTTCAGGGTGTGTAATTAAAACCAGTTATTTAGCAAAACTTGTTCATCTCAATTATCCTAGGCTAAACGTTCGCTATAACCTAAACCATAATCTTGATTCGTTAACTTACAATTTAATCTAGTAAAAGACGTTCGCCAATATTACTAACTTGCACAATTGAGTTTAGTTGTCTAACTTATACCAAATTTGCGTCCACAATCAAAGGTCAGTCATACATAGACATATAATTGATAAATGAAATAACTTCGTAACAAATATTCGTTTTTTCTGATTAAATCACCAATAAGCTTTGACAATGGTTTAAAACTCAATTACACAAGGTATTCGATTAAACGTAAATTAAATTGCATAAAACTCTAAAGATTACACCCTTAATCACTAGTTATTTCATCCAATCAAGTGTTTAAGGATTTAGTTACTCATAACTAAATAAAAACAATCACAATAAACAATTGAAACCGAAGAAAACATGATTTAATAGATAAATAATGCAAACTGAATGATTACAATTGATTGTTGATGATTGCTCGTAACCGAATGATTGAATACAATGAAAGATCTCCAAAATGATGAAAAACCTTCAAAAAACCCTAAAAATCGTCCTTGGCCGTTTTGTGTAGCAAAAATTAGGTTAAACATATAATAAAATCGTATTTATACTCTTTCCAAAAACTGCTGGAACCGCTGGCATACGCAATCCCAAGGATCATACGCGATCCTAGAACACCCAAATATCCTTCATTATTACGCTATCCAGCCCACTCACTGGGATCGCGTATTATGCCTCTTACGCGATCCACATGAAAACATGGGATCGCGTATTTTGCTTTACAAATCTTCTGATGTGTTTTCACGCTTTACTACGTGATACAGCTTCCATTATGGGATCGCGTATTTGTGCTTCTTCCATGCTGAGATGATTCCTCCCTTTAATACGCGATCCTGGCCTGCATTTGGGACCGCGTATTTTGCCTGATTTTGTCACTTCAGCTCATTTCGTTAACGTTTGCACCTGCAATCAATTTTTCAACCAAATAAGTATCGAAAGTTAATTGACTCAAACAAGTACAAAAAACAATGATATCACGCGAAATAAATATATACAAAATGAGCGATATCAGACACCTACATTGTTATCATATAAAGATTAGAAAATTTGTTTTAAGAATGTTAGTTGAGTCTACTAACACATCAAACATAGTACTTAGGATTTTCATTTTTATTCATACCCCCCTAATGTACTATCATTTCCCAGGTTGTTTATAGACATAACCCAACATCCAAATTTTTAATTTTAATTTTTTTTTTTATTTTAACATTTAACATTTAAAGCCAATAATATACAAAAGAAAAATCCAAGTCACATATCAATGCTGATCAGGAGTTTGCATCCCGATCATAGAGACAAGCTCTTCAAATCGCGACCGTGAAAAAGCTTTTGTGAAAAGATTAGCGTTTTGTTTTGAGGTATCGATTTGGACCAGGTCAATTAAATGCTTCTCATGGAAATGTCGTATAAAGTGAAAACGTATTTCAATATGTTTAGTTTTAGAATGCTGTAAGGGATTGCGTGTAATTGAGATAACAGCAGTATTATAAATATGAATAGGAGTAAGAGTTAAGAGTAACCCGTAGTCTCGCATTTGATGCTGAATCTAGAGAACCTAAGAACAACATCTAGCAGCAGAAATGTATTCAGCTTCAGCTGTTGAAGTAAAAATCGTTGTTTGCTTCTTGCACTGCCAGGAGACCAAGCGATCTCCAAGAAACTGACATCCTCCAGTCGTAGACTTTTTATCCACATTGCAACCACCGTAATCTAAATAGGAGTAGGCTGTCAAAGCGAAGTCATCTTCATTTGAATACCAAAGACCAAGATTGGGTCTCCATTTAAGATAACTGAAGATTCGCTTGACAGCCTTCTCATGAGAGAGTTTTGGTTGTGCTTGAAATCTTGAACAGATGGATACGGCGAACATAATATCTGGTCTGGAAGTAGTAAGATACATAAGTGAGCTAATCATTGATCGATAGTCTCGCTGATTAGCATCTTCGTCTTCTTCAGTAGGTCCAAGCATGTGATTAATGTCAATGGGAGTTCCAAAGGTTTTGCAATCAAGAAACTGAAACTTAGTCAAAATATCATTGACATATTTTGATTGATGAATGAAAACACCATTGTTAAATTGCTCAACTTGCAGACCTAAAAAGAATGACATTTCTCCCATTGCACTCAACTCAAACTCGGACTTCATTATTTCCTTAAATTCCTTACAAAGCTTCTCATTAGTTGAATCAAATATGATGTCATTCACATAAACCTGTACCAAAAGCAAATCCTTTGCAGACTTCTTGATGAAGAGAGTACTATCAATCTGCCCTCGAGTAAACCCATTATGTAGCAGATGCTGTGATAATTTCTCGTACCATACCCTTGGAGCTTGATGAAGACCATACAGAGTTTTGTCTAACTTGTACACATAGTCTGGATGAACAGAGTCTTCAAATCCAGGAGGTTGACGAACATAAACCTCTTCATTGACCTTTCCATACAGTAACGCGCTTTTCACATCAAGTTGAAATACCTTAAATTTCTTGTACGAGGCGTAAGCAAGAAATATTCTGATAGATTCCAGGCGTGCAACTGGAGCAAAAACTTCATCATAGTCAAACCCCTCTATCTGTGTAAATCCCTGTACCACAAGTCTTGCTTTATTTTCCACAACTACACCAGATCGTCTTTCTTCACACGAAAGACCCAACGAGTACCAATAGGATGTACACCTTTTGGTACTTTAACTAATTCCCACACTTGCAGCTTCTCAAATTCTTGAAGTTCTTCTTGCATAGCTTCGACCCAATAAGAATCTTGCAATGCTTCCTTCAAATTCTTTGGTTCAATTTGAGATAGAAAACATGATTCTATCTGAGCTACAAGACATTCAGTTGTTTTAGATGTATATTCTTTAGCTTGAGTTCTAGTTAGTATACCAGAATTTAAATCACCAATAATGTTTTCAGTTGGGTGATTAACGTGAATTCTTTGTTTTGGAATCGGATCTGACACAATTATCGGATCCAAGTTATTCTGATCTCCCCCATTTTCCGTATCATTGTTCATGTCCAGCAGAGTATTTGTTTCAGTTAAGGGTAATTTATCTGGACTTCGAGCTCCATCTTCTTTTTCTTCAGACATAATAGGTATTTCTTGATCAACAGGTTGTTCAGATGCTTTTGTTGCCGTTCCAGAAGTGGAAGGGAACTCGATATTTGAAGGTGGTGTGGTAGCTGGTGTGGAAGATGGTACATCAGAAGATATATCAATTCCATGGAGTATTGTAACCACCTCTTCAATATCATTAGAAGGAATGTTGAAGGAATCAAATAGATGATCATCATTAAATAACCAATCGGGTCCTTTGCCTTTGGGAGCATCACTATATTGTAAGCATTGAACTTCAAAGTGCCCCTCTACTCTACCAGTTGCTTTATTGAATACCCTTTTGTTTTGGAGAATTGACAGAATATCCAAGAAAGAATCCTTCACTAGCCTTTTCACCGAACTTGAGCACTCTTTCTTTGGTGTTTATAATAGAGCAAGGACATCCGAATGGTTCTAGAAACTGAAGATTAGGTTTTCAGTTATTAAGCAGTTCATAACTCGTTTTATTGTGTTTCTTAACCGTCAGCACTCTATTCAGAACATAACATGTTGTGTTAACTGCCTCTGCCCAAAATGTGATTAGCAATTTTGAATCAGAAAGCATTGTTTTAGCAGCTTCAATAAGAGTTCTGTTCTTTCTTTCAGCAATTCTGTTTTGTTGAGAAGTTCTTGCAGCGCTGAATTAATGATGAATACCTTTTTGTTAACAAAACATTTCCATGTTGTGATTCTTGAACTCGGTACCATTATCACTTCTTAGTTTCTTGATCTTCAAGTTGCACAAAATTTCCAGCATCACAAACAAGTATTTCAGAATTTCAGGCGTTTCATCCTTAGTAGCGAGAAAATATACCCAAGAAATCTTGAGTAGTCATCTGTCGCACCCCCAGATTTACTGTGCAGCGGAAGTCGGGTCGGGGCGCGACTAATCTAGTAATCATTGCGGAAAGGAAAAGCAAACGACTCTATATGAGACGTTTTGAAAAATAGTACAAAAGTAGTTACATTAATATAATTAAAGTTTACATCAGTCTCGAGTTCGCGAGATGAAATCCTGAAGATTCTAGTACATAGCGATTATACAAAATAATGTAAGCAAATCTTCATATACGTATAATGCATGCGACTCGAGCTAGCAGGCAGTCCTATGGGCAACCCTACGGTTGTTGAGTACCTGAGAAATACACGCTAAAAAGTCAACAATAATGTTGGTGAGCTCATAGGTTTACGTAGTTAAAATCATAGTATGAACCACAAGATTTCAGAGTTATCGTAGTAGCACGAATGCCAAAGTAATTCATAGTATACTATTGCCATGGGCTCATAGTTCCGAAGCTTAACCGTAGTTGGTGTCTCCAGTTAAGTGTATAAACCAGTACAGTCGGATTACGAATTATTATGCGTCCGTATAGTAGTTAGAGCGACTAACCCCGGACGGCGAACTGTCAGTTTCCGATAGATCTATCCATAATGTTCGCGCTTAGTATTAACGGGCTATGATATTTGTTGGACACCATCGTAGTTTGGTTTAGTTTACCCATGCAATCCGTATAAGTGTTTTCATAGTACTTGTGTTCATAAAAACAAAGCAGTGTATTCTCACCCCAAAGTAAGTAAAACAGTAAAAGTAAAAGTGGGGCTATGAGACTCACCTGAGTCTTGAGAGCTAGCGTTTAAGTTAATAAACGTTTATCCGAGATGTAACCTTCTGGCGCCCTAAACGCACAAGGTTATGTATGAGTGAATGTCTCAAAAGATCATTCATGCTAGTTGTCCACTCAACTAGTTATGTCCAAAGTTTGTTTATCATGTGTATTTAGAAAACGTGTACGGCCCGTTGGTGATGATTTGTAATAATAATTCCCGAAGACATCATTATTATGTTACGTTTCGATGTATATTTGTAAAAATACAAGTTGTGTGTATCCAAGTAATTATCATAGTTATGTATTGTCACGCGAATTAAATATTTCGTGAAAACATGGTTTTGATCCACCTTAGTTCTACGGCACTCGTTGTGAAAGTTTCAAAGGGTTGCGACACAATGATGGTGTTGCAGTGTGTAAATTTAGTGAATTGATATGGTTGTCGGTCTGAGTGACACAGACTCATGGTTTCTGGTATTGCGACACTAGAGCTTGTGTCGCTATAGTTCACAGATTGAGGGTTTCACAGACTGAGGTTGTTACGACACAAGGGTTTGTACTGTTTGGCTAATGCGACACTAAGGTTAATGTCGCTAGTTAATACTGCTGGTTTTTGTGTCGCTAGTTAGTACTGCTGGTTAATACTGTTGGTGGTTATCAATAGCGACACAAAGTTTGTGTCGCTATTTTCACAAACTAAAGGTTTTAAATAGTTTCTACTGCTCGCTTAGTTTCTACCGGTGACAAAGTTAATACTCCTGGTTCATGTACTTAGTTTCCACTGCTAGTGTAATTTCCATGGTTTCTACTGCTAGTTCATTCTTCCTTTGTTTCTACTGTTGGTTCATTTTGTTTCTACTGTTCGTTAGTTTCTACCGCTAGTTCAATCTTTATTACTACTGCTAGTTTATTTCCGTTATTAGTACTGCTAGTTCATTTCCTTTATTAGTACTGCTAGTTCATTTCCTTAGTTTCCACTGCTAGTGTAATTTCCATGGTTTCTACTGCTAGTTCATTCTTCCTTTGTTTGTACTGTTGGTTCATTTTGTTTCTACTGTTCGTTAGTTTCTACTGCTAGTTCAATCTTTATTACTACTGCTAGTTTATTTCCGTTATTAGTACTGCTAGTTCATTTCCTTTATTAGTACTGCTAGTTCATTTCCTTAGTTTTCACTGCTAGTTCATTTTACCCGGTTACCACTACTAGTGCATTCCTACCGTTTGTTTCTGAAAATTCAGTTTTTGTTCGAGGGTTTCGATTTAGTAATTTCGTTTTGGACCCGAAACCTTTACACGTTAAATCTCAATGTTTTAGTATTCGTAAAAAGTAAGTTTTATAATTTATGACAACCCGAAGGGGTTCGAATTTTTGGGACAGGAATACAACGATTCTCTAGTAGATCACTTTTAAAATGTTCGTTTTAGGGTACTTCAAGTGGGTTTTCAGCTTGGACTTGATGAGTGAACTTACTAGCATGTTAAATCAACAAAATCTTACGAATAACAAAATAAGTTGAGAAAAGTGTGTCCTTACCCGAAATATGTGTGACGAACGAGATGGGTAGGAAATTGGTGAAGCTTGACTCCTTGTTACCAGTAAGTTCCCTTGTGATTTTAGGTGAGATTGAGAGTAAAAGTGAAAGTGAAAAGATTTCTGGTTGTGGCTGCCGTGAAGAGAGAAAATGAGAGAAAGTTTTGGGTAAAGTTTCTGAAGATTTTGCCAATTGAAGGATTGAGTTGTGTGTGTAAGTATCCAAAATGATGATATTCCCTTGAGAAGTGTATGGGGCCGGACTAGAAAGTCTTAGGCTGTGCAGAACTTTTATCTTTAGTGTGGGCTCCATCTGATTTTTCCTTCCCACTTGCCCAATTTATTAATTTGCTTGTTTGTTTTAAAGGAGTTGTTACATTAAAATTTGAGTTTCCTTTTGGTTATCGGGCGCGATCCGCGCGTTTGCGTTACGTACGGTACGTTTTGCATAAAACGTAAAGTGTTCGTATATTATTATATAATAATAATATAATGTAAATAAGTACTATTTAATTATAAAATAGATTTACGTTATTTATGAAAAGGTTTTTCACCAACGTCCGTATTATTGTGTCGGATCTCATCCGATCGAATTTGCGTAATTTAAAATTAATTACGTATGTGCGTATAATACAATATACAAGGTGTTACCGTAATTAGTCCTATTTCACACTAATTACAAGTAATAATGTTCTATGATTAGTTACTAATGACGGCATAATTCGTCGGGTGTCACATCATCAGTCACCACCAAACAATAGAATTTACCACCCATACTTTGTTTACTAACCGCCCCAAACAAATCCATGTGCAATAACTCTAAGGGGGTATTAATAGAATTCACCATCTTTTGCTTATGGAACTTCTTGTGCTGTTTCATTTTTTGGCAGGAAACACAGTGATCATTCATAGAGAATGTTTGTTTTGGAATTCCAAACACAAGATTATGTTTAACCAAATAGTTCATCTTGCGGAAATAAATATGCCCCATACGCCTGTGCCATAATAGTGAATGTTTTTTTGAAGCCTTGGACATCAAACATGTAAATTCTTCATTAGTAGTTTCTATCGTTCGCATATCCATAACATAAGTGTCTTTCTTTCCCAGTGCATGCATCAAGTCCCATTCTTTAGGGATAACAAATCCCGACTTCAGAATCAAACATTTTACAACTGTAAACACTGTGGTGAACTTTTTATCGCAAACTTGTGACCCACTCATCAGATTGTGCTGAAGCTGTTCAACATAATTCACCTTCTCAAAACTCACTTGCCCATTGGTAAGTGTTCCTTGACTTGTAATTACTCCACCTTTATCTCCAGCAAAGGTAACATATCCCCCATTTATCGGCTTCACATCAGTCAATAGGGATAAATTGTCTGTCATGTGCTGTGAGCAGCCACTTGCATTACCTGACTGATGCAGTGATGCACCCTGATCGGTCGTTGTGTTTCCAACCGGCGCACACCCGTGTGGGGTAAGTTTTAAATTTATATTTTGTAATCAAGTGGGGTAAGTTCCAACCGGCGCACACCCGATCGGCCTAAACCTCCGTACTACCTACTGGTACTAGGTACGAATACCTGATACAAGTATGTGGTAAGGATGATCCAGGGTCGTTCCTAACGACGGTCGAATTGAGATAGAGCTCGTTCAGATAACTTAATAATCAAGTTAGGTTTGGATAGTTGGATAGGTATTTGTTTTGGTTTTTATCTATTTGATACTACTAAAACTAATAATGCATAAGAGTAAAGGGAAGCAAGCATATATATAATATTTAAGGATAACGAAGATGTGGTTCACCATGATTTAGGATAGTGTATTGTTGGGATGATGTTTATCGGGGACATATTTAGCTAACAGACAGATAAACTATATGTGTAAACAGTAGGACCATACTTCTTTAGTCCAGTTCTAAATTAGTATGTCACTGAGTCCTAGGCTATGTTGATTCTGATCAGACAGGCTGTTTTAAACCAAGTGACCCTTTTTGGATAGATATATCTTGGGTGCAGAAATGAGGCAACAGACCGCAATTATATCTGACCTTTCTTAACTCCTAAGTCTAAATTTTATTATCTAATTGTGTACTTATATTTAACTTTATATTCTAAACTATCGGCTAAGTAGAGTTAAGGGGTTTAAGCATCTTAGACTATAGCCGAGTCTTTGCTTTCTTTTCAGAACTCCATATTCAATTACTGTAAGCAAAAATACTTCCGTCATGAATTAGACGCTCCTTTACAATTAGTCATTCATCCCTAGGTGTACTCGCGGTGTACAGGATGTTTAAGTATTTTCACAGCTTTATAACACTAGGTATATTCGGGGTGTACAATACTTTAACTATCTCCACAACTTTATAACCCTAGGTATACTCACGGTATACAATACTATAGTATTTCCACAACTTTAGGGTTCCTAGACCATGTTCTAGAAGGGTGACTTCTAGGTATCCCACGATGAGATAAACTGTGACACCCGATACTTTAGGGTAATGATTACCTTAAGCTAGAACCATAATTACGTGTATTTAGTATTTGATTAGGCTAAATACTTGTAACTACTTGTATATGATTATATACACATTCGTGATTATTTGTAATTACGCGAAACAACCGGATGGAGTTCGACAATCTATACGGCGTTGGTGATAACTTTTCATAAATAATGTAAACCTATCTTATAGTTTAAATAGTAGTTATTTACCATATATTATTATTATTAAATAATAATATACGAAAAACCTAGACGTTTTGCTTAAAACGTAACAAACGCAACGAAAACGCGCAAATCGCGCCCGACACCCGAACGAAACCGGAAAATATTTTGAGAATGTCCAATGAAGTAATTTAAAGATATTGGTCAAATTATAATAGCGATTTCGTATAAAAAATAAAACGCGAAAACTAAACGTTAACGATTAAAATCTAACACGCGCGATTAATGTTTAACCAACCGAGGAACGTAATGCAAAATCAAGGAGCAAGTCACGAGCCCAAGACCTCGATGGGTCAGGCCCTGATCGGCCCAGGCAGGCCCAAGAACAAGCCCAACTCCCTTGGCCCATCCCTTTCCTTAAAACATATACACACTACTCCAACTTTCATTTTACACGCACATTAATCCTTCTTTTTCTCTCATTCTTTATTCTCTCTTTTAAATCTCAGCCATAACCCCAACGACCACCTGCCACCATCAACCACCATCGTCATTCATCACATTTTCAAGAAGAAATCGAGCCAAAACGCAAGATCAAGCCCTTCTCATCATCTTTCTCCTCTTGCTCGGTTGTACAAACATTGTAAGAACTTCAAAACTTTTCTAAAACACTTGAAACACTTCTATAAACATGTTATAATGTTCACTTAACAAGGAAATGTCGAAAACATAACACAAAAACGTTTTTCATGGCTTAATATGTTCAAAAACATCACATGCAATTCTGACCAGAAAAATAGTTCAACTTCAAGGAGAAGTTTCCCCCTCAAAACTTTACCAAAATGGACGATTCAAAAGACAAAAATTAAGTTTAAGAAGTTAGCTTTCATTTTCAAAAGGTTTCATAATTTTTGGAGCTCTTTTGATACCCGAAATGATTTTTACAAAAACATGTATACGGACTGTTCAGAAAGTCAGAAAATTCACCCTTCTTGTTCGAGTCATAACTGGAGCTATACATCTTCAAATAACTTGAAACCACAGCCAAAATCTCACAAATTTTGTTAGGTACAAATTTCGTTTAGATAACTTTTTCTGAAAATGTGTAAATTTTTCCCCGAAATTAGATCTTGTTGTATGTGTCCAGATTGGTCACTTTCTGACGTTAGGGAACAAATGGAATTTTAAAAAATACTTAGATATACCCAAAAATTCTGAAAAAATTACTTTAAGTAGCCAAGATACTAAGGAACAACTCAAATTTTTTTGAAATTTTGTTCGAACATTAGATCACGAAATCAGACATGCAAAAACGACCTGTTCCAGGCCTTAGTGTCGCAGAAGAAGCCCAATCGTCTGCGACACAAACCTTAGTGTCGCCATAGCTTCCCAATCGGCACCTTTCGCGACACAAGTCTTTTAGTCGCAGGAGGGGAACGAATCTTCACATTAGCGACACTAGCCTCTGTGTCGCAAGAGTATCCAAATCGGCACCTTTTGCGACACAAGTTTTGGTGTCGAAATGGGTCCTACTGTCGCACCAAACCTGCGACACGAACCTTATCGACACAAGCCTTAGTGTCGCATAATACCTTAGTGTCGCATATAGCGACACCAACCCAGTGTCGCTAAAAACAAATAATCAATACGTTTTTATTAAAGCAATATAAGCATAAATGAAAACACAGCTCGACCCCAGCCAGGGGCTCTGCCCCTTGGACCCCGCCAGGGGTTGCCACCCCTTGGACCCCACTACGAGGGGCTCTGCTCCCGGACCCCTGTCATGCGTGGGCTTTGCCCCCTTGTCGCACTGATCAATTACCCATATCCGGAAAGTAGAAAATGCTTAACGATCAAGTGTTGGGCTCACGTAACAACTGAATCTCATACGATACAATGAGTACACGAAATACGTAAACATATAGGGGTATGCATTAAAATGAAACATAATAATAATACTATGGGATTATTATTACAAACCGTCACCAACGGGCTGTACATGTTTTCTAAACACAAACGATAACCGAACAACTGGACATTTCTAATTGAGTGAACTAGCATAGGTGGACATTGACCCTCCACCTACATGATTTACTTAAGTGGACATTAACCCTCCACTTACATAGATGATCTTTTGAGACATCTACTTACACAACTTTATACGTCTAGGGCGTTAGAAGGTTGCATTTGGAATCACACGTTGCTTGCTATTTACTATTTGCTATTTGCATACTAATCTCAGGTGAGTTTCATAGTCCCTTTTTACTGATTTACCCAGGGGTGAGAATACATACAACTTGTTTTATACTGCCTTTTTTATGTGAACACAAGTACTAAACTCGATATATTGGTTGTATGAGTTATTTGACTAATCCTGAAAGTCCTCCACATCATAGTTTGTTAGTATCGATATTGCGTGAATGTTAATGAATAGTACTATTTGGGATTGACTCCCCCCGTCCGGATTAGTCGCGCTAACTGGTCAAACGGACACATTATCATTTGTTTCTTGCGAGTGTTGGATTAGGCACTCGTTGGGAGGCACCCCGATCGTGGCACTTGAGACCCGACACCACAGTTAAGCTCGAACTATGAGCTCATGGCAACAATATACCCTATTTTTGCTTTTTGCAATACATTACTTATCATTGTTGAATGATACAAACGGAAATCTTGTGTTCCATACGATGTTATATCAACTGTTTACAAACCTATGAGCTCACCAACTTTATGTTGACCTTTTAGTATGTATTTCTCAGGAGACCAACCGCAATAAGGTTGCTTTTGGAAGGAGATAGCTCGAGTCGCATATTTTTCACAAACAACAGAGATTAGCTTGCATTATGATATGTTGTAATCTTGTACTAGATGCGTACTCTATTTTTGGCAAAACATTTGTAAACATTGTAACTACGAAGTGTAATGATTTTTGAAACATCTTATATAGAGGTCGTTTGTTGTAATTCTTGTGTTGTGATATTTGATTCAGTCGCAGCCCCAACACAACACCCTACCCTCCGCTGCCACGTGTTTTGGGGGTGCGACATAGACTTTCGACATTTCCTTAGCTTCCACGTATTTGTACTCCACCTGAAGGTGTTTCCAACTCTATACTAAGTACAAGGCCGTTTTACGGATATCTCATAGCTTTATACATAAACATAGATATCTATTTACCGTAAATAGGGTTTCGTCAAATTTCTACAACTAAGGTGATTACCACGTGAAGGACTGGAAAGAGTGACACGTAAATTAAGCCTAGATTCAAGATAAGTTTAGATAGATAACAAAGCATAACATCATTCTTAATTACAACTATCTATATCATGGCAAACATACAAGGAACTACTCATAAAGAATGGCAATAAACATTTCAAAAATTAAGAAATCATAAGCATCAAACAAGAACATTATGACAAATTAATAATAGAAAAGATAGATAATACCCGTACAAATTGCGAGCAGAATAACACTTGTATTTCTTCTTATAATATCCCAAGCATTACAAATGCTAGCTTCTACTAATTAAACTACATAACTAATCTTAAAAGAAAAGAGAAGGATTCTCCCCTAATCTTCCTACTAGTTTTAAAGATTAAAATCATAGAGAGAGAAACGAGAGAGAGACTAGAGAGAGAAAGAGTGTGTGAGAGAGAGTAGAGAGAAGATTGAGAGTGAAGGGATGATTGAAATGAGGAGGGGAGTGATGATATTTATAGGCAAAGGCTCCAAATCACCCGTACAAGCTCCAAAGCACAAAATACAAGCCCGGAACAGCACCGAACTTCAAAATAACTAAAAAATGGCATCACCAGAGACCACTAGGGGCCGTATACGGCACCCTAGAAGCCATATAAGGGGTCATAGGGGCCGTATACGGTATCCCTAGGGCTGTATACGGTATACCCTAGGCCGTTTAGTGTTTTGCCCGTTGTTCTGTACTTCGTACGTTGCTTGTTTCGCGCATATCTTCTTTGTTTCTTGTCCGTTTGGCTTGAATATTTCGCCTATGATCTCAAGATTCTGTTACGCTTATAATGATACCAAAATCATGTATTTTGGATGTGTGTAGCTCATACGGACTATTAATGCGTTCTGTTGATCTTCAGGTGTTGTATCTTCTCCGTTCTTTATCCGTTTCGCGTGATTCTTGATTCTTCAATCTCGTAATTACCTGTGAGTCATAAAATAGTATTTAGGGAGTGTATATCATAAATAAAAATTGCTTTGTTTTGCGTTACATGATTTTGCTTTGTTTTGCATGTTATTCGGACATTTTTTGTGATTTTTGTTGCAACGTCTATATTTGAACTACTTTAGTGAATTTTAGTAAATAAAAATTGATTTAAGATGTTTTCATTAATTAATAGCTCAAATAACGAGGAATAATGTATATAAAAACATGACTTTTTACGTTACATCATGTAGCACAATTAGAGAAAAAGTTAGTTATCAGTGGAGACCCAAGCCTTGATAGACTTGGGTCGTCCAAGATCATCCACAACAACCACATCAGTAAGTTTGTAGTTTTTCAATAAATCAGGTGGGACTACTGATGTGTTGTTGTTGGATGAAGATACATCATTCTTCACATTTTTAACTTTCCAAATCTTTTAGGTTCGGATGATAGTTTATTACTAATGTTGTGCATTGGATTTTGCGGTTTATTTTTCACAACATTATTAGATTTCTCAACCGGTTTGGGAGATGGTGAACTACGCCTAGAAACTGGTTTTGAAAAGAAATTTTTGTAATATGAGTTTCTTGGCGTGTATCTACCAAACTTTTTTCGAGAAAGTAATAAACAATCTCGTAAGATATGTCCCTGTTTCCGACAGTAAAAACAAGAACGTCTTTCAACATAAGATTGTTGAGAAGGATGAATAGTGGGAGGCTTAGAGTATGAGGCATTCATAGAACAACAACACGGATGTGTACAAGTTGAAGTAGATGCCTGTGAGGTTGAGTCAGTTGATATCGAAGGTTTTTCAGTTTCTGATTTATCAACTGATTTTTCTCTCTTCAGAATTTTCATAGTTGACTGTGGTTCAGCTGAAGTTTTTGATTTTGAAGACTGTTTCTAATTTTTAACTTTCTTTGACTCAGTTTTCAAAATCTTATTATCATATTCAACCTTGGATTTATTTTTCTTATTAAAAATTTCTTCATATTCAGTAGTGACTATGAAGTTTTCAAGTTTAACATTAACCTTCTCAACCTTAACATTGCACTCCTCAGTGACATCCTCAATACAAATTAGTGTATCCTTATCAGTATTTTTAACCGGTTGATCATCAGATACAATGTTTGCAACTGTTGAAGTTGGTGGCACAAAGTTCTTGATCTCATCTTGATCAGGCATAAGTGAATACTCCTTTGGGGGAGGTACTGAGTTATACCCAATACCTGCCTTACTCTTAGTATCCGTCCTTTGCGAGTGAAGGATTTGATCAAAGACTAAGGAAGACTCTGACAAGTTTGAAAGTTTTCTTTTAAGATCAAAAACCTCCGCCCGAGATTCAGCAAGTTCTTTCTTTAACAAGCTTATCTCTGTTAGAAAACTGTCGATAGCATCTTGCTAATTATAAATTTTGCATTTTAAATCTTTGATCTCAGTACGGTAGGCTTCAAGTTTCTTTTCACCGAGTTTTTCATTATCTTTCAATACTTTGTTAGCATGTGTTATATTTCAAGATTTAAACGTAGGTTATCATTGTCTTCCTTATATTTGTTGACTAAACTAGTTAATTTAATGCAAGATAAACAAGTAAAAGGATCAATATCAACCTCATGTATGTTGGCCATGAATGCATTGAGCATTGTCTCTTCTTCATGAGCACTCCAGTCATAGTTTTCTTCATCTACCAATACCAAAGCTTTTGAAGTACTGGTCTTTTCTTTTTCAGAAGGCTTTGGGTATGGAGACTTAGAGCAGAAGGCTTGGTGAACCCTGATGACGGCTGCTTCGCCTTTTCACATTCTCTGGCGAAGTGTCCATAGTTCTGAAAATTATAGCATTTGCTTTCATCAAACCCCAAGCCAAATTTTCCATCTTCTTCTACATTATTCTGTCCAGTTCGCTGCAAGAACTTTTTGGCTCTTCGAGTTAACATAGTTATATTCCACTTGATGTCCATTTGTTCCAGATCGTCTGGATTGATCTGATCAAAGTCCTCTTCAGTAAGTTCAAGAGTGCTTGATTTTGCAGCAAGAAAGTTCTCATAAGAGCTGAGAAATGCGGTAAAAATAGCTGCACGTTCCTCAGTAGGCGGAGATGGAGCAGCAGACTTGGAAATATAGAAAGAACTTCCATAAACTGGAGCAGCAGACTTGGAAGTATAGAAAGAACTTCCATAAATTGGAGTAGCATACTTGGAACTAGATGCGGAATGATTTCTAGAAAGAAAAGCAATTCCACCGTAAGATTCACCTGCTAGAGATTGACCACCATAAAGACTAGGATCTTGAACTTGAGCTCCTAACTTAGTTTCCTTCTTTTGCATGTCAAGGGCATATGCTTGTAATTTTCCTATCAAATCATTAAGTGCCATAGATTCAAGTTTTGGATCCTCTTCCATCATCATGACTCTTGTATTCCATTTGTTTATCATAGAACCTAGAAGTTTCTTATTGACCTCCAATTCATTTAGCTCTATTCCTCCATCAGTTAATTCACTCACCAGTTGTGAGTATCGTGAGAAGAGTCCTTCTAATGTTTCATTGGGGAGTAGATCAAATAAATCGAATTGTTTCTTTAATTCCAATTTTCTTTGCTAGTACTTTTCATTTCCTCCACAACGCTTCCAATAGCGCACCAAAGATCATACGCAGTTTCATGAAGTTTGAAAATCTTGAGAACTTCTTTAGGTAAACACATTGTAATTGTTGCATGTGTTTTTCTCTCTTTGTCCCAATCCTTTCTTTCTTCTGTTGTCATACTTCTAATGGGTTTTGGAGGTGGAACTCCCATGTGAGTTCCATCAGCAACCGGTCTTTCATATCTTTTAGTTAAGGAGATCCACATTTCAGGTTCATTGAAGGATACAAAAGCCTCGAATCTAAATCTCCAGCTTGCATAATCAGTATTTGGCAGAAACAGGGGTGGTTTATTGGTACTACCAATTTCATTATTATATTTAACCATTGCATTAACATTCTGAAGAGACATTGTTAATTATAAAATTTGCTTATGCCACACGAAAACAGTACTGTATAGCGACACTAAGGTAGTGTCACAATAAGAACAAATGGCGACACTAAGGTAGTGTCGCAGTGAGGGACTTGGCAAAAATCAAAAGTTCAAACAAGTGTCGCAAACAAATAATGTCGCGCAAAATCCGATGGCGACACTTAGGTAGTGTCGCACAGAAGTGCCGCAGTTGATCTAAAGTTAATAAAACCAAGTGTCGCAAAGTAGTGACGCAACAAGTGTCGCAGGTAAGTGTCGCAAGTCGCGACAGCAGCAGCAGTTTAACCCTAACTTTCGTAGAATATTGAAACCCTTACGAATTTCGATGGACGAACGATCAATTAACCCAGAAAAATAGACCAGAAACCGATTTCAATACTCCCAATTGCACAAACACGAACTTAAACAATTAAAACTTTGCGTACCTTCATTTTAAACCTAATAAAATGTTCAAACACGATTCAAAACCGTTGATAACGAATCAAAGGCTCTGATACCACTTTGTAAGTCCTGTATCTCAAGATCTATCGAATCGTGACAAGTTATACTTGCGGAATCTGTATAATAAAGTATATGAACGTTTAACGAAACTGTTGGGAAAAACAATGATCAAACCTACATTATAAATCTGAGGAGTCAAAATCTAACTTAGTTGTATTCAGGAAACTTAGTGAAATTCCTGAGTCTGTGTTTCTGAGTCTGTGCTACACAGACTGAAGAATGGTTTCTGAGTCTGTGCTGCACAGACTGAAGAATCTCACAGACTGAAAGCCATGCTCTTCTTGAAGACTTATGAATTCATCATCTGAAGAATGAAGATTGAAGACAGAAGACTTCACTGACTGAAGATCACAGACTGATGATCACAGATTGAAGATCACAGACTGAGAGCACAGACTGAGAGCACAGACTGAAGAGCACAGATTGAAGAATGAAAGTACAAATGTACAGAAGATATTCTTCTTTCCTTAGGCTAGATACAACTGATAAGATGTTTGAGAAAGGTCAAACATCAAACAAAGGTTATCTTCTCAGCAAAGAAACCTTTTACCTTTTTGCTTTTTCTATTTTCAAGAAAAGCAAAAAGGAAGGCGTGCAAAGTTGCCCAAGATGTATCTGTTATCCCTTGGACAACTATGTAAGCTGGATAATATAGAGTTACACCCAACTCTATATATAGCAGTTCAAAAAGCACTGCTATGTATCCAAGTATCCAAGATATCCAAGCTCTCAAAGCAAAATAGTATACAAGACCTTTAAGCTTAGGCTCAAAGCATTACCACACTAACTGTTAAAGTTTGTAGTGATAATTGTATCTTAACATACTAATACTTGGATCGTATTCAAACCATCTGTGTGGGTTTGAATACTTTGTCATCTGTGTGAGACAAATACTTTATTGTGAATAATACTTTGATTCATAATAAACTCTGTGTCAAAATTAATCTTGTTTTCCGCCTAGATTAATTTAAACTTGTTTGATATAAAACTTGGATATAAACTAACACGTTAAGATAACTGTTATTTAATCTGTATCTAAGTTTTGGGAACCTTGTGACTCAACAGAAACACACGAATGTAATATATCAAAAGCTTATGATTTGTATTGATTATAACGTGTAAGAATTATAGAAGTTCACTCAATATTCGCTCATAACTCTCAGGGTTTCGGAACCCTTCAACTGAAACCTAAACCTATTTATACAATCTGTTCAGAACCCTGCGACACTTGCCCTAGCCGACTCCTGCAACACTAGGCTAGTGTCGCATATGCGACACTGAGCAAGTGTCACATAACCACACTTGTATATTTCGAATATTCACTTTTCATTACAAAACTAATTTTTAGAATTTGACGTGTACAGACTCTGACCAACTGACTGACACACAGATCTGCATCAACAGTTTTATTTTTCTTTTCTTCCTTTTCTTTTCTTTTCTTCTTCAGAATTTCTTTACCATAGAATTTTCAATGATATTTTTATCTCTTTTAGAAAGTCCTTTTAGAACTATGTTCTTTTATCTTTGACTATTTCGAGTCTTTTCAGGGTGCCTATTTTACGCACCATTTCTCTCTCGCCTTTGTTAGGGTGCCAATTTTACGCACCAGGACTTTTTGAGAGAGATAACTTTTGGGGATCACGAAAGAGTAGGATAAATGAAAAAGGATATTCTAAAAGATGTTTTTCACAACTTTAGAAATTCTAAGATAAGTTTTATTTTTTGTGGGGGGGGGGGGGGGGGTATTTTTGTGGAAGTAGGTTTAAAAGATGAGGTTTTATCAAAAGATACATCGGTTAGGCTCAAATGATTTTACTAATCGTGTCATCGATACTAAGAATAAGTATCGGTCGGTTTTAGGCTTGAAAAGTAGGCCAAAATAGGGTTTAAATCCTAGGGTATGTCAAGGTCCTTTAATTTCACCTATACCGCGTACGGTACTCACCAATGTGATCTCGAAGCGAATGTCAGGAGCAAGTTTTAACTCAGAAGCATATGCATCGGCACACACAACAAATGAAGTAGTGAAGCATTTAAAATGAATGCTTTTCAATTGGGCTCAAAATACCTCACTGCAAATAAGATTAGGTTGTATGCACCTAATCATGCGATGCCCCTATTAGATTATCATTTATTGCTTAAGAAATTTTTACTTTTTATTTCTTAGATTTCAAAATAACTTACTCATATTTGATAATGGATCCTCTTTAAAACATTAGAACTAAAAAAGATTAGAGATAATCAAGTAATTAGGCTCATACTTTTTTCAATTTTCTTTAAAAAATTTGGAAGATTTGAGAAACATTTTCTGAGTATGCTATTTGGACATAAAAATCTATCTAAGGTATTCTGTACCTGCTATCCTACACTTAGAGGAACATTGTCCCTAATGTTCTCTTTAGTAGAGATTTTACTAGAAGTAAAATCTCACACTTAAAGTTCAAACATATACGAAAATGTTTCTCAAGTGTTATGTTTGGGCTGGAATCCCACACTCAATGATAAGCTTAGGATAGAGTATAGATTACTTTTATTATTTAACAAACTACAAAACAAATAGAAATCTTAAAAAAAAGCGGATAAAGGGTAAGGAAACTCCCCAGATAGCAAGTTGTTAATGGAGCCGAGATTCTGAAATTTTGCTGAAAAGAGGTGTTGCCAAAATCTCTTTCTGAACTCTTTATGAAGATCTGGTCAGCTTCAATTGACCTGCTACTGTCTTATTCATTTCGATGTCCATCATCACAACTCTCTTTGTGAACTAATCTTGTAGGTGTAAATACATTGGATGTACCCAACTAATCTCATTCGATGCCCGTCATCACAACTCTCTTTGTTAAAGGAGAAATCATTATCTCAAAATAAGAAAAGATATTTTCTACCACAAAACAATATTATAAAACATGCATTTTAAACGATTCGAGCATAATGCATAAAAGTAGTATGCAAGTACCTCAAATGCTCGAATCGCATGAGTTGTGAATTGGAGAATATTAGGCACATCCAAGTGTGAAGGATATTCAGTGATTTTCTTCACTTATTAACACACTTTCTATCCACGTATTATTCCACGGGTTGCCTCCCGAGAAGCGGTGTTGTTAGAGTCGAGAGCTCGACTTTGCCTTCCTTTTGATCAGATTGAAGCGGGACTCCCAGGGCCAGAAGTGCTGGGTAGTGGAGCCCTGGGGTTCGGTGGGTAGATCCTTATGAAGTGGCGGAACATATTTGGCGTGATGTCTGGGATCCTTGTTGCAAAACTTGGAAAACTAAAGATGTGTTTCTCCGTGACTCGCTGCAAGTTTAAAGAGATCATCAATTATCTCTTGAACGTAATACTACACTGTGCAATCCACATAAAACTTCTCATTGTTGAGATGATCTTGGGTTTTCATTAAATCTACGAACTTCTGCACTTGCTCTAATGCCACTATGTCTCGCATGTCGCTTAAGTTACTAGTGACCCACCTAGTGTTCTCCCTAATTTCTTCCAATAATTGCTTCTGTTTATCCGAGTAGGGGAATGAAGATCTCTCAAAAGCGCGATATATACAGTTATAGTAGTTTCTCTGCTAATCACAGTAATCAGCATCTAACATTTCTCCTGGTATCAAATTCTCCTTTAGCTCAATTATGGTAATTTCATAGACTTGTGGATCAAAATCTGCCTCGGAGTTGCGAAATTTTTCATATCTGTTGAGTTGTATTCACAATGGGTGAGCGGATTTTTCAATCGATTTACAATATAAAATAAAATTATATTTTACAGAGAAAAATTAAATATTAAAATTTGACAACCGTTTCCCCGGCAGCGGCGCCAAAAACTTGATGCGTGTTAAGTTGTCGTTAAAAATAACAAGTTTTTAATTGATTGGAAATACTAAAGTAAACTTAAACACAACCAGGAAAGAATACCTGTTCGTATTATAGTATAGCTTTGGTAAGACCGAGTCGAACCACAGGGAATCGGTGTAAATTAAAATAATTAATTAAACCTAAAATTACAAATTACAAATAGATAAGGGGTGCGTTTTAGTTCCGTACGAACGATTTTTAATAAGAAAACTAAATAAAACTGTAAACAATTAAAAAGATAGAAAGTAACTTGAAAGTAATCAGATAGATAAGCATGTATTTACTTAGAATTGTGATTCTTCGATTCAGGTTTCTGATATGTTTATTGAATTCTTCATTGTTTATTATGGTGATTTCAACTTATATGGACAGCCTCCTGTTAAGGTTAACTAATCCCTAATAAACCTTACCTTAATACTAGATTCTCTTGAATACACTGAAGCGTGTTGTTAACATAAACTTTATGCTATTAATCCTATCAACTGATCATTAAGATTCATTCAGCGACATCGTGTTAACGCAAAACTATAATTATTGGTTAAATAATTATCATATCAATTAGGTTATATTAATTGCTAGTCTCTTAACCTATTACCGGTTACAGTCTCAAGCCACAATTAACTAATTAATTACTTAATTGCAGATAATCAATCAACTTATACAAACGTTAGTAATAGCATAAATCTTTTGACCACGTTAAGTAACAATTAATCAACACACAATTAATATGGATCTTTCGAATAAACTTAATAACCATTCATAACTTGAATCAACATAAACATATCATAAAACCTTCATCTACTAATCATTCATCTAAGTAAATACAATAAAAGAATTAGCTCATGTTTATAGAAAACAAAATCAAATCTAAAGACATGTTATTACACATAGTAAATAGAAAAGACTAAGAATCAAACCCAAGAAACCGAACTAAATCTTCGTTAGGGTTGAAAACCTTCAAACCCTAGCTTCCTAGCCTCCAAATACCTTCTGAAGTCGACCTTTAAACCCTAACCGAATTAAGGGTTACTTAATTCGTATGTAATTGTGTATGATTAAGGGTTGATAATGGCCTCTATTTATAGATTTCAGAATCGCGATTCCAACCGCCGGTTGGGTTGGAATTTAACCCGAAAACTCGGATTTTAACCCGCGCTCTCGACCGACTTCCATATTTGATTTCAACCGCCGGTAGGATATTCCTACCGCCGGCTGAATGTCAATTCCAGAACATTCTACTACTCGGGCTGGGCTATTTCCTTGGGCTTCAACTTTTACAAATTCGATTTTAATCCTTTTAATTGGTCCAATATCTTATTCTTCTTGAGTTCTTCTTCCTTCAAAGCCCATTCTTCTTGGTCTTTGATCTTCAATTTATTTTCCTCAGTTTTAGCTCGTTTTCGCTCCTTTTATTGATTTCTTCAATTTAAACATTTTCTTGCAAATATAAACGAAATCAATAATATATATAAATAATTTGCAATAAAAATGCTTAGAAATAAGGGAATATTATAATATAAATAAGACATTATTTGATGTTATCATTAACCATTGAACTTTCAGCTAAAAATGAAGGAACGTCACGCATCCTTTCGTCAAAACTCACGTACTCGAGCTCTTCGATAATCTTGTGAGTGTGGTACTCGATAGTACAGTCAATGTAGAGTATGTGGGGTGTAGGATCGTCAATATGATCATTATCAGCCGTAGATATCATCAATCCTCGTAGATCATTCAATGTCTACGTCCACATCCGAATTTTTAGTAGCATTATCCAAATGACCCCGATATGAATGTAAGAAATTGATTTGTTGAGCTGAATATGGAAATGCTGACTGAATCAGTGTTTCATATACTTTACGGTATATGGCCTTCTGTTCCTCGAAAAATTCCAACTCCTCTGAAGTGGTTCCGTCATTTTCATGACTTTCTTGCAATAATTGAGTGGCGGGATTTTCAGCGAAGGCATGGATGCAGTTTTGAAGGTGGTGAGAACCTAAAGTACTTTGTTGGTTTGATAAACTGTGTATTCTGCTTCGATCTCCTCTATCGTCTCCCTTTGGCGTGATGTATACTCATTGGTGGATTCTCGAATGACTTCCATTGTGATATGGAGGTCATCCTCAAATCTATCAATAACACTTATCATTTCTTCATGGTTGGATATGATAGGAATCCGGATGAGCTCATAAGGAGAACCTGAGATAGGTGCTGCAGAAATGGGGATCGAGCGGATATCAAATGGGATATCAGTATAGATGACATACTCTTCGTAAATCTCTGTCGTTGTGGTGTCTGAATCCTGTGAAACAGGGAATTCTACAACGTCAGATAATGGCTGAACTTCGTCAGTAATCTATGATATCGGTTGAGAAGAATGCATCTTTATGTCTCTTTCCTCCTTAGAATCAGAGTTATGGCTAGATCTAGAAGTACCTCCTATCTCAAACTGAGTTTGAGGTGCGGAAGCATCAGAGGTTTGAATCCTCTGGGAAGGTATCAGTCAGGATTCCTTATAATCCGAGATCTTTCTCAAGAGTTTGTCTCGTACTTCTGGGTTTTGATTAGATAGAATAATAGTTATTTCGATGCTTAGTAGAGTATTGAGGCGAGGGGAAACTAGAGGTTTAGTAGGATCAATAGCAAATGCTATGAGTCTCTCCATGAAAAGGGCATAATCACTACTGTGAGAGTTTTTAGTAGGCGGCTCTTCGTCTGAATTACTATCGGGCAGAGAGATAATTTCTTCAGTGTTTTCAATTTGCATAATCTCTGCCGTCGGAGTGTAGTCATCAGGGAAGTAGCGATACACTTGGGTGGATTCGTGCTCATAATCCTCCATTTCTTCTTCCATTTCTTCCAGTTTTGTTGATTCCTCTTTTTCTTCTATCTCTTCTTCATATCCTTCCATTTCTTCCTCTGTCTCTGATTCTGATTCTTCTATTGATGAGATGAGGCAAATATGGTTATTAGGAATATATGGATCTGTCTCTGATCTGTCTGAGTCGGAAGTGTTATCGTCTGATGTGACTCTGCTCATGGATATCGTGTATATTTCTGCATGTTCTGCTGCAGAACAGTTAACTTGATCAATCTTGAATGCTATAGTCTGTCCATATGCTCTAAGGCTGATAGTCTGCGAATAAACATCAATAATAGAACGAGCAATATTCATAAAGGGCCTGCCTAAGATAATCGATATGTTAATGTCCTCTTGAATATCCATCACTACAAAGTCAGCCGGGAACCAGAATTTGTCAACCTTAACCATTACGTTTTCAGCTATCCCTTTAGGATATCGGATTGAATGATCGGTTATCTGAACATCATTTTGGTTGGTTTCAAAGCTCCTAGTTCTAATCTTGTATAGAGTGAGAAAGGCATAAGGTTGATACTAGCTCCAAGATCGGCCAAGGAGCGTATCATGCCTGAATGATATATAGAGCAGGGTAATATGAATCAATCGGTGTCTCCTAGTTTTTCCGGCAGGACATTTTGTACGACGTCTGAAAATTCCGCGTTCAGAGAGATCTTAGGTGCTTCGGGCACGTTTTCCTTAGTGGCCAACATTCGTCGAATATACTTTGAGCCGGAAGGGATTTTAGACACGGTGTCTAAGAATTTTCCGTCTAGCTTGAATGATTAGGCGTTGTATCTTTGTCGAAGACGATTTGGAAAGGGAACTTGAACTTCTTGAGTAGGAGTGGGCACGGACTGAGTCTCAACCGTCGTTGGGACAGGAGAAAATTCCTTCACTGGAGAAGAAACGTCAGAATGGCTCGGTGCCATCTGAGAATTCGTGGAGTTCAGAGTTTTGGCTTCCTCAACGTAAGGGTTATGGATAGTGTTGTTAGGAAGGGTTCCTTGTGGTCTAGTGTCAAGACGGTGGGCTAATTGACCAATCTGGTTCTCAAGGTTTTTGAGAACTGAGAGTTGGTTTCTTAGGAAAAGGTCAGTTTGGTCTTGCCTAGCCGTGGTCTTAAGATTGAAGGTGTTTTGACCTTGGATGAACTTAGCGAGGTTATCGTCTGAATCAGTGATTGGAACAATAGTCTTTGAAGGCTCACTAGGCTGAATATCATCGGGTGCGGTCAAAGACAAGGGTTGATTATAGCTTAGCCGGGGTTGTTGCTGTTAAGTCGGATATCGTGTTTGAATTCTAGGTGGAAAAGGTGGTTGGTTGTTTCGTGGAGGGTATTGAGTTCCTCGGTTTCTAGGTGGGGAATTTAGAGAGAAGCCAGGTGGGTTCTGTGTTCGAGCAGGAAATTGAGCGTAGTAGATAGTACTGTCAGTGGGATCCTCGTACTCAACATGATATTCTTATGTATGATGGTTGGTACAGTGCTGGCAAGCCTGAACTTGATGGACCTGCTGCGATTGTTTCTTCAACTCCCCAACCTGCTTTGTCAGAGTCTCGGTTTGCTCACTTAGAGATTTGATGGCTTCGTTTTAGTTGGAGTTATAAGCGGAGAGTGGTAAGGATGAGGAATGCTAATCAGAATTCCAGTCGTGGTGGTGCATGGTCATATTCTCGATCAGACTCCAAGCTTCCTCAGCGGTGAGTTGCATAAAATTACCTTGAGCAGCGACGTCAAGAGTAATGCGGTGGTTTGGAGCAAGACCGTTATAAAAGGTGCACTACTGGGCAGTCTTCTCCATCTTGTGATTCGGACATTTCTTCAATAAACTCTTAAATCTCTCCCATGTGGTGTAGATAGACTCATCATGATCTTGGTGGAAGTTCGTGATGTCATTCTTGAGTTTGGTTTGTTTGAACGGGGGAAAGTATTTGGTAAGAAACTTTGTTGCCATATCCGTCCAAGATGTGACTGAGCCGGTCTCGAGTCCCTCAAAACAAGTCAGAGCATGTAAAGCGAGAGAGTAAGGGAACAAGTATAGATGGACTATGTCTTGCTCAACCCCACTTTGCTTGTATGAGTTGAGACTTGAATGAATTTGTCGATATGGGCGTTAGGTCATCACGGGGTAAACTAAGGAATTGGCAGTTATCTTTGATGAGTTGAATGATATGGTGTTTTAGTTTGAAAGATGCTCCATCGATCACGGGATAGCTAATCGGTCCTCCTCGTCCTTCGATGGATGTTTTGGCATTGTCGGCGAGAGTAACACGAGCGGCCATTTGTGCAAAATGGGAACGTCTTTTTTTACGAATAGTTCGGATGATTGACTCAGGATCGGGTACGAAAATGAGTGGTTCAAATCCGGACATCTGGTCATACATCGAGGAGCGTTTGGGGAAAGAATTGTAGGTGGTTAAAAAAAGAGAGATCTATCTTAAAGGTATCACTAAAGGAAAGTTCGTCGGGACGCCTCTGGATCTTACGATTAATTTCCCCGGCAGCGGCGCCAAAAACTTGTCGCGCCTCCGTCCGTCAGTCGTTGTTGGGTGTTTTAAAGAGGCACGTCTGTGGGGTGTTTTAAATTTATAATTTGCTGGGGACCTAGGTTTTACTAAAGCAATAGCAGTAGTATGACCTATGGTCGTTCTTTGAAGCTAATCGTATTGTGAAGTAGAGATATCGGGAAAAACGGTTCGATTTAGTGATGGGTTTTTGAAAATAGTTTGAGTGGGTTTTTTTTTTGTTCTTAGGTCCGAAATTAAAAGTAAGTAAATAAATAAAGAGAATAGGTTTTAATCAGTATGGAGATGAGTGCTTGTTGTGATTTCATTAGCTTATACGTGGTATGATGCTTTTAGGGTTGAAGTATGAAAACATCTTTAAGTGTTTGTTTCTTATTAGACTTATACGTCCGTAGTGTAAACACTAACACCTTACTATTCAGATAACTAAACAGTATGTCATTGAGTACTAGGCTATCGTGAATCTGATCAGATCATGCTGCTTTAAACCCCCCTCACTGTCTCTAAGAGACCAAGTGGTTTATTCTAGAGCTGGAAAATAACCAGGATGTGGTACAATCTTCAACCTTCGACTTTTCCGTGGCTTCCACGTATTTGTACTACACCGAAAGGTAGTTCCAACGCTATACCAAGTATTCAGCCGCTTTACGGTCTTTCCGGTACCACATACTTTTCGGTCACATTAGAATAAATAATCCTACGTTTGTATTACAGTCAACCATCTATGATAATTAAACAACCCGTTCACTTTATATTTATAAGACCCAATAAATCCCTAATTGATTCACGGTGTACTATACGATATGTTTAGACTGTATTTTCACAGTTACAAAATCAGACCATGCTTTTACGAAAACATAGATAGGTAATTATCGTTTGTTCAAAGTTCGTGACTCCTTGTAATAAAGGTTTTAACCACGTTTATAAGAGGAAAGACGATATTTTAATTTCTAATCATAAATGTAAAGTTAAACAGCACATCGAGTTTTCAATTGTATATTAGCATCACCCAAAATATTAACAAGCTAACTACATCACAACAAACACATAAGCTAACCACTCACTAAGCATGGCAACAAATCCTAAATCTAGCATAATAACAATAGCGTGCATTATTTCCCGATCTCGTAATTACCTATGAATCGTATAAGAAAAGTTAGGATGTATATATCATAGGGTAAATATTAATGGAGGAATCAGGTGAAGTTTATTTGCTTCGTTTTGCATGTTCATTGAACGTTTTTAGTGATTTTTGTTGTAACGTCTGTATTTGAACTACTTAAGTAACTTTTAGTAAATAAACATTGTTTTAAGATGTTTTCACTAAGAAATAGCTCAAATAGCGAAGAATAATGTACGTAAAAACATGACTTTGTACGTTACATCAGATCCCTCCAAGAATTTCAACAATATTACAAAGCTACCACTTCCGTTAGTCTTGCTTAAATATTAACCAAGAACTAACTAATTCTAACCTAAATCTCTAACTACTTAAATCTAGAGAGAGAAAGTAGAGAGAGAGAGTGTGTGTGTGTGAGAGAAAAAGGTGTGAGGGAGAGTTAAGAGATGAAAGGGATGATTGAAATGAGGAATGGGAGGTTTGTATTTAAAGGCAAACGTCTCAAACCCTTTGTACAACCCTGAAGCACAAAATACAAGCACAAACAAGCACCAAAACATCAAAACACTGAAAAACGGCATCAAGGAAGAGGCTAGAGGCCGTATACGGTACTAAGGGGGCCGTATATGGTATCCCTAGGGCCGTATACGGTATCCCTAGGCCGTTTGGGGTTTTGATCATTGTTTGGTACTTCGTTCGTTGGTTGTTTCGCTCGTATCTTCTTCGTTTCTTGTCCGTTTGACTTGATTCTTTCGCCTATGATCTTGTAATTCCGTTAAGCTTCTAATGATACCAACATCAAGTATTTTGGATGTCTATAGCTCATACGTGCTCGGAATACATTCGGTTGATCTTTAGGTGTTGTATCTCTTCCGTTCCTTATCCGTTTTGTTTGATTCTTGATTCTCCGATCTCGTAATTACCTATGAATCATAAAATATTAGTTAGGAAGTGTATATCATAAGGTAAATAAAAGTGGAGGAATCAGGTGAAGTTTATTTGCTTTGTTTTGCATTTTATTTGGACGTTTTTAGCGATTTTTGTTGCAACATCTATATTTGAACTACTTTAGTGATTTTAGTAAATAAACATTGATTTAAGATGTTTTCACTAATTAATAGCTCAAATAGTGAGGGATAATGTACGTAAAAACATGACTTTTTACGTTACATCATAATTGCAAATCAGTCACGTAACTTACATTATGTCACTATATAGTACCTATGAAGATATTTCATAACTTACCTTAATTTTGGATTTTAAGACATGTCTTATTGAGATAACTTATGTGAATATTATTCACTATTAGTATTTAACATGATGACGACCTTCACATACAACTATCAATATCTCTTTCATTTACACTATTGTCAGCTAATGTCGATCATCACTACGTTGTTTTTATTTGTTACCGTATCATAGCGCGAGTAACTTAATAGTAGAAAGTTACTACTAGAAAAGCTGCCAATACCAACAATATTTTACCAACGATTACAAAGTCATTGGTAATTTCTGGAATTACCAACGACTATACCAACGAATTCTCGTAAAATCAGTTTTTTAACTTACCAACAGCCAAACCGTTGGTAAATTCGTTGAAATTTTGGAAGGAAACTTCCTGCCAAAACAAACCAACCATGAGGTTATGAAATATATTACCAACGAAAACTATTCGCTGGTAATCAAAATTCCGACGACTTACTAACTACATGTCATATCGTTGGTAAATTTTGGATATACCAACGATTTTACCAAAAAAATATTATAAAACGTTCTTTAAAATACCAGTGATTAAAGGTCGTTGATATCTTAGTTGGAATCTTTTATTTCTATAAAATACGTAGTGTTCTTATAAAATAGCTGACTACTTTTCGTATTGTGGATAATACTATTGGATATTAACACAAATTGGCACTATAGTTGTTAATTTTGCAATTTAATTACATAGCCTATTTGTTGATCTTATTTTTTCAATTTCTTACTTTTTCCATCGACTACATACAAATGAACTATTTTACCCTAATAAATTTAATCTCCATTCTAGTTTATAAGTTGATTTCATATTTCAAAGATACTCGAGCTCGAGCTTTAGCTTAATCGAGTCGAAATTTTACTTGTGCTTAGTACTTAAATAAGTTTGAATATTAAAAATTATTTTTATATAAATTTTGAGTTTTTCAAGCCGAGCTTAAGATATACTCTAGAACAATTCCTAGCCGAGCTCAAGCCCTCTCGAGCCCGAACTCGGCTCGACTCCGGTTACAACCCTACTTGTTGGGATGGTCACTACCATAACAATATTTTATCAAATAATTTATCAAAGGAGAGTAAAATATTTAGTGTGTGAAGATTAAACAATAAATTGAAGTTTGTTGTTGGTCTAGAAGATCGAGATGGGAAGTGTAATGGACGAGATACGAACGTGGAGTAGTTTGTTTTTCGGTTTGGATCAACAGAACTTCGCGTCGCCATGGAATTTGACCGCGTCACCATTTTTGACTTCGCGACGCCAACTAATTAGTTCACGGCGCGAACTAGTGTCGGCCAGAATTTCTATTTTTCAAGTTTTGCACACTATGAATAGAACCTATGTAATTGTAAACCATAACACCTCAGAAAATAATAAGATTTCTCTATAGTTTGGTCTTGGATTAAACCAATCGAGTAGATTATACATAACCACGTTAACTACGGGTATTCGTTTACTTTTCTCGTTATCTTAATTGTTTGGTTGCTTGTGTTTGATCCGTTTGTTGATTGTGGGGTATAGTCTAGTGATTATACATTATTGTTTGGGTCCTATATTCCTAACATAAAAATCACATGACACTTAGGCCACATAACATCTACTATATTAAAGATATTACAAGATGGAGATGTTCAACTCTCGACACTCTTGAATATCCTCACACCACTCTCAACAGGTGTATTATAATAATAGAATTTGACCCACATCATTATTGAACCACCAAGACCACCACACGACGATGGGAGACGATTTCTATATTTATAGGTAACACCCAACTTGAACATCAAGGTAAAATTACTTCCTAATTTAATCTAATCTCTAATCTCATATTTTAGGAAGTTGAATCATACCCTTACAAATCCTCACGTTATTCAAATTCCCTAAAATCTCATCAATAACGAGGATCTCATCTTCAATGATAATGAATATGATTTTCATCTTGTCCTATCGGTTTCTTCTCTATCGGAACACGTCGTCTAACATACTCATTGTTAGGTATGTTATTGTTAGGAAGACTTTCGACAAAAGGAACACCGTGATCAAAATACTTATCATCTTTGTACCGCTAACCATCCACTCTTTATCTATGACGTAGATATCCTTTTAAAAAATAATGCGTTGATCTAATCATCTCGTACCGGGACACGCCGCTTGATCATACTCAATATCAAGAAGACGTTCGACACAAGGAACTCTCATGATCAACTTACTCCACTGAGCCCTTATCATTGTTGAACCACACCACATATACACCATTCTCCTCGAAAATGGATGTTTGTGTAAAACACCTCTCCAAAATAGCAATTAATTCGAAAATTTATATCTCCTTATTGATCTGATCATAACTAAATTTGACAATGTTTTGAAAACCGGTTTTGTAATTAAACCGGTGACATGCCCGGTTCCGGTCGAACCGGTTCTGTTAGGTCTTGAAGTTTTATTCACAATAAATGGTTTGTCTTACAAATAAGACAGAGTATTCAAACACACACATATTGTTTGAATACGATCCAAGTAGTATACTATGATACAATTATCACTACAAACTTAACAGTAAGTGTGGTAATACTTTGAGCCTAAGCTTAAAGGTCTTGTATACTAATTGTCTTGGATTCTTTTGAAGTGCTTTTGAGCTGCTATTTATAGAGTTGAGTATCAACTCTTTTATCCAGCTCAGTTAGTTGTCCAAGGAATAACAGATTCATCTTGGGCAACTTTGCACTCTTCCTTTTTTGCTTTTCTTGGAAATAGAAAAAGCAAAAGGTAAAAGGTTTCTTTGTTGAGAAGAAAACCTTTCTTCGATGTTTGACTTTGCTCAAACATCTCTTCAGTTGTATCGTAGCCTAAAGAAACGAAGAACTTCGTTTGTACGATGTACTTTTGTTCTTCAGTCTGTGCTCTTCAGTCTGTACTCATCCGTCTGTGATCTTCATCTGTGATCATCAGTCTGTGATCTTCAGTCTATGAAGTCTCCTGTCTTCAATCTTCATTCTTCAGATGATGAATTCATAAGTCTTCAAGTAGAGCACGGCTTTCGGTCTGTGAGATTTCTTCAGTCTGTGAAGCACAGACTCAGAAACATTTCTTCAGTATGTGAAGCACAGACTCAGAAACACAGACTCAGGAAATCACTAAGTTTTTCCTGAATACAACTAAGTTAGGTTTTGACTCTTCAGATTTATAACATGGGTTTGATCATTGTTTTTCCCAACAATCTCCCCTATCTGATGATGTCAAAATCTATTTACAAAAGATAATAGAGAAATAATAAATACTAAAGTGAAACATAACATCTGAATCAAGACTTATATACATAAAGTCAAAATCATAGTCAGTTCACAAAAATATTACAGTTATTGCATGAGATTGTAAATAGTATAAATCTAACAATCTTCAATCTTTTCTCCGAGCCCTGATCTCTTTGATCTTTTTCACTTTCCTCTTCAACAACACTTCCATTTCCTTATCAAATTTTTCTTCAAATTCTTGATACTCCAGGATGATCTTCTTGCAGATGTCTTCAAATCCAATCATCATCCTGATCTTGAAAAGGTTGTTGAATAACCAGCTAATTAGTCTTCTTCTAAATGGCTTGGATTGAGAATGTTTGCATTCCTTCAACAGGGCAATGTAATGCAGCAGAGATTCTCCATACAGTCTGTTTTGATCCTGGAAGCACTCTATCCCATTGATATCTCTGTAGCACAGACCTTCAACTTTGTCAGTCTAGACAGAGGATCTATCGATAAAAACGATACCTTTTGGTAGAGGATGCTCCCTTCTCTGCTCATACTCTGTAGATAACCCAGCTGACTTCTTCTTTATTACAAAGTTGTTTGCTATGCAGAACAACTTGTATTCTTCTTCTGAAATAAGCCCCAGATTGAGAACTAACTCAATCAAGTAAGATAGCTCATCCAGAACTTCTTTCTTCAGATCTTTGTCAGCTTCACTCTTCAAAAGATTAGCAATGGATTGCCATTCTTTGAGTCCTAGAGTGTACAGGTCATCCACCCATACCATTTTTGAGCTCTTGGTCAAAGTCAACTCCAGCCTCAATTTCTGTCCAATCTTATTCAGATGACAGTTTTTAATCTTCTGCTTGAGCTTTGACTTTCTGAAAGTGGATTGTAGCTTAGCTTTTAGGCTCTCTATCTTCTGTAGTTTTCTTGACAGCTCTTCATCTTCTTTGATCTGTTGCTCAACTTGACTCCTTCTGGATTGAGTCTGTGAACAACCTTCATCTTCTAATTCTTTGGAGAGCATGTCAACAAATCTTGCTTCCTTCAACTTCTGCTCTTCTTCAGTTAATACATTTAAGTATTCAGTTAAAGACATACCTTGAGCAGTAGCTTCTTGTTGCAAGAGTTCATCCTATAGATTTAACAGTTTAGGATTTCTTGTACCAGCAGCATGATCATCCACCATCTTCTTGATCTTGCTTAACCTTTCCTGCTTGGATAAGGCAATCTCCTTGCCCTTACCCTTAACCCTATCAACTTCTTCCAGAGTAGAACTCGACCCAGGATATGTGCTTATTAGATGAGCACTTCTCCATTGCATTCTGTCTTCAAGTTCACTTCTACCTGGAGGCAGTATTCTGGTTGTTGTGGTTGGTCTAGCAGGGTTGGTTTCAGCTTGGATGGCTTCAGCACTGATGATTGGAGCATTAATGCTTGCTGCTTGTTTCTTTGAGCTCTGAGTCTGTGATGAATGCTGTGTCTCAGTCTGTGCAGGTTCAGAGGGCACAGACTTAGACTCTCCAGTCTTGACTTTTGAGGCACCTTCATCTACACCTCCAAAAGTAGCATCATCTTCATCATCATCTGATCTTCTAAATACTTCAGACTCAGAACTGCAATCAGGATTGATGGCATCATCATCTTCATCATCAACTTCCTGTTCTTCTTCCAGCTTCACAAATTGATCCCAGGTCTTGATCCCCTTCATCTTTGGCTGGAAATCAAAGATATCCCTTTCAGGAATCCTCCTGGCCATTCTTTTTATTTTCCTGGCTCTTTTGATTCGCAGAGGTTGAACATCTTCATCTTCTTCTTCCCTTGGTCTTTTTAACTCCATCTGACCTAGGCCTGAGATAGTTGCTATTGGGTCTATGTGTAAGACAATAGCTGACTCCCCCTGAGTCTGTGCAACCATCTTAGTGTGTTCACCTGCCTGCAATCCTTCTGGCTCCCCCTCAGTCTGTGCACTCATGCTTTCAGTCTGTGGCACAGACTGAGCTTCAGTCTGAGACTTCACCCTAGCATTTTCGGGTCCATCATCTCCATCATCTCCCTCACTGCTATCTCCCCCTAAATCTAAGGATTTATTATTTAATGAATTATCTTTTGGGGTTTTAGCTTCTGCAGACCCAGACTTCATCTTCTCCCCCTTTTGACATCAGCAGCTAAGCTTGAGAAGGTGGTTTGCATTTCATCTAACCTATTGGATACCTTTTCTTCCAGCATATCCACCTTTTCCACCATAGTAGAGACTAGATGTTTCATCTTCTCTAGCTCTTTCTTATTATTATTGAACTCAGTCTGTACCCATTCAGACAACCTGTTGATGGCAGAAAGCACATCATTAAGTGTACTAGAAGGCACAGACTGGGTCTGGTTGGAAGGGTTAGAATTGGGTGATGGAATATGTTCCTCACTTGATTCATGTTGAAACTGAGCAAGATCACCGGAATCTTTTGGTGTTGCACTCTTTGCCTCACTCTGTGTCCTGTGCATGGAAAAGCGATCATAGGCATTGAGTGGTGTAGTTGTGTTTCCCTCAGATCGAATTCGGTGATAGGATAAGACATCACTGGGAAATGAGTGTGTAGCACCTGTTGCCTCAAACAGTTCCTGGTGTAATAGAACAGTATCACTGGCAACTGATGTTGAAGTTGGTATGCCCTCACTGACCATCCGGTGATAAGATGGTAGATCATGGAGCATAGAAGTTGAGATCTGTACCTTAGTCTGTGACATGACTGAGGCATTGTCGATCTGTGCAGAGGGGTGTAAGGAAAGACTCACTGGTATGTGAACTAGTACAGGACTAGTGGTCATTATAGGTTTAGCCATTGTGAGTGGGGTAAAGAGGGGGGTGGTAGTGCTTAGGATTGGAGCATCTTCTTCAATGCATACTACAGGGGTCAGTGTAGTAGCAGTAATGTGGGTATCCAAGCTGACTAATCTAGGTTCAGGTTGGGTCAGTTGGGTAGCCATTGGAACTACAGACTCTAGCAGAGCTGTAATGGAATGGTCTACAGCACTGGAAGGTGTTCTATTGACATCCAATTTCATGGATGATGATTCCATTTGTGCTATAATTTTGGGGGTTGAGTCTAGTGATTCCTCCAGAGTGAGTGGTGACTCATCTGGGTTGGTTTGTTTGTGACTCTCTTTTGTGGGTGAGGATGGGCTAGGATAAGAAGGTTTATCTATATCCATCTCCTCAGGTGAAGAAGAAATTCCTACCTTCATCTTCTTTTGAAGATGGAACAGACTCAGCAATGTTTGAGTCTGACTCTAAGTGCACAGACTGAGTTGAGTCTGTGTTAATGGAGTCTGTGTGCTCTGCTTCAGCCACACGATCTTCAACCGTATGGGTCTCAGTACCCTTACTATCACCTGAATCGTCACCCTCCATAGATGCAGAAGCAACATATGGGTGATCAATCCATTGCTGCATAGCAGTGGTGATAGGTGCTCCATAAAGTGGAACCGGATGGTTAAACACTTTATAGGTGAGCACAGGGATAGGTATATCTGCCACTTTATTATTAAATGTCATATATACAGACCCAGTTAATCTGGATTGAATGCACAAGGAGAGTAGCCTTATAAAAGGTACATTAAAAATTCTGTTTGACTCATTCATCAGTTTTAATAATTCTTGAAAATACAACTCTGCAAAGTTGATGTTTAAACCAGTGATGAATGAGCTCAACAGTTGAGTTTCAAACTCATTTAGCTCCCCTGTGCTACCAGATTTACCTCCTAAACTTCTAATGATGCCAGAAATTAAAAACTTTCATTTGGGGGTGAATCCTGACATCAAAATTGTGCCTTTTTCTTTGGTATATCCAACCAAAGTAAGAGAAGCCCTTGATGCTTCTTTGGTTGGAATGAGTTCAAAATTATTTCCCATAGGCAGGTCTAAGACATTCCTAATTAGCTCTTGATCAATGGTAAATGCCCGTTTACCATGATCAATAGTACCAGTAATTGCAGTATTGGTACAATTTGAAGAGCAAGTATACCACCATTCCATAAGAAACCAGGATATATTTGAGGAAGAGTGTTGAAAAATGCTCCCCTTAAAGGATGAGCAAACATAAAATTTGTCAATTCCTCAAATCCTTGGTTCTTTTTAGAATCAGGGATGGAAATGGTAGCAACTTGATTATTTATACATAGTTTTACCTGTTTACCCTGTTTGAAGGGTTTAGCCGCAGCGATGTTGGCAGGTGCTGTGTAAACCCATTGATCAGCCATTTTTAGTGAAGATTTCTTGAGATTGAGGATGAAAATGGTTGAGCGATTTTAGGTTAGGGCTTACAAACTCTGTGTATTTTTGGTGTGCAAGTACAAGTGAAAGAAAAAGGGGGAAAACAGAAATGGGTATTTGAAGAAATTAAATTTCCGTTAAATGGGACCCATTTGACGGTTTATCCTTTTTCTTGTAACAGTAGGTCTAAGACACGTGCACTTTTTGTATTAAGCAGATAAATAGACAACAAGCGTCAAAACTTTTAATGATTATTACCATAAAAATGGTTTTAGCATTAAATGCAAAGATATTGTTGTTTATTTATTTTAAAAAAAAATAAATTAAAGTAAAAAAAAAAGAGCTCAGCCTGAGTGTATATTGTTAGTCTGTGTAGTGAGTCTGGATGACGTCACACAGACTGAACCATATAGTAGACAGACTGAGAGAAAGTAACAGAATTTTTAAATCTTTTTGGTATTTTCTATAAGATATTTACAAAATATCTCTTAGTCTGTGCTTTTTGGTTGTATGCAACTGAAGATACAGACATACATATTGGAAAGCAGGCACAGACTGAGAGTTGAATCACACAGATTCAAGAGTTTTACTAGGGGTTGAGCATTCCTAGTTGACCAAGCAGATACAAAAATCTATCTTCATAACAAAGGTTTAGTAAAGATATCTGCTAGTTGGTCGTTTGTGGGCACATATTTGAGAATCACTTTACCTTTCTCAGCACAATCTCTGATAAAGTGATGTCTGATCTCAATACGCTTTGTCCTGGAGTGAAATACAGGATTCTCAGTGATGGCAATGTCACTTTGGTTATCACACATGATTGAAGTTCTTGTAAACTCCAAATCATAGTCTGCTAGTTGTTGTTGCATCCATAGCAATTGGGCACAGCAACTACCAGCAGCTACATATTCTGCTTCTGCAGTGGATGTAGCAACAGAGTTCTGTTTCTTGCTTGACCAACTGACTAGTTTTCCACCTAGTAGTTGACATCCACCAGAGGTGCTTTTCCTGTCTAATTTGCAACCTGCATAATCTGCATCTGTATAACCAATTAGATCAAAACTAGAGTCTTTGGGATACCAAAGACCCAGGTTAGGAGTACCTTTAAGGTACCTAAAAATCCTTTTGACAGCTTTGAGATGTGATTCTTTAGGTTCAGATTGATATCTAGCACATAAACATGTTGAGAACATGATATCTGGTCTACTTGCAGTGAGATATAGTAGGGATCCTATCATACCTCTATAAGTGGTTTGACAGACCGATTTGCCAGACTGATCATTATCCAACTTATCTGCAATGCTCATTGGTATTTTCATTGTTGAACAGTCTTTTAAAGAATATTTAGTGAGTAGGTCATTAACATATTTGCCTTGGTTTATGAAGATTCCATCAGGTTTCTGATGTACTTGTAGACCAAAAAAGTATGTTAATTCACCCATCATACTCATTTGGTACTGTTTGGACATTAAATTTGAAAACCATTTGCATAATTTTACATCAGTAGACCCAAATATGATATCATCAACATATATTTGGACTAGTATGACACCTGCCTTGTTCCTTTTGAAGAACAAAGTTTTATCAATTGATCCTCTGGTAAAGTTGTTACTCAGAAGATAAGATGATAAAGTGTCATACCAAGCTCTTGGAGCTTGTTTTAGTCCATACAGTGCTTTCTTCAATTTATAGACATGATTTGAAAAGGTTGAACTTACAAAACCTGGAGGTTGTTTCACATAGACTTCCTCCTGTAAGTTACCATTCAGAAATGCACTCTTGACATCCATTTGATAAACTTTGAAGTCCTTGAATGCAGCATATGCCAAGAATAACCTTATTGCTTCAATTCTGGCTACAGGGGCAAATGTTTCATCATAATCAATGCCTTCTTCTTGCTTGTAACCTTGAGCAACTAGCCTTGCCTTGTTCCTGATTATCACTCCATCCTTGTCCATTTTGTTTCTGTAAACCCATTTAGTTCCAATAATGGTTTTGCCTTTTGGAGTAGGAACTAGGGTCCAAACATTGTTTCTTTCAAATTATGTTAACTCTTCCTGCATTGCTTCAACCCAATCATCATCTTTCAATGCTTCTTCAGCTTTCTTTGGTTCAATGATTGACAGGAAGTTTGTGTAGAAACAGAAATTTGCAGTAGATAAGTTTGACACTTGAGCTCTTGTTTGTACACCAGAAACATAATCTCCAATTATTTCTTCAATTGGATGATACCTGTGTTCTTTGATGCCTAGAAATGATTCACCATTGGATGATAAATCATATTCATTTAGTGGAAGAGTAACAGGACTGAGTTCTGCATTATCTTCAACAGGGGGCAAGTCTGAGTCTGTAGAGTTCTCAGACTGAAGACTACCAGACTGAACACTTGTATTAGAAGATCTTGAATCTCTGGACACAGATTCATCTTCAGTTGATGAAGGTACTGTCATTAAATGATCAGGTTGAGCATCTTCATTATCACTTTCAGGGTCTTGTTGGAAAACAACAACTGGGATTTGAGATTCAGATCCCATAACAGATAATTCTTCTAAAGAATGAACATCAGACTGAGAAACATGTTCATTATTAGCAGACGAAACATCAAAGGTGACATTAATGGTTACTTCAATTTTATTCCTTCTGTTGTTGTAGACTCTGTAAGCCTTTGAGATAGATGAATAGCCAACAAAATTTCATTAATCAGACTTAGGTTCCATCTTTGCTAATTGATTCCTTTAATTGAGAATATAACATTTACTTCCAAAGGTCTGGAAATAATGGATGGTTGGAACCTTCTTGTGATACAACTCATATGCAGTTTTGCCATGCCTTTTGACCAAAATAGATCTATTTTGAGTATAACAGGCAGTGTTAACTGCTTCTGTCCAAAAATAAATCTTCATTTGACCATGGCATAACATAGTTCTTCCAGCTTCTATGAGTGTACGATTTCTTCTCTCAGCAACACCATTTTGTTGAGGAGTTCTGACAGAGGCAAAGTTTTGAATAATGCATTTGTCAGTACAGAATTCAATGAGAGAAGAATTCTTAAATTCTGTACCATGGTCACTCCTGAGTTGCTTGACAGGTGCATCTTTCTGCAATTCTTCCCTCTTGATTAGATTAATAATCTCTTCAGGAGCATCACTTTTAGCCTTAAGAAAGATAACCCAAGTGTACCTTGTGTATTCATCCACAACCACAAGTGTATACTTCTTTCCACCCAAACTGCTAATGCTCATGGGTCCAAACAGATCCATATGGAGCATATGTAGTGGTTGATCAATTGTAGCTAACAATTTGGATGGAAAATGGTTCTTGGTCTGACATGCAGGACAAACTTTGTCATTTGCAAATGTAATATCAGGCAGACCTCTAACCAGTTTCTTCTTTGACAGGAGGTTAATGTTTTTGAAGTTCAGATGGGATAACCTCCCATGCCATAGCCAGCTTAGTTCTGGCACAGACTGAGTATAGAGACATGTCTCTACATTTGTATCTGCAAAAGAAAGATCCAAGAGATAAATATCTCTTTCTCTTTTTGCAACTAACACAGGTTTGCCTTTGGAATTATAGATAACAGCAACCTTCTTTCTGATTCTAATTTCACTGTCATCATCACAAATTTGGCTTGCACTAAGCAGGTTATGCTTTAATCCCTCAACATAGGCTACCTTTGATATTCTGATGTTGCTAGCCTTCACCACACCATAACCTTTTGTCTTGGCAACATAATTGTCACCATATTTGACAGAAGGTCCTTCTTCTTCTACAAACTCTGATAAATTCTCCAAAGAACCTGTCATGTGTCTTGAGCATCCACTATCTAGGTACCACTTTTTGTTACCCTACAAAAGACAAACAAAATCAATTAGTTACTTTTGGGAACCCATCTTTTGATGGGTTCTTTAGAGTTGGTTGAAGTCAATTCTTTAGCAGTTTTGTTGGAACCAAGCATGTAAAGTTGACTTTTAACCTCTCTAGTTTTGACTTTGTCGTTTATAGTTGACATTTGTTTAATCAAAGCAACCTTTGGTTGTTTAAAAATGGACTTTGTGCATTTAATACCCTCATGTCACAGATTTCCACAGTTGTAACATTTTCTGTCCAACATAATGGTCCTTTTGGATTTTGGGTTATTATTTGCACTAGATCCTCTGTTAAAATCCTGCTTTGTTTCAACAAATATTTTAAAATCTGTGGTTAACTTCATTAAGTTTTCACTAAGTAGCTTAATAGTCTCAGTATGGTTGTTAAAAGTAGACTTTTGACAGTCAGACTGAGAGTTAACACTCACAGATTTGGAGTTAAGTTTACCAGACTGAAAATTAATTTTTTCATACTGACAGTTAGATCTCACAGACTGAGATCTTTTTAACTCCCTTGTTGCTGGTTTTATGCCTTTAAATTTATTCTTAGGCATATTTTTGTCTGGACCAGCTACAGACTGAGATGTGGAAGGTTCAAACATATTGCAACCTTTCTGTATATCCTTAATTCCTTTTACCTCTTTTTGTTTATTTGAAGATTGTACTCTGGGAATATTAACTTTGCCTTTTACAAATCTTTTATTTTCAAGTTCTATAGTTTCTAAAGATTCATTAGTGATTATAAGTTCAGGCAATTCAGATTGAGAAGTTTCACAGACTGAGATTTCTGAGTCTGTGTCTTCAGAGTCTGGCTCTGTCTCATATACTAGTTCTTTAGCAACAATTTTTGGTCTTACAAAGGCATTTGTCAATATAACTTTATCTCCCATAGTATGACTAAAAGTATGAGGTAAAATTTCAGGTACAAATATAGTAGGTTTCGAGTTTATTTCTGAAATTAAATGGCTTTTAAGATCAAACTCATCACCTATGACCGCTTGTATCTGAGCTGGAATCTTTTTGAATAAACAGTCCACATTTTTAAGTGATGAAATACACCAAGATCTACAGATCTTCTCATAATGATCAGCTTTGTATTTATAAGCTTCTTTTTCTAGACTGATCCTTTTGAGAATATCATATTGAGCATTAAGCTCATGTTTATACTGTTTATTTTGGTTTATTTCATTCACTTTTGACTGTAGATCTTTTTGAACCAGACTGAGTTTAGTTTTTTACTCTTGTATTTCCTCAAGCCTTTTCAAAAAGTCTACATAGATGTGTTCAAACATTTTCTGTTTTTCTGCATCACTATAGTAAAGTTTGAAATGATTTACATTGTAAGCAGATCCTCTATCCCAATCTGAATGAACACATGCTCTTTCTGCAAATTTGACATCTTTGTCTAATTGGCTTTCTGTGATAGCCATTAAGCACCTATCCTTATCATCCTCAGATGATGAGGATTCTTCATCAACCCACTGTTCAACAACCAAAGCTTTCTCTAGTTTCTTTGGTTGCTGTTTCTCTCCAATTTTCTTGGAGTTGAAGTACTTTCTTTTGTACTTCTTGGCCTTTTCTTCCCACTTATCAGAACTTGAAGATTCTGCAATCTTCACTCTGCAGTTAGCAGAAATATGACCAATTTGCCCACATTTATAGCAAGTAGATTTCTTAGGATCAAAAGTTGGCCTTCCTTTTGAGCCTTTGAATCTTGCCTTTTCTAACCTTTGGGCCAGAAATGCCATTTCAGCTTTTAGAGACTCAGTATCATCATCTGATTCTGAGTCTGTAAGAGTTAGATGGTAATCTGCTCTAGAGAATAGTTCTCTATTTTTTCTTGTTGTTGCAACAAGGGCAGCAGATGGATCTTTTGCAATCCTTTTGGCATTTAGATCTTTTCTGACTTTGGTTTCTTCAAAATTTAACAAAAGTCCAAACAAGCCATCTAGATCATATGTCTCGAATTTTTCACTTACAACTAATGAAGTAATGACTTCAGAAAAAGTGTTTGGAATGACATCAACAAATTTTGTACAGATTTCAAACTGTCCTTTGATGATATCATACCTTTCAAGATCATTGATTAAGATCTGAAATCTGGTATGAATATCAGATAATGACTCATCTTGACCAGCATAGAAGTTCTCATAATTTCTTATGAGATTCTTCTTCTTTTGGGATTGTACTAAACTTACACCATCATATTGGTCAGTTAGCATATCCCATATGACTTTAGCAGTTTTACAGTAAGATATCTTAGCAAAGATAGGCTCAGTAATTGCATTGCCCATAATGGATTTGGCCTTAAAATCTAATGCATATAGTTTCCTATCTAGATCAGTCCAGGTATTTTTGGCAGCCTCAACAAATTTTTCAGGTGTCACAATAATACCATTTGCATTTAAAATTGCAGGAACTATTCTACCAGGAATAATGGGTCCTTCCTGAATGACTCTAAGCATTTCATCATGAATGCTAGCAAGAAACCATTCAGCTTTCAATTTCCAGTGGGTAAAATTTACACCATTGAAGATTGGAATTCCCTTCCCAGCCATAGCAATAGAAGAAGTCATTTTTCAAAGAAGAAAATGTAGAGAAAATGGGTTTTGAAGATAGTTTGATAAAACTGGGTTCCTTTTGATCGTTAAAGATATAATTAATAATTAAATCTTTATTAAGCTCTGATACCAGTTGTTAGGTCTTGAAGGTCCCAAAACTTAGATACAGATTAAATAACAAGTATTTAATATATTAGTTTATATCTAAGTTATATCAAACTGATTAATTAATCAAGGCGGAATACAAGATTAATTAAAGCACAAAATATATTATGAATTAAAGTTTTATTCACAATAAATGGTTTGTCTTACAAATAAGACAGAGTATTCAAACACACACAGATTGTTTGAATACGATCCAAGTAGTATACTATGATACAATTATCACTACAAACTTAACAGTAAGTGTGGTAATGCTTTGAGCCTAAGCTTAAAGGTCTTGTATACTAATTGTCTTGGATTCTTTTGAAGTGCTTTTGAGCTGCTATTTATAGAGTTGAGTATCAACTCTTTTATCCAGCTCAGTTAGTTGTCCAAAGAATAACAGATTCATCTTGGGCAACTTTGCACTCTTCCCTTTTTGCTTTTCTTGGAAATAGAAAAAGCAAAAGGTAAAAGGTTTCTTTGCTGAGAAGAAAACCTTTCTTCGATGTTTGACTTTGCTCAAACATCTCTTTAGTTGTATCGTAGCCTAAAGAAACGAAGAACTTCGTTTGTACGATGTACTTTTGTTCTTCGGTCTGTGCTCTTCAGTCTGTACTCATCAGTCTGTGATCTTCAATCTGTGATCATCAGTCTGTGATCTTCAGTCTGTGAAGTCTCCTGTCTTCAATCTTCATTCTTCAGATGATGAATTCATAAGTCTTCAAGTAGAGCACGGCTTTCGGTCTGTGAAGCACAGACTCAGAAACATTTCTTCAGTCTGTCAAGCACAGACTCAGAAACACGGACTCAGGAAATCACTAAGTTTTTCCTGAATACAACTAAGTTAGATTTTGACTCTTCAGATTTATAACATGGGTTTGATCATTGTTTTTCCCAACAGGTTCAACCGGTTTACTAATATTCAAAATCACAAATAATATATATATATATATATATATATATATATATGCTTTCTTTTAGTCCTTAGAGTGGTATCACCTTTCTTTTTCCTTGCATTTAAGAAACATTATACTTAAAATATCTTTTTTCCATGTACTATCTCGTAACCTAATGTAGAATCTTGTACTATCCCAATATTTTCCTTCATTGATTTTTAAATTCAAGAAACATTTTTTTCTCTTTCCTCAAATGTGTTACCTCCATGACTCCATCACCTTCAAGCTCTTCTCTCATACCTCCCACCAACCCACCAGTCACCACCACTCAATTTTTGGCCGACCAACTTCCGGCCACACAACCACCATAACTTTTTTGGCAACGCAGTCTACTCGAACTCATAATCGATACTACCATCACTTACAACAATATGACAACTCTTTAATTAGCACCACCACCGTTGATGGTTGCCACCTGAGAACAATCGTCGCTGGAGAAGGAGGTAGCTGCCTAATGGGTTTAGCGCAAACCGGTTTTTACCGGTTCCGGTTTCCGGCTCAACACCGGTTAGACCGAAAAAATCCCCGGTTCTCTCCGGCTTAAAAATACGCAAATAATTGGCTTAATTTGAACCGTTCTTGTTCCGGCTCCCGGTTCGAACCGGTTCTCGAAACATTGAAAATTGGTCACCATGTAGAACATAACTGAATTGAGTTAAGACAATGTCAACTCAAATTTGACTCACATGTAGACCTCGAAGCTTTAACCCAACTAGAAATCAAGTACAACCTTCAATTATTGACTTTTAATATTCGTTTGACTCGAGCGAGGTTGAAATCGAGCCGAGTCCACCTCGACTACTAATTTAGGATTAACTCAAGCTTGACTGGATTATGAATATTATAAATTTACTAATATCAATAATTTAAGGTTAATACTGATTGCAATAATACTTTCAATCTTAAATTTGTAGTTTTGTAGGTTATTTTAAATTACGATCTTTATAATTAATATAATAAATAAATATAAATTAAATAATAAATCCTAAATAATTGAGTTCCCCCCTTTTCCAAAATATCCCGTTCACTTTTCTTCCAAATTTTGCCCTAATTCTAAAACCCTTGTCTCTATCCCTCACCTATTTACATTGTAGTCTTCCTCAGCTCTCACGCTCATCAACTCGAGCCAAGCTACCATCAATTGTCTTCTTTTCTTCTGAGGAACGTAAAGGGTTTTCCTTATTTATCTTCTTAATTATTGCTGTTGAAATTGAATAATTCCATTTTCTTGGTTTCGCAAATCTGTTTGATCTTAAGATAAAGTATATGCTATTTACCAATTAGTCCTTTTTACTTTGTTCAATCTTTGTTTTTTTAAGGTTGTTTGGTTGCATCGTTCGATTTGTGCATATGCTAATACAAAATCATTCATGCTAGTAATTTCAATGGTTAAAAGCTGATTCATAACTCTTTTAAGTATTTCAAGTGCTAATTTATCTTTAACTAACTAAATTGTAGGCTACGTATGTTAATACAAACTCATTCGGTTCTACTTGTGTTCCCTCTGTTCTTGTTCTATGTAAGTGTATGAAATTGACCTTATAGTTGTTAGAGGTATTTATATAACTAGTTTGAGCTCTATATGTTCAGTTTATAAACTTATCAATTATGTATATTTAGCTTTATTTTGTTATTTTATTTATTATTTAATTTATTATTTAATTTAATTATTTATTATTTGCAGATGGCTAGAGGACCTAGGGGACCATACAAAACCAAAAGTATATCGAAGATTCCATCTGAATGTGAAGTGATACATATTTGTTGTAACAAGTACGTATTATATAAATGGTTGTAATTTTGGATCTCATTAAGATTATTATAATTTAATAATATGCATTCTAATTTGTATAGATATTTGGATATAGAGGTTCCTAGAACAATTACAAAGTTATTCAAGGAAAACTTCTATGGGAAACAAAGTGGCGGAAACTTGATAAGAATCTCGTGGAGCACTTGTACAAAAGCTTTCAGGTAATTACTTTTAATCTCGTGAAGCACTTGTACAAATGCTTTCTGGTAAACTATATTTACTTTTCATTTGTAGGATCGATATCAATTTGATGAACTAGTGGAACCCAAAAGGGCTAGAGATGTATGGGAAAACAAGTCAAAGAAACTTTGTCGAAGTACATGGAATGAGATTATGGAAACATGTAAGCGTAAGACACGTAGTGCAAACCCAACTGATTGGAAGCATTGTTGTCCTGATTTTATTGACTGAGAAGATTGGGAAGGAATTCTAGATTCATGGATGACACCAGAATGGATTAAGCTATCAAGAATAGGCATGGAAAATAGGAAAAAAGTTCCTGGGGTGGAAGCAGGTACATGTATGTACGTTAGACACTCGGGAGGCTCAATCAACTTTGAGATTCACCGCCACCAATTGGTAAGTACACATACATATTTTAAACGTTGAAATTCGATTTGTACTTGTAGCATATATGTTGTAGTAATTATTATTCTAATACCTATAAGTGAGTCAGTTTTATTATTTCTAACTATATATTAATTGAACATGGGAATTTTACATGGAAATAAGAGAGTACATTATAATTGATGGGTGATTCATATTTGTGGTAGTTTGCTAAAATTACAGATTGTTTGCAAGAGTATTAGAGATTGTCACTCTTGCAAGAAAGTTGCAGATTGTCCATAGCAGTTTTAATAACGAGTCATTGTGTTTTTATTCATGTTCATAATTAACTTGTGCTTCTGTTGTAAGAATATTTAGAAAGTTTGGGGCCATACGGGTCACTAGTGATATGAGAAGTTATATGGTTCGGTACTGATTGTTGCAATTATGATATTATATTTAGGAGATGCAATTAGGAAGACCTCCAACAAAAGTTGAACTGTTTGAGAGGGTACACAAACTAAGGCGATAAAGACTTTATGGCTGGACCAACACATCAAGATGAAGCAAAAAGAAAGTATTATGGTCTTGCATTAACTCACTTTTGGTATAAGAATACTAAACTTTCTTGGTAGCTTTTTGGTGATGCTTTTGTTAGTTTAAAGTCTAGCTACTGAGTTTTGGGGTTATCTTGATACAATTGGTAACTGAATTGTATCTATTGATTTATGATGTAGTTTGATAGAATTAATATGAAAACTATTCCCTTTTGGTGTTATGGTGTGATTGCTTTTATGTATAGCAGGTGTAACTTCAATGCATTGTGTAGATTTGTGTTTTTGGTACGTAATTTTAAGCATCTGACTCTTTTGGCGATAGAGGTTGTTGGAAAGTAGTAACTAATTAAAAGGTGACTCAGGTCGTTGGTGATTTTGTGTACCAACGAACTAAATGTCGTTGCTAATTTATAAATACCTACCAATTTAAAATCGTTAGTATAGATGCCGTTGCTATTTTTCAATTACCAACAACATGACAACCTTCTCAAATTTAGCAAGCAGGTCTTCAGTTGCCGGAAAATTGCCAACGACTACAGAATATCGTTGGTATTATTGAATTACTGACGGGCTTAATTCCCACAAGCGCTAGTCGTTGGTAATGTCGTGGGTAATGTCTTTGGTAATGTCGTTGGTAAAGCCAATTACCAACGAAATATGGCTCTTTACCAACGAATATAGGTTGTTGATAGTGACAGTTTTTCTAGTAGAGCTTAAATGTAACTACTAATGCTTAAAGGTTGTTGCAGGTATCGAGCTTAAATATCAGCTATTATGTGCAAGTGTAACTAATTATTTTAAACTTAATATTTAGTATAGCAAAAGACCTACTAAACCTTTAACCGGTCATTTTGGTTACCGTTTCCATCTTCTCCGACAATTTTACAGTCACTTGATATTTTCTCCAACAACTTGTCATTTCTTCATGAATATATGAATTAAAACCTCCCATTTTCAACTCCATCTACGACTTCCACCACCACAAGAAAAATCAATATCCATTATATGGAGCTAATAGAATCGAACACAAACATACATAATTCATCATATTTATGCGATTCAAAGACACGAAATCGCACGAAAACCAAACTTCAAGATCTGGAATTAACAAACTTGAACAATACACACAAAATTCATCATATGCAAATTTGATGAAATCCAACTGCAACTTGAGTGGTCACCCCTGAAAGCAAGTAGAGTATTACTATTCTAATTGTACATCCACTAGCAACCAAGCTAATTGTTATCACTTTGTTTTTCTTATATTTGTAGTATGCTAATGCTTGTGATTAGGTTTACACACATGTTGCTACTAGCTTTGCAGGCACATCTGCCTTTCTGCGTGAGCTGACTCAATAATCCATGCGTGTTCATGCTCCAAAGGTCTATTCATTTATCTATAACTCTGTTTGCGTCCTAACTGGTTACTTGATCTTGATAGTTTGCACTGCAATCATTTGTATATTGTATTCTTGTATAATGTTATATTCTTATAATCTTATTTGATTGTTTACTATTGATTTGCAGTTATCCCAACGCACTTTATCTGGGTCACTATTGAAATACTTTTCAGAGCTCCAGGTTGATTACTCATCGTTTGCTAATACTGTATCTATCCTTATAATATTAGCATTTTTATAAGAAATTATGTCCATCTATTCAACATGTACACTTTCCTTTACTGTTAATATCACTTTAAGATTATACCTATACTTTTGTGACTCAACCCTTTGTTTGACTTATAATTTATAACGCAGGTGGATGAGGAACCAGCAATTAGAACAAAAACCACAATACTACATGGGGATATTGCTAGCCACAATGAAGGGGTTAGTATACATGTTTGTGTTCCTTCTCATCATAACACTTGAAAGTACCATTCAACTGTTGTTTTTCTGATAGATACGAAAATTATATATGTAACTGATATCACATGCATTCATTGTTCATTGCAGACACGCAAGATAGTTAATGCTTTTACCGTTCACGCTTTGTGGATATGTTTCCTCTTTCCCGATGTGTAGGTAATTTATGTCGTATAATTTACATTTTTCTGATTAAATGTCTAACAATCTTCACTTTCTAGTATCTTAATTCCGCCCATTATATTTCTAGTAGTGATTTATGAACTTAAATTTCTGACTAAGCAGGTATAATGGCTCTATGTGCGACCAATTCTTATTATGATGCCCAAAAGATAGCAGCCCAGCCCCTATATTGCCAAATGTTGTTGTAATCGATCTTGACAGGTTATTATCCTTACTTAATTACTTTCGCTACCATCACCCTTTAATTGTTTGTGTTTGGTAGGTTTATTCGACCGATTTTTATGTTTAAGTTGGTCCTTGTGTTATGCTTTTTGAAAGTGCTTGAAGGTTACAAGGGGAGCCGAAGACATTAGGATCTTGAAATCTGGTTATTATAGTAGCTTAATTGGATAGAGGGTGCAGGTTGTTAATTATCACTTCATTGTCAAGGTTCCAGCCTTTTTAAGAAGTGCAGTCATGTTTTCAGTTTTTTATTTTATTTTATTTTTTATTTGCAATTGCAATGGAAACATCAAAGATTGGATTGTGACAGTTGTTAATACGCTGTGGTTATATCGATCTTTAGAGTTTAGAGTTTGATCAAATTTGTATTGTGTTAATGAGATCAATATTTTTTATACAAGTAGTTATATATCATTAAGTTTTAATATAATTGCAAAATGGTTCATGTGAATTTGAGCATTTATGATTGGCATATCCTACGTCTAGTGACGGATTTTCTTGACACATTTGTGAATTAGTGATGTATTTGGTGCTCAGTGGTTTTCGTCACTAATCTGATCAATTAGTGACGATTTTTCTTAATTAGTGATGGAATTAGTGACACATCCTCTCGTTACAAATATTGTGACGCTTTTTGTTCCGCGACTAATTGGTGATGACTTAGCATTCCGTCACTAGGAATTTGTGACTGACCTATAGACAAAAAGTGACGATTTCCGTGAAGTACTTTAGTGACGAATTTTGACATGTCACTATAGCCATTTTTTCTTGTAGTGCAATCTAAAAGTTAATTATATATAATTCACTATGTTTTCCAAGATGTATACTACATTACTACCTGCAATTTCATTAGTATTATACACCTATTCTCTAAGGAAAATCTATACATTGTGACTAACCCTGTAATCCCCATCAAATATGACCCAAATACCATCCACAAAAGAAAGTAACAAATTCTTTGAGGACATAGTTGTTCGCCTGATACCAAAAATAAATAAGAACAACCACAACCTTCATTTAGAAACAAGCTCCAAATAGTTTTTGGTTAAGGAGATAGTAATCCACCTTCAATGAGAAAATTCACAACAGAAAGTGTAGAGTTGTCCAGCACAAACCAATGAGATAACCTTCTGGACCAATTACTGACCAAGAAACATGTAAATTTCTAGCATCTGCACATGAAAGTCTAATTTCAAACGCACAAGAACAAAAACTGCAATGAATAGGCACAAAAAGTGCAAAGAACCCTAGAGAAAGTGGAACGAACTGGTGTACGCACTGATGTCACAAGAGTACCTGATGAGCTTTGAAAACATATTTCTGTCTGCAACCAATGAATGAAAGAATGATCTGATGACATTTTACCATCTACAAAGAATTGTCGACTTTATACCAAAGATCTGAGCTAACTCTGTTGTTTTTACATCATGTGGTTATTTCTTCAGCTGGTATGACATTGAAGTTCTTTCACATCGAATGGAGTCCATGCTGATACGGTGTGCAGCCACTGATCAGACCGCCTCTTTTCCTCTTTAAATGAGTTTGGTGGTACATCTTCACTATCACTCTGAAAACAGCTGTTAGATCAAACCCTACGTGCCTCTCGATTCTTTCATGTCCTTCACCTGTGATTATTTTTCTAATCTCACGTCCAAATGATTCTTCTATCCTGATATGGTTGATATATACTATTTTGTAAGCTTAGTCAAAATGAACACTTTGATTGGGACGGAGGGAGTAAAATTCATTGGAAACTTAACGTACACTTTGAAATATTATCTTTAAGCTTAAACAAAGGTAAAAGCCTTTGCTGTTCAGATTACCAATCTGAAATGCCAGACCAAAATAAAGCTTAAAACAACGACATATAACCAAAATAAGCCTTTGCTGTTCGATATCCATTTGTTCACAAATCACAACGTCGACTGGGTCACGTCACTGCTTCATAATTTTGAATATTTTCGTATGGTCTGTGCTTAAGGTGGTGCCTACTATCAGTAAATCTACTTCCTACATATATGTTTTTTCAATTAGTAAAATATAGATACTCAACGAGGCTAGCTGTATGTTGCATATAATTGTATATGTATAGTCCGTAACTGTTAACACAAGTTGCCAAGTAGGATTATATGAATAGGGGATGCACCAAATGTACTACATGATGCAGTCACAAACGGTCAAACGTGCTTACTTATGTTTACAATATAACTAAAAAGTAAAAACCACAAAGTCGTTCAACCTATATATTACTGATAATTATTGTCACAACCTTGGAGTCATATATAGAATCAAGCTAATAAGAACTTCATGGGGAACACCCTCCTCGAAGTTAAGTCTAAAAGATATTTCCACTCCGTGCTTTTCTTTTCTTAGTTGTTTTATCCAATCTCGAGATTAAAATATCTGAAGGTGAAACCAAACTCTCCACAAACTCCAAGGGAGGCATTATCCAACGAGGCTTATGAGTTAACAACGAAATGTTCAACGTTGTACACACATCTTTCGACGTGTCATAGATAATGAGTTCGTCCAAGATATTCTGGAAAAAAATCCTTCCACTATCTAAGATACAAAGAGGGTAGTAGATCCTCTTCAAACTACCTTTAAAAGCTAGTGTAAATGAGTACGTTTTCGACCATGGCTTGTCAATACCGTAATCATTCATCGTCCACACATCATATTTGGTATTATCTCTCGGCACGTTGAGTGAACAAAGGCATCCACCTAACGTACCCAAACGATATACCTTACTATCAATTCTCTTGAAGGGTAGATGCATCTCCGAAATTACCATATCATTAACATTGAGGACGAGTAGTGTGTCCCTATAATCTATTTGCCAATGCAAAAACCCATTTAGAAACGTACCCACATAATGGTCATATAAGTAGAAACCCACAGGCGCTTCAATCTCAATCTTGTCCCGTGATGTGCTCCATGAACTCCATGAAGCCTTTTTAAAACTGTAGACGTCACAAATATCGGACGACTGTCTAAACCTAACAATCTTTAGGTCATCCAGGGTTGCACCATAGCAAAATCCATATACACCTTTCGTCAGCATGTACGTGCCCTTAGGTGGTTGGGGAAGTTTCTTGGACACACCTGTAAAAGGATTGTACAAGATTGTAATATCTAACATAGAATAATTCAGAACGACTATCCCGTTGAAGTTTCCAATAACGTTAACTACTGAAAATTCCGAATGTGGGTTTTCAAAAGGATAACACTTGAGAACCGAATGAGGAGGGTCGCCATTGGGTACATTATCATCTATGACACATAAATTTTCGTATAGTGGGAGAATGATGCTTCTGCGTGATCTTAAGTTCATAAAGAAAGGGCTCTTAAGCATACGGTTCCAATGTTTTGATACACATCGAAATCGTAGCAGGGGCTTTGCTGGAAACCGAGCAAGTATGTTGAGAACTATTTCATCAGGTATTAAGTCGGCCATCACAACAACAAAACGCCGGTACTGGTGGCTTCATAGAAAGAAAATTATATAATCAAAAAAACAAAAAAAAACAAAAAAAAAAAACAAACATGTATGATTTATCAACCAGAAACGGGATTAAGCAGTAATAAAGTAATCTCGTATTCACAAGTTCCTTACCTCGTTGAGTCGCGTAGTCTCGTGTACGAAGGTAGAATCAGGCATGAAACAATTGAGACCTAACGGGCCGGCTATAAAAATAAAAATCTTAATCCCAATTTCTCATATATTTACAATCTTAATCCTTAATATTTACTCCATTTGTGTAAGTCACCCCTATATTTACAATCTTGAATGAAGAAAAAAAAAATCAAAGTATATAAATCGCGAGCCTACAAAATTATCTATCATTGCTTCTAACTCTCCTAAATTTCAGCTTCATCTTAACACAATATAACTAAAGATTTGAATAAATCAGTAACCTTCCTTTAATATGGCTGAAATGTGGATGTTCATTATTCATCTTCTTCCTAACTGTCCTTTATATAAGTATCATATTTGACAACTTCATTATATGCAGGTTGCCTTCGAACAATCACCAGTTGATGCACACACGAGATCTCCGTGTGCGTTCTCTAAGACAAGTGGTTAGTGCCTTGATGCACCTTTTTTGGAGTCTATCTTAAGTAATTAAGGAGTTATATTTGTACTATCTACTCATTCAGTTTAACAGAACTTGCTACAACTAATTTTATTACTATATTAATCAGGTGTGCAATCTCTGCGCATACATGAAATGATAGTACGAGCTTTCAATGAGCCAAAATGTACAGCCTTGTGATCTAAATAATTCAGAAAAAATTTAGGTGTGCTGTCTCCCATCTGTAGTACTGTTATTTTTGAACAGTAGTATCATTTACTAACAACTGGGTTTAGGTTATATATTTAACCCAATCCGTCTGCTTGTCCGTTTTGCCATCTACGGCTGCCATTAGATGTACTTAATAACCTACTTTATTGCTTATTAAAACTGAATGAAATACATAATACGTAATCAAAGAAAACTTGTGAGGCACATGAAAGAGAAATCTCTTTGGTCCCAAAGTTTGGAGGAGGTACCTACTTATTGCTTATTAAAACTGCACAGCCTACAACTTGTCATTTCTTTCCTTCATATTGTTTGGTAACAGATAAAGTATTATAGGAGTTACTGTCAAAATTTATTAATGCCAATGCGTTAGCGTGTGACTTTTTCCTTCCGTTTTTTATGATACTAGGTTGTAGGGAAGCTCGTAGATATTGTCACGTTTATTCACCAAGCAATTTCTGTGCTTAAGAACCTACTGTATTGTTCATAGGGTTGATAAGAAGTGGTAAATGGGGAGTTCAGACTCCTTAACACAGGTTCAGGTAAACAGGCCAGGTCAAGTGTCAGGATTATTTTTTTTTTTTTTTGGGTAAAGGGGATAGACCCCGGCAAATTTTATTAATAAAAATGATAAGCGTTACAATTACAAGAATAGTGGAAGGATCACATAAGACTTAATCTAACATATTTGAAAAGACTAAGTGCATACATAAGACAGACCTTGTGTATGATAAGCGTTACAATTACAGGTCAAGTGTTAGGATGGGATTTGCATTCCTATAATGTGAATTATAACAAGTGCTACTAGGGGTTCATATTGCTTCTATAACTGGTACCGCATTTCATTATACCGAATTCTAATTTGAAATATGGATATATCCGTAGGATTCTCTGAACATGGATTTCATTGTTACTTTTTAATAAACAACAAGAACGTAACCCAGTTATACCTTTGATGCAAACATATTTTGGTACCCCGGATGTAACTCCAGTTGTTAAGCCTATCCTTGAACCAGATGCGGTTTTCTAAACTACCAACAAGAGATTTATATACTCGATGATAAAGATTGCTGGCGTAAGTATGGCCAAAAAATCGTACTTGGCAATTCTAATCCCAGGTATGTATTCATTGCATACCAAGATATCATAAAAATCAGTAAAGGCTACTGCAATAACATTTTTGTCCATTTGTAATTAGATCTGTTATTTATTGCGGTTAATTTTATTACGAAAAACAACATTGTTACCATGGTAATGTTTTCTTTGAATGAAATGATTTACAGGGTTGTCTGCATTAAAATTTATCTTTGGGTGACTTTCATTTGAAAGTTGAAACGTACCTCTTTAATTTTTTTATATGTCCCATTTCAGATAAAAATAACCAATTAAACTCATTCATATTTAAATGGGTCGAGAATGAGACCTTAAATTCACCGCATGAAACTAAAGTGTTCAAGTGTTCAAGTGTTCAAGTGTTGGATGTAACGAAAGAAAATACGTAGAGATGGCATTTCCGTTGTCTTTGTATGAGTTTCTACCTGCAAACCAAGATTAGGAAGTTGCCACATCCGTTTTGTCTTTGTATGAAGTTGATGTGAACATGTGGGCCTTTTGGTTAAACACCGACAAGTTGTAGACAATATATGAACTAGGAAAAATACATGGGTTAATTATGCTTATGAAATATATAATTTTGAGCTAATGGACAGCTTATAAATAACAATGTTGGGTCTAATGTGGGTGAGTCTAATAGTCAAAGAAGTGGTTACATATGCATGTGCAAAAATTAAAACGGTTCCAAGTAAGTTAATTACTTGATTATCTGTAGCAAAACTTGATTATCTGTAGCAAAACTCTGTTTTTAGATGGGATTAATAGAATTTTTGAAAGTTCAAAATAAATAGTTTATAGTTATAAGAATATCTTATTAAGTGGTTGTATCGATAGTATAGTATGATTCTTGTTAAAATATATATTGCAAGCTTATGAATAAGTCATTCCATGATAATGCATTTGTTAATTTGTGGTATTTTCTAGTAACTTTGTTTCAGGTTTAATATTCAAATAAGTAGAGGGACTGAAGTGTCATACTATGAAAGATAAAGGGTTGATGTTCAAATGAAGATTGATGACTTATTGATCAAGCTAATACTTAGAGGACTAAAGCTGTACAAGTGCATTCATATATATTGATATCATACGGGGTCATAGAACCCTAATCAGATTACAAGCTTCACAAGCCGTTTCTCTTCTTCTGCTGTGATTTTGATATTGTTCAAGTTCATCAATATTCTGTAATCATTTATTGAGAGTGATTAAACTACATATACTCATATTTTTGGTTCTGTATAATCTTGAACATTATTCTAAAGTATTTTCTAACTAGGTGAAGACCCGCGAGACATTTAATTTTGTAAAATTGTATTTTTAAGATAAAAGAGTTATTTATTTGTTTTGTTAAATGTATGATACAAAGTAAACCAATTTTAACATAATAAGTTATCATAATCAAGGATGTTAATTTAACCTAACATGTTTAAAGTTGTAAATATGTTAAATGCCACCTTGTTATTACATTACATATATAATCTTAGAATGGTAATTTGTTTTATTTTCTCCTAAAAATCACTGAAATATTAACATGATGTCTAAATAACAAAATTACATACAAATGAACAAAAGGAATGTTATTATTTGCACATTCATAGCTTAAATCTAAATACTCCATAAGGGTAAATAAATTTCTGAATAGCAACAAACGATCATGCAAAAAAAAATAGCCTTCGAAAACAGTAAAAAGCTCTTTAGTATTTCCTATTTTCCCTTATTAGACCAATATACATCAATTTGAGTGTCGCTATTTCAGATACCATACATGCCAAACCCTGGCCTTCTTCCTTCATGCCAGGCACCTTCATAACGATGTTCATTTGCAAAACCGTACACACCATTCATCTTGTCAAGAAAATACTCGTCTGCATACATGTCTCCGTTTCTGCATCACCATGTAAATCACATAAGATCGGTATGTTCATTCATCTCACATAATATTTCCACATCACAAATTACTCCATTACAAGGGTTTAAAAGTATCACTTTTGAGTAAATTTAATCTGACTGTAATTATCAGGCACTGTAAATGCCTGTTGTGCAAATAAGATCAAGTCATATTTTTTGTATATCATTTCAAAGACCACATGTGGGACTACAAAAATGATAATTAAAATGGTGAAAAAATTTAACTTTTCTACAAGTTTAGGCCTTTGTGTTGCATTTTAGCGAGACGTCAAAAACTAATATATATTTTTTCCTGCTCAATCTGAAGTCTTTTCAAAAAACTTCACAACTATGGTCTAGACATAAAAAATCAAACACATTAGACCCAAAATCTATAAATATCACATCCTTTTCATAACATATACTCGTATATGCTAACAATGATAAATGACAAAAAAACATGAAACTTGCGTACATGAGATGAAATTTACCTGAATAGACATGACCAATCGCATTTTAACAGCAGCTTTTAACTCCCCAAAATACTTACTACCATCCTCACAAGTATGAACACCAAACCCATGACAAACACCCTTAAACCATCCACCCGAATACATATCTCCAATATAGAATCTATATATACACCCCATACCCATGTCTGAATCCTTGGCTAAATTCCCCTCTATATTGAATCCCTTTAACCAATTATCCTTGCCTATATTGCCCTCTATATCTAATCCTTTTAGCCCATGTTTCAAAACCATATCCATCATACTTTTGATCAACCCAATCACCTTCATATCTTCCATTCATATTATAATAATACACCCAACTTCGTAAACATTTTTCTTTATAAAACTCACATTCATAAACATCCCTATTACTATACACCTTCACCAAAAGACCAGAAAGTTGAGAAAATTTATACACCAATTGAAAAAATGTATAAATTTGTGTAGTGTCATAAGCTATATTATATCAGAAAACTAAAGGTCAATACCTCTCATAGTCATATAAAGAAAATTTTGCAATATCAAGTATTGGATTTCAAGAGGATACCTTCTCAATGTAGAAAACTTTTGCTTAGATTAATTCTCTCATAAGTAGCCAACCACTTTTATCCTATCACCTAAACCTTGATAAAATATTGTGAGTAAACGAAAGTTACCTCACTAAAATGGATAAAGGAATATTGACAGGTTGGAAAATATATGATTTTACATATGCCTATGAATCAGCTATCTTGCATGATTCCACAAAGCTTAGTTGCAGTATTTCAACTTGAGCCTACATAAAAAATGGCAAAAATATTTAAAGGGTTTGACATGTACTACTGTTAGTAAACAACAAAAATTCAAATGAATGTAACCTAACATAAATGAGATCCATAAGAGAAAGAGCCAAACCTATATTGCTTCATCATCAGTTTATCACATACACCATTATGCAAATTCAAGACTAAAATGAACAGACTACCAATAACAATGTTCGATACCTCCCAACTCATTTTGTCCCAAATACACTTGAACAGCTCATTTGGTCACTATTAAAAATCAAAGACTACAACACTATTCCAAAAAGAACATGTCTATTAGAGAAGAGAATTTATAGGTAAACCTGATGTTAAACATTGTTTACGTAGCTCCAGATAAAACTTGCAAAATTTGTAGGCCAATTTCTTCATAGTTTGATCTAACCACTGCATATTAAAATTACAATGAGAATGATCAAAAGAAATACAGAGGAGATTAGCCTTCAACAACAGAGTGTTCATGAAAACAACATCGACTTAACTTGATTGATTTAAAGCTACTGCTCCCTTACCTTTCTACATCAAAAAACTCTATGAACAAATAAACAATGATAATCAGAATCTTAAAGCGAAGTAGAACGCAACACTCAAAGCACTGCAGGAAAAACTAAAACGAAGACCAAAAATAAAATAATCGGTTAACCCGACCCTTGCAAAGAAACACAATAATTTTACTAAAATAATGCTTACACAAATAAGAGATTCTTGCTGCATCACCTATTAAATCTGCCCCTGTGACACAAGCAGTCACTTCAGGATGATTTGGATCTCTAATTCAAAATTACTTTATATGACACAAATCTTATAACTTTACAATAAATGACATTCAGAAAATATAAAAAAAATCAGTTTGTTTACTGATGATCGCACACCTGAAAGCCATATTTCATGCTTACATGACCAGCTGCCATGTTGATTAATATCCAAGGGACAAAAAAGGACTAAGACGACGTAGTCTCTGGATTAGAAAGCAGACAACAATCACCGTAAAATTTGATTACGAAAACATTAACTGAAAAACACAGATTAGTTGTGATGCATCAAGTCTATCACCTATGCTTCCAATTCCTCCACCTATAGAATTCCCTGATTTCTTCAAGTTAGGAACTTTATCAACTAACAAAGATAAGGCAAAACAAAACCATCATAAAAGACAATATATGGGAAAAATACGGTTTCTCCTTGTCCTTCTGCTCAGACAGTCAGACAGAATCCAAAAGTGCCTCATCTGCTGCACAAAGTGCACATAACTTATAAACTTTGCAATTGATTTACAATGCTGTAAAAGAAACACCCAAACATCAATTATCAACATAATCAAATTTACTAAACTCATTTTCTAGCAATATTATTATCGCATAATACCTTAAAATCAAGCCATTGTGTCTCGTTGAATTCGCCAGGTTTAGTACCACAAAGTACAATAGCAGCCACTTTAATAGTCAGCTGATCAAAAGTATACGACTTAATATCTTGATCAAATCCACTCATTTTCAAGTCTTGAATAGATAAAGCCATAATTCCACCTTCCCCTATTATTAAACAATTTCATGTAGTTTCAACTCTACAACCTAATGGTATAACCATTCCTAAACCTAATAACAACCCAAAATTAAACACAATTATTCGCTAAAGTTTATTGATCCAAAAACTAACTTTTACGAATATCAAAAGTGAAAACCATTTTTCAAGTGAATGAGAGGAAATTACCAGTGATAACAACTCTTCTTTGAGGGAAAATGGAGGTGGATTGAAGGGTTTACTTGAAGATGAGAATGAACGATGAATTTGGCGACATAGCTGTGTAGACTTACACCACCACCGTGTGTTCATGGCAGTTGGATTACTATTTTGGTGGGGGATTTTGTAGGATTCTTACCAGAAATTGTGTAATTGTTAAAACCCCTTCTCTCTGCCTTCTTTTTTTAGCTGATGATGTTAATCTTGTTACCTGTAATAATTTCATGCAATAGTTGATGACATGGTTTAAACATTAAATTAGTAAAAACACCATGTCCAGAGCAAACTTTAAATTCAAATCAAACCCTTCCACCTTTCAATCAATAGTACTATCTCATTATTGTGAAACCCGCAAATTGAAATTGAAAATGCAAAACAATCAAATTGAATAAGGACATCAAAACCCTAAAAAAAATTACAAAATTCAATTGAATAAAGAATTAACGAATGAAGTTGAAATCAGTAAACCATCTTAAAACATCTCCTTGATTGACAAACATCAATTGTTTTTGTCGAATGATTTCATCTTCTCAGGGAGGCCGCCATATTACGTCAATAAATGGATTGATATATTAGGTCTCGATATCATACTCGGTACCAAAATTACTACAAACAAACCAAATACAATTCAAAAACTTAGGGACACAATGAGAGTTATTAAACTGAATTGGATCGTATATCATAATCTTGAAGTATGATCTGATAAGCTATTGTTTATGTCTACTCTCAATATAAAATCATGGGTTTAAAGAATTAACTAAAAATACCAACATCTAATATCAATCTTAATGATTGATTTGATGTTTGGTGTTAATTTGTTATGATAAAAAAAACAATGATCAGATGGAATTAATTAAGTTTGAGAGATCTGGTCATGATTAATTAAAAATAATCTGAGCGACATGGAATTAAAAATAAAAGGAGTATAAATTATGAGCGACTTACCATCCATCTCAACGATGGGGTTGTAAATCATGATCTTATCTACATCCAAATCATCCTCAATTAGAATTCAAACCTCAAAAAACATATAAAGCAATCAAATTTGGGGAAAAGGTGTTAACCTGGAATACATAGATAAGATCAGACCACTATAAATGTTCAGTAGTGTTGAAATATATTTGGTGATGCACATAGCAAGTTCAACTCATATATAATAGGATCCATATCTTAAATATTAGTAATCCAAAAGAGAACCCAAATGTCAGAATCAGGAACATATGAACTTCAAAATGAAATAGTAGAACATGATATTCCTAAATCAAACAACTGAAAGATAGGGGAACAAAACTATAATAAACAGATAATCCATACTATACGAATGTAACTGTTACCAAAATCAAAAGCTAAGTTGAAAGGTAGTTTTAGGTCACTTAGTTCTCTTTGATACAGATTAAATTATAAGAATTTTAATGTATTGTGGCAATATCTAAGTTAATCAAATTCTTAATATTCTTGGCGGAAACAAGAATATATTAACACGGATTATGAATGGTATGAATATGCTTTATTCACAATCCAAATTTTTTTTTTTATTCACAATACAAAGTTTGTATCACAGAGATTACAAGTGTATTCAACCTCACTAAGAAGTTGAATATGATCCAAGAGACTATTAGTTAGTTTGAATGCTATAGATTACTTGGAGTTCTTGGATCTATTTTGTGTGCAGTTTAAGCTTGGAATTTATAGACTTAGTAAGCATGCATGTACTAGATCTATTATCCAGTTTAAATTGTTTGTCCAGGAATTAACAAAAACTCCCAGGGAACAAACATGCACACCCTTTTTGCTTTACTTCTTGAAATCAGTAAAAGCAAAAAGGTGAAAGTTCCTTTTCTGTGGAAGACAACCTTCTTCAACTTTTATCGATGTTTGACTTTTATCAAACATCACTTCAGTTGTATTCTGCCTTGGAAATGAAGAACTCTTTCTTCAATCTGTGGTCTTCAGTAAGTGATCTTCAGTCTGTGAAGTCTTAGTCTTCAGTCTTGAATCTTCAATCTGTTAAGTCTTCAATTCTTCAAGTAATGAAGTCTTCAGTCTTCAGTCTGAGCAAGGCTTAAGTCTCTGTGGATTCTTCAGTCTGTTGGCACAGACTCAAAAACACAGACTCAGAAACACTTAGTTTCTAAATACAACTTATTTTAGATTTTGACATTTCAGATTTATAATTTAAGTTTGATCATTATTTTTCCAAACATATAGACACCCACTTCTTGTATAACTTCAACTATATCGATACTTTTAATAACTGTCACCTACAACATAGAATTAGGGCAAATGGTATTCCCTGTTGGGTCACAAGGTTCCCAAAACTTAGATACATATTAAATAACAGTTATCTTAACGTGTTAGTTTATATCCAAGTTTTATATCAAACAAGTTTAAATTAATCTAGGCGGAAAACAAAATTAATTTTGACACAGAGTTTATTATGAATCAAAGTATTATTCACAATAAAGTGTTTGTCTCACACAGATGACAAAGTATTCAAACCCACACAGATGGTTTGAATACGATCCAAGTATTAGTATATTAAAATACAATTATCACTACAAACTTTAACAGTTAGTGTGGTAATGCTTTGAGCCTAAGCTTAAAGGTCTTGTATACTATTTTGCTTTGAGTGCTTGGTTTACTTGGATACTTGGATACATAGCAGTGCTTTTTGAACTGCTATTTATAGAGTTGGATGTAACTCTATATTATCCTGCTTACATAATTGTCCAAGGGATAACAGATGCATCTTGGGCAATTTTGCACGCCACCCTTTTTGCTTTTCTTGGAAACAGAAAAAGCAAAAGGTAAAAGGTTTCTTTGCTGAGAAGAAAACCTTTGTTCGATGTTTGACCTTTCTCAAACATCTTATCAGTTGTATCTAGCCTAAGGAAAGAAGAATATCTTCTGTACATTTGTACTTTCATTCTTCAATCTGTGCTCTTCAGTCTGTGCTCTCAGTCTGTGATCTTCAATCTGTGATCATCAGTCTGTGATCTTCAGTCTGTGAAGTCTTCTGTCTTCAATCTTCATTCTTCAGATGATGAATCCATAAGTCTTCAAGTAGAGCACGACTTTCAGTCTGTGAGAATTCTTCAGTCTGTGCAGCACAGACTCAGAAACAATTCTTCAGTCTGTGTAGCACAGACTCAGAAACATAAACTCAGGAATTCACTAAGTTTTTCCTGAATACAACTGAGATAGATTTTGACTCTTCAGATTTATAACTTAGGTTTGATCATTGTTTTTCCCAACAATCTCCCCCTATCTGATGATGTCAAAATCTATTTACAAAAGATAATAGAGAAATAATAAATACTAAAGTAAAGCATAACTTATGAATTTAGACTTATATACATAAAGTCAAAGTCATAGTCAGTTTACAAGAATATTACAATTATTACATGAAATTGTAAATCAAAAATTTAACAATCTTCACTTCTTTCTCTGAGCCTTGATCTCTTTCATCTTTTCCACTTTCCTCTTCAACAGTTCTTCCATTTCCTTATCAGATTTGTCTTCAAATTCTTGATACTCTAGGATGATCTTCTTGCAGATATCTTCAAGTCCAATCATCATCCTGATTTGGGAAAGGTTGTTGAATAACCAGCTAATCAGTCTTCTTCTGAATGGTCTGGCTTGAGAATGTTTGCATTCCTTCAACAGGGCAATGCAGTGCAGCAGAGATTCTCCATATAACCTATTCTGATCCTGGAAGCACTCTATCCCATTGATATCTCTATAGCACAGACCTTCAATGCTGTTAGTCTGTACATATGATCTATCAATGAAAATGATACCTTTGGGTAGAGGATGCTCCCTTCTCTGCTCATTCTCTGTGGATAACCCAGCTGACTTCTTCTTGATTACAAAGTTGTTTGCTATGCAAAACAATTTGTATTCTTCTTTTGAGATGAGCCCCAGACTGAGAACTAGCTCAATCAGGTAAGATAGCTCATCCAGAACTTCTTTCTTCAATTCCTTGTCAGCTGCACTCTTCAAAAGATTGGCAATGGATTGCCATTCCTTAAGCCCTAGAGTGTACAGTTCATCCACCCATACCATCTTCTTGCTCTTGGTCAAAGTCAGCTCCAGCTTCAATTTCTGTCCAATCTTGTTCAGATGACATTCTCTAATCTTCTGCTTGAGCTTTGACTTTTGGAAAGTGGCTTGTAGCTTTGATTTCAGGCTCTCTATCTTCTGTAACCTTGTTGACAGCTCTTCATCTTCCTTGATTTGTTGCTCAACTTGACTCCTTCTGGTTTTAGTCTGTGAACAATTTTCATCTTCTAATTCTTTGGAGAGCATGTCAACAAATCTTGCTTCCTTCAGCTTCTGCTCTTCTTCAGTTAGTATATTTAAGTACTCAGTTAAAGACATACCTTGAGCAGTAGCTTCTTGTTGCAAGAGTTCGTCCTGTAGATCTTTCAGTTCAGGACATCTTGTTCCAGCAGCATGATCATCCACCATCTTCTTGATCTTGCTTAACCTTTCCTGCTTGGATAAGGCAATCTCCTTGCCCTTACCCTTAGCCCTGTCTACCTCTTCCAGTGTAGAACTTGACCCAGGATAAGTGCTTATCACATGAGCACTTCTCCATTGCATTCTGTCTTCAATTTCACTTCTACCTGGAGGCAGTATTCTGGTTGTAGTGGTTGGTCTAGCAGGATTGGCTTCAGCTTGAATGGCTTCAGCCCTGATAATTAGAGCATCAGTGCTTGCTGCTGGTTGCTCTGAGCTCTGAGTCTGTGATTGATGCTGTGTCTCAGTCTGTGCAGGTTCAGAGGGCACAGACTTAGACTCTCCAGTCTTGACTTTTGAGGCACCTTCATCTACACCTCCAAAAGTAGCATCATCTGATCTTCTAAATACCTCAGACTCAGAACTGCAATCAGGATTAATGGCATCATCATCTTCACCATCAGTGTCCTGTTCTTCAGCCAGCTTCACAAACTGATCCCAGGTCTTGATCCCCTTCATCTTTGGTTGGGAATCAAAGATATCCCTTTCAGGAATCCTCCTGGCCATTCTTTTTGTCTTTCTGGCTCTTTTGATCTGCAGTGGTTGAACATTTTCTTCTTCTTCCTCTTCCCTTGGTCTCTTTAATTCCATCTGACTTTGGGCTGAGATAGTTGCAATTGGGTCTATGTGTAAGACAATGGATGACTCCCCCTGAGTCTGTGCAACCATCTCAGTATGTTCACCTGCCTGCAATCCTTCTTGCTCCCCCTCAGTCTGTGCACTCATATTTTCAGTCTGTGGCACAAACTGAGCTTCAGTCTGAGACTTCACCCTAGCACCTTCGGGTCCATCATCTCCATCATCTCCCTCACTGCTATCTCCCCCTAAATCTAAGGATTTATTATTTAAATCTTTATCTTTTGAGGTTTTAGCTTCTGCAGACCCATACTTCATCTTCTCCCCCTTTTTGACATCATCTACTAAGTTTGAGAGGGTGGTCTGCATTTCATCTAACCTATTGGATACCGTCTCCTCCAGCATATCCACTTTATCCACCATAGTAGAGACTAGATGCTTCATCTTCTCTAGCTCTTTCTTATTATTATTGAACTCAGTCTGTACCCATTCAGACAACTTGTTGATGGCAGAAAGCACATCATTAAGTGTACTAGAAGGCACAGACTGAGTCTGGTTGGATGGGTTAGAATTGGGTGAAGGTATGTGTTCCTCACTAGACTCATGTTGTAACTGAGCAAGATCACTGGAATCTTTTGGGGTTGCACTCTTTGCCTAACTCTGTGTCCTGTGCATGGAAAAGCGATCATAGGCATTGAGTGGTGTAGTTGTTCCCTCAGATCTAGTCCGGTGATAGGATATGTCACACCCCCAAGACACGTGGCAGCGGAAGGTAGGGTGTTGCGTTGGGGGCGCCGACCAAATCAAATATCACAACACAAGATTACGGCAAACGACCTCTAAATGAGACGTTTGAAAAATAATTATATTCACTAAACATAATTGTTTGCAATAGTTTTACAATTTCCATGGAGTTCGCATCCGATAAGTAGAGATACATATGTAATTGATAATACAAAATATATTAAATGCAATGTAATCTCTTGTTGTTCGAAAATATATGCGACTCGAGCTACGCTATCCAAAGGCGTCCTACTGCTGCGGATTACCTGAGAAATACATACTAAAAGGTCAACATAAAGTTGGTGAGTTCATAGGTTTGTAAACAGTTGATATAACATTGTATGGAACACAAGATTTCTGTTTGTATCATTCAACAATGATAGGTAATGTAATTACAAAAATGTAAAGATAGTGTATATTGTTGCCATGAGCTCATAGTTCGAGCTTAACTGTGGTGTCAGGTCACAATCAAGTGCCACGATCGGGGTGCCTCCCAGCGAGTGCCTAATCCAACACTCGTAAGAACAAATGATAATGCGTCCGTTTGACAAGTTAGCGCTACTAACCCGGACGGGGGGAGTCAATCCCAAATAGTACTATTCATTAACATTCACGCTATAACGATACTAACAAACTATGATGTGGGGGACTTCAGGATTAGTAAAATAACTCATGCAACCAATATATCGAGTTTTGTACTTGTGTTCACATGAAAATAGCAGTGTAAAAGCAGTTGTATGTATTCTCACCCCTGTTAGAAAAAGTAAAAAGGGGCTATGAAACTCACCTGATGTTAGCAAGCAGGTAGCAAATAGCAAGCAATGTGTTCCAAGTTTGCAACCTTCTAACGTCCTAAACGTATAAGGTTGTGTAAGTAGATGTCTCAAAGGACCATCTATAGTGATTGTATAAGTGGGGGTTAATGTCCACTTAAGCCAAACATGTAGGTGGAGGGTTAATGTCCACCTAAGCTAATCGTGTAGGTGGAGGGTTAATGTCCACCTAGATAGGTTCTCACAATTAGAAATGTCCAATTGTTCAGTTATCGTTTGCTTAGAAAACATGTACAGGTCGTTGGTGATATTTTGTGAAAACACAGCTTTTGATTAATTATGTTACGCGTATTTCTACTTTCCAGTTATGGGTAATTAATCAGTGTGGCAAGGGCGAAGTCCATTAATGACGGGGGTCCGGGGGTAGCGCCCCTGGTAGCGGGGTCCAAGGGGTGGCAACCCCTGGCAGGGTCCAAGGGGCAGAGCCCCTGGCTGGGGTCGAGCTGCCAGGTCAGCGCGGAAAATTTTTATTTATGCTTATATTGCTTTAAGGAAAACGTGTCGATTTTTGTGTTTTTAGCGACACTGGGCTAGTGTTGCTACATGCGACACTAAGGTGTTATGCGACACTAAGGTATTATGCGACACACTAAGGTATTATGCGACACAAAGGCTTGTGTCGCTAATGTGACGATTCGGGTGCTATAGCGACACAAAGGCTTGTGTCGCTAATGTGAAGATTCGGGTGCTGTAGCGACACCAAGGCTTGTGTCGCTAATGTGACGATTCGGGTGTATAGCGACACAAAGGCTTGTGTCACTAATGTGACGATTCGGGTGTATAGCGACACAAAAGCTGATGTCGCTAATGTGACGATTCGGGTGTATAGCGACACAAAAGCTGATGTCGCTAATGTGACGATTCGGAATATAGCGACACAAAGGCTTGTGTCGCTAATGTGACGATTCGGGTTATAGCGACACAAAGGCTTGTGTCGCAGACTACTGGGCTTCTGCGACACAGAGGCCTGAAACAGGTCGGTTTTGTACAATTTTTTTCGTGTTTCAAATGTTCAAATGAAAATTCAAGAAAAATCCCTGTTGTTCCCTAGTATGTTAACTCTCTAAATTAATTTTTCCAGGAATTTTAGGTACTTCTAAGTATTTTTAAAAATTTCGTTTGTTCCCTAAGGTCAGAAAGTGACCAATCCGGATACATGCAACAAGATCGGATTTCTTGGCAAAATCTACACATTTTCAGAAAAAGCTATCTAAACGAAATTTGTACCTAACAAAATTTGTGAACTTTTGGCGTTGGTTTCAGGTCATTTGGATGGGTATATCTCGAGTTATGATTAAAACAAGGAAGGTGAAATTTCTGTCCTTTTTGACATCCCGGACACATGTTTTTGTAAAAATTATTTCGGGTATCAAACGAACTCCAAAAATCATGAAACCACTTGGAAATGAAAGCTAACTTCTTAAACTTAATTTTTGCCTTTTGAATCGTCCATTTTGGTCAAGTTTTGAGGGAGAAACAGCTTCTCAAAGTCGGGCTATTTTTCTGCCCGAAAATGCATGTTTTGTTCTTCAACATTTTAAGCCTTGAAAAACGTTTTTATGTTATATTTTGGACATTTCTTTGTTATATGAACCTTTTAACATGTTTATAGAAGTATTTTGGAAAAGTTTTGAAGTTCTTACAAAGAGGAGGATGAAAGCACAAAGAGATGGACGTTGAGGGCTCGTTTTCTTGTGTTTTCGGCTTGATTTCTTCTTGAAAGTGTGGTGAATGATGAGGGTGGTGATGGTGGCCGGATTTTTGGGTGGTGGTGGTGTTAAAATGGGCAGATTTTAGAGAGAGAGTAGGAGAGTAGAGAAAAGATGAGAGAAAGAGTGTGAGTTTTGTGTGTGAAAAATGAGAAATGAGGGAGGAAGTGATAATTAAATAGGGTGGGCCTTGGGCTAAGGTCTTGGGCTGATTTGGGCCTCTTGGGCCGGCCTTGGGCTCAGTTGGGGCGGCCCAATTGGATCCTTGGGCTTGTACATTTGCTTTCTCAAGCCCGTGTTACGTTATTCGATTGGTAAATCGTTATTTGCGCGCGTAAACATTAAATCTTTTGTGTTTTATTTTTGATACGAAATCACTATTTTAATTTGACCAATATATTTAAAAATACATTATTGAACATTCTTAAAATATTTGTCGGTTTCGTTCGGGTATCGGGCGCGATTCGCGCGTTTTCGTTGCGTTTGTTACGTTTTAAGCAAAACGTCTAGGTTTTGCGTATATTATTATTTAATAACAATAATATAGGGTAAATAATTACTATTTAATTTATAAAATAGGTTTACATTATTTATGAAAAGTTATCACCAACGCCGTATAGATTTGTCGGACCTCGTCCGGTTGTTTCGCGTAATTACAGATAAACACATAATCACGTAAGTGTATATTCAAATATACAGGTAATTACACATATTTAGTTATCACTTATGCTGACTAAACATTGGAGCATCTTCTTCAATGCATACTACAGGGGTTAGTGTAGTAGCAGTAATGTGGGTATCCAAGCTGACTAAACTAGGTGTAGGTTGGGTCAGTTGGGTGGCCATTGGCACCACAGACTCTAGCAGAGCTGCAGTGGAATGGACTACAACACTGGAAGGTGTTCTATTGACATCCAATTCCATGGATGATTATTCCACTTGTGCTATACTTTTTGGGGTTGAGTCTGGTGATTCCTCCAGAGTGAGTGGTGACTCATCTGGGTTGGTTTGTTTGTGACTCTCTTTTGTGGGTGAGGATGGGCTAGGATAAGAAGGTTGATCTATATCCATGTCCTCAGATGAAGAAGAAGTACTACCTGCATTTTCTGTTGAAGATGGAACAGACTCAGGAATGTTTGAATCTGACTCCAAGTGCACAGACTGAGTTGAGTCTGTGTCCCTGGAGTCTGTGTGCTCCGCTTCAGCCACACGATCTTCAACAGCCTGGGTCTTAGTACCCTCACTATCACTTGAACTATCACCCTCCATAGATGCAGAAGCAACATATGGGTGATCAATCCATTGCTGCATAGCAGCAGTGATAGGTGCTCCAGAAAGTGGAACCGGATGGTTGAACACTTTATATGTGAGCACAGGTACGGGTATATCTGCAGTTTTGTTATTGAAAGACATATACACAGACCCAATTAATCTGGATTGGATGCACAGGGAGAGTAACCTTATTAAAGGTACATTAAAAATTCTCTGTGACTCATTCACTAGTTTTAAAAGTTCTTTAAAATACAACTCTGCAAAGTTGATGTTTAAACCTGTGATGAATGAGCTCAACAGTTGAGTTTCAAACTCATTTAACTCCCCTGTGCTACCAGATTTTCCTCCTAGACTTCTAATGATGTCAGAGATTAAAAATTTTCATCTGGGGGTGAATCCTGACATCAAGATGGTGCCTTTTTCTTTGGTATATCCAACCAAAGTAAGAGAAGCCCTTGCTGCTTCTTTGGTTGGAATGGGTTCAAAATTATTTCCCAAAGGCAAGTCTAAGACATTCCTAATTAGCTCCTGATCAATGGTAACTGCCCGTTTACCATGATCAATAGTACCAGTAATTGCAGTATTGGTACTATTTGAGGAGCAAGTATACCACCATTCCATTAAAAAATGTGGGTATATTTGAGGAACTGTGTTAAAGAATGCTCCCCTTAATGGATGAGCAGACATTAAAGCGGTTAGTTCCTCAAACCCTTTATTCTTTTTAGAGTCAGGAATGGAAATGGTAGCAACTTGGTTATTTATACAGAGTTTTACCTGTTTACCCTGTTTGAAGGGTTTAGCCGCAGCGATGTTGGCAGGTGCCGTGTAAGCCCATTGATCAGCCATTTTAAATGACGAATTTTTGAGATTGATTTCGAAAATGGTTGAGCGATTTAGGTTAGGGCTTACAAACTCTGTGTAATTTTGGATGTGCAAGTACAGGTGAAGAAGAAAAGGGGAAAACAGAAGTGGGTATTTGAAGAAATTAAATTTCCGTTAAATGGGACCCACTTGACAGTTTATCCCTTTCTCTGCAACAGTAACGCTGAAGCACGTACACTTTTTGTATTGAACAGATAAATAGACAACAAGCGCCAAAACTTTTAATGATTATTACCTAAAAATTGTATTAGCATTAAATGCAAAGATATTGTTGTTTATTTATTTTTATTAAAAAAGAAAAAAAATAAAAAAATTAAAAGAAGGTTGTGCCGGCAGTGATAACAGATTTATATAGCTAACAGTACTAACTTGTGAAAGCAGTACTAAAAGAAAATTTTGCCAGCAGTGGTAACAGATTGATATAGCTAACAGTAGTAACTTGCGAAAGCAGTACTAAAGTTAACTAACAGTAGTAACTTGCCAAAGCAGTACTAAAATCATCTAACAGTAGTAGCTTGCGAAAGCAGTACTAAAGTTAACTAACAGTAGTAACTTGCCAAAGCAGTACTAAAATCAACTAACAGTAGTAACTAGCTACATTAACAGTGTTAATTGTACCAATCTTTACCAGAAAAAAAAAACATCAGTATTAACCCAGCAGTACTAAAAGTAACTAGCAGTATTAATACTAACAGTGCTAAAATACGAATTCATGAGGGCAGTATTAAAAAGGCTTATCAGTATTAACCAGCAGTACTAAAAGTAACTGGCAGTATTAACACTAACAGTACTAAAATACTAACCTTATGATTTAATAGAGCGCAAAAATAGAGGGTCTAGTCTGAATGAATATGATTAGTCTGTGTAGCTAATCTGGAAGAAGTCACACAGACTGAAACATATAATCAGTCAGACTGAGAGAATTCTGTTTCTTGCTTGACCAACTGACTAGTTTGCCACCTAGCAGTTGACATCCACCAAAAGTGTTTTTCCTGTCTAATTTACAATCTGCATAATCTGCATCTGTATATCCAATTAGATCAAAACCAGAGTCTTTGGGATACCAAAGACCCAGGTTAGGAGTACCTTTTAGGTACCTAAAAATCCTTTTTACAGCTTTTAGATGTGATTCTTTAGGTTCAGATTGATATCTAGCACACAAACATGTTGAGAACATGATATCTGGTCTACTTGCAGTGAGATATAGTAGTGATCCTATCATACCTCTATAAGTGGTTTGACAGACTGACTTGCCAGACTGATCTTTATCCAACTTATCTGCAGTGCTCATTGGTGTTTTCATAATTGAACAGTCCTTTAAAGAATATTTAGTAAGTAGGTCATTGACATATTTACCTTGGTTGATGAAGATACCATCAGGTTTCTGATGTACTTATAGACCAAGAAAGTATGTTAATTCACCCATCATACTCATTTGATACTGTTTTGACATTAAGTTTCAAAACCATTTACACAATTTTTTATCAGTAGACCCAAATATAATATCATCAACATAGATTTGGACTAGTATGACATCTGCCTTGTTCCTTTTGAAGAACAAAGTTTTATCAATTGATCCTCTAGTAAAGTCATTACTAAGAAGATAGGATGATAAGGTGTCATACCAAGCTCTTGGAGCTTGTTTTAGTCCATATAGTGCTTTCTGCAATTTATAGACATGATTTGGAAAAGTGGAACTTACAAAACCTGGAGGTTGTTTCACATAGACTTTCTCCTGTAAGTTGCCATTCAGAAATGCACTCTTGACATCCATTTGATAGACTTTGAAGTCCTTGAATGCAGCATATGCCAAGAATAACCGTATTGCTTCAATTCTGGCTACAGGGGCAAAGGTTTCATCATAATCAATGCCTTCTTCCTGCTTGTAGCCTTGAGCAACTAGCCTTGCTTTGTTCTTTATTATCACTCCATCCTTGTCCATCTTGTTTCTGTAAACCCATTTAGTTCCAATAATGGTTTTCCCTTTTGGAGCAGGAACTAGGGTCCAAACATTGTTTCTGTCAAATTCTGTTAACTCTTCCTGCATTGCTTCAACCCAATCATCATCTTTCAAGGCTTCTTCAGCTTTTTTTGGTTCAATGATTGACAGGAAGTTTGTGAAGTAACAGAAATTTGTAGTAGGTGTTTGATACTTGAGCTCTTGTTTGTACACCAGAAACATAATTTCCAATTATTTCTGTAATTGGATGATACTTGTGTTCTTTGACTCCTATAAATGATTCAGCATTGGATGGTAAATCATTCTCATTTGGTGGAAGAATAGCAGGACTGAGTTCTGCATCATCTTCTACATAGGGCAAGTCTGAGTCTGTAGAGTTCACAGACTGAAAACTACCAGACTGAACACATGTATCAGAAGAATTTGAATCTCTGGACACAGATTCATCTTCTGTTGATGAAGGTACTATCATTGAATGAGCAGGTTGAGCATCTTCATTATCACTTTCAGAGTCCTGTTGTCGGTTAGCAACAACTGGGATTTGAGATTCAGATCCCACAACAGATAAATCTTCCAATAAATGAACATCAGACTGAGAAACATGTTCATCATTAGCAGAGGAAGCATCAAAGGTGACATTGATGGTTTCTTCAATTTTGTTCCTTCTGTTGTTGTAGACTCTGTAGGCCTTTGAAATAGATGAATAGCCAACAAAAATTCCTTCATCAGACTTAGGTTCCATCTTTGCTAATTGATCTCTTTGATTGAGAATATAGCATTTACTTCCAAAGGTCTCGAAGTAATGGATGGTTGGAACCTTCTTGTGATACAGCTCATATGCAGTTTTGTCATGCCTTTTGACCAAAATAGATCTATTTTGGGTATAACAGGCCGTGTTAACTGCTTCTACCCAAAAATAAATCTTCATTTGACCATGGCATAACATGGTTCTTGCAACTTCTATGAGTGTACGATTTCTTCTCTCAGCAACACCATTTTGTTGAGGAGTTTTGACAGAGGCAAAGTTTTGAATAATGCCTTTGTCAGTACAGAATTCAATGAGAGAAGAATTCTTAAATTCTGTACCATGGTCACTCCTGAGTTGCTTGACAGGTGCATCTTTCTGCAATTCTTCCCTCTTGATTAGATTAATAATCTCTTCAGGAGCATCACTTTTAGCCTTAAGAAAGATGACCCAAGTATACCTTGTGTATTCATCCACAACCACAAGTGTATACTTCTTTCCACCCAAACTGCTAATGCTCATGGGTCCAAACAGATCCATATGGAGCATATGCAGTGGTTGATCAATTGTAGCTAACAATTTGGATGGAAAATGGTTCTTGGTCTGACATGCAGGACAAAGTTTGTCTTTTGCAAATGTAACATCAGGCAGACCTCTAACCAATTTCTTCTTTGACAGGAGGTTAATATTTTTGAAGTTCAGGTAGGATAACCTCCTATGCCTTAGCCAGCTTAGTTCTGGCACAGACTGAGTATAGAGACAAGTCTCTACATTGTTTTCTACAGAAGAAAGATCCAAGAGATAGATATCTCTTTCTCTTTTGGCAACTAATATAGGTTTGCCTTTAGAATTATAAATAACATCAGCCTTCTTTCTGATTCTGATTTCACCATCATCATCACAGATCTGGCTTGCACTAAGCAGGTTATGCTTTAATCCCTCAACATAGGCCACCTTTGTTATTCTGATGTTGCCAGCCTTCACCACACCATAACCTTTTATGTTAGCAACAGAATTGTCACCATATTTGACAGAAGGTCCTTCTTCTTCTACAAACTCTGACAGAATCTCCAAAGAACCTGTCATGTGTCTTGAGCATCCACTGTCTAGGTACCATTTGCTGTTACCCTGCACAAGACAAACAAAATCAATTAGTTACTTTTGGGAACCCATCTTTTGATGGGTTCTTTAGAGTTGGTTGGAGTCAATTCTTTAGCAGTTTTGGTGCTAAGTCTGTGAAGTTGACTTTTAACCTCTCTATTTTTGATTTTGTTGTTTGTAGATGACATTTGTTTGATCAAAGCAGCATTTGGCTGTTTAAGAATGGACTTTGTGCATTTAATACCTTCATGTCCCAGATTTCCACAATTGTAACATTTTCTGTCCAACATAATGGTCCTTTTGGATTTTGGGTTATTATTTGCACTAGATCCTCTGTTAAACTCTTGTTTTGACTCAACAAATGTTTTAAAATATGTGGTTAACTTCATTAAGTTTTCACTAAGCAGCTTAATGGTCTCAGTCTGGTTGTTAAGATTTGACTTTTGAGAGTCAGACTGAGTGTTAACACAAACAGATTTGGAGTTAAGTTTGCCAGACTGAAAATTAATTTTTCCAGACTGACAGTTAGATCTCACAGACTGAGATCTTTTTAACTCCCTTGTTACTGGTTTTATGCCTTTAGATTTGTCATTTGACATATTATTGTCTGGACCAGTTACAGACTGAGATGTGGAAGGTTCAAACACATTGTAACCTTTCTGTTTATTCTTGATTCTTTTTACCTCTTTTTGTCTTTTTAAAGATGGTACTGTGGGAATATTAACTTTGCCTTTTATAAATCTTTTCTTTTCAAGTTCTATAGTTTCTAAAGATTCATTAGTGATTATAAGTTCAGGCTGTTCAGATTGAGAAGTTTCACAGACTGAGATTTCTGAGTCTGTGTCTTCAGAGTCTGGCTCTGTCTCATATACTAGTTCTTTAGCGACTATTTTTGGTCTAACAAAAGCATTTGTCAATATAACTTTGTCTCCCACAGTATGACTAAAAGTATGAGGTAAAATCGAAGGTACAAATATAGTAGGTTTTGAGTTTATTTCTGAATGTATGTGACTTTTAAGATCAAACTCATCACCTATGACCGCTTGTATCTGAGCTGGAATCTGTTTGGATAAACAGTCCACATTTTTAAGTGATGAAATACACCAAGATTTACAGATCCTTTCATAATGATCAGCTTTGTTTTTATAAGCTTCTTTTTCCAGCTTGATCTTTTTGAGAAGGTCATATTGAGCATCTAGCTCAAGTTTGTACTGTTTATTTTGGTTTATTTCATTCACTTTTGATTGTAGATCTTTTTGAACTTGACTGAGTTTGGTTTTTAAATCTTGTATTTCCTCCAGTCTTTTCAAAAAGTCTACATAGATGTGTTCAAACATTTTCTGTTTTTCTACATCACTATAGTAAAGTTTAAAATGATTTACATTGTAAGCAGATCCTCTGTCCCAGTCTGGATGAACACATGCATTTTCTGCAAATTTGACATCTTTGTCAAACTGGCTCTCTGTGATAGCCATTAAGCACATATCTTCATCATCCTCAGATGATGAAGATTCTTCATCTATCCATTGTTCAACAACCAAAGCTTTCTCTAGTTTCTTTAGTTGTTGTTTCTCTCCAATTTTCTTGGAGTTGAAGTACTTTCTCTTGTACTTCTTGGCCTTTTCTTCCCACTTATCAGAACTTGAAGATTCTGCAATCTTCACTCTGCAGTCAAAAGAAATATGACCAACTTGCCCACATTTATAGCAAGTAGCTTTCTTAGGATCAAAAGTTGGCCTTCCTTTTGAACCTTTGAATCTTGCTTTTTCTAACCTTTGGGCTAGCAATGCCATTTCAGCTTCTAGAGACTCAGTTTCATCATCTGATTCTGAGTCTGTAAGAGTAAGATGGTAATATGCTCTAGAGAAAAGTTCTCTATTTTTCCTTGTTGTTGCAACAAGGGCAGTAGATGGATCTTTTGCAATCCTTTTGGCATTTAGATCCTTTCTGGCTTTAGTTTCTTCAAAATTTAGTATAAGTCCAAACAAGCCAGAGAGATCATATGTCTCCAATTTTTCACTTACAATTAATGAAGTGATAACTTCAGAAAAAGTGTTTGGAATGACATCAACAAATTTTGCACAGATTTCAAACTATCCCTTGATGATATTATACCTTTCAAGATCATTGATTAAGATCTGAAATCTGGTATGAATATCAGTTAATGACTCATTTTGGCCAGCAGAGAAGTTCTCATAATTTCTTATGAGATTCTTCTTCTTTTGGGATTGTACTAAACTTACACCATCATATTGGTCAGTTAGCATATCCCATATGGCTTTAGCAGTTTTGCAGCCAGATATCTTAGCAAAGATAGGCTCAGTAACTGCATTGCCCAGTATGGATTTGGCCTTAAAGTCTAAAGCATATAGTTGCCTGTCTAGATCAGTCCAGGTATTTTTGGCAGCCTCAACAAATTTTTCAGGTGTCAAAATAATAACATTTGCATCTAAAGTTGCAGGAACTATTCTGCCAGGAATAATGGGTCCTTCCTGAATGACTCTAAGCATTTCATCATGAATGCTAGCAAGAAACCATTCAGCTTTCAATTTCCAGTGGGTAAAATTTACACCATTGAAGATTGGAATTCCCTTCCCAGCCATAGCAATAGAGGAAGTCATTTTTCAAAGTAGAAAATGTAGAGAAAAATGGGTTTAGATGATTGTTTGATAAACTGGGTTCCTTTGATCGTTAAAGATTAAATCTTTATTCGCTCTGATACCAGTTGTTGGGTCACAAGGTTCCCAAAACTTAGATACAGATTAAATAACAGTTATCTCAACGTGTTAGTTTATATCCAAGTTTTATATCAAACAAGTTTAAATTAATCTAGGCGGAAAACAAGATTAATTTTGACACAGAGTTTATTATGAATCAAAGTATTATTCACAATAAAGTGTTTGTCTCACACAGATGACAAAGTATTCAAACCCACACAGATGGTTTGAATACGATCCAAGTATTAGTATATTAAAATACAATTATCACTACAAACTTTAACAGTTAGTGTGGTAATGCTTTGAGCCTAAGCTTAAAGGTCTTGTATACTATTTTGCTTTGAGTGCTTGGTTTACTTGGATACTTGGATACATAGCAGTGCTTTTTGAACTGCTATTTATAGAGTTGGATGTAACTCTATATTATCCTGCTTACATAATTGTCCAAGGGATAACAGATGCATCTTGGGCAATTTTGCACGCCACCCTTTTTGCTTTTCTTGGAAACAGAAAAAGCAAAAGGTAAAAGGTTTCTTTGCTGAGAAGAAAACCTTTGTTCGATGTTTGACCTTTCTCAAACATCTTATCAGTTGTATCTAGCCTAAGGAAAGAAGAATATCTTCTGTACATTTGTACTTTCATTCTTCAATCTGTGCTCTTCAGTCTGTGCTCTCAGTCTGTGATCTTCAATCTGTGATCATCAGTCTGTGATCTTCAGTCTGTGAAGTCTTCTGTCTTCAATCTTCATTCTTCAGATGATGAATCCATAAGTCTTCAAGTAGAGCACGGCTTTCAGTCTGTGAGAATTCTTCAGTCTGTGCAGCACAGACTCAGAAACAATTCTTCAGTCTGTGTAGCACAGAGTCAGAAACATAGACTCAGGAATTCACTAAGTTTTTCCTGAATACAACTGAGATAGATTTTGACTCTTTAGATTTATAACTTAGGTTTGATCGTTGTTTTTCCCAACAGTCCCCCTCATAGCTTATAAATAAGCACCCTACATAAATGAGAAAAATAATGAGTTTCTTAGGAGTATGATAAGGGTAGCCAACATGATCAAATATTATACATCTTTAACTATACAAACATAAGAGAAATCTCAATTCTAGCATCCATGTTCTATAAGCCATGTGTGAGGACCAATTAATAAAATCCCATTGATCAACCTTCTATTGTATCAACCAAAACAATAAATCGAGATATACATCGATACCAGCAAGTTGCCCAAAATTCAACAATGGCGGCAATGATTCTGCGTAGGCGCAACCGATGAACTGATAAATTTGATGGAAACATTGATTAACAGAGATTAGGTCAGATTAAATCAGAATCAGAAACAAATACGAAAACGTGATGGAAAACAAAGAAAACTTACCGATGAAGAAGATCCGAATTGAGATATGGGGAGAATCAACTGGCCGCAAAGGTTTTCTATACGTGAAGAGGAAAACATATTTCCCTTTTTTTAAATAAAAAAATTAGGTATAAAATATATATGGGGTATATAAATTATAATATTAAATATTATAGATTAAATATTAATATTTAGGAGGTTTAGGGGTCGTCGGATCAATTTAGAAAACCTCATCGAAAGGCCCAGATTCCTCTATAGTATCCTCTTTCTTTTAATTATATATAAAAGATTAGATATTTGATTGTGAATGATTGATGTTATCTGGTGATTTGGTTGATACTTGATCACATGGTATCAGAGTAACACGGTCCGATTGTGTTGTGATTTGGTGTTATTCTTTAAATTAGGGCTGAATTTGGGGTTTTTGGTATATCAAAGCAATTTTGCATTTGTTTGGGTTCGAAGTGTGACTTGTGAAGTCTAGTTCATCGATTCATCGATGGATTTCTTCTGGCTCACCAATTTTCTTCAAAAAAACCCTAATTCTTCAAATTAGGGTTTTTAGGGTTTCAACTTGAAATCTGCTATAGATATACTCTTGGTTGATCCATAGTAGTTGCTTCTAGTGTTTCTTCCGCTGTCTCATCTCGCTATTCTCTTTTGCTTTTGCACGGAGTACTTTGTGAGATCTTTCTGATTCTCTCTTGATTATTTTCTTGTCTGTGGTTGAATGCTTTATTGATCGTACCTGTTTGTTACTATCTGATATTTGTGCATAAATCTTGTACGTGTTGCATTATTGAGTGACTTTATTTAGAGTTGACTAACTTGTTTCTTGTAGAAGAGAGACAATTGGCCCAATTCTTAATCTTAGTCCAAAAGAGGCTAAAGAATACCTTATCAAGCCAAATATCTTTAGGTGTTTTAGTAATCTGTGTGATATTTAGTTTTTGTTATGTTTAGTTTATTATTTGGAAATATGGATGATGAAAATGTTGTTACATTAATTAATAAACTAGATTTTGGAGATCCTTTGTATCTCCATGTCAGTGATACCATTGGTAGTCCTTTAATAAGCTACAAATTAACTGGAACTGATAACTATAATGTGTGGTGTTGTGCTATGCTACTTGCTCTGGGAACCAAGAATAAAATTGAGTTCATAGATGGTACTTGGAACTGATAACTATAATGTGTGGTGTTGTGCTATGCTACTTGCTCTGGGAACCAAGAATAAAATTGGGTTCATAGATGGTACTTGTCTGAGAAGTAGCACTAATGAGGTTCTGGGTAGCCAATAGGATAGGTGTAATTATGTTGTTCTTACTTGGATTTTGAGTCACATATCGAGGAACTTTACATGGGTCAAATATTTTCAAATACTGCTTTTGTTGTGTGGAGGTCAAGGAAACTTATGACAAGATTGATGGTTCTCTTACCTTCAATCTTCATCATAAGATTAACTCTTTAACTCAAAATAGTTCTTCTATTTCTGACTATTATCATAAACTTAATTCTTTGTGGAAGCAATATGATGCTTTGGTTAGAATTTCAAATTGTACTTGTAATGCTGCAAATGTTTTTCAAAATCATTGTCAACTTATTAAGTTGATGCAATTTCTTATGGGACTTGATGACATATATCAACCTGTTAGATCTAATCTTTTGACCCATGATCCCTTGCCTAGTGTAGAAACTGCATTTGCAGTTGTTTCTAGGGAAGAATCTCACAGAGGGATTAGTTCTAATAATTCTTCTAATAAAACTCAAGCATCATCATTTGCTTCTCAAACTTTCAAAACTCAAACTCCATCTTTTACTATTAAACCTAGTTTTGATAACCGAAAAAGGGACCTAATCCAAATTTAAAATTTGAGTATTGTAAGAAAATTGGACATACTATTGAAAGATGTTTTGAGTTAAAGGGTTATCCTCCTGATTATAAGAGTGAGTTCAAATAAGAAGGCTAAAAAGGTGAGGAATAAGAGAACCAATAGGATTGCTCAATTTCATTACAAAACTCACTTTCACTTTCATTTTTAAAATTTAATATCTTACAAACGTTACGTCAATAAATTATAAAAATTACATATTTGGAATCAGCGTTTTTGTATCTTTAATTAGAGGTCACACAAGCTATACTTCTGACAATTTTTTTTTCTTTTTTTTTTGTCAGGTTTTACAATATAATCACATGTGATTTATAATAAAATTTTAAAATTTATTCACAATTATTTATTAATGATATATTTTAATTAACACGTGATTATAACTTAATATTCATTCACATTAATAATTATAAACAAAAAATTTAAAATTTACATTTGTTTCCATCAAAAATCATATGTGATTGTTAGTTTTATAATTAATCACATGTGCTTTGGTATATAGTCACATATGATTTTGTATATAATCAGATGTTTTCAATTAAAAAATTATTATTTGATGAGCAATTTACCGATATATGATAATTCATGTATGATTTCAACTTGATTTTTATTTAATTGTATAATTAGAGTCAAGGATTTGAAATTCGTATTTGATTACTCTTTAACCACATGTGATTGATATTTTAATGTTCAATCACATGTGATTATAACTTAGTTTTTTATGTTCAATTATTTTTAAATCATTAACTATGTTAATTTAAAGTTTGATTGGAGATATAAGCTTGTGCGTTTATTATTTAGTGTTAAATCACATGTGATTTAACATTAGAAAATTTTAAAACCCATTAAAAAATGAAAAAAAAATTTATCAAAAGTATATCATGTGACATCTCTAAGATAAAATGACGTTGAATCTAACGGTGTAATTTTTATAATGTATTGACGTACGGTTTGTGAGATATTTAATTTTAAAGAAAAAGGTAAAAATGGGTATTTGAAATGATGCAATCTCATTGGTTATCTCATTTTTTAGTTTTTTTTCATTTTAATTTGAACTTTTCTCCCTGATTATAAAAAGAAAAGTTCAAATCAAACCAAGGGCTACTCTAACAATTATGTTGTTCATCAAAACTCTAATTCTGACTAACCTTCTGCTTCGACTTCTACTTTTATTACTTCTTCTTCTGGAACAAATGCTAAAGATTATGAGCCTTATTTCTTAAAAACCATCCCCTATGAGAATGTATGCCAATATGGCAGGTATTATGTTAAATGAAAATGTGTTTTTTTAATGAAAATTTTCATGAATTTTATAAAGCAAATAATTCTTCAATTGATGAAAATAAATCTAAAGGTTGGATCATTGACTCTGTGGCTAATCAACACATGACTACTTATGTGGAAAATCCGTATGATTTAGTTGATATTTCTAATTTAAAACTTACCGTTGGTAATCCTAATGGAACTCAAGCTTATATTTCAAATATTGGAAATCTTAAGCTTTCTAATAACATAACGTTGTTTGATGTTGTAACATCCACTTTAAGGGCCTAGTGGTATTCCGGTAATTTTTCCTAAACTTTAAATTATTATTTAATGTGTTAGGAAATATTTTACTATTATTATGTCTGATAATATTAGTAAAATGTATAAATGAATTATTGTGACTAATGAATAATTCATTGATTTAAACCGAACTAGTTGACGGTAAAATAAAATATTTGGTTTTCGCAAATGGTTTTAGGTTCCAGACAATAGGTTAAGAAGGGAACTAAAATTGTATTAGTATGGGGTTAGATTATATGTATATATATACACACATACCATATCATTCTAAAAGTTTCTACACATTTCCTGCGAACCGAATCCAAAAGTTGAGAACCAAAATTGAGAAAGAAACTTTCTGTGAAGAATTATAATCTTCTGTAATATCATCATCTTGATTCAAAAACGAATTTCAGTATCATCATCTCGTTCTTATTGTAACAGGTGAGTAATTTGTGTTTATAAACTTGTTTTTATGAAAATTAATCAATTTGCGAATTGGTTGTGAAAAAGAAGTTTGAAAGACGTTATTTGATGATATTTGATGTATTTAAGTTGTTAGAAAAGCTTGTTAGCATGTTAGGAAGTCGAATTTGTGAGTTTTGGGAAAGTAAAGCTCGGTTTTCTGGGTTACAGTAGCGAACTTCGCAAGTTTGCAGAAGATGAACTCAGTTCGCAGTGCTTGACTGCGAAGCGAACTGAGTTGACCTGCGAACTGAGATGTTGTACTGCGAACTGAACCTTGCGAACTGAGCTGGGCTGCGAACTGAGTTTGCTGCGAAGCGAACTGAGTTCTTGCCCTGCGAACCGAGTTGCGAAGCGAACCGAGATTTGGTTTGCGAACCGAGAATCCCTGCGAACCGAGATGTGCCCTGCGAACTGAGTTTTTAGAATTTTGTTTTGCAAATTTTGAAATTGCGTAAGTGTTTTAGGGACGCGACTGAGTGACAATTTCACTAACTCGGATTGGGTTGAGATTCGCATGGTCACTTGGAAACGACCCAATAATCAAGGCTCTATTATATGAGATCTATTATATGAGCCTAGGCAGTTTTAGGCCTTTCGGGGTCATCTTGGGGTCGAAAATGACATTTTTCAGTTTTAAATATCCTTTCGGGACTTTTTAACGTCGCTTCGGATTGAACGTTTGTTCTCTTAGACTTCAGGAATTTACCTGCTTGTTTAAATATGTTATATGATTATGAAATGAGTTACTAACTCATTATTTGTTGTATTCTCAGATAAGCAGAAGACTCAGTAATATAAGACTTCTGAGTTGTTGGGTTGAGATCGACAAGTGAGTGGATCTGTGATCCTCAGTATGATTTAGTTGTAACATGTTTGGTTACAACGGGTGATGTAATACTACTGTTGATAAACTGTTTAGTCTGAGTTGTTTATATTATCCATGATGATTATGGATTATGTGATGTTTGGCCATTGGACATATGTGATATGTATATTCAGAGGTCAACACTGGTTGGGCTTAGTTACTATTGTTTGGCCAAACAGGGGTTCCTTATACATATAGTTGATAGGAACTGTTGTTGGTGAAGATAGTAACAAGCTATCGGTTAATCACTGTATTGGCCTGCAGTTGATTTTAAGTGTTCCTTGGAGGATACCTCAGGAACCACCGGTCCTCTTTGACGTTGTGTGTTTACGATTATTCGCTGTAAACAGATTTGTTATTTCTGAGTTAGACTGTTGGTTACAGTTCTTCTCACTTAGCCGTGTGCTAATCCCACCACCCTACTTCTTGCAGGTTAATGTTGATTAGGGGTTGGGCAAGAAGCTTTTGGTTTGATGGGATGTTTGACGACCAGCTACTCTGATTTTGTTTTCATACATAATGATGGAATTTGTACTATATAACACCCAAACTGATGTATGTTTTATTTTTTTTTTCTTTAAAATGATATAACTTTAGCATATATTGTTAAAGTATGTTTTGACCAGACGCTTCCGATATTTCGAATATAAAATGATATTAAGAAAGTGGGGGTGTTGCAGATGTGTTGGTGGTCCATGACTATTGTGTCAGTTTATTATCTGTGAATAAGCTATCTAAGGACAGTAAATTGTTAGTTAGTTTTGATGAGGCTAATTATTACATTCAGGATTTGAAAAGAATGAAAACAATAAGGACTGGTAGTGTGAGTGGTGGTTTATACGTTTTTGATGAGAATGATAAAAGTAAGATAAATTCTAATAACTGTTACTCTATTTGTTACGTGTCTAAACACTTATGGCACATCATGCTTGGTCATCCTTCTGACTAAGTACTTTTTGTTTTAAAACACAGACTTAATGTTGACAAAGATAGTCATGTTTTACCTTGTGACATTTGTCATAAAACAAAGCAGACTAGAGAACATTTTCTTCTTAATGATCACAAAACCAAAGATGTAGGTGAATTGATTCATCTAGATCTTTGGGACCTTTTAGAATTCAAAGTAAAGAAGGTTTCAAATATTTCATTACTGTGGTTGATGACTATTCTAGAGCTGTGTGGGGTTTTCTTATAAAATCCAAAGATGAAGTGCTTGATAATATTGTATCTTTTGTAAATCTTTTATCAAATCAGTTTAACAAAAATGTGAAGATTTTCAGGTCGATAATGGTACTGAGTTTGTGAATTATAAAACTGAGAACTATTTTAAAGATAAAGGTATAATCTATCAAACTACTTATGTTAATACTCTACAATATAATGGTATAGCAGAAAGGAAACATATACACCTCTTAAATGTGGCTAGGTCTCTTATGTTTCAGGGAGGGTCCCTTAATATGTGGAGTGAGTGTATTTTAACTGCTACTTATCTTATTAACATCTTCATTCTTCTGTACTTTCTGGGAAATCTCCTTATGATCTTGTGTTTGGTCATGAACCAAATCTCTCTCATATTAGGTGTTTTGGATGTCTTTGCTTGGTTACTATTCTTAATCCTTTGGATAAATTTAATAGCAGATCTGATAAATGTGTTTTAATTGGATTTTCTAATGTTAAAAAAGGTTACAAATTATATAGTCTTGATTAAAAAAGTGTTTATATTTCAAGAGATGTAAATATTTATGAATTTGTTTTTCCTTTCAAAATGAAAAACAAATCTTATGAGTTTACAAAACAGCTTCCTTCTTTTACTAATTTAAGTGAAACAAATCATCTTAATTTCTTTGATTTTTTAAATTCTAATTTTCATAACACCTCAAGTCGCAATGATAAAGGAGAGATGTAACTGTTAATGATGAAGGCAGTGATTCACATAGTATTACCACAACAACATCTATAACAGATAATACACACCCTGAGGGCAATTCTAATTCTAAAACCACTCATTCTGAAACCACACAAGATCAACCTTCGTCTAGTGTTCCTCAAACATTAAGAAGGTCTAATAGGGAGACTTCTCTACCCAGAAAGTTAGATGACTTTGTCATTGAAGGAAAGGTCAATTATGATATTTAAAGGGTTGTGAATTATTCTAACTTGTCAAAGGACAATTTTTGTTTTGTCTCTACTCTTAATAAAAGCATTGAAACAAAAAGTTTTCATGAAGCTTCAAAAGATGTTAACTGGATTGAGGCTATAAATAATGAAATGGAAGCTTTAAATAGAAGTAATACTTGGTGTTTAACTGATTTACATGCTAGCAAAAAACCCATTGGTTGTAAATGGATTTACAAAATTAAATATAAGGCTAATGGGGAGATAAAAAGATATAAGGCTAGATTAAGTTGCTAAGGGATATAGTCAAAAGGAAGGTATAGACAATGATGAAACATTCTCACATGTTGTTAAAATGGTCACTGTTAGGTGTCTTATTAACGTTGCTGTGTAGAACAGTAGGCCTTTATTCCAGTTAGATATTAATAATGCATTTTTGTATGGTGATCTTGATGAGGATGTATATATGTCTCTTTGAAGGTTATTTTTCTCAAAATGATAAAAGAGTTTGCAAATTGTCTAAATCTTTGTATGGTTTAAAACAGACCCCTAGAAAATGGAATGAAATGTTAAAGTAAATCAGATTATTCATTGTACACTAAGTCTGGAAATGGTTTGTTTGTTGCATTACTTGTATATGTTAATGATATTGTGCTTACAGGTAACAATCAACTTGAAATTGATAATGTCAAGTCTTTTTTAAGTTCTAAGTTTATGATTAAAGATTTAGGTCTTTTGAGATATTTTCTTGGTGTTGAAATATTAGATTCAAATAAAGGATTGTGTATGTCTCAAAGGAAGTAATGTCTTGAACTTCTAAATGAGTTTGATTTGCTTGGTTATAAACCTGCTTCTACTCCTATTGAGCCACATTTTGTTATTTCTAGTTGTGACACTCCTCCAATTATGGTATAATCCCGTACTTAAACACATGCATTTCTTAAGTTAATTCCCTGCTAAAAAGAAAACTAAATTGTTCTGTGAGATAAGTCTAGCAAAGCCAACAATATAATACGTAAAGTATTACTATTTTAGCAGTTATTTATAATTACGCGCGAAATTATCGGAATGAGTCCAACAAACAATTTAAAAATCGTTGGTGATAAAGTTTTGAGACAACGCGAAAACTATTTTTAAATAGTTATTATTTAGAAGTATTTTCGTAAACAATGAAAATAAAGACAAAACGAAAACATTTATACTTTTATAAAAAGTACCGTACGCGACCCAAAATAATACAAAATGTACCCAACAACTAAAAATAATAAAATTATAATTTTATTATTATTATAAAGTATTCGGGAAAAATACTACCAATTAAAATTTAAAATATTAAATTTTACATTGGACATAATTGTACCCGTACCCGAAATTTACGGGTTAAATATCTACACTAAATATCAAGCAGACAAACTGGTTGATCGACCATGCCCCTGAGTCGTGTATATCTTCCCCCATTCCTCCTGATCAAAACACAATCCACCACCCTCACCTACAATAATTCATCACCATCTTTTTCTTCCTCTGTTTTCTTCTGCACGACACAAACCCAACACCAGATCATCATCACCTTCATCATTTTGAAGCAGGAAGAAGAAGAGAAGGAAGCTAGCATCATCTTCATCATCTTCATTCCTCCATTTCTTTATCACAAACCCTTGTAAGGATCACTATATAATCTCTAAGCTTTCATATTTAGGTTTATATACATGTTGTTATACATTTCCATGAAAATTATAAGCTGAAACATAACCAACAAGTAAGAACATAAAACTTTGTAAATGGTTATAGTTTGCACAGAAAAATGCAGTAACTTTAAAAAATCGTATAAAATCGTAAGAGTAAAAGAAATGCATGAAACCTATGCAAAAATCTTCGTATGTTTGTTAATACAACTTTCATGTTGAACACATCTCCTGAAAATACACAGAAATTGAGATATGGGTCGATTTGCACACTGAGGTCATGAAGAACACGTATTTGTACACTTTTTGATTCACGAATTTATTCGACAAGTTATAGACCTCTAAAAATCATGTAAAAATTACTGGAAGTAGATGACATATGTAGGAATGTTGTGTAAAAATTTCAGAATTGTTCGATAAGTTTTGACCCCCGAGAACGAGCTCGAAAGAAGTCGAAAAATCTGGAAAATGGGTTTCGGGGACTGTTTTGGGTGTATTTTAATTAAAGATACTTTTTGACCAACTATAAAACGCAACGATAATTTTCCCGAGCTCTGTAAACATATTTAAGACATCCCAAAAATTTTCGGGTCAAACCGAACACGTTTGACTAAGTCAACCGAAAACGAGCCTCGATACGAAAAACGTGAAACGAAGTGTAAAACTTTAGATTTTCGCTCGAAACGAATAATTTAAATATTTTACGATGAGACTCGAACAAAAATAATGGCAATATGTGAGAAACCAAAAACGACAAAATTTTCATATATATATATACCTACACATACGCGCGACTACAAAAATTGAATATTTAGTTATATTCACGAGTAGAGATTTTCATGACAAACGAAACTTATATATTTATACATTAACAACGTATCGAAATCATATATATATATATATATATATACATATATATATATATATATATTTATATAAATATATATATATATATATATGTTGGGAAAAACAATGATCAAACCCAAGTTATAAATCTGAGGAGTCAAAATCTAACTTAGTTATATTTAGGAAAAACTTAGTGATTTCGTGAGTCTGTGTTTCTGAGTCTGTGATTCACAGACTGAAGAAGTGTTTCTGAGTCTGTGCTTCACAGACTGAAGAATTCTCACAGACCGAAAGTCGTGCTCTATTTGAAGACTTATGAATTCATCATCTGAAGAATGAAGATTGAAGACAGAAGACTTCGAAGACTGAAGATCACAGACTGATGATCACAGATTGAAAATCACATACTGATGAGCACAGACTTAAGAGCACAGATTGAAGAACAAAAGTACAATCGTACAAAAGAAGTTCTTCTTTCCCTAGGCTACGGTATCACTGAAGAGATGTTTGAGTAAAGTCAAACATTGAAGAAAGATTTTCTTCTCAGCAAAGAAACCTTTTACCTTTTGCTTTTTCTATTTCCAAGAAAAGCAAAAAGGAAATAGTGCAAAGTTGCCCAAGATGGAGTTGTTATCCCTTGGACAACTAATTGAGCTGGATAATATAGAGTTGATACTCAACTCTATAAACAGCAGCTCAAAAGCACTTCAAAGAAGTATCCAAGACAATTAGTATACAAGACCTTTAAGCTTAGGCTAAAAGCATTACCACACTAACTGATTAAGTTTGTAGTGATAATTGTATCATAGTATACTACTTGGATCGTATTCAAACAATCTGTGTGTTTGAATACTCTGTCTTACTTGTAAGACAAACCATTTATTGTGAATAAAACTTTAATTCATAATATATTATGTGCTTTAATTAATCTTGTATTCCGCCTTGACTAATTAACCTGTTTGATATAACTTAGATATAAACTAATATATTAAATACTTGTTATTTAATCTGTATCTAAGTTTTGGGACCTTCAAGACCTAACAACTGGTATCATAGCAAATAAAGATTTAATTATTAATTATATCTTTAACGATCAAAAGGAACCCAGTTTTATCAAACTTTCTTCAAAACCCATTTTCTCTGCATTTTCTTCTTTGAAAAATGACTTCTTCTATTGCTATGGCTGGGAAGGGAATTCCAATCTTCAATGCTGTAAATTTTACTCACTGAAAATTGAAAGTTGAATGGTTTCTTGCTAGCATTCATGATGAAATGCTTAGAGTCATTCAGGAAGGACCCATTATTTCCGGCAGAATAGTTCCTGCAACTTTAGATGCAAATGGTATTATTGTGACACCTGAAAAATTTGTTGAGGCTGCCAAAAATACCTGGACTGATCTGGACAGGCAACTATATGCATTAGACTTGCCTTTGCTAAGATATCTGGCTGTAAAACTGCTAAAGCCATATGGGATATGCTAACTGACCAATATGATGGTGTAAGTTTAGTACAATCCCAAAAGAAGAAGAATCTCATAAGAAATTATGAGAATTTCTCTGCTGGTCAAGATGAGTCATTAACTGATATTCATACCAGATTTCAGATCTTAATCAATGATCTTGAAAGGTATGATATCATCAAAGGACAGTTTGAAATCTGTACAAAATTTGTTGATGTCATTCCAAACACTTTTTCTAGAAGTCATTACTTCATTAGTTGTAAGTGAAAAATTGGAGACATATGATCTATCTGGCTTGTTTGGACTTTTGTTAAATTTTGAAGAAACCAAAGCCAGAAAAGATCTAAATGCCAAAAAGATTGCAAAAGATCCATCTGCTGCCCTTGTTGCAACAACAAAGGAAAATAGAGAACTTTTCTCTAGAGCAGATTATCATCTAACTCTTACAGACTCAGAATCAGATGATGAAACTGAGTCTATAGAAGCTGAAATAGCATTTCTTGCCCAAAGGTTAGAAAAAGCAAGATTTAAAGGTTCAAAAGGAAAGCCAACTTTTGATCCTAAGAAAGCTACTTGCTATAAATGTGGGCAAATTGGTCATATTTCTGCTGACTGCAGAGTGAAGATTGCAGAATCTTCAAGTTCTGATAAGTGGGCAGAAAAGGCCAAGAAGTACAAAAGAGAGTACTTCAACTCCAAGAAAATTGGAGAGAAACAGCAACCAAAGAAACTAGAGAAAGCTTTGGTTGTTGAATAGTGGGTTGATGAAGAATCCTCATCATCTGAGGATGATGAGGATATGTGCTTAATGGCTATCACAGAAAGCCAGTTTGATAAAGATGTCAAATTTGCAGAAAGAGCATGTGTTCATTCATATTGGGACACAGGATCTGCTTTCAATGTAAATCATTTCAAACTTTACTATACTGATGCAGAAAAATAAAAAATGTTTGAACACATCTATGTGGACTTTTTGAAAAGACTTGAGGAAATACAAGATTTAAAAACTAAACTCAGTCAAGTTCAAAAAGATCTACAGTCAAAAGTGAATGAAATAAGTTAAAATAAACAGTATAAACGTGAGCTTGATGCTCAATATAATATTCTCAAAAGGATCAGTCTGGAAAAAGAAGCTTATAAAAACAAAGCTGATCATTATGAGAAGATCTGTAGATCTTGGTGTATTTCATCACTTAAAAGTGTGGACTGTTTATCCAAACAGATTCCAGCTCAGATACAAGCGGTCATAGGTGATGAGTTTGATCTTAAAAGCCATTTACTTTCAGAATTAAACTCAAAACCTACTATATTTGTACCTGAAATTTTACCTCATACTTTTAGTCTCACTGTGGGAGATAAAGTTATATTGACAAATACCTTTGTAAGACCAAAAATAGTTGCTAAAGAACTAGTATATGAGACAGAGCCAGACTCTGAAGACATAGACTCAGAAATCTTAGTCTGTGAAACTTCTCAATCTGAATTGCCTGAACTTATAATCACTAATGAATCTTTAGAAACTATAGAACTTGAAAAGAAAAGATTTATAAAAGGCAAAGTTAGTATTCTCACAGTACAATCTTCAAATAGACAAAAGGAGGTCAAAGGAATTAAGGATAAACAGAAAGGTTGCAATATGTTTGAACCTTCCACATCTCAGTCTGTAGCTGGTCCAGACAAAAATATGCCAAAGGTCAAATTTAAAGGCATAAAACCAGCAACAAGGGAGTTAAAAAGATTTCAGTCTGTGAGATCTAACTGTCAGTCTCGAAAAATCAATTTTCAGTCTGGTAAACTTAACTCCAAATCTGTTTGAGTTAACTCTCAGTCTGACTCTCAAAAGTCTATTTTTAACAACCATACTGAGACCATTAAGCTGCTTAGTGAAAACTTAATGAAGTTAACCACAGATTTTAAAACATTTGTTGGGTCAAAGTAGGATTTTAACAGAGGATTTAGTGTAAATAATAACCCAAAATCCAGAAGGACCATTATGTTGGACAGAAAATGTCACAACTGTGGAAATCTGGGACATGAGGGTATTAAATGCACAAAATCCATTTTTAAACAACCAAAGGTTGCTTTGACTAAACAAATGTCAACTACAAACGAGAAAATCAAAACTAGAGAGGTTAAAAGTCAACTTTACATGCTTGGTTCCAACAAAAGATGGGTTCCCAAAAGTAACTAATTGATTTTGTTTGTCTTGTGCAGGGTAACAAAAAGTGGTACCTAGACAGTGAATGCTCAAGGCACATGGTAGGTTCTTTGGAGAACTTGTCAGAGTTTATAGAAGAAGAAGGACCTTCAGTCAAATATGGTGATAATTCTGTTGCCAAGATAAAAGGTTATGGTGTGGTGAAGGCTGGCAACATCAGAATATCAAAGGTAGCCTATGTTGAGGGATTAAAGCATAACCTGCTTAGTGCAAGCCAAATTTGTGATGATGACAGTGAAATCAGAATCAGAAAGAAGGCTGCGGTTATCTATAATTCCAAAGGCAAACCTGTGTTAGTTGCCAAAAGAGAAAGAGATATTTATCTCTTGGATCTTTCTTCTGCAGACATCAATGTAGAGACATGTCTCTATACTCAGTCTGTGCCAGAACTAAGCTGGCTATGGCATAGGAGGTTATCCCACCTAAACTTCAAAAACATTAACATCCTGTCAAAGAAGAAACTGGTTAGAGGTCTGCCTGATGTTACATTTGCAAAAGACAAACTTTGTCCTGCATGTACACTAGGGAAACAGACCAAGAACCATTTTTCATCCAAATCGTTAGCTACAATTGATCAACCACTACATATGCTCCATATGGATCTATTTGGACCCATAAGCATTGGCAGTTTGGGTGGAAAGAAGTATACACTTGTGGTTGTGGATGAATACACAAGGTATACTTGGGTTATCTTTCTTAAGGCAAAAAGTGATGCTCCTGATGAGATTATTAATCTAATCAAGAGGGAAGAATTGCAGAAAGATGTACCTGTCAAGCAACTCAAGAGTGATCATGGTACAGAATTTAAGAATTCTACTCTCATTGAATTCTGTACTGACAAAGGCATTATTCAAAACTTTGCCTCTGTCAGAACTTCTCTGTTGGGTCACAAGGTTCCCAAAACTTAGATACAGATTAAATAACAGTTATCTTAACGTGTTAGTTTATATCCAAGTTTTATATCAAACAAGTTTAAATTAATCTAGGCGGAAAACAAGATTAATTTAGAACCAGAGTTTATTATGAATCAAAGTATTATTCACAATAAAGTGTTTCTCTCACATAGATGACAAAGTATTCAAACCCACACAGATGGTTTGAATACGATCCAAGTATTAGTATATTAAGATACAATTATCACTACAAACTTTAACAGTTAGTGTGGTAATGCTTTGAGCCTAAGCTTAAAGGTCTTGTATACTATTTTGCTTTGAGTGCTTGGTTTACTTGGATACTTGGATATCTTGAAGAGTGCTTTTGAGCTGCTATTTATAGAGTTGAGTATCAACTTCTATTAACCAGCTCAGTCAGTTGTCCAAGGGATAACAGATGCATCTTGGGCAATTTTGCACGCCACCCTTTTTGCTTTTCTTGGAAACAGAAAAAGCAAAAGGTAAAAGGTTTCTTTGCTGAGAAGAAAACCTTTGTTCGATGTTTGACCTTTCTCAAACATCTTATCAGTTGTATCTAGCCTAAGGAAAGAAGAATATCTTCTGTACATTTGTACTTTCATTCTTCAATCTGTGCTCTTCAGTCTGTGCTCTCAGTCTGTGATCTTCAATCTGTGATCATCAGTCTGTGATCTTCAGTCTGTGAAGTCTTCTGTCTTCAATCTTCATTCTTCAGATGATGAATCCATAAGTCTTCAAGTAGAGCACGACTTTCAGTCTGTGAGAATTCTTCAGTCTGTGCAGCACAGACTCAGAAACAATTCTTCAGTCTGTGTAGCACAGACTCAGAAACATAAACTCAGGAATTCACTAAGTTTTTCCTGAATACAACTGAGATAGATTTTGACTCTTCAGATTTATAACTTAGGTTTGATCATTGTTTTTCCCAACAATCTCCCCCTATCTGATGATGTCAAAATCTATTTACAAAAGATAATAGAGAAATAATAAATACTAAAGTAAAGCATAACTTATGAATTTAGACTTATATACATAAAGTCAAAGTCATAGTCAGTTTACAAGAATATTACAATTATTACATGAAATTGTAAATCAAGAATTTAACAATCTTCACTTCTTTCTCTGAGCCTTGATCTCTTTCATCTTTTCCACTTTCCTCTTCAACAGTTCTTCCATTTCCTTATCAGATTTGTCTTCAAATTCTTGATACTCTAGGATGATCTTCTTGCAGATATCTTCAAGTCCAATCATCATCCTGATTTGGGAAAGGTTGTTGAATAACCAGCTAATCAGTCTTCTTCTGAATGGTCTGGCTTGAGAATGTTTGCATTCCCTCAACAGGGCAATGCAGTGCAGTAGAGATTCTCCATATAACCTATTCTGATCCTGGAAGCACTCTATCCCATTGATATCTCTATAGCACAGACCTTCAATGCTGTTAGTCTGTACATATGATCTATCAATGAAAATGATACCTTTGGGTAGAGGATGCTCATGCTCCCTTCTCTGCTCATTCTCTGTGGATAACCCAGCTGACTTCTTCTTGATTACAAAGTTGTTTGCTATGCAAAACAATTTGTATTCTTCTTTTGAGATGAGCCCCAGACTGAGAACTAGCTCAATCAGGTAAGATAGCTCATCCAGAACTTCTTTCTTCAATTCCTTGTCAGCTGCACTCTTCAAAAGATTGGCAATGGATTGCCATTCCTTAAGCCCTAGAGTGTACAGTTCATCCACCCATACCATCTTCTTGCTCTTGGTCAAAGTCAGCTCCAGTTTCAATTTCTGTCCAATCTTGTTCAGATGACATTCTCTAATCTTCTGCTTGAGCTTTGACTTTTGGAAAGTGGCTTGTAGCTTTGGTTTCAGGCTCTCTATCTTCTGTAACCTTGTTGACAGCTCTTCATCTTCCTTGATTTGTTGCTCAACTTGACTCCTTCTGGTTTTAGTCTGTGAACAATTTTCATCTTCTAATTCTTTGGAGAGCATGTCAACAAATCTTGCTTCCTTCAGCTTCTGCTCTTCTTCAGTTAGTATATTTAAGTACTCAGTTAAAGACATACCTTGAGCAGTAGCTTCTTGTTGCAAGAGTTCGTCCTGTAGATCTTTCAGTTCAGGACATCTTGTTCCAGCAGCATGATCATCCACCATCTTCTTGATCTTGCTTAACCTTTCCTGCTTGGATAAGGCAGTCTCCTTGCCCTTACCCTTATCCATAACTTCTTCCATGGTAGAGCTTGACCCAGGATAAGTGCTAATCAGGTGAGCACTTCTCCATTGCATTCTGTCTTCAATTTCACTTCTACCTGAAGGCAGTGTTCTGGTTGTAGTGGTTGGTCTAGCAGGATTGGCTTCAGCTTGAATGGCTTCAGCACTGATAATTAGAGCATCAGTGCTTGCTGCTGGTTGCTCTGAGCTCTGAGTCTGTGATTGATGCTCTGTCTCAGTCTGTGCAGGTTCAGAGGGCACAGACTTAGACTCTCCAGTCTTGACTTTTGAGGCACCTTCATCTACACCTCCAAAAGTAGCATCATCTGATCTTCTAAATACCTCAGACTCAAAACTGCAATCAGGATTAATGGCATCATCATCTTCACCATCAGTGTCCTGTTCTTCAGCCAGCTTCACAAACTGATCCCAGGTCTTGATCCCCTTCATCTTTGGTTGGGAATCAAAGATATCCCTTTCAGGAATCCTCCTGGCCATTCTTTTTGTCTTTCTGGCTCTTTTGATCTGCAGTGGTTGAACATCTTCATCTTCTTCCCTTGGTCTCTTCAACTCCATCTGACCTTGGGCTGAGATAATTGCAATTGGGTCTATGTGTAAGACAATGGATGACTCCCCCTGAGTCTGTGCAACCATCTCAGTATGTTCACCTGCCTGCAATCCTTCTTGCTCCCCCTCAGTCTGTGCACTCATATTTTCAGTCTGTGGCACAAACTGAGCTTCAGTCTGAGACTTCACCCTAGCACCTTCGGGTCCATCATCTCCATCATCTCCCTCACTGCTATCTCCCCCTAAATCTAAGGATTTATTATTTAAATCTTTATCTTTTGAGGTTTTAGCTTCTGCAGACCCATACTTCATCTTCTCCCCCTTTTTGACATCATCTACTAAGTTTGAGAGGGTGGTCTGCATTTCATCTAACCTATTGGATACCTTCTCCTCCAGCATATCCACTTTATCCACCATAGTAGAGACTAGATGCTTCATCTTCTCTAGCTCTTTCTTATTATTATTGAACTCAGTCTGTACCCATTCAGACAACTTGTTGATGGCAGAAACCACATCATTAAGTGTACTAGAAGGCACAGACTGGGTCTGGTTGGAAGGGTTAGAATTGGGTGATGGTATGTGTTCCTCACTAGACTCATGTTGTAACTGAGCAAGATCACTGGAATCTTTTGGGGTTGCACTCTTTGCCTCACTCTGTGTCCTGTGCATGGAAAAGCGATCATAGGCATTGAGTGGTGTAGTTGTTCCCTCAGATCTAGTCCGGTGATAGGATAAGATATCACTAGGAAATGATGATGTTGCACCTGTTGCCTCAAACAGTCCCTGGTGTAATGGAACAGTATCACTGGCAACTGATGTGGAAGTTGGTATGCCTTCACTAACCATCTGGTGATAAGATGGTAGTTCATCAGGCAAAGAAGAGGAGATCTGTACCTCAGTCTGTGACATGACTGGGGCATTGGCGATCTGTGCAGAGGGGTGTAAGAAAGGACTCACTGGAAGGTGAACTAGTACAGGACTAGTGGTCATTATGGGCTCAGCCATTGTGAGTGCGGTAAAGAGGGGGATGGTAGTGCTCAGGATTGGAGCATCTTCTTCAATGCATACTACAGGGGTCAGTGTAGTAGCAGTAATGTGGGTATCCAAGCTGACTAAACTAGGTGTAGGTTGGGTCAGTTGGGTGGCCATTGGCACCACAGACTCTAGCAGAGCTGCAGTGGAATGGACTACAACACTGGAAGGTGTTCTATTGACATCCAATTCCATGGATGATTATTCCACTTGTGCTATACTTTTTGGGGTTGAGTCTGGTGATTCCTCCAGAGTGAGTGGTGACTCATCTGGGTTGGTTTGTTTGTGACTCTCTTTTGTGGGTGAGGATGGGCTAGGATAAGAAGGTTTATCTATATCCATGTCCTCAGATGAAGAAGAAGTACTACCTGCATCTTCTGTTGAAGATGGAACAGACTCTGGAATGTTTGAGTCTGACTCCAAGTGCACAGTCTGAGTTGAGTCTGTGTCCCTGGAGTCTGTGTGCTCTGCTTCAGCCACACGATCTTCAACAGCCTGGGTCTCAGTACCCTCACTACCACTTGAAGTATCACCCGCCATAGATGCAGAAGCAACATATGGGTGATCAAGCCATTGTTGCATAGCAGCAGTGATAGGTGCTCCAGAAAGTGGAACCGGATGGTTGAACACTTTATATGTGAGCACAGGTACGGGTATATCTGCAGTTTGGTTATTAAAAGACATATACACAGACCCAGTTAATCTGGATTGAATGCACAGGGAGAGTAACCTTATAAAAGGTACATTAAAAATTCTCTGTGATGAATGTTGATGGTTGAACACTAGTTTTAAAAGTTCTTTAAATTACAACTCTGCAAAGTTGATGTTTAAACCTGTGATGAATGAGCTCAACAGTTGAGTTTCAAACTCATTTAACTCCCCTGTGCTACCAGATTTTCTTCCTAGACTTCTAATGATGCCAGAGATTAAAAATTTCCATCTGGGGGTGAACCCTGACATCAAGATGGTGCCTTTTTCTTTGGTATATCCAACCAAAGTAAGAGAAGCCCTTGCTGCTTCTTTGGTTGGAATGGGTTCAAAATTATTTCCCAAAGGCAAGTCTAAGACATACCTAATTAGCTCCTGATCAATGGTAACTGCCCGTTTACCATGATCAATAGTACCAGTAATTGCAGTATTGGTACTATTTGAGGAGCAAGTATACCACCATTCCATTAAAAAATGTGGGTATATTTGAGGAACTGTGTTAAAGAATGCTCCCCTTAATGGATGAGCAGACATAAAAGCAGTTAGTTCCTCAAACCCTTTATTCTTTTTAGAGTCAGGAATGGAAATGGTAGCTACTTGATTATTTATACAGAGTTTTACCTGTTTACCCTGTTTGAAGGGTTTAGCCGCAGCGATGTTGGCAGGTGCCGTGTAAGCCCATTGATCAGCCATTTTAAATGAAGAATTTTTGAGATTGATTTCGAAAATGGTTGAGCGATTTAGGTTAGGGCTTACAAACTCTGTGAAATTTTGGATGTGCAAGACAGGTGAAGAAGAAAGGGGAAAACGAAAATTGGTATTTGAAGAAATTAAATTTCCGTTAAATGGGACCCACTTGACGGTTTATCCCTTTCTCTGCAACAGTAACGCTGTAGCACGTGCACTTTTTGTATTGAGCAGATAAATAGACAACAAACGTCAAAACTTTTAATGATTATTACCATAAAAATGGTATTAGCATTAAATGCAAAGATATTGTTGTTTATTTATTTTTATTATAAAAAATAAAAAAAATAATAAAAATAAATTAAAAGAAGGTTGTGCTGGCAGTGGTAACAGATTTATAGCTAACAGTACTAACTTGTGAAAGCAGTACTAAAAGAAAATTTTGCCAGCAGTGGTAACAGATTGATATAGCTAACAGTACTAACTTGTGAAAGCAGTACTAAAATTAACTAACAGTGGTAACTTGCGAAAGCAGTACTAAAGTTAACTAACAGTAGTAACTTGCCAAAGCAGTACTAAAATCAACTAACAGTAGTAACTTGCGAAAGCAGTACTAAAGTTAACTAACAGTGGTAACTTGCCAAAGCAGTACTAAAATCAACTAACAGTAGTAACTTGCGAAAGCAGTACTAAAGTTAACTAACAGTGGTAACTTGCCACATTAACAGTGTTAATTGTACCAATCTTTACCAGCAAAAAAAACACATCAGTATTAACTCAGCAGTACTAAAAGTAACTAGCAGTATTAATACTAACAGTGCTAAAATACGAATTCATGAGGACAGTATTAAAAAGTCTTATCAGTATTAACCAGCAGTACTAAAAGTAACTGGCAGTATTAACACTAACAGTACTAAAATACTAACCTTATGAATTAATAAAGCACAAAAGTAGAGGGTCTAGTCTGAATGAATATGGTTAGTCTGTGTAGCTAATCTGGAAGAAGTCACACAGACTGAAACATATAAACAGTCAGACTGAGAGAAAATAACATAAGTTATAACATCTTTTTGGTATTTTCTTAGAAAATATGTACAAAAACATCTCTTAGTCTGTGCTTTTTGATTGTATGTAGCTGAGAATACAGATATACAGATTGAAAAGCAGACACAGACTGAGAATTGAATCATATAGATTCAAGGTTTTACTAGGGGTTGAGCATTCCTAGTTGACCAAGCAGATACAAAAATCGATCTTCATTTAAAGGTTTAGTAAAGATATCTGCTAATTGGTCATTTGTAGGCACATATTTGAGAATCACTTTACCTTTCTCAGCACAATCTCTGATAAAGTGATGTCTGATCTCAATATGCTTTGTCCTGGAGTGAAACACATGATTCTCAGTGATGGCAATGGCACTTTGGTTATCACACATGATTGGAGTTTTTGTAAACACCAAATCATAGTCTGCTAGTTGATGTTGCATCCATAGCAATTGAGCACAGCAACTACCAACATCCACATATTCTGCTTCTGCAGTGGATGTAGCAACAGAATTCTGTTTCTTGCTTGACCAACTGACTAGTTTGCCACCTAGCATTTGACATCCACCAGAAGTGCTTTTCCTGTCTAATTTACAACCTGCATAATCTGCATCTGTATATCCAATTAGATCAAAACCAGAGTCTTTGGGATACCAAAGACCCAAGTTAGGAGTACCTTTTAGGTACCTAAAAATCCTTTTTACAGCTTTTAGATGCTTTTCTTTAGGTTCAGATTGATATCTAGCACACAAACATGTTGAGAACATGATATCTGGTCTACTTGCAGTGAGGTATAGTAGTGATCCTATCATACCTCTATAAGTGGTTTGACAGACTGACTTGCCAGACTGATCTTTATCCAACTTATCTGCAGTGCTCATTGGTGTTTTCATAATTGAACAGTCCTTTAAAGAATATTTAGTAAGTAGGTCATTGACATATTTACCTTGGTTGATGAAGATACCATCAGGTTTCTGATGTACTTGTACACCAAGAAAGTATGTTAATTCACCCATCATACTCATTTGATACTGTTTTGACATTAAGTTTGAAAACCATTTACACAATTTTTTATCAGTAGACCCAAATATAATATCATCAACATAGATTTGGACTAGTATGACATCTGCCTTGTTCCTTTTGAAGAACAAAGTTTTATCAAATGATCCTCTAGTAAAGTCATTACTAAGAAGATAGGATGATAAGGTGTCATACCAAGCTCTTGGAGCTTGTTTTAGCCCATATAGTGCTTTCTGCAATTTATAGACATGATTTGGAAAAGTGGAACTTACAAAACCTGGAGGTTGTTTCACATAGACTTCCTCCTGTAAGTTGCCATTCAGAAATGCACTCTTGACATCCATTTGATAGACTTTGAAGTCCTTGAATGCAGCATATGCCAAGAATAACCGTATTGCTTCAATTCTGGCTACAGGGGCAAAGGTTTCATCATAATCAATGCCTTCTTCCTGCTTGTAGCCTTGAGCAACTAGCCTTGCTTTGTTCCTTATTATCACTCCATCCTTGTCCATCTTGTTTCTGTAAACCCATTTAGTTCCAATAATGGTTTTCCCTTTTGGAGCAGGAACTAGGGTCCAAACATTGTTTCTGTCAAATTCTGTTAACTCTTCCTGCATTGCTTCAACCCAATCATCATCTTTCAAGGCTTCTTCAGCTTTTTTTGGTTCAATGATTGACAGGAAGTTTGTGAAGTAACAGAAATTTGTAGTAGGTGTTTGATACTTGAGCTCTTGTTTGTACACCAGAAACATAATTTCCAATTATTTCTGTAATTGGATGATACTTGTGTTCTTTGACTCCTATAAATGATTCAGCATTGGATGGTAAATCATTCTCATTTGGTGGAAGAATAGCAGGACTGAGTTCTGCATCATCTTCTACATAGGGCAAGTCTGAGTCTGTAGAGTTCACAGACTGAAAACTACCAGACTGAACACATGTATCAGAGGAATTTGAATCTCTGGACACAGATTCATCTTCTGTTGATGAAGGTACTGTCATTGAATGAGCAGGTTGAGCATCTTCATTATCACTTTCAGAGTCCTGTTGTTGGTTAGCAACAACTGGGATTTGAGATTCAGATCCCACAACAGATAAATCTTCCAATAAATGAACATCAGACTGAGAAACATGTTCATCATTAGCAGGAGAAGCATCAAAGGTGACATTGATGGTTTCTTCAATTTTGTTCCTTCTGTTGTTGTAGACTCTGTAGGCCTTTGAAATAGATGAATAACCAACAAAAATTCCTTCATCAGACTTAGGTTCCATCTTTGCTAATTGATCTCTTTGATTGAGAATGTAGCATTTACTTCCAAAGGTCTGGAAGTAATGGATGGTTGGAACCTTCTTGTGATACAGCTCATATGCAGTTTTGCCATGCCTTTTGACCAAAATAGATCTATTTTGGGTATAACAGGCAGTGTTAACTGCTTCTGCCCAAAAATAAATCTTCATTTGACCATGGCACAACATGGTTCTTGCAGCTTCTATGAGTGTACAATTTCTTCTCTCAGCAACACCATTTTGTTGAGGAGTTCTGATAGAGGCAAAGTTTTGAATAATGCCTTTGTCAGTACAGAATTCAATGAGAGTAGAATTCTTAAATTCTGTACCATGATCACTCCTAAGTTGCTTGACAGGTATATCTTTCTGCAATTCTTCCCTCTTGATTACATTAATAATCTCTTTAGGAGCATCACTTTTAGCCTTAAGAAAGATGACCCAAGTATACCTTGTGTATTCATACACAACCACAAGTGTATACTTCTTTCCACCCAAACTGCTAATGCTCATGGGTCCAAACAGATCCATATGGAGCATATGCAGTGGTTGATCAATTGTAGCTAACAATTTGGATGGAAAATGGTTCTTGGTCTGTTTCCCTAGTGTACATGCAGGACAAAATTTGTCTTTTGCAAATGTAACATAAGGCAGACCTCTAACCAATTTCTTCTTTGACAGGAGGTTAATATTTTTGAAGTTCAGGTGGGATAACCTCCTATGCCATAGCCAGCTTAGTTCTGGCACAGACTAAGTATAGAGACAAGTCTCTACATTGTTGTCTGCAGAAGAAAGATCCAAGAGATAGATATCTCTTTCTCTTTTGGCAACTAATATAGGTTTGCCTTTGGAATTATAGATAACAGCAGCCTTCTTTCTGATTCTGATTTCACCATCATCATCACAAATCTGGCTTGCACTAAGCAGGTTATGCTTTAATCCCTCAACATTGGCCACCTTTGTTATTCTGATGTTGCCAGCCTTCACCACACCATAACCTTTTATCTTGGCAACAGAATTGTCACCATATTTGACAGAAGGTCCTTCTTCTTCTACAAACTCTGACAGATTCTTCAAAGAACCTGTCATGTGTCTTGAGCATCCACTGTCTAGGTACCATTTGCTGTTACCCTGCACAAGACAAACAAAATCGATTAGTTACTTTTGGGAACCCATCTTTTGATGGGTTCTTTAGAGTTGGTTGGAGTCAATTCTTTAGCAGTTTTGGTGCTAAGTCTGTGAATTTGACTTTTAACCTCTCTATTTTTGATTTTGTTGTTTGTAGATGACATTTGTTTGATCAAAGCACCCTTTGGCTGTTTAAGAATGGACTTTGTGCATTTAATACCTTCATGTCCCAGATTTCCACAGTTGTAACATTTTCTGTTCAACATGATGGTCCTTTTGGATTTTGGGTTATTATTTACACTAGATCCTCTGTTAAACTCTTGTTTTGACTCAACAAATGTTTTAAAATCTGTGGTTAACTTCATTAAGTTTTCACTAAGCAGCTTAATGGTCTCAGTCTGGTTGTTAAGATTTGACTTTTGAGAGTCAGACTGAGTGTTAACACTAACAGATTTGGAGTTAAGTTTGCCAGACTGAAAATTTATTTTTCCAGACTGACAGTTAGATCTCACAGACTGAGATCTTTTTAACTCCTTTGTTACTGGTTTTATGCCTTTAGATTTATCATTTGGCATATTATTGTCTGGACCAGTTACAGACTGAGATGTGGAAGGTTCAAACACATTGTAACCTTTCTGTTTATTCTTGATTCCTTTTACCTCTTTTTGTCTTTTTAAAGATGGTACTGTGGGAATATTAACTTTGCCTTTTATAAATCTTTTCTTTTCAAGTTCTATAGTTTCTAAAGATTCATTAGTGATTATAAGTTCAGGCTGTTCAGATTGAGAAGTTTCACAGACTGAGATTTCTGAGTCTGTGTCTTCAGAGTCTGGCTCTGTCTCATATACTAGTTCTTTAGCAACTATTTTTGGTCTAACAAAGGCATTTGTCAATATAATTTTGTCTCCCACAGTATGACTAAAAGTATGAGGTAAAATCTCAGGTACAAATATAGTAGGTTTTGAGTTTATTTCTGAATTTATGTGACTTTTTAGATCAAACTCATCACCTATGACCGCTTGTATCTGAGCTGGAATCTGTTTGGATAAACAGTCCACATTTTTAAGTGATGAAATACACCAAGATTTACAGATCCTTTCATAATGATCAGCTTTGTTTTTATAAGCTTCTTTTTCCAGCTTGATCTTTTTGAGAAGGTCATATTGAGCATCAAGCTCAAGTTTGTACTGTTTATTTTGGTTTATTTCATTCACTTTTGATTGTAGATCTTTTTGAACTTGACTGAGTTTGATTTTTAAATCTTGTATTTCCTCCAGTCTTTTCAAAAAATCTACATAGATGTGTTCAAACATTTTCTGTTTTTCTGCATCACTATAGTAAAGTTTAAAATGATTTACATTGTAAGAAGATCCTCTGTCCCAGTCTGGATGAACACATGCCTTTTCTGCAAATTTGACATCTTTGTCAAACTGGCTCTCTGTGATAGCCATTAAGCACATATCTTCATCATCCTCAAATGATGAAGATTCTTCATCTATCCATTGTTCAACAACCAAAGCTTTCTCTAGTTTCTTTAGTTGTTGTTTCTCTCCAATTTTCTTGGAGTTGAAGTACTTTCTCTTGTACTTCTTGGCCTTTTCTTCCCACTTATCAGAACTTGAAGATTCTGCAATCTTCACTCTGCAGTCAGAAGAAATATGACCAACTTGCCCACATTTATAGCAAGTAGCTTTCTTAGGATCAAAAGTTGGCCTTCCTTTTGAACCTTTGAATCTTGCTTTTTCTAACCTTTGGGCTAGCAATGCCATTTCAGCTTCTAGAGACTCAGTTTCATCATCTGATTCTGAGTCTGTAAGAGTAAGATGGTAATCTGCTCTAGAGAAAAGTTCTCTATTTTTTCTTGTTGTTGCAACAAGGGCAGCCGATGGATCTTTTGCAATCCTTTTGGCATTTAGATCCTTTCTGGCTTTGGTTTCTTCAAAATTTAGTAGAAGTCCAAACAAGCCAGAGAGATCATATGTCTCCAATTTTTCACTTACAATTAATGAAGTGATAACTTCAGAAAAAGTGTTTGGAATGACATCAACAAATTTTGCACAGATTTCAAACTGTCCCTTGATGATATTATACCTTTCAAGATCATTGATTAAGATCTGAAATCTGTTATGAATATCAGTTAATGACTCATTTTGGCCAGCAGAGAAGTTCTCATAATTTCTTATGAGATTCTTCTTCTTTTGGGATTGTACTAAACTTACACCATCATACTGGTCAGTTAGCATATCCTATATGGCTTTAGCAGTTTTGCAGCCAGATATCTTAGCAAAGATAGGCTCAGTAACTGCATTGCCCAGTATGGATATGGCCTTAAAGTCTAAAGCATATAGTTGCCTGTCTAGATCAGTCCAGGTACTTTTGGTAGCCTCAACAAATTTTTCAGGTGTCAAAATAATACCATTTGCATCTAAAGTAGCAGGAACTATTCTGCCAGGAATAATGGGTCCTTCCTGAATGACTCTAAGCATTTCATCATGAATGCTAGCAAGAAACCATTCAGCTTTCAATTTCCAGTGGGTAAAATTTACACCATTGAAGATTGGAATTCCCTTCCCAGCCATAGCAATAGAAGAAGTCATTTTTCAAGGAACAAAAATGTAGAGAAAAATGGATTTAGATGATTGTTTGATAAACTGGGTTCCTTTGATCGTTAAAGATTAAATCTTTATTTGCTCTGATACCAGTTGTTGGGTCACAAGGTTCCCAAAATTTAGATACAGATTAAATAATAGTTATCTTAACGTGTTAGTTTATATCCAAGTTTTATATCAAACAAGTTTAAATTAATCTAGGCGGAAAACAAGATTAATTTTGACACAGAGTTTATTATGAATCAAAGTATTATTCACAATAAAGTGTTTGTCTCACACAGATGACAAAGTATTCAAACCCACACAGATGGTTTGAATACGATCCAAGTATTAGTATATTAAGATACAATTATCACTACAAACTTTAACAGTTAGTGTGGTAATGCTTTGAGCCTAAGCTTAAAGGTCTTGTATACTATTTTGCTTTGAGTGCTTGGTTTACTTGGATATCTTGAAGAGTGCTTTTGAGCTGCTATTTATAGAGTTGAGTATCAACTTCTATTAACCAGCTCAGTCAGTTGTCCAAGGGATAACACATTCATCTTGGGCAACTTTGCACTCTACCCTTTTTGCTTTTCTTGGAAATAGAAAAAGCAAAAGGTAAAAGGTTTCTTTGCTGAAAAGTAAACATTTATCTAATATTTGACTTTACTCAAACATCTCTTCAGTTGTACCATAGCCTTGGGAAAGAAGAACTTCTTTTGTACGATTGTACTTTCATTCTTCAATCTGTGCTCTTCAGTCTGTGCTCTCAGTCTGTGATCTTCACTCTGTGATCATCAGTCTGTGATCTTCAGTCTATGAAGTCTTTTGTCTTCAATCTTCATTCTTCAGATGATGAATCCATAAGTCTTCAAGTAGAGCACGGCTTTCAGTCTGTGAGATTTCTTCAGTCTGTGAGATTTCTTCAGTCTGTACAGCACAGACTCAGAAACAATTCTTCAGTCTGTGTAGCACAGACTCAGGAATTTCACTAAGTTTCCTGAATACAACTAAGTTAGATTTTGACTCCTCAGATTTATAATGTAGGTTTGATCATTGTTTTTCCCAACATTCTCAACAAAATGGTGTTGGTGAGAAAAGAAATTGTACACTCATAGAAGCTGCAAGAACCATGTTATGCCATGGTCAAATGAAGATTTATTTTTGGGCAGAAGCAGTTAACACTGCCTGTTATACCCAAAATAGATCTATTTTGGTCAAAAGGCATGGCAAAACTGCATATGAGCTGTATCACAAGAAGGTTCCAACCATCCATTACTTCCAGACCTTTGGAAGTAAATGCTACATTCTCAATCAAAGAGATCAATTAGCAAAGATGGAACCTAAGTCTGATGAAGGAATTTTTGTTGGCTATTCATCTATTTCAAAGGCCTACAGAGTCTACAACAACAGAAGGAACAAAATTGAAGAAACCATCAATGTCACCTTTGATGCTTCTCCTGCTAATGATGAACATGTTTCTCAGTCTGATGTTCATTTATTGGAAGATTTATCTGTTGTGGGATCTGAATCTCAAATCCCAGTTGTTGCTAACCGACAACAGGACTCTGAAAGTGATAATGAAGATGCTCAACCTGCTCATTCAATGACAGTACCTTCATCAACAGAAGATGAATCTGTGTCCAGAGATTCAAATTCCTCTGATACATGTGTTCAGTCTGGTAGTTTTCAGTCTGTGAACTCTACAGACTCAGACTTGCCCTATGTAGAAGATGATGCAGAACTCAGTCCTGCTATTCTTCCACCAAATGAGAATGATTTACCATCCAATGTTGAATCATTTATAGGAGTCAAAGAACACAGGTATCATCCAATTACAGAAATAATTGGAAATTATGTTTCTGGTGTACAAACAAGAGCTCAAGTATCAAGCTCACCTACTGCAAATTTCTGTTACTTCACAAACTTCCTGTCAATCATTGAACCAAAGAAAGCTGAAGAAGCATTGAAAGACGATGATTGGGTTGAAGCAATGCAGGAAGAGTTAACAGAATTTGAAAGAAACAATGTTTGGACCCTAGTTCCTGCTCAAAACGGGAAAACCATTATTGGAACTAAATGGGTTTACAGAAACAAGATGGACAAGGATGGAGTGATAATAAGGAACAAAGCAAGGCTAGTTGCTCAAGGCTACAAGCAGGAAGAAGGCATTGATTATGATGAAACCTTTGCCCCTGTAGCCAGAATTGAAGCAATACGGTTATTCTTGGCATATGCTGCATTCAAAGACTTCAAAGTCTATCAAATGGATGTCAAGAGTGCATTTCTGAATGGCAACTTACAGGAGGAAGTCTATGTGAAACAACCTCCAGGTTTTGTAAGTTCCACTTTTCCAAATCATGTCTATAAATTGCAGAAAGCACTATATGGACTAAAACAAGCTCCAATAGCTTGGTATGACACCTTATCATCCTATCTTCTTAGTAATGACTTTACTAGAGGATCATTTGATAAAACTTTGTTCTTCAAAAGGAACAAGGCAGATGTCATACTAGTCCAAATCTATGTTGATGATATTATATTTGGGTCTACTGATGAAAAATTGTGTAAATGGTTTTCAAACTTAATGTCAAAACAGTATCAAATGAGTATGATGGGTGAATTAACATACTTTCTTGGTGTACAAGTACATCAGAAACCTGATGGTATCTTCATCAACCAAGGTAAATATGTCAATGACCTACTTACTAAATATTCTTTAAAGGACTGTTGAATTATGAAAACACCAATGAGCACTGCAGATAAGTTGGATAAAGATCAGTCTGACAAGTCAGTCTGTCAAACCACTTATAGAGGTATGATAGGATCACTACTATACCTCACTGCAAGTAGACCAGATATCATGTTCTCAACATATTTGTGTGCTAGATATCAATCTGAACCTAAAGAATCGCATCTAAAAGCTGTAAAAAGGATTTTTAGGTACCTAAAAGGTACTCCTAACCTGGGTCTTTGGTATCCCAAAGACTCTGGTTTTGATCTAATTGGTTATACAGATGCAGATTATGCATGTTGCAAATTAGACAGGAAAAGCACTTCTGGTGGATGTCAACTACTAGGTGTAAAACTAGTCGACTGGTCAAGCAAGAAACAGAACTCTGTTGCTACATCCACTGCAGAAGCAGAATATGTAGTTGCTGGTAGTTGCTGTGCCCAATTGCTGTGGATGCAACAACAACTAGCAGACTATGATTTGGAGTTTACAAGAACTCCAATCATGTGTGATAACCAAAGTGTCATTGCCATCACTGAGAATCCTGTATTTCACTCCAGGACAAAGCATATTGAGATCAGACATCACTTTATTAGAGATTGTACTGAGAAAGGTAAAATGATTCTCAAATATGTGCCCACAAATGACCAACTAGCAGATATCTTTACTAAACCTTTGAATGAAGATAGATTTTTGTATCTGCTTGGTCAACTAGGTATGCTCAACCCCTAGTAAAGCTTTTGAATCTGTGTGATTCAACTCTCAGTCTGTGCCTGCTTTTCAATCTGTATGTCTGTATCCTCAGTTACATACAACCAAAAAGCACAGACTAAGAGATATTTTGTAAATAACTTAAAGAAAATACCAAAAAGATTTTACAATTATGTTATTTTCTCTCAGTCTGTCTGTTATATGGTTCAGTCTATGTGACGTCATCCAGACTCACTGCACAGACTAACAATATACACTCAGACTGAGCCCTTTTTCTTTTTATTTTAATTTATCTTATTTTTATTTTTATTTTTATTTTTACTTTTATTTTACTTTATTAATAAAAATAAATAAACAACAATATCTTTGCATTTAATGCCAATACCATTTTTATGGTAATAACCATTAAAAGTTTTGACACTTGTTGTCTATTTATCTGCTCAATACAAAAGGTGCACGTGCCTTAGCTTTACTGTTTCAGAAAAAGGGATAAACCGTCTAGTGGGTCCCATTTAACGGAAATTTAATTTAGTTAAATACCCATTTCTGTTTTCCTCCTTTTTCTTCACTTGTACTTGCACACCAAAAATACACAGAGTTTGTAAGCCCTAACGTAAATCGCTCAACCATTTTCAAAATCAATCTCAAGAAATCATCATTAAAAATGGCTGATCAATGGGTTTACATTGCTCCTGCCAACATCGCTGCGGCTAAACCCTTTAAACAGGGTAAACAGGTAAAACTTTGTACTAATAACCAAGTAGCTACCATTTCCATTCCTGATTCTAAAAAGAACCAAGAGAAATTGACAAACTTTATGTCTGCTCATCCTTTAAGGGGAGCATTTTTCAACACAATTCCTCAAATATATCCTGATTTTCTTATGGAATGGTGGTATACTTGCTCGTCAAATAGTACCAATACTGCAATTACTAGTACTATTGATCATGGTAAACGGGCAGTTACCATTGATCAAGAGCTAATTAGGAATGTCTTAAACCTGCCTATGGGAAATAATTTTGAACCCATTCCAACCAAAGAAGCAGCAAGGGCTTCTCTTACTTTGGTTGGATATACCAAAGAAAAAGGCACAATCTTGATGTCAGGATTCACCCCCAAATGGAAATTTTTAATTTCTGGCATCATTAGAAGTCTAGGAGGTAAATCTGGTAGCACAGGGGAGCTAAATGACTTTGAAACTCAACTGTTGAGCTCATTCATCACCGGTTTAAACATCAACTTTGCAGAGTTGTATTTTCCAGAAATTTTAAAACTGGTGAATGAGTCAAACAGAATTTTTAATGTACCTTTTATAAGGCTACTCTCCTTGTGCATCCAATCCAGATTAACTGGGTCTGTATATATGTCCTTTAATAATAAAGTGGCAGATATACCTGTCCCTGTGCTCACCTATAAAGTGTTTAACCATCTGGTTCCACTTTTGGGAGCACCTATCACTGCTGCTATGCAGCAATGGATTGATCACCCATATGTTGCTTCTACATCTATGGAGGGTGATGATTCAGGTGATAGTGAGGGTACTGAGACCCAGACTGTTGAAGATTGTGTGGCTGAAGCAGAGCACACAGACTCAACTCAGTCTGTGCACTTGGAGTCAGACTCAAACATTGCAGAGTCTGTTCCATCTTCAACAGAAGATGAAGGTAGTAAGTCTTTTTCAACTGAGGAGATGGATATAGATAAACCTTCTTATCCTAGCCCATTCTCACCCACAAAAGAGAGTCACAAACAAACCAACCTAGATGAGTCACCACTCACTCTGGAGGAATCACCAGACTCAACCCCCAAAAGTATAGCACAAATGGAATCATCATCCATGAAATTGGATTTCAATAGAACATCTTCCAGTGTTGTAGACCATTCCATTACAGCTCTGCTAGAGTCTGTGGTGCCAATGGCTACCCAACTGACTTAACCTGAACCTAGATTAGTCAGCTTGAATACCCACACTACTGCTACTACACTGACCCCTCTAGTATGCATTGAAGAAGATGCTCCAATCCTGAGCACTACCACCCCCCTCTTTACCCCACTCACAATGGCTGAACCCATGTTGACCACTAGTCCTGTACTAGTTCACATTCCAGTGAGTCTTTCCTTACACCCCTCTCCACAGATCGCCAATGCCCCAGTCATGTCACAGACTGAGGCACAGATCTCCACTTCTTTGCTTGATGATCTACCATCTTATCACCAGATGATTAGTGAAGGCATACCAACCTCCACATTCGTTGCCAGTGATATTGTTCCTTTACACCAGGGACTATTTGAGGCAACAGATGCAACACAATCATTTTCCAATGATGTCTTATCCTATCACCGGACTAGATCTGAGGGAACAACTACACCACTAAATGCCTATGATCGCTTTTCCATGCACAGGACACAGAGTGAGGCAAAGAGTGCAACCCCAAAAGATTCCAGTGATCTTGCTCAGTTACAACATGAGTCTAGTGAGGAACACATACCTTCACCCAATTCTAACCCATCCAACCAGACTCAGTCTGTGCCTTCTAGTACACTTAATGATGTGCTTTCTGCCATCAACAAGTTGTCTGAATGGGTACAGACTGAGTTCAATAATAATAAGAAAGAGCTAGAGAAGTTGAAGCATCTAGTCTCTACTATGGTGGATAAAGTGGATATGCTGGAGGAGACGGTATCCAATAGGTTAGATGAAATGCAGGACCACCCTCTCAAACTTAGCTGCTGATATCAAAAAGGGGGAGAAGATGAAGTTTGGGTATGCAGAAGCTAAAACCCCAAAAGATAATTCACTAAATAATAAATCCTTAGATTTAGGGGGAGATAGCAGTGAGGGAGATGATGGACCCGAAAGCGCTAGAGTGAAGTCTCAGACTGAAGCTCATTTTGTGGCACAGACTGAAAATATGAGTGCACAGACTGAGGGGGAGCCAGAAGGTTTGTAGGCAGGTGAACACACTGAGATGGTTGCACAGACTCACGGGGAGTCAACTATTATCTTACACATAGACCCAATAGCAACTATCTCAGGCCTAGGTCAGATGGAGTTGAAAAGACCAAGGGAAGAAGAAGATGAAGATGTTCAACCTCTGCGAATCAAAAGAGCCAGGAAAATAAAAAGAATGGCCAGGAGGATTCCTGAAAGGGATATCTTTGATTCCCAACCAAAGATGAAGGGGATCAAGACCTGGGATCAATTTGGAAAGCTGGCAGAAGAACTGGACATTGATGGTGAAGATGATGATGCCATCAATCCTGATTGCAGTTCTGATGAAGATGATGCTACTTTTGGAGGTGTAAATGAAGGTACCTCAAAAGTCAAGACTGGAGAGTCTAAGTTTGTGCCCTCTAAACCTGCACAGACTGAGACACGGCATTAGACACAGACTCACAGCTCAAAGCAACAAGCAGCAAGCATTGATGCTCCAATCATCAGTGCTGAAGCCATCCAAGCTGAAGCTAATCCTGCAAGACCAACCACAATAACCAGAATACTGCCTCCAGGTAGAAGTGAACTTGAAGACAGAATGCAATGGAGAAGTGCTCATCTATAAGCACATATCCTGGGTCGATTTCTACTATGGAAGAAGATATGGTTAAGGGTAAGGGCAAGGAGATTGCCTTATCCAAGCATGAAAGGTTAAGCAAGATCAAGAAGATGGTGGATGATCATGCTGCTGGAACAAGAAATCCTGAACTGTCAAATCTACAGGATGAACTCTTGCATCAAGAGGCTACTGCTCAAGGTATGACTTTAACTGAATACTTAAATGTATTATCAATTGAAGAGCAGAAGCTGAAGGAAGCAAGATTTGTTGACATGCTCTCCAAAGAATTAGAAGATGAAGGTTGTTCACAGACTCAAATCAGAAGGAGTCAAGTTGAGCAACAAATCAAAGAAGATGAAGAGCTGTCAATAAAATTACAGAAGATAGAGAGCCTAAAAGCTAAACTACAATCCACTTTCAGAAAGTCAAAGCTCAAACAGAAGATTAAAGACTGTCATCTGAATAAGATTGGACAGAAATTGAAGCTTGAGTTGACTTTAACCAAGAGCAAGAAAATGGTATGGGTGGATGACTTGTACACTCTAGGGCTTAAAGAATGGCAATCCATTGCTAATCTTTTGAAGAGTGCAGCTGACAAAGAGTTGAAGAAAGAAGTTCTGGATGAGCTATCTTACCTGATTGAGTTAGTTCTCAGTCTGGGCTCATCATAGAAGAAGAATACAAGTTGTTCTGCATAGCAAACAACTTCGTGATAAAGAAGAAGTCAGCTGGGTTATCTATAGAGAATGAGCAGAGAAGGGAGCATCCTATACCAAAAGGTATAGTTTTTATTGATAGATCCTATGTCCAGACTGAAAATATTGAAGGTCTATGCTACAGAGATATCAACGGGATAGAGTGCTTCCAGGATCAAAATAGACTGTATGGAGAGTCTCTGCTACATTGCATTGCCCTGCTGAAGGAATGCAAACATTCTCAAGCCAAGCCATTTAGAAGAAGACTGATTAGCTGATTATTCAACCACCTTTCCAAGATCACGATGATGATTGGGTTTGAAGACATCTGCAAGAAGATCATCCTGGAATATCAAGAATTTGAAGAAAAATCTGACAAGGAAATGGAAGTATTGTTGAAGTGGAAAGTGGAAAAGATCAAAGAGATCAGGGCTCAGAGAAAAGATTGAAGATTGTTAAATTTATGCTATTTACAATCTCATGTAATAACTGTAATATTTTTGTGAACTGACTATGATTTTGACTTTATGTATATAAGTCTTGACATCATCAGATAGGGGGAGATTGTTATGTTTAACTTTAGTATGATGTTATGTTTCACTTTAGTATTTATTATTTCTCTATTATCTTTTGTAAATAGATTTTGACATCATCAGATACGGGGAGATTGTTGGGAAAAACAATGATCAAACCCAAGTTATAAATCTGAGGAGTCAAAATCTAACTTAGTTGTATTCAGGAAAAACTTAGTGATTTCTTGAGTCTGTGTTTCTGAGTCTGTGCTTCACAGACTGAAGAATTCTCACAGACCGAAAGCCGTGCTCTATTTGAAGACTTATGAATTCATCATCTGAAGAATGAAGATTGAAGACAGAAGACTTCACAGACTGAAGATCACGGACTGATGATCACAGATTGAAGATCACAGACTGATGAGCACAAACTGAAGAGCACAGATTAAAGAACAAAAGTACAATCGTACAAAAGAAGTTCTTCTTTCCCTAGGCTACGGTACAACTTAAGAGATGTTTGAGTAAAGTCAAACATTGAAGAAAGGTTTTCTTCTCAGTAAAGAAACCTTTTACCTTTTGCTTTTTCTGTTTCCAAAAAAAAGCAAAAAGGAAAGAGCGCAAAGTTGCCCAAGATGGAGTTGTTATCCCTTGGACAACTAACTGAGCTGGATAATATAGAGTTGATATTCAACTCTATAAATAGCAGCTCAAAAGCACTTCAAATATGTATCCAAGACAATTAGAATACAAGACCTTTAAGCTTAGGCTAAAAGCATTACCACACTAACTGATTAAGTTTGTAGTGATAATTGTATCATAGTATACTACTTGGATCGTATTCAAACAATCTGTGTGTTTGAATACTCCGTCTTACTTGTAAGACAAACCATTTATTGTGAATAAAACTTTAATTCATAATATATTTTGTGCTTTAATTAATCTTGTATTCCGCCTTGATTAATTAACCTGTTTGATAAAATTTAGATATAAACTAATATATTAAATACTTGTTATTTAATCTGTATCTAAATTTTGAGACCTTCAAGACCTAACAATATATATATGTACGCCACTTGTGATTATATATCTTTATATACAAATAGAACTCACGTTTTACAAACGTACAATGTATAATATACGACAAGTATATTTGTATGCATACATATATATATATAACAATTATATATATGTACAAAAGAAACGAAACGATAATATACACAACTATATACATGTATATATATACGTAACAAGCAATACGATTCGAGAAATATTAATTATTTTTCAACAAATAATCACCAACGACTTGTTCAATTTAAGAAATCAACAATTTCTTCAAAAACAATCAAACCATTCACATAATTTGACAAACAATCAAAATACTTATGTTAATGCATGTTATGCGTATAGGTTGACATACCTTGGGCGACACTACTCTCATCCGCTAGCTATCACATCACTACACCTACAGTGAGTTCACAGCCCCTCTTTTACTGCTTCTAAACTTGGGGTGAAAAACATAGCAAATGCTTTTGCTACGATTATATAAATGTTTTCATGCTTTATACACTGTTTATTATGAAGTGATTTTCATTACTATTTTGGGAACATGACAACGAATCTTGGTACGAAACTAGGTTTACGAGAGGTAGTTGTAGTGCACAGAAGTCCCAGTGCTTGCAACCTATAACCATTAGCTAGGTGACTCTAGCCACTAAATATACGGTTAGTACTATCGAGATGACAGCCCTCCCACTATTATAACTTGTTGGTCGCGCCAACCCCAGCGACGACGCTCGTAACGAGGAGCTTATATTTAAACTGTTACAAGGGCAAAAACGAAACACAAGTCGTGGATTGGTTATAGCACTAGGAGTCGTTACCTTACTCATTAGGCCTAGCTAGCCTTTGGGAGATCACCGTCTTTGTTTATCCCAACAAATTACAACTATTATTTTGGAAATATGGCTTTCCAACGATACTGATTTACATATGAAATGTTCTTCCATTATTGGATTAACCTGTGTTTCCTACGATTTATATAGGAATGTTTTCCTACAATGTTGATAACGATTTGTTAGATTACACTAGATGTTTTCTAACACATACTTACTGGAATGTTTTTCCAACTATTACTTTTGGATTGCGATCCAACATAATCATGATTTGATTACTATTTGACTGGAGGTCAACGATTTAAAAACGAACTGGGTATAACAAACCAACTTATAAACCTGTGAATTCACTCAACAATTTTGTTGATATTTACTCACTATGTTTTTCAGGGAATTAGCAGAGTAGGTAAGATCTGCATGCACCCAGGATGGACTACACATGCAACATTAGGATGCCACTTCTTTTGGGACACACGGGATTTCAATTGTATAACTACAACTACCGTAGTCATACTTCTGAAATCCAATTTTAAACTATGTATTATTGTTTTTAAACCATACTGTTATCGTTACAACTTTCCTAAGTTGTACCCTTTTCTATTAACAATTATTCTCGCATCTTAATATACCATGTTTGTCGATAGCCATATGCTCTGATATGTATGTATGTTCATTGATTACGTCAGCACCCCCGCTTAACACTAATGCTTCCGCTAAACGAAATTACCGATTTTGGGGGTGTGACAAACTTGGTATCAGAGCCATTGGTTATAGCGAACTAGAAGTCTTTAGGTGAACTGAAAACCTTAGAGACCTAGACTATAGCCTTGGCCAAAACATGCATTGCATCCATACAATTCAAACAAATGCAAACACCTAACACGTCACACACATTTTCTTTGTAGCAACATGTCTAGAGAGAACCCGTACTACATCTATGCCTCAGACGAGGAACCCACAGAGGCCACATTTGACAATAGAGCGACGTCAGTACATTAGAGCCCGTCTATCTACGTTAGGGCTACGTCAGATGATACTAGTGATGCACCACACACACTACCTATGACGAGACCCGTCACCATACCTGCTGTAAGAGAGACCTCGTAGACCACTGATGAGGCGGACTCCCCGAATGGTCATTAGGGATTTTCCCACTGGACCACTAGCACCGCGCGATAAGGCGCCGACGGCTGAGACAGAGACGCCACTTGAGGAGCCACCACAGAGGATGCCCAGACCTTCACATCTGGAGTGGATGCCCCGCCTACTGGATGAGTGGAGAGCACTCGAGGGCATTCCCTCGACTTACGAGACCGGAGAGTCTTCCCGCGCCGCATCTTCCATGCCACTTACTGGTGAGCCGCTGGAGCAGACAGTTCTCACATTGGTTGCTGTCATTCGCATGTTGTTCAAGATTTCATCTAACAGGTGCGAGGACATTCGAGAGCTACAGAGTGATACGTCCCGCTTGGATGGGGACATGATGTCTGCATATGAGCGATTAGACTTTGTGGAGAGCCACAGGATGGCGGACAGGGAGATTGCTGAGGCCGCCAGGGCGCGAGTGGAGGTGCTAGACGGACGCATGAGGATAGCAGAGATGATGGTTGGAGCTTGTGTTATGTTGGCAGTACTTAGGACGGTCGTGGGGACGTACTTTCCCTACTACCGTTAGACTTACGTATGGCGGGTTGTGCCTACGTAGTATTAGGTTAGCTCGACGAGTATAGAAAGACTTGTGACATTTTGAATAACTCATGTGTTGATGGGTATGTATGAAACCCCATTACTTTTGTATGACACTTTTGTACAAACACTTTAACCGATGTTGTGATAAGATATATGTTTGGTTTACTGCTTATGTTCTTTATGATTAGTATTGACTAGTATAACTTATACATATTTATTTATTTGTGCGAGTAGAATGAAATCATGCCACCAAAACAAAGAAAGACTCGGAATAGTAAACAGAATGAGCCACCCAGAACAAATCATCGCTAGAAGGGTAGCAGAAGCTTTTGCTCAGTACGAAGCAAGTCGTACCCGGGATGATAGGGGTACACACAGTGGAACAGGGGCGGGAAACCCTGTGAATGAAACACTCGTAGCTGCCGAACGAGGGTGTTCGTATAAGACTTTTCTAGCATGCAGGCCTAGTACTTTTCGAGGAACCGAGGGTGCTATAGGTATTTTGCATTGGATAGAGAAGATGGAATCCGTACTAGATATTAGCGGTTGTACACATGATTGCATGGTTAAATATGCCACCTGCACACTGGCTGACAAAGCGTTAACTTGGTGGAACGCACAAGTCCAATCTCGTGGACGAGAGACTGCCCATGCCATCTCATGGGAAGAACTGAAAACAATGATTCTAGAAGAGTTCTGTCCCCGCAATGAGCTACAGAAAATCGAGACAGAGCTCTGGGACATTAAAATGATAGGAGCTGATGTTACCGGTTATACCACAAAGTTCCAGGAACTTGCACGTTTAGTGCCACACATGGTGACACCCGAGTATAAGCGCATTGAGCGGTTTATCTGGGGCTTAGCACCACAAATCCGGGGCATGGTAACATCATCTAAACCGGATACTTTCAGGAGCGCAGTTACTTTAGCTCAGAGTTTGACTATTGATGCGGTGAGAATGGGAACTTTGGCTAAGAAAGCCGCAGCAGGGAAAGGTGAACCGCACAGCGTTGATGTTGGTAGTTCTGGGGAAGCGAGGAGGAAATGGAGCGGTGGAAGTAGTGACCGTGAGGGTCAACAGAACAAGAGGAATGTAGGAAACACGAGGGCGTACACTGCCACCACTACCGAACCGAAACCATATCTGGGAAACAAACCAACGTGTGGTAAATGCAATGGACACCACGAGGGTGAGTGTACTTTCTGCAACAACTGCAAACGCCGGGGTCATCAGACTCAATTCTGTAGAACTAACCCACCCCCTCGAGTAAACAACGAACGCCAGAACAGGGCATGTTTCGAATGTGGCGACCCAAATCACTTTCGAAACTAGTGTCCTAAACTCAACAACCGTAACAACAACAACAACCATGGTAACAACAACAACAACAACAACAACAATCGGACCAACAACAACCAACCAGCTCGTGGAAGGGCATTTGTGATCGGAGCACAGGAGGCACGCCAGGACCCTAACACCGTCACTGGTACGTTTTTCGTAAACAACCATTATGCCTCTGTGTTATTTGATTCCGGTGCCGATTTAAGCTTTGTGTGTACTGAGTTTAGACCACTATTAGAAATTGAATCCCTTAAGCTAAATAACATGTACACTATAGAACTAGCCGATGGTAAGTTGATTGAATCAGGAGAAATTGTACCGGGATGTACCCTAACGTTAGAGGGTCATTCCTTCGAAATAGACTTACTACCGGTAGAGTTGGGAAGTTTCGACATCGTAGACGGTATGGACTGGTTGTTGAAGAACCGAGCCGAAATCATCTGTTTCGATAAATTGGTACGCATACCGCTACCGACCGGAGAAATCTTGGTGATTCAAGGGGAGAAACGAAAAAGTGCCACTATAATGATTACTTGCATGAAAGCCAGCAAGTATCTACGGAAGGGATATTAGGCGTTTTTGGCGCATGTGGTTGAAAAGAAACCCGAGGAGCGACGCATAGACGACATACCCATCATACGTGACTACCCGGGAGTGTTTCTTGAGGATCTACCGGGATTACCGCCCCCGCGACAAGTCGAGTTTCACATCGACCTAGTGCCCGGAGCCGCACCGATCGCACGTGCACCTTATCGTCTAGCTCCATCAGAGATGCAGGAGCTGTCCACGCACTTGCAAGAGCTCCTGGACTTAGGATTCATCCGACCGAGCTTTTCGCCTTGGGGAGCTTCTGTCTTGTTTGTCAAGAAGAAGGATGGATCGATGCGGATGTGCATTGATTACCGAGAACTGAACAAGGTAACCATCAAGAACCGATACCCATTACCACGCATTGACGATCTATTTGATCAACTCCAAGGATCGAGCTTCTACTCAAAAATCGATCTACGATCTGGTTATCACCAACTGAAGGTTCGAGAAGAGGATGTGCCTAAGACCGCATTTAGGACTCGCTACGGTCATTACGAGTTCCTAGTTATGCCTTTTGGTCTTACGAACGCGCCTGCGGTTTTCATGGACCTCATGAAACGTGTATGCAAACCATACCTAGATAAGTTCGTCATCGTATTCATTGACGACATTCTAGTGTACTCACGAACGTAGGAGGAACACGAACAACACTTGAAACTTATCCTCGAACTGCTAGAGAAAGAGAAGCTATATGCAAAGTTCTCTAAGTGCGAATTTTGGATGAGGGAAGTTCACTTCCGTGGTCATGTGATCAACGACAATGGGATTCAAGTGGACCCATCCAAAATCGAGGCAATTAGAGATTGGGAAGCCCCGAAAACCCCGACCGAAATACGACAATTTCTTGGCTTAGCTGGCTATTACCGTCGCTTTATCGAAAACTTTTCGAAGATAGCCCAGCCCCTCACCACTTTAACTCAAAAGGATAAGAAATTTGAGTGGGGTGAGAAGCAAGAAAACGCTTTCCAACTGTTAAAACATAAACTGAGCAGCGCACCTATCCTATCGTTGCCCGAAGGGGTAGAAAACTTTATTGTCTATTGCGATGCTTCGCATCAAGGATTGGATTGCGTGCTAATGCAAAACGACAAAGTTATCGCTTACGCATCTCGTCAATTGAAAATCCACGAGAAAAACTATACTACCCACGACTTAGAACTAGGAGCAGTCGATTTTGCACTTAAGATTTGGAGACACTATCTTTACGGTACAAAGTGTACCGTGTTCACCGACCACAAGAGTCTCCAACACATATTCGACCAAAAGGAACTCAACATGAGACAACGACGTTCGAATTACTGAACGATTATGATTGTGAAATCAAGTACCACCCGGGCAAGGCAAACGTAGTAGTTGATGCCCTGAGTCGTAAGGAACAAACCAAACCCCTCCGAGTTCAAGCTTTGGGATTGACTATCCACTCGAACCTCGTTACTCAAATTCGTGACGCGCAACGAATACCCTTTACTCCCGGACGCCTTAAGGATGAGTCCTTGAAGGGAATGGAGAAACAACTAGAAACTAAGGACAACAAGGCGTTGTACTTTATGAACCGAATTTGGGTACCATGCGTAGACGAATTGCGCAAATTGATATTGGACAAAGCTCATAAGTCCAACTATTCGATACATCCTGGTGCAGATAAGATGTACCAAGATCTGAAAGGCTTCTATTGGTGGCCTGGCATGAAACGAGACATCGCCACCTACGTTAGCAAATGCCTGACCTGCTCGAAGGTCAAGGTAGAATACCAAAAGCCGTCTGGACTTTTGCAACAACCGGAAATGCCCAAATGGAAATGGGAACAAATAATGATGGACTTCATCATGAAGTTACCTAAGACGTCAGCTGGAGCTGATACGATATGGGTGATTGTCGATCTACTGACGAAATCAGCCCACTTTCTAGCCATCAAAGAAACGGATAAGATGGAAAAGTTGACTCGGATTTATTTGAAAGAGGTCGTTTCCCGACACGGTGTTCCGCTATCTATTATCTCTGATAGGGATCAGATTCACATCTCGCTTTTGGCACTCACTACAACGAGCACTTGGTACTCGACCCGATATGAGTACTGCCTACGATCCTCAAACCGACGGCCAAAGCGAGCGAACTATACAAACGCTCGAGGATTTGTTGCGAGCGTGTGTGATAGACTTTGGAGGTAACTAGGATACTCACCTGCCTTTGGCAGAATTCTCCTACAACAATAGTTACCACACTAGTATACAAATGGCACCGTTCGAAGCACTATATGGACGCAAGTGCCGATCACCACTCTTTTGGGCAGAGATGGGTGACAGACAACTATCAGGTCCTGAGATTGTCCAAGAAACCACGGACAAGATCTCACAAGTACTTAACCGATTAAAAACTGCACGAGACCGACAAAAGAGTTACGCCGATAACCGCCGTAAGCCTCTTGAATTCCAAGTAGGTGACAAAGTCCTACGCAAAGTATCGCCCTAGCAGGGGATAGCTCGATTTGGTAAACGGGGAAAACTGAACCCACGTTACATCGGACCTTTTGAAATCCTTGCGAGGATTGGTCCCGTCGCTTACAAGCTCAAACTGCCACAAGAGCTCAGTAGTATTCACGACACTTTTCACGTTTGTAATCTCAAAAAGTGTCTTTCGGATGAAACCTTAATCATCCCTCCCGAAGAAGTTTTCATTAACTTGAAACTCAACTTCGTGGAGAAACCAATCGAGGTCATGGACTCGAAAACACAGAAACTTCGACATAGTCGAATCAAACTTGTTAAAGTTCGTTGGAACTCAAAGCGTCGCCCAGAGTTTACTTGGGAACGCGAGGATGAAATGCGAAAGAAATATCCTCAACTCTTCGAGCACGCGCCAGACGCACACTACTCGACTTAAATCTCGGGACGAGATTTCTCTAACGGGGGGAGAATGTGACACTCCTCCAATTATGGTATAATCCCGTACTTAAACACATGCATTTCTTAAGTTAATTCCCTGCTAAAAAGAAAACTAAATTGTTCTGTGAGATAAGTCTAGCAAAGCCCAGCAATATAATACGTAAAGTATTACTATTTTAGTAATTATTTATAATTACGCGCGAAATTATCAGAATGAGTCCAACATACAATTTAAAAATCGTTGGTGATAAAGTTTTGAGACAACGCGAAAACTATTTTTAAATAGTTATTATTTAGAAGTATTTTCGTAAACAACGAAAATAAAGACAAAACGAAAACATTTATACTTTTATAAAAAGTACCGTACGCGACCCAAAATAATACAAAATGTACCCAACAACTAAAACTAATAAAATTATAATTTTATTATTATTATAAAGTATTCGGGAAAAATACTACCAATTAAAATTTAAAATATTAAATTTTACATTAAACATAATTGTACCCGTACCCGAAATTTACGGGTTAAATATCTACACTTAATATCAAGCAGACAAATTGATTGATCGACCATGCCCTTGAGTCGTGTATATCTTCCCCCATTCCTCCTGATCAAAACACAATCCACCACCGTCACCTACAATAATTCATCACCATCTTTTTCTTCCTCTGTTTTCTTCTGCACGACACAAACCCAACACCATATCATCATCACTTTCATCATTTTGAAGAAGGAAGAAGAAGAGAAGGAAGCTAGCATCATCTTCATCATCTTCATTCCTCCATTTCTTTATCACAAACCCTTATAAGGATCACTATATAATCTCTAAGCTTTCATATCTAGGTTTATATACATGTTGTTATACATTTCCATAAAAATTATAAGCTGAAAGATAACCAACAAGTAAGAACATAAAACTTTGTAAATGGTTATAGTTTTCACAGAAAAATGCAGTAAATTTGAAAACTCGTATAAAATCGTAGGAGTAAAAGAAATGCATGAAACCTATGCCAAAATCTTCGTATGTTTGTTAACTACAACTTTCATGTTGAACACATCTCCTGAAAATACACAGAAATTGAGATATGGGTCGATTTGCACACTGAGGTCATGAAGAACACGTATTTGTACACTTTTTGATTCACGAATTTATTAGACAAGTTATAGACCTCTAAAAATCAAGTAAAAATAACTGGAAGTAGATGACATATGTAGGAATGTTGTGTAAAAATTTCGGAATTGTTCGAAAAATCTGGAAAATGGGTTTCGGGGATTGTTTTGGGTGTATTTTAATTAACGATACTTTTTGACCAACTATAAAACGCAACGATAATTTTTCCGAGCTCTGTAAACATATTTAAGACCTCCCAAAAAATTTCGGGTCAAACCAAACACGTTTGACTAAGTCAACCGAAAACGAGTCTCGATACGAAAAACATGAAACGAAATGTAAAACTTTAGATTTTGGCTCGAAACAAATAATTTAAATATTTTACGATGAGACTCGAACAAAAATAATGGCAATATGTGAGAAACCAAAAACGACAAAATTTTCATATATATATAGCTACACATACGCGCGACTACAAAAATTGAATGTTTAGTTATATTCACGAGTAAAGATCTTCATGACAAACGAAACTTATATATTTATACGTTAACTACGTATCGAAATCATATGTATCGAAATCATATATATACATCTATAACAACGTATCGAAATCATATATATATATATATATATATATATCTATATATATATATATATATATATATATATATATATCTACGACACTTGTGATTATATATCTTTATATACAAATTGAACTCACGTTTTACAAACGTACAATGTATAATATACGACAAGTATATTTGTATGCATACATATATATATAACAATTATATATATGTACAAAAGAAACGAAACGATAATATACACAACTATATACAAGTATATATATATATATATATATATATATACGTAACAAGCAATGCGATTCGAGAAATATTAATTATTTTTCAACAAATAATCACCAACGACTTGTTCAATTTAAGAAATCAACAATTTCATCAAAAACAATCAAACCATTAACATAATTTGACAAACAATCAAAATACTTATGTTAATACATATTATGTGTATAGGTTGACATACCTTGGGCGACGCTACTCTCATCCGCTAGCTATCACATCATTACACCTACAGTGAGTTCACAGCCCCTCTTTTACTGCTTTTACTGCTTCTAAACTTGGAGTGAAAAACATAGCAAATGCTTTTGCTACGATTATATAAATGTTTTCATGCTTTATACACTGTTTATTATGAAGTGATTTTCATAACTATTTTGGGAACATGACAACGAATCTTGGTACGGACCTAGGTTTACGAGAGCTAGTTGTAGTGCACAGAAGTCCCAGTGCTTGCAACCTATAACCATTAGCTAGGTGACTCTAGCCACTAAATATTCGGATAGTACTATCGAGATGACAGCCCTCCCACTATTATAACTTGTTGGTCGCGCCAACCCCAGCGACGACGCTCGTAACGAGGAGCTTATATTTAAACTGTTACAAGGGCAAAAACGAAACACAAGTCGTGGATTGGTTATAGCACTAGGAGTCGTTACCTTACTCATTAGGCCTAGCTAGCCTTTGGGAGATCACCGTCTTTGTTTATCCCAACAAATTACAACTATTATTTTGGAAATATGGCTTTCCAACGATACTGATTTACATAGGAAATGTTCTTCCATTATTGGATTAACCTGTGTTTCCTACGATTTATATAGGAATGTTTTCCTACAATGTTGATAACGATTTGTTAGATTACACTAGATGTTTTCTAACACATACTTACTGGAATGTTTTTCCAACTATTACTTTTGGATTGCGATCCAACATAATCATGATTTGATTACTATTTGACTGGAAGTCAACGATTTAAAAACGAACTGGGTATAACAAACCAACTTATAAACCTGTGAATTCACTCAACAATTTTGTTGATATTTACTCACTATGTTTTTCAGGGAATTAGCAGAGTAGGTAAGATCTGCATGCACCCAGGATGGACTACACACGCAACATTAGGATGCCACTTCTTTTGGGATAAACGGGATTTCAATTGTATAACTACAACTACTGTAGTCATACTTCTGAAATCCACTTTTAAACTATGTATTATTGTTTTTAAACCATATTGTTATCGTTACAACTTTCCTAAGTTGTACCCTTTTGTAATAACGATTATTCTGGCATCTTAATATACCATGTTTGGCGATAGCCATATGCTCTGATCGTATGTATGGTCACTGATTACGTCAGCACCCCCGCTTAACACTAATGCTTCCGCTAAACGAAATGACCGATTTTGGGGGTGTGACACTAGTACTGCAACATATAATGATTCTTTACTTTAAAATATTTTTGAATATCAGAAGTTGGTTGGTAAACTTATTTATTTAACCTTAACTAGCCATAATTTCTTTTGTTGTTAACTGTTTAAGAAAATATATACATTCTCCTCTTCATTCTCATCTTAAGCTTGCTCTTAGAGTTTTGAGATATTTAAAAGGTTCACCTCGAAAAAGTGTTCATTTCATAAAGTCTAGTGATGAATTTTCTCTTAAGAGATATGTGGATGATGATTGGGGTAAGTGTTCACTTACTAAGAGGTCAGTTACAGGGTTTCTTTTGTATCTAAATGGATCACTTGTTTCTTGGAAAAGCAAAAAATAAGCCACTATTTCCAGATCATCAGCTAAAGCTGAATATAGAGCCATGGCTGCTGTTTCTTGTGAGATTATTTGGTTAATTGCTCTCTTAAATGATTTAAATATAAAAGTTAATCTTCTGGTATAAACGTTTTGTGATAACAGTTCAGCAATGAAAATTGCTACTAATCCAGTGTTTCATGAGAGAACAAAATGTTTTGAGATAGATTTACACTTCATAAGAAAAAAACTTTCTACTAGAATTATTAAAACAACTAAAGTATACTCTGTTAATCAAGTTTCAGATGCTCTAACTAAGAGTTTAAGTGTATCCCAACACTTTCTTTGTTCTAAGTTGGGATTATATGACTTATTCACAAGTAAGCTTGAGGGGGAGTGTTAAAATATATATTGCAAGCTTATGAATAAGTCATTCCATGATAATGCATTTGTTAATTTGCGGCATTTTCTAGAAACTTTGTTTCAGGTTTAATGTTCAAATAAGTAGAGGGACGTGTCATATTCTGAAAGATTAAGGGTTGCTGTTGAAGTGAAGATTGATGACCTTATTGATCAAGCTAATACTTGAAGGACTAAAGATGTACAAGTGCATTCATATATATATTGATATCATACGGGTTAATATACAGAACCCTAATCAAATTACAAGCTTCACAAGCCGTTTCTCTTCTTCTCAAATGAACTTGTTTCTTTCTCTCTAGTAGTCGTTTATTGAGAGTGATTAAAGTACATATACTCATATTGTTGGTTCTATATAATCTTGAACATTATTATGAAGTATTTGCTGATTAGAAGTTTGATTGTGAATGATTGATGTTATCGTGATTTGGTTGATACTTGATCACAATTCTTGATTTTAATTTTGATGTATATATATATGGCTAGGTAAAAATATTTATTATTAAAAAATATTACCTTCAATAATGATGGTGCCACTATTTGTAGGTACCTTGGTATCGATAACCCTACTACTTCTATCCATGTAAACATCATCGAAGTTACCTTTGTCTCAAAAGTACTAGATGAAACATTGAAGATGATTTTTTATTGGGGAGCTTTAAAGGAGGTTAAGAAGTTAAATCTTGTTTCATTTCACTTTCACGATTTAAAGATCCTCAAGTATTTCTGATGACAAAATGTTAAAATTATAAATTGTGCGATATAAAGTTACTTTTTAAAGATCCTTAAGTATTTAAAGATTCTTAAAGATAGTGTATATGTAAATTGGAACAATCGGGTATTTTGAAGCTGAGTAAGAATATTAACTCTTTTCTATTTACATCTCATAAATGTGAATATTCATATTTCTTTCGAGCGAGTTTAGCCTTACAACATAGCAATAGGTTTATCCATCTATCCAGAGGCTTAATTTATACATTATTGTCAGCGATATCACAACTCATATGCACAAATATAAGGTTTTTTAAAGTATAAAGCAAGTATATTGTAACGTATGGGTGCTCAAAGATAGGTGTTTGCGATTGAAAAAAGTGAAAAAAGGAGTTTTCCCAACACCGACCTATATAATTATATATGTATATAAATATTAATTATGAACATGTAGTCCTGCGCATGAGAATCGTTAGTATTTATTATATGTGTATCGTAAATCTTAGGTGACTAAAATATGTATGATGGTCATAAGCTACAATGATTAACCGTTTTGAAAGAAGAAAATAGTAATCAGAAAAACCACGCTACCTACTATGTTCGTTAAATACATTATACTGTCTCATCCTGCAAGCACAAAAATAATTATTATGCCCCTAAAACATAAATCAATGTTGCATCCCGCAAATTTTTGCGGGTCTTAAACTATAATAATAATAATAACAATAATAATAATAATAATAATAATAATAATCTCTCTTCTCTCTTATATTATTTAAAAGAAAAGAAAGTCCTATTTAGCTAAACATCCTAAGATTTATACATCCATCCTTATTTAATCTGAGCCCTAAAATAAAAATCTTCGTATAATAATAATAATAATAATAATAATAATAACGGTTAAGTATATGGAAATATAATTATTTATACTTTAACATTCATAGTATGTAACAAAGTATTTGAGGTTTCATTGTGTGTAACTTTTAGTTTATTGTTATTGTATGTATTTTGACGACGTGTCAACTTGTAATGATGACACGTGTTACCTCATATAACTGACACATAAGTGAAAGCACTAAAACTTACATACACTAACGATGAAGAATAAGTTTATTACACATAGTGAAGCCTGAATATTTTGATATACACCCTATGAATGTCAAATTATAAATAGTTATATTTGTGTACACTTATCCCTAAAACTAATACGACTAATATTATAGCCTTTTCTTTTCAATTTGCCAATTTTTTTCTATCGCTACCGAAGACTTTGTCATACGTGTAACTTACACCATCCATTTCAAATGGAATTTGTCATCTCGAGACACGAGCAATCCAACCTGATAGTCCTCGTAACAACCTCGTAGATGAATCGAATCAATTGAATAGTGGAAATAAACAATTTCGTATACATAAATATGTAAAATGCGAGAATTTAAATAATGTTTCTGTTAATTGATTCACAATGATTATAGAAAATAAACAATTAAGCTCCACACAAAACTCTCTCAAACTCTTTGTTTCACACTTTTCTACCGACAATAAAATGAAACCCTAATCAGAATATATAGGCGCTGTCAATTGCGACACTTCCATAGACCGACTCTTGCGACACTAGGCTAGTGTCGCTATTGCGACACTAGCTTACTGTCGTTATATTACAAAATGAATTGTCGCACAAACAGACAAGCTAAATTATGTTTTTCTATACAAGTTGTTGTCAACAGGCATGTTGATTATGCATCAACAAACTCCCCATTGCCAATAGTTTGTATAAATCTTCAATTCTTCAAATCTTCAACTTTAGCTTGATGAGAGAGTTATCTTCTAGCGCGAATCCATTTCTTTACCAAATGACACGAACCTATCCCATACTAGGTTAATACCATAACAATATGCCAAAGCTAACTTTTGGAATAGAACAATATCATCTTCCCCTTATCAACAACTTCACAGAAACCTTCAAGAATCTGTCTGTTCACAATTCTGATCCGAATATTCTCCCATAACCATAATCAGAATTTTAAAGTTACTCCCCTTGTACAAAAGATTCTCCCTTTAACTCTTGAAGGATCGTCAGATGCAAGCGTTTTGTTGTTGATGAACTTGAATCTTCATAAGTACATATATTGAAATACAGATGATACTAAGAAATGGTGCTAGAATTCCCTTTTGTTCTTTCTTCCTCTTTTTTCTCCTTTTGGTCTTCTTAATAAATCATCCTTGGAACCGTGCTCAGGAAACAAAAACAAAATTTAATATTTTTTTTTCTTTTATTTGTATATGTATTTGATATTTACAAATAACAAAAAAAAAACTGAACTATACTACAACTTTTGGAACCCATTTGAGCACGGATTCAATTGGTCTTGAAAGCTTAAAGACCCATTTATAAGTTGTGTCGATATAATTCAAGGACATTGAATTCCATCTGAAATTGAAACGCGGTGTTTCAGTTCTAAAGAGTTTCCGTGGAACTAATGGTGAAGGAGATCTCCTTGGGGAGAAAGGAACAAAATCTTTCCGTCGTCTTTGCACCATATGATGAGATCGTGGTGGTGCAAGTGCAAACATTTGCGCGCGAGTATAAACAAAAGATTTTGTTTGTCTCGATTCTGGTCGTTGTGTCAGTTTAAAAACTCTTGTTGGCGTTTGAAGTCTTGAAACCGAATTTTTGATGCATTGAGAGTTACCAGAATCATCATCACAACAATCAACCTTTTGATGTTTCAATATTTTAGTTGATTGTGATTTCTTAGAATACCTCTTATTCTTGTGCAGAGAATAATTGGTAAACTGTGAAATCACACAAACCATGTTCGAACATGGTTTGGAAGATTTATCCTAGTAAATCTTCTGCACAACCTTGACTGGTTGTTTAATCGAGTGAGAGAGTTGGTAATTTGCTCACGAAGATCTTGAATAGTTTTTAATGCAAGGTCATGATCTTCTTGAAGTTTGGTTACCACGGTTTGTTGACCCTCAAGTTTTGAAAAATGTTCTTCCAAAGTGACAATTTTTAATCGCGTCTCTTCGCATTCATTCTCCATGGTAAGTATATGGGATTGAAGGACTTTGATTTATTTTTCCTTCTTTATCAATTCCTCTTTGATCCATTCGTCCGGCCTTTTTAATCTCAATTTAGTATTTCTTCTGAAATCTTCTGTAAGAGCCTCCCACAAATCAAACGATGTTTCCTGATTTTTGTAACAAGAAGCCACATCTTTTGGTAAGCACGCCATAATTGTCTCATACGTTTTCTTTTCCACATTAAAATTCTTGCGTTCTGCAGCAGACATTTGGTTTACGGTTTTAAAAGATACTTCCTTTCCAAAATTCACTGCGATTCTCGGTCTCTCATATGGCTCGATAATAAAAATCCACAAATCTGGATCATTCAACATAATCAGATCTTCAAAAATCATCTTCCATCGAGCAAAGTCCTTAGAGAATAAGGTCTTCAACCTTTCTTTCATGTTGCCGGTCAAAAAATCCATATTCGAATTTCTACCAAAATTTCGTATAATAACTTCGAAAAATACGCGAGTACAACGAAACTTTTTCAAAACTAAAACTAAATACTTTTAAGCTCAAAAACAAAATTTAGTAATGCGGCAATTTTTTCCACGAAATAATTTTTTTTTCTGAGACACTAGGGAAGTGTCGCTAGTAAGTGTCGCATGGTAGTGTAGCTATGAAGTATGTGACACTAGTATGTGAGACACTAGCTAAGTGTCACAGGGGTAGTGTCGCAAGGTAGTGCCGCAGGGTAGTGTCGCAGCGACGGGCAGCAGCAGCTAAAAAACCATAAAAATCGAATTATAACAAACCCTAACGAATTTTGACGAACCGACGACGAATATACCCAAATAATCAACCCAAAATCGTTCTAAACAAACCTAAATACGCATAAACTAATAGATGATTGTTAAAACAATACGTACCTTCGATTTTAAACCAAATAACACGATCAATTTCGATTCAAATCACCCTATACCTGTGTATAGAGGCTTTGATATTACATGATAGTCCTCGTAATGACCTCGTAGATGAATCGAATCAATTGTATAGCGGAAATAAACAATTGATTTTGTATACGTGAATATGTAAAACGCGAGAATTTAAATAATGTTTCTGTTCATTGATTCACAATGATTACAGAAAACAAACAATTAAGCTCCACACCGAACTCTCTCAAACTCTTTGTTTCACACTTTTCTACCCACAATAAAATAAAACCCTAATCAGAATATATAGGCACTGTCAATCGTGACACTTCCATAGACTGACTCTTGCGACACTAGGCTAGTGTCGCTATTGCAACACTAGCTTAGTGTCGCTATATTACAAAATGAAGTGCCGCACAAACAGACAAGCTAAACTATGTTTTTCTATACAAGCTGTTGTCAACAGGCATGTTGATTATGCATCAACACAACCCATAGGATTTGCTTTTTCTCTTCCCATTATGACTTCCTTAGGTTTTCCGGTAATACATAGATTCACACTACAAGAAAAGCGACTTTTTGGGACGAACTATTTTGGCAAGGCCAAAAAACCGTGCCAAATACGTCAATTTTGAACGGTCTTAGCTACCGTGCCTAATAAACTATGCATTTGGAATGCCAAATAAATTGCAGACCCAAATAACTAAGCATTTGGAACAGTTAAGAAAAGGCGTGCCAAATGACTAAGCATTTGGAACGGCAAATATATTGCCGACCCAAATAACTAAACTTTTGGAACGGTTAAGAACAGGTGTGCCAAATGACTAAGCATTTGGAACGGAAAATAAATTGCCAACCCAAATAATTAAGCATTTGGAACAATTAAGAACAGGTGTGCCAAATGACTAATCATTTGGAATGGCAAATAAATTGCCGACCCAAATAACTAAGTATTTGGAACGGTTTTGAACAGGTGTGGCAAATGACTAAGCATTTGGAACGGCAAATAAATTGCCGACCCAAATAACTAAGCATTTAGAATGGTTGAGAGCAGATGTGCCAAATGACTTGACATTTGGAACGGCAAATAAATTGCCTGCCCAAATAGCTAAGTATTTGGAATGGTTAAGAACAGACGTGACAAGTAACTATGCATTTGGAATAGTTAACAGCAGATGTGCCAAATGACTTTGAAAAGAATTAACAACTGGTTAATTAAACTGGATGATATCGATCGTTTGTATTGTTAATAGGTTGATATATATATATATATATATATACCCTGATTTTATTTATGTAACATATCACTTTTTTAAATTTCTTTTGTTTTTTAAAATCTTAATACGACATTGAATCTATCTCAATAATGAACTTTTAATTTAATTACAAGACTTTTTAATAAAATCATCCGAATATAACTTTAGTATATTATCATGAATTATAAAAAATACATTACCTAATACGTATATATTATACATTATACTTGATTTCTCGTTTGACCATCATAAAAAATAATTTAATATATAGTTTATGTAAATGAACACATGTACATATGTTTAACAAATATTAACTACAAATATCATATGGCATTTGTTTGAGTCTAGTAGAAAGTTAGTTTTTAACGTCGTTACATAAATAAGTTAGATATGGTGACATAACCTTTATAATAGATACGTATATCTCTACTGTCTATAAAATATTTCCATATTACCTTAAAAATGAATGACTCTATTACCCCAACAACAATGTATTACTATCAATAAATATTTACCATATATAATACATATTATCTTTATTACCTTATTGATAACATAAAATAAATACATATTTAATTAATAATATTTCTTTATTTTTAATACATTTATATTGCATTTATATGATTTTAGATACTTATTTCGTTCGTATTTGCAATTAGATATAATTATGGCTTGAATCTGAGAAAGAATAGACAAATGACTTAAAACGAAGAAAAATCGAAGAAAAAGGATAAAAGTGTAAAAAGGAAGAGTTGAAGTCTGATAGCGGAAGGAATATTCTGGAACCCGGGCCCAACTGCCAGTTGGAGGCTAACGGGCCTTAAGTCGGTTAATCGCACAAGCCCAACCGCCGGTTGGAGGGCCCAATTGCCAGTTGGAAGTCGGTTTTAAAATCTATAAATAGAGGCCTTACCCCAGCCATATACCATACGAAATACTTTATGCCTAATTCGATTTTAGGGCTTAAGGACAACTTTAGGCACGAATTTGGAGCAAGGAGGTTTAGGGTTTGAAGGTTTTTAACCCTCGCGAAGATTGTTCGGATTTTCGATTTGGATTTCAATTCTTATTTCTTTTAAACAATGTTATTTTCTTTGAGTTTAATTATGAATTCTTTTATCGTAGCTATGAGCTAATTTTCTATTTGTGTTTACTTAGACAATAAAACCTAGATGAAGGTTTGAATATGTTTTTACGTTGGAATATTAATTTTATGAAGTTTATTGTGTTTACCCGAAAGATCCATCTTATTTAATTGATCTTTAAATGTTACTTAACGTGATTAATCAACCTTTTCTATAACGTAGTCTTGCCTAGGTTTATTAGTTAGGCTTTATTGTTTGAAAGTGCAACATACTTTACATGTTTTATTATTGTATGCACTCACATTTCAATAGTTCTATTGAATGTATTGAAACTTGCTAAATCGTCTATCGTATGTACAATGTCACATGTTGTTGACGTGGAACATGTATAAGCTGATTTGGAATGTTTTTATATGATGTGAAAAAAGAATGAAGAAACCGTCAACCTACCTTTCAGGTCACTTTGTACATACGATAGATGAATTATCCAGGTATATTACATACGATAGAACTTCTGAAATGTGACCACATACAATAGTAAAACGTGTAAAGTATGTTGCACTTTCAAACAATAAACCCTATTAGTTATTTGCAATTGTTTAACTTGTTAAATAGTTGTGGCTTGAAGCTTTAATCGGTGATAGGTTAAGAGTAATAATAATTATTGAACATTATTTAATGTGACAGTTGTCAAACGACGATTATTAGATTCTTGTTGATTCAAGGTCGCTAGGATAAATCGCATTATTGCAATAAACGGTTGAAGTGCTTAATTAAATAAAGGGTAGGTAGACAACAGATAGAAAGGCTTTCTTGTGTTCTCATAACGAGTCTTGTGTCTTATCTAAACTTTATAGGAATCGTTAACTGGATAAAATGACTTTCCACTAAAGATTTATTCACAATAAAATTATCCAACTGTTTAAACATACATGAGAACTGGAATCTAGGGTTTAAAAGTCTAAGTAAATACAATCTATATCCATAATTGTCTTAATCTACTTTAAATTGCTTTGTTGATTTAAGTTTTTATTAGTTTCTTTACAAAACTAAAACGCACCCCTTTTACTTATTATTTACTTTTATTAATTCAATTTAATACACCATTCCATGAGTTCGATACTCGGATTTACCAAAACTATATTATTATTCGATCGGGTATTCTTGCCTATATTGTGTGATAGTATTGATATTTTCAAAACATAACTTATAACTTTTTAAACGCTATCTAGCACACATCACCTATGTAATTAATTATATATTCAAATTAAACATACATAGACTATCATCTATTTTTTAATTAATATAAATCCGTATTGTTATGTTTAGAAGAGGTAAACGGGTCCTACGGGATCCTATTCAGACTTTTACACTGCCATTACTACCACCTTTACCGTAGCATTGCGCGAGTATTATGCTAGTATGTATATATCTAGCTCTATATATGGTAGTGTATTATTATGCAATCATAAATCTCATTCTGTAAATAACACATTAGTTAGTTAATTTGAGTCAGTTTGCCCAATATGGGTGATGATATTTTCCACCACATTTTTAATAGATCCACCAACAATGTGCATTAAAGAGTTGTACTATATAAATAAATATTGCACATTTGTGGCAAATTGACTCAAATAACTAGTTAGTACGTTTCTTTAACGAATGAGATTTGAGATTGGATAACAATGTAGTAACATATTGTAGTTAAATTTATTCACTTTTATACCTCCCAAACAAAAAATAAACAAAATTCCGTAGATATATGTTAGCCTTTTTAAAAAGATTTAGCACTACAACTTATATTTATTATCTTTATCATAGGTATTAATAATACGAAAATATGATAATTGACACTATTTTTAATACTAGAATATATTGTCTAATGTACCAAATAATTTCCCTCCTTAATTTTCATCCCCCCCCCCCCCAATATTTTAATAACTCACGGTCTCATTCAAATCACCATAACAAACCATCCTATATTTTTGCTCAATTGATTAAACCTTCACAAAGAACTTCCCACGCTGAAACCTGACAGCCCTGCTTCATTGGCCCATCAGATTTGGGAGGGCATTCAATCGATCTAGGTATAAGAATCTTGAAATACCTTTATTTCCTTAATCGTGATGTTATTTGCAGTGATTTTTGATGTTGGTTCTTATTCATATATTGAAAGTGAATCAAACGATTCTCACTCCTTATAAGTTTGTGCCTTCTTGTGATTTTGTTATTGATAACTAGAGTAATTTTTTGCCATGTCTAATACTTCTACTATATTAAACACTTAACAGAGTACTCGTTAAATGTGTGTTATTGGTTTGTGAACAATTTTTCATGTTTATTAATACGAGTGGTAATATATGGATCAACCTTAATTAGTTCGGTTTGAACGATCTAATAACTATGATCAAATGGTTGATTCAATACAAGAAACCTAACCGTCTAACCCAATTATCTTAGAACTCATTTTTAGTTGTTTTTTGAAATTAGGAGTTTGCTTCTTATTTGGATGGTTTTTCTTTCTATTCTAGTTGGGCCATACTGTGTATTTCGAGTGGGTTGTTGGTCAGCTTGTTGTGACTTGTTGTAATGGTCTGGGTGGGTTTTTCTTCGACCATATGGGACATTGGGACTTGCAATTTATGTTGTTGCTGGTGCATTAGTTAGGTTGTGTGTGATTTCATTTGTTAGTCCAATTTTGATCAAGCACAAATGATATACTCGAGTGCAGTAGGTTTGGTTGGTTTGATTCGATACTCTCCGTGAATTACGTAGGTAACCCGAAAGCCCGTGTAGAACGGCGTTGTAGGTGGTAGGAATCGTCGGAAAAGATAAGTGGTTATCTTTTTAGGGTTTTGTGTGTGTTTTCTGTGAAGAATGCTTGAGGAATGAAGTGCAGATTCATTCCTTGTATTTATAGAGATCCCTGCTTCTAGAAACCTTAGGGAATAAGTTTACCACGTAGGCTAATCGCCATGATCTTTGCAGGTGGGGTCCTTGCTGCCCACGTGGCACCTTGTGATTGGGGAACATCCTTAATGGTGTGGGCATACAAATGTATATGCCCGTTGGTACCTGTTTTTCTGGTATCTGAAGGGCATAAACCCTAGAGATAGATGGACTTGCTGATTGGGCTAGATCTGTGAGGCCCAATAGGTAGTGGATTAGTAATGGCAGGCCCACGATGTTAGGCCTGCTATATGGTACCTGATTAAGTCCCATAAGTTTAGTTTGTTGTCATAGGTGGCAGGGGGCTAAACTTACATTGTGCCAATCAGGGGGTTCAACTACTTCATTACAAAATATTAGGGGGAACGCTAGACAGGCAGGTTTGACTGATGGTGTCGCATCAGTTGTCAGTGTTCTCAAGTTCCCCTGTTTTGCAGTTAATTCTCTTGACTCTTCGCGTGTCTTGGATGGCGTCTAGGCTATCAAAACGGCGCATCCTATTGTCCGAGTTGACAGTTGTTTGCGCGTGTATTTTCCCTTTTGTTTTCCACCCTACACGTGTAAGGCCTGGATGGGGCCGTTTGGGCCCACAACTCTTACCCCTCTTCTACAAATAGTATGTATTTCCTCTATTGTTATTTTTATGCTAATCGTATCTCCGTCGCATACACGATCGTCGTAGTTGGTGCCTCTAGGTTTGTTTCTTTGTCCTTATATCTTGTTTGTTTTTGAGTTTCTGTTATTATATATAAATGGCGTCATCATTTTCTATCGCTGTGCCCACTCTTCCGACGATTTTTCTGGCAACCACTTCTTCCCGATTCTCTGGTGGTAGCGTTACCGATGTGCAAAGTAAAATCGGGAAAGATGATATCGTTATCCTAACAGGCAAATTTTCTTGCTTGGATTATTTTAACGCCATCGCTCCTACCCCGTCGCAGCGCGCCCACGCGCCACCTGCCGGGAAGGTTACTGTGTATACCCATTGGTTCGAACTGAGTAACTTCAAATTACCTCCTACCCCTTTTTTTATTTTTCTTTTAAAGAATTATGGCATCGGGTTTTCTAAAATCCATCCTTTAGGACTGCAAAAAATTATGATGTTCGAAATGTATTGCCGCCTGCATAAGAAAGAGGCAACACCCCTGCTTTTTAGTGCTCATTTTACGATATCTAACTCTCCTGAGAGTTGGTTTACTGTTGCCAAACGTCCTAACTCCAAATTTTGTGGGAAAGGCTATGATGGTTTAAAAAACTGGAAAGATCACTTTTTTATGTTGACGATAAGATACTCCCTGAGGGAGAAGAATGGCTACTGCTTTGGGTTGAGCCCCTGGAATGGGTAAAAGGCGTTGGGGTGATACGGAATTCGCCCCCTGTTTTGAATAACCCTAAGTTAAGGGTTGACATGGGTTTTGCCCGTCAACTGCAAGAGGCGCAGGTGGTAATGAGAGCTTATCGGGATTCTATTCTTGCTCTTGCCGACCTTAGCAGGAATTGGAATAAAAAGGACAAGGTCTTGGTTTGTAGGAAGAATAATAAAGGTACAGGGCAGGGGGATTGGATGACGTCATTGCTGTTTAATTTGTCACAGTGACTATGTCTGACATATATAATGTTTTACTAACAAGTTTTGCATTACTTTGTAGTGATGGATATTAACTTCGCTCTAGCTGACGAGGATCTTACTGGTGTAGAGGTCGGGCAGATTTCTGTGGACAACCTGCCTGTAAACCCTGATGGCTCGGTGGCTAAAACATTGCCTGCTGGCTCTGATGTCCCTGCCGATTTTACGGTGGTTGACCGCCGGTCTGTTGGAGCCGGTAAGAAGAGTGTAGCTACTGGGAGTCAGCCTCCTAGGAAGAAGTTATAGAAAACCACAAAAGAATTGAAAGACATGGATACTTCAACTTTTGTATATATGGAAGATCAGGAAGCGAGCAATCATGGTGCTTCTGACCGGGAGAATGTCAATGTTCATGAGTTATCAGGTAAAACCCTGATTCATTCTTTAGTTATGTATCAGTTTCCTTCCTTGATTGTTTTTGTGTTTATACTTTTGGATGACTATTCGCAGATGATGTTGGGGAGGAAGAGGGTTATGGTGCTTTGGAGGTCAGGAGGACCAGGGTGTCGGAATCTGAATCTGAATCTGTGATTAGAAAGAGGGAAATGCAACTGCAGGCGAGTAGGGATGCAGCTGCTAAAAGAGCAGCTGGAAATCAAGGGCAACCCCTGTTGCTTCATGAGGCTAGTTCAGTCACTTATCATGGGGTGACTGTGATTTCAATGAGGACGAAAATGCTATCAACTTCCTGGGTGGGGCCAGGGGTTATTTGCCCAGCAATCCTCCCAGTACTCTTTAGGGTTCTCCCATTTTTGTTCCCTCTTGGGGATTTCAAGCTGACAACATGGGTTATGACCTTCAATCCTGCCGGAATTTTGTTTCCCATGCGATGCCACCTGCCATCCGTGAGAAAATGAACGAATTGTCTGTTCGCCAGAGCATCAATCGCTGCTATAAGGCTTGTTTTGATGATTTTATGTGGAAAATTAATACCCTGTCAGTGGCTGACCATGTAGATCGATTGAATAGGCAGCTTGGGGTGGCTTTTAGGGAGACAAAGAAGCATGTGGAAGAATTGAAAGTTGAACTAGAACAACACAAGGAGGATAAGGTTAAATTGATCAAAACAGAGGGTTTGCTGAAAGCGACTTCTTTTGATTTGGAGAAGGCTAAAGCTGAATTTACCGAAGGGGCAGGGAGAATTATGCAGCTAACTGAAGAGTCAAACCTTTTGAAAGAAGCTGTTGCTAGTTACTATCCCAAATCCAGGAGTTGGAGGCTGCTTTGCAGCGATCTAATAAAGAGCGAAATGTTGCCCTATTGGCCAAGGACCAGGCCATTGTTGCTAAAGATCAGGCCGTTAATGCCAAAAGGGAGCTGCAAGCAAGTTTGCCTTCTGTCTACCTGAGCTCCTTAAACTGCCCTGGCATAAAAGGCCCTTTTGCCAATATGGTGAAGTGCGCCCGTGCCCAGGGTCAGCATGAGGTGGTTGTGCTTGCTTCACAGCATTTGGATCCTTTACCTCAGCTGATAGTAGCCAAGCTCGACCCTACGATCAAAGAAAAAAGTTCTGCTGCTGGTTCTACCTTAGCTTCCATTTCTACCTCGCCATACCTGGAGAGACTAATGGCTGATCTAGATATGCCGGTAGGGGAGATTCTTGCTATGAAACCTTGATTTTATTTGTAATTTTTGTTTTGGATTTGATGTAATCTGCCCTATTGGGCTTGTTTTAATATTATGGCCTCTGAGCCATTTTACTTTGTTTTTACTTGCGTGTTTGTGATATTTGTTTACTTTTTATTAGTCATGACTTAGTAAATTCTAGCTTGCAGCTGCACAGGGAGTTGGATAGCAGGTAAGCCTACTAGCGAATACCCGTTCTACTTCTGTCTTGGTTCTGATTAATCACTTTGCCAACTTATTAGTTGAGGTGAATCTCTGTCGGGGATAGGGCTAGAATTCACCTTCCTCTAAGGCAGGACCACCATTCCGAAGGACCACCATTCCTGTAGGCCTTTGGACCCTTTGAAGGTAATGGGATTAGGCGGGGTCATATCGGTATAACCCTGACCAATTGGGTGGTCGTTAACGCCTGCTCTCTATCTATTGTTTTACTTGTATATATTTGTGAAATTTGAACGTACGTAATAAATTGGACAACTTGAATTAACAAACTAACTTTCATTAAAAATCTCTTGGAAAGCGAATTAAACATAGATTTGGCCAAGCAGGAGGGGTGATCATTTCCCCCGGGCTTACAACGGATTGTTCATACATAACACTTCTTTAAATTACATAACACTTCTTTAAATTTGTGGCATGCCAAGAGCGGGGTAGGGGTTTACCATCAGTAGCTGACAGGGAGTAAGAGCCGTTGCCATGACCTCCACAACCTGGTATGGTCCTTCCCAGTTTTGATCAAGCAGAATGAGGGCAAGAAGGGAAAAGCAGTAGCAGAATTACTGATTAAATTTCTTATATGCATATTGCTACTTGACGTGGATCATGTGCTATATATTTATAGGGTGTGTGTGATTTGAGCTTGTGTTAATTTGTTCGTAATATTTTATAGATTAAAAATCAGCTCTTATTATTTCGACTATGCCCAAAAGTTGAAATTAAGAGTTAGTCTAAAATCACTAAAGGTTATCACATACAAGACTTCAACTGCATTACAATTTTACAACTTTAAATTTTCAGGTGGGTTTTGTTAGTTTTGAACTTTTTTTAAGCATGATCTCGTTGCTGTTAGCTTAGAAGTAAAAATTAGGGGTGGCAATTTGGGTCATACTGATTAAGGGACAAATCAGTCCAGCTGCCACCGGTTCTAAATCCCACTAGACATGAGGCAGAGGTTGCTAAAAGAGTAGGCTATCAAGTGGTGGATTAAGTGACAGAAGCTTCTCTATACATGCCGTGTACAAAGTAAATTTATTTTATTACTAGTCTGTAGTTTTCGCTAGTATGATCTGAAAGCCTGATTTTTTTTGTTTCTATACAAGGTTACAATGGCAAATATGTAGCGAGTGCATCATGATGCTTGTTTTTATTAAATTTAATGTTTCTAGTGCTGAATTGATATTAAAGTAGTATTACCTAAGGTAGAACCTCTATAATTTAATACTCGATAAATTAATAACCTCGATAAATATAATAATTTGTCCGGTCCCAACTTGGGACCAGTACAAAATTGGACCTCAATCGATAAAATAATAAAATAATAATTTTTTTGAAATCCTAATGTAAATATATTGGTCCCAGCGAAACTATAAATTAATAATTACTAAAATATTTCAAAATTCTAGGATTATCTAGTAAAAAATGAATCTATAGTCACTTGTTTTTTGTGAACTTCAAATCTATATTGAGTTCATCTTTAAATCTCATCATTGCGCTTAACAGTTAAGGCATTGTATTCTCGTATTGTAATAAAAAGTTACATGTGAAAACTCATTGCACTCACGAATATAAGTCAACTCTTTAAATTAATAATTTATTAATTTATCGATATAATAATATCTCGCTAAATTAATAAAATATTCCGGTCCTAACATTATTAATTAATAGAGGTTATACCGTGTATGCTTATCGGCTTGCTGCTGTGTGACTAACCACATGATTATATATATAACTTACAGTCTTACACAGATTCCTTTCTTGACACTTTAATACTTTGTGAAACATTTGATCTATCTAATATGCTTTTTACTTATTATAATATAATGAAACTTTAACCGTTTTTCATTAAGGATGGATACAAGTTGGATGTATTTGAAGGACAGAACATTGCCACAATTTACGAAAGGTGTTGAGTTTTTCATAGACGGTGTATATGCAGATTTAAGACCTAAAAAATGTCCATGTGCAAGGTGTTATGGGCGATTTTATCGTAATAGAGATAGTGTCAAAGACGATCTTATTGTTTACGGTTTTAAGGAAAATTACATGCCACAGCCATTTAATCATAACTTTGAAATTCCTTCTCAATGCGAGAATGACCACCATGAGAACGTCATTAACAACTTTGAGAGTGATGATGATGACGTTGCTGGCATGGAAGATTTTCCCACCATCATTCTTTGACATAATGGAACACTTGCCTATACACTTAGCTGAAGAGGCTATAATTGCAGGGCCACTACAATACCGGTGGATGTACCTAATTGAGAGGTACATTTTTTTGTCACATTAATTATTATGACAACCATTTTACATGTACATAATTACTTTTATATCCTTCTTAGGTACTTACTGACGTTAAAGATGTATGTTCGTAATCGAGTTGTCCAGAAGGGTCTATTGCTAAATGAGCTTTGATGGAAGAGTGCTTTGATGGAAGAGTGCATGACTTTCTGTGCAAGGTATTTAAAAGATATAGAAACCAAGTCTACACGACCCGAAAGGAATGATGCCGGTGAAAATAACATGGGCTGTCATTTTGGACAAAAAAGCACCATTTTTTCTTGATCGTGTATCAATGGAGCAAGCACATCGTTATATACTAGCTAGTTGTGATTCTGTCACGCCTTATATAAAGTATGTGAACTCTTTCCGAAATATAGTACAAATATTTGTCATTTATTAGGAAATTAACTAATAAGTTGGTTCTTCGAGGCATTTTCAGTCCCTTCAAAAGTTAGTCCCTCGTAATAATATAAGTTAAATAACGATTATTTAATATAGTTACGTTATTTAAGAAAATGTTTTTCACCAACGTCCGTATTTATAGTGTCGGATTCTATCCGATTGAAATCGCGTAATTAAAATTAATTACGTACGTGTGTATATAAATATACAAAACGTTACATGTATCCAGTCCTATTTCAAAGTAAATACAAGTAATGACGCTATGATTTAATACAAATGACAGCCTAATTTGCCGGGTGTCACATATTGAAACCCGACAACGTATCCTTATGGGAGCCTAAGTTCTCAAGTTGTAATGCATAGAAGTCCTTTTGCTTACAATGACTATAACCATTAGCTAGATGACGCTAGCCACTGAATATACGGATAGTACTATCGGGGTGACGTTCCCTCCCACTATTTTGGTTAGTCGCGCTAACTAGCGACGTTGTTTCGCATCGAGGATCGTATATTTACATTGTCCAAGGAAAAAACGATACACAACAGGTCGTGGATTGGTTATAGGCTTAGTTTCGGCATATTAACTCATAGGACTTGCAAACCTATTGGGGGATCACCGTCTATGTTTCAAACTTTAAATAATCGTACATTAGGCCTTCGATGCCATACTTTGATTTACTGATGAACTTTACTAAATGATGGTTTATGATTGAGTCTTAAACCTGTGAATTCACTCAACAATTATGTTGACGTTTTAAATATGTTTTTCAGAGAATTAGCTATGCCACAAGACCACATGCATATTGGGACCGTACTTGCCACGATAATTAGGATGCCATATTTTGAACAAATGGGATTTACTTATGATACTAACTTAATGTAGTTTTATTTATAATATCCCGTAACTTATCTTTTGTAAAAACAATGTATTTGATAACATTGCTATTTTGACGGCTTGATAAGCCGTAACGTTTGTAAAACTATTATTGGCATCTTAATATTACAGATTTTCTGCGATAATCATACGCTCTCGATTTATTATCGATTGATCAAGTCACGCCCCGAGCTTCCGCCATAATTATTATTATTCTAATTTTGGGGGTGTGACACATCAACAAGTTTCAACAAATCATGTAAACTCAAATACATAAGGGTTCCGATTAAACGTAAACTAAATTGCATAAACTCAAAGGATAACACCCCTAATCATTAGCTAATTCATCCAAGCAAGTGTTTATAGATTTAGCTACTCATATTAAAACTAAAACAATCAAGATAAATAATTGAAATCGAAACAAACATGATTAAAATAAAAAGGTTTGCGAGATGATTACAATGATCTAAAAATGATTCGTAATAGCCGAATGATTTAAACGCGATTGGAAATCTTCAAACTTAGGAAAAAAACCCAACAAAAGCTCTCAAATTCGTAGCCTCAAACCCCTGGAAAACCCCTCTGGTCGAATTAGGGTTAATGAAATTGTATATCAAGTCTAGGGTTAAGGGTTCTATTTATAAGATTCTGGGCCGACCTTCCAACCCGCGGTTGGGCCTTCCGCGATCCACCGACTTAAACCCATCGGACCCCAACCGGCGATTGACCAAGCCAACCGGCGGTTGGGCTTCAGATCCACAATTCTCCAGTCTTCGTTCCAACCCACTCATTCTTGGCCCAATCCAACTTTAGCTTGATCTTCTTTATTTCCAACCATTTTTCGTTCTTTTTCGATTCAAGCTCCATTTAAACATCTAATTGTAAATATTAACAAAATCAGTACCTAACACTAAATAAATGCAATATAAATGTATATAATTGGAGAAATATTATTAAATAAATGTGGAACTATTTGATGTTATCAGTAATTCATCCATCTATGATATAAACTAGCTAGTCCTTACTTTAATATCCTAGGAATCCCCAATTTATTTATTGTGTATACAACGACCGGTTAAGATAGTATTTTCACAAGTTCTAAATCAGACCAAGTACTTTTAAACAAAGATAATTAATTACCCCTAGATAAGGTTCACGACATATTACCGGTTGAAAGACGTTACTTTAAAGTGAGGTTTAAAATCATAGATAAAAAGTTAATCAAAGCACAAGGTTTTTATAATATCATCCCAATTAATACGGCTAACTACAGCACAACAAACACGCAATAGTACTACTTACTAATCATGGTGATCGATCCTAAATCTAGCATAATCAGAGCAATATCATGCATTGTAATTAAATAGAGATATAACCGTAAGCTATACTTTACAATAACTATTATAACCCGAACTTAGTCAAGATGGGTGGTAAAGATTGAAAAGGATGAATATGGAGAATATTCATCTATAGAGATTAGGGTTCTGTGGTGAGAGTATGGATGCTTTCAACGGATAAGATGGGAGCATAGAGCTGCCCTAGTATGTGTATTGTGATGTTGGTTGTGTGGTGGCAGCTAGGGTTTCCCCATTATAAAGGGAGAGGAAGACCCTACATTAAAGCCCATGGCCCTAATTAATATTTGGAGCCCAAGGAACGGGTACACCATCAACCACAAACTTTGGATTTCGGCCAAAAACTGTTGCAACGACCTGAAAGGAAGGACATGGTGGTCAACGAACGTAAAGACCACAAACTCAACGGCTTCAGATTTGTATGGGGTCACCGGATTTCCGATTTACAATAACTCCGGCGAAGGTGATGGTGTATTGTTTGTATAATTGTTGATTTTAATAGATAGTGTATTCTCGATCTATGTTGGTTGGAGTTCTGTAAATAGCTTCTTATTGTTTTAACAACAAGCTGTGTTGTTGAAAGTTGATTTCACGTTAACAACATGAGGTCTGTATGTGCATTATATTATTGGGGTTCTGTAAAATGGCATTGTTGTTGATATTTGATTCTGGTTTGATTAGTTTGAGGCTTAATAAAGTCGATGCATCATGCATATTGCTTCACATATGTTTATTCATATGAAGCTTTATTTTAGTTTGATTTCAAGTTTATAGCTAGAGATGGAATGTACTTTTTATTGCTTCACATAAGGTTGAATAATATGAAGCTTTATTTTGTGACTAACAAAAATTATCCTAATTGTGAAGGTTAAAAATTAACTATATCATTTCAGAAAAGTGACGTGAACCTAAAAAAAATTTCACTATTTCAAAATTGTTTATATGCTTCACAGTAAAAGTAAAGATATATATATATATATATATATATATATATATATATATATACACACGTGTACACGTATAATATATACGTGTACACTGTACACGTATATATATAGGGTAATGATGAATAGGGAAACAAGTTTTTGAGGGAAGTAGAGAAGCTAACTATTCATTCGCGATGAATGATAATTAAACGTAAAAAACATATTTTAATCAAGAAATATTAATCAAAATCTATGTTATAGCTACTAATATTCATAAATAAACTACTTTTTATAACTTATAATATCATATGATAAATATTAAGAGAATTTTTTAACATTCATTATTAATGAATGTCAACTGAAGTGGATATTATCAGTTTCATTGAAAAATTATACGTTAACATTCGTCCATGATGAATGATAATCAAAACGTATAAAAACATATTTTTACCAATAAATATTGATTAAAACCGTTGTTATAACTACTAATATTCATCAATAAACTATTTTTATAACATATAATATCATATATGAATATTAAGGGAATTCACTAACATTCATCGATGATGAATATTTAGCTTCACTGTTTCCCAAGAAAATAGTACATCCATCGGGATCCGGACTCTCTCTCTCTCTCTATATATATATATATATAGGAGAGCGTTCAAGAGGGAATCACTTTTTTTTTGGAAGTAAAATATTAATTATGGAGCATGTTAACTTCGTCAATACAAATGTAAAAAAAATTAATTTTACTAATAAATAGTAATCAAAATCGATGCTATAAAGAATATATTTACAGATGAAGTTCATTTTTGAATCATAACATTAGTTGATGAATATTTATTTAAATTGTTAACATTTTTCACGATAAATGTTAAAACATAACATTTTGACAAATATTTTTAATTTTACCATTCATCACAAAATTTTAATTAACATTCACCACGACGAATATTAATAATTTGGATATAATACTCATCAATTGATGTTATAGTCTACGAGGAGCTTAACATTCATAATATCGTTAAAGATTTATTTTGAGTATCAATTTTTTCTCATTTCACCGTCATATTGTTTTTTGTCATTTTCTTTTAATTCATAAAAATCTATGGTTACCGTTAACCGATACATAACACATGTTTAACCGATAAGTTTTGATTTCTCATCAACCAAAATGTGACTTACGTGTTTTTTTTTCTTAATCGACACATAACCGATTGATACTCGACCATAAACAATATAAGGTTAGCCGTTAAAACCAAAGGTAAAATATAAAAAGGAATCAAACATTTTTCTATTAAATTTCAAAAGAATTCTCATATCCCATATAGAGCGTCTCTACTTAACGAATCAAAAGTCATCTTCAAACAAAAACCCTAGTCCTAGTCATCTCATTTTCTACCTGCAACCAAAAATGGCTTCCCGGAGGTTAGCTACCTCCATTCTCCGTTCATCTCTCCACCGATCACCTTCCCGATCTCCATTCCGTACACCCCCACGACCCCAATCCCGATCCCACCCTTCCCCCAACGGTTACTTCCTCAACCGTGCACTCAACTACGCCACTTCCGCCGCTGCAACTCCCTCTAAACCATCACCACCTCCGGCCAAAGTATCTGAATCCGGAAAGATCACTGATGAGTTCACCGGCGCCGGATCAATCGGACAGGTGTGCCAGGTCATCGGAGCTGTCGTTGATGTCAGATTTAGTGAAGGATTACCCCCGATCTTAACGGCGTTGGAGGTTTTGGATAATTCGATTAGGTTGGTTTTGGAAGTTGCTCAACATTTGGGGGAAAATATGGTTAGGACTATTGCTATGGATGGTACTGAAGGTCTTGTTCGTGGTCAACGTGTACTCAACACTGGTTCTCCCATCACTGTAAGCTTATTTTATTTATAGTTATTGATTATTGATTTGATGAAAGGTATAAATCTGCAATGTGAATTGTGGGGTTTAAAGTTGTGGGCTTTGTTTATTATGATTGTTTAGGTACCTGTAGGTAGAGCAACGCTTGGGCGTATTATTAATGTTATTGGAGAGCCTATTGATCATAGAGGCGATATTAGTGAGTGAATTATATTTATGCTATCGAGTAGGGTATGTTTTTTGTGTGAAAGAGTGTCTTATGTTTTTGATCTATGTTGGAACAGAAACCGATCATTATTTGCCGATCCACAGGGAGGCTCCGGCTTTTGTTGAGCAGGCAACTGAACAACAAATTCTTGTTACTGGAATCAAGGTAATATGTTCATGCAAAACCTTTTTGATGATGTTTTATTCATGTTTGTGTAGAGAATGTACTAATGTTTGAATATTAATGCTTTATATTAGTGGTATTGGGTTGTCTTTTATGACCGCGTTTTTATCTTTCTTGCTTTTATTTGGAGTGGGTTTGTGGGTTTTATGATGAAATGTCAAGTTAAAGTTAGGAACTCGTATTTGTGTAATTTATGGTATCATCTTGGCATCTGCCATGATATAAATACTGCTGTTTTTCTTAAGAGAAGATCATACAGTGTTATTCTTTTTTGCTTATCTTATGTGATTTCAATGAGAAGTTGGTACTTGAAATACAAAAGTTGCACTGACATTTGCTATTGTTAGAATTATGGTGGATACTTTGTCTTTTTGTGCTATTGTTTTCTTCTCTTCCCCAAGGGGATACTGAGATGTAGTAGGTGAAGACATGAAGTGGTAAAAATCTTGAGTTGTCAAGCATACGTCTTCTTGAATGCGATGTGAGTTAGGGAATTTTGTTGATTCCTTTGTCGCTCAGTATCTTTTACGGAGAGTTTGTGCTTGTCTATTCTGAATGATTTGTTGGTGTGTTTTCATGTTATAATGTGATACATGCACATTAAGTATTTTTGTAATGCATTTTGACGTTTTGCGTTTTTTTAGGTTGTTGATCTTCTTGCACCATACCAAAGAGGAGGAAAGATTGGTCTGTTTGGTGGTGCTGGTGTAGGAAAGACTGTGCTTATTATGGAACTTATTAACAATGTTGCCAAAGCCCATGGTTAGTAGATGTCATACATTTCAGTATCTTGATTTACTCATATACCAGTAATTGACTGTTATTCGTTTTCACTCCTCAGGTGGTTTTTCTGTCTTTGCTGGTGTTGGAGAACGGACCCGCGAGGGTAATGATCTGTACAGAGAAATGATGGAGAGTGGTGTTATTAAGCTAGGTGATAAGCAGGTTTGTGTATAAGGTCCATGCCAATTTGTGCTTACATGTTGCCTCATCCTATATGGTTGTTTCAGATTATTTACTTCATTTATGTTCACGTTTTCAGAGTGAGAGCAAGTGTGCTCTAGTTTATGGTCAAATGAATGAACCCCCTGGTGCTCGTGCCCGTGTTGGGCTCACTGGTTTGACTGTAGCTGAACACTTCAGAGATGCTGAAGGGCAAGATGTGCTCCTTTTTATTGACAACATTTTCCGTTTTACCCAAGTAAGTTTGCTTCTGTGAGACACTAACTTTAACAATTCTTTTGTTTTGTATTTAAAATCCATCAACTAATCTTGTCCCGCTGTCTCGCAGGCCAACTCTGAGGTCTCTGCTTTGCTTGGTCGTATTCCATCTGCTGTCGGTTATCAACCAACATTGGCTACAGATCTTGGAGGTCTTCAGGAGCGTATCACAACCACCAAGAAAGGTTCCATTACATCCGTACAAGCTATTTACGTACCTGCTGATGATTTGACTGATCCAGCTCCTGCGACAACATTTGCCCATTTAGATGCCACAACTGTGTTATCCCGACAGGTATGCAAATATTTTTCTTCTTTTATATTAGTGGTTGGAAAGATAGGCTGGCTGGTAAACAGGTCAAAACACATCCCTAATCGAACCATTTTATAATTGAATGGCTCAAAATTGCAACATCTAGTTACAGCTCTTGAAAATTGTCAGCTGATACTCATTGTACATCGATGATTGGTCAGATTTCTGAGCTCGGTATTTATCCTGCTGTGGATCCTCTTGATTCTACATCTCGCATGCTCTCCCCCCATATATTGGGAGAGGACCATTACAATACAGCTCGTGGTGTACAGAAAGTTCTTCAGAACTACAAAAATCTCCAAGATATCATTGCTATTCTTGGAATGGATGAGCTTAGTGAAGATGACAAGTTGACTGTTGCTCGAGCTCGCAAAATTCAGAGGTTTTTGAGTCAGCCTTTCCATGTTGCAGAAGTTTTCACTGGTGCCCCCGGTAAATATGTAGAGTTGAAAGAAAGCATTACCAGCTTCCAGGTCACTTTATACTCTTCTATTTCTACTTCATCAACTTTCACCTTTTTCTTATACGCCTTTTAGTTTGCTTTTAATACCGTATGGTCTTTCTAATTTACCTAGTTATCAAGTACATTATTTTGTGACTTACATGCCCATAAAAGTAGACCATTGAACAATTCGAATCGATTCATACTCAAACAATCTTCATACTTAGCTTATACATTATTCCTTTTGCATTGTCATGACTCATGATTTCAGCCTGCCTGTATATCATTTCAATGCCCTATATCTCTGAAACCATCTGGTGATGGCCTAGTGATAAGGGCGCCTGAATGACTTCCTAGAGGTCACGGGTTCGGAAACGGTCAGGGGAAGGTTTGGAAACGGTCACGACAACGCTTAGGTTGCGTACATCACGAGCATAAGCTCGGCCACCTCGGGGGAGCCTGTTACAAACGGGAATACCCTTTTTTGTTTTATTAAATATATATCTCTGAAGTAGATGATATCTGAGATAACAATAAAATTTGTTGGAACTTATCATAATAGGTTGAAATTTGGAGTTTTTTGACCCTATACCTATGAATTGGTTGATCTGGGTTATGTTCTATCCCCAAATGGGTCAAATGGGTCAAATGGGTTGAAAGTTACCCAAAGTGTATTCGTAATGTACATAAACTCTTAAATCACTGTAGTTGTTATATCTTTATATATATCACTAAATTATACAGAAAATAAATTTACTAAACAAAAAATGATTTGCGGTCAACTCGTTTCAACCCGGATAAAATAATACTAGTTTTGACCCGTAACACAACCTGCCCATCTTGCAACTTTGACTTGTTGTAGACCTTTGTAATGCAACAGAATACTGATGCAAGAATATAGGTATTATAGATCATCATTCTCGGATGCCAAAATCTTGATGTCTAGAGCCCTAGACTTCTCAAGATCTCTTTATGAAATGTATTAGTTTTGAGTATTGTGTTATCAAATAGACAATTATAATCAGCTAGAGTTTTTGAACATATAATTGAAGAATGCAAATTCAAATTTGATTTTGAAAATTGCTTTCAAAGTGCGAACTATAAATTACAACATTAATGCTTGTCTACTATAAATTACAAAATTGCTTTCAAATTTGATTTTGAAAAAAGTTTATAAGTTCTTAGATAAAACGCTTTATAAGAGGTTTTGAGGATTTGAATATGCTTTTGGAGGATTTTGACTCGTTCAACTCATTTGACTTGCTTCCGTTTTAATTTACCTATTTCTTGTTATCACTTCTATTGCTGCTGATGCATTTATAATTTATGTCTGTCGATCTTGGTTGAACAGGGAGTGTTGGATGGAAAGTACGACGATTTATCTGAACAGTCATTTTACATGGTTGGAGGAATCGATGAGGTTATTGCCAAGGCCGAGAAGATTGCTAAGGAATCAGCTTCTTAGACAATTTAACCATATTCTTCGTCTTCTCAAATGTTGGTGCTTGAGTAATTTTTGGAAAATCTACCGGAAATTGTTTTGTAATCATGTTTCGATAGAGATGTGGAGGCCAGGTTGAAGTTGAACCTACAGCACAACGAATCCTTTCTCACCCCTTGTGTTTTTGTCATCATCAGAAGAATAAAGGGATTGAATGTTTTTAACTCTGAAATGTAATTCTGTATATTTTGTTGCTAATATTATTCCCAAGAATACATCGGTTTCAATGGTATGGTTCAATCAAAATTATATGTACACGTGTTCATGATGAGACAATGGTTGAATGAAAGACGCAAAATACTCAACATGCACGGTGGCGCATGACAAGTAATATTTGTCCTTCCAACACATTAATTAATAAATTTATTATAAGGAAATATGTCATTCTTTATTAACTATATAGTTTGTTTTTCGACATCTAATTTAGGTGATGTTGGTGGTATATATGTGATGCTCGTAACCTATATAGTTAAACTGTAAATAGTTACTAAATGTACACTGTTATTATTATTATATTTTCTCGATTAATTTTCATAGGTCTATATGATTTACAGCGATTTACAAAACTATTTCATATACTTTTTTCACCTTTTCTTCTTTCAGGTGCAATAAATTTATGTTTTGCTCGAAGATGGTCGGTCCATCACCAACATAAAATGACCAAAGTACCGTTTGACTATTTAAATCTTAACAATCCAAAAACTACAAGAGAAAAGAGTATTTTAGTCATTTTCGGAGGATGATGGACCATTTCAAGTAAAATATAAACTTATTATACCCTTTAACCATTTAGATCTTAATTATCCAAAAAATACAAGAGAAAAGAGTATTTTAGTCATTTTTTGTGGATGAGAGACCATTTCAAATAAAATGTAAACTTATTATTGAAAACGGAAGTAACTTTATTTTCTTAAAAGACAAAGAAAATTTAATGAAAAAACTAGCATCTATTACCATGAACAAAGAGGAATTCACGCTAAAACTTCATACTTGAACTACCATCTCATTCATTAAGACAATTCTCAAAATAGAATAAACGAAAGACATACAAAAAATTATATTATAAACATCACAAAATCATCATTACATAGAAACTAATGTACACATCTTACACATTTTTATGTCGAATAGTCATTGAGAAATTTCATATCCAAATTACCTACTTATCCATCACTTTGTATTACTCTACCATATATTGATAACACTAGTAATAAAATAGTAAGTCATATCATAATTTAGATATCCTTGCTAATCTACACAATGAAATGTTATTAAAAAATCATACCTTTTGTAGAAATTAAAATTTTCCGTAATAAAATTTGAATATGTATAAAATCATTTGTAACTATTTTTAAATTTTAATTTTTAGACAATTTGAAAAGGCTAAAGCAAATTTTATCCAACCCGGGGATAGGGGTGTTCATTTTCGAATATCCGAAGTTTCGGATAATCGAAATTCGAATATCCGAAATTTTGGATATAGATCCGAAATTTCGGATACAGATATCGGTTATCCAAATACACGAATCAAAAAAATAAATATTTTGTCGCCAATTTTTTTGTATCTTAAAATCAAAGATATTTGCATCTATAAGTCTACAAATAGTGAAGTTAACATAATATAAGTATAAAAATATATGTATATGAATGAAATCTTAATTTTTTTTATCGAAAGATACTAAAAATATTTCAAAATGTACAATATCTGATCGTTAAAGATATAAACAAGGCTCCTTTGACACATCTTTCACGTAATAAACTCAATTATTACAAAATTTAGATTATATTACTAAAATGTAACAAAATAAGTAATATAAAACCTAAAAATTATGTATTTGAAAATTTACTTTTTGGATATTCAGATATCCGAATTACCTAACTTTGTGAAAATCGCTACCCAATACCGATATCCAAAATTTCGGATACCCGCATTTCGGATACCCGAAAATTCGAATATCCAAATTTTTGAATGATTTCAGATCGGCTCATATATTCGGGTATCGGATTCGAATTCGAATACGGATGTTTTGGAACACCCCACCGGTAGAGATAAAAAGGTCCCGACACAAAAAAACCAATCCGAAAAAAAGTAAATAAAAAATCCCCAAATTTGTTTTGTGTTAGCGGGACGCCAATTTTTGCCCTGCCAAAATCACAAAACTTTTTTACAAATTGCTTCTCAATATTAACGGTTTCCTCTTCATTCAGGCGCAATCAGAATAGGATCCTAATTAAATCACCTTCTAGGGTTTTGTAAAATTAGGGCAAATCAACACAGAGATACATAAGCAGATTAGAATCATGAGCGCTGTAAATCTAACAAATGTTAGCGTATTAAATAATCCAGCTCCCTTTCTTAGTCCTTTTCAATTCGAAATCTCATACGAGTGCTTGCTTTCTCTTGAAGACGGTAACTTTTCATTCTTCTACGCAACTTTTGCTTACCAATTCGCGTGTTCGGTGGATGATTATGTCGTTCTGTGCTTCGGATTTGTGGTTTTATTAGTTTCTTTTAAACTATTAATTTGCTTTTTTTATTCAGTTAGGGTTTAGATTTGAACTTGAATTCCTTGTTTTGTTTTGCGGTTAATGTATTGTTTAAGCGCATATTTGTGACTAATTAAGCTAGAACTAATTCAGTGACATATTGATATGATTGGAGCTGAATGTAACTTGTATCAATATGAGATCTATGTTTATCGTTACAAAGATGTATTGTTTCTGTGAATATACATAGTTCTGGGTTAGTTTAATTCAGATTAAGTTTCAATTTCATATGTTTGGTATTTATTTTGTTAACATATATTGTAGCTAACTTTTAATCAAAATCTGTTGAAATAGAACCATTGTTTGATAAAGAGAGGTTTATTAACAACTCTAGAAATACACATTTTGAAAATTATGTGTCCTGCAACAGAGACACTTATCTTAATTACTTATTTTATTTCACATGTTTTTTCTCGGGCTTACAGATTTGGAATGGAAACTAACTTATGTGGGATCTGCTGAGGACGAGACGTATGATCAAGTTCTTGAAAGTGTGTTTGTTGGTCCTATTAATGTTGGCAACTATCGTTTTGTCTTTGAGGTATCCTCCAAGATTTTATTGTTTCCATTACTTATTCCTGGTAAATTTTGTTGTATATTATGAAATATATGTAAATGCCTGTGTTGGCTTTTTTAGGCAGACCCTCCAGATGCAGTGAAGATCCGTGAAGAGGACATAATAGGTGTTACGGTTCTGCTATTGACATGCTCATATATGGGACAAGAATTTGTTCGAGTAGGATATTATGTAAACAATGATTATGAAGATGAACATTTGAGAGAGGAACCTCCACACAAAGTATTAATAGATAAAATTCAAAGAAATATTTTGGCTGATAAACCTAGAGTCACAAAGTTCCCAATTAACTTTCACCCGGAGAATAATGTTGACCAATCAGAACAGCCTGATCATACACCTGAAATCACAACCGAGCAACCATCTGAAAGTTTGTTGACTGAAGAACTGAATCCTGCTAATTGTGAAACCAAAAGTGATCACGGAGAAGAAACACCTTCCGTACCAGATCATGTGCCTGCTCTATTGTCTACTTGAAGGTTAAGTGTGAGGGTTAAATTGCTTTGTGTTTTCTTTTCAAGAACAAAACGTGCCATACTTATGATGGTGTTATTAAAGTTTTATATTTATGATCTTAGTGGTATGAGTTGTGTTTTTGCTTCTAGTGGTTTTGCAAATCTTTATTTGTCACATATATTATATCACATACCGAGTATGTAGTGAAAGTTCACCTTAGTCTATTATGACTTGTGGAGTACTTAAAAATTGTTAAACCGTTTAATTGCTCATAATTAAGTTTCAGTAGGTTAACTGCAACTATTATAGAAGTTCCCTTTATTAATTTTGTGCTCTTAATGTCGTTTAACTTGTGTTTTTAGAGATTATATGTTCTGCACAGGGACTGATACACCATTTAGTTGCACATCATTAAGCTTCAGTAGGTTAACTGCAATTAAATAATTCGAAGTTCCCTATGTTATTTTTTGTGCTCTTAATGTCGTTTAACTTGTGTTTTTGGAGATTATATGCTGTGCACATGTAAGACATGCTTCATGATTAATGTAGTGCTCTTCAATTCTTTTCCACTCTGTTTCTTAACTGCTGATGTGGATTTTATATCATACATCAGGGTAAAATCTGTGAGGTTATGAAATGCTAGGTTATTGATGTATAAAAGTGGGTGCTAGGCAGTAGGCACATAACAATGACTTCAAGCTAGATTATATTTTTTGTATTAATGTCTCTTAGACCACTCCCTATGGTCCGTTTTAGGGCCAAAGACAGAGCTTCCTCCGGAAAATGCCATAGACACGGTCCTGTATTGGGGTGCGTCTTTGATGCCTTTGTCATGAGACGAGGTGAGACGGAGAGAGTGGGGCCCGGGGTTGGAGGAATTTTGATGTTTTTTTTACCTAAACGATTCTTTTTAATTTTGTGAACCTGCAAAAAGATGAAAGAGACGGCCGATGGGTGCCAGGAAGAAAATGAAGCAGGAAACAAAAAACGTCCATAATCGAATTGTTTTATGTAAAGACATCTAAACTGCCCCTCCTACTTCTAATTGACCTATTTTTTGTTATCACTTTCATTGTGCATTACTAATTTATTTCTGATGATCTTGATTGAACAGGGAGTGTTGGATTGAAAGTATGATGATTAATCTGAACATGCATTGTACATGGTGGGAGGAATTGCCAAGGCCGAAAAGATCGCTAAGGAATCATGTTCTTAGACAATATAACCATATTCATTGTCCTCTCAAATGTTGGTGCTTGAGTTTATTTTGGAAAATTTAGCGGAAATTGTTTTGTAATCATGTATTTATAGAGATGTGGAGACCATGTTGAAGTTGAACCTCCAGCGTATCGAACCCATCCTCTCCCGTTGCGTTTTTGTCATCATCGGAAGAATAAACTCAAAGGGATTAAATGTTTTAACCATGACATGTACATTTGTATATTTGTTGCTAATGTTATTCCCAGAGATTTGTGGATGCCTTTTTACAGTTTTTCTTTTACAAGAATACATCAGTTTTAATGGTATGGTTCAATCAAATTTGATGGGTATGTGTGCTCTTGATGAGACAAGGGTTGAATAAAAGATATAAGTTTTCCAACGAAATAACTTAATACATTTGTCCCTCAACACATTAATACATTCGTCCCTCAACACATTAATACATTTGATAGGTATGAACTATGAGCCTATGAGGAAATTTTTGGTGCTATTGGATGTAATTGCAAATAAGACCACTCCAAACAACTGACTAAAATCGACTGGTCAGTTGTTGTCAACATTAGCTTTTTCCAAAACTGACTTATTACTTCAATTTTTGAGTTTCACATTTAACAATATACATTTATTTCTATAGACTAAAAAAAAAAAAAAAAAAAAAAAAACTGAAGCTCTGCCAAACTTCGTCAGAGATCCGACATAATCAACTGATGGACCATATCAATGGCGTTGGTTCCATTGGTTAGAACCAATGGTGTAAAGGACGCTTGGGAGGAGTTTAAGAGTGATAAGGATAACCTTTATAATCTGTCTTTGCTACATCTAATTTAGCTCATGTTGGTGGTAGATTTGTAAATCCTCTTAAACTGTTTTGTTAAATTGAAACTTACTATATTGTATATTGAGATGTCTTAAAAAATTTAACTTTTACTACATGTACATTGTAAAAAATAAAAATGTACACGTAGTAAGTTAATTTTTTTAGAACATCTCAATCTCAATATACCATGTATACATTGTCATTATCATTATATTTTCTTGAACCACAGATAATATTTAATAAAAAAGATAGAAAAATTAGCATCAAGCTAGAGATTCGTAGATTTCCATGAACAAAGAGGGGACACTAAGGTGTGTTTGGAAACAAACTAGTTGGAGTCGGAGGTGGAGTTTGTGGCTGAATCTGAAAGATTGTGCATGATTATTCTTTTCATAAGCTATTTGAAATGATTTCTATTTTAGGGGATTGTTTTCTCAATAATCCCAATATTGAGATTCTAATTCAAAAGGGTCAAAGATTATTAAAACTAGAATCTCAATTCTCCATAAATCCTTATAATTTTATGCGCCAAACACACCCTAAATACAATAAACTATTCTAAAATGTCAAACACTTTTTAGCTTCTCTTATATAACAAGCTCACTTTTGGGAAGCAAATGAGATAAGACTTTTGAGGATAAGCTTTTTAAACCTAAAAGCTATTAATTAAAAAGGTTAAGCTCATTTTCATCAGCTAAGCCAAACATCCCCTATAACTCCGAGCTATTATTTTGACATTTCGAAAAAGCTAAACCAAACATTTTATTTATCCGACCCGGAGAGTTATAAAGGGTCCTGACTCCTGACCCAAAAACCCCCAAATTTTATTTCTGTTCGCGGGACGCCAATTCTAGTCCCGCCAAAATTCCCAAATCTTCTTTTTTATAAATTACTTGTCGATTCTAATCGGTTTCCTCTTCATACATTCGCAATTAGAATTAGAATTGAATACTAATTAATTCTCCTTCTCGCTCTAGGGTTTTCTATAGTTCTGTAATTTTAGGGCAAATCAACACAGAGGTACATAAGCAGAATAGAATCATGAGCGCTGTAAATCTAACAAATGTTAGCGTCTTAAGCAATCCAGCACCCTTTCTTAGTCCTTTTCAGTTCGAAATCTCATACGAGTGTCTGCTTTCCCTTGAAGACGGTAATTTTTCATTCTTTTACGCTACTTTTGTTTACTAATTAGCTTGATCGGTGGATGATTATGTCGTTTTGTGCTTCAGATTTGTGGTTTTATAAGTTTCTGTTTCAAACTATTAATTTGTTTTTTTATTTAATTAGGTTTTGGACCTGAACTTGAACTTGATTTTTGTTGTTGCGGTTAATATATTGTTTAAGTGCATATTTGTGACTAATCAAGCTAGAACTAATTAGCAACATATTTATATGATGATTAGAGCTGAAGGGAATCAGATTAGTCTAAGTACTTTGTTTAACGGCTCTTTATTTTTTATAAAGAGGTATTGTTTTTGTGAACATACACAGTTTTGCATCTATGATACTTGTTTTGGGTGAGTTTAATCCGGATTAAGTTTCAGCTATATATGATTGGTATATATTTTGTTAACATATGAAGTTATGTGGTAAAATTTTAATCAAAATATGTTGCAATAGAACCATCTTTTGATAAAGGGAGTTTGATTTACAGCTCTAGAAATACACATTTTGAAAGAGAGATTTATCTCAATTAATCATTTTTATTCATCTACATTTTCTTGGGCTTATAGATTTGGAATGGAAACTAACTTATGTGGGATCTGCTGAGGACGAGACGTATGATCAAGTTCTTGAAAGTGTGTTTGTTGGTCCTATTAATGTTGGCAACTATCGGTTTGTCTTTGAGGTAACTTTCAAGATTTTACAGTTTCCATTTCTTATTCCTGGTTAATTTTGCTGTATATCTATGAAAGTTATTCAAATGCCTGCGTTGGCTTTTTTAGGCAGACCCTCCAAATGCAGTGAAAATCCGTGAAGAGGACATAATTGGTGTTACCGTGTTGCTATTAACATGCTCATATATGGGACAAGAATTTGTTCGAGTAGGATATTATGTAAACAATGATTATGAAGATGAACATTTGAGAGAGGAACCTCCACAGAAAGTATTGATAGATAAAATTCAAAGAAATATTTTGGCTGATAAGCCTAGAGTCACAAAATTCCCTATTAATTTTCACCCGGAGAATAATGTTGAACAATCAGAACAGTCTAATCATTCACCTGAAATCGCAACCGAGCAACCATCTGAAAGTTTGTTGACTGAAGAAGTGAATCCTGCTAATTGTGTAACCAAAAGTGATCATGGAGAAGAAATGCCTTCCGTACCAGATCATCTGCCTGGTCTGTTGTCTACTTGAAAGTTAAATTATTATGTGTTTTCTTTTCAAGAACAAAACATGTCGTAGTTATGGTTGTGGTATTATACATTTGAAGTTTTATATCTATAGTGTTAGTGGTATGAGTTTGTGATTATGCTTATAGCGGTTTTGCAAATCTTTACTTGTCACATATCGTATCATATATGTATTGAAACTTGAAAGTTCATCTTAGTTTATTATTAGACTTGTACGTTAAAATTGATAAACCATTTCAATGCTTATAGTTAAGTCTTAGTAAATGTTAATATTGGATTGGATTAAGTAGGTTACCTGCAACTATTAAAGAAGTTCCCTATGTTATTTTGTGTTCTATTTATGTCGTTTAACTTGTGTTTTTGGAGATTATATGTTGAGCACAGGAAAGACATTCTTCATGATTGATCTAGTGCTCTTCAGTTGGTTTTCTGTTTCTAGCTTAGCAAGTTAATTAAGCACATTTAGGGGTACAATTACAAAATGTTAACAGATGACCGACCATATAAGAGATATAGCGTTTTAACATGGATTTGGACGTGTTAATGTGAAGCATGTCTACAATGCTATTCATCTCTTCCACCTCATTCACATATTTATATTACACTTGGCCACATTTATGCGTTGTTGAAAAATTAAGATGGTATTTGGTGTAGGTCCTTTAGGTCAGGATCTATCGAATCGTGACAATTTATACGTGAGGAATCCGTGTAAATAAGTAATCGAACGTTAACGAAACACACAAATACAATTTATCAAAACCTTCTGATTTGTATTGATTATAACGTTTAAGATTTACAGAAGAACACTCAATAATCGCTCAAAACTCTTAGGGTTTCGTCACTCTACAACTAAAACCCTAAACCTCTATTTATACAAACTGATCTGACCCCTGCGACACTTGCCCTAGCCGACTACTGCGACACTAGGCTAGTGTCGCATATCGCATATGCGACACTAAGTAAGTGTCGCATAACCACACTTGTATATTTCTAACATTTATTTTTCATTACAAAATTTATCTTTACAATTCAACGCGTACAGACTCTGACCAACTGACTGACACACATATATATGCACCAACAAACTCCCCCATGTCAGCAATTTGGTCTTTAGATGTCTTCTATTTAGCTCCAGTCACTCGGAAATCTTCCACCAGCATGAATTCCCTTTTCGATGCAAACGGCAACAACCTTCTGGAACTTTTCGGCATCAAATTTAAACTCAGTATCAAATACGATCTTGTTCGCATGCAGAGCCTCTAAATCTTTCTTTGTGAGGTTGATGAGACTGAGTGGATCATAAACGTATATCTACGAACTTCAACCCTTTCCACTTGTCTTCTAGCTCTTCAGGTTCACTTTTCGAAACAAACTCGATAACAGCTTCACCAGTATCTTTATTATAATACTAGAATAATAATCTTCTTAGAAAGTCTAATGGCAGCATTTCCAAAGGAAATATCTTCAACGTCTTCGGCCCACGATATACAACCTTTACCCACGGTTTATTTGTCACTGGATGTATTCTGTTTTTATAGATGTACCGCTTTCCCAAATTAGGTTTAAAAGATAGAACTGATTGCTGTTGATCTTCTTTCTAATGGTTGATTGAATAAAACCTCCCATATAGCTTTCTGAACGATTTATTATATTCAACTGAGCAAGTCGATTCAGTTCACACTTTGGCAGCGTACTCAATTCCTTGAACCTTTTATTAAAGTACTGAATTCCATCTTTTCTTTTCACAACAATTAGCTCGTTCTCTGCGTCAAACTTCCAACTGATTATCTGACCTGCACATGTATCTCTTATCTTGTAGAACTTGCAAGTCTTTGGCAGTTCAGTAGGAGTCGCAATCTTCTTAAACCAATCATCATTCTTTAAAGATGAAGATGATTCAGTTGTTGATTCCTTTTCTGGCTCAGCAGAGGACGATTCAACTTCATCATTAGATTCAGATGCTTCCATATCAGCTCCCAGTTCAACCTCATCAACGAACATATTGTCTTCATCTACTTGCTCTTCTTGAATATCTACATTCTCATTATTTTCTTCATGACCCTCTTCCTCAAACGTCATTCCCTCCATATCTTCATCTCCAACATCTAGATCGTCTCTTGGATCATAAACTAAGTGCTGTAAATATGTCAAATCAGCTTCAAAGTAATCAACAGCTAACGGTTCTGGTTGAGCAGGATTCTCAGTTTCAATCACAGGTAATAAGCCTTGATCAGCGACACGTAACTCTGACTGCATAAGATATGCCACAAACACTTGATCAACTGGAGGTTGATAGACAATCAAAACCCTAGACAGGTTTGGCAATTCACCCATCTGGTCAGCAACCTCAGTCGTGTGCTCGACAGATGTACGTTCAGCAGTAATCAACTCCGTTGTATTTGAATTTCCACCGGCAGGGGGAGATGAAGGATCATCATTATTGTTATCATCATCTGGCGGAGGGATATTATCATTTCCTCGATCGCCTCCATCTTGATCACCATCTCTTTGCATAGTACCAGATGTCTCCCCCTGATTGCCAGACCTGGCTTCCAGCTCAGCAACCTTGCGCTCCAGGTCATCAATTCTTTTGGATTGGACGACAATGATTGCCGCTTGATCGACAACCAATGTTTGTAAAGTGGCAACATTCTCCATTAGTTATTGTAGGAAAGCTGGAGGTGGAGATGTAGAATCAACCGGAAGAGGCTGACGTTCAGAAGATTGCTTTTTGAGGTTGACTTTTGCTCGTTTAAGCTTAGAGGGATCAGGTCGATACTCCTCATCCGACAAGTCATTTTCTACAATAGGCCTTTTGCCAAGAATGGACGCCCTTGTTTTGCCAAGTCGTATCCTTCTCTGAATCCGTTCATACTTATGAGTATTGGTAAGACGAAGGCGCTCAATTGTTCGATCATCAAGAATATCGCCATCAGAATCGGTAGGCGTATCATTAGGATCCTCACTGATCTCATCGGTCGATGCGGACGAACTTTCCCTTACAATATCATCGTTATTGTCATCTGTCATCTGCAACCGCAACTTCTTCAGCCATCTGATCCTCAGATCCATCATTTGGCGGCGCAACATAGTTTTCATTGACTATGTGCCCGAATAGAGGAACATCGGCTGGCATTGGTACCCCGCGACCATAATTTTCACAGTACTTAGGCATTGATCAACAGCTGAACAAAACACGGGTACATAAACCACCGCTGATTCCCTTGAATATTTTCCACCATCACACTCTGGAGAAATTAAAGGGCTTGTTGTAAATCAAAGCAAGCATAGCTGATGTGGTTTGATGATTGACACCGTCAAGCCCAACTTTACGCCCAGATAAGCATACAATCATGATATGCATAAAGTATCTACAGACGCGTAAGAAGGCGGCAACAATAAAGTCGTTTGCGAATTGAACTGGTATATCATGAGTATCGTTGAACTGAAGGACCTTACGGATAGAGTCCTCAGTAGTAACCAGATTATGTCCCAAAACCGTGGTCATGATGCGAGGATGTTCGAGCTCGGTATGGAGTACAACATTAGTCCAGAAAGGCCGAATTTGATTCATGTAGATAGGAGTAGTGGCCGTAAGAGCGTGATGTATACGAGAACGTCTAAAAAATTGGATCATGGGTCGAAACGGCAAGGACTTCTCATGAGTATCTTTAAAAAATGCCGTAATATTGTGCCTGGGCTCTACGAGCTTAACATTTACTGCTAGTTCTGCCATCTGAAAGCTAAAATAAACAAAGAACAAGATTGCGAAAAAAATGTTAAAGTCACAAGTTCAACCGATGTTGAAAAACTTCAAGTGTTCAGCATCGACACTAGCATAGTTCAACCGATGTTGAAAAACTTCATAGTGTCGCAAACAGAGTATGCGGCACTCGCTTAGTGTCGCAGATGGATACTTGAACAAAATATATTAATTAAATAGCGCGACACTTAAGGTAGTGTCGCAAATCTGTAGAACTCAAACCAACTGCGACACTTGAGTAGTGTCGCAGGTTAACCCTTGGTTATTTTGAGATTTACAATAGCTGCAGCTAGTATCGCAAAGATGAACACTGACGAGCCCAGAAATCAATTGAAGTAAAATTTTTGGGCAAACGTAATCTAACGACACCAATCAATGCGGAATACATGCAGGAACAATATTGAGGAATTTTAAACACAAATTATTAACCATTTAAACCCTAATCGACTCCATATCCGTAACCCTTAAAACCGTAACTTCAAATTATAAATACACGCAAAATTTACGGTGAAAAATGTTAAAACACGTACCAATGAGTATATCGGAGTAAGTAGAACACGAATATAACAAAGAATCAACAGATGAAGGTCCAAAATTGCCAAGTGATCGAGAAGGCAGGTGTCGGCAAGTGTCGCTAGTCTCAGTGAAGAGTCGCAGGAAGTGTCGCTATCACCATTAGGTGTGTGTGAAGGTAAGTGCCGCAGAACCCTAGTATACATACCTTCACTATGTAGCGCGACACTACAAACGACACTTGCTTAGTGTCGCAGGATGACACTTGCAAGTTTTTCAAATTCGTTTATGCGTTTTGAATTCGGAACACGATTTAAGCAATAATACATGACTCGGATAAAATAACATAGAAATAAAAAAAATTTGGATTTTCTTTTATCAAAATAGAAATAAGCAATAGTGAAAGTAAAATGCAGAAATTAACAGAATTTAAATATTTTTAGGGACCGGATTGTTTTGGGTCTGCTTAGGGATCATATCAGACTGACATGCTTTTATAAGGAAATAGTAAGTTTTATTTCGATTACCAGTATATTTGTCCATTTTAAATTTAATTAACATATGTAAAAATACGTTTCGAAAAATTAGTTCACAATGATTATTGATATTGTTTGTCCACCTAAACATTTTATATTTAAGAAACTAAATTTTTAATCTTTATTATTAGTATGCATATTACTTTATTTAACTCATATTATAATATATATTTGAAATGAAAACATGTTAATATTTTCTATATAAAGAGTGAGAATATTGGAATATCTTTAGAATCATGTCAGCGGTGACAGGTCTGTACATAGTACAACAAAGTCACATTCACAGTGATTTGAGTTGAACAAACACCAGTTTGAACAATTAAACTAAAGGATATATGTCTGTACAAAGTACAACAGAGTATCATAGTTTAACACAAACCAGTACTACTAGGTAATCCTGTGTTGAAAATGTGTTCTTGTACTTAATACAATATTATGAATGCAGGATTACCACGGGTTCGTAATGTTGTCCATAACTTGAGACAGATTACGTACCTATGTTCTTTTCAAAAATATACAAGTTGAACCAGGTCTGTACAAAGTACAACAGAGAATTCAACCAATACATTTCTCCAGATAAAACAATATTAAGACTACATGTTTAAAAAACTATTAAGACGATATGTCAAAATATAAGACATTGTCATATTTCTGACTTAATGTCATACATTAATAATATGTTTTATATAAGATAATATGCAAAGTTTAAGTTATGTTGTATAGCAGTTTAGAGACTTAAGCACAAAATGTCTACCAATACATCACTTAATGAATCTAATGTTTAGAAAAGTGGTTTTAAATATGCTAGATAAACCTACTGACACATTAAACATAAAACTTAAAATTTTCATTTTTATGCATGTCCCTTGATGTACTATTATTTCTCAGAGTTGTTTACAGACACAACCCAACGTTTTTTTTTTAAGTAAATAGAACAAAGAAAGCAAATAATATATAAAAGAAAAATCCAAGTCATGAATCAATGCTGATCAGGAGTTTTCATCCTGATCATAGAGACTAGCTCTTCAAATCGAGCCTGTGAAAAAACTTTTGTGAAAATGTCAGCGTTTTGTTTTGAGGTATCGATTTGGATCAGGTCAATTAAATGCTTCTTATAGCAATCCCGTATAAAGTGAAAACGTATTTCAATATGTTTAGTTTTAGAATGTTGTACGGGATTGCATGTGATTGAGATATCGGCAGTATTATCAATATGAATAGGAGTAAGAGTTAAGAGTAACCTGTAGTCGCGCATTTGATGCTGAATCCAGAGAACCTGAGAACAGCAACTAGCAGCAACAATGTATTCAGCTTTAGTTGTTGAAGTAGAAATCGTTGTTTGCTTCATGAGCTGCCAGGAAACCAAGCGATTTCCAAGAAACCGACATCCTCCAGTCGTAGATTTTTTATCCACATTGCAACCACCGTAATCTGAAATTGGAGTAGGCTGTCAAAGCAAAGTCATCTTCATTTGAATACCAAAGACTAAGATTTGGTCTCCATTTAAGATAACTGAAGATTCGCTTGACAGCCTTATCATGAGAGAGCTTTGGTTCTGCTTGAAATCTTGAACAGATGGATACGGCGAACATAATATCCGGTCTGGAAGCTGTAAGATACATAAGCGAGCCAATCATTGATCGATAGTCTCGCTGATTAGCATCTTCTTCTTCTTCAACAGGTCTAAGTTTGTGATTAATATCAATGGGAGTGCCAAAGGTTTTGCAATCAAGCAACTGAAACTTAGTCAAAATATCATTCACATATTTTGATTGATGAATGAAAATACCTTTGTTAGATTGCTCAACTTGCAGTCCTAAAAAGAATGATATTTCTCCCATTGCACTCATCTCAAACTTGGACTTCATTATTTCTTCAAATTCTTTGTAGAGCTTCTCATCAGTAGAACCAAATATGATGTCATCCACATAAACTTGTACCAAAAGCAAATCCTTTGCAGACTTCTTGATGAAGAGAGTACTATCAATCTGCCCTCAAGTAAATCCATTCTGTAGCAGATGCTATGATAATGTCTCGTACCATGCCCTTGGAGCTTGATGAAGACCATACAAAGCTTTGTCTAACTTGTACACATAGTCTGGAAGAACAGAGTCTTCAAATCCAGGAGGTTGACGAACATAGACCTTTTCATTGACCTTTCCATATAAAAACGCATTTTTCACATCCAGTTGAAATACTTTACATTTCTTGTACGATGCGTAAGCAAGAAATATTCTGATAGATTCTAGGAGTACAACTGGAGCAAAAACTTCATCGCAGTCTAATCCCTCTATCTGTGTGAATCCCTATACCACAAGTCTTGCTTTATTTTAGACAACTACACCACGATCGTCTTTCTTCACACGAAAGACCCAACGAGTACCAATAGAATGAACACCCTTTGGTACTTTTACCAATTCCAACACTTGCAGCTTCTCGAATTGTTGAAGTTCTTCTTGCATAGCTTCGACCCAATAAGAATCTTGCAATGCTTCCTTCACATTCTTTGGTTCAATTTGAGATAGAAAACAAGATTCTATTTGAGCTACAAGACATTCAGTTGTTTCAGATGTGGATTCTTTAGCTTGAGTTCTAGTTAGTACACCAGAATTCAAATCACCTATAATGTTCTCAGTTGGGTGATTGACATGAATTGTTTGCTTTGGAATCGGATTCGAAGCAATTATCAAATCCAAATTATTTTGATCTCCCCCATTTGTCATATCATCATCCATGTCCAGCAGAGTACTTGTTTCAGTTAAGGGTAAATTATCTGGACTTCGAGCTCCATCTACTTCTTCTTCAGACAACAAGAAATGTGGTGTCCAGCAGAGTATAGGTTGTTCAGATGCTGTTGCAGCTGTTCTAGAAATGGAAGGGGACTCGATATTTGAAGGTGGTGTGGTAGCAGGTGTGGAAGATGGTACATCAGAAGATATATCAATTCCATGTAGTATTGTAACCACCTCTTCAACATCATCAGAAGAAATGTTGAAGGAATCAAATAGATGATCATAATTAAATAACTCCTTTGCCATTTGGAGCATAGTATATCGAAAGCATTGAACTTCAAAGTGCTCATCTACTCTACCAGTTACCTTATTGAATACCATTTTGTTTGAAGAATTGACAAAATATCCAAGAAAGAATCCTTCACTAGCCTTTTCACCAAACTTGGACACTTTGTCTTTAGTGTTCATGATAGAGCAAGGACATCCGAATGGTTCTAGAAATTGAAGATTAGGTTTTCGGTTATTAAGCAGTTCATAACTCGTTTTATTGTGTTTCTTAACCGTCAGCACTCGATTCAGAACATAACATGCTGTATTGACTGTTTCTGCCCAAAATGTGATTGGCAACTTTGAATCAGAAAGCATTGTTCTAGCAGCTTCAATAAGAGTTCTGTTCTTTCTTTCAGCAATACCGTTTTGTTGAGGAGTTCTTGGAGCACTGAATTGATGATGAATACCCTTTTGTAAACAAAACATTTCTAAGTTGTGATTCTTGAACTCGGTACCACTATCACTTCTCAGTTTCTTGATCTTCAAGTTGCACAGATTTTCGAGCTTGACAATCAAGTATCTCATAATTTCAGGCGTTTCATCCTAAGTAGCGAGAAAATATACCCAAGAAAATCTTGAGTAGTCATCAGTCACCACCAAACAATAGAATTTTACATCCATACTTTGTTTACTAACCGGCCCAAACAGATCCATGTGCAGTAACTCTAAGGGGGTATCAATAGAATTCACCATCTTTTTCTTGTGGGACTTTTTGTGTTGTTTCTCTTTTTGACAGGAAACACAATGATCATTCAAAGAAAATGTTTGTTTTGGAACACCAAGCACAAGATTATGTTTAATTAGATAATTCATCTTGCGAAAATAAATATGTCTCATACGTCTATGCCATAATAGTGAATCATTTTCTGAAGCCTTGGACAACAAACATGTAAATTCTCATTTGTAGTTTCTATAGTTCGCATATCCATAACATACGTATCTTTCTTTCTCGGTGCACGCATCAAAATCAATTATTCAGGAATAACAAATCCTGACTTCAGAATTAAACATTCTACACTCAGCAGATTGTGCTGAAGTTGTTCAACATAATTCACCTTTTCAAAACTTAATTGCCCATTGGTACGTGTTCTTTGACCTGTAATTACTCCACCTTTATCTCCAGCAAATGCAACATATCCCCCATTTATAGGCTTCACATCAGTTAATAGAGATAAATTGCATGTCATGTGCCGCGAGCATCCACTATCCTCGTACAAAACACTATTTATTGCATTACCTGACTGCTGCAGCACAAATAGAGAAAAAGTTAGTTATCAGTGGAGACCCAAGCCTTGATAGACTTGGGTCATCCAAGAGCATCCACAACAACTACATCATTAAGTTTGTTGTTTTTCAATAAATCAAGTGGGGCTACATCATTCTTCACATTTTTAACTTTTCAAACTTTTTTAGGTTCGGATGATTGCTTATTACTAATGTTGTGCATTGGATTTTGCGGTTTATTTTTCACAACATTATTAAATTTCTCAGCCGTTTTGGGAGATGGTGAGCGACGCCTAGAAACTGGTTTAGAAAAGGAATTTCTGTAATATGAGTTTCTTGGCATGTATCTTCCAAACTTTTGGCGAGAAAGTAATAAACAATCTCTTAAGATATGTCCCTGTTTTCGACAGTAAAAACAAGAACGGCATTCAACATAAGGTTGTTGAGGAGGATGAACAGTGGGAGTCTTAGAATATGAGGCATTCATAGAACAAGCACACGAATGTGTACAAGTTGAATTAGATGCCTTTGAGGTTGAGTCGGTTGATGTTAAAAAAATTTCAATTTCTGATTCATCAACTGATTTTTCTCTCTTCAGAAGGTGACTGTGGTTCAGCTGAATGTTTGGATTTTGAGGTCTGTTTCTGATTTTAAGCTTCCTTTGACTCAGTTTTCAAAACCTTATTATCATATTCAACCTTGAATTTATTTTTCTTTTTAAACATTTCTTCATATTCAGTAGTGACTATGAAGTTTTTAGGTTTAACATTAACTTTCTCAACCTTAACATTGCACTCCTCAGTGATATCCTCAATACTGATTAGTGTATCCTTATTAGTATCTTTAACCGGTTGATCATCAGATACAATGTCTTCAACTAATGAAGTTGTAGGCACAAAGTTTTTGATCTCATCTTGATCAGGCAAGGGTGAATACTCCTTTGGGGGAGGTACTGAGTGATACCTAATACCTGCCTTACTCTTAGTATCTGTCCTTTGCGAGTGCAGGATTTGATCAAAGACTAAGGAAGATGCTGACAAGTTTGAAAGTTTTCTTTTAAGATCAAAAACCTCCGACTGAGATTCTGCAAGTTCTTTCTTTAGCAAACTTATCTCAGTTAGATAACTGTCGATAACATCTTGCTGTTTATAAATTTTACATTTTAAATCTTTAATCTCAGTACGATAGGCTTCAAGTTTCTTTTCTAAGAGTTATTCCATATCTTTCAATACTTTATTAGCCTTTGTTAATTTTTCAACATTTAAACGTAGATTATCATTGTCTTCCTTGTATTTGTTAACTGAACCAGTTAATTTAATGCAAGATATACAAGTAAAATAATCAATATCAACCTCATGTATGTTGGCCATAAATGCATTGAGAACTGTCTCTTCTTCATGAGCACTCCAATCATAGTTTTCTTCATCTACCAATACCAAAGCTTTTGAAGTACTGGTCTTTTCTTTCTCAGGAGACTTAAGATATGGAGACTTTGGAGCAGAAGGCTTTGTGAACCTAGATGACGGATGCTTCGCCTTTTCACATTCTCTGGTGAAGTATCCAAAGTTCTGACATTTATAGCATTTAACCTTGCTTTTGTCAAACCCCAAGCCTGATTTACCATCTTTTTCTAGATTCTTCCTTCCAGTTCTCTGCAAGAACTTCTTGGCTCTGCGAGTTAACATAGCCATATTCTATTTGATATCCATTTGTTCCAAATCGTCAGGATTGATCTGATCAAAGTCCTCTTCAGTAAGTTCAAGAGTACTTGATTTTGCAGCTAGGAAGTTCTCATAAGAGCTGAGAAATGCAGTAAAGATAGCTGTGTGTTCCTCACTAACCGGAGATGGAGCAGCAGACTTGGAATTATAAAAAGAACTTCCATACACAGGAGCAGCAGATTTAGAACCCGATGCAGAATGGTACCCGAAAAGAAAAGCAATTCCACCATAAGATTCACCTGTTAGAGATTGACCACCATAAAGACCGGGGTTTTGAACTTGAGCTCCTGACTTAGTCTCCTTTTTTTGCATGTGAAGAGCATAAGCTTGTAATTTTCCAATTAAATTATCAAGAGCCATAGATTCAAGTTCTGGATCCTCTTCCATCGTCATGACTCTTGTATTCCATTTATTTGGCAGAGAACCTAGAAGTTTCTTATTTACGTCTAATTCATTTAACTCTATACCTCCGTCAGTTAATTCACTCACCAGTTGTGAGTATTTTGAGAAGAGCCCTTCTAATGTTTCATTGGGAAATAGATCAAATAAATCGAACTACTTCTTTATTAATTCCAGTTTGCCCTGCTTGTACTTCTCATTTCCTCCACAACGTTTCTCAATAGCACACCAGAGATCATAAGCAGTTTCATGATGTTTGAAAATCTTGAGAACTTCTTTAGGTAAACACATTGTAATAGCTGCATGTGTTTTTCTCTCTCTGTCCCAATCTTTTTTCTCTTCTGTAGACATAGTTTTGATTGGTTTTGGAGGTGGAACTCCCCTGCGAGTTCCATCGGCAACCGGTCTCTCATATCTTTCAGTTAAGGAGATCCACATTTCAGGATCATTGAAAGATACGGAAGCCTCGAATTTAGATCTCCAGCTTGCATAATCGGTATTTGGCATAAACAAAGGTGGTTTATTTGTACTACCAATTTCATTATTATACTTAAGCATAGCATTAACGTTATGAAGAGACATTGTTAATTGTAAAACTTGGTAAGTCACACGAAAACCGTACTGTGTAGCGACACTAAGGTAGTGTCACAATAAGAACAGATGCGACACTAAGGTAGTGTCGCAGTGAAGAACTTGGCAAAAATTAAAAATTCAAACAAGTGTAGCAAAGAAGTGCCGCAACAAATATCAGATAGCGACACTTAGTAAGTGTCGCACGGAAGTGCCGCAGTGGGTTTTAATTAATAAAAACAATTGTCGCAATTAAGTGTCACAACCAAGTGTCGCATTAAGTGTCGCATTAAGTGTCGCAAGTCACGGCAGCAGCAGCAATTAAACCCTAACTTTCGTAAAATATCGAAACCCTAACGAATTTTGACGAACGAACAGTCAATTTACCCAGAAAAATAGTCCAGAAATCAATTTCAATAATCCCAATTACACATAAACGAACTTAAACAATTAAAAACTTTGCGTACCTTCGTTTTAAACCGAATAAAACATTCAAAACACGATTCAAAACCATTGATAACGAATCAAAGGCTCTGATACCACTTTGTAGGTCCTTTAGGTCAGGATCTATCGAATCGTGACAATTTATATGTGAGGAATCCGTGTAAATAAGTAATCGAACGTTAAGGAAACACACAAATGCAATTTATCAAAAGCTTCTTATTTGTATTGATTATAACGTTTAAGATCTACAGAAGAACACTCAATAATCGCTTAAAATCTCAGGGTTTTGTCACTCTACAACTGAAACCCTAAACCTCTATTTATACAAACTGATCCGACCCCTGCGACACTTGCCCTAGCCAACTACTGCGACACTAGGCTAGTGTCGCATATGCGACACTAAACAAGTGTCACATAACCACACTTGTATATTTCTAACATTTATTTTTCATTACAAAATTTATCTTTACAATTCAATGCGTACAAACTCTAACCAACTGACTGACACACATATATGTGCACCAACATTTGAGATTGCTTAAATAAGTGTTTATCTACTTATTTGGTTATTTTGAGAGTAAATAAGCAGATCTAAACACTTTTCTGAAAACTGTTTATCTGCTTATTTATTAAGGAATAAACACTTAAGGAATAAACACTTAAGGAATAAGCACTTCAAAATAAGCAAGTGATCACATATTTATTTTTTAAACATATAAGTGCTTAAAAATAACTAAGCCAAACAACCCCAACACAAGTCTATAATCATTGGTAAAAGGTTAATTAACTTCTTATCTTTTTGAAAAGAAATTAGTACATTTGTCGACATGATAGACAGATATAAGTTGTCATGAAATCTATTTATCATGTTGTAAGTTAGAAGATATCAGTTATATCAATAGGTAAGAAAAAAAAGTTAGCACAAATATTTATGTAAATGTATATATATTAAAAGGGTTAAAGCTATATAAATTAGTAATGTACTAACCTTTTTGTATCCACGTGAGTAACATACCCATTTTATTACTAACGTGAGTAATCAACTCTTAGGTTTTGTACCAATATTAGTAACATGATATTTTAGTCACCGTTTAAAAGGGTTCAAGCTATATAAATTAGTAATGTACTAACCTTTTTGTATCCAAGTGAGTAACATACTCATTTTATTACTAACGTGAGTAATCAACTCCTAGATTTTGTGTCAATATTAGTAACATGGTATTTTAATCACCGTTTAAAAGGGTTAAAACTATATAAATCAGTAATGTACTAACCTTTTTGTATCCAAGTGAGTAACATACTCATTTTATTACTAACGTGAGTAATCAACTCTTAGGTTTTGTGCCAATATTAGTAACATAATATTTTAGTCACCGTTTAGTTATCACCATTGTTTACATGTCTCTGACCTGTATTTTTAATGACATGTCATACACGTTAAATGTATTTAGTGTGCTTAAACTTTATTTCTTGATAAAGTTTATTTAGAACTCTATTTTTTTTCACAGCCCGTCTTTTTTTACTTGGAAGTTGGAACCATATGAAAGTTAGGTACCAAATAAATATTTATCAAGAAACAAAGTTTAAGTATATTAAATATATCTGACGTGTCATTAAAAATTATACAGGTCAGTAATATATCAGCCATGATAATAAACTAAACGGTAATTAAAATACAATATTATTAACATCGGCACAAAATCTAAAAGTTATTCGTATAGATAATAAAATGAGTACGTCAGTTACTTCGGTCGTTATAAAAATATGAGTACATTGATAATTTAGGAAGATATATTTCTTTTTAATGAGACATTATTGACATTTAGAATTAGAAAGAAAAAATCACCGTATTTTTCATGTCAATAAAAGTTGGGTCGCATATATGGTTGGGTTGACTTAAGTGGATCCTCTCCTAACTAAAACCCCTATTGGTAAAATCGATGGAAACAGAGATGAACATTCAAAAGGATAAACAACGGCTGAATCAGTTGTTAATCAAACACCTCAACACCGTTCATGAAACCTTCCAGGTTCATTTAATTTTACATATATTATCAATTATCAATCAATCAATCAATTTTTTTTATTAATGTTTTTTTTTTTAAATTGGCTGTTTCTAGGTTTTGGATTCAGCACCGCCATCTTCGTTTCAAAAAGTAAGCTGGAATGATGACGTCGTCAAATTGGGTGAACAGCTCTATAAACAGGCTACTACTGGTAATATTTTATTTTTTTCTCTTTAGTTATTATGTCATAAATTATATACTACAGTATATGTCTGTTTTTGAAGCTTGATTCCGTGTGTGTATGTGTATCCACTACCCCAAGATGTTTAACTAGTGAGGTTCGATACTGAGACGTCTTTTTAAGAATTAGGATGCCTTTCTGCTAGACCATCTTGGTAATGGTTCTTTTTGGTTCTAGTTCCTAACTCCTAAAGTAAGCTTGGAGGTAGATTAGTGATTGCAAACGTATATAGGTTCTTAATAAGACTAATATTTGGCTTAAAAAAATTGTTTTGTTAAAGTTTCTTTCAAGACTGGTTGTAATGCTTTGATAATATACTACTCTATTACCAATATCTATAGATATAGATATTTGCATCTTCAAAGAAAGACGTTGACATCTGATATATTCTTTCGGATTCTAATGGGGTTATTTTTTGTTTGTTATGCAGTCGGAATGCTTTGGAGTGGAGATGGGCCGGATGCTAAATCACTTGAGGAGAGCATGGCGACTTATTCCAATTTGCTACAAGGATTCCTTTTGCTTTCACATGGAAGTATGATTGGTGCTGGAACTACACTTTCTTCTTGCATTCATGCATCAGTTAAGCAGGTTATCGATTGCAGTTTTATGTTGCTGAGAGAGTCGGTTGCTGCCTATGGTAATCCCTCATTCCCTCTTGGTTGAGATCTTACATGTATGTGGGTATTTGGTTGTGCGTCTTAAAAGTGATTTTTTAATTATGAATTATAAGAATCAGATAACCAGCCCTAGTAAAACAGTTTGTAAGGGAGAGTGTTTGAATGTGTTTTTATTGTTTGAAGTTGTAAATTTGTAATAGTTAATTGTTTAAATATTTAGCAAATTCTAGTTATGTAAGGGAAATTCTTGTGGGAAAATGGGATACATTGAGATGGGACTAAAAGTCTCTAAAATTAGATTAAAAAAAAAGACTTGTGTGCAAGTAACTATCCAGACCTGATTATCTGCCGCCTAAATAATCAGATGACCAGAATTGGAATCTATCCGAAAATCAAAAATTGATTATTATGAAACAAGTTTTAATAATTGTATGATCAGTTTCGAATGAACCCTCCACCAAGACACACGTAATGTTGGAACACACATGTTGCATCAAGGAATTTATGTCACTTTATGCAATGTAAGGTGCTTGATGGACGTCTGCGTAATCTATTACTACATGACTGTTACTCACAACTTCAATAACATCTCATATTCTCATTAAGGCACACTTCACAAGCTTAGATTATAGATAAGAGTACAAGACTATGACATGAATTTATTCTTCCTTCTATTTTCAAGCTCCATTTTTATGCCCCATTACCCATTCTTATCATTGGTCCTCTTCACATGTAGGAAACAGCAGTAAAGCGCATAAAGTCTCGATTCCTCAGATCGTAGGCACTGTTTGGGAGGCATGCTCAGCTCTTAAAAAGGCACCCGGGACAAACATTACAGCCATAGGCCGATCAATGACTCAAGTTGCAGTTTCCATAAAAGATGTTCTTCGTGAGATGAAGGAGCTTAAGCCCACCTCTGAAGAGGCTTCAAAGCCTGATAATGAGGTTTCAAAACCAGACAACGATAACCATGATAGTGACAACTCATCCGAGGGAGATTTTGGCAGTGACTTGTCACCCGAAGAGATGAAAGTTGCTGAATTGGCCATTGACGTCGTGTCTCAAACTCTTTCAACAATCAAAGAAACTATTCGGTCAATCACTGGCCTACTCAAGAACCCACAAACAGATAATGAGAGTAGTCAAACAGTAGATTCGTTGGAGAAATTATTAAAAATTTGTAAAAGCATGGGATTGCAGGTAGATGAGATTGGAGCTTGTCTTTATCCCCCTCAAGAAGTTTCCGCCATTAGAACTGCTTCTGAGAAGATGATGAGTTTTGTTGGTGAAATTCAGGTAGAATTGGAAAACATACATGGATCTTCGGATGCTTTTGTTCATGCAAGTAATGGTTTAATCGGTTCTTTAAAGAACCTGGAGTTAGGATTAGGCTGCTCTTCTGATGATGATGAACTTGTCAGTGAAATGGAGAACCTTGTTGTGGACAGTTAGCTGTGGTTTTTGTTCCAAAGGGAAGTTTCAGTGATGAAATGATTATGTTGATTCTGAAGTTATATAGCTGTTTTGGTTGATCTTGAAGTTGTAGCATATACAGTTTATAACTTCATGTACTATAGTTATTTTTCATTTTAACTTCTGCAAGATCCAAATAGATTATCAAATTCAGGATAATATAATATCTTTTTTAATTACCGTAAACTGCTGAAGAGGCTTTTAAATGCACACTTGTTAGTCTCATTGATTCCGGTACATGGTTGGCTACCAATTGAGCATAAGTGGTACTGCCACCGCAAACGTTGAAGTTTATAGGTGTTTTGGTTGATCTTGAAGTTGTAGCATATACAGTTTATAACTTCATGTACTATAGTTATTTTTCATTTTAACTTCTGCAAGATCCAAATAGATTATCAAATTCAGGATAATATAATATCTTTTTTAATTACCGTAAACTGTTGAAGAGGCTTTTAAATGCACACTTGTTAGTCTCATTGATTCCATTACATGGTTGACTACCAATTGAGCATAAGTGATACCGCCACCGAAAACGTCCAGACTCTACATGTGTGACATATAAGTCAGGGGTTCGAATCCGTTCCTCGGCATATGTGGTTAATTTGTAGACATGTGATTTACCCGACATTGATGCTCTTTGCGGACAGGACAGACGCATACCATTAAAATATGGTACTGAGGTCAGTGGTATCCTCCAAATTACCTTTTTTTTTTCTTTCTACTTGGTTGGCTTAGACGATATGCGTTTTGTCAAAGATTGATTTGATTTAAATTATAAAGTATGTTATTTGAAGATATCAGTCGAGCTATAAGAATCTATGCAGACATGCTTCTTGGCTGCAGCCGGACAAATTCAACTAACACTGGAAAGGTCAATGATTTAGGTCAAGGTGGGTTTAGGGTGAGCGACATGGGTAGGTGGAACAAAGCAATGGCTTATGTCTGTTATAATGGAGCTCGTGTTATATACCAGTAGCTAATAACAAATATATTCTACTAAAAGAGCACCAGCATTGTACATCTATATGAAGTTTATCTCATTCTTTGGCTACACAAAATGGTGTGCACCAGTGACTGATCTGGGCAATCCACTTACTTTCCAATGAGCTTAACGGTCCATGCACCACCAAAGTACAGACCCAAAAGGGGTCCAGCCAGAAGCATCTGAGTTAGAGGATCTGTTGAAGGAGTCACGATAGCAGCTGCAACAACAGCACCAACTACTACATATCTCCATACCGATAACATCTGATCACCCGTCACTAGTCCAACTTGCCCCAGTAGAAGTTGTATCACCGGAACCTACGTACATAAGGGAAAATAAGAAGAAAAATAATGTAACACTCGTATAGGTACATTTTGACTTTTGAGGTCAAACTTACTCATACGACTTTATAGTATAAACAAATTTGAATTCGATATGATCTGGTTAGTAGTTATAAGAGAAATACTTATATTCTTGTACTACTCATATGTCTTGTTCTATTACAACATTTCCAAAGTTTACACGAATTCCTATTTTGAGGATGAACATCAGTCTGTTTGAGGTAAAGATTTTACCTTTGAGGTCAAACAAACTGTTTTCATATGATTTGCTCAAACTTAATGTAAAATGGTTATAAACAGTTTCCATAGTTTTTAACTAAAAATGTCAAATTCATAGATGGAAACTGGTATGTTTGACTTTATAACTCAAACTGATAGAGAGATAAAGTAGTACCTGGAAAGACAATCCTGTACTGAACATGAGTACCAAAATAAACTCAAAGTATTGGTCAATTGACCACAATGATTCAACAACCCCTTCAGCATAGTTAACAAAGAAATTTAAGGCCGCTGGAGTGAGAACTATGTACGAAAAGACGATCCCAGTGTAAAAAAGTATTGAGGATCCTAGAACAATTGGGGCCAAGAACTTTCTTTCTGATCTTGTTAATCCAGGTAGAACGAAAGCTATGATCTCATAGAGAATCACTGGGCTTCCTAAAAGAAGGCCACAATATCCAGATACCTGCACACCAGAAGATAGAATTATTCTTGATACATATTTCGACTCACACGTGTAATGAGGCTAACGGACTACAAGAAAAGGCATATATATCCTAAATTGGTATCTTGGTTTGAAAGGTAGAAGAATTTGCAATAATTTAAGTCAAGGTTTAACCTTAAACATCCAGCTTGTAATTGTATCTAATTATGGAACAATGAAACAACGAGAATGTAAGACATGTGTTCGGATGTGCATTTTAAAGTAATTATACAATATTGAATAAACAGAACTGGATAGTCAACCATAAGCTTTGGGTTGTAGAAGACAGTTTTTGGACGTGCTTTTACTGTTTGTCTGTTAATCAGATGTTCCGAGTGTTCGAGAAATGCTGATTATTTAGGAAACTAATAGATAAATGATCACAAATAAGAATCTTGTTAAACAATGGGACTCGCCTTATAAAGAAAGTGGAAGTCTCTGAAGTTGGGTTCAAAGAAGGAGTTAATAGGTAGCTTAATTTTCCCCTCAAATAATCAAATTTGTTGCAGCAGGTAAGACACAGATTATATGACCTAAATCCGATAATCAGAATTCTATATTCCAACTTAAGAATGTATTCAAGATAATTAGCAGTTCCAAAATGCATACCCAAACACGATAAAGACATATATGTTGCGACAAGTTCATAAGGGGTTGAATAGCAACCTTTATAGTGGTAAAGAAAAACTCTCCGGGAGCTAATTGCAGGAACCGAACACCTTGGGTTCTAACCGGAGCTTCAAGAATCATTATGAGATCCTTCGAGTACACAAAGCATCCCAAAATGGCAGCCCCAACTGCTATAACCGACACAAAAATTCTATCTCGCAGCTCTTCAAGATGATCAAATATTGTCATTTCTTTGTCTTCAGGGAGGAGCTCTTTATCCGGGTACAAAAAATTATAGAGAGCACTTCCATTAGCTGAATCATCATTTGCTAATGCATCTTCTTGGATGTCATCCGCAACTTCTGAATGTACCAACGAAAATTAAGTTCAGTATAATGCCATTTCTAGTGAGTCCCATATATATGGTATAAGAAGAAACACAAATGTGAAACGAGTCCCATTTACTTCACGTGAAATGACAACAGTAATCAGCAAACTTGTGGTATGGTTTAATGTCATATATCATGCTTCATATCCGATAATTCTTACACTGTAAACTAAAGTTTTTTCTTGAATGTAGCTTCGTTGACATGTTATTATCCATTATAGTATCCTTTTTATACCTTACAAAGTGTATTAGTACATGTTGAGGTCTTATAGCTTATTAGACTTGTTGAAATATTAAAGCTTTTTAGAGTTTACTCAGATAGATAAACAACACAAGAACTTCTAACAAAACGGATTCACAATTCACCCAACAAAAAAATATACAGATTATTAACCTATTCATTCCAATATGCTTGTCATATTAGAATTCTTTCACATATATAAAGTATTTTGTCTAGGAGCATTAATAAAAAAAATCCTCCCCTGAATACCAATAGTTCTATCTTTCTCTATATATGACGTAAGGTAAAGTTCACATAACTTATATGGTTAGGAACCTAATAACCATCTATGAACACAAACTAACTGTGACAGTTATGTTCTTAAAGTCATGACCATATAAAATTAGCACTTATTGTAATAAATCAAACCCTATAAATAGCATAATTCAAGATAGTAATCCTACAAAACACCATTTGAAATACTGGAGTAATAGATAAGCCTACCATCAAATTATGATAAGATAAGATTATAGGTTATACCAATATCATTAAAATCAGCTGAAATCAAGATAAGCTTACAATTCATGCCAAGTACAAAAAACCCTATACAGTTGAGTGATTGCAACTTACAAATTATATTTTAAAATTGGGTTAAGCAACTTACCAGGCCTATCTTCAACAACTGCTCCTGAACCTCCAATTCCAAGCCTATTTTGCATATCCCTTACATCTTCAAGAGCAAAGCAAACAACTTTATTAAATTTTGTTTGTCTTTTACTTGTGAGATTTAAAGGAGTTTTTCTTTGATTGATTTGTAAAGAAGTTGTGTAATTTCTTCTCGAATTTACACAATTAAAGCAGCTGTTTGTGTTGAGATTAAGATTGTGGATTAGGGTGTTTGTGCTTCCCATTTTTCTTCAATTCTTTTATTTTTATTTATGAAAAGTTTGACTTTATTTTCTGGGAGTTTACTGAATTCTTTGAAATGATTCTGAGGTGGATGATTGGTCCTTAATTATACTACGTACATCTTTTTTGGATGACTGATATTTTTGGAGGTAATGAAAACCATTGGTACATTTTAGTAAAACATCCTCTGTGTTCTTATCGTGCGCTTTAAGTTATTTTTTCCTTAAAAAGTGCTGATACACCCCTTGATGTTTAGTAGATTATGAATTTTACCCCTTGTATTTGAGTGACGGTTTGTACTACTACTTGATTTATCATCATTAAGATATATACTACGTTTATTCACTCATGAATGAATACAACAATTTTATTATAATAATTAATGTTTCATAATAAAATAAAATGATATATCTCACACTCGATTCCTCGCTAATTATTTTGATGACTTAATTAATGCAAGTAATTATAATGTTGAAAAGGGAATATCTCTTAGCTATCACATGGGTCTCAAAATACGTGTGTTTGAGTATATATATATATATGTCTATATACATATACATATAATTTAATTGTTAATTGCAAGAAAAAATATCTCTCAGCTGTTTCAAAGTTGATTGAGCCGCAATAAAGAGAATAAGAAAAATATTTTATAGCTCGAAATAGGGTCTGATTTATTCATATTTTTGTCTAGGGTTTTCGAAAATTCAAAGACGGCCCGAGTCAATATCCTAGTGAATTATTCTTTTGATTGTTTGTTAATGAAAGATTTTCGTGTTTTTTATTCCTGTAACCGTATTTAATTTTGTTTCTTTAATTTCTAAACGACATATATATGTTGGAACCTAAAGAATCGAAAGATCAACCTATAGTCCAAGTACATGTGACGCTTAACAAATAGACCACATTTGGTACTTCGATTTATCATTATTTATATAGAAAGTAGTTTTAAACAGTAATTAAAATTAAAATGCAAAAAAGATGCACCATGATACATGTATGTAACCACTCTAATACTTATATCAGATTGTACTCAATAATAATGTTTCTCCATTGAACTATTTCCTAATTTAGATTGATATCTTATAGTGAATTCAACTGAGTACAAACATTTTTGGTAAGAATGAAAGAATGCACATGAGTTATTGGATCTTACAAATCAAGGGTCCAGATTAATACATCAATTCTTTTTTTAAATAAGTTTTAATAGAAATTGGGTGGAGGGGTAGGATGGTAATTTTACCATCCCATTAATTTATTTCCTAGTAAACTTGATATTTAAAAAAAAAAAAACACTTCAAACCTTCGATTTAACGGTTGAATCTTCTAATTCGTCATCTAAATCATCGTTTCTTGCATCACGATTATTAGAATCATCATTCTAACGGTGAATTTCTACCGATTTCGTCTGGTGAAATCCTAACTCCCAATACCTAATCTAAACCTAAATAAATGGATATATGTGAAGAAATTACGCAAGCAACATAATCAAAATCGCCTATTAAGGTCGTTCCTCTCAAATTCGTTCCACTTGATAAGTTTTTTGGTTTAATGCAACTAGTAATCACAAATTTGGTTCATGTGTTAGTAGTTTCGTAATTGTATCACATGTGTTACTATAATGTTATCTACATTTGACGATTTGCTGTATATTTATGTTTTTATGGATATGTTTTTATGGATATGTGTAGTTGTCACCTAAAGTAGATGTATGATGAAAATGTTAGTTAACTGTATTAGAGGTTTATGATTAAGATATATGTGTGATCATAGTGAAATTTGTCATTTGGAATAAATAAAGTAAACTTGCATATAAAGTGTTCGATGAAATCTCTCAATGAAATATGATTTTACTATTGTCGTCCTAGTGATTGATTAGTGAAACGCCCAAAAATTTTTTTTAGTAAAAATACTCTTACTGATTTCCCATAACCTATATATAAGTATATTAAATCAATACCGCGCTTTAACGATTTAAATTAGACTTAAAATATCAATGTTCTGAAAATGGCAGGGTACCCGCCGGATAATACTTCTTGCCCAACTTTCTGATCAAATTACCCTTTATACCCGCCGGGTAACATGCCGGGGGTACTATCACTGATAGTACCCGTCGGGTACCAAGAGTACCCACCGGGTAGTTCATCCTGTACAGTTTTGCAACTTTTACCAAAACGGCTTTTGGTCTAAATTTTGACTCATTAACTTTTAGGTTACCAAAATCTGCACATTTCTTCTATTCAACATAATAAACATATTTTCAGTAGACACTTTCCAAATTGACAACAAACGATGATTTTGTACATTGAATCAAAAATGATCATTTTGGGCACTTCTTGCACCCTTTTCTTACAACATAACCAAGTCACCCTATTTCCATTTCCAGGGTTTTACACCAACCCATTTTAACCCAAATACATACAACCAAACTATCCCAAACCATCATTTCGCCGAGTTTAGCAAAACGACCCATTTTGACACGTTCTACTTTAAATCCAAACAACAACTTGGACGATTTATAACAAGCTAATAACGACTCGACAATTTAAAAGCGCACTTGTCAAACCTCTTTGCAAGTGAAATCCACGTTCATTCTGCATAACCCTTTGTCGCCTCTAAATTCACCCTTAGCACTTGACCCATTTGCACCTACAACATTAAACAACTGAACGGGTAAGCGTTACAATTAGTGAGCATACGGGCAATTAAATGAGTAATACACAACAACAAGTAGCAAGCAACATCTGAACCACAACAACTGCGCAAGTAACAACTAAGCAATTAACTATTGGGCAATTGTAGAGATTATCACCACTAAGCAGATCCGCTGTCAACTGTCAACTATCAACTGTCAGCTGTCAACTGTCAACTGTCAACAAGCACAAAGTGCAACAACTACAACAACTAGTACAAGGTACAACAACAAGCACAAAGTGCAACAACTGCAACAACTAGCACATGGTGCAACAACAAGCACAAAGTGCAACAACTAACAACTGCAACAACTAGCGATAAATCACAACAACTGAGGCTAACATAAGTTAGCTAATCTCTACAATGGCAAATCAACAATAGTAATCAAGAATAAACATGAAACAAATAACTTCACTCGGTTATGTGAACCTCTTGCACGTATGCAATCCGAAAATCACACAACCATTACCCAAATAACCTCCATATCACTCACTTTTGCCTCGACTACCCGAAAGCATGGGATATGAAATCGCCACTTCCTTTATGCACCTAAACAATCATCACACATCACATAAACATTCACATATAAAAAGTACTCATGCTCTCGCTTAATTTATATTAATTACACGTTTATCTCCAAATTTATGCATTTTAGTACAGCTCCAACGAGCTATTTTGGACATCACTTTTGGACTCTCTAAACCTTTCCAAAACAAACATATTTTATACCGTTACGAAGGTGCTCCAACACACTCTAATGTAAAGCTTTCATCTTTTTAAGAAACATAATACGTGCCAAGTTATAGACTTTCAAAAACATCAAATAGTCATTTTCTGCTGTTGAAATCTCAGCAAACAGCACTAAGGGACTGTTTTGCAACCTATTTTTGAACCACCTAGACATATCCATTTTCAGCAAACTTTATACCGATTTAAAGACCTTCGACCATACTTTCATTAGCTACTTTAAGATTTTTCCAAAACATTATACACACAAAATTACAGCTCCTCAAAGTTTGCCAAAAACACTTTATTTCAACTTTTCACCCAAATTACCCAACCACCCGAATTTGCAATATCGTTACCACACATATTGCAACCAACATACTAATGCTCAAATAGCACCATTTACAACTTTTCTTACTTCATTTACCATTCTTAACATTGTATGATCAGTTTGACTTTTAAAGTCAAACATAACACAATTACTAATTTAAGCATAACTCAATTTATGATTTAACTACCCTTTCCATTACCTTAAACATCATTAGTAACATCAATTCAACTCATTTAAACTAATCATAGGGTGAGCTACCTTCAATTTGCAAGAATCAAGGTAAACCCCATTTAGCTATAGATAAGCAATTGATTAATTTCATTCTTTAATTCAACTTATATTAATAACAATGATTTATAAACATCAATTAAACATAACTCACCTTTAATTTCATCTAATCCCATCATCCCCATCCTAAATCATCATTACCCTTCACTTTTTAGGTTAAATAATCAAGAATAGAACTTTATGTTGAGACATGTTTTGTGACATCAGATCTAGCTTGTTATAGCTTGTGATAGTACTTTTAGTAATTGTAATCAAGTTTGTACATTGGTTTTCAATTGTAAATGAAATATATTGCTTGGTAAACATTTTAGAGTTAAATATCAAAAAGCTAAAAAATGTTGACCAAGGTTGACTGCGAACCGAGTCAGTTCGCAGGACAAGATTGGCCTGTGAACCGAGTCAGTTCGCTGGGCCAACATGGGCTGCGAACTGAGTCAGTTCGCAGAGCCCACGAGCCTGCGAACCGAGACGAGTATATATGAAAAACTAGGTTTTCATATTCAAAAACCCCGGTCATTTCGTTTACCAGGAGACCCTGCGATTCAAGAGAGACTTATCACGTTCTAAAGGCTAGGTATTGATCGTTAACACTTGTTATAATCGATACAAAGCAGTTAGACAATTGATTCGCTAATATATTGCGAAAGAATTCGTTATAGATCCTATAACAAGTATTGAGGGATTCCGCACCTTAATACCTTAGATAACCTCGTTATCGATCCGTCACAACCGGACTTACACTTTACCTTAGGTTAGGGATGAACAATCACACTTGAATTCAACTTCCTTTATGTTTAATTTGTTGATTAAAGGCTGATTTCTAGATCTCTCTTTCTCTCCCTCTCTCTAGAAGTTTTTGTCCCCAAATTCTCATATGTATGTACATGTTTGTGTATATTGTTTTTATTTAGGTTAGTTTATATTTTAAATGGGTATTTACACTCCTAGTCCCTCGAGTCTCATATAATTTAAAGTATATCATTTAATTGGTTACTCCCGACTTATTATTTAGGTAAATTTAAAATACTAACCAACTATGTATAGTACATGTAAATTTATACAACTGCTTTTAAAATAGAGCATTTACGTATATTATAATATTACTTCAAATTTTGGGGTGTTACAATTAGCATTAAAATTTAGCATCTGGAACTGCAAAAATGCAGATTTTGAAGAGTTGGTTGAACACAAAGATTGGTAGATGTTAGTGTCACACTTGGTATTGTATTGTATCACATGTGTTACTATACGATATTTACATTTTCACTTTGTTGTATATTCTTCATAGTATCACATGTGGTACTATACTGTATTGATACCTCGTAGATTGAGATGATTGTTATTTTTTGATACCTAATAGCAATATTAATGCGCTTCCAGGTAATTTATGCCTCCTCTTTCATTCATATGTTTTCAGATATATAATTAGTTTATATTTTAGTATCACAAGTGGTATTGATCACTATCACATCATGTGTTATTGATTTACATTTACCTTTAATTGTTTTATTTTACAACTATGTTATTCTATTGACAAGTCACTTGGGTTAATTTCTCATTGATAATTTTGATACATACATATTGGAGTTAAAGTTTGGGAATGCGTGCATAAAAGTAACTCCACAGGCAGTTCATGATGTGTTTGGGATCCCGTTGGGTGGTACTCCAATTATGTCTTTACCGGACGTAAAATCAGAAATATCCATGTATGGTGGAATGGAATAAAGACTTTTCAAGCTTTCCAAGGGTGACGATCCGTCCTAGGAACACTATTTTATGTTTTTGGTATAGTTTGATCTATATTTTCAATTACGATCTTTCAATAACAGTTTTATTAGATCTCTATAGGGTTTTTAATCGTTGTAAGTCGGTTGTTTTTGATGTTGAATCATTTGTTCTCATGTACAAACACTTAGTTGTTGTGTTTAATGTTGAAATGCTTATGTTTGTAAATTTAAACTTGTGTATTTATAGTTGTTACGTCAAATTGCGATGTTTACTAACACTTGTGATACATAAAATTGTTACAAGTGAAAATAAGCATGACATGGGAAAGTTAAAACAAGCATTACATTTTTCAAAATAGAAGTAATAGCAACTTGTATCACATGTGTTTTTGTAACACAACTACATGATATCTTGTAATAATATAACATATGTGTTGTTATTACTAGCACATGTGTTATCAGATATTCACAATGACGTGTGTTTTTCTTACACGAGATATTTAATAATACTAACATATGTGTTTTGTTATAATATCACATGTTATTGTTATTAACACATACGCTATAGTAAATTTTATTACATGTGGTAGTAATTAATTTATTGTTTCTAACACACACAATGTTTGTAAAAAAAAAAAAAGAAGAGTACACTCAAGTATCACATGTCACATATTAATAATAGTGTATTTTATAGTAATGATATCACATGTGGTACTAAACAAAAAATATTTGTTAGTAACCAGTAACACATGTGTTAGCAACCAGTAATACATGTGGTACTAACTGAATCATATGAATTCACTAAGTACCGATCTTGGTTGCTGCTTTTAATTCTGAAAATATATTTTGGTATCAATTACTTTCATCTTTCTAATACACACTATATTCGTAAATAAAATAGTACAAACAAGTATCACATGCCACACATTAATGGTAACATATTTGATAGTAATAGTATCGCATGTGGTACTAACCAGCAACACATGTATTAGCAACCAGCAACACATATGTTACCAACTAGCAACACATGTTGTATGAACATACTATATTTGTAAAATATCAAATCAATTTGATTATATTAAGTTATTGAAAAACTAATTTTAGCAAGGAGTATCACATGTGTTTAGGTTGAATGTTGGATGTTGAAGCCTCGAAATCCGTCTTTATGTTCTTCAACTTTTGCACATAATTAGCTAGCTTCCGTTGATCATTTCTTATCAACTTCATGCAATTATCATAAGAAAGTATCCGCATGTGATAATAATTCTATCACATATGATACTTAAAGCATGCATGTGGTAGCAATTACTTTCTTGTTTATAACACACACGATATTTGTAAACAAACGACTACAAACAAGTATCACATATTAATAGTAACAAAATTGATAGTAATAGTATCACATGTGGTACTAACCACTAACACATGTGGTAGCAACCAGTAACACATGTGATAGCAACCACTAACACATGTGTTAGCAACTAGTAAAATATGTGGTACTAACCAGTACCACATCATGTGGTACTAACTGAATCATATGAATTCATTGACTACCGATCTTCGTGTGATACTAGTACCACATACGATACCGCACGAATTTTGTTGTGATTCGATTTCACAGAGTTTCATGATCGTCATCATAATCCAATTTTTTTTGTTTCAAATCGAATGAAATTGATTGATGAAAAAGTAGAAATCAGTAGAATCAAATTAGTACAAATCTTCAACTGTAACACAAAAAAAAAATACAAGTATAAACGATTTTATTCAACAGTTTTTGTAAAATCACATGTGATACAATAACATAAGACATGTGTTACCATGACTTAACACATGTGATACCTTAGCTTAAACATATATGATACTAAAGTGGAATCAAATGTGCAATGTGTTACAATGATATAACACACGTGTTACAATAGTTTAACACATGTGATACATAGTGCCGACATCCTTTTTCTAAGTTCTCACGCCTTATTAAACATGTAGTGTTTTTCGTATACAGGTTTATCTCTATTGCCCATTCCTTTCTTGGTATATCTCCTTACACCAAATCTATCATTAGCTCCATATCTTTCACAACAGTTGTATGCATTGTCAAGTGATAGAGGTACTTGTCCCACAACAGTTGTATGCATTGTCAAGTAATAGGGGTTGAGAACCTGTAGAAGTAGGTAAAATATTAAACTATTAATAAATACATGTGATAGAATTATATAACACGTGTATTGTTATTACTAACACATGTGTTATCATAAATTTATAATCACATTTGTTTGTGTTACACATGATAGTTAGTAATATAACACGTGTTATTATAAATAACACCTGTGTTCTCGTAAATTCACAATCACATGTATTTTTGTTACACAACCACAAGATATTTAGTACTAATCTCTGTGATAATTTCTCTGTTAGTCGCTACCCAATGTTCTTCTTGGGAACCCCGTATAGTTTCATTGCTGGTAGCTTGGATGGCAAAATGAACAAAGTTGAAATTCGTAATGATGCATGTGTTGGGATCGACCCCGATCTCATATCGCTCGTTGGAATCGATTTTCACCACAATAAATCACATAACTTTGTATGAGTCAATAATAAATCGCACAAAACGGAAAAACACGACACACACAATTTTTTCGTGAAAAACCTCTCAAACGAGAGTAAAAACCACTGGACCCGTAGGCCACTTAACATCCACTATATGAAAAATAATACAAAATTAGAGACGCTCAACTCTCGACACTTTTGAATATTCTCACACCACTCTCAACGGTTGATTACAAAAACGGAATTTGCGCCGTCGTTATTGAATCACCGAGATCACCACACGGGACGGAAGGAGACGACTCTCATAAACTCTCTCTTTTTATCTCGACCTCCTCACCAAAATCTCTAACCATAGACGCCTATTAATATAGGCAAACAACTTATTCTCCAAGCATTTTGTTACCCAAGATAACCCGATTCTCAAATCTCTCTATTTTAGGAAACTGAATCACATCTTAATAGCACGAACTGCTCACCGCATGCTAAAGTGGATTAATACAGAATTGGGAAGGTATAGTCTGATGGTCATACCATATTCAATTATATGTGAGTTCTTATTCATTTTACCGTAAATTTCGTTTCTTCTTTTTGTATAGCTCGTATACCTTCAAAAATGAGATAGTATACGATTGGAAAAACGAGCTTCTTCAATCAAATGTATCAGACCATGCACAGGTTTGTTAGAAATTCAGCAGTGTGTTATGAATATATTGGTAACTGCATCAATTGACTGTAAGGTTTGCCTTTTGATGTAGCATGATATGTGAAAGTGATGAGCTAGCCTCTATGATCAAAGCGTGTTGTGTTGGTCTGTTGGAAAGAAATCTGCGAACACAAACAGATATCGTCTGCATGAAATAAATTTACAGACGACATTGATAAGCTACTACGTTAAATTAAGGGGGATATCTAATAATGTGTATTAATCTGCTTGACAGGTTAGGTACGTAAAACCATATTTTTGTTCAACAAAAACATGATTCGTTAAATGCTACATATTTGGTACAAAATATGTTGAAGTTGAAGGCTTGAACAACTCAAGAGCAATGTTACATTTATAAAAAAATAATTTTATTAAGATATTTATTAAAAAAAATGATGCGTACCAATAATAAACTACGTACGTGTTGAATTAAATTTTAATTGTGATGGATTTTTTTAGGTTTATTCGTGACGAGGATATATTTGTCCATGATTTAGATGTGAAAGTTTTACGTATCATAATTGGTTACACTATCTTATTCTATTACTTTACTAGATTATTACCCGTGCAATACACGGATGGTCAAATGTATTAAAAAAAAATGTACACTAATTGTGCTATAAATAAAAAATTAAACTATATTTACATGATTCTAAGAAAAGAAGAAGATGATAACACATTCATATACATGTATGTGTTTAAAATCACGTTGATACTCGTAAGATTACTTATTGAGGATGATTGATGACATTATAAAATGTTACCAAAAAAATATCAGAAGGTTAACCTTCAAAGATATGGACAAAATATTTCTAAATAAAAAACAATAAACCTAGCGATTAAGGAGATCTTTATTTGTGAATGAATGAAATAAATTAAAAAATGTTTTTAAAAAATAGTGGTAGTATATCTGTGGTTGTTTAAAATGCTAATCTTGAAAGTAAAAAATGAAGATAATTGATTAAATATGCATTGACATACTTAATACATTCAAAGATCAACATATTATGCAAATAAATCTAATTTATCATGTTTAATACAATTAGTTTTCATCAGTTTTCCATTTTTCGTACATGAGAACAACATATAAACTAAAACTTCCAAATCAACCAACTATACGACAATAAAAATATTGTATTAATTTACCTTGACTTGATATGAAGAAGATTATGTATGTTACCATGGTTAATTAATTAGTTACTGGTTGAACGGATTCTATGGGGTTCATAATTAAGTTATATAATGACATGGCAGTTATTTTCTAATTGAAAGGATGTCATGCCTAATATGTAAAGGTGACAACTGTTGGGTGAAAATAAGGGGATGTATATTAGTGCGGGAAAACGGTTAAACAATTTTGGCGAGAAAATGAGGTTTAACTGATGACGTGGAGGCTTTAATATGTTGGCATAATTAGAGTCTAATATCCTTGTTTATTATTTGGGATAGAAGCTTAATTTGGGCATTAAATTAAAAAAATTGACGACTCAATTACGTTACTTGAAGCGGAAATTGCGATTTAATCAATATTTATTCATTTAATTTTTAAACCTTAATTACTGGTAGTCATTATCATGATACTTTAAGACACAATCTGTACAAATTTATTTAAAATTCAATTTTAAGAATAGAGGTGGGTTCTTTGTAGAATTGAATAAAGCTATGGAATGAGAGAACCAATCACAATCAAGCATTTCATTTTAATAGGGAAGGGTAATTATGTCATTTAATAAATCATCTACAAATGTTAAATTCAAAAAGCAGAACCCCACCCCACCCACGTACAATATCTTTTTCTCCAATCTTCTTCTCCAATTCGCTAATTAGGGTTTATCTTCATCTATCAAGTTCGTACGTCAAATCATCAAAATTAACAGGTAATTAAATCCGAATATTAATGCAATTCATAATTCGAATCACATTATCATCATCAAAATTTCAAACTGTATATCTCTGATCGCGATTTTAATCACATGTGATGAACATGAAATTCGAATGCGATTCATACTTTTTAAGGCAATCTGAACACGTGATCATCAATAGAAACGTTCTTTAGTATCACAATGATCGTGATCATCAACTAATTTTTAAAAAACGCAATTGTTGAAGTATTTGTAAAATCAGAGGTGATTAACTTGAAATTCGAACGCGATTTGTACTTTTTAACCTAATATGAATCACATGATCATCAACAGATAAATTCGTTAGGTTCACATTACTGTAGATCATCATCGATTTTTTTTAAAATGCAATTTTTAAGAATTTGTAATATCATAGCTGATGAACATGAAATTAAAATTTGATTCGTACTTTTTAATGTAATCTGAATCACGTGATCTTCATTAAAAGCGTTCATCATTAAAAAATTTAACCAATTGTACTGAACTGTGCAACTACTTCACATGTTCTTCACTAGACATCATCAGCCATATGTGATTCTGCATAAAAATCACGTGTGACTAATACATATGATGATCGTTTTATTCGAATTTAATATAGTATTTAAAATGACAGCCACATGTGATTGTGCATAAAAATCACGTGTGATCATATGTGTTACTTTGCTAACATGAATTACTTTGATGCAGATAAAATGGTTGAAATGGAGTTGAATAAAGAAATAGAAGGCAGAGAAAACTCGTACAATTCAGATGTTTGCTTTGAAGAAGGCAAAACGAGTAAAGAATTGGGACATCTAATTGTCTTCAAATCATTTGTGACAGTAAAGAATCAGAACATCTAATCTTGAAATCACATGTGATTTTTTATAAAATCATTTGTGATTCTTTGCAAATCTGTTTGTTTCAGGTTCAAAATCAACTAATGAGAACACATATGACACTGGAATTGAGGTTGGAACTCTTGGTGGAAGCATATTATGGATGCCAGATGTTGAAGAAAGTTTAAAACCAGTGGTTGGCAAAGTATTCGATACTCTTGAAGATGGAATAAGTATGTATGGAATCTACGGATATCTATCTGGATTTGATGTTAAGCTATCAACACAAAAAAGCTAAGGAGTGAGATCATATGTGAAAAACATGTTTTGTGTAGCAAAGCTGGAAACCCTACAGAAGTAAATTACAACACTTTGGATGAAAAAAACACTGATAAAATAACCAGAAATTCAAATTTGAAAAAAAGGGATGCAAAGCTCATGTCATATTCAAGTTGGTTCCCGGAAGTTCAACAAAATTCATGTTGGTGAAATTTTCAGAAATGCATAATCATATGTTGGTGGGAAAAGATTACAGACATTTCTTAAGGAAAGAGAGACAACTAAGTTACTCGGAACAAAGATTTATTGTTAAGGCGACGACGACAAATATCGGAGCTACAAAAGCACACCATCTATATATGCGGATGAAAGGTTCATACGACCTAGCACGTGGGACGGTAGTTGATTTCAAAAACATCAGGAGAGACATCAATTGTTTAATAGGAGATAGTGACGCTCAAATGCTTATAAACAAGATGGAAAACCGAAAAAAGTACGTTTTCCAATTCTCCTTTGAGTACAAAGTTGAAAACAGCAAATTGTGTCCATTGTTTTGGGCGGATGAATTGGCTAAATGCAACTACTTGGAGTTTGGAGACATCATCTCATTTGATGCAACGTATAACACAAACAAGTATCATATGTGATTTTTTTTGACAAATTAGATTATTAATTAATCACAAGTGATATATCACTGTTACCTTGTAATAAATCTGATGTTGAAATTAATCACAAGTGATGTTAAACAGCAAAAGTAATTTTCCAGATAACATCATGTGTGATTTTTTGATAAAATAAGAAATCACTTTTTCACAGATGACAAAAAGTTAAGTAATCACATTTGTTGTTCCTTAATTAATCACATTCTCATAATATCACATGTGATTATTCATAACATCACTATGATTTTTCATAAGATCACAAATGATTTAAACAGAAATGTTAATTTAATAAAAAATTGTGGTAGGTACAATATGGTGTTCGTTCCATTCACTGGAATTGACAACCATAGAAAATGTGTTACATTAGGCGCTGGAATGCTCAGTAAAGAAAATACCGACTCATACAAATGGTTGCTTAATGCATTTCTAAAAGCATTTGGAAAGCAACCAAGAATTGTCGTTTCAGATCAAGATGCAGCTATGAGAAAAGTTGTTGTTGCTGTTTTCACGGAATCAAAACATAGGTTGTGCATGTGGCATATCACACAGAAGTTACCATATAAGGTATGCCGTTATTGTAATTATAATTCACTAGTGTCAGTTTAATCACATGTGATTTACCATATGTATAATATTTTTTTACTAATGATAAAAAATTGTTAACATCTTGCAGATTTGTTCGGGTATATTGTAAAATACTGATTTTAAGAAAAGATTGAATAAAATTGTTTGGAATATGTACATTATACCAGCAAAGTTTGAGGAGAGATGGGAAAAACTGATGGAAGATTTCAACTTAAAGGAAAACAAATGGTTGAAGTATATATACGGTATAAGGGACATATGGATACCTGCATATTTCGGAGAAATGAAGTTGTGTGGGCTGATGAGGACAACGTCAAGATCTGAGAGTGAGAACTCCTTCTTCTCCAACTTCACGAATCGAGGATCAACATTAGTCAATTTTATGATTTGTTTTGAATCCGCAATGGAAAAACAGAGGTATAGGCAAGAGATTTTAGATCATAAGACTATAGAAACAGATCCTAAGTTCAAAACACCACTGAAAATCGAGAGAATGGCGGCAAAAGTTTATACGCGTTCACTGTTTCTGCTCGTGCAAAAGGAAATATACGAATCTGTGTGGTCGTGTTCATTTAAGTCTGTAAGTTTGGAAAAAGGTAGTGAGTCATATTGTTAACGCCAAAAAAAGATTAAACAAAAGCAAAAGAACAAGAAGAAAGTTGCAGAAAGAAACTGAGGTGACTGCCATCATAGAAAATCAAGAAATAAATTGCAAGGTTTGTAATTTTAATTCAATAATCATTGCTGATCATGATTTAAGCACATGTGATTTTCATATAATATAAAAATGCATAAAAAATCACAAATGATTCTGTAAAATACATCACTTGTGATTTACATAGTACTGGATGTGTTTATACATACTAAATCACGTGTGCCTTAAAGTATGAATACCTTTCCTAATATGTTTTTAATTTCCCATGTGTATGAAGGTGATACGTAATACAGAAGATGGAACAATTGTTTGTAGCTGTATGAATTTTGTGCTTCACAGCATTCTTTGTCGACATGCATTTTTCGTATTGAAAAACTGTAACGTTGAAGAGATACCGAAAAAATACATATTGAGGCGTTGGACAAGAGATATAATCACGTCTAAATTGAGAAACAAACGAAAGAGATATGCAGAGTCAAATGAAGAGATTGATAAACTTGCCAATGAAGCAACAAGCACAGTCGATGAATGCATTAACATGTTGAGCAAACACGAAGATAATTTCAAGGAATTTGTACAAAAGCTTAAAAGGCTCAAAACTGAAACTGAGAATGATTTGCCAAGTATACCTTCAAGGACAAAAGAGGACGTTATTAAAGATTTGGTTGGGATTACAAAGCCAGTCACTGTTGAAGTTGAAAATCCAGAAATTTCAAGGAACAAAGGATGTGGAACAACAGATCGATAGAAAAGTACAAAAGAGAAGGTAAAAGAAGGAATGAAGAAGAAAAAAAGAAAGTGTGGAAGATGTGGGAAAATGACAAGGAATCATGAGAAGAGGAACTGTGAGAAAGTAACAAAAGAAAAGGCAGAGAATAAAGAAAAGAAGAAGGCAGAAGAAGAGCCAAGAGCAAAAGAAAATCCAATTAGAGAGCATGTTTTGGTTTCTACTATAATTCACTTGTAATTTCGTATAGCAAATCACAAGTGATTATATGTTACAAAATTCATTTGTGATTTTTACCTATTAAAGTTTCATGTGATACTACTCATATGTGGATTCAAAGACGCAATTGTTGGTAAATACAAAAAATGAAAGAAATAAGAATGCGTTATTTTTTTTTAAAAAAAAAGTTTGATTGTTAGTTGTAATTTTCATTCATCTGTTAGTTATAAAAGCACATGTGATTTTGCCCTATAAATCACACGTGACTTTCCCCTATAAAAATCACAAGTGATTTTATGTTAGAAAATTCATTTGTGATTTTTACCTATTAAAAGTTCCATGTGATACTACTCATATGTGAATTCAAAGACAAAATTGTTTGTAAAGAATAAAAGAATGAAAGAGTAAAGAATGCATTATTTTTTTTTTCAAAAAGTGTGATTGTTAGATGTAAATTTTCGTTCCTCTGTGAGTTATAAAATCACATGTGTCTTTGCCCTATAAAATCACATGTGACTTTCCCTTATAAACATCACAAGTGATTTTGCCCTATATTTATCCCACAAAAGTTGCATAATATGATATAAAACAATGAGAAAGAGCAATGCATCCAGAAAAATTACCATTGTTGAGATTCATAGGACATTTATATCTCAAATTGCACAAAATTCAACATATACAGAAGTAACATCATAAAGTCTACTGCAAAATTAGCAAAAAAACATATCATAAAAGAACAAGTGATTTTAACATGCACCATTTACTAAATGAATCACTTGTGCTGCAACTACAAAAAGTAATACGTGCTTTACAACCCAGAACTACCCTCAAGCCTCTCTTTACGATTTTGGATCGCATTTATGATGATATTCTCAGTCTCCTCTTTGGTGAACTTCCTATCAAACTCCAAGGCCTTCTGGTTCATTTTACACAACTGCAGATTACAGTCGTGTAAAAGCATCTTTGTCAAGAATTTTATCCTTAGCCTCAGCAACTGCCTTTTCCGTCCAACCCCCTCAGAATCAAGATTTATATTCCAATTTGCCATAGCTTGACCATTAAATCTTTCCATATGAAGCATAGTTAATAAACCACAATCATGTGTATTGAACAATGTCCTACACCTCATCTTGAAAATTGAAGGCTTTTTGATGTTCTGTATGGTCTTGGACTTGGGATGATCGTAAGTCTCCAAATGTCGAACAAACAAATAATGCTGCAACAAATCACATATGACTTATATAATAGAAATAATCACATATTTCATTTAATTACAGTATGATTAACCACATGTGACTTACCACCAATTCACTGACTTCCTTATACTTCACTGCATAATCATCACAGGCAGCACTACCATCAATTATTGAAAATCCAGATCTTTTAAGGTTGAAAACCAATAGAAAAAAGTGATCTTTTACACAAACAGGAAAGAACACCTGTTTATAATTAAAAAGAAAATTAACAAGCTTATAAAATGTATGAATAAAAACTAAATGTAAATAAAATAAGAAAATGCGTACAATCAATGAAGCATGTAAAAACAATCTTGAAAATTTTCCATCTGACTTAAATTGTTCTTCATAATTCAACACAGCCGACCAACAATCAAGGAAATTTACAGAGAGCCACAGAGACGGTGCCAAGGTTTCCATTTCCAAACGAGGTTCTTTTTGTCCTTTCTTGGTTTGAAAAACTATTTCACTATTAAAAAAAAAAGATAAAAAGCAAAATGTATAGCAAAAGTCACATGTGATGTATATAGACTGAATTAAAAAAAAAGAAGTTTAAATATGATCTTACAACTTATCTCCAATCATAGAAAAGATGCTGCTGGAAAGACGCATTTCCATCTTTGTAACGTGATCTACGATTTCCGTCTTTCGATTCATGTAAGGAGAGCACAAATACCAAGAAGGCTTCGAAACCCGTTTATCACCAGCAACAGGAACATCAATAGGCATCGGAGTCTCTAAAACATCAGTAGCATTCGGGTTAACACCAACCTTTGGATCATCACCAGTCTTCGATTTAACTTCTAAAACAGGGAAATTAGGTGTGGGTGTATCAAAATCAACCTCACTAGGAAAAGCCTGATTTGAACCAAGGGGAAAACCAGAAAAAAGTAAGTCGTAATCATCGGGATATTTGAAGGTGTCTTCTATAAAGAAAAAAGTTGTCATTTCATAAACCTCAAAAGCTACTAGATCAATTTGAGAAAAACTCTCCTCCCAACATGGAACAACCTCTAAGTTATCTACATATTTATCATCAGCCACATCATGATTATCAATTTGATTATCCTCATGCCCCACATTCTCACCATCGTCTCCTCCGTCTTGATTCCCACCTTGTCCATCACCTTCATCACCACCTTTAGAACCATCTTCATTCATCTTGCTCTCGGCATCGTTATTAAAATCAGATCTCTCTTTTTCCATTTTGCTATCATCATCTTTACCAAGATCAGCCGCAGATCCCGAGACAGTCATAAAATTCTCGATTCCAGAATCTCTCTTGTTACACATTTGATCAAACTTCTCACGAAGTTCAATCAACTTCTCAACATTAGGATACTTCTCAAAAGCTTCTATGAAAGAGAGCTCAATATCCGACTTTGCTTCTAAAAAGTCAGACAACTTCTTTTCAATTGTTTTAGAATAACCCTGCAAAAAATGAAACGTATAAAATATTATAAATAAAAATCACATGTGACGGTATGACATAATCACACATGATGTTATGAAACTAATCATGTTATTTTATGATCAAAATCATATGTGATATATTAAATATTAACACGTGAGTGTTTAAAAATAATATGTGAGTCAAATACATACAGTATCGGTACTAAAAGTATACTAACAAACAATAAAAATAATAAAATAACTTAAAAACGACACCTCTAAGCTTTCTCCATCTTCTGAAAATGGCCCCAAAAGCTCCAATTTTCCAAAAGCACCCAAACTAATTTCTTCATTCGCTCGTTTATTCAAATAATGAGAGGTCACTGATTTTATAGCAGGACGTGAACGAACAACATGGAACTTCAAAGACTTTGTCGCATCAAGATACAAAAGCTAAAAGATAAAATAAAAACATGATTAGTTTCTAACTAAAATTAACTTAGACAGAGATTAAATAGTCAACAGAAGCAATACAAAAAGTGAACGAAGGCATTAACTTACAATTAGAAATGTAATTGGACTGTAATAAAAAGAATTCGGATCATCCTACTTCCAATTCAATTTGCTAGTCTTCAAACAATCAATTACGAATCCACACCAATCAAGCTTCTTAACTTCAACCCCTTCCCTTATTCTACTAAGTAATGACAGTGAACAAACACCTCCGTTTCCACACATACACATTGTATTTACAAACAACACCAGAAAATTAAGAAGAAATATAATTCCAGCATCATCGGCATCTTGAATCGCGGTAACAATATGGCTAGCTCGGATTTCTTTAGTTTCAAACTGATTGAACCAGTCGACAACATATAAATCAGTAAGATCCCTCTCTGGCAACTCCAACACAGGATCACCACCGATCAGAATACCTAAGATTTCATGCACTAATTCTTTGGTAATAGCTATTGAGCCTGAATCCAACTTGATTTTCATTCGTCTATAATCAAACCAATCAACCAAGAAGTGTCCAAGTGCGCCAGGAAGATTACCTTCAAGAGGAAATTTAATCATGGATCCAAAGCCTATATCTCGTAAAAGCATCTTTTGATCATTTTTCAGGTTACGTGTGGCAGTAAACAATGGCTTTGATGTGACCCTCGTACGCAACTCACTAAAAAGATTCTCAATACTCTTCTTCTTGATTTTCTGTCCGTCTTCAGTCCCTTCTTCTTTCACTTTTGATTTCTTTCTCGATACAACAATCTTACCACTTGTACCTGCATCATCAGCAAGCTTCCTCTTAGCAGATTTCAGTTTCTCAACTGCGAGTTCTTTTTTCTTTTTCAAATCAACGACACTCTTCTTGACAACGGTTTTCTTCTCATTAGCTTTCTTCTCGGTAATCCTATTATCAATAATATTCTTTGTAGCTTTCTTCTCGGTGGTCTTCTTCTCAGGAATCCTCTTATCAGTATCATCTTTCTCTGTACCTCTCTTCTCAAGAAGCTTCTTCTCAGGGATCTTCTTTGCAGGAATACTATTTGTAGTAACATTATTCTCAGCAAATTTATCCTCGAGAATCTTCTTCTTAGCAGCTTTGTTGACAAGTGTTTTGTTGACAAGTGATGACGTTTCTTTAGAAGGAGATAATAACAATTTTTGTTCGATTATAGACGACTTGGTAAATCTCCTTTTTAAAGGTGACACTTGTTGTGTATCACATGTTTTTTTTAGTTATTCATTAACAGACAGATTACTGTTTTTTAACATAGTTGCTGCTTCAATCACTACCCCCGTCAAAAAAAATTTTATAGGTAATTTCATCCTAGAATATCTTTTCGTAACTTCCTTGGCAACTAACAAAATCACATGAATTAACCTAATCAAAATGATGAAGTTCATAAAATATGATTTAAAACATCAATAATCAATATTCACTAATGATATAAAAGAAAAATATTAAAATATATCAGCAAATTACCTATGATTATCCTACGACAAAAACGTTAGCTACTAAAAACATCACCTATGCAGTTTGCATATGAAATTTCACATATAATTTGCACAAAATGCAGTTTGTTATTTATCAAAGCATGAATAATCAAATAGTCACTTATGATATAAACTAAACATAGAAATATAACTGTTATAAATCATATATGATTATCACATAACAAAAAAACCTTAGCTATTGCAAAAATCACATATGAATTAAGCACAAAACTAGCTAATACTATAACAAATCACACATGACTTAACATACATGTAAAGCATAAAAAAGTTAAAATTCAAACAACAGAGATTTCATAACATGTACTTTTAAGAAATGGCAATGAACTAATAGCTACAGTGAAGAGAATCATATGTCATTTGTAAGCAAATATAACTTATAAAAGCATAAGTGAAATTAGTAAGCAAAGCATAAAAATGTACACTAACCTTTAAGAAGATTCTCAACAGAAGCATCAAATATATGATTTTGTTCTTCCAAAACTGAAATAATAAGAGGACATTTTAATCAACAAAACTTCAAATCAAAAATAGATCAGTAAAATAACAATAACGATACAAAGTCATGAAGAAAACGTTATAATAAACAAAACTAACTTATAATGATGATAGTAACAAAAATTAAAATCGAAAATAAATTAGGTCAAACAAGAACATATTACCTGCATTTGCAGAAGGAATGGAATCAACAGGAAACGATGTAGGTGGAATCGTTTTAATATGGCTAGATTCAGCCATAAGATGCACAATATCAACGTAATACAAAAAAACAAGCGAGAAACTATAATACGGTACAAAATTAAGTACAAAACTTCAACGCAAACTGATTCACTGTGAGAATCGAGTAATGTGCGAGTGTTAACAAGATCAATTTGAAGATTATGGATGATTTGTGAGAGAAATCAGAGAAAAGCATGAGTATTGAGACATGTTTTGTGACAACAGATCTAGCTTGTAATAGCTTGTAATAGCTTGTAATAGTACTTTTAGTAATTGTAATCAAGTTTGTACATTGGTTTTGAATTGTAAATGAAATATATTGCTTGGTAAACATTTTAGAGTTAAATATCAAAATGCTGAAAAATGTTGACCAAGGTTGACCGCGAACCGAGTCAGTTCGCAGGACAAAATTGGCCTGCGAACCGAGTCAGTTCGCTGGGCCAATATGGGCTGCAAACTGAGTCAGTTCGCAGAGCCCAGTGACCTGCGAACCGAGACGGTTATTTATGCAATTTAGGTTTCAAACTTAAGGTTAGTTTTTTTTGCCACTCCGCTGAAAGGAACGACCTGCGATTCCAGAGACTTCTCAAGCATTCCAAAGGCTAGGTATTGATAGATTAACGCTCGTTATAATCGATACAAAGCGATTGGACAATTGATTCGCTAATATATTACGAAAGAACTCATTATAGACCCTATACCTAGTATTGAGGGATTCCACACCTTAATACCGTAGATAACCTCGTTATCGATCCGTCACGAACGGGACTTACAATTGGTATCAGAGCCTACGGCTAGATACGCGTAGGTTCGAGGTTATTCGGGTTAATAACGTGTGATTTAGAGTTGTTTTTAGTGCATTACGTACTTATTTACGACCAAAATCATTCTCTGGACGTTTTTAGTTTTGTTTACGATCGAAAACTTCAGTTTTAATCGTAAAAATAACTAACATTTTCGTTTTTGGTGTTTTTCAGCCGTTTCGCGAACTGAGATTAGGGTTCGTGCGAACCGAACTGAGTTCTCGCGAACTGAGATTAGGGTTTCTGCGAACCGAACTGAGTTTCTGCGAACCGAACCGAGTTTGCGAACCGAACTGAGATTTGTGAACTGAGTTGAGTTTCTGCGAACCGAGATCACTTGCGAACCGAACCGAGATTGCGAACCGAACTGAGTTCTTGCAAACTGAGTTGAGTCTTGCGAACTGAGTTCCTGCGAAGTGAGTTCCTGCGAACTGAGTTTCTGTGAACCGAGATTCTGCGAACTGAGTTTCCTACGAACTGAACTTTCTGTTTTTTGTGACTGTTTAACTTCTGAGATTGACAAAGATGTCTGACTTAAGTAAAATGATTGAGATGGACCACGAGATTGGAAAATCTAATGTTCCACCTAAATTGCTTCGACTTGAGGATTACTATGGATGGAAAGACAGGTTTGAATCACACTGTAGATTCCATGATTTGTCAATCTGGATGTGTATCAAGAATGGATACACTGCACCTACAACTGTTGTTTAAAATGCAACAGTAATTGTACCCTACAATCGGATGAACGATAACCGGAAGAAAGACTTTGAGATTGAAAACAAAGCTCATTCTTCAATTAAAATGAGCTTACATAAGGAGATCAATCATCAATTGAAATCTTTTCACACTGCTAGATCACTCTGGATTGCTCTTGAGAAAAGATGTGAGGGTAGTCCACAAGTTAAGGCGGGCAAGAAGAATCTCCTTAAGAAGCAGTTTACTGTGTTTAAAGCTTTTAAAGGAGAAGATCTTGATGCTTATACCACGAGATTCTACCATCTATTGAGTGAGCTAGATGACCATGAGATTTTCTATTCTGATACGGAAAAACCGACAAGTTTATTGAGGGTTTACCATCCAAATGGGAAATGCATGGGGTTATGCTCAAGGATAATGAGGAGCGGTATGCCACAATGACTCTGGAGCAGGCTATTGACAAGCTCAAAGGTTATGATTTCACTAATAAAACGAGAGAAACGGATTCTGATCAATTACAGAATCCTGGGCTATATCATGGAAAATCAACTCTCTCGAATGCATCATCCAGTTCGACCACTGCTTTACTAGTTGGTGATACTGGAGGAAAAGGTGAATTGATAACTGAGGATTTGTGTTTTATCGCTTCATTTGGAAGTGAAACAAAAGAAAAATTTACTAAGAAGTCACCTCAAGGGCATCATAAAATGCCGATGAGTGTGAAATCTGCTGAACAGCAATTGTCTGTTCTTGCCTCTTTTGTTGCTTCCTATGAGAACTACATTCCGGGGAAAATCAATGATCCAACTGTGTTTGATGAAGACTATGATTAGATAGACCCTGATGACCTTGAAGAAATGGATCTCCAATGGCAACTGGCTATGGTGTCAAGGAGAGTTAAAAATTTCTTGAAGCGTACTGGTAGGAAGGTGGTAGGTAATCGACCAGGGTTTGACAAATCCAAAGTTAAGTGTTATAACTGTCAAGGTTACGAACACTTTGCTCGGGAATGTCAACGACCAAAGGTTGATGTCAGCAATGGAAGACAAGGCTCGGGAAGTTCTTTAGCTTCCAAAGCCTTGGTGGTTCAGCAGCTTGATGGTTCTTATGATTAGTCTGCTCAGCCTGAGCAAGCTCTTATGGCTAAGATAGAAAATCAAGAGAAAACTGCTGAGTCTACATCCTGTATGCCGACCGATGTGGATTATCAAGTAAGGGTGCCAGAAGTCACACCAAAAGCAAGTGATGATGATGTGCTATACATGGATTCAACTGAGGATATGAGTCCAGATGATTTTGTAGCACATATGGCTGAAGTTCAAACAGACAAGAAAAGGGTATGTATTGATATGCTTACTCTTGTTGATGTCTGTGATTTAGTTACTAATTTGCAATCACAAGTTAGCGTATTTGCTGATTCATATAATAGTTTGAAATCTGAATTAGAAATAGCTAAATGTGATGCCCAAAGGTTTAGTGAAGATAAACTAGCTTTAAAAGAAAAGATTAAGTCTGATGCTACTGATAAGACCAATCTAAGAGATACAATAAATGAACAATGTGTTAAAATAGATGGCCTTTATTTAGATCTAAGAGACTTAAATCAAAACATTGCTAATAAAGATAAGGAGCTAGCTGAGTCAAAATTGAAGTTAGTTGAGCTTAATCGTAAGTTTGAAAGTTATAGAACCTCATCTTTAACTATGGACTCTATAATTGATGCTCAACGTAGTGTAAAGGATAAGACTGGATTAGGATACACTGATGTACCTCCTCCTTTTAATTCAAACTACACTACTTCTGTTGACTTAGAAATAATGGATGTGGATACTAAACCTGAGGATAATGTAACTAAAAAGTCTGAAATGTTTGAGACACAGAAGGTTGTTCATAAGGATCCATCATCTGATGTCAGTAAGAACACATCATTCACTAAAGTACATTTTGTTTCGAGTGGAATGATGGTTGATACTGATATGAATGATGAGATTATTAAGGAACAAGAAAATACACCTTTAGTGTCTAAAACTGAGGCTGAAAACGAAAAGGCAAAAGTGGTTAAGTCACGTAAGCAGATATCTTGCTTCAAATGTCACCAAAAGGGGCATGTGGCTTCGTGTTGTCCTAACAAGAAGTTGGAAGCATCACATAAGCTCGTGAATAACTATGAGACACATAAAGTCTCTAGTTCAAATGTAGACAGGTTAGGTACCAAACCGGGATTTGGTAATAAACCTGTAAACATTCTGAAAAGAGATGTTCCACATAGTGTCTCTCCGCCTAAACCTAAATGGCCTTATACTCTAAATGACATCAAGCCTAGAGATAAGACTCCGTCGAGATTTAGGACTCCAAGTAGAAACCATAGTCAATTTGAAAGTGGTTCTACTTCACGTACACATAGAGTTGATTATGTGCCTAAGAGGTTCTTTACTCACTCTCCTCAGAGGCATAGGACTTCAGATCATCAACAACCTCAAACTTCTTTGCCAGTTACCAAGACTATTGACGATAATAGTTATGGTTACTTTAAAGAAGTTCAGATTGTTGATGATAAGGGACAAACCAAGACCGTAATGGCTTTGGTCCCTCTTGAGAACTAATTGCGTACAACGTGTCATGTGCAGGAACAGACTGTGAACAAGGATAGTTGGTGGTATGTAGACAGTGGATGTTCTAGGCACAAGACATGTGAAAGAAGTCTACTGAAGGACTTCAAAGGTGGAATGAAACAGCGAGTTCACTTCGCTGGTGAGAAAGGAGGAGTAATAATTGGGAAAGGAAAAGTTTCAAATGGAACTTTGACTCTAGAGGATGTGAATTATGTTGAAGAACTAACTCACAACCTAGTGAGTGTTTTCCAAGTCTGTGATAAAGGTCATTCTGTACATTTCAATGAGACAGAAGCCTTAGTCCTGAAGCCGGGTTTCATCATCCCAAAAAAATGGATATTAATGAGGGCTCCAAGGAAGAAGGACATCTATGCCATCAACATGAGTGTTTCTAATACTTCAATGGAGTCGACATGTCTTTTATCCAAGGCTTCTGAAGCAAACGCACTGTTATGGCATAGGAGAATGGCTCACCTGAACTTTCAAAAAATGAACTATATAACCAAGATTGGGTTAGTTCTGGGTGTACCACAAAAACGTTTCGAGTCTGAAGATAAGTGTGTTCCTTGCATGAAAGGAAAGCAGCATAAAAAACCACAAAGATCTAAGACTGAAAACTCAATCTCCTCGCCATTCGAATTGCTGCATATGGATCTCTTTGGCCCAATAAGCAAGAGAAGCATAGGCGGCAAATGGTACTGTTTAGTTGTCACAGATGATTTCTCTAGATTCTCTTGGGTATTCTTTTTGGGATCTAAGGATGAAACTCCTGGTATTCTTATGGAATTCTTAGATCTAATAGAGAATGTCTATAGAACACAAGTTAAGAGAATTCGTAGTGAAAATGGAACAGAGTTCAAGAATTCAACGTTCAATGTCTATTGCTTAAGCAAAGGGATACAACATCAATTCAGTGCACCATATGAACCTCAACAGAACGGTGTTGCTGAAAGGAAAAACATAACGTTGATTGAAGGAGCTAGAACAATGCTTGCAGATTCAAGGCTTCCGGTCATTTTTTGGGCAGAAGCGCTGAATACAGCATGTCATGTTCTAAATAGAGTTCATACAGTTAAAAAGCAGAACAAGACTTGTTATGAGCTTTTGAACAATAAGAAACCTAACTTAAAAGGGTTTGAACCCTTTGGAGTTTCATGCACTTTACTGAAGACTAGTAATCAACAGAAATTTGGTGAGAAGGCTGACGAAGGATATTTCCTAGGTTATGTGCCTAATTCTCCAAACAAACATGTCTTCAATAAAGCTACGGGACGTGTGGAAATAGTTTATAACATTGAAGTTACGAGCTACACACATGACGTACATAAGGGATTAGATTGACAATTCGACTATTCAGATCTCTTCAAGTCTTTTAATGTCCCAATTAGTGACTACAAAGTTGACTCAGCGATTTCTGAGCATTTATTGTCGAGAGATGGGGATATTGGCTCCGCACCAACATCGTATATTCCTAGAAATACAACTTCGGTAGATCCTAATCGTGCATCAACGAGTGCCACACAACAATCTTCTGATGAGGTGTATAGTTCTAATGAAGATATGCCACCATTGGAAGTAATTGGCACTAATCTAGAAGATGAATTACAGTTTGAACCGGTGACAACAACAAGAGTTAACAAAAATCACCCAACTGAGAATATCATTGGGGATCCAAATGCATCTGTTCAAACTAGAATTGTATATCTGGGTACACTAGCCTGTATGCTGAAATGAAAGAGATAGGGGTTATAAATCTATGTCTATATTCATGCTTTATCTCACAAGTTGAACCTAAGAATGTCCAAATGGCATTGAAGGACAATTCGTGGGTAGAAGCAATGCAGGAAGAACTGTCTCAGTTCTCAAAACTGCAAGTTTGGGAGTTGGTTGATTTACCAGTTGGTGAATATCCAATTGGAACTAGATGGGTCTTTAAGTGTAAGAAAGACGATCGGGGAATCGTGATTCGCAATAAAGCTCGTCTAGTCGTTCAAGGTTTCAATCAACAAGAGGGGATTGATTACACTGAAGTGTTTGCACCTGTGGCTAGGCTTGAGGCAATTAGGTTGTTCTTAGCATTTGCAGCTTCAAAGAAAATGAAAGTTTATCAGCTGGATGTTAAAAGTGCCTTCTTGTATGGCAAAGTCAAAGAAACGGTGTATGTTTCTCAACCACCAGGATTTAATAATCCACATTATCCAGATAGAGTATATCGTCTTGATAAGGCTCTGTATGGATTACATCAAGCACCAAGAGCGTGGTATGAAACACTATCAACTTATCTTCTTGAGAATGGTTTTATAAGAGGAAGAATTGATAGTACACTTTTTGTGAAATGGAAGAAACAGGACTTTCTACTTGTTCAAGTGTATGTTGATGACATTATCTTTGGGTCATCTGACGAAAAGATGTGACAAGAATTTGAGCAAGTTATGAAAGGCAAGTTCGAGATGTCTGCTATGGGAGAGTTGAACTTTTTCTTAGGGTTACAAGTTGACCAAAAGAAAGATGGATTCTTTATTCATCAGTCTAAATATACACATGAGCTATTAGAACGTTTCAAGATGGATGAATCTCGTATCTACAAGACTCCTATTCCAGAAAATCACGGACTCGGTCTCGATACATCGAGTGATCAGGATGTAGATCCTACTCAATATAGGGCTATGATTGGATCACTAATGTATCTGACTGCATCTAGGCCTGACATTATGTTTGCTGTTTGTATTTGCGCAAGATATCAGGCTAATCCGAAAGAGTCATATATGCAAGCTGTAAAAAGAATCTTTCGTTACCTCAAAGGGAAGCCGAAGCTGGGACTTTGGTATCCGATTGAAGGAGACTTAGATTTTGTCGCTTATACTGATTCGGATTATGGTGGATGCAATCAAAATAGAAAGTCTACGACTAGAGGATGTCAATTCCTAGGAGGTAGACTTGTGTCTTGGCAGTGCAAGAAGCAAAGCTCAGTTGCCATTTCTACATGTGAAGCTCAGTATGTTGCAGCTGGCAGCTGTTGTTCCCAAGTATTGTGGATACAACAGCAACTGCGAGATTATGGGCTAAACTTTACCGATACTCCTATGATGATCGATAATGAATCGACGATCTCTATAACCAATAATCCGGTAAAGCACAGCAAGACGAATCACATTGATATTCGTCATCACTTTATTCGGGATTGTGCCGAGAAGAAGCTTATTAGGTTAGTCAAGGTTGCCTCCTCTGACAACTTGGCAGACCTATACACTAAAGCTTTCGACAGGGCGCGCTTTGAGACATTAGTTCAACTAAACGGAATGAGGAATCTAGAATAACTTGTCTTCCAAAGGTTATGTAATAATTAGTAGCATGTTTGGCTTATTATTTTTAAGGGGGTTGGCGTATGGCATTCATTTGCTTGTTACCTGAGGGGAATCGCCTCCTATAAAACGCAAAAAGAATATAAACCATAAAAAGTTTAAGTTTTTATCTGCTGGGAAATGATAGTACATTAGGAGAATAAGCTTAACAATAATAAGTATAAGTCTTAAGTTAGATGTGTTAGTAGATTCTGGTAAGTCACATTAACGTTAAATCTTTACAACCAGGACGATACTTATATTTATTTCATTATACACCTTTCTCCACACGTTATAATTGGATAAGAATTAAATTAAGTCTAGACACCTTCATCATATGATGTACTGGTAGGCAAATTATGCTATGACTTCTAAGCATTTAAAAAGGTACTAATTCTCATGGATGTTATCTAGTGTGAACTACTATATGATGTATGACATAAGTCTTAATTGTGAATAATGGTAGAGCCATACACTGTTATCAAGAAACTATGAAAATATGAACAGACAAATAGTTAGAAAAATGGCTATTAGCAAAACTACTGGTGACTCTGTTGTACTAAGTACAGACCTGAAACTTTTAGTTTTGCCATTGGTCTCAAACTTGTTTTGCTCATACTAAGGGATCTTCTGTTGTACTAAGTACAGATCTAGAACCACTAGTATCTTCAAAATATGTTTGATGTTTGTCAAGCCTTAAAATAACTCAATGATATGTTATATGTTACGAAAAGTGCATCATTTAGTAACCTCTACCTTGAATGTAAAAGATACAGTGTTATGTGTTATACTTGATTTCTCAGTATGTCGTATATTAGGACACATTGGTTAATATGCATATTAACAATAAAGGTTTGCTTGGAAATCAGTGTATAATTTGTTTATGTGGATCATAATATCAGTAATCGTCTTGAACTGTCAATGACAAATGAACGTTCACTTTGGTGGATAATTCGTTCTCATTAATATAAAAGTATGTTCAAAGAACGTGTTATATCATGTGGAAAAGGTAACTAAGTTATAATCTTATAAATATAAGTTCATAAATGGTTAAGTTGTAATTTTTCTGTAACTTATTTGAATTTCAGGATGTATGTATACTAACGATCTTCTTAGACTTGTTTAATAAATATTAAGATGCAGCTTATTCTTCCTAATATGATCCCTAAGCAGATAAATCCTTAACGCCAAAAATATGTATTGTTTATCTTATTTAATAAAATGGTACTTGATACCACTCATTAGTTTGATTATTTATTTATTATGTCTTGTATTTTTGTTTGTGTTTATCCTTTGGAATTAAGTTAAAACTGAAATTTTTCGTTCCGTGTTGAATAAATGTGAAAAAAACGCAATGGAAAGTTTAATATTTTGACTTGTACAAATATCAATGACTTCAATATTTAAAGCTAAATTCGCATTTTTTGTCAAAGTTGCGAAGTTGACCAGTCAAAGTTGCGAATCGAGCTTAGAGTATAAAAGGGACAAGTCAACGAGTCCAAATCTCACTTTCCAAATACCCCCTGCGAACCGAGATTTTACCTCTGCGAGACGAATTTTAGCGAACCCAAACTGAACACCTTTCATCTTTGATTTTCGAATCTTAAGAACACGGCCAGATTTTCACTCCGAGGATTTGAAACAACTTTCGATTACGCATCTTTTGAAGTAAGAATCACTCGATTACACCGTCTAATTTGTGTCTAATCGATCGTTTATGCTTTGAGTGTTTCGGTTTAGTTTTTTCACAGATTCTTAATCGATTAGTGAAAGATATAACATAACACTTTTAGGTGATGTTAATCGGCCTATAATGACCGTGTTTGTATTCTTTAAATTCACATAAACTTGTTCGATCATCGATTTGGATCTTGTTGTTTGGCCCACACGCTCCTGTGAACCGAGAGTAATCTCAGTTCGCAGCGAACCCAGAACCCTTAACTTGCGTTGATCTGCGAAGCGAACCCAATCGGGTTGACTTCGCTTGACCGAAGCGAAACCAAATGGTTTGACTTCCGCTGACTGTGAAGCGAAACCAAAAGGTTTGACTTCCGTTGACTGCGAAGCGAACTTAATGTTTGACTTTACTTGACCTGCGAAGCGAACTTAAGCATTGACTTTGGTTTACTATAGCGAACTGAAATCAAGTTGACTTAGGTTGACTTTGCTCATGAATTAAATTCTTGCATTTTAATTTGATTTGCGATCTGAACGTTTGACTTAGTCAATATTCAGTTTACAAATTTTAATATCTTCGACTTGTATTCGATTTGAGAACTTTATATTTACAAATAAACTACAAGTTGCGACTTTTAATTATTAGTTATACGTTTAGACTTAAGAACTTACGTTTATAAGTTAAATTTGTATAACTCTACGAATTTTACATGTTAGACTTGTTTTCGATTTGAGATCTTTGTGGTTACATATAAAATACAAATTGCAATTGTTAATTATTTGTTATATGTTTCAACTTAAGGACTTGCAGTTATAAGTTAAATGCATATAATATTCGAATTTTTCTCTTTCATATCGAAAGACTTCCGACTCATATGTAGTCGTGCGGCATGTTGCGATTTTTATCGGCGGTATGATTTTTCAGATTATCTACTAGGACTTACGAATTGTATATAATTTAGAGAATATAATTGAAAATTAAGTCTCGTATGCTTAATCGTTCAATTAAGTTCAGTAAATTAAGTTATTAATTAATAGTAAACGTCGATGTTTGGTGATCATTTTTGTTCACAATACATAAACGTTTAAAATTAATTAATGTTCAATAAGATGTCCTATTATCTGAGCTAACTGCCATTTGTGTACATCTTATGATTACAGATATGGCTGCTCGATCTTTCACTCCTGCTCACAACATCTTGATGAACTTGGATGTAAATGAGCGTGGTGCTGCACGTTTCATAGAGATTCTGACGTATTTAACACGTTCGAGGATTCGATATGCTATTACGGAGTCTCTGCTACTGTCCCGAGATCTTCTGGATAAGTTTTGGGAAAGTGTTGCGTATGATGGTGCTGTAAACCCTCCTGTTATTCGTACGAGGGTTAATGATCATCCAGTTGTCTTCTCTGCTGATGATCTGAGACAGATTTTACATCTGGGTACAGTTGAGCAAGAAGCCGGTCCCTCTGTGTATTCCTCTGACTTCATTGAGAGTGCACTCGGTAGAATGGGTTATTCTGGACCCAAGAGAGGCCGCCAGTTTGTGAAGGCGTTTGTGCTTGGTCAGTGGAGATTCCTATTCCACATCATTGTTACCATCTTCGGTAACAAGAAGGGCGGATACGATGAGCTGAGCCCTGAAATGTTATCTGGCTTACTGTCCCTGGTTTATAATAAACCATACAGTTTTTCTTCGTATATATTCAATTCATTTGTTGGTCAGATTACTGGCGCTGTTAGATCAAAGTTTATGCTTTATCCGCGCTTCTGCATGCTTATCATTCGACACTGCATTCCCGGTTTGAAGAATATTCAGCCAGATTTGCATGTTGACCAGATTGGACTTCGAGGTTACAATGTCTGTTTTCTTCATTCCTCTTGACGTCCAGATCAGGTCAAGCCTGAAGCATGTGATCTTTTTGGTCATCTTCTTGATGCCACTTATGTTGCTCCGCCAAACAATGGATGGTTGGATGATGGAGCTCAACCGCAAGTACAACCTCAGCCAGCAGTTGTGGCTTAAAACCCTAAGCCGCAAGAGCTTATAGAAGATGTTCTACATCAGGCTGCTCAACCTGACATTGCTGCTCAGGTTTTGCATGAGGTTTTGATATAAAATGATGATGCTACCGATCATTATTATTCAACTTGTGTGTATTCTATATACTTACTTATCATCTATTATCAATCATCATGACTAGGCTCCTGAAGCTGTCGACCTAGAGGTCATTCGACCTGAGGGTGAACGGGATCAGGCGAGTTTGGATGCTGGGCCTTCTAGTGCTTTACGCAAGGATGGCGCCACTACATCTTACTCCGATAGTGAGGAAACTGATGATGATCTTCCTCGTCCTCCTACTTTTTCGGGTATTCCTGCGGGAATGATCCGGAGGGGTTCCAAGCTGAACATGGATCATGCCTTAAAAGGCAATGGCAAAGTTGATGATCTGGATCTTGATTTTTGCTTGATTGACGAGGACACCGATGATGAAGAGGATCAACCTCTTCAGACTCGACGCAGAAAACGCATTCGTTCTGCTACTTCCCAGCAAACGATTGGCGATTTGTCTAGTCCAGGTTACCTTTATACTAATTATTATCTGTTATATGTTGTGAGTTCTGCATGCGAAACTGAGATAGATATTTCTATAACAGTTGCTCAACATACACAACCGCAACAGGCTAGACTTGTGACGCAACGTCCGAGTGCTCCGGTATCTGAAACCTCAGAGAAGGTTAGAGATACGAGTATTTATAGTTATTCGGAGATTGAGACAGTTTATTCTGTTACTTTTACTGATAACTATGGTCTAACAGGAGCCTGCTGTTGATGTTCCTATCACGATTCAGACTACCAAGGCTAGTAGAATCACAGCTCGCTTACTTCTGACAGACGTTGCAACCCAGATTGAACAACATCGTGTTCAATCTGCGACCACACCTACACCCCAGGCTACTACTTCTGTGAGAGCTTCTGAGCGGATTTCTAATTTGGAACTTCGAGTTCGGATATTAGAGACTCAGAATGCTACTCTGGCAAAGGAGCTTGTGTCTCAAGGCGAAGCCTATACTCATCTCCTGAAGTCTCATATGCTTTCAATCAAAGAGTTTGAAGATCAAAAGAAACAGCTTGATCGACTGCAAGGCCTTGTCACCAATTTATTGAAGGGCAAGTCGCCTCAGGGGGAGATCTTGATATTCAATGAGGTTTGCAGAGAAGATGAACTGAGAAGGAAGAGACGAGATGATACAGATGATGATCCCAATGCACAGAAAGATAGAGAGCCGACTGGTCCTTCAATGACTGGTGAGCTTCCTATAATTCAGGGGGAGTCTGAGCCTGCTGGGGCAAGTGGTGATGGTGGTACTGGTGCTGGTACTGCTGATGGTGCTAGTAACGTCGGTGAGAAACTCACCAAGGAATAATTTTAGATGTGTACTCTTATATTGATTGTAATAATATTTATAATCAATGAAAGACTTACATTAAAAGTCATTTGTTTTATGTTCATATAATATAAGATAAATTATATAAGATTTAGACTTGAGATGTTATATTACAGGTTAAAATGATATAAGATTAATTATATAAGATTTAGACTTGAGATTCATCATGGCAAGTTAAAATTATATAAGATTAGTAATTGATTGTGATTTCATGAATGAAATGATAAAGAAATTCTTAGATTGATTATCTATTTCAATAGAAGAATTTATATTATTTATATTTGATTCATGACATGTGTATCACTTGTAGATGAAAGTGATTCCGACACTGAAGTCGAAGGAGAAGTAGATTACGATCTAGAGGAGGGAGAGTTTGTACCTCCTGAAGATTGGACTTCTATTTCTAATGTTGGGTTAGACGAAGGTGTAGATCCCCATGCTAATATCGATGAACACATCGTGAGACCTTCAAAGACTAAAGTCGTTATTCAGGATGAAGACGGAGAAAGAGTGATTGATTTAGATGAATAACTAGATGATTCGACTGATTCTGAAGGTGATCTTCCTGATAGACTTAAAGATAGTCCGATGTTTATACCTTTGGAGAAAAAGAAAAGGGAAAAGACTAGGATTAGTGAAGTCGATATCACTGGAAAGCGAGTACCGAAAAGAGGTATTATTGGATGGTACTACGACGCAGATCAGAAGCTTTTTGCCATAAAAAGATTTGATGGTGTTCAATATTTTGAAAAGAAGCTTGCAGTCTTCAGTTCTTTGCCTAGATTTGAAATCCGAGACTTGGCTAGATTAGAATTGAATAACCCCAGTAATGATCCGTTTGGTAGATATGTTGAAAAGATTATCAAGACTGAGGGTTGGTCGATGAAGTTTGAAAGAATTAAGCCAAGAGTTGGAAAGACAATCAAACTTGATGAAAGAAGCGAAAGAACTGGAAGGCGTCGAAGAAAGAAGATATATCCAGCTGTAAAATGCATACAACAGATTCCACTGAAGACTATGCCTCAAGATATCTTAGGTAAGTTGAAGAGATGGTCTGTGGATTCTGTGACTGGTGAAGCTCTCATGTTTGAACATGATGATGAAGTTGAAGACGAAGAGAGAGAAATCTTAAAAATTTATGATCGACGACATCTAAAGAACTAATCAAAGGCTGACATATTAATGTTACACAAGAATAGGATCACTGCGATTGAAGGATGGGAAGATGTTGCTCGAGACTATCAGTCAATGGTTAAGACATGCATAAAGCTGAAGATATATGCAGGTAATAAAATTTACAAGTGATTACCAAAGACAACTTGAAGACAAAGACCTAAAAACGCTAGAGCTATTGTAAAGGGGGAGTCTGTTGATACATGTTTTGTGACAACAGATCTAGCTTGTATGTGACACCCGACACTTTAGGGTAATGATTACCTTAAGCTAGAACCATAATTACGGTATTTAGTATTTGATTAGGCTAAATACTTGTAACTACTTGTATATATTTATATACGCTTACGTGATTATTTGTAATTACGCGAAACAACCGGACGAGGTCCGACAATCTATACGGCGTTGGTGATAACTTTTCATAAATAATGTAAACCTATTTTATAAAATAAATAGTAATTATTTACCCCATATTATTGTTATTAAATAATAATATACGAAAAACCTAGACGTTTTGCTTAAAACGTAACAAACGCAACGAAAACGCGTGAATCGCGCCCGACACCCGAACGAAACCGACAAATATTTTAAGAAGGTTCAATAATGTATTTTAAAGATATTGGTTAAATTAAAATAGTGATTTCGTATCAAAAATAAAACACAAAAGTTAAACGTTAACGATTTAATTATAACGCGTGAGAATAACGTTTAACCGATCAAATAACGTAACACGGGCTTGAGAAACTATTATACAAGCCCAAGGCTTCAATTGGGCCACCCCAACTGAGCCCATCTCGGCCCAAAAACCAGCTCAACCCCTTGGCCCAAGGCCCACTTCTATATAAATGAGTATTCCCATTCTTTTACTTCCATTTTCACTCATTTTTCACACACACACACACAAACACAAAACACTCTCCTCCTCTCTCCCAAAAATCTGCCCAAGAACCCCACCACCACCACCAAAATCGGCCACCATCACCACCATAGTGTTCATCACATCTCGAAGAAGAAAATCAAGCTAAAAACTCAAGATTCAAGCTCTTCCAACAACTTCTCTTCAAAAGTCACCAACCTCTTTGTAAGAAAAGTTATTCTCTATCCAAATATCTTTAAAAATATGTTAAAGGGTTCACTTAACAAAGAAATGTCCAAAATATAACATAAAAACGTTTTTCATGGCTTAAAATGTTCAAGAACATCACATGCATTTCTGGACAGAAAAATAGTCCAACTTCAAGGAGACGTTTCTCCCCCAAAATTGACCAAAATGGACGATTCAAAAGAGAAAACTTAAGTTCAAGAAGTTAGATTTCATTTCCAAGTAGTTTCATAATTTTTGGAGTTCGTTTGATACCCGAAATGATTTTTACAAAAACATGTATACGGGCTGTCCAAAAACTCAAAAAATTCACCTTTCTTGTTTTTATCATAACTCGAGATATACACCTCCAAATGACCTGAAACCACCGCCAAAAATTCACAAATTTTGTTAGGTACAAATGTCATTTAGATAACTTTTACAAAAAATTTGTAGATTTTGCCCAGAAATCCGATCTTGTTGCATGTGTCCGGATTGGTCACTTTCTGACCTCAGGGAACAAACGGAATTTTTAAAAATACTTAGGAATACCCAAAAATTCTGGAAAAATTATTTTAAGGAACTAACATACTAAGGAACAACATAGATTTTTCTTGAATTTTTATTCGAACATTTGGAACACGAAATAAAATTTGCAAAAATGACCTGTTACAGGCCTCTGTGTCGCAGAAGCCCAGTAGTCTGCGACACAAGCCTTTGTGTCGCCAAAGCACCTGAATCGTCACATTAGCGACACAAGCCTTTGTGTCGCCAAAGCACCCGAAGCGTCACATTAGCGACACAAGCCCTTGTGTCGCCGTAACACCCGAATCGTCACATTAGCGACACAAGCCTTTGTGTCGCCGTAACACCCTAATCGTCACATTAGCGACACAAGCCTTAGTGTCGCATAATACCTTAGTGTCGCATATAGCGACACTAACCCAGTGTCGCTAAAAACACAGAATCTATACGTTTTTGGCTAAAAACCCAGCTCGACCCCAGCCAGGGGCTCTGCCCCTTGGACCCCGCCAGGGGTTGCCACCCCTTGGACCCCACTACCAGGGGCGCTGCCCCCGGACCCCCGTCATTAATGGGCTTCGCCCCTTGCCACACTGAATCAATTACCCATAACTGGAAAGTAGAAATATGCGTAACATAATTAATCAAATCTGTGTTTTCATCAAATACCACCAACGGCCCGTACATGTTTTCTAAGCACAAACGATAACTGAACAATTGGACATTTCTAATTGTGTGAACTAACTTAGGTGGACATTAACCCTCCACCTACACGATTTACATAAGTGGACATTAACCCTCCACTTACAAAGATGGTCTTTTGAGACATCTACTTACACAACCTTATACGTTTAGGACGTTAGAAGGTTGCATTTGGAAAACACGCTTTGTTTACTATTTGCTACTTGCTTACTAATATCAGGTGAGTTTCATAGCCCCTTTTTACTGTTTCTAACTGGGGTGAGAATACATACAATTGCTTTTATACCGCTATTTTTATGTGAACACAAGTACTAAACTCGATATATTGGTTGCATGAGTTGTTTTACTAATCCTGAAAGTCCCCCACATCATAGTTTGTTAGTATTGTTATAGCGTGAATGTTAATGAATAGTATTATTTGGGATTGACTTCCCCCGTCCGGGTTAGTCGCGCTAACTGGTCAAACGGACGCATTATCATTTGTTCTTACGAGTGTTGGATTAGGCACTCGCTGGGAGGCACCCCGATCATGGCACTTGATTGTGACCCGACACTACAGTTAAGCTCGAAATATGAGCTCATGGCAACAATATACACTATTTTTACATTTTTGTAATACATTACCTATCATTGTTGAATGATACAAACAGGAAATCTTGTGTTCCATACGATGTTATATCAACTCTTTACAAACCTATGAACTCACCAACTTTATGTTGACCTTTTAGTATGTATTTCTCAGGAGACCAACCGCAGTAGGTTCGCTCTAGGAGATAGCTCGAGTCGCATATTTGTCACAAACAACGGAGATTAGCTTGCATTATGATATGTTGTAATCTTGTACTAGATGCGTACTCTACTTTTGGCAAAACATATGTAAACATTGTAACTACGAAATGTAATGATTTTTGAAACGTCTCATATAGAGGTCGTTTGTTGTAATTCTTGTGTTGTGATATTTGATTTGGTCGGCGCCCCCAAGGCAACACCCTACCTTCCGCTGCCACGTGTCTTGGGGGTGCGACATTGTAATAGCTTGTAATAGTACTTTTAGTAATTGTTATCAAGTTTGTACATTGGTTTTGAATTGTAAATGAAATATATTACTTGGTAAACATTTTAGAGTTAAATATCAAAATGCTGAAAAATGTTGACCAAGGTTGACCGCGAACCGAGTCAGTTCGCTGGGCCAATATGTGCTGCGAACTGAGTCAGTTCGCAGAGCCCAGTGACCTGCGAACCGAGACGGTTATTTATGCAATTTAGGTTTCAAACTTAAGGTTAGTTTTTTTTTTTTGCCACTCCGCTGAAAGGAACGACCTGCGATTCCAGAGACTTCTCAAGCATTCCAAAGGCTAGGTATTGATAGATTAACGCTCGTTATAATCGATACAAAGCTATTGGACAATTGATTCGCTAATATATTGCGAAAGAACTCGTAATAGACCCTATAACTAGTATTGAGGGATTCCGCACCTTAATACCGTAGATAACCTCGTTATCGATCCGTCACGAACGGGACTTACAATGAGCGCAGAGGGTTTTGATTCGTGAGAGAAAGTATGGGTTCTGAAATTAGGGATTCATAAGAGTAGCAGAGAAAGTTAATATTGAAGTGTCAAAGACTGAATTACCCCTCCGCGTTTTTTAAACAAGAACACATAACAATTATAAAATAAATCTGATTTAATTTAAGCCCTTGATTTCTTAAATCCAAGGGTGGAGAAAGATTCTCCCATTCTTCAATTATTTGTTAGTCTACATTGATCTTTCCTCTTTAAGAATATGGCCCATCTAATAATAAAGGACAATTCAAATCCCCCATATTATTTATCATATCATATCTACAATACATTAAATTTTGAGTTCTTAGTTCATTAATGAAGATTAACCCTATAATAAATAATGGTAAAAAGTTCTTGGTTCATTAACGAAGATTGACCCCTATAATAAGTAATGGTAAAAAGATAAAATTATGATGGTAAAAATTGAGTCCTTTTATTATAAATGATGGTCTTAACTATTTACTACCTTATTTGAATTTTGTTACTAAATGTTAGCAATATTCAAACTATCATTCAATTCTTTTATTAGCATGATAAACTCAACAACCTTTTAATTGCAAGTTACGGTTTTAAAAAACTCATAAGGCATGCATATATTAAATAGCAAATTAATTAGAAGGTATTTATCATCTTTATAAGTGCTCCACTTTTCACATTCTTTGTAGATGATACATATTACATTTAAGTTGAGTATTTGGTATATAAATACTCAATTTTGTTTTTTTGCACATCAACCATTTAATTTAATTAGTAGCACCTTTAATCTCAAAAGCACAATAGATAGAGTAACCAATACATGAGTGAAATTAATTACATAGAAAACCATCATGGTCTTACTTACTATATGTAAACATTCTCATAGTCTCTCATACATATAATTACATATATGTGTATGAGCTATTATACCTTTAACTTGAGCTCGATTACTTTGTGGATTTGCTATTGATTGTCTAAACATGACCGATAAACGTGCTATAAAATCTTAAGTCATGGTTTTCTTTATGGTGGTTTTGATGGGTTTTCTATTCCATTACTATATTAACATACGATACAGAAATAACAATTAATCTAGGGCATGAAGGAAACTAAACCCTAAAGGATCTTAACTTAATAATAATAAACAACAAAACAAATAAATAAATAAAAAAATACTAACCTTTGTGAAAATCGAATTTCTCACACGCAGACCTTCCTTACTTGGAGGCGAGTACTCAAACCATAGCACCTCTAATGGTTCACACCCACGAACCAAAGAGAAAAATTCAACTCCTAAGGTCCCGATTAAATCGAGTAAACTCTTACAAGGAGTCGGAATGAGAAAGAGAGAATGATGTACTTTGAAACCAAGGCATAACCCCTTATTTATATAGGGAGAGGGAGGCTTAGGGTTTTTCCCATGGCTGATGTGGGATAACCTGATTCGGCCATCCAACCGCCGGTTGGATCATCTAGCCGCCGGTTGGGTTTACTTAATGCCCAAGCATCCGAGCCACGACCCGTGTCTCCAACCGCCATGCTCCAGCCGCTGGTTGAACATTCCAACCGCCGGTTGGATTTGACTTCCAGAATTTTTCCTTTTAGTTTCTAATTAATTCATCAACTATGATAAATAATAAACCAAATAATTAACCATAATATTAATTCCAAGTAATATTATCTCTCAATAATTTCTCTTTAACTGTTCGTTGAGGGCGACCCAAAAAGGACTCTACTTTTAATTATATACTTACCAATTAGTTATGAACTTGGACATTATATCCAACAGTCTCCCACTTGGACAAGTCATCAACTATTATTGGTCTAAGTCTATCCCATTAACTAAGCAGAAAGTGCCATCCAACGCAACTGCCGAACTCTGAATCATATCAAGAGACAGCCCTTAGATAAGTGATCAAATATTCCTTTGTTCTACTGATATCGTATGAAACTAAGACATGGATTTTAATCAATCTCAAGATTCAAGATTATGTTTTCTGATTTTCGATTATTTTGACTATATGAGACTACTAAATTGTGCACATCAACTTAGGCTCGGCTAGGCCTAGCACTTTAGAGTCAACTTTTAATCATTAGAGGGCTCATGATATCGCTTTTCCATTTGGCAAAAGGAACAAATAAATTTCGACTACATAGTACTAGTCAACTCATCATGTTACACCTAGCATACCCTTTATAACTGGCATTTACGCTCAACGTTTAAATATACTAAAGTATAACAGATTTGAAAAACTAGAAACTCAATGTATCTCCATTTTAAGAATAGAGGATAATATCATCTTTAAATCACTCGTGATTTTAATCCATGAAGTGATCTCTTTAAGTACGGGTCTCTCCTATACTTAAATCCCCATCAAGTACTCATGAGTGTTGCAACATTCTCCATGCTATGTCTAATCTCCATAGACAATCTACTAACACTCCATGACAGTCTTAAATCAACACTAACTTCCTGTAGTATGAACGACTGAGGAGGTTTGAGTAAAACTAATTACTCGGGAAGTGAATTCTAAACATGCAAAACGAAACACAATGACAAACAATAGTAAATGGTAGAACTCTTTTTAATAAATAAATCTCCATTATTTAATCACCAAATCTATTACATTTCAATCATTGCTATAATGTTTCAAATTCAAACTAACAACTAAAACTTTATATTATCTCTTAAACCTATGCTCCTAGCATGTTCATCGTGTTTGGACCTTGCCAGTACCTTTGTGAATGGATCAGCCGGATTATCCTCTGATCGTACATGCTTCACAATCACGTGTCCTTCTTCTACCTTTCTTCGAACAAAATGGTATTTCCTTTCTATGTGCTTTGACTTCCCATGATCCTTGGGTTCTTTAGTCAAAGCGACTGCACTTTCATTGTCGCAGAATATATCAACGGGGTCTTGTACTGTTGGAACAACTCCAAGATCTCCAATGAAATTCCTCATCCATATGGCTTCCTTTGAAGCTTCGCAAGCTGCAATATACTCAGACTCGCATGTGGAGTCTGCTACTGTATCTTGCTTTGAACTTTTCCATGTTACCGCTCCCCCATTCAATAAGAATACCCAACAAGACTGTGACCGACTATCATCTCTATCTGTTTGGAAACATGCATCACTATAACCCGTTACTCTAAGTTCTTCTTCTCCGCCATAAACTAAGAACCCGTCTTTAGTATTTCTTAAATACTTGAGAATATTCTTTACAGCTGTCCAATGACCTTCACCAGGATTCTGCTGATGTCGACTCACCATGCTCAAAGCAAATGAGACATCAGGCCTTGTACACGTCATGGCATACATGATCAATCCTATAGCTGAAGCATATGGGACTCGACTCATTCTGTCCGATTCTTCCTCAAATTTCGGACATAGATCTTTACTAATCTTTATGCCATGATGTAAGAGTAGATTCCCTTTCTTGGAATTTTCCATTTTAAATCTTTTCAAAATTTTATCCAAGTACGTGTCCTGGTTGAGTCCTATGAGACGTTTCGACTTATCTCTGTACATCTTTATACCAAGAATATATGTTGCATCTTCCAAATCTTTCATAGCGAAACATTTTCCCAACCAATATTTTACGCTTTGTAATGTTGGGATATCATTTCCTATGAGTAGTATATCATCTACATATAATACTAGGAAGACTACAACACTCCCACTGACCTTGACATATATACAGGACTCATCTTCGCTTCTAGAAAATTCAAACTAAATGACTTTCTCATGGAAGCAGAGATTCCAGCTACGAGAAGCCTGTTTAAGTCCATAAATGGCCTTTTCAAGCTTGCACACTCTTTTAGGATACTTTGCATTTTCAAAACCCTCTAATTGTGCCATAAACACATCCTTTGTTAGTTTTCCGTTAAGGAAAGCGGTTTTGACATCCATCTGCCATATTTCATAATCATGAAATGCAGCTATCGCAAGCATTATCCTAATTGACTTTATCTTAGCTACTGGTGAGAAGGTTTCCTCATAATCAATCCCATGGGTTTGAGTATAGCCCTTCGCTACCAACCTAGCTTTATAAGTGTGTACCTTCCCATCCATGTCTGTCTTCTTTTTGAAGATCCACTTACAACCCACCATCTTAAGACCGGGTGTGGTGTCAACCAAATTCCAAACTTGATTGTCATACATAGACTGAATCTCGCTTTTCCTAGCTTCCTTCCACTTGGCAGCCTTAGGGCCTGCCATCGCTTCCTTATAGTTAGCAAACTCATCCAAATCACTTAGTGTACTATCACTAACCTTGTCCTCTTCTTTAATATGGAAACCATAATAGAATTGAGGAGGATTGCTAACTCTACTACTTGTTCTGCGAACGGGTAAGGATATGTCTTCAGGTTCAACAGGTGTCACCACCTCTCGTTGAGTGTCAGTGTTTAGTATGGGTTCTTCATCGGTCGATTCTTGAATTTCTTCAAGATCTATCTTACTCCCACTGTCTTCTTAAGATATCATTTCTCTCTCAAGGAACACTCCTCTTCGAGCTACAAACACCACATTTTCCTTGGGTCTGTAAAATAGATATCCAAATGACCCCTGTGGAAAACCGACGAAAAGACACATTTCAGATCTGGACTCTAGCTTGTCCTGAGTTTCTCGTCTAACGAAAACCTCGCAACCCCAGATCTTGATGTGACCAAGAGAAGGACGTTTTCCTTTCCACATCTCATAAGGTGTCTTTGAAACCTTCTTAGTGGGTATTTGATTTAAGATATGTGCGGTTGTCTCTGATGCGTAATCCCAGAAGCTTATTGGAAGTGTTCCCCGACTCATCATAGATCGAACCATGTCTAACAGAGTTCTATTTCTCCTCTCCGCAACTCCATTTAGTTGTGGTGTTCTAGGAGGAGTCAATTGTGAAACTATTCCACAGTTTCTAAGATGATCAAGAAACTCGATACTAAGGTATTCTCCTGCCCTATCGGATCGGAGTACCTTTATCTTTCTGCCCAGTTGATTCTCTACTTCGTTTTGATATCTTTTGAATATTTCAAAAGTATCGGACTTATGTTTAATCAGATAAACATATCCATATCTACTGACGTCATCAGTAAACGTAACGTAGTAGCGATTTCCATCTTTTGTGGCGCATCGGAATGGTCCACATACATCTGTGTGTACCAAGTCCAATAGTCCTTCACTTCTTTCACATGATCCAGTGAATGGTGATTTAGTCATCTTGCCTAGTAAACAAAATTCGCATACATCATCTGATTTGATGTCGAATGATTCCAACACTCCATCCTTTTGGAGTTGCGCGATGCGTTTCCTGTTTATGTGCCCAAGACGATAATGCCACAATTTGGATTTATCAAGATCATCATACGAATCAACATTTAAAATCACATTGCTAACATATTCAACATTTTCATATACGCCTTTGTAAGGAGAAGCTTTAAAAATAAAAATACCATTTAGATAAACCAAAATATCTCCATTCTCATTATCAAATGAAAATCGATAACCATCCTTGAACAATTCATCAAATGAAATTATGTTTCTAGTCATTTCTGATGAATAACAGCAATTATTTAAATCTATCCTAACTCCAGACTTCAGCATGAGCTCGAATTTTCCAATCTTGGTCACGGGCATAAATGTCCCGTTTCCCATGATTAAATTGAGCTCTCTATGCTTCAAACTTCTACTTTTCTTTAGACCCTGTAATACAGTGCAAATGTGAGTACCACACCCTGTATCAAGAACCCATGAATCAGAAGTTGTAGTATTATGGAGTTCGATCGTAAACATACTTGAGTGACTACTCTTTTCAACCTTTCCGTCTTTAAGATCATTCAGATATTTTGGGCAGCTACGCTTCCAATGCCCCTTTGTGTTGCAGTAAAAGCACACTGCTTCCTTTGGATCATTTGTCGATGCAATCTCAGAATCAAACTTTCTTTTGGAACCACGACTAGACTTTCCAGTCTTTCCTTTCCAAGTTTTCCTTTTCTTTGCATTGTGACCAATAACCAACACAGGAGCTGCTGAGGTAGAGGGCACATCAATCTTCTTGATCCCTTGCCCAGCGGTTTGCAGCAAGTTATGGAGTTCCATTATTGAGGTTTCTTTCTCATTCAAATTCATTTGATATGAGATTATAAATTGATTGTAGACAGCTGGTAGGTGAGATAGAATTATGTTTATCGAGAGCTCAGTATCAAACATCATGTTCAATGATTCCAACCTATGAAAGTACCCTTTCATCTCCAAGAAGAAAGCACAAATAGAGACTCCAGGTTTAGGTTTGCAAGCCATGAGGGATTTAACCACATCAAGACGTTCTTTACTTGCCTTTGCCTGAAACATTTCCTTTAGCTGTTGGTTCATTTCATAAGCCCAGGTATTCTCAAAAGTGTTTTGCAATTCAGGGCTCATGGAAGATGCCATGATGCAAGACACTTTGTTTGCATCATCATAATGTTTTCGGTGAGTTTCAATCTCCTCTTGGGTTGAATCATTATCAATAGTGGGAATCTGCTCATCGAGAACATACTCCTTGTTCTCGTACCTTAGGGTAAACCTAAGGTTTCGCATCCAGTCCATATAGTTTGGACCAGTAAGTCTTTCCCTCCCAAGAACTGAGAGTAGTGAGAAGTTCGAGTTATTTGTGGAACTGGGAGCGGGAGGAATAGTACCATTTTCAGTAGACATCTATAATATAAAACAGTTTTAATTAGTATTAATATTCCTTAATTGTTTAATTACCCAATTCTAAATTAAGGCTAGGATCCATATTTTCAATTCGTTTTATGAAGAGGTTTGCCGTAATCATATCACGAATTTATATTAGGTAGACAATGCTTTTGTCAATTTCATTCTCTATGAAATTTCAAGTTCTTTTGAGATTCATTGATTCAATCAATGGCATGTTAAACTCGGATATGCTTATCTACCATTCATGATTGGGATGCCAAGGATCATGAATAAGATAGTGAACTTAACCATGCAAAACCCGCGTGGTCCCCGGCCCAAGTAGGCTCGAGAATCGCGAGTCTCACATTACCTCTCACTTATGTCCTCTCATTAATGTGCCGGTAAACCACACACGCTCCACTAATAGTCCATATGAGAGATATGCGATTTTCATGGACTAGCATACAATTCACATTTGTTATACTTAAAACGGGATTTTGTTGTAGTACTTTAAATCAATACTTTTGATCTTGACATCATCCTATCAAAAGTCCTCGGTAGCTCCATTGAACGCACAAAGAAGCGGAGAAGTAGGTCAGCGCGAAGCATATTAAAAACTCACTTCTTTAGGGAAGTAAAGCGTCCCGCCTTATACCTCTCTTATAGTTTGTTCACTATGGGTGAGCCGATTTATCAATTGACTGACAATGTATTTAGATTTTAAAAGATACATATATATTTATCATAATATATATAGATCTCTTTAAACTTTTAAAGTTAAGGGTTCTATTTTAAACATTTTAAAATTTTAGGGGTATCATTTAAACAATTCAAATATTAGTATTTACTTTAGATCCATATTAACATTTAATAATCATACAAATTTATCTATGGATATTTACGATTAACCATTAACTAAGCAGTAATTCCATGTTAAGTGTTTATATTATTAAGCTAAGGCTCTGATACCACTGATGGGTTTTCTATTCCATTACTAGATTAACATACAATGCGGAAATAACAATTAATCTAGGGCATGAAGGAAACTAAACTCTAAAGGATCTTAACTTAATAATAATAAATAACAAAACAAATAAATAAATAAGAAAATACTAACCTTTGTGTCTCCGAGCCACGACTCGTGTCTCCAACCGCCATGCTCCAGCCGCCGGTTGAACATTCCAACCGCTAGTTGGATTTGACTTCCAGAATTTTTCCTTTTAGTTTCTAATTAATTCATCAACTATGATAAATAATAAACCAAATAATTAACCATAATATTAATTCCAAGTAATATTATCTCTCAATAATTTCTCTTTAACTGTTCGTTGAGGGCGACCCGAAAAGGACTCTACTTTTAATGATATACTTACCAATTAGTTATGAACTTGGACACTATATCCAACAGGTTTTGAGTTTCCATGAAACCGAAAAATATTGAAATTTTGGGTTTTCAGTCATCATATTAAAAGATGTGCTTTTCGTACATATAAGCATTTAGGATCTTTTGTTGGATTTTGGTTCATCTTTGGTTTTGTTTTTTAAAAGTTCATGGATGTGCAGTTGTTTGGTTTATTTTGTTGTTGATTCATGGTGGGTTATTTTTAATTTAGCTTTTAGGTGGGTTATATGTATCTCATTTGGATTCGTTTTGGTTCTTGAATATTTGACAAGAAATTCATTTGAGTCGTGATTTATCAACCATGTATTTATCATTGATCGTTTTAAAAGAATATGTTAACATTTTAACTTAAATGAAGAAATCTTAGCGGCGTTATTTATTCCATCATTTTACTTAAATTAGTTATGATCAATGCCAAATATCATAAAAATAAGACATTTTCTATTCTACTATGTGATTATGTGATGATATGCATGTATTTTGTGAGTGTCAATAATTAGAGATGAGGATACCACTTAGGAATTACAATTATTCACTAGATACATCATTGTTTTTAGCTTATTTGTATATTTAATTTTGTTATATAATAATTGCAATATATTAATCCTAATCACAATAACTATTTGTATATATATATATATATATGTATATATATATATATATGTGTGTGTGTGTGTGTGTGTGTGTGTATATATATATTAAGTTCAGGGGAAGGTTATTGTAGAATCATTTCTTATTGTAAGAACCGTAGGAACGACCTTTTTCATTTTTAATTTCAACATATCTACACTTTTTGCTAAAATTTTATATCTTTAATATTGGATCGATTTAAAAAAAATAAAAAATATATGACACAAAAATTAAAGTTGTGTATCACATAGCTTTTATGTGTGATATTGTGATACACACTAAATTTTTTATTATGTGTATCACATGTTTTTAAATTTTTTTTATCTCATATTAAAGAGCATTCTAATAATTTTCATATAATTTTTTAATCAAAAAAGTTAGTTAATCTTAAAGTAAAAAATATAAATGTTCGTTCCTACCGTTCCTACTATAAGAAGTGTTCTTATTTGAACCTTCCCCATTAAGTTTAACTTATTTGGCTCATCTAACCATTTTGTCACTTCCATAAGTTAAGTATTAAGTATAAGAACATTAGTATTAAACATAGTCACAAATGGTTATAATTATTGATAGTTGATATAATTTTCAAATTTCCATAGTATCAAAAGCTATTAAAACATTAAACAAAATATATTAAATTAATTAATGTATAACTTGAGCCGACTCATATTAACGTAATCCCGTTTGGACATAGTTAAACGAACTATAAAAATTTAAATGTATTGTTAAATTCATAATTATAACCAAGGGTTAATTGGGCTCGACGTGCTTTGTCGTGTATATTGAAATAATAAAAATGACAAATTACTAAATTTTTTTTGGTTAAAATGGAATATATAGAAAGATCGTAAATGATCGAAAGTGATACAAGTTGGAATAAACAACACTTGCACACATTGAATTTGAAATACCACATAAGCCTTCCCTAACAACAAAATTTTCCGCAAAACGTTGCATTAAAAATTCAATAACCTAAGCAATGATAACCAAAATAACTTCCTCATACGACCGAAGTGAATTGATTACTTGAAGACATGCACTAACCATAAAACTGGATTTGGATCGTGAAAGTTAACACAAGATATTAATTATCTGAAGAGATTAAGATATAGTTTTCATTATTCATATTTATAAAACTATGAGTTGAAACAAGTAAACAAAAATGACAAAACAACAAGTCGTGTTTATCTTAAACGCTTCTTAATAAAACCATACATTCGGCGTAGATTAAATTAGCAAAATCTGAGATCCGTGCATCGCACGGGCATAAATATCTAGTTTATATATAAAATGAAGAAAATATTATGTGCAATTAATTGTTACAAAAATATAATTAATAAAACCTGACATTTGTAAAGTCATTTATGGAAATGCTAACATATATAGTTAGATCAGTGTCTAACGGTTAAGTCGATTTGGAACCGACGAATGTTGGTCGTTGGCATGGACAGGTCGGTTTTTCAGTCGTCGGTTAGTTTGGTCAGATATCTAACGCAGTGAAGGACGAGATGTGAGGCCCAATTTTAATAATTTTTTTATTTTACAATTGAAAAATCAAGCAACAAAATAAAATAAAATAAATTAAACGTTAAATAACGGATATATTACCGCTTTTTTAATCTATTTTTACCAACTTTTTCCAATCTTTTCACTTCTATATACATACACACTTCAACACTTATTTTTCACAAATCCACAATACAAACAACTACAATTCATACAATTATATACACACTACTCTTTCTCACACAACATCTACTACAGACCGCTCCTTTTCTTTTATAACAAAAATGTCTAAAAAACACCACGCACAAACACCTTCAAGATCCAACGATATGTGGTAAAATTTTACCCAATAATCCTATGTCAAACCCGATTTCATCAACGGGTTCATCTTCCACTCAATCGAGCTATCGGTTACCGAGTAATCCAATCGGATTTGCATCATTTACACCCATTAGTTTTAGTGTCTTATTTTAAACAATGTAATTTTTTTTAATATTGTAATGTTTTTTTTAATTAATGTAATATTTTTTATTTTAATGAAATTGGTTTATTTAATATTGTGTTTTAAATATATAAAATAAATAATATGTGGGGCTCAAAAAAATTACGTGATCAGTCATTGCTGGTAGTGGCCTGTCAGTTTCAGTTAGTTTTGAAAAAAAAATAACGTGACCTCGAATTGGCACTAACTGATCATCAGTCGTTTGTTTGAAGTAGATCTTAGAACATCCACAATGTTACCTCACTTTCAACTAAAAAAGTTTATAACAAAAAGCTTTATCTCTAATGTAAAAAGGTTTTGATGAAACATCCAAAAAAAAAAAAATCACAAATGAAGAAAAACTTATTATTTTTTTTGTAATAAAAAAAAAGATTAAAAAAAACCTTAATTGGAGTTTCCCTATAAATTTGTATTTTGTATAACAAAGAATTATACTTTATCCGTCTTAAAATAAGTATCTCATTTTAAAATGTACACAATTTTAGAAAAGTCACTATCTACCAATAACATTCAATCTTTATCCACTAAAGTCTTTTTTATTGACTATAATAAAATCTGAACACTTATTTTAAGACGGAGAGAGTACGTAATAAATGTGACTTTAACACATGCTATGGTTTACATAATGCGAAACAAGAATGTTATATCATTTTATTTTATTTATCTATCAAAAAGAATAAAAAAAAAAGTAAAAGAAAAAAAAAAAACTTAACAAATGTTATAATTTGTTGGATTACACCCAACCTTATATTCATTAATTTTTTATTTATTATTTATATTATATATTTATTATATTTATCATTATTATTACAGAGCTAAAAGTGTAAAACAAACATATATAGTCTTTGATAGGCTTCTTATTTTCAACCGGAAAAGCGAAATACGCACCTTTCGTCGCCGGTCAACTTATTTCTCCGTTACACAGACTCCGATCTTTCTGCGACCTCTATCTCCATATCTATATCTATCTATCTCTATATCCATGTCTTCATTATTTAATCTTTTCTTACTTTTACTAAGCTTCATTTCATTATCCTTGTTCTCATCGGCGTTACTAATTAATCCGGCCGCCGGATCTCGATCGCTCCTACGTGCTATTTACACCGGCAACGGAAATCAACCTGATTTCGCTGTTGATTTAAACGTCACTAACTTCGATTCAGTTCTTAAGGATACACCTGCTACTTACGCCATTGTTGAGTTTTTCGCTCACTGGTTCGTTTTTAAACCTAAATTCTCTTCATTTCTAGGGTTTAATTAATAAGATCTTAATTTATTTAATAGTTTACTGTTAAATGTTTAGTTTTTTCTCTGTGAATTGTGCTGTACTCTGTTTTCTAAGTTACTGTAAATAGCAATACATGTACTTGATTCTATTCATATTAGGTTTCTAGTAGAATTTATGTACCTATACATCAGTAGTCAAAAGTTACCTCTATTTGGAAAGGATGGAAGCAAAGAGTGAAGAGCCATACCCATACTATAGAATTGTAGGATGTGTAAACCTTAAAAGGAAATGCATATTACTTTATATAGTTAATAAAGGCCCAATCTTTTAGCATCTGTATATACAATAGAATTCACTTATTTGAGGTCAATAGTGTGCTTGGTCATATTTGCTAAGCAGATTTGCATGAAATTGTACTACTAAAAGTGTTCTGGAAAACTATGCTGTCGGTTGAAGTCAAAATATACTTCTTCAGTAGGGTATTTGAAACAAATGTTAGGGACAATTTGTTGGTGGCCTAATAGAAGGTCAATTAATTGTAACCTGTATAGCTATCAGCTACTATACTTGTATCTTTGGGATTTTTCCTTTCAAGTTTGTAGAAGACTTATCTAACATTTCTTGTGTACCTGAGATGGTAGAAGGCAGTTAATATTCTGATATTCTGGTTAATGTTAGTAGCTTAGACTTTAAAGTATAAAATTCTTGTAAATCGATTTGATGTGAAGTCACACATGTGATTATCTTATCTCTGGATCCAGAAAGGCCTTACATCTGGTTATCCTGCATTACTGTCATATATTTCAAGCTTAGAAATCGTTAGATGCTATATGCATACAACATCAAACCAATTATTCCTTTTAGTTAACATAGGTTAATAATTTATTTCTTTATTTTTATTTATTTATTGGGAATTGGGTTTCCCGGAGGTTAAATAAGTTGAATTCAAAATAAAACGCTTCTGGTGCTACCTGTTATTATCTATGCATCGCTGAAATGATTCAAGTGGTTTGCGGAAAACCATGACAAATTATTTCACAATTTTCTCTTCTATTATAATTTCCCACAATGATTTGATTTATCAGGTTATTTTTGTTTTTTGATGTTATATATAATGAAACAAGTATTTAACAATCCTTGGACTCAGTTATATAATATAGCCATATTTGTATCCATATATTCTTTGGTGATACATGTTACTACATCTTTTTTTACTGTATTTTATTTTTGGTCCCCACTTATGCATCTATAGCCCTAATTTCTTGTGATACTTACTCATTGTAGGTGCCCGGCTTGCAGAAATTATAAGGTAATAATATTTTTCATTCTCAATGTCTGCATGTGTTTTTTGGATTGCTTATTGTTTAGGTTTAATATTGCAGCCCCAATATGAAAAGGTTGCTAGGCTTTTTAGTGGAGGCAATGCTGTTCATCCAGGGATTATATTGATGACACGAGTAGACTGTGCGAATACGGTAATGTTACTTTTTTACGTTCTTCCTTCTGAAAGTAATATTGTCATCTAGCTATCATCCTTAAGTTAACATGGTCGTTTGTATTATTTGGATGTTGTCAAGTTTTTGTTCTTTGTGTAATATATTTTATGTTGCTATTTCTTGACCCAGATCACATCATAAGATCAACTTAAAACCTTATGCATGTACAAACTTGATTGCTATATGCAAGCAAGGTTTGACTGAGGTTACCTCAAGCAAGCAACTGAAGATGAAATCTGGTGTTCTACTATTCCGTGATATTTTATAGTTCCTGTAGTATCACCTTGTGTTGGTTTATGTTTTAATATAACTATAAGTCTAAATGGGAATGGGTTAGTATTCACATCCCATAAAAGTCGGAAGCAATTGTGATCACTGATTAAGGAACATGAATTGAGATTCAAGTAGACTATTAACAACGAAAAATAAGTCTTATCATATTAGACATATCTAATAGAATAGTCTAGGACACTAACTTCTCTAGAAAATCTTGAGACAGAGAAATAAGTCTTGCTTAATATGTAGGTAGTTTTGTATCTAGAGTTATCAGTTGAGATGGTGGTAGCTGCCTACCTGTGTGTTTTGTGGTATTCCTCGTTTTTTTTTTATCGTGGCAATCTAACAAATCCCACTTCTTCCTCTATTTCTGGCTTTGACATCATTTTAGTCACTTTTGTTTCATGGCTTACCAACCAATTCCTGTTTTCTCCATGTTTGGCAACACAGATAAATACTAAGCTCTGTGATAAATTCTCTGTTACTCACTACCCATCACTATTTTGGGGGCCACCTTCTAAATTTGTTGGCGGTGGCTGGGATGGGAAAAATGAGAAAAGTGAAATCCGTCCTATTGATGATGGGAGAACTGCTGATCGTTTGCTCAAGTGGATAAATACACAGTTGGGAAGGTATGATTGAATGATATATTTTACATGTAATCTCCAAATGGGAATTAATTTTTTTAATTGATACGATATACTGTATTCCTCTATATATCAATCCTTGAAACCTTATGAACTGTAGAGGTTCCATTCAAATTGTGACACGTTGTTTTCCTTTTTGTTTAATTTTAGGAGTATAATAATAGTCTATTTCTTAACTAAAGAAAATGGATCATCTACTGTGCCGTTTTGTTTGACTTTTAATATTTGCATTTTCCTTAATACAAAATCATCATCATCGTATATATTTATTTACTATAATTCTGTGATCGCAAAAACTTATAGTTAGATCTTTTTTAATTTAAACTGTATTTTATCCTTTTCATGAATACATAAAAGTTACTTAAACACTCATTTAATTAATATATACTACATAGTTATAGAGAAAAATTCAAATACAAACTTAAACAAAATTATAAATTACAAAAGCTAATTTCGATCACTAATTTTCATTTACACACGCAACAACTAAATGCAAATAAGACATTCGAAATCCATTTAAATTCTTTAAAATGATGGGTGAAAAGTAATTTACGGTTCTCATTCGCACCTTTCTATAGCATTAATAAATTTGATAAATTCAAACAACCCCTCGCAGCACGAGGGGCATACAACTTCTCGTTAGACATCAATTGGAGGCAAATGCTTTACATGATCAAACATTAATATAAATATTTGTTCATCTGCGTGGTTCATTGGGTTCTCATGTTGTTTACTGTATGTTTTACTTTTTGTATATAGCTCATATAGCCTCGAGGATGAGAAATATGAAAATGATCAGCTTCGTCATTCAAATGTGTCAGACCCTGGACAGGTTTATTCAAAGGCCTTTAAGAGTATTTACAATATAAAGACACAGTTCGATATGTAACTAAGCTTTCTTTGTGTTTAGAGTAGGGCAGTGTTATTGACTTTCCAAAATCTTTTTTATGAATTAGATTGCGCGTGCTGTATATGATGTTGAAGAGGCTACATCCACTGCCTTTGATATCATTTTTGAACAGAAGGTGAATGTCTTTCTGTTACTCGTTACGGTTATTGTTGCATCTGATTGCATAGACTTGATAATTATATGCATTTCTTACAGATGATTAAACCGGATACTAGAGCTACACTTGTAAAGTTCATGCAACTTATGGTGGCTCATCACCCTTCCTTAAGGTTCATACCCAACTCCCCCCATTTCATGCATTAATATTCAATCTTGCAATTTTTAATGTGAACTCTGAACATTTTAGGTGTCGGAAGGGAAGTGCTGATATACTTGTCAACTTTGATGATTTATACCCTTCAAATAAGTGGACCACAAACCGAAAGGAATCTGGAAATGGCACTGGACATGGTGCTCTAGGTAAATTTGACATCTGTGGAAAAGAAGTTCCTCGTGGTTATTGGGTAAATTTCAGCGTACTTTTCTGTTTCAGTGAGTTTTGTTTAGAAGTGCTTTTTACCCCTCATGACTGAAAAAAGATTTTGTAAATCATTTCTTTTGTATGTAGATATTTTGTCGTGGCAGCAAGAATGATACCAGGGGCTTCAGGTATATTAATCTATGTAAACGTGACAGCTTAGTGTTTGAAAATTGTTCCAACCCAAGGACAAAATCATTTCATCACACTGTCCAGAAAAGTAATACTAACAAAATTTTGTGACATTGCAGTTGTGGGTTGTGGGTTCTGTTACATTCACTCTCAGTGAGAGTGGAAGATGGAGAGAGTCAGATGGCATTTACAACTACCTGTGATTTTATACACCAGTTTTTCATCTGCGAGGAGTGTCGTCAACATTTCTACAATATGTGTTCACGGTAAACCTAATCTTTTTTTGTTTGAAACTTCATTTACATTTCTTGCTCTACTTATATATATGTATTTGAATTTTAATATGCAATTGCAGGGTTTCTACTCCGATCAGTAGTACACGCGACTTTGTCCTTTGGTTATGGACTGCACATAATGAAGTCAACGAGCGACTCAAGAAAACCGAAGCATCTCTTGGAACCGGTGACCCCAAGTTCCCAAAAACAATCTGGCCTTCAAAACAGCTCTGCCCAACTTGCTACACCAACCAGAATCAAAACGAGGAAAGTAGCTCGATTGATTGGGACCGTGACGCGGTCTTCAAGTTCTTAGGTACCTACTATGGAAAGATGCTCGTGTCCCTGTACAAAGAAAAAGACAAGGAGCATGCTCAGATAAAAAATAATGCAGTTTCTGAAGATGTATTACAATCAACAAATGCTCTTGTGGTTCCGGTAGGGGCTGCTTTGGCTATTTTAATGGCTTGCTGTTTATTTGGTGCACTTGCTTGCTTTTGGCGCTCACAGCAGAAGAACCGGAAGTATTTTCACAAACCCCAACTTTTAAAGATTGTATAATTGTTAGGTGAAAGTTGAATGTCAAAATAGATATAAATTTAACTCAACAAAGTAAAATTAAAGGGAAGAAAACAATTTGTGAGGACATTGGTATTTTTATAATGATTTTCTTGCGGAAAAATTTCAGGCCAAGAAGAAACTGGAGCTGATGTTTTGCAAAAGCAAGTGAATTACCAAGAGTCTGTTTGCATTGTGGTCCCTGTCCCATTTCTGATATGATATTGCTGAATGTACATATTTGGAAGAACCTTCATCCCCCCATTTTTGAGGAATATATGTCGGGTTGTTTGCTGGAGCGAATGAGTGTAATGTGTTTGACTTACGAGTAGTTTTGGATTTGTAGCCGAAAGTAGCAAAACAAGATTATCAAATTCTATGTGGGACACTGAATAGTGATATGTTGATGTGGAAGGGTGACAGGATCAATGATCGCACAAAACATATAGTAAAATTACAACAAAATCATTTATAGAAGATAGTATTTACATGTTCTAACAATATTCTGTCGATTGTGGCTAGCATTATGCACTGCAATGATCTCATGAGTTTTAGTATAGCTATCATATTATAAACGGATGGACTGTAAATTTTTTAGGCTCATTGACTTGCTATATAAATAAAATATAAAATGGACAATAAATGTCTCTTAGGCTGCAAGATTTCAGAGAACATAAAACAGAAAAAAAAATGGTGCAATGTTATTTTATTTTTTGTAATTGACCATCTTCTCCACTTTGAAACATTTTCAGATGTCTTGAACATACGCAAGAAGTTGTTTGTTCTTTTCAAACATAGCCATTTAATTCCCTGTTCCAATTGCACCATTACTTCATTACCATCTGCTGAAGGAGCATCCATCAAATGAACAAAATTTCCATCCAATTTTCCACTTATTAACATGGATCATCGTACATGATTCCCGATCCTGCGAAAACGAGTAACTTCAACGGCTTTCATCACCACTGTTGTAGTTTTGGTAGTTGGGCAAAATTTGATCAGCCATCGAAAGCATATGGGTTTTGAGGTGACGAGGTGTTGGGGAAGAAGGTTTAATAATGGTTTGTTGAGATATGATGGTATGAAGTTGCTTTATCCTTCCAAATCTATTGAGCTTTGACATGATAATTTCCAAGACAAAAATAATTGCAAGAACCAAAATGGGCTTTCTTTCGCATATTATACTATTTGTGCAATTTGAAAGTGCCAAAGTTGCCCAATGACTATCATATGTAATTCAACTAGTTCGTTTTTTTTTTTAGAACTTATGTAACTCATTGAGAAGTTTCCAATTTCGATTTCAAGTACTTTATAAAGGACAAGAACATTATACATTTTACGCCAGCTCGAAACCCAAAATGGCGCTTCGCTCCATCTTGAATCTGGCAGGAAAGGGAAGATCACATGGAAAAACCCCATAAGCACATCACTCTATATTATATATATATATCCTAATTCGCTTTTTCTAACAACAGATCTTAAACTTCATTACTTTTTGGTTCTTGAGTCATTCCATTACGTCTGCCTTTGAATTAGGATGAAATCTTTGCAAATGCTTCCTCTCTTTGATGTCGATTTGCATATATAATCCAAAGTGCAAGACTGAGCATGACTCCTACCGAGACAAGAGCCAAACCAGCATTTACCAAATGAAGACGAACTTCTAATGGAGGACAGTGATCGGAGGTAATTATTCTAAATGTTTCGCGTACAAAATTGCAGTCTTGAAGGCTGAGTAACGGTGGTGCATAGTGTTGCAGGGCGTAGCTTATGTTCACTGCTCCGACTAGTTGCTGATACATCTCTGGTGTCAACCTTCCGGTACTGGTACAAAATCCAGATTCCGAGACAGTGCAAGTGTAGTTCTGCCAGACCTGGAAATACAGAAATGTCAAAACTTGAGAGCTGTACAGCTTTAGCTGCATGAGGTGCAAATCTCTATCATATTAGAAATCTCATATAAACACTTGAAGTTTGGGTATGGTTGTCTCCAAAGGTACGAAAAGAATCCAAAGATACAATATATAATCTGAAAAATTCCTGGAGTAAATATAGAGAAATATGCAACATCCAATGCATGGGTAAAAGTCATTGTAGTCTCATTAAATAATTTGTGTATGTAAGATAAAATTCCCAATGCAAACATGGGTGTTTCTCTAATGGTTTCTAAGATGAGATAAATTGATCCAAGTGTGAAGTTCAACCTCCTTGCTGTACACTTAGACTATTGACTTCATGTGGACTAAACTATGTTTCATGTAAGTTCCTTAAAAGTGTAAATTTCTTTGGATAACTACATAAAACTTTATAACAAATGAAACCTATTGATAGGTAGCAAAAATGACTAGTTGGGTAACACTGAAAGGCGGTCAAATGGGTCAAACACGCTGGTTTCGGTTTAACAATTATAATAATTATTATATTATTGTAATGCAATAAACAAAAGCTGGTATCTAGAAAGTAATAAGAATATTATTTATTAAAAATATGAATAAATGGACAACCTCGTGTGTCAATTTAATATTTATCAGTAAAAAATAGAACCTTCATACTAATAGAGTTATGTTTTAGTTGAAAAATATTCAAATGTACGGTTTTATAATTATGTATATCAAGAAGGATGTTGACCCATTTGAACTCATTTAAATTCATATATTCTGTGGTGTCCATTTTGACCTGTAGCATTTTCTTACGGCCCAAATTGACCAAATTAGTTACACAAATCAGGCAATATAAAATGTGTATGGTTTGGTACTACCTACTTTTCCTGTTAGTAATAAAATTCGAACAAAATTCATATCAAGTTTAAAGATATAAATAGTCAAATGATCTATAACTGTAAACTGTATTAAACTAGAAAGGACTTCAGTTTACATACCACAGAAGCATTTGCCATTGAAACCAATGGAGAAGAACATTCGAGCTCGTGTAGCTGAGAGTCATACGGATAGCAAAGGTACGGCATCAGTGGGCCCGACTGGTTATAGTAATTAGAGTTCCCACCAGGTGACGCATTTGAGTTGGCAAACGAACCTATGAAACCGTTAATGATATTTGTAATATCATTAATAACTAGTTTGCTCTTATACAAAGTGTCGTTAGTGGTTCCTTGGTCAACACATGGAAGGATGTTGCTAAGGGCCGTTTCGGCATGTGGGTTATCTACCCATTGCCCCATTGCCATACAAGTGTCCGAGATTGCACTGAAAACACATTAGCTCATTAGATTTTGTATCAAGACTCATAGGATTTGGTTAGACTTCTGAGTCAAACATTAGATGATATTGTGTACCCAGATCAATAACATCACTGTACTCATAACAAAGATAATGGGTATCATCAAAAATTTGTACACCACCTTCCTAAATTAGAGTGACAAAATAACAAATACTAAATTGATAGTTATCTTACTTGTTGATAATCACAAAAACTCCACAAAGAATAAAGGTAACAGCAACAAGTAACCATCCACTGATAATGAATCTGCATACAGAAAATCCGGGAGTAAGATACAATAACACCCACCAAAGACAAGCCCATAAAAACTAAAAAGGGAAGGAACTTTACATGTAGATTGTGTTCTTGTGACCGAGGATAGACAAAACTGCAATAAAATCACAATATATATATATAGTGAAAGTTATAAAACAGAAGCAGAAAATTGAAAGACTGACAACAAACCAACTTCTTATGAATACTTACAAAGGCCTAGAAGCGAAACTAGAAGCATGACAATGGCAACAGCAATCATTGATGATCGCCTGAAACATATAAAGAACATAAACAACAGGAATCAGACAATTTCAAATATAAACTAAACATATCAACGATATCATGTTCATAGAAGGAATCTTACACAGTATCAAAAACGGTTCTAATTTTTTGTGAATTTTGGTGTGTTTTCTGCCTCAGTGTATCTGCAGCGTTGTTTAAGTCAACGTTCAAGTGGTCAATATCGTCTTTCACATCTGAAGGAAGAAAAACCTGGGCCACATTAACTGTTTTTGCTAGTGACAAATAGCCTGTGACATTTATGAGCGTTTGAACGGTGTAATCTGATTGGTTTACAACATAATTCAATGTCTCGATGGCTTCACCATGAAATTCACTTTGTCCCACCGAAAGAAGTATGCAGCCAATCCTGGGTAGCATCAAGATTTGTTCTTGTAATATGAGATACAGATATAGTGAAAATAACATGAAGACCAAATGTTATGGAGATGAAACAATTTAAGCTCGTTATGTGACAAATAACTTGACATTCAAGAGAGTGATTATGAAATATTTAATAACCATTAGCAGATAATAAGCTATAACTGTAAATGATAGTGTTTGGATGTGTTTCTGCAGTTTGAAGATGAGGTTATCAAGTAATCAGATGTTTGAGAATATTTAAATGCAAAAATGACATTTAAAAAGATCATCAAATAATCAATTAACATCTACAAAACTCAAACCTAAACACCCCTAGATATCATAACATAGTGTATCAAGATTAAAGTTGAGATACTTACGCTGAAGCACACGTAAAAATGAGAAGCAAAATCAAGCATATCCTTTGAGAACCGCGTGATTCTTTGCCTTTGATGTCTATTCTCCATCCACAACAATGATGAGTGATCATGGCCAACCCAAAGCATACAAACCATACTATTGCAAGTATAAACGCAACAGCGCCCGTAAATCCAACCGACTGTAAATAATGTTATAAAACGATTAACAAAGACAACACTTACACAAATTTGTGCTACCGTATGCTACTTTACTAATATGAACAACAGAGTGATGTACAAATGACACAACTAAATGAATCTTGAAAAACAAGTTTTATGACACAGAAACTTACTGCCCAGTAATGTTTATTGGTAATGTCCCATCCACCTCGATACAGTTTGAAATGGTTGAGAATGTCGGGCCTCTTCGTTCTCGAGCCCGCCAACACAAGCGTGCCTGATTGATCATTGGCTGGACCAGGGGCCTCACTTGCAGCCGATGAGCTTAAGATGCCATTTCTCCAATGCCCAAAGTTATCTTCCCCTATAATTAACAATTATATATAAGCTCAAAATTAATTCCATATCAATAGTGACATTCATCATCTAAACTCATCAACAAGTCATTGATAATTAAAATTTATCTAAACACCATGACAGAATTTGGAGATTAAAGCTCATTTTTTTTCTTTCACTTTCTATAGTAAAAGTGGCCCAGTGTCTCTACATTACAATGATCCAAATACAAAGATACATAATAATACAACTCCAAATAGTAAAAAATTGAAAACCCCAATTCCAAACACCAAATTTACTCTGGCTCAGGACCCATTAATAAATTAATCAATTTGATCAATTTTATTATGAATTGAACTCTAATGGTGGCAGACATGATCACATTAACAATTAGTAGAGTACGGCGAGAAAAAGACAACAATTCACAAAACATTTCCAATTTTCAAGAAAATATAACTAAGAATCTTGAATCCTTAACCCCATTCCGGAAAATTGAGAAACTTAAATAAAGATGATTACTTTATCGTTAAAACTCTAAATCATACAATCAATATTAAAACCAGAACCCAAAAATCACTAAAATAAAATAAAACCCAAATTACCTAATATAAACTTTGATTGATCTTCATAATGTGAAGAAACAGAGGTGATGTAGATAATGAAGAACAACAACAACGATAAATTCTTTGACATCTTTTCAGATTTTTGCAAATGTAATCTCAATACATTGAAAGAAATCCCAAGAATTTTATAATCTTGAAATTAGTTTCAGAGAATTTAATTAGAGAAAGAAAACAAGAAACATGAAAAAAGTTGTTGTTTCACATTAGCCTTCTAAGCTAACCTATACGTATAGAAATTGTACATATGTATATAAAACGAGAGAAGATCTGGAGGGGGGCGTGCTATGCACATGGGGTGATGGAATGAAGGAAGAACCAAAAGAAACGAAAAGGCGGGTAAGAGAGAGAGTGTGAATGTGAATGCAGGAGAGTAGTAGTACTACAGAGAAGAAAGGTGTAGAAGAAGTATTTATGGGTTTTATTTGTCTTTTCTAAATAAATATTTAATATTTAACATTTATTTATTTATTTATTAAATAATAAATAAATAAATAAATGCTTGATGGATTTTTACTTTGTAAAATTTAAAATCAATCAATGTTAAATATATAACTGTAATCTTGATCTTGATATAAATAAATACTAATAGCTACATAAAGAAATTATATATCAGCATTTGATGATTACATTTATTGATGAATTTTTAATTGAATATTAGGTACCAATAAATTCGATAAATATCGTAGTTAATTAATATTTTAAAAATAATTTTAAAATATAAATTACTATGTATAATACTTTTCGAAAAATAAAATTCAGAACTTTTATCAAATCACTTTCACAATCCATCCATCCGGTATAAACATTCAAACACTAATTTTTAGATCACTTTTACAAGCTAAGAGCACCGATAATTTTCTCTAGGGTTAACTTTTTTTAAAATATGTGAATATGTAAGTGTAAACTGAGAATTTTGTAATCTTTTATTTATTTTTTTATTTTTTAGTAAAAATTGTGCTACAATTTATGTTTGAAATACAACAATTCATTAACAAAAAAACAAAAATAAACATTGGGTGTAATACTATAGGAATAATTAATTAATTATTTAGATATAAAATATGTTTAAGTATTTTATAAATTATCAACGCACAAAAAAAATCACAAAAGATCACCTCATTTCGCAAGGATGGGAAAATCACAAGACAGAAATCTCAATTCGCAATATCAATTTTGCAAGACAACAATATTCATACCACGGTATCAAATTGACAATGTTAGTTTTGCGATATCAGTTTGACAATGCAACGTATTTTAACATCAAATATTGCGCATTGTTATTGTTGTCTTGCGAAATGGATATTGCGAATTGAAATTTCGATCTTTCGAATTTCTCCATTCTAGCTTGTGAAATAAGGAGATATTTTGTGAAAGAAAAAAAAAAGTTGGTAATATGTAGAATACTTAATATAATCCATTTTAATTATCTAAGTCATTATCGCATAATATTATATCTACTGTATGTATGTATATTTATTGTACGAAACAGTTAACACCCACAACCTAATTAAACAATTAATGATCCATAACCTACGGTGTTAGACAAATAATAGTTTTGAATAAAGTGAAATGGGTTTAATCCATAATAATAAAACTTGGTCAAAAAGGCAGAAAGAAACGATATATAAATAACTGAAAGTGGGGTTTTGAGTTGTTTCGACGTATACTTTTTGTTTATTATAATAATAATAATAATAATAATAATAATAATAATAATATCCTACCGACTACCGTGTTTGTTTCTTGTTTTAAACATACGATTAAAATTAAATTACTTAAAGTAAGTAAAACACCAAAATATATCTTTGTCACATAATATTATCCCAAAATTTTCTTTCTAACTTATGTATTCACAAGTAGAATAAGTTGTCACAAGAAAAGGAAAGTATATCCCAAGGATAGTAATGAAAAGCGTAACGGACTCGCTGACTTGAAATTAAAATTTTTTTAACTCGTGACTCAACTCGTAAGATTAACAGTAAAAACCAATAAGTAGCAACGTGATCAAAAATACTTAAAACTACAAGCGAGTTGCGTCGATTTTGAAGTTTTTATCTAGAAATTAACACAAAGACTTAATTTAAAATATCTTCTAGTCATTTCTTTTTCTATTTTGTCGTTTGTGTTTTATATTACATTACACTAAAAGTTTGTCTGAATTTCTAACTCGTAAAAGTCGCACACAACTCAAAAAAGTCGATAAGTGACTCGTAAGAGTCAAAGTTATTTAAGAGTTGAACTCCGAGCCGCCTTGTTTTTTTGATTTTTTACTCAACTCGTAAAAGTCGGCTCGTAACTCGTAAGGATCCACAAGTATGATACAATGTTTTTTCAGTATTATGATTTTATTTCTTTGATTTTTTTTAATGAAAGATGTGAATCATAGTTGCTGTGAATTTAATCAGCTACTGACGTGTAGTCAACGTTCAGTATCGATTTTGTTGTTAGAGAACCGCGATCGTCGGACTGCGCGTCGGAGGTTGAGTTTTATATTTTTATGTTGGGGACCTAAGGTTACTAAAGCTATAGCAGTAGTATGACCTAGTGTTGTTTTTAAAAGTCGGTCGTATTGTGAACCGAAGGTGCGGGGACGAACTACTCGGTTTAGTGAAGGATTTAAAATCGTTTGAGTGGGGAGTTTTGTTTTAGGTCCGAATTAAAAACTAAGTAATAAAAAGAAAATAAAATGCGGGTAATAATCAGTATAGAGGAGAGTGTTTGTGTCTTACTTGCCTTAGATGTTCGTAGTGCAAACACTAGTATCCTACTGTTTGATTGCTCGAACTGTATGTCACTGAATACTAGGGGCTATGGTGATTCTGACCGGAAGGAGCTGCTCAACACTCTCCAGTGACGGATTAGCGACCCTCTTTGGAATAGTTAGTTCCGGGGTTTATGAATAGAGTAGCAAATCCTAGTATATTTTTGACCGTTCTTAACACTACGAGGACATCTAAGCTGGGTAAGGCATTTATGATTAAGATAGGGTTTGGTAACTGCTAACTTTTCATTAATGGTAATGGTCTAGTCCAGAGCTGGTGAATAACCAGGATATGATACAGTCTTCAACCTTCGACGTTTTCTTGGCTTCCACGTGTTTTTACTACATCTAAGGATGTTTGCAACGCTATACCAAATATTCGGCCGTTTTACGGTCTTTCCGATACCACATACTTTACGGGCACTCGTACGTTTGTATTAACGATCAACCATCTATGACAATAAACTAGCCCTCCCAGTATATCAAAATCCCAATAAACCCCTAATTGATTTATGGTGTAATATACGATAGGTTTAGACAATATTTCCACAGTTACAAAATCAAACAATGTTTTTATGAAAAAACATAGATAGGTAATTACCGTTTGATCAAGGTTCGCGACTCCTTATCATAAAGGTTTTAACCACGTTTATTGGAGGAAAGACGATAGTTTATAAATCATAAATGGAAAGTTAAGCAACACACTGAGTTTTCAATATTTAAAGTAACATCAACCCAAATATTAACAAGCTAACTACATCACATCAAACACATAAGCTAACTACTCACTAAGCATAGCAACAAATTCTAAATCTAGCATAATAACAATATCATGCATCATTATAACAGATAAGGAAAGATGTAACCGTGATTAATGCGTAAATTGAATATATGCTGAAAGAATACACGAAAGAAACTTCAAAATATCTTTGAAAATATTACAAATAAGCCCCTCCAAGTATCTTCAACGATATTACAATAAAAGCTCCTCCGTTAGTCTTGGTTAAATACTAACCAAGAACTAACTAATTACTAACCTACTAACAAAAAATCTAGAGAGAGAAAGAGTATGAGCGAGAGAGAGAGAGAAATGAAATGAAGGTTGAGGTGTTAGGTGTGTTGGAAATGGGAGGTGAGGTCTTTATTTATAGGCAAGTCCAAATAAATCACGTATAAGCAACAATGCACCACGTACAAGCAAAAATCCACAAAACCGGATAATTTGGCCTTGCAAGGGACGTATTTGGCCCTGCAAGGGATATATACAGCCTCATATGGGGCCGGGTGATTTTTCGATTGTTGTTTGATGCTTTGTTCGTTGCTTAATTTGGTCGTTGCTTAATTTGGCCGTTGCTTAATTTGGTCGTATCTTCTTATTTACTTGTTCGTTTGACTTGATTCTTGTGCCCAAGATCTCGTAATTCCGTTACAATTGTAATGATACCAATTAGAGGTGTTCTTCATGTCTCTAGATCATACGTATCCGGAATGCGATCGGTTAGTCTTTAGATGCCCTATCTTTTCCGTTCCTTATCCATTTAATATAATTCTTGGTTTCCCGGCTTCGTAATTACCTATGGAATCATATAAGATTAATTAGGCGTTGTATGTCATAAGGTAACTAAAAAGGATGGAAGAATCAACTTAGATCATTTTGCCTTGTTTGAGTGTTATTTGGACCTTTTTAATGATTTTTTATGCAACGTATGTTGTTGACCCACCTTGATGATTTTTAGTAATTAGTCATTGATTTCAAACGTTTTCACCAAGTATTAGGTCGAATAGTGAGGAATAATGTGCGTACAAACATGACTTTTTACGTCACATCAAGTATTCCACACTTAGATGTTGTTTGTCCTCAAGCAACAACTCAGAATTTGCATTCTTGTGAAAACATTTTAAGTCCGGTTGTTGTAATTAAAATATTTCCAAGAGCGACTATTTCTTCATATAGGCATGTTATTTAAGAAAATAAGGAAGGATAAGATAATCATCTTAGAAACAAGAAATGAGTTTCATAGGCATGCTTTCAACTCTAGTGATCTTGGAGTATACATGACCAAACGATTTCACAAAAGGTGGTCACTCAATTCACTAAAAGCGTATCGGGTTACCTATCATTCTAGAACAAACGAAATTGCTCAATTAGCCAGTCATGCAACACTCATCGTCATAGGCTTGATCGAGAATCGAATCTCCACCACTTAGATGAGGACGGTGCTAATTATCTCAAGACATTCATTTGGGTTGTAATGTTTAGTGAGGGTTAAGGTGTATGAATAGTGGTGTATTTTTGTTTGCAGTGGGTTTTGCTTATCTTAGAACCTCCTAATTTACGAAAAACTTTATTTAGAATAAATACAGAAGGAGAACTTGATAGCTGTTTTGACTTCGATCTTATCATATTTTTCTTAAGGGAAGATACTTTTTGAAGCACTTTAGCTTTGGTGCCTGGATTATATATTTTTCTTTTCTTTTTCATTTTTAGATCTTTCATTGCCAGAGAATACCCAAAAGATATTTTATCTTTTTATTTTTCTGGGTCTTTTCAGAGATCCTTTCAGGATTACGATCTTCAATGAGTTTGACTAATTCGAGTTCTTCGCAACTTTACCCACCAAGGTCCTTTCGCCTTTTCTTTATATATGTATCTTTGAAGGCTTAATGCAAAGGAGATAATTTGGGAGAAAAACGAAAAGTAGAATATGGAATCGTAAGTGAAAAAGAAATTATAAAAGACGTTTTTCATAACTTTAGAAATTCAAAGATAAGATTTTTGGAATTTGTGGAAGTAGGTTGAAAAATGCATGTTTTTATTAAAGATATGTCGGGTTAGGCTCAACGGGGTTTACTAGTCGGATCATCGATAATAAAAATGAGTATCGGTCGAGTTTAGGCTTGAAAAGTAGGCTAAAAGTGGGTTATATCCTAGGGAATATCAAGGTCCTCTAATTGCACCTATACGGCGTACGGTACTTACCAATGTGGTCTTGAAGCGCATGTCAGGAGCAAGTTCTAATTCAGAAATGAATGTATCGCCACACACAACAAATGAATAGTGAAGCATGAATGCTTTTTAATAGGCTCAGAATACCTCACATCATGTAAGATTAAGTTGTATGTGCCTAGTCATGCGATACCCCTCTTAGATTATCATTTCTTATTTAAGAAAGTTCGACCTTATTTTCCCTAGATTCCAAAATAACTTACTCATATTAAAATTGGTTCCTCTTAAAAATATTAAAATTCAAAATGAGTAGAGTTAATCGAATGATTTAGCTCATACTTTTTCTTATTTTCTTCAAAAATTTTGAAAATTTTGAAAATTTTGAGGAACATTCTCTGAGTTTGCTATTTGAACAAAAAAATCTATTTAAAGTATTCTATACCGTTATCCCACACTTGGAGGAACATTGTCCCTAATATTCTCGTCAGTGAAGATTTTACTAGACGTAAAATCCCACACTTAGAGTTTAAACATGTAAGAAAATGTTTCTCAAGTGTTTGTTTTTGGGTTGTAATCTCGCACTTCGTGATAAGCTTATGATAGAGTATAGACTACTTTTATTATTTTAACAAAGTAACAAAGAAACATATAATCATAAAACAGAGAGAAAGTAAAGAAACTCCCTAAATAGCTAGTCGCCTTGAAGCTAAAGAAAATATGTTTTCTACTATAAATTAGTGTTTTTGAAACATGTGTTTTTAAGCGAGTTTGAGCATAATGCATACAAGTAGTATGCATGTACCTCAAATGCTCGAAACACATGAGATTCATTTCTTGTTTTTCCGAGACTAGTGGTTTATTTGCAAAATGAGTTGTAATTTTCGAAAAATATTTGGGTACGTCCAAGTGTGAAGGATAGTCGGAGATTTTCTTCACTTATTGACAAACATCTTCTCAATACATCTTATTCTACGGGTTGCCTCCCGAGAAGCGCTGCTATTAGAGTCGAGAGCTCGACTTTGCCTTTCTTCAGATTTAGTCAGAGGGTGGGACTTCCAGGGCTGGAAGTGCTGGGAAGTGGAGCCCTGGGGTTCGGTGGATAGAATCTTAGAAAATGACGGAACATTATCTAAGTGATGTCTGGGACTCTTGTTGCAAAGATGGAGAAACTTTGGAGATGTTTCTCTGTGACTGTTTGTAGGTTCAACAAGTCCCAGGTGATATGATCAACTACCTTAGAGATAATTCTAGCGAGGTCTATCAAAGAAGCTCCATTGATCTCAAGTCTATCACGCTCAGGATGCTCTTGCCTCAACGAATCCTTTAATCCATGGAAGTGCAGGTGTAGATTTTCTTGGTCTGCGATGATAGGGTCTCTTCTGAATTCATTGATGTAGTTGTAAATGCTACAGATGAGCTGCTTTTTGATGATCGGAGTGTGTGAGGTCGGAGTAATAAAAGATGTTGATCATTGTGTTATAGTCCTCACGTAATCCATCATATAATAATTGCCGATGCCCTTTCGGTGGAACTTCACTGAAGATTCCGCTGAGCCGGTCCATAACCAAGTTCAAAATGTTAATCATTGATCCTCCAGCTATAGATGAAGGTCTCGTCGAAACTCACGTACTCAAGCTCCCCAATGATCTTGTGAGCATGATACTCGATGGAGAAGTCGATATAGAGTCTTTGTGGTGTAGGATCGTCTATATGGTCATTATCAGCTATAAAGTTCATCAGTCCTCGAAGATCATTCATCATCTGAATGTCTACATCCGAATCAGGATTCCCAGTAGCATTGTCGAAATGACCCCCGTAAGAGTGTAGATAGCTGATCTGTCAGGCTGAATATGGAAATGCAGACCTGATCAATGTTTCATATACCTTGTTGTATATGATTTTCTGATCCTGGCATAACTCCAACTCCTTTGAAGTAGGTTTGTCATTATCATGATCCTCTTGTACTACTTGAGTTGGAAGGTCTTCGACAAAGGCATTAAGGCGGTACTTTTGGAAGAACTGAGGATTATTGTTGGTTTGATATACTGCATATTCAGCTTTGATCTCTTCTATTAGGTTCCTCTGACGTGGTGTGTACTCATTGGTGGAATCTCTAATGATAGCCATCATGGTACGAAGGTCGTCCTCAAATCTCTCATTGGCACAACTCATTTTTCATGAGTAGAGACGATTAGTATCTGAATAATTTCGAGAGGAGAGGTTAGAATGGCAGAAGGTACATGAATGGAGCGGATATTTATCGGGACGTCAATGTATACGATGTCATTCTTGCTACTCTCTGTCGCTGATATATCAATGTCCTGAGAATCAGGGAAATCCATAGCAGCGGAGGATAGCTAAGTCTCATTGGTAATCTTGATATCGGTCGGGAAGAATACATCTCAATGTCCTTCTCTTCCTGAGAGTCAGAATCATGGCTGGATCTAGAAGTGCCTCCTATCTCGAACTGGGTTCGAGGTGTAGATGTATCAAATGATTGAATCATTTGAGAAGGTAAGTGTGAATCTAGAAATCTGGATGCCTTATAAGCCGAGCTCTTCTTTAGGAGTTTTTCCCATAACTCTGGATGTTGCTTGGATAAAGCAATAGTTTTCTCGATGTTTAGTAGAGTATCAAGTCAAGGGGAAATGAGAGGTTTGGTAGGATCTATTGCAGCTGCTATGAGTCTCTTCATGGTAATGGCATACTCAGCATCGTATGAGTAGTCAGTCGGTGGTTCCTTATCTGAGTCGCTGTCTAGTAGAGAGATAAACTCTTCAGTGTATTCAATATGCATAATCTCTTATGTAGGAAAGCGGTTATCAGGAAAGTAGTGATATGGTCGAGTGGACTCGTATTCGTCCTCTCTTTCGTTTTCCATTTTTTCCTATGGTTCTGATTCTTCCATTTCTTCCTCTTCTTCTGATCTTCCATTTCTTCCTCTTCTTCTGGTTCAGATTCTTCTGTTGCTGAGATGAGGCAATTGTGGTCATCAGGAATATATGGATCTATCTCTAAAGCATCTGAGTCGAAAGTATCATCGTCTGAGGTGACTCTGCCCATGGATATCGCGTATAGTTCTACATGGTCTGTTAGAGAACAATCAGCTTGATCGATCTTGAATGCTATAGTCTGTCCGTGAGCTCGGAGGCTAATAGGATGTAAATAAACGTTGATAATGACATGAGCAGTGTTGGGAACCAGAATTTGTCAACCTTGAGCATAACGTTCTCAGCTATTCCTTTGGGATATCGAATTGATTGATCGACTTGCTGGACACTCATCTTAGTTGATTTCAAAGTTCATAGTTCTAACCTGGTGTAGAATAAGAAAGACATAAGATTGATACTAGCTCCTAGATCGGCCAAGGAACGTATTATGCCTGAGTGATAGATAGAGTAGGGTAATGTTAAGCGGCCAGTGTCTCCTAATTTTTCTGGCAGGGCATTTTGTAGAACGGCTGAACATTTCGCGTTTACAGAGATCTTAGGTGCCTCGGGTACTTTTTCCTTGGTAGCCAACATTTGCCGAATATACTTTGTCGGAAGGGATTCTAGACACGGTGTCTATGAATTTACCGTCGAGTTTGACTGATTTGGCGTTGTATCTTTGTTGTAGACGATGCGGGAAAGGTATTTGCATTTCTTCAGTCGGAGGGGGTACACACTTGGTCTCAACTGTCCTTGGGACAGGAGAAGGTTACTTCACCGGAGAAAGAAACGTCAGATTGGACCGTTGCCGTTTGAGAGTCCGTAGTGTTTAGAGTTTTTGCCTCTTCTACATGAGGGTTATGAATAGTGTTGCTAGGAAGGGTTCCTTACGGTCTAGTGTCAAGATGCTGAGCTAATTGGCCAATCTGGTTCTCAAGGTTTTTGAGAACCGAGAGTTGGTTTCTAAGGAAGAGGTCAGTCTGGTCTTACCTAGCTGTAGTCTTAAGGTTGAAGGTAGTTTGATATTGGATGAACTTAGTGAGGTTGTCATTTGTACTAGTGATTGGTACAATAACCTTTGGAGACTCACTAGGCTGAGCATCATCAGGTGCGGTTAAGGATAAGGGGTTGATTATAACTAAGCCAGGCTTAATTTATACATATTTTTAGTGGCAATATCGGTCCCAATTGTATTATCATCTAAGTTAATTTCGTGAAATTTTGATACTTCTTTAGTTTGAAATTGATTTTAGGTGAAAATGTTGAAGAAATGGTGAAAGGAGCTAAACCGATGAAGATTTGGAGTTAAAAACTGATTACGCTTGAGCTGGAATCATAGCCTCAGCCGGGAAGTACTCTTAACAGTCGAGTAGTACCAGATAGTATAAGTACCCGACGGGTACCCTTGTCTAGCAGCCGGGTACTATACCAGACGGGCACAAAATGCAATTTTCATTAAATATGAATTTTAAACCCTAAAACGGATACAACTTTGAGCGACTTTGATGTTGCGAACTAAGGGTTTCTTGGGGTAATTTTCACAGCTATTGAAGATCATTCCGGATATCTTGATTGATATCTAGGTGAAAAATGTGGTTGGTTGTTCCGTAGAGGGTATTAGGTTTCTCGGTTCCTAGACGGAGAAGTCCGTGAGAAGCCAGGTGGATTTTTTGGTCGAGTGGAAAACTGGGCATAGTAAACAGTACCGTCAGTGGGATCCTCGTATTCAACCTGATATTCCGCTATAGGATGGTTAGTACAGTTTTGACAAGTCTGAACTTGATGAATCTGCTGCGACTGTTTCTTCATTTCACCAATCTGCTTCGTTAGAGTCTCGATCTGCTCACTCAGGGATTTGATTGAGAGAGGTAAGGATGAGGGATGCTCATCAGACTTTCAGTCACGGTGGTGCATTGTTATGTTCCTGAGCAAATTCCAAGCTTCTTCTGCTGTGAGTTGCATAAAGTTACCTTGATCAACAACGTCAAGAGTAATACGATAATTTGGAGCGAGACCTTTATGGAAGGTGCACAACTGGGTAGTTTTCTCCATTTGGTGGTTTGGACATTTCTTCAACAAACTCTTAAAACACTTTCATGCGGTGTAAATTGACTCATCTAGAGCTTGGTGGAAGTCTGTGACGTCGTTTTTGAGTTAGGTTTGCTTGGACGGGGGAAAGTACTTGGTAAAAAAATTTATTGCCATATCCATCCAGGAGATGACTGATTCGGTCTCGAGTCCCTCAAACCATGTCAAAGCATGTAAAGCGAGAGAGTAGGGGAACATGTATAGACGAACTATGTCTTGCTCAACCCCACTCTGCTTATATAAGTTTGAGACTTGAATGAATTTTTCGATATGGACGTTAGGATCATCACGGGGTAGATCGTGGAATTGTCAGTTATCTTTTATGAGTCGAACGATATGGTGTTTAAGTTCGAAAGATGCTCCATCGATCACGGGATAGCTAATTGGTGCTCCTCGTCCTTCGATGGATGGTTTGGTGTTGTCTGCAAGAGTAACACGAGCGACCATTTGTGTGAAGCGTGAACGTCTTTCTTTTCGGTTGGTTCGGATGATTGACTCGAGATCGGGTATGAAAATGAGTGGCTCAGATCCAGACGATCTGGTCATACATCGAGGAGTTTTTGAGGAAAGAGTTGTAGGAGGTTATAAGAAGAGAGATATATCCTAAGGGTTTCACTAAAGATAAGGGTTCGTCAGGACGCCTCTAGGTCTTACGATCGACTTCCCCGGCAGCGGCGCCAAAAACTTGGTGTACTGTCAACGGTCGGTATCGATTCTGTCGTTAGAAAACCGCGATCGTCGGACTGCTCGTCGGGGGTTGAGTTTATAATTTTATGATGGGGACCTAAGTTTACTAAATCTATAGCATTAATATGACCTAGAGTCGTTCTTAAATGTCAGTCGTATTGTGAAGCGAAGGTGTCGGGATGAACTACTCAGTTTAGTGAAGGATTTAAAAATCGTTTTAGTAGGAATTTTTGTTTTAGGTCTGTACAAAAAACTAAGTAAATAAAAAGCAAATAAAATGCGGGTAATAATCAGTATAGATGAGTGCTTGTTGTGATTTCATTAACTTTTACGTGGGGGATGTCTAGGGTTTCAGTATGAAAACGTCTTTTAAGTGTTTGTGTTTATCTTGCCTTAGATGTTCGTAGTATAAACACTAGTGCCCTACTGTTCGATTGCTTGAACAGTATGTCACTGAGCACTAGGGGCTATGGTGATTCTGATCGGAAGGAGCTGCTCAACACTCTCCAGTGACGGATTAGCGACCCTCTTTGGAATGGTTAGTTCCGGGGTTCATGAATAGAGTAGTAGATCCTAGTATATTTTTGACCGTTCTTACATTACGAGGACATCTAAGTTGGGCTTGGCATTTTTGATTAAGACGTGGTTTGGTAACTGCTAATTTTCCTTTAATGGTAATGGTCTATTCCAGAGCTGGTGGATGATCAGGATATGATACAATCTTCAACATTTGACGTTTCCTTGGCTTTCACGTGTTTGTATTTTTGTATTACATCTGAGGTTGTTTCCAACACTATACCAATTATTCGACCGTTTTACGGTCTTTCTGATACCACATACTTTACGGTCACTCTGGACTAATATAACCTACGTTTGTATTAAAGCTCAACCATCTATGACAATTAACCAGCTCTCACTGTATATCAAAATCCCAATAAATCCCTAATTGATTCACGGTATACTATACGATAGGTTTAGACAGTATTTCCACAGATATAAAATCAGACCATGTTTTTCTGAAAAACATAGATATGTAATTACCGTTTGATCAAGGTTCGAGACTCCTTGTCATATAGGTTTTAACCCCGTTTATCGGAGGAAATGCGATAGTTTACTTATGGTTTATAAATTATAAATGGAAAGTTAAGCAGCACACCGAGTCTTCAATATTTAAAGTAACATCACCCCAAATATTAACTAGCTAACTACATCACATCAAGCACATAAGCTAACTACTCACTAAGCATAGCAACAAATCTTAAATCTAGCATACTAACAATAGCATGCTTCATTATAATAGATAATGAAAGATGTAATCGTGATTAATGCATAGATTGAATATATACTGAAAGAATACACAAACGGAACTTTGAAATATCTTTGACAATATTACAAATAAGCCCCTACAAGTATCTTCAACGATATTACAATAAAAGCCCCTCCGGTAGTTTTGGTTAAATATTAACCAAGAACTAACTAATTAATAACCTACTAACTAAAAATCTAGAGAGAGAAAGAGTGTGTGAGAGAGAGAGAATGAGAGATATAAAATGAAGGTTGAGGTGTGAGGTGTGTTGGAAATGGGAGGTGAAGTCTTCTATTTATAAGCAAGCCCAAATATATCATGTACAAGTACCAAAGCACCACGTACAGCACAAAACTGGATCACTTGGCCTTGCAGGGTCGTACGTTTGACACAAGAGTCTATTGAAGTTTATGGGAGTTAAAAGTTATTTCTATTTTCTATAAATTGAAGCTTCTAATCTTGTTTGGTAGATAAAACTTCAAAAGCTTATTGAAATAATAAGCTCTAAAAAACAAAAAAACCTACTTGAACTAGCTTATGAAAAGAAAAATTACATGAATATCCCTTATATCATTATATTTAGTGTACTTTTAGTGCTTTTTATCTCATTTTACATCTTTAAGTTCTAGCTAGTTTACCAATACTTACGAAAAATAAGCTACAACTTCTAGCTTCAAATATAAACAAGCAACTTCAATTATAAGCTTCTAGCTACAGATAAGGGTGTACATAAATGGTTCTGAACCATCAGAACCGGTAAATCGAACCGGGACCAGACTAGAACCGAACCAACCGAAAATATAAAGGCTCAGTTCTTGGTTATAATATTTTAGTGTTAATGGCTCGTGGTACGGTTCAGCTCCAAAACCGTTAAAACCGTACAAAACCGGAACCAGACCGAAACATACTAAAAAATATACCTCTATTCTAACTGTATTGTCCATCTTTCCTTTCAGGATATTTCAAAATAATTGTTCACTTTCAATTTCAATCAATTAGAAAGTGTTTAAGTAGAGATTATTAAATTCTTATTAGTCATCGATCGGTACAATTATTATACTTTTTTTAAAGTGTGTGTAAATTTGTAATTGACAATTAATTTGGGACGAAGGGAATAAGGTTTTTAATGAATTTTTTTTATTATGACTAAAAAAATCGTGGGCTTTTCCTAATGGGTCACCTTTAAATTTTTTAAAACTAACTTATACGCTTTCATCAAATTACGACACACAAAAGAATTCACGTTGCAATCATCCACAAGTCTCTTCTTTGACGCCATACAAAGATATCATTTTCTTTTTAGTATTTATTAATATGTTTGTATGCATTCATATAATTAATTTGTTTTAACATTACTTTTGAACTTCAAGTAAGATGTTTTTAGTAATTACTTATTTATTAGCATGATGATGATTGTACTATATAATTACGTATATATGTTTTACATTTGGATTGTCAGTCGATTTTAAGTTTTTTATTTAATTTTCTGATTACAGACTTTTAGATTATTTGGTTCTCGAATTTGAACCAAATCCGCTAGAACCGAACCGGTACCAGAATCGTAATTACATGATCCAGTTCGTGATTCTTGATTTTTTTTCATTTATTAGTTCTAGTCCAGTGCGGTTCTGATATAGTTTGATTCGTTTCTTGAACCATGTACACCCCTAGCGATAGATACCAATTAGTTTTGTCAAATACACCTAAATATTAGTTACACACTAAAAACTAAAATGGTAAAATCAAATAATTACAACTCTATGAACTACTGTGTATTATGAAAATAGGATTGCTATACGGACACCACCATAGCTCGTTACCCTATGCTATTTTATTTGAATCGGTGAAAGCTGTCTAAAATGATCGTGAGTTATCCTTCATTAATTTCTTTTAATTAACTTATTTTTATTTAATATATAATTATGTTTTTCTTCTAAACAGTTTTACGATTACATAGTTATACGTGTTTCTTTTCTTAAGTTCTTTTATATCAAAATATATATGCTGATATTGTTAAATTGTACATAGAAATTTTATAGTAAATAAAATTATAATTTTTATAATATCTTGCATATAATTGTAATAATTAAATATTACTTTCAAATTATAATTACAATATAATAACTAAAATTGAAAAGATCTAATAATAACTCTACTGCTGTCCATATAGCAATATAGGTGAATACAGGTGGTGTGTAGAAATTGAAAAATCCTCCATTAATGACCTTAACATGGTACCATGTTCATTTAGGAAAACGTTAATTTCAATTTTGTGATTTTTAAAGAATGCGATAAACAAGTGTCGGATCATAACAAGAAAAGTATCAAATGGAGGAAACGCTTCTACTCTCTAACGTTAGAAATAATGAGAAACAAAGTAATTTCTTTCTATCCACTTTTTATAATTAAAAACCAATTAAAGTTAGTTTTTTTTAAAAAAAATCAACGTAAGCAATAAAAGTAAATAAAACTTTAACAAAACAATTTTGGATAAGGTTACGAGGGGAAAGCCTCAAACGAATTCACTACATTTTAGTAATAAATTATCGTCTAAATTTACTGTATCTTACCAACAAAACACTGTATTTTAATAACTATACATTTTATACTTACAATTTTGTTCTAAAATATAATAAATTCAATTTGCCGCTTTACACGAGTTCTTTGAGTTCTCCTTAATCCTATTTTTGCCAACTTTTGCTTAAAAAGGGTTGGAATAGAAACGTGTTTTAAGAAAGGGGTGTGTTGTATGTGGGGTTGGTTAGGTCTACCATTAAAATCGGGTTCGTTTGTCATGTGGGCCACCCCAGATCTTAGTGCTCCTTACTTTAATTGCTTTAACTTAGACCCAGAGGAACCCACATGTTGCCTAATTTACCACTAATCACTCTTTTCTTCCGGCTTATCAGGGCCGTCAGGGGTTATTGTTTCCTACATTATTTATATATATTTATACGGAGTATAAAATAAAATATTTAAATTTTGTGTGTTAAGTAGTTTTATTGTAGAGCAAAGAGAAAAATACCGAAATCACTAATTACTAATCAACATTAACGAAATATATCATAAATAGAGGAAGATTCAAAATATCAACGCTTCTTATAGTGGATACGGTAGAAACAAAATTTTTTATTTTTATTCTAAGATTAAATAATTTTTATTATAAAAAAAATATATCAAAATTATCAGAATTTATGCTTTTTAATATGAGTTACTTTTTTATATAAAAAAATGTGATACATATTAGTAATAGTTTAGTGTATATCACAGTATCACGCATAAATGTTACAATACACATATTTAAGTTGTGTATCATATATGCTTTTTTCTTCTTTTAAATCAATATGATATTAAAAAAATAAAATTCTAATAATTTTAATATATATATTTTTTAAAAGATTGTATTAGAGTGGTCACGCATGACTAGAGAAATCCACATTAAATAACAAGTGATTGGTTATTTACAACCGGTAACATATAGAAATTTTTTACTTGTCATTTACTTTTCAATTAATATCTTGTCTATAGATAATATATTTGTACTAACATATAAAGCATCTAGAAACTTTTAAGATTTAAGACTCAGTATTATTAACTTATGTAAATATGTAATTATCATCTTATAACAAGTTTTATTATTTTTCATATTTTGTAGTCTTCACTAATGCATCCTGAATACGAAAAAGCCACTGTCATATTAAGTTATCATCATGGATAATCCATCGATAATCGTTGAATAACAAACATAATATACGTCGAGTCACTATTTATAAGAAAACCTCGTATTGCGCTGCATAACGCGAGTAACGCGGGTATCACGCTAGTACAGTTAATCTTAATCGAACTGTATTTCACTAAAAATTAAAAAACTATTAAGTGAGAATAAAAAAGTTAGATGGATTGTGGTCATGGTTTCGTTTTTAGCATTCCCATATAGTAGTTTGGTAATCATAAAGTAAGTTAATACTTTATTCATAAATTTAGGCGTTGTCAATGACAAATCTCTAATAAAAGTATTATACTATGCAGTTAATTATAATTCTTGGGACAATTATTTTTATGCATAACACTTTTTTACGTGTTAACTGTACCTTTGAGGCTATATTTAAAAAAATTTATAACACTTTGTGCATAAACGATACCCTGTTTCTTATCTTAATCATAACATTTTTGGCTTTTATTTTCTAGTGATTTTAAATACAATTTTTAATATAAGATATTAATAAGAAGATATATCCGTGGAATACGTAAGTTGACATGTTGCTACTCTAGTTGGGGTTATAAACGCTACTATATAAAGATAACGGGTGTGCTTAGTACAAACATTTTAAAAGATTCTTGAAAATTCTATGGAATTGAGATCTCATTTTTCACAATCTCAATTTTTTATATATTCTTAGTTTTTGTTATTTTTTATATATTCTTAGTTTTTGTTTGGTATGCAAAAGAATATCAATGATTATTAAAAAAAATAATCTCTAAGAATATCTGGCATGCAAAAGGATTCTTGGAGATAACCATCGGGCACAATCTTCAGCTCCAACTCTAGTCACAATCTCCCGTCATTAGCAAAATTAACAGCTTCAATCACAATCTACAGCTTCAGCTATTTTTTTCCCTAACACCCAATAATATTTACTATATCATGTAAAATTAATTATTACAAATGAAGTATGATTGTGTTCACTTTAGTTCGTTACATCAATTTTTGAAAAATCGTAAACTTGTTATGAACTTGGAAAAATAATGGCAACCTCAATACCATTTACTTCCTATGTAAACATCCCGTTATGTACGGATGTAATATATATATTTGCAGTGCAGTCCTCGAGAATGTGAAATTGGTGTCACCGTATAAGGCACTCAAAATTTTAGCGCCCTCGAAATTTCATGCATAGTATATTATATGTATGTATATATGCATATTAGTGAGTGTTTGTATATAAATACATACAAATATGATTTTTGGGGTCTTCAAATAAATTATTATTATAAAGACAAAACAAAAAGATACTTATTTAACCTTTTTAACCCCTAGGCCCCAACAACTAAAAGCTTCTCAAAATAATCGATAACAAATAATAAGAAATATTAAACCATAAACACATATTAAGCTCTCAATTTTTAACCCGTTTGTAACATGTTGGATTGCCAAATTAATTATGTGAAGTGTAGATAACAATAAAAATATTTTTAATGCACATGGTTTTAACGTGGAGAATAATAATCATAATATAAACATTAATAATGAAATTGTAGATTTTGATAACCAAATTCAAGTAATATCAACAAAAATGTAAACGATAATGGAACATTACTTATGGAAGCCTAAATTTATTTATTTTTTAAATTCGATTTGCTAAAAGAATCATTGAAAAATGATGAAAATACGTTTTCATTATCTTATCTTACTTTACGTGAACTAGGGGTGGGCAATATACGGTTTGTAACCGTTTAAACCGAATAAAACCGATTTTAGACCGAACCGTTTTCAAATTCGATTTTCGGTCTGGTTTTAACCGAAATTGAATTCATTAAACGGTTTACGGTTCGGTTAATGGTTTCAAAAAATATTTAAACGGTTAAACCGAACACCGAATTCAAATTTACTATATATATTTTTATTTTTTATATATGTACAATTAGTAATAATAAATAATTCTTATTTAATATGTAGTATTACATACATGATACATTCAAGCCCTAGATACATTAAATTAAAAAGCCCAACTAGTAAAAAACCCTATACTTTATAACATTCTAACCTAATTTGACATATACCGATACCGTACACACGGATCGCCCTCTCCCTCTCTAGCGGCCTCTTTCTCAAATCTCCGGTAAGACCTACTCCGTTTCTTCGATTTTTACTAGTTAATAATTTCGCATTAAGATTGTATGTTTGTTTTTGCATTAAGAAAAATGGTATGGTGAACTTTTGGACTTAATATTCTTAATTCTGCATTTGAATTGTTATTATAAAATTATGTCAAGAAAATGCAATTCGGTTTCAGGTTTCAAACCGGTTTCAAACCGAAACCGAACCGTATTCCAATTCGGTTTTCGGTTCGGTTAAATATGTTGAATTCGGTTTACGGTTCGGTTTACGGTTTGGTTTCCAAAAATTCCAAACCGAGGAAACCGAACCGAATTTAAACCGTAAACCGTAGACCGCACCGATGAACACCCCTAACGTGAACAAAGAGAAAAATATGAATCTTATAGGCGTCTCATTCTTCCGATAACATAAATTTTTAAAAAATATTAAAGTTACTATTTTTGAGCCTGATTTTGAAATTCTGCACAGGACTTTCAAAAATTCAAGAACGACCCTGATAATTTTCTTGTTACAGACAGGTTTAAAATCAAGATATTGCACATGAAGTAAAAAGTAAATTTTGCCCGAGAAAACAAAAAAGAAAGTCAAAAGTGTTTATTTGGTTAATTGGTTTTTAAATTTAGGTTACCTCATTATTATATTTAGGCTAAAGAATAGGCCAAAACCGTGTGGCACATTTTAGCTAGTCATCTCTTTTTTGCTTTACTTTATTTTGTTTTCAAGAAAAGTATCATATCTGTATCCGATTAAAGTTTACAGAAGTCTTGTCCCAATGGTTATTCAGCTGCTCTGTCCGCTCCGATCGACAGAACCGACACTATTGACACGGTATCTCGGTTTGGAGCCGTCCGTTGATCCGGTCGGATATCGACGAAGTAAAGGGACTCTTTTTTTTTTTTTTTTTTGTTTAATGTATAGAAATAAATGTATATTGGTAAATGTGAGCTCAAAAAAGAAGTGATTGTGTCATTGTTGGCAGCGGTCAGTCAGTTGTAGCCAGTTTTAGTCAGTTTTAGAAAAAACTTATGTGACGCTGAGTTGTTACTAAGTGACAAGTCGATTTTAGTCGGTTGTTGTGGTCTAACAGATCTTAATTTTTTGATTTTCAGAAATAATAATTGTTCTAAAACTTTTTCATTGCAAACAATTCGTTAATTATGTGTAGAAATAGAAATAAAAATACACTCTTTACATAAACCAGTTAATTAAAAACCTTGTCAAATAATACTCGTACTCTACGATGCTTTATGTAGTTATCATGCCCACCATGTTTCTTTCTTGCACATACCCCTGAAAATGTAGATTTAAAAAATCAAAAACAAAATTCAAATATGAATTTTGTTATATAAGAAAAGAACGGTAAAATTAGAGAAGGTAAAGTTGGAACAACAATTGTGCAGTGCGCACTTTACTATATTTATTGTATTAATTAGTAGAGCCGTTTTTGAAGATGTAAGAGGTGGTCGACCTCCCAGAATCTCCGATATCCGATATATAAGTCTCAAAAATGTGTGTATATTATTTGATAAATTTTTTGATTCTTAATAAATAATATAAAAAAAAAAAACCAACTTGATTGTGTTTAAGTTGATTGAGCCATAAAAAACTATAGTTAATTTGTGTACTACATTTTACTGATAGTAATTTAGCTTTGTGTTATAGGGTCTAATTTTAGTGATTAATTTCTTTTTTTCCTCAGGGTTTCGAAATTTCAGAAACTAACGGTCCGTTTATTTTGACTGGATGTCACTTTCGACATACGAATCATTTTATCGTGCATTTGCTTCATTTCTTAGTTACCAAGAAATATCGGATTCTAAGAGAAATGGGTAAAAGCAAAAACGGTAAATAAAAATAAAAATGTTCTCCTTAATTAATTAGCTCTTTATGTTTACGGTAAAATAGTTTCTTAGCTTGTAATACAAATAAAACATTTGTATTTTTTTATCGAGTCTTATGGATTAAATCTAATCTAAATCAAAGAAAGAAATATATGTAGAAATAAGAGATGAAACGATTTTCAGACGTAGAAGTACTTAAATTTAACCATTGAGTATTTGGCGTAAGAACATCCACAATTAGGGATGTAAATCACCACTCGATCCATTCACTAGCGGTGGATATGGATGATTTAAATTAATGTATAATGATTATGGATATGGATATAGATGATTAGTGGATGGATGATAAATTGTCATCCATGAATTCATCCGTGAATTCATCCATCATCACCCAAAATGCATATTTATAAATATAAATACACAAATGTGTGACCTTAAATATAAGTAAATATACATACACTATATTATAGTGAAAAGTCAATAAATTGTTATTTAGATAGATTATAGAGTTATTATATCTCAAATCTCTAACAAATATTCGATTATCCCTTATTATATTCCATTATAAGATTTGAAGCAAATTGAAAAGCCTACATCACTACCTCTAGTAAATATTTGCGAGCTAAATTTTAATGATTCCCACCATACAACGGAAGTCACTAACCAATGACAATAACGGTAAAAATGCTTCTACGTAACCAGAAAAACCAATGAAAAAGGTTTTAAATGTTTTCAAATAGTATATTTCAGTTATATTTATAACTAAATCCTCCTCCCCTAAAATGTACCAAACTCATAGATGGATCAACTGCTAAAATGTACCAAACTCATAGATGGATCAACTGCTATGGAAGACCGACTTAAACGCTGGAGTATAGACTATAGATTCTCTAAATTCACCACATTGTTTACATATTTTTATAAGAAAGTTATATAATAATCTTATTCGTCACCAATATTTTGGTTTCATTTTGAAGTAGATTTTTTTTTTACTTTTTAAATATCAAACGGATATTCATGAATCAGCTTAATATAATAAATATGCATTTGGATGGATGATTAGAAAATTAAACAAATATGAATTTGGATATGGATTGAAAATAATTAATAGATATGAATGTGGATATGGAATAAATGATTATGGACGTGGATATAGGTCAATCCGATCCATATCCGATTTATTGCAATTCCTATCCACAATTAAGAAAAGTTTTTTCAAGTTTTTTTTTTCATGCCATCTTGTTCAAGAAATAAAACTACCAAGTAAAGCTTTCTCTTCGATGAAAAAAAAACTTTTCGTAATCTTTTTTTATCAATATTACTCAAAATCTCAAGCTTTTGGTATAATTTTTTTTTCCTTTAAAGAAAAGCTTTTTTGAAGCTTTTTTGCTAAAAAAAACTTTAGAAATAAACTTCACTGGAAATACTTTAAGTAGCTTTATTAGCATATTTAAATAATTTGTGGAAATAAGTGTTAATTAAGATAAGGAAAATTGTATAGACAGTTAAACATTTCAGACTTTTACCAGATCATAACATGCTCAATGTTTACCATATATAACCTCATTAATACTGGTAGAATACAAGAATATACTTATTGAGGACGGTAATAAAAATTGTTATTAATCAAACCTTAAAGGACTAAATAAGAGCGGTAATAAAAATTGTTATTAATCAAACCTTAAAGGACTAAATAAGAGACAGATATGCCGATTTTTTGATGATTTGTCGATTTTTTTTATAACAAGTTTAGAGTAAAGCTACTAGGATCTAGATCTAAATACTTCATTAATTTTTTGACTACATGGTGTAACCAATATTCCACCCACTTATGGTACACCTCCACTCGAAGGGAAACTTGTACTTATCATCATCCCCGATACATTTGCCTCCACCCAGAGGAAGATCATTATTTGACTTTGTGGTATATAGTATGTGCTTATTAAGTACTTATTACCTTATAGGGCATCACTACCAAATTATCTATCATTTCACCACTACCTAATAGGTCACACAATACACCTGTAGGCTTAACAGAATTAGAGTGAGGATCATGCAAAGATTTGAGAGGATCATTTAGAGGACTGTAATGGGTCTAAAGGGAATATTTGTGAGCATGTTCATCTTCTCTACTTAGGAGGTATGTTTATCTTCTCTACATTGGGAGATATGCAAATATTTGTGAATATGTACATCCCCACTCTTCATTGGAAGGTATGTTCATCTTCTCTACAATAAACCCTAATTTACTCACTACCTTTATATTTTCCGATCATAGTTACTTATTGTTGGTGCATAAATGTGTGTCAGTCAGTTGGTCAACGTTTGTGCCTGTCAAAAATATTAGTTTAAGTATGTGAAGTGTTGAGTTTGTATGTTCGAGTCTGTAAACGAAGTGTAAGTATAGAATATACATAATATACTGTTCGTGCGACACAGAGTCTGTGTCGCTATAGCGATACAAAGGACAGTGTCACATTGGGCTGGGCCTGGGACATAGGGCTTGTGTCGCAGGGTCCAGTAGGTTAGTATATATATCGAATTAGAATTTCGTTTTTAGGTTGATCAAACCCTAGAGAGAGACAGAGATACAGCAGAGAGTGTGAGAAGAGGAAAGTTTGTGATTTGTAATCTTTATTCTTCAAGTGTTAATATATACGAAATGATTATAAAATCGTTGTGTTTGTGTTTACGTTTCAATTGCTTGATTGATTGTTTCCGCCTTTCAATTGAGTCAAACGACCAGTCGAGATCCTAGAACAAAGGAACCTAACAAGTGGTATCAGAGTTTTCGGGCGTTTGTTTGAAGATTTGATCGTTAATTGAAACGTTTTCGGTTTGATTTGTGGTGTTTTTGGCAATTTGATCAAGGTTTTGGGTCCAATCAGTTGAATATTTGGATTCTGGAAGTATATTTCTGGGTGTGTTCGTCGATTATCGTTCGAAATTCGATAGGGTTTTGAAAATTTTCGATTTTTAGGGTTTTTGGAGCTGTTGGCCGCGACACTTCGACACTAGGTGCGACACTTACTTTTGTGTCGCTACTAGGGTTTCTTGATTTTAATTTGAACTGCGACACGAGACTGCGACACAGCCTGCGACACTACTTGACGACACTAACTTAGTGGCTGTAAAAAAAAAAAGTGTTTTGGCGGGAAATTTTTCGCATTATCAAATTGTGTTTTTAAGCTTAAAAGTTCTTAATTTTAGTTTTGAAAAAGTTTCGTTCTACTCGGGCAGTTTTCGATATTTTTGAATCAAATTTTGGAGGGAAAAGTTAAAAAAGGCTAAATTTGAAAACTCGTCATTCAACATCCGTGTATTTGTGATATGGTAAATTTCTTGTTTAAAAATGTCTCTTCAAAGCTTTACTCAATTATTAAAATATAACAATGAGATTGGTAGCACTAATAAACCTCCATTATTCACTGCCAATACTCATTATGTTGAATGGAGAATACAATTTGAGGCTTTTATCTCCTACAATGATCCCGATATGATGATTCTATTACTTGAACGATATGTTCATCCTCCGGCTGATGGAAACTTCCCAGGAGTTGCTCCACCCAAATTCGTTAGATCTATGACTCCGGAAGAGAAGAAGTCATGGGATTTGGAAAGAAAAACTCACTCTGCTTTAACTATGAGTTTATCATCAGACGTCATGAGATTGTTTAAGCACAATACCAATGCTTATGATCTCTGGAAGGCCATCGAAAAACGATGTGGTGGATATGAAAAATATAAGAAAAATAAATTGGAACTTGTCAAGAAACGTTTTGACACAATTGATTTACTATCAAATGAATCTTTTGAAAATCTTTTCAAAAGATACTCCCAACTTGTAAGTGAATTGGCTGATGGAGGAATAGTACCTAATAATGGAGAAGTAAATAAGAAATTAGGTGCATTATCTAAGGATTGGGATACCAAGGTGAAAAGTTTAGAACAAGATCCAGAAATTGAACTCATGGATTTGGAAGATCTCATTGATAAATTACAGGCGTATGCTCTTGACATGAAGAAGAAAGCAGAAATGTCAGAAACTAATATTCAAAATCCTAGTCTGAATGATACTTCCAGATCTAATTGGAGTAAACATGAAGAACATGTTCAACACAGTGCGCTCATAGCAAAGATACATGAGGTAGAAACAAAACCTATTTTTAAATGCTTATCTTGTAGATGCTTAACTGGTCAAAACAACAACTTAAAGGGTGAAATTGAAAACCTGCGATCAAATCTTGAAAACTTAATGCAGGCAAACAAAGTTTTGAAAGAAAACGAACTTCTTTTTGATAAGAAACTCAAAGCTTGTCAAATTGAGATTAGAGATTTGAAATGTAAAATCTATAATCAGCAACATGAAATAAATAGTTATTTAAAGAAAATATCTTTACATAAAAAGGAACTTGCTGAATTTCAATCTGAAGTTTTCGATTTAAAACGTAAAATTATAAACTTTGCAACTTCATCCGTAGTGTTTGATCAAATTCTGGATAAGCAAAGGACGAATACAAAGAGTAAGACAGGTCTCGGATATACCTCCGTACCTCCTCCCGTTGATTATTCGCCTATGCCTAGTCAGGATGAAATCTAAAACTTTGTGCCTATTACTTCATCAAAAGTAGACACAAAAGTTGTTCAGAAGCCAGTTAAGGAATCTAAGGCCTATAATAAAGTACCTCCAGTTAATGTTGAGGAGATTGTTGAGGAGATTGTTGAGGTAGAGGACTTAACTGAAGAGGCTGAGATTAAAATTGAAAACGTTGATGTTAAACCCAAAAATCATATAATTACAAATGAATCTGAAAAGGTTTTTAATAATAAGGGTAAAAGCAAGGTTGACAATGAATCCAAGAAGATGAAAACTCAAAAGAAGGATTCAAATGAAAATTCTAAGAATGACCAATCTTCAATATCAACATGTTTAACTTTAGAGGCTTCTACATCAACATGTACGCGTAAGCGTTCATGCTCTGTAAATGCCACATCCTCTAAGCCTCCTACAGTTCATCCTCCATCTAAACAATTTGAGGGAAATCATTGGAATAGCCTGTATGTTGAACGTCGGTCATGTTTTTGTTGTGGTCAACAGGGCCACATCATTAGGGATTGTCGGTTATTGTCTATAGATAGGTTTGGTAGAGGGATGCAAAGAACTTCCTTATTTAGAAATTCTTTTCCAAAATCTTTTTCACGGCGTGGTTCATTTTCGCAATATCTAGTTGTGCATCCAACTCTCCAAAACCTATGGCTAGAGTAAACAAAGTTGTGCCTAGTAGACCCGCAGTTCAAAAGCACAACATTGTTGAAAACAAATCATCCGAACCTAAACGGGTTTGGAAACCGGAATCCACAAACGACTCATCAATGAAATCAACTGAGTTTTTAAAATATCATAAACTCATTGATGTGATGGTTATAGATGATAGTGGACAACCCAAGTCTATCAAGACTTGGGTGTCTCATAAGTACTAATGTTTGTTTGTGGTGATGCAGTCAGGTTTTTGATAGCTAATCATTTTAGTGACTGCAAGGATGTGAGAAGAAGGTTGATTTCAAGGTAGTTATGTGTGGTGATGATTTTTGAGTGAATGGATGATATTTCTAAAGTGAAATGAGGTGGTTAAAAGTGCTAAAAGAATTTGAATTTGACTTGATATGTGACTTGAAATTTTTCTTAAAACATTCTTTGTTTAAAAATGGCAACGGCAAATTCTTGTGTTCCAACTAATGCACATCAAAATAAGCAAAGTTGCCACATCTGTTTTCTTAATGATTATTTATTTGTTTGTTTTTGAGTAAAGAATTTGCTGTTCAAGGGGAGTAATTTAAAAGTCAGAAAAATATGAACAGGCAAATTCTTGAAGAATGCAATAGCCACTCTTTATACTTTTTAGTATCAAAGAAATGTGAGGTTGCAATATTTCTAAAAATGGACGTTGAATTGTGTCTGTAAACAATTTGGGAAATGATAGTACATCAGGGAACATGTACAAAATGGAATCTTTAAGTTTTATGTTTGATGTATCAGTAGATTTATCTGGCATAGTTAAAACAGTTTTTCTAAACATTAGCTTCCTTAAATGATGTATCGGTAGGCATTCATGCTTAAATTTTTAAGAAGCATAATGTCAAACTTGCATATTATTTTATATAAAAGATATTTTTATATATGACATTAACTTGAAATAGGACTTTAAGTCTAAACTTTTGACACGTAGTCTTAATATTTGAATGCTTAACATGTTATGATCTATGTTTAGAATATTGATGTGGTCTTATCTGGGAAAATGTATTGGTTGTCTCCTATGTTGTATGAAAATACAGACCTGGTTTCAATTGATATATTTTTTGAAAGGACATAGGTATGTAGTCTGTGTTAAGACAAATATTACGTACCCGTGGTAATCTTGCAAACTTATAGTATTGTATAAATATGCAAGAAAATCTATAAATAGATTACCTAGTACTGGTTTGTGTTAGACTATGGTACTCTGTTGTACGAAAGTACAGACATGTACGCTCTAGTTTAATTGTTCAGACTGGTGTTTGTTCAACCCGAATCAATGTTAATGTGACTCTGTTGTACGTTGTACAGACCTGTCACCTCTAAGCTTGGTTCTAAAGATATTACTATGTTACTACTTTTTACATGGAAAATACTAACATGTTTTAATTTCAAATGTATATCTTAAATATGTTTTATATCGAATAATATGCATACTGTAACACCCCGAAATTTATTAAATTTGAAAGTTGTTTACTGTTATGCGACATAAGGGCTAGTGTCGCAGGTAGCGACACAGAGGCCGGTGCGACACAAGGCTTGTGTCGCAGTGTCGGGCAGAAAGTCAGTTTTGAGGGGTTAATTGTGTAATTAAGTGATAAATTAAAAAATAAAACATATTCCAAACATTTCCAGAAACTAGAAAACACTTCCAGGTTCGTTTGTATGTGTGTTTTTGATGTTTTTAGAAAGAGAAACTAAAAGAGATCAAGAGTTGTCAAGGAATTGATTATTGAAAGTGTTTCCTTGAATTTCTAAATCATCCCAGGTAAGAATCTAAGCTTTCTTGTAATCTTGAAAGTGTTGAGCATTTGAATTGGTGGGTGTTGAAATTGTAAAGTGTGTGGGTAAAATTGAATGAGTTTTAATTGAGCTTAAAATGAGTTTGAATGTGTTTTGAATGGATTGTGTGTGTATGATAATCATTTGTTGAAACTGGTTCGAATTTGGGGTATTGAAATCACCCAGAAATTTGTTAATCACAGAAGGTTTCTGCTGCCCTGTTCGTCATTGCGACACAAGGCTTGTGTCGCAGCTTGTGTCGTAGTGATGGTGTCGCAAATTAAAACTGTTGCATTAGCGACACAAGGATTTGTGTCGCTAGTTTCCACTGCCAGTTGGTACTGTTGCTATAGCGACACTAAAAGCTAGTGTCGCAGCTTATGTCGCTTGTTTCCACTGTTAATTGTAATTATTGTTTTAGCGACACTAAAAGCTAGTGTCGTAGGTTGTGTCGCAATAGTGTGTTGAGCGACACTAATTTAGTGTCGCCAGGAGGTATAGCGACACTAAGGGGTAGTGTCGCAGAATTAATTGATATTTTAAATAATATTAATTATTATCGGAGTTAATTGAATACGGTCGCCTCGATAGGTGTTTCGGGTAGCAATTCATAAATATCTTATCGTCGTCCCCGAGGTAAGTAGTAGGAAAGTAAAGAATTTAATTGGCTGATCTTGTTAATAATGATTGTGTTACAAAGTTGCATTGAGAAATTGAGTATATCAATGAGTTGAGAGGCCAATTGCTGAGTGAACAATTGTGCCCATGAGAATGAGTTGAGTGCCAATTGCTGAGTGAACAATTGTGCCTATGAGATTGAGTTAAGAGGTCAATTGCTGAGTGATCAATTGTGCCCATGAAATTAAGCTGAATGGCCAATTGCTGAGTGATCAATTGTACCCATGTATATGCGAGTTAAGTGGCCAATTGCTGAGTGATCAATTGTGTCTAGCTGTATGAGCTGAGAGGCCAATTGCTGAGTGATCAATTGTGTCGGTTGAATATAAGTTGAATGTAGTAAATGTATGATTGAATGCATTTTCCTTTACTTACTAAGCGATGTGCTTATGTATTGTTGGATGTTGTGTTGATAGGTACGCCTAAATGGATGAGGGGTGGGGATCCGGGCAAGCGACCCGAGAGCTACTAGTGATGGACTTACTATGGCAAGATACTAAGAGGACGGACTCATAGATCATGCTCTATATTAACATGTGATGTTTTGTAAAAATGATATATATTTCGTGCTGAACCATGATGTTATTACTTTATATTAATATATAAAGTGTTTTTGAGAATTTAAATGGAGTATACATAATAAAAAAAAAAAATCTGGGACGTTTCAAGTTGGTATCAGAGCATTGGTTTAAGAGATTCGAGTATCCATCATTAGAGGTACTTGAACTTAGACCAAGAGATGAGTCTAATGAGCATGATGAGAATGTTGTGTATTATGAGTTGATATTTGAGTAATTGTTATAACTGATGAGATGTGATAATGTGATGATTGTCCGGGTATTGTGGGAGTATTATGTAATAACGATTACGTCTGGCCAACGTAATAATTATTATATAAACCCGTACGATACCGTGACTGTTGTGTGATGATAAAGAGAACTGTGAATGATAGACTAATGTGTACTGAAAATTTCAGTCTAATCTAAGGTGTTTGCTGATAAACCCTCTCAGTATAAGATGGAAGGGAAGAATTTTAATGAGCGTAATACCGAGAGCTCTGAACAAGGGCATACGGAGAATTTATCGTCTATGAGTACGAATGAGATGAAAGAATTTATAACTGAAGAAGTTGCGTTGGCACAAGAGAGATCTCTTCCCTACCTGTTGGAAAGAATTACTGAAACTGTAAGAGATGTTCTAGCAGAGGAATTACAAAAGAGAGATACAGAAGGATCTGGAAAGAGTGACCAGATGAAAGAAGAAAAGAAGAAAGTGAGTTATAAAGACTTTGTGGCATGTAAACCTCCAGAGTTTGAAGGAGAGACAGATCCGATCAAATGTTATCGATGGATCTCTGAAATGGAGGCAGCGTTTGCTATTTCTGAATGTCCGGATAAGTTAAAAGTGGTATATAGTGCCAGTTTATTAAAGGCACGAGCGAAAGAATGGTGGGACGTTCAGCGCCAATCCATGGGAGAAGAACGTGTTGGTAATTTGTCTTGGAAGGAATTCAAGGATATGTTTGTGATGGCCTATTCACCGGAAGCTGAGTTGACCAAGCTTCGTCGAGAATTTCTGTTTATGAAACAAACGACAGAGACTGTGAGTGAGTTGACAGGTGTATTTCTTGATAGGGCCCGATTTTGCCCTGAATATACTGAGGATCCAAAGAGATTGATGTATCATTTTCACGAGGTATTAAAGAAAGAGATTCGGCAGTTTGTTGATCCGAGTCGTTGGAATAAATTTGAAGAGTTTGTGAATGAGGCGAGAAGAAGGGAGATTGAGATAAATCGGGAGGATGATAGTTCCTCCAAGAGAAAGATCGAACCAGCTGGAGGATCTTTAAAAAGATTCAAAACTAGCGGAAGTTTTAAAAGCGAGGATCGACGAGAAGCGCCTATGTGCCAGAAATGTCACAAGAAACATTTTGGGAACTGTGCGGGCGACAAGAGGTCGTGTTATCAATGTGAACAACAGGGCCACATCAGCCGTGATTGTACAAAGACGGTACGAGTATGCTTTAATTGCTATGAACCTGGGCATATAAAAAGTGAATGTCCGAGATTGAAGAGTTCAACAGGTTCTAGTGGGGTAAAGAAAAATGATGAAAAGAAATCTTCAGACCACTCAAGAGTGAAGAGTCGATCCTTTCAGCTGACTGCGGATGAAGCAAAGAATGCTCCGGATGTTCTTACGGGTACTTTTCTTATTAACTCATTACCCGCTTATGTATTATTTGATTCTGGAGCTTCTAGATCTTTTGTCTCTGAAAACTTTAGTAAGAGCTTTCAATTAATGTTAAGTGAGTTAGACATACCCCTAGATGTTGAAATAGCAGATAATCGTGTTATTTATGTGACCAAAGTTTATAGAGGGTGTCGAGTAGAAATTAATAATGAAACCTTTATGATTAATCTTATACCCATGAGGATGGGTGAGTTTGATGCAGTAGTGGGTATGGATTGGTTGAGTAAACATGATGCTGTTATCCGTTGTGAAAAGAAAATTATTCGCATCAATGCTCCAAGTGGGGGAGTAATAGATATATATGGAGAAAAACCTAGACCATCTTTGTCAATTTGTACTTATGCTCGTGCTAGAAGGCATTTGTCGCATGGTTGTCAGGCATTTTTAGCTCATGTTATCGATGTGCGAAAGAATGTGATGAGTATTGAGAATATTCCGGTCGTAAATGAGTTTCCTGATGTATTTCCGGAAGAGTTACCAGGTATTCCGCCTGAGAGACAAGTAGAGTTTCGAATTGAGTTAGTGCCGGGGGCTACTCCTGTTGCTAAGACCCCTTACAGACTTGCGCCGTCAGAGATGCAGGAAATGATGAAACAGATACAGGAACTGTTAGAAAAAGGATTCATTCGCCCAAGTAATTCCCCGTGGGGAGCACCAGTATTGTTAGTTAAAAAGAAGGATGGGAGCATGCGAATGTGTATTAATTATAGGGAGCTGAATAAGGTTACTGTTAAGAACCGTTACCCACTGCCGAGAATCGATGATTTATTCGATCAGCTCCAGGGGGCAACCCATTTTTCAAAAATTGATTTACGATCTGGTTACCATCAGTTACGAGTAAAAGAAGAAGATGTTCCCAAGACTGCTTTCCGAATGCGTTATGGTCACTATGAGTTTGTGGTAATGCCATTTGGGCTGACAAATGCTCCTGCTGCATTTATGGATTTGATGAACCGAGTTTGCCGGACGTTCCTCGACAAATTCGTGATTGTGTTTATTGATGATATTTTAATATATTCAAAAACAGAAGGGGAGCATGAAGTGCATCTGAGACAAATGTTACAAGTGTTACGAAATGAAAAGTTATATGCAAAATTTTCGAAGTGTGAATTTTAGCTGAGAGAAGTACAATTCTTAGGACACGTGATTAACCACGAGGGAATCAAGGTACATCCTGCAAAAGTAGAAGCGGTAATGATGTGGAAACCTCCTAAGACACCAACAGAGATTCGAAGTTTCCTGGGATTCACAGGATATTATCGGAGATTTATTCAAGATTTCTCCAAGATTGCGACTCCACTTACAAAGCTTACGTGTAAAAATGCCAAATTTGAATGGAATGAGGAACAGGATCGAGCCTTTAATATTTTGAAAGAGAAACTGAGTCAAGCACCTATACTAGTACTTCCTGAAGGGAATGATGATATGGTAGTATACTGTGATGCGTCACACGTGGGATTGGGCTGTGTGCTCATGCAACGAGGTAAGGTAATAGCGTATGCTTCGAGACAGTTGAAAACACACGAAAAAGGATATCCCACTCACGATCTAGAATTGGCAGCGGTGGTGTTTGCGTTGAAAATTTGGAGGCATTATCTTTATGGAGTAAAGTGTACGATTTATACAGATCATAAGAGTTTAAAGTATTTCTTTGGCCAACGAGATCTTAATATGAGACAGAGGCGTTGGCTCGATTTGGTGAAAGATTATGACTGTGAAATCTTATAACATCCTGGAAAGGCGAATGTTGTAGCAGATACTCTCAGTAGAAAGACTGTTGATTTTGTGTTGAAAGTAAAATCTTTTCAAATGGTTATGGTTACTGATTTAATTGAGCAAGTGAAAGAAGCTCAACAACGAGTGCTACAGAATGGGGATCTTCGAGCAGAACAAATAAAAGGCCAAGAGCAAGACTTTGTCGATGATTCACGCGGATTAAAGACCCGTTATGGTAGAATTTAGGTGCCGAGTTCTGGGGAAATGAGAAAACTTTTACTTGATGAAGCTCATAAATCCAAGTATTCGATTCATCCTGGTGCCACAAAGATGTATCATGATCTGAAAAGAGATTATTGGTGGCCAGGTATGAAAAGAGAAATTGTCAAGTATGTGGAGAAATGTTTGACCTGTTTGCAGGTTAAAGCTGAGCATCAGAAACCTTATGAAAAGATGAAGCCCTTAGATATTCCAGTGTGGAAATGGGAACATATTACAATGGATCTTATCACGAAATTGCCGAAAATGTCAAATCATTATGATGCCATCTGGGTAATAGTGGACCGATTGACCAAGAGTGCTTTGTTCTTGCCAATAAGAGAAGCTTCGTCTTCAGAAGTAATGGCTGATTTATATGTGAAAGAAGTAGTGGCTAGACACGGTGTGCCAGTATCTATTGTCTCTGATAGGGATAGCAGATTTACATCTAGATTTTGGGAAAAATTTCAAGAGGAGATGGGTACACATCTAAATCTGAGTACCGCTTATCACCCACAAACGGATGGTCAGAGTGAGCGGACGATTCAAACATTAGAGGATATGCTGAGAGCGTGTGTTATTGATTTCGGAGGGAATTGGGATGTGTATTTGCCGTTGATTGAATTTTCTTACAATAACAACTATCACTCCAGTATTGGAATGCCGCCATATGAAATGCTGTATTGAAGAAAATGTAGAACTCCAATCTGTTGGGATGAAATTGGGCAACGTGAAGTGACTAGTCCTGAAGTTGTACTGAAAAGTAATGAACAGATAGAGCAAATCCGAGCCCGTTTAAAAGCTGCGCAAGATAGACAAAAGTCATATGCAAATAAGAGAAGGCGTCCAATAGAGTTTAATGAAGGAGATTATGTTATGTTAAAAGTATCTCCGTGGAAGGGTATTATTCGATTTAGAAACCGCGGGAAGTTGAGTCCTCGTTTTATTGGACCCTTTAAAATCTTAGCGAGAGTAGGTGAAGTGGCATATCTCTTAGAATTACCGGGTGAATTGGCAAATATTCATAATACTTTTCATGTGTCATATTTGAGAAAATGCTTAGTCGATGAGACAGCCTACATTCCAATGGACGAAATTGAAGTAGATGATAAGTTGAATTAAATTGAAGAACCAATTGAGATACTGGATGAGAAGATCAAGAAGTTAAGAAATAAGGAAATCCGAATGTTTAAAGTCCAATGGAAGCATCGAAAGGGATCAGAATTTACATGGGAACCAGAGAGTGAGGTTCATCGATATTATCCCTCGTTGTATCAGAAGTGGATCGTGAGGACACAATCCTGAGTAAGTGGGGGAGAGTTGTAACACCCCAAAATTTGTTAAATTTGAAAGTTGTGTACTGTTATGCGACATAAGGGCTAGTGTCGCAGGTAGCGACACAGAGCCCGGTGCGACACAAGGCTTGTGTCGCAGTGTCGGGCAGAAAGTCAGTTTTGAGGGGTTAATTGTGTAATTAAGTGATAAATTAAAAAATAAAACATATTCCAAACATTTCCAGAAACTAGAAAACACTTCCAGGTTCGTTTGTATGTGTGTTTTTGATGTTTTTAGAAAGAGAAACTAAAAGAGATCAAGAGTTGTCAAGGAATTGATTATTGAAAGTGTTTCCTTGAATTTCTAAATCATCCCAGGTAAGAATCTAAGCTTTCTTGTAATCTTGAAAGTGTTGAGCATTTGAATTGGTGGGTGTTGAAATTGTAAAGTGTGTGGGTAAAATTGAATGAGTTTTAATTGAGCTTAAAATGAGTTTGAATGTGTTTTGAATGGATTGTGTGTGTATGATAATCATTTGTTGAAACTGGTTCGAATTTGGGGTATTGAAATCACCCAGAAATTTGTTAATCACAGAAGGTTTCTGCTGCCCTGTTCGTCATTGCGACACAAGGCTTGTGTCGCAGCTTGTGTCGTAGTGATGGTGTCGCAAATTAAAACTGTTGCATTAGCGACACAAGGATTTGTGTCGCTAGTTTCCACTGCCAGTTGGTACTGTTGCTATAGCGACACTAAAAGCTAGTGTCGCAGCTTATGTCGCTTGTTTCCACTGTTAATTGTAATTATTGTTTTAGCGACACTAAAAGCTAGTGTCGTAGGTTGTGTCGCAATAGTGTGTTGAGCGACACTAATTTAGTGTCGCCAGGAGGTATAGCGACACTAAGGGGTAGTGTCGCAGAATTAATTGATATTTTAAATAATATTAATTATTATCGGAGTTAATTGAATACGGTCGCCTCGACAGGTGTTTCGGGTAGCAATTCATAAATATCTTATCGTCGTCCCCGAGGTAAGTAGTAGGAAAGTAAAGAATTTAATTGGCTGATCTTGTTAATAATGATTGTGTTACAAAGTTGCATTGAGAAATTGAGTATATCAATGAGTTGAGAGGCCAATTGCTGAGTGAACAATTGTGCCCATGAGAATGAGTTGAGTGCCAATTGCTGAGTGAACAATTGTGCCTATGAGATTGAGTTAAGAGGTCAATTGCTGAGTGATCAATTGTGCCCATGAAATTAAGCTGAATGGCCAATTGCTGAGTGATCAATTGTACCCATGTATATGCGAGTTAAGTGGCCAATTGCTGAGTGATCAATTGTGTCTAGCTGTATGAGCTGAGAGGCCAATTGCTGAGTGATCAATTGTGTCGGTTAAATATAAGTTGAATGTAGTAAATGTATGATTGAATGCACTTTCCTTTACTTACTAAGCGATGTGCTTATGTATTGTTGGATGTTGTGTTGATAGGTACGCCTAAATGGATGAGGGGTGGGGATCCGGGCAAGCGACCCGAGAGCTACTAGTGATGGACTTACTATGGCAAGATACTAAGAGGACGGACTCATAGATCATGCTCTATATTAACATGTGATGTTTTGTAAAAATGATATATATTTCGTGCTGAACCATGATGTTATTACTTTATATTAATATATAAAGTGTTTTTGAGAATTTAAATGGAGTATACATAAAAATAAAAAAATTAAAATCTGTGACGTTTCACATACGCATAATAAGATCAAAGGACTGTTAAAAGTTCCTTAACTTAAGTATGAAATGTTTAGATGGATAACAATATCGATAATCATTTGGAATTAATTTTTGGAAAAACTGCTTTAAATATGTCACGTAAATTTCAAGTGGACAAATGTACTGATAATCGAAATAACACTTACTATTTCCTAATAATTGCATTTTATCCTGATATGATCCCTAACCAGACCAAAACAATTCTGTCCCCAAAAAGATTGTTTATTTATTGACTTCAGTATTTTAATTATGTCTTATAAAGAAAATTACATAAATATTTTATTTCTGAGTTATTTTATTCAAGTTACATATCATGCTCATATTCAAAAGATAAGAATTTATGAGAGTTCTCCAAAGACTTTGAAGATAAATACTATTGGAGAAGCTATCGATGAAAGAGATGATGGTCTTTGAAGTTGAAGATCTAATTGGATGTCAGACACATGAAACTGAACATCAAGATTTCTGAAGACCAAGTTATATCAATAGGGGAGTTTGTTGGTTCAGACCGATTGAATACTTATTTAACTAATCTGCTGATATGGAGGAGTTTATTGGTGAAGACTAATTGAAGATTAATTGACATGGCTGATGACAATGGGGGAGTTTGTTGGTGCATAAATGTGTGTCAGTCAGTTGGTCAACGTTTGTGCCTGTCAAAGTTAATTAGTCTAAGTATGTGAAGTGTTGAGTTTGTATGTTCGAGTCTGTAAACGAAGTGTAAGTATAGAATATACAAAATATACTGTTTGTGCGACACAGAGCATGTGTCGCTATAGCGACACAAAGGACAGTGTCGCATTGGGCTGGGCCTGCGACATAGGGCTTGTGTCGCAGGGTCCAGTAGGTTAGTATATATATATCGAGTTAGAATTTTGTTTTTAGGTTGATCAAACCCTAGAGAGAGACAGAGATATGGCAGAGAGTGTGAGAAGAGGAAAGTTTGTGATTTGTAATCTTTATTCTTCAAGTGTTAATATATACGAAAAGATTATAAAATCGTTGTGTTTGTGTTTACGTTTCAATTGCTTGATTGATTATTTTCGCCTTTCAATTGAGTCAAACGACAAGTCGAGATCCTAGAACAAGGGAACCTAACACTTATTCTCACGTCGGAGATGAATTACAAGGTACCTCCCCGTCTTTCATTTAACGCTATAGTGTTACCTGTGATTGCAGCCATGTGACTGGAGGTATCTTACTGGAGCTCTTGGATTATACTTGTGCGCTTGGACGTACAATCAAATGGCACGCCTAGTGGGAAGCGATAGTAATTAAGTGTTTCGAAACCTTTATTTCTTTTATTTTCATTGTTCATTTCTCAAAATTAATTCCGGTTAAATCAATATCTCTAGTTGTAGTTGCAATTTTATGTCGCACCCCCAAATTATGATGCAGCGGAAGTCGGATTGGGGCGCGACTAATTAGGAAATCATTACACAAAGTTACATCGAACGACCACTATATGCGTCGTTTTGAAAATAGTACAAATTATTACATTGGAAATCAAGTTGTTTACATCATTTTCTGAGTTCGCGAATAATCGTAGAGATTTTAATACATAACTAATGATACAAAATAATAATGCAATGAAATCTCCAATGTTTGTAATTCATGCGACTCGAGCTATGGTGTCCTGGAGTAATCCTACTCCTGTTGTGAACCTGAGAATACATACTAAAATGGTCAACAATAATGTTGGTGAGTTCATAGGTTTAGATATCAAAATATAAATGTGAACCACGAGATTTCATATGAGTTGCACGCATGCAAAATAATGTATACTACTGCCATGAGCTCATAGTCCGAAGCTTAACCAAATGAGTTTGCCTCCTACAGATGCCTAATCCAGAACATCCGTATGAACAAATAATAAAGCGCCCGTTTGACCAGTCAGAGCTATTAACCCGGACGGGGATGGTCAATCCCAAATAGTACTATTCTTTAATACTCGCGCTAAGATCCATACTAACGAAACTATGATGTGTAGAGGACTTTTGTGTGGATTATACAAGTGAAACTCATGCTATCCGTATATGTGTAAATCTGTACTCGTGTTCATGAAAAAAGTGTATGTATTCTCACCCCAATAGTTAAAACAGTAAAAGCGGGGCTATGAGACTCACCTGAGTCTTGAAAGCGTGCGTTTAAATTAATAAACGTATGTCCAAAGATGTAACCTTCTGGCGCCCTAAACGCACAAGGTTATGTATGAGTGAATGCCTCAAAAGATGATTCATGCTAGTTGTCCACTCAACTAGTTATATTTGATGTTGTTCGTTCCATGATTATGTTTAGAAAATATGTACGGCCCGTTGGTGAAGGTTTGTATTAATAATTCTTAAAGGTATTATTATTATGTTCCGTTTTGATGTATACTTGTAAAAGTTCTTATTGTGCGTATCCGAGTAAGTATCATAGTCATGTATCATTGCGCGAAGTAAATTATTTTGTGAAAATATGTTTTTGGATCTATCTGTGTTGCGAACTGAGTTATTGCGATGCGAACTGAAATGCTGCAAACCGAGCCGCTGCGAACCAAACTGAGAGGCTGCGAACCGAGTCGCTGCGAACCGAACTGAGATGCTGCGAACCGAATCATTGATTAACGAACTGAGCTTATCGCGAACTGAGATTCACAGACTGAGGGTTGGTTCACAGACTGAGGGTTGGTTCACAGACTGAGGGTGTTGCACAGACTGAAGGTGTTTCACAGACTGAAGGTGTTTCACAGACTGAAGGTGTTGCACAGACTGAAGGTGTTTCACAGACTAAAGGTTTTACATAGTTTCTACTGCTCTTCTTAGTTTCTACTGCTCGCTTAGTTTCTACTGTTGGTTCTTTTCCTTTATTAGTACTGCTAGTTCATTTTTAATACTGCTAGTTCATTCACATTATTAGTACTGCTAGGTCGTTTACATTATTAGTACTGCTAGTTCATTTACATTATTAATACTGCTAGTGCAATTACATTATTAGTGCTGCTAGGTCGTTTACATTATTAGTACTGCTAGTTCATTTACATTATTAATACTGCTAGTGCAATTACATTATTAGTACTGCTAGTGCACTTACCTGATTACTACTGCTAGTGTAATTCCGTAGTTTCCACTGCTAGCTCATTTTTACCCCGGTTACCACTGCTAGCGTATTTCCTTAGTTTCTACTGTTAGTTCATTTTACTTACTACTGTTAGTGTTTTTCTACTGTTTGTTTCTGGAAAATCATTTTTGTTCAAGGGTTTCGATTTAGTAGATTTCGCTTAGGACTGAAGCTTTTACACGTTAAATCTTACCATTTTACACTCGTAAGAGTAACTCGATTTTTGGTTCGAAGTTATAAGTGGTTTTCCGGTAAGTTTCCTTAAAATGTTTGTTTTAAGATCCTTCCAAGTGGTTTTTAGTTTAGATCTTGTGAGTGAACTTACTAGCATGTTAAATAAACAAGATCTTACGAATAATAAAAAGGGAAGTTGAGAAAAGTGTTCTTACCGGAAAAGTATGTGATGAATACGATGAGAACGAGAGTGATGTAGCTTGACTTCCGGTTACCAGTAAGCTCTCTTGGGATTTCTTGTGAGAATTTAGAGTAAAAGTGAAGATGGAAAGATTTCTGGTTGTGGTTGCTGTGAGGAGAGGAAAGGAGAGGAAGTTTTGGGTAAAGTTCTGAGAGTTTTGACTAATGAGGGGTTAAGTTGTGTGTGTAAGTAACCAAAATGATGATATTCCATTGGGAGATGTGGGAGGGGCCGGCCTAGGAAGTCTTAGGCTTTGCAGAACTCCCATCTCAAATGTGGGTTCCACTCGATTTTTCCCCCACTTGCCCACTTAGTTAATTTATTTGTTTCACCATAATTGTTATATTAATATTTGAGTTTCCTTTTGGTTGTCGGGTAGGTTTACGTTACGTATCGTACGTTTTGCATAAAACGTAAAGTGTTCGTATATTATCATATAATAATAATATAATGTAAATAACTACTATTTAATTATAAAATAGGTTTACGCTATTTATGAAAAAGGGTTTTCACCAACGTCCATATAAATCGAGTCGGACTCCATCCGATTGAAATTGCGTAATTAAAATCTAATTACGTATGAGTGTATAATACAATATACAAAATGTTCCGTAATTAGTCTTATTTCACACTAATTACAAGTAGTAATAACCAACGATTAATTACTAATGACGGCTTAATTCGCCGGGTGTCACATTTTATATCACGATGTCGTTACCTACGGTAACTGGAGATGCAGAGTGACAATCTTCACCACCTCCAGGATCCACACCCATTTCTAGAATAGAAACACTGATTGTAAACTTCACTACCCCGAAAAATGTCGTCAGACCTTCAAATTTTGGTGTCTCAATTCCAGGGGTGAGTGAAGACGTATTAAGGCAGTATTTGGAGCCTTTGATTATTAGACAAATCGGAAGGATGAGTTTGGGGGAGTTGAGATCTAGATCCAGGTTGAATATGGATGGAGAAGATGATGACGTGGATGAGAAAATCATAGTAGAGGGTCCAGACGCTAGTACCCGGAGGGTTGTTAACAGGTCTACTGTTACTTTCACCACACCAAACCTCTCCAAAAATATCAAGCAAACTGAACCATTAATGTGCGCTAACTACGCTTCCAATGTAAATTCCTCAAGGGATATCACACAAACCACAACACAATCAAACATACAACACAACCGTCAAACTGTCACTGGAAATCCCAGGATGACGTATCAGCGTTACGAGGTTCAAGCTGGAACAAATCCTAGTGTACACTTCCACCCTTACTCACCCAACATGTTACTAACACGCTCACATCTACCACCCCCGTAGTCGCTCCAAATGCATCTAACTCTAACCCTAAGCCAAAATACACAAATATTATAAAACCAGAGTTACTCTAAAAAACACTCAAGGTTACTTTAATGCTCAAGGGCAGTATGTTCCAATGAATAATCAAGTACAAGGGTTGGAATGTTACCTGAAGTGGGATATCCTCTACTCGAAGGGTAGTCTTATTATTCATTGCAGTATGGAGCATGGGTAAACTTTCCCCCTGGAAGTTATAATCCCATGAATCCCCAAGCAGGAATGGATCATAATGAAGGCTTTCGATCCACTCGGTCGAGAGTAAACTCATTCATAAAAAAGAAACAATCCCCTCTAGCTCCATGGATTGAATTTTATGGTATGCTCGACAGTTTGGAACTGCCTTCCAACATCAAGGAGTACAACGGGAAGACTGACCCAAAAGATCACTTACGTGCCTTTCGTCGGGCAGAGAAGATAAAAAAGTGGACCATACTAATTTCCTGCCATATGTTCTCCATGACCCTGGCCGGAGTTGCTAGATCTTGGTATGATAAACTTTCACCCGGAAGTATCCACAATTTTGATGATTTGGATATCAAGTTCTTGTACCACTTTATAAAGCATAAGAAGTATACAAAAACCCATTTGGATGCTCATAACATTTATCAAGGTGAGACTGAAGGCCTGAAGGTGTTCATGGATAGATACACTAATGAGACTCAACAAATTGAAGGGCTATTGGAGGATCAGATGATATCAGAATTCATACATGGTGCCAGAAGCAAGGTATTAGTAGCCGAGTTGGGAAAAATACTCCTAGAAACTTATCAGGAATTGCAAGATGAGGTTTATGCTTATGTCAGAGGAAAAGAGACAGCCATGAATGGTAACTATGTGGATGGAGGAATTTCTAAGGATGAATTCTCTACTCAGAAGAATGAAGGAATAGGCTACTACAATAACAAATCCTCCAGGTCTCAAAATGACGGAAGGGGAAGGTTTAATAACAGGCAAGATAGAGGAAATAGAAATGCTCCCTACCAAAAAACGGATCAGGGTCGGGAATAATTAAAGATAAAATCACGGAGTCTTGGGAGAAGCTAGGGTTAGATCAGGCACAATCTTCAAAATATCTTCCAAAGGAGGAAAGCAGCATCAATAACCTTCTGGGTGAAAGGGAAGCTAGCATTTTCAAAAGCAATCTTGAGAATAGATCAACTCCACCATCTTATGCCCAGAATTCGCCTCAGCACACTCAATCAACCTCACCATGGGAGCTGAAAACTCACAACTCTTCAGGAGATGCTCAACTTCTCTTTATCAACTGCAAACAACTTTTTCTCCACCATCCTAAGTTTCTCTTCAAACACCTTCAACTTACTATCAGAGTCCTCCAGATTGCCTTCCAACGTACTACTTTCTTCTCAGAGTAATTAAGTTGATTTGTAAGCAAAGAAAGTTGATGATCAGAGTCTGCATTATTTAAACAATTGGAGCGACACGGTTTTAGGATTTTTTTGCAACATGTTATCGAGATCGATAGACTTTTTTTTTATCGCGACAAACTCGGTGAGTTGTTTTTCTGGATTAAATTGGTTTTGGTTTTTTCTGATGGGTTGTCACGTGACGACACGACGGGAGGCCGGTTGCGTTTTGATGATGATTGTTCGCGGCAGTAGTGGAGTTAGTGATCGGGTTTTCGATTGTTGATTTGTTGCGGAGAGAGTTTTGGGATTCGGTTTATGGATTCGGGTTCATCATTCTTTGCAATCCCGTGTAAAAGAATAGTGAACGTTATCATACTAGGGGTTTGATCTTGCGAGTGTGGGATGTGATTCTCGAGATTTACTTGATACATTGGATTCTCAAAGATGTGAGGTTTGTTACGGTGCTCAAGAGGATGGTTTTCTCGGTTGGGTAGATTGAGTATCAAACGGTACCAGATCCGTTTGGTAATCGACATTGGGAGTTATTGAGGGAGTTTGTTATAGCTTGCGGGTTGAAACGGGGGACCATGTTTCCTTGGTCGGGTATTCCATGGTTTGGAATGATTAGGCAGGTTAGAGCTCGCACACTTGAGATTATTGGTTGATATGTAGAAGAAGCCGAATAGAATGCGTTTGGCTGAGCTCGGGTTTCTGTTGATAAGTTTGGGTTCAACGATTGAGCGGATCTTCTGGGAGAACCGATTGGGAATTTTCAAGTGTGTTAGAGGTGGATAATCTTGTAAGTCCTAGTGAGCGTTCGAGATATTGTTGAGAATGTCAGGAACTCTTGGGAGTTCGGCAACCGAGGGAAGTATCGAAGCTAATAGGAGTTTGGCAACTAGTGGGAGCTTTGGAGATTGGTGTGAAACTGTTGGATCTCAGTTTCTATAGGTTTAGTGTGTGGATTCCGAGTAACACTAGAGCGTTCGGATCTTCATTTTTTAATATCCAATGGCAAAGTAATTTGAGACTGACCGTGTATAATGAACTAGAGTCTTCTCAAAAGAGCCACAATTATTATTTAGATCCGTACGGTGGGAGCAGACTGAGTTGGAGAAGATGTGTTCATTGAAACCGTAGCTACGTTTCGGGTCGGTGTACCGGCGGTAAAGTGAAGTTAGTAATGTAGGTTTTCAAGGTGGTGACTGTGTTCTCACAGGTGAAGCTTGATGATGATCTACGGGTTGTTCTGTCGGAGATTTTCTAAATGCTCGGAAGGAAAATAGGATGGGCGAAATTCTGTACGGGTGGTCGATGACATGTCGGTGGTAGGATCCGATGTGGCTGTAATCGACGAATTGAAGAGGGGGTTTTCTTCTTGATAGAATCCCGTGGTTGGAGTCGTTGCACACTTCAACGAATCTTCTTGGGCCCAGAAGATGATGATGTTTAGAGAGTGGTACCAGTTTCATTATGTGAGTGTTCTGGTAGCTTTGTGTCAAAAGTCTTCCGACTCAGTATGGTAGAATGGTATTTCTGCGGTATGAAGTTTGAACGGGTGACATTGGTGAAGGGACGAAGATTGTGAAGGGTTACTGGTTTTGGGGTTCGTTAATCTTCAAGTGGGAGATTCTTAGGATTGTACAGACTTAACGAAGAAAATAAGATGTGCTGAGAGGTGATAGATCGCGATGCGACGGATAGTGATCGCCACGCGACGGGACAAGATAGCGACGCGACGACCTACGGTCGCGATGCGAAGCATGTAGTTTGGTGGATATCGCGACGCGATCTCCTGTGGTCACGGCGCAAAGTCAGGTCGGCCAGATTTGTTGTTTCTTGTTCCCTAAGTTAGGTTTATCCTATAAATATAAACCCTATGTATTTGTAAACCCTTGGTGCGAAATTTATAAAGAAAAATCACGGTTGGCCCCGTGTTCTAAACCATTTTCAGGAATTGCAGATGGGACATAACCACGTTAAATCCTTGTATCGTTTACATTCTCGTATCGCGTTTATTTATCTTGTTGCTTTGTTTTTATTGCTAAATTTGCAAATTATTATCCGTTTATTATTTGTGGGTGTAACGCAATTATACGAACGTTTGTTGAGTTTGTTTTTTGCTAACAATATGTTGTTAGTTGGATGTTCATGCTGCAATTGCTAACATTTACTCCATTCCATTATCTCGTATTGTACTGTACCCTATCTGAGGGGTGGGGTCTAGTTATAAACGATAGTAGTTCTCTCTCTCTCATTTCTTTCCCCGGCATTACTAGTAATTGCTAAGGTGTTTTATTAAGTATTAACCACGCTCATCTACAGTTCTTTCCGGCCATTGTGAGTTCATGTACTATTTCCGTAGCCATACTTTTGTTCGTACATACGAAACTAAAAATCAGATTTCTAAAATAACAATGAAAATTAGCAACGGTTGTCTTAACCAACAACAGTTATATCCACAATAAGATGAGAATTTGAGATGGTAAATGTTTAATAAACACATAATATGACTTCACGGATGTTAATATTCTATTCATAGAAGAAAAAAAAGACACTTCTATACATTACGTAATTTAAAAGGGAAGCCCAAAATAAATTGGCCCATTTGAAAATCCACCGCACTCAAACCGGCCCACTGCTATTTTTGGTAATTGAAATACGTGTTAATTCCTGGTATCTTTGGTTAAAATGAATATGGCATGACTTGAATATTGTGATTTACCAAACCAATGATCCAACAATATGATTACGAAAAATATAACGGTTATTTTCATGTCAAAATTGACATTAACAAGTTACTTTTCGTTACAAAATTGAACATTAGTGTAACAAATTGACAATCCAATCATATGATTTTGTTTCTCTATTTCAAACTTTTACTTTATATTTTTCTAACATTTTCCTTTTTGGTAGACAGAGTGGGCCGGAATTTTTTCGGCATTTTCCCCCTTGAACACCGGGAATATGGCGTTTCTCAGCCAGTGTTCTTCGTCAATGTTGGAAGTAATCGCTCTTCAAAAAAATTTGTTTTTTAATAAACTAACTAAAATTGACAGGTGGGGTTATTTATATTAGTGAGTTTTATTTTTTAAGGTTGATAATGTAAATGGGTTGGGCTGAGGTTATTTATATTAAGTGAGCTTTATTTTTTAAGTCTATCGAGCTAGACTTTAATTATTTACTAAGCTAAGCTATAACTATTAATGGGATGAGCTTATATAAATGTTAGTCCAATGTATCTTTTTTGATTTAGTAATATATTTGGTTTTAGTTAATTTGTGTTAATCGTTTAAAATGATTTTGTTTAAATTATTTGAATATTTACATTTAAAAGATAATTTAATAAAATAAACTGAGCACTAAATTAAATACTAAATTTTTTTTCAGTGTTACATTGAACATTGAACACCCAGAACAACCACTCCCTGCTGCTATGCTCGGGTATACGCTAGTTTAGTATAAATCGTATGATGTTCACAATTTTTATGCAAAAATTTTGGAAGTAATTTTGCTAGTCTTTCAAACATTTTGAAGATCAACTGTAGGATCAACTATGGGTGACCAAATAGACTTAGAATAGCTAACTGTCAAATAATTGATGAGTTGATCAAGCTCCATGTTGTTTGAACTTTAAAGCCTATCTTTAGCTTCAAGTGACAAGCATATAACAAGTCGATAATTAGAAGAACAGAAAAGGTAAACACTTAGCAAAGCGCGGCAATAAGTTAGTTGATGTAGGTTTTGTAAAACCGAAAAACATGTCAAATGTGTGGTCAACCTCACCTCTGAAGTTCATCACAGTGTAGTAGTTTCATACACAATGTTGTTAAGAAAACAAAGCTTATACGCCACAACGTGTAGGGGTCTCACCAAAGCACACAAAAAACAGAAACACGCATAGAAAACTTGAGTATTTACATGGTTGGAATGATCAACCTGCATTTCCAGTTGAACTTGAGTATTTCTTATTAATCATGGACCAGAGTTTACAGTTACATTTACAAGTTATGATCTCAGCCTAAAACTTCATACTAGCACAGCTCTGTTCCAAGGTCCACATCCGTTTCTACAACAATCAGTTCGCACAACTTAACAAATATATAGAATGAATCTACTTAATTCGCTAATAACACGATTATTTGCATACTAATTGCACTATTATATGATTTCAAATCCAACTCAAAGGATAGTTCCCCTTCAAAAACTCAAGGATTTAGTATCATCCATGATAATTCCTGTTAGTTGAGCAACAAACATGTCGAAATTAGGTTAACAATTGCTTCTTTTATCATGAAGCATGATAATTCGTTACCACTCATCTCTATTAACTTATCAAATAACTGCATATAAAAATTAAAAAAATTCTAATAAAACGAAACAAAATACCACAAAATCGACTACTTATTCCTAACCGTAACGCCCATTTCGCCAGCCACAATCAAAGTAGTAGCCATATCAATAAACATTCCATGTTCCACAACACCAGCCAAACTCAACATCTTATCACCAGCTTCCTTCAAATTCCCAATATCTTTCTTAAAATACAAATCAACTATATAATTCCCATTATCCGTTACATACGGTTTTTCGCCATTAACCCTGAGTTTCGCAACGCACCCACTCTCATCAAACAGAGATTGCAACTTATTCGCCGTAAATTTCCAACAAAATGGAACAATTTCAACAGGCATAGCTAACCCACTTCCACCAACATAATCCACAAGTTTAGATTCATCAACAATGACAACAAATTTCTTACAACAACCTTCAATCATTTTCTCGCGAAGTAACGACCCGCCCCGACCCTTAACCAAATTCATATCCGGGTCGACTTCATCGGCACCATCAATGGCTAAATCAAGAACCGGGTGGTTATCAAGATCCGAAAGGGGAATACCTAATGATAAAGCTTGTTCATGTGTTTGTGTTGAAGTGGGTACTCCGATAATGTTAGTTAATTTACCTTGTTTGAGAAGCTGGCCGATGCGGTCGATTGCGTGTTTTGCGGTGGACCCGGTTCCTAATCCGAGGATCATGTTGGATGAAACGAATTCAACGGCTTTGTAAGCGGCGATTTTTTTTAGTTCGTCTTGGGTGAGGATGAGTTGAGGTGGTTGGGATGACGTCATTGGTTGTGTGGCGGCTGTGGGTTTTTTTGAGTTGATGTATGCCATGGCCATTGTGATTTTTGGTGATGAGAATAAAAAGGGGGCTTTTGGGGATAATGCGTTTGGAATATGTTTTTAATTTTAGGGTTTTGAATTGAAGATTTGGAGATGGGAGGATGAGATTTGGAGAGAGAAATGTACGTGGAGAATAAAGAGGGAGGGAATTTGGGATTTATAAAGATTAGTGGGAGGGAGGAAGGTTCAGTGAAAAGGTGCAGTTCGGTAAGTTGGGTCAATTGGCTCAAATGGTTAATTTGACAAAATATCAAGTGGATTTACTTGTACAAATTTTAGGTTTTGTCCCTTTAGGTAAGATGTTCGGTGTTACGAAGGGTGTTCATATCGCACCCTCAAATTTAATGGTAGCGGAAGTCGGGTCGGGGCGCGACTAATCAGGATTATCACACGAAGTTACAACGAACGACCTTTACATGAGTCGTTTTGAAATAAATACATTTTCATAAATAAGAGGTTTGAAAACATATTGTTTATCGTTTCAAAGATATAGTACCTAGAGTCTGCGTCTAAGACGGGAGATTCTATTACATAACAGTTTACAAAAAGTAATGTGAAGGAATCTCCATTAATACATGGGTCAAATGTCTAAGACGGGAAATTCTATTAAAGTACTGCTGCTGTGAATCTGAGAATACATACTAAAACGGTCAACAAACATGTTGGTGAGTTCATAGGTTTAACCGTCAAAAGCATAAATATGAACCACAAGATTTATAAGCGTTGCACGTATGCAAAAATAAGTATACTATCGCCATGAGTTCATAATCCGAAGCTTAACCGATATGTGTTTGCCTCCGCGAGTGCCTAATCCAGTACACTCATTAGGATCAAATACTAATGTGTCCGTTTGACCAGTTAGCGCTACTAACCCGGACGGAGATGGTCAATCCCAAATAGATCTATTCATTAATACTTGTGCTAAATCCATACTAACGAAACTATGAAATGTAGAGGACTTTATTGGATTAGGAAAGTAAAACAACTCATGCAATCCGTATATGTGTTTCCGTACTCGTGTTCATGAAAAACAGTGCGTTGTATTCTCACACCAAAGTAAAAAAAAAAAAACAGTAAAAATGGGGCTATGAGACTCACCTGAGTCTTGTGCGTATGCGTTGCTAATAGCAAGTAGGTTTTCCAAACCCGTAACCTTCTAGCACTCTAAACGCGTAAGGTTATATGTAAGTAGATGTCTCAAAAGACAATCTACGCTAGTTATCCACTCAACTAGAAATGTCCAAATGTTTGTTTATCGTTTGTGTTTAGAAAACGTGTACGACCCGTTGGCGATGATTCGTAATAATAATTTCAAAGTATTATTATTATTATGTTTGTTTCGTTGCACACTTTGCAAAGTATGTTTCATATGGTTCCGAGTTGTATCGTATATAAATATTCGTTGTTATTTGTTGTTACGCGAGTTCGATCCTTAGCGAAAAACATGTTTTCAATCAGCATGTTTTATGCGACACTGAGAGTTAGTGTCGCAGGTTATAGCGACACTTGCAATGGTTGCGACACTTGGGTTAGTGTCGCAGGTTATTGCGAAAAAACTATTATAAATATTGCGACACAAGGCTTAGTATCGCAGGTTGCGACACTAGACTTAGTACTACTGGTTTGAATGTTGCGACACTAGGCTTAGTGTCGCAGGTTGCGACATTCGAATTCCACAACGACACAAAGGGTCTGTTTGGTGTTTCGATTTTTGTTCTAAGTGTTTTAGGTGTCGTTTTTTATCTTGGGTTGAGTTTATACGTGTCATTTTTGTTTAAGTTTCAAGTTAAATTACTTGGAGTTTGTTCTCGGGTTTTAAAACTAAATTTTGAATATGTCGGTTCGCGTTTAACGTACGAACCGTATTTGTTGACTTTGTTCAAACCAACTCGGTTTGACCCGAAACTTTTACCCAACACTTAAATATGTCTTAGAACTTATAAAAAGTAAGTTTTATAATTTTTGATAAATCCAAAGGGGCTCGTTTTTATTTGTGTTCAAAACAGTCCCCGGGTCCAAATTTTCCAGATTTTAACACATTTTGTGAGCTCGATTTAGCTGGTCAAAACTTCAATAAAAATTACGAAAATTTTACACGATATTCCCACATGTGTTAGCTTTCCAGAAATGTATAATAATTTTTGGCTAAGTTTAAGGGGTACAAACAAATTGTTAAGTCCCCTAATGTCCCGTTGTGATAAATCCGGATACAAGTTCAAAGATTAAATCACTGCACGAGTTCTACAAAACTTCACAAGATGTAATTATACAAGTTTCAAAGCTAACAAGATTTGTGACCTTCAGAAAAAAGCCTCATGTCGTATGAACTTGTGTACTAAGAGATATGATCTCCCAAAGTTGGACCAAAAATCTGTCCCGAGCGATAGATTTGACACATGAACTTGAAAAATAGTTTTGAGGTATCAAATCTTAACCAAAAATTATGAAACCAGTTGGGTTCGAAAGATAACTTCTTGAACTTCATTTTAGACTCAAGATTCGACGTTTTTCGTTTTGTTTTGAGTGCGTTATCACGTGTTGAAGTCGGGCAAACTTTCTGTTCAGTGAGTTTCTTGTACTTTTTGTTTGTTTAGTGTCATAAAAACGTTTTTAACATGATTTTTGGACAAGATTTCGTATGAGTGAACCTTTAGCATATTGCTACATGTTATCCAAGTAATCTAAACGAAAAGTGAAGGTTCTTAAAAGTGAAATCGAAGATCTAGAAAGGAATGATGATGAGGAGTGCTTGATCTTGCTTTTTGCTTGATTTCTTCTTAAAAATGATGGTGGATGATGATGGCGATGATGGTGATGATGGTGGCTGATGGTGGCTGATGGTGGAGGTGTGGTGGTGGATGTGGTGCCGTGAGGGAGAGGGAGAAGGTGAGGGAGAGAGAGAGGGAGGTGAGGTGAGTTGAGTGTGTGTGGTTTGTGTGTGAAAGTGAACAAAAGGGTGTGGGTTATGGAGGGGGGGGGGGGTTATGGGGCATGGGATGCAGATTTGGGGGCCCCACATGGTGTAGGTTGTTTAAATTTTGTTCCCCAATTCGCGTTACGTACAGTGGTCGTTTATCCATAAATCACGTATATTCGTTTATACGTTTAAACGTTTATTTTACGCGTTTTGTTCACGTTAAATTCACATTAATTTTGATTGGAGTATTATTTTTAAATACTTTACTTTATGTTCTAAAAATGTTTCGTTGGATTTTCGTTTGGTTGTCAGGTTCGATTCGCGCGTTTACTTTGCGTTCGTTACGTTTTATATGAAATGTGTAACGTTTTGTATATTATTATACAATAACAATATAATGTAAATAACTACTATTTAATTATAAAATAGATTCACGTTATTTATGGAAGAGTTTTCACCAACGTCCGTCTAAGTGTCGGATTTCCATCCGATGGTTATCGCGCAATTAAAACAATTGCGTAAGTGTGTATATATATATATACACACACACAAAATGTTACTGTACTTTAGCCCTGTTTCAAACTAAATACAAGTAATAATGATCTAGCTTAGGTACATAAGTTGTCCTAAATTGTCGGGTGTCACAGTTCATGGATCAGATCGGTTTGGATACTACTTAAATTTTGATTTGTGTATACGGGTTGGTTACTTCATTTTACTATCCGTAAACGATCCATACTAGGCGGGTAGCCGTGCCGCGAGTACTCGTAATTAAGCGGTTACCCACGATTCGGGTTGTAGATAATCCGTTTATAAAACTTACGATTTAGTCGAGCAAAATAAAAAGATGTCAAACATATATTTTTTCACGTAATATACTCGGTAATATATATGATTTGTAAAGATTAAATTATACAAAATGTAACGTCAAAATGTTACCGAATTTAATAATAAATTATTTATATTCTTATCATATGAAATAGATAGTGAAATAATAATTAATTAAGTCTTGAGAGTTAATTATTATCCGGATGGACTTAGAATGTTATAAATTTGATGGATTGGGTTGAGGTGTTAATTGTAAAACATGAGGGGTAAATTGATAATAATTATTAGGGTTTAATTGGTGATTAAGGGAATTTAATCCCTCATTTGTTCCAGTCGGTTTTTTAGAGAGAAAAAAAACAAAAAAAAATAATTTTAGGGTTTTGGAGAAATTAGAGACGAATTCGTAAAGCACTCTCGTGTTAATAGGTCAACTGAACCTCATGTTTATCAAGGTAATATATCTTAGTGTTTCCTTAAGATTATATCTTGTTTCAGATGATTCAAATTGGTAAGCCTTTGGAAATTCTTTTTAGGGTTTATGTTGGTCGAAATTGAGTTAAATGAATTATGAGTCAGCTAGTCGATTCGGTGATGTTTCAGAATTCAATTGTTTTTAAAATATCATATAAAACTAAAAACTTCTCTGATTAATCTGAAATTTGGTAGTTGGGTAGAACCTTATGTTTTCTACATCTTTTAAGTTTTAAGTTTTTCCTAATTCGGATTCTAAATGGGTCAACCCGGTCATTTTATAAATATAGACAGATTGGTGACGACTTCGTGATATGATTTTGAATAAATTCATAAAAAATTGAGATTAACTTTAAAATGTTTGATTTTCTGGAACATGAAAGGTTGATGTGTTGTCTAGCGACCTGTGAAATATTGTAAAGTATGAATGAGTAGAAACGGGTCAAATTGTTAGATAACTAGAGATGTGCAAAACTGAATCATTAATCGATTGTTGTTGGGTTGGTTATAGAATCAAAGAATGAAAGAGCTATATGAACTATTATAAATCAGTAGCTAACACCACAAAATCATTAAAGTTGAATAAAAATTGGATTACGTTCCAATAGGGTTGAGTTGGAATGAAGTGCGACGAGATCGACTATCTCAAATTGTTTGCTAATTAGTTTGGATGTCTCTTGTATTGTGTGCTAAAATTGTATACTTGCTAATATAGGTTGGGAAGATTTGTTTGGCGTGTTTAACTTTCTTTGGAGTATGTTCTTAACGAGATAAGATAATGTTTGCGAAAACCGAATGCACAATCAAAACCTATAAACTTTTGATTAATACTCAATTGTTTCAAAGTGGTGAATTAATTAACAAGTCAATGCACTCGTGTTACTTGGGAATTTTTTAACTATTTCTTGGGGGTCGGGTTGATTATGGGTAATTAGTTAATACCCTATTATTGTTCGTATTTACATGATTTAGGACGAGTTCGCTTATGTTGGTTCGTTGATGTTGATATTGTTGTTGCCATATTGATTATGTGTTGCCTTAGAATTAGTACACTAGTACCTTTGCGTGATGCTTAGGACACATGCACGACGTAAGGGCTCTAAATGTGACGATTGTGAACTGTATTTCCCATACGTTCCACTACGTCGGGACTAGTAGTTTCCCTCAGTTTATCCTCCAAGACTCCAGGTTCACCCCCTTAGTCTTTAGTTGATTGTGGACTAACCCTACACGAATTGACGGAAATGACGGGAATGACGATAAAATGATAAGATGATAAGATGAAAAGACGAATGTTGAATGACGATTTCGGTGGCACATATTTAGGACTTTTACTTGAGTTCTTGCCATACTATTTGTTCGTACCGTTGATTTTTTAGTTGTTAATAACGTGCGCCTTTTTATTTTTGTGTATGTTGGTTCGTTGATTGTTACTGACAAGTGACAGTATTATTATTGTAATGCTCTAGTTAGTGACGGTTGTCATGCTTTATACTGTTATTAATGCATAACTGGTGTTGAATAATTGAGATAAAGACATTTTGATGATTAAGGGTTTTAAGTGGTGTTTTATATACTAACCCATTATGCTTACTCAACTTATAGCTGACACTTGTTTTCTACTTGTGGGTTGTGCATTCGCAGGTTAGAAGACTAGAAGTTGATGATGCGTGAGGCGGGTAGTTGGGCTTAATTGTATATAAAGCCTAAGTTCGTTAATGAACTGTTTTGTTTAGTTTAATTTCAGTTAGACTCTTATCATGAGTTTCATTTATACTGGGCTTGATGTGACGAAGTAACACCGATGATGTTTTGTTTTGAACTATGTTTGGTTTGTTTACTTACTGACAGGACATTTTTCGCATTATTCTAATATTGAAATACATAATTTTGAAATCTCATTATTTTAAAATAAAGGGTGTTACACAAAATTTGTCTCATTACAATAATTAAAATGAAAACATATACATGTAAAAACTAAAAGAGTTAGTGACTCCTCGAAAAATTATAGTATGGTGCTAAACTTACCAAAATATAGCAATTGTATCAATAATATCTGTTAGTCCCAAATTTACTTATTGGTTAAGTAAATCTTAGTTCCAAACGTATAGCTTTGTTTTGTAGAGGGGTAAATACAAATACTCGTTTAAATCCAGCTTTTCAAAGTTTGTTTAACAGTTTATATTTCAAAGCAATAAACATAATATTAGAATAAGTAATCAATGCAATAAAGTAAAGATAATAGAGTGATTGAAGAGTGTATACTATATAATCAACAATTACAACTCAAACACCGATTGCAAAATAGATCTAGCCTAAGCTAAGATCTAATCAGTGTATGCTAACTATTACAACTTGCTGAGAGTCACTGATCCAACTAATCGATCGAGTGATTACTCGCTGACCCGTGATCGTACTTAACACACTTAATCTCCGATAGTACAGATGATTAATACGAAAACAGCAAACTACTAAGTACAATGTGTCATTGTATATATAGGATAGATCATCCGTAAATATCCCCTATAAATCTGAAATATGGAATAACACGTGTCGCTGCTTGATTGGCTCTGGACAACAGAAAAACGGTTAGAGTAGTTTATATGGTCCCAATGAAAGTTGTGACTTGGGATTTCTCCAATCAAGTAAAACTTGATATCATGCAATCCTATACTTGAATAAAGTCTTGAATATTGCTGACGTTCTTTGATCATGGACTATCAACCAGCGAGTACAAAGAACAAGTTGATTTATACTTCAATCAGTTACTGGAGGAGAGATACTCTTCTTCACTCACTACGAGCTAACATGTTCTTGTTAGAGTAATTCTTCTTATCTTCTTCCAGCAACTGTCTTTTATTCAGGGATAGCGACTGCTTCCTTAATTTGATACATAAGTGATCTGAATCTCTCACTGTCATGAGGATGATCAGCGATTACACATAGTAGAGATTCAATCAATCAACTAAATAGTTTATAGTAACCTGTAGAGCAGTGACCTTCATCTTCATTGAAAGAGAGTTAGTCGTCATTATTTCTTCCGAGAGATAATTATATTAATAATTTGATTGATCATGGACCAGTGACAATATCAATATGCATAATCATATTTAAATTAACTATTGACAATCTAAATTAATAATCGTAGCATAATATGTTTTTATAGTCATACGATAATGTAAGGAAAAAATAATGTATGTATGATTAGCAAAACCATAGTCAGCTAGTTGAGTTCTCATCCATAAAATATGTGCAGTACATCTACTAGCAGCGACATATTCAGTTTCAGCGGTTAAAGTAGAAACGAAATATTGTTTCTTGCTTGACCAGATGACCTGCTTTTCACTAAGAAATTGACAGCTACCTGATGTGCTTTTTTTTATCCAGTTTACATCCAGCATGATCAGAATCAGAATATCCTTTTAGTGAGAAATCTGAACCAGCTGGATACCAGAGACCGAATCCTGGTGTTCCTTTGATGTATCTGAATATTCTCTTTACAGGGAGTAGATGTGATTCATTTGGATCAGCTTGATACTTAGCACAGAGACAAGTAGTATACATAATATCTGGTTTACTTGCAGTAAGATATAATAGTGACCCAATCATTCCTCTGTAAACAGTGATGTTTACAGATTTACCATCAGGATAAGTATGTAACTTAGTTGCATGTGAAGCAGGTGTAGCGAGTGAGGAATATGATGTAAATTCAAATTTCTTTAATAAATTTATAACATATTTTCTTGGTTTATGAAAATTCTGTTTTTAGATTGTTTGATTTGTAGACCCAAGAAAAATGTTAACTCTCCCATCATGCTCATTTCAAAACCTTTGATCATGAGATCAACAAACTCTTTACACATGGCTTCATTAGTAGAACCAAATATAATGTCATCAACATAGATTTGTATCAGTATGACATCTTTCTTATTTCTTTTAATGAACAGTGTGCTATCAATTTTACCTCGTTAATAGCCACATGACAAGATAAACAGAAAGAGTGTCATACCAGGCTCTAGGAACCTGCTTCAAACCATACAAAGCCTTCTCTAGTTTATAGACATAGCCAGGATGTTTGGGATCAGCGAAACCGGGTAACTGCTTAATATACACTTCCTCTTGCAGTTTGCCATTCAGAAATGCACTTCTTACATCTATCTGATATACTTTGAGCTTCTTATGTGCAACATAGGCAAGAAAGAATCTGATTGCTTCAAGTCTTGCAACAGGGGCAAAGGTTTCATCATAGTCAATGCCTTCTTGTTGACAATAACCCTGAGCAACCAGTCTTGCTTTATTTCTTACAATCACGCCATCAACATCCATTTTATTACTAAATACCCATCTTGTCCCTATTACCGATTTGCCTTTTGGTTGTGGCACAAGTTTCCAAACTTTGTTTCTTTCAAACCGTGCCATCGTTTCTTGCATTGCTGATATCCAATTATGATAAGTGAGAGTTTCATCAACTTTCTTTGGCTCTATCATTGACACAAAACTCACAAAGAAACAAAAGTTAGCAGTTGTTGATCGTGTTTGTACTCTGGATTGTGGATTACCAATAATAAATTAATTATCAATGTGTTTTGTCCACTTAGTCATTCGTTGACGTTCAACAGTGACTGTTTTATCCAATGATTGAGAGTATGATGGATCAGCATTAGGACAATGACTATTTTCCAAATGAACATTATGATTTGTGAATGATGATGGTTGTCTTTGTTTTGATTTAGATGATCTATTTGATTTTTCAGTGTTTTGAATATTTAGAGGACCATCATCTTGATCAGATTCTGATGAATAGTTCAAAGAATGTTCATCAGTGACCTTTTTATTGATTGACGAGTCACTATCCAAATCATTTAATTCATTCAAAATAGTCCTTTGGATCAGTGAGAGACTCTTCATAAGCTTCATCAAATGTGACATCCATAGACTCTTCAATGCAGGCTCTTCTTTTATTATAGACTCTGAAAGCCTTAGAAATGTTTGAATATCCTACAAATATACCTTCTTCAGATTTGGGATCAAATTTACCCAAGTGATCTCTTTTGTTTGAAATGTAGCAAGTGCTACCAAAAATATGGAGAAAACTTATATTGGGTTTTCTCTCCCTTAATACCTCATAGGCTGTTTTATTGTGTCTTTTAAAAGATAATGACCTATTCTGAGTAAAGCATGCAGTACTTACCGCTTCTGCCTAGAAGTAGGTCTTAAGACCAGTCTCTATCAATATTGACCTGGCAGACGCAATGAGAGTTCTATTTCTCCTTTCAGCAACCTTATTTTGTTGGAGAGTTCTTGCTGCTGAAATGTTTTTAGAAATGCCTTTTTGATCACAGAAACTTTCTAAATCAACATTTTTGAACTTAGTATCATGATCACTTCTGAGTTGTTTAACTAGTTGACCATTTAAGTTTTTCATCTTTTTGATAAAACTTATTATTTCACTAGTTGCTTAATTTTTAAATTTGAGAAAGAATACCTAGGTATATCTGGAGTATTCATCTACAATGACTAAACGATACTTCTTTTCACCAAGGATTGGTGTACTCACTGATCCAAAAAGATCCATATGAAGTAATTGATTATTTACTCTTGAAAGTGGAGCTGTGTTGTTTACCTTTCTCACATGTTGAACATAGCTTATCTTTGTCATAGGTCAATTTTGGAAGACCATTGACCATATCATTTTTTATAAGAAGATTTATAGCTTTTAAGTTCAGATGGGAAAGTCTCTTGTGCCATAACCATTTTTCTTCTGAAACCGCTCTGGAATAGAAGCAGGTACCTGATTTGGCAGTATCCATATCAACTACATACATATTTTCTTTTCTATTTGAAGCAAGCGCATCACTCCCCGATTTGTTGTAAACAACTCCAGCTTCCTAATCAAACAGTACCTTGTTCTTGGAATCACATAACTGACTAATACTCAACAGATTATGCTTCAAACCTTCAACATAGGCCACCCTTTTGAACATTAGATTCACATTGCTTAACACCCCATAACCCTTGGTTTTACAAATGTTATCATCTCCAAATACTACATCAAGACCACGTTCCTCCTGGTAGTCAGTGAGCAGGGACTTACATCCGGTCATATGTCTAGAATATCCACTATCCAGATACCAAATAATCTCTCTAAGAATGCCCTACATCAATTAATGAATATTAGTTCAATTGGGGAACCCATCCTGAGATGGGTTAAAGTGATTGAGCCTAGTTTTTGGCTTCCACTTGTTAGCATAAATGGTTTTTGTAGCATCAGTGACTTTTGCAAATTTTGAATAAGCAGTCACTGCACACTCAGTCACTGCAGACTCAGTCACTGCAGACTCAGTCACTGCACACTCAGCTGAAAGGTGGTTTATGTTTCCACATTTGTAACACTTCTTGTTCACTAGTTTAACTTTTATGTTTTTCCAAGTTAGACTTTCTTTTGATGAATCAGTTAAGTCATTTTCTTTTGATGACTCATATCTGACTTTCATAAGTTGCTGTACTTGATTGGATAGTTGTTGCACTTGTCATATCAAGTATTGAGATGACTTAACTCTTGAAGATTTAGACACATAAAAGTTTTATACCTTTAGCTACATTTGTCTTAATCTTCTTATCCTTAACAAACTGTGTTGAGTCACTGATATATGATGCGCACACATCACTGACTAAAGTAGTGTCAAGGATACTTTGTTGCTCTTCTTGTATCATTTCAGTTGTAAGAGTAGAACCAACTGATGATGATGATGAATCGGTTAACTCTAAATTTAGAGTCACTAGTTCATTATCAGTGATAACAAGCAATTCATCTTAGTGAGCTCAGATTTTTCTTTTATAAACTTGTTTGATTTAGGCTCACTGAAGATAGATATTGGCTCAAAGAAAACATGTAAAAATTCACCAGTAAAAAACTTGATCAACAACAGTTAAATGAGCAAGTGATGCAGCAAATTCATAATTACCTCCTAGAATAGCTTTAACTTGTTTTGGGATTTGATTATTTATGTATTGATTAACTTTGTTAGTAGAATTGCACCTGAATTTAACAATCTTTTGTAATTGTAAAAATTGTGTTTCAAATTTAATCTTTTCTTGAATGCAAACTTGATTAGCATAAATCTGTGCATCAAGTTCAAGTTGCAAATATTTGATTTTAGCTTGACTTGCTTGTTGATCAACAACTTTTGATTTTAACTCACTGAGTTCAGTTTTTAGCTTTCTTTGATTGTCATGTGCATTAGATAAATCCACAATCATACAATCAAGTATTGAATCCTTTTCAGTTGATGAGTAGCTTATGAAATTATGTACCTTGGACAATGTTTCAGGATCCCTGCCAGTCGCTGAACATTTTTTGATTACTTTAGAGATGTTTTGCTTAAACTCAACATCACTAGCCATGAAGCACATATTAGATGATGAAGAGTCATAGTCACCGAAAGATGCCTCTTCAGCGACAAGATCTCTACTCTTCTTCTTGCCACCCTTAGCGAGTGCTTTCAGCTTCTTGTACTTTGCCTTGTACTTATCATATTTGTCCCTTTTAAGTTTCTGCTTAGTGACCCTGGCATTTGGTTTGATTCTGCAGGCAGCTGGATAGTGACCAGGCTTACCACAATTATAATAACTTATATTAGCCTTTGAACTATTATCAACTGGCGCTCTAGTGAAGTTAAATCTTCTAATTCCTTTTCTGAAATTAGATACCAACATAGCCATATCCTTTTCTAACTGATCCATACTCGATTCATCACTTTCTTCAGTGACTTGCTCTTTCACCTTCTCCACTTCAACTTCTACAGCATGCTTAGCAGGTTTAGTGGTTTTCTTAACAATCATAGCTTGATGGTTTTCTTCCAATTGGTTAAGCTCAGCGACTAAGGCAAGTCGCTCTAATATGATCATTTTGATCAGCTTGTCTTTCAGAATGTTCCCAGTTAAGAAGAACACCATAGACTTGAGTTAGATTTAAAATGTGACAGTCATTTCTTTGTTTTGGTGTAGGTGGCTATTGTACCCCAAATATTACTAGGCAAAATGTCTAGAAATTTCTCAATCAATGATCTTGTCTCTTTTCCAATACCAGCCTTTTTTCATTTTATTGGTAATTGACTAGTATCTAGTATAGGTACCACATAGAGATTCATTTTGATTAACTCCAAATAATTCATATTGCCTAATTAAATTTACTTATCTGTTATGCACAACATCAAGGGTGCCAATGTAAATGTTCGTGAGGGTGTTCCACATTTCTTTTGCAGTGGCACACAACCTCACGGATTCAAATACCTCATCAGGAAAAGCCATGCCTATTATAATTTTTGCTTGCTTATCAAGTCTTACCAACTTGTTGTCCTCATCAGACCATTGAGACTCTTGCTTAGGCATTAACATATCTGGTGAACCAAGAGTAGTTGCAGTAGCAGGTACAATGGTTGTTGGGACATGAGGTCCGTTTAAAACAATAGAACAGAGCCGGTCATCAATAAGATCAACGAACATCATCATTTGAGACATCCATGTTTCAATCCTTGAAGGATCAAAAGTAGGTGGGTTTCGTGGTAGAACCATTTCCTTTCTGATATGATGAGTCATCACAGCTGTAACGTACGAATTCCATTACATGATTTATGAATTAAATCAACACTGCTCTAATACCAATTGTTAGTCCCAAATTTACTTATTGATTAAGTAAATCTTAGTTCCAAACGTGTAACTTTGATTTGTAGAGGGGGGATGAATACAAATACTCGTTTAAATTCAGCTTTTCAAAGTTTGTTTAACAGTTTATATTTCAAAACAATAAAAAGAGTATTAAAATAAGTAATCAATACAATAAAGTAAATATGATATAGTAGCTGAAGAGTGTATACTATTGGATCAACAATTAGAACTCAAACACCGATTGCAAAATAGATCTAGCCTAAGCTAAGATCTAATCAGTGTATGCTAACTATTACAACTTGCCGAGAGTCACTGATCCAACTAATCGATCGAGTGATTATTCGCTGACTCGTGATCGTACTTAGACACACTTAATCTCCGATAGTACAGATGATTAATACGAAAACGACAAACTTCTAAGTACAATGTGTCATTCTATATATATGATAGATCATTCGTAAATATCTCCTATAAATCTGGAATATAGAATGACACGTTTCGCTGCTTGATTGGCTCTGGATAACAGAAAAATGGTTAGAGTAGTTTCCGTGGTCTCACTGAAAGTTGGGACTTCAGATTCCTCCAACTACAGTAAGCTTGATGTCATGCAATCCTATACTTGAATAAGTCTTGGAGTGTTGCTGACGTTTTTTGATCAGGGACTATCAATTGGCGAGTACAAATAACAAGTTGATTTATTCTTTAATCAGTTACTGGAGGAGAGATACTTTTCTTCACTCACTGCAAGCTAACATTCTCTTATAGAGTAATTCTTCTTATCTTCTTCCAACAACTGTCTTTTATTCAGGGACAACGTCTACTTCCTTTTTTTATACATAAGTGATCTAAATCTCTCACGTCATGAGGATGATCAGCGATTACACATAGTAGAGATTCAATCACTCAGCTAAACAGTTTATAGTAAACTGTATAGCACTGACCTTCTGCATTGACAAGGAGTTAGTCGTCATTATTTCTTCCGAAAGATAATTATATTAATAATTTTATTGATCAGGGACCAGTGACCCAACAATATCAATATGCATAATCATATTTAAATTAACTATTGACAATCTAAATTAACAATCGTAGCATAATGTGTTTTTATAGTCATACAATAATATAAGGAAAAAATAATGTATGTATGATTAGTATATAATTTATTCTTTAATTATACATCAGTTCAGTTTGGGTACCCGAGGATATTTAAACTAAAAAACTGTAACCGGCCCATACTATATCGGGTTTCTCGGATTTCCGGATTCAAATTTTACGGATACGGTTTTTTCGAATTCGAATCAAGTGGGTCGGCTCGATTTCACAGTTTTACGGTTTTTTTTAACACCCCTAGTTTTCCTTTTTGGCATATTTAATGTAACATAACTTATGGCTGTTTAATGGGTTCGTACTTCATTATATTTAGTTTCAAAATTTCTATTGAAAATCGAATTAAGATGTTTAAATTAAACTAAACTGAATCGAGGAAACCGAATATGAATTCAGTTTGGTATCAACTAAAACCGGAAAACAAAGAAAAAAGTTAACCAAAATTAACATTTGACATACAAACCTGTAATATGTACGATTTATACTATAATATGGGTGTATTTGGCACCAACATTCTAAAGGATTATAGGGGATTATAAGGATTTAAGCTTCTAAATTTAAGAAGCTCAATCTTTTATAAAATGACAATAGTTATTTGTGCCCGTTATTTGGCACAAAAGAGAGATCGGGGATACTTAAAGACTAAGCCCTTAAAAGTAACTTATTTAGAGAATTTCTATCCTCTAATTATAAAATAACTATACTGTCCTTCTTTTATATATTAAAAAACTAAACTTATACAATGTTATGTTCATTTATATCATTTATATTTATAAGTTCCAGCTACAACTAATTTTCAAATACTTTTGAAAATTAAAAATTTCAGCTTCAACCCTAAAATAAAATCTCCAATTCCAATTCCAACTCCAACGTTCCATCTCCGTCTCCAACTAGTTTCGTCACTATATACAAATACAAATGTAACTACTAATAACATTTCACACGTTTTCTATATTTCAATTTTCTCTGTTTCTATCAGCTCAGTAATAAAATTTTCTATAAAAAGATGATCACTTACGTCATTTTTTAAAGAAATTATTATAGGTTTACTTGGGGGTCCACAGTTACGCGAAGAAACGTGGATAAAGCAAGGCCCATGCTGTTTTTGGTTGCGTCCACGCATTTATTATTTTTAAATACAAATTTTGATAAATGATGACAAATTTTATTTTATTAATAATTAAAAAATGTAAAAAATGTATATAGTTGTTCTTGGCTATCCATATTTTGTTATTGTTACCAGTTAATAAAAAGACGAGTTAAATGTGTAACTTTTTGGTCTTCGACTCCTAGTTCATAATCGTTGTCTTTGGTTTCAGTCTTATTTTTTCCTAAAATCATAATCATTAAAATTAATGCATATAAACTTTACTAATACAAACTATGAGTGAAGTTTAAATGATAATGAGAATTTTGATGAAAATTGAAGAATCAATAAGAATGCGTCACGTGTCAAAAAGCTCATTTTCCTTCACGTTTTTTAAAATTAAATATCTCAAAAATGGCTCATTGAAATTTTTTTAAAATTTGCACCATAAAAATTAGCATTTTTTTCTCTTCGATTAGACATCTCACAAGGTATACTTCCGACGACTTTTTTATGAGTTTTACAAATTGTACAAATATTATTATCACATGTGTTACCCGCTGGTATCACATGTGATACTCGATTACAAAATCCACCAAAAAATGAAAAAAAAAAGTTCGTCGAAAGTGTACCTTGTGAGATCTCTAATCGAAGAGAAAAAAACGCCGATTTTTATGGTGCAATTTTTATGATTTTTAAACTTACCATTTGAGAGATATTTAATTTTTAAAAACGTGGAGGAAAGTAAATTTTGTGACACGTAAAGCGTTCTTATTGGTTGCTTCATTTTCACAAAAAGTTGTTGTACTCGTCTGAACCTCACTCTACAAACTATTTGTTTATCTCAATTTTAGGCGCATAGAGAATTCTTTACAAACTCGATGAAATGCTTTTGCAAACTATGTTGGGTGTGTTTTGCAAAACTAGCTGGAGTTGGAGATGGAGATGGAGCTTTTATTTGGGGATGAAGCTGAAACTTTTATATTTTTAATAAGTATTTGACAAACTAACTGGGGCTGAAGTTTGTTAATCTAAAATGACACAAATGAACATGATATTTTATAATTCTAAATTTTTATTAATCACAAGAAGTGTAACATAGTAATTTAATAACAAATGGATGAAGATTCTTTAAAGAAGTTATTTTTGGAGCTTCTACTTGATAGAGATTATTTTTTCAAGAATTCCTTATCCAATTTTTATGTCAAATAAGGATTGTGAGTTTTGAAGGGATGAAACTTCTTAAAATTAAAATTCTCAATTCTTAGAATTCCCGATAATTCCTTTAAACGGGATTGCCAAACACGCCCGTTAAGTTGACAAAGTTTATGTCCAACATTCTAAATTCGTATGCCGAACGTATTAGAAGTTACTCGTATATAAAAGTTATGTTACTCTGTTTTAAATGCATTTCTCGCAATATTGCAACTAAACAATATACAAAGTCAGATGATAAATTTTGGTTTTGTAATCACGACTCACCTCTTGCAAAATAATATTAGTTCGATAAGTTTCGATTGGTAAAGTGCTTGAACATATTTACAACTATCCTCTATGCATGATACGTTAAATTTCCGCCAATGCCCGATCAATGCGTAACTTTTCTTATTATAGAGGGTAGTGACGTCGTTTTTGATAGATATACAAAGCTTGTGCATTAAGAAATTGCACTGTACACGTAAACAATGCATCGTTTAGATGTATTAAAAACTTGATACATTCAACACAAGTGTTTCACTGTTAAAAAAGAGCAACAAAACTTAACATGAACTCTTCTGTACATTCAAACATATCAACAAATAGCTGGGAATTAAAATAGCGATCAACTGACTACTAACTGTGTTTACCATTTTTGATCAATATTGTTACACAAGAAATTCATCAAAAAGTACTAATCTTTATATAAAACAAGAATTTTGAGGATAAAGGACGATGAAAACACATAAATTGGGAAAATTGTGCTGAATAGGAAGTTGTAAACTTGTATGGTTTGACTTTGACCATACTTTCAAAAGTTTGACCAAGAACAAAAAGAAATGTATGGGTCAACAGCACACCACATGAACCTCAATATTAACATGTATTAGCAAGATTTATACAGCCAAGATTTTCTTTGACACATGCAGTTTGACTTGTATAACTAATTCAAAGTCATGGTCCCAACAAGAACACATGCATTCAAGCAGCCACTTTGTGAAGAAAAATTGTCAATTTTGTATAAAGCCAAGCAACTATTATCAGTGGTTTGGTACTTAATTTATAATTTCGCCCGTTTGATGTTATTTCTAGAAACAAAAACTACATCGTTGGTCATCCACATTTTATGGTGCTTTCATCGTAACTCTTTCTGCATCTATTTACAATTTGTAGGGTCACCATTCTTAGTGCTTATACTCAGTTTATACTGCAAAACAGACACAAATTTGAGCAATTTTTTTACAAATTAAGAGCACACCTCTAGTCCAAAATCGTCCATCTTTAAATGACACTGACTTTATTTCTCTTTCTCCAATATGTTACCGTGAAGAGTCAAATAGTACAGTTGAAGAAGCTATTCGGTGATTGCTAAAAGCAAACTAACACAAGTATGAAAGCTAACATCTTTCAACGACGCACCATATCATAAAGCATATTCAAACTCATCATGAACGGAACATTTTACAGCAGCATGGGTCATCAGCATGTCATTTTGTACAAGTTATATAACAGTAATGACTAATAAACAACATCCCAAAAACTTAAATCTCATTCGACAAAACCCCAATAAACATTATTAACGTTATCGCTGAAATAGTCAAAAATAGTACCTGACGTTTAGTCTATGGTCCTGTAGTCAGTCCTACAATACACCATTGCTGCATGAATCCAGCACAACAATTCTGAATTTCTGATATGGTTCCCAAAGTTGATTTATCGTGCTTTCTTCTTGCCATCATTTAGCACATATCCAATACGCATGCACATACAAACATATGTACGCCTGTATATATGTGGATAAGTACTTTCCTCAAACAAGTGACACCAGTTTTGAGTAGATGAATATGTAAAACGAAAGTGAAAAGAGTGCAAATATATGTTGCCAAAACAAAAGAGCTGAGGACTCGCTAACAGCATAACCTCTCATTCTAGCAACAGCTCCCAAAAGAATGGCACTTGGGGTAGCATACTGCAACAAAAGCACGTATCTGTACATAGCATCATCAGCAACAAGAAAATGCATTTTATAAGCCAAAGCAACAACTCCAATTCCTAATACTGGAAGTACTAGTAATCGAGCCACGATTACACCAACTGTTGTTTTATGTCCAAGTTTCGATACGTTTGGTCCCTCAGCAAGCATGCCGCCCAAAACAAGCATAACTGAAGGGACCATGGCCCCACCCAATATCTCTAAACTATCAGTTACAAATCCAAGTGGCGCATCATGTCCAAAAACAAAAGATTTGGCTTGAGGGACTGAACCTATAACTATAGCTAGCAAAGAAGCTACTGTTGGAGGTTGAAAAATGTTTTTGATTGGGGTCTTTTCGGCAACAACTCGAATCTTTTGAATCATTTTTGACCTTACGGGTTCATGTGCTTGTATTTCTAAATCACTTACAAAGTCTCTACCAATAAACGGTTTTCTTGAAATCTCAGTTTCCTCAATACCAGGTGGCCACTCCCCATCAACAACTAAAGGCCTTGCATCACCATTTCCATTTTCAACGTTTTCTTCTTCAACAATCTCATAGTATTCAATAGGAGGCTCCATCATATGATAAACAAGCGTATAAACTAAAACAACCGATACCCATTGAACGAAAGACACATACGCAACACCTCTTTGATGACAATTTGCTCCAAACGGATTATCATGATTATGACATATCGAACCCAAAATCGCAATAGGCAAATTACCAGTATTCCCACAAGCAGTCATGACAATAGTAAATCTTACAAACTGAGGTGGTGGACGACATAACCAAACGACTATAACACCTAACAAGAACCCTAAAACCATACTGAGTAACACATTAACAGGAATGAACCACCAAAGAGTAAGATTTTCGAGTGTAATCGATCGACCTAAATCAGTGAATATAAGGCAGGGTAAAAACAGAGCAAATACAAGCTTACTTAGTAACTTAAATGTGGCTTTGGGGATAACTTGTGTTTTGTTATGAGCAAGTATTAATCCAATAACTGTTAAAGATAACAACTTTAACAATGGTACCACTGCACTAAATAAATCTTCTTGCATTGTCTTTATGTGAGCATGTAATTCGATAAACACCCGACGCATTTTTTGACGTAATCGAAACCCTAATTTGGTCCTTCTCGGTGTGTTCTGCAATTCAGAAGCAGATGTCAGAATTACAATTACATTTACAATAATTAATTAAAAAAGGGAAAAAAGAAACTTTATTCAAAACGAATACATGTGCATACATACATATACATATATAAGTTATATAGTAGGGGTATTACAGATTGTGCAACACAAATATAACTGAAACGAAGTATCTATAAAGATGAACAAATTATGCAACAAAAAATAAAAAACTTTATCAGGGAAGGAAACTAGGGTTATTAATTGAACTGGGATGAAGAATGAGAATGTGTTACCTGTGCGAGAATTAAAGGTTTTTCTTGTAATATATTTAGGAGTGTTCGTTTGGATCAAATTTTAATTATATGAATCTATTTGGATTTATTGAATTCAAACGCAATCGAACCAAATGATTATTTGGATGCATCAGTTTTAACTGTTTGGTTCATCATCGAATTCACGAGATTATTGTTAGTACAATGTCAAGTGATGCTATTTATTGACGTGTTGCATATTTGTTGCCGTGTTATCGAGGGTTTATAGGGTTTATAATAATGTGAATGTAGTTTTTAAATTTAAAAGTTAAAATTTTAAATTAGTTTACAATGAGATATACAACGAAGATACTTCTTCACAAATATAATACTTTGTGAAATTATTTATCATATTTATAAAAAAGGTTAACTCCTCTAAAATGTATTTATTTATGGTCTGGCATTCGTGATATACAAGAAAGTACTCGGACTTCCATTGCGTGTAATAAATTTTCAATTTGTTTCAATTATATGTATTCTGGTGACGTGACAACTTGTAATAATAGCGCGTGTTACTTCATACAATTGACACGTAAGTATAACTACTAAAAGTTGCATACAATATCAATGAATAACAAGTTTATTACACACAATGAAAGTCCGAATACTTTGTTGCATACTACGATTGTTAGACCATAAATAAGTACATTTTAGAGTACTTAACCCTTAAATTAATATGATATTCAACATCATCTTCACCAAAAGCACAAAATATGTTGATCATTTATCAACTGAAACATTTATAAATGATGATGATGACCATAAGTATATGTCATATACTAGTCACATGTAGGGATGGTAATGGTCACCTTTATAACTAGATTCCAAATTGTTGTAAAAAATGTCTAGATATTTATGATATATTAGTAATGTAGTAAACTATTTTGTATGTATATGTGTATATATAATGTTTGGAAAATTCTTATTTCTTATTCGATTTTTTTGGATAATCCGGTTTAAAATTTAGTAACCAAAACCAATATGTGATGCAAAATAATAATTTCGGTTCTGATCCAAACCAATCTGAAAATCCAATTATTCGAACCATATGGTCCAATCCAGATTATTCAATTGGATAGTTTGGTTTTATCCGAACTGTAAATAGCCCTATTGCAATCAAATGATGTCACACCCCCAGATTTGATGTGTAGCGGAAGTCGGGTCGGGGCGCAACTAATCATGGATCATTACACAAGTTATAACAAACGACCTCTAAATGAGACGTTTAGAAATACATTTCATAAAATATGTTGTTCACAAAAATACATGTTTGTTCTATTCGCGAGTTCGCTTAAAAGACTAGAGATCTTAGTACATAACTACCAATACAAAAATAGTAATGCAGGAAAATCTCTCTGTTTGTTTGTAAAGCATGCGACTCGAGCTAGAGTTCCCTGTAGGCCATCCTACTGTGTCTGCGAACCCGAGATTACATACTAAAACGGTCAATATAATGTTGGTGAGTTCATAGGTTTGAAACAGTTTATCAAAAGTTGATAATAATCACAAGATTTAATCAGTGTTGCACGAATGCAAAGTAAGAGTATACTATTGCCATGAGTCTCACAGTTCGACGCTTAACCTAGTTTGTGCCTCGGGCAGATGCATAATCCAATACACTTGTAACAGTCAAATATTAATGCGTCCGTGGGTCAGCTAGAGCGACTAGCCCGGACGGGGATGTCAATCCCCGATAGATCTATCCAATAATACTCGCGCTCGTACAATTAACGAACTATGATAAAGTGAGGACTTTTAGTGGATTAAAGGTCTCATGCAATCCGTATAAGAGTTGTTTCAGTACTTGTGATTATAAAAACAGTGTATGTAATCTCACCCCATAGTATAAAACAGTAAAAAAGGGGCTATGAGACTCACCTGAGTCTTGTAAGCAAATATAGCAATTAGTGGGTGTTCGTGTCCGAAATGCAACTTTTTAGCGCCCTAAACGCATAAGATTGTAGGTAAGTGGGGGGTTAATGTCCACTTATGTATGCAAGTGGAGGGTTAATGTCCACTTGTACTAGTTGTCCATTCAACTAGTTATGTCCAAAGTTTGTTTATCGTTTGTGTTTAGAAAATATGTACGGCCCGTTTGTGACGTTTTGTAATAATAATTCCCGAAGACATTATTATTATGTTTTGTTCCGTTGTATACTTATAGTAGTATATGTGTTGCTTATATGTGTAGTGTCGTATACGATTTAGTGGTTGATACGTGAGTTTGACACTTAGTGTAAATCATGTTTTCAATCTGTTGTGATTAGCGACACTAAATGGCGACACTGGGTAGCGACACTGAGATGCGACATTGAGGTTAGTGTCGCAGGATGTGAAAATCAGTGATGTTGCGACACTGGGGTTAGTGTCGCAGATGTCAGAAATCCATTTATGTTGCGACACTAGAGTTAGTGTCGCAGTCGAAGAATTTAATAATTGTGCGACACTAAGTTTAGTTCGCATATTGCGACACTCGAATTTGTTTAGCGACACAAGGGTTAGTGTCGCTAGTTACTACTGTTGGTTAGTACTGTTAGTTCAATTTGTTGCGACACTAGCTTAGTGTCGCAGGTTAGTACTGGTTTAAGATTTTAGCGACACGGAAGTTGGTTTAGCGACACTTGCTTAGTGTCGCTAGTTTATGCGACACTAAGGGTCTGTTGTGTCAACATGTTCGGGAACGTGGTCAAACGTGCTCGGTTTGACCCGAAACTTTTAGGGAAATCTTAAATATGTTTTTAGAGCCTAGGAAAATTATCGTTACGTTTTGTGGTTAACTCAAAAGTGTCGTTTTTAATTATGTCTCAAAACAGTCCACAAGTTTATCTCATCAGTTTTTGTGTCGTTTTCATGGCTCGTTTTGACTAGTCAAAGTGTCGAGATAAAATCCGAGAAAATTACTAGTTGTTCCTATACATCTTAACTAATTTCAGTAATTTTTCTAGGATTTTTGAGCAAGTCTAAGTATTTTTAATAATTCCATTTGTCCTCTGAGGTCCAAAATCGACCAATCTGGACACATGTTCAAAGATCGAATTACCGAGCAAGATCTACACATTTTCAGAGAAAGTTATCTAAACGAAATTTGTACCTAACAAAATTTTTGAGATTTTGGCGGTGGTTTCAAGTCGTTTGGAGTCGTGTATCTTGAGTTATGGACTCGAGAAGTTGAGTCAAAAATCTGTCACCCGAGACAGTTTGGCGACACATTTTGTAAAATCATTTTCGGGTATCAAACGGTGTCGAAAAATTATGAAACCAACTGGAGATGAAAGCTAACTCTTTAAACTTAATTTTTGTCTTTTGATTCGTCCATTTTGGTTAAGTTTTGAGCACGAAACCTTCCCTTGAAGTCGGGCCAAGTTTCTGCCCCGAAACTGTTAGTGTGTTTATGTCTTCAAAAACAATTTTTGACTTTTCTTTTGTACATAATCTTGTTATATGGACCTTTTAACATGTTGATATGTATGTTTCAAGTAGTATAAAAGAGGGATAGAGTTTCTTACAAAGAAGTTGATGAAAACACGAAGAATGAAGATCGAAAGCTCGTTTTCTTGAGTTTCCTTGCAACCGAAAGGGATGAACTTTGGTGGTTTGTGGTGGTGATCTTGGTGGCTTATGATGATGATTTGGGAGGTTTCTTGGGCTGGAATTACAGAAAAAAGAGAGGAGGGAGAGTGTTGAGAGGAAAGTGGAGTGTTTGTGTGAGTTTGAGTGTGGAAAGGAGAAGGGAAAAGAGAGTAAGGGAGGGGTGTTAAATTTTGTTCCCCAAGTTTACGTTACGCGTGGTGTTGGACCCTTTGTACTGGATCTAAATCGAATCAATTAAACAATTGAAAGCGCGGAATACAATCAATTGAACAAAGCACGTTAACAATCACACGAAACTAGTCGATTAGCTTTTATATATATCAAGAATAACGAATCAACCAAATACAATCAATGCCTCACAAATAGCTTGAAAGCTCTCTAAGTTCGTCAACCCTAGAACTGAACCCGTAAGTCTCTATTTATAGCCAACCTCTAAACGACCTGCGACACAAGCTTTGTGTCGCCAAACCGACCTATGCGACACAAGCCTTGTGTCGCTATTGCGACACAAGCTCTGTGTCGCCTAAACAGTGACATTAATTTTGATTTCCAAAACAAATAACGTTTATATCATAATCAAAATATTACAAACGATTTTGACCTAGACCAACTGACAGACATACAAAACATGTATCAACAAACTCCCCCGTGTCTTCAGCTTGGTCTTCGAAATTTCTTCGCTCAGCCTTGGTCTTCTAACACCTCCAACTGACAGGAAAGTTTCCTCCAGCGTGTACTCCTTGAGCTATACAAACATTGACAACCTTTTGAAATCGCAAAGCTTCAACCTTAAACTCTTGATTATATTCGATCTTCTTAGCATAAAGAGTTTCAAGGTCTTTCTTTGTAAGGTTAATCAAGCTCAACGGATCGTACACTCTAATCTTCGAACTTTTGGCTTTCCATAGGTCTTCAGGCTCTGTATCTTGAATATAGATAATTTCAGCTTCGCCTGTATATCCATCATATGTCCACAGTTATAACCTGCTCAAGAAATCAACTGGGAGCTTCTCCAGAGGAATAGACTTTAAGGTCTTCGGAGATTTGTATACAATCTTAATCCAGGGCTTGTTGGTAACAGGATGCATCTTGTTGCGGTAAATGTACCTCGTCCCCAGATTTGGTCTCAACAGATAAAACATTTTCGTGTTGACCTCTTTCCTCAAAATTCTCTGAAATTGGTTGGCTAATTCGTTGTTCGTGGGATTGATAATATTCAGTTGCGCCAAGTGCAGTATCTCACAATAAGGTAATGTGCTTAACACTTTAAAATTCACGGTGAAATACTGTATCCCATCTTTCCTCTTTATAACGATCACTTTATTTACTTCATCAAACTTCCAGCTAATAATTTGACCCTTGTAGCGCTTGCTGCTGATCTTGTAGAACTTGCAGGTTTTTGACAAATTAGGTTCAGCAGCACTGGAAGTAGATGTTTCAGCAGTATCTAGAGCAGGAGTAGAAGTTGCAGGTTGTTCTTCCTCAATAACTTCCTCTGTATCAGAAATTTCCATCTCCTCTCCCAAATTTACTTCGTCAGCATTTACGAAGTCTTTGTGAACATTTTCTTTTTCAACATCAACCTCTTCCTTATCATAAACAAACTCTTCATTATCATTTTCTGTACTTTGCCCTTCCTCATTTATCAGACTCTGTAGATACTCTAGGTTTGCTTCGGAGTAATCTACGTTTAAGGGAAATGGTTGTCCTGGGATCGGTGCAGAGTACGCAAAATAATCCAAATTAATATTTTCATTCATAGCTTCTTCGGTTACATCATCAGTATTTACAATTTCAGTTGAACTAGGGGCCATTGATGTTGTTTCATCTAAGCTTACCTCCCCCGGAACAACAGCTATTGCCTCTAGTTCTAACAGTCGACTCTCCAGCTGAGGAACCCGAGCCGCTGTTGCTTCTAAATCCGTAATCCTCGAAGCTTGAACTTGAATGACAGCCGCTTGATCAGCAATCAGCGCTTGCATCTTTGCTAGATCATCCAAGATCTTTTGGAGAACAGTTGGTGGTAGTGGAGGATCAGCAGAAGTAGAGACCGGATGAGGTTGAGTTCGAGGACGAGGACGGGGTACGTAGATATCATCGTCTAAGTCCTGTACGTCCCGAGGCCGTTTCCCCCTGTTAGACGGCACATGCACCCGTTCTGCCCTAATTCGGCGACAAACACGCTCGTATCGAAGAGTATTGTGGACTCGGAGGCGTTCCATGGTTTTCGGTGAGGGGACATCACCATCAGAATCCGTAGGGGTGTCGTTGGGGTCCACGGAGACAGTATCATCCGAGGCCGCATCAGCAGCAGTCTCATCAACTGTTCCAAAGTTTTCAATATCCACTAAGACATTGTGCAGTGACTCGGTCTCTCCTTCCTCAAAAATGGGAATATTTACAAAAGCCTCAGCATCGGTAGTTGACAGCGGAGGAGCGACTGGATCTTCAAAATCATCATTAGGTGGAGGGACATAACCCTCATTCACTATATGGCCGAATAGTGGCACATCTGGTGGAGTGGCAACTCCTTTGCCGTAGGAGCTGCAGATGGCAAAAATCCGCAAGTTCATTGGCGTTTGGCGGAAGGTTGCATCAGGATTGACCGGAAGATCCGGTAATATATGATTAATCAGCAACTGGATAAACCTTGGGTACATGACCCATTTGTCATTGTCAGCTTTGGCATTTTCCACCATTTCACGGAACAGATATCCGGAAAAATTGTACGGTTTATTGTAGACCAGGGCCAGCATAGCAGAGACGGTTCGGTGGCTAGCCCCGTCAAAACCTGCTTTCCTCGCCGATAAACAAACAATTATAACATGCATCAAAAACCGCCAGACCCTTGTGAGATGACCCTTTCTGTACTGGTCGGAGGGTACACCAGGGTAACCCATACGTGTCATGCCACCAGCAATGAAAACATTTGAAAATTGGGTGGGCATGTCCGGAGAATCATTCAAAAGAAGAACTTCACGTAGCAGCTGCTCGGTTATAATAATTTCCCGATCAAAAACTCTGGATATAATCCGGGTATGTTCCAACTCGGTATCTATAACCGCATTCCTCCAAAAAGGACCAACATGGTCTCTGTAAATGGTTGGGGCAGCAGAGATAGCATGAAAAATCCTGGGAATTGCTGACTCCCTGTCGTCATCAAGAAATGCGACGGTGTTGTGACGAGGTTCGAGCAACCTCTGAAAAGCATCTTGCCCTGCCATTTCTAAAAATACACGAGAACGGAAACACTACGGAAGCGTTAGCAATAATTATTTTATTTTAACAATCTGTAGAAGCGACACAAGGCTTGTGTCGCTCAGATGTGGCGACATAGACCTTAGTGTCGCAAACATTGAAGTTAATTAATTTTCATCAGGTAAGCGACACAAACTCTTGTGTCGCAACATAAGGTGCGACAGAAAAGGGTTGTGTCGTAGTTGACAATTATTTTGAAATTAATTAACTTAAGCGACAGAAGGACTTGTGTCGCAACCAGACACTTGCGAGAAAATTGATTTTGATAGACAAGCGACACAAGAGCTTATGTCGCATAGAATAGCGACACAAATCTTAGTGTCGCACCCAAAGTCTGGTATTAAATTAATTTGAAAAATCCTGCGACACAAAGGCTTGTGTCGCAGGTTGTGTCGCAAAGATGAACACCAAACCGTGCCTAGATCCCGATGGTCCAAAATTTGGGGTTTTTGCAAAACAAGGCAACCACTAGCTGCGTAGCATCATCAGGAACAATAAAGTATCCGTTTTATCCAGTTAAGTACACACAAACATCTCAATTTAATCCCAACCCGAACCCCTTTAAAAACCGTAGCATTAATTCACAATTAAACACAATATACACGGTGAAAAAGGGAAAGATGTATACCACTAAATCAAGAAAAGTAAGTTGAAGATGAAGGTGTGTATTGATTGAAACAAAACGCTCAGAAAAGTTAGATCAAATCGAAAAATCACACGATTTGCTTGTGTCGCAATATCGAGTGCTTGTGTCGCAGTGATTAAGTGTGATGTCGCAGCTAATTAAGAACAGTGAACGTTTTAAGGTCGCATGAGGGTGGCTTTTATACCCAAACCCTAAATAGCGACATAGCCTGCGACACAGGCAGCGACACAGGAAGCGACACAAGGCTTGTGTCGCATAGTGACACTTGGTGAATTTTCAATTCGATTTCAATTTTCAAAATCCGATACTCGATTCGATATTAACTTATAAACTTGGAGAAACTAATTAAGTTACAAATAATTAATAGATAATACAAAAAGAAAATCGTTGATTCAATTTTACAATCAACGGAAACTTCATAACATATGTTTTTGGTGACAGAAATGTTTAAGTTTGGTTAGGGATCATATCAGGATAACATGCAATTATTAGGAATAGTAAGTGTTATTTCGATTATCAGTATGTTTGTCCACTTTAAATTTACTTAGCATATTTAAATCATCTGTTATAAAGATTAGTTCAAGATGATTATTGATATTTTATCCATCTAAACATTTGTACTTAAGTATATGATTTCAACTCATAATGAGATGAACCACTTGTGTTATTATTAGCATGCATATATTATTATATAACTCACATTAAAATATACATTTGAAATCAAAACATGTTAGTATTTTCTTTATAGAAGGTGAGGGTATGAGCGTATCTTTAGAACTAAGTTAGCGGTGACAGGTCTGTACTTTCGTACAACAGAGTCACATAATCAATAGTTCGGGTTGAACAAACACCAGTCTGAACAATTAAAGTAGAGGGGACAGGTCTGTACTTTCGTACAACAGAGTACCATAGCTTAACACAAACCAGTACGAGGCAAACTTTTTATAACTTTTCTGTACATTTGTACATTTTATTTGGGAATTGTAAGAATGCCACGGGTACGTAATAGTTGTCTATAGCTTAACATAGACTACGCACCTAAGTTCTTTTCAAGAATATATTAGATGAAACCAGGTCTGTATTTTCATACAACAGAGGAGACACCTAATATATTCCCCCAGATAACACCAGACAAAGACCCTATATTTTTAGATCATAACATGTTCATCATCCAAATATTAAGACGAAGCGTCAAAATATTTCGGACATTTTGGCCCTTAATTCAACTTAAAGTCATACATATTAATATGTCTTTCTATAAAATAATATGCATTTTTGAAAGTTAAGCTTCTTAGTAACTTTAGAACAAATGCCTATCAATACATCATTTGATGAATCTAATATTTATAAAAGATATTTCAAGTATGCTAGATAAATCTACTGACACATCAAACATAAACCTTAAAATTCCATTTTATGCATGTCTCCTGATATACTATCATTTCCCTAATTATTTACAGACACAATTCAACGTCTATTTTTAACAATGTTGCAACTATTGCATTTCTTTAATACTAACAAGTATAAAGAGTGACAGTTGCCTTTTTTTTTTATCACACTCCAAGTCATAAATTAATTTTTAACAAAGAACCTCATCCCTATCATAGAGACAAGTTCATCAAATTGAGATCGTGAAAAAGCCTTTGTAAAAAGATCAGCGTTTTGCTTAGATGTATCGATTTGGACAAGGTCTATCAGGTGTTTCTCATAGCAATCCCCTATGAAATGAAAACGAAGTTCAATATGTTTAGTTTTTGAGTGTTGTACGGGATTGCGTATGATAGAGATAGCAGCAGTATTATCAATATGGATAGGAGTTAAAGTTAAGAGTAACCCGTAATCGCGCATTTGATGCTGAATCCAGAGAACCAGAGAACAGCAACTTGCAGCAGCAATGTATTCAGCCTCAGCAGATGATGTAGAGACTGTGGTTTGCTTTTTACACTTCCACGAGACTAAGCGACTACCAAAGAACTGACATCCTCCAGTCGTAGACTTTTTGTTCACATTGCAACCACCGAAGTCTGAATCGGAGTAGGCAGTTAAAGCGAAATTATCCTCATTAGAATACCAGAGACCCAGAAATGATCTAAATTTGAGGTAACTAAAGATTCGCTTAACCGCCTTCATATGAGACACCTTTGGATTTGCTTGAAATCTTGAGCAAATAGCCACAGCAAACATTATGTCGGGTCTTGATGCTGTGAGATACATCAGTGATCCTATCATTGACCGATAGTCTCGCTGATTTACGTCTTCTTCGTCTTCAGCCAAACCAAGTTTGTGATTTATGTCAATAGGAGTCCTAAAGGTATTACAGTCGAGCAATTGATATTTTGTTAAGATGTCATTGACATACTTAGATTGATGAATGTAAATACCTTTATCAGATTGCTCAACCTGTACACCTAAGAAGAATGTAAGTTCTCCCATGGCACTCATCTCAAACTTGTCCTTCATGATTTTCTCAAAGTCCTTACACAGCTTCTCATTGGTAGATCCAAAGATAATGTCGTCCACGTATACCTGCACAAGTAACAAATCGTTTCCAACTTTTCTAATAAAAAGTGTGCTGTCAATCTGCCCTCGTGTGAATCCATTAGCCAGCAGATGTTTTGACAACGTCTCGTACCACGCCCTTGAGCTTGATGAAGTCCATACAGTGCTTTGTCTAATTTGTAAACATTATCCGGATGCACTGAGTCTTCAAATCCAGGAGGTTGCTTGACATACACTTCTTCACTGACCTTTCCATAAAGAAACGCGCTTTTTACGTCTAACTGGTACACTCTAAATTTCTTATATGAGGCGTAGGCAAGAAATATTCTGATCGATTCTAATCTCGCAACTAGAGCAAACACCTCATCATAATCGAGACCTTCTATTTGAGAAAAGCCTTGTACCACTAGTCTAGCCTTGTTCCGTGTCACAATACCACGATCATCTTTCTTTACATGAAACACCCAACGCGTCCCAATAGGATGTTGTCCCTTCGGAAGCGGAACCAAATTCCAGACTTGTAGCTTTTGAAATTGATGAAGTTCATCCTGCATAGCCTCGACCCAATGAGAGTCGATTAATGCTTCCTTCACATTTTTCGGTTCAATCTGAGATAGAAAACATGATTCCATCTCAGCTACAAGGCAAGAAGAGGAGTCGGATGTAGTGGCCTTAACTTGATGTCTTGTTTGTACACCTTTAGACAACTCACCAATAACATTATCAGTCGGGTGAGATGTGTGTACGCGTTACTGTGAAATCTATGGTGGCACAATCTCAGAATCCAAGTTGTTTAAATCTCCCTCAACTTCATGAATTTCAGGCGATTGGACAGCTTCATCAGATTTATCCTCAGTTTCATCATCGGATAAACCAGGCATCTCAGAATTAGGGTGTGGATTAGATGCACTAGGAGCTGTTCCAGAAGTGGAAGGGATATCATTGTTTGAGGGTGGTGTGGATTTAGGAGGAGTAGATACATCTTGAAACATATCAATTCCATGCAGTAGGGTCACCACCTGATCAACATTATCATCCATAGGTAGATGAAAATAGTCAAACAATTCATCATATTTAAACAATGAGTCGGGTCCCGTGCTTTGAGGAGATTCAGTATATCGTAAACATTTAACTTCATAGTGCTCCTCAATCCTCTTCGTTGATTTATTATAAACTCTCTTATTTGGAGAGTTAACAGAATATCCCAAGAAGAATCCCTCACTTGACTTTTCACCGAACTTGGAAACTCGTTCGCGTGTGTTCATGATGATGCAGGGACACCCAAAAGGTTCAAGAAACTGCAAGTTGGGTTTACGGTTATTAAATAGCTCATAACATGTCTTATTTCGTTTCTTCACCGTCAAAACCCTGTTGAGAACATAACAGGCTGTATTAACTGCCTCTGCCCAAAAAGTGATAGGCAATTTTGAATCTGAGAACATGGTACGTGCAGCCTCTATGAGAGTCCTATTCTTTCTTTCAGCGACTCCATTTTGTTGTGGATTTCTTGCGGCACTGAATTGATGATTTATTCCTTTCTTCAAACAGTACATCTCTAATGTTTTGTTCTTGAATTCAGTTCCGTTGTCACTCCGCAGTTTCTTTATCTTCAGATTGCATAAGTTCTCCAGTTTGTCAAACAGATAAATCAGAATATCAGGCACCTCATCTTTAGAAGAAATGAAGTACACCCAAGAAAATCGCGAATAGTCGTCAGTCACTACCAAGCCGTAATAACTTCCACCTATACTCCGTTTGCTCACTGGTCCGAAACGATCCATATGCAATATCTCAAGAGGTGTTTCATTGGAATTCAGTAACTTAGACTTATGGAATTTCTTGTGTTGTTTTCCTTTGAGACATGAAACACATGTATCGTTTAATCCAAAAGATTGTTTAGGAACACCTAACACAAGATCATGTTTTACAAGATAGTTCATCTTGCGGAAATGAAGATGTCCCATTTGTCTGTGCCACATTAGTGAATCCTTTTCATCAGCTTTAGACAATAGACAGGTATGCTCTGTGGATGTAACGGTACGCATATCAAGTACATACGTGTCCTTTGTCCTTGGTGCTCTCATTAGCACCCATTCCTCGGGAATCACAAATCCCGGCTTCAGAATCAAGCATTCTACATCAGTAAATGCTGTTATGTATTTCTTGTCACACATTTGAGAAACACTGAGCAAGTTGTGATTCAACTGTTCAACAAAGTTCACCTTTTCAAAGCTCACTTGCCCATTTGTGAGTGTTCCTTGTCCAGTAATCTCTCCACCCTTATCACCCGCAAATGCAACATAACCCCCATTATATGGATTCAAATCAGAAAGTTGGGCTAAGTTGCCTGTCATGTGTCGTGAGCAGCCGCTATCGATATACCATTTACTATTTTTCACTTCCTCGGACTGCTGCAGACACAAAATGCAAGAGTGGATTAGTTAATAATGGAGACCCAAGCCTTCACAGACTTGGTTCTTCCAAGGTCATCTACAATAACAACATTAGTTAAAATTTTATCTTTTAACAAATCAGTGGTGTTTCCTGATGTGTTATTGTAGGATGACAGGTCATTGGTTGACCTTTTAATCTGCCAAACCTGTTTAGGTTTGGGTGGTTGCTTGTCTATAGGATTGTGCTTTTTGACACTAGGTTTACTAGGCACAATCTTATTGACTTTCTTGACAGTTAAGGGAGATGATGAGCGACGCCTCGATTGAGATTTATTAAATGAATTTCTATATAAAGAATTTCGTGGCGTGAATCTCCCAAATCGTTGTTTAGAAAGCAACGGACAAACACTAATGAGATGACCTTGTTTCCTACAATAGAAACAAGATCGTCTTTCAACGAATGGTTGAGGTTGAGGATGAGGCACTGGAGGTTGATTAAATAAAGCATTAACAGAACATGCACATTTGTGTGTACATGATGAGTTAGATGCTGGTGAAGATGTTGATGGTTTATCAGAGACATCAACAGTTTTAGAAGATTTATCAGATGATTTGTTCTTTTTCTCATTTTTTAAAATCTTCTTTTGAGGCTCAGCTGTAGCTTTGCCTTTTCCATGAAAAGCCATGTCACTTAATTCAGTAGTTATTATATGATTTTCAGGCTTAACATTTTCTTTCTTAATCTTCACATTAACTTCCTCAGTCAAATCCTCAACTTCAACTACTTCCTGTTCACTAACAAGGGTTGAAATCTTAATTTTAACAAATTCAGGTTTCGTAACAGGTACAAGCTTAGTTTCATCAGTTTTTTCAGATTCATTAGCAGGAGATTGTTCAGACTCAGATTCAACATTTTGCTTAGAATCTTTAACTGACTCATTAACAGATTTCATGACTTCCTTTAAAAAGGAAGGTACAAAGTCTTTGGCTTCATCCTTTGAAGGCATAGGTAGATAGTTAATAGGAGGTGGTACTTGGTGATAACCAAGGCCAGCCTTACTTTTGGTATCATACCTTTGCCCTTGAAGAATTTCATCAAAGACAAGTGAGGACGTTGAAAAATTAGAAAGTTTTCTTTTAAGGTTAATTATTTCTGACTGTGAGTCAGCAAGTTCTTTTCTAAGATCAGCTAATAATTTAAGATAACTGTCAATTGCATCTTGTTGACTAAAATTTTTAGCTTTTAGTTCCTTTCGGTCAGAAAATGCAGCATCTAGTTTCTTATCAAAAGCTTTTTCATTGTCTTTTAAGATCTTATTAGCCTTAGCAAGTTTTTCTAATTCATTATTTAGGCGTTGATTATCCTCAGAATATCTGTTAATTTTACCAGTTAATTTAATGCATGATATACAAGAGAGTGGTTCTTCGATGGGTACCTCATGCACACTGGAGATTTCAGCAATAAGAGCACTGTTTTGATTGTCATTTGCTTCTTCACTCCAGTCATACACCTCTTCATTTTGAATAAGAAGAGCATTAGAGGCAGGCGATTTCTCTGGAGTCCTCGGAGATGGTCTTGTGTAGACAGATGGTTTTGAGAATCCAGAAGCAGGATGCTTTTCCTTCTCACATTCCCTAGCGAAGTGCCCAAGATTTTGACAGTTGTAGCATTTCACCTTACTTTTATCAAAACCCAGACCAGAATCACTATCATCATCCAGATTCTTTCTCCCGGTTTTCTTTAAATATTTCTTTGCTCTTCTTGTTAGCATAGCAAAGTTCCAATGCAGATCCATCCTTTCCAGATCATCAGGATCTATCTGTTCAAAGTCCCTCTCAGTAAGATCAATGGTGCTTGTCTTCTTCGAAAGGAAACTGTCATAAGCTCTGAGAAATGCTTGAAAAACAGCAGCATTCTCTTCGGTATCGGGTGAAACTGGAGTATTTGAAGAGTAGGATGCTCTTCCAACTGAAGGTGTAGATGATGCAGAAGCCACACCAGATCCACCGGATAATAATGCAACACCGGTAGTGGGAGACGAACTACCATACAAGCTAGGATCTTGAACCTGTGCACTCGACTTCGTTTCTTTTCGCTGCATATCTAGTGCATAAGCTTGTAATCTTCCAACAAGATCGTCTAACGAAAGACTCATCACTTTTTCGTCTTCCTCCATCATCATTACACGATGATTCCATTTCTTAGGCAAAGCGCCTAAGAGTTTCTTGTTCACATCTTCAGTAGTTAAAGTCACCCCTCCTTCATTCAGCTCACTTACCAGATGTGAGTAGCGAATAAACAGTGCATTAATAGACTCATTTGGTAAGATGTCAAACAATTCATATTGCTTCTTAATGAGTACAAGTTTACTCTTTTTGTATCTCTCATTACCCTCACACCGTTGTTCAATAGCCTTCCATAAATCATAAGCAATGGTGTAATGTTTAAACATTTTTAGAACATCGGCAGACATGCTCATTGTGATTGCTGAATGTACCTTTCTTTCCAAATCCCAAGCCTTTTTCTCATCTGGAGTCAAGGATCGAATATGTTTTGGTGGAGGGTTAATAGAATTGAATTGGCCATCAGATGGTGGATGTTCATAACGTTCCAGCAGAGGAATTAACATATCAGGATCATTATATGAAATGAAAGCTTCAAAGCGTTGCCTCCATTCCACATAATCAGTGTTTGCAGTAAATAGAGGAGGTATGTTTGTGCTTCCAACTTCATTACTATGCTTTAATAGTTGAGTAAAGCTTTGAAGAGACATTGTATTTCCTGCACACTCACAAAACACAAAAAATGGTTTTTCAAAAGTCAAAAGTTAGAACAGATGCGACACAAAGTTAATGTCGCAAGCAGAGACCAATGGCGACACAAGGGGTTGTGTCGCAATAATAGAAACAGGCGACACAAGGTCTTGTGTCGCTAACAGTGATTGATTGACAAGTCCAAATGCGACACAAATGTTATGTCGCAATCCAATGTCGCTATCCAATGTCTCAGGTTTATGTCGCACCCAATGTCTCAATGGTAATGTCGCAGATAACCCTAACGCGACACAGAGTGATTGTGTCGCAAAAATAGCTTATGTCGCTAAAACCCTAATGGCGACACAAAGGTTGTGTCGCTATGCTGCGAACTCAGCCGCACTTAAACCTCAAAATTCGAAAATTTTCGTAAACCCCACGAAGATTAACGAACTGCAATCGAACGAACCTTCAATGATCTTTTAGAAAAAACAGATTTCAAGCTTTTACCACTTCTAATCAAGAGTAATTGCTAAAAAGTATGTGATTTAACCCGAAAAATGCACAAAATCGATTCAATAACACAAAATCAAACGATTTTAGCTCTGATACCACTTGTTGGACCCTTTGTACTGGATCTAAATCGAATCAATTAAACAATTGAAAGCGCGGAATACAATCAATTGAACAAAGCATGTTAACAATCACACGAAACTAGTCGATTAGCTTTTATATATATCAAGAATAACGAATCAACCAAATACAATCAATGCCTCACAAATAGCTTGAAAGCTCTCTAAGTTCGTCAACCCTAGAACTGAACCCGTAAGTCTCTATTTATAGCGAACCTCTAAACGACCTGCGACACAAGCTTTGTGTCGCCAAACCGACCTATGCGACACAAGCCTTATGTCGCTATTGCGACACAAGCTCTGTGTCGCCTAAACAGTGACATTAATTTTGATTTCCAAAACAAATAACGTTTATATCATAATCAAAATATTACAAACGATTTTGACCTAGACCAACTGACAGACATACAAAACATGTATCAACACGTGGTGCCCGTTTACCCGTTTATTTCGTCGTTCGTTTAAACGCTAAACGTTTATTATTCGAGTTTTCCGTTAAAGAATTATTCGTGTAGATTTTGATTGGAGTTTTATTTAAAATACTTCATTTTAAGTTATTGAAATATATTTCGGGTTTCGTTCGGTTGTCGGGCGTGATTCGTGCGTTTTTGTCGTGTACGGTGCGTTTTATACGAAACGTAAAACGTTTCAGATATTATTGTAACGATATAAGTTAAATAACAATTATTTATTACAATTACGTTATTTAATTAAATATTTTTCACCAACGTCCGTATTATTGTGTCGGATTCCATCCGATCGAATTTGTGTAATTAAAATTTAATTACGTACGTGTATATATATTTACATACATACAAAAATGTTATTGTACTTAGTCCTATTCCATACTAAATACAAGTAATAATGGTTTATGATTAAATACAAATGACGGCCTAATTTCCCGGGTGTCACAAATGATAAATTGGGACGAGTAAGAAAATTAACGGATAAAAAAGGACTCTAGATGGCATTGCCTAAGTGGTACCGCTTTCACAAACACCTAGATCCCACATGTTACCGACATGTGAGGGGTTCGAATCCGTGCCTCGGTATATGTGGGTGATTTGTCAACATGTGATTTTCCCGGTGTTGATGCTCCTTGCGGGTGGGGCGGATGCGTACAATTGAAATATGGTACAGGGGTCAGGGGTACCCTCCAAATTACGCTTCTGGATGATGATATTTGTACGAGTGTATATGACAATAATTATACATATATATTACTGTTGGGTAGTGTAGGCGATTACAAAATACATTGACTTCGAATTTCAACCTTTGGATCACGAAGACTTTAAAATCCTGGTCATCTTTGATTAGGAGTTTCGGTTATTTTCATGGAGAGAACTAGCTGCTAGCACGGTTTTCCTAATTAAGGGCGCGCTAAAATTTAAATAGCTAATATTTGATTCCAGTTCCATCGTCAACCCTTGCAGACCCCATATTAACATCAATTTTAGGGTTTCACCCCAAATAAACAAGTTTTAAGCCAAAAGAAAATTTATGTGAAATCGGAGGTTCCACTTATTAGTGACAACCGCAAAGCATACGATAAGTAGCAAAACACACACCTAACCTAGGCTCTAATACGATAAGTCGCAAAACACACACCTAACCTATGATCTAATACTGCTGTTCACAAAAGTGATACCCGATTGAAGCAAATCCGCAACTATAATGTGAAATACGATAAAAGATGACACACAGATTTAACATGAAAAACCTCAAATAGAATATAAATTAGGTGCAAGAAAATTTAACGTGAAAACCTCCAAATAGAATATTAATTAGGTGCAAGAAAAGATACGTTTCACTATTGTAACACCCCAACTTTTAAGGTATTAATACATATTATTATATTCCATTTGTTTAATCATATAATACTTTAATGTTTAGAAAATATAATTCTATGTTATCATTATGTAAAATAAATATTAGGATTAACTTGTAAGAGAAAAGTTAAAAAAGGAGTTGAAAACTGTAAGATGTACTTGAGGGACTTGAGTTGCCATGAGAGGTTTCATTAGGGTTAATTAAGTAAATAAATTAAATAAATAGATACAAGATCATAATGAGTATAACAATTGCATACGGTATATGAATGTAATGGTTGTAGTAGAATTGCATTTCGTAATGAGTATAATGGTTGTAGTAGAATTGCATTCCGTGATGAATGTAATGGTTGTTTGTGTAGACTTGCTTTCGGTATATGAATGTAATTGTTGTAGTAGATAATCAAGTGTTACGTGAATAATGCAGGGCCGTCTCTGAGATTTCGGAAGCCCTGGGCAAAAACATGAATGATCGCTGAAATGAGGCCTATATCGAACTATAAAATGTTTTTTTTTCTTATTTTCATTTTGTTGTGGCTGAATCAACTTTGAAACAATTAGAACATATTTTTCTTATTGTAGTTAACAATCAAATTAGATGTATATGCATATACACACATACATATACACAAACACACACATTTTGAGGCCCCTATAATTTGGAGGCCCTGGTCGGTCGACCACCTCGCTCACCCTCGAAGACGGCCCTGCGTGAATGTAGTAGAATGCCGTTATCTCACTAAGCTTTTTGCTTACCGTTTTATGTTTATATGTTGTAGGTGAGACAAATGGGTCAAATCGTGATTTGGGTATAAAGTCATGGGATGCTAATGGTGGAGGCTCGTTTCAGTTGGTAACGAGTCTACTCTTGACCTTTGCTCTTATTGCTCTCGTACACCCATTTTGAAATGGTGCAAGTATTACTTGTACCCTTGATCATGTATTTGAAAAGTAAAACTAAAATATTTGTAAACGTTTAGTTGGGTCAAGAGTCAAGTTAGCTTGTTGGTGGTTACTATTATGTAATGCATCTTCTGGTTTAAATGTAGTGGTAGTAATAATTCATATATTCGGAAACGGGTCATGTACATGTAAGATAGTAGATCATGTTGTCTTGGTCAACTAGTTGAAATACTTGCCCGTTGACTTTTGGTGTCTTTGTAAAATGGACGTTGTAAAAGTTAGCTTATGATCAGATATGTAATAGTGAATGTGGTATCATGTATGAACTTAGTTTAGATGAAATGGATGTCTAAGGGGTTGAATTTATCCGTGGTCATATTAATGATGATATATGACCCATTTTGGTATTTAAAGAATTGGTCAAAAGTTGATTTTATATTGCAAGTTACGTTAGAAACTATTTGTGGTTTGTGGTGTCAAGATATGAGCCTCGGTTTTTGTTGCAAGTTATAGTGTCAAAATGTGTAAAGAGTTCAAGTCTAATAATCATAATTTTTTGAGATAGCATGGATCCTGGTGGGAAGATATATATCCCGGTGGGATCATATGAAAGGTTTTATCAGAAGTCTTGATCCCAGTGGGATCGTTATCAGATTTCAGTTTGGGGTGTCCTTTAGTAGTTTAACGTTTCCGTTGTACGAATCATGTTTATATAAGTAATGTCAATTGTGTAATAAGTTCATATAAATTTAAATAGATTTGTTTAAAAAAAAAATTCGGGTGTTTCAACAATGATGAAAATTAGGAGTTACACCTTTTCTCTAATAACAAGGATAAGTACCTAATTTTTTTGTTTCTCTTGTAATTAGGAGATATTACAAATCCTCTATGTTATTCTCGCAAGTTTACTTGGGAGATTTAGAAGTGAATGTGATGATCAAATAAAGCCATGAACACTCCCTTTTATAGGCATTGAAGAAAGTTGTATGCTTGAAATGCTTCTGAGTTCTTGCTAAAATTTGGAATGGCTAGCATGGTTGGAATGGAGTAACCACCATTCTTCTCATCCACACCAATTCAACCTTTACCAATCCAAGTTGGATTATCCAACTTTACCAATCCTCCATGACCAAAATAACATTGTCCTCTAGAACCAACCATATTTAAACAATAAGCAGGTTTCGCTCCGTATAAGGTATGTAATTTGCATCAAATCAAAGATAAATTATTAAAAATAATACCAAACTGTTGTTATGAAAGTATATTACCTGTTGATTCAGATTTACTTTGCGCACCATGCCTCTATAATAAACCTAATTATCTCAAATTCTTAAGAACCATGAGGTTTGAATTTATTGTGAATCTAACTAATGCTGCAGAAGCAGGATATTTGATGGCTGGTTGCTGATCATGTTATTGGCATTCTTGTATGTTTGATGGTTCTTTTAGCGGATAACAATGAAAAGAAACCATCTATGTAAGATTCAAAGAGCGGAGGTAAATTAAAATGATGTTTTGCTTTCCCATAGATTTTGCTTACCCATACACGAATATTGTGAGTCCACTTAGTGAGCAAGTGAAATGTTTGTAAAATTATAGCTGGACTTCTGAGATCACATTACGTTCCAACTTTCCTTGATGTTATAAATCATTGATCCCTAGTTTGTGATTTTCGTTGTCTCACTGGTACGTATTTTTCTACCCCAGAAATAATTGTATATGAGAAAGATTTGAGTCCTACAAAAAGTAGGTTATTAGCAGCTGAGCTTCTACTTTCATGTTCTAACCTATGGAAGAAAAAAAATGAGAAAGTATGAAATTGACAAAGATGATCAGACCTTAATGGCTAAATATGATAGAATGATGAATGTAAAGGACTATTAATCCTCGTCTGATCAATACGAAAACTATAAATTTTAGCTTAATTCCTTTTCTACTAGATAGCAATATTGTTGCAGTGATGCCCATCCCAAAATTACAAATGATCCTCTGGGAAGGAAACCACAAAAAAGGAGACCTAAAGAGCTGCTAAAATGCAGAAAGATTAGTCATCATAAGTGACCATTCAATTGTTGAACATGGCATTATATTCCTAATGCATTTCTTGCTCTTTTATATATCTGAAAACACATCTAAAATACAAAAGTAAAAGCAAAAATCAAGGATGGTTATTTATATATTCCACAATTACATGCATTATATTCCTAATGCATTTTGTAAACACTCCTCATGCCAGCAACACGTATCTTGTCCATAGTTACATCAACAAACATGAAGAGTTTCTGTCTCCATTGCTTCTTGAGCAGCAAGACAACAATAACGCCCCAAAAACCTATTGCTAAACCACACAGTATGCCCAAAGAAAACCATACATCAAGCGTATCGTTTGCTTTGTATGTTTTCTTGCTTCTTGTGGTTGTTGGATCTTTAGGATTGGAGCAATCCTTTGTCAGAGGGACACCACAGAGATCTCTATTACCAGCATATATTGATGGATCAGTAAGGGTTTGCAATTGGTATCCTGTTGGAATTCGTCCTGACAAGTTGTTGTGTGACAAATTCAGATGACTCAAAAAAGTCAAAGCTGCCATGCTTGAAGGGATCTTCCCAGTCAACTGATTTTTTGAAAGTTCAAGAGAATTCAAGGCCTTCATGTTTCCAATTCTATTTGGAATACCTCCACCAAGATGATTATTTGATACATTGAGACCCACCATTAAAGAAAGTTCTGTTATCTCTTGAGGTATCTCTCCAATAAGTTTATTACTTGAAAGGTCCATGTTAGTGAGATATTCCAATGTTGTTGTATACTCAAGCTCAACACCTTTCAAGAGCTGAGTCACACTTGCTTCAAGACCACTATCTAAGTCGTCACCCAGTAAACTAGCATCAGCCATGCTACTCAGCTCCCCAAAACTAGGGATGGATCCTGATAGGTTGTTGTATGCGACATCAAGAATATGAAGCATTGGTCTGTTGCACAAAGATGATGGAATGCTCCCTGTGAAGTTATTTCTATGCAACCGCAAAACTTTCAAATTTGAAAATCCATTATCCCATTCGGGTATCTCCCCATAGAAATCATTATTGCCAACATCTAAGACTCTTAAGGATGAATTATTCCACAAACCTCCAGGAAGCTGACCGGTAAAGTTTCTTTGGTGATTTTAACAAGCACCTTATGGGTCAGGGAAGACTATTTTATTCACAATTTGCAGTCATCAATTTTGGGTTGGGCTCGGTGGACAAAATGTATCCAAAATTTGCACCCTTTTATCTTGGGCTATATTATTCCCAAGTAACTAGCAATTTAATGAAGAACATTCCTTCACAAGCAGAGTACATAAGACCACTCTTGTCAGTTATGCCACCTCATATTACATCAGCACTTTTCAAACTAATATATTAAAACAGCCAATTTTTTATTTTCTTTGAACTAGTACCCACCGGGTAATTGTAGTACCTGCCGGGTTGTTAGAGTACCCGTCGGGTAAAACATTTTACCCAATTTATGTTTGAGTTTGGAAGAAAATACCCTGTTAAGCCCTTTATACCCGCCTGGTACTAAGAGTACCCCCCGGGTAGTTCTTGCTGAGCAGAATTTTCAGGTTTTTGATTCAAATGCACATAAATTTTGACTCTTTCACAATCAAACCATCAAATTTTACAGACACAATTCATATGACATAACGAAGGATTTTCCAATTGGCACCTTTCTAAAATTCACACTAATGACGGTTTTGGACTTAAATCCGAAAAGTGACCATTTGGACACTTTTGGGAACCAAACTTGCAAACATTTTGACTCGATCATTCCAGTTACCTTCCAACAAGTCCACTTGCATATTTTAATATATCGACACACATTAAAGTTGTCAAAACTATCATTTTAACTAGTTTTAACGAAACGACCCATTCGGAGACCCATTTTGACCCGTTTGGAAAATCAACGACAAATTGAGCTATTAGGCTTCTATACTAACAACATATCCACTATCCCATGTCCAGAATCATAAAGACTCGCAGGTGCCAATTACCATAATCGATCAAAATTCAACATTTGGCGTTTTGATCATTCCCACCAAAATCATGACCAAAACCACCATTTCGACTACTTCACCAAAATGGTCCATTTTGGCCCTTTAACCAAAACGACCCATTTTGACACTTTACACTTTAAATCCAAACAACAACTTGGGCGATTAATAACAAGCTAATAGCAACTCGGCAATTTAAAAGTCTACTTGTCAAACCTCTTTGCAAGTGAAATCCACATTCACCCTTCATAGTCCATAAGCCATCTCTATAGTCACTTTTAGCATTCGACCCATATGTACCTACAACATTAAACAACTGAAAGGGTAAGCATTACGCTTAGTGAGCATACGTGCAATTAAATGAGTAATTCACAACAACAGGTAGCAAGCAACATTTAAACCACAATAACAACTGAATCACAGCAAGCAACTGTGCAAGTAGCAATTAAGCAATTAACCACTGGGCAATTGTAAAGATCATCACCACTGAGAGCGGATCCGCTGTCAACTGTCAACTAGCACAAGGTGCAACAACTGCAACATCTAGCACAAGTGCAACAACAAGCACATAGTGCTAATACTGGCACAACTAGCACAAGTGCAATAACAAGCACAATGTGCAACAATTGCAACAACTAGCGATAAATCTCAACAACTAAGGCTAACATAAGTTAGTTAATCTCTATAATGCAAAATCAACGACACATAACAACATAAGCATATAACAATAATCCACTCGATCATGTGAACCTCTTGCACGTATGCAATCCGGAACACACAACCATTACCCAACTAACCCCCATATCACTCACCTTTGCCTCGGCTACCCGAAAGCATGAGATATACATAAGCACCACTTCCTTTAGCACCTAAACAATCATAACATATCATATAAACATTCACATATATGGAAATACTCATGCTCTCGATTACTTTATATTAATAACAACTTTGACTCCAAATTGAACACTTTATCACAACTCCAACTAGCTGTTTTGAATACCATTTTTGGACATTCTAAACCTTTTCAAAATGAACATATTTTATGTCGTTTCGAAGGTATTCCAACATAATTTAATATACAGCTTTCACCTTTTTAGAAAACATAACACATACTAAGTTATAGTCTTTCAAAAATGCCAAATAATCATTTTCTGCTGCTGAATCTCAGCAAACAGCACCAAGGGACTGTTTTGCAACTCATTATTGAACCACCTAGACATATTCGTTTTCAGCAAACTTTATATCGTTTTAAAGACCTTCGACCATACTTTCATTAGCTACTTTCAGATTTTGCCAAAACATTACACACACAAAGTTACATCTCCTCAAAGTTTGCCAAAAACATTTTTACATCCACTTTTCGCACAAATTATCCAATGACACGAATTTGGGATACAACCATTACACATATTCCAATTAGCATACTATCGATCAAATAACTTCATTTACAACTTTTCTTACTTTGTTTACTACTTTTAACTTCGTATGATCGGTTTGACCTTTAAAGTCAAACATAACTGTTTCTGCTAAAGTATAACACTCTATTGAATCATAACTGTTTCCTCTCTTTTTCAGAACTATACATCACCTCTCACTCTTTAAATATTTATCTACCTCTTGTAATTTATTACATTCGTTATATCAATTTCGTAACTATTTGCGAGTCGAGTAATAATTATTCATCTTAAAACGCTTTATTGCAATAATCATCATCTTTTAAGCGTGTTTACACTCCTGCTTTCTATCTCGACTCATATTTACACATTTCACGCACAATTAGATCAAATATGCCAATTTTGGCAAGGTATCATTTCATAAACTGCTTTAACCTTCTAAAACTCTATTACAACTATTTTCGATCTTTATATTAAATGAGATTTACGTCCCATCCTTTCTTTTATTATCTGTCATATTTCAAATTCTATAAACTCTTAACATCATTCTCCTTCTTTTGGTTTCTCATTAGGAGAAATTACTTTTCTATATTCATGTTCATTTTCTTCCACGTTTTAATGTCTTCACATCTTATACTTATACACATATACATGCATATATTTATTATCGACTTTCATCTTTACTCAACTAATAAGTTTATACTACTTTTTCACATAATAGTCAATCACATTATAGTGGGAGGTTCAAATGAGAACCAGCTAAAAGTTAAGAACTCATGAGAACTACTTGATTACGTGTTTGTTCACATGTGATTTCAATCACACGTGAACATTGATTTACGTTATATTGAAAAAGTAAAAAAGTCAAAAAAAATCCTAAAAATACATCTTAAAACACATTTTAATTGATTTGTTCACATTATCTTTCAAATGTGAACATATATTTATTTATTTTTTTTGTGTTTTTCAATATAATTTTAGGATTTTTGACTTTTTTCTGTTTCAATTAAACGTACATCAATGTTCACATATGAATGAAGTTAATCACATGTAAACAAATACGTAAACTAGTAGTTCTCACAAATTTTCAACTTTTATTTGGTTCTCATTGGACCTTATATAATATATATATATATATATATACTAAAGTCTAAATTGTACAACCATTGTCTTAAAAATTATACTCAACAATGTTTAAAGTCTAAATTACCCTTATAGTACTAATTATAGAAGCCCATTAATACTAATTGTTTGACCATTAACTATAATTACTTGACAAAATTATAAACTTAAAATTTATGTTAACTAATCTATATATTTAATCATATGATTATAACTATATAAATATTTTTTAATATAATCTTTAAAATTTAACTTGACTACTACATGTAACTTTTTTTTTATCAACTGTCAGAAAGCGAAAATCTAATCGAATATCACAAATAAAAATAATCACCCGCTGCTTTGTGCGGGTATGGTGCTAGTATATATCTATATCTATATATATACTAAAGGAGTATAACAAATTGCCTCATAATTTGACACCTAAGCTTCAATGCCACGTGACAATCTCTCAATATTTGAAAAATAATTTATTAATTGAGTTTGAATAATTTGGATAAATATACATTTAAATAAATAATAAATAATAAATAATAAATAATGAGTAGATACAAATTCTAATTCGTAGAAGAGAATGGTTCTTTCTAAGTCATGAGTTTATTATTATTTAAATGTAAATATTAGTTAGATCATTACACTTTTAATTTCATGATGATTTAATGAAAATAAGCTCAAACGATTTATTTGGGTTAAATTTGTGCAAATGCAATTCTTTTACATATTTTTATTTTAATTAAATCTTTTTCCCCACTCTTTAGCACTTCAAAGTATTATCGTATATGCTTATTTAATAAAACATTTGTATATACTACAATTATCATTTAATCACATAATATTTAAAATAATCACGATAGATTACCGTGCATCGCACGGGTATATCAACTAGTATATATAATATATATAAATATATATATATGGTGGGGCCTATTTAATTTTTAATTCTTTTTTCTGTAATACCATTGGAGAAACTGCCTTCAGGAGTACTGCTGTATTAACGGGGGATTGCCTCATGCTGTACCTGTAAAATTGTATAAACCAACACTAAATCGAATCAAATCAAACAATATTTTGAATAAATTGTTAAAGACTTACACACTGAACACTAGAACCAGAATAGTTGATTGATTACAATAACAAAAATATTCATCAAACGGATGAGCAAATATAGATCCAGACCAAAAAACCTAATTCGTACGAGAGACAAAGAGAGAGCAGAAAAGAAAAAAATATGAAAATAATGACAAAAATTAAACAATTAAACCAATATTATTCCTTTTATATTTTTGGAAAAATATATATGCATATTTAGTCCTTTGAGTTTTGAACTTCACATAAACGGCATGTATCTTCCAGAACTTGTACATGAGACCTCCTTCTTCTATTCTTGACATCTGCAGTCCTTTAACTTTTCTATCTTTAGCACAATCAGCACAAACTCATAACTTGTTAATTTCTGCACTTACAAACAAACCAATTTAGATAACTTCACAAACAAGATTGTTAATATACTTTGTTATTTTATCACACCCCCAGAATCTTGACTTGTGAACATATCAACCATTTGTAATTTCTCACAAAAAATAATCATGTTGACCAACAATTAGACCTTTAGTAAAAATTTCAGCAGCATTAAAACTTGAACCAACCTTAACAGTTTTTAAAACACCACTAGATACTATTTCTCTAACAATATGCCAATCAAAATCAAAGTGTTTTGATCTTTCATGATGAACATGATTCTCAGCAATTTGCATTGCTGGAACATTGTCACAAAACATGCTCACAGGAATCAGGTTTTTAAGCTACAAATCATTTAGCAAATTTATAATCCACAAGAGTTCACAAGTAATAGAGGCCATTGCTCTATACTCTGCCTCAACAGAGGATCTAGCAACAGTGGGTTGTTTTTTACTTTTCCAAGAAATCAAACTGTTTACCAAATAAATACAGAAACCAGTTATAGATTTCCTGCCAATAAGATTGTTTGCGCAATCTAAATCAACAAATGCAGAAAGTTTTAGATCCATACCTCTTGTGAAATGTATAGCCTTACTTGGGCACTTTTTTAAGTATCTAAGAACTCTGAAAGCCAAACTCATATGAGAACTAGTAGGAGCATGCATGAATTGACGTAAAACATGCACTGCAAAACTAATATCAGGTCTGGTCACGGAAATATAAATCAATTTGCCAACTAATTTCTGATAAACAGTCATATTATTCAACACAGATTCATTATTGATCTCCTTATATGCAGAAACATTCAATTCAATTGGAGTACTCAAAGGTTTACATCCCAACATATCAAACTCATCTAAAAGTTCCATACAATATTTTCTTTGGGAGAGACATAAACCACTATCAGTGTCAACAACTTCAATGCCAAGAAAATACTTAAGTTTACCCAAATCTTTGATTCTAAACCTAGTACTCAAAAAATGCTTAACAACGTTAATCTCATTAATATCATTACCAGTGACAACAATATCATCAACATATACAAGCACAATGACAAACACATCATTATTACACTTAGTATACAAAGAATAGTCACACTTACTTTGCACAAAGCCATTCTCAATCAAACAGTTAGAAAATTTCTCATTCCATTTTCTTGAAGCTTGTTTAAGCCCATACAAAGATTTAACCAATTTACACACTTTTGTTTCATCTTTATCAAAATATCCTTGAGGTAAAGTCATATAGACTTCCTCATCAAGTTCACCATATAAAAATGCATTATCAATATCCAGTTGGAATAGAGGCCAGTTATTATGAATAGCAATAGCAATTACACTTTTCACAGTGACCATTCTAACAACAGGTGAAAAAGTTTCATCATAGTCAACACCTTCTTTTTGACTATACCCTTTAACTACAAGTCTAGCTTTATACCTCTCAATCTCATCAGTTGATTTATACTTGATTTTATATACCCATTTACACCCTATAGGTTTCCTATTGGGTGGCAAGTCTGTAAGAATCCAAGTTTTATTTCTATATAAAGCTTCAATTTCAGCATTCATAGCATCAATCCATTCTTGATGCTTAAAAGCTTCAGCATAAGTACTTGGTTCAAAAGACTTGATTAGAGCAGAAGTAAAACACAAGTTTTCAAAATTAAGTTTAGAATAACCAACTACTCTGTCAATACCATACTTTACTTTATTATGTTTCAAATCATAATCTTCAAACTTTTTAGGTAAAAAAGATTCTCTAGTTGACCTCCTTAGATTTGAATTGGGTGGTATATGAATACCACCTCCCTCAGATTCATCAATACTAGAGTTAGGAACACTAGGTATTTCAACATATGTACCATCAGCCTCATCTAGATTGGTAGCCATATGGATACTGCTAAGTGTCTCATTACCACTTTGAACACTAACAGAATTGTCTGGTTTATCAGTATTATCCGACATACTACTGGTAGTATCATTCATATTACTGCTAGGACTAGAAGGACCATTACTAACGTTTAAATCAGAATTAAAATTATCATCATTGGGACCTTCAAATCCATCGTAAAAATTGTGATTGAAAAAATCCAAATGTTCCTGTTCATTAAACACATGATCTTTAGATTCAGAAATCATCTTAAGAGGAAAGACATTTTCATAGAATTTAACATCTCTTGAAAATATAATCAATTTGGACTCAAGACCATACAACTTATACCCTTTCTGTGAATTAGAATAACCAATAAAAACACATTTTTCAGACGTTGGACTGAACGTATCATGATTGTTAAGTTTAGTAGCAAAACGAAGACAGCCAAATACTCTTAAGTGTTGAAGAGATGGTTCAACTCCATAAACCAATTCATATGGAGTCTTACCATTCAAGATAGAAGAAGGGGTTCTGCAGTAAGAATGCATTCAGTCCACATATAGAGAGGAATCCCCTTGAAACAAAAGTGCCCTAGCTACATTTAATAAATGTCTATGTTTCCTCTCAATTACCCCATTTTGTTGTGGGGTGTAAGCACAAGAGGTTTGATGCACAATACCCTTAGAAAGAAAGAATTGAGAGAGAGCAGTGTTTACAAATTCTGTTCCATTGTCACTTCTAATTATTTTAACTTTCTTATCAAATTGTGTTTCAATCATATTAATGAAATTAAGAATGTTAAAATAAGTCTCAGTTTTTGCTTTAAGTAAGTACACCCAAACTGCCCTAGAATAATCATCAACAATTGTTAAGAAATATTTATACTCATCCCTATTAGGAACCTTGTAGGGACCCCAAAGATCTAAATGAATAAGATCACCTATATTTGTGGTTTTGTGCTCAATGAGAGGAAATGGTTCTCTAGTCTGCTTAGCCTTGTGACATATATCACAAGGTAGAACACACTCATTACCCAAACTTAACTTAGACTTAAAAATCTGCAAAACAGGTTCTACAGGATGCCCAAGTCTACTATGCCAAGTATATTTAGACAAACAACAAGTCACAGAATTAAAATTCAATGTATTACCATTTTCATGACAATGATCAAAAAAATATAAACCTCCTTGCATACTACTAGTCCCCACAGTCTTTCCCATGATTCCCTTTTGGGGTAAGTCCTGAATGTAGCAGGTTGATTCATCAAAACTAATTAATTTCTTGTTATCCTTAGCAAGTTTATAAGCAGACATTAGATTGACAAAATATTCAGGAACAACTAAAACATCAAATAATGTTAATTCAGGAGTTTACACACAATCACCAATTTTTTCAATTTTAGTTTTAGAACTATTGGGATGTTCCACCATTAAGTTTAAACTATTACACATCAATTTCGTCATTCATATCAAATTTATAGCATCAAATTTGGGTTCCACAATTTTAATTTAACAGACACCTATAATAATCATCAATTAATCACATTAACACCAAATTTTATAAAACAAATAATAATAAATTATTGTATATTATACGTATAACCTGATTTGGCTTATGGATGAAGAAACTTGTACCAGTAACAGAATTCCAGAACAACAATATCAGATATCAAAATAACCAGCACAATAACAACCTAGTAATAACAAAATATTAAACCTCAGTTTATCAACTAAGTCTCACAGATTCAGTAGAACTCTATACACTCAAAAACATTCAACCAAAGAGATGAATGATTCATACGATTTACAGAAACCTCTCAATCTCCAGAGAATACAAGTGTCGGCTGTATATGAATAATAGATAATAGATAACCCTAAAAATAATTAACTATCTATATAAAATATGAATATTAACACAATGCCCCCTCTAACTTCTTTATCTTGACAAACTAGAACCTTTCATGCTCCAGCTTTTCAGTCCAGGTACATAAGTTTCAATATTAGCAGAAAGATCCTCAAACTTAACAAAATATGAAATCTGCATATAAACACTTTAAGTTAGAATAGAAAAAATAAACTAGAATAAGATTGATACTTATGCACGTAAACTCAACATCCTCCCTCAATCTTATTCTTGTATAAATTCAATAAGCCAAGACTGTCACAAAGTGAATTATGTTGAGATTTATCAAGACCTTTTGTAAAAATGTCAGCTACCTGTTTCTTGGAATTAATAAACCCGGTTTTAATAACTCCAGACAAACACTTTTCTCTCACAACATGAAGATCTATTTCAAAATGTTTAGATCTTTCATGAAATACAGGATTTGCAGCCAAAAGTAAAGCAGATTTATTATCACAATATAAAGTAACAGGGAGCAAATTCTTTACTTTAAGATCAACAAGCAACATCACAACCCACATGATTTCACAAGTTGTGGTAGCTAAAGATCTATATTCAGACTCAGTAGATGATTTAGAGACTGTGGGTTGCTTTTTACTTTTCCAGGAAATAATAGACCCACAAAAGAATAAACAATAACCAGACACGGACCTTCTAGATCCAAGGCACTTACCCCAATCAGCATCGGAGTAAGCACACAAGTTAAACATACCTTCTGCCCTTCTGATATGCACACCAGTACCTAGGCTTCCTTTCAAATATCTAACGACTCTGAAAGCAGCTTTAACATGTGATTGAAGAGGGGCATGCATATACTGACTAAGACACTGAACAAAATAGGATATATCAGGTCTGGTTAAAGTTAAGTAAATTAACTTTCCAATTAATTTATGATATTGTGAAATATCAGGAAGAGTTTTGTCATTTTCAGATTCACAGGGGTTTAGCACAGAATTAGCTTCTAAAGGAGTATGCATAGGTTTACTACCAAGCATTCCAAACTCATTTAAAAGTTCCAAGCAATATTTCCTTTGAGACATACAAATACCATCATCAATTTTTAAGATTTCAATACCAGGAAAATATTTTAAATCACCCAAATCCTTAATTTTAAATTTAGACTTCAAAAAATCTTTAACCTTGTTAATCTCACAGACATTATTTCCTGTAACAATAATGTCATCCACATAGACAAGAAGAATAATAAACACATTTTCAGACCTAAATGTATATAAAGAATAATCATTAACACTTTGAATGAAACCATACTCAGTCAGAAAGGAAGTAAGTTTTTCATTCCAATTTCTAGGAGCTTGCTTCAAACCATATAATGATTTGGTAAGCTTGCAAACTCTAGTATCATTCTCAGAAAAATATCCTTGAGGTAAGGACATGTAAACATCTTCAATTAAATCACCATATAAGAATGCATTGTTTATATCAAGTTGACATAAACACCAACCATACTGCACAACAATATTAAGGATACATCCGACAGTTACCATTTTAACCACAGGAGAAAAAGTTTCCTCATAGTCAATTCCCTCCCTTTGACTATATCCCTTTGCAACTAGTCTAGCCTTGTATCTTTCTATTTCACCATTTGACTTATATTTAATCTTGTAAACCCATTTACACCCTATTGGTTTTCTTCTAACAAGAAGATCAGTAACAATCCAAGTGTTATTTCTGTTTAAAGCTTCCATTTCATCATTCATTACATCAATTCAATTTGGATTTTTTGATGCTTCATAATAAGACTGTGGCTCAATAGACTTATCAAGACTAGTAACAAAACATTTGTTATTCTCAAAAAGATTAGAATAGCAGACATAGTTGTTAAGAGGAAATCTGACTTTTGTTTTAACTTCAAATTCTTTAAATTTGGAAGGAAAAACTTTTTCTCTAGTTGATCTTCTAGGATCATTTCCATCATCTGTACTTGTTTGTTCAGAATTGCCCTCAGAAGGATGTGATTCAGTCTCTAGTGTTGTAGTGGTATCATTGTCAGTGGGTAAAGAGGATACTTCACCATCTTGACTTTGATCACAACCACTACCCTCACTAACTATTGTGTCTCTCTCCTCATCATTGGGACGTATAGAGTTTTTTTGAATGTCTATATCAGAATCAAAAAAGTTTAAGTGATTTAAATCACTTTGGAAATCAGTAACTTGTTTGGCAGAAGTTTTAAGTTTGAATGGAAAAACTGTTTCATAAAACTTCACATCTCTAGAAAAAATCATCATTTTATTTTCAAGACTAAAAAGTTTATATCCTTTTTTATAACCTGAGTATCCTACAAAAACACACTGTTCATACCTTTTGCCAAACTTATCACTTTCATTCAAAATGGCTGCATAGCAAAGACATCCAAAAACTCTCAAGTGAGAGAGACTTGGTTCATGTTTATAAATCATTTCAAAAGGTGACTTTCCAGAAAGTACAGATGATGGAAGCCTGTTAATAAGATATGTTGCAGTTAATATACACTCAGTCCACATATTTAAAGGTAAGCAACCTTGAAATAACAAAGATCTAGCAACATTAAGCAAGTGTCTATGCTTTCTCTCAGCAATCTCATTTTGCTGAGGAGTATAAGCACAACTTGTTTGATGAACTATACCCTTAGAATTACACAAATTTTCAAACTTACTATTGACAAACTCAGTACCATTGTCACTCCTTATGCATTTGATTGATTTGTCAAACTGATTTTGAATAAGATTAACAAAATTCTCAAAGTTTGTAAAGACTTCATCTTTTGTCCTGATTAAATAAACCCACACAGCCCTAGTATAGTCATCAACAATGGTCAAGAAATACTTATAACCATCTCTGCTTATAACTCTATATGGCCCCCACAAATCTAAATGCACTAGATCTCCTAGAGCATTAGATTTGTGATCACTTAAAGGGAATGGTTCCCTTGTTTGTTTGGCCTTATGACAAGTGTCACAAACATCACTAACAGAATTGTCATTCCAACAAATTTTGTTCTTAAGAATCTTAAGAACTTGATTTGAAGGATGTCCAAGTCTGCTATGCCAAAGATTATAAGACATATTACACACAGAATTATTATTAAGACTAATATTATTACCATAATCAAACAAATATAAACCATCTTTCATATTACCAGCCCCCACAATCTTCTTTATCAATAAATCCTGAATATAACAATGTTTCTCATTAAATCCAATAAACATATGACTATCTCTGAAAATTTTATGAACAGATAACAAATTTACACAGTATCCTGGAATTACCAACACATTCTTAAGCAAAATATTATTTGTCAATTTTAAATCACCAACATTTGTAATTTTTGTCAAAGTTCCATTTGGATGACCAACAGTCATCCTTAATTTTGATACATCAAAAACATTTATCATATTTTTAATAGAACCTGTCATATGTTGTGTAGCTCATTATCAATGATCCAGTTCAGTTCAAATTCATATTATTCCCAGAAACATTTGAAATAAAGAAACTATGAAAATTTTCATTGAACTTAAGACTACTATTTACAAATGTACCTGCCATATTAGCCTGCACATTTCCTGAACTGTTTTTCTCATTGATCAAACTCATTAGTTTGGACATTTGTTCACTTGTGAGAGGCATGCAATCATTATTATTATCATCAGAAACAGAGATATAACTTACAGCAGATTTATAACTATTATTGTTACCCTTCTTAACCCAACCAGGAGGATACCCAACAATCTCATAACATCTATCAATAGTATGCCCAATTCTATTACACTTAGTACATTTTAAATTGGGATTAGGACCTCTGACAATTTTTTTGTTATTATCAAAAGTCTTAGAAACCAAAAAAGATGAACTCTGAGTTTTATTTGAAGAACTGGTATGAGAAGAATTTTTGTGAGATTCTTCCCTTGAAATAATTGAAAAAGCAGTTTGAACACTTGACAGAGGTTCTCTGGTTAAGATATTACTCCTAATAGCAACAAAATAATCATCCAAACTGCATAAGTTTGATTAAGTTATTATGATTTTTGAATTCAGTATTAGCATGACAAGTACAAGTGGGAAGTTTAATCAAAGCATCATATTGTTTCCAAAGTGCATTTAATTTATGATAGTAATCAGAAACAGATGATCCATTTTGAGAAATAGTATTCAACTTATGATGTAAATTGAAAGTTATTGAACCATCAATTTTATCATAAGTTTCTTTTAATTCATTCCACACAGTTTTAGCCAATTGAGAAAAAACTTGACCAGAAAACAATTCTTCTGAAATGGAATTCAGAATCCAAGAAAGCACAACAGAATTACATCTATCCCACTGCAAACCAAGAACATCGTAAGTTCTATTTCTGGTAACTGTACCATCAATAAAGCCAATTTTGTTTTTGGTCTGCAGAGCAAGCAACATAGCTCTACTCCAAACATTATAATTCTCAGTTCCCTTCAGCTTAAGTGATATAAGTGCAGTAGTACTAGTATCACTAGCATGAAGATAAAGAGGATCACCAAAGTCAAGATCACTCACTTGAGTGATCTTTGATCCAGTACCAGTTTCATTAACCATTATAAACAATAATAAAAAATAAAAAAAAAAAAAAAAGAAACAATCAGATGCTTATCAAGTAATCACAAACAGCTGCACAGAACACAAGCATGCCTAATCAAACCTAATAGGTAAACCAAAGCAGGGATCCTTACAGACAGAGATCTCAAGGAAATCTGTCCTAGGTCTTTCTTTGGAACCTCTCTTCTACCAAAAAAATAAACAGAGTTAGAGAACCTAGATAAACACACACACACGGTATATAAAACTCAATAAATGATCACGTAACAGATAATCACAGATATATAGAATCAAAGAGAATGAGAAAGAAATTTCTCACAAAGTACTCCGTGCAAAGCTTAAAAGAAAGAAACGAGTAAAACAGCGGAAGACTTCAGACAATCACTCTAGAACAACCAAGAGTGAACCAATAACAGCAACAGATTTCAAGATGAAACACTAGAAAACCCTAATTTCTCAAAAAATAGGATTATGAAGAAGAAATCGTGAATCAATCAAATTCCACCGATGAATCGATGAAATAATCACTACAGATCACAATCGAACCCAATCAGACTTCTAATGAATCTGAATCGAAGAAATCCCCAAAATTAGAAACCCTAACTTTGAAAACCTTCAATCTTGATCAATATACACCACAATCGAACCGTGATTGCACTGATACCATGAAGAAACTTATACCAGTAACATAATTCCAGAACAACAATATCAAATATCAAAATAACCAGCACAATAACAACCTGGTAATAACAAAATATTAAACCTCAGTTTATCAACTAAGTCTCACAGATTCAGTAGAACTCTATACACTCAAAAACATTCAACCAAGAGATGAATGATTCATACGATTTACAGAAACCTCTCAACCTCCAGGGAATACAAGTGTCGGCTGTATATGAATAATAGATAATAGATAACCCTAAAAATAACTAACTATCTATATAAAATATGAATATTAACACAATGCCCCCTCTAACTTCTTTATCTTGACAAACTTGAACCTTTCATGCTCCAACTTTTCAGTCCAGGTACATAAGTTTCAATATTAGCAGAAAGATCCTCAAACTTAACAAAATATGAAATCTGCATAAAAACACTTTAAGTTAGAATAGAAAAAATAAGCTAGAATAAGATTGATACTTATGCACATAAACTCAACAATGGATTTAAAGAAATTCAATAAGAGTTGAAGAAGATCCATTAACTGCACTCATTGAAGATCCAGTAACTGTAGCTATTCAATTGATTAAATGATATGATAATAATAAAAAGAAATAAATCTGTATCAAAAAGAAGTATCAACGACGATTTTAGTTGAACCATTAATCAACCCCATGATGAACAGAGAGGAACCCGATGAGGGAAGTGGGACAATGTAAATTAAACCCTAAATTCGTAGCGTTTTGCCTTATAGAGATATAGGTAAAAGTTGTTGATTTGGTAGTCGGCTAAAAAGTTGTTTGGAATTTGAATTGAGTTAAAAATACCCTGTATTTGAAAAGAAAATGGTTAAGTGGGTAACTAATATCAATCTTGTACGATATTGTTGTCTTTTGTCTTTTACTCATTTTGCTATTTAAGTAGACATGTGAGATCAATGAATCTAATTAATCATCTGTTGGGTCACAAGGTTCCCAAAACTTAGATACAGATTAAATAACAGTTATCTCAACGTGTTAGTTTATATCCAAGTTTTATATCAAACAAGTTTAAATTAATGTAGGCGGAAAACAAGATTAATTTTAACACAGAGTTTATTATGAATCAAAGTATTATTCACAATAAAGTGTTTGTCTCACAAAGATGACAAGGTATTCAAACCCACACAGATGGTTTGAATACGATCCAAGTAGTATACAAAGATACAGTTATCACTACAAACTTCACAGTAAGTGTGGTAATGCTTTAGCCTAAGCTCAAAGGTCTAGTATACTAATTCTCTTGAATTTCTTGGATAATAACAGTGCTTTTTGGACTGTTATTTATAGAGTTGGATGTAACTCTATATTATCCAGCTTACATAGTTATCCAAGGGATAACAGATGCATCTTGGGCAACTTTGCACGCCTTCCTTTTTACTTTTCTTGGAAATAGAAAAAGCAAAAAGGTAAAAGGTTTCTTTGCTGAGAAGAGAACATTTATATGATGTTTGACCTTTCTCAAACATCTTATCAGTTGTATCTAGCCTAAGAAAAGAAGAATATCTCCTGTACATTTGTACTTTCATTCTTCAATATGTGCTCTTCAGTCTGTTCTCATCAGTCTGTGATCTTCAGTCTGTGAACTTCAGTCTGTGAAGCCTTCTGTATTCAATCTTCTGTGAAGCCTTCTGTATTCAATCTTCATTCTTCAGATGATGAATTTATAAGTCTTCAGAAAGCGCATGGCTTTCAGTCTGTGAGGATCTTCAGTCTGTGCAGCACAGACTCAGAAACAATTCTTCAGTCTGTGTAGCACAGACTCAGAAACACAGACTCAGGAATTTCACTAAGTTTCCTAAATACAACTGAGTTAGATTTTGACTCTTCAGATTTATAACTTAGGTTTGATCATTGTTTTTCCCAACAATCTCCCCCTATCTGATGATGTCAAAATCTATTTACAAAAGATAATAGAGAAATAATAAATACTAAGGTGAATCATAACATATGGATCAAGACTTATATATATAAAGTCAGAATCACAGTTAGTTCACAAAAATATTACAATTATTACATAAGATTGTAAATCAAAAATCTAACAATCTTCAATCCTTTCTCTGAGCCCTGATCTCTTTCATCTTTTCCACTTTCCTCTTCAACAGTTCTTCCATTTCCTTATCAGATTTGTCTTCAAATTCTTGATACTCTAGGATGATCTTCTTGCAGATATCTTCAAGTCCAGTCATCATCCTGAGTTGGGAAAGGTTGTTGAATAACCAGCAGATCAGTCTTCTTCTGAATGGTCTGGCTTGAGAATGTTTGCATTCCTTCAGCAGGGCAATGCAGTGCAGCAGAGACTCTCCATATAACCTATTTTGATCCTGGAAGCACTCTATCCCATTGATATCTCTATAGCACAGACCTTCAATGTTGTCAGTCTGTACATAAGATCTATCTATGAAAACAATACCTTTGGGTAGAGGATGCTCCCTTCTCTGCTCATTCTCTGTGGATAACCCAGCTGACTTATTCTTAATTACAAAATTGTTTGCTATGCAAAACAACTTGTACTCTTCTTCTGAGATGAGCCCCAGACTGAGAACTAGCTCAATCAGGTAAGATAGCTCATCCAGAACTTCTTTCTTCAGATCCTTGTCAGCTGCACTCTTCAAAAGATTGGCAATGGATTGCCATTCCTTAAGCCCTAGAGTGTACAGTTCATCCACCCATACCATCTTCTTGCTCTTGGTCAAAGTCAGCTCCAGCTTTAATTTCTGTCCAATCTTGTTCAGATGACATTCTCTGATCTTCTGCTTGAGCTTTGACTTTTGGAAAGTGGCTTGTAGCTTTGGTTTCAGGCTCTCTATCTTCTGTAATCTTATTGACAGCTCTTCATCTTCTTTGATCTGTTGCTCAACTTGACTCATTCTGATCTGAGTCTGTGAACAACTTTCATCTTCTAACTCTTTGGAGAGCATGTCAACAAATCTTGCTTCCTTCAGCTTCTGCTCTTCAATTGATAATACATTTAAGTATTCGGTTAAGGTCATACCTTGAGCAGTAGCTTCTTGTTGCAAGAGCTCATCCTGTAGATTTGACAGTTCAGGATTTCTTGTTCCAGCAGCATGATCATCCACCATCTTCTTGATCTTGCTTAATCTTTCCTGCTTGGATAAGGCAATCTCCTTGCCCTTACCCTTATCCATTACTTCTTCCATGGTAGAGCTTGACCCAGGATAAGTGCTTATCAGATGAGCACTTCTCCATTGCATTCTGTCTTCAATCTCACTTCTACCTGGAGGCAGTGTTCTGGTTGATGTGGTTGGTCTAGCAGGATAGGCTTCAGCTTGAATGGCTTCAGCACTGATAATTAGAACATCAGTGCTTGCTGCTGGTTGCTCTAAGCTCTGAGTCTGTGATTGATGCTGTTTCTCAGTTTGTGCAGGTTCAGAAGGCACAGACTGAGACTCTCCAGTCTTGACTTTTGAGGCTCCTTCACCTACACCTCCAAAAGTAGCATCATCTTCATCATCATCTGATCTTCTGAAAACTTCAGACTCAGAACTGCAGTCAGGATTGATGGCATCATCATTATCACCGTCATTGTCCTGTTCTTCTGCCAGCTTTAAGAACTGGTCCCAGGTTTTGATCCCCTTCATTTTTGGTTGGGAATCAAAGATATCCCTTTCAGGAATTCTCCTGGCCATTCTTCTTCTTCTTCCCTTGGTCTTTTCAACTCCAGCTGACCTTGGGTTGAGATAGTTGCAATTGGGTCTATGTGTAAGACAATGGATGACTCCCCCTGAGTCTGTGCAACCATCTCAGCATGTTCACCTAACTGCAATCTCTCTTGCTCCCCCTCAGTCTGTGCACTCATATCTTCAGTCTGTGGCACAGACTGAGCTTCAGTCTGAGACTTCACCCTAGCACCTTCGGGTCCATCATCTCCATCATCTCCCTCACTGCTATCTCCCCCTAAATCTAAGAATTTATTATTTAAATCTTTATCTTTTGAGGTTTTAGCTTCTGCAGACCCATGCTTCATCTTCTCCCCCTTTTTGACATCATCTACCAAGTTTGAGAGGGTGGTCTGCATTTCATCTAACCTATTGGATACCTTTTCCTCCAGCATATCCACTTTATCCACCATAGTAGAGACTAGATGCTTCATCTTCTCTAGCTCTTTCTTATTATTATTGAACTCAGTCTGTACCCATTCAGACAACCTGTTGATGGCAGAAAGCACATCATTAAGTGTACTAGAAGGCACAGACTGGGTCTGGTTGGAGGGGTTAGAATTGGGTGATGGTATGTGTTCCTCACTTGACTCATGTTGAAACTGAGCAAGATCACTAGAATCTTTTGGTGTTGCACTCTTTGCCTCACTCTGTGTCCTGTGCATGGAAAAGCGATCATAGGCATTGAGTGGTGTAGTTGTTCCCTCAGATCTAATCCGGTGATAGGATAAGATATCACGGGGAAATGATTGTGTTGCACCTGTTGCCTCAAACAGTTCCTGGTGTAATGGAGCAGTATCACTGACAACTGATGTTGAAGTTTGTATGCCCTCACTAACCATCTGGTGATAAGATGGTAGATCATGGAGCAAAGAAGGTGAGATCTGTACCTCAGTCTGTGACATGACTGGGGCATTGTCGATCTGTGAAGAGGGGTGTAAGAAAAGACTCACTGGAATGTGAACTAGTGCAGGACTAGTGGTCAATATGGGTCCAGCCATTGTGAGTGGGGTAAAGAGGGGGTTGGTAGTGCTCAGGATTGGAGCATCTTCTTCAATGCTTACTACAGGGGTCAGTGTAGCAGCAGCAATGTGGGTATCCAAGCTGACTAAACTAGGTGTAGGTTGGGTCAGTTGGGTAGCCATTGGCACCACAGACTCTAGCAGAGCTGTAATGGAATGGTCTACAGCACTGGAAGGTGTTCTGTTGACATCCAGTTCCATGGATGATGATTCCATTTGTGCTATACTTTTGGGGGTTGAGTCTGGTGATTCCTCCAGAGTGAGTGGTGACTCATCTGGGTTGGTTCATTTGTGACTCTCTTTTGTGGGTGAGGATGGGCTAGGATAAGAAGGTTGATCTGTATCCATGTCCTCAGAAGAAGAAGAAGAAGTACTACCTGCATCTTCTGTTGAAGATGGAACAGACTCAGGAATGTTTGAGTCTGACTCCAAGTGCACAGACTGAGTTGAGTCTGTATCCCCGGAGTCTGTGTGCTCTGCTTCAGCCACACGATCTTCAACAGCCTGGGTCTTATTACCCATACTATCACTTGAATCATCACCCTCCATGGATGCAGAAGCAACATATGGGTGATCAATCCAGTGCTGCATAGCAGCAGTGATAGGTGCTCCAGAAAGTGGAACCGGATGGTTAAACACTTTACAGGTGAGCATGGGAACAGGTATATCTGCCACTTTATTATTAAAAGACATATATACAGACCCAGTTAACCTGGATTGGATGCACAGGGAGAGTAGCCTTATAAACGGTACATTAAAAATTCTGTTTGACTCATTCACCAGTTTTAAAATTTCTTGAAAATACAACTCTGCAAAGTTGATGTTTAAACCAGTGATGAATGAGCTCAACAGTTGAGTTTCAAACTCATTTAGCTCCCCTGTGCTACCAGATTTACCTCCTAGACTCCTAATGATGCCAGAAATTAAAAATTTCCATTTGGGGGTGAATCTTGACATCAAAATTGTGCCTTTTTCTTTGGTATATCCAACCAAAGGAAGAGAAGCCCTTGCTGCTTCTTTGGTTGGAATAGGTTCAAAATTATTTCCCAAAGGCAGGTCTAAGACATTCCTAATTAACTCCTGATCAATGGTAACTGCCCGTTTACCATGATCAATAGTACCAGTAATTGCAGTATTGGTATTATTTGAGGAGCAAGTATACCACCATTCCATTAGAAATTGTGGGTATATTTGAGGAACTGTGTTAAAGAATGCTCCCCTTAATGGATGAGCAGACATAAAAGCAGTTAGTTCCTCAAACCCTTTATTCTTTTTCGAATCAGGGATGGAAATGGTAGCTACTTGATTGTTGATACAGAGTTTTACCTGTTTCCCTTGTTTGAAGGGTTTAGCCGCAACGATGTTGGCAGGTGCCGTGTAAACCCATTGATCAGCCATTGAAGAAATTTTAGAAATTGATTTTGAAAATGGTTAAGCGATTTAGGGTTTATAGACTCTGTTTGTTTTTGATGTGCAAGTACGAATGAAGAAGAAAGGGGGAAAACATAAATGGGTATTTGTAGAAATTAAATTTCCGTTAAATGGGACCCACTTGGACGGTTTATCCCTGTTTCTGCAACAGTACGCTGAGGCACGTGCACTTTTTGTATTGAGCAGATAAATAGACAACAAGCGCCAAAACTTTTAATGATTATTACCATAAAAATGGTTAAAGCATTAAATGCAAGGATATTGTTGTTTATTTATGAAAAAAAAAATATAATAAATAAATAAATATATTAAAAAAAACATATAGTCTGAGTGTATAAAACCAGTCTGTGCAATGAGTCTGGGTGACGTCACACAGACTGAGCCATATAGCAGACAGACTAAGAGAAAATAACAGAAGGTATAAAATTTTTTTTTTTTGTATTTTCTTAGAAAGTATGTACAAAAACATCTCTTTGTCTGTGCTTTTTGATTGTATATAGCTGAGAATACAGTTACACAGATTGAAAAGCAGACACAGACTGAGAATTGAATCATACAGATTCAAGGTTTTACTAGGGGTTGAGCATTCCTAGTTGACCAAGCAGATACAAAAATCTATCTTCATTAAGAGGTTTAGTAAAGATATCTGCTAGTTGGTCATTTGTTGGCACATATTTGAGAATCACTTTACCTTTCTCAGCACAATCTCTGATAAAGTGATGTCTGATCTCAATATGCTTTGTCCTGGAGTGAAACACAGGATTCTCAGTGATGGCAATGGCACTTTGGTTATCACACATGATTGGAGTTTTTGTAAACACCAAATCATAGTCTGCTAGTTGATGTTGCATCCATAGCAATTGAGCACAGCAACTACCAGCAGCCACATATTCTGCTTCTGCAGTGGATGTAGCAACAGAATTCTGTTTCTTGCTTGACCAACTGACTAGTTTGCCACCTAGTAGTTGACATCCACCAGAAGTGCTTTTCCTGTCTAATTTACAACCTGCATAATCTGCATCTGTATATCCAATTAGATCAAAACCATAGTCTTTGGGATACCAAAGACCCAGGTTAGGAGTACCTTTTAGGTACCTAAAAATCCTTTTTACAGCTTTTAGATGCGATTCTTTAGGTTCAGATTGATATCTAGCACACAAACATGTTGAGAACATGATATCTGGTCTACTTGCAGTGAGGTATAGTAGAGATCCTATCATACCTCTATAAGTGGTTTGACAGACTGACTTGCCAGACTGATCCTTATCCAACTTATCTGCAGTGCTCATTGGTGTTTTCATAATTGAACAGTCCTTTAAAGAATATTTAGTAAGTAGGTCATTGACATATTTACCTTGGTTGATGAAGATACCATCAGGTTTCTGATGTACTTGTAGACCAAGAAAGTATGTTAATTCACCCATCATACTCATTTGATACTGTTTTGACATTAAGTTTGAAAACCATTTACACAATTTTTCATCAGTAGACCCAAATATAATATAATCAACATAGATTTGGACTAGTATGACATCTGCCTTGTTCCTTTTGAAGAACAAAGTTTTATCAATTGATCCTCTAGTAAAGTCATTACTAAGAAGATAGGATGATAAGGTGTCATACAAAGCTCTTGGAGCTTGTTTTAGCCCATATAGTGCTTTCTGCAATTTATAGACATGATTTGGAAAAGTGGAACTTACAAAACCTGGAGGTTGTTTCACATAGACTTCCTCCTGTAAGTTGCCATTCAGAAATGCACTCTTGACATCCATTTGATAGACTTTGAAGTCCTTGAATGCAGCATATGCCAAGAATAACCTTATTGCTTCAATTCTGGCTACAGGGGCAAATGTTTCATCATAATCAATGCCTTCTTCCTGCTTGTAGCCTTGAGCAACTAGCCTTGCCTTGTTTCTGATTATCACTCCATCCTTGTCCATTTTGTTTCTGTAAACCCATTTTGTTCCAATAATGGTTTTCCCTTTTGGAGCAGGAACTAGGGTCCAAACATTGTTTCTGTCAAATTCTGTTAACTCTTCCTGCATTGCTTCAACCCAATCATCATCTTTCAAGGCTTCTTCAGCTTTCTTTGGTTCAATGATTGACAGGAAGTTTGTGTAGAAACAGAAATTTGCAGTAGATAAGTTTGACACTTTAGCTCTTGTTTGTACACCAGAAACATAATCTCCAATTATTTATGTAATTGGATGATACTTGTGTTCTTTGACTCCTAGAAGTGATTCATCATTTGATGGTAAATCATTCTCATTTGGTGGAAGAATAGCAGGACTGAGTTCTGCATCATCTTCTACACAGGGCAAGTCAGAGTCTGTAGAGTTCACAGACTGAAAACTATCAGACTGAACACATGTATCAGAAGAGTTTGAATCTCTGGACACAGATTCATCTTCTGTTGATGAAGGTATTGTCATAGAATGAGCAGGTTGAGCATCTTCATTATCACTTTCAGAGTCCTGTTGTTGGTTAACAACAACTGGGATTTGAGATTCAGATCCCACAACAGATAAATCTTCTAACAAATGAACATCAGACTGAGAAACATGTTCATCATTAGCAGAGGAAGCATCAAAGGTGACATTGATGGTTTCTTCAATTTTATTCCTTCTGTTGTTGTAGACTCTGTAGGCCTTTGAGATAGATGAATAACCAACAAAAATTCCTTCATCAGATTTAGGTTCCATCTTAGCTAATTGATCTCTTTGATTGAGAATATAGCATTTACTACCAAAGGTCTGGAAGTAATGGATGGTTGGAACCTTCTTATGATACAACTCATATGCAGTTTTGCCATGCCTTTTGACCAAAATAGATCTATTTTGGGTATAACAGGCAGTGTTAACTGCTTCTGCCCAAAAATAAACCTTCATTTGACCATGGCATAACATGGTTCTTGCAGCTTCTATGAGTGTACGATTTCTTCTCTCAGCAACACCATTTTGTTGAGGAGTTCTGACAGAGGCAAAGTTTTGAATAATGCCTTTGTCAGTACAGAATTCAATGAGAGTAGAATTCTTAAATTTTGTACCATGGTCACTCCTGAGTTGCTTGACAGGTGCATCTTTCTGTAATACTTCTCTCTTGATTAGATTAATAATCTCTTCAGGAGCATCACTTTTAGCTTTAAGAAAGATGACCCAAGTATACCTTGTGTATTCATCCACAACCACAAGTGTATACTTCTTTCCACCTAAACTGCTAATGCTCATGGGTCCAAACAGATCCATATGGAGCATATGCAGTGGTTGTTCAATTGTAGCTAACAATTTGGATGGAAAATGGTTCTTGGTCTGTTTCCCTAGTGTGCATGCAGGACAAAGTTTGTCTTTTGCAAATGTAACATCAGGCAGACCTCTAACCAGTTTCTTCTTTGACAGGAGGTTAATATTTTTGAAGTTCAGGTGGGATAACCTCCTATGCCATAGCCAGCTTAGTTCTGGCACAGACTGAGTATAGAGACAGGTCTCTACATTGTTGTCTGCAGAAGAAAGATCCAAGAGATAGATATCTCTTTCTCTTTTGGCAACTAATATAGGTTTGCCTTTGGAATTATAGATAACAGCAGCCTTCTTTCTGATTCTGATTTCACCATCATCATCACAAATCTGGCTAGCACTAAGCAGGTTATGCTTTAATCCCTCAACATAGGCCACCTTTGTTATTCTGATGTTGCCAGCCTTCACCACACCATAACCTTTTATCTTGGCAACAGAGTTGTCACCATATTTGACAGAAGGTCCTTCTTCTTCTACAAACTCTGACAGATTCTTCAAGGAACCTGTCATGTGTCTTGAGCATCCACTGTCTAGGTACCATTTGCTGTTACCCTGCACAGGACAAACAAAATCAATTAGTTACTTTTGGGAACCCATCTTTTGATGGGTTCTTTAGAGTTGGTTGAAGTCAATTCTTTAGCAGTTTTGGTGCTAAGTCTGTGAAGTTGACTTTTAACCTCTCTATTTTTGATTTTGTTGTTTGTAGACGACATTTGTTTGATCAAAGCAGCCTTTGGCTGTTTAAGAATGGACTTTGTGCATTTAATACCTTCATGTCCCAGATTTCCACAGTTGTAACATTTTCTGTTCAACATGATGGTCCTTTTGGATTTTGGGTTATTATTTGCACTAGATCCTCTGTTAAACTCTTGTTTTGACTCAACAAATGTTTTAAAATCTGTGGTTAACTTCATTAAGTTTTCACTAAGCAGCTTAATGGTCTCAGTCTGGTTGTCAAGATTTGACTTTTGAGAGTCAGACTGAGTGTTAACACAAACAGATTTGGAGTTAAGTTTGCCAGACTGAAAATTTATTTTTCCAGACTGACAGTTAGATCTCACAGACTGAGATCTTTTTAACTCCTTTGTTACTGGTTTTATGCCTTTAGATTTATCATTTGGCATATTATTGTCTGGACCAGTTACAGACTGAGATGTGGAAGGTTCAAACACATTGTAACCTTTCTGTTTATTCTTGATTCCTTTTACCTCTTTTTGTCTTTTTAAAGATGGTACTGTGGGAATATTAACTTTGCCTTTTATAAATCTTTTCTTTTCAAGTTCTATAGTTTCTAAAGATTCATTAGTGATTATAAGTTCAGGCTGTTCAGATTGAGAAGTTTCACAGACTGAGATTTCTGAGTCTGTGTCTTCAGAGTCTGGCTCTGTCTCATATACTAGTTCTTTAGTAACTATTTTTGGTCTAACAAAAGCATTTGTCAATATAACTTTGTCTCCCACAGTATGACTAAAAGTATGAGGTAACATCTCAGGTACAAATATAGTAGGTTTTGAGTTTATTTCTGAATTTATGTGACTTTTAAGATCAAACTCGTCACCTATGACCGCTTGTATCTGAGCTGGAATCTGTTTGGATAAACAGTCCACATTTTTAAGTGATGAAATACACCAAGATTTACAGATCCTTTCATAATGATCAGCTTTGTTTTTATAAGCTTCTTTTTCCAGCTTGATCTTTTTGAGAAGGTCATATTGAGCATCAAGCTCAAGTTTGTACTGTTTATTTTGGTTTATTTCATTCACTTTTGATTGTAGATCTTTTTGAACTTGACTGAGTCTGGTTTTTAAATCTTGTATTTCCTCCAGTCTTTTCAAAAAATCTACATAGATGTGTTCAAACATTTTCTGTTTTTCTGCATCACTATAGTAAAGTTTAAAATGATTTACATTGTAAGAAGATCCTCTGTCCCAATCTGGATGAACACATGCCTTTTCTGCAAATTTGACATCTTTGTCAAACTGGCTCTCTGTGATAGCCATTAAGCACATATCTTCATCATCCTCAGATGATGAAGATTCTTCATCTATCCATTGTTCAACAACCAAAGCTTTCTCTAGTTTCTTTGGTTGTTGTTTCTCTCCAATTTTCTTGGAGTTGAAGTACTTTTTCTTGTACTTCTTGGCCTTTTCTTCCCACTTATCAGAATTTGAAGATTCTGCAATCTTCACTCTGCAGTCAGAAGAAATATGACCAACTTGCCCACATTTATAGCAAGTAGCTTTCTTAGGATCAAAAGTTGGCCTTCCTTTTGAACCTTTGAATCTTGCTTTTTCTAACCTTTGGGCTAGCAATGCCATTTCAGCTTCTAGAGACTCAGTTTCATCATCTGATTCTGAGTCTGTAAGAGTAAGATGGTAATCTGCTCTAGAGAAAAGTTCTCTATTTTTCCTTGTTGTTGCAACAAGGGCAGCAGATGGATCTTTTGCAATCCTTTTGGCATTTAGATCCTTTCTGGCTTTGGTTTCTTCAAAATTTAGTAGAAGTCCAAACAAGCCAAAGAGATCATATGTCTCCAATTTTTCACTTACAATTAATGAAGTGATAACTTCAGAAAAAGTGTTTGGAATGACATCAACAAATTTTGCGCAGATTTCAAACTGTCCTTTGATGATATTATACCTTTCAAGATCATTGATTAAGATCTGAAATCTGGTATGAATATCAGTTAATGACTCTCCTTGACCAGCAGAGAAGTTCTCATAATTTCTTATGAGATTCTTCTTCTTTTAGGATTGTACTAAACTTACACCATCATATTGGTCAGTTAGCATATCCCATATGGCTTTAGCAGTTTTGCAGCCAGATATCTTAGCAAAGATAGGCTCAGTAACTGCATTGCCCAGAATGGATTTGGCCTTAAAATCTAATGCATATAGTTGCCTGTCTAGATCAGTCCAGGTACTTTTGGCAGCCTCAACAAATTTTTCAGGTGTCAAAATAGTGCCATTTGCATCTAAAGTAGCAGGAACTATTCTGCCAGGAATAATGGGTCCTTCCTGAATGACTCTAAGCATTTCATCATGAATGCTAGCAAGAAACCATTCAGCTTTCAATTTCCAGTGGGTAAAATTTACACCATTGAAGATTGGAATTCCCTTCCCAGCCATAGCAATAGAGGAAGTCATTTTTCAAAGTAGAAAATGTAGAGAAAAATGGATTTAGATGATTGTTTGATAAACTGGGTTCCTTTGATCGTTAAAGATTAAATCTTTATTTGCTCTGATACCAGTTGTTGGGTCACAAGGTTCCCAAAACTTAGATACAGATTAAATAACAGTTATCTCAACGTGTTAGTTTATATCCAAGTTTTATATCAAACAAGTTTAAATTAATCTAGGCGGAAAACAAGATTAATTTTAACACAGAGTTTATTATGAATCAAAGTATTATTCACAATAAAGTGTTTGTCTCACAAAGATGACAAGGTATTCAAACCCACACAGATGGTTTGAATACGATCCAAGTAGTGTACAAAGATACAGTTATCACTACAAACTTCACAGTAAGTGTGGTAATGCTTTAGCCTAAGCTCAAAGGTCTAGTATACTAATTCTCTTGAATTTCTTGGATAATAACAGTGCTTTTTGGACTGTTATTTATAGAGTTGGATGTAACTCTATATTATCCAGCTTACATAGTTGTCCAAGGGATAACAGATGCATCTTAGGCAACTTTGCACGCCTTCCTTTTTACTTTTCTTGGAAATAGAAAAAGCAAAAAGGTAAAAGGTTTCTTTCCTGAGAAGAGAACCTTTATATGATGTTTGACCTTTCTCAAACATCTTATCAGTTGTATCTAGCCTAAGGAAAGAAGAATATCTCCTGTACATTTGTACTTTCATTCTTCAATTTGTGCTCTTCAGTCTGTGCTCATCAGTCTGTGATCTTCAGTCTGTGAACTTCAGTCTGTGAAGCCTTCTGTATTCAATCTTCATTCTTCAGATGATGAATTTATAAGTCTTCAGAAAGAGCATGGCTTTCAGTCTGTGAGGATCTTCAGTCTGTGCAGCACAGACTCAGAAACAATTCTTCAGTCTGTGTAGCACAGACTCAGAAACACAGACTCAGGAACTTCACTAAGTTTCCTGAATACAACTGAGTTAGATTTTGACTCTTCAGATTTATAACTTAGGTTTGATCATTGTTTTTCCCAACATCATCCTTAATCATTTAATGGCCAATATTAGATTTATAAAGATCTATATTTAGAAGGGTTTACCTAATTATACTTTTCTTTTATAATATATACATATATATATATATATATATATATATATATATATATATATATATATATATATAGGGTGGAGATAAAGAGGGAAGTAAAAAAATGGGAGAAAGAGGAAAGCTATTCCTAGCCATACATTCTGGTCAACTCAAAAGTCAACACGGTGGCAAAATTGTAAATAACTCAAAAAATTTCAGAATATTAATATTCATTTAGAAAGAATGTTAATCAAAATTACAACTTAATATTTTTAAACATTCTTTTACGATGAATGTTAACTCATATACATTATTATACATTGATGAATGTTAAGTTATCTCGTTCAATAATGTATAAAAACATTTATATGTTAATATTCATCATAAATTATTGTTTATGAATATTAATTGTAATTTTGATCAACATTCATTTCAAATGAATGTTAATGTTCTAATTTTTTTTTTTTTTTTTTTGAAATTCGAAGGTTAATGACGACTATAATTAAATTAATTACTTGTTTATAAGTTTTGTATGTTGAAATTCGTTTAATTTTATTGTATTCATTGGTGAATCAAAATTTTCACAAAAACCCAAAAGTTATACCCAGAATTCTTAATATTTGATGAATATGAATTATGACGAATTGAAGATATGTATGAATGTCTTTGATGAATTTGAAATTTATAATGTTTTGATTGATTTACATGCTTTAATTTTGAATTTTAAACAAAAATTGATGAAATCGGTATTGTATATGAGTTGGAGAAGATACAAGGAAATGTGTGGTTGAGATTTGTTTCCCTCTTCTCTCAAATTTAGAACTTCCCTCTTGATCTTTCCCCTATAAATATATATAGTAATCGGATCAAAAAAGAAGAAATTTAAAAGGGAGAAGATGGAGAAGCATTCTAGACCAATCATTTTAAATTATTGTCAAAGGGTATTACAGGTAATTACATTTCAATGTATTAATTAAATTATCATCATAAAATTCAATTATAGATGACAATTTTCATTTCCTTAATTTGCGGAGCATATTCAATTGCATCGAGCGTATGGAATCGATTTCACTTTACTCCATATAAAAATTAACTTTATTCCACTATTGCTTCTTGCTCAACAATTGAAAGATTACAAAATAATTTTTTCACATTTTGAAGAACAAATAGGGTAATGTTTTATTATATTTTAAGACCCTCCGATCATTCGATCTATAGATATGGTTAAAATACGACTTGAGACTCATTCACACATATTTATAATTCACAAATTTGCACTTAAAAAACCTACAATGTTAATTCACTACACAATTATGATTCACAAATTTTCACTTAAAAAGCCTACAACCTTGATTCACTTTCTTGTATTAATTATTCACGTAAATTCATAACTTGATTTATTGTTTAGTAATAGTGATGTATAAATTTATACATGCATAACTTGATTCACTTTCTTTTTCACTGCGATTTACTTATGTTTTACTATGATTCACTCATGTTTTACTATGATTCACTTTTAGTCCACTATGATTCATTAATTAATTGGTCAAAGAAATTATTATATAGATAAGAAACAAGAGTAAAGTATATGTAGATATTATAGACATAAGCTTTTAGTTTTGTAAATACCCAAAAATACAACACCTTAAAAGGTTAAAAACCTGATAGTTAATGAAAATATAAGATAATATCGAAACTAAGAGTCAATCATGATGTGATTCACAAATACTTTTACTTTGATTCATTATAATAAAAATAATTGAATATTACCAAACATCAAACTACCATGACATTTTTGATTCAATGTAAAGATGCACTTTTCTTCCAGACACGCGGCTCACGTTTTGTGTAGATATATTTTATTTTATTTATTTAATTGAAAATCTAAAAGTTCCACGACTTTAATTATGGGAACTTAATAAAGTGGGTGCAAGATTTTAGGAATAGGCGACGGTTTCAAAGAATTGCATAGTAAAACAGACAAGTTTACCCCTTGAACTTGTAACTAATATTATATTCATGTCACTCCTTTTTTGAACCGTAGATCAACTTTTAAATGGTTGGGATTCCTTCTCTCTTTTCTCCTACAAATTTTTCTTCTCCATATATCCCACTATATATATATATATATATATATATATATATATATATATATATATATATTGATAGAGGAGAGGGATGTTATAAACAGAGTTAGTGACTGGAGTGAAGTCGTAACAAGGTAGTCGTGTATGGTGATGCGAGTGGATCACTTCCTTTTCAAGGAGAGATAATATTTGTTGAGTATTCTAGTTTAACACTTTTTCATCCATTTAAGTTTATCTAATTTTAATTTAAATATTTATGTTTGTTTTCATTATAGAATAACAAGATGATTAAAGATCCTTTACTCTCCTCTTTTGATTTTAGAAACTTTTTACCAATATACCATTTCTTATACACATACATCTCCATAATAAAATTAGAATCATAATATTTAGGATTCATAAAAAAACAAAAATACATTCTTGGGAGAAAGCTGCATTATTACTTAGACCAGGATTAATTCATCGGTAAATGATAAGAAACTATTCTATCATAAATACTCTTTTGAAAGCATTGACAAACGGAAAGAATTCGAAATAATATTATTTCTTTTGAAAGCATTACCATATATACTCTAAAAATCTTTCCTTCCTCATTCTATTATATTCTATTCCTACTTCGACACTAGCTTCTTAATCACATTATTTCCTTTTAAATTAGTCTTCTATGTTTCTTGTTCTTCTCCTTTAATTTCGTTTACTCAAAATCAAAACTATCGACGTTGAACATTTACCGATCATCGTCGCATTTAAAGATTCTTGGTAAAAAAGCTGATGCACTTAATAACAAGCCATTGCAACCAAAGCAAGCCATTTCAACCGACGCAATATATAGAGCTGACGCAACCAATGTTGCTGAACAAAAAAGGTCACCGCTAACAAGGAACTTTCTTCTACGATCTTCAACAAATTTTGCTCTAAGATTGATCATTAATCTCTATCCCGCTCAAACTGTAGGCGCGTATTAAAAAATATTATCTAGTAATAATATTTGGATTTATTAGTTTTTATCTTTATCTTATATTTATCTAGTTTATATTGTTTTAGTATCATATTATGATTATGTTAGGTTACTTGTTTAATAAGACTGTCTTAGTCTGTAAATATAAGTTCTTGTAATCTTTCTTTATTGGGGATCTAAGGGGCACATAGGATATGATGGGCAGGAGAGGCAGCGCGATTCCCACCGTCCATTTCAAAATCTAACGCTCCAGTTGATGTCATGTCACACGGATGTGTATTTTGCAAACTCCTTTGGGTGGAGGGCCTAGTACTTTGATTTAGACCGAGCTAAGCCCGGCCCGGACTTTTTTGGGCCGAGGCTTTTTCAAACGTTAAAAGCCCGATCTTTTTTAAGCCCGTTCAAAGCCCGGCCCGGACCGGGATTTGTGCATCTCTAGGTGAAGGTGTGTAAGTGAGTTGAATGTTTTAAGGGTACATGATGTAAGAAAAGACAAAATAGGGGTATATGATATGACAAGCGGTTATTTTGATGACTCGGTATTTAATTTGGAAAAATAGGAATCAAAAGGTTTTCGGTAATAAGTGGTGGAGTGTGTCAGTTTTATTTATTGAGATACAGGTGAAGAGCTTCTAGTAGATATCTAAAAGATTGAAGAATGGGAGTATTTCTTGGCATCAATAGCTTTGCGACCCAGGAATCTGCTGTTCAAGAGCTGCAACTATGGGTGAGTTGGTCGATAATGGGTCATGGCATAGTTGGAAACTGTTATGTACACGGGATCATATTGTTAGGTTTTATTTTTCTACAATGCGGTGTCAACGGAGAGGTGCTGGTTGTTTGAGAATGCTTTTGTGATATAAAGTTATTAGTTAGGAGTGTGTATGTAAATAAGTTTGTTGTGTATAGCCTGAAAGTTGTACGTAGAAACTACAAAATAAGTTGACATGTTTTGCAATGTACTGTGAGTTTTATAGGTGATACATTCTATTGCTTTTCTTAAAAAAATAAAATAAAATAAATACTAGTTTCAATTGTACTTTGGTGTTAATTACTAATACTAATAAATAGTAATACACTTCATTTAATCTTTATGAACCAAAATGAATATAGAGTCATATGATTTACAAATTTTGACGTCGTGCTGATTAATCATTATTGAAATATAATATACTGATTAATACATTGTTTTACCAGACGTAATGATTATGGAATGAGTTAATTGAGCACATTACATTGTTTTAATTAACTTTTTATAAAATTAAACCTGACAATGTTAATATTTCAGTTGGATTGTAATTCATATCAGTTGCATTTTTACTGCAGTTGGTTCAATTTTTTCGGCTACAATTCGATTTTCGGTCATCATGCTAGATAGAGGAGGAGGGTGTTCGTTGAAAGTATTGTGTTCTTTGCTCGATGATCCGACACTTGCAATTGGAAACGTTAATTCATGTTATAGTCCGTTTTTTAACCCATGAGTTTATGTTTATGGCAATGAGTACCAAGTTGGTAAGATAGGACAGATGTGAACACAAATAATAGAGTGTACTTGTACATATCCACATCTACACGATGATATGTACTTTTACAAGGGTCTTCTAATAAAGTTCATGTTACCCTTTCAAAGATAAAAAGTTTATTCAAGATTGGAATGAGTGTTGGGTTTAGTTAATGATTTATATATTGTATAAGTGATTAAGTGGGTTGCTTTTTATAAAAAAAAATGAAAAAAAAGTAGGTTGAAATTTAAAGATGTTAACATATTGAAGGAATATCATCCGTGTATATTATAAGACACAAAAATAACATATTTAGCTACGTGCATTGAACGATATATTGTAATTTAAAACCGCATTTGAAAATGAAAGTCCTATTAATTGGATCGGTTATTAGTTAACTGATTACAGTTGAAAAGAAAGTGAATACAAGATCGAGGGGGAAATATAAAGCGATTGTTGGGTTTGAATTTACTTAACTTTAGCTCGATCTCTATAATGTATATCCAATTTTATTTGGTTTATTGTGTATACCGAACTTTCAGTTTTAGTCTATTGTGTGTATCCGATGACTTATTCGGCAGGTAGTCAGTATTTTTGACAGCGTGATAATTGTATAATTCGTCACGTCATCTAACATGTTATTGACACATAATAAAAAACTGGTATCACGTCAACAATTACAAGTAATTATATGTCAAATACACGTATTCGACGAAAATTAAAAGTTTGATATACACAATATACCAAAATGAAATTAGGTATACAGTATAAAGATGAGATTAAAATTAGGTGCATTCATACGTCAAGCTAGAGAATCCACGATCGATTGTCCACTAAACCCTAATCCCTAAATTAAAGAACTTGAACTTGATACCTTTATTAGAGAGCTAATGTTGTTTGACATCTAAGCTACCTTTATTTATGTTTTTCTAAACTATGATAAATACAATAATTTTTCTTGAAGAACGTTCCTTTTGTGATGGATGGAGTACTATTTTTCTTAATTAATTTAACTTTTTTGCTCACTTTGGAGTTTTAAAGCTCTAATTAGTGGGCGGCGTTCCATCATTGTTCTGTCACTCTCCATTAGTGTTCTTAACGACATTGTTCTGCCACTCCCCATTAGTGTTCTTAACGGCATTTTGGGCCGCTTTCTTCTTCACCATCTTAACTCCGAGAATACACATACTCGACCATTTTAGTTCAAATTTATGAATCTGCAACTTTTATACATTGTTTAAGTTGTAACAATAATTTTGATACATCCAATATATTACTAGTTTATTCATTAATTGTTCAAGTTGTATTTTTTATGGAAGAAGAAATATTAGTTATTAGTATGCAATGGAAGTATGGAAGTATGAAAGTATGAAAGTGGACAACACAATGGAAATACACCAAATCTCTTATGAATGATTAATGAAATGAATAAACTATATTGCTTTTCACATTCAGATCAAACATTCATAAATGACTAATTTTTTATTTTTTATTTTAATTATTTATTATTATTTATTATTTTTTGCTTTGTATGCTGATGTACTAGTGTACTCCATACGCGAGTTTTTTAAGAGAACATGTTGATTCTGAAACAACATATTGAACCACTACTTGTGCTTGTAAAAAATTTAAAAATCTAATAATAGTAGTCAAACAAGAGACTCACAAGAAACACGAATATAATTTCAGTAATTGTTGTTGTGTGTTGTGTGTAAAGATGGCAATAGATCGGATATGGATCGGATTGAGTCATATCCATATTAATATCCGTTTATTATTTTTCATTCAAATCCATATTCATATCCGGTTAAATTCGAAATCATCCGTCCACATCCATATCCGATGATGAAGCGGGTTAATAGATATCCATTGAATATCAAAAAATGTTTAAAATACCCACAAAATATAGAAGTTGAAAAGTTAAAACACTTTATCTTTTGTTCTTTATGTTGCTAGACACGTGTTGATCAATGCTTATCACCGGTTGGTACGGAGGTTATATGAAATTACCAAAGTGATGTTATTCTATAACTAGCGATGTATGCATTTCGATTTACTAATTATATATAGTGAAAATGACCAGAGAAAATTACTAATTTTCACTAAAAATTTCATAAGTTATAGCTTATATGTAAATGAAATATGTATATCTGTACTCGTACATATGTATTTCGGGTGATAATAGATTAGTCCATGGATGACAATTTAGCATCTATATCCGATCCATTAATCATCCACATCCACATCCACATTCATATCCATATGTAATATACCTTCATTTACATCGTCCATATCCACTAGTGATGGATGGATCGGATGGATATCCACTTGATCGGATGATGATTGTCATCCTAAGTTTATGTGACATTATTTCATTTAATGGTAGTTTGCTTTTTCTAAAAAGGAGCTCCGATTGTTTAAGGATCTTTAAAACGTTTTTTTTTTTTTTTTTTTTTAATTTTCTTTTAACATTGTTTTCATAGTAGTTGCTTAATCTTCAATTGTTGCTTATGTAATTAACACTTGTTGCATATATATCATTCGTTTCACATTGTCATTAATTTAACATTCATTCATGTAGATAGTCATTAATTTAACATTCATTCATGTAGATAGTCTGATTAATTTGCTAACTTGTAATCGTTCATTGTTTTGGCTGATAAAATCAGCTTACAAAATTACTGCTCTCTCTTAAGAACTTTTTGAATTTAAATCCTAGTTTGAAAATTAGTACGAAAGAATTTAAATGATAATTTTATATTTGCTTTGTACGCTGATGTACTTATTACTAGTGTACTCCATACGTTATAGATGTCGGAAAATTAAAGATATTTGGAAATCAAAGATAGGTCAAAGAGTCAAAGATACATTCAACGATATCAGAAACTAACATTGCGTTTGGTTCGCATAATATTTTCGATGGAATTGGAATTCATCAAATGAATTGAAAATTTCCAGGAATGTGAATTCTTTGAGAGGAGGAATTTGCTCACTTCCAATTCAATTTATTGTTGAACCAAATATCCTTACCAAATGGAATTGAGATCTCAATTTCATTGAATTTCATTAAATTTTACGGACCAAAACGCAACGTAATCACGCTTGATTGGGGCACAATCTTGCACCGGATAACGATGTATATTATTTTATATCTTCAGCTATTAGTTAAGTAGTTATGCAATCAAACATGAAAATTTATGTTAAGTTTGTTCGGCAAATGGTCCGAAAGTAATTAGAATTTTCATGAAATAAAATGTACCGTTGATCGGTAAAAATAGCATGGAATTACTGACATGTTGAACTTTTCAATGGACAACACTACAACAGGAGTAAGACCTCCCCCCTCTCATCAATGCTCGGTAAGCTTTTTCATACAGCTGACAGAAACTAACATGATCACGTCATCAGTACTCCGTGAGTTTTCTTGTAGAGACCCACTGACTAAGTAATTAACTATTTAAAACACGATAATTAAAATAAAAAACATTACAATTAAATAAAAAAAACATTACAATAATTAAATAAAATAAAAAACAATACATTTATTGAGAGAAAAAAAAAACAATTACACTAATTAACGACTACGAAAATTTGGTGGGAGTTGCGAAATGTGTTTGATTGGAGCATTACGAAGTTGATGATGAATCTCCCAATCGCGTAATTCCTTGTCCATACGCAATTGAGTTTCAAACCTTTCTTGCCACAAACGTCTTGGTGGGATTTCCGGATATTCCTCCTCCAGTTGACACATATTTCGTCTGTTGTCCTCAGTTATTATGTTGTGTAGAATCACACGAGCATACATGATTCTTTGTATTTTGTTGGTGTTATATGGTCTTGTCGGGTTCTTGATGATTTGCCAACGGCCCTGAAGCACACCGAATGCCCGTTCCACATTATTCGTGCAGCTTCTTGATATCTCTTGAAGCATCTCTTGTTACGTTAGTGGATGCTTAAACGATTTTACAATAGTGGACCATACCGGATAAATCTCATCGCCTAGATAATAGCCTTTGGTGAATTCCTTGTCGGCAATCGTGAAATTTACTTGGGGAGCTCTATCTTGTTATAAATCATGAACAAATCCGATTGATTAAGGACATTGATGTCGTTGCTCGAACCCGTTGGACCAAAGAAAGCGTGCCAAATCCACAAATCTAAGAGGCAACTGCGTCGAGCATGATCGTTGGACAACCTTAATCACCTCTAGTGAATTGACATTGCCATGCTACTAGGCAGTTTTTCCAAGGCCAATGCATATTGATGCCTCCGAGCATACCTGAAAAACCATGCAACTCAGCATGACGCTGATGTAAACGTTGCACATCTTGTAGTGTTGGTTTTCTTAATACTCGGTACAGAATAGATTAAAAACACATTTTAAAAAGTTATCCAAATACTCGTATGATGTTTGTGCACCCATATGTAAGTATTCATCAAATGCATTGGCACCACAACCGTAAGCAATTGACGTACGACTGAAGTGCTTTTTTGCCAAACGTTAAAATCAAGTCTACAGGTTGTGTCAGGCCGTTGAATAAAATATGTAAAGTAGTTAGGTACCGAAAGTTGGGAAAACGACATAATACCTTGACATATAAGGAGGAATAATGACTTGCTCATCTGATAACGTCGTCGAAAGATATCCGCCGGAAACGTTGGGTTTTCGGCAAAGTAGTCTAAAAACAAACGGTTACCTATTGCGTCACGATTTCTACTAAAGTATCGCCGGGGTGCTCTTGGTATTGGGATCGGAATATCCTCTTCTTCGTACAAATCGGAATCTGTTGAATTAATTATATTGATCGCCTACATCGGATCAAAAACCGTCGTGAGTGCTGCCAAATCGTCAAGATCTGAATCGGAAGACATAGTGAAAAAGTGTATGAATATAGATGATAGTGAAGAAGTGTGTGAATTGTAGTGTGAATTGTTTGAAAATGAGAGGGTAATATTTATAGAGTATATTGAAGTGTTAAAAAATAAATAATAAAAAAACGGGTAGATAACCGTTGGAATTAAATTTTTTTTTTTTTTATTTCTCAAGGTCTCGATATTAAAAAAAAAAAAAAACATTTAGCATGTGAGACCCACACCTTCAAACCGATGGCCGTTGATTATCCGACCGGAAAAATCGACGAACCGATGGACCGGTGCTATCGGTGTCGATTTCGATTTTAACCGACGAAAACCCACATATACCAATAGGAGTGGTCTAATCAGAAATTCAACGTACCAAACATAATGAAATCAATTAAATTCTTTACACTAAACACGAAATTTTGATTTAATTTGTGTACAAGCATTCACTAGCTAACGTACGTGTTGACCGTTGAAATTGAGTAATAAAAGTTTGTTACTGCAACCATTAACCCAGTTTATGTAAGACGAGTATTTATTATTCACTTTTTTTATTACCACATTAGCACTATTTTTTTCTTTTTATTATTCTTTTTTGGCAAAAAAAATGTACTTAAACTCATAATAGATACCACATTAGCATTAATTGTAAACTAATTACGATGAATAACAAACTGAAATATATTGTATGTCGATTGATTCGGACTTGCCATAAAACTTAAAATAATATTGGAAAAGTATAAAACTCATCACCACTTTCGACTTTAATTTCTCTTTTCTCACTCAATATTTTTTATAATTGATCGAGAAATATTAATCGATTAAGTAGATATGTTACTTATAAGAAGAAATCCATTGACAACCCGTCATTTGTGCAATTTCACGTAAAATACGTTTCTAACTTGATTACAAATTGAAAGTTCAATACTTTAAATTAAAAAAAATTAAAGTTACGTACCTTAATAAATAAAAGTATGGTTTAAAATTTAAATATCCTTTTTCCTCTTCTTAATTACAACCTCGCAAACTATTCTTCTTCCTCAATCGCACACTAGAAATATAAAACGAAAGTAAAACAGAAGAACCAAAAAAGAAGAAAAAAAAAGGCATGAGCACTCATCACAATGACCACGCATCAAACGACCTTAGGATGGCATTCGGGGGTTCGAAAACGTATATGCTCTATCCACGACTCGTAACCATGGGTTTTTCTCAACCCGTGAGCTGGCGGGTTTTTGTCAACGAGTTTATTTTCATACTTGCATATATGACGTCGTATGGATATCCGGGGGCAGGTAAATTTACGGATTTTATATCATGCGAAAATTTTACGAAAATTTTATTAAGTACTCGAAAACTTTATTATCAACACATTCAAACAAATAATGGGATTGTCAGCTAATTTTATATTCAAACTTTATTATACGCCAATTTTACATTTTAAAAGAGTTTACCAAAATCGAGTTTATGTATCGATGGAGTTGGACTTGGTATATTTATTTGGCCAAAAATCAAACATTATGCTTGCTAAAGATAAGAGTTTAATTCTTGTTAGTGGGTCGAATCCAAAAATTGCAAGTCAATATACATTGTGGTACCGAGTGGCGAATGAGAAAGTCGACAATATTGTTTCCTCGCGGACGTTAATTATATTACGAAAGAAAATGTCAAAGTTTTATACCTCCTCACTATAGCTCGAAATAAATTACTCTACCCGTTTCAATTTCATTGTCAATAACTATTTTTGTTTGGGGTGAGGTTCAGAAGAGCAACACTTTATGATAGTTTTTGACCAACCAAATTGTGACATCTGTCACCCTAGGTCCCCCGTATCAGAACACTAGGGATTACTTTGCAATGTTAACAAAGTTAAGGATCTGCCTGAAAAATTGCTCGAAAATCAAAAAGTCAAATCATTATTCATGAAAATCAAATTATTATTATTTTTTTACTGCATCTTGTATGTTTGGTTCTGCATATTATGTTTCTTTTTCTTGTTATAAAGCAGTTTTCCTATAAAATGCAGTAGAATGTCTTTTTTTCCAACATATGGACGTAAAACGCAACAGCATAATTGAATAGGATTACCGCGGTTGATTACGTCCGGTGGAGCCCGGTTCACCAAGGGTGTTGGTTCGCATCTCAAATCTCCGACCACAAATCTGTCGTCACTTCTCCGCCTCTTTTCTAGGGTCACGACAACGGTGATGGTGACGGTGGTGGTAGACGGTGACGGTGGTGGTGGTGGTGGACAATGACGATGGTGATGGACGGTGACGGTGGTGGTGGTGGTGGAAGGTGACGGTGTGTGTAGGTGTGTGTTAGTGTGTGTAAAGAGAGTGTTTGTGTGTTTTTGTGAATAGAGAGTGAGAAATGCATCTGACCAAAAAGTTTGCCCAAGTTTTACCTCTCTCACCTCATTAATATAAATTGCATATAAGCTCCTTCGCTCAAAAGTGTTTGCAAAATATAGACCCGCATGACATGGCATCATGTGAAACGTTAAATCTTGAAATGGACGGTGGAGATCTTGCCGCCCTTCCGCCCCTCCTGCTCCTTATATCACTTTAGCCCTTCAGATTTCAAATCTTTTGTTAGTCAAAGAAAATGAAAGATTATCCACTTTCAATATATTAACAAAAAATTATTAAACTTTTAAATTTATTCTCATTTATTACTCTTACTAACTCAATTTTTAAATATTTCAACTCAAAGTTGTTTTGAATATAATGGTAAATTTAAAATTTATCAACCTATAATAAATAACACTTTTTTTTTTGACAGTAAAAGTGAGATAGAGAGGCAATATTTTTTTCTTTTTTTTTTATAAATTGTTTTACAGCAATTTTAATAATAATAATAGTAATAATAATAAAGTAACATACAAGAGCATAAAAGATCTTATATGTGTTGACCTTTGACCCTATTATTAAACTGAATAAAAACTAGTTACCTAACAGAGTAAGGTTTGTTTGTTGGACATAAAATATGGGTTCACTTTTGAACCACGTTCAACTAAATTTGTCCAGACCATTGTATAAAAGATCAATCAAGTTTTAAGTCAGAAATCAGAAATAGTAATAATGCAAAACACACTTTTTTGAATACGATGGCTTCTTTTTATCCTCAACGTACATTATTTTGATTCTTTAGTCTCATTCAACTTTTTTATATTTTTTGTTTTTTTCTTACTCTTGTTTTCAACAAAATAATCGTTTTTTTCTTACTATTGCGTGTACATTATGCTAGTCTATATCTATAGTAGTAATATATAAAGAAATTTCAGCTTTCTATTTTAGAAAAACTTTAATACTAATTTTAAGACTCGCTATTTATTTATAGAAATTGTACAATTTCAATAACTACATCCAGCAGTTAACCTATCACCGTTGTTGACAAATTTCATTTCACTTCATTGCGCATGTATTTTCTAGTATTCGAATAATGGTATCTATCACATCGGTGTTGTGGACAGAAAAGCAATGGATGACTAACGTAGGAAATGTCATTAGATCAATCAAAATTTTCGATGAATGTTACAACTAGAGCAAATTTAATAAAAGGATAAAATATATAATTATATATATCAAGCTGATTCACCTAAAAGTATCTGAAATCAAAAAATTGCTTTTGTGTCAAAAATTAAACGTCATGGTTTTTTGGTGCTTTGAGACTTTGGCTTTAGTTTGATAAAAGTAAAAAGTAAAAAGTAAAAAGTATTATCCGTGACCATTTGGAATTAAATATGAAGTTAGTTTTACTTGATCAAAATTGATCTATATGTAATAACTTCGTTTATTATTCAACAATTCTAAGAATGGACCGTTCCATTTTATCTATTAGTTGTTGGAAATACAATGGAAAGGCTTTGTCGAACCCTCTTACGTTAACCTACCTTCTTGCCAGCGAAATCTAATATATATATATATATATATATAGGAGTTGGATCGGGAGAGAAGAAAAATTAGTGAGAGAAGAGAGAGAAGATCTTGAGGGTTTAAAGTGTTGATTATATATATATATATATATATATATATATATATATATATATATATAAAAGAAGGATTTCTAATGAGAGAAAAGATAGAAGAGTTTTCACCTTTAGATCTTCTAATCAATGGTTGTATTCACTTTATGGCATATTTGTAATTTTTAATTACTTCAATTTCAAGGGGCAAAACTTTACATTTCACTGAATCAAAATTTAATAAACGTCCTAGAAATTTTTTGTAAAAATGGTCCCTAAAAAGTAGGATTTTTATTGGGAAAGTTTTATTCAATATTCTTTTTCCAATATTTAATCATCCAAAAAACCCTAGCGATTGAAAAAGAACGACAACAAAAAACCCAGCAGCTCAACTTAAACAATTGATTTGTAAAATCTTAACACAAATACGAGTTACAAAATCGTTTTAGAAAAAGTGATCTTTGTAATTGATTTAGGGAAGTCGCTAGAGAGTTTGGTATTTCTACGTTGATACTGTTAAAACAAGAAAAGTGAATCAAGCAAAGGTTAAAGGTAATGTACATGGCTATGGCTATAGTGAATATAGAATCAATGTTATGGACTCGGTGATATTTCTACATTGTTGGGATGAAGTTTGTAAACCATCATAAAGAATCAAAGTCTTATGTTATTGAATCGTAGTTTAATATTATTGGAAAGATTTTTTATTACATATGTAGTAAGCTAGGGTTTGATATGATGTACTCAATTTAATATGCTGGAGTGTGAGATGAACTTTAGTAAATAGAAGTGAATCATAGGTTTGTGTTTTTTGAATCATGACTGTATATTAACAGGTTCGGTCGTGATTAAGTATGTCATATTTTGTTGAATCGATGTTATTGAAAGTTGAATCAACGCGTTTTTTTGTTGATTCATTTTTTTTAAGTGCATATTTGTTGAATCAATGTTATTAATAATTGAATCTTTGTTGAATCAATATTCGTAGAAGGGCTAAAGGTTAACAATTTACTTGAAATTGATTATTAGTAGTTATTGGATGGTGTTTCTTATTATTTGAATCATGATGTAGAATGTATTATATGGCTCTATATTTATTAATTTTCTCATTGAACATATTTATAATGTTAACCTATAAAGTTATATGGATGCTGTTGTAAAAATGGTAGGATTTGTAATAGCTGGTAGAGATGTTACACTGACTTATTAATTGGCATATTCGATTCTTGAATCTTAGTGGTAAATTTATGAATCACTGACTTATTTTCGTGTCACGGGTATCCGCGTGGAGGATTCTAACTACTCAGACGGTGATTTTATGAGTACATTTCCAAAGGAATTCATAATGTCAAAGCGAAAGAGGAAACTTGAAAACCAACAACGAATCACAAAAGATGATAAAACGGCCAAAAAGGATAAACCAACGTCAATTATTATTCGGAACCTACCTTGTGTATTAGTTGATGGTTGGAAGGTAGACATGGATGTTTGTTCCTTAATTTTATGTTCTGAATGATGTACTTCAATTTTCGACTCAAGAGATATATTTTTGCTTTTTTGGTGTGTTACTAATGAAATGCTTGCAAGTCTATAACGTTTTCATATGTGTGCCTTTTTCGTTAATGCTTGGAAATATTGAAACGATCTACATAATCCATGAATCACTGTTGGTTTCTTTCCATATGAGTGTATATTTATAATGACCAAGAGAAGATTTTTGTAGAATAATCACAAACCAATGGTCAATGGATTCTTAATATACACGAATTAATCATGACGAGTCATACACTAATATTGATTCAATTTCTAAAAAATGAAGTAAGTATATTTTTATTTATATATTTTCTGAATCGAAGTCATACATGTATGGAAATGCATACTTAACTTCTTTTATAAATATTAAATTAGATTAGATTAGATTATTATGATTTTCAAATTTCAATAACACATTGATAAAAGGGCAAAAAGGTGCTGAAAGCATTTTTGTTATGATTTTTCTTTCATACAACTAGTGATATAAAAATATATATATATATATATATATATATATATATATATATATATATATATATATAAATTCTCATTTGTAGTAAAAGATTATTTATTATATGGGATGAAATAAAATAATATTTTATTGTACATGAAAAGAGAATAAATAGAATGTAATGGAGGATTAATTTCAATGTTTTGAAACCCGGGTTGACTCGAGCGGGTGATCCGGTTTAACCCGGAACCCCGGCTTGGAAGCGGGTCAACTGAAAGTGGGTTTAGGGCATATTGAGACCCGGATTGACCCGGACGGGTTTATGGTTTGATCGGACCCGTTGACCCGGTTGTTGTTTAAAACCCGGTTGTTTGGATTTTTTTTTTTTGTGAGTAGACCAAATGCCCAATAAAGTGAATAAACATACACAAATCCTACTGGCTACTCCTCCAAAGAGATAAGTGGGGAGGAAAGAGAAAGGAAAGAAATAAAGTTAGGAGAGACGAAAATAAGTGAAAGAAATGGGTAAAGAGAAAAGGATTTGAACCGAGCCTTTTTACTAGTTTCCACACTAATTACACAAATACAGAAGAAAAAAAATACAGATTGTGACCATATCTTGAAACCCGGGTTGAACCGGATCCGGCTGTCTGGTCGGGTCAAATTATAACTCGGGTTAAAACCATAACTAATATTATTAAAACATCAATTTTTCACACAGTGGATTTGATCGTATTCTATCTTTTGGAAGACCAATTCTCCACAATTTTAGGAAATAATAGCTGTGATAATTACAATTTGAATCTAATGAAAGTTAATTAATAATTAATTAAATGTCAATTCTCTATAATACCCTCACACCCTATTTTGAAATGAGTAACCACTATTGCTTCTCCCTCTTCTCTCCCTAAATTCTCTTCTTTTTTTTATCCTCCTACTATAGATATATCTATTACTAATATATAACACATTTTGAATATTTTTAAGAGAGAAATTATCAATATGCCCCTAACATTACTAATATATTTGAAAAATCCACATTAAATTACAAACATACCCCTACATGTATTAAAATCTCATTAATACCATCATTATTAAACTTTAAAGTATTAAACACGTGACATTTAAATTTAATTAATTAAAACTTATATATATATATATATAATACATTTGTAATGATTTTTTAGGAGTGAATTTACTAATTTACCCCTTACATTATTTTTATTATTTGAAAAACATACTTGAAAAATATACCTACATATATGAAAGTATCATTATAATACAATCATTAATACTTAAGCAAATAAATAAATGACATAAGTTTTTAACCGTAAAAGCGGTTTGTCCACCTTTTGTAGTCAAATTCCATCTCTAAAGCCTCCAAAATCAATTTCTCCCAATTTCACACATTTTTATGTGTTTTAAAAAAAATTAGAAACAAACTCTTGATAGTGTATTTTATTAAATTATAAATTAACGAGTTTATTTACATTTTTAATTTTCTATTTATACATTCAATTTCTATATTCGAGAATTTTAATTTTTGATCAAGTTTTACAATGTCAATTTCTCGTAAATAATGCATAGTATCTAATGCTCAAGTAAAAAAAAAATATTTTGATGGTTAAACTATCGACCCAACCAACGATTTTAGACATCGCAACTTGCACCTGTCCATTATGAACATGCAATTTGATAGTCTTAACCCGCATCCCGAGCATCGAGTTCGCAAGAAAATTTCTTATATATCTTTTTGGGGGTATTTTGTTTTAATTTTTTTTGTTAAAAGGGTAAATATGTGATTTTTTATTTTATAAAATAACATATCATAGTGTTAGTCATATAAATTATGATTATAATTTACACAATACATATCATAATCTTATATATTTTACCCGCTACATTGCGCGGGCATTCTGCTAGCATATATATATATATATATATATATATATATATATATATATATATATATATATATATATATATTCCTCGCTAATTGAGCTATTAGTTAGTGAAAACATCTTAAATCAATATTTATTTACTAAAAATCACTAAAGTAGTTCTAAAATGAACGTTGCAGCAAAAATCACTAAAAATGTCTAAATAACATGCAAAGCAAAGCAAATAAACTTCACAGAATTCCTCCACTTTTATTTACCTTATGATATACATTCCCTATCTACTATTTTATGAATTTATAGGTAATTACGAGATTAAAGAATCAAGAACCAAGCAAAACGGATAAAAAACGGAGAAGATACAACACCCGGAGATCAACCGAAAGCATTCCGAGCACGTATGAGCTACACATATCCAAAATCCATGGTTTTGGTATCATTAGAAGCGTAACGAATTTTCGAGATTATAGGCGAAAGAGTCAAGCCAAACGGACAAGAAACGAAGAAGATACGCGTGAAATAAGCAACGAACAAAGTACCGAACAACGGGTAAAGGCCAAACGGCCTAGGACATACCGTATACGACCCCTTGGGTGCCGTATACGGCCCCCTTTGCCCTCTGGTGATGCCGTTTTTCAGTTATTTTGAGGTTCGGAGCTGTTCCGGACTTGTATTTTGTGCTTTGGAGCTTGTACGGAGTCTTTGGACCTTTGGCTTTAAATAGTGGGCTCTCCCTCCTCATTTCCATCATCACTCAATCCCTCACTCTCCATTTCTCTCTCACACACGCACTATCTCTCTATTTTCTCTCTCTACTTTCTCTCTTTAGAGTTAAGTAGTGAGAGGTTTAGGTTAGAATTAGTTAGTTCTTGATTAATATTTAACCGGGACTAACGGTAGGGGTAGCGTTGTAATATTATTGGGATACTTGAGGGAGCATTTGTAATCTTGTAAAAGATATTTCGGAGTTCCGTTCGTGTAATCTTCAGCATCTACTCAATCTATGCATTAATCACGGTTATATCTTTCCTTATCTATTATAATGATGCATGCTATTGTTATTATGCTAGATTTAGAATTTGTTGTCATGCTTAGTGAGTAGTTTGCTTATGTGTTTGTTGTGATGTAGTTAGCTTGTTAATATTTGGGGTGATGCTAAATTACAGTTAAAAACTCAGTGTGTTGTTTAACTTTACATTTATTGTTGGAAAAAACAATGATCAAACCTAAGTTATAAATCTGAAGAGTCAAAATCTAACTTAGTTGTATTCAGGAAACTTAGTGAAATTCCTGAGTCTGTGTTCCTGAGTCTGTGCTACACAGACTGAAGAATTGTTTTTGAGTCTGTGCTGCACAGACTGAAGAAATTCCACAGACTGAAAGCCGTGCTCTACTTGAAGACTTATGGATTCATCATCTGAAGAATGAAGATTGAAGACAAAAGACTTCACAGACTGAAGATCACAGACTGATGATCACAAATTGAAGATCACAGACTAAGAGCACAGACTGAAGGAGCCTCAAAAGTCAAGACTGGAGAGTCTCAGTCTGTGCCTTCTGAACCTGCACAAACTGAGACACAGCATCAATCACAGACTCAGAGCTCAGAGCAACCAGCAGCAAGCACTGATGTTCTAATTATCAGTGCTGAAGCCATTCAAGCTGAAGCCTATCCTGCTAGACCAACCACATCAACCAGAACACTGCCTCCAGGTAGAAGTGAGATTGAAGACAGAATGAAATGGAGAAGTGCTCATCTGATAAGCACTTATCCTGGGTCAAGCTCTACCATGGAAGAAGTAATGGATAAGGGTAAGGGCAAGGAGATTGCCTTATCCAAGCAGGAAAGGTTAAGCAAGATCAAGAAGATGGTGGATGATCATGCTGCTGGCACAAGAAATCCTGAACTGACAAATCTACAGGATGAACTCTTGCAACTAGAAGCTACTGCTCAAGGTATGACCTTAACCGAATACTTAAATGTATTATCAATTGAAGAGCAGAAGCTGAAGGAAGCAAGATTTGTTGACATGCTCTCCAAAGAGTTAGAAGATGAAAGTTGTTCACAGACTCAGATCAGAATGAGTCAAGTTGAGCAACAAATCAAAGAAGATGAAGAGCTGTCAATAAGATTACAGAAGATAGAGAGCCTGAAACCAAAGCTACAAGCCACTTTCCAAAAGTCAAAGCTCAAGCAGAAGATCAGAGAATGTCATCTGAACAAGATTGGACAGAAATTAAAGCTGGAGCTGACTTTGACCAAGAGCAAGAAGATGGTATGGGTGGATGAACTGTACACTCTAGGGCTTAAGGAATGGCAATCTATTGCCAATCTTTTGAAGAGTGCAGCTGACAAGGATCAGAAGAAAGAAGTTCTGGATGAGCTATCTTACCTGATTGAGCTAGTTCTAAGTCTGGGGCTCATCTCAGAAGAAGAGTACAAGTTGTTTTGCATAGCAAACAATTTTGTAATCAAGAAGAAGTCAGCTGGGTTATCCACAGAGAATGAGCAGAGAAGGGAGCATCCTCTACCCAAAGGTATTATTTTCATAGATAGATCTTATGTACAGACTAACAACATTGAAGGTCTGTGCTATAGAGATATCAATGGGATAGAGTGCTTCCAGGATCAAAATGGACTATATAGAGAGTCTCTGCTACACTGCATTGCCCTGCTGAAGGAATGCAAACATTCTCAAGCCAGACCATTCAGAAGAAGACTGATCAGCTGGTTATTCAACAATCTTTCCCAACTCAGGATGATGATTGGACTTGAAGATATCTGCAAGAAGATCATCCTAGAGTATCAAGAATTTGAAGACAAATCTGATAAGGAAATGGAAGAACTGTTGAAGAGGAAAGTGGAAAAGATGAAAGAGATCAGGGCTCAGAGAAAGGATTGAAGATTGTTAGATTTTTGATTTACAATCTTATGTAATAATTGTAATATTTTTGTGAACTAACTGTGATTCTGACTTTATATATATATAAGTCTTGATCCATATGTTATGATTCACCTTAGTATTTATTATTTCTCTATTATCTTTTGTAAATAGATTTTGACATCATCAGATAGGGGGAGATTGTTGGAAAAAACAATGATCAAACCTAAGTTATAAATCTGAAGAGTCAAAATCTAACTTAGTTGTATTCAGGAAACTTAGTGAAATTCCTGAGTCTGTGTTCCTGAGTCTGTGCTACACAGACTGAAGAATTGTTTCTGAGTCTGTGCTGCACAGACTGAAGAAATTCCACAGACTGAAAGCCGTGCTCTACTTGAAGACTTATGGATTCATCATCTGAAGAATGAAGATTGAAGACAAAAGACTTCACAGACTGAAGATCACAGACTGATGATCACAAATTGAAGATCACAGACTAAGAGCACAGACTGAAGAGCACAGATTGAAGAATGAAAGTACAAGTGTACAGAAGATATTCTTCTTTCCTTAGGCTAGATACAACTGATAAGATGTTTGAGAAAGGTCAAACATCTAACAAAGGTTTTCTTCTCAGCAAAGAAACCTTTTACCTTTTTGCTTTTTCTGTTTCCAAGAAAAGCAAAAAGGGTGGCGTGCAAAGTTGCCCAAGATGCATCTGTTATCCCTTGGACAATTATGCAAGCTGGATAATATAGAGTTACACCCAACTCTATAAATAGCAGTTCAAAAAGCACTGCTATATATCCAAGAAATTCAAGAGAATTAGTATACTAGACCTTTGAGCTTAGGCTAAAGCATTACCACACTTACTGTGAAGTTTGTAGTGATAACTGTATCTTTGTATACTACTTGGATCGTATTCAAACCATCTGTGTGGGTTTGAATACCTTGTCATCTTTGTGAGACAAACAATTTATTGTGAATAATACTTTGATCCATAATAAACTCTGTGTTAAAATTAATCTTGTTTTCCGCCTAGATTAATTTAAACTTGTTTGATATAAAACTTGGATATAAACTAACACGTTGAGATAACTGTTATTTAATCTGTATCTAAGTTTTGGGAACCTTGTGACCCAACAACTGGTATCAGAGCAAATAAAGATTTAATCTTTAACGATCAAAGGAACCCAGTTTATCAAACAATCATCTAAATCCATTTTTCTCTACATTTTCTACTTTGAAAAATGACTTCCTCTATTGCTATGGCTGGGAAGGGAATTCCAATCTTCAATGGTGTAAATTTTACCCACTGGAAATTGAAAGCTGAATGGTTTCTTGCTAGCATTCATGATGAAATGCTTAGAGTCATTCAGGAAGGACCCATTATTCCTGGCAGAATAGTTCCTGCTACTTTAGATGCAAATGGCACTATTTTGACACCTGAAAAATTTGTTGAGGCTGCCAAAAGTACCTGGACTGATCTAGACAGGCAACTATATGCATTAGATTTTAAGGCCAAATCCATTCTGGGCAATGCAGTTACTGAGCCTATCTTTGCTAAGATATCTGGCTGCAAAACTGCTAAAGCCATATGGGATATGCTAACTGACCAATATGATGGTGTAAGTTTAGTACAATCCCAAAAGAAGAAGAATCTCATAAGAAATTATGAGAACTTCTCTGCTGGTCAAGGAGAGTCATTAACTGATATTCATACCAGATTTCAGATCTTAATCAATGATCTTGAAAGGTATAATATCATCAAAGGACAGTTTGAAATCTGTGCAAAATTTGTTGATGTCATTCCAAACACTTTTTCTGAAGTTATCACTTCATTAATTGTAAGTGAAAAATTGGAGACATATGATCTCTCTGGCTTGTTTGGACTTCTACTAAATTTTGAAGAAACCAAAGCCAGAAAGGATCTAAATGCCAAAAGGATTGCAAAAGATCCATCTGCTGCCCTTGTTGCAACAACAAGAAAAAATAGAGAACTTTTCTCTAGAGCAGATTACCATCTTACTCTTACAGACTCAGAATCAGATGATGAAACTGAGTCTCTAGAAGCTGAAATGGCATTGCTAGCCCAAAGGTTAGAAAAAGCAAGATTCAAAGGTTCAAAAGGAAGGCCAACTTTTGATCCTAAGAAAGCTACTTGCTATAAATGTGGGCAAGTTGGTCATATTTCTTCTGACTGCAGAGTGAAGATTGCAGAATCTTCAAATTCTGATAAGTGGGAAGAAAAGGCCAAGAAGTACAAGAAAAAGTACTTCAACTCCAAGAAAATTGGAGAGAAACAACAACCAAAGAAACTAGAGAAAGCTTTGGTTGTTGAACAATGGATAGATGAAGAATCTTCATCATCTGAGGATGATGAAGATATGTGCTTAATGGCTATCACAGAGAGCCAGTTTGACAAAGATGTCAAATTTGCAGAAAAGGCATGTGTTCATCCAGATTGGGACAGAGGATCTGCTTACAATGTAAATCATTTTAAACTTTACTATAGTGATGCAGAAAAACAGAAAATGTTTGAACACATTTATGTAGATTTTTTGAAAAGACTTGAGGAAATACAAGATTTAAAAACCAAACTCAGTCAAGTTCAAAAAGATCTACAATCAAAAGTGAATGAAATAAACCAAAATAAACAGTACAAACTGGAGTTTGATGCTCAATATGACCTTCTCAAAAAGATCAAGCTGGAAAAAGAAGCTTATAAAAACAAAGCTGATCATTATGAAAGGATCTGTAAATCTTGGTGTATTTCATCACTTAAAAATGTGGACTGTTTATCCAAACAGATTCCAGCTCAGATACAAGCGGTCATAGGTGACGAGTTTGATCTTAAAAGTCACATAAATTCAGAAATAAACTCAAAACCTACTATATTTGTACCTGAGATTTTACCTCATACTTTTAGTCATACTGTGGGAGACAAAGTTATATTGACAAATGCTTTTGTTAGACCAAAAATAGTTACTAAAGAACTAGTATATGAGACAGAGCCAGACTCTAAAGACACAGACTCAGAAATCTTAGTCTGTGAAACTTCTCAATCTGAACAGCCTGAACTTATAATCACTAATGAATCTTTAAGAACTATAGAACTTGAAAAGAAAAGATTTATAAAAGGCAAAGTTAATACTCCCACAGTACCATCTTTAAAAAGACAAAAAGAGGTAAAAGGAATCAAAAATAAACAGAAAGGTTACAATGTGTTTGAACCTTCCACATCTCAGTCTGTAACTGGTCCAGACAATAATATGCCAAATGATAAATCTAAAGGCATAAAACCAGTAACAAAGGAGTTAAAAAGATCTCAGTCTGTGAGATCTAACTGTCAGTCTGGAAAAATAAATTTTCAGTCTGGCAAACTTAACTCCAAATCTGTTTGTGTTAACACTCAGTCTGACTCTCAAAAGTCAAATCTTAACAACCAGACTGAGACCATTAAGCTGCTTAGTGAAAACTTAATGAAGTTAACCACAGATTTTAAAACATTTGTTGAGTCAAAACAAGAGTTTAACAGAGGATCTAGTGTAAATAATAACCCAAAATCCAAAAGGACCATCATGTTGAACAGAAAATGTTACAACTGTGGAAATCTGGGACATGAAGGTATTAAATGCACAAAGTCCATTTTTAAACAGCCAAAGGCTGCTTTGATCAAACAAATGTCGTCTACAAACAACAAAATCAAAAATAGAGAGGTTAAAAGTCAACTTCACAGACTTAGCACCAAAACTGCTAAAGAATTGACTTTAACCAACTCTAAAGAACCCATCAAAAGATGGGTTCCCAAAAGTAACTAATTGATTTTGTTTGTCCTGTGCAGGGTAACAGCAAATGGTACCTAGACAGTGGATGCTCAAGACACATGACAGGTTCCTTGAAGAATCTGTCAGAGTTTGTAGAAGAAGAAGGACCTTCTGTCAAATATGGTGACAACTCTGTTGCCAAGATAAAAGGTTATGGTGTGGTGAAGGCTGGCAACATCAGAATAACAAAGGTGGCCTATGTTGAAGGATTAAAGCATAACCTGCTTAGTGCTAGCCAGATTTGTGATGATGATGGTGAAATCAGAATCAGAAAGAAGGCTGCTGTTATCTATAATTCCAAAGGCAAACCTATATTAGTTGCCAAAAGAGAAAGAGATATCTATCTCTTGGATCTTTCTTCTGCAGACAACAATGTAGAGACCTGTCTCTATACTCAGTCTGTGCCAAAACTAAGCTGGCTATGGCATAGGAGGTTATCCCACCTGAACTTCAAAAATATTAATCTCCTGTCAAAGAAGAAACTGGTTAGAGGTCTGCCTGATGTTACATTTGCAAAAGACAAACTTTGTCCTGCATGTACACTAGGGAAACAGACCAAGAACCATTTTCCATCCAAATTGTTAGCTACAATTGAACAACCACTGCATATGCTCCATATGGATCTGTTTGGACCCATGAGCATTAGCAGTTTGGGTGGAAAGAAGTATACACTTGTGGTTGTGGATGAATACACAAGGTATACTTGGGTCATCTTTCTTAAAGCTAAAAGTGATGCTCCTGAAGAGATTATTAATCTAATCAAGAGAGAAGAATTGCAGAAAGATGCACCTGTCAAGCAACTCAGGAGTGACCATAGTACAGAATTTAAGAATTCTACTCTCATTGAATTCTGTACTGACAAAGGCATTATTCAAAACTTTGCCTCTGTCAGAACTCCTCAACAAAATGGTGTTGCTGAGAGAAGAAATCGTACACTCATAGAAGCTGCAAGAACCATGTTATGCCATGGTCAAATGAAGGTTTATTTTTGGGCAGAGGCAATTAACACTGCCTGTTATACCCAAAATAGATCTATTTTGGTCAAAAGGCATGGCAAAACTGCATATGAGTTGTATCATAAGAAGGTTCCAACCATCCATTACTTTCAGACCTTTGGAAGTAAATGCTACATTCTCAATCAAAGAGATCAGTTAGCAAAGATGGAACCTAAATCTGATGAAGGAATTTTTGTTGGCTATTCATCTATCTCAAAGGCCTACAGAGTTTACAACAACAGAAGGAATAAAATTGAAGAAACCATCAATGTCACCTTTGATGCTTCCTCTGCTAATGATGAACATGTTTCTTAGTCTGATGTTCATTTGTTAGAAGATTTATCTGTTGTGGGATCTGAATCTCAAATCCCAGTTGTTGTTAATCAACAACAGGACTCTGAAAGTGATAATGAAGATGATCAACCTGCTCATTCTATGACAATACCTTCATCAACAGAAGATGAATCTGTGTCCAGAGATTCAAACTCTTCTGATACATGTGTTCAGTCTGATAGTTTTCAGTCTGTGAACTCTACAGACTCTGACTTGCCCTGTGTAGAAGATGATGCAGAACTCAGTCCTGCTATTCTTCCACCAAATGAGAATGATTTACCATCAAATGATGAATCACTTCAAGGAGTCAAAGAACACAAGTATCATCCAATTACAGAAATAATTGGAGATTATGTTTCTGGTGTACAAACAAGAGCTAAAGTGTCAAACTTATCTACTGCAAATTTCTGTTTCTACACAAACTTCCTGTTAATCATTGAACCAAAGAAAGCTGAAGAAGCCTTGAAAGATGATGATTGGGTTGAAGCAATGCAGGAAGAGTTAACAGAATTTGACAGAAACAATGTTTGGACCCTAGTTCCTGCTCCAAAAGGGAAAACAATTATTGGAACAAAATGGGTTTACAGAAACAAAATGGACAAGGATGGAGTGATAATCAGAAACAAGGCAAGGCTAGTTGCACAAGGCTACAAGCAGGAAGAAGGCATTGATTATGATGAAACATTTGCCCCTGTAGCCAGAATTGAAGCAATAAGGTTATTCTTGGCATATGCTGCATTCAAGGACTTCAAAGTCTATCAAATGGATGTCAAGAGTGCATTTCTGAATGGCAACTTACAAGAGGAAGTCTATGTGAAACAACCTCCAGGTTTTGTAAGTTCCACTTTTCAAAATCATGTCTATAAATTGCAGAAAGCACTATATGGGCTAAAACAAGCTCCAAGAGCTTGGTATGACACCTTATCATCCTATCTTCTTAGTAATGACTTTACTAGAGGATCAATTGATAAAACTTTGTTCTTTAAAAGGAACAAGGCAGATGTCATACTAGTCCAAATCTATGTTGATGATATTATATTTGGGTCTACTGATGAAAAATTGTGTAAATGGTTTTCAAACTTAATGTCAAAACAGTATCAAATGAGTATGATGGGTGAATTAACATACTTTCTTGGTCTACAAGTACATCAGAAACCTGATGGTATCTTTATCAACCAAGGTAAATATGTCAATGACCTACTTACTAAATATTCTTTAAAGGACTGTTCAATTATGAAAACACCAATGAGCACTGCAGATAAGTTGGATAAGGATCAGTCTGGCAAGTCAGTCTGTCAAACCACTTATAGAGGTATGATAGGATCTCTACTATACCTCACTGCAAGTAGACCAGATATCATGTTCTCAACATGTTTGTGTGCTAGATATCAATCTGAACCTAAAGAATCGCATCTAAAAGCTGTAAAAAGGATTTTTAGGTACCTAAAAGGTACTCCTAACCTGGGTCTTTGGTATCCCAAAGACTCTGGTTTTGATCTAATTGGATATACAGATGCAGATTATGCAGGTTGTAAATTAGACAGGAAAAGCACTTCTGGTGGATGTCAACTGCTAGGTGGCAAACTAGTCAGTTGGTCAAGCAAGAAACAGAATTCTGTTGCTACATCCACTGCAGAAGCTGAATATGTGGCTGCTGGTAGTTGCTGTGCTCAATTGCTATGGATGCAACATCAACTAGCAGACTATGATTTGGTGTTTACAAAAACTCCAATCATGTGTGATAACCAAAGTGCCATTGCCATCACTGAGAATCCTGTGTTTCACTCCAGGACAAAGCATATTGAGATCAGACATCACTTTATCAGAGATTGTGCTGAGAAAGGTAAAGTGATTCTCAAATATGTGCCAACAAATGACCAACTAGCAGATATCTTTACTAAACCTCTTAATGAAGATAGATTTTTGTATCTGCTTGGTCAACTAGGAATGCTCAACCCCTAGTAAAAACTTGAATCTCTATGATTCAATTCTCAGTCTGTGTCTGCTTTTCAATCTGTATAACTGTATTCTCAGCTACATACAATCAAAAAGCACAGACAAAGAGATGTTTTTGTACATACTTTCTAAGAAAATACCAAAAAGATTTTATACCTTCTGTTATTTTCTCTCAGTCTGACTGATTATATGTTTCAGTCTGTGTAACTTCTTCCAGATTAGCTACACAGACTGACCATATTCATTCAGACTAGAACCTCTATTTTTGTGCTTTATTAATTCATACGGGTAGTATTTTAGTACTATTAGTATTAATACTGCTAGTTACTTTTAGTACTGCTGGTTAATACTGATAAGACTTTTTAACACTGCCCCCATGAATTCGTATTTTAGCACTGCTGGTAAAGATTGGTACAATTAACACTGTTAATGTAGCAAGTTACTACTGTTAGTTAATTTTAGTACTGCTCTTGCAAGTTACTACTGTTAGTTAATTTTAGTACTGCCTTCTCAAGTTAGTACTGTTAGCTATATCAATCCATTACCACTGCTAGCAATAGTTTTTAAAATTCTGTTATTTTCTCAGTCTGTCTGTTATATGGCTTAGTCTGTGTGACGTCATCCAGACTCACTACACAGACTGACCATATACACTCAGACTGAGCTCATCTTATTTTTTTTATTTTATTTTATTTTTATATTTTTTCTTTCTTTAATAAAAATAAATAAACAACAATATCTCTGCATTTAATGCTAAAACCATTTTTATGGTAATAATCATTAAAAGTTTTGGCGCTTGTTGTCTATTTATCTGCTCAATACAAAAAGTGCACGTGCCTCAGCGCTACTGTTGCAGAAACAGGGATAAACCGTCCAAATGGGTCCCATTTAACGGAAATTTAATTTCTACAAATACCCATTTATGTTTTCTCCCTTACTTCTTCATTCGTACTTGCACACCAAAAACAAACAGAGTTTATAAACCCTAAATTGCTCAACCATTTTCAAACTCAATTTCTAAAATCTCTTCAATGGCTGATCAATGGGTTTACACGGAACCTGCCAACATCGCTGCGGCTAAACCCTTCAAACAAGGGAAACAGGTAAAACTCTGTATCAACAATCAAGTAGCTACCATTTCCATCCCTGATTCGAAAAAGAATAAAGGGTTTGAGGAACTAACTGCTTTTATGTCTGCTCATCCATTAAGGGGAGCATTCTTTAACACAGTTCCTCAAATATACCCACAATTTCTAATGGAATGGTGGTATACTTGCTCCTCAAATAGTACCAATACTGCAATTACTGGTACTATTGATCATGGTAAACGGGCAGTTACCATTGATCAGGAGTTAATTAGGAATGTCTTAGACCTGCCTTTGGGAAATAATTTTGAACCTATTCCAACCAAAGAAGCAGCAAGGGCTTCTCTTCCTTTGGTTGGATATACCAAAGAAAAAGGCACAATTTTGATGTCATGATTCAACCCCAAATGGAAATTTTTAATTTCTGGCATCATTAGGAGTCTAGGAGGTAAATCTGGTAGCACAGGGGAGCTAAATGAGTTTGAAACTCAGCTGTTGAGCTCATTCATCACTGGTTTAAACATCAACTTTGCAGAGTTGTATTTTCAAGAAATTTTAAAACTGGTGAATGAGTCAAACAGAATTTTTAATGTACCTTTTATAAGGCTACTCTCCCTGTGCATCCAATCCAGGTTAACTGGGTCTGTATATATGTCCTTTAATAATAAAGTGGCAGATATACCTGTTCCCATGCTCACATATAAAGTGTTTAACCATCCGGTTCCACTTTCTGGAGCACCTATCACTGCTGCTATGCAGCACTGGATTGATCACCCATATGTTGCTTCTGCATCCATGGAGGGTGATGATTCAAGTGATAGTATGGGTAATAAGACCCAGGCTGCTGAAGATCGTGTGGCTGAAGCAGAGCACACAGACTCCGGGGATACAGACTCAACTCAGTCTGTGCACTTGGAGTCAGACTCAAACATTCCTGAGTCTGTTCCATCTTCAACAGAAGATGCAGGTAGTACTTCTTCTTCTTCTGAGGACATGGATACAGATCAACCTTCTTATCCTAGCCCATCCTCACCCACAAAAGAGAGTCACAAACAAACCAACCCAGATGAGTCACCACTCACTCTGGAGGAATCACCAGACTCAACCCCCAAAAGTATAGCACAAATGGAATCATCATCCATGGAACTGGATGTCAACAGAACACCTTCCAGTGCTGTAGACCATTCCATTACAGCTCTGCTAGAGTCTGTGGTGCCAATGGCTACCCAACTGACCCAACCTACACCTAGTTTAGTCAGCTTGGATACCCACATTGCTGCTGCTACACTGACCCCTGTAGTAAGCATTGAAGAAGATGCTCCAATCCTGAGCACTACCAACCCCCTCTTTACCCCACTCACAATGGCTGGACCCATATTGACCACTAGTCCTGCACTAGTTCACACTCCGGTGAGTCTTTTCTTACACCCCTCTGCACAGATTGCCAATGCCCCAGTCATGTCACAGACTGAGGTACAGATCTCCTCTTCTTTGCTCCATGATCTACCATCTTATCACCAGATGGTTAGTGAGGGCATACAAACTTCAACATCAGTTGCCAGTGATACTGCTCCATTACACCAGGAACTGTTTGAGGCAACAGGTGCAACACAATCATTTCCCCGTGATATCTTATCCTATCACCGGATTAGATCTGAGGGAACAACTACACCACTCAATGCCTATGATCGCTTTTCCATGCACAGGATACAGAGTGAGGCAAAGAGTGCAACACCAAAAGATTCCAGTGATCTTGCTCAGTTTCAACTTGAGTCAAGTGAGGAATACGTACCATCACCCACTTCTAACCCCTCCAACCAGACCCAGTCTGTGCCTTCTAGTACACTTATCGATGTGCTTTCTGCCATCAACAGGTTGTCTGAATGGGTACAGACTGAGTTCAATAATAATAAGAAAGAGCTAGAGAAGATGAAGCATCTAGTCTCTACTATGGTGGATAAAGTGGATATGCTGTAGGAAAAGGTATCCAATAGGTTAGATGAAATGCAGACCACCCTCTCAAACTTGGTAGATGATGTCAAAAAGGGGGAGAAGATGAAGCATGGGTCTGCAGAAGCTAAAACCTCAAAAGATAAAGATTTAAATAATAAATCCTTAGATTTAGGGGGAGATAGCAGTGAGGGAGATGATGGAGATGATGGACCCGAAGGTACTAGGGTGAAGTCTCAGACTAAAGCTCAATCTGTGCCACAGACTGAAGATATGAGTGCACAGATTGAGGGGGAGCAAGAGAGATTGCAGTCAGGTGAACATACTGAGATGGTTGCACAGACTCAGGGGGAGTCATCCATTGTCTTACACATAGACCCAATTGCAACTATCTCAGCCCAAGGTCAGATGGAGTTGAAGAGACCAAGGGAAGAAGATGAAGATGTTCAACCACTGCAGATCAAAAGAGCCAGAAAGACAAAAAGAATGGCCAGGAGGATTCCTGAAAGGGATATCTTTGATTCCCAACCAAAAATGAAGGGGATCAAAACCTGGGACCAGTTCTTAAAGCTGGCTGAAGAACAGGACACTGATGGTGAAGATGATGATGCCATCAATCCTAACTGCAGTTCTGAGTCTGAAGTTTTCAGAAGATCAGATGATGATGAAGATGATGCTACCTTTGGAGGTGTAGGTGAAGGAGCCTCAAAAGTCAAGACTGGAGAGTCTCAGTCTGTGCCTTCTGAACCTGCACAAACTGAGACACAGCATCAATCACAGACTCAGAGCTCAGAGCAACCAGCAGCAAGCACTGATGTTCTAATTATCAGTGCTGAAGCCATTCAAGCTGAAGCCTATCCTGCTAGACCAACCACATCAACCAGAACACTGCCTCCAGGTAGAAGTGAGATTGAAGACAGAATGAAATGGAGAAGTGCTCATCTGATAAGCACTTATCCTGGGTCAAGCTCTACCATGGAAGAAGTAATGGATAAGGGTAAGGGCAAGGAGATTGCCTTATCCAAGCAGGAAAGGTTAAGCAAGATCAAGAAGATGGTGGATGATCATGCTGCTGGCACAAGAAATCCTGAACTGACAAATCTACAGGATGAACTCTTGCAACTAGAAGCTACTGCTCAAGGTATGACCTTAACCGAATACTTAAATGTATTATCAATTGAAGAGCAGAAGCTGAAGGAAGCAAGATTTGTTGACATGCTCTCCAAAGAGTTAGAAGATGAAAGTTGTTCACAGACTCAGATCAGAATGAGTCAAGTTGAGCAACAAATCAAAGAAGATGAAGAGCTGTCAATAAGATTACAGAAGATAGAGAGCCTGAAACCAAAGCTACAAGCCACTTTCCAAAAGTCAAAGCTCAAGCAGAAGATCAGAGAATGTCATCTGAACAAGATTGGACAGAAATTAAAGCTGGAGCTGACTTTGACCAAGAGCAAGAAGATGGTATGGGTGGATGAACTGTACACTCTAGGGCTTAAGGAATGGCAATCTATTGCCAATCTTTTGAAGAGTGCAGCTGACAAGGATCAGAAGAAAGAAGTTCTGGATGAGCTATCTTACCTGATTGAGCTAGTTCTAAGTCTGGGGCTCATCTCAGAAGAAGAGTACAAGTTGTTTTGCATAGCAAACAATTTTGTAATCAAGAAGAAGTCAGCTGGGTTATCCACAGAGAATGAGCAGAGAAGGGAGCATCCTCTACCCAAAGGTATTATTTTCATAGATAGATCTTATGTACAGACTAACAACATTGAAGGTCTGTGCTATAGAGATATCAATGGGATAGAGTGCTTCCAGGATCAAAATGGACTATATAGAGAGTCTCTGCTACACTGCATTGCCCTGCTGAAGGAATGCAAACATTCTCAAGCCAGACCATTCAGAAGAAGACTGATCAGCTGGTTATTCAACAATCTTTCCCAACTCAGGATGATGATTGGACTTGAAGATATCTGCAAGAAGATCATCCTAGAGTATCAAGAATTTGAAGACAAATCTGATAAGGAAATGGAAGAACTGTTGAAGAGGAAAGTGGAAAAGATGAAAGAGATCAGGGCTCAGAGAAAGGATTGAAGATTGTTAGATTTTTGATTTACAATCTTATGTAATAATTGTAATATTTTTGTGAACTAACTGTGATTCTGACTTTATATATATATAAGTCTTGATCCATATGTTATGATTCACCTTAGTATTTATTATTTCTCTATTATCTTTTGTAAATAGATTTTGACATCATCAGATAGGGGGAGATTGTTGGAAAAAACAATGATCAAACCTAAGTTATAAATCTGAAGAGTCAAAATCTAACTTAGTTGTATTCAGGAAACTTAGTGAAATTCCTGAGTCTGTGTTCCTGAGTCTGTGCTACACAGACTGAAGAATTGTTTCTGAGTCTGTGCTGCACAGACTGAAGAAATTCCACAGACTGAAAGCCGTGCTCTACTTGAAGACTTATGGATTCATCATCTGAAGAATGAAGATTGAAGACAAAAGACTTCACAGACTGAAGATCACAGACTGATGATCACAAATTGAAGATCACAGACTAAGAGCACAGACTGAAGAGCACAGATTGAAGAATGAAAGTACAAGTGTACAGAAGATATTCTTCTTTCCTTAGGCTAGATACAACTGATAAGATGTTTGAGAAAGGTCAAACATCTAACAAAGGTTTTCTTCTCAGCAAAGAAACCTTTTACCTTTTTGCTTTTTCTGTTTCCAAGAAAAGCAAAAAGGGTGGCGTGCAAAGTTGCCCAAGATGCATCTGTTATCCCTTGGACAATTATGCAAGCTGGATAATATAGAGTTACACCCAACTCTATAAATAGCAGTTCAAAAAGCACTGCTATATATCCAAGAAATTCAAGAGAATTAGTATACTAGACCTTTGAGCTTAGGCTAAAGCATTACCACACTTACTGTGAAGTTTGTAGTGATAACTGTATCTTTGTATACTACTTGGATCGTATTCAAACCATCTGTGTGGGTTTGAATACCTTGTCATCTTTGTGAGACAAACAATTTATTGTGAATAATACTTTGATCCATAATAAACTCTGTGTTAAAATTAATCTTGTTTTCCGCCTAGATTAATTTAAACTTGTTTGATATAAAACTTGGATATAAACTAACACGTTGAGATAACTGTTATTTAATCTGTATCTAAGTTTTGGGAACCTTGTGACCCAACATTTATGATTATAAATTAAATTATCATCTTTCCTCCAATGAACGTGGTTAAAACCTTTATGACAAGGAGTTGCGAACCTTGATCAAACGGGAATTACCTATCTATGTTTTCTTAAAAGCATGGTCTGATTTTGTAACTGTGAAAATACTGTTTAAACCTATCGTATAATACATCGTGAATAAATCAGGGATTTATTTGGGTCTTAAAAATATAAAGTGAACGGGTTGTTTAATTATCATAGATAGTTGAACTGTAATACAAACATAGGAATATTTATTCTTGAGTGACCGAAAAGTATGTGGCACCGGAAAGACTGTAAAGCGGCTGAATACTTGGTATAACGTTGGAACCACTTCTTGGTGTAGTACAAATACGTGAAAGCCACGGAAAAGTCAAAGGTTGAAGATTGTGCCGCATCCTGGTTATTTACCAGCTCTAGAATAAACTACTGTCATTAGTGTAAGGTTAACAGCCATCAAAATCCTATCTTGCTCTTAAATGCCTTGCCTAAGCTTAGATGCCCCCGTAGTGTTAAGAAAGGTCAGAAGATAAATTGCGGTCTGCTGCCTCATTCCTGCACCCCGAATATATATATCCAAAGAGGGTCACTTGATCTCTTAAGAGATGGTGAGGGGGGGTTTAAAGCAGCCTGATCTGATCAGAATTCAAGATAACCTAGTACTCAGTGACATAATGTTCGGGTATCCAAATAGTAGGGTGTTAGTGTTTACACTACAAACATTTAAGATAGGTAAGATACAAATACTTAGAGAAATTTTCATACTATAACCCTTAAAGGCATCATCCTACGTATGAGCTAACGAAATCACAACAGGCACTCCTATCCTTATTGATTTAAACCTATCATCTTTATTTACTGTTTGTTTAATATAGTTTAATTTCGGACCTAAGAAAAACCCCCAATCAAACCATTTTTAAAACCCATCACCAAATTGAGTTGTTCTTCCCGATACATTTGTTTCACAATACGATTAGCCTCAAAAAACGATCCTAGGTCATACTTCTGCCATCATTCTAGTAAAATTTAGGTCCCCAACATTTATAAATTTAAAAACTTACACCGGTGTCCTCACTAGCGGACGGTCCGACGACAGGATAAAACCTGACGACCGTCGGTGGCGCATTAAGCATATTAACTTCGTCAATACAAATCTCAAAAAATAAAAGATGCAATTTAATAAATGTGGATCATAATCGATGCTATGATTGTTAAGATTTCTTGATAAATTCTTTTTGTAAGCTAACATCAATTGATGAATATTATATCCAAAATCGTTAATATTAATCGCGATGAATGTTAGTTAAACTTTCATTGTGATGAATGCTAAAATTTAAAATATTTGTCAAAAAATGTTATGTTTTAACATTCTCGTGAATAATGTTAGTTAACATTAATTATTATGAATGTTAATAATTTATTATATATATATATATATATATATATATATATATATATATATATATATATATATATATATATATAGACTATAAAATAAAATATAGATGAAAAGGTGAATATGTAAAATATATGAACGTAGCTTGTGCTAGTATTTTATATGTAAAAATGAGATGTAATATAACAAATTAAGTTTTTTTTTTCTTCTTATTTTTTTAGGATTAATGCACTGTAGGGTTACTATACTTTTCAAATAAATTTATTTGGGTAATTGTACTGTTTTTGCATTTATTCAGAGTACTAAAAACTTTATACATTTAAGTTACTATACTATATAAATTATTCATTTATTTCATTATATTCTTTTTTGTTCATTTAGGCAACAAAACTTAAATAATATAATATTCAAATTATTAAAATTTTTCAAAATAGCATTTTTAAAAAGATTAGTATAAGCTTCGTGCATATATAGATTACTTGTGGTTGTGTATAAATATTTTTCAACTTTATATCAAGTATTTTAATTAATGGAGGTGGTTAAATATTTGAATATTATGCGTATGTAGAGTTGTAAACGAATTCAAATGATGTTTGTAAATGAATAAATGAATAAATGAGGGACCATGAACGTTTAAAACGAAATGAAATTTTTGTTATTGTCCGGTCATAAAAAAATAAATTCGTTGATGTTCATTTATTAAGTCGACAAACAAAAACCAACATAAATGAACAAATATAAACGAACAAACATCATTTGATTTCGTTTGGTTCGTCTACTACTTTACACATACACACAATGTTCAAATATTTTGCCACCAACATTAATTAAATTACTTAGTTTAAAGTTGAAAAATATTTATACACAATCATAATTAACACACATATTTTTGAAGTGTATAATGATATTTTTTCTATTAGAAAATTAAGAAAATAAAGATATTAATTTTCATTTTTCATTTTATTTTTTGTTATGACATGTGGCAATTCTTGAAAAGCTTATGTGTTTTAATTTTTATGCAATGTGTTGTTTTTATATAGAACGATAAGTAAGATAAGATATAGATTTAATATTAATATTTATTTAATTACTATTTACTATTAAATATATGACAATTACAGACAACTTTACCACCTCAAAATAATGTGGACAAGCACTATCGAAACTATTTTAATTATAATTTATAGTAACGAAGTCAGAAAAATTCCAATTTGTTAGAAAAGAAGTTAAGATTACATCAAGCTTAATTAGTCGTCGAAACACACACGTTGTATGCTGATTTGGTCTTTGTCAAATATATCAGTTGCTTCAACAAACAATATTCTAGCAACAATTGTACAAAAATGTATATAGGAACGACGATTTCTAGGGACTAAATAATAACATAATCAAAAGTGTACTAATAATAAATTAAAATTAAAATTATTAAAATGGTGGAAGATCCGTGGGGAAGACTTCATTTGAGGAGAAGGATGCATTTTAAAACAAATTTTTTGTGATATACGTATTTTAATAACACTGTATTTTATACATGTAAATTTCACTGCATTTTAATCTTTACAATTTTATTCTAAAATGTATTATTCTCTTTCTCCTCGAATAAGACATTATCCTTCGAACCTCACTCTATTAATTAAAATATACCAATTAAAAATGTATTTAAAATTGAAAATATAATAATTAGTAGGTTTTATATACAGCCACAAGCCATTTTCATTGATCAAGACTTGTCAAAGTTTACTTTCTGAATTCTAGCAGACATTTGACATTAATTCCATTCCAAATGCAATATAACGACTCGGTTTTTGTTGGACATTGACATTAATCACAAAGACCTAGCTAGCACTTCATAAATTATCACATTAAACATATAAATTATCACATTATATCTGGATGGCTGCCACTTGCAACGAAAATCGAGATACATTCTAACAACAGTGCATGTTACACTAATAAAATTTACCTGCATTTTATCCCTACAAGTTTATCCTAAAATGCAGCAAATTCGATACGCCCTCCTTCCCTTCATTTGAAGCTTTTCCATCAGAACCTTACCTACCATATCTCTAAACCTGGTTGCCAGTTGCAATAAAATTTCGGTACGCCTCTCCTTCCACACATTTGAAACTTTCCCATCAGAACCTTTCCTAGCATATCTCTAAAGATGGTTGACAGTTGCAATAAAATCGAAATACAAGGTGACCAATTTAGCCATCTTCAATATTCCATTTTGCATAGACCTTGTAACAAATGACGAAGATTGATAGTTGATATATCCATATCCATATTTTTATAAAAGTGATATTGATCGATTGTACTATACAATGACTAATTCAACACATGTTTTTTTTTTTTTTCTTTTCTAAATGCAGGATTCATTCAATTCAAATAATATTTTTATTTTTATTAGAATAGAATATATCACATATTGCGTGTTCGCCACAAAGATCATACCTACATAGACATATGTAATATATCACATATTGTGTGTATATGTAATATTAACAACAAATTGTAGATTAATTAATTAATTGGAGCATAAACTTACCTAAATTTAAAGATTTTACGTAAATTCCCAAACTATAATGTAAAACAATCTTCTAATTAACCCAATAAACATAATATCCCTCAACATTTTTTGTTTGAATTAAGATAGGTCGGTTAAATGTCAGTTTTGTTCTTATATTCAAGAAATGTTTAACCGAATTTATTTAATAAATAAATGATTTAGAGTAATAAATGAAGGTAAAATTATGAGTATAATAATTTTTAATAGTTATTTTTTGTAAGTGGATAATCACTTTGAGACATATATAATCAGCGATGTGGACATTTATTTTGCGACGAATTGAGTATTTTTTTTAACTAGATATAAATATACTATTTGAGAGGTAATAATAAAAAGTCAAATTTAAGAAAATTAAGAGTTTTACCATTAAAACAGAGTTTACAAAGAACAAAAAGGTTATGTATCTTGCTACATTTTACTCATATTAATTATTTTAATACCACAAAATTATAGGTATATGCATGTTCGTCCATCCTTTTGAACAGACACTTACTATTCTAACGTAAACACCACAATATTACATCATTAATGCGTAAAGTACAATATATTTATGCACATTTGTGATGTACACATGAGAAAAATGAGTGTAAAAATCAACCCCGTTTAAATACTATTATTTCTTATTTTGTTTATTTGTAGAAATCTTGTTCTTATTCTTACTAGGAATAATATGAGAGTATTTAAACATGTCATCACCAATAAAAGTTGTTTAAAAAGAATCAAGAAAAAAGCATTTACTTTTAAACTTTTTAGTGGTAAAATATAATCTAGTAAAGTATTTTCTTAGAACAATTTTTTTATGTTTGTTTAAGAAAACATAACAAATTAAAACCCCCTCTTCACACTACACACACCACCCAATATTTGCATTATCACATTCATTCAAACTCACTATATATATGAATCTAATTCCATTAATTCCTACACACAAAAACCTTCTATTTCTCCCTCTCTCTCCTACATCTTCCTTAAACACACACACACACTAAGTGTGTGTTCATGTTCATGAAAACAGATAGAGGGGTATAATAGGAATGAATAAAATGATGAACAGTTTATTGGTTCTAATAATAATTCAGATTTTGGGTGTATTTGTGGTGGTTTATGGAGATGTTGGGCTGGTGAATCCATCCAAGTTGAAAATGTTTGTGGATGAAATTCCAGATATGCCCAGAATCAAAGGCTATCATCTTGTTAATGGAGTTAAACTTCCTAAAGCTCTCAAAATTACAATGTTTCAAAAGGATTGGGTATGTTTTCAAACCTTGTATATTTTTCTTCAGTTACTATAATGCATTGTTTGTTTGTACTTGGTGCCTTATTGTTTGTACTACTATATATACCTTTTTTTGTATTATAATCTTGCAACAACTTTCTAAATTAAATGTCTCATGTATTGAATATCAATGTGTCATCCTATTTTCCAAAAAGTTTTAAAGTGAAGCATATTATTTTTTTATATTATTATATTATAATCTATATTTGTTTTAATTACCTCATAGAATTCTTTAATTGTGGGCCTTAATTAAGCATATATAAGTTGAGTAGACATGATGGCCTTGAGTTGAAAATGTATTAGAGATAGAATTATAGAAGATTTTTGGTGGAAATAAGTTTTGAAACTTTAATTTCTCCCTATTTTTTTCACTTTAACACATTAGTACTTTTAAAGTAGCATTGTGCCCAAAAGTTCTTGCATTTGATTTACATGATAAAAAAATGTAAATATTACTTACCTTGTATATATTTATGTTTAGCATCGTCCATTTTCAGTTTCATCCAATCAAAAAATGTATAATATGTAAATATAAATTCTAATTGATTAATAACGTAATCATTTTCGTTTTATAAAACTGTATGTATTTATCTGGGAGATTATTAAATCGTGACATGGAATAATATGTAGCGCTATGTCGCTAGAAATTATTATAATCTTTGATAATATGTTTTGGTCGTCTTCTAGTTATCACTAATGTTTTAATTTTGTATGTACATTGATATGGATGTGATATTGATTTGTTATTAGAGAAAAATAATTAGCTATTTGACCTTTTATTTATGAGCTATTTAGTGCTTTTAAACTATTTAATTAATTAATTTCAAACTTTATAATCAAAACTTGAAACCAATTACTATTAATATTAATTATTTGTCCACTAGCAATAATTTCTAATTTGTTTTACTAGCATATGTTGTCCTCTAATATTAGGGCACATAAAAATTATATTGTTATGAATTACCTTTGCTAATAACGTCATATTATTTTTATTTTTACCAACTGTCTTAAAACTAGTTCAACCAAAGGTCAAAAAGCACAAACAAAAGGAAAACACATAGCAAGTATCTTTTACTACGTTATTATTTTTATTTTTATTACAAATATAACAAATAATTAATTGTATTGTAGTATTAAAGTTTAAAGATTAGTTTGGGATAAGGGTTAGGTGGCTTAAAAAGGGGCCCCTTTTTATTTTTTTATTATTATTGTTTAGATTCGATACATAATTTATAAACTGCATTACAAACGTGCATTATAATAATATTGCATTTTATTCAATTCTATCTGTATAATAATTTTGATTACATTTTACCCTTTGAACAGGATCTTTAAATATTATTTATACTTTATATTAAAATGATTGTTATTATGATCACTTGGGAATACTCACTGTTTTTGGGTGACTTACAACTCATATTATATCCCTCTGCAAGACAAAGACAATTTATGTTTTTTTTATCTTGCCCCACTTTTGTCCTTTTAAACTACTTTTATTATTTAAAGCCTTTTTTGTGATTCTTTATTCATTAACAAACAAACACTCACTAACATACCCTTATTCTCAATCTATAGACTTAGTTGCTTTTATCAAATACTATCATTCGAAAAGTTATATATTTGTAGTTTATTAATATAAAAACTGGCATTTTCCAAGCAATTAAAGAAACTTTCATCCATTTGTGCATTTTTGGTCCATTAGTTAAAAACAACGTTCAATACCCATTTTAAAAATACTTGGATCATAAAGAGAGCTAATTACTAAAGGGTATTTGGACCACCCACTAGAGCCGCTTCATATTTCATTGGAGCACGACCGAACCCCCACAAGTTTAACATCGCCTGGCAAATCACCTCCATCACATATACCACAAAGTCCGAGCCGGAACTCGCACCGGATTAAGCCTTAACATTGTGGGTTATGCGCTTCATTGGTGGTAGGTACATTTATGATAAATAATACTCATAACAGGTTTCAAAGCCATGACCCGAAGGAAGTCATGAATTGCACTTACCGCTAGACTATTTAGTCATTGGTGAGCTAATTACTATAACCACAAACGAAGAAAAAAATAGTCAAAGATGTGTAGCTCAATTGATAACGGGATCAAGCCAAGACATCCCATAGACACAACCATTAAGTGGATTAAATATTCAAATATTCAAGTATGCCCTATGTTATGGATAGCTAGTGAATTATGAACCGGTTCTGAATTGTTGTAATCCATCTTTTGTCACAGACAACCACAAAAATATAATATTATTCTAAAACATACCTAAACAATGTTTTTTAAACAACTTACACTTCGATGTGATTGTTGCACTAAAACTATCATTAATATATAAATCAATTTATTCTGTTCTCATCTGAATATTATAACTAAAAATTGTATCAAAAAGGTATTTTTAATGGATCAGATAATATTTATTACGTTGTATTTATTGTTTCATAAGTATGAGATCATGTGAATCTAAATGTCCGATGACCTAACTTTTTACATAATTTATGGAGTTGTTTAATCATATATAGTCACTTATAATAGACCATTGTTGCTAATTAGTGTGACTATAGAAAATTAGCATCTTCATTTAGTTAGCATGTCATGTTACATCATATGATACATCATACATCATATATCATACATCATACATGCATATAACTCATGAGTTAACTCATAGTCATCTAAAGTAACATAAACGTTATTGTTATGGTACATCACAAACTTTGTTAGGTTCGTATAGTTCTGTCTACTCTCTCTACTAGACCTTATCATTTTGAATTTTAAATTTTAAATTTTTGTGGGTAAAGATCATATTGTGTTGTGAGATGGGATCATTAAAGTACAACAATTATTTAAATTATAGGAGAACCAATGAGATTATGTCATGCGTACAAAAACCCATTTACCCCATCTTTTTTAAAATTAACTATCTCGCAAACGGCAAGTCGAAAAATTATAAAAATTGCACCATAAAATTCAGCGTTTTCTCCTCTTCGATTAGACATCTAAATAGATATACTTTCGAAGATTTTTTTTTCGAGTTTTAAAATTAATCTTTTTTTCCGACAAGTTTAGGGTTTTTTTTGAAAAAACCCTAAACTCTAAACTCAAAACCCAAAACCCTAAACCTTAAACCCTAAACGCTTTACAAAACCCTAAACTCTAAATCCTACTAAAATTTAAACCCTAAACCCCGAACCCTGCTAAATTCTAAACTCTAAACCCTAAATCCTAAACCCTGTTAAACCTTAAACCCTAAACCCTAACCGTAACTCTAAATCAAATGTACGACCAAACACTAACACATGTGTTAGTAGTTTGTAAAGCCCACCGAAAAATGAAAAAAAAAACTCGTCGAAAGTATACCTTGTGATATGTCTAATTGAAAAGGAGAAAATGATGAATTTTATGGTGCAATTTTCATAATTTTTCGATTTTCCGTTTATAAGATAATTAATTTTTAAGATCTTGAGGGTAAATGAATTTTTATACACATGGTATATTTTCCTTAGTACTTTCATTCTTTGAAAATATAGTACTTTCGTTCTTTGAAAATATGTTGTATTCTGATGATCTTTCTCATTGTGTCGTATACAAATTAAAAATTTGTTGACTCAATTAAAAAATTATTTGTTAATGATATGTTAGATCAAACATGTCGGATTAATTAGATGTTTATGCCTAAATTTCAATGTATCTTTAAAGTGTGTCTAGATAAAATAGCTAATCTATGCAAACGAAAATTTCCTTTTCATTTACAGAAATTTCACAAGGATCTCCCACCAACTAAAGTATTTGCATTCGGCGAGACGCAACACACCGCAACAGTTCCTGGTCCTACAATCGAAGCCGTCCACGGTGTCACCACTCGTGTGAGGTGGCAAAATCGTCTCCCTTCACAACACATCCTTCCGTGGGACCCCACAATCCCAACGGCTATCCCTCGTACAAAAATGGGTATTCCTACAGTAACTCACCTTCATGGTGGGATTGTTGAACCCGAAAGTGACGGTAACTCACTATCATGGTTTACGTCCGGATTTCAAGAGCGGGGGCCCTCTTGGTCTAAAAAGACGTATCATTATCATAATATGCAACAACCCGGCAACTTATATTACCATGACCATGCCATGGGATTGACTAGAGTCAACCTTCTTGCCGGTCTGTTTGGGGCCTACATTATACGTGATCAACACGTAGAGGCCCCACTTGGACTACCTTCTGGGGATGAATATGATCGGCCATTGGTCGTTTTTGATCGTAGCTTTCGAATTAATGGATCGATTTACATGGATCCCATAGGAAACAATCCAAAGATACATCCACAATGGCAACCTGAGTATTTCGGTGATGTCATCGTTGTTAACGGAAAAGCATGGCCATACATGAACGTACGCCGGAGAAAGTACCGGTTTCGTATCATTAATGCTAGTAATGCTAGGTTTTTTAAGTTCCTTTTCGGAAACGGTTTAAGATTCATTCATGTGGGGTCTGATTCGGTGTACAGTGAGGAATCGGTATTGGTGAAAGAGATACTTTTGGGTCCCTCTGAGATAACTGACGTGGTTGTTGACTTTTCAAAGTCAAAAACCGATTCGGCTATTTTACACAATGGGGCAGCCTATCCTTATCCGGGTGGAGACCCGGTCAACGAAAACAATGGTATAGTCATGAAATTCATCATTAGTCGTCAGCGTGAATTCGACTCATCACGTGTACCTAAAACGTTGGTCAAATATCCTACGCCGAATCTATCACAAGTGGCAAAAACTCGTTACATTGCTATGTACGAGTACACAAGCCCAATCGATGAGCCAACTCATCTTTATATCAATGCAAAGTCATATGAAGATCCGGTGACCGAGAAACCCAAAGTGGGGACCACAGAGATTTGGAACGTGATAAATTTAACGGAGGATAATCACCCGTTGCATATCCATCTTGCACTTTTCAAAGTGTTGGATCAAACAAATATAACCGATATAGACACATTTAGAACGTGTATGACGAAATATAACAATGCTGAAAAATGTGAGATTGAAAAACACACTCGTGGGTCAAAAATGAGTGTGAAACCGTACGAAAAAGGCTGGAAGAATGTGTATAAGATGCAACCGGGACATGTTACGAAGATTGTTGTGAAGTTTGCTTACTTACATACAAATGCGTCGTACCCGTTCGATGCAACTGCAGAGCCTGGATATGTCTACCATTGCCATGTAAGTTAATTTCTTATCAAAAAACGTTTATATTTTCGTCAAAAACATGATTTTTTTGATGTTACGGCAATTGGTTTTGTTACATATAGTTTGAGAACAATGTTTATGTGTGTTATTTCTTATTATTGCAGATATTGGATCATGAAGATAATGTGATGATGAGGCCTTTGAAATTAGTCAAATGATTATTGGAGCTTCCAAGAGGCTTATAGATTTGTGGATATTGACAAATGTGGATGACATGAAAAAATAATACTTGCATATTGATATGAATCTGCTTTTAGGTTTTTTATTTTTTTTTATTTTTTTTTATTTTTGAGAGGTAATTATGTGAATTTAGTTAAGTGAAAAAAATGTTTGAGTGATAAAAAAGTTTTTTTGTTTTTCACTTTATGAATTATGAATTATGAGGACTTTTCTCTGGCAGTCAGGTTCTTGATAAATCCAATACAATCTAGGTTGGGCAAGGCCCAAGGCCCAAGGGTATTCATATTTGCGGCCCAATGGTATTCACAGGTGTTCATCTTTTAACATAAATATATCTCATACAAGTTGCAACAAATTTATAATGATAATGTTATGATTTCTGAGTGATTGATTGCTAAAAACGTTATAAAAACTTAAATGGTCCTTAATAATTTATGATGTCACACTTTTTATCACGTAATTTACCAAACATAGACTCAGTTTAGCACAATTCTTGCAACATCTTGAAGATGTGTAATTATTGTCATCAGTCATCAGCTAGTCGTTGCAATACGCCGCATTAGCTAGCTCTATGCTTTGGCATTGACTTCGGTGGTGCTAACGAAGTGCTTGGTCATTGAGTCTTGATCATCTTCAAAACATGGTCCTTACATTTATAAGCTGACGCTTCTTCGTTTAATAAAAACAGCTAGTATATCTCTCTCAGTAATTTGAATTGACACAATTCACTAAGTTGAGATAAGATAGGCTATTTTGAGCGACTATATTTCCAGAGTAGTCAAGTTTTGTCACATTATTTCTAGTGACACACTTTATCAGAGACACGAAGATCAGTGACCTAGCTAGCAATTATGGTCTCATTTTGTGCCAACAGATTGCGAGAACTTATGCGAGGCCTTATCAAAGATAAAAAAATCGGGTCTCTACGTGACTACAAGATATAACTTGAGCTATTAGGTAATCGGGTAGAAGGATAGTCGATCATGGGTGGTCTAAATGTTGAACATGCCGTTGACAGATCAAAAATGAAATTATATCTTATTTGATGCTTTATCGGTACCTATCATTTTCTCATTTCTATTATGGATACATAAAACTCGTTCTTTCGCTAATAGAAACCATAAATTTCATACAAGATAAAAGGAATATGACCAATTTGTTGAGGCAACTAGTAGACACAATGAGGGATCAAGTTGATCCATTGAAGCAACTTGACGAAACGATCATTTTCATGTGTTATGTGCATCAATTTCTGGTTGTTTCTCGAATAAGGTAGTTCCATTTAGGCGGCTACTTGACATGATGCAAAATCACATGTACATATGAGATGTAACCTTCGAACTCTAAATTCTCCCGGACCACACCCTTTTATATCTATATATATATATATATACTAGATGCAAATCCGTACGATGTACGACAATCTCAAATTTACAATATTTAATTTTATGGTACATCAAAAGAAGATCATCTACGTCGAACTTTTTTAGAAAAGTAATAAATTTAGATATCAATTGTATTATCAATTGAATAATTTAAATACATAATACAAACATAAATAATCAAGAAGAACTACACACAACAATAATAATTAATAGATAATTATTAATAAATTAATTATTCTAAACATATCCTTGTTTAATAATAATTTGACATTTGTGATAATAACTTATGGTTATCCTAAACTATTTAAAATATAATTAATTTATTAATTTGAAAATTATAAGAAATTGGCACGTAGGATTTTATGTCAAGTGGCAAGTTATGGAGTTTTATTTTATACTCCTTTAGTGTATATATATATATATATATATATATATATATATATATATATATATATATATGTACATATGTATATAGGGTTGAGTTCTGATGAAAACAAGAAGTTTCACACATACATAAATTAAGCTTCATACATACATAAATTTACGTGAATCTAAAAATAATAAGCTTCACAGTTAAAAAATTTATAACTTTTTGTGAAGCAAAAAAATAATAATAAAGGTTCACAACAAAAACTTTTTGAAAAATAAAAAAAATATAAGGATTCACATTAAAAAAACGTATGTGAAGCGAAAAAAATAAAAGTTCACAACTAAAAAGGATTGTGAATACAAATTGAGATCGTTTTCACCATTTTTATTTTAACTCCTTGTTTTCACCAGAACCCAACCCTATATATATATGTACCAACTTCAAGACAAAAATGATAGTACGTTATCAATTTATAGCTTTTTTCCTAACAACATTACATTTTACACCTATAAAATTTTTCATCATTCTACATGTACAATTTTTTTTCTAAAATATAATAAATTCGGTATGCCTTTTCATTCCCTTATTCGAAGCATTCTCCTCTAAATCCTTAATCTAATTCAAAGGATGTTTACACGTAGGTCATTATTGAATTTAAAATTACAAAGTATACCTTGTATGCTATACAAGTACCTACGTAAATAAATACAATTGTACAAGTATACAACCAACAAACTTTTAAAAACCATGATATTCTCTCTTTCATAATATTCCCAATTTACAACTGTCATCTCTTTCTTTCACCAAATACACGCATTCTTTCCTTCTAAAATCTTTTCAATTCTTAATCATTGACTACACATTTTCTTCAATTTCATCAAATTCTCATGAGATTTTAACACCACCTTTACTCATTGCAATGGCCGACGATGATACCACCGCAATTGTTGCCGGAATTCAGTCTCTTCTTCGTTTAGTCCGAGACGTAACTCGGAGCTCCAGCACCGGATTTACCGGAAGTTTTAAGAAAGACTGTACAGATCTTTCTAGAAGAGTAGCATTATTATCTTATTTATTGGAAGAAATTAGAGATTTTGAAGGTGATTTTAGGCCGTCGGCTTCTTCTTCATCGTCGAATTGCTCGTTATCGCAGCTAGCTGCAGCTCTTAAAGCTGCTAAAAGTCTGATTTTATCTGCAGGAACCTTTGATCACAATATATCCCCTGTAAGTATACCCCTAATTCTTCAATTGGTGATCACAAATTCTGGATTCATTTTTTTGGATTTAAGTTACTGTTGTTATTGATTGAATTTTACAAAGCTTTTAGTTATGGATTGCATATATTAAATTGTGTTGTATCTAGATATATATATTTGTATATCATTATCATTATACTAGTAGAGTCGTATCAAACAAAGGGTGTGGTTAGTTGCAAAACAATGAATATGCTTTCCAAGTTCCGTTTTCGAGATATCTGAAAAACAGAAAATGCCTCCAAATATTATTTTTCCAGAAAAAATTTGATTGAAATGTTTGAACCCGTTTTTAAAATTTTCACCAGTTTTTTTTGGGATAAAAACACCTCTCCTTTTCTAGAAAAATGGAGATGCAATTAGAGGGAATTTTTTGCAAGATAAACGGACTTCTTACTGTTGCAGTTTCTAAAATTTTAAAAAAGATAAAGAAAATTAATTTACGTATTGTTTGTATTTTTAATTAAAGGATGGAGCAGCTCAGAAAATCGCGTTTCAATTTCAATGTGTGACGTGGAAATTGGAAAAAGCATTAGCCAGCTTGCCATATGACCATTTCAACATATCGGAGGAAGTGAAAGAACAAGTAAGAATTGAGAATCATTTGATTATGCTTATCTTCTTGAAATTTGGTTCTCAAATGTATCTGTTTTTGTAGGTTGATTTAGTGAGAGGCCAGTTGAAAAGAGCATCAGAACGATATGGTGGATCACAAGATATGATTAGTCTTTCTTACGGCTTATCATCTGAGTCATTGACGAAAGACTCTGATTTTATTCAGACACTCAACATTGATCATCATGAAGTCGAATCGAAAGTGGGAGACATTCAAAGTGAAATTCTTTCAGAAGATCAAGATGAAATCCTTTATCAATCTACAACTGCTTCGTCTGAGGAATCATCCCTATCGAAACCAACTGATGCAGTAAACGATACAGAGGAGAACAAGAAGGTTTGTTCGCCTGTGATTCCGGATGACTTCCTGTGCCCGATTTCATTAGAGCTCATCAGAGATCCTGTTATTGTGTCCACAGGACAGGTATGTCGAATTCAATATTATAGGAGTGTTTGGTTGTATTTTCTGAAATTGCTTACATGCTATTAAATAATCAATATGAGATAATCAGCTGTTATGAAACTGGTTGTAGGTGATACATCTTGGATGAATCTGTTAGATATTGCAATAATCTATCTGTTTGATTCATTGAGTGTTTGGCAATTCGGATTATTTAAGAAACTAATAGAGAAAATGATCAAAAAGTAACATTTTTTTCTTTGTTTGTGGGAAAATTAGACTGCTTGTGAAATAAGAGAACTAAGTTAGGTTAAGAGAATAGATAATCCTTCAGATCAGTTCTGCTGTAGCCAGTATAAAATTCATTATACAAAACTTATTATATTACTCAGAAATATAACCTGTTTTACTTGAATCTGAAAACGGACAATTGCAGTGATTAACTGTACACATGTATGGATTAAAATATTTGTATCATCTTGCAGACTTATGAGAGATTATACATACAAAGATGGATTAATGGCGGGAATACAACATGCCCAAAAACTCGTCAGAAACTTCAAAATCTCACTCTTACTCCGAACTATGTCTTGAGAAGTTTGATCACTCAATGGTGTACAAATCACAATGTTGACCACCCAAGTTTACTACTAACAAACAGAAGATTAAAAAAGAGTGATGGATCATTTCTTGATGTAAGCCAAGACATTGATCTCATTGAAGCAATTGTCCATAACCTTACAAACCACTCTATTGAAGAACGTAGAGCAGCTGCCTCTGAAATACGCTCATTATCCAAAAGAAGCACAGACAACCGAATACTCATTGCAGAAGCAGGCGCAATTCCGGTCCTTGTTGATTTATTAACATCTGAAGATACTATTACACAACAACACGCTGTGACTTCAATTCTCAACCTTTCAATATACGAAAACAACCGGGAACTCATAATGCTTGCAAATGCAGTACCTTCAATTGTACAAGTCCTTAAAACAGGAAGTATGCAAACACGAGAAAATGCAGCCGCTACCCTTTTTAGCTTATCACTTGCTGATGAAAACAAGATCATCATTGGTGCATCAGGAGCTATTCCACTTTTGGTTGATCTTCTTGAAAATGGAAGTAGAAGAGGAAAAAACGACGCTGCTACAGCTTTATTTAATCTGTGTATATATCAAGGAAACAAGGGGAAGGCGGTTAGGGCTGGGATCATTTCAGCATTACTCAGAATGTTGACTGATGTGAGTGGTTTAATGGTTGATGAAGCTTTAACCATACTTTCGATTCTTGCAAGCCATCAAGAAGCTAAAGCTGCTATGGTGAGAGCTTGCGTTATCCCTAATTTAGTTGATCATATGGCAACTGGGAATTCAAGAAATAAAGAAAATGCCACCTCGATTTTGCTTTCTTTGTGCAAAAGAGACGATGATAATCTTGGTTTTATAAGCAGACTTGGTGCGTTGCCACCATTGATGGAGCTTGCAAAGAATGGCACAGAGAGGGCAAAACGAAAGGCTAACTCGCTGTTGGGGTACCTACAAAGGTTTCAACAACAAATCGAACACGACGTGGACTGAATTATTTCTGTTACTCAATTCATTTCATTAATGAATTTTTATACATTTCTTTTCTGTTCATGAAGAAAAACAAAGAGCAGAAGCAACTTCTAGTGCTTTCTTTGTGTTCTCTTGTTGGTTCATAGTCTGCAAAGGTCATTTTATTTAATTTCATACTGTTGGTGTTTCTTTGACATCTGAGGATAACATTTGTATTTATTTAGAGATTAATTAATACCACATTTATATTTTTATACAGTTGATTGGGGTTTGACTATTATGCTTGTCAGATATATACTCTGTACATCCCAAAATCAATGTCCACAATGTATTATAATGATTGCTAAAGGTCAATCTGATGGTATACTAATTGCAAGTAGAGCATAGAAAATATGTTTTTATTCCATTCATATACATTTAAAATCTATTTGTTATGGTGATGCATCTTCATATTGGAAAAGTGGATCCCATTGAAACCATGGTAAGAATTATCAATTAAGTATTTTGATTAACTAGTCATTATTCACTAACAATCATTGAACTAACTAATCATTAACTCATTAATAGGACATTAGCTAATTATCCACATCTGTCTACATTTGAACAGCAATATACTATATCTTTATGATATAATGACCAAGTTTAAAGAAGTATTTTCACCTAACTTTCAACCTTTGGCTACTGCAAGCAAATACCAAATACCAACCCAAAAACAGAAGTAATCACTATTTGCATAACCAGAACCAGATGCTTGCGAGACCAGACCACAAAGAAAACGACCCAGCAACATGCAGACCCTATAAATCCAATCTGAGACCATTAAAAGCAAGAATTCTTCAATCCACTGCAGACACTTTCAATTCATAGCTTGCCCCAAATACTCCCATGATTCACTGAACCAGTGACATCTACTCCTCACCCGTTCTAAAGTTCTAGATTTAACCTTGCTAAACAAGTTAGGAAACAAGTGACCATCAAAATTTTATAAAAGCGATTTCTTGGGACACAAAACGTATAGGCTGCAGTCTACAGAACAGCCTTCCCAAATACATCTATGAGGATTCATTACATTACCATGACCTTCATGTGATAAGTTCCATGTTAACAAAGATGACAACCATTCGTTATATTCCATTCAAAGTTTATGAGACATAGCGTCATAGTGAAAGGAGAAAATGTACATGAACATGATTATTACATTAGATATTGTCCCTTGTGCATGCCTGAAACATTTTTCTAGGTAGAAATGATCAAATAAATAACATTGTTAATTTTTTTGCTGGGTAAAAAAGAAGTAAAGTTTGTGAGTACGATGAGGATGCTCTATGACCTTATTCCTCCAATTTGTTCTACTCTCAAGTAGAGAAAACATACAAGGAGTATGGAACAAAAATACTTGCAGATGGGAAACAATCAAACTAGATATAATACATAACTAAGCTCGTTTTGTGCGCCTTCCAACTTTGAGTGCCAGCTCTGTATCAATTTTCAGGGATATGTCAAGTGCTTTTACCGAGTGTGTCAACGCTCCACTGCATATATCAGTATAAATCATATAATAAGTTGTGATGGCATTTTTTTCACAATACCTGCCTATTACAGATTTTTTTAATCGGGGGTATACATTATCAATCTAGAACTTAAATTGACAGTAAAATGGACGAGGTTTCCCCATGCAGGTTACCGGGGGGATAGCGAGTCCTATTTTTAATTAGATGTACACAGCCTAACCGGGTTATTCCTATGACTCCGAAGATCTTTACCTAGTGAGGTTCGAACCTGAGACCTCTTGTGAAGACATCAGGACGCCTAACCCACTAGGCCACCTTGGTGATGGTTTACTTAAATTGACGCTATATTAGACTTTTATAAAGCTTTTCTAAAACCCATTCTTACCTGGATATGTATGTCACTCCTGTTTGCCCTATCTTGTGTACCGTTTCCAGGGTAACATTTCCAGAAGCCTGTTACCAAAGATCAATTTATTGTCTGTAAGACTTATGCATATTCTTTAAAGCCATTAAAGAAAAAAAAAGTATGTTTTAGAGTTTTACCTCAGTCTCGAACTTCCCATTAATCAGCTGAACAGCTTCTTTAAGCATGGATACATCGATATCTCCATCAGGTTGAGGCACAACCATATTATCCAACATTATCCTACTTAATAAAGTTTTGTTTTGGGAAGCATATTGTAGGACCTCATGTATTTCTTCAAATGTCCTAGTCTCAACCTGTTCATAGAAGCAATATTAAACCAACATAGCTTCAAAAGAAACAGTTTTAAAGATATTTTTCAGAAGTTACCTCGACACCCATTTGAAGGTTATTTTTCTCTAAATATAGGTCCACACATTTAAGGGCATTTGAAACACCTCCAGCTACGGAGATATGATTGTCTTTTATCATTACCATATCAAATAAACCCATCCTGTGATTCTGGCCTCCACCTATCAGTACCTGTTAGCAAGAAACACATTTGTTAGGAAAAAAAAACTTAGGATCTATGTGACGGTAAGGAATGCAAGGATAACAAGTGAACTACACCGCCCACTTATCCACCAAACGCAATGCTGGAGCAGTTTTCCTTGTTTCCAATATGCTTGCAGGATGAGCAGCATCTGCCATGGCCTGTAACAAATTACCCATAATTTGAACTTTGGACTTAATTCAACATAGTGCTTACGACCATTTAAAAAATAAAAGAACATTTCCATCACTATTAAGCAATGAAGCTTAAACATATATTATTATTATTATTTATTTTTTTGTGCAAAAAAAGAGAATATATTAATCACAAAAACTATACAAACTTAGAAATTCAACTCCAAGGACAAATTCCTAGGTAGTCGAACTTTCTGGGCACATGAATACAACAACTAGCCCAACAATTCTATCGCATACCTATCTAATCCAACTTTCCAACTACCCATCCTACACTAATGCCCAATTCCTTCTAAAAACCTATATACTGCATCATGATCCATATCCTTGATTGGTAAAAAACACATAACACTTGGTTTCCTTTATTTTCTCAAATTAATCACTTCATGGTGTGTAGGAAAGGTTGGAAGGTAAGGCATATGATAAGATTTAGATAGTGTGAAGCTTGTAGTATAAACTTCATGGTGTGTAGGAAAGGTTGGAAGGCTAGATTATACTGTTGCTCTGATAGCTAATGACTTCTGCTAAGGTTAAAAAGATATCAACTTCATACAGTTATAATCAACAACTAGGACAATTCGATATGCAGATCTCATAGAACAATGACGTATTTTCTTTGTTCCTGGTATATATAATAATTTATTCTCTTCTATTTTACTCTGTAATAACCTTTAGTGGACTTTGTCCTAAGTTGTTGTCTTTATTATTTGCTTGCATCTCTGTATGGTTTCTTGACCTTTTCAGCTTTAGTCTAGCTCACAGTTTTATTTTTTAATAGTTAAACGGTAACAAACAGGTAACAGTAGTCAAGAGAGCTTTTGCAGTTATCTAAACATAAACAAAATTGATGAATTAAAATATCTAAGTGGTTGATAAATACGTAGTACTCAAACACTCACAAGTCTTCTTCAGTAATGTAAACTTGGCTTTCAACATCTTAAAATCCACATGATTTACACAATTTTAAAATATCTGTGCTGGTATAAAATATTTTTCTTTCTTCTATCATTTTATTATTTTTCTGAAATTAAAAGCTATAATATACTGTTTGATAGAGACCGGAGAGTAATTAATGCTAGCAAGCTTTGTATATTTTTAGGAAATGATATCTAATCGTCAACGTAAGTGTAGCACTCCTTTGAAAATAGATAAACTACATGGAACTTTATAAAAGTTTTAAGATGCCAATACCAAACCATGAAAATAGATAACTTTCAAACATAAGTATTCACACCTTTGTGAGTGTGGCTATGCCACTCATCCTCTGCATAAAATTAAGGACTACCCTTTCGGCTACAACAATGCTGTGTGCCCTTCCTAAATATGATCAGAGATGAAACACCAACACAATTGAAAAATAAAATGAATAAAAATAATTATTAATCAACGTTCATCTAAATTTCAAAGAATTTCTTACCATACACTTTGCCAAACTTCAGTCCTTTCGTAACGTAATCTCCGTCCTTCTTATACCATTCTACCTGATACCATTTGGGCATCATAAAGCGAACAATATTCAGAAAATTAACAAACGGTCATACATTTTGGTTAATATATTTAGTTCATCAATACCTTTAGGGTAGGATCAACTTCATTTAATATCATTTCAGCAAGTGCAATCCCTGCAACAATTCCATCATCCTTTGCCAGAAAATAAGCTTCAACTTCCATGTCAGTTGGTATGGTGGCCAAACAAGTGACATCCCCTGCATTAGTTTTCCAAAGTATTATGTAAATTAAATACATCATATATGTTCTTTTCTGGTCCCCTGCTAAAAAAACCACCTGTGACTTTCAATAAGAGTAAATATTTTAGTATTAAGAAACCATTGAAAAGAGGTGATATAAGTTTGACAATCGGTTTTTCTTAACCACAAAAATAATGACAGTTAGATGATACACAAAGAGAGGATATGACTGGCTTACAAGACCATCAACACTCCTCAACACGAGTAACAAAGTCAATGTGGGATTTAATCTAGGCCCGAAAAGTAATATCCCCCCTTTTTGACATTAAACAGCTTCAGTGTCCATAGCTTTCAAAATAACATCTAAAGGTCAAGAAAAGTTAAACCTTAATTGCAATTATCTTCTCAAAGAGCTAGCCTACTGACACCCATCAAATCATAAGTCGATTACATTAACTAATAGTCTTTGCAAATTTAGTATAATCAAATAGACGATAGAAACGACTTACGGCACCATCAGCAGACAGCAGCCCTCAACATGAGAAACAAAGTCAATGTGACATTTAATCCATAGCCTAAAATAATCAATACTTTCCAACCTTTTCGCAATAATTACAACTTTAATGTACATAGCTATCAAATAATTGAATAGCAACATTTGTATGACTAAAATATCAACACAAATCAAACCTTTATCTCCAGCATCCTCAGAGAGGGCTAGTTTAATGACACCCTTTAGATCGTAAGTAGGGTGCACAGGAGGGGGCTTCACAATAACCGAATCAAGCGATACTCCATTATTTAGAGTTACACTTGCTGCTGCCATTTTAACAACCAATCTGTTTCTAGAGCCAAACCTACATCACCCAACAAATAATCAACATAATCTTTATACGTATCCCTATATATATCAGTGAAAAAAGTTACAAAACTTAAAGCATATCAATCAAACCTTGAGGAAGTTGTAAGTAAACTAGGATTTGGTGTAATCAACTGAGAAGTAGAAATTCCAAACATTTATTAAAATTTATAATATCTCCTTATTATATCCCTGCAAGTAATAAAAAGAGTAAAGTGGAATTAAAATTAATAAAAAAGCAAATAATAAAACACAAAATTCGGAATAAAGTTGCAATTTTGAGGTCATCACCAGAAACAATGGATTCTTGCATTGCAGAATTACTAACCTGACAGAAGAAAAATCGGTCTGATTTTGCCCCCAAAAGTGATGGTTTTTTAGTATCCTTTTATTGTTATTCTCTTTTTGAGTGCGTGTGGTATATTTTCGGCGCGGTGTGTTCTACGCTAAAACAATAGTAATGGGTTTGCTTACACCCACAATTTATCGGGTTTGTTTACCTCCCGTCGCTAAAGTTTTGTTTTTTGGTGTTTGATATTGCTTATATATCCGTTTGTGTGAGTTTTTATTTTAAAGTGTTTGTTTTTTATAAAGTAGACAGATAAGTAGTTTTCAGAAATAGTGTTTATATTTTATATAAATAAGTATATAAATACCTAAATAAGCAATCACAAACAATCAATTATCAAGCTATTTACGCTTTACATTTCGGTTTGAGTGAGTTGACACGTAAGGCACGATAAATAACATATACGCTCGATTATTAATTTTGTTTACCAATCGTCAAAGTCTACCATCCGGTTGCTAATTTATTATTATTATTATTATTATAATAATAATTAAATATTTAGTATTTTGAATTTTGGTTTTTCGGTTTCTCGCCATCATCAAAACCATGAATCGAAACCGAAAATAAAAAGTCAAAAATATATTGATTCGGTTAACTAAAACGAAAAAATAGAAAAAATCAGTGTGGTTAACCGGAATTACGATACGGTTCATCCATTTATCCATTTGGTTTTCTGATTTCCGATATATTTGAACACCCTAGGAAAATGCCCTCTTCATCTGTATAAACTATTATTATATGTTTTCACGTGGGTTATCATGACATAATAAATCAATCTTCTAGCAAATTAAAGGAAACAAATTATTATTGAACAAAGACAACTAGTGATTGTATCTCAATTACGAACAAGGTTGCATTTAACAAGCAAAGAATCTAAACGTTAGCTATATTTTGCAATTGGGATTGAACCTTTTTCTTTCTTTCTTTGAGAGCTACATTATCATACATTCTTACCATAACATCCATTCATTCATAATAAAACAATATTATATGCTTTTCATTGTTTTTCTCCTTTTACTTTAGGGTATAAAACAAAAATATTAACAATAAATGTGCTTCTTACCTAAAGGCCTTTAGCCGATGAGTTATCCTTTACTTATGGCTTGTGAGTTTAAATCACGTGGGAGTCGGTGTGTAAATATAGGTGTGTAAATATATGTTATTGTATATATATAAAGGTATAAAGGTGTGAGGTATTGGTAGGTTTGTCCTTTTAAAAACAAAATAATAAATGTTGCTTTGACCAAAAATAACTTAAAGTAATTATGTGATCAAATTAGTTAAGTGGGGCAGAGTGCTTTTGTGATCTTGAAGATAATCAAGATAAAACTTGTGAATTCAATGTATAAATCTTAAATAAAGTAAAAACGACACGATGATGTACGAGGAAAGTCTTTAATCTTGATAGATCGCCGACGTAAAACCTCGGGAAGGAACAATCGTCCCTTGCCTTTGTTAGTTTTATTACTTAAAATCAGGATAATACAATGCTAGAGCACAAATGAGAGATAAATATCTCTTTCTCTTTTGGCAACTAATATAGGTTTGCCTTTGGAATTATAGATAACAGTAGCCTCCTTTCTGATTCTGATTTCACCATCATCATCACAAATCTGGCTAGCACTAAGCAGGTTATGCTTTAATCCCTCAACATAGGCCACCTTTGTTATTCTGATGTTGCCAGCCTTCACCACACCATAACCTTTTATCTTGGCAACAGAGTTGTCACCATATTTGACAGAAGGTCCTTCTTCTTCTACAAACTCTGACAGATTCTTCAAGGAACCTGTCATGTGTCTTGAGCATCCACTGTCTAGGTACCATTTGCTGTTACCCTGCACAAGACAAACAAAATCAATTAGTTACTTTTGGGAACCCATCTTTTGATGGGTTCTTTAGAGTTGGTTGAAGTCAATTCTTTAGCAGTTTTGGTGCTAAGTTTGTGAAGTTGACTTATAACCTCTCTATTTTTGATTTTGTTGTTTGTAGATGACATTTGTTTGATCAAAGCAGCCTTTGGCTGTTTAAGAAAGGACTTTGTGCATTTAATACCTTCATGTCCCAGATTTCCACAGTTGTAACATTTTCTGTTCAACATAATGGTCCTTTTGGATTTTGGGTTATTATTTGCACTAGATCCTCTGTTAAACTCTTGTTTTGACTCAACAAATGTTTTAAAATCTGTGGTTAACTTCATTAAGTTTTCACTAAGCAGCTTAATGGTCTCAGTCTGGTTGTTAAGATTTGACTTTTTAGAGTCAGACTGAGTGTTAACACAAACAGATTTGGAGTTAAGTTTGCCAGACTGAAAATTGATTTTTCCAGACTGACAAATAGATCTCACAGACTGAGATCTTTTTAACTCCTTTGTTACTGGTTTTATGCCTTTAGATTTATCATTTGGCATATTATTGTCTGGACCAGTTACAGACTGAGATGTGGAAGGTTCAAACACATTGTAACCTTTCTGTGTATTCTTGATTCTTTTTACCTCTTTTTGTCTTTTTAAAGATGGTACTGTGAGAATACTAACTTTGCCTTTTATAAATCTTTCCTTTTTAAGTTCTATAGTTTCTAAAGATTCATTAGTGATTATAAGTTCAGGCTGTTCAGATTGAGAAGTTTCACAGACTGAGATTTCTGAGTCTGTGTCTTCAGAGTCTGGCTCTGTCTCATATACTAGTTCTTTAGCAACTATTTTTGGTCTAACAAAAGCATTTGTCAATATAACTTTGTCTCCCACAGTATGACTAAAAGTATGAGGTAAAATCTCAGGTACAAATATAGTAGGTTTTGAGTTTATTTCTGAATTTATGTGACTTTTAAGATCAAACTCATCACCTATGACCACTTGTATCTGAGCTGGAATCTGTTTGGATAAACAGTCCACATTTTTAAGTGATGAAATACACCAAGATTTACAGATCCTTTCATAATGATCAGCTTTGTTTTTATAAGCTTCTTTTTCCAGCTTGATCTTTTTGAGAAGGTCATATTGAGCATCAAGCTCAAGTTTGTACTGTTTATTTTGGTTTATTTCATTCACTTTTGATTGTAGATCTTTTTGAACTTGACTGAGTCTGGTTTTTAAATCTTGTATTTCCTCCAGTCTTTTCAAAAAATCTACATAGATGTGTTCAAACATTTTCTGTTTTTCTGCATCACTATAGTAAAGTTTAAAATGATTTACATTGTAAGCAGATCCTCTGTCCCAGTCTGGATGAACACATGCCTTTTTTGCAAATTTGACATCTTTGTCAAACTGGCTCTCTGTGATAGCCATTAAGCACATATCTTCATCATCCTCAGATGATGAAGATTCTTCATCTATCCATTGTTCAACAACCAAAGCTTTCTCTAGTTTCTTTGGTTGTTGTTTCTCTCCAATTTTCTTGGAGTTGAAGTACTTTTTCTTGTACTTCTTGGCCTTTTCTTCCCACTTATCAGAACTTGAAGATTCTGCAATCTTCACTCTGCAGTCAGAAGAAATATGACCAACCTGCCCACATTTATAGCAAGTAGCTTTCTTAGGATCAAAAGTTGGCCTTCCTTTTGAACCTTTGAATCTTGCTTTTTCTAACCTTTGGGCTAGCAATGCCATTTCAGCTTCTAGAGACTCAGTTTCATCATCTGATTCTGAGTCTGTAAGAGTAAGATGGTAATCTGCTCTAGAGAAAAGTTCTCTATTTTTCCTTGTTCTTGCAACAAGGGCAGCAGATGGATCTTTTGCAATCCTTTTGGCATTTAGATCCTTTCTGGCTTTGGTTTCTTCAAAATTTAGTAGAAGTCCAAACAAGCCAGAGAGATCATATGTCTCCAATTTTTCACTTACAATTAATGAAGTGATAACTTCAGAAAAAGTGTTTGGAATGACATCAACAAATTTTGCACAGATTTCAAACTGTCCCTTGATGATATTATACCTTTCAAGATCATTGATTAAGATCTGAAATCTGGTATGAATATCAGTTAATGACTCATTTTGGCCAGCAGAGAAGTTCTCATAATTTCTTATGAGATTCTTCTTCTTTTGGGATTGTACTAAACTTACACCATCATATTGGTCAGTTAGCATATCCCATATGGCTTTAGCAGTTTTGCAGCCAGATATCTTAGCAAAGATGGGCTCAGTAACTGCATTGCCCAGTATGGATTTGGCCTTAAAGTCTAGTGCATATAGTTGCCTGTCTAGATCAGTCCAGGTACTTTTGGCAACCTCAACAAATTTTTCAGGTGTCAAAATAATACCATTTGCATCTAAAGTTGCGGGAACTATTCTGCCAGGAATAATGGGTCCTTCCTGAATGACTCTAAGCATTTCATCATGAATGCTAGCAAGAAACCATTCAGCTTTCAATTTCCAGTGGGTAAAATTTACACCATTGAAGATTGGAATTCCCTTCCCAGCCATAGCAATAGAAGAAGTCATTTATCAAGGAAGAAAATGTAGAGAAAATGGATTTAGATGATTGTTTGATAAACTGGGTTCCTTTGATCGTTAAAGATTAAATCTTTATTTGCTCTGATACTAGTTGTTGGGTCACAAGGTTCCCAAAACTTAGATACAGATTAAATAACAGTTATCTTAACGTGTTAGTTTTTATCCAAGTTTTATATCAAACAAGTTTAAATTAATCTAGGCGGAAAACAAGATTAATTTTGACACAGAGTTTATTATGAATCAAAGTATTATTCACAATAAAGTGTTTGTCTCACACAGATGACAAAGTATTCAAACCCACACAGATGGTTTGAATACGATCCAAGTATTAGTATATTAAGATACAATTATCACTACAAACTTTAACAGTTAGTGTGGTAATGCTTTGAGCCTAAGCTTAAAGGTCTTGTATACTATTTTTCTTTGAGAGCTTGAATTACTTGGATACTTGGATGCTTGGATACTTGGATACTTGGATATTTGAAGAGTGCTATTGAGCTGCTATTTATAGAGTTGAGTATCAACTTCTATTAACCAGCTCAGTCAGTTGTCCAAGGGATAACACATTCATCTTGGGAACTTTGCACTCTACCCTTTTTGCTTTTCTTGGAAATAGAAAAAGCAAAAGGTAAAAGGTTTCTTTGCTGAAAAAGTAAACCTTTATCCAATGTTTGACTTTAGTCAAACATCTCTTCAGTTGTACCATAGCCTTGGGAAAGAAGAACTTCTTTTGTACGATTGTACTTTCATTCTTCAATCTGTGCTCTTCAGTCTGTGCTCTCAGTCTGTGCTCTCAGTCTGTGATCTTCAATCTGTGATCATCAGTCTGTGATCTTCAGTCTGTGAAGTCTTTTGTCTTCAATCTTCATTCTTCAGATGATGAATTCATAAGTCTTCAGAAAGAGCAAGGCTTTCAGTCTGTGAGATTCTTCAGTCTGTGCAGCACAGACTCAGAAACAATTCTTCAGTCTGTGTAGCACAGACTCAGAAACACAGACTCAGGAATTCACTAAGTTTTTTCCTGAATACAACTGAGATAGATTTTGACTCTTCAGATTTATAACTTAGGTTTGATCATTGTTTTTCCCAACAGATAGGTAGGTGTTACCTTTTGAACCTTCCCTTATGAAATGTACTTAGTCTCCTAGCTGTCAGTAGACGGTGATGTCTTTGAACGGATCTGCCATCTGTGTAGACGACAATACACTTTACACATGATTCTCCCTGACATGGTCAAGTCCTCATAGTCGTGTTCGTTATGGTCATGAACACTACCCTGGTTCTGCAAGAGCTCTTAGGAATGTGCCCCTCACAATTCCCTTCGAAGCGACCCCACTTCTCTCTCACATAGGTGATTCTTTTTAATAACTTAAACTGTTGTAGTTATTCAAAAATCATTAAAAGCCTTATGCTTAACCCTGTATCAACGTCACCGTTATTCATTGGAATGGACTAGGAAGTTGAATAACTTCCTCAAATGGTTATTTGGAGGTTTAAGAACTCCCCTACAGTGATCTCCCTTAGTTTATACAGTTAGGTTGTCCTATTGAACCTAGATCTTGGGATCTCCAGTCAACTAGGTTAGGTTTCCTTCATATAAACTATCATTTTAAGGGCTTTAGTCTCATTCCGCAACTTCATCTCTTCTCAACCCTATAGTTGTCGGATCCGAAATGTTATCATTATACTTTAATAAGTCATCAAAGATAACCTACAAAGAGATAAGTTGTTCTAGTGGTATTATGTTGATTATGTTAATATCGATCAATTAGTCATTACAATTCTCACTTGATTGTAAAATCTAATAAGTCCAGCTTTAACAAAAGCTGTTATCTCAACATATCTCCACTTTAACTTTCGATATCTTGTATATTAAATATCAAGATAAATTATGAGTATACTTATACTACATTATGATTTCTCTCTCAAGAGTATCATATATGTAGTTGTACACTTATGATAACTTCTAATTAATTCTTATTCATGACTCTATAATGTCAAGTATAAGAACATTTTCACATGGTGCCATACTTGATCAACATTGGCTATAATGAAGCAGAATTCTAGCATCAACTAAATTCTTAACTTTAGCCTTTCAAAACCTCATTATATCATGAATTGTGCATTAATATCAAAATGCAAGACACCCCCACATTTCCATGCTATTATGCAAAAGTTCTCCTTATTCACAATCAATTAGGGTTACTACTTTACTTAATAAAGCTTCCCCCACATGTCTTGCAACTTGATATAAGTTTTAATCATAATTATATACATATAATATGATCCTAATCCATGATGCGGTCAAATGTCCCACGTAAGATTTACATCTTTTGTGTTTTAGACTTTATCACAATTTGAGTAATTCTTTGTCATAATCTAGGTATGACCTAGAGACGTCGAATTTAGTTAACTTAACAATGTTTCCGCACTCAAATTCTAGCTCACTTATCTGAATTTTAATTAGGATTTTCAAAAACCCAAGATAATATAACAAAAGATACACATCTTTATACTTAAAATTACCCTCAAATTCAGATTCATTCCAACCGATTTCTAAATCACAAATGAAAACAATCTCACATCATTGTTGTCATTGATTTGGGTTCCGAATATACCAAATCTTTATATTACCGAATGAAATTTTTGATTTTGTCTTTACATAAATTCCGTATATTGGAATGTTCGCTGTTATTTGATCTCTGCAGATGATCATAATTAACAAGTCCAAGTCTAGCATGCCATAGACTTCAAGACCTAAGCATAAGAGCAGAAGATGCATCATTCTAATTCTTAATAGCTTTCTTATTACAAGGAATCTCACATCGCGTTCCTTGTTAATACTCATTCTTATTCTTAGACAAAATCCACTAACGAGACTTAAACACCATCATAAATAATGACATTTAGGAGTGTCTCATCTCAATATCCATGATCAATCATTCAGTTTTATTTCCTTCATAATCATAAATCATAAGCATATGTCTTTGATCTATGAAGTGTCGTTAATGCCCCTAAAGAGCTTTATCTTAGATTTAACCAATCCATACCACAAAATTCATTTTATCATCACTTGTGATGGGCACCATAACCTTATGATGTATTTCTCAAGAGATATATACAATTCTCTTGTTACAATCTTGACTCCATATTGTCAGGTCATTTTTGACGTAATCCCACCACTTATTCAACGTCCTTCATGTATCAACAACAATGAGGTCGACATGAATCAATAAATGAGTCTTACTAGACTCGATATCTTAGTGTCGTATGTTAAATTCACACTTTGAATTTTTCATATATTATGACATATCCGCAAGTCATGTCGTTATCATTAACATGCTTTCTAATTTCATAAATTTGGGACCACATTCTAGCCTGATGTGTTCAAATTTATCTCTTCTCAATGAATTAACCGATTTGGCTTTCAATTATTGTCATGACCAATAACTAGAGAATGTTATAATCCTTAGATTGTTATATACAAATCACCTTTTATAGAATCCTGTTAAACTATTATTATAAAATCGATTACATAAGCCAATTTATAATATTCTTTCGTGAAATGTACTAGGTTTATACCCCTAAAACATATTAGCTAGCTATTAACAACCATACATTATGTCATAATGTATTTCAACTAGAACACTTTTATCACAATTTTATTCAAACATAATAATTTTAACGGGTACATAACAGTTGCCATGACAAAGCTTTAAGAGGAATTTATACATAATTAATGCTCTTATAAAAAATAACTTCAAATATGTCAATTATATCAATCATGATTGTCATCAACCCCTTGGAGTGATAATCGACACAATCCTCCTATAAGCGTTCCAACAGCAAGGAACAAAAGAAGCCATTTCTCGTTCTCAACCACGAGATTATCACTAAGATTTATAGTACATTCATCCATAGTCAACTTGCTATCGGATGTTACCCTTTTTGAGATGTTGAGAACATGTGAAACATCTCTCATGAGCAGGGTTTAAGTTGTATATAACCTTGATTTTACAATTCAATTCCCATTACCAATGTCCGATGACATTAATAAGTGGCAACCATCTCTCGAGTGTCTCATAAGTATTAAATCGGTTTCCACAAGCATGTGGCATCTCCGACATCAAGGACTATCTATAACACTCAAATATATAGCGGAATTATACATCCATGATATATAGATGAACTACATCTATGATATAGTTTTAATAACGCCCACTTGTGGTCTACAACCCTGATTGGTGCTCACGGCATCCACCAGCTCATATCCACGTGTCATTACAAAACTTAGAACAATTAACAAACTCAGTTCTAAAAATCTTATCAAATAGTTAACAAAACCACTTCAATCTTGAGTAGTAGGCCATTACAATACGTGTTAACTAGTTTCGAAAAATTCAAGAAGGTATGAAACCTTACAACTAGAATAAATAAAAAAAAGTTTATCGATGTGTTTGAATACTATTTTCAAGCAACACATGTTCATGGGAGTTGTACATTTCTATTTCTTTCAGAAACTGTACAACCACTCCCTCCAAGTGTCACCATTTTTTCTGAAGGACTTGATAGTTAATAAAACTAGATTCAAAACTACATACAAGAGTAGTTGCTCTCAAACATCACAAACCATCCTCGAGCATCATAATCCTATCAAGATTATACAAACTTGAGACGGTTCCTACTTTACGGTGTCAACTTCAGTACTCCCGAGTTCTTGACATCCACAAACTCAAATTTACGTTTAATCTGAAAGTAAACCGCTAGAGAAGTTAATAACCTTTCATAGAAACAATAATCACACCTACTAGAAACTTTTTCTAGAGTAGTAAGCTATTTAAATGCCATTGAAGCCAATAACAAACAACTACTTCTTCTTGAGTACTGTCATGTTTGTTAATTATATTCACGATATATTTGAAGTTTAACAATGATTTATATTATTGCAACTCTTTTATAATCAAATCAAGTTTCTAACTACACTTATTTAATAAGTTATTTAGAAAAAGAAGATACAATTTAAAGAATTGTTCACACTTCCTGTAAATCGTATAATAATTGTAACTTCACAGTTCACATAACCATATTCATTAAAATGGTATGTAAGCAAACCCTTTCCAACACTTTCAAAGGTTATCTAATTCAAACAACATTTCAAAGTGTTAAAACTCGTTTGACCATGTGTCAAAACAACTAATAAGGTATGCCAATACATGGTGTTATACAAGTAGTCAAAATATGGGTATGCATCACAATACGATAAGTTTTTGAGTTTAATTATGAGAAGAAAAAGGAATTCTTTTGTTCCTGTTATATTTCCCTAAACCAACTAAGATTTTCATATCATCATATCATATTGATATATATATATATATATATATATATATATATATATATATATATATATATATATATATATATGTTAAAACGGTAGCCGGTCTCAACAAAATTAGTTGATACCCGAAAATGTAAAAACGGGAACTATTGATTTATTTTTCGGCAAAAAACAAAATTAGTTGATACCCGAAAATGCAAAAATGGGAACTATTGATTCATTTTTTGACAAAAAACCCTTTATAAAATCATTATCAACGAATGCAAAACTCGGTTACTTATACCTGAAAGTGGCTACCGTTTTAAACGGTTACTTATACCCGAAAATGTTCGATTTTAAATTAGTGGTTCATTTTTAAAAAACGAAATTAATTGATACCCGAAAATGCAAAAACGGAAACTATTGATTTATTTTTCGGCAAAAAAACCCTAGTAGAAATGTCACTTTGTCAAAACACGTTTGACCAAACTTTCAAATACATATACCTTCATTATGTGTTGTTTAAAACACCTTTCAAAATTAAAAATTATAAAATAATAGCAGGCCAAGTTTATACTTGGATCAAACATATACTGCATATATTTAAACTATAGTCTTTAAAATAAATGAGTATAGGATCACAACTCACAATATGGATATTAAGCAACAATTAGTCCCAAACATATACCGACTAAGCAACAATTAAAAAGTTTTAAAATTACGAATTCCAAACCTTTTAGTTTAGCCAATGTACCGTTTTAAAGCATATACAAAATATTCCATTTTACCAAACTCGTAGTCTAAATTAATTTCGATTTTTGATCCACACAGAGTCACGAGTCTGTTTCCTAAGAAATAATAATGTTGTTGGTGAATCCTGTTGCCAAAAAAAGCCATTTAAATCCAATCATGTTCTTTAATAACAGGTTCTAGACATATAGAACACACCGGTTTAGATTCCATTTCGTTAAATAAACGTGTTTTAATAATTCGTTTGACCTACAACCCACTACTTATTACTTCCCATAAAAAATCGGTCTCATCTCATAAGCAGAGGTTATATTATTGGTCTAACAAAATAAATTAAAAAAAAACTATTTAAAATAAATAGTTTTCGTAAATCACATATAAACCGTTATTCAAAATTGTTTCATCCAATTCGTTTTCAAAAAGAAACTAACAAAATTTCCATGAAAACAATTTCGGTTAATAAGAATCTGTTTTAAGTTTGTAGGAAAAATATCTCATACTCGAATATAGTTTCATTATTATTGTTACAAGATGTAACTCGATTAAATTACAAATCGAATTACATGTGTAGTAATTCTAAAACAATTACTACCACAGTAATCATATAAATAACTAATAGAAAACGAATAATAAACAATTAAATAAAATCATATAAGAACAAGAATAAGTAAATAAACATATCTTGAAGAAGGAGACACGACAAACATATTGAAGAAGACCGAGGCTCGTGTTTCACACGGTTCCCTAAAAACAGATTCACCGTCTTTTTTACAGGGTACAACGGCCGAAGCAGCTTGTACCGCCGGACTTGACTAACTCTGCTCAAGATTTCATCGAAGAATACTTGTATCTCCTTTAATGGAAGAATGTTGTGTTTTTTGTGTCTTTTTGAGTAGAACCTAGGCAAGTCTATTTATAACTTAGTTGGTCCATCTAGATTTTGTTCACCAACCGATGTGGGACAAAACTCGAAACCCACCAAATCATACATCAAAAGCCTTAATTTGAAATCCGATATCTCATTCATATCAACTCCGATTCATTCAGACACATCTTATATCATTGTGAACCTCTCATCTTGGAGTACGCAAATACATGAACTAATATAAATATGCCCTGCATATAGATATAGAATTATGTGTCCCAGTTCAGTGAAAATCCACATATTTTCACTAAATTTTCCAACACTACCGGCCTAAAATTTCATCTTAACTAATTTTAACCGAAAGTTAACTTACCATATACAAATTCATTATTTCACAGTTAGCACCTTGAAAATTAAATTAAACTTTCAAGTTTTAAATCCTCCACACTTTTATCACAAGTAATATTTAGTTCATGATCGATATGATATAGGAGGACAATTAATTAAGAGCGAAAATAAATACCTGTCAACTAGATAGTAAAATGTTTGAGGAGGTTACACGAGTCAAGCGTATTTGTTTGACCAATTTAATTATTCAAGTTCAAATCTAATGTATGGCTTGGTCAGGTTGTCGTAGCAACTACAATTATAAATGTGTCGCGTTCAAATAAGGCGAATGTTAGCGATAATAATTTGTATTAGGATTTGCTAGATTAATTCGTTAGTACTTTATGTTTTATTTTTTGTAATTTTGTTTTAGGCGTTTTGATAATTAATCATATAAGATGGTAAGGGTATAAATAAGTATCTTAACCTTAACCATCATAACTCACAGAACTTTTCGTCAAATCATTCTCCTGTAAGTTCTTGAATATTATAGCCGCTATCGTTTTCCATCTATGTTTTTAATACAATTCATCAATAGCTCGATTAGATCGATTTCAATTGGTATCAGAGCCTCGTTATCGACTATTGATGTGAATCTATCAAACGATTTTGAAAAGCAACAATCAAATCGTCTAGTAATAAGTGTTTTTATGTAATGGGGTTTTTGGAAATACTTGAGAATTTTTGGTCGATTACTCCCACTCGAAAAGGTATTGGAAACTTCGTCCGTACGGATTGATCCTCTCAATAGCGTGAAACTTTTGGTATAAATATCATACCTTTTCATTGTGTTTGATTTCGACTCAAATTTTGATCGTATGTGTTTTCTTGAAAGGTTTCTGATCAGATCTGGGTTTTTGCACTTCAGAGTCTATTACGCCAAGTGTTTGTGAACAGGTTGTAAACCTTAAGTTTTACTACGCCACTTTGAAGAGAACAAAGCTATTACGCGAATATAGCAACAAGTCTAATACGCCAAAATTTCAAGTCTAATACGCTAGACTTGATACTCATACAAGCTTATTACGCCACCATCTTTTTGCCTATTAAGCCAGAAGTGATGATCTGATTCGATTGTAAAAACTAATCCGTTAGATTCAAGAATCAATTTCATCAATATCACATCATAAATCATCGAATTGAATCAAAATCATAGAAATGGGTATTTGTTTTGAGTTCATGAACTTTGATTGATCAATTCATAAATTGAAGTGTATCGATCGAGAAGAAAAACAGGGGATATCGAGTATTAGGCTACGAGTTCGATAGAAGATTCGACAATACAGAAGTTTTTCTAATACGCCACTTCTTGAACGTTTAGCGTAATATACGGCAAGACACGATCGGTATTACGCCGGGACACTTCTTGAAGTAGCGTAATACGCCATATAGCTAGAGAACTACGCCAAGTTGTGGATTAATACCCATTAAAGTGGGTTATTACGCTAGTTTTTCTGTGGATTAATACGCTAGATTAGTGTATCGCAGAACATGGGACCAAATTGTTGTGCGAATTCGATAGCTGTAGTGATTATTTGATCTATAGATATAGACGGAATCGAGTGCGGATCATCAATAGAATTGTGGGTGTTTACTGAATAAGTATTGCGGATCAAGAAGAAAAGGTTGCGGTGCGGGTCTCAAGTAGAAAATGTAATGCGGGTTATAACAGAAATCGAATACGGATCAGAAAGTTTTTCGGGTTGGACATTTATCACAATGAGAAGCGGGTCACCAGGGGAAACGGATAATTGGAGCCAGTATTTGATTTTTACCGTATAGTTGTTGTCTACTTGTCTTTGAGTTTACTTTGATTCTACATTTTGAGTTTTATTTTACAAATAAATTTTTGTTTTTAAAATTGATTTTGGTTTTTGTTGATTTTAATTTTTTTTAGTTTTCTGAAAGATATAAAATACAAAAAGATTTTCTTTTTTTTTTTTTTTTTTAGAAAATACAAAAATATTGAGCGTAAAGGTACAAACATTTTTGGATTGATTCCAAGTTTGATTGAATCAAAACGCTTCTGAACGAAAAGTGTTACGGTGATCTTTAAATTTTAAACTTTTCAAGTAAAAGCTTTTTACAATGACGAGAGACGGAACTGGGAGAGTGTATGAAGCACATCTTAGAGATTTAAGGGAAGAGCTTAGTCGGTTTCTTCGTTCATCAATTACACCAATGACAGTTCAGAAACACGTAGTTTTCATGGAGCATCAACTGGTAGAGTTTCAAGAAAAATTGGACAAGTTTTGGGATGAAATTCAATGGGGAAACGAAAAGTTGAAATCTGATTATGAAAAGGTGTGCTATGCAGAAAGTAGATATTACAAGATTACTTACCATCGTCCTGTTATAGGTGAAATGACCACAAGTAGTTTGCATGATTTTATTCGAATGCTTCAAACTGAAGTCAAAGAGCTTCGTCATTGGGAATATGAGACATCCAAGTTCAAGTCATTTGAAGTCACGAATCTTAAAGATCAACTCAAGGGCATGCAGACGGAAATAGACGAGCTGAATTCAAGAATTGTCTGCTTAGTGTCGCACCCCCAAGACACGTGGCAGCGGAAGGTAGGGTGTTGCGTTGGGGGCGCCAACCAAATCAAATATCACAACACAAGAATTACAACAAACGACCTCTATATGAGACGTTTAAAAAATCATTACATTTCGTAGTTACAATGTTTACATATGTTTTGCCAAAAGTAGAGTACGCATCTAGTACAAGATTACAACATATCATAATGCGAGCTAATCTATGTTGTTTGTGAAAAATATGCGACTCGAGCTATCTCCTTCCAAAAGCAAACCTACTGCGGTTGGTCTCCTGAGAAATACATACTAAAAGGTCAACATAAAGTTGGTGAGTTCATAGGTTTGTAAACAGTTGATATAACATCGTATAGAACACAAGATTTCCTGTTTGTATCATTCAACAATGATAGGTAATGTATTACAAAAATGTAAAAATAGTGTATATTGTTGCCATGAGCTCATAGTTCGAGCTTAACTGTGGTGTCGGGTCACAATCAAGTGCCACAATCGGGGTGCCTCCCAGCGAGTGCCTAATCCAACACTCGTAAGAACAAATGATAATGCGTCCGTTTGACCAGTTAGTGTTGAGACATGTTTTGTGACAACAGATCTAGCTTGTAATAGTGAGAATTAGTACTTTTAGTAATTGTAATCAAGTTTGTACATTGGTTTTAAATTGTAAATGAAATATATTGCTTGGTAAACATTTTAGAGATAAATATCAAAAGGCTAAAAAATGTTGACCAAAGTTGACCGCGAACCGAGTCAGTTCGCAGGAAAAAATTGGACTGCGAACCGAGTCAGTTCGCAGGACAAGTTTGTGCTGCGAACTGAGTGAGTTCGCTGGGCCGACATGGGCTGCGAACCGAGTCAGTTCGCAGAGCCCATGTACCTGCGAACTGAGACAGATATATATGAAAATTAGGGTTTTCATATTATAGATATTTTTTTGGCCAATTCTCTCATCCGGACGAATTGCGATTCCAGAGACCTCCAAGACATTCTAAAGGCTAGGTATTGATTGTTAACACTTGTTATAATTGATACAAAGCAATTAGACAATTGATTCGCTAATATATTGCGAAAGAATTCGTTATAGATCCTATAACTAGTATTGAGGGATTCCGCACCTTAATACCTTAGATAACCTCGTTATCGATCCGAAACAACCAGACTTACAATTGGTATCAGAGCGTTTTACTAGATACGCGTAGGTTCGAGGTTATTTGGGATAATAACGTGTGATTTCGGGTTGTTTTTAGTGCATTACGTCTTTATTTACGACCAAAATCACTCTCTGGACGCTTTTTAGTTTTGTTTACGATCGGAAACCTGTGTTTTAATCGTAAAAGTAACTAACACTTTCGTTTTTGGGATTTTCAGCCGTTTCGCGAACTGAGATTAGGGTTTCAGCAGTTACTGCGAAGTGAAAGCTGCGAACCGAACCAAGTTCTTGCGAACCGAACCGAGTTTGCGAACTGAACTGAGAGTTGCGAACTGAGATTTGCGAACTGAGTTGAGTTTTTGCGAACTGAGATTACTTGCGAACCGAACCGAGATTGCGAACCGAACTGAGTTCTTGCGAACTGAGTTGAGTCTTGCGAACTGAGTTCCTGCGAAGTGAGTTTCTGCGAACTGAGTTTCTGGGAATCGAGTTTCTGCGAACTGAGTTTCTTGCGAACTGAATTCCTTGTTTGTTGTGACTGTGTAACTTCTGAGATTGACAAAAATGTCTGACTTAAGTAAAATGATTGAGATGGACCACGAGATTGGAAAATCTAATGTTCCACCTAAATTCCTTCGGAACAACCTTCGGTAAAATGCATACAACAGATTCCTCTGAAAGCTATGCCTCAAGATATCTTAGGTAAGCTGAAGAGATGGTCTGTAGATTCAGTGACTGGTGAAGCTCTCATGTTTGTACATGATGATGAAGTTGAAGACGAAGAGAGAGAGATTTTAAAGATTTATGACCGACGACATCTAATGAACTTATCAAAGGCTGACCTATTAATGTTATACAAGAATAGGATCACAGCGATTCAAGGATGGGAAGATGTTGCTCGAGATTATCAGTCAATGGTAAAGACATGCATTAAGCTGAAAATATATGCAGGTAGCAAAATTTACAAGTGATTACCAAAGACAACTTGAAGACAAAGACTTAAAGACGCTAGAGCTATTGTCAAGGGGGAGTCTGTTGAGACATGTTTTGTGACAACAGATCTAGCTTGTAATAGTGAGAATTAGTACTTTTAGTAATTGTAATCAGGTTTGCACATTGGTTTTGAATTGTAAATGAAATATATTGCTTGGTAAACATTTTAGAGATAAATATCAAAAGGCTTCCAGTTCCACCTAAATTGCTTCGACTTGAGGATTACTATGGTTGGAAAGATAGGTTTGAATCATACTGTAGATTCTATGATTTGTCAATCTGGATGTGTATTAAAAATGGATACACTGCACCTACAACTGTTGTTGAAAATGCAACAGTAATTGTACCCTACAATCGGATGAATGATAACCAAAAGAGAGACTTTGAGATTGAAAACAAAGCACATTCTTCAATTAAAATGAGTTTACCTAAGGAAATCAATCATCAATTGAAATCTTTTCACACTGCTAGAGCACTCTGGATTGCTCTTGAGAAAAGATGTGAGGGAAGTCCACAAGTTAAGGCAGGCAAGATGAATCTCCTGAAGAAGCAGTTTACTGTGTTTAAAGCTTTTAAGGGAGAAGATCTTGATGCGTACACCACAAGATACTACCATCTATTGAGTGAGCTAGATGATCATGAGATTTTCTATTCTGATACAGAGAAAACCGACAAGTTTATTGAGGGTTTACCGTATAAATGGGAAATGCATGGAGTTATGCTCAAGGATAATGAAGAGCGATATGCTACAATGACTCTGGAGCAAGCTATTGATAAGCTCAGAGGTTATGATTTCACCAACAAAACGAGAGAGTCAGATTCTGATCAATTACAGAATCCTGGATTATATCATGGAAAATCAACTCTCTCAAATGCATCATCCAGTTCGACCACTGCTTTACTAGTTGGTGATACTGGAGAAAAGGGTGAATTGATAACTGAGGATTTGTGTTTTATCGCTTCATCCGGAAGTGAAACAAAAGAAAAATCTACTGAGAAGTCACCTCAAGGGCATCATAAAATGCCAATGAGTGTGAAATCTGCTGAACAGCAACTGTCTGTTCTTGCTTCTTTTGTTGCTTCCTATGAGAATTATATTCAAGGGAAAATCAATGATCCAGCTATGTTTGATGAAGACTATGATCAGATAGATCCTGATGACCTTGAAGAAATGGATCTCCAGTAGCAACTAGCTATGGTGTCAAGGAGAGTTAAAAATTTCTTGAAGCGTACTGGAAGGAAGGTGGTAGGTAATCGACCAGGGTTTGATAAATCCAAAGTTAAGTGTTATAACTGTCAAGGTTTCGGACACTTTGCTCGGGAATGTCAACGACCAAAGGTTGATGTCAGCAATGGAAGACAAAGCTCGGGAAGTTCTTTAGCTTCCAAAGCCTTGGTGGTTCAACAACTTGATGGTTCTTGTGATTGGTCTGCTCAGCCTGAGCAAGCTCTTATGGCTGAGATAGATAATCAAGAGAAAGCTGCTGAATCTACATCCTATATGCCGACTGATATGGATTATCAAGTAAGGGTGCCAGAAGTCACACCAAAAGCAAGTGATGATGATGTGCTATACATGGATTCAACTGAGGATATGAGTCCAGATGATTTTGTAGCACATATGGTTGAACTTCAAACAGACAAGAAAAGGGTATGTCTTGATATGCTTACTCTTGTTGATGTCTGTAATCTAGTTACTAGTTTGCAATCACAAGTTAGTGTATTTGCTGATTCATATAATACGTTGAAATCTGAATTAGAAATTGCTAAATGTGATGCTCAAAGGTTTAGTGAGGATAAACTAGCTCTAAAAGAAAAGATTAAGTCTGATGCTGCTGATAAGACCACTTTAAGAGACACTATAAATGAACAATGTGTTAAGATAGATGGTTTGTACTTAAATCTAAGAGACTTAAATCAAAATATGGCCAATAAAGATAATGAGCTAGCTGAGTCAAAACTGAAATTGGTTGAGCTTAATCGTAAGTTTGAAAGTTATAGAACCTCATCTTTAACGATGGACTCTATAATTGATGCTCAACGTAGTGTTAAGGATAAGACTGGATTAGGATACACTGATGTACCTCCTCCGTTTAATTCAAATTACACTACTTCTGTTGACTTAGAAATGATGGATGTAGATACTAAACCTGAGAATTTAGTAACTAAGAAGTCTGAGAAGTTAGAGACACAGAAGGTTGTTCATAAGGATCCATCATCTGATGTCAGTAAGAGCACACCATTCCCTAAAGTACAGTTTGTCTCGAGTGGAATGATGGTTGATACTGACATAAATGATGAGATTATTAAGGAACCAGTCAATACACCTTTAGTGTCTGAAACTCAGACTGAAATTGAAAGGGCAAAAGTGGTTAAGTCACGAAAGCAGAAATCATGTTTCAAATGTCACCAAAAGGGGCATGTGGCTTCTTGTTGTCCTAACAAGAAGTTGGAAACATCACATAAGCTCGTGAATAACCATGAGACACCGAAGGTCTCTAGTTCAAATGTAGACAGGTTAGGTACCAAACTGGGATTAGGTACTAAACCTGTGAACATTCTGAAAAGAGATGTTACTCATAGTGTCTCCCCGCCTAAACCTAAACGGTGTTATACTCTAAATGACACTATGCCTAGAGATAAGACACCGTCGAGATTTAGGACTCCAAGTAGAAACCATAGTCAATTTGCGATGAACCGTATCAATTTGCACGATATCACAATTACCTTTTGAAATCTTATGCAAAGGCTTAGAATGATATTCTTGGAATTATAGATGAGAGATCTTGATCTACGACTACTTGATAGATAAGGTGTCTGATTTTGTTTCCGCTCATACAACTTTTGAACCCAATACTTCTCCACCGTAAAAATCATCAAATGATTCATGTCCCATTTAGTGACCAACTTGAAGCTCAAAACCGTAAAACACCTAAACACTGGAGCAATAGTACCCACCAAGACCCCAATAGACTGTGTTATGAGAATGAAATTTATTGACCACTTGTACGGTGATCCATATACGTTTTCTTCTCCTTGGTGAAATGCAAGTTCAAGCACAGCTCGTCTAGTCGTTCAAGGTTTCAATCAACAAGAAGGGATTGATTACAATGAAGTGTTTGCACCTGTGGCTAGGCTTGAGGCAATTAGGTTGTTCTTAGCATTTGCAGCTTCAAAGAAAATGAAAGTCAATCAGCTGGATGTTAAGAGTGCCTTCTTGTATGGCAAGGTCAAGGAAACGGTGTATGTTTCTCAACCACCAGGATTTACTGATCCACTGTATCCAAATAGAGTATATCGTCTTGATAAGGCTCTATATGGATTACATCAAGCACCAAGAGCGTGGTATGAAACACTATCAACTTATCTTCTTGAGAATGGATTTACAAGAGGAAGAATTGATAGTACACTTTTTGTGAAATGGAAGAAGCAGGACTTTATACTTGTTCAAGTATATGTTGATGACATTATCTTTGGGTCATCCGACGAAAAGATGTGTCAAGAATTTGAGCAAGTTATGAAGGGAAAGTTTGAGATGTCTGCTATGGGGGAGTTGAACTTTTTCTTAGGGTTACAAGTTGACCAAAAGAAAGATGGATTCTTTATTCATCAATCTAAATATACACATGAGCTGTTAGAACGTTTTAAGATGGATGAATCTCGTATCTATAAAACTCCTATTCCAGAAAATCACGGACTCGGTCCTGATACATCGAGTGATCAGAATGTAGATCCTACTTTATATAGGGCTATGATTGGATCGCTAATGTATTTGACTGCTTCTAGGCCTGATATTATGTTTGTTGTTTGTATTTGCGCAATATATCAGGCTAATCCGAAAGAGTCACATATGCAAGCCGTAAAAAGAATCTTTCGTTACCTCAAAGGGAAGCCGAAGCTGGGTCTTTGGTATCCGATTGAAGGAGACTTAGATTTTGTTGCTTATACTGATTCGGATTATGGTGGATGTAATCAAAATAGAAAGTCTACGACCGGAGGATGTCAATTCCTAGGAGGTAGACTTGTGTCGTGGCAGTGCAAGAAGCAAAGCTCAGTAGCCATTTCTACATGTGAAGCTGAGTATGTTGCAGTTGGCAGCTGTTGTTCCCAAGTATTGTGGATACAACAGCAACTGCGAGATTATGGGCTAAACTTTACCGATACTCCTATGATGACCGATAATGAATCGACGATCTCTATAGCCAATAATCCGGTAAAGCACAGTAAGACGAAACACACTGATATTTGTCATCATTTTATTCGTGATTGTTCCGAGAAGAAGCTTATTAGGTTAGTTAAAGTTGCCTCTTCTGACAACTTGGCAGACCTATACACTAAAGCTTTCGACAAGGCGCGTTTTGAGACATTAGTTCAACTAAATGGAATGAGAAATCCAGATTAATTTGTCTTCCAAAGGAGTATGTAGTAGTTAGTAAGGTATTCTATTAAAAAAGGGGATTGGCGTATGGCATTCATTTGCTTGTTATCTGAGGGGAATCGCCTCCTATAAAATACAAAAAGAAAATATAAACTATAAAAAAGTTTAAGTTTTTATTTGCTGGGAAATGATAGTACATTAGGAGAATAAGCTTAATAATACTAATTATAAGTCTTAAGTTAGATATGTTAGTAGATTCTGGTAAGTCACATTAAAGTTACATCTTTACAACCAGGACGGTACTTATATTTATTTTATTATGCACCTTTCTCCACATGTTATAATTGGATAAGACTAAATTTACGTCTCGACAGATTCATTATATGATGTACTGGTAGGCAAATTATACTATGATTTTTGAGCATTTAATAAGCATTAATTCTCATGCATATTATCCAGTGTGACTTATTATATGATGTATGACATAGGTCTTAATTTGAGAATGATAGTATCGCCATACACTGTTATCAACAATATATGAATATATAATCTGACAAACAGTTAGAATAATGACTATTAGCAAAACTACTGGTGACTTTGTTATACTATGTACATATCTGGAGCCTTTAGTTTTGCCACTGGTCTCAAACTCATTTTGCTCATACTAAGGGATCTTCTGTTGTACTTTGTACAGATCTAGAACCTCTAGTATCTTCAAAATTTTTTTGATGTTTGTCAATCTTTAAAATAACTCAAGGATATGTTATATGTTACGAAAAGTGCATCATTTAGTATCCTCTACCTTGAATGTCAATGATACAGTGTTATGAATTATACTTGATTTCTCAGTATATCATATATTGGTACACACTAGTTAATATGCATACTAACAATAAAGGTTTGCTCGGAAATCGTTGAATAATTTGTTTATATGGATCATAATATCGGTAATCATCTTGAACTGTCGATGACAAATGAACGTTCACTTTGATGAATAATTCGTTCTCATTAATCTTAAAAGTATGTTCACAGAACGTGTTATTTCATGTGGATAAAGGTAACCAAGTTATAATCTTATAAATATAAGTTCATAAATGGTTAAAGTGTAATTTTTCTGTAACTTATATGAATTTCAGGATGTATGTATACTAACGATCTTCTTAGACTTGGTTAATAAAATAAGATACAGCTTATTCTTCCTAATATGATCCCTAAGCAGATAAATTCTTAACAAAAATATGTATTGTTTATCTTATTTAATAAAATGGTACTTGATACCACTCATTAGTTTGATTATTTATTTATTAAGTCTTTTATTTTTGTTTTTGTTTGTGTTTATCCTTTGGAAGTAAGTTAAAATTTATCGTTCCGTGTTGAATAAATGTGACAAAAACGCATTGGAAAGTTCAAAATGTTAACTTGTGAAAGTTCAATTTATATTTACAACTAAATTTGCATGAAAAGTCAAAATTGCGAAGTTGACTAGTCAAAGTTGCAAATTGAGTTTAGGGTATAAAAGGAACAGATCCTGCGAGCCCACTTCTCACTTTCCAAATACTCCTGCGAACTGAAAATCACTTCTGCGAGACGAGTTTTAGCGAACCCAAAACCGAACACCTTTCATCGTGATTTTCGAATCTTAAGAACAAGGCCGGGTTTTTCACTCCGTAGAACATTTACACCTTTCGATTGCACATCTTTTGAAGTAAGATTCACGTGATTTCACCTTATAATTTGTGTTTAATCGATCGTTTTATGCTTTGAATGTTTCGGTTTCGTATCTCACGGATTTCTTCAAAATTAGTGAAGATTAAAACCTAAAACTCTTAGACCTTGTTAATCGGACTATAATAAACATGTTTATACCATTCAATCGCGTATAAAATTGTTCGATCATCGGGTTAGAATTTTTTGTTGAAACCTGATGCTCCTGCGAATCGAGATCAATCTCAGTTCGCAGCGAACCCAATTGTTGACTTCGCTGACTGCGTAACGAATCAAAAGGTTGACTTCGTTGACTGCGAAGCGAACTTATTATGTTGACTTCATTGACTGCGAAGCGAACCCACATGGTTGACTCGCATTGACCGAAGCGAAACCAACTGGGTTGACTTCGCTTGACCGAAGCGAAACCAAATGGTTTGACTTCTGTTGACTGCGAAGCGAACCCACATGGTTGACTCGCATTGACCTGCGAAGCGAACCCAACAGGGTTGACTTTGTTTGACTTACATTTGTTTTCGATTTGAGATCTTTATGATTACAAATAAAATACAAATTGCAATTGTTAATTATCTGTTATATGTTTCGACTTAAGGACTTAATGTTATAAGTGAAATGCATATAATATTCGAATTCTGTTCTATTATATCGAAAGACTTCCGACTCATATGTAGTCGTGCGGCGTGTTCCGATTTTTCTCGGCGGTATGATTTTTCAGATTATCTACTAGGACTTACGAACTGTATATAATTTAGAGAATATAATTGAAAATTAAGTCTTGTATGCTTAATCGTTCAATTAAGTTCAGTAAATTAAGTTATTAATTAATAGTAAACGTCGATGTTTGGTGATCATTTTTTCACAATACATAAACGTTTATAATTAATTATTGTTCGATAAGTTTTCCTAGTATATGAGCTAATTGCCGTTTGTGTGTATCTTATGATTACAGATATGGCTGCTCGATCTTTTACTCCTGGTCACAATATATTGGTGAACTTGGATGTCAACGAGCGTGGTGCTGCTCGTTTTACTGAGATTTTGACGTACTTAGCACGTTCGAGGATTCGATATGCTATTACGGAGTCTCCGCTACTGTCCCAAGATCTTTTGGATCAATTCTGGGAAAGTATTGTATATGACGGTGCTACAAACCCTCCCGTTATTTGTACGAGGGTTAATGATCATCCCGTTGTCTTCTCTGCTGATGATCTGAGACAGATTTTACATCTGGGTACAGTTGATCAGGAAGCTGGACCGTCTGTGTACTCCTCTGACTTTATAAAGGGTGCACTTGGTAGAATGGGTTACTCTGGACCCAAGAGAGGCCGCCAGTTTGTGAAGGCATTTGTCCTTGGCCAGTGGAGATTTCTTTTCCACATTATTGTTACCATCTTCGGTAATAAGAAGGGCGGATACGATGAGCTGAGCCCTGAGCTGTTATCTGGCCTACTGTCCCTGGTTTATAATAAACCATACAGTTTTTCGTCATATATCTTCAATTCTTTTGTTGGTCAGATAACTGGCGCGGTGAGATCAAAGTTTATACTTTATCCGCGCTTCTGCATGCTAATCATTCGACACTGCATTCCCGGCTTGATGAACATTCAGCCAGATTTACATGTTGACCGGATTGGACTTCGAGGATACAACGCATGCTTTCTTCATTCTTCTCAACGTCCAGATCAGGTCAAGCCTGAAGCATGTGATCTTTTTGGCCATCTTCTTGATGTCACTTCGACACAATCTCTCTGTGTCGCGTTAGGGTTATCTGCGACATTACCATTGCGACATTGGGTGGGACATAAACCTGAGACATTGGATAGCGACATTGGATTGCGACATAACATTTGTGTCGCTTTTTGACTTGTCAAACAATCACTGTTAGCGACATAAGACCTTGTGTCGTCTGTTTCTATTATTGCGACACAACCCCTTGTGTCGCCATTTGTCTTCTTGCGACATTATCTTTGTGTCGCATTTTTTCTAACTTGTTTCTGCAGGTTAGCGACACTAATCTTAGTGTCGCCATTAGTCTGCGACACAATCTTAGTGTCGCTGTCTAATCTTTGAAAAACAAATTATTTGTGTTTTGTGAGTGTGCAGGTAAGACCATGTCTCTTCAAAGTTTTACTCAGCTATTAAAACATAGTAATGAAGTTGGAAGCACAAACAAACCTCCATTATTTACTGCAAACACTGATTATGTGGAATGGAGACAACGTTTTGAAGCCTTCATTTCATACAATGACCCAGACATGTTGATTCCTTTACTTGAACGTTATGAACATCCACCATCTGATGGACAATTCAATTCTATTAACCCTCCGCCAAAACCTATTAGATCTCTGACTCCTGATGAGAAAAAGTCTTAGGATTTGGAAAGAAAAGTACATTCAGCCATCACAATGAGCATGTCTGCTGATGTTTTAAAAATGTTTAAACATTACACCATTGCTTATGATTTATGGAAGGCTATTGAACAAAGGTGTGGGGGTAATGAGAGATACAAAAAGAGTAAACTTGCACTTATTAAGAAGCAATATGAATTGTTTGATATCTTACCAAATGAGTCCATAAATGCACTGTTTATTCGCTACTCACATCTGGTTAGTGAGCTGAATGAGGGAGGGGTATCTTTAACTACTGAGGATGTCAACAAGAAACTCTTAGGCGCTTTGCCTAAGAAATGGAATCATCGTGTTATGATGATGGAGGAAGATGAACGTGTGATGAATCTTTCATTAGATGATCTTGTTGGAAGACTACAAGCTTATGCACTAGATATGCAGAGAAAGGAAACTAAGTCTAGTGCACAGGTTCAAGATCCCAGCTTGTTGGTAGTTCGTCTCCTACTACTGGCGTGGCTTTATTATCTGGCAGCTCTAGTGGATCTTCTGCATCCTCTACTAAACCGACTATTCCTTCAGTTGAAAGAGTACCTTATTCTTCAAACACTCCAGTCTCACCTGATACTGAAGAGAATGCTGCTGTATTTCAAGCCTTTCTCAGTGCTTATGATAGTTTTCTTTCAAAGAAAACTAGCACCATTGATCTTACTGAGAGAGATTTTGAACAAATAGATCCTGATGATCTTGAAAGGATGGATCTACGTTGGAATTTTGCTATGCTAACCAGGAGAGCAAAGAAATACTTAAAGAAAACTGGTAGAAAGAATCTGGATGATGACAACGATTCTGGTCTTGGTTTTGATAAGAGTAAGGTGAAGTGCTACAACTGCCAAAATCTTGGGCACTTCGCTAGGGAATGTGAGAAGGCAAAGCACCCTGCTTCTGGCTTCTCCAAACCATCTACCTACACAAGACCACCTCAGAGGACTCCAGAGATAACGCCTGCCTCAAATGCTCTTCTTATTCAAAATGAAGAGGCGTATGACTGGAGTGAAGAAGCAAATGACGATCAAAATAGTGCTCTTATGGCTGAAATCTCCAGTGTGCATGAGGTACCCATCGAAGAACCACTTTCTTGTATATCATGCATTAAATTAACTGGTAAAATTAACAGATATTCTGAGGATAACCAACGCCTGAATAATGAATTAGAAAAACTTGCTAAGGCTAATAAGATCTTAAAAGATAATGAACAAGCTTTTGATAAGAAACTAGATGCTGCATTTTCTGACCGAAAGGAGCTAAAAGCTAAAATTTTTAGTCAACAAGATGCAATTGATAGTTACCTTAAATTATTAGCTGATCTTAGAAAAGAACTTGCTGACTCACAGTCAGAAATAATTAACCTTAAAAGAAAACTTTCTAATTTCTCAACGTCCTCACTTGTCTTTGATGAAATTCTTCAAGGGCAAAGGTATGATACTAAAAGTAAGGCTGGGCTTGGTTATCACCAAGTACCACCTCCTATGAATTATCTGCCTATGCCTTCACAGGATGAAGCCAAAGACTTTGTGCCTTCCTTTTTAAAGGAAGTCATGAAATCTGTTAATGTGCCAGTTAAAGATTCTAAGCAAAATGTTGAATCTGAGTCTGAACTATCTACTGCTAATGAATCTGAAAAAACTGTTGAAACTAAGCCTGTATCTGTTAAGAAAACTGAATTTGTTAAAATCAAGATTTCAACTCCAGTTAGTGCACAGGAAATAGTTGAAGTTGAGGATTTGACTGAGGAAGTTAATATGAAGATTAAGAAAGAAAATGTTAAGCCTGAAAATCATATAATAACTACTGAATTGAGTGACATGGCTTTTCAAAGAAAAGGCAAAGCTACGGCTGAGCCTCAAAAGAAGATTTTAAAAATAGATAAAAAGAACAAATCATCTGAAAAATCTTCTAAACCTGTTGATGTCTCGGATAAACCATCAACATCTTCACAAGCATCTAAGTCATCGTATACACACAAATGTACATGTTCTGTTAATGCTTCATTTAAATAACCTCCAGTGATTCATCCTCAACCTCAACTATTCGTTGAAAGACGATCTTGTTTCTATTGTAGGAAACAAGGTCATCTCATTAGTGTTTGTCCGTTGCTTTCTAAACAACGATTTGGGAGATACACGCCACGAAATGCTTTATATAGAAATTCATTTAATAAATCTCAATCAAGGCATAGCTCATCATCTCCCTTACATGTCAAGAAAGTCAATAAGATTGTGCCAAGTAAACCTAGTGTCAAAAAGCACAATCCTATAGACAAGCAACCATCCAAACCTAAACAGGTTTGGCAGATTAAAAGGTCAACCAATGACCTGTCATCCTACAATAACACATCAGGAAACACCACTGATTTGTTAAAAGATAAAATTTTAACTGATGTTGTTATTGTAGATGACCTTGGAAGACCCAAGTCTGTGAAGGCTTGGGTCTCCACTACTAACTAATTCATTTGTGCATTTTGTGTCTGCAGCAGTCCGAGGAAGTGAAAAACAGTAAATGGTATATCGATAGCGGATGCTCACGACACATGACAGGCAACCTAGCCCTACTTTCTGATTTGAAGCCATATAATGGGGGTTATGTTGCATTTGCGGGTGATAAGGGTGGAGAAATTACTGGACAAGGAACACTCACAAAATGGGCAAGTGAGCTTTGAAAAAGTGAACTTTGTTGAACAGTTGAATCACAACTTGATCAGTGTTTCTCAAATGTGTGACAAGAAATACATAACAGCATTTACTGATGTAGAATGCTTGATTCTGAAGCCGGGATTTGTGATTCCCGAGGAATGGGTGCTAATGAGAGCACCAAGGACAAAGGACACGTATGTACTAGATATGCGTACCGTTACAACTACTGAGCATACCTGTCTATTGTCTGAAGCTGATGAAAAGGAATCACTAATGTGGCACAGACGAATGGGACATCTTCATTTCCGCAAGATGAATTATCTTGTAAAACATGATCTTGTGTTGGGCGTTCCTAAACAATCTTTTGGATTAAATGATAACTGTGTCTCCTGTCTCAAAGGGAAACAACACAAGAAATTCCATAAGTCTAAGTTAGTGAATTCTATTGAAACTCCTCTTGAGTTATTGCATATGGATCTCTTTGGACCAGTGAGCAAACGGAGTATAGGAGGAAGTTATTACTGCCTGGTAGTGACTGACGACTATTCGCGATTCTCTTGGGTGTACTTCATTTCTTCTAAAGATGAGGTGCCTGATATTCTGATTTATCTGTTTGACAAACTGGAAAACCTATGCAATCTGAAGATAAAGAAACTGCGGAGTGACAACGGAACTGAATTCAAGAATAAAACTTTAGAGATTTACTGTTTAAAGAAAGGAATAAATCATCAATTCAGTGCCGCAAGAACTCCACAACAAAATGGTGTCGCTGAAAGAAAAAATAGGACTCTCATAGAGGCTGCCCGCACCATGCTCTCAGACTCAAAATTGCCTATCACCTTTTGGGCAGAGGCGGTTAATACAGCCTGTTATGTTCTTAACAGGGTTTTGACGGTGAAGAAACGCAATAAAACTTGTTATGAGCTATTTAATAACCGTAAACCCAACTTGCAGTTTCTTGAACCTTTTGGGTGTCCTTATATCATCATGAACACACGCGAACGAGTTGCTAAGTTTGGTGAAAAGTCAAGTGATGGTTTCTTCTTGGGTTATTCTATTAATTCTCCTAACAAGAGAGTTTATAATAAATCAACCAAGAGGATTGAGGAGCACTACGAAGTTAAATGTTTACGATATACTGAATCTCCTCAAAGCACGGGACCCGACTCACTATTCAAATACGATGAATTGTTTGACTCATTTCATCTTCCTATGGATGATAATGTTGATCAGGTGGTGACCATACTACATGGAATGGGTATGTTCTAAGATGTATCTTCTCCTCCTAAAGCCACACCACCCTCAAACAATGATATCCCTTCTACTTCTGGAACATCTCCTAGTGTATCTATTCCACAACCTAATCCTGAGATGCCGGGTTTTTCCAATGATGAATCTGAGGATAAATCTGATGAAGCTGTTCAACCGAATGAAATTTTTGAAGTTGAGGGAGATTTAAACAACTTGGATTCTGAGATTGTGCCACCTCAGATTCCACAGCAACGCGTACACACATCTCACCCGACTGATAATATTATTGATTGAACCGAAAAATGTGAAGGAAGCATTAATCGACTCTCATTGGGTAGAGGCTATGCAGGATGAACTTCATCAACTTCAAAAGCTACAAGTCTGGAATTTGGTTCCACTTCCGAAGGGACAACACCCTATTGGGACGCGTTGGGTGTTTCGTGTAAAGAAAGATGATCGTGGAATTGTAATACGCAACAAAGCTAGACTAGTGGTACAAGGTTTTTCTCAAATTGAAGGACTTGATTATGATGAGGTGTTTGCTCCGGTTGCCAGGCTAGAATCGATTAGAATATTTCTTGCCTACGCCTCATACAAGAAATTCAGAGTGTACCAGCTAGATGTAAAAAGCGCGTTTCTATATGGGAAGGTCAGTGAAGAAGTGTATGTCAAGCAACCTCCTGGATTTGAAGATTCAGTGCATCCTGAATATGTCTACAAGTTAGACAAGGCACTGTATGGACTTCATCAAGCTCCAAGGGCATGGTACGAGACGTTGTCAAAACATCTGATGGCCAATGGATTCACACGAGGGCAGATTGACAGCACACTTTTCATTAGAAAAGTTGGAAAAGATTTGTTACTTGTGCAGGTATATGTGGACGACATTATCTTAGGATCTACCAATGATACGCTGTGTAAGGACTTCGAGAAAATCATGAAGGACAAGTTTGAGATGAGTGCCATGGGAGAACTTACATTCTTCTTAGGTGTACAGGTTGAGCAATCTGATAAAGGTATTTATATTCATCAATCTAAGTATGTCAATGACATCTTAACAAAATATCAGTTGCTCGACTGTAAAACCTTTGGGACTCCCATTGACATAAATCACAAACTTGGCTTGGCTGAAGACGAAGAAGATGTAAATCAGCGAGACTATCGGTCAATGATAGGATCACTGATGTATCTCACAGCATCAAGACCCGACATAATGTTTGCTGTAGCTATTTGCTCAAGATTTCAAGCAAATCCAAAGGTTTCTCATATGAAGGCGGTTAAGCGAATCTTTAGTTACCTCAAATTTAGACCATTTCTGGGTCTCTGGTACTCTAATGAGGACAACTTCGCTTTAACTGCCTACTCCGATTCAGATTTTGGTGGTTGCAATGTGGATAAAAAGTCTACGACTGGAGGATGTCAGTTCTTTGGTAGTCGCTTAGTCTCGTGGCAGTGTAAAAAGCAAACCACAGTCTCTACTTCATCTGCTGAGGCTGAATACATTGCTGCTGCAAGTTGCTGTTCTCAGGTTCTGTGGATTCAACATCAAATGCGCGATTACGGGTTACTCTTAACTTTAACTCCTATCCATATTGATAATACTGCTGCTATCTCTATCATACGCAATCCCGTACAACACTCAAAAACTAAACATATTGAACTTAGGTTTCATTTCATACGGGATTGCTATGAGAAACACCTGATAGACCTTGTACAAATCGATACATCTAAGCAAAACGCTGATCTTTTTACAAAAGCTTTTTCACGATCTCGATTTGATGAACTTGTCTCTATGATAGGGATGAGGTTCTTTGTTAAAAATTAATTTATGACTTGGAGCGTGTTTATTTAAAATAAGGCAACTGCCACTCTTTACACTTGTTAGTATTAAAGAAATGCAATAGTTGCAACATTGTTAAAAAAAAAAAAAAAAAAAAAAGACGTTGAATTGTGTCTGTAAACAATCGGGAAATGATAGTACATCAGGAGACATGCATAAAATGGAATTTTAAGTTTTATGTTTGATGTGTCAGTAGATTTATCTAGCATACTTGAAATATCTTTTATAAATATTAGATTCATCAAATGATGTATTGATAGGCATTTGTTCTAAAGTTCTTAAGAAGCTTAATTTTCAAAAATGCATATTATTTTATATAAAGACATATTAATATGTATGACTTTAAGTTGAAATAAGGGCAAAAATGTCCGAAATATTTTGACGCTTCGTCTTAATATTTGGATAATGAACATGTTATGATCTAAAAATATAGGGTCTTTGTATGGTGTTATCTGGGGGAATATATTAGGTGTCTCCTCTGTTGTATGAAAATACAGACCTGGTTTCATCTAATATATTCTTGAAAAGAACTTAGGTGCGTAGTCTATGTTAAACGTTAGACAACTGTTACGTACCCGTGGCATTCCAATAATTCTCAAAATAACATGTACAAAAGTACAGAAAAGTTATAAAAAGTTTGCCTCGTACTGGTTTGTGTTAAGCTATGGTACTCTGTTATACGAAAGTACAGACCTGTCACCGCTAACTTAGTTCTAAAGATACACCCATATCCTCACCTTCTATAAAGAAAATACTAACATGTTTTGATTTCAAATGTATATTTTAATGTGAGTTATATAATATAATATGCATGCTAATAATAACATAAGTGGTTCATCTCATTATGAGTTGAAATCATATACTTAAGAACAAATGTTTAGATGGATAAAATATCAATAATCGTCTTGAACTAATCTTTATAACAGATGATTTAAATATGCTAAGTAAATTTAAAGTGGACAAACATACTGATAATCGAAATAACACTTACTGTTCCTAATAATTGCATGTTATCCTGATATGATCCCTAACCAAACTTAAACATTTCCGTCACCAAAAATATGTTATGAAGTTTCCGTTGATTGTAAAATTGAATCAACGATTTTCTTTTGTATTATCTATTCATTATTTGTAGCTTAATTAGTCTCTCCAAGTTTATAAGTTAATATCGAATCGAGTATCGAACCATGAAAATCAAAATTGAATCGAAAATTCACCAAGTGTCACTATGTGACACAAGCTTTGTGTCGCTGCCTGTGTCGCTGCCTCTGTCGCTTCTTATGTCGCAGGCTATGTCGCTGCTTAGGGTTTGGGTATAAAAGCAAACCTCATGCGACCTTAGAATGTTCACTGTTTTTAATTTCCTGCGACATCACGCTTAGTCACTGCGACACAAGCACTCGATATTGCGACACAAGCAAACCGAGTGATTTTTCGATTTGATCTTCCGTTTCTGAGATTTCTGTTTCAATCCATACACACTCTCATTTTCTCCTTACCTTACTCGATCTAGTGGTATAAATTTTTCCCCTTTTCACCGTGTATATTGTGTTTAATTGTGAATTAAAGTCACGGGTTTTTAGGGTTTTCGGTTTGGGATTAAATTGACGTGTTTGGGTGTGCTTAACTTGATAATTCGGATATTTTCGACTTCCTGATGTTCATACGCACCTTCGGGTTGCGTTAGCTTCGAAAACCCCCAATTTTTGAACCATCGGGATCTGGGCATGGATTGGTGTTCTTCTTTGCGACACAACCTGCGACACAAGCATTTGTGTCGCAGGATTTGTCAACTTAATTTAATACCAGACTTTGGGTGCGACACTAAGGTTTGTGTCGCTATTCTATGCGACACAAGCCCTTGTGTCGCTTAAGTTAATTAATTTCATAACAATTGCCAAATGCGACACAACCCTTTTCTGTCGCACCTGATGTTGCGACACAAGAGTTTGTGTCGCATACCTGATTCAAATTAATTAACTTCAATTTCTGCGACACTAAGGTCTATGTCGCTACAACTGTGCGACACAAGCCTTGTGTCGCTTTTACAGATTGTTATTAAAGTAATTATTGCTAATGCTTCTGTAGTGTTTCCTTTTTCGTGTCTTTTAGAAATGGCAGGACAAGATGCGTTTCTGAGGTTGCTTGAACCTCGTCACAACACGGTGGCTTTTCTGGAAGATGACAGGGATTCAGCTATCCCTTTTCGCCAAATGATCCAGTTTCTGAGGCAATCCAGGATTTTTTACGCTATCACTGCTGCTCCTACTATCTACAGAGACCATGTTGGTCCTTTCTGGAGGAATGCGGTGGTAAATACCGAATTGGAACATACCTGGATTTTTTCCAGCGTTTTTGATAGGGAAATCATTATAACCGAGCAGCTACTCCATGAGGTTCTTCTCTTCAATGATTCTCCAGACATGCCCACCCAATACTCAAATGTTTTCATTGCTGGTGGCATGGCACGTATGGGTTACCCTGGTGTACCCTCAGACCAGTACAGAAAGGGTCATCTCACAAGGGTCTGGCGATTTTTGATGCATGTCATAATAGTTTGTCTATCGGCGATGAAAGCAGGTTTTGACGGGGCCAGTCACTGTACAGTCTCTGCCATGTTGGCCCTGGTCTACAATAAGCCGTATAATTTTTCCGGATATCTGTTCCGTGAAATGGTGGACAATGCCAAAGCTGAAAATGACAAATGGGTCATGTACCCAAGGTTTATCCAGTTGCTGATTAATCATCTGTTACCGGATCTTCCGGTCAATCCTGATGCAACCTTCCGCCAAACGCCAATGAATCTGCGGATTTTTGCTATCTGTAGCTCTTACGGTAAAGGAGTGGCAGCTCCGCCAGATGTGCCACTGTTTGGCCGTATCGTGAATGAGGGTTATGTCCCTCCTACAAATGATGATTTTGAGGATCCAGTTGCTCCTCCACCGTCAACTGCCGATGCTGCGGCATTCGTAAATGTTCCCATTTTTGAGGAAGGAGCGACCGAGTCACTGCACAATGTGTTAGTAGACATCGAGAATTTTGGGACAGCTGATGAGACTGCTGCTGATGCGGCCTCGGATGATACTGTCTCTGTGGATCCAAACGACACCCCAACGGATTCGGATGGTGATGTGCCGAATTAGGGCAGGACAGGTGCATGTGCCGTCTAACCGGGGGAAACGGCCCCGGGACGCACAGGACTCAGATGATGATACTTTCGCACCCCGTCCTCGTCCTCGAACTCAACCTCATTCGGTCTCTACTTCTGCTGAGTCTCAGCCACAACCACAAACGCTAAATCAGATAATGGCTCTTCTAGACAGAATGAACAAGCAGTTGGCTGATCAAGCGGCTGTCATTAGAGTTCAAGCTTCTAGGATCACGGATTTAGAAGCAACGGCGGCTAGGGTTCCTCAGCTGGAGCGTCGCCTGTTAGAACTAGAGGCATTAGCTGTTGTTCCGGGGGAGTTAGGCTTAGATGAAACAACATCAATGGCCCCTGGTTCAACCGAAATTGTAAATACTGATGATGTAACCGAAGAACCTATTAATGAAAATATCAGTTTAGATTATTTTGCGTCTTCTGCCCCAATTCCAGGACAACCAATTCCCTTAAATGTAGATTACTCCGAAGCAAACCTAGAGTATCTACAGAGTCTGATAAATGAGAAAGGGCAAAGTACAGAAAATGATAATGAAGAATCGGTGTTTGATAATGATGAAGAGGTTGATGTTGAAAAAGAAAATGTTCACGAATACTTTGTGAATGTTGATGAAATGAATTTAGGAGAGGAGATGGAGGTCTCTGATGCAGAGGAGATTACTGAGGAAGAACAACCTACAAATTCCACTCCTGCTCCGGCTACAACCGAACCATCTACTTCTACTGCTGCTGAGCCTAATATGTCAAAGACCTGTAAATTCTATAAAATCAGCAGCGAGCGCTACAAAGGTCAAATCATTTCCTGGAAGTATGATGAGATGAATAAAGTGATTATTATTAAAAGGAAAGATGGGATGCAGTATTTCACTATGAGCTTCAAAGTATTAAGCACACTACCTTATTGTGAGATACTGCATTTAGCACAATTGAATATCATAAATCCCACGAACAACGAATTAGCCAACCAACTGCAGAGAATTTTGAGGAAAGAGGTCAACACGAAAATGTTTTATCTGTTGAGACCAAATTTGGGGACGAGGTACATTTACCGCAACAAGATGCATCCTGTAACTAACAAGCCCTGGATTAAGATTTTATACAAATCTCCGAAGACCCTAAAGTCTATTCCTTTGGAGAAGCTCCCAGTTGATTTCTTGAGAAGGTTACAACTGTGGACATATGATGGATATACAGGCGAAGCTGAAATTATCTATATTCAAGAGTCAGAGCCTGAAGACCTATGGAAAGCCAAACTATCGAGAATTAGAGTTTATGATCCTTTGAGCTTGATTAACCTTACCAAGAAAGACCTTGAAGCTCTTCATGCTAAGAAGATTGATTATTTTCAAGAGTTCAAGACTGAGGCGATGCGTTTTCAAAAGGTTGTCAATGTCTGTATAGCTCAAGGAGTACATGCTGGAGGAAACTTTCCTGCCAGTTGGAAGTGTTAGAAGACCGAGATTGAATGAAGAAATTTCGAAGACCAAGCTGAAGACACGGGGGAGTTTGTTGATACATGTTTTGTATGTCTGTCAGTTGGTCTAGGTCTAAGTAGTTGGTAATGTTTTGATTATGATATAAACGTTATTTGTTTTGGAAATCAAAATTAATGTCACTGTTTAGGCGACACAGAGCTTGTGTAGCAATAGCGACACAAGGCTTGTGTCGCATAGATCGGTTTGGCGACACAAAGCTTGTGTCGCAGGTCAGTTAGGTTTTGGCTATAAATAGATCATTACGGGTTCAGTTCTAGGGTTGACGAACCTAGAGAGTTTTCAAGCTATTTGTGAGGAATTGATTGTATTCGGTTGATTTGTTATTCGTGATATATATAAAAGCTAATCGACTAGTTTTGTGTTATTGTTAACGTGATTTGTTCAATTGATTGTATTCCGCGCTTTCAATTGTTAAATTGATTCGATTTAGATCCAGTAACAAGGGTCCAACATTATTCTTCAACTTGTGTAAATACTATATATTTACTTATCATCTATTATCAATCAACATGATTAGGCTCCTGAAGCTGTCGACCCAGAGGTCATTCGACCTGAGGGTGAACGGGATCAGGCGAGTTTGGATGTTGGGCCTTCTAGTGCTTTTGGCAAGGATGGCGCCACCACATCTGACTCTGATAGTGAGGAGACTGATGATGATCTTCCTCGTCCTCCTACTTTTTCGGGTATTCCTGCGGGAATGATCCGGAGGGGTTCCAAGCTGATCATGGATCCTGCCTTAAAGGGCAAGTGCAAAATTGATGATCTGGATCCTGATTTTTGCTTGCTTGACGAGGACACAGATGTTGAAGAGGATCAACCTCTTCAGACACGAAGCCGAAAGCGCATTCGTTCTGCTACTTCTCAGCTGACGATTGGCGATTTGGGTAGTCCAGTCGCTCAAGATACACAACCACAGGCTAGACCATCGATGGAACGTCCGAGTGCTCCGGTATCTAAAACCTCAGAGAAGGTTAGAGATACGAGTATTTATAGTTAGTCAGCGATTGAGACAGATTACTCTGTAACTTTTACTGATAACTGTTGTCTAATAGGAGCCTGCTGCTGACGATACTGTCACGATTCAGACTACAAAGGCTAGTAGAATCACAGCTCGATTACTTCTGACAGACGTTGCAACCCAGATTGAACAACATCGTGTTCATTCTGCGACCACACCTACACCCCAGGCTACTACTTCTGTGAGAGCTTCTGAGCGGATTTCTAGTTTGGAACTTCGAGTTCGGATATTAGAGACTCAGAATGCTACTCTTGCAAAGGAGCTTGCAACACAAGGCGAAGCCTATACTCATCTCCTGAAGTCTCATATGCTTTCAATCAGAGAGTCTGAAGATCAGCAGAAAAAGCTTGATCGACTGCAAGGCCTTGTCACCAATTTATTGAAGGGCAAGTCGCCTCAGGGGGAGATCTTGCTATTTAATGAGGCTTGCAGAGAAGATGAACTGAGAAGGAAGAGACGAGATGATACAGACGATGATCCCAATGCACAGAAAGATAGAGAGCCGACTGATCCTTCAACGACTGGTGAGCTTCCTATAATTCAGGGGGAGTCTGAGCCTGCTGGGGCAAGCGGTGATGGTGGTGATGGTGCTGGTACTGCTGATGGTGCTATCAACGTTGGTGAGAAACTCACCAAGGAATAATTTTAGATGTGTACTCTTAGATTGATTGTAATAATGATTATAATCAATGAAAGACTTACATTAAAAGTTACTTGTTTTATGTTCATATAATGATATAGTTATATAAGATTTAGACTTGAGATTCATCATGACAAGTTTAGTAATTGATTGTGATTTCATGAATGAAATGATAAAGAAATTCTTAGATTGATTATCCATTTCAATAAAAGAATTTATATTATTTGTATTTGATTCATGATATGTGTATCACTTGTAGATGAAAGTGATTCCGACACTGAAGTCGAAGAAGAAGTAGATTACGATCTAGAGGAAGGAGAATTTGTGCCTCCTGAAGATTGGACTTCTATTTCTAATGTTGGGTTAGACGAAGGTGTAGATCCCGATGCTAATATCGATGAACACATCGTGAGCCCTTCAAAGACCAAAGTCGTTATTCAGGATGAAGACGGAGAAAGAGTGATTGATTTAGATGAAAATCTAGATGATTCGACTGATTCTGAAGATGATCTTCCTGATAGACTCAAAAATAATCCGATGTTTAGGCCTTTGGAGAAGAAGAAAAAGGAGAAGACTAGGATTAGTGAAGTGGATATCTCTGGAACGCGAATACCAAGAAGAGGTATTATTGGTTGGTACTACGACGCAGATCTGAAGCTTTTTGCCATAAAGAGATTTGATGGTGTTCAATATTTTGAGAAGAAGCTTGCAGTCTTCAGTTCTTTGCCTAGGTTTGAAATCCGAGACTTGGCTAGATTGGAATTGAATAACCCTAGTAATGATCCGTTTGGCAGATATGTTGAAAAGATTATTAGGACTGAGGGTAGGACAATGAAATTTGATAGAATTAAGCCAAGAGTTGGAAAGACCATCAAACTTGACGAAAGAAGCAATAGAACTGGAAGGCGTCGAAGGAAAAAGATATATCCAGCTGCAAAATGCATACAACAGATTCCTCTGAAAGCTATGCCTCAAGATATCTTAGGTAAGTTGAAGAGATGGTCTGTAGATTCAGTGATTGGTGAAGCTCTCATGTTTGTACATGATGATGAAGTTGAAGATGAAGAGAGAGAGAGATCTTAAAGATTTATGATCGATGACATCTAATGAACTTATCAAGGGGTGACCTATTAATATTACACAAGAATAGGATCACGGCAATTGAAGGATGGGAAGATGTTGCTCGAGATTATCAGTCAATGGTGAAGACATGCATTAAGCTGAAGATATATATGCAGGTAGTAAAATTTACAAGTGATTACCAAAGATAACTTGAAGACAAAGACTTAAAGACGCTAGAGCTATTGTCAAGGGGGAGTCTGTTGAGACATGTTTTGTGACAACAGATCTAGCTTGTAATAGTGAGATTTAGTACTTTTAGTAATTATAATCAAGCTTGTACATTGGTTTTGAATTGTAAATGAAATATATTGCTTGGTAAACATTTTAGAGTTAAATATCAAAATGCTGAAAAATGTTGACCAAGGTTGACCGCGAACCGAGTCAGTTCGCAGGACAGAATTGGCCTGCGAACCGAGTCAGTTCGCTGGGCCAACATGGGCTGCGAACCGAGTCAGTTCGCAGAGCCCATGTACCTGCGAATTGAGACGGATATATATGAAAATTAGGGTTTTCATATTCAGAACTTTTGGCCAATTCTCTCATCCGGATGAACTGCGATTCCAGAGACCTCCAAGACATTCTAAAGGCTAGGTATTGATTGTTAACACTTGTTATAATTGATACAAAGCATTTAGACAATTACAATTGATTCGCTAATATATTGCGAAAGAAGTCGTTATAGATCCTATAACTAGTATTGAGGGATTCCGCACCTTAATACCTTAGATAACCTCGTTATCGATCCGAAACAACCGGACTTACATAATGGGGGATAAGGGAGGGTAAATCATATCTATTCCACCAATTGTAGCGTCTGAAGAAGCAATTTGCCAACCTGCTCGTGTTTTTCCAACAAATCGTTGCTCAACTTTTTGAAAATCTCCATCTGAGTAGCTAGTTCCTCTAAGCGTTCTTTCTTCCTGCGCATCGCCCGTAGAAGCTCGGCGTTCAGCTCCTCCGTCACCAACTTTACATAAAAAAATTAATTAGTATAATGTTAATAACATTAACTTAACATATATATTACTAATACAATTAATCACCATTGATAAACAATACCTTGTGCAATCCATACACCACATTCTTAAGAACATCCTCACCATCCCTGTTGTCTACCAGCATGATCAGATGATTAACAATTACCTTCACTTGCGCAACCCTAACACTTGCCGGAGAGGTGATGTTTCTTAAATCTCCATACTGATTGACGAGCTCAAATGCCACTTTATTTCTCATTTTCGGAACGACATCATCCACAGGAATGAGATTCTGTTAAGAAAAAAAAACTAACGACCTAAAAAACTATAATCTAATAACTTAATCAACTAAAAATGATAATAGATTCGCGTTTTTTACCTCTAAAACGATAGGTTCAGAATTGGTATTATCTGAACGCGGTGGGACTTCATCATCGGATGCTGTAGCAGTGGGAATCGGAGTCTTATTCTTTCCAAGTGAGAATTTTTTCAGAAGGAAAACGCTACTTCTCGTCACAATTGATTTGAAACGATCTTGCGTTTGTCCGTTGTTTCTAGCCATGGGAGAAATTTTGGGGGAAGAGAAAATGGGGATTTTAGAGTGAGAAATGAGGGAGCTTCTAGACTATATTTGGTGGGGATAAATCATGACTCATCATTTTATAGTATTATTATTTATTTACTATTATATTTATTATTCAATTCAATTCGATGGATATTTCTGTAGGAAACCCCAAACCACCGTGGGTATCCAATCTAGATACTTAAATTTGTTACGGTAGGTTCACAAGTTATACAGTTCTATTACTACTCATGGTCATTAAACTCTTATGATTTACGAATTAGTTCTTACGAGTCAATTTAAAAATTCAAAAAATCGGGTAACACAAATACTTATTTTTAAATGACTTTGATTCTTTCAAGTCGTGTGTGATCCTTTCGAATCCTTTCCGACTCATACGAATCAGAAAATTAGACAAAATTTTAGTGTAAGGTAATACAAAAAAATAGAAGGACAAAATAGGCAAAGAAATGACTATAATGCATTTTAAATAAAGCATTTGTGTTGATTGTTTGTAAACAACTTAATCATTAACTTTCATCATGTTTCACGTCACACTTAATAACAAAAATCTTAAACAATAATATATATATATATATATATATATATATATATATATATATATATATATATATATATATAATAAAATAGTGACTTTTACGAGTTAAATCGAATCACGAGTTAACAACTATGTTTATACTGCTTATGCATTCAATTAATCTTATAAACTTTCTACGTACGAGACATGAGTTATATGTATAGTTTTCTCATGTTGTTGTGTTCATAACATCTTACAAATTAAAATATTATTATTACTATATTATTGTTTCACATAATATTTATTTTTATTATTTATAAACATAAACAAAAAAGATTAAAGGAAAGCTATAACACGGCGATGATGGGACATTTATTTGGTCAACAAGTTAAAGAATTAGAATAATGAATATGTAGTATCTCTAAAGTGCAACATCAGAAACTTTTTGTTATGTTTTGTTTCTCTTTAATAATTAATTAATACCACGACGGCTCACATATCTTCTCGAACTTAAACTTAATAAATTAAACATTCATATACTAAGGGTGTATTTGGTGCAGTTTTTTAGGGGCTTGAGGTTCTAATTTTAGTAAGTCATACTCATAAATTTTGTTTGGCAACACAATAAAATTGGGGCTTCTTAAAATAATAAGCTCCCATAAACCCTTAAATTAAAAATGATATATTAACGCTCCACTCACCTAGACCTAAAGACTCGTCAACTAGATGAATCTTATACAAAAGAACAAGAAGGAATCGGAAACTGATATATTACACAAAGAATTGAAGAAGATGAGAGCCAGACTTTCTCAAAAAGATTGCTTCAGTTTCTGATTCGTAAAGGTTACATACGACTCGAAAGTGTCACACACGACTCGGAAGAGTCAATAAATGACCCGTGAAGAGTCATTTTAAAGAGTCAGATTCGAGTCATCTCAATTTTTGAATTTTTTAATCGACTCATAATACCCGAATTGTGACTCATAAGAGTCTAACAAAGAACATGTACACATATAATCATATATATTTTGTCCATTTAGCTAGGTTCACTAATTATTGTAAATGAACTTAGGGGAAAGTTGGCATCAGTCGTTCAATAAATATTATGATTGTCTGAGGTACGATATCTAATCTATGTTGGAAGTTCATGATATCTAAACAATGACGTTGGATTTGAGTGTTTTTCGATTCGTTATGTATCAATACTTTATTTTTGTCTATTCATACGCATTTTTTGTGTGTATATATATGTAATTTGTAATTTTGTGTGTATCTATATGTAATTTTGTGTGTATCAACATGTTATTGGTTGTTTGATTAAATCTATATTGATAGTTTGAATATATTATGGAGAGATGTGGATTGTATAAAATTGACAGAAAATGTGAATTTTAATAGAGAAATAAGGGTTTTTTAAAAGAAAAATAGGGGTTAGCTTTTTTTTTTTTTTTTTTTATGTAATGTGTTGGGCACTTGGGCCTGTGTCTACTTGTAAGCTCCTGGATCAAAGATGGATTCCAATTTGTATTTATTTTGTTGGTATTGGTGTTATTTTAGGTTAATAAAATTCAAATTGTAGTAAAAAAATTTATTAATATTTTCTTTTATTAAAGTTGTAGGGGCATGTATTTTCTTTTTTATTAAAGTGAAACTTATTGTCATTTGACAAAAGAATGAATGTGTTGTACTGATTGTTGATGACTACCGCATACCGGATATCCGGAGGTGTGGAAAGAGCAGCTGTTAGAAGCGGAAAAACCATCAAAAAATGACGATTATATATATATATATATATATATATATATATATAGATTATTAAAAGTTGTGTATCAATGTAAAAATTTATGTCTAATTTATGTGTATTATAGAGATATAAATTTTATCATGAAAATAATATATCAAAATTGATGTCTATAAAATGGACTCATCCAATCATCCAAACACAAATCGAAAAACTTATTTTAGATAATAAATATAAACAAGTAAGCAATTAACATGAGCCCCAAACACCCTCTAACTCTCACACAGGCAATTTAGCAAACAGATAGTGGGTACCAATACCATGATTTGAAACAAAATTGAATAATATTCAAGAATAGATCTGACCATTCAACAGTAATAAACAAGTAAAGATAATGGGGGATAAGGGGGGTAAATGATATCTATTCCACCAGTTGTAGCGTCTGAAGAAGCAGTTTGCCAACCTGCTTGTGTTTTTCCAACAAATCGTTGTTCAACTTTTTGAAAATCTCCATTTGAGTAGCTAGTTCCTCTACGCGCTCTTTCTTCCTGCGCATCGCCCGTAGAAGCTCGGCGTTCAGCTCCTCCGTCACCAACTTTACATAAAAAAATTAATTAGTATAATGTTAATAACATTAACTTAACATATATATTACTAATACAATTAATCACCATTGATAAACAATACCTTATGCAATCCATACACCACATTCATAAGAACATCCTCACCATCCCTGTTGTCTACCAGCATGATCAGATGATCAACAATTACCTTCACCTGCGCAACCCTAACACTTGCCGGAGAGGTGATGTTTCTTAAATCTCCATACTGATTGACGAGCTCAAATGCCACTTTATTTCTCATTTTCGGAACGACATCATCCACAGGAATGAGATTCTGTTAAGAAAAAAAAACTAACGACCTAAAAAACTATAATCTAATAACTTAATCAACTAAAAATGATAATAGATTCGCGTTTTTTACCTCTAAAACGATAGGTTCAGAATTGGTATTATCTGAACGCGGTGGGACTTCATCATCGGATGCTGTAGCAGTGGGAATCGGAGTCTTATTCTTTCCAAGTGAGAATTTTTTCAGAAGGAAAACGCTACTTCTCGTCACAATTGATTTGAAACGATCTTGCGTTTGTCCGTTGTTTCTAGCCATGGGAGAAATTTTGGGGGAAGAGAAAATGGGGATTTTAGAGTGAGAAATGAGGGAGCTTCTAGACTATATTTGGTGGGGATAAATCATGACTCATCATTTTATAGTATTATTATTTATTTACTATTATATTTATTATTCAATTCAATTCGATGGATATTTCTGTAGGAAACCCCAAACCACCGTGGGTATCCAATCTAGATACTTAAATTTGTTACGGTAGGTTCACAAGTTATACAGTTCTATTACTACTCATGGTCATTAAATTCTTATGATTTACGAATTAGTTCTTACGAGTCAATTTAAAAATTCAAAAAATCGGGTAACACAAATACTTATTTTTAAATGACTTTGATTCTTTCAAGTCGTGTGTGATCCTTTCGAATCCTGTGCGACTCATACGAATCAGAAAATTAGACAAAATTTTAGTGTAAGGTAATACAAAAAAATAGAAGGACAAAATAGGCAAAGAAATGACTATAATACATTTTAAATAAAGCATTTGTGTTGATTGTTTGTAAACAACTTAATCATTAACTTTCATCATGTTTCACGTCACACTTAATAACAAAAATCTTAAACAATAATATATATATATATATATATATATAATAAAATAGTGACTTTTACGAGTTAAATCGAATCACGAGTTAACAACTATGTTTATACTGCTTATGCATTCAATTAAAATTATAAACTTTCTACGTACGAGACATGAGTTATGTGTATAGTTTTCTCATGTTGTTGTGTTCATAACATCTTACAAATTAAAATATTATTGTTTCACATAATATTTATTTTTATTATTTATAAACATAAACAAAAAAGATTAAAGGAAAGCTACAACACGGTGATGATCGGACATTTATTTGGTCATCAAGTTAAAGAATTAGAATAATGAATACGTAGTATCTCTAAAGTGCAACATCATAAACTTTTTGTTATGTTTTGTTTCTCTTTAATAATTAATTAATACCACGACGGCCCACATATCTTCTCGATCTTAAACTTAATAAATTAAACATTCATATACTAAAGGTGTATTTGGTGTAGTTTTTTAGGGGCTTGAGGTTCTAATTTTAATAAGTCATACTCATAAATTTTGTTTGGCAACACAATAAAATTGGGGCTTCTTAAAAAAATAAGCTCCCATAAGCCCTTAAATTAAAAATGATATATTAACGCTCCACTCACCTAGACCTAAAGACTCGACAACTAGATGAATCGAATTGGAAACTGATATATTACACAAAGAATTGAAGAAGATGAGAGCCAGACTTTCTCAAAAAGATTGCATGTGATGTTTTGGGGGAGAAACGTCTCCTTGAAGTTGGACTATTTTTCTGCCCATTAATGCATGTGATGTTCTTGAACATTTTAAGCCATGAAAAACGTTTTTATGTTATATTTTGGACATTTCTTTGTTAAGTGGACATTTTAAGATGTTTATAGAAGTGTTTCAAATATTCTAGAAGGATTTTGAAGTTCTTACAATATTTCCAAAACTGAAAAGGAGGAGAAAGATGATGAGGAGAGTTTGATCTTGTGTTTTGGCTTGATTTCTCCTTCAAAAGTGATGAATGATGATGGTGGTTGATGGTGGCAGGTGGTGGTGACAGCCCTTGGGGCGTTTTTGAGAGAGAGGAGGAGAGGAATTGGGAGTTTGTGTGTGTAAATGTGTGAGTGGAAATGAGAAAATGAAGGAGGAAAAGAAATATATAGAGTGGGCTTGGGCCAAGGAGGTTGGGCTGGTTTGGGCCGATATGGGCTCAGTTGGGGCGGCCCAATTGGAGCATTGGGCTTGTACAATAGTTTCTCAAGCCCGTGTTACGTTATTCGATCGGTTAAACGTTATTCGCGCGCGTAAAAATTAAATCGTTAACTTTTAAATTTTTGTGTTTTATTTTTGATACGAAATCACTATTTTAAATTTGACCAATATCTTTAAAATACTTTATTGATCCTTCTTAAAATATTTGTCGGTCTCGTTCGGGTATCGGGCCGATTCGCGCGTTTTCGTTGCGTTTGTTACGTTTTAAGGAAAACGTCTAGGTTTTTCATATATTATTATTTTATAATAATAATATAGGGTAAATAATTACTATTTAATATATAAAATAAGTTTACATTATTTATGGAAAATTATCACCAACGCCGTATAGATTGTCGGACCTCGTTCGGCTGTTTCGCGTAATTATAAATAATCACGTAAGCGTATATAAACATATAAAAGTAGTTACAAGTATTTAGCCTAATCAAATACTAAATACACGTAATTATGGTTCTAGCTTAAGGTAATCATTACCCTAAAGTGTTGGGTGTCACACTTAGCAGCTCAGAATTCAAAACTTGAGGCACATTTTGCATCACAAACTGAACTTCAATATGAGAGCAAGCAATCAATGAAAATGTCGATTGTTACTGCTGAAACTAAGTTCCTCAACATCCATCATAGACGTCCAGATCTAGACCTCATATGTGAATATCTGTTATGTGAGTTTATTAAATTGTTGAAAGATGAGCGTCAAGAATACTACGCGAAAGTGAAGAGCTTAGAAGAGCAAGGATGTGAGAAGTAAACTGAAGTTCAGTCTATTCAAGAACAAATTCAAATCATAAAGACTGAGAACGAAAAGTTGCATTCTACAAATTATCACTTTGAAGCAGAAATTTCAGAATATTAGGAGCAACGAAAAGTGGTCACTAGGCTTAAATTTGATAATGATCTTGCATTGAAAATGTTCAAGATCTTCAAGAGAATTTCTCAAGTTCAACTTGAAAATGCAAAACTGAAATCTAAAGTTTCTGATCTAACAAACAACCTTCAGATATCAGAAAATGCAAATGTTGAACATGCTTGAAATATAATTCAATATTTGATGAAAGAATTGAGTTATATGCAACGATTAAAAATCTTGAGGACAAACGTAAACTGAAAGGTCAATCAGATCAAATTATTTTAAACAAGAAGATTTCTGAACTTGAAACTGATTTGCAATTCCAACTAATGTTCTTGAAACAACATCTTCTAACTTAAAAAGGAATTTGATGACTTGTTGACTTCAAATGATGCCTTGATGTTAGGTCTTAAAGGTCCCAAAACTTAGATACAGATTAAATAACAAGTATTTAATATATTAGTTTATATCTAAGTTATATCAAACAAGTTAATTAATCAAGGCGGAATACAAGATTAATTAAGGCACAGAATATATTATGAATTAGAGTCGGGCTGTCGGAGGGGGACTTCTTTGACTTCTTTGAGAAAAAGAACTTGAATAACTTCGTTTTATTCACAATAAATGGTTTGTCTTACAAAGAAGACAGAGTATTCAAACACACACAGATTGTTTGAATACGATCCACGTAGTATACCTTGATACAATTATCACTACACACTTAACAGTAAGTGTGGTAATGCTTTAGCCTAAGCTTAAAGGTCTTGTATACTAATTGTCTTGGATATTTTGTGGTGCTTTTGAGCTGCTATTTATAGAGTTGAATGCTACTCTATATTAACCAGCTCAGTTGGTTGTCCAAGGGATAACAGATACATCTTGGGCAACTTTGCACTCTTCCCTTTTTGCTTTTCTTGGAAATAGAAAAAGCAAAAGGTAAAAGGTTTCTTTGCTGAGAAAAGAACCTTTCTTTGATGTTTGACTTTACTCAAACATCACTTCAGCTGTACCGTAGCCTGAAGAACTCCTTTTGTACGATTGTACTTTCGTTCTTCAATCCGTGCTTTTCAGTCTGTGCACATCAGTCTGTGATCTTCAATCTGTGATCATCAGTCTGTGATCTTCAGTCTGTGAAGTCTTCTGTCTTCAATCTTCATTCTTCAGATGATGAATCCATAAGTCTTCAAGTAGAGCACGGCTTTCGGTCTGTGAGATTTCTTCAGTCTGTGATGCACAGACTCAGAATACTTCTTTAGTCTGTGAAGCACAGACTCAGAAACACAGACTCAGGAATTCACTAAGTTTTTCCTGAATACAACTAAGTTAGATTTTGACTCCTAAGATTTATTACTTGGGTTTTATCATTGTTTTTCCCAACAATCTCCCTCTATCTGATGATGTCAAAATCTATTTACAAAAGATAACTGAGAAATAATAAATACTGAAGTGAAACATAACATATGGATCAAGACTTATACACATAAAGTCAAAATCATAGTCAGTATACAAAAATATTACAGTTATTACATGAGATTGTAAATAATATAATTTTAACAATCTTCAATCTTTTCTCTGAGCCCTGATCTCTTTGATCTTTTCCACTTTCCTCTTCAACAACACTTCCATTTCCTTATCAGATTTTTCTTCAAATTCTTGATACTCCAGGATGATTTTCTTGCAGATGTCTTCAAATCCAACCATCATCCTGATCTTGGAAAGGTTGTTGAATAACCAGCTGATTAACCTTCTTCTAAATGGCTTGGCTTGAAAATGTTTGCATTCCTTCAGCAGGGCAATGCAATGCAGCAGAGATTCTCCATACAGTCTGTTTTGATCCTGGAAGCACTCTATCCCATTCATATCTCTGTAGCACAAACCTTCAACTTTGTCAGTCTAGACATAGGATCTATCGATAAAAATGATACCTTTTGGTAGAGGATGCTCCCTTCTCTGCTTATTCTCTATAGATAACCCAGCTAACTTCTTCTTTATTACAAAGTTGTTTGCTATGCAGAACAACTTGTATTCTTCTTCTGAGATAAGCCCCAGACTGAGAACTAACTCAATCAGATAAGATAGCTCATCCAGAACTTCTTTCTTCAGATCTTTGTCAGCTTCACTCTTCAAAAGATTAGCAATGGATTGCCATTCTTTTAGTCCTAGAGTGTACAGGTCATCCACCCATACCATTTTTGAGCTCTTGGTCAAAGTCAACTCTAGCCTCAATCTCTGTCCAATCTTATTCAGATGACAGTCTTTAATCTTTTGATTGAGCTTTGACTTTCTGAAAGTGGATTGTAGCTTCGCTTTTAGGCTCTCTATCTTTTGTAATCTTTTTGACAGCTCTTCATCTTCTTTGATTTGTTGCTCAACTTGACTCCTTCTGGATTGAGTCTGTGAACAACCTTCATCTTCTAGTTCTTTGGAGAGCATGTCAACAAATCTTGCTTCCTTCAACTTCTGCTCTTCTTTAGATAATACATTTAAGTATTCAGTAAGAGACATACCTTGAGCAGTAGCTTCTTGTTGCAAGAGTTCATCCTGTAGATTTGACAGTTCAGGATTTCTTGTACTAGCAGCATGATCATCCACCATCTTCTTGATTTTGCCTAACCTTTCGTGCTTGGATAAGGCAATCCCCTTGCCCTTACCCTTATCCATAACTTCTTCCATGGTAGAACTTGATCCAGGATATGTGCTTATCAGATGAGCACTTCTCCATTGCATTCTGTCTTCAAGTTCACTTCTACCTGGAGGCAGTATTCTGGTTGTTGTGGTTGGTTTTGCAGGATTAGCTTTAGCTTGGATGGCTTTAGCACTGATGATTGGAGCATCAATGCTTGCTGCTTGTTGCTTTGAGCTCTGAGTCTGTGATGGATGCTGTGTCTCAGTCTGTGCAGGTTCAGAAGGCACAGACTTAGACTCTCCAGACTTGACTTTTGAGGCACCTTCATCTACACCTCCAAAAGTAGCATCATCTTCATCATCATCTGATCTTCTAAATACCTCCGACTCAGAACTGCAATCAGGATTGATAGCATCATCATCTTCATCATCAATATCCTGTTCTTCTGCCAGTTTTACAAATTGATCCCAGGTCTTGATCCCCTTCATCTTAGGTTGGGAATCAAAGATATCCCTTTCAGGAATCCTCCTGGCCATTCTTTTTATCTTCCTGGCTCTTTTGATCTGCAGTGGTTGAACATCTTCATCTTCTTCCCTTGGTCTCTTTAACTCCACTTGACCTAGGTCTGAGACAGTTGCTATTGGGTCTATATGTAAGACAATAGCTGACTCCCCCTGAGTCTGTGCAACCATCTCAGTAGGTTCACCTGCCTGCAAACCTTCTAACTCCCCCTCAGTCTGTGCACTCATATTTTCAGTCTGTGGCACAGACTGAGCTTCAGTCTGAGACTTCACCCTAGCACTTTCGGGTCCATCCTCTCCATCATCTCCCTCACTGCTATCTCCCCCTAAATCTAAGGATTTATTATTTAGTAAATTATCTTTTGGGGTTTTAGCTTCTGCAGACCCAGACTTCATCTTCTTCCCCTTTTTGACATCAGCAGCTAAGCTTGAGAAGGTGGTCTGCATATCATCTAACCTATTGGATACCTTTTGCTCCAGCATATCCACTTTATCCACCATGGTAGAGACTAGATGCTTCATCTTCTCTAGCTCTTTCTTATTATTATCGAACTCAGTCTGTACCCATTCAGACAACTTGGTGATGGTAGAAAGCACATCAGTAAGTGTACTAGAAGGCACAGACTGGGTCTGGTTGGAAGGGTTAGAATTGGGTGATGGTATATGTTCCTCACTTGACTCATGTTGAAACTGAGCAAGATCACTGGAAACTTTTGGTGTTGCACTCTTTGCCTCACTCTATGTCCTGTGCATGGAAAAGCGATCATAGGCATTGAGTGGTGTAGTTGTGTTTCCCTCAGATCGAATCCGGTGATAGGATAAGACATCACTGGGAATTGATTGTGTAGCACCTGTTGCCTCAAACAGTTCCTGGTGTAATGGAACAGTATCACTGGCAACTGATGTTGAAGTTTGTAAGCCCTCACTAACCATCTGGTGATAAGATGGTAGATCATGGAGCAAAGAAGGTGAGATCTGTACCTCAGTCTGTGACATGACTGGGGCATTGGCGATATGTGCAGAGGGGTGTAAGGAAAGACTCACTAGAATGTGAACTAGTACAGGACTAGTGGTCAATATAGGTTCAGCCATTTTGAGTGGGGTAAAGAGGGGGGTGGTAGTGCTCAGGATTGGAGCATCTTCTTCAATGCATACTACAGGGGTCAGTGTAGTAGCAGTAATATGGGTATCCAAGCTGACTAATCTAGGTTTAGGTTGGGTCAGTTGGGTAGCCATTGGCACCACAGACTCTAGCAGAGCTGTAATGGAATGGTCTACAGCACTGGAAGGTGTTCTATTGACATCCAGTTCCATGGATGATGATTCCATTTGTGCTATACTTTTGGGGGTTGAGTCTGGTGATTCCTCCAGAGTGAGTGGTGACTCATCTGGGTTGGTTTGTTTGTGACTCTCTTTTGTGGGTGAGGATGGGCTAGGATAAGAAGGTTTATCTAAATCCATCTCCTCATGAGAAGAAGATTTACTACCTGCATCTTCTGCTGAAGATGGAACAGACTCAGCAATGTTTGAGTCTGACTCCAAGTGCATAGACTGAGTTGAGTCTGTGTTCATGGAGTCTGTGTGCTCTACTTCAGTCTGTGCTCATCAGTCTGTGCTCTTCAGTCTGTGCTCATCAGTCTGTGATCTTCAGTCTGTGAACTTCAGTCTGTGAAGCCTTCTGTATTCAATCCTCATTCTTCAGATGATGAATTCATAAGTCTTTTGGAAGAGCATGGCTTTCAGTCTGTGAGATTCTTCAGTCTGTGCAGTACAGACTCAGAAAAAATTCTTCAGTCTGTGTAGCACAGACTCAGAAACACAGACTCAGGAATTTCACTAAGTTTCCTGAATACAACTAAGTTAGATTTTGACTCTTCAGATTTATAATTTAGGTTTGATCATTGTTTTTCCCAGTCTGAGACTTCACCCTAGCACATTCGGGTCCATCATCTCTATCATCTCCCTCACTGCTATCTCCTCCTAAATCTAAGGATTTATCATTTAAATCTTTATCTTTTGAGGTTTTAGCTTCCGCAGACCCATACTTCATCTTCTCCCCCTTTTTGACATCATCTACTAAGTTTGAGAGGGTGGTCTGCATTTCATCTAACCTATTGGATACCTTCTCCTCCAGCATATCCACTTTATCCACCATAGTAGAGACTAGATGCTTCATCTTCTCTAGCTCTTTCTTATTACTATTGAACTCAGTCTGTACCCATTCAGACAACTTGTTGATGGCAGAAAGCACATCATTAAGTGTACTAGAAGGCACAGACTGAGTCTAGTTAGATGGGTTAGAATTGGGTGATGGTATGTTTTCCTCACTTGACTCATGTTGTAACTGAGCAAGATCACTGGAATCTTTTGGGGTTGCACTCTTTGCCTCACTCTGTGTCCTGTGCATGGAAAAGCGATCATAGGCATTGAGTGGTGTAGTTGTTCCCTCAGATCTAATCCGGTGATAGGATAAGATATCACTGGGAAATGATTGTGTTGCACCTGTTGCCTCAAACAGTCCCTGGTGTAAAGGAACAGTATCATGGGCAACCATCTGGTGATAAGATGGTAGTTCATCAGGCAAAGAAGAGGAGATCTGTACCTCAGTCTGTGACATGACTGGGGCATTGGCGATCTGTGCAGAGGGGTGTAAGAAAGGACTCACTGGAATGTGAACTAATACAGGACTAGTGGTCATTATGGGGTTAGCCATTGTGAGTGGGGTAAAGAGGGGGGTGGTAGTGCTCAGGATTGGAGCATCTTCTTCAATGCTTACTACAGGGGTCAGTGTAGCAGCAGTAATGTGGGTATCCAAGCTGACTAAACTAGGTGTAGGTTGGGTCAGTTGGGTAGCCATTGGCACCACAGACTCTAGTAGAGCTGCAGTGGAATGGACTACAGCACTGGAAGGTGTTCTATTGACATCCAGTTCCATGGATGATGATTCCACTTGTGCTATACTTTTTGGGGTTGAGTCTGGTGATTCCTCCAGAGTGAGTGGTGACTCACCTGGGTCGGTTTGTTTGTGACTCTCTTTTGTGGGTGAGGATGGGCTAGGATAAGAAGGTTGATCTATATCCATGTCCTCAGATGAAGAAGAAGTACTACCTGCATCTTCTGTTGAAGATGGAACAGACTCAGCAATGTTTGAGTCTGACTCCAAGTGCACAGACTGAGTTGAGTCTGTATCCCTGGAGTCTGTGTGCTCTGCTTCAGCCACACGTTCTTCAACAGTCTGGGTCTTATTACTCATACTATCACCTGAATCATCACCCTCCATAGATGCAGAAGCAACATATGGATGATCAATCCAGTGCTGCATAGCAGCAGTGATAGGTGCTCCAGAAAGTGGAACCGGATGGTTAAACACTTTATATGTGAGCACAGGAACAGGTATATCTGCCACTTTATTATTAAAGGACATATATACAGACCCAGTTAACCTGGATTGGATGCACAGGGAGAGTAGCCTTATAAAAGGTACATTAAAAATTCTGTTTGACTCATGCACCGGTTTTAATAATTCTTGAAAATACAACTCTACAAAGTTGATGTTTAAACCAGTGATGAATGAGCTCAACAATTGAGTTTCAAACTCATTTAGCTCCCCTGTGCTACCAGATTTACCTCCTAGACTTCTAATGATGCCAGAAATTAAAAATTTCCATTTAGGGGTGAATCCTGACATCAAAATCGTGCCTTTTTCTTTGGTATATCCAACCAAGGTAAGAGAAGCCCTTGCTGCTTCTTTGGTTGGAATGGGTTCAAAATTATTTCCCAAGGGCAAGTCTAAGACATTCCTTATTAGCTCTTGATCAATGATAACTGCCCTTTTACCATGATCAATAGTACCAGTAATTGCAGTATTGGTACTATTTGAAGAGCAAGTATACCACCATTCCATAAGAAAAGCAGGATATATTTGAGGAAGAGTGTTGAAAAATGCCCCCCTTAAAGGATGAGCAGACATAAAATTTGTTAATTCCTCAAATCCTTGGTTCTTTTTAGAATCAGGGATGGAAATGGTAGCAACTTGATTATTGATACAGAGTTTTACCTGTTTACCTTGTTTGAAAGGTTTAGCCGCAGCGATGTTGGCAGGTGCCGTGTAAACCCATTGATCAGCCATTTGGTGTAAAGATTAAATCTTGAAGGTGATTTTGAAAATGGTTGATCGATTTAGGGTTTACAAACTCTGTTTGTTTTTGGTGTGCAAGTACGAATGAAGAAGAAAGGGGGAAAGAAGAATTGGGTATTTAATAGAAATTAAATTTCCGTTAAATGGGACCCACTTGACGGTTTATCCCTTTCTCTGCAACAGTAGCGCTGAGGCACGTGCACTTTTTGTATTGAGCAGATAAATAGACAACAAGCGCCAAAACTTCTAATGATTATTACCATAAAGATGGTATTAGCATTAAATGCAAGGATATTGTTGTTTATTTATTTTTATTAAAAAAAATAAAAAAAAAATTAATCTCAACGGATGAGAGCAGTACTTAAAAGAAAATTGTGCCAGCAGTGGTAATAGATTGATACAGCAGTACTAACAGTACTAATTCATGAGAGCAGTACTAAAGAGACTTATCAGTATTAACCAGCAGTACTAAAAGTAACTAGCAGTATTAATACTAACAGTACTAAAATACTAACCTGATGAATTAAAAAAAAAACAAAAAATAGAGGAGTCTAGTCTGAATGAATATGATTAGTCTGTGTAGCTAATCTGGAAGAAGGCACACAGACTGAAACATATAATTAGTCAAACCGAGAGAAAAGAACATAATTTGTAAAATCTTTTTGGTATTTTCTTTGATTTATTTACAAAAATCTCTGAGTCTGTGCTATTTGATTGTATGTAACTGAGGGTACAGACATACAGACAGAAAGGCAGGCATAGACTAAGAGTTGAATCACATAGATTCAAAAGTTTTACTAGGGGTTGAGCATTCCTAGTTGACCAAGCAGATATAGAAATCTATCTTCATTAAGAGGTTTAGTAAAGATATCTGCTAGTTGGTCGTTTGTGGGCACATATTTGAGAATCACTTTACCTTTCTCAGCACAATCTCTGATAAAGTGATGTCTGATCTCAATATGCTTTGTTCTGGAGTGAAATACAGGATTCTCAGTGATGGCAATGGCACTTTGGTTATCACACATGATTGGAGTTTTTGTAAACACCAAATCATAGTCTGGTAGTTGATGTTGCATCCATAGCAATTGAGCACAGCAACTACCAGCAGCCACATATTCTGCTTCTGCAGTGGATGTAGCAACAGAATTCTGTTTCTTGCTTGACCAACTGACTAGTTTGCCGCCTAGCAGTTGACATCCACCAGAAGTGCTTTTCCTGTCTAATTTACAACCTGCATAATCTGCATCTGTATATCCAATTAGATCAAAACCAGAGTCTTTGGGATACCAAAGACCCAGGTTAGGAGTACCTTTTAGGTACCTAAAAATCCTTTTTACAGTTTTTAGATGCGATTCTTTAGGTTCAGATTGATATCTAGCACACAAACATGTTGAGAACATGATATCTGGTCTACTTGCAGTGAGGTATAGTAGAGATCCTATCATACCTCTATAAGTGGTTTGACAGACTGACTTGCCAGACTGATCTTTATCCAACTTATCTGCAGTGCTCATTGGTGTTTTCATAATTGAACAGTCCTTTAAAGAATATTTAGTAAGTAGGTCAATGACATATTTACCTTGGTTGATGAAGATACCATCAGGTTTCTGATGTACTTGTAGACCAAGAAAGTATGTTAATACACCCATCATACTCATTTGATACTGTTTTGACATTAAGTTTGAAAACCATTTACACAATTTTTCATAAGTAGACCCAAATATAATGTCATCAACATAGATTTGGACTAGTATGACATCTGCCTTGTTTCTTTTGAAGAACAAAGTCTTATCAATTGATCCTCTAGTAAAGTCATTACTAAGAAGATAGGATGATAAGGTGTCATACCAAGCTCTTGGAGCTTGTTTTAGTCCATATAGTGCTTTCTGCAATTTATAGACATGATTTGGAAAAGTGGAACTTACAAAACCTGGAGGTTGTTTCACATAGACTTCCTCCTGAAAGTTGCCATTCAGAAATGCACTCTTGACATCCATTTGATAGACTTTGAAGTCCTTGAATGCAGCATATGCCAAGAATAACCGTATTGCTTCAATTCTGGCTACAGGGGCAAAGGTTTCATCATAATCAATGCCTTCTTCCTGCTTGTAGCCTTGAGCAACTAGCCTTGCCTTGTTTCTGATTATCACTCCATCTTTGTCCATTTTGTTTCTGTAAACCCATTTAGTTCCAATAATGGTTTTGCCTTTTGGAGCAGGAACTAGGGTCCAAACATTGTTTCTTTCAAATTCTGTTAACTCTTCCTGCATTGCTTCAACCCAATCATCATCTTTCAATGCTTCTTCAGCTTTCTTTGGTTCAATGATTGACAGGAAGTTTGTGTAGAAACAGAAATTTGCAGTAGATAAGGTCGACACTTGAGCTCTTGTTTGTACACCAGAAACATAATCTCCAATTATTTCTTTAATTGGATGATACTTGTGTTCTTTGACGCCTGAAGATGATTCATTATTGGATGATAAATCATTTTCATTTAGTGGAAGAATAGCAGGACTAAGTTCTGCATCATCTTCTACATAGGGCAAGTCTAAGTCTGTAGAGTTCACAGACTGAAAACTACCAGACTGAACACATGTAACAGAAGAATTTGAATCTCTGGACATAGATTCATCTTCTGTTGATGAAGATATTGTCATTGAATGAGCAGGTTGAGCATCTTCACAATCACTTTCAGAGTCCTGCTGTTGAAGAGCAACACCTGGGATTTGAGATTCAGATCCCACAACAGATAATTCTTCTAGAGAATGAACATCAGACTGAGGAACATGTTCATCATTAGCAGAGGAAACATCAAAGGTGACATTGATGGTTTCTTCAATTTTATTTCTTCTGTTGTTGTAGACTCTGTAAGCCTTTGAGATAGATGAATAGCTAACAAAAATTCCTTCATCTGACTTAGGTTCCATCTTTGCTAATTGATCTCTTTGATTGAGAATATAGCATTTACTTCCAAAGGTCTGGAAGTAATGGATGGTTGGAACCTTCTTATGATACAACTCATATGCAGTTTTGCCATGCCTTTTGACCAAAATAGATCTATTTTGGGTATAACAGGCAGTGTTGACTGCTTCTGCCCAAAAATAAATTTTCATTTGACCATGGCATAACATGGTTCTTGCAGCTTCTATGAGTGTACGATTTCTTCCCTCAGCAACACCATTTTGTTGAGGAGTTCTGACAGAGGCAAAATTTTGAATAATGCCTTTGTCAGTACAGAATTCAATGAGAGTAGAATTCTTAAATTTTGTACCATGATCACTCCTGAGTTGCTTGACAGGTGCATCTTTCTGCAATTCTTCCCTCTTGATTAGATTAATAATTTCATCAGGAGCATCACTTTTTGCCTTAAGAAAGATAACCCAAGTATACCTTGTGTATTCATCCACAATCACAAGTGTATACTTCTTTCCACCCAAACTGCCAATACTCATAGGTCCAAATAGATCCATATGGAGCATATGCAGTGGTTAATCAATTGTAGCTAACAATTTGGCTGGAAAATGGTTCTTGGTCTGTTTCCCTAGTGTACATGCAGGACAAAGTTTGTCTTTAGCAAATGTAACATCAGGCAGACCTTTAACCAGTTTCTTCTTTGACAGGAGGTTAATGTTTTTGAAGTTCAGGTGGGATAACCTCCTATGCCATAGCCAGCTTAGTTCTGGCACAGACTGAGTATAGAGACATGTCTCTATATTTGTGTCTGTAGAAGAAAGATCCAAGAGATAAATATCTCTTTCTCTTTTGGCAACTAGCACAGGTTTGCCTTTGGAATTATAGATAACAGCAGCCTTCTTTTTTATTCTGATTTCACTATCATCATCACAAATTTGGCTTGCACTAAGCAGATTATGCTTTAATCCCTCAACATAGGCTACCTTTGATATTCTGATGTTGCCAGCCTTCACCACACCATAACCTTTTGTCTTAGCAACAGAATTGTCACCATATTTGATAGAAGGTCCTTCTTCTTTTACAAACTCAGACAAATTCTCCAAAGAACCTGTCATGTGTCTTGAGCATCCACTGTCTAGGTACCACTTTTTGTTACCCTGCACAAGACAAACAAAATCAATTAGTTACTTTTGGGAACCCATCTTTTGATAGGTTCTTTAGAGTTGGCTGAAGTCAATTCTTTAGCAGCTTTGTTGGAACCAAGCATGTAAAGTTGACTTTTAACCTCTCTAGTTTTGACTTTGTTGTTTGAAGTTGACATTTGTTTAGTCAAATCAACCTTTGGTTGTTTAAAAATGGACTTTGTGCATTTAATACCCTCATGTCTCAGATTTCCACAGTTGTAACATTTCCTGTCCAACTTAATGGTTCTTTGGATTTTGGGTTATTACTTGCACTAGATCCTCTGTTAAAATCCTGCTTTGTCTTAACAAATGTTTTGAAATCTGTGGTTAACTTCATTAAGTTTTCACTAAGTAACTTAATAGTCTCAGTATATTTGTTAAAAGTAGACTTTTGACAATCAGACTGAAAGTTAACACTCACAGATTTTGAGTTAAGTTTACCAGACTGAAAATTGATTTTTCCAGACTGACAGTTAGATCTCACAGACTGAGACCTTTAAACTCCCTGGTTGCTAGTTTTATGCCTTTAAATTTATCTTTGACATATTTTTGTCTGGACCAGCTACAGACTGAGATGTGGAAGGTTCAAACATATTGCAACCTTTCTGTTTATCCTTAATTCCTTTTACCTCTTTTTATCTGTTTGAAGAATGTACTGTGGGAATACTAACTTTGCCTTTTATAAATCTTTTCTTATCAAGTTCTATAGTTTCCAAAGATTCATTAGTTATTATAAGTTCAGGCAATTCAGATTGAGAAGTTTCACAGACTGAGATTTCTGAGTCTGTGTCTTCAGAGTCTGGCTCTGTCTCATATACTAGTTCTTTAGCAACTATTTTTGGTCTTACAAAAGCATTTGTCAATATAACTCTATCTCCCACAGTATGACTAAAAGTATGAGGTAAAATTTCAGGTACAAATACAGTAGGTTTTGAGTTTATTTCTGAAAGTAAATGACTTTTAAGATCAAACTCATCACCTATGACCGCTTGTATCTGAGCTGGAATCTGTTTGGATAAACAGTCCACATTTTTAAGTGATGAAATACACCAAGATTTACAGATTTTCTCATAATGATCAGCTTTGTTTTTATAAGCTTCTTTTTCCAGTCTGATCTTTTTGAGAATATCATATTGAGCATCAAGCTCATCTTTATACTGTGTATTTTGGTTTATTTCATTCACTTTTGACTGTAGATCTTTTTGAACCTGACTGAGTTTAGTTTTTAACTCTTGTATTTCCTCAAGCCTTTTCAAAAAGTCTACATAGATGTGTTCAAACATTTTCTGTTTTTCTGCATCACTATAGTAAAGTTTGAAATGATTTACATTGTAAGCAGATCCTCTGTCCCAATCTGAATGAACACATGCTCTCTCTGCAAATTTGACATCTTTGTCAAACTGGATTTCTGTGATAGCCATTAAGCACATATTCTCATCATCCTCAGATGATGAAGATTCTTCATCAACCCACTGTTCAACAACCAAAGCTTTCTCTAGTTTCTTTGGTTGCTGTTTCTCTCCAATTTTCTTGGAGTTGAAGTACTTTTTTTTGTACTTCTTGGCCTTTTCTGCCCACTTATCAGAACTTGAAGATTCTGCAATCTTCACTCTGCAGTCAGCAGAAATATGACAAATTTGCCCACATTTATAGCAAGTAGCTTTCTTAGGATCAAAAGTTGGCCTTCCTTTTGAACCTTTGAATCTTGCTTTTTCTAACCTTTGGGCTAGTAATGCCATTTCAGCTTCTATAGACTCAGTTTCATCATCTGATTCTGAGTCTGTAAGAGTTAGATGATAATCTGCTCTGGAGAAAAGTTCTCTATTTTTCCTTGTTGTTGCAACAAGGGCGGCAGATGGATCCTTTGCAATCCTTTTGGCATTTAGATCTTTTCTGGCTTTGCTTTCTTCAAAATTTAACAAAAGTCCAAACAAGCCAGATAGATCATATGTCTCCAATTTTTCACTTACAACTAATGAAGTAATGACTTCAGAAAAAGTGTTTGGAATGACATCAACAAATTTTGTACAGATTTCAAACTGTCCTTTGATGATATTATACCTTTCAAGATCATTGATTAAGATCTGAAATCTGGTATGAATATCAGTTAATGACTCATCTTGACCAGCAGAGAAGTTCTCATAATTTCTTATGAGATTCTTCTTCTTTTGGGATTGTACTAAACTAACACCATCATATTGGTCAGTTAGCATATCCCATATGGCTTTAGCAGTTTTACAGTCAGATATCTTAGCAAAGATAGGCTCAGTAACTGCATTGCCCAGAATGGATTTGACCTTAAAATCTAATGCATATAGTTGCCTGTCTAGATCAGTCCAGGTACTTTTGGCAGCCTCAACAAATTTTTCAGGTGTCAAAATAATACCATTTGCATCTAAAGTTGCAGGAACAATTCTGCTAGGAATAATGGGTCCTTCCTGAATGACTCTAAGCATTTCATCATGAATGCTAGCAAGAAACCATTCAGCTTTCAATTTCCAGTGGGTAAAATTTACACCATTGAAGATTGGAATTCCCTTTCCAGCCATAGCAATAGAAGAAGTCATTTTTCAAGGAAGAAAGTGTAGAGAAAATGAGTTTTGAAGTTTGTTTGATAAAACTGGGTTCCTTTTGATCGTTAAAGATATAATTAATAATTAAATCTTTATTTGCTCTGATACCAGTTGTTAGGTCTTAAAGGTCCCAAAACTTAGATACAGATTAAATAACAAGTATTTAATATATTGGTTTATATCTAAGTTATATCAAACAAGTTAATTAATCAAGGCGGAATACAAGATTAATTAAGGCACAGAATATATTATGAATTAGAGTTTTATTCACAATAAATGGTTTGTCTTACAAAGAAGACGGAGTATTCAAACACACACAGATTGTTTGAATACGATCCAAGTAGTATACCTTGATACAATTATCACTACACACTTAACAGTAAGTGTGGTAATGCTTTAGCCTAAGCTTAAAGGTCTTGTATACTAATTGTCTTGGATATTTTGTGGTGCTTTTGAGCTGCTATTTATAGAGTTGAATGCTACTCTATATTAACCAGCTCAGTTGGTTGTCCAAGGGATAACAGATACATCTTGGGCAACTTTGCACTCTTCCCTTTTTGCTTTTCTTGGAAATAGAAAAAGCAAAAGGTAAAAGGTTTCTTTGCTGAGAAGAGAACCTTTCTTTGATGTTTGACTTTATTCAAACATCACTTCAGCTGTATCGTAGCCTGAAGAACTCCTTTTGTACGATTGTACTTTCGTTCTTCAATCTGTGCTCATCAGTCTGTGATCTTCAATCTGTGATCTTCAGTCTGTGATCTTCAGTCTTTGAAGTCTTCCGTCTTCAATCTTCATTCTTCAGATGATGAATCCATAAGTCTTCAAGTAGAGCACGGCTTTCGGTCTGTGAGATTTCTTCAGTCTGTGATGCACAGACTCAGAATACTTCTTTAGTCTGTGAAGCACAGACTCAGAAACACAGACTCAGGAATTCACTAAGTTTTTCCTGAATACAACTAAGTTAGATTTTGACTCCTTAGATTTATAACTTGGGTTTGATCATTGTTTTTCCCAACACTTGAAATCAACACTTTCTAAAAGCCTTGTTCCTCAGGTTTTACACACAGCAAAATTGCATGTGAATATTCCAAAGAAGATTTACAAGGATAAATCACCTAAACCATTTTCCAAAAAGGTTTTCCAGTTTACTCATTACTCTTTGCAAAAGAATAAGAGGTATTATAATAAATCACAATCAAATGGAACATTCACACCTCAAAAGAATTCTGATCATAATGATTCATCTTATTTGGAAAGATCAAAAAGATCGGTACCAGGATTCAAGAGCAAACAAAAGTTTGAAAACCGAAACAAAGTTTTTCTGAGAAATCTTCTCGCACAAAATCTTTCAAATATACGAGATCGGAAATGTTTGAACTTGCACCACGACATGCTTCTTATCCGGTGCAAAGACGCAATGATTTTGTAAACCCAGTTCCCAAAAGTTTTCAATCACCGTTGATTTCACGAAATTTATTTCCGAGTAAAACACCGGGTTTCAACTCAAAATGGAGTTCAATGTCTTTAAATCAAATAGACACAACTTATAAATGGTTTTCAATTTTTTCTAAATCCATTAGCAATGTGCTTAAATGGGTTCCTAAAGTTGGGGTCTAGTTTCAAAAGTAATGGTTTTTACTCAAATCAGAATAAATACCGTTTTTCAACGTTAATGACTTTTACTCACACCAGAGTAAAACCCGTTTTAAAAAGATATGATTTTTGTACATCTTAGTGCAAAACTCGTTCTTAAATGTGATGGTTTTTACTCAAATAAGAATATAACCCGCTTTTCAATGTCAATGGTTTTTGTACATTTCAGTACAAAACCCGCTCATCAATGAATGAGCTCACGTGAAAGATTGTACTTTTCGACAAAAAGTTTCATGTTTTGAAAACATATTTCAATGTTCAAAGTTGAGCTCCCATCATTACTCTTTTGAAGAAAAAGTATGATATCTTTGAGAGGGAACTTGTATAATTACAAAAAGAAAGTAAATCTCACCTTCATATGTATCTTTTCATTATATCAATGCATGTGTTAAGGTGGAGTGTTTTTTTTCAATAATAAAACTTCTAAAAGTTCAAATCTTTGATATATTCAAAACTCTTTGGATATTTTTCAAATCATTTTTGAATCTTATCATATCGGAGAAATCTCATCGAAGGCATCCAACAAACGACTTTAAATCAAAATGATGTGACATCATGATCAACTCATGATCATTTTTGGCAAATGCTGAAATAGGCATAGAGTGTTATAGATTTCAAACATTTCCTATGATCCACCAGAGCCGGTTGGATCTACCCAGGAGCCACCTACCACAATTTAGGACGCAAGGGTTATATAGGTCTAGGTGACGGAGATTGGGGTGCATATCAGTATAAACTTCAAACTGCCAGCTGTTAGGGCTTAATTTTTATGACACAGATCCAGGATCCTGAAATCTTTTAATATTGTCTTGACTTCATCCGGGGTCCCGAATACGTTCAGGATCTCTGAATGCGTTCAGGATTTCCGATATACTCAAGGATCCCGAATATGTTCAATATCTCGGGATCATATGTTACTAACTTATATGTGTCTGTTATGTATCTTGACCAAGTTTTACAGGGTGGGTCTTGGACTAAGTCTACCATGAATCTTGACCAGAAAACACTTGAATTATGAAGGAGGTCAAGGCTACATACATAATACTAAGTCATGGTGGAATCGCAGAGGATCCCAGAAATTCCGGAGAGTTAGCTGAGTCTCTGTGGAAGAACGGAGGATCCCGGATATCTCGGAGTTTTCTGTTATGCTGTATTTAGTATATAAACGAGGCAAATGATCGAATAGGGGACACGGGGGACATACTGATAACACCTATCCACTTTATTGCTCACGATCAAACTCATATTTTACTTATCTTTTTCACCAAATTCATCAACACATTTTACCTCGATCATATTGCGCTCTTAGTTTGTATTATCCTGAATTTAATTAATAAAAGCAACAAAGGCAAGGAACGATTGTTCCTTCCCGAGGTTTTATGTCGGTGGTCTAACAAGATCAAGGGCTTTCCTCGTACATCCTTGTGTCGTTTACATTTATTTTACATTTTAGTTATAAAACTTGCTCTATATCAAGCTCTCATCGCTATCAAAATTGATTATCTTGAAAATCACTTAAGCACTCTACCTCACACAACTAATTTGATCACTAAATTACGCTTATTAATTTTTGGTCAAAACACCAACATTGCGTGACAAGATCACCAATGAATGAAATGAGGGTGGAGTTGAAAAATATGTGAGGTTGAGTGGGGAGTGTGTGACAGGGTTAAAAGAAAAAGAAAAACCTTCCTAAACAACTAAATCGTTGGGTTACCACATAATCTATTAGATTTCATATGTTGATTTCTGGTATTAAATAAGACATCATGGACCCAGTGATGCAATGTACATTACCCTCCTAGTCAGTTAACTATTTCTTAAAAAGTCCTTGTTTCAATTCTCACGGAGACTTAGCATATACTCTACCGACGTCTCATTTGGAGATTGTAGATATTGAAACAAGAGGATAGTCAGCTCTAGTCCCATACTTCATTTCTTGCACTTATCAAGTCTAGATCCTAATGTGTTAAAAATACATCTTTAAGAGACAAGTGTTCTTATACACTATACATGTCTTTGTGACATCTTTGCAAATCTTTGTGACTTTGGCGGAACATTCATAGTGATATCTAAAATAGATATTCCACGATGATTGAATAAAAATCCTACCAATATTATCATCAATGCGAACATTGAAAGTAGGTCACTCAATTGATCTATTTCATGATTCAATTGATGTGTTAACTGGCAATCTATGTGATTCAGGAGTTAGTAATTTCATGAATGCGTTTTCTGAAATTACAAACAACTTTTTCTTGTTTACTCAAGTGAATTATTGTATTACCCAGTTCTTAACAAAATTCAAGTTTTATTGAATTTTTATGATCATTTTCCGCATCATTATCACGGATAATTAATTTGGTCATAATATTCATCAAATACATGAACTTTAGTTCACACTACATGGCGCTTATTTTCAGCATTACACGAAATGTTGTCGAAAGTTTGGTTAGTGAGGATGATCGTCGGTTAAGGAGAGATTGTTAGGATCATCTATTTTCTAAACACTTTGGATTACACAAGATTCATGATGCTCATGATAAAATCATAAACATCATGAGGGGAGAGAAGGATATAATGTTTGAAGATAGTTGAGAAGAGACAAGATCTAGTGTCTGCAGATAGAGGGAAGGTTAGAAATAAAGAAAAAGATGATAGAGAAAAGCTTCAAAGAAGTACTGAAAGAAAAAGCTTAAAAGATTGGATATAACTATTGAAGAGTTAATTGAAAGTGAAGAAAAGATTGAATGAAAAGAAAGTCGGGTTCGAATAAGAGTGATGAAAAGAGAGAATGACTCTAAGAGTTAATCAATAAAGGTTGAAAAGCCTGAGGTTTCAGGAGATGAATTGAAAGAAGAAAAGTTGAAATCTGCTCAATAATTCAGACAAGTGTTTAATTGAAGATAGAGCTTCAAAGAGGATTTGAATTATCTTTCTACAAGAGAGTTATTGATTTGAGGGGAAGCAGATTCAGAGGATAAAAAGATTTGTTGATCAAGCTCTAGAAAATGAATATCCATTTGAGGGGGAGCTTGAGGATAAAGAGTTAAAGGACGTTTTATACGGCAACAATATTTTTGGAATATACTTTCAAGATAAAGTTCATTTATAGTATGCTTTCAGAGTATGAGCTTCAAAGAAAATCATTCCAACATTCGTTCAAGCAAAAGAGTTGCCGTTAAGGAAAAAAGAGGATTAGTCTTCAAGAATGCATCAAGAATCAAATATAAGATTAAAGCTGAGATGTCATAAAAAATGCGCTTCAAAGGTTGTCTCAGCTTACTAAGGATTCATAGCATTCAAGCTTTAAAGACATATCCGAATAGAAGACAATATAAAGCACCCACTGAAGTCTATGCTAAATCCTAGGGGGAGATTGTTAGCATAATATTTTGTACTAGGATTTGCATAGATTAATTCGTTAGTACTTTATGCTTATTTATTGTAACTTTGTTTTAGGGCATTTTGATAATTAATCAATAAAGATGGTTAGGATATAAATAAGTATATTAACCCTAACCATCATAACTCACAGAACTTTTTGGCAAATTATACTTCTGTACGTTCTTGAATATTAGACCCGCTATCGTTTTTCATCTATGTTCTTGATACGATTCATCAATAGCTCGATTAGATCGATTTCAGCGAACCGTAGGTTGCCTTGCCTAATGTATAAACAGTTAATGTAGTTAACTTTAACCGTAAAATAGTTCAAATTTCCTTTTAACAAACAAGGGATTGGAGCAAATGGAAAAATTGTTCATAGCTAGAAAGTGTAGGAAGTATCAATGGTTAGAAAAAGAAATGTAGCATTTAATAAATTAACGAAACTCCAATGACATTTAACCAAAAAAAAAATAAAAAAATAGGCTTTTAAACTATATTTTCAGATATGAAGATCTCAGATATATTCTTTGATATCATCATTTTTCTAGTTCCTCGTCTCTCTCTGGTAACCATCACCATCGTTGGTTGTTCCCACTGCCGCTGCCACTCGCCGCTATGACCGTCACCGTCACCATCACCTATTCACCATTTTCATTGTTGAAAGAAGGGGCAAATTTTAGAAAAGGGGAACATAAAATACTAAAAAGCTCGATAAAGAGAATATAAAATGATGTTACACAATAAAAAGGTTACATGTTGTATTTGTTACGGAAAAGGAAACATAAGTTAAATTGTGCACGATATAAAAATCTACCATAGCAACATTATGATTTGTTTAGGAAACATGATTGTAATCATTTTTTATGCAAAACTAAAGTTACATTTCCCTTTTTTAACAAAATAGAACATGTCACCTTATAATTGAGCAATAACATTTTATTTCCTTTTATCGAGTTTTTTTTGACATTTTATGTTATCCTTTTATGAAAGTTTCCTTTCAAAAAAATCATCTTTGTCTCCGACCATTGAAAAAGAGAACAAATTGAAATTGAAATAGCACATACTCTTGCTAACTAACTGAGGTTATATCTAGAGATTTAAAAAGGTTTTCGAAATTTGATTCACTATTTCGCGTTCATCTTCGTCCACATCTACATCTTTATCATCTATGATGATTTTTTTCAAATCAAAATCTCAAATTATCAAATACACATATATTTATAACGACACACATAAGGTGTCTTATAAAATGTCTTAAAGATATTCATTTTGTAAAAGTGTGATACACTTATTTAATAACTACGATGTACCTTAATAAATATTTATATGAAAAGTTGTCAATATGATCTTTTATAGCTTTTATTTTATTATTTGACATACCATTTTTTCAACTATCATGCACAACTTTTTAAATTATGATATACCCTATTCTCAACTATAATACACTTGATTTTTTATTACAATGCATTTAATTTTGAAAGCTATGATGCACCTGATTTAGAAACTCTCATTCACTAGAGTTTTAAACACTACGATGCACTAACAATTTAAACTTTGATGCACAATTAAAGTATATGTATAGTTAAAACATTATGTACAATGATGGTCTTTTTTTGAATAGTTAAAAGTTAGTGCATAGTACATCTTACTTTAAAAATCTTACTTTAAAAGTCAGTGTGTTATACTTTATACAAGTATGATGCACCTAGTTTAAAACTAGTGTATCATAGTTAAAATCTCCAAGGCCAAAATCAATTCTACAATTTCTAACGCTACATATTCAACTATCTCTAAATTTTTATCTTCATATTTGAAGGAAAATTATAATTTATTTAGCATATTTTATCTTCCAAATTCCTTTATTTACAATCGTTACTCCAACTTATCTAATATACAAAACATTAATATTTATATATATATATATTTATAATAATTATAATTATATTATAATCTTAAACATAATATAATAAATATAATATATGATTCATCTTTTTAATGTCATCATTCAAAATTGAGATCTAATTAAACAATTAGGTTCCTCCATTTAATTATATTTTTCGTTATTTGAATGTTTATAAAAATTGTATTGTATTTGTAACTAATACATAAATATATAAGAATACAATAATAAAATATTTCGGACATTTTATTATTTCTTGTTGGGAAAAACAATGATCAAACCTAAGTTATAAATCTGAAGAGTCAAAATCTAACTCAGTTGTATTCAGGAAACTTAGTGAAATTTCTGAGTCTGTGTTTTTGAGTCTGTGCTACACAGACTGAAGAATTGTTTCTGAGTCTGTGCTGCACAGACTGAAGATCCTCACAGACTGAAAGCCATGCTCTTTCTGAAGACTTATAAATTCATCATCTGAAGAATGAAGATTGAATACAGAAGGCTTCACAGACTGAAGTTCACAGACTGAAGATCACAGACTGATGAGCACAGACTGAAGAGCACAGATTGAAGAATGAAAGTACAAATGTACGGGAGATATTCTTCTTTCCTTAGGCTAGATACAACTGATAAGATGTTTGAGAAAGGTCAAACATCATATAAAGGTTCTCTTCTCAGCAAAGAAACCTTTTACCTTTTTGCTTTTTCTATTTCCAAGAAAAGTAAAAAGGAAGGCGTGCAAAGTTGCCCAAGATGCATCTGTTATCCCTTGGACAACTATGTAAGCTGGATAATATAGAGTTACATCCAACTCTATAAATAGCAGTCCAAAAAGCACTGCTATTATCCAAGAAATTCAAGAGAATTAGTATACTAGACCTTTGAGCTTAGGCTAAAGCATTACCACACTTACTGTGAAGTTTGTAGTGATAACTGTATCTTTGTATACTACTTGGATCGTATTCAAACCATCTGTGTGGGTTTGAATACCTTGTCATCTTTGTGAGACAAACACTTTATTGTGAATAATACTTTGATTCATAATAAACTCTGTGTTAAAATTAATCTTGTTTTCCGCCTAGATTAATTTAAACTTGTTTGATATAAAACTTGGATATAAACTAACACGTTGAGATAACTGTTATTTAATCTGTATCTAAGTTTTGGGAACCTTGTGACCCTACAACTGGTATCAGAGCAAATAAAGATTTAATCTTTAACGATCAAAGGAACCCAGTTTATCAAACAATCATCTAAATTCATTTTTCTCTACATTTTCTACTTTGAAAAATGACTTCCTCTATTGCTATGGCTGGGAAGGGAATTCCAATCTTCAATGGTGTAAATTTTACCCACTGGAAATTGAAAGCTGAATGGTTTCTTGCTAGCATTCATGATGAAATGCTTAGAGTCATTCAGGAAGGACCCATTATTCCTGGCTGAATAGTTCCTGCTACTTTAGATGCAAATGGCACTATTTTGACACCTGAAAAATTTGTTGAGGCTGCCAAAAGTACCTGGACTGATCTAGACAGGCAACTATATGCATTAGATTTTAAGGCCAAATCCATTCTGGGCAATGCAGTTACTGAGCCTATCTTTGCTAAGATATCTGGCTGCAAAACTGCTAAAGCCATATGGGATATGCTAACTGACCAATATGATGGTGTAAGTTTAGTACAATCCCAAAAGAAGAAGAATCTCATAAGAAATTATGAGAACTTCTCTGCTGGTCAAGGAGAGTCATTAACTGATATTCATACCAGATTTCAGATCTTAATCAATGATCTTGAAAGGTATAATATCATCAAAGGACAGTTTGAAATCTGTGCAAAATTTGTTGATGTCATTCCAAACACTTTTTCTGAAGTTATCACTTCATTAATTGTAAGTGAAAAATTGGAGACATATGATCTCTCTGGCTTGTTTGGACTTTTACTAAATTTTGAAGAAACCAAAGCCAGAAAGGATCTAAATACCAAAAGGATTGCAAAAGATCCATCTGCTGCCCTTGTTGCAACAACAAGGAAAAATAGAGAACTTTTCTCTAGAGCAGATTACCATCTTACTCTTACAGACTCAGAATCAGATGATGAAACTGAGTCTCTAGAAGCTGAAATGGCATTGCTAGCCCAAAGGTTAGAAAAAGCAAGATTCAAAGGTTCAAAAGGAAGGCCAACTTTTGATCCTAAGAAAGCTACTTGCTATAAATGTGGGCAAGTTGGTCATATTTCTTCTGACTGCAGAGTGAAGATTGCAGAATCTTCAAATTCTAATAAATGGGAAGAAAAGGCCAAGAAGTACAAGAAAAAGTACTTCAACTCCAAGAAAATTGGAGAGAAACAACAACCAAAGAAACTAGAGAAAGCTTTGGTTGTTGAACAATGGATAGATGAAGAATCTTCATCATCTGAGGATGATGAAGATATGTGCTTAATGGCTATCACAGAGAGCCAGTTTGACAAAGATGTCAAATTTGCAGAAAAGGCATGTGTTCATCCAGATTGGGACAGAGGATCTGCTTACAATGTAAATCATTTTAAACTTTACTATAGTGATGCTGAAAAACAGAAAATGTTTGAACACATTTATGTAGATTTTTTGAAAAGACTTGGGGAAATACAAGATTTAAAAACCAAACTCAGTCAAGTTCAAAAAGATCTACAATCAAAAGTGAATGAAATAAACCAAAATAAACAGTACAAACTTGAGCTTGATGCTCAATATGACCTTCTCAAAAAGATCAAGCTGGAAAAAGAAGCTTATAAAAACAAAGCTGATCATTATGAAAGGATCTGTAAATCTTGGTGTATTTCATCACTTAAAAATGTGGACTGTTTATCCAAACAGATTCTAGCTCAGATACAAGCGGTCATAGGTGACGAGTTTGATCTTAAAAGTCACATAAATTCAGAAATAAACTCAAAACCTACTATATTTGTACCTGAGATTTTACCTCATACTTTAAGTCATACTGTGGGAGACAAAGTTATATTGACAAATGCTTTTGTTAGACCAAAAATAGTTACTAAAGAACTAGTATATGAGACAGAGCCAGACTCTGAAGACACAGACTCAGAAATCTCAGTCTGTGAAACTTCTCAATCTGAACAGCCTGAACTTATAATCACTAATGAATCTTTAGAAACTATAGAACTTGAAAAGAAAAGATTTATAAAAGGCAAAGTTAATATTCCCACAGTACCATCTTTAAAAAGACAAAAAGAGGTAAAAGGAATCAAGAATAAACAGAAAGGTTACAATGTGTTTGAACCTTCCACATCTCAGTCTGTAACTGGTCCAGACAATAATATGCCAAATGATAAATCTAAAGGCATAAAACCAGTAACAAAGGAGTTAAAAAGATCTCAGTCTGTGAGATCTATTTGTCAGTCTGGAAAAATAAATTTTCAGTCTGGCAAACTTAATTCCAAATCTGTTTGTGTTAACACTCAGTCTGACTCTCAAAAGTCAAATCTTAACAACCAGACTGAGACCATTAAGCTGCTTAGTGAAAACTTAATGAAGTTAACCACAGATTTTAAAACATTTGTTGAGTCAAAACAAGAGTTTAACAGAGGATCTAGTGCAAATAATAACCCAAAATCCAAAAGGACCATCATGTTGAACAGAAAATGTTACAACTGTGGAAATCTGGGACATGAAGGTATTAAATGCACAAAGTCCATTCTTAAACAGCCAAAGGTCGCTTTGATCAAACAAATGTCGTCTACAAACAACAAAATCAAAAATAGAGAGGTTAAAAGTCAACTTCACAGACTTAGCACCAAAACTGTAAAGAATTGACTTCAACCAACTCTAAAGAACCCATCAAAAGATGGGTTCCCAAAAGTAACTAATTGATTTTGTTTGTCCTGTGCAGGGTAACAGCAAATGGTACCTAGACAGTGGATGCTCAAGACACATGACAGGTTCCTTGAAAAATCTGTCAGAGTTTGTAGAAGAAGAAGGACCTTCTGTCAAATATAGTGACAACTCTGTTGTCAAGATAAAAGGTTATGGTGTGGTGAAGGCTGGCAACATCAGAATAACAAAGGTGGCCTATGTTGAGGGATTAAAGCATAACCTGCTTAGTGCTAGCCAGATTTGTGATGATGATGGTGAAATCAGAATCAGAAAGAAGGTTGCTGTTATCTATAATTCCAAAGGCAAACCTATATTAGTTGCCAAAAGAGAAAGAGATATCTATCTCTTGGATCTTTCTTCTGCAGACAACAATGTAGAGACTTGTCTCTATACTCAGTCTGTGCCAGAACTAAGCTAGCTATGGCATAGGAGGTTATCCCACCTGAACTTCAAAAATATTAACCTCCTGTCAAAGAAGAAACTGGTTAGAGGTCTGCCTGATGTTACATTTGCAAAAGACAAACTTTGTCCTGCATGTACACTAGGGAAACAGACCAAGAACCATTTTCCATCCAAATTGTTAGCTACAATTGAACAACCACTGCATATGCTCCATATGGATCTGTTTGGACCCATGAGCATTAGCAGTTTTGGTGGAAAGAAGTATACACTTGTGGTTGTGGATGAATACACAAGGTATACTTGGGTCATCTTTCTTAAAGCTAAAAGTGATGCTCCTGAAGAGATTATTAATCTAATCAAGAGAGAAGAATTGCAGAAAGATGCACCTGTCAAGCAACTCAGGAGTGACCATGGTACAGAATTTAAGAATTCTACTCTCATTGAATTCTGTACTGACAAAGGCATTATTCAAAGCTTTGCCTCTGTCAGAACTCCTCAACAAAATGGTGTTGCTGAGAGAAGAAATCGTACACTCATAGAAGCTGCAAGAACCATGTTATGCCATGGTCAAATGAAGGTTTATTTTTGGGCAGAAGCAGTTAACACTGCCTGTTATACCCAAAATAGATCTATTTTGGTCAAAAGGCATGGCAAAACTGCATATCAGTTGTATCATAAGAAGGTTCCAACCATCCATTACTTCCAGACCTTTGGTAGTAAATGCTATATTCTCAATCAAAGAGATCAATTAGCTAAGATGGAACCTAAATCTGATGAAGGAATTTTTGTTGGCTATTCATCTATCTCAAAGGCCTACAGAGTCTACAACAACAGAAGGAATAAAATTGAAGAAACCATCAATGTCACCTTTGATGCTTCCTCTGCTAATGATGAACATGTTTCTCAGTCTGATGTTCATTTGTTAGAAGATTTATCTGTTGTGGGATCTGAATCTCAAATCCCAGTTGCTGTTAACCAACAACAGGACTCTGAAAGTGATAATGAAGATGATCAACCTGCTCATTCTATGACAATACCTTCATCAACAGAAGATGAATCTATGTCCAGAGATTCAAACTCTTCTGATACATGTGTTCAGTCTGATAGTTTTCAATCTGTGAACTCTACAGACTCAGACTTGCCCTGTGTAGAAGATGATGCAGAACTCAGTCCTGCTATTCTTCCACCAAATGAGAATGATTTACCATCAAATGATGAATCACTTCTAGGAGTCAAAGAACACAAGTATCATCCAATTACAGAAATAATTGGAGATTATGTTTCTGGTGTACAAACAAGAGCTAAACTGTCAAACTTATCTACTACAAATTTCTGTTTCTACACAAACTTTCTGTCAATCATTGAACCAAAGAAAGCTGAAGAAGCCTTGAAAGATGATGATTGGGTTGAAGCAATGCAGGAAGAGTTAACAGAATTTGACAGAAACAATGTTTGGACCCTAGTTCCTGCTCCAAAAGGGAAAAAACCATTATTGGAACAAAATGGGTTTACAGAAACAAAATGGACAAGGATGGAATGATTATCAGAAACAAGGCAAGGCTAGTTGCTCAAGGCTACAAGCAGGAAGAAGGCATTGATTATGATGAAACATTTGCCCCTGTAGCCAGAATTGAAGCAATAAGGTTATTCTTGGCATATGCTGCATTCAAGGACTTCAAAGTCTATCAAATGGATGTCAAGAGTGCATTTCTGAATGGCAACTTACAGGAGGAAGTCTATGTGAAACAACCTCCAGGTTTTGTAAGTTCCATTTTTCCAAATCATGTCTATAAATTGCAGAAAGCATTATATGGGCTAAAACAAGCTCCAAGAGCTTGGTATGACACATTATCATCCTATCTTCTTAGTAATGACTTTACTAGAGGATCAATTGATAAAACTTTGTTCTTCAAAAGGAACAAGGCAGATGTCATACTAGTCCAAATCTATGTTGATGATATTATATTTGGGTCTACTGATGAAAAATTGTGTAAATGGTTTTCAAACTTAATGTCAAAATAGTATCAAATGAGTATGATGGGTGAATTAACATACTTTCTTGGTCTACAAGTACATCAGAAACCTGATGGTATCTTCATCAACCAAGGTAAATATGTCAATGACCTACTTACTAAATATTCTTTAAAGGACTGTTCAATTATGAAAACACCAATGAGCACTGCAGATAAGTTGGATAAGGATCAGTCGGGCAAGTCAGTCTGTCAAACCACTTATAGAGGTATGATAGGATCTCTACTATACCTCACTGCAAGTAGACCAGATATCATGTTCTCAACATGTTTGTGTGCTAGATATCAATCTGAACCTAAAGAATCGCATCTAAAAGCTGTAAAAAGGATTTTTAGGTACCTAAAAGGTACTCCCAACCTGGGTCTTTGGTATCCCAAAGACTCTGGTTTTGATCTAATTGGATATACAGATGCAGATTATGCAGGTTGTAAATTAGACAGGAAAAGCACTTCTGGTGGATGTCAACTGCTAAGTGGCAAACTAGTCAGTTGGTTAAGCAAGAAACAGAATTCTGTTGCTACATCCACTGCAGAAGCAGAATATGTGGCTGCTGGTAGTTGCTGTGCTCAATTGCTATGGATGCAACATCAACTAGCAGACTATGATTTGGTGTTTACAAAAACTCCAATCATGTGTGATAACCAAAGTGCCATTGCCATCACTGAGAATCCTGTGTTTCACTCCAGGACAAAGCATATTGAGATCAGACATCACTTTATCAGAGATTGTGCTGAGAAAGGTAAAGTGATTCTCAAATATGTGCCAACAAATGACCAACTAGCAGATATCTTTACTAAACCTCTTAATGAAGATAGATTTTTGTATCTGCTTGGTCAACTAGGAATGCTCAACCCCTAGTAAAACCTTGAATCTGTATGATTCAATTCTCAGTCTGTGTCTGCTTTTCAATCTGTATAACTGTATTCTCAGCTACATACAATCAAAAAGCACAGACAAAGAGATGTTTTTGTACATACTTTCTAAGAAAATACCAAAAAGATTTTATACCTTCTGTTATTTTCTCTCAGTCTGACTGATTATATGTTTTAGTCTGTGTAACTTCTTCCAGATTAGCTACACAGACTGACCATATTCATTCAGACTAGACCCTCTATTTTTGTGCTTTTTTAATTCATAAGGTTAGTATTTTGGTACTATCAGTATTAATACTGCTGGTTACTTTTAGTACTGCTGGTTAATACTGATAAGACTTTTTAACACTGCCCCCATGAATTCGTATTTTAGCACTGCTGGTAAAGATTGGTACAATTAACACTGTTAATGTAGCAAGTTACTACTGTTAGTTAACTTTAGTACTGCTCACACCAGTTACCACTGTTAGTTAACTTTAGTACTGCCTTCGAAAGTTACTACTGTTAGTTAATTTTAGTACTGCTTTCACAAGTTAGTACTGTTAGCAATATCAATCTGTTACCACTGCTGGCACAAAAGTTTTTTTTTTTTTTTTTTTTTTTTTTTAATTCTGTTATTTTCTCTTAGTCTGTCTGATATATGGCTCAGTCTGTGTGACGTCACCCACACTCATTGCACAGACTGATTTTATACACTCAGACTAAATGTTTTTTTTAATTTTAATATATTTATTTTTTTTATTCTATTTTTTTTTAAATAAACAACAATATCCTTGCATTTAATGCTTTAACCATTTTTATGGTAATAATCATTAAAAGTTTTGGCGCTTGTTGTCTATCTATCTGCTCAATACAAAAAGTGCACGTGCCTCAGCGCTACTGTTGCAGAAACGGGGATAAACCGTCCAAGTGGGTCCCATTTAACGGAAATTTAATTTCTACAAATACCCATTTATGTTTTCCCCCTTTCTTCTTCATTCGTACTTGCACATCAAAAACAAACAGAGTCTATAAACCCTAAATCGCTCAACCATTTTCAAAATCAATTTCTAAAATTTCTTCAATGGCTGATCAATGGGTTTACACGGCACCTGCCAACATCGCTGCGGCTAAACCCTTCAAACAAGGGAAACAGGTAAAACTCTGTATCAACAATCAAGTAGCTACCATTTCCATCCCTGATTCGAAAAAGAATAAAGGGTTTGAGGAACTAACTGCTTTTATGTCTGCTCATCCATTAAGGGGAGCATTCTTTAACACAGTTCCTCAAATATACCCACAATTTCTAATGGAATGGTGGTATACTTGCTCCTCAAATAGTACCAATACTGCAATTACTGGTACTATTGATCATGGTAAACGGGCAGTTACCATTGATCAGGAGTTAATTAGGAATGTCTTAGACCTGCCTTTGGGAAATAATTTTGAACCTATTCCAACCAAAGAAGCAGCAAGGGCTTCTCTTCCTTTGGTTGGATATACCAAAGAAAAAGGCACAATTTTGATGTCAGGATTCACCCCCAAATGGAAATTTTTAATTTCTGGCATCATTAGGAGTCTAGGAGGTAAATCTGGTAGCACAGGGGAGCTAAATGAGTTTGAAACTCAGCTGTTGAGCTCATTCATCACTGGTTTAAACATCAACTTTGCAGAGTTGTATTTTCAAGAAATTTTAAAACTGGTGAATGAGTCAACCAGAATTTTTAATGTACCTTTTATAAGGCTACTCTCCCTGTGCATCCAATCCAGGTTAACTGGGTCTGTATATATGTCTTTTAATAATAAAGTGGCAGATATACCTGTTCCCATGCTCACATATAAAGTGTTTAACCATCCGGTTCCACTTTCTGGAGCACCTATCACTGCTGCTATGCAGCACTGGATTGATCACCCATATGTTGCTTCTGCATCCATGGAGGGTGATGATTCAAGTGATAGTATGGGTAATAAGACCCAGGCTGTTGAAGATCGTGTGGCTGAAGCAGAGCACACAGACTCCGGGGATACAGACTCAACTCAGTCTGTGCACTTGGAGTCAGACTCAAACATTCCTGAGTCTGTTCCATCTTCAACAGAAGATGCAGGTAGTACTTCTTCTTCTTCTGAGGACATGGATACAGATCAACCTTCTTATCCTAGCCCATCCTCACCCACAAAAGAGAGTCACAAACAAACCAACCCAGATGAGTCACCACTCACTCTGGAGGAATCACCAGACTCAACCCCCAAAAGTATAGCACAAATGGAATCATCATCCATGGAACTGGATGTCAACAGAACACCTTCCAGTGCTGTAGACCATTCCATTACAGCTCTGCTAGAGTCTGTGGTGCCAATGGCTACCCAACTGACCCAACCTACACCTAGTTTAGTCAGCTTGGATACCCACATTGCTGCTGCTACACTGACCCCTGTAGTAAGCATTGAAGAAGATGCTCCAATCCTGAGCACTACCAACCCCCTCTTTACCCCACTCACAATGGCTGGACCCATATTGACCACTAGTCCTGCACTAGTTCACATTCCAGTGAGTCTTTTCTTACACCCCTCTTCACAGATCGACAATGCCCCAGTCATGTCACAGACTGAGGTACAGATCTCACCTTCTTTGCTCCATGATCTACCATCTTATCACCAGATGGTTAGTGAGGGCATACAAACTTCAACATCAGTTGCCAGTGATACTGTTCCATTACACCAGGAACTGTTTGAGGCAACCGGTGCAACACAATCATTTCCCCGTGATATCTTATCCTATCACCGGATTAGATCTGAGGGAACAACTACACCACTCAATGCCTATGATCGCTTTTCCATGCACAGGACACAGAGTGAGGCAAAGAGTGCAACACCAAAAGATTCCAGTGATCTTGCTCAGTTTCAACATGAGTCAAGTGAGGAACACATACCATCACCCAATTCTAACCCCTCCAACCAGACCCAGTCTGTGCCTTCTAGTACACTTAATGATGTGCTTTCTGCCATCAACAGGTTGTCTGAATGGGTACAGACTGAGTTCAATAATAATAAGAAAGAGCTAGAGAAGATGAAGCATCTAGTCTCTACTATGGTGGATAAAGTGGATATGCTGGAGGAAAAGGTATCCAATAGGTTAGATGAAATGCAGACCACCCTCTCAAACTTGGTAGATGATGTCAAAAAGGGGGAGAAGATGAAGCATGGGTCTGCAGAAGCTAAAACCTCAAAAGATAAAGATTTAAATAATAAATCCTTAGATTTAGGGGGAGATAGAAGTGAGGGAGATGATGGAGATGATGGACCCGAAGGTGCTAGGGTGAAGTCTCAGACTGAAGCTCAGTCTGTGCCACAGACTAAAAATATGAGTGCACAGACTGAGGGGGAGCAAGAAGGATTGCAGACAGGTGAACATACTGAGATGGTTGCACAGACTCAGGGGGAGTCATCCATTGTCTTACACATAGACCCAATTGCAACTATCTCAGCCCAAGGTCAGATGGAGTTGAAGAGACCAAGGGAAGAAGATGAAGATGTTCAACCACTGCAGATCAGAAGACCCAGAAAGACAAAAAGAATGGCCAGGAGGATTCCTGAAAGGGATATCTTTGATTCCCAACCAAAGATGAAGGGGATCAAGACCTGGGATCAGTTTGTGAAGCTGGCTGAAGAACAGGACACTGATGGTGAAGATGATGATGCCATCAATCCTAACTGCAGTTCTGAGTCTGAAGTTTTCAGAAGATCAGATGATGATGAAGATGATGCTACTTTTGGAGGTGTAGGTGAAGGAGCCTCAAAAGTCAAGACTGGAGAGTCTTAGTCTGTGCCTTCTGAACCTGCACAGACTGAGACACAGCATCAATCACAAACTCAGAGCTCAGAGCAACCAGCAGCAAGCACTGATGCTCTAATTATCAGTGCTGAAGCCATCCAAGCTGAAGCTAATCCTGCTAGATTAACCACAACAACCAGAATACTGCCTCCAGGTAGAAGTGAACTTGAAGATAGAATGCGATGGAGAAGTGCTCACCTAATTAGCACTTATCCTGGATCAAGCTCTACCATGGAAGAAGTTATGGATAAGGGTAAGGGCAAGGAGATTGCCTTATCCAAGCAGGAAAGGTTAAGCAAGATCAAGAAGATGGTGGATGATCATGCTGCTGGCACAAGAAATCCTGAACTGACAAATCTACAGGATGAACTCTTGCAACAAGAAGCTACTGCTCAAGGTATGACCTTAACCGAATACTTAAATGTATTATCAATTGAAGAGCAGAAGCTGAAGGAAGCAAGATTTGTTGACATGCTCTCCAAAGAGTTAGAAGATGAAAGTTGTTCACAGACTCAGATCAGAATGAGTCAAGTTGAGCAACAGATCAAAGAAGATGAAGAGCTGTCAATAAGATTACAGAAGATAGAGAGCCTGAAACCAAAGCTACAAGCCACTTTCCAAAAGTCAAAGCTCAAGCAGAAGATCAGAGAATGTCATCTGAACAAGATTGGACAGAAATTAAAGCTGGAGCTGACTTTGACCAAGAGCAAGAAGATGGTATGGGTGGATGAACTGTACACTCTAGGGCTTAAGGAATGGCAATCCATTGCCAATCTTTTGAAGAGTGCAGCTGACAAGGATCTGAAGAAAGAAGTTCTGGATGAGCTATCTTACCTGATTGAGCTAGTTCTCAGTCTGGGGCTCATCTCAGAAGAAGAGTACAAGTTGTTTTGCATAGCAAACAATTTTGTAATCAAGAAGAAGTCAGCTGGGTTATCCATAGAGAATGAGCAGAGAAGGGAGCATCCTCTACCCAAAGGTATTGTTTTCATAGATAGATCTTATGTACAGACTGACAACATTGAAGGTCTGTGCTATAGAGATATCAATGGGATAGAGTGCTTCCAGGATCAAAATGGACTATATAGAGAGTCTCTGCTGCACTGCATTGCCCTGCTGAAGGAATGCAAACATTCTCAAGCCAGACCATTCAGAAGAAGACTGATCAGCTGGTTATTCAACAACCTTTCCCAACTCAGGATGATGACTGGACTTGAAGATATCTACAAGAAGATCATCCTAGAGTATCAAGAATTTGAAGACAAATCTGATAAGGAAATGGAAGAACTGTTGAAGAGGAAAGTGGAAAAGATGAAAGAGATCAGGGCTCAAAGAAAGGATTGAAGATTGTTAAATTTTTTACAATCTTATGTAATAATTGTAATATTTTTGTGAACTAACTGTGATTCCGACTTTATATATATAAGTCTTGATCCATATGTTATGATTCACCTTAGTATTTATTATTTCTCTATTATCTTTTGTAAATTGATTTTGACATCATCAGATAGGGGGAGATTGTTGGGAAAAACAATGATCAAACCTAAGTGATAAATCTGAAGAGTCAAAATCTAACTCAGTTGTATTCAGGAAACTTAGTGAAATTCCTGAGTCTGTGTTTCTGAGTCTGTGCTACACAGACTGAAGAATTATTTCTGAGTCTGTGCTGCACAGACTGAAGATCCTCACAGACTGAAAGCCATGCTCTTTCTGAAGACTTATAAATTCATCATCTGAAGAATGAAGATTGAATACAGAAGGCTTCACAGACTGAAGTTCACAGACTGAAGATCACAGACTGATGAGCACAGACTGAAGAGCACAGATTGAAGAATGAAAGTACAAATGTACGGGAGATATTCTTCTTTCCTTAGGCTAGATACAACTGATAAGATGTTTGAGAAAGGTCAAACATCATATAAAGGTTCTCTTCTCAGCAAAGAAACCTTTTACCTTTTTGCTTTTTCTATTTCCAAGAAAAGTAAAAAGGAAGGCGTGCAAAGTTGCCCAAGATGCATCTGTTATCCCTTGGACAACTATGTAAGCTGGATAATATAGAGTTACATCCAACTCTATAAATAGCAGTCCAAAAAGCACTGCTATTATCCAAGAAATTCAAGAGAATTAGTATACTAGACCTTTGAGCTTAGGCTAAAGCATTACCACACTTACTGTGAAGTTTGTAGTGATAACTGTATCTTTGTATACTACTTGGATCGTATTCAAACCATCTGTGTGGGTTTGAATACCTTGTCATCTTTGTGAGACAAACACTTTATTGTGAATAATACTTTGATTCATAATAAACTCTGTGTTAAAATTAATCTTGTTTTCCGCCTAGATTAATTTAAACTTGTTTGATATAAAACTTGGATATAAACTAACACGTTGAGATAATTGTTATTTAATCTGTATCTAAGTTTTGGGAACCTTGTGACCCAACATTTCTATGTATTGGTAGTATAATATGTAATAGCTCTTAAACTCGTACACACATGGGTTATGCAAGGTCAAATAGTTATTCTTATTAAACTTAGTTTTGTCAATGTATATATTTTTAGTTTATTATGATCAAGAAAAAAAAGTAAGAATATCTAAATTAATCGATTTTGTCACTTGTATAAGAATTCTAACCCGTACATGATATATGGGTGGTTTGTTTAAACTTCAAAGATAAAGTCTCATATTATTTATCTACAAATAGATCAAAATTATAATTTGAAGGAAAATAAAACTTTCAATTAATTAATTAAAAGATCAAAATTATAATTTGAAGGAAAATAAAGCTTTCAATTGATTAATTAAAAGTTTTATGACTTCTTTTTAATTAGTTAAGACTTTGTCGATAGTGTATACCTTTATGGATACGAATATGATGATTCTTGATATTTATGAAGCTAACAATTTATTGATTTATCTGGCTCTTTATTTTAATAATAAAAAGTAAGAGATTAATATTTTTGTTTGACTAACATGTCATTAATTTAATGTCGTACATGAAGTATGTCATAAAATAGAGTTAAAAGATCTTAAACGTAAATTAGTGATCGAAAAAATCAATGTATTTGGTGTTGCAAATAAATTGTAAAAGATATAGATAAAAATAAAAAATAAGATTTTTTAAGTGGTTAATAACACTCATATGTAAAACGGTTATAAACAAAACTACATGATTGCAAGTTTAATTCTAAAAAAAAATGATTGGCTTTTATAATAACTACTCCCTCTGTCCCACAAAAATTGTCCCACATCTTTTTTTTGTTGTAATTAAGATAGCTTGGGTAAATGTCAATCAATTTTACTCTTATATTGGAGGCAAGTTTGACATAATTTATTTAAATAATAAATGATTGAAAGTAACAAATGAGGGTAAAATTAGGAGTTTAATGATTTTTAATAGTTATTTTTTTGCAAGTGTAGAATTATTTTGAGACAAATATAAATAGTAATGTGAATATTTATTTTAACAAGGATATGTATTATTATTTAATTAGAAATTGTATCAACATACTAATTGTTATAATGAAATACAGTATAACATAAAGAAATTATCTAAAACAAAAATATGTTGCCAGAATAATAATATTAATGTAGGAAGTTCTTAGACATATCAAACATTTATTACAAAACTATTAATCTAACAACTATCTAAAATCAACCGCATTAATAAATCTAAATAAAATTTAAGGTAATAAATTTATTAACAATTATTAATCTACAATAAAAATATAAGGTATGAAAAAGAACTAAGACGCTACAACCATTCTTAATGTAGATGTATAAATATCAATAATAATAATGATAACAACAACAACAACAACAACAACAACAACAGTAATAATAATAATAATAATAATAATAATAATAATAATAATAATAATAATAATAATAATAATAATAATAATAATAATAATAATAATTGTTGGTGCATTTTGTGTGACAACACCTTCTAGATCGTTAGATAGTTAAGTAGTCGTTAAAGTTCAATTGTAGTCGTTATAATATGTAGGTTAGCAAACATATTTGTCTAGCAAACATATTTGTCTAGCAAACATTCTAAACAAGTCCGGCGAACATGGGCCAAGTTCGTGTGCCAGCGAACTTGAGCAACTTCGTCCAAGCCCAAGCCCAGCGAACTTGGTGACAATATATATACGTTCGTTAGGTTTAGGGTTTAGAAAGCTTTTGGTAATTCGTATTTCAGGTTTACAGAGGGCACGAGCGAACGTGAGATCTGTATTATCTTAAGTTTGATTGTAATTGTTGTTTATAATCAATATAAGAAGAGTTAAAAGTGATTCGTTGGGTTTTACATACTCGTTTGTGTTTGATTAATCTATTCAGGGATTTCGCACCTAATTAGGTTGGTTAATCTCGTTTTCGATCTAGTGATTGTGGACTTACAATTGGTATCAGAGCTTTTAGCAAATTTCGCGTTGGTTCGAGGTTATAATCGACAAAAACGAGTGGTTTCGGGTCGTTTGTACGCTGTTCTTTTGCGTTTTAGCGATCAAAAGCATCCCAGAAAGTTTAGGGTTTGAGTTTCGTTCGTACCTTAGGGTTTCGTACGTTTTCATATAGAAAATTTTCGAAAATTGGGGTTTACAGCGCGTTCGGCCAACTTAGAGCTTTTGGGCGAACTTAACTCAAGTTCGCTAAGATACGATTTCGGCAAACTTCACTGCGAACATATTTAAGCGAACTTACCTCAAGTTCACTAGTTGGATTGAACGAACTTACTTCAAGTTCGTTTGACCTTCGTTGACTTTTGTTTCGGCGAACATAGTTGTTTGAGCGAACTTCTACAAGTTTGCTAGACCTTCGGTGATCTTACTCCTTGTTCGGTGAACTTATCCCTTTATAAAAAATAAAAAATAAAAAATAAAAAAAATAAGAAAAATAAAAAAAATTTGGTTCTAATAAATCTTATTTCCCAGCTTACTATTACTTAATATTAGCCTGTGAAAAGTTTCATTTTACTCAAGGACTTTTCGCACTTTTTAAACGAGATTTTGGAGGGGAAAATTTTGAAGGAGTAAAAACTTAAAATGTCAAATTTAAATAAAATGCTTGAAATGGACCACGAGGTCGGTCGAGCTACTTCTCCACCAAAGCTACTGAAGGTTGATGATTACTTTTGGTGGAAGGAGAGGTTCGAATCATTTTGTAAATTTCATGACCTAAAGATGTGGATATGTATCGACGAATGATACATTCCCTCGACTGAGAATATCGATGGGAAAGGTATAGTTTATTCCTATTCGAAGATTAAGCCGAAGGATAAAGAAATGTATCAGGGTAAGAATAAAGCTTTATCTAGTATCATATGTGTCTTCCTCAGGAGATACTCCATACTTTCAGAAACTACAGAATTTCAAAGGAGCTCCGGGAATGTATAGAAAAAAGGTTAGAGGATAGTCCTCAGATGAAAAAAGGAAAGACCGAGTTACTAAAAAAATAGTTTGCAGTATTCCAATACATCAAGGGAGAAGAACTAGATGATATTATCACAAGATATTATCATCTTATGACTGAATTGGATAGTCATGGGGTGGTATACACTGACGCTAAGAAAGCTAATAAAATCTTGGAAGCTCTACCTCCTAAATGGGAATATTACTGCCTCCTGATAAAGAATGATGAGGCTAAATATTTGGACCTGACACTTGAAGAAGTTACAGATAAACTTAGGACATATAACTTTCAGTTGAAGAAGAATGAGATGGGATCTGATCAGGTTCAAGATCTGGGAGTCTACTATGGGAAACCATCTGTTTCTCGTTCAACATAAAGTGACACTATGGCTTTCTTCTCACGAAACGCTATAATAGATAATGTGACTATCTCTGATGATCATTGTTTCATCGCTTCAGGAGGAGGAGATAAGGGAAAATCTCCTCAGTTAGTAAATTCTAAGCAAGATCATAGGAAAATGCCTATGAGTGTAAAGTCGGCTGAAGAACAACTTTCTGTGCTTGCTTCGTTCGTTGCTTCATATGAAATTTATATTCAGGGAAAGATCAATGATCCTACTATTTGGGATGAGGATTATGATCAAATTGACCCTGATGATCTAGAAGAGATGGATCTTCGATGGCAGCTAGCTATGGTATCCAGAAGAGTGAAGAGATTCATGTTTAGGACAAGTAGGAAGCTGGTTGAAGGAAAGATTGGTTTTGACCAGTCAAAAGTAAAGTGTTATAATTGTCAAGGTTTTGGGCATTTTGCATGTGACTGTCAGAGGCCAAAGATGGGTCAGAGGTCATCTCACGGGAATCAAGGTACATGGAACAATTTAAGTTCAAAGGCCTTGGTGGTTCAACAAATGAATGGAAATTATGACTAGAGTGCACATTATGAAGAACCAGGAAATTCAACTCAGGCTTTTATGGCAGAGGTTACTGAAGATGGTCAATCAGAGATGGAGGCTACAGAGGCTAAAGATGATCAGCAAACTGAGGATGATAAGAAATCTGGAGTTGATGTGCTGAATCCGGAGCATACAGGGAGAATCAGCACTGAAGATTTCATTACACACATGGCCGATCTACAAACAGATACGCAAAAGGTGTGTCTTGATTTACTTACTATTAAAAATGTTTGTTGTTTGTATACAGACCTGAAGGAACAATTAATGGTTCAGGTAGAATCAAATACATCTGGGTCAGCTCAAATTCAAAAAATAAAAGAAGAAAATGTTTACTTAAAAGAGAGTAAATCTGACCTAATTAGTAAAATTAAATCTGATGTTCAAGATATGACAGCTTTGAAAGATAAAGTAAATGAACAGTCATTGAAATTGATCTTCTCTATGAGCACAAGGAAGATTTAACTAAACAGGTTTCAGCCAAAGAGAAACAATTAGCATACGCAACAGTTAAAATCGTTGAGTCAAATTGAAAATTTGAACAATATCGAACTTCTTCTTTAACTTTGTCAAATATTTTAAGCTCTCAAAGAAGTGCTAAGGATGTCACAGGTTTGGGTTACTCTGAAGTAGCTCCACCTTTTAATGCAAATTATTCTTCGTTACCTAATGAGCTGATTAATGATATTGATTCTACCTTGCCTAAATCGAGTGAACTTTTTGAGACTTCCGCGTCAAAGAAAGTTGAATCGATTATATCTGATAAAGCAAGTGAGTTGAAAAATCCCGCTCAAGAGAAAATAACTCCACAATTTTAAAAGCATGTTCAATTTGTGTCGAGTGGATCGTTACCAAGTGAACCAAAAATTGTGTCAAATGTGACGAGTAATGAAAAATTAAAATATAAGCAAACGGAACACACTTTGACTCAAGACCAATCTGTTCCAAACGTTTTTCCAAAGAAACCACTTGGGAGGATGTCTTGCTTTAAATGCCATGAAAAAGGACATGTATCCTCTTGTTGTCCAAATAAGAAATCAGCAGCAACGTCTAAACAGGTGAAGAGAAAATAGTCACCCGAAGGATCTAAACCAGGTTTGGGTAGTAGATCAAGGAGCAATTCTCCAAGAATGAATAGCTCAGATGATAAAACTACAGATACCCAATATGGCCAAAGACCTCAAACTCCACGTAGAACCCAACAACGTTCTCAAAATGGGTCTACTTTCCACAGTCCGTGGGATTATAGAGGAATTTACATAATTCGAATGATCAATCAAGAGTTCAATCGAGCTCAGGGTTTCAACCCCGACGGTCCGTGTTTGAGAGGGTTTCTCACAACTCTCCGAATAAGAGACATTGTGGTGACACACATCAACACGTAAAACCAATTTTTAAAGAATCCAAGTCACCTGAAAGGAGAGATGGATACTGAAAGAATTTACGTTTATTGATGAAAAGGGACAATACAAGACGGTAACGGCTTGGGTCCCCCTTAATAACTAATTTAGTTTTCAAGTTCGTGTTTGTACAGGAGCTGTTCGGTAGATGCTCTAGGCACATGATGAAAAGGAGGAGTTTGTTTATGAATTTAATTATGCTAAAACTTTTGACAGATCAAGTTTGAGTTGTTAGTTCAACTTAAACAGGATGAGAAATATTGAATAACTAGTCTTCCAAATATATTTGTATATAAATATTATCTTAAAAATAAAAATAAAAAATGAAATTCATCGATTTAAAACAAGATGACGATATTTTAGCTGGATAAGACCTATACATACTTAAGAAATAACTAAGCGTAAGTAATAAACAACTTCATCGTATGATGTATTGATAGGCAATTCACACAAGTGTTTCTGAGCCATTATTAAGAAATTCTAATATATGGGTCTTATTTTGGGGGGAACATCTATGACGTATGACTAAAGTCTTAATTTCTGAACAATAGCTTGTCATAATCCATGGTTGTGAGTCTTTATATGAAGTCATTTAGGGATATGCTAAATGTTTCCTTTATTGTACGAAAGTACAGACCTGAACTCAGTTAGTATATCTACTTGGCAATAGCATTAAAAAGTATAGCAAAATTATAAGAATCCAATCTTAGTCAAATTATGTCGCTCTGTTGTACGAAAGTACAGACCTGTCACCTCTGTTTTGACTAAAACCGGTTTTACCTACCCGAGTCAAGTTATGTCGCTTTGTTGTACGAAAGTGCAGACCTGTCACCAATGTCTTGACTCTAAAAATGATAATTTGTATACTCACTCAAACCAATGATTATGTGCATGACTAGAATTAATGGGTATGTCATAGGTGGGAACCACAAAATAATATGCATAATAACAAAAATAGGTGTTGCTCAGAAACTCGAGTGTAGATTGTTTAGGTGGACAACAATATCAATAATTGTTTTGAAATGTTTATCACGACTCATAATAACTAAGGAATGAAAATTTTCTTGTGTGCAAGGTGGTCTTGTATTAGTCATAATGTCTTGACGCTGCCTGATTGTTGCTCGATGAATCTCACAAAAAATTATTAAAATTATATTATACTTAGTTTATAAATATACTATACTTATTTTTAAATTGTATATAAATATTACATTGTAGTATTGTATATTGTTTAAAAAAAATGGAAGAAAGTTATTCTTGTATTAGTCATCCTTGTTGGAGAAACAATTGATCTAATCTGTCATGTTATAAGCTAGCTGCAAAGTGTTGAAGAACCAGACAGCTCAGGGGGAAATATTGTGCTGTAATGAAGATGATTTGAGAGAGAAGAGACAGAAAAACAAAATTCTAAAGGTTTATTTCTTTGATGATTCTGATATATCAAAGTGTGGTGAGCTGCCAAGTCTTTACCAAAGTGTGGTGAGCTGCCAGGTCCTTCAAAGACTTTTGGTATGCCAGCTATATCTCAGAGGGAGTCTGGTAACCTGCTGAGATTTCATAAGATCAAGATCAGTTGGGACATCTAGAAGATTTTTAGAAGACCTAAAGATACTTGAATATATGAAGATTACATAAGATTTTGAAGAACACTTCTAGAATCACTTGTCAAGGGGAAATCTGTTGGTACATCTCATGTGTGACAAGATTGTTCTAGAAGGTTATTGACGAAGACATCGTGAAGATTAACGAAGACATCTAGAAGACCACAAGAAGTTATCTAGAAGCTATTGTCAAGGGGGAATCTGTTGGTGCATTTTGTGTGACAACACCTTCTAGATAGTTAGATAGTTAAGTAGTCGTTAAAGTTCAAATGTAATCGTTGTAATATGTAGGTTAGCAAACATATTTGTCTAGCAAACATTCTAAACAGGTCCGGCGAACATGGGCCAAGTTCGTGTGCTAGCGAACTTGGTGACAATATATATATGTTCGTTAGGTTTAGCGTTTAGAAAGTTTTTGGTAATTCGTATTTCAGGTTTACAGAGGGCACAGGCGAACGTGAGATCTGTATTATTTTATGTTTGATTGTAATTGTTGTTTATAATCAATATAAGAAGAGTTAAAAGTGTTTTGTTGGGTTTTACATACTCGTTTGTGTTTGATTAATTTATTCAGGGATTCCTCACCTGATTAGGTTGGTTAACCTCGTTTTCGATCCAGTGATTGTGGACTTACAATAATAATAATAATAATAATAATAATAATAATAATAATAATAATAATAATGACATATATACATGAGTTTATTGTTCAAAATGTATTAAACTATACACTTATACTATTGAATGAGATTAGTTTTGAAATGTCTATCGTATGTATTTAAAATATAAAAACATATATTTATATATACTTGACTTCCAATTGTATGTATAAAACTTAATACAAACTTCTCTATTTATATGGCAAAATATGCCCAAAATGCATTTAATATACATTTTTTAGAACTTAAATACACACAATATAAAATTTTAAAGTTTGCCACAATTAACTGTAAAATATGTAACACTCAATACATTTTGAAGCCATAAACGTTTTTAAATTTTGTGAAAGTAATGAACTGATATTCGAGTCTTTAATATTGCATAATATAATATCATTAATATATATATTTTAGTATAATCAAAATGATAATTTTTAATTAAATTTTTAATTTTTGTTAAATATAATGAATTTATCTATAAAAAGTAAGCATACAGATATCTCAAAGATTAGGGGTGTTTAATCGGTCGTGTTTCGGGATAATAAAGTTATCTGGTTTAGTTTATTCGGCTTTTGGTCAACTCTTAATCCACTTGAGACCCAATTCAAACTATATGTCACCCAATCCAAACCAACCAAATGAGAGTTTGGGTTATTCGGTTGGGTTTCGATTTAGCCAGATAAGTAAAAGCATTTTAATTGTTCATATTTGGTCATCTGGATAAATGGACTTGATTTGAGGTAATTGAGTTATATGAGTAATTAGAGTTGTATGTCGGCTATTGGAATTGGATTTTCAAAGATAAGTATTAGCAACTGATGCTTATTCGGTTTTTCGAGTGGTCCCTAATTGAAAATATTCAAATCAAACCGAACCATTAAACTGATTTCTTATCCGGTATCACCCAAAAACCAAACCAAATCCAAATAACCTAATTCAAAATATCCAAACAATATATAGACCAGTTGAGTTATTCAGTTGAACCAAATAATAAACACGCCTACCAACGATAATCAATGGCATGAAAAAGCACATTAAATATTATTCGTAAATCATGATAACAAATAAAAAAACTCTTTACATAACACTTTAAAACTCTTTTACAAACATAATACTATTATATCTATATATTTATGCTTGCTAAAGTAATATAAAAGTTACTTTATGAATAAGATATTACGTATGATAAAAAAATTCACCGAGTATTGTTTTATATTCAAATTACAAATCAATGGTACATGCATCCTAAAAGATCTATAAGTTAGTAATTAGTATTAGTATTATATTATAATTTATTATTAGTTTAATCGATACTGTAGTCTCTTTTTACATTGATATTTCACTTTCAAAGTTCATTGTGTGTTTAAATTTATATGTGTTTACCTTAATAACTTACATTTATTCTCAGGAGCACCTAGACGGGTTCAATTTGTTAGTGAGTGTGAAATCTAACACTAAGTTCAATACTTTAAACCATTTTTATATATAGTGATTTAGTGTGGAACAAATTGTGAAAATTAACTCATGAATAAATATTTAACCAATAAAATAAAAGATATTATAATAAAAGATCGGGCACACATTCTCTTCATCCATTATTGTTTCATCAACATTGATCGTTTCTCTTTGTCAACTACGTTGAAGGCATAAACGTTTGCCATCTATTTTAGTACTGAATATTTTTAAATATAAATACAAATTCAATGGTCCGTATGTATACACGAGTTTGGGGTTTAGTTATAATATATTAAAACTGGTGATAAAAGTGATGCACGTAACTTCATAAAGTGATGCACGATGATTTCTTCAATATAGATATCTAATCAAATAGATTTAGAGGGTTAAAAATTGATACACTACAACATTATTTGATGCACAAATCTACAATAAAGATCTATAGACCTATAAAAATGATATACAGTAACTTTCACAGTGATGTAGTTCTTATTCACAACATTCGAAGAACATTCGGGAAACTGTTAGAACTGAAATCTATAACAATTATTGTCGGCGACGAAGTCGAGTTTCAGAAACAGAAAGAGTCGTCGTGTATGTGGTCATCTTCCGTCAATGGCAACCTCCAGCAGAAACAAGTGGATTGAGTTTATATGAATTATTTGTTGATGTTTAAGTAGAGAGAGAAAAAGCTTTCAATTTTTTGATACCGATGAATATGAGATCTAAGACCACCAGGAGTGGTAAATACTAGTTGTGGGACGACTAGCCGCTACGTCACCCACGACTAGCAGTCGTGGACAACTAACAGCAGTGACGAGTTTCTCGACTAGCCACAACTAACTGTTGGGTCCCACATTTTTATTTAATTTTCATTTTCTTTAAATAATAATTACTTTTAATTAAGAAAACACTATATTTAATTTAAAAAGTACTTAATCAATAAAAATAAAAACGTTACAATACTTAAAAAAAAATTACATCACTTAAAAGTTTAAAATACGATAACAATAATTAAAACAACAATCCTAAAACTAATCTTCGTCTTCGTCTTCGTTTTCCTCTTTGTCTTCTTCTTCTTCATCGTCGATCTTCACAAATTCTGCATATCTTTTGCGAATCCTATTTTGCCAGTTCTTAATTGTTTTCGCGTCATTTGGCTTGTAACAATCGGCATCTTCTTTTAAGAACTTCAACGACTCAATTGCCGCACGCATTCTATCGGCCTCTCTGATCTCACGCATTGCTTTTAGACGTTCAACTTCAATACTTTCTTTGCGACTCGCTATGGTTTCCACCGCAACTTCAAGTCTTGAACCAGCAGAACGAGAAGAAGTGGCCGCGTCGGAAGAGCTTTGACTTTTTGCAACTTTTGATGGCCGTGTGCTCAACTGTACGGGTGGGCGTGGGATAACATCTTCTCCAAAAAGTGGATTTGGAGTATCGTCTTCAAGATTAAATGTCGTGTTCTCGTCTTCTTCGTCAAATAATCGTCTCGCTCGTACACCATGTACTCCCACTTGTTGCAACCACTTTGGTTTGTCCTTTACAATCTCCCAAGATTCACGAAAAGTAAACGGCTTTTTTTCTACTATCTTTTATTCGGCCAACTCGATCCATGACAATCCGGTCGTCACGCCCGCTACCCCATGCACGATGTTATTCATTGTAGATCCCGTTGAATAGAGCACAATATTTGTTGATGTTTCACCACTTGCCGGAATGTTGATTAGTGCCTCGTTCCCATCCGTCGTTGTTGTTGTTGAATTTGGACCTTACTTTCTCCCAAAAACTATCCCTTTTTTGAGAGTTGCCGTGTTTTGGATCTTCTGAAGTATCGACCCAAAAAAAACCCAACCATGCTTCTTCTTTTTCAGCCCAATTTTTTTTGTTGTAAACCACGAGTACGCCTTGAAATCGTCCCTTGAGCTCTTTTTTTTTTTGCCTTTTTTCTACTGGTACGGGTTGTTGTTGCGATTGTTGTTGTTGTTGTTGGAATAGTTGGAATTGTGCGTTGTATTCAAGTGATAATTGTTGGGGGTATTGGAATTGTTGAGTATGTTGGAATGGTTGAAATCCACTATATTGTTGTGGACTCGGGTTTGGTGATGACGAGCTAGAACCTAAGGTATTCAATCCTTGGTATAAAAGACCGGTGTAAGAGAAATTTTCATTTGGGTTAGACTTTGTGGTAACATTAGACATTGTTTGGTTTAGAAAAGTGTTTGTGAGAATTTAAAAGAAGATAGAAATTGTAGAGAATTGTATAGATTAATGTTGTGTGTATTGTGTATAGTGTATAAAATTAGTTTTTTTTTTTAAATTCTTGTTTACCGTTAAAACAACAACGACTACTTGTTTTTTATATTTTGTTGTTATTTGTTTGACTTGGCCCAACGGATATATTCACATTTGATAAGAAATTCTTTTTTCCTTTAAAGTTTGAAAAGAAAAAAAGAAAAGAAGTTGGGCCCGCTTTTGATTTCGTCCTCACTCATTTCTGCAGCACGAAATTACCACAAATTTGTTGTCACTCGCGTCCTCATCATGATGGGCCTGCACGGGCAATTTTGGACTTCCACTCCGCACGGTCTAATAGGAGTCACTGTGAAGGATAGAGAAATAAATTGTGTACCCAATTTACCTTGAAGTCTCGAAGGACAGGTGTCAAACTCTTGTGGCAACTTACCCTTTTTACTCAAACTCACTTTATAAAACGTGCAATGCACAACCGCATAAAATACAACATGAATAAAATCTTGTGTATACATATCCTTAATAAAATTAATATTATTCAAAAATATACAAAGAGTTTTCTGAAATCTGGAGACAATACTTTTAATCAAATCATCATTTGGGTTCTGTCAAAATTAGAAATAAAAGTTGTATATAGTCGCATAATAACGGAATACTGTTGCATTCAACATATGTTTTATCTTGCAATTGTTAGAACTTCAACACATTGATATTGGAGTTTCATTTCTGCCGTCTTATTGAAACTTGTTGATGCAAAATCAACATTATGGGACAACAGCTTGAATAGATTACCTAACTTTGATTGATTGTGAACTGCGACACTCTGTTTAGTGCGAAACTTAGTATTAGTGCGAAACTTAGTTCAAGTTTCGCTGGCAGTAGCAAAGTTTCGCAAGTACGCAGGTCTATATATATATAAAAGAGTGTTGTGTTCATGTGTGACTTAGTTCTTTATTTTACAAATCTGTGAAATTTAAGTGAGAGACAGAAGCTAATATTGTATACTTCATTGATAAATAAATAAAAGTTCACAACTTTTATTTACATTTTCGCATTCTATTTTGATTCATTCACGTACTAAACGATTAACTCGGTTTACGCACTAGTTAGTCGTTGAATTCGAAGCAAAAGATCTGGCACGGGAACAACGATTGGTATCAGAGTCGAAGGTTGTTCGAATTCAGTTTTACATGAAGTAATTGATCGAATTTTGTTCGATTTTCATTTCGGTTTTTGATGTTCACAAACGTCACCAAAACGCGAAATTATTTTTAACCGTAGAGACTCATTCCATGTAATTACGATTTCGAATACATAACACAAATCTATTGTTGGTTGTTTCGCGTTAAATGCGATACTCATTTTGAGAAATTCATAGTTCGTGTTGAATCAAATAATTTAATTAAATTCGTAAGAAATTTACATTAAGTAACAAGGATGTTAGCACATACAATAATATTTATACAATAAGCTAAGTAAAAAACTATTACATATAATTAACAAAGATATAATACGTTAAAAAGATAAAAAGCTGAGTTTTCTGAGAGGTTGCACCGTTTGCATCATAACTCTCTCATCCGGACTCCGATTGAGACGATTCAACTTCCCAGACGACCGGAAGTCAGAGGGCTGCAACATATCCAAAATTCAAAGCATTTGGAGTTTTTTAAGCCCAACCACCGGTTGGAGAGCCCAATCGCCAGTTGGATGTGCGTGGGTCGTAAGTTGGGTTAGCCCAACCGCCGGTTGACTAACCCAACCGCCGGTTGGAGGTCTGCAACTATAAAATCACAAGTTTTAAACCCTAATCGACTTTGCAAACCCCTAAACGAATTCCAGCCGTACCTAACCCTATTCTTAGTCGATTTTGGCATCAAAACACTTCAATCTAAAGGGTTTTAATCCCCTAATCACTCCTTGGAATCGAGATCATTATTATTCACATTCTGTGGTAAGTTTTTGGTGTTCTACACTCGATTTCTTCACAGTTTCTTTCAAAAACGTGATCATAAGTCGTACAACTCTGTTTCTACATAATTTTAGGAGGAAATCACGATCAATCACGTGCTTGTTGGTAGATCTCTAACTCAATCTTTAGATTTAATCGTATTTATCGATTTATTTGATTATCTATCCGTTGGAATCCAAGTTTTAATGAATATGCGGAATGGTTAGGTTTAGGAATATGTTAAACTGATGGTGCATCAAAGTTTCGATCCTGATTGACATTGATTGTTGTGGAAAAATGTTTTTGGAGTCAAACAAGTGTTAGGCATGAAATTGCGGTTTGGACAGATTCAAATGGTCAGCTTTGTGGAGACATAACTTGGTCAATACTTTATGTTTTTAAACGTTTCTTAAGTCTAAAATTAAGTTCAAGATGTCTACTTTAAATGCAATTGGCTTTCCAGGTATGAAAAAAAATATTTTGTTTTCGTGTCAAAATATTGAGTTTTGGTTGGTACAAAGTTAATTGCAAGTTATGTGGTCAGAACTGAGTTTTCGGTTTGTAATTTGAGTCAATTTTAAATTGTCTTAATGTATGTTATTTATTGAGTTAGGTCTTGAAACTTTGTTTGAAACAACTTTAATGTGTCAACTTAGTTGTATAAAAAGATTGGAAATTTTACAGGTCGTTAAGTGTGGTAATCTTTATAAACCGTTTAATGAGTCAGAATTGTATCTTTTGTGTACAAGCTATTTTGGGAAAATTCTAAAAATAGAAAGTCAATGAGATTAATTATAAAATAAATATTATAAGTTCTAAACACTTTAAAGAGTCTGTGGTTAAATTTGGAGGTCAAATAAAATCATTTGAACATAGTTCAAGGTAGTCAAAGTGCCGTTAAAATTCAGTCGGGTGAAAGTTCAACTCAATATTTAACACCAAATGTTTTGGTTCACATGTGGGGAGTTTCGAGAACCATAAATGATTTCAAAGAGACTTAGGAAGGGACTCTAGAACCTGTAAACGATTCATCAAAATAGGGAACAATGGAAGGGCCTTTAGCCTTGTCTAGATCGTGACCTATCTGTATACATATATGTTTGTAGATCATCTTAGGGACTAATTTGGAAACGCTACTTGCTTTGCTTTTTAGGTGAGTTTCTTGGCCCCATTTCCTTTTACTTTTCACTTGGGGGAAAAGAATGCTCAACTTATTTTCAACTGTTTTCATGCTGTGAATTTACAGTTTTCAATTTTTGGACATGATGAATGATTTGTGCATTGTGAATTAATGTGTCATACAAATGTCTTACACATGTGGAATTTAGTTCCACCGCTAAGGTAAGATAAGTCAATTCAGTTATACAAATATCTTACACATGTGGGATTTAGTTCCACCACTGAGGTAAGATAAGGCAATTCAGTTATACAAATGTCTTACACATGTGGGGTTTAGTCCTACTGCTGAGGCAATGACAACGTTCAGTCATACAATTAATCGTTGCACATGTGGGGTATAGTCCCACCACTGAGGCAATGACTACGATCGATCAATCAATATATCAATAGTACTATTGGGTTGGGGCCTAGCTCACTTTTGGGTTATCCATCCGTGAGTGAATATAATCAGTCAGTCAATCAAACAAGTGTTGTGAGGCAACAATGGTCATGGAAATCATACTGCATTAATTTCACTTATATGTGTACTATTTCATTTCATTTGTCCTACTACTATCATATTTACTGCACATCAACTGTTTATGTGTGTCAAAACTAAACCTGTGAAATTCACCAACCCTTGTGTTGACCTTTTCTAAACATCTCTTTTCAGGAAATACTAGCAATACAGGAGTTGAGACTAGGAGGACGTAGCGAGACCGTTAAGATTGCATCTGAGACTTGTTTGACATGAGACTTCTATCTATTTTATTGTGTTATTATGTCGAGAAGGCGTGTTTTCCTAGGCTAGTTGGATTTTGTAAAACGATTATTCGATGTTTGACTATGTTTATTGTGGAAGTGAAAGTCCACGGCACAAGTCACAAGTTGTGTCGGTTAATGTCATAACACATTGTTTGGTTTCATTTAGTGTTTCTCTTGTTGTATCGATGTGTTGTGATCTAGTCATCCGTCGCACCTCGTTGTTTCCGCTTTAGACGGGATGTGGCAGATACTTAAAGGGGCAATTTTGTAATTTTCGGAGTTCCGCTCGTTGTAATCTATCGGCATTTATTCCAGCTACTCTTTTATCACGGTTATATCTATCATTTATCTTATTAATTATGATGCATGTTATTGCTTTGATTATGATAGATTTAGGATCATTTACCATGATTAGTGAGTAGTATTATTGTGTGTTTGTTGTGATGTAGTTAGCCGTATTAATTGGGATGATGTTATTATGAATTTTATAAATGAAAACTCGGTGCTTTGATTAACTTTCTATCTATGATTTTAAACCTCACTTTAACCTAACGCCTTTCGACCAATAAACGTGGTTAAAACCTTTTTATTAAGACATAGCTAACCTTAAATAAAGGTAATTAATTATCTATGTTTCAACTAAACATGGTTTGATTTCGAAGCTGTGGAAATACTGTTTTCAATTTAATGTAAAGTACACTATAAATAAATTAGGGATTTATTGAGATTTTAAAGTAGGGGTTGGTTTATATCATAGATGGATAATTCTCGAACTCAAATACAAACTTAGCTTATAAGTCCAAAGGAACCATTGTGTAAAGAAGCAACGTAACTACCGGAAATCGGCTGAGTACTTGGTATAGCGATGGAAACACCACTGTGTGTAGTACATCGTGGAAGCCACAAAAAGCCGTTGGTATATTACTTTGTGGATTACTGGTTATCTATAACCTTTGGACTTTACAAACCCATCGATTGAAAGTAATCAAGCACCAAATCAAGTCTTATACCTAAATGCTTTATTCAATTGAGCATCCCTGTGGGGTTAAGAACGGTCAGACATCGAGTTAGTTTGCTGCCTTATTCATGCATCCAGGATATCAATCCAATAAGGAGTCACTACGCCGTAACAAGTTAGTGTTCTTCCAGAAAGGGTCATTGTGCCGTAACAGGACAATGTTGTGGGCTGGGCAACCTACTCCGATCAGAATCATGATAGCCTAATCTCTCAGTGACATACTGTCCGAGAAATCGATCAGTAGGGAACTAGTGTTTATCCCACATATACTCGAAACAAATAAAATACAAATCTTTAGAGACGTTTTCATAACTTAAACCAAACATCATCCCAATGCTAGGTTAACGAACTCACAACAAACACCCCCTTTATCCTTACTGCTACCGCTTTTATTTTATCTGCTTAGAATTACTTACCAAGTATAAATTACAAAACAAACCAAACCATTCCTAACTATTTTAAAACTCCCTCACTAGTTAGAAACGAACATCCTCGACTACTCTGTTTCACAATACAGTTGGTTTTGAAGAACGACCATACGTCATACTTGTTGCTATACAACCCTTAGGCCACATAGCACTAGTAAAACTTAGGCCCCAACAAATACAAATATAAAACAACCCACCGGTGTTGCCGCTAGCGGACGATCCGACGACACGACGAATTCCTGATCGACCGCCGGTGGCGCATCAGAAGGTTTGACTGCGAAAGTCTGACAACGAGAGTTGAATGTGCGAGACTTTGACTTGTTCAAGAGTTGGCCTCTGCGAAAATCATACTTGTGCGAAACTTGAACCCCTGTGTGAAACTTGATTCTTTTGCGAAACTTCCTCCAAGTTTTGCATTTTACTATAAAAAAAAGAGTTATTTGGAGGGAAAGTCGCGAAATAATTTCGGGTTACCAAATTTATTTCCTAGGCTTAAAAGTGTTCAAATTTAGCTTGGAAAAAGTTTCATTTTACCCGAGCAGTTTTGGACGTTTTTGAACGAGCTCGAGGATTTCATTGTATACAAGGACTTAGATTTGTTAGTTTTGATTACTGATCGGCCATATGAGAAACCGAGTCTCAAATGGAATATGACATCCGATGAACGAAAACGATTTTACAATGACAAGAGAGTATATAAGATGATCACTATGTGCTTACCTCAACAAATAATCTCTTGTTACAAAAATCAAGCAACGGCTTACGATTTATGGGAAATGTTGTTAATCGGATTTGATAAGGAGCCAAAAAGTTTAAATGAAGGGGTTCATGAGATATGCTAAAGAAGGAAGATGAGCTTAAAGCCCTTCATTCTCAAGTGTTGATCATGGAAACAGAACGTGAAGAAATGTGTTCAAAGATTGTCAGATTGGAAGAACGGATTCTCGAACTTGAGAATCAACAAACGGGGCTAATCAAGCTACACGAAGATCATGGTCTTGCTTTGAGAACTATTCAAGATTTCATGTATAACTTACTCAAGTCTCTCACTCTACAAAACAACAAAGATTTACGCGAGTAAATTTTCCAAACCATTTTCAAAGATGGTTTGTGAGAAAGAGATTTCACAGTTTACTAATTAATCTTTGCACAAGAATAAGAAGTATTCTAAGAAATCGCAATTATCTAGAACCTTCGTTCATAAAATGGGCGATTGTTGGGATTTCGTAAACGTTAAATGCTAAAAGATCGGTTTCAAGACATCAGAAGAAGACAAAGAGAGTTTCAAAACCGATACGACCTTCACCAAAATCTCGTAAGACAAAATACTCCATAAGGAGTTGTTTGCTCTTGCACCATCACGTTTATACCATATGGTGCACCGACGAACAGATTTTGTTCCTTGCTCCCCAAGGCAAACTCCTTCATCTTCAATTCCACATAAACAATTTAGATATGAAACACCGCGTTTAAATTTTAGATGAAATTTGATGTCCTTGGATTATATTGACACAACTTATAGATGGCTTTCAAGACACTCAACGCCTATTGGAACAGTGCTCAAATGGGTTCCTAAAGTTGTTGCTGCTTAATATTGATTAAACAAACCAAGGAGAGAAATCTACTGTTCAGGAGGAGTAATTTAGAATTATGATCAAAATTCTAATTTATTCTAATGATTGTCAGAATAATGAACAGTCAGATTTTATTTGTGAAGGATGTTGAATTTTCTGTCTCATGAAGCTCATCAATCAAGCTAAAAGGCAAAGATTCGATGACTTATACAAGCTATTGTCAAGGGGAAGTTTGTTGATGCAAAATCAACATTCTGTGACAACAGCTTGAATAGATTACCTAGCTTCGATTGATTGTGAACTGTGACACTCTGTTTAGTGCGAAACTTAGTTCAAGTTTCGCATTTCGCAGTTGCAAAGTTTCGCAGGTACGCAGGTCTATATATATAAAAGAGTGTTGTGTTCATGTGTGACTTAGTTCATCATTGTACAAATCTGTGAAATTTAAGTGAGAGAGAGAGCAAGTTAATATTGTATACTTCATTGATAAATAAATAAAAGTTCACAACTTTTGTTTACATTTTCGCATTCTCTTTTGATTCATTCACGTACTAAACGATTAACTCGGTTTCCGCACTTGTTAGTTGTTGAATTCGAAGTAAAAGATCCGGCAGGGGAACAACAAAACTTCAACATTATTGAAACTCTTCAATAAAATGAAATGAAATTAAAGGAAGTAGTAAAATCAGTCCCAATTCGCCGCTTTAGCTTGTAGTCTCACAACTCACCTGAAAGGAGAGGAGCTAAGATAAATCTTGAATATTTATCAATCATATGAATGTAGAGTAGAGTGATTTATCAAGCAACAAAAAAGGTAATTTCAGAAGACATTTATTTATTCTCTGAAAGGTAACATGGTGATAAAATAAATCGATCAACCAAATTGAAAAAACGCCTAGCATGTATTTTTTATTGATACAATTCTCGAATAAATGAAATTGTAATTGTAGTGATACAACCTTTTTATAAAATTGAAAACGCTATGTACTCATAACTAAATTCTAAACTTTATGCGTTAAAATTTTTCAAGCCTAAGTGACCCGATTCAACCCAATCGTATTTGGCTGACTTGTAAAAAAGTTACCCATTTTATGTATTACCTTAGAGATTCATAGTTTCGTACTGCCACATCTCTTTACAATATCTAAACTCAGTCGGATATCTTGTTTTCATCCGCAAAATAACACTTCGACATGACAATTAGAATAGTGAGAACTGAAATGGATCAAGTACCTGTGTTACATTGATCAAGTACCATGTTTGTCAAAAAAAAAAAAAAAAATTATCAAAGGAAAACAAATGCGGCCATTTTCTTGAAACAAAAGTAAATCAATCATTTTATCGAGTAGTTGGAAGAATGCATTCAAATATTCCAATCACTAATCATATTCTACCATGTCGATGCAACAGACTCCAATGAGATTTGAGAAGGCATAGAATTGAACAAAAATGAATCGATTTATATGGAAGAAGATGATGATAATTTTGAAATTGAAAACCGATGGCTTTGACAACGTATCTGATGCGTGTTAAGTAGTAGTTAAAAATAATAAGTTTTAGTTGATTGGAAATACTAAAGTTAACTTTAACACAATCAGGCAACAATACATGCTCATATTATAGTATAGCTTTGGTAAGTCGAACCACAGGGAATCGGTGTAAATTAAAATAATTAATTAAACCAAAAATTACAAATTACAAATAGATAAGGGGTGCGTTTTAGTTCCGTACGAAAGATTTTTAATAAGAAAACTAATTAAAATATAAACAATTAAAAAGATAGAAAGTAACTTTTAAAAGTAATCAGATAGATAAGCATGTATTTACTTAGAATTGTGATTTTTCGATTCAGATTTCAGATATGTTTATTGAAATGTTGATTTTTTATTATGGTGATTTCAAACAAATATGGACAGCCTCCTATTAAGGTTAACTAATCCCTAATAAACCTTACCTTAATACTAGATTCTCTTGAATACACTAAAGCGTGTTATTAACATAAACTTTATGCTATTAATCCTATCAACAGATCATTAAGATTCATTCAGCGACCTCGTATTAACGCAAGTCTATAATTAATGGGTAAATAATTATCATATCAATTAGGTTATATTAATTGCTAGTCTCTTAACCTATTGCCGGTTACAGTCTCAAGCCACAATTAACTAATAAATTACTTAATTGCAAATAATCAATCAACTTATACAAACGTTAGTTATAGCATAAATCTTTTGATCACTTTAAGTAACAATTAATCAACACACAATTAATATGAATCTTTCGAATAAACTTAATAACCATTCATAACTTGAATCAACATAAACATATCATAAAACCTTCATCTAATAATCATTCATCTAAGTAAATACAATAAAAGAATTAGCTTATGTTTATAGTAAACAAAACCTGATCTAAAAACATGTTATTACACATAATAAATTGAAAAGATTAGTAATCAAACCCAAGAAACCGAACTAATCTTCGTTAGGGTTGAAAACCTTCAAACCCTAACTTCCTAGCCTCCAAATACCTCCTTTAGTCGACCTTTAAACCCTAGAACCGAATTAAGGTTTACTTAATTCGTATGTTAATTGTGTATGGTTAAGGGTTGATAATTGCCTCTATTTATAGATTTCAGAATCGCGAATCCAACCGCCGGTTGGGTTGAATTTTTACCCGAAAACCCGGCTTTTGACCCGCGCGTTCGACCGACTTCCATATTTGAGTTCAACCGCCGGTTGAATATTCCAACCGCCGGCTGAATGTCAATTCCAAAATATTCCATGCTTCGAGCTGTGCTCTCTTCTTGTTGGGACTGCATCCGATTTTTATCCTTTTATTTGGCCCAATATCTTATTTTCTTTGGGTTCTTCTTCCTTCAAAGCCCAATCTTCTTGGTCTTTAATCTTCTCTTTATTTTCTTCAGTTTTCAGCTCATTTTCGTTCCTTTTTTTTATTTCTTTAACTTAAACACCTTTTTGCAAATATAAACGAAATCAGTAATATATATAAATAATTTGCAATAAAAATGCTTAGAAATAAGAGAATATTATAATATAAATATGACATTATTTAATGTTATCAGTATCGTTAGAAGCTAGATCAAACGTTTGATCTGCACGAATAATCAATTATAACATCAATTACATAACAATTGATCAGTTATAATCTTCTATCCCAAATAATAAAAAGGGCTCTTTTTTTTTTAAGACAAAATATTATAAAAATGACAAGTAGGATTAAGATAAGGTGAGAAACACCCACCTAAGCAGGGGGTACCTACCTAGAATAGAGGTAAGATATATACTATTTTTTATGCCCGTGCTATGCACGGCTAATAATAACTTAGATTATACGTTATACAACATATTTTATAGTTTATGTCAAAAACTTAAAATTAAAATCTAAATAGAAAAATAATAGCTTACATTAAAAATAAAAAAGGGAGAATTTTATAAGTAAAACATCGATCGAGTATTAAGTTACATGCACCACTTTAACTTTCACATAAAGAGATAAATAATTTACTTACTCGAGCGTATATAATTAAATAGAGTTCTTTCCAAAGACAATAAGTATTTTGACTTACTCGGACTCATCAAAAGTTACCCATTACATAACTTGCAATCTAGCTCGACCCTATTTACATATTCCGCCTAATTTAGTTCAAATAATGATAAGTGATGAACTAAGGAGACAATATATCAAAATGAGTATTCAGACCACTTACAATTCAACTAAAACTGATCTTTTCATGAAACTATTGAGTGTCATATTAGTTGGTCTCTAAAGAATTGTGCATGATAATGATCCATATATATTTTTTCCCATTAGTTGATAATAAGATCTTTAATTCGTGTACATGGATAAAGTTTAACTTAAATATTATAAATTATATATTATTATATATTGTGATATTTTGTTGAACCATGAAGTAACTTAGGAAATTCTATTAAACAAACAAATAATGGATAAATACAATACTTTTTGATTTAGTTTGCTTTTGTAGAAACTTAAGGATTTACATATATGATGTGACAACCGGTACGTAAGGGTAGTTAATTACCTTATGCTAGAAACGTACTACATATGTTTAGTTCGTGATTAGGACTAAATACCGGTAACACTTCGGATAAACGTACGTAATTAATTGTAATTACGCAATTTCGATCGGAAAGATTCCGACACTATAAATACGGACGTTGGTGAAAACTTTTTCATAAATAACGTAAATCTATTTTATAATTAAATAGTAGTTATTTACATTATATTATTATTGTATAATAATATACAAACACTTTACGTTTTAAGTAAAACGTACCGTACGCGTCGAAAGTGCGCGAATCGCGCCCGACAACCGAACGAAACTCGAATTATATTTTACTAACTTAAAATGAAGTATTTTAAATAAAACTTCAATCAAAATATACGCGAAGAAATCGTTAACGAATAACATGGTTAATAAACGTTTATCGTTTAAACGAACGACGAAACGAACGGGTAAACGAGCACCGCGCGTAATGTAAGCTTGGGGAACAAGATTTAAATCACCCACACCTTGTGGAGCCCACTAGAAGGCAGCCATACCCATGGCCATGCCCCCTCCCTTACCTTACACCATACTCCCCTCATCTTTCACTCATTCAAACACACAAACCAAATTCACACACTTCAGTTACTCTCTCCCTATCCCTTTCTCTGCGTTTTTCAGCCCCAAGAAACCCTCAAACACCACCAGAAACCACCACAAGCACCACCACAAACCACCATAGCACCATCTCTTCGGTTTGCAAGAAAACGCAAGGAAACGAGCTCTCGACGTCCATTTTTTCGTGTTTTCATTATCTTCTTTGTAAGAGACTTCATTTCCCTTCTATTTTACTTGGAACATGCCTACTTTCATGTTATAATGTCCATTTAACAAGATCATGTTCAAAAACAAAGTCGAAAAACGTTTTTGCAAACACAAAACATCAACAGTTTTCCCGGGCAAAAACTTGGCCCGACTTCAAGGAGCATTTTCGTGCTCAAAACTTAACGAAAATGGACGATTCAAAAGACAAAAATTAATTTTAAGAAGTTAGCTTTCAGATTCAAGTGGTTTCGTAATTTTTCGACCGTTTGATACCCGAAAATGATTTTACAAAAACGTGTCGCCATTCTATCTCGGGTGACAAAATTTTGCACCAAATTTCCGAGCCTATATCTTGAGTTCTAGACCTCTAAAACACATGAGGTTTACGCCAAAATCTCACAAAATATGTTGGGTACAAAAAGTTCTTTTATGGCCTTCCTTGAAAATACACGGATTTTCCTATAAAAATCATTTTATGAACATGTGTCCGGATTGGTCAAAACTGGACCTCAGGGGATTTGTGAATTTATTTAACCGACTAAACGTCCTCTAAAAATTTTGGAAAAATTTCATAAAATACTTAAGACATAGTAGAATAACCATGATTTTTCTTGAAATTTATTGCGGACCACAACTAGGCGAAAACGAGAGACAAAACGGACCTAAAAATCTGGAAAAGACACCCTTAGGGGCTGTTTTGGTTGTTTGTTGAAAACGACACTTCCGGGCCACTATAAAACGCAACGACAATTTTCTTAGACTCTATAAACTTATTAAGACTTGTCTAAAAGTTTCGGCTCAAACCGAGCACGTTTGACCAAGTTCCCGAACCCGAAAACACATCAGACCCTTAGTGTCGCACCAGGCCCAAATCGGGTGCGACACTAACCTTGTGTCGCAACCTTTAAAACCAGTACTAACCGGCGACACTACCCTTGTGTCGCAACATTTATAACTGGCAGGACTAACCTGCGACACTACCCTAGTGTCGCAATGCAAACCTCAGTGTCGCACACTTATTGAATTGCTCGACTGCGACTCAATCTCCAGTGTCGCAACAAATTATATTCTTGTCACTTGCGACACTAAGCCTAGTGTCGCAACCATTGCAATTGTCGCAGTAACCTGCGACACTAACTCTCTGTGTCGCATAAAACCATTTGGTTAAAACCATGTTTTCACAAAGTATTCAATACGCGTAACCACAAATAACAAATAATCATATACGACATTTCTCATACGCGTAATACATATACTTTTATAAGTATACAACGAAACAAACATAATAGTAATGTCTGCGGGAATTATTATTACAAAACGTCACCAACGGGCCGTACCTGTTTTCTAAACACAAACGATAACCAAACATTTGGACATAACTAGTTGAGTGGACAACTAGCATGGATGATCTTTTGAGACATCTACTTACATATAACCTTACGCGTTTAAGGCGCTAGAAGGTTACGGGTTTGAAAACCTACTTGCTATTAACAACGCTTACGCACAAGACTCGGGTGAGTTTCATAGCCCCACTTTTAAACTGTTTTGATTTACATTGGGGTGAGAATGCATGTTTCCTTTCCTTGTTCAAGGAATACAAGTATAGAAAATACTTAATATTTGTTTATAACTAGTGTGCTAGATTTAGGCACTAGCAAGTTTCACAAACGTGTTTCTGGTTAAGTTTCAAACGCATGAACTATTAGGAAAGCAATACAAAAATGATATTGCGGTAAAGCAATACAAAACGATTACGATATTGCGGTAAAGCAATGCAAAAGCGATATTGCGGTAAAGCAATGCAAAAGCGATATTGCGGTAAAGCAATGCAAAAGCGATATTGCGGTAAAGCAATGCAAAAGCGATATTGTGGTAAAGCAATACAAACGAATGTGATATTGCGATAAAGCAATACAACTCAATTACGATATTGCGGTAAAGCAATACAAACACTTAAACCTTGTGATTTACTTTTACAGTATTGCGGTAGAGCAACACAACCATTTGAACCTTGTGATTTACTATTAAACATTGCGATAGAGCAACACAACTATTTAAATCTTGTGAATTACAGTAACGATATTGTGGTAAAACGATACAATTGCTTAAACCTATGAACTCACCAACATTATTGTTGACCTTTTAGCGTGTATTTCTCAGGTTCACCAACGCAGTAGGATTGCTTGAGGAAGCAATAGTTCGAGTCGCATGTTTTACAACAACTTTCAAATGGAGATTTCCTTGCATTACTATATTTTGTATAATTTAGTTATGTATTAGAATCTCGTGGTATAGATGCGAACTCTAAGGACTTGTATTATTTTGTACTGTTTTTCAAACGATGCATATAGTGGTCGTTCAATGTAATTTTATGTAATGATCCATGATTAGTCGCGCCCCGACCCGACTTCCGTTGCACACGAAATTTGAGGGTGCGACATATGATAATTAAATTAACTATCTACTGTGACTATTTTGTAAGAGGGATAATAGGTAGTCACTATTGTTTTAATTTGACACGTAGATTTTTTTTAAGAAGATGTGATAATAACAAGTAGGATTTTTGCTTATTTGTCAAAGAGATAGAACTTCCACATAGGAAAGAGACGATCATCTATTAGTTATATAGGTAGAGATATAGTCGTGGGTTCAAATAAGAAGCCTAATTTTTGTGAGAACGTAGAAAACACTTCAAAATCATTTTTAGAAACTATTTTTTCAATAAAAAAATTTGTTTTTAAAATTATTTTTTATTAACTTTTTATTCAAAATAATCACATTTTATAACTTGATAATCACACGAATAATATGTGATTATCAAGTCATATTTTGTGATTATGTCGAACACGATAATCGAAGATGATATAACACCATTTCTGCATTTGTGGGAGTTTTATTCATTTCTTATACTATATATTGTTTATTGTTTATGTTTATAAGAATGGTGATTATTTAATGGGAAATGCCATCTTCATGTGTATAAAATATTGTTATATCGTTTCAAGTGGGTTATCATGACATAATAATCTGAACGTTAGCTATATTATGGAATTGAGATTGAACCTTTTTTTCTTTCTTTTTTTTAGAGGTACGTTATCATACATTCTTACCTTAGCATCCATTCATAATAAAACAATATTATATGCTTTCCATTGTTTTTCTCCTTTTACTTTAGGGTACAAAACAAAATTAATAATAATAAATGTGGTTCATGCCGAAGGGCCTTTAGCCGATAGATATATGAGTTGTTCTTCAACTTATAGCTTGTGAGTTTAAATCACGTGGGAGTCAATGTGTAAATATATGTTATTGTGTATATATAAAGGTGAGGTATTGGTAGGTTTGCCCTCTTAAAAATGAAATAATAAATGTGTGTTCTAGTTGGCATAAGTTTTGCATATGCCTTCATATGTTATGAACATGGGATTTCAAGTTCTGAGTACGTCCAAATAACGTGTGATGCAAGCTTGGCACCCAAAACACAGGCAGTAGCGGAGGGAGTAGGTAGCGGAGGGAGTAGGGATGCCAGGAGATGCTCTGCCTCCACCAACTAGCCCAATTATTGTGAATTATTAGTAGCCCAAGTTCAAGAAACATTATCTAGCCCCCCTAACTCACTTGTGTAAAACGTTGTACTACTACTTTACTTTAAACAAATAGCCCAATTGCAATGATTTCTTATTAGCCCGGCCACAATTAGTTAGATTAGAACCTTTATTCAATTAATAAATCTCATTCCGTCATTCGTACGAAAATCGAAAATCGAAAAGAAAAAAAACCATTGTAACAAATAATAGTTATTCTGGTCCCTCACGTCATCGTATTCGGGTTCTATTATTTCTTTTTCTTTTTTTAATGATTTGAGATAATAGATATTCCGCTTCTAAGAAACGTAGACGCGTCAGGCTCCTGTGTTAGCATTACCTGATGGGTCTGATGATTTTGTTGTATATTGTGATGCATCTTTTGCTGGTTTAGGGTGTGTTTTGATGCAGCGAGATCGGGTTACTACATACGCTTCTCGACAGCTTAAACCTCATGAAAGAAATTATCCAACCCATGACTTAGAGCTTGCGGCTGTTGTATTTGCTTTGAAAATCTGGAGACATTATCTATATGGTACCAAGTGTGTTATCTGTACAGATCATAAAAGTCTTCAGTATATGTTTTCACAAAAAGAGTTGAATATGCGTCAGAGACGATGGTTGGAATTGATAAAAGATTATGATTGCGAAATTCGATACCATCCGGGAAAAGCTAATGTGGTTGCAGACGCTTTGAGCCGAAAGGTATCCTCTGACAAAGTTTATTTTATGCGTTTGGAAATTTCTTCTGATTTAATGAATCAAATAAAAGCTGTTCAATTAGAGGCTTTGATGGATCATAACTTGAAATCTGAAATCATGTTGAAAAGAAAAGATTTGTTACTTGATGATTCGAGGGGATTAAAAACTTTTCAGTCTCGTGTTTGGATTCCATTGATAGGGGGTCTTCGAGATGTAATTTTGACTGAAACTCATAAATCTCGATTATCGGTTCATCCAGGAAGTAATAAAATGTATCATGATTTGAAATCTTTATATTGGTGGCCTACAATGAAGACAGACGTGGCACGATTTGTAAATTCTTGTCATATTTGCTCTCAAGTTAAAGCTGAACACCAGAAACCGTATGGGTCGTTGAAACAACTTGAGATTCCAGAATGGAAGTGGGAACATCTAACTATGGATTTTGTAACTAAACTTCCACGGACACCACGAAGTAATGATATGATCTGGGTGATTGTAGACAGATTAACGAAAAGTGCTCATTTCCTTGCTACTAGTGAGACAGCATCTTTAAGGAAGTTAGCCCAGTTGTATATTAATGAGATTGTTTCGAGGCATGGGATTCCGTTATCTATTGTTTCTGAGAGAGATTCACGATTTGTATCTCGATTTTGGCAAAGCCTACAACATGAGTTGGGCACCCGAGTAAATTTAAGTACAGCTTATCATCCCTAGACAGACGGCCAGACAGAGCATACCATTCAAACTCTTGAAGACATGCTACGTGCTTGTGTATTAGAATATGGTGGGTCTTGGGATTCGCACCTACCATTAATTGAGTTTGCCTATAATAATTCTTATCATTCGAGTATTAGCTTGCCTCCTTATGAGATGTTATATGGGCAACATTGCAGAACACCAACTTGTTAGTTAGAGTTCGGGGAGAAACAGTTTGCAGGTCCAGATATTGTTCAGATTACAGCCGATAAAGTAGCTATTGCTCGCGAGAAATTAAAAGCAGCTCGAGATAGACAGAAACAATATGCTGATCCGCGTAGGCAATCCGTTTCCTTTGTCGAAAGTGAATTGGTATATTTGAAAGTTTCCCCATGGAAAGGTGTAATCCGATTTGGAAAACAAGGAAAATTGGCTCCTAGATATATTGGTCCTTTTAAAATTCGACGCGTTGTTAATAATCAGACAGTTACTCTTGATCTTCCACCGGAACTTGCTGGAATTCATGATACTTTCAATGTTTGTTATTTGAGGAAATGCAATGTTGAAGATCAGTCTCAAGTTCTTCCTTTACAAGAATTGCGTGTCGATCAGAATAGAAAATTAGTTGAAGAACCTGTTGAGATCTTAGATAGAAAGGTGACCAAATTACGTAAGAAACAGATACCTATGGTGTTAGTTAAATGGAAACAGTCTAGGTCCAAACCTTACGTGGGAGACTGAAGAGAGTATGAGATCTCGATATCCTAGATTATTTTCCCGAAATGAGATTTCGGGGACAAAATCTTCTTAAGGGGGGTAGATTTGTAACATCCACCCTAAGGGCCTAGTAATCCGGGTAAATTTCTAACTTTAAATTTATTATTTAATGTGTTAGGAATATTTGATATGTTATGTTTATTTGATAATATTAGTCAAGAGATTAATTGAGTTATTGTGACTAATAAATAATCTATTGTTTTAAATCGATATAGTTATCGGTACAATAAAATAGTTGGTTTTCGCGAATGGTTTTAGGTTCCAGACAATAGATTAAGAAGGGAACTAAAATTGTAATGGTATTGGGTTAGATTATGTATATATATATATATATATATATATATATATATATATATATATATATGCACATACCGTACATTCTAAAAACTTCTATACCATTCACGGAACCTGCAAACCGAAACCGAAATTGAGAAAGAAACTCTCTGTGAAATCGAAATTCTATTTCATCATCATCTTCTTGATTCAAAATCGAAATTCATATCATCATCATCTCGTTCTTACTGTAACATGTGAGAATTTAGAGTTATAAACTCATTTTTATAAAAATTAGCCAAATCATGATTTGTTGTGAAATAGTGGCTTGAAAGATGTTATATGTTGATATTTGATGCATATGAGTTGTTAGAAAGCTTGTTAGGATGTTAGGAAGTCGAATTTGTGAGTTTTGGAAGAGAAAAGCTTGGTTTTTCGGTTACAGCAGGCTCGGTTCGCAGTTTGCAGAAGATGAACTCAGTTCGCAATGCTTGACTGCGAAGCGAACTGAGTTGACCTGCGAACTGAGTTGTTTTGCGAACCGAGAATTCCTGCGAACCGAGTTATGGTTCTGCGAACTGAGCTGCGAAGCGAACCGAGTTATGGTTCTGCGAACTGAGCTGGTTTGCGAACCGAGAATTCCTGCGAACCGAGTTGCGAAGCGAACTGAGTTGTCTTGCGAACCGAGATTGTTGCGAACTGAGATTTTAAAATTTTGTTTTGCAAATTTTGAAATTTGCGCAAGTGTTTTCAGGGTCGCGAGTGAGTGACAAATTTCACTAACTCGGATTGAGCCGAAATTCGCATGGTCACTCGAAAACGACCCAATAATCAATGCTCTATTCTAAGAGCCTAGGCAGTTTTTGGCCTTTCGGGGTCATCTAAGGGTCGAAAATGGCATTTTTCGGTTTTAAACATCGTTTCGGGACTTTCTAATGTCGCTTCGGATTGAACGTTTGTTTTCTTAGACTTCAGGAATTTACCTGCTTGTTTAAACATGTTATACGAATTATGAAATGAGTTACTAACTCATTATTTGTTGTATTCTCAGATAAGCAGAAGACTCAGTAATATTAGACTTCTGAGTTGATTGACTGAGACCGACAGGTGAGTGGATCTGTGATCCTCAGTGTGATTTAGTTGTAACATGTTTGGTTACAACGGGTGATGTAATACTACTGTTGATAGACTGTTTAGTCTGGGTTGTTTATATTATCCATGATGATTATGGATTATGTGATATTTAGCCATTGGGCATATGTGAGATGTATATTCAGAGGTCAACACTGGTTGGGCTTAGTTACTATTGTTTAGCCAAACAGGGGTTCCTTATACACATAGTTGATAGGAACTGTTGTTGGTGAAGATAGTAACAAGCTATCGGTTAATCACTGTATTGGCCTGCAGTTGATTTTAAGTGTTCCTTGGAGGATACCTCAGGAACCACCGGTCCTCTTTGACGTTGTGTGTTTACGATTATTCGCTGTAATCAGATTTGTTATTTCTGAGTTAGACTGTTGGTTACAGTTCTTCTCACTTAGCCGTGTGCTAATCCCACCACCCTACTTCTTGCAGGTTAATGTTTGATTAATTGATGGGCAAGAAGCTTTTGGTTTAATGGGATGTTTGACGACCAGCTACTCTGATTTTGTTTTGATACATAATGATGGGATTTGTACTGTATAACACCCAAACTGATGTATGTTTTATGTTTTTAAACGATATAACTTTAGCATATATTGTAAAAGTATCTTTTGACCAGACGCTTCCGATATTTCGAATATAAAATGATATTTAGAGAGTGGGGTGTTACAGGTAAGGATGAAGTCTGCAGCATTAGAGAAGTTAACTGGAACCGGGTTATTGGTGTATGACAAAAGACATGTTATGTTTGAGATGGAACTGCTGGGAGCTCAGGGAAATCGTGAAGGTGAGGTTGATCAAGGAAGTAACGATTGTTATGAAGTGACTCAAGAAAGTCTTAGTTGATGGTTTATCAACTTGAGGGGAAGAACACGGGCTGCTCAGTAAAGGAGCAGGAAAGCTTACACCTTGGTATAAAGGTGAGGGCAGCCATTATGGAAACCGGAGTACCTGGTCGAGAAGGTGCGGAGGGCAATGCTGCTAGAAGGAAGAAGGTGAGAAGGTCTAAGGATGCTAAGCTTGGAAATTTACTAAGGTACAATGCTTGGTTGATAAGGTGGTCCCTAGTTCGAGGTTCCAGCGTTGGATGAAGATGCTGAGTATCAATATAAACTAAGAATCACTATTAAGGTGAAAATTGTTAGGATATAGTAGCAATTCTTAGTGGGTTAAAGTGTAACTTAGTTTAGTATATGAATTTAATTGTACTTAATAGATAAAGTTAGGATGAGACTGGGATTAATATTATGATTACTTGTTGCACAAGTAATTGACACCCCCTCGTCTCTATAAATAGAAGTGAGGGGTGAGGTATAATTATTCTTCTTGATACACATTCTTCCTTGATCATTCGTGAATCTTTGGTTAATAAAAGATGTAGACATTTGAGGTTATGTGTGTCGTATATTTGAGTCATTATTCCCCGCTAGTTTTCATGGTTTGTTGGTTTTCTTCCAACAAAAGCAATAGCGAAGGAGAAACAATAGATGATTGAGTATCACGAAAACACTTTGAACACCATCAAAGAGGAAGGAAAAAGTGCAGATGGCTTTGGAAGCACTTAAGTTTCTACAATTTCCTACCGCCAAAATGGAAGAAAACATCGTTAACTGGTTAAAATGAAAATTTGCAAAAAGTTGCGAGTTACATCGAGGAAGACTCCGATAACGAGTAGTTTTATTATTTCTTGCAAGTATTGTTATCTTCCTTTTTGTAAACGAAAATATTGTTACTTTTTTGATGAGAAGTTATGTTAATTAATGTAGTTTAATTAATGAGAAGATGTGTTAAAATTGTCATGTAACTTGTTATGTTTGTGTTTTAATAGAGTTTGAAATATTAACATATCATGTTACTTGAGAAAAAAAAGTGAGAGGGAAATAAACCGAACACTTTCTAATGAATTTTTTTATATTTTATTTATCATTCTCATCACCTAAAAAGGATAAATTGACACATCATGTATCAAGTAAGTTTTTTATTTTTACATATTAACTTCAATCATTTACAATCAACTCTTAGTTTAATCGAATGTTTTGAAAACCGTTTCGAAAATTAAACCGGTCATCCTACTGGTTCGATGGTTCAACCAGTCGGACCAGTTCAACCGGTCTTACGAATCGGAGGACTTTATAATTGTATCGTAATTGTTTTTAGTACTGTAAAATAGGTGAAAACTCTAAAACAATAACAAATTTTCCCTAACATACAGAAAACTATATACCAAAATGTTTATCATCAATATATTTGTGATTCTATGTAGTTTAATTGAACTTATACATTATAAGTAAATGGCTAAACAATACATTATTATAATTATTATTTATTATAAGTATATATAATTCAAAATATTTCTTGATCGATTCTGTTTCAATAATGAAAGTATAGGAATATAGTTATGATGATGATGATTGTTGTTTGGAGTTTTAATAGAACTTAAAAAAAAAATATCAACTTGTATTTTATATTTTAATATTTAATAAACTAATTTAAAAAAATGACATGAAGTTGGACTATGTGAAGGAATAGAAAAACAATATAAGTAAAAATTGTGTTTCCCACATTGCCTAGTGGAGAGATAGAGACCAAGGAGCACTTATTATATAGAAAGGGGTTCACACTTCCTTTTTTTTCTTTAATTCGGTTCTGTTCATAAACGGTTTACCCATTTTTCTCGTAGTTTGACTTAAACTGCCGATTTTTTACCTGTTTGGTTCAAAGTGGTTTATTAGCTTAATTTGAACCGCTTAAGTGCCCGATTCCCGGTTGGACCGGTCCGACCGTCCGGTCCGGTCCTGTTTTGAAAACACTGGTTTAATCTAACACTATCTAAATTACGTGCCATTAATTGCACATTGATTTTTACAAAACCTAAAACTACATTTTCTCATCGTTTTTAGTTCTCCTAAATTTATGTGTATAAAATATATCTGAAGGTTAAATGATCGACCTTTTTTCCTTGACATTAATGTCGTCAAGAGAATATTTAGTGAAACCAATAGATTACGGAACTTACTATTAAGACGTTCTAAGACTTATGTTTTGGGTGCCATTTTGTGTCACGTTATTTGAACATACTCGGAACTTAAACTTCTATTTTCATAGCATATGGAGATATATGTAAAACTTATATCAATTATGACACACATTTATTACTTCGTTTTTATAAGGGCAAACCTACAAATACCTCACACCTTTATATATACACAGTAACATATATTGAGAGATTTTGAGAGATTGTGTTTGTGATTGTGTGTGAAATCCGGCAAATTAGACCGTCATTTGTATTAAATCATAGCGTCATTACTTGTATTTAGTTTGAAATAGGGCTAAGTATAGTAACATTTTGTATATTTATATACACACGTACATAATTAATTTTAGTTACGCGATTTCAATCGGATGGAATCCAACACTGTAAATACGGATGTTGGTGAAAAACATTTTCTTAAATAACGTAACTATATTAAATAATCTTTATTTATCTTATATTATTACGATAATATATTAAACGTTATACGTTTTGTATAAAACGTACCGAACACGACGAAAACGCGCGAATCGCGCCCAACAACCAAACGAAACTCGATTTATATTTCCATAACTTAAAATGAAGTATTTTAAATAAAACTTCAATCAAAATTTACGCGAATAAACCGTTAACGAAAAACATAACTAATAAACGTTTAACGTTTAAACGAACGACGAAACGAACGGGTAAACGGGCACAACGCGTAACGTAAACTTGGGGAATAAAAATTTATTCAACCCACACTATGTGGGGCCTCCAAGAATGCAGTCATACCTCTCTCCCCATCCCCATAATCCCACACTCTCTTATACACCTCAACACACAAACCATTACACTCTTTCACACTCAATCTCCCTCTCCTCTCTTCTCAATCTCTCCCTCCCTCTCGCTTTTCTCTTCCCCACGGCCAACATCACCACCACAGCACCACCATCAACCATCATCATCACCATCATCATCCACCACCATTTTAAGAAAAAAATCAAGCCAAAAAGCAAGATCAAGCACTCTTCATCTCCTTTCTCTACTAGATCATCGATTTCACTTGTAAGAACCTTCATTTTTCATTTTGTTTACTTAGATAACATGTAATAATATGCTAAAGGTTTACTCATACGAAATCTTGTCCAAAAATCAAGTCAAAAACGTTTTTAAAACACTAAACAAACACAAAACTCCAACATGCTTGCTGACCAGAAATTTAGTCTATCTTCAAGGAGATGTTTCGTACTCAAAACTTAACAAAAAGTGACGAATCAAAAGTCAAAACTTAAGTTTAAGATGTTAGCTTTCATTTCCATGTGTATCGTAATTTTTCGACACCGTTTGATACTTGAAAATGAATTTACAAAAACATGTAGCCGGACAGACCTGATGGTCAGATTTTTGTGCTAACTTCTCGAGCCCATAACTCGAGCTACACAACTCCAAATGACATGAGGCTTTTTTCTAAAGGTCACAAATCTTGTTATCTTTAAAAGTTGTATGATTACATTTTGTGAGAATTTGTAGAACTCGTACAGTAATTAAATCTTTGAACTTGTATCCAGATTCATCATATTTGGACGTCAGGGGACTTGCCTATTTATTTGACCAATTTAACGTTAACCAAAAATTATAAAAAAAATTATTTTAGAAAGCTAATACATGGGGGAATGTCTGAAAATTTTCTCGGATTTTATCTCGAAACTTTGACTAGTCAAAACGAGCCACGAAAAACGTATAATTTTGAAGAAACGAACCCCAGGGACTGTTTTGGTATTAATTTAGAAACGACACTTTCGGGTTAACCACAAAACGTAAAACTTACTTTTTATTAGTCCTAAAACATATTTAAGGATTGTGTAAAAGTTTCGGGTCAAACCGAGTTGGTTTGACCAAAGTCAACAAATAGGGTTCGTACGTTAAACGCGAACCGACATATTCAAAATATAATTTTAAAACCCGAGAACGAACACCAAATAATTTAACTTGAAACTTAAACAAAAACGACACGTACAAACTCAAACCGAGATGAAAAACGACATCTAAAACACTTAGAACAAAAACGAAGAACCAGCAGACCCTTAGTGTCGCAGGCCTCCTGAATTGACTGCGATACTAACCCTTGTGTCGCTAAACAATTCGAATGTCGCAACTTGCGACACTAAACCTAGTGTCGCATTAATCTCAACTTTTGAAATAATTGTGACACTGATCTAGTGTCGCAATCCGTCCTAGTGTCGCACCTAGTGTCGCATAAAATAGTCTGATTTAAAACATGTTTTCACTAAGTATTAAATTCGTGTAACAACAAATGAGTAAATATGAAAACAACTCAGAAACACATGGCATTTATACTTATGCAAAGTATACATCGAAACGAAACGTAATAACAATGTCGTTAAAAATTATTATTACAAAACTTCACCAATGGGTCGTACACGTTTTCGAAAACATTAAACATAATTGGACATACTAGTTGAGTGAACGACTAGCATAAGTGGACATTAACCCTCCACTTGCATGCATAAGTGGACATTAACCCCCCACTTACACACAATCTTATGTGTTTAGGGCGCTAGAAGGTTGCACTTTGGGACACGAACACCCACTATTTGATATACTTGCTTACATGACTCAGGTGAGTCTCATAGCCCCACTTTTACTGCTTTTTACTATTAGGGTGAGAATACAAACACTATTTTTATGAACACAAGTACTGAAAACACTTATACGGATTGTATGGGTAACGAAACTAATCCACTGAAGTCCTCTTAAATATCATTGTTCGTTAGTCTTGGTGAGCGAGAACATTATGGATAGATCTATCGGGTATTGACAATTCCCGTCCGGGCTAGTAGCACTAGTCAACCCACAGACGCATAATATTTCATAATTTCAAGTGTTCTGGATTAGGCACTTCGGAGGCAACAGCAACAACGTTAAGCTCGAACTTTGAGCCCATGGCAATAGTATACCTATTTTTGCATTCGTGCAACGCATTTAAATCTTGTGGTTCATAATGATACTTTTACAATTATTTTACACCTATGAGCTCACCAACATTATTGTTGACCGTTTTAGTATGTATTCTCAGGTTCACCAACGCAGTAGGATTGCTTGAGGAAGCAATAGTTCGAGTCGCATGTTTTACAACAACTTTCGATTGAAGATTTCCTTGCATTACTATATTTTGTATAAATTAGTCATGTACTAGAATCTCTCAGACTAGATGCGATCTCTAAAGGACTTGTATTATTTTGTAAACATTTTATCAAAGCAATGTATTTTCAAAACGACTCATATAGAGGTCGTTCGTTGTAACTTTGTGTAATGATTCCTGAATAGTCGCGCCCCGACCCGACTTACACTGCACACGAAATTTGGGAGTGCGACATTGTGTATGTACATGTAGTATACGTGAATTGTATAATTGTTGGTTAAGTTTGATTGTGTATTTTGTCTTAAAAAAATACATGTTTTCTTCAAGTGTTATCGATTTTAACGTTAATAAGATTGATTTTCTACTAACCTTTGGCACGAATTGAAATATAAACAGTTTTTTTAATTCGAATATTACTGTTAAAGGTTTTAAAGAAAATAAAATAAAAACAAAAAATGCATGTGGGCCCATCTTTCTCTGTTCTCCATTTGTTTTTGACGACGTGCCACCACGACATAATATGGTGGTCATAATGGTGACAAACCGTTCTCGGCTCAGAACGGGCTCGAGAACGTTGCACTACATGTGGTCTTATATAAGTTTATGGCATTATTACATCAATATTTTTTCAAACATCAAATTTACTTCAATGTCCTTTAAAACTCTAAAATACTCATTTATATATAAATAAATAAACTTATATTAATTATATCATCATCTTAATATTTCAAACTCTATTTAAACACAAACAAATAAGTTATATGACAATTTTAACATATATTGTTACTAGAGAAATAAAGTAAGAGAGAAGTAAATCACATTCTTTCTTATGAATCTTATTTATTTTATTATTTCTTGTGAATCTTATTTATTTTATTATCATTTCTATCACTTATAAAAAGATAAATTGACCTATTATGTATATCAAATAAGTTTTTATTTTTACATATTAACCTCTCAATCATTTATAATCAAACTCTTATTTTAATCTAAAACTACCTAAATTATGTGTCGTGGTTTGTACAATTGTATAAAATATATTTGAAGGGTAATGATCGACCTTTTTTCCATCATAATGATGTCGTTAAGAGAATATTTAATGAAACCAATAGATTAGGTAACTTACTATTAAGACGTTCTAAGACTTGTGTTTTGAGTGCCAAGCTTGCATCACACATTATTCGGACATACTTAGAACTTGAAATCCCATGTTGATAGCATATGAAGACATATGCAAAATTTATGCCAACTAGAACACACATTTGTTAGGGCTCAATTTTTATGATCAGGATCCAGGATCCTGAAATCTTTTAATACTGTCTTGACTTTATCGAGGGTCCCGAATACGTTCAGGATTTTCGATATACTCAGGATCCCGAATACATTCAGTATCTCGGGATCATATGTTACTAACTTTTATATATATATATATATATATATATATATATATATATATATATATATATATATATAACTGTTGTATATCTTGACCAAGTCTTACAGGAATAAACGTGGACTAATTCTACCTTTCGTGGAGGATCGAAGTTAATTCAAATTGAGAAGAAGTCAAGGCAACGTATGAAATAACGAGTCAATGCGGAAGGCCGGAGGATCTAGGATATTTCAGATGATCCTGGATATTTTGGGTAGTTAGTTAAATTATAGTCTTATATAAACTGAGGCAAATGATCGTAGGAGGACACTTAATCACTATTCTTTCACTACTCTCACACTATTCTCTTGCAAAATTATTCACTCACTTCACCGATTCATCACTTTCATCACCATTACACTTTTTTCTTCTGCAGACAATAATGTAGAGACTTGTCTCTATACTCAGTCTGTGCCAGAACTAAGCTGGCTATGGCATAGAAGGTTATCCCACCTGAACTTCAAAAATATTAACCTCCTGTCAAAGAAGAAATTGGTTAGAGGTCTGCCTGATGTTACATTTGCAAAAGACAAACTTTGTCCTGCATGTACACTAGGGAAACAGACCAAGAACCATTTTCCATCCAAATTGTTAGCTACAATTGATCAACCACTGCATATGCTCCATATGGATCTGTTTGGACCCATGAGCATTAGCAGTTTGGGTGGAAAGAAGTATACACTTGTGGTTGTGGATGAATACACAAGGTATACTTGGGTCATCTTTCTTAAGGCTAAAAGTGATGCTCCTGAAGAGATTATTAATCTAATCAAGAGGGAAGAATTGCAGAAAGATGCACCTGTCAAGCAACTCAGGAGTGACCATGGTACAGAATTTAAGAATTCTACTCTCATTGAATTCTGTACTGACAAAGGCATTATTCAAAACTTTGCCTCTGTCAGAACTCCTCAACAAAATGGTGTTGCTGAGAGAAGAAATCGTACACTCATAGAAGCTGCAAGAACCATGTTATGTCATGGTCAAATGAAGATTTATTTTTGTGCAGAGGCAGTTAACACTGCCTGTTATACCCAAAATAGATCTATTTTGGTCAAAAGGCATGGCAAAACTGCATATGAGCTGTATCACAAGAAGGTTCCAACCACCCATTACTTCCAGACCTTTGGAAGTAAATGCTACATTCTCAATCAAAGAGATCAATTAGCAAAGATGGAACCTAAATCTGATGAAAGAATTTTTATTGGCTATTCATCTATCTCAAAGGCCTACAGAGTCTACAACAACAGAAGGAATAAAATTGAAGAAACCATCAATGTCACCTTTGATGCTTCCTCTGCTAATGATGAACATGTTTCTCAATCTGATGTTCATTTATTGGAAGATTTATCTGTTGTGGGATCTGAATCTCAAATCCTAGTTGTTGCTAACCCACAACAGGACTCTGAAAGTGATAATGAAGATGCTCAACCTGCTCATTCAATGACAGTACCTTCATCAACAGAAGATGAATCTTTGTTCAGAGATTCAAATTCTTCTGATACATGTGTTCAGTCTGGTAGTTTTCAGTCTGTGAACTCTACAGACTCAGACTTGCCCTATGTAGAAGATGATGCAGAACTCAGTCCTGCTATTCTTCCACCAAATGAGAATGATTTACCATTCAATGATGAATCATTTCTAGGAGTCAAAGAACACAAGTATCATCCAATTACAGAAATAATTGGAAATTATGTTTCTGGTGTACGAACAAGAGCTCAAGTATCAAGCTCACCTACTGCAAATTTCTGTTACTTCACAAACTTCCTGTCAATCATTGAACCATAGAAAGCTGAAGAAGCCTTGAAAGATGATGATTGGGTTGAAGCAATGCAGGAAGAGTTAACAGAATTTGACAGAAACAATGTTTGGACCCTAGTTCCTGCTCCAAAAGGGAAATCCATTATTGGAACTAAATGGGTTTACAGAAACAAGATGGACAAGGACGGAGCGATAATAAGGAACAAAGCAAGGCTAGTTGCTCAAGGCTACAAGCAGGAAGAAGGCATTGATTATGATGAAACCTTTGCCCCTGTAGCCAGAATTGAAGCAATTCGGTTATTCTTGGCATATGCTGCATTCAAGGACTTCAAAGTCTATCAAATGGATGTCAAGAGTGCATTTCTGAATGGCAACTTACAGGAGGAAGTCTATGTGAAACAACCTCCAGGTTTTGTAAGTTCCACTTTTCCAAATCATGTCTATAAATTGCAGAAAGCACTATATGGACTAAAACAAGCTCCAAGAGCTTGGTATGACACCTTATCATCCTATCTTCTTAGTAATGACTTTACTAGAGGATCAATTGATAAAACTTTGTTCTTCAAAAGGAACAAGGCAGATGTCATACTAGTCCAAATCTATGTTGATGATATTATATTTGGGTCTACTGATGAAAAATTGTGTAAATGGTTTTCAAACTTAATGTCAAAAGAGTATCAAATGAGTATGATGGGTGAATTAACATACTTTCTTGGTCTACAAGTACATCAGAAACCTGATGGTATCTTCATCAACCAAGGTAAATATGTCAATGACCTACTTACTAAATATTCTTTAAAGGACTGTTCAATTATGAAAACACCAATGAGCACTGCAGATAAGTTGGATAAGGATCAGTCTGGCAAGTCAGTCTGTCAAACCACTTATAGAGGTATGATAGGATCTCTATTATACCTCACTGCAAGTAGACCAGATATCATGTTCTCAACATGTTTGTGTGCTAGATATCAATCTGAACCTAAAGAATCGCATCTAAAAGCTGTAAAAAGGATTTTTAGGTACCTAAAAGGTACTCCCAACCTGGGTCTTTGGTATCCCAAAGATTCTGGTTTTGATCTAATTGGATATACAGATGCATATTATGCAGGTTGTAAATTAGACAGGAAAAGCACTTCTGGTGGATGTCAACTGCTAGGTGGCAAACTAGTCAGTTGGTCAAGCATAAAACAGAATTCTGTTGCTACATCCACTGCAGAAGCAGAATATGTGGCTGCTGGTAGTTGCTGTGCTCAACTGCTATGGATGCAACATCAACTAGCATACTATGATTTGGTGTTTACAAAAACTCCAATCATGTGTGATAACCAAAGTGCCATTGCCATCACTGAGAATCCTGTGTTTCACTCCAGGACAAAGCATATTGAGATCAGACATCACTTTATCAGAGATTGTGCTGAGAAAGGTAAAGTGACTCTCAAATATGTGCCCACAAATGACCAATTAGCAGATATCTTTACTAAACCTTTAAATGAAGATAGATTTTTGTATCTGCTTGGTCAACTAGGAATGCTCAACCCCTAGTAAAACCTTGAATCTGTATGATTCAATTCTCAGTCTGTGTCTGCTTTTCAATCTGTATAACTGTATTCTCAGCTACATACAATCAAAAAGCACAGACTAAGAGATGTTTTTGTACATATTTTCTAAGAAAATACCAAAAAGATTTTACAACTTATGTTATTTTCTCTCAGTCTGACTAATTATATGTTTCAGTCTGTGTGACTTCTTCCAGATTAAGCTACACAGACTAACCATATTCATTCAGATTAGACCTCTTTTTGTTGTGCTTTATTAATTCATAAGGTTAGTATTTTAGTACTGTTAGTATTAATACTGCTAGTTACTTTCAGTACTGCTGGTTAATACTGATAAGCTTTTTTAATACTGCCCTCATGAATTCGTATTTTAGCACCGTTAGTATTAATACTGCTAGTTACTTTTAGTACTGCTGGGTTAATACTGATTTTTTTTTGCTGCTGGTAAAGATTGGTACAATTAACACTGTTAATGTAGCAAGTTACTACTGTTAGTTAATGTTAGTACTGCTCTCGCAAGTTACTACTGTTAGTTAATTTTAGTACTGCTTTCGCAGTTACCATTGTTAGTTGATTTTAATACTGCCTTGGCCAGTTACCACTGTTAGTTAACTTTAGTACTGCTTTCGCAAGTTACTACTGTTAGTTGATTTAAGTACTGCTTTGGCAAGTTACTACTGTTAGTTAACTTTAGTACTGCTTTCGCGAGTTACCACTGTTAGTTAATTTTAGTACTGCTTTCACAAGTTAGTACTGTTAGCTATATCAATCTGTTACCACTGCCGGCACAACCTTCTTTTAATTGTTTTTTATTTTTTTATAATAAAAATAAATAAACAACAATATCTTTGCATTTAATGCTAAAACCATTTTTATGGTAATAATCATTGAAAGTTTTGGCTCTTGTTGTCTATTTATCTGCTCAATACAAAAAGTGCACGTGCTTCAGCGTTACTGTTGCAGAGAAAGGGATAAACCGTCAAGTGGGTCCCATTTAACGGAAATTTAATTTCTTCAAATACCCACTTCTGTTTTCCCCTTTTCTTCTTCACCTGTACTTGCACATCCAAAATTACACAGAGTTTGTAAGCCCTAACCTAAATCGCTCAACCATTTTCGAAATCAATCTAAAAAATTATTCATTTAAAATGGCTGATCAATGGGCTTACACGGCACCTGCCAACATCGCTGCGGCTAAACCCTTCAAACAGGGTAAACAGGTAAAACTCTGTATAAATAACCAAGTTGCTACCGTTTCCATTCCTGACTCTAAAAAGAATAAAGGGTTTGAGGAACTAACTGCTTTTATGTCTGCTCATCCATTAAGGGGAGCATTCTTTAACTCAGTCCCTCAAATATACCCACATTTTTTAATGGAATGGTGGTATACTTGCTCCTCAAATAGTACCAATACTGCAATTACTGGTACTATTGATCATGGTAAACGGGCAGTTACCATTGATCAGGAGCTAATTAGGAATGTCTTAGACTTGCCTTTGGGAAATAATTTTGAACCCATTCCAACCAAAGAAGCAGCAAAGGCTTCTCTTACTTTGGTTGGATATACCAAAGAAAAAGACACCATCTTGATGTCAGGATTCACCCCCAGATGAAAATTTTTAATCTCTGGCATCATTAGAAGTCTAGGAGGAAAATCTGGTAGCACAGGGGAGTTAAATGAGTTTGAAACTCAACTGTTGAGCTCATTCATCACAGGTTTAAACATCAACTTTGCAGAGTTGTATTTTAAAGAAATTTTAAAACTAGTGAATGAGTTACAGAGAATTTTTAATGTACCTTTTATAAGGTTACTCTCCCTGTGCATCCAATCCAGATTAACTGGGTCTGTGTATATGTCCTTTAATAACAAAACTGCAGATATACCCGTACCTGTGCTCACATATAAAGTGTTCAACCATCCGGTTCCACTTTCTGGAGCACCTATCACTGCTGCTATGCAGCAATGGATTGATCACCCATATGTTGCTTCTGCATCTATGGAGGGTGATAGTTCAGGTGATAGTGAGGGTACTGAGACCCAGGCTGTTGAAGATCGTGTGGCTGAAGCAGAGCACACAGACTCTAGGGATACAGACTCAACTCAGTCTGTGCACTTGGAGTCAGACTCAAACATTCCTGAGTCTGTTCCATCTTCAACAGAAGATGCAGGTAGTACTTCTTCTTCATCTGAGGACATGGATATAGATCAACCTTCTTATCCTAGCCCATCCTCACCCACAAAAGAGAGTCACAAACAAACCAACCCAGATGAGTCACCACTCACTCTGGAGGAATCACCAGACTCAACCCCAAAAAGTATAGCACAAGTGGAATCATCATCCATGGAATTGGATGTCAATAGAACACCTTCCAGTGCTGTAGTCCATTCCACTGCAGCTCTGCTAGAGTCTGTGGTGCCAATGGCTACCCAACTGACCCAACCTACACCTAGTTTAGTCAGCTTGGATACCCACATTACTGCTACTACACTGACCCCTGTAGTATGCATTGAAGAAGATGCTCCAATTCTGAGCACTACCACCCCCTCTTTACCCCACTCACAATGGCTGAGCCCATAATGACCACTAGTCCTGTACTAGTTCACATTCCAGTGAGTCCTTTCTTACACCCCTCTACACAGATCGACAATGCCCCAGTCATGTCACAGACTGAGGTACAGATCTCCTCTTCTTTGCCTGATGAACTACCATCTTATCACCAGATGGTTAGTGAAGGCATACCAACTTCCACATCAGTTGCCAGTGATATTGTTCCATTACACCAGGGACTGTTTGAGGCAACAGGTGCAACACAATCATTTCCCGGTGATATCTTATCCTATCACCGGATTAGATCTTAGGGAACAACTACACCACTCAATGCCTATGATCGCTTTTCCATGCACAGGACACAGAGTGAGGCAAAGAGTGCAACCCGAAAAGATTCCAGTGATCTTGCTCAGTCTCAACATGAGTCAAGTGAGGAACACATACCATCACCAAATTCTAACCCTTCCAACCAGACCCAGTCTGTGCCTTCTAGTACACTTAATGATGTGCTTTCTGCCATCAACTGGTTGTCTGAATGGGTACAGACTGAGTTCAATAATAATAAGAAAGAGCTAGAGAAGATGAAGCATCTAGTCTCTACTATGGTGGATAAAGTGGATATGTTGGAGGAAAAGGTATCCAATAGCTTAGATGAAATGCAGACCACCCTCTCAAACTTAGTAGATGATGTCAAAAAGGGGGAGAAGATGAAGTATGGGTCTGTAGAAGCTAAAACCTCAAAAGATAAAGATTTAAATAATAAATCCTTAGATTTAGGGGGAGATAGCAGTGAGGGAGATGATGGAGATGATGGACCCGAAGGTGCTAGGGTGAAGTCTCAGACTGAAGCTCAGTTTGTGCCACATACTGAAAATATGAGTGCACAGACTGAGGGGGAGCAAGAAGGATTGCAGGCAGGTGAACATACTGAGATGGTTGCACAGACTCAGGGGGAGTCATCCATTGTCTTACACATAGACCCAATTGCAACTATCTCAGCCCAAGGTCAGATGGAGTTGAAGAGACCAAGGGAAGAAGATGAAGATGTTCAACCACTGCAGATCTAAAGAGCCAGGAAGACAAAAAGAATGGCCAGGAGGATTCCTGAAAGGGATATCTTTGATTCCCAACCAAAGATGAAGGGGATCAAGACCTGGGATTAGTTTGTGAAGCTGGCTGAAGAACAGGACATTGATGGTGAAGATGATGATGCCATTAATCCTGATTGTAGTTCTGAGTCTGAGGTATTTAGAAGATCAGATGATGATGAAGATGATGCTACTTTTGGAGGTGCAGATGAAGGTGCCTCAAAAGTCAAGACTGGAGAGTCGAAGTCTGTGCCCTCTGAACCTGCACAGACTGAGACACAAGATCAGACACAGACTCAGAGCTCTGAACAACAAGCAGCAAGCACTGATGCTCTAATTATCAGTGCTGAAGCCATTCAAGCTGAAGCCAATCCTGCTAGACCAACCACAACAACCAGAACACTGCCTCCAGGTAGAAGTGAAATTGAAGATAGAATGCAATAGAGAAGTGCTCACCTGATTAGCATTTATCCTGGGTCAAGCTCTACCATGGAAGAAGTTATGGATAAGGGTAAGGGCAAGGAGATTGCCTTATCCAAGCAGGAAAGGTTAAGCAAGATCAAGAAGATGGTGGATGATCATGCTGCTGGCACAAGAAATCCTGAACTGACAAATCTACAGGATGAACTCTTGCAACAAGAAGTTACTGCTCAAGGCATGTCTTTAACTGAGTACTTAAATGTACTAACTGAAGAAGAGCAGAAGCTGAAGGAAGCAAGATTTGTTGACATGCTCCCCAAAGAATTAGAAGATGAAGACTGTTCACAGACTCAAACCAGAAGGAGTCAAGTTGAGCAACAAATCAAGGAAGATGAAGAGCTGTCAACAAGGTTACAGAAGATAGAGAGCCTGAAGCCAAAGCTACAAGCCACTTTCCAAAAGTCAAAGCTCAAGCAGAAGATTAGAGAATGTCATCTGAACAAGATTGGACAGAAATTGAAGCTGGAGCTGACTTTGACCAAGAGCAAGATGATGGTATGGGTGGATGAACTGGACACTCTAGGGCTTAAGGAATGGCAATCCATTGCCAATCTTTTGAAGAGTGAAGCTGACAAGGATCCGAAGAAAGAAGTTCTGGATGAGCTATCTTACCTGATTGAGCTAGTTCTCAGTCTGGGGCTCATCTCAGAAGAAGAGTACAAGTTGTTTTGCATAGCAAACAATTTTGTAATCAAGAAGAAGTCAGCTGGGTTATCCACAGAGAATGAGCAGAGAAGGGAGCATCCTCTACCCAAAGGTATTATTTTCATAGATAGATCTTATGTACAGACTGACAACATTGAAGGTCTGTGCTATAGAGATATCAATGGGATAGAATGCTTCCAGGATCAAAATGGACTATATAGAGAGTCTCTGCTACACTGAATTGCCCTGCTGAAGGAATGCAAACATTCTCAAGCCAGACCATTCAGAAGAAGACTGATTAGCTGGTTATTCAACAAGCTTTCCCAAATCAGGATGATGATTGGACTTGAAGATATCTGCAAGAAGATCGTCCTAGAGTATCAAGAATTTGAAGACAAATCTGATAAGGAAATGGAAACGCTGTTGAAGAGGAAAGTGGAAAAGATGAAAGAGATCAAGGCTCGGAGAAAGGACTGAAGATTGTTATATTTATATTATTTACAATCTTATGTAATAATTGTAATATTTTTGTATACTAACTATGACTTTGACTTTATATATATAAGTCTAAGATTCATAAGTTATGTTGTACTTTAGTATTTATTATTTCTCCATTATCTTTTGTAAATAGATTTTGACATCATCAGATAGGGGGAGATTGTTGGGAAAAACAATGATCAAACCTAAGTTATAAATCTGAAGAGTCAAAATCTATCTCAGTTGTATTCAGGAAAAAACTTAGTGAATTTCTGAGTCTGTGTTTCTGAGTCTGTGCTACACAGACTGAAGAATTGTTTCTGAGTCTGTGCTGCACAGACTGAAGAATCTCACAGACTGAAAGCCTTGCTCTTTCTGAAGACTTATGAATTCATCATATGAAGAATGAAGATTGAAGACAAAAGACTTCACAGACTGAAGATCACAGACTGATGATCACAGATTGAAGATCACATACTGAGAGCACAGACTGAAGAGCACAGATTGAAGAATGAAAGTACAATCGTACAAAAGAAGTTCTTCTTTCCCAAGGCTATGGTACAACTGAAGAGATGTTTGAGTAAAGTCAAACATTGGATAAAGGTTTACTTTTTCAGCAAAGAAACCTTTTACCTTTTGCTTTTTCGATTTCCAAGAAAAGCAAAAAGGGTAGAGTGCAAAGTTGCCCAAGATGAATGTGTTATCCCTTGGACAACTGACTGAGCTGGTTAATAGAAGTTGATACTCAACTCTATAAATAGCAGCTCAATAACACTCTTCAAATATCCAAGCATCCAAGTATCCAAGTAATTCAAGCTCTCAAAGAAAAATAGTATACAAGACCTTTAAGCTTAGGCTCAAAGCATTACCACACTAACTGTTAAAGTTTGTAGTGATAATTGTATCTTAATATACTAATACTTGGATCGTATTCAAACCATCTGTGTGGGTTTGAATACTTTGTCATCTGTGTGAGACAAACACTTTATTGTGAATAATACTTTGATTCATAATAAACTCTGTGTCAAAATTAATCTTGTTTTCCGCCTAGATTAATTTAAACTTGTTTGATATAAAACTTGGATAAAAACTAACACGTTAAGATAACTGTTATTTAATCTGTATCTAAGTTTTGGGAACCTTGTGACCCAACACTATCCTATGCAAGATTCAACCGTTGAGATTCCATTGGAACTTTCGTGTGTTTTCAATCGATATTCATTAATGTGGGGGATTGTTGAAAAATTTAGTGAAAACATGTGGATTTTCACTAAATTGAGACATATAATTCTATATCTATATGTAGGGCATAGTTATATTAGTTCGTGTATTTGCGTACTCCAAGATGAGAGCTTCACAATGATATAAGATGTGTCTGAATCGGAGTTGATATGAATGAGATATCGGTTTTCAAAGTAAGACTTTTGATGTATGATTTGGTGGGTCTTGAGTTTTGTCCCACATCGGTTGGTGAACAAAATCTAGATGGACCAACCAAGTTATAAATAGACTTGCCTAGGTTCTACTCAAAAAGACACAAAAAACACAACTTTTTTCCATTAAAGGAGATACAAGTATTCTTCGATGAAATCTTGGGCAGGGTTAGTCAAGTCCGGCAGTACAAGCTGCTTCGGCAATTGTATCCTGGGAAACAGACGGCGAATCTGTTTTAAGGGAACCGTGTGAAATACGGGCCTCGGTCTTCTTCAATAAGTTTGTCATGTCTCCTTCTTCAAGATAAGTTTATTTATTTTTCTTGTTCTTATATATTTTTATTTAATTGTTTATTATTCGTTTTCTATTAGTTATTTATATGATTATTGTGGTAGTAATTGTTTTAAATTTACTACACATGTAATTCGATTTGTAATTTAATCGAGTTACATCTTGTAACAATAATAATGAAACTATATTCGGTAACCTCCTCAAACATTTTACTATCTAGTTGACAGGTATTTATTTTCGCTCTTAATTAATTGTCCTCCTATATCATATCGATCATGAACTAAATATTACTTGTGATAAAAGTGTGGAGGATTTAAAAATTGAAAGTTTGATTTAATTTTCAAGGTGCTAACTGTGAAATAATGAATTTGTATATGGTAAGTTAACTTTCAGTTAAAATCAGTTAAGAAGGAATTTTAGGCCGGTAGTGCCTTCACAAACAATCACCGATCATTCAAAATCTTTAAGCCTACATTACAACTATTTTAAAAGTAAAAACCACTTTACAAACAAACCAGTATCAAAATCTAGGTATAACAGCATGTGAAGAGCCTTCGGCTAAAAAGTTATGGGTTCAAGCCTCCTCGCATAAAGCACATCATGACCTCTTTGAGAGTGGTCTTGGCCGGGCAAGATCGATTGCTCTAGGTCTCCAAATGTTCGGTGCCTTCAAATTTATCTCAAATGATATGATACTTAATATATTATAAAAGCTAACATTAAAATTACTGTGAGAGCCCTCAAAAATGACATCTCAGCACACTAAATATCAATTCTTGAGCTCATGTGCATATTCACTTTCACCATGCTCTTCTTCTATCTTCTATCTCTCTCTCTGTTCTTCGTTTTACTTGTTTGGTTTTCAAGCATCTAGAGGATGACCTCCTCTTCTTTTTACTTCATTGGCCTTTAAGCAATTAGAGGATGATGTTTTCATATTTGATCTTGCATAAGCAACTTAACTAAGCATTTGTCATTTTTATGCATTAAATTTTTTTGGGCTTCTTTTTATTGAAAAGACAATCTTATAACTAACCTACCCCACGTAATATATGTACATCGCACATATAAATAAATGTCTCCCACGAGGCTTGAACCCACAACCTCTTGGTTGATGGGCTTCTCACATACCGCTAGGCCATAGGCCTCTTGGTTTACGCCTCCTTTTTGAGTGATTTCTTAACTAAAGATGAGTATCTCGATGTGTTATTGTAAGAGATTGCGTAAAATCAACTCTTTTTTTTTGGTATAATTGGAAGGAGATACGAATGGAAAGTGGTCCTGAATGTATTTAAACAGAAGATGGATTGTCGCTGCACCGACCTCAAAACTTTCAATCTCTTCAGAGGCAAAGCTGCCTGGCTTACTCGTACTTTAAGTTATACAACGAGACTGAAACACGCATAATGTGTCCAAGATGCAAAAACATAAAACTACAAGGTATTGTAACAAATTGTACGTACACACTAAAGATATAATGTTATAAATGGTTGGAAGGCTAGAATCTAGAGGCACCATATATAACGTCAGTTAGCTGAGGGTAGGAATGAAGGGGTTACTTTGAGATTGCAAGATAGAAAGATATCTGATCGAACACGCCTTCTCCCATCCCTAAATCAAACTAAATAAGAATAAAATATAAATTAATATATCCATATTCATAATAGTTAAGAATAATAATAATAATGATAATGATTGTAAAAGTAATAATGATGATGAAGATATTAATATTTAATATAATAGTAATAATAATAATAATAATAATAATAATAATAATAATAATAATAATAACAATAATAACAATAATAACAATAATTATAAGGGAAGAGGAAAGAAAGAAAAAAAAGATTCCTATTACACTGCAAAGATTCGAACACCTGTGCCTACAATATGGGTGGGACACTGAGGCACAGAAACCATTCAACAAACGAACCAGTCATTTCTTTCTTTGTAATGCTAATTATATATATTTCAAAATTCTGCCTAATAAGACAAAAGTAACACCGTTCATAACTCTTTCATAATTAATTGTAAGGGGTAATTATAATTCCACTTTATTTATTAGAGTAAAAAAGAATATTAGAGTAAAAAAGAATGAAACATAGTACAAAATACTTTCACCTCATATGGATGACACGCATAAAAAGTATTAAAAATTACGTTTAACATCAATAAATAACAAGTTTATTACATATAATGTATGCTCCAGTTGTTGAGTACACACAACGAATGTTAGACCTTAATTAATTGCATTTTCACTCACTTAACACTTCTTTTTACTATCGAATCTTGACAAAAACAAAGGATAGAAACTAGAAAATATAGTTTATAACTACTACATAATCAAACATCAAGACCCCCATAAAAAGACCTGTTATATAGAAGCAGGTCTAAAAAAAGTCGTGCCCGCCCCATTCTAAACACATAAACCGGTCTCCAAAATAACAAACCGGCCTATTTTTTTAAAAAATTGTGCGCTCGCTAATTTCAAAAACACTAACCGGTTTCCTTAAACTTTTAATAACTGGTCTATTTACAACCTCAACACCATAAAGTTAATTTAACCGGTCTTCATATCACAAACCGGTCTCTATGACTTTCAAATTAACACTAGCGGATTTTTTGCCTTTTATCTTCCACCCCTAACGAACTTTCACAATATATTAGCAATTTTTAATAATAAATTCACAAGATTGATCTCTTTCATGTTAATTAACTCTTCATTCTCCATTCATTCTCGTTGAAACTTATTGAAATTCAAATAACGATCAAAAACATCGCGGACCATATAACAATTACCCTAGAAATATTTTGGGCCATTTTTTAAATTTGTTTGTATCACGTGAATTCACCGATAGCTTGATTGATCCTTTGTAGTAAGGTATGTATTTTAAAATTTTGAGCTATGCATCGAAAATATATAAAAAAAAATTATTAGATGTGTTCGTTTAATTTGTATTTAGTTAGGATTATATGAATTAGATTAGATCCTTATTTAGAATTGTAATCAATTTACCCATTCTATTAATTAGGTTATAACTTTAATTAAAATACTATCAGTAAGCGGTATTTCTATTCAAACCAAAAGATAGTTATTCAAATCAAAAGCGATAAAAAGTTTTAAAGATATGGAGTATGACAGAGTATATAGTTTGATTCGTTGGTTTTTTTATTTCAGTTTTTGCCTGTGTCTTTGTTTTACTTTTTCATTAAACTTATAAAGTAGATTTTTTGTATTACTTTTAAAGTATGGTATCATATTGTTTATAGAGAATATATTTATTTCTATTTTTACTTTTTTTTAAATATTTAATTTTTGTTATTTCGTAAATTGTATTGAACATGATGCAATTTAAGTTACAAAACATATCATTTTATGATAATTGAAACTAATAAAATTTACAGTAATTTTTTATTCCACAAAGTTGAAATAACATATGTATGAAAAAGTTATCACTACAGTGGATTACGTAACTTTAAATTATGATGAATACCTTGTTCATATTTATTTATTTAAACATTTGTGTTAATGTTGATATAAAACTCATAAAGAGTAAGACACAACTAATAATTCATAATTCATAAATAATTATAAGTATATAATATGAAAAGAATATTAAATCAGTAAGTTGGTTTTTTTTCCTAGATTTAATACTGGCCACTTTTTTGTCCCTAACCAACTTGAGTGATCACTTTTTTAGTATTCAACAATCAAAAGCTAGTGGCGATTTTTCATTGTGTTTATTTATTTATTTATGTGTGTAATTGTATTGTTTAATTTATGTTTAATTGTGTTTAATTTGTGAATATGATCATCTTTTTAGGACCGTTTGTGATATTTGTTCGATAACATGAATACATTAAATTACTAGGTTGATTGATTTTTTTAGTAATGTATGTATTTAAAACATTTCAGCCATGTATCGAAAACATATATAGTTACGCATTATTTATTTAGTATAAACTAGGTCTCATAAGCCATTAATTTAATACCCGTTCAAAAAAATAACTTAATAGAGGTTAATTTTGAATTGTCCCCGTTTGAGATTGACTATCTGCAACCACATTCATCAAATCATGCATGCATATATTGGAATCTATTATTTTGTAAAGTTCAAATGGATCGAAATACATGGATGTACAAGATAGAACGTGTTACCCCAGGATACATGAAATACTTGTGTGATTTCATAAAAATTGTTCAAGATGATCGAGATAAGAAAGGCAAAACCGTGATTAATTGTCCTTGTAAAAAATGTGTAAATTCCAAGTGCTTTAGTGATTCTATCGAAATTAAATATCATCTTTTAGTAAATGGATTTACAAGAGAGTATACTTGTTGGTCTTATCATGATGAATCATTAGATGATAATAGCACCTCTGTTTCCGATTGTTATGAAGTTAATAAAGAAGCTTCAAAGATTTACATGAATGTAAAATATGTGGTACATCGAGGTACAAACAGAAAAAAGAAACCGGAGTTAACAGTAATGTTACAAAGAATGGGCCCTCTGCAAAATTATTATGGTACTTACCTATCATACCAAGGTTAAAACGTTTATTTGCAAATGCCAAAGAGGCAAAATTGTTACGTTGGCATGGAGAAGAGCGTAAAAGGGATGGGAAAATGAGACATGTAGCTGATTCATTTCAATGCAGGAATATCGATAATGATTTTGAAGAATTTGAAAAGGTGATTAGAAATATACGATTTGGACTTAGTTCAGATGGGATTAATCCGTTCGGAAATATGAGTAGTCGTCACAGCACTTGGCCTGTTCTTTTATGCATCCACAATTTACCGTTATGTATGAAACTGAAATATATCACGATGTCTTAAACGCACTAATTTTTTTTCCTTGCGACACTCTGCTAGTGTCACTTTCCAAAAGAAATATCGCTACATGTGACACTTAGAAGTGTCGCTTAAAACAGAATTTATATCAACACATTACATCATATTAACACAATATAAGTTAAACCTTTCCCGAACGAATTTGTACAAAATTATCAAACTTTACTTGAAACTGATTCGATTAGATCAACAACTTAACATTTTTCAAAATACATTTAAGATTTATAGTATTCGTCTCTACTAAAAAGGGGCTTCATTCTATCGAGAGCATGATTTACGAGACGTTTAAACTTACTATAAAAGTATAGCAAGTCTCCACCACTAGCAGCCTTTGGGTCTTTTACCCGGATTTCCACCCTTGACCCCACTCGATGTATCTATCAAAACAGTACACAATAATAGGGGTAAGCTCACGGCTTAGTAAGTAATGGAATATAATAAAATAATTAAATTCATTACAACTCGACAATTCATTTTAAAAATGTAAATATATCCTCCATATGGCTCTCCGGGCCTGACTCTCCGAGTCTAGACGGATATTTACCCAATTGTGTACTCTTCCAATTGACATATCTATTACTCCACCTCAAATTGTCCCATACTTAACCACACACGTGATCTAAGTATTACCACTCAATAATTAACTCAAAATGCAAATACTTAACCACACACGTGATCTAAGTATTGCTACTCATTAATTAACTCAAAATGTAAATACTTAACAACACACGTGATCTAAGTATCATCAATCCAAACGAACAGCATAAATCGACAACGATTAATCATATAATATAATCAAGATATTTAATTCTATTCCTTATTATTATTTTTCCTTACTTACCTCGAATATGATGCTAATTTTCTAACTTCTGTCTTCCACGTAAATAATACATGTCTGTAAATATACATATATTGATTTACTTAGCTCATTATTCATTATTTCAGTCTATATCAATAAAAGTCAAGTTTTATATTATGGTTAAGCTCAGCGACACTTCCTTTAGTGTGCTTATTACTTTGGCGACAATTCATCAAGTGTCGCATAACATACTTTAGCGGCACTACCTGCGACACTTAGGTTGGTGTCGCTACACCAGCAGCAATAGTGTCGCAGTTAAGAACAGTACAGCAGTAACAATTTCGAATTTTACAAGTTTCAAGCCTATTTCAAGTTCCCTAATTTATATGGGACTTCTGTTTAAGATTTGCAACAATTCTAGACATTTAAAACTCATTCTTTAATCTTATACACTCGTCAAGCAACAGCTTCCTCATTTCTCCTGAGCTAGGCACCTAAATTATACCATAACGGGTCTTCAATCCACGAGAATCATCAACAAAATTTTGCTTTTGACCCTTGATGCGATCTGCTTTTACACTATCATTTTTAAATACCACCCGTTGAGCTTCTCTAATTTGTTCCAATAAATCGGTAATAATTACCATTCGTAAAGATTTCAATCTTAGAGTACAGTGAGTCGCTTTTCTACTAAGCGCATCCGCTACGACATTTGCCTTTCCGGGATGATATAGAATTTCGCAATCATAATCTTTTACTAAATCGAGCCAACGTCTTTGCCTCATATTAAGATCCCGCTGATCAAAGAAGTACTTAAGACTCTTATGATCCGTATAGATAGTGCATTTTACCCCGAAAAGATAGTGTCTCCGGATCTTTATTGGAAAAACAACCGCCGCCAATTCTAAATCGTGAGTAGGATATCCTTTCTCATGGATCTTTAATTGTCGAGAAGCATAAGCTATAACCTTCCCTCGTTGCATTAACACACAACCTAATCCGACATGCGATGCGTCACAATACACAACCATATCTTCAGTTCCTTCCGGATGTACTAAAATGGGTGTTTGGCTAAGTTTCTCTTTTAAAATATTATTTCTCGGTCTTGATCAACATTCCTTTCGAACTTGACATTCTTTCGTGTAAGTTTTGTAAGTGGAGCAGCAATTTTTGAAAAATCTTGAATAAATCTTCGATAATAACTTGCCAGTCCAAGAAAACTTCGAATCTCTGTTGGACTCTTAGGAGGTTTCCACATCATTATCGCTTCCACCTTAGCCGGGTCTACTTTGATTCCTTCATGATTCACCACATGTCCCGAAAATTGAACTTCACGAAGCCAAAATTCACATTTGAAAACTTAGCATAAAGCTTTTCACTCCGCAATACCTGCAACAATTGGCTCAAATGCACCTCGTGCTCCTCTTTGTATTTTGAATATATAAGGATATCGTCTATAAATACAATCACAAATTTGTCAAGAAATGATCGACAAACACGATTCATGAGATCCATGAATGCAACAAGAGCATTCGTTAATCCGAATGGCATCACTACAAACTCAAAGTGACCATAACGAGTTCTAAAAACAGTTTTTGGAACATCTTCCTCTTTAACTTTTAATTGATGATAACCTGATCATAAATCAATCTTGGAAAAATAATTAGCACCTTGTAGTTGATCAAACAAATCATCAATTCTCGGCAACGGATATCGATTCTTAATGGTCACTTTGTTCAACTCTCTATAGTCAATACACATACACATACTCCCGTCTTTCTTCTTGACAAACAACAAAGGTGCTCCCCATGGAGAACTACTTGGGCGAATAAACCCTTTATCAAGTAACTCTTGCAATTGTTTCATCATTTCTTGCATTTCTGATGGCGCAAGCCTATAAGGTGTTTTAGCAATGGGAGTCGCCCCCGACATTAGATCGATCTGAAACTCCACTTGCCTATCCGGCGGAATGCCTGGTAACTCTTCAGGAAAGACGTTAGGAAATTCCTTTACAACAGGAATATCGCAAATATTCGGTTCGCTCTTTTGAATATCAACGACATGAGCCAGAAATGCTTGGCATCCATGGGATAGATATCTTCTGGCACGAGCATACGTACAAACTGATAAAGAAGATCTAGGCTTCTCTCCATGTATATCAATCACTCTACCACTGGGAGAGACAATTCGAATAATTTTCTTCTCACATCGAATGACAACATAGTGCTTACTTAACCAATCCATGCTCGTAAGGACATCTGGGGCGCTCTTAGCTTCATCTGCCGTCAATTGGAAAGATCAACTTTTCACTCTTGATTGATCGGTAGCCCTTTTTTCATCATTCTTTTTCGCTGCATTAAAAGCCGTTGAATTCTTTAACTTCGGGCATTCACTCTTCATATGACCCGGTTCATAACAATTAAATCACACTCGAACAGGCACTGTACAGTCACGACTGATGTAGCCCTCTCGTCCACATTGAAAACACGTATTCTTTCCTCTTTGACAGCTTCCGAAATGTTTCTTGTGACATTTCTTGCATTCAAACAGCTCCCGTCTTGCATTCATGTCTCAGTGATTCTTCCCGGTAAATACGGAAGAGACTTCTCTTATGCCAGAGCAATTTCTTCAGTTATAAATTCTTTTATTTCGTCCGCAGTCATGGACGACAAGTTAATCATAGGGTCTTGTCCAGAGCTTTCAACATTTTGCTCATTGTAATCTCTTTCACCACCTCCACTCATTTTATACTGAAAGTGTTTATCACCAAATCAATTAGATAAGACTAAAATTCTCATTATATAATAGTCTATCTCTCCATAAATCTCTTGATAATATAAATTTTTAACTCAACTTTTTCGATATCAGTTAATATTCGAGGTTCTGTATGAATCCTTGTGGCAATTATTACGTTGGCGAGATGTAAATATTATCACATCGTATTCACACATTCCCAAGACAATTACTCGACATCTGATCTCGTAGATTTATAAAATTTTCTCAATAATCAACTCATAATAAAAAACATTCTCTAATCATAGTCATTAGACTCAACTCTTGGTCTAAGTTCAAGTACCCACTAATAGTGGATACCCGAATCTCTTAAACTAATGCTGTAATACCAACTTGAAACGCACTAATTTTTTTCCTTGCGACATACTATAAATCTGCTAGTGCCGCTTTCCAAAAGAAATATCGCTACATGTGACACTTAGAAGTGTCGTTTAAAACAGAATTTATATCAACACATTACATCATATTAACACAATATAAGTTAAACCTTTCCCGAACAAATTCATACAAAATTATCAAACTTTACTTGAAACTAATTCGATTAGATCAACAACTTAACATTTTTCAAAATACATTTAAGATTTATAGTATTCATGTAAAATTTACGAATTGTGAAGGTTGAAAATTAAGCTTCACACATTCATAAATTTATGTAAAGCCAAAATAATTAAGCTTCACATTTAAAAAATTTCTAAATTTCTGTGAAGTAAAAAATATAAATAAAGGTTCACAATGAAAATTTTATGAAAAATAAAAAAATATAAGGGTTCACAATATAAATATATATGTGAAGCGAAAAAAACAAAAGTTCACAACTAAAAACAATTGTGAATACAAATTGAGATCGTTTTCACCGTTTTTATTTTAATTCCTTGTTTTTAACAGAATACAATATATATATATATATATATATATATAGTGAAGGGATCGGGTGAGAACTCAAATTTAGTGAGAACTCAAATTTAGTGAGAACTACGAGAACTTGTACGGACTTAATTTTATAGCTACAAGGCTAAATAATTGGGCTTGGAAAAGAAAAACCTAAACCTAATATCACCATCGTCGTCTTCGTTTTCTTCAAACACGAATCTTCGTAATCTTCCACAAACGCAAACTATCACCATCGTCGTCTTCGATCTGCTTCACAATTGCCACCGTTCATCCCCAACAACGGTCAACACAATCTCTAATTATCATCGTTAGCACCAATTATTTGTAGCAATCACCAATTACTGCCATTGCAATTGTATATAGATCTGAATTTTTATGCGAGCAAACAAATGACAAGAAGAAAAGGGGCTTGTGTACTTGTTGTTGCTGCGTCAAAGAAGCAGCAATAAGGAGTATCAATTTTGATTATTTTAATTTTATTCACTTGCGTCAAAATTGAAAAAGGGAGATAGCTAAGAACCATAAAAAATATTACTCTATTATCAATTTGAATTAGTCTCAACAATGTCCGAACGTATGTGGATTGCTTCGACTTTCTTTCAAACTTTTGTCAGAGAAACAAGGAAATAAATGTTGAAATACATTGTTGAGCCTTCTAATTTTGTTGAATATCCATAGATTTTTACGGTCGGAGTTGATAACAACGTTTTGCACCTAGTCGCGTTTTGCACCTACCTGGGTTCTGCACCTACCTGCAACTGCGTTCTGCACCTAATTTATAAACGGAAAATTAAAAATTTGATTTGCAAAATGATTGTATATGCGTATGATTATGTCCAATTATTTTCATATTAATCTAATTTTAAATTAAAAGAGCAGTAGGTATTTGAGGAAGAAGAAGCACTCAGATTACAGGGAAGAAGAAGCGCGTACATGGTTCTCACAGTTCTCGCCAATTTGGAGTTCTATGTATCACACGAGGTTTGAATTAACAACCTATTAGTTAGTGACCTCCATACATACTTCTAAGCCAAAGAACATTCGATATTTATTTTTAAAATTTTCAATTGATCACAATAAAATACATTAGAACTTTAAATTGAATTAATAATTTAAGCTTATGTTTATTTATGTAGTTGAGTTAGGATTTGTTATATGTTCAAAAGGAACAAAAAATATACATTTAAATGTATGATTGTTCGAAAGATTGTTTGATATGAGTTATAAAATATTTGTTCATTTTAAAAGAAATAGACTACAAAAAACAATAATAAACATAAACAATAAAACAATAATACAAAAATAGAGAAGAAAAACTTTGAACGGAGGAACAACTGCATTTTGAGGAGAATTGAGGGCATACGATCTTAGTCGTTGATAATAACAACTGAGATCGTCTGTCACTCTTTCCCTTAAAATGCAAATGCCCCTCCGAACCTTACTCATTAAACTTGCGGATCAAAATGAGTTATATAATTGTGGTGTGATAATTCCCATCAAAACTCAACCAGTTTATCATATTATATTTTTCATTATTTTAAATATCGGATCTATAATCTATACTTACTTATATTATGACATTCATTCATCAATTTTAAACATAAGTTGTGAGATGCCAAAGGGAGGGCTTTTGGAAAATAGGTTATAGATTCAATCCTAACTCTCCACGATTTCATAGAAATGGCTTAACATTATCTGAGTTTTGGTTCTTTAGAAAGGGTCGCATCGGATTTAAAAGTTCCAGATTATTACTCGTCAAAACAATTTTTTTGTGAACATTAACCGCCATGGGTTGTGCTCCGCACAGCCTGTGAAACTACCTAGTATATATACAAGGAAGACTCTTAGTTTGATAGATTCAACAATGGAGTTACAGGTCTCCAGAGCCGCTGCACCGACGATGTTTCACCACAAAAAGTTGGAGCTCCTTCGCCTGAAAACCGTATTGGGCATTACGGAGTTGTAATATGGATATTGACGACGCCGGGGAAACACAGGTTCTTACAGTTGCACGAGTTGACAACACCGATGACATTTCGTCTGTCAACACGATGTGGCTGTTTTCGCAGGAGGTTTTGGTTATTGTGATGGTGTGTGGCGGTGATGCCGATCGGAGGATATGTTCGATTTAAATCTAGTATTTGTGAAGTTCATATTATGTTTGATTTTGGTGTTTAACAAGTCACCAAAGAGGTTGGATCTAAAGGTGTTTGTGTTCGACGAGTTCATGAGCTTGTTGGTGTTTGTGTTTTGTTGCTTTCTTTTGCCGCATTTTGCTATTTGCCGGAATCTGCTGCTTTCGTTGTAATATTGTGTTTATATTTAGTGTAATGTATTTGATTTTATCTCATATTCGCAATGTATTTGATTTCTTATATTTGGTACTTTATGTAGAACATTTTTTTTGTTCTTAAATTGTGACTTTGTATCTTGGTTATTTTAATTGATGATGAACATTTGATCTGGTGATCTTAAAGTTTCTCTTTTATTGTTTGCTTAAGTTCATCGTCATGTAAGCTTTAACTTATTAAATGTCAACAAAAAAATGATGTGACATCTGACATGTAATCCTACTAAGACTTTTAAAACTTCAAAAAGGTAAAGATGAACTCTACAAAGATCCTAGCACGAGATCATCCGATTCGTTGCATACTAAAATAATAAATCGAGTAGGTTGCATATTTGAAATAATCTTTAACGGTACGTAGCTGATTTTTGTCATTTATCCTTTGACTTATTCACCTTTTTCAATTTATATTTTTTTCATTGAAAATAAGAGTAAAGATCTTTTTTTCATCAATGAAAAAAGATCCTTTTCAATTAACAATACAATGGAAAATAAAACTTAACGGTTATCTCCAAGGTAGATTTTAATATTGTTACAAGTTTTTAAATGATTTAGTGTAACTTTTTAATCTAATTTTATTATGTTTTCTGTTTATTTAGATTTTTTTTTTTTGAACAACTAACTAGAGACTTGAATAGTTTTTAATTAGTACACGTTATCATCCATAACAGTATCTTTTCGTTTTGATGAAATATGAACTCAGTATAACATTTACAAAATATATTCCGTGTATATATACGAATTTAAACGCTAGTAATGTATGCTAGTAATATACATGTAACACTGTAGAAAATCGACATAATGTTTTTTAATGTACATTGCACGGCCCTAAATAATTTTCTAGCATTTAAATAGATAGGGTCCTTTTCTAAAAGAAAAAAAAGAAAGAAAAAGCCAATAATATTGAAATTCATTATCAAAAAATAATTAATCAGTTAAATTTTGCCATTCTCAATCGGTTATTCTTGACATTCTCTTTTTCCAACTTGGCTTGCCGCTACCAAAAAAGTCAATTCACCATCTTAACTTCATTCAAAGTCATTTAAAAGCACACACAAAAATATCAAAGTCTTGCTACGATATATTCCATCTCACAATTAGTCGAATTAGACCGGCGTCCAGCTTCAACCATTACCCACATTTGTATACACACGTTTAGATGCAACCACTTTCAGCTCATAGTTGGATCCATAGATGCACGTACTCAAGCACATACATATATAAATAGAGGCACAACCTTTCTAATCCAACATTTCGTTACGCAAACATAATTACAGTTAATACTATACGGGCATATACGCCCAAGAGAGCGTTCAAGGATGGTTTTGAGGCGTATGGAGCTTTTTGTTATTGCTATGATTGTTATATCCATAATATTGGCTTCATCGTTAACAACAACCGATGCAACTAGGGTACTCAAGGAACATGATCAATATTGGTTTAATCACAAGTATGAAGGATTACTGAAAAATAAACTCCCTCGAGGGCCGGTGCCACCTTCTGGTCCATCGCTATGTCATAATGCTCTTGATCCGTACAGGCAAGCAGAATACGCATCTACACAAGATCAAAGCTATTGTCCATAATAATAGCGCGTTTAGGGTTTGTACTATACCCACAACCTCTTTTCTTCTTGATCTTTAAATTATATATATGTAGATTCTTTCTTCTTTAGACGATTCAAGAACTCATAGTTTCGAGTTATTATTTTCTTATACAATCGGGATACAAGTTGCTTCATACACAATGATCAATTGATCATAAATCAGTTTTAATTTTAATTGTAAATATTAGTTTTTGTTTTGCTCTAATTTATTTTTGTTCTATTATATTCTTCATCATGTTCATGCATCAACTATGGTTAAGATCGAATTGGAATGGTGCATTCTATGTAAAAGTTATTCCTGTTGTAAATCATTAATTGAATAGAAATAAGTGGTTTATTATGACTTTTGGATTTATACAAAGTTCATATAATATTTGAATGTGTTGAGCATGGTTGCATTATTAATGATTTAATGATGTTGATAATATAAGGAAATGGAAAAAATAAATGTAAAGGTAGCGATGATTTGTTAAATGAATGTTTATATAATAATTTAGAAGGAACTTAATTACCCTCTCAGTTTCACAAAAATTGTCCCACAACAATTTTTGTTTGAATGAAGATAAATTAAATAAATCTTAATTTTGCATCTATATTTAAGGCAGATTTGACTAAATTCATTTAAGAAATACTTTGTAATTGATTAAAGTGATAAATGAAAAGTTCAATGGTTTTTAAAAGTTATTTTTTGCAAATGGACAATTATTTTGAAACAGATATAAATAATAATATGAACATTTATTTTGAGACGTACGGAGTAAGTAAGAATGATATATCTTATTCTCTTGCATCGCTAATAAAATCGTTTTAAGTAGCATTCACGCAATGCGGCAGTAAAATTGAAGCTGGTAGCCGGAAGGTGGCAGTGCGGTTGCTAAAAAGTGACATGTGTCACCTGCGGTCCCCCCTGTCTGCCATCAGAGACTATTTTGCATATTTGAAAAAATTGAGAACTTGCTCGAAAAATTGCTCGAAAAAATTTCTAAAAAATTCCTTAAAAAAATTCCTATATAGAAAACCTGGAAATATACCAAAAAAAAAAAAAATTGCAGTACAAAAAATAAAATACAGTTCAAATTTCACTTACACATCATTGTTTCTTAAAATGTAGTAGAAGAATTGTAAAATGCAGTTGATTTTTTTAAATTTACTTTTTAGATCTAAAAAGTAGATCTACTTTTCAGATCTAGATCAATATTTCACAAATTCAACAAATTTCATACACTAAATAACTAATCAAAAATCATCAATCACTATCAATCAAATATAGAGAATGTAAAATGCAGTAAAATAATCGTAAAATGCAATTGATTATTTCTAGATCTACTTTTAGATCTAAAATGTATTAACTTATACGCAAAATACAGCGACTCGTACGTAAAATGCAGTTGATTATTTCTAGATCTACTTTTAGATCTAAAATGCAGTAACTTGTACGTAAAATGCAGTGACTTTTTTCAGATCTACTTTTTTAGATATAAATCTGAAAAAGTAGATCTTGATCTACTTTTTTCATATATAGATATGAAAAGTAGATCTACATCTATATTTTCATATCTAGATGGTGAATATGGTGGTGGACGGTGATGATGAAGGTGGTGGTGGACAGTGACGATGAATGTGGTGGTGTACGATGACGGTGAATGTGGTGGTGTACGGTGACGGTGAATGTGGTGGTGTACGATGACGGTGAATGTGGTGGTGTACGGTGACGGTGAAGGTGGTGGTGTACGGTGAAGGTGGTGGTGAAAGTGGACGGTGAAGGTGAAGGTGGCGGTGATGGTGAAGATGGTGGTGGCGGTGAAAGTGGACGGTGAAGGTGGACGGTGAAGGTGTGGAACCCTATACTGGATCCGAGAACTCGATCATAAACAATTAAATGCGGAATCTCTAATCGTTTGCTTAATTTGTGAACAAGATTAACGAAATCACATGGTGTAAATAACTTTTCTGTTTTTCTATTAATCTCAATGACGAAATACAATTACAGTTATACCTGAAATGCTATCTAATAATTCGTACAAACTGATCACTAATGAATAACATGCGTACTTAATCACAGACTCGACATTCATATACATAGACACTGTTCATGCGAACATGTGCTGCGAACTTATTGCAAACTGCGAACTTATGACAAGTTCACATAACAAGTTCGCATATCAATAAGTTCGCATGACTTTTTACAAAAAATGCTAAGTCTAAATCCTACTTTGTACAATCTTTAAAGCTCCAAGATGCATGCCACACTTCTTATACTAACAGAAGGTGGTTGTGGCGGTGGCGGTGAAGGTGGTGGCAACGGTGAAAGGTGGTGGCGGTGAAGGTGGTGGTGGCGGTGAAAGTGGTGGCGGCGGTGAAAGGTGGTGGCGAGTGTGTGTGTGAATTTAGTGTGTGTAAAGAGAGTGCTTGTGTGTTGTGTGTGTTTTTTGTGAAGAGAAAATGAGAAATGCATGATAAGAAATGACTGCCCAAAAGTTTAACCTCTCTCTCCTCATTTTATGTAAATTGCATTTAGGTCCCTTCACCAAAACTAATTTAATTTAAATTGCATATAAGTTCCTCCGCCCAAAAGAGTTTGCAAAACACACACCCGTGTGACGTGGTATCATCTGGAGCGTTAGATTTTGAAATGGACAGTGGAGATCGCGCTGGCTCTCCTACCCCTCATATCCTCTTTGCCCCTTAGATCCCCAACCTAATATAATAACTATATTTGATTTATATATAATAATCAGCAATAAGTTGTAAATTATTAATTTAAAATAAGTTTTTATTAATAAAATAGTATAAATGGGGTTAAAATCGATCTTTAACGGTCCCCACCGACAGGTCCTACGGTCAAAATGTGAGAGGTAAACCATGTAAATCATGATTAGAGGAACCTATGGACATCAATGATCACCGTATTTATGATGCATGTCCCCCACCAGTATGTTACCATTGCAGAGGCACAAATAAAAATATTATAAATGAATTAAGGGTAATTTAAGTTTACGTTCTTAGACAATAAAGAAATTTTTAATTCGAGAGTTAAGAATTTAAATTACTATTCAATGATATATATTATATATTAAATATTAATTATATAATAAGACTATATATTAAAACATAATCAAATACATATTTCACATTTATTTTGATAAAGTATTACATATTTACATATAATCAGGCCCGGTGATTAAAGGATGTCGGGTGGGTAGCAGGACAGGGACCCAAGTCTGGTGGGCACAAATATATTATAAATTAAAAAAATCATCCTTTTGGTTTTTAGTTTTTTCAGTGACCGTCCCTCCCGAGACTTGATTACAAAGATCATACCTATAAGGCTATAATTCATGTTTTTTTCTCAATTTCATCCTTTCATCGTTAAATCTAACTGACACTGTTAACTCATAGTAAAATGACCAACCTACCCTTCTTCTTCCATTTCCCCTCTTTCATTTGTTCTCTTTATCTTTAAACCCTTTTAATTACTATTTTAATCCATGACCGTCCAAGAAATTCACCCCATTGTGAATCGATACGATCAATCAATCTTTCCTAATATCGAGTTTATATCGCACGAATTCATCAAATATACATATAAATTCATACATACGTACAAATACATATATGAGTAGCAAAACTAATGATAATGATAAATTAGCTCGATCTCAAGCATTCACAAGTTTAAACCTGAACCACCACCATTGCCGGAAAGATCGCCACCACCGAACCCAAACCACCACACTCCGCAACTGTCAAATTCTGGCGGTTTTCTCAAAGAAACCTGCATTTTACATTCTTTATATTTGATCGACAGTGATTGATGATTTTTGATTAGTTATTTAGTGTATGAAACTTGTTGAATTTGTGAAATATTGATCTAGATCTAAAAAGTAATCTGAAAAGTAGATCTACCTTTTAGATCTAAAAAGTAATCTGAAAAGTAGATCTACCTTTTAGATCTAAAAAGTAAATCTGAAAAGTTCAATTGCATTTTATAATTCTTCTACTGCATTTTAAAAAACAATGATGTGTAAGTAAAATTCGAACTCCATTTTATTTTTTAGAACTAGCAATTTTTTTTTTTTTGGTATATTACTATGTTTTCTGTTTAGAAATTTTTTTAAAATTTTTTTGAAATTTTTTTCGGACAAATTCTCAATTTTTTTGAAATTACAAAATAGTCTCTCATGGTAGAAAGGTAGGACAGCGGGTGATACGTGTCACTTTTTAGTTGGTCAAAAATATGCTTTTTCTGCCTCTTATAAAGGGGTTACTTCTCTGAACCCTACTCTTTAATTTAATATATAATAAAACAAAAAGACTAAACTTAATCCCAAGTAATTATCATATTATATGTTCACAAAAATTAGCCCATCCTTTCTTGCATTTAATTTTGGCCGTCCTAAGGGTGTAAAATTAGAAAACTTTATCTTTTGCCAAAATATCAATTATTGATTAGATACATTATGTAATTAATAATTAAAAATTCTTTTATTTACTTAAATCATATTTAATTAAACTGTCCTTTCTCAAATTATAGGTTATAATTATATATCTACAATATATAATTTTGGTGTCTAAGTTCTTAAGTTTGTGCCCCACAGACTCATTTGTAGTTAGTAATATAGGTAAAGCTTGTATCGTGCACGTAAATCCTGCAATTTACGAAACACAACTACTAAATTGTTAACTTTCACATTTTAAGTTGATAAGTGAGTTCCTCGAGAATCAACGTGAAGCTGAGTTAAGAGAATTAAGGTCTCAACATGATGAGTATACGCATCTCGAAGAGGAGCTGAATTTACAGAAAGACAAGGTATGTATAATTCATATATATGATTTTCAAGGGATTATCATGTAACAAAAAAACTCGATCATTTTTTTTTTATTATGTATAAATTGTTTAGTTTGTCAAACACTAAGGCTACGCTTGAGCCATTTTGGAATACTGTTATTATAATAATAATAATAATTATAATTATAATAATAATTATTATTATTATTATCATTATATTATGTATAATTCTATTTTGTTTTAATCAGTTTATTAACAGGTTCTAATGCAACTTCAAATTCACATAGTTTTCAACAAAATCCAATCTCGACACCACTAAAAATACGGTGTTTGGATTTTCATCGCTAACAATTCACATACTTTCATATCTCGGCGTTGGGATTCTCGATCACACCGCTAAAAATTTGGTGGGTTTTCAAGGAGTCTTCATCACAAATTGCCGGAACAAAGAGCCGGTAAAGTTGGTCACCGGAAGTAACCTGAGGCCGAACTACTGTTTTTGGTTTCCGCCACCATCTTCTTGAACCAAAGATTCTACTTCCATTTCAACTATATTTTTGAACATAAGTAAACTGTTTTTTATCAGAATTTGGTCGGAGTAGATGTGATCATCAAAACATATTTCCGGTGATACAAGTTCGATAGTAACATTAATAAGTAATAAGTAAATCTATTTATTAGTAATACTTAAATAGATTTACTAATAATTATTTTATACCTTTTATGGGTGGATTCTAGATTTTATTTTTCAACACATTTTAAAATAATATTTTTGTTAACACTTCATATTTTTTTCTTCAAAATTAAACTGTTTATAACTATAATTATACTTAAAGAAAAGAAAGCGCCTAACATTATCAAAAGTAATTTAGATACACCTGAAAAAATAAATAAAAAAACTGATCTTAATTTCTTAGAAGACATATATATTATTAGTCGTTAGTAAAAAGAAAAATTTAACTTTTATTTTAAATAAATAAATAAAGGAATTGCTTATCACCTAATTTCATCACTATTCTCCCGACTATCTTATTATTTTAATCTTACCTTTCTATGACCTAGGTTAGTATGGAATCTATGTCTACGAGAAATAACAGATTAGCAAATTAAAATATGATTAGAGTTGGTACCTGAATGTAGGAACATTAAATGGAAATTTTTTGGAGTTAGTTAACTCGTTGACTAGGAGAAAAATAGACATGGCGTGCTTTCAAGAGACTAAATGGAAAGGAGCCGATACCAGAGAGAGAAATCGGTACAAACTATGGTACTTGGGATCACGAACTGTACGGAATGGAGTAGGGATTATTATGGCGGAATGATTCAAGGATAATGCTATCTGCGTAGCGTTAGGATCATGTCGATTAGGGTGGTGATAGAGACGGACACCTTCAATGTTGTTAGCGTATGCACCACAAGCGGGACTAGAAGAGGTAGAAAAGAAGAACTTCTGGGACTCACTAGATGAGCTTGTCCCGGAATGCCCCGTTGTCGTATCCTGCCGTGGCGGAATCACTACCGAGTATGACTAATCCGAATCACAACAAAGATTACATCGAACGACCTCTATATGAGTCATTTTAAATAAATACTGTTGGTGCATAAATGTGTGTCAGTCAGTTGGTAAACGTTTGTTCTGTTAAAGTTAATTAGTCTGAGTGTGTGAAGTATTAAGTTTGTATTTTCGAGTCTGTAAACGAAATGTAATTATAGAAAATACACAATATACTGATCGTGCGACACAGAGCTTGTGTCGCTATAGCGACACAAGGGAAGTGTCGCAATGGGCTGGGCCTGCGACATAGGGCTTGTGTCGCAGGGTCCAGTAGGGTGTCTATATATATCGAGTTAGAATTTCGTTTTTGGGTTGATCAAACCCTAGAGAGAGATAGAGATACGGCAGAGAGTGTGAGAGGGAGAGAATTTTTGGTTTGTAATCTTTATTCTTCAATTGTTAATATACACGAAAAGATTATAAATCGTTGTGTTTGTATTTACGTTTAAATTGCTTGATTGATTGTTTCCGCCTTTCAATTGAGTCAAACGACAAGTCTAGATCCGTGAATAAGGGAACCTAACAAGTGGTATCAGAGCTTTCGGGCGTTTTGTTTGAAGATTTGATCGTTAATTGAAACGTTTTCGGTTTGATTCGTAGTGTTTTTGGTGGTTTGATCAAGGATTTGGGTCAAATCAGTTGAATATTAGGCCTCTGGAAGTATTTTTCTGGGTGTGTTCATCGATTATCGTTCGAAATTTTTTAGGGTTTCGAAAATTTTCGATTTTTAGGGTTTTTGGAGCTGCTGGCCGCGACATTGCGACACTAGGTGCGACTCTAATTTTGTGTCGCTATTAGGGTTGACCTAATCTTGACTTTGTGTTGCTACAGCGACACTAGAGTGCGACACACTACTTCGTGACACAGCCTGCGACACAGCCTACGACACAACCTGCGACACTAACTTTTGGCGGGAATTTTTCGCATTACCAAAATTTGTTTTTAAGCTTAAAAGTTCTTAATTTTGGTTTTGAAAAAAAAGTTTCGTTTTACTGGAGCAGTGTTCGATTTTTTCGAATCAAAATTGGAGGGAAAAGTCAAAAAGACTGATTTGGTAAATTTTTGGTTTAAAAATGTCTTTTCAAAGCTTTAGTCAATTATTAAAACATAACAATGAGATCGGTAGTACTAATAAACGTCCATTATTCACTGCAATTACCAATTATGTTGATTGGAGAATACGTTTTGAGAGCTTCATCTCCTATAATGATCCTGATATGATGATTCCCTTGCTTGAACGATATGTCCATCCTCTTGCTGATGGAGATTTCCCAGGAGTTGCTCCACGAAAATCCGTTAGGTCTATGACTCCAGAAGAGAAGAAGTTATGGGATTTAGAACGAAAAACTCACTCTGCTTTAACAATGAGTTTAGCTACTAATGTAATGAGATTGTTTAAACATAATGACACTGCTTACGATCTTTGGCAAGCCATTGAAAAACGTTGTGGGGGAAACGAAAAGTATAAAAAGAGTAAACTGGACCTCGTGAAAAAACAGTTTGAGGTGTTTGATATATTGCCTAATGAATCTATCACTCAACTGTTTAATAGATACTCAAGATTGGTTAATGAGTTATCTGAGGGTGGAGTTATCCTAGCCACAGAGGATGTGAACAAGAAACTCTTAGGTGCTTTACCTAAGAAATGGGATCAACGTGTCATGATGATGGAAGAACAAGAGGAGGTTATGGCACTGTCATTAGAAGATCTCATTGGGAGATTGCAAGCATATGCACTTGACATGCAACGAAAAGAAACTAAATCAAGTGCCTATGTTCAAGAGCCTAGCTTGTATGGGGCTCAATCTCCTACTGATGAGAGCACTGGTGGGGTGGCTTTCATGTCCGGTGGTACCTCAGCATCTAGTTCTCAGACAGGTGCTTCATCACAGGGAAGAGCATATTATTCTTCCAATACACCACCGACACCGGCTACTGAAGAAAATGCTGCCGTCTTCCAAGCTTTTCTCAACGCTTATGACAGTTTCTTATCAAAGAAGACCAGTACCATTGATCTCACTGTTAGGGATTTTGAACAGATCGACCCTGATGATCTGGAAAGAATGGATATCAGGTGGAATATGGCTATGTTAACTAGAAGAGCCAAAAGGTACTTGCAGAGAACTGGGAGAAAGCACCTGGAAGATGAAACTGATGAAGGTTTGGGTTTCGACAAAAGTAAAGTGCGATGCTACAATTGTCAGAATCTTGGGCATTTTGCTAAAGAATGTGAGAAGACCAAACAGCCCCCATCTGGCTTCACAAAGCCTTCTCCTTCTAAGCAACTTGTTACTACCGCTTCAAATGCCTTTCTCATGTTAAATGAAGAAGCTTATGATTGGAGTGCACATGATGATCTGAGCGAAAATAAAGCTCTCATGGCTCACATCTTGAATAAACCTTAGGTACCTATTGAAGAGCCATTATCTTATGTGTCATGTATCAAATTAACTAACAAAGTTAACAGATACAGTGAGGATAATGAACGCCTTACGTCTGAGTTAGAACAACTTAATAAGGCAAATAAAATTTTAAAAGAAAATGAAATGGCTTTTGATAAAAAAAAACTAAATGCTGCTTTCGAAGAAAGAAAAGCACTTAGGGCCAAAAATTTTAGTCAGCAAGACGCAATAGATAGTTATATGAATATGAAACTGATTATGAAAAAGGAACTTGCTGACTCACAGGCCGAAGTAATTGAATTAAAAAGAAAGCTGTCAAATTTTTCAACATCCTCACTGGTCTTTGATGAGATCCTACAATCGCAAAGGACAGATACGAAGAGTAAGGCTGGTCTTGGTTACCGCAATGTACCACCTCCTTCTGACTATCTGCCAATGCCTTCAAATGATGCAGCCAAAGACTTTGTACCTACCTTTACAAAGGTAGATACAAAATCTGTTGCTGAGCCAGTGTTTGATACAACACCTGCTGTTAAGATGCCTGAGTTTGTTAAGGCTAACGTAGTGCCTCCAGTTAATGTTGAGGAGACTGTTGAGGTAGAGGATTTAACTGAAGAGGCTCAGATTAAAATTGAAAAGGTTGATGTTAAACCCGAAAATCATATAATTACTAATGAATCTGAAAAGGTTTTTAATAGTAAGGGTAAAAACAAGGTTGTAAATGAATCTGAATCTGTTAAAATCTCAAAGAAGGATTCAAAAGGAAAATCTTCACATAATTCACAATCATCTGTGAATAATCTGAAGAACGAGAAAATAATTAATAAATCTGTTAAAAAACAACTTTCAACATCTACCTGTTCAACTTTAGAGGCCTCTACATCAACATGTACGCATAAGTGTTCATGTTATGTAAATGCCTCAACTTCTAAGCCTCCCTCAGTATATCCCCCATTGAAACAATTTGAAGTGAGTCACTTGAATAGGCCGTATGTGGAAAGGCGGTCGTGCTTTCGGTGTGGTCAATAGAGCCACATCATTAGGGATTGTCGCTTATTATCCCTAGATAGGTGTGGTAGAGGGATGCCAAGAACTTCATTGTTTAGAAATTCTCTTCAAAATTCCTTTCCAAGGCGTGGTTCGTTTTCGCCTGTATCTATTTGTGTATCAAACTCTCCAAAACCTATGGCTAGAGTAAACAAAGGCGTGCCCAGTAGACCTCAAGTCCAAAAGCACAACATTGTTGAAAACAAATCATCTGAACTTAAACAGGTTTGGAAACCGAGATCCACAAACAACACATCAATGAAATCATCTGAATTTTTAAAATATCATAAACTCGTTGATGTGATGGTTATGGATGATAGTGGACAACCCAAGTCTGTCAAGGCTTGGGTGTCTCATAAGTACTAATGTTTGTTTGTGGCGATGCAGTCAGGTTTTTGATAGCTAATACTTTTAGTGACTGCAAGGATATGACGAAGAAGGTTATGTTTGAGTGAATGGATGAAATTTCTAAAGTGAAACGAGGTGGTTAAAAAGTGCTAAAAGAATTTGAATTTGACCTGATATGTGACTTGAAACTTTTCTGTTTTGTTTGATTATTTAGTTGTTTGTTTTTGTGTAAAGAATTTGCTGTTCGGGGGAGTAATTTTAAAATTCTGATTTAAAAAGTCTGAAAAATATGAACAGGCAAATTCTTGAAAAATGCAATAGCCACTCTTTATACTTATTAGTATCAAAGAAATGCAAGGTTGCAACATTTCTAAAAATGGACGTTGAATTGTGTCTATAAACAATTTGGGAAATGATAGTACATCAGGGAACATTCACAAAATGGAAACTTTAAGTTTATGTTTGATGTGTCAGTAGGTTTATCTGGCATAGTTAAAACAGTTTTTCAACATTAGCTTCCTTACATGATGTATCGGTAGGCATTCATATTTAAATTTTTAAGAAGCATAATGTCAAACTTGCATATTATTTTATATAAAAGATATTATTATATATGACATTAAGTTGAAATAGGACTTTAAGTCTGAATTTTTGACACGTAGTCTTAATATTTGGATGCTTAACATGTTATGATCTACGTTTAAAATATTGATGTGGTCTTATCTGGGAAAATATATTGGTTGTCTCCTTTGTTGTATGAAAATACAGACCTGGTTTCAACTGATATATTTTTGAAAAGGACATAGGTACATAGTCTGTATAAAATTACAGACAAATATTACGCACCCGTGGTAATCTTGCAAACTTATAGTATTGTATAAATATGCAAGAAAATCTATAAATAGATTACCTAGTACTGGTTTGTGTTAGACTATGGTACTCTGTTGTACGAAAGTACAGACCTGTACCCTCTAGTTTAATTGTTCAGACTGGTGTTTGTTCAACCCGAATCAATGTTATGTGACTCTGTTGTACGTTGTAAAGACCTGTCACCTCTAAGCTTGATTCTAAAGATATTACTATGTTATTACTTTTACATTGAAAATACTAACATGTTTTAATTTCAAATGTATATCTTAAATATGTTTTATATCGAATAATATGAATACTCATAATAAGATCAAAGGACTGTTAAAAGTTCCTTAACTTAAGTATGAAATGTTTAGGTGGACAACAATATCGATAATCATTTGGAACTAATTTTTTGAAAAACTGCTTTAAATATGTCACATAAATTTAAAGTGGACAAATATACTGATAATCGAAATAACACTTACTATTTCCTAATATTTGCATGTTATCCTGATATGATCCTTAACCAGACCAAAACAATTCCGTCACCAAAAAGATTGTTTATTTATTGCTTTCAGTATTTTAATTCCGTCTTATAAAGAAAATTACAAAAATATTTTATTTCTGAGTTATTTTATTCAAGTTACATATCATGCTCATATTCAAAAGATAAGAATTGATAAGAGTTCTCCAAAGACTTTGAAGATAAATACTATTGGAGAAGCTATTGATGAAAGAGATGTTGGTCACTGAAGTTGAAGATCTAATTAGTTGTCAGTCATATGAAACTGAACATCAAGATTTCTGAAGACCAAGCTATCTCCATGGGGGAGTTTTTTGGTGAAGACTAATTGAAGATTAATTGACCAAGCTGCTGACATGGGGAAGTTTGTTAGTGCATAAATGTGTGTCAGTCAGTTGGTAAACGTTTGTTCTGTTAAAGTTAATTAGTCTGAGTGTGTGAAGTATTAAGTTTGTATTTTCGAGTCTGTAAACGAAATGTAATTATAGAAAATACACAATATACTGGTCGTGCGACACAGAGCTTGTGTCGCTATAGCGACACAAGGGAAGTGTCGCAATGGGCTGGGCCTACGACATAGGGCTTGTGTCGCAGGGTCCAGTAGGGTGTCTATATATATCGAGTTAGAATTTCGTTTTTAGGTTGATCAAACCCTAGAGAGAGATAGAGATACGGCAGAGAGTGTGAGAGGGAGATAGTTTTTGGTTTGTAATCTTTATTCTTCAATTGTTAATATATACGAAAAGATTATAAATCGTTGTGTTTGTATTTACGTTTAAAATGCTTGATTGATTGTTTCCGTCTTTCAATTGAGTCAAACGACAAGTCTTGATCCGTGAATAAGGGAACCTAACAAATACATTTCAAAAGATACATTGTTTTAAACATAAATAATTCAACCGAATATTCCACCCTAGAGTTCACTACTAAATCAAAGAGATTCTTTTACATTACCAATAGTCAAAATAGTAATGCAATGAAATCTCCATTAAAATGGTGTCGCAAAATGTGTGACTCTAGTAAAATGCTCCAAAAGCTATCCATACTAAATGCGACTTACGGTCCTGAGAATAGCATGCTAAATATTGTTAACATAAAGTTGGTGAGCTCGTAGGTTTAAACAATTAGTGGTGTATTATTTACATGCATGCATGCTTACTAGTGCTAGTGTAACTTAATGTATGTTTGTGTGATTTATACATTAGTAAGTATGAAGTTAATTGATACAAACATAGTAATTAGATAAACACATATTTATTTGTCATCCAATTGCATCTCATGCCAATTTGTAACGTACATTGTTTATATTTAAGTCATTGCTACACACAATAGACCTGTTGATCATGCATTTAGTCAAATTATACACTAAATATGAGTAATGACGTTTTATCTAAGACGAAAGTTAACCTTAAATTTGTCGGTTGTCACACCCGTGGATCAATGACTTATTATAGGAAGAGACTTAAACGGACATGTAGGAGCATTGGCAAATAGCTACTTGAGAGTTCATGTAGGTTTCGGGTATGGAACTTGGAATAAAGAAGGACGCACAATTTTAGAGTTTTCCACCGCATATGACTTGGTCGTTGTGAACTCATTTTTCAAGAAGATTGATGCACACCTAATTACTTTCCAAAGTGGAGGCTTCAACACACAGATTGACTACTTCCTTGTACGAAAAAGCGAGCTTAAGACATGCAACGACTGCAAGGTCCTCCCAGGTGAAACATGCTTATCCCTACATAAACTTTTAGTAACACATATAGTAATAAAGAAACGAATACACAAGAGCGAGACAGTAGTAAAACCAAGAATATTGTGGAACAACCTAAATGGAGACAAGACACTATCTGTGACACTCCTCAAAATTCGATATATTTACGTACACTGAACATGTTGGTGTCTTAGTCTAATTCCCTACTTAAGTAAATTCAAACTATTTTTATGAGATAAGCCTAGCAAAGCCCAACAATTTTAATACATAAAGTATTACTATTTTCGTAGTTAGTTATAATTATGCGCGAAACAATCGGAACGAGTCTGACAAAAACATACGTACGTTGGTGATACGAAAATTTTAAATAACGTAAAACTATTTTATATAGTAGTTATTTACTTTGAAATATTATGCATAACGATAAATAAAACTATTATACGTTTGTTTAAAAACGTAACGTACGCGATTAATATACGCAAAACGAACCCGACAACCGAATGAAGCTCGAATCATATTTCAATAACTTAAAATGAAGTGTTTTAAATAAAACTTCACTCAAAACTTACGCGAATAAATCGTTAACGAAAAAAAAACTTGAATAATAAACGTTTAACGTTTAAACGAACGACGAAACGAAAGGGTAACGGGCACCGCACGTAACGTAAACTTGGGGAACAAAAATTTAGCAACCCACACCCATGTGGGGCCCACAAAATCTGCCACACTCCCCAACCCATGCCCGACACCCTATTAACACCCATACCCTCCATACTCTTTCATTTTTCACTTCACACTCGACACCACTTTTCTCTCAACTCTCTCACTCTCCCCCTCTTTTCTTTTCTGCAATTTTCCCAGCCCCCAAGCAGCCCCAAATCACCATCATAAACCACCAAAGTCATCACCACAAAGCACCATAACACCACCTCTTCGGTTTGCAAGAAAACATAAGGAAACGAGCTCTCGACGTCCATTTCTTCGTGCTTTCATCATCTTCTTTGTAAGAAACTTCATCCCTCTTTTATCTTACTTGGAACATGTTTTTTTTCATGTTAAAATGTCCATTTAATAAGATCATGTCCAAAAGAAAAGTCGAAAAATGCTTTTATAAACATAAAACACCAACAGTTTTCGGGGCAGAAACTTTTCCCGACTTCAAGGAGGATTTTCGTACTCAAAACTTAATGAAAATGGACGAATCAAAAGACAAAAATTAAGCTTAAGAAGTTAGCTTTTATCTTCAAGTGGTTTCATAATTTTTCGACACCGTTTGGTACCCGAAAACGATTTTACAAAAACATGTCGCATTTCTGTCTCGGGTGACAGATTTTTGCACCAACTTATCGAACCTATAACTCGAGCTACACAACTCCAAACGACATGAGGTTTTCGCCAAAATCTCAAAAAAATCATTAGCTTTAAAAGTAGTATGATTACACTCTCTGAAGTTTTTTAGATCTTTCTCAGTAATTAAAACATTGAGCATGTGTCTAGATTGGTCAAGTTTGGACCTCAGATGACAGATGGAATTATTAAAAATACCCAAAAATTCTATAAAGTTGACTGAAAGTAGCCAAGGCACAGGGGAACAACTGGTATTTTTCTTGGATTTTATGTCGGACTTTTACCTAGTTAAATCGAGCCATGAACACAACTAAAAACCCGATAAAACGAACACGGGGACTGTTTTGATGTTAAAATAGAAACGACACTTTCGGGTTAACCAAAAAACGTAACGGTAATTTTCCTGAGCTTTAAAAACATATTTAAGACTTCCCTAAAAGTTTCGGGTCAAACCGAGCCCGTTTGACTACGTTCACAAACTTGGAAAAACTTAACAGCCTTAGTGTCGCATCGGGCCCAATCCGATTGCGACACTAACCTTGTGTCGCTAGAAATCAATTGTGTCGCAGATTGCGACACTGATCATGTGTCGCTAACCATCGAATTTCGCAGACTGCGACACTAAACCTTGTGTCGCACATTTATCAAATTCTTCGACTGCGACACTTAATCAATTTCCTGACATCTGAGACACAACCCTAGTGTCGCAATCCTTTAACGTGTCGCAGTAACCTGCGACACTAACCCTAGTGTCGCACAAAACAGATTGAGTAAAACCATGTTTTCACTAGTATTAAATTCGCGTAACAACAAATAGCAACAAATATGTATATACGATACAACTCGGAACCATATGAAACATACTTTGTACAAGCGTGCAACGAAACAAACATAATAATAATAATAATACTTTGCAACTATTATTACGAAAACATCACCAACGTATCGTACACATTTTAAACACAACGATCTTTCGAAATGAATGGACAATTAACATAGTTTGGCAGTTAGCCAACTACTTATATAAACTATCTCTTGCGTTTCGGACGTTAGGACTTTATTTGGGCAACCACTTGCTAGCTCTCACACTTAGCTCCCGATGTGAGTTCACAGCCTCTACTTTTACTGTTTTACTGTTTTCAAACTAAGCGGTGAAAAACATAGCAACTGTTTTACTATTATATGCAATAACTTTATATAACTACTTTCATGCCTTTATACAAACTGTATATGAATGATTTTCATACTATTATACTTGAACTGTTTATTTATGAAATAACATTTTCATACTATTTTGGGGAATTTTGACAACGAATCCTGGTACGGACCAAGACTTACAATGTATGCTTAAAAGACCTTATGTCATGCAGACTATAACCATTAGCTAGGTGACTCTAGCCACTGAGTATACGGATAGTACTATCGCCGTTACGACCCTCCCACAGTTTTGGAGCGTATACTTACATGTCCTTAGGCAAACAACGAAACTTGGTCGTGGTTTGGTTATAGGGTTAGGTTGCGTGACTTTAACCCGTAAGGTTTAGCTCACCTTCAGGGGATCACCGTCAATGTTTACCCACAAACGAAAACGACAATTATATTTTTGGGTAACATCGCAACGAAACTATATTTTTGGGTAACATCGCAACGAAACCATATTTTTGGGTAACATCCCAACGAATCGATATTTTTGGATAGCAGTCCAATGAAACTATATTTTCGGGTGATGCAGATCGGATGTGGAAAAGTTTGGCACACAACATCAGAGAGGCAGCTAAGGATACATTGGTTGTGACTATTAGACTAGGAGAGAACATAGAGGCTGCTGGGAATCATGGTAGTTTAGTGATGAGGTTCAAGTCAAAATAGAGCTGAAACAAACTCGGTTTAAGGAGCTTACCTTGATCCGGAATGGAATAGATACATATAGTACTAGGGCAGAGGTGATGTATAAGGAAGCTAAAAGAGATGCAAAAAAGACAATAGCTAAAGCACAAGAAAAGGCATATGAGGACTTGTACAGGAAATTAAATTCCAAAGAGGGACAACACGATATCTACAAAATAGCTAAAGCTAGGGAGAGAAGAAGAAAGGATCTAGGAAGTATCAAATTTATTAAAGATGTACACAAAAGTAGCATAGTGAATGAGGACGAGATTTGACAAAGATGAGAAGAGTATTTCACCTTTCTTTTCAATGGTAGTGGGATTGGGGGAAATAGAGATTTACAGAGCACTAGTAACAATTAACCAATACAAAACAGAAGTAATGAAATTACAATCACCCAAGACGAAATTAGGTGGGCACTACAAAAGATCGGAAGCAGTAGGACCGGACCAAATTCCTATAGAGGTATGAAGGTGCTTAGGAGATGAGGGTCTGAGATGGCTAAAAAATCTTTTCAACAAGAATCATAGAAGCGCTAGAATGCCTGATGAATGGAGACTCAGTGAAATTATCCCTATTTATAAGAACAAAGGGGATGCACAAATTTGTATAGGGGTATTAAACTTATTAGCCATACCATGAAGTTATGGGAGAGAGTGATTGAGATACGACTTCGAAGTGCGACAATTCGGTTTTATGCCTGGACGCTTATCAATAGAGGCAATCCATATTATGAGATGTCTTATGGAGAAGTACATGGTAAGACAAAGAAACTTGTACATAGTTTTTTTAGATCTGGAGAAGGCTTATGACAACGTTCCATGAGAGTTGATTTAGAGTACTTTAAATGATAAAAGAGTACCAGAGAGCTACATGAGTGTTATTAAGGACATGTATGATGGAGCAAACACAAGAGTACGAACCTCAGTGGGAAACACAAAGTATTTCCCAGGTGAAATAGGTTTACACCAAGGATCAACCCTTAGTCCATATCTCTTTGCCTTGATACTAGATGAGCTGTCACGAGGGATATAGGAGAACATTCCATGGTGTTTGATATTTGTTGATGACATTGTGTTAGTTTCATAAACGGAGGATGGGTTAAATAACAAGTTGGAGCAGTGGAGGGAGACATTAGAAAAGAAAAGGTCTGCGGATCAGCAGAGAGAAATCAGAATACCTATGTTGTGGCTTCGGAAGGCACTCGGATGATCAGAACGAGGGAATATAAATCACTATTGGAGACCAGATTTTATACCCGAAGGAGTCAGTTAAATATCTTGGCTCGGTACTAATAGACAAGGACGTCACACACCATATATAAGTAGGATGGTTTAAGTGGTGGGCTGCTACAGGAGTATTGTGTGACAAAAAAGTCGCTTTAAAGTTGAAAGGCTAATTTTATAGGGTGGCAATTAGGCCAGTTATGTTATACGGGTCAGAGTGTTGGCCGATGACTAAGGCTCAAGCAGATAGAATGGAAGTGGCAGAAATGAGGATGCTTAGGTGGATATGTAGTAAATCCATGCTCGACATGCTACCAAATGGATTGTTTAGAACGAGTCTAGAAGTTGCAACTATCATCAAAAAGTTGAGAAAAGAAAGACTAAGATAGTTTGGACATGTGAAGAGGAGATCTTAAATAACGTCCGTTAGGAGAGTAAAAAATCTCAATGTTGCGGGAGTAAGGAAAAGGGGTAGACCAAAACTGAGTTGGGAACATAGATTAGAGCTAGATATGACGGAGCTTCTCATGTCTGAGGACATGACCTCGGATAGAAATAATTGGAGGAAAAGAATTAGAATTGATGAATTTGACGTTTAGGCGTTGTTTTATCTTATATTGCTTCATCTACTCAATGGAATATAATCAAAGATTAAAGTGTTATTATTAAACAACAAAATCAAAATTTGGTCTACAAAGTAAAAAAATGATAGAAAGAAAGAAAGATAAAAAAAAAGAAGTTAAAGTTAATAACTAATTCATAGTAATAACTAAAAAAGTTATTCTGTGAGACCCACGATCCATTTACTTTTTCTTTTCTCTTTTTAGTCTGGCGTTTGATTGAAAACAAAATAAAAAAACTTTTTTTAAAAATATAACGGCCATAATGTCGTTAAAAATAAAAAAATTATAGCCCTTTGAAAGCAATGGTTGAAAAATGAAAACTTTTTTATTAAAACTTTTCACCCCACTCCTATATATACATTCCTATAATAATTTAGTACTGCAATTTTCTTTTTTCCAGCTTCAACTAATGGCAGTAAAAATAATGCTAAGGGACTTAAAGATATGAATTTGTTATATTGACTTAAAGATATGAATTTGTTATATTTTCAAATCAAATTATAAGGAAAGTGATTTTTTAGTTACTAAAGTAAGAAACTGGCTTTGTAGGTTGAGACCTTAATTTTCACGTACTTATTTTTATATTTATCAATATGGATCTGGTTTCAAATACGCAAGGGCTTTTGAGTACGCAAGTGTACGCAATCATGAAAAACCTCCACGTGCCCTTCTCCCTTCTTCTTGGCCGAGACTTTCTTCCTCACGTTATCTCCGTTAATTAATTCCGTTATCTCTGTTCATATTATAAAAAGTTCTTTTTTCAATTTCAAATCATCTTCTGTCAATTACTCAATTGTTCAACAAGATGTTTACTGATTTTACTTCCGATCTTTAATCAACTATTACAGATGTTGCTGACGGTATTGAAGATGAAAGTATGAATCTTTTTTACTCTGTTTTTTCAATTTTTGTTATTTAGGTTAATATTTTCAAATTTTTGCATATTTATTTTGACAAGCTTATTAATGGTCTTGTAATTCATGTGACACATCCTTCTATGCCACAGTTCAGATTCATTCACAGTTGCTTTGCTTATAAAACAGTTTAATTCAGGTTGAGGTTCCATATTTGCCAAGTCACACTTATATACATTATGCTTTCTAGGAATTCTCATTAAAATCATATTTTCAGGTTTTTTAAACTCTTTAGAAAGTATAAGGCATTCAGTGTCAGTAAAATGAACTGGGTTCTTTTTATCTGTGATTTGACTCACACTTAGTAATTGAATGTTCGTTTACTAATTTGAGATACATTTTGACTAAATTTTCATTCTGATTCCTTAATTGGATTTATATTTGCTGAACTAGGTTACTATCTATTGATAACGTTGGCTCTTATGTTCATCATGTTTAAATTAAAGTTTTATGTTGTGTATTGTGTATCAGGTTTAGAAGATTCTACTGCTATTGTCCATAAATTTGAAATTCAAGTTTTTAATCCTGATGTTAAAGTTAATTACATTCGAGATGTTAATGATGGATCGTAACCTGTTATAGGTATGAAGTTTTGGATTGAAATAGTTGCAAGAGTAGGATAGAAAAAAGATACAAGGTTGAACATTAAATTTGTTAGGTAATTGATGTTTGATTTCTGTAGTATTTCATTGAATAATTAATGTTAGTTTGATTTTTTGTTGATTTCTTATTTACATATATTGGGAATAAAAAGAATTTACCTGAATTCAACAGTTTATTGCTTAATATTGCAAATTTATTGGTTTCATTATCTTGATTATCAAACTTGTACGTTATAACTTTAAATGATACATAATAAATATATGTAATTATTGATTTTTTAATGAGGCTTTTGTTTATTAAAAGTTGTGTCTAAGGTTTATAAATTAGGGTTGAGAAAATTTTCAACCATAACTATAAATCAATTGAATTTTGATAACAGGTTAATAAAATTCTAATTGATACACAATAAACATCAAAATTATATGATTGACAAACATATTGAAATGATACACAATAAACAGTACTTAAATTAAACTTACTTCTAAACCCTAATCTATAAACCCTGGACACATTGCCTAATTTTTTTTAATATGATATACAATGAAAAATATTACATAAATTAAACATATTTCTAAACCCTAATCTATAAACCCTGGACACATGTGCCTATTTTTTTTGAAAACATGATACATAATGAACAGTAGTACTTAAATTAAACTTATTTCTACCCAATTTACTCTATGTGTTTAGGGTTGATTGATTAATTAGGCTTTAGAAACAATTATTATTTAAGTATTGTTCATTGTGTATTATATATATGTATATGATACATAATGCAACTTTCTCAGCATTTTCTTGATGAAATAGGTTGTCATTTCCTTCAAACATGACCCCGTGTTATATTTGGTACTTTCTTTTTGGGTGTAGCTATTGTTTTTTTTTTTTTTTGCAACTTTCATACCTTTTGTAACTTGCTTTCATCACCAGTTTATGTTTTTCTACCTGCAATGTATATAATGCTCATGATCTCATTAAATACTTTTGATACACAGTAAACACATTTTTTTTTTCACAAAATACTGCAAATGCATTTGTATCAAGCTCACATCTCATTAAATACTTTTGATACACAATAAACCTATACATTTTCACAAAATACTGCAAATAGATTTATATCATGCTCAACATCTTATTAAATATTTTTGATATGCATATATTTTTAAAAATACTGCAGATGCATTTGTATCATGCTCAACACCTCGTTAAATGATTTTGATACACAATAAACACATATATTTTCACAAATTTACATTCAGATAATATGAATTATAATCTGACAATTATTGAATACACAAATCTCATTAATGAATTATATTAAATTAATGTTAGGGCCAGTGTCTATGGTTGATTGATTAGGGGTTAGAAATAACCAAAATTTAAGTATTGTTCATTGTGTATCATATATATGTATATGATACATAATGCAACTTTCTCAACATTTCCTTGATGAAATTAGTTTGTCATTTCCTTCAAACATGATCCCGTGTTATATTTGGTACTTTCTTTTTGGGTGCAACTGTTGTTTTTTTTTTTTTTTTTTTTCAACTTTCATACCTTTTTTTAACTTGCTTTCATCATCAGTTTCTATTATTTTTACCTACAATGTATATAATGCTCATGATCTCATTAAATGCTTTTGATACGTAATAAACACATTTTTTCAACAAAATACTACAAATGCATTTGTAATAAACTCAACATCTCATTAAATATTTTTGATACACAATAAACATTTACATTTTCACAAAATACTGCAAATAGATTTATATCATGCTCAACATCTTATTAAATGTTTTTGATACACAATAAACATATATATTTTCACAAGATACTGCAGATGCATTCGTATCATGCTCAACACCTCGTTAAATGCTTTTGATACACAATAAACACATATATTTTCACAAATTTACATTCAAATAATATGAATTATAATCTGACAATTATTGAATACACAAATCTCATTAATGAATTATAACAAACACATATCCTTAAGAATTATAATTTAACGATTATGTTTTATAAATTTCAAAAAACTTCGTCTCTTTTCGTAGTGAAGGAATCAATTGAACGAACACACAATTAATTGATAAAATACACAGAAATTGAAACGAATCAATTGAATCAATACACAGTTTATTGATTGAATACGCAATTGATTAATAGAATACATAGAAATTGTAACGAATCAATTGAACGACACACGAAATTCTTGCGTGGAAAAAGGAAATAAAAGGCCCGCTTCCACGATTTCATCTATATTTAATCTCTTAAGAATAACTTATATAGTCATGATTCAATTCAGATCCACTGCGACTTCAAGGGATGGACTCGATCGAACGGCCAACCACTTTCCATTTCTATAGGATATTAAATCCAAAAGACCATTATTAGCGAGTAGTAGATTGACCCGAGTGCGTAATACGCCAGTCGAGAAGAAATCCAATCAATAGATACGGTAGAGAAGGCTCCTTCCCACTCGTTGCCCAGAGCCTTGACTTTTTCAATATTTTTAGTCAAATGCGCGCTAGCGCGCTACAACTAGCACTTTTTTCTCCGATAGGCTCGCTTCTTCAAGCTCCCAGCCGAGAAGACTAGTAAAAGGAAGGATCAAGAATGTTTCAAAATGAGCCAAAATGGAATTGGCTATTGAACAGCCAAACATATTCTGGCTGTCCCGGATGGAGGATGAAGGAAGAACACCTTACTTCTTTCAAAAGACGGAAACTTAGTCATTTTTTCCCACTAGCCTAACAAATGATTTTACCTCACTTTATTTCGCGTTAGAGGGGAAGGAAAATGGAGAGAGAAAGAGCAGATGGATTCTATCCCCTATATCGAACACTCATTCCTATCTATTATTAGAAAGATCTTCGTCAAATACCGAACTTTTATACATACGACGATCGTCATGCGTGAATAGCGGGGAGGAAAGAAAGGGCGGCTCGGATGAGTATTCTTGTTCATATCGCTACGGCTATAAACAGGTTCTTGTTCCTATTAACAAAACATCCCCTTTTTCTTCGCTCTTTTGGAACCGGTACAGAAATGGGGAGTTAGGATTTTAGGTTTTTGTTGCTCAGTTGTTTGATGAAAATGAGTTAGCAGGAAGTTAACAGGCCGTTACTTAATAAGATGAAACGGAGGGTCAAGCTGGTTGCTTATCTTGTGTACAATAACATCTCATGTCTGTCCACAAGAACCCTACTCTATCGATCACATGAAAGACATACGTTAAAGATTGATAACACAAATTAGGGTACAATTTGATTATTTTTTCAAAGGAAGAGATTTTATTTTTAAAATTGAGTGAAATAAAGGAATCTAATTACTTAGTTAAAAAAAGTATTTAATTTCGTAAATAATTAAATGTGATTCGTGTAGTATATTTAAGATTAAGATAAAATAAAAAGGATCATTTATAGCAAAAGGTGAAACGCGAAGGTCAAAATAGATAATTTACGGCTTTTAAGCTTTACTAACACTTACCTATCACTAGCAGACCAATTTTTGGATGATCCGACTTTCCGGGTCCCAAAGTCAAATCCCACTCTTCTTTAACCGACTTCAACTCAATCAACTTTCATTTGATCTCCGGCGACACCTACAAATGACTTCATCGTTCAGCTTTAAAGTGATGGCCGGATCTCTTCTTCCGGTCACCGGATCTAATGTTCCACCTACTACTTCTGTTAAACCACCTACCCTTCCTCTCCAGGTTATTCTTTTTAATATGTTACATTATTATATTACTACTTCTTTTTTTATTTAATTATACACCTAAGTAACTTCTCTATTGTGTTTTTTCTTGCTTGATCTCGTTTTTCTTTTTATGAAATCGTAATGTGATTTGTATAAATTCAGCATTATTTTTTTTTTCTAATCCAAATAATGATTATCTGCTAGTTTTGTATAAATTCAGCATTATTTTTTTTCATCTTTCAAATGTGGACTTGAAATGTACCATATATTAACAAAACTCATATGAAGGTAAGAAGGTTGGTATTATTTCAAGAACCACTTATGGGTGTACTATTTTCTTATCGTATGACTATATGAGATGATTAATCAATAGAATAAAAACAGAGTTTTTTGGGATTGCTTATTCATAAATCATGACGCCTCATGAAAACTGCTTATCTACTTATTCCAAATAAGCACTTATAAATAAACATGTTGGCACCTGTTTAAAAACACCTGTCAATTTTTTAAGCATACTAGCATTGTACTCGCACTTTGCAGTGGCAGCAGCAAAATTTACTTGTGGTATATATATATTTTGTTCAAATATATCATCATTTAGTGAAAATTGAAAAAACACAGTGATATAACATTTTCTTACTTTATTATATACATTATTATATATATATTATAGTTGGATTTTTAGAACATCAGTCTACTAACTTAAAGTCCGTTAACCATTTTTTTTTTGGCTCGAATTTGAGTTAAGATTTGTATCAACGGGTCGATCGATCAACCAGAATAATAATCTTAGAAAATAAAATAAAATGATCCAACTCATCAAATTGTTTGCCCCGTTTACCTAAATGTGTTATATAAGTAGTCTTCGAGTTGAATATTTGTGACTCGTCAATCCCTTTATAAAATCAGTTCGAGTTTAGATCCTAACTTTGTACATCAAATTTCAAACCCACTAACTTGACTCGACTCGTATTTTAACCCCAAATTATAATAATTTAAAAATAAAAAAATTGAATTACAAACCTATAATCTGGGTATGAACTTTGATAATTAAATAAATTATCTTTACAAAAAGGAAAAAAATCATTGCTTCAAATATTTGTTTTTATGCATTAGATGTTATAGTAATAAAGACAGTACAATAGTAACTTATTTAATACTACCAGACGACCAAACTACTTTATAGTTGTAATAGATTAACCTTTACTTGAAGGGCAAATTATCTAAATATAAACGAATCATTGGCTAATTTTAACTTATATGAATGAACTATCAAAAGTATCAATAATAGAAATCAACTATCAAATTTATCATAATTCTAGTAGTACGGCACATGACAGACATCATTTTTCCAAATTTCGAGGTAACATATTGCTAAAAATACGATGAAAATGATATATAGTTTCTAATATTGATAATTTTGATAGTTGATCGTTCTAGAATTTTAAATATGTTAATAGTTCGTTTCTATTTTAGGTAATTTGCCCTTATTTTAATGTAACTGACTAAAAATTTGTTCAAGTATTTTATAAACTATTTAAAAGGGTAGTAAAAAAAATTATAGTATCTCCTTATTAAGTTTAATATAAGTTTTCAACTTCTTTTATATTAGTATAAAGATAAAGATGGTTATAATCTGTAAAAAAACATTATATTTTTGTAGCAATATTTATATTAAAATAATTGTAACCGACATTTTAATATATATTAATATTTTATGTCAGTTACATTAGTAACAATAACAAGTTACATAATTTAAAAATGAAATTAATTATAACATATTAAAGTTTATAATTAATTGTATTGATTTAACTATTTAATGTACATTGATGATTGTAGATATATTAATGAAATGGAGATTAATGAAATAAGGGTAAAATAGTAAATTACTATTTCTCCTTTAATAATTTGTGTCAAATGTTTTATATAGTAGTATAGATAAGCGCTTTAATGGGTGTTTGGGATTGCTTATTCGTAAGCATATTTTTGCTTCAAAATAAGCACTTAAGAATAAGTACTTAATATTTAATAGATAAGCAGATAAATAGTTTTTGAAAAAGTATTTGTTTCTGCTTATCTGCCGTAAAAATAAGCAGGTAAGCAGGTAAAATAAGCAATCCCAAACACCCCTTTAAAATAAACAATCTCAAATTAACACCTCCTTAATTTACTTGGTAGATGGTACCAATTATCCTTTTCCCTCGTATCATGCACTGCAATTTCTTAGTATCATGTTAACTATTAAGGCCTATCTTTATTTCACTTTATGATATTACAGGTGAGAGTTAAAGAATTACGAAAGTTAGAAACACCCGAGAAAACATCTATGAACGTCTCACGAAGAGATTTAGCATTGTTTTTAACTGCTGCATCTTTCAGTGCTGTCACTCTATCATCACCAAAACCAGCTCAAGCACTAATTAATAAAGCTGAAATTAAGAAGATGATATTGGAAAAATTCAAGATGCTCAGAGAAAAGGTCGGGTTATCAAAGCCAGAACCAGCGGAAATTGAAAAGATTACCACACCACCTCCACCAATCGCAGAGAAAAAAGTTCATTCCTCACCATCTCCGTCAATAGCAGATATAGAAATTCATTCGACACCAGCCCCACCAATAGCAGAGAAAAAAGATCATTCCTCACCAGCCCCGCCAACAGCACAGAAAAAAGATCATTCTTCACCATCTCCACGGGTAGCAGAGATGAAAGTTCCACAAGAACCACCACTTCCCAATATACAGAATGATAAGAAAATTGTAGTGGAGGCGGCAACACTCCCAAAATGATTGTCATCTCACGTTATGATGTCGTTTTAGTTTGACTTTCTTTATTGACTGAAACAGAGGGAATTTGAGAATTATGTCATTTAAGAGCAACAGACTGCAAGTTTTTCTCTGCAGGCCAAATTCAAGTTTTTGAGATCCCAAATGGGAATTTGCCTTCCCTCTCAAAACATGCATTACTTCAGGTATTTCGAGTCTTTTTGTTGTATTACATTTACTACTTTAGATGAATTAATGAAGCATTTGTATCAGTTGAATGTTGGTCCTCCTCTCTTAAGATACCAAAAATTATGTTCTTTAGATGGTTAATGACACATTGAGCACTTTGGTTGGTTTCACAAAAGTGGTTTTCTGTTGCAAGTAAAAGGACTTGTTTATATAAAAAAAAATTATAAGGTTGTTTATATGTTGAGTTACCTTTTCTTCTTTTGTTTGATGTATTGACCATTATGGCTGTTTGATTGAAGCATCTAGTTTCTCTCGACTTGGTTGATACCTTTTTTGAGTTGCGATCGGGTTCGTTTCAAAAGCTTATATGCAAATATGAAAAGGAGCTAATCAAGATCAAAATTGATTTACATGGTCAAGGATGATAAGATCTCTAATCATGTAAAAGATATAAAGTATGTGTCAACAAGGTACACCCTTTATACATGTCAAAAGCAAACAACATTGCAAAAAATCTAGTCAATAAGTATGTTACTCTTCGAATACATTAGGTCTCCTTTTGACAGGTACAACCAAACTTTTAATTTGATGTTCTAATTCGTATATTCTATGTTTTACAAGTTGCAAGTTGCACATATCAACACAAAAATTGAACGTTCACAACGTACATTGTTATTAAAATGGGTAAGTTGCATACCTCACAATAAAACGAGTAAGTTGATGATCTACAATGCTTACCCTTCACATAATGCATCTAGTCCTCTAGTTTTCACAGGGTTTTAGTTTCAAGTTAGGCTCCCAGATACAGAGCTGCTTTGTGTGTTCATCTTCTCGCCGCCATGTTATTGCATATAGACATCTCTTGTATAGTTATTAGTTACTCGTATTAGTTACGTGATGATGTAATATTGTATGATGCTAGTTGAATTGCGTATCATATCACGCTTATTTATATCAACATTACAACTGTTCTACTTTCGATAAATGTACTTTTGTGCAACAGGAAAAGTCGAAAAGAGTAGTAATCTGATGATATACAAGTTGAATGGTGTATCAATCGATTTCTAATGAAAACAAAAGGAAGTCCAAAAGGAAGTCCAACAAGGGAAAAGTTCAATCTACTCTTAATATCAACAAGAAAAAGCCCATAAAATATATTTCAGAAATGTACTTGTTTTATATTACATATTAATATAATTAATAACTGAACTTTAACATTCAAAGTTATTATCTAAAGGATTTTTTAATAAAAAAATTGATAATGAAGAGAAAAATTGTGCGTTTATTGAATCTAAATTTTCCTTATTTATTCAAAAGTATAATTAATACACTTAAAATTCACATTTAATTCACAATGACTATTTTTTATCTGTGATATATGTATTAATTGAGATATTTAATTATAAAGAATTTTTTAAGCGCGCTTAATAAATACCCTTAAAGATTTCTTATATTAAAAGCCCAAAGTGCTGTCATTATTAATTTCCTTTTAATAATAAAGTATATATATGTATTAGTAATTAGTAACAAACACAACATGGCTTTGACTTAATTAAAACCTAAAATCTTAGATTTTCATTAAATATGCTAATTTGGATGTTTTCGAGATCCACTTCATGCTCACATATTTACTTTTATCGTTTTAGATGTATATTAATAGACGTACACATAGCGACCGGTCGATGTATATTAATAGACGTACACATAGCGACCGGTCGATGGAAGCTGCCAGATGTTCAGTTAGCATTTTAGGCGTAAACATAGCTCTTTGAAAGTAGCTTATGAAACAAGAAGTTGCGAATTAAACTTTTATGTAAAAGAAAATTGTGATGGTTTAAGATATGTAAGTACCTATACGTTAGCCATTCTATAAAAACTAAATACTCCATATGATAATAAGGGTTTTTCTAACGTGCATTCCTATGGCACACGATAAGATATGTTTAATTAAGTCGAAACTTCCTTAAATATTATAATTTGCATTTAATACTCATTAATTTAATCTAATAATTACCTTTTTTATGCATATATTAATTACAAATTATAATATTTAAGGAAGTTTCGACTTAATTAAACATACCTTATCGTGTGCCACAGGGGCACACGTTAGCAAAACCCTAATAATAATATAGATAAGGTGAATAAAAGATTGAATTGTTATACGTGTTCGTTTAATATGGTTGAACTGTCGACCTATATATAAGAGCGTGACAAGCAATTTTAAATTTTGGGGAGTAGTCACAATGGTTTCACATACGACTTCAATTCTTCGACATCCAAATATATGTAGTTCTTAAACTAGGAGGATGCAGCGGAGTACTTGTCGGTCTAATCTCGCTATATAAGTAGAACAAATCGAATTTTATCGATATGTAGTTACAAAGTTTTAGATTTCAAATTCAATTATACGTATATTTTCATCTCCGCTAATCACAATCATGTTTACACGTCTTGATCGTTTTTGAGAGTGAATATTCACAAATTACGTACGTTGATGAGTTGATGAATTATGTATAAAAATATAGTGACCTTTACGTAAAGTTATATTTAGAGTTAAATAATAACGACATAAAGTTACGTAAAGTTATATTTAGAGTTAAATAATAACGACATAAAGTTAATATGCTACTTTTAGAAATTGATACTTATTTTAAGACAAATTAAAATGTAAATGTGAATGCTATTCTACTTTTAGAAATTAATACTTATTTTAAGACAAATTAAAATGTAAATGTGAATGCTATTTGAAGATGGAGGAAATTCCATTTTCATTTTTCTTTAATGAAGATGCATTAACTGAGTCAAAATTTAGCAAAAAAATGCATCCAAAATGCATAATAACCCGATAAAACAATTTATATGAAAGAGAAAAAACATTACTAACATACTTGTCCATATTTATAATTAAGAGAAAAGAAAATGTGTTTGGAGATTAACCCAGATCATTAGGAATTCAGAGGCAGTTTGTTCACATAGACGTTCCCGAAAAATTATCCCACGATTTTGGTAACTTTCAGATTATAGGGAATTAGCTTTTAGTTTTTATAATCTCCGACTCTTATAAATTAAAAGCCCTATCTGGTAAGATGAAAAATATGAAGATCGTTGGGGAAAAAAATCTCCTAAAATCCTTTTTTATAAAAGCTTTTTCAATTGGCTTTTAAAAAAAATCCTCAACCACAATTTAAAAGCTTTTTCAATTGGCTTTTAAAAAAAATCCTCAACCACAAGATACAACTCTAAACACACCTTAAATGGACAAAATCTTGACCTTAAGATGTCATTTCTAATGCTTAGCCTCTCGAGTTTAACCGGAGCATCCACTATAGTGAAAGTTTATTATTTTCACAATTTTCGCCACCTCAACTTTTTCCTTGATCCACACAACTTTGCGAACTTCCAACAATCAGTACTATTAATTATTTTCACCATTTCTATTTTTTTTCAGTTAAAACTTTATGTCATAACTCAGAAGTAATACATAAAGCATTGAAAAGGGAAATGACAAACAAAATAAAAACCAGCACCGATTAGTACGTGTGCAGCTCACGTACTTTTGACCCATTCCGCCGATGAACCCTTCTCCCCCACTGTGGGACGTCAACCGATGCCGTCGACATCAAGGCCATCGGCTTCCCCCGGTGGGTGCTCTAAGCTTTAGTCTATGGGTATGCATGTTTTTGTTTATAGGCTACCAAAAACATTTATGGAGGCTTAGCCCAAACCAAGATTACATCAGATTGAAAATGTTACTCGTAGTTCTGAAGAAGTTACTTGTGCAAAAATCAATAAAGTAAACAATTACTTAAATCCCAAGAAAGGTAACCACAATTAATCAAACTGAAAGTGCCTTTTGTTAATTAATTCTTAATAAAATCAATCTATCTTCTTTCCAAATCATCATCTTAAAATTAAACTGCCTTTTCTTTTGTTATATATATATATATATATATATATATATATATATATATATATATATATATATATATATATATTGCTCAATTATTTGAGCTAATTAAATAAAGTCATTGAACATGGTCCAATATGTGTTTTCTCTAAAATATAAGACAATAATGTCATGAAAACCTAACTTTAAGGTTGGGATGACCTTATTCACATGCCTTCTTTAGGTACACTTGTTTTTTTAAATACACACAAATAATTCAATAAAAATAAAATATTAGATTTCACATGCTCAAATTGATTTACATGCAGCCGGTGGGAACATTTATAGCAATTCACTCCGTATTTTGTAATCAAAGTACAATCATTGAGAGCATATACACACAATAATCAACAACTTTTTTAAAGGAAACCCAAAAATTTTATGCAATTGAGATTGTTTTGAATTATTCGATATCGCATCATGTCCTAAAATCCCTTTTATAAACATTAGATTTATCTATAAACAAGTAAATTATGATTATGGATGGCATTATGGGTCAAATTTTATATAGTTATGTCAATATCAATATACTGTTACGTTCAAATTATCTTTAAAATATATATTTTAATATGTTATTGAAAGCGATAAGACAAGTCAAATCAGTAAGCATGTGTCTTTTAAGGGTAGTGATTCATATACCACTAAATTTTATCTGTACACAACTGTTTATGTTTTATGATGTTGTGCAGTATAACAATATGAAACATGTTTAGTGGTGTATGAATATATTTTGATGGTATATGAATCACCACTTATAATTTAACTAGTATAAGAGACTAAATCCGAATTTTGAATACTTAATAAAGAAAAATAAATTTAAAATGACCAAACAAATTCCACTATTTCTGATTTAACGTATTTATATCCTGGTATGAACTTTTGATTTTCTTTTTATGATATGAAAGTCTAAACTTTTTCCATAAAGTCTTAAAAACACTTGTGAATTAAGATAAAATAAAAGTGCAAGTCAAGTTAAATCGGTTGAAAAAGATGATGAGAATGAGCATATAATGGGTCCCAACCATTAGGTTATGCCACATGCAAATGCAATGAAAAATTGGTAGTGACTTCTAGATTAAGCCAACCCACCAACTTAGACACACAAAACCAAGACTTTTAAGGACCCTTCACTTCATACTTACTTAACAACCATTATCACCCTACACCAACACCACCTCACCACCTCACCACCCATTTACAATTCAATATTGGTCCACTAAACTTTCAATTTCAACCCAAATACCAATTTATTTTCTTGTGGTGAAACTTAAACATGACTCTATCCTTCCGAATTATGGTGTTTATGATCGTAGCAGCCGCGGTGTTTCCATCTCCGATCGAATCGATGAACCCGAGAAAACTCGAGGATACAACTCCGGCCGCCACAAACCAACCAAATGATGAAATCAAGTGTGGAAGTTGTCCTTGTGGTACTACTTGTTATAGTAGTCCACCACCACCAGTTCCATCACCACCACCCCCATCGCCGTCACCACCACCACCCAAGAAACCGTCACCATCTCCCGGTGTGAAGTGTCCACCGCCGCCGTATTCCGGCGGTGGTGGTGGAAGTGGACAAGCTCCACCCAATTATATTTACATAACTGGTCCACCAGGAGATCTATATCCGGTTGTTCAATCTGTCTCGTTGGCTCGTCGGAGCTTCACGGTGGCGTTACCTCAGCTTATGGTGGTGGTTGGGTTAATGGGTATGATAGCTTTTTGGTGAATTTTATAGAAAGATTACAAAGTTTGTGTAAAGAAAAGGTTGGAATTCATGGGTCGTAATTAGAATCAGATTCTATGGATCAAAAGAGCAATCTTTTTTGTAACGTTGATAGCAATTTACTATTTTTTTTTTTTTTTATATTATGAATATTAATAATATCAGTTATTATATAACTAAATAATTTTTTTTTTTGGTCATAGGGGTTATATTGTATATGCATCTGTGTATATATATATATATATAATCCAAGCGAATTATGATCGTCATCTTTCTATTTAATTTCTTCCGTATTGTTTTTTGCATAATTTGAGCATTAAATTGATACGGATATTTTGGTTATATATGATTCTTCAAATAATATATTTTCGGATAAATAATAAAAAAATACTTTAATTAATGATTTAATGAAAAGTTTGGCAATTAACATATTGCGAGTGTTTGAATAAATACAAAAATTGAAAAAGAGTTGACAACTAGTATTTCCACTGCCGATCGACTTAACTCAGACGTCTCCATACGTGTCGTTATCTCTTTATCTTTGTCATATGGTAATTTACGTCTTTCACAAAGTATATTTATCTTCTCGTACAAAAATAAAAAAATAAAAAATTCTTTTTTCCTTATTTTTCTTGAAGTGAACGCATACGGCGTACGTCGACCAATTATATTTACATATTTAATAGAAGGCTAAAAAATTAATTTAATCAGAATATAAAGAAAACTCTAATTGGTTTGTCAATCCAAATGTAACTTATTAAATAAATTTAAAATAGATCGTTTTGGAAGGTTCGTGTTTAGTAGTGAACTGTGAGCCGTATCATAACCCCACACGCAGAAGTACGTTCGACGATCATGCATTAATATAAACTTTTTCAAGTTTCAACTTGAAGCTTTCACGATCTCAACTTGCAGCTTTCACGATCACAACTTTCAGATCAACTAGCATGGCGCTATGTAGTAAAAATTAATAATAAAATTATTGCAACTTTTAAATTTGAATGTGGACATGTATGTTCGGAAATTTCATGAAATTGTTTCAAATAGATAACTTTTTGTTAGTGTCCTAACTATTATTATGTCAATGTATTAAAAAGTTACACATATTCATTTGGTACTTTTGCAAATAATTATTTAAATGATTTAAAGGAGGTAAATTTATAGATATTACTACGTATTAATTGAATGGTAAATTAAGAGTTATTAGTGGTATTTATTGATATTACCTTACCATTTTTAATAATATGCGTAATGATTGTTAGAGGATAATTTAGTAATTTAACAATATTGAGTCTAATTGCGAAGGAATTAGATCGCAATGCGATCATGGAGTAACATTTAAGCGTTTTGATCAGAGAGCAGATCGTGGAGCGATGGAATTTGGTGGCAACGCGAAGTGGCCGATTGCGACGCTATGGGAATAGTTGGCGACGCGAAGTCGGAGTTGGCGACGCGATGGAATTAGTTCGTAACGTGAACTCGCGCGATTCAGCAAAATGTGTTTTTATTTAGTTACCATAATAGCGATCCTATATATATTTAATCCCTGATTCATTTAAACCCTAAGCTTCGAAATTTCTTGGTGCTATTGTCAATAAAATAAGATTACTCGGTTCTTGCCTGTTGATTAAACCAATCACATCGATTGGATATAACCACGTTATATCTTACGTGTTCTTTAGTTGCTTTAATCAAGGTTTATTGCGTTTGTTTTTGTGTTTGCTTAATCAACTCAGGTCACGTTTCAAAATAATTGGTATCAGAGTTGTAGGGTTTGTTGAACCTATCTAAGGTTTTTCGTTGATTTGATTATTCAAGCAAGTTGATTGATAGGGAAGATGTCGTCTCAGAAGTTTGGGATTGAGAAATTCAACGGGTCGAATGATTTCACCTTATGGAAGGTGAAGATGAAGGCTCTTCTAGTTCATCAAGGGTTGAACATGGCGATAGATGGGGATGCTAGCTGGAATGCAACTGCGGAAGTGAAGTAACCGATTCTGGAGCAAACACATAGTGCTAATTTTGTTATGTTTGGCAGATGAAGTTTTGAGGGAAGTAGTGGCTGAGACAACGACTGCAGAGATTTGGAAGAAGCTATGTGATTGCTATCAGAATAGTTCTTTGACGAATTGTCTGTTTCAGAGGCAGCATTTGTACAACCTCCGAATGACAGAAAATACACCGGTAAAGATCATCTTGATAACATTAACCAAATTATTTTAGATTTCAATCTATTAATGTTAAATTTGATGATGAGGATCAAGCCTTAATTTTGTTGTGTTCACTACCTAGGTCTTATGAGAACTTTGTGGATACTATGTTGTATGCTAAAACTGAGATAACTACAGGGGATGTTAAAGATGCTTTATAGTCTAAAAAACTCAAAAGACAAGTGTCTTAGGGTGATGACAGTTCTGAGGCAAGGTTATCAGAAAGGCAAGGGTAAGGGAAAATCACATTCAAAATATATATAAAGCTCATGCAGGTACAGTTTGTTATGGTTGCTATGAGAAGGGTCACTTTAAAAGGGATTGTCCGAAGGCGAAGAGTGGTAATGGGGAGAAAAACAGGGGGTGTGTATCTGTAGCACAGGAATCCTGTGAAGATGGAGATTATGATGAAGTACTAAATACTCAGGAGTAGGCATTACCTGTTAGTAGTGGGTCTGAATCTATACGTACTTGGGTGATAGATAGTGGGGCATCTCATCATATTATGTTCTCGCATGATCTATTCGTTTCTTCTAAGGAATTGAGTAGTAGTGTGAAGATGGGCGATGACAGGCCGAAAAGTATTAAGGGCTCGCGTGTATTTCAGATTAAGACACACGATGGTATTGTCATGTCGCTGGATTGTTGGTATGTTCCTGATGGAAAAATTCGATTTTTCTAGGTTAGTTAGCTCGATGCGGCTTTACTTATAGTAGTGAGGGTAGTGAGGGTGAACACATGAAAGTGTTCAAAGGATCTTTGCTTATTATGAAAGGAAAGATAAACAACACCAATATGTATATTCTGGATGGCAATTCGGTGACCGGAACGGTTGCGATTTCTCAATCCTTGGATAAAAATGAGGATAGGACAGAGTTATGGCATCCCAGGTTGGATCATATGAACGAGAAAGGGTTGAAAACTTTAAGTAGACTGGGATTATTGGGTGGTGATGTAACAGGTAAAATGGGTTTCTGCGAGGCTTGTGTTAAGGGTGAGAAATGCAGGGTCTCATTTGTTGTTGACAAACATACGTCTATTGAAGTCCTAGAGTATATTCACTCAGATTTGTGAGGTCCTTCTTCAGTTAAGTCCCATGGAGGATGTTCTTACTTTGTGACCTACATTGATGATTACTTGAGTAAGGTTTGGTTATATTTTCTGAAATCGAAAGATGAAGTGTTTGGTAAGTTCAACGAGTGGAAGTGTTAGTCCATGTTAGTCCTGTTGATCTCGTCTTTGAATCGAATTAATGAAACGTGCGGAATTCGTTCGTTAATCGTGTTTATACGTGAAATGTAAATCGAGAAACAACGTAAATAATATTATGTTTTATTGATATTAATCAATTACATAATTACAATTAAGCTCTAAACACTCTCTCACTTATTACAGATACTCCAAGTTCGCACACACTTTTTCTCTCAAAACTGAAAACTGCTATTTATTGAAGTTGCTACAGTACCTGCGAACTTATTTTAAGTTCGCATGAACAGTACCTGCGAACTTAATTAAGTTCACATGAACAGTACATGCGAACTTCATTAAGTTCTCATAAATTCATTGTTTGTACAACATTTATTAAGCTAAGATTTCTACACAAGCTTTTGTCACACGGTGTTGATTTTGCATCAACAGGAAGATCATGGTTGATAAACGATCTGGAAAAAAGGTAAAGACTCTGAGAACTGATAATGGATTAGAATTCTATAATGCACCGTTTGATAACTTATGTAAAGCATACGGTATAATGAGGCACCGCACTGTACGACACACACCATAGCAGAATGGGGTCGCAGAACGGATGAACCAAACACTATTACAGAGTGCAAGATGCATGCGGGTTTATGCTGATCTACCAAAGCAATGCTGGGCTGAGCAGTTAATAATGCTGGTTGTCTGATTAATAGGTCTCAGTCAACTGCAATTGATTTGAAGACTCCTCCTCAAGAGATTTGGACTGGGGTGTCCTTGCTTATGCTCATGTGAATGATGGTAAGCTTGAGCCAAGGGCAATGTAGTGCATATTTCTAGGGTACGTGGATGAGGTTAAAAGTTATCGGCTGTGGTGTACAAAAAAAGATAGAACTCTGAAGTTTATTATTAGAAGAGATGTTACCTTTCATGACTCTGTTATGTTAGATCAGAGAGGAGACTTGGAGGATCAAGCAGGGAAAGATCAGGGTGCTAATCGGAAGGTGGAGTTTGATACTCCTGATAGAGTTATGGTAGGCGAGCATGCGAAAGAAGCTGGCATAGTTCCTAACATACAGAGTGAGTCGAGCTCACAGGGTAGTGTGGAAGTACAACTGATATAGGTCCATCTAGGAGTGTGGAATCTGAACCAGTGTTAAACGGCACATTTCGGCTTAAGTAGTTGTTTACTGGGGAGGAAGCTCAAGGATGGATGATTTACCTATAGCACAGCGGAAGGAAAATAGGGATGTTCAAAATCCGGCAAGGTATCGTAATGTTACTTCTTTTATTTCTGTAGCATATGCACTTGCAGTGGGAGAAGATGCTGACTTGGATGAACCTAACTTTTATAAAGAGGTGGTTGAGAGTCAAGATGTTGAAAGTTGGATGGTGGCAATGAAAGAGAAGATGGAAATGGGTTTTCAAGAGGAATGAGGAAATTCCGAGAGTTGAACCACTGAGGTTCAAAGCTAGATTGGTGGCTAAGGGTTTCTCACAAAAGGAGGGAATTGACTATCACGAGGCATATTCACCGATCGTGAAACAAAATACGATTCGGTCCTTTTGGCTATGGTGAGTGCATTTGATTTGGAGATAGAACAGCTTGATGTCAAAACGGCAGTTTTACTTGGTAGCTTGGATGAGAAGATTTATAAGGCGCAGCCGGAGGGATCCATTCAACCTGGTAAGGAAGATCATGTGTGTTTGCTGAAGAAATCGATATATGGTTTAAAGCAGTCTCCAAGACAGTGGTATAAATGTTTGATTCGTTTATGATTTCTCATGGTTATTTGCGTAATCAGTTTGATAATTGTGTCTGCTCTAAGGGCTTGTTGGATGGTTCTTTTATTTATCTGTTATTATATGTGGATGATATGTTGATTGCTTCAAAGAGCAAAACTGACATTGAGGAGTTGAAAGTTTTGTTGAAAAATGAGTTTGAGATGAAAGAGTTGGAGTTAGCTAAGAAGATTTGGGTATAGAGATTTGGAGGAATAGAGAAGAAGGTCTCTTGTACATCTCTTAAGAGAAGTATGTGGAAAAAGTTCTTGAAGCATTCTGGGTGGATCAATCCAAAATTGTAATTACTCCTTTAGTTGCACATGTTAAACTGATAGAAGTACATTACCAAGGACTAATAATGAGAAAGAGTATATGAAGAAGATTTCGTACTTGAGTGTGGTTGGTAGTCTTATATATGATATGGTCTGTACAAGACCTGACTTGGCTCATTCAGATAGTGTGGTAAGTCAGTTGATAAGTAATCCGAGTAAAACTCATTGGGAAGCAGTTAAGTGGATAATGTTGTATTTGAAAGTTAGTAGTGGTTTATGTATGAGATTCGGGCCTAACAAAGATGTTGGTGATTTAGTAGGTTATGTAGATTCTGATCATGGTGGTGATCTTGTGAAAAGAAGATCATTTACATGCTACATTTTTAACTTGTTTGGATGTTCGGTTAGTTGAAAGGCAACTTTGCAACCAACTATGACTTTGTCAACTATAGAAGCTGAATACATGTCAATGGCTGAAGGTATTAAGGAGTGCATGTGGTTACATGAATTGATTGAGAGTCTTGGTCTGAACATGGAAAAACCTACTTTGTTTTGTGATAGTCAAAGTGCTTTAAACTTGGCTAAGAATCTGGTGTATCATGAAAGAACGAAGTATATTGACATTCGGTTGAACTTCATTCGGGATATATTGGAAAGTGAAAAATTCTTGATTCGGAAGATTGACAGCGAGGAGAATCTGGCAGACATGTTAATTAAGGTGTTACCAAGTGCCAAGTTCCAACTATGCTTGGACATTGTGAATATTCCTGAGGTAGGCCCCGAGGGGGTGAGTGGTCAAGAACAAGAATGTTTGGGTTTGCAAAATAATGGTGGAGTTAGTTTCAAAGTCTTGGGCTTTAACAAGTTAAAAGAACTTCATGTTAAGGAGGAGATTTGTTAGGTTGTGACTTGAATGGTTTGTTGATTAAAGGTTGGATTGCTGGAAACGAATAAACGCAAGTCGAAGGAATTAGATCGCAACGCGATCATGGATTAACATTTAAGCGTTTTGATCAAAGAGAAGTTCGCGGTGCGATGGAATTTGGTGGCAACGTGAAGTGGCAGATCGCGTCGCTATGGGAATAGTTCGCAACGGGAAGTCGGAGTTGGCGACGTGATGGAATTAGTTCGTAACGCGAACTCGCGCGATTCAGCAAAACGTATTTTTATTTAGTTACCATAATTAGTGATTCTATATATATTTAAAGTCTGATTCATTGTAACCCTAAGCTATGAAATTTCTTAGTGCCATTGTCAATAAAAAAAGATTACTAGGGTCTTACCTATGGATTAAACCAATTACATCGATTGGATATAACCACGTTAATTCTGTATGTTCTTTAGTTTCTTTCATTAAGGTTTATTGTGTTTGTTCTTATGTTTGCTCAATCAAATCAGGTCATCTTTCACAACACTTATGTTTAGTTCTCTTTACATAAACACTTATTTAAGACAAAGTGTTTGAGTATAAATGTGCGTTGGCTGATGCAGTTTCTAACATATACAAAGTGTTCAACCGAGAATAGATGTACTATTGATAGCATCAATTAATGTCATATTTATATAGTAATATTCCCTTACTTTTAAGAATTTTTATTGCAATTTATTTATATATATTAATGATTTCGTTTATATTTGTAAAAAGGTGTTTAAATTAAAGAAATGAAGAAAAGGACGAAAACGGGCTCAAAACTGAAGAAAATGAAGTAAAGATTTAAGAATCAAGAAGACTGGGCTTTGAGAGGAAAATTAAACCCAAAAGAATAAGTATTGGGCCAAGAATGAAGATTAAAACCGGAATTGTTAAAAGGAAGCCCAAAGAAGAAGCCCAGCCCAGCTGCAGAATATTCTGGAACCACCATTCAGCCGACGATTGAATTATTCAACAGGCGGTTGAACCTAAATCAGGAAGGCAGTCGAGCGCGCGGGTCAAGATCCGGATTTTCGGGTAAAAATCCAACCCAACCGGCGGTTAGATGCGCGAACCTGAAATCTATAAATAGAGGGCAAACTCAACCCATAAACCATAAAATTTACAATACGAATTAAATAAACCTTAATTCGGTTCTAGGGTTTAGAAGTCGACTGAAGAGGCTATTTGGAGGCTAGGAAGCTAGGGTTTGAAGGTTTTCAACCCTAACGAAGATTTAGTTCGGTTCTTGGGTTTGATTCTTATTCTTTTCTATTATCAATGTGTAATTACATGTTTTTAGATCTGGTTTTGATTACTTTGAACATGAGCTAATTCTTTAATTGTATTTGCTTAGATGAATGATTATTAGATGAAGGTTTTATGATATGTTTATGTTGATTTGAGTTATGAATGGTTATTGAGTTTATTTGAAAGATCCATATTAATTGTGTGTTGATTAATTGTTACTTAACGTGGTCAAAAGACTTATGCTATAACTAGGATTTGTATGAGTTGATTGATTATCTGCAATTAAGTAATTTATTAGTTAATTGTGGCTTGAGACTGTAACCGGTAATAAGTTAAGAGAATAGCAATTAATATAACCTGATTGATGTGATAATTATTTAACCAATAATTATAAATTTGCGTTAACACGAGGTTGCTGAATGAATCTCAATGATCTGTTGATAGGATTAATGGCATAAAGTTTAGGTTAATAACACGTAGAAGAAATTCTAGTGTTTTCAAGAGAGAATCTAGTATTAAGTTAAAGTTTATTAGGGATAGTTAACCTTAACAGGAGGCTATTCACATTTGTTGAAATCACCATAATAACTAATCAACAATTCAATAAACATATCTGAAACCTGAATCGAGAAATCACGATTCTAAGTATATGCATGCTTCTCTATCTGATTATCTTTAATTACTTCTTATCTTTTAATTGTTTTAAGTTTAAATTGTTTTTAATTAAAATCGTTCGTACGGAACTAAAACGCACCCCTTATTTATTTGTAATTGTAATTTAAAAGTTTAATTAATTATTTTAATTTACACTGTTTCCCTGTGGTTCGACTCGGTCTTACCGAAGCTATACTATAAATACGAACATGTATTTTTGCCTGATTGTGTTAAAGTTAACTTTAGTATTTTCATTTAATTAAAACTTGTTATGTTAACTACTACTTAACACGCATCATGTTTTTGGCGCTGCTGCCGGGGAAGCGGTTTGTTAAATTAAAATATTTATTTAAAAAAAAAAGATTATATCTTTGTACATTGTTAATCGATTGAAAAATCGGCTCACCCATTGTGAATACAACACAAGAGAGTTATAAGAAGGGTCGTTCTGCTTCCCAAAAGGAGTGAGTTTTTAATAAGCTTCGAGCTGACCTACTTCTCCGCTTCTGAGTATTTTACAGTCGAGCTACCGAGGACTTTTGTTTAACTTTGTAAATAGAATCTGTAATAAATTATTTGTACTACTTAATTGTTTATACTTTTACTTTTAATTAAACTTATTACTTTTAATTGATTAATTATTGTAATTAATTAATTTGTTATTTTAATTAAGTGTTATTAATTTTCAAAACTTAAAAAGTCTCGAACTGTTCAGTCCCAACCGGCGGCTGAGATTATTTAACCACGACTGTTATTTTAATTAAGTTGGACAGTTCTTCTCAACGGGTTTTTAGTTCGACCGGCGGCTGGCCAGATCCAACCACGGTTGGGTCCTGTTTTTTTAATTTTTGCGTTTTGTTTGTTTAAGATTGTTTTTATTTTTCTTTTCTTTTTCTACTGTTTTTCTTTTCCGTTTTTATTTTGCAGGAAGGTGCTAAACCATGAGTATGGTTCTGTATATTTTTCGAAACTGCAGAAACGAACCAACTGATATTGAGAACATGACACTTGATGAGTATGAAGAGTATGAGAACTGGATTCGAAGAGTTCAAATGTCAAGTTTGAAAAACGCGAGAAACGAATCTACCAACTACTGGAATGATTCTTCTGCTGACATGGATGAAGATATTGCTAACATGACGCTTGAGGAGTATGAGAGGCGAACTCATGATGACATTGATTTCGAGTTTAATGAGCAAATTCGACAAGGACCATCAGAGTTCTATGCCAATAATGGAGCTCATGCACCATTTCACGAGAAAATGGTGAACTTAGAATAGCCAATGAGTAAACATATTGAAACTTCAAGAAAGCGAATGGACGAATTCGAAGCAGAACTTCCGAACCAAGGTGCAATTGTGGAAGACAAGGAAGATAAAAAGGTGGAAATTCTTAACAAACCTAAGGTTGGAGGATACAACACAAGGGAGAAACCTAGTTTCGAGGATTACATGTCGTAACCTCCCTACCCACGGGCTTTAAAGAAAGAAATTGTTAGAAATTATACACCTCCGCCTCCTTATCCAGCTACTTTGAATAGATATAAAAAGAAGAAGGATCTGATAGAATTCACTAGTAGAATGGAGGAAGTACAAGGACAGATTACGATCTTATCCCGACCATCGATTGTTGGAGATATGCAATTCATGGAAACTACAAGTGACCGAATGGAAGAACCCAAAGCGATTGATCAAAGTCAAGGAGCTTCCATTCAACGGCTTGAGGGGATGGTTCATCAAATCGATAAGTATCCTCATTCTTCTAATTCATTTATTTCTAATGAATTTTTTAGTGAGTTTAAACAGGTAGAAGAAAATGAAGTGGACTGGTCGATTTTGCCAAATTTTGATTACAAAGATTCAGATGAGGAATTACTCATGTTACTTGGTTCAAATGACGAAGAGCTCCTTGAACTAAGAAACTGAGATGGTATGATGACGGAAGAGGAATTGCTAACTGCTATAGATTTGAATATTGATGAGGTTCCGTTATTGCATCTGGAAGTTCAACAGTTGAAGGGAGATGATCAAGCAATGGTAAGGATTGGAGAAGACGACGAAAACAGAACCAACTGTGATCAGCTGTCAACTGGTGGTTCGATTAAAACCCAGCTGGCAGTTGGGATTCAAACGACGTTTGAGTCGTCTCAACCGGCGGTTGGAGTATCTCTTAGTACAGGTTTGATGTTTTCAACATATGAAGACCCTTTTTGGCAATTCGAGCGGAAAGTGAGTTTCTCGCAGTTTCTGGAAGGTCATGGAGCGTCATGGAAAGGACATATACCTGCTGTAAACAATAAGTCCCTAATTAATTTTATTTCAATAAATTTACATTTATGAATTACTTATCGTTATTAGCATCCATGCTTTATCTTAAGTGTGGGGAAAGTCACCCAATCTTCAAGTAAATAAGGGTGGAGTCAAGCTAGTGACTCGAACAAAAAGAAGCGCTTCTTGGGAGGCAACCCGTATTTTCTTTTATGTTTTCTTTATTTTTGCAAGTTTGAACTTTGTGGGTGTGTTCCCTGGAAACCCTCACGAGACTATAACTCGTCCACTCGGGATACCCAGGGGTTTAAAGCTTATTGCATATACTAAATGCAATCGTGATTGCCTACGGAAGTGAGCTGTTGTATATGTCGAATCAGATCAAGAAAGCATTTACTTCATATTCAGGGGAGTTTTTCGTTCTAATTTCTTTTCTCATTCTTTTTCACTTTTCATGTTTAAGTACAATGAGGGCATTGTACAGTTTAAGTGTGGGGATGGGAGTCGAAAAGAAATAAAGGTTTATTTATCCTTTAAAACTAACTAGAATTTTTGTCATATTGCATAAATTTTTTGTGATAGTATTTTTGGGAGATGATAGTACATTAGGATCATGTATAAAAATTGAATTTTTAAATACTATGTTTGATGTGTTGATAGGCCTAACTAACATTTTCAAGATCCAATTTTTTTTAATTTTACACATAAGTGTTAGACATCTTCATTATATGATATATTGATAGGCTTTCTATACAAAAGTTTTTGAATTTTAAGAAATAATAAGCTAACATGAATATAATTTTATAGAAAACACAGATTGATATATGACTTTATAGTCTTAATTCATGTTTGACTTTGTGGCATATTCTGTAATTCTGGGGTTTAAATTAAAATCATTTTTCACTGATCGATTCCTCTGTTGTACTAAGTACAGACATGCTTTTATCAGAATATCTAAAAAAATGAAGAAATGCAAAAATGCTTAAATGAATATAAATATCAGTCAAATTACGTCGCTCTGTTATACTAAGGTACAAACCTGTCACCGCTGATTTGACTGAAGCTAGAAAAAATGGGTACACTTATACCCGAGTTAAGTTAAGTCGCTTTGTTGTACTGAGGTACAGACCTGTCACCAATGTCTTAACTCTTAAAAATGATTTTTCAATTATTCACCCATTATATAGAAATATGTTTATGATTTGATTCCAAGGGTATATCATCTGTGGGATGCATAAGTTATATTCATAATAATAATAATAATAATAATAATAATAATAATAATAATAATAATAATAATAATAATAATAAGATGTTATTCTCAAACTTAAGTACAGAAAGTTTAAAGTGGAATAAAATATCAATAATCGTCTTGAAATGTTAAAATTAGAAATGTTGTGTTTAAGAAGTGTTTGATGAGGTTTAATATAAATCTATATCAACAATCAAAATAGATTTAATTGTTCCTAATAAAAAACATGTTCTCTATTATGATCCCAAAATAGTTTATAATGTTTCGAAGAAAGTAATATGTACAAGCTCTTATTGGTTCTTTCATGAGAGATAAATTTCTAGTTTGTTATGTATTTATCAGTAATCTACTTGAGGACAAGCAGAACTTAAGTGTGGGGATATATGATAATATCAATTAATGTCATATTTATATAGTAATATTTCCTTACTTTTAAGCATTTTTATTGCAATTTATTTATATATATTAATGATCTCGTTTATATTTGTAAAAAGGTGTTTAAATTAATGAAATGAAGAAAAGGAACGAAAACGGGCTCAAAGCTGAAGAAAATGAAGTAAAGATTTAAGAATCAAGAAGACTGGGCTTTGAGAGGAAGACTAAACCCAAAAGAATAAGTATTGGGCCAAAAATGAAGATTAAAATCGGAATTGTTAAAAGGAAGCCCAAAGAAGAAGCCCAGCCCAGTTACAGAATATTCTGGAACCACCATTCAGCCGGCAGTTGAACCTAAATCAGGAAGGCGGTCGAGCGCGCGGGTCAAGATCCGGATTTTCGGGTAAAAATCCAACCCAACCGGCGGTTAGATGCGCGAACCTGAAATCTATAAATAGAGGGCAAACTCAACCCATAAACCATAAAATTTACAATACGAATTAAATAAACCTTAATTCGGTTCTAGGGTTTAGAAGTCGACTGAAGAGGCTATTTGGAGGCTAGGAAGCTAGGGTTTGAAGGTTTTCAACCCTAACGAAGATTTAGTTCGGTTCTTGGGTTTGATTCTTATTCTTTTCTATTATCAATGTGTAATTACATGTTTTTAGATCTAGTTTTGATTACTTTGAACATGAGCTAATTCTTTAATTGTATTTGCTTAGATGAATGATTATTAGATGAAGGTTTTATGATATGTTTATGTTGATTTGAGTTATGAATGGTTATTGAGTTTATTTGAAAGATCCATATTAATTGTGTGTTGATTAATTGTTACTTAACGTGGTCAAAAGACTTATGCTATAACTAGGATTTGTATGAGTTGATTGATTATCTGCAATTAAGTAATTTATTAGTTAATTGTGGCTTGAGACTGTAACCGGTAATAAGTTAAGAGAATAGCAATTAATATAACCTGATTGATGTGATAATTATTTAACCAATAATTATAAATTTGCGTTAACACGAGGTTGCTGAATGAATCTCAATGATCTGTTGATAGGATTAATAGCATAAAGTTTAGGTTAATAACACGTAGAAGAAATTCTAGTGTTTTCAAGAGAGAATCTAGTATTAAGCTAAAATTTATTAGGGGTAGTTAACCTTAACAGAAGGCTATTCACATTTGTTGAAATCACCATAATAACTAATCAACAATTCAATAAACATATTTGAAACCTGAATCGAGAAATCACGACTCTAAGTAAATACATGCTTCTCTATCTGATTATCTTTAATTACTTCTTATCTTTTAATTGTTTTAAGTTTAAATCGTTTTTAATTAAAATTGTTCGTACGGAACTAAAACGCGCCCCTTATTTATTTGTAATTGTAATTTAAAAGTTTAATTAATTATTTTAATTTACATTGTTTCCCTGTGGTTCGACTTGGTCTTACCGAAGCTATACTATAAATACGAACAAGTATTCTTGCCTGGTTGTGTTAAAGTTAACTTTAGTATTTTCAGTCAATTAAAATTTGTTATTTTAAGTGCTACTTAACACGCATTTAATAAATGTATTACAATAAATATGTGATTGAGAAGTGCAATTATTCGACCAACATTATCCTTAAATATTAGATTGTACTACTATATATAAATAATGCATCGTAAGTTCGTCTAATCCTTGAATAATAGATGTACTATTGAATGATACTTAAGTATTTTAAAAGTTGATAAACTAATGCAACCAAAGTTATTTCACTTGGGGTTATTGGAGTTCGAATATAATTTCATGCGCATAGTGTCAATAATATGTGGTTTTTTAATTTCCTTGGTATCAATAATATGTGAATTTTTTTAATTCCCTCATTGTTTTATAGTGCATGCTTAGTAACGAGTTGATTATTCCCAATTAGTGCATGTTTGGTTATTTTAAACATAACGTATCTAGTGAAAATGTACATTTCTTGTTTTGATGATAGCAAAGATAATTAATATTTACACTTAATATTTAAAAATTATATGCTTAAATTTACATCTCAAAACCTTCACGCAATAATATGGGTCAAATTGACAAGAGAGTCAAAGTGAAATTACAGAAACCTTGTATGCGGTCGATCCATGGTCCGTCTGTGGATCAACCATGGATCTACCGGTCATATTTCACTTTGTTCGGTCAATGTAATGTTTATAAATCCTTAAAGTTTATAAAAGGATTTTTATAAACTAGTGGAAGTAATCTTCCTTTAATGGAAAATATCAAACCAAATCTTTATAATCAGCATTTTTAAAACCTTACTTTTGTTTTAAATATGAATTCAAACACAAACGGAAAGTTTACTTTATGGTTCCATAAAGTGATTTTACAACAATAAACGGCTATAAGTTTTATCATATTTTGGACAAGTTGTTCGCGGTCGATTCACGGTGGAGCCGTGAATCTGATGCATAACTGGAACTTTTTGTTCCCTGTCTTTAAATAGCAAACTCATTGCAAATTAAAAGGTTATCCTTTTAAGCTTAATTTTTCCGAATTTCTCTCAAACTAAAAGTAATCTTGTGTACATATTATCATCTAAAGAGTGTCGAAAGTGTTAAAGCTATTAAGTTAAGAGTTGATTATTTTAGTGAGGATATTGTGTTGTAATCATTTGTGTTATTACATTGTTGTATAATCATTGTAAGTGTTCTTCAGGAGTGTGTGTGGAAAAAAGTTGATTATGAGAGTTCTTTGTGTCGAAAGTCTTCTTGACATTGATTATGGTCAAGCGTTGTGTCCCGGTAGAGAAAAAGCGGTGGTACAAGTAGATCAACACGTTATTGTTGAAAAGGATATCCATGTCATATATGAAGTTGAGTTAATGATGTGGATGATGCGAGGTTCAAAGATGATGAGACCGGTGGAGTATGTTGATCGTGAGAGTTCATTCTGTCAATAGTCTACCTAACAATGAGATGGTTAGGCGGGGTGTTTCGATAGAGAGTCGGCGGCTATAAGATGATAGAGCACACTCATTTTCGTTGAAGATGAGATCCACATTATCGAGAGAAAGATTTAGGAAATTTTTTAGGATTTGATTTAATTACCTAATTTATGAGATTTTGAAAAACAAGATAACCTTGGGAATAAGTTAACTTGATTGAGAATTTAGCGTTGGCTATATAAATAGGAGTTTGTTGTTAGAGTTTTGGTAAGGAGGTTGAGAAAAGTGAGAACATACGCGAGTCTTCCTCCATTCCGTGTAGTGAGTCTCCGGTGATTTAATAAGGTCGAGTGTTCCGTTATTACAATCTAATGTAAAAGTAGTTTGAGAATATTCTAGAGTGTCGAGAGTTGAGCATCTCAAATTTGTCATATCTTTCATTATAGTGGATGTTAAGCGGCAAACGAGTCACGTAGTTTTTACTCAACCTTGAGAGGTTTTCGACGTAAAACATTGTGCGTTAATGTTTGTCATTTTCGTACATTTAGTATTAACTTATACATGGTTTTGTGATTTCTTGTTGTGGTGATCGAACACAGTTATGTCCATAGAATTGTTGGAGTCTTTCATGAAAGCAGGGTTAGACCTTGAATGGAGACGTTTGGTGTTACAAATGTGCCTTAAAATTTAATAATAGCCCTTTAAGAAGGTCAATTATTATTTCAAATTTGCACAATCTTAACCAATTTCTCCTCCAAACCGGAAGTGCCTTGGTCTGCCTCAAATCGACCACCGCCTAGTGCTCGCCTTCCGCCTCTAGAGTAACCTACATGCACTAACTATATCACCTGCTAGCGCCTAGGCTTGCATAAGTCAGCACACCAATTCAGTTTTGAATTTTAAATATAGTCTTTCTTTGTTAGCCTTTATTCTCAATATGTTTCTCATTTTCTCTATTGAGTTGTTGAGTCTGTTTCTCCACTCCAAACTTACAGTTTCCATCACTACTTTACAAACATGTGTATTTAGTTGAAGAAATATGAAGTAGTTTTCCCGAATGTTTTTCTAAGAAAATTGAAAAATCAGAAAACGCGTTCAAAGTGGTTATTTTTTTTAAAAAAAAAAAAAAAAAACTCATTTTTTCATATTTACAAGTTGGAAAACAAGAATTTCAAGTTTTCCACTATTTTCCTTTATACCACTTCCTCGATTTTCTCTAAAAAAATTCAAAGACATTATGTTAACATCATTTTTTCGAAATGAAAAATACATCAACTTTTGAACACATTTTCTATTAGTTCAATACTTTTCTAGTGAAAGAAAACCATTTTTTTATAAAAAAACTGAAAAATTGTAAAAAAATATCTCCCACAACTAAATAGATCCTTGGGAAACAATAAAATAGATCATGCAAGCGCGCTTAAGCTTAATTAGAATTGCGTTCAATGAAAAATTTAATCTGTTATTTGAATCTATTGTCGCTTAACTTAATAAAGACAAGCAATTTGAAGAAACATATAAAATCCATTTTCGGTGGAAATGACAACCGGCGATAATGTGTGGGGATGATGCTCGTCAAATAATACTCACTTCGTCTCTAATTATTTGTCACTAAGTTGAAAACACACATCTAATGAAAACACATTAATTGCAGTTTTGACGTTGTAACGTAATCAAGATAATTTAGTTTTTGTGTGCCTAACCAACATCACAAAATCATTCTTTTAGACATCTAATTAAACCAATTTATTTTCTGTATGAAATATGAATAATTTTTTATTAAGTTACACGAGATAATATATTTTTAAAGTTATTAAAAAGCATGTTTTAAAAGAAGGTTCGGAAATCCTTAAAAGTGAAAGTGAATTGAATCAATGATGAGTTGTCAGAGGTTATTGTCAGCAACGTAAAATCAATCTTGAATATCACGTCTCGTTGGCCCACGATGTTTTGTTTAAGGTGATAATTTATTCTCTTAAAAAAATAAAAATAATAAAAATTATTAATGATATTTCGTAAGCTAGTAAGACATGGTCAAGATTAGATCGTAGTCCCGTTGTCTCAATTTAATTGTTTATTATAAAAATACACAGTCTTAAAAAAGTACATTGATTACTGTGTCAACAAATAAGATTTCATATATACTCACTAAAATATTTTTTGATTAACTAAAATTATTACTGGACAACTATTTTGGAACATCTCAAAATAAAAATCTGGATAATTAAATTGAAACGGAGAGAGTAGTATCTATTAGAGTTGTTATTGTATTTAGAAAGTCGAAAAGAGATAATTGACGATTTAGAATGTACGTATGAATATTGAAACAAATATATTTACTTTATCTCTAACATATACATCAAATTTTTATATTAAATGTTTCTTTAAACTCACTTTGCACTATTTTTTTCTTATTAAATTTGTTTCAAATAAGTTATTTTCATGCACACATCTTTTTGATTGTCAATCATCATAGTCGCATAAGAAATAGAAGCTCATAAGCATGAGGTGTATTTCACTTTAAGTATATGTAAAAATTAACTTTCAACCCGCCAACCCTTTTATTTAAACGGATTATGAAGATCGTGTCCTAGTTAGGTACTTTCAACCCGCCAACCCTTTTATCAAATCATGTTGGGTTCAAGTTGGGTACTTTAGATCCGTCAACTTGACTCTACTCGATATGTCACTCTTACTCGTTATGATTAATGACAAAGATATTAGTTCGGAGTGTTCATTGCATTACTTAGTATTCCATTTCTACTTCACTTTCCTATTCTCCATTTTGAATTCCATTTCTACTTCACTTTCCTGTTCTCCATTTTGAACCTATCACCGAAAAATAATATCATGTATCAAATATTTATTTTTAAAAAAATAATCCATATTAAAGAGTTTAAAGTTATTATTATTGTGATATAAATATTTTTTTTGATAAAACCTTCTAGTTGAATGAAAAATATATATTAAAACTAAAAATAAAAATAACTAACTCTACCGTTACGGTACTATACTATGATAACCCAACTCCTACTCCATAATCGTATATATAATTTATATATTGTCATTGTATTATGACACTCGACTTTTATATTTGACTATTACTATTATTATGTGTCTAGTTATCTAGAATTATTTCACTATAAAAAACAATATAGCCTACCGAGTTTGACCAACTCATTACTCAGGACCTGAGTTAGTTACCAATATTAGCATGACTCACTCGTACATAATTGATAGATATGTGTGGCCTCGTCATCACCAAAAGACAAACCAAATTAACATCATCTCACCGTAAAGAAAATGACATTTAAACCATTTTTCTTCATTTCATTCAAATCTTCAACTTTCTCTAAACCTTTTAATTTTCAAGAAAAAAAAAACATGTCCTCAATACAACTTCTTATTTTCATCCTCCTCATAACCTTTTACTCCACGGTGGCTCAGTGTCCATACCCATGCTACCCACCACCAATAGCCGGTGGTGGTGGTAGCATACCGCCCCCGGCTACCACGTTCCCACCACCTTCTCAAACGGTTAATAATAATTACCCTCCACCTAATGGAGCTATTTACCCACCACCATCACAGCAAGTTTTTCCTTATAACCCTTCAACACCTACTTTTAATGGTAATTCACCACCACCTCCTGACCCTATTGTCCCATGGTTCCCTTATTACTACAAAGATCCACCACGTAACCCTCGTAACTCGTTGGCGCCTGATCGGACAAGTGGATCGATGACGGTTGTGATCTTCTTGGTTCATGTTCTTGTGGCTGGGTTCTTGTTAAGTTAGGTAGCTACTATCCAATGATTTTTTAGTTAATTTTTCTATTTAATTTTTAATATCGTTTCTATACATGTGGTGTATGGTTGTTGTTATGGACCATCTTGCTGTTGTGGGGAGTATTAAGTCGTTTGTAAAGGGGCAAATTTGTCAATGAATAGATATGGGGACAGAAATTGTAATTAAAGACTTTTGTTGTAAATGTTATATTTTAGTATTTTGATGGAAAGAAATTGTTATTGGTGTTTTAATACTGGAGTAACGGCTACAAAATAATTAATGTACAACTAGTTAAGGTAATGTATTTTACCCATCAACAACAACATTACCCAATCCCGCCAAAAACAAGGTATGAGGGAGGTAAGATGTAGTCGTACCTCTACTATAATGTACGTTACCCATAATTGGTATTCTTACAATGATAATACTTTGTTGTGATTTGCTACTTCAAACAGCTAATCACTCGCTCACTTCAAAGAATGTAAATGTCTAAGTGTGCGAAATTTGGTTAGCAGCTATAGCTTGAATAGTCGACGTTTTACCATGGAAATTGTTCGTCTGATTCGTATATACGCCGCGTTAAGTGTTGTAGATGAATGCTCGTTCTGTCATTTTACATTATCTGAATATGAAATCGATGAACTTAGTTAGCTAAGGTCACTAATTAAATTTGAGTAAAATGTAATCCGAAGGAACATCAAAGTTGACTTCAAATTGTGACGAATTGGTTGGATCAATGTTATATTTTAAGAACATATATTGGTTTCATTTAACATGTTAACTCTTATAATATCACACACTTGATCTCTTATGATTATACAAGTTGCATCAGTTTCATTGTCTATATTGTACTCGATTCTATGTTGAAGTAAATGAGTAAAACTTATAAAAATAGTGTAACCAATATATTAGTGCTGCATATCTTGTTTGTACACATCTTCTCTTTGTTTTCGGGGCCCCTGGTGAATTATAGGTTCAAAAAGGTCAAATCTTTGATGATTCTATCATCTATGATTATGTTGCAAAAACTTCTGGATAGGTATCCTACATCGACAAATCATACAAATACAGCAATCCTTACTATTAGATCAAATATGCCAAAAGATCCAGCAAAATACAAGCATATCCTATGTTGCACAACATATTCTGGGTTGATATTCCACCAAGGAATGCTAAAAAAAGCCGATTGTCTCGTATTTTCATTGCATACTCGTATGTTACAAGTATTCCGTGCACACAACATACGGATGCAAAAAGAATAACATATTCAATTCATACCTGTTATCTTTTGTTTGTAGCGCACATAATACAAGTGCCTATAGCACATAATTGCTAAATTACCGGATGATTATGAATTACTTTTATTCAATAGCTCGAGCTAGAGGGCGTAGTTTTGCGATACAAAAACCTACCTGCCATATAACTATTGTCAACATAAAATGAGCAAATCCAAAGCATTCACGGTAAAAGTCACTACTGCGTGATTGCTCTGAAGTAGTAGACCACTCTAGCTCCATACTGAAGACCAAGTATTATATTAACTTAACTATCAACAGATATTTGTGGTCACAACTTGTTTACAAACTACAAATTTTTATTTGCTACATTACTACAACATATCTAAAAAGAAAGAACACCAACCTTCAAAAGACTGCCAAGTTTGCTGATTTTCCCATGTGAACGCCTTTTGCATGTTTTTTAACCATGTCTGTAGCTCTTGTTTCTGGCTCTTTTTGTTTCTTTATAACTGTGTCCTTTTTCTTCTCTTGCTCTTTCTTTACAAGAATATGATTTCTCCCAACACTTTCTGAAAGACGGATCCTGTTGGTCGATGGAGTGGCAGAGCTCGGTCTGACATTTGATGGAACCGAAAACTTATGGGTTTTATTGGCACCACAACGAGTAGCCATTGATTGTGAACTGGGCCGTGGTTGATTTGTCCCGACACTATCTGAAAGACGGATCCTGTTGGTTGATGGAGTTGCAGAGCTCGGTCTGACATTTGATGGAACCAAAGACTTATAGGCGTTATTGGCACGGCGAGTAGGCATTGATTGTGAACTGGGCCGTGGTTGATTTGGTGTCTTGCTGATTGGTGTAACCTGCCATTTGCATTGTACATATGTCACTCTTTATTGTTACAAATAATCATGATCATGATGTAGCTATAGATAACATGTGAAAATATATGGTTGCGCATAAAAACAAAATTTTGAATAGAGTAAAACCGATAGAACTTTGAGTTTAAGTTCTAACACAAATATATGTCACATACGATAGTTTTTGAAATGCTTTTGAAATACCTTGTGTTGATCTGAACCACGAACAGATTCACTGTAGAAAGAAGGCATTGGTTTTGCTTTAAAGATGAGACTTCTTCGGAATTGCTTCATTTCTGCCGCTTGTTTTTCCTGAAAACACAAGAATTAGTGCACAAGTACATGCGGTTGTTGATATTTTATAGGAAAGGAAATATTTTGATGCTTGCATCGGTTCATACCTGTTTTTTTGCATCAAATTGGTTAATCTCAGCCTCTTTAGCATGCATTTTCTCCGCGATTTTCATATAAAACTGTGATACATATGAACCACAGTTCAGATTTGGCAATTCTAAACCTTGAAAAAAGATCTACGACGTTTATTCTTATTTTATCTAAGAGTACACAATACTTGCCTCTTTCCTATTTTCTGCTCGTTGATCAGTCTTTAAACTGAAACCAGTGACATTCTGAATAACATGTCCCTTGCTTGAACTAATAGTCTGTTTTGGCCTGGATGAAAAGAAGTTAACAAAGATAGAAAAAGAAGTTGAGAGCTTACACAGGAGTTCAATAATTTCTATAATGAAACTTGTATACTGTTACGAACCTGTTTATAGTCGGAGGTACTCCAGGAAGAGGGTTCTTTGATGATGGAATCCGAGCTTTGATTGTTTTTTCAGATCTTTGATCTTTTACTATACTGAAAAACAGAAATCACGTGTAAGGAGAATACTTAGCAACATGTGGAAGGCCTATAGAACTTACACAACATAAATAAGTACCTTTTCCTCAGTTGGAGCTCTTTTTCCTTTGAAGTCGGAGCGTCCTAATTAAGAAAAATGTTCATTAACTTGATTGAATGGTAGTAACGTAATAATGTAAAATACACATGTGCAAGGAAACTTATTATTTCATGCAACAATACCACAAATGACAGAATGATATGGGTTGTAATATTTCAACCATTATTTTTGATAAATCCATCAAACTTGTGCATTAAGAGCTTGTACTGTACACATAATCAATGCACAGTTTTTGTGGATTTATCAAAAAGCATGGTGGATATATCACTGCCCTAATTTTTATATTGTAAATACCAGATATAACTGATGACAGGTTAAAGTAAAGTACAAGTTAGCACATATGTTTCTAAGAGTACAGAAGTTTCTAATCAGGAAAATATTGTGTAACTGCAAATCAATAACAAAGGTAATATAGTTGTAATATGTCAAAATAGTTGACATTCACCTCTGCGTTTGAAGTTTTTATCCCCGTACAAGTGAACGGAATAGCAGGTCGGGGTAACTTCTTTTCTGTTTTCTTTACATGTAAACTTTTTGTTTCATTTGTTCTAGGCTTCATTGATCCTTTAGATGCTTCATTAGAAACAAGTTTTTGGGACCGACCAATATTGGGTTGAGTCTTCATTGTTGCCCTAGTAACTTTCTTTTCTGAAGCTGACTTTACCTAAAACCAGTAGCAGTCGAACATTTTTAGCACAGACTGATATAGAAAAAGAACATACAATCAAATTCTAGAATTCATTTTCTGTTCAGCAGAGCTTATATGAATTGCATCCATTAAAAACAATTCGTATATAGAGAAACTAGTTCAGGTCATATGGGTAATTTTTATAGAGGTCAGGTCTGGTTGGGTTCACATGAAACACTTTCCGTCCAACTATTTTATATAAATAATTGGTGTGTCAATAATGATTACGAAAATAATCTTATTACACTAAAAAGAATATAATTTCTTGAGAAAAATGATTTTAGGAGGTTTAGTGCATTTAATATACACTTTGGACAACTTATAACCTGTTTAAACCCGTGTTGTTTGACTCGTTCGAGATAAAACATTACCCGAATCAACCCATTCATACAGAAATTTATCAAAATGCCAACTCTAGTACTTGTTTTATCAATGAGTAGCTACCTTGTGAGGAGTCCGAGAAACAAGTAAACAATGTCAGAAGGATTCACCTTGGGAGAAAACATTGTCCGAGGTCCGGGGCTGGTACCGTTATGGTCCTTCTTAAGTGTTTGACAAGTAGCGGATGAATCATTGGCTTCTGATGTGGCATTCACCTCTACATCATTATGTGTCACCCCAATACTTTGTTCAGTATTTCCCACTAAATTTTCGGTTTCACTTTGATGTATTTCATCAAACTTGACAGGCTCGGGAACGGTGACCGGACAATCGACCATGTGAATAACAGGCTCTTCCTGAGTTGTAACATGGAGAAGTTCAAAATTTTGCCCTTCCCATTCCTGACTTATAATATCTTCAAATTCTTCATCATATCCTGAATTATGGGGGATCTCATCAAACCATGCAGCATGCCTGCTACCGTCACCATTCACAGCATTTAAAGCTTCGACAACCCCTTTTTCATGCTGTTGAATTTCGGTTTTCATATTACATTCAGAAAGATGAAAACTGCAAGGACTTTCATTACCATTGCCAGATCCTTCAAAATCATGAAGATCACTGTTGCTACTTGTAGGGCACTCTCCCCCATCTTGGCATTCGGAAGACTGTTGCCTCAAAAGAGCTTTCCGTCTAAACTCAGCCTCAAAATAAGCCTTCTTCTGTGTAACTGAACCAGGTTTGGAGTATTTCTCAACTTCTTCAAGATATCTATTATGTGAAAAAATCGATCTTCGTTCCCAAGATAATGATTCGGATTCAAATCTTCCAAATGAGATTGAACCAGAGTGCAAGAGGTCAGCCTGTCCAATCGAAGAAAGCCAATATTAAAATCATGACGTGTACTGATGAATGAAAACTTGCACAAAACGGAGAGATTAGAGCGTTATGTTAAACACGTATATGTTTTGTACACAGATAATCAACAAACAAATTTTTAGCCGTTATGCAGTTTCTCATAAGCCAGGCTACTTTTCGTCAATTATGGTTACTGACTACAACAATGCCTCATTCTAATCACAAGTTCATCTACGATGATCAGATGATTTATGGTGATTGATATAATGAATGATATACGAACTAAACTCCTAAAGATTTAACAAACCTTCAATAGTTGAGACAACATTAATCTGTTGTGGTGACAGCCTGACAGATACTATCCTTTTAGTACCCAACACTCAGGTCCTGAGATCACAAGTTACTATATGCTTTTATCATATAGATAGCTTATGGTAAATTAAAGTAATACTTTGAACATAAAAGTTCCATTTTTAGTGGAATTCAACTAACATTAGAAAATTGCTAGTAAAGAAACCATACAATCAAATTTGTTCCAAAAATACGCCTTTTTATCTCCTGGCATCCATCAGTTAAATTCACACTTCAAAAAGTAGAGATCTCATCACAAAGACAAACGTTGGTACTTTATAAGAAAAATGATGGTGTAATCATTAGACTAAACAACTTTATGAATAAAATGATGGTGTGATCATTAGACTAAACAACATCAAACCTTGAATATTTAACAATCACAAATTAGAAAAATAAAAATAGAAAGTAAATTTAATCAACCAAAATATTATCACAAAATTAATCAAAACAAAGACAGTAAATGTGCATTTTACAGTTATTTAATGTGGTAAACCATGGCAGTTAATCAAGTAATCAGAATCCGAAAACCGTAAACAATTTTCTGAATCAGATCCAAATCAGATCTAATTAACAATAGAAAAATAACTGTTGAAACGCAATTACCTGAAAATTTAACCGCAACGGTTCTTCGATTTCGCCTGCCATATTTCTATAGCCACTTCAAAGCGTCACACAATCCTCCAACTGATAATAATCAACACAAATTAGTAAGCAAAAAATGCACCATTCAACAAATTAAAAAAATCAACAACTTCGTAACATCATCGACGCACATCGTGTGCGTTTAACTGCGTGAGTATCAACGATATATAACGAGAATTTAGACGATAATAAGCGTTGATTTGTGTAGATTAATTACTTACTTATACAACAATTAAGCGTATCGAATCACTCTGTTTGTGTGTGTTGAGTGAGAGAGAGAAAACGGGGTTTGGTTGAGTGGAGTAAACTGGGGGGAGAACATAATCATGTGTGTGTCTTTTTAAGTGTTTTTATTTTTTTATATTTAATATATAATATATAATATTAATTAATTATTAATATTAATTAATTAAAGTAAAATTAGATTTGACCTTTATGGTCAAATGTAAAATGTGGCCCCTCCTCAATCACTCCGCCTTTTCATCTTCCACAATTAGTCATAAATTACGAATAGACATTCCAGTCATAATCACTACTTTTCCGTTCCAAAAGTTTTACCAACCGAGTCAATTAATTTTAGCTCTATATAAACCAAAAGGAGCCGTAATTCGTATTCGTGACACGATCAAAATTCAAATCAGTCACGACTATGGATCGTGAACGATAGAAAAATGCAGAGTTTCACGACGAATCGCGACTATAAATTGAGATCTACAATTTAATTTAATTTCTAATTATTTATAAAATAATTAATTTTAATTAAATTAAATTACATAAAAGTAACACAATAATTTAAAATAACATTTCATTAATAAAAATAAATTACAATAAATAATAACTAAAACATCAATAATTTAAAGTCCTAAAGTTGGCCGGAAAAGTTCAAAAGTTCTCGGCGATCGTGTCGAAATTGGTCGTGCTCGTCTTTATCACACGTAGTTGTTTTATTCTTGCTTCACGTGCCGCGATTCTTTCCCTAAATCCGCGACAAACCAAGTTAGCCAGGTCAGCGAGAAACTTTTCCTCAAGCGAACTTATTGTGAATTTGTTATCTTCTTGAATCATGTTGTGCAATATCATACAAGTATACATTGTTCTCGTAATATTGTTCACGTTCATCACTCTGGCCGGACTCTTTATTATTCCCCACCTACCTTGAAACAGTCTGAAGGTCCGCTCCACATCCTTTCAGTCACTTTCTTGGAATCTTTTGAACTTGTGTCGTTTCTGGTCAGTAGGACACGAATACACTTTCATGAGTGTAACTCAATCTGTATAAATACAGTCCACGAGATAATACCCTTTTGTGTAATGATTCTCATTCACATTGTTTGACTTCGTCAAACAATGGAGAATTTTTTTAAGACATGATGTCGTTGTTTGAACCTGTCATACCATAATATGCATGCCATATCCACATATCGTATGAAGTCACTGCTTCAAGCATGATTGTCGGGTGTCCGTGATCACTTCTTGTGTACTGCCATTTCCATGTCACCGGGCAATTCTTCCATGGCCAATGCATACAAACATATTTCTCTTAATGAAACTTGTATAGCCGTTGAATATCAGTAGTCATCGACTTTCTCAAGTACTACGACGAATACAAATTGAATATACACTTACGCAGCAAACGAAAAAAACAAAAAAAAAAGTGGGGCCCACATGCTTTCCGTCCTCCTTCGTCACAACCACCACCACGACCGGCGAGCTCAGAGCCCACTTCGGTCGTTGCCTCTCCACGCATCTGAGAACGCATCCATTCCGAATGGTCTTATATGTAAATGTAAATGTTAGTTTTAACTTCCAAAATGTTACTTATATTTTTTAGAATGATGATATGTAGGGTTGTCTCGGAGTTTTATGAGGCCCCGACCAAAACTGATTAAGTGCCGAAAAGGGACTCTAGATCTATCTATAAGATGTTTTTTTTATTCTTTTTGTTGAAGCTTAATTAACTTTAAAACAACTAGAACATATTCTTTTTCTCATGCAATTAACAATCATATGTTGGAAAATATTTGTTTTGAATGAAATTGATGGTGGAAAGTTGTAAAGGTTATCACTAAATGTGACATTTCAAGTTAGCATTAAGTCATAACTTTTCGTCTTGCAAAACTTACAAACACTAATAGTGTTTAATTGACATTGAATTTACCACTTTGTTTTCCCCTCTTTGTCTATATATGTGATGGAGTTAGTTTTCTAAGTTAATAGAGAAGATTGATGAAAATCTTAGCTCCATAGAAATATACACACACTAAGTTCACACATTAGTTTTTGTAAGATTAAGAGTTTGTTCTTATTAGATATGGAACTGACGATTTTGGTCAAGTAAGGAACAAACATGTATTTTAGCTTACAAACAACAACTATGGCAATATTTTCAGGCATATAGTTCAAGTCCGGCAGTACTACTGCTTCGGCCGTTGTACCCTGGAAAACAGACGACGTGTAGACGGCGAATCTGTTTTAAGGGAACCGTGTCTAACACGAGCCTCGGCTCATCATTTGTTGATGAATATCCTTTCCGTTTCCTACTCATTCTTATTAATTTTATTTTATTTCAATGTAGTAATTACATTGAAATTGCTTTTGTATTATACGGTTTATAATTTTGTACCGTATTACAATTTGTTATAATAATGAAACTTTATTCGGGTATGAAATATTGTTTCCTACAATTACTTTATTCGGGTATGAAATATTATTTCCTACATCATATTATATGTATATTTACACACACACACACATATACACAAACACACATTTTTGAGGCACTTTGAAATCGGACGTTCTGGACAGTCGACCAATTCGCCCACCCTCAAAGATGATCCTGATGATATGTAACGTTTTTAATCACTTTACAAAGTAGCAAGTGTTCTTTCTAGTGAAACAATTTTAGTCCAAAAATTAACCATATGATCATAACGTTCACTAAATTATATGGGTAGTGATAGATCAGTCACATTTTTTGATAAATCCATCAAAATTATGCCTTGCGTATGTGTGCATTACAAGTTCTTGATGTACACTTTTGTGTATTAATAAAATATATATTTTTTAACGACGAAATTTCATTAAAAACTAGCAAGAAGCTAGAACAAAACTACATGGGAGAACGGATTAAAGAACTTGGGTCACACGACCAAACAACCCACTTAAGAGATACATTTTTACATCTAGAATTGATCCAAGAAAGTGAGAGAAGCTTCACATCATCATCGAGAGTATCACGTCTTGGGTTTTTCATGTTGAACACCATGTCGTTCCGATATCAGCAAATGGTCCAAAGGGTGGTATGGACTACCACTTCGAAGTACTTTCGACAAGTTGGAGACATTTGAAAGGAATCCGCGATGTCACGAACCTCTAAAAGGCTTGACATGGACGGATATGGAAGCCTCCACCAATGAAAAATGTCAATTCACAAATTATTTGCCACACCACACTCAAGTAATAAGTGTTCTTCGGTTTCGACATCTTCATCACAAGAGGAACATCTAATGGAGTGCAAGTCAATACCACGGTTGTCCAAGTTAATTCTAGTCTAGAGCCTATCATTGATCAATCGACATGAGAAGATATTATACTTAATTGGAATAGCCTTCACCCATTTATAATTTAATAATTCCATGGATGTGGTGTCATGGCGTAATCCAAGAGATTCATCAATGATATGGTCAGACGTACCTTTAACCGTAAAGCCCATGCATACGTCAATTTTAGAGATCCATTTATCATTCCCATCCATGAAGCCAATGTTGGAAATGATTTCATTGATTTCCTCAAGTAGGTCAACTTCAAGACCGGCCCTAGGAGGTCTACGCCATGTCCACCATAAAGACACAAAACTATTCTCCAATTTGCACTTCTCTTTAACCGTAGCCTCTTTCTTTGTATCTAGTTGGAATAATCTTGGATACTCTATTTTGAGAGGAGAATTATCAACCCACGTATCATTCCAAAAGCTAGTGTCTTCTCCATTGTAAGTCATTTTTCTTAAATAATGAAGAAAGAACAACGTTGACTTTTGATAAATCTTTATTCAAGAGAAGGGTATGCCTCCATGTACCCGAGTGATAAATACTAGATGCCAAATGATCTTCACCACCATCCTTCCCATGAATAGATTTAATGACCAAACCCTGGGTTCAACTCTAAATCTCCACCACCATTTTACAAGTAAAGATTGATTGCTTCTTTTTAAAGTACCAATACTTAGGCCACCATATTTTTTTAATCTTGTTACCTATTCCCAAACAACCCAAGTAATTTTTCTATCTTTTATAGAACCACCCCAAAAGAATTATTTTTTAAAGACTTCCAATCTTTTTTAAGACATTAAGATGAGCTTTAAATAACACAGTAGTAAGTTCCAAGACTTTCAAGCACCGATTTTAGAAGAGTAAGTCGACCACCAAATGAGAGTTTTAGATTTTCAAGATGACAATTTCTTTTCAAATTTCTCAAAAATTGGGGTCCAATTTGAGCATTTTGAAATATTGGTGCCAATGGGTCAACCAAGGTAAGTGGTGGGCAAATTTGAAGATTGACAACCATGAATAGAAGCAAAATTACTAACCTCCATATGAGACACTCTAATTCCAAATAGTTTGCTTTTTGCAAAGTTGATTTTTAATCCGAATGTGAAAGCATGAAAGGATTCTAAATAGATTTCTCACATTATCAAGTGACCATTTATCCATGAGAAGTGCATCATCTGCAAATTATAGGTGAGATATTGAAATGTTGTCTTTCCCGACATTTATATCATGAAAGATATCTTTGGCCTTGTTATCTTGAATAATAACATTTAAACCTTCCATTGCCAATATAACTAGAAAAGGAGACAAATGATCGCCTTGTCTAAGACCTTTTTGGAATTCAAATTCAAGAGTATGGAGCCGTTGATCAAAACCGACCCGTGAGCATTGTTAAGGCATCCATTAATCCATTTCCTCCATTTCGGACTAAAATCCATTTGAGCCATAAGCGAGTCTAAGAACGACCAATTGATAGTGTCAAATGCTTTTTCGAAGTCTACTTTGAAGAACATAATCTTTTTCTTTTTGCGTTTTCCCCACGAGATAATTTCATCAATGATCAAAGACCCATTAATCATTTGTCTATTCTTAATGTAAGTCGTTTGAACTTCATTAACAACCGAAACAATCTCTTTGGAGAGCCTCATTGCAAGCAATTTAGCAACAATTTGTATTGACACCCAATAAGACATATGGGTCTAAAGTCACTAATGACTTGAGGATCATTATCCTTCTAATGAGAGAGATGAAAGAAGAGTTGCACCCTTTAGGGAAATGCCTGCTTGATTCAAAGTTTAAAGCATAATGTAGGATGTCGTTGGCAACTATATCCCAATGATGCTTGATGAATTTAAAAGTAAATCCATCCGGGCCGGGTGATTTAGAACCTCCACAACTCAAAACCGCTTCTTTAATCTCCTCAAGAGAGAAAGGTTGATAAAGAAGCAAGACATCTTCACAAGAAAAGTCTCTTGAAAAGATTGTTGGAAAAAGAAGGCCGATTGGAATTAGATTCTTTAAATTTGTTCATAAAGAACCCGAAGATGTGATCTTTGATTAGGTGAGGATAAGTTTCCCATGTGCCATTAATCAAGATCTTGTTAATCCTTGACCTCATAAGATTACTTTTTACAATACCATGGAAAAACTTTGAATTTTCATCACCTTGAGAAATCCATTTAACTTTGGCGTTTTGCTTTAGATCTTTAAGATTATTGATTTTCAAGTCGCGAATCTTTTTCATACAAGCTAAACGACTTTCTTGATCTTGGGAATAAAGCTTCACATTTTCCGCTTTGTTGTGAATCATATCCACTTTGACCCTCAATTCATTAAGGACACAGTTCTATTAAGACAAACGTTCTTTCGCCCTTTTTTTATATCATCTTTCAAACTTTTTAGCTTATTCTTGAAAGCAATTGTCAGGTGCATACCTTCATGAGAAGCATCATCATGCCAAACCGATTGAACAATGGGCTTGAGATCATCATTAGCAAGCCAAGAATTAAAGAAGTTGAAGGGAATAGGTCCAAATTCCATTGATGGGGTTTTGAGAACCAATGGGCAGTGATCGGAATATTTTCTTGGAAGCGCCATTAATTGAGCATTTGACCATTTATCAACCAAGTGATGACAAACTAGGATACAGTCAATTTTGAGCCTTTATTATTCATTCTCGTGAACCTTTTGCAACCCATAGGAAGATCACAAAGACCCGATTGAGAAATGAAATGATTAAACACATTTGTACCATTTTGAGAGAAGGCGGTTCCTAACCTTTCACTATTGGATCTCACCTCATTAAAATCTCCATGTACAATTGAGAAGGAGTTAAAGTTGATAACTTCTCCCAAAGATCTTTCTTCTTATTAGTATCTTGCGGAGCATAAACAATAATCATCATACAATGGATGTTAAGATGAATACAATTGCCCATGATTGCAAGAAACTCATCACCATCAAATTTAGAATGCACGATAAACAACGAGCTATTCCAAATAGCAATGATGTCTCCCGACTTCCCAATAGGATTTTTAACCGTGTAATCAAAAATATTATTCTCCCACATAGATTCAATAAGTCGCCTATTTACTTCATTAGACATCGTCTCTTGAATGCCGATGAATTTAATTTTATTCTCAAAGCATAACCTCCTCACCCAATCTACTTTTAAATCACACCCAACACTCAGAATGTTTACACTGTGTTCTTGAGTTTGTTTGTGGGTAGAAAAGAAAGGAAGAGAAATGATTTGAAATAAAATTGTGTTCTCAAGTTTTTTTTTGAATAGAAAAGAAAAGATGGGGAAGGAAGATGAAAGGAACTTCCAATGAATTTTTCCTTTATCATCTTCATCCCATATATTGGATGATTGGGAAGAACATTTCCTTTCATTTCTTTTCCTTCCAACTCAAGAACACAACATCATGATTTAGCTTCTCTCATTTTCTCTTCCTTTCTTTTCTTCTTTATTCATTTCCCTTCTTTTCCCTCTAACTTTAAACTCGAGAACAGATTGTTAAGGATGCAATATTCATGGAACAATTGTTTTTTCACCGTTCCCATTAATAAGACAAGCAAACTCGTCTTCTCGGCCTTCCAAATTGAATCCTAGAAGAGTACACATTTCCATTGTTTTTCTTATTTCAATATCAATCGAGACAAGAGAACTGTTAACGAAATCTTTTGTTGAGTCTTACAATTTTTCGTTACATCTTATAGAACTGTTAATAAAATATAATGTTGAAAATATCACCACTCAAATTATATGTCGGTTACTCCCTAATAGCTATATAGAGTCTAATAAGACTTATACATACGATTAGTTTTTTGGCTAAGAAATTTAGTAGAATTATGGAAATTGTAACTAAAATTTTATAGGACATGATTTATATTATTTTTATTTTGAGACGGCAATGCTTTGATTAAAATGTTACTTTTTAATATTTATAAAAATCTAAGAAAGACAAGTTTTATATCTGAGTGTGAAGGAAGTGAATATAAAACTAGCTTTTAATCGTGTTTGGGACCAATCATCTATGATTGATAAATTATAGAATCCCAAAAGATGTCTCAATGCAAAAAGAACTTAATCATGCATGATGCTTTTTACATGAATGCATGTATTATATTTTGCCATCAGGTTTCTGTTTTGAAAAGACCGAACTATATAATTGATATAAATGTGACACACCTTTTGACAAATTTCTATTTACGCACAAAAGGCCGTGTTCATAATTGTCGACGCGTGACTCGTATCGTGATTCGTTTTTCTGATTTTGAATGTATCATGACTCAACTCATAAGAGTCATAATATACATCAATTTTATGTATCTTTTAATATACATCAATTTTAATATACATCAATTTTAAAGTAAAAATTCAGCTTATATTTGTGTTTCACCATAGGGTACTTTTCATTGTTTGAACCAACGCCAAACTTGGTTAATATCACAACAATACCTTCTTCCAAAACACATTCAAAAACCGGCCTCAAAACATTCTTCAATGTTGCTTGAATCTTGTCACCCTAAAACATATACGGATTAATTATAAACATTCTTCATCGTTTTTATGATTTTGAATGTATCGTGACTCAACTCATAAGAGTCATATTATACATCAATTTTATATATCTTTTTATATCGTGACAGCAAGATAGTCATGAAATTGTTGAGCAAAATCATCCCATAGTGTACATTTCATTTTCAAACAACTGAAAATGAAACTAATCAATAACATGAATAAAACCAAAGATTTAAAGTACTAATACAATTATATTCTACATACCGGAAATCTTCGAGTTCCAATGACATGCGCTTTCCTTCTTTCCCAGAACCTTTATCATAGACATCTGCAAAAATATAACCAAATATTATTAAATCCTAGCAAACTAATAAATGGTACAAAAAATAGACACTAATTATAAAAAAAAAAACCATCCTTACCAATAGGTAGATCCGGTTCATCCAAATGATCAAGAATCTGGCCGAATGGGAAAAAATCAAAACCATATATTGGACCATCAAAGTTAACACATCTCTTCACATTAGTGCCATGGTAAAAATTCAGCTTATATTTGTGTTTCACCATAGGGTACTTTCCATTGTTTGAACCAACGCCAAACTTGGTTAATATTACAACAATACCTTCTTCCAAAATACATTCAAAAACCGGCCTCAAAACATTCTTCAATGTTGCTTGAATTTTGTCACCCTAAAACATATACGGATTAAATATAAACAAAAAATACTTAGATAAAAAGTAAAAATATAAACACTATTAAATAATAATAATAATAATAATAAAAACTATTGCTTTGTACCCTTTCGTCCATTACAATCATATCAAGTTGATAAGTCGTATTCCACAACCTCGAAATCTTAACTTTGAGCTTCCACGAATCCTTAATGGTATCAAGGTCTTGAATGTAGTTAAATGCATCGTTCTCCATGGCTTGCAGTAAGAGAGAGATGTTTAGATAGTTTGTTTTGTGAACAAAGAGAGTGGTAATTTGTTGAATGAACTCACCCATTAAATTGTGTTAAAGATGACCAGACGAATTCCTCATTTAACACACGTTACCATATGATCACTATTAAATGGCTTGGGGAACTATCAAGAGTAATTATTACATGCATGCAACATCTTGGAACAATCCAATCAAAAGTAATAATATATGAGACTTTCTAAAAAAATAATCAGCTTTTATTTTTTTAAGAAAAACCTACCTTATTATGACATCATGCTGACATAGAACAATTAATCTTGTGTTGACACATAAGCATCAACACCTACCTTAGAAGTGGACACATCAGCTTCATGACATCAGCTGAAGTGTCCACTAATAGATAGTATAGATACGGTAGTACGTAACTTACAATTAAACTACGAATGCATGATAAATAGTCATTACTCAGTAGTCATCCAACATCTTCAACCTACTACTAATCTCTCTCAAGAAAATTTACCATTTTCTCATTTATCACTATTGAGTTCAAAGCATATCACTTTAAGATTTAGAGAGCTTTAATAGAAAACGTATGAACATAAAGATCTACTTTTATGTGTGAAGAAGATGAACATGCTACAGTCATGAACATGTGAAAATGAAGCTGAACTTTAAAGATTTGCTTACTTTTGCAGACTCGTACGAGTTGTGTTTAATTTCATAAACTACTCCCGAAATATTAATTATTAAATTATATTAAATTTATCAATGAACTTGAGCTAAGATATATATATTTGAAAATTTTGATCGTAAAATATGTAATATCATCCTCGATGTTATGTTCGTTTCAGTGAACAAATAAAACTGGATAGTGATTAAAAAGTGATATAGTTATGTCTAAAGTTTTCATTGGTGCAAAAGATAAAATAATTGTTAAAAATTAATAGTAAAATAAATAAGTTGCATACACTTGTCATGTGTTATATGGATTCTATACATTTTCATTTGTACTTATTTATGTTGTGATATATGTCACAAATGAATAGTATTTACATTGTTATATTATATTGTGAATAGACCTTAAATGTAAACTTGTAACATACATATCTTAAAAAAGTGTTTTGTACATCCTCTACCTTAGACAACTTCCAACGGTTCTTTCATTACCTCTTGCGTCAGTTGTGTTAGCTCAGTGCATCAGCACTCCCAAAACTGACACACAACTGATACACCCTTGCCAACAATCCTTTCGTCAATTGAATTTCTAAGACCCACACATTATTTATTTATTTTTAAAACACAAATTTAATTAAAACTATTTCATTAAAATTAAAAAAATATTACATTAATTAAAATAAAACATTACAATAATTAAATAAAATATTATAGTAACAAAAAAAATATACATTTATTGAAAACAAATACGATAAAATCAACTAAGCACGGTTTTGATGACGGAAACCACATGAGAGGTGTCAAATGTGTTCGATTAGAGCAGTGGGAAGTTGATGAGGAACCCTCGCGTCGCGAAATTCCTTATCCATACACATTTGTATTTCAACCTTGTCATCTCACGAACGTCTTGGTTTATTTCTTGAATCTGACGGCTATATTATCGTTTGATTTTTTTTTAAATTTTTATTAAAATATGCAACGGAGAGTTTTTTTTTGAAAAAACACTGAATATTCTCGTGGGCCCTACTTTTGCGGCTCCCTTTTGTCACTTAACTGACACCGACCCACCGACAAAGACAACCGACGAAGCTGTGCTGACAGTATCGGTTGGCCGACGCTCGTCGGTGTTTGTCGCACCCCCAAGACACGTGGCAGCGGAAGTAGGGTGTTGCGTTGGGGGGTGCGACAGATTGGTATCAGAGCCAAGCTTATAGCGAACTAGGTTGCATTAGTGGACCTAGACTATAACCGTTAAGTTAGTATTCCTCATTAGGTATAACTAGTTCAGGAATTTCATCATTCAACTCTAATTTAACATAGCCTGATCAACTATGTACAATTAAAGGAGAATCGATCCAAGATCGGAAATAGTTATATTAAATGGGAATACAGTAGAACACATGGACCGAGGATAGATTATGACAAAACCCTTATATGTGCTATTTGTACTAGGTTTTTATATGTATATATATATATATATATAGACCTCACATACTAAAACTCTTGCTACAGAAATGGCAGATTTTCCTACAACAACTTCAACCGACATAGGAAACGATACTCAAGCCTCGCCTAATCGCACCTCTTCGAATGCCCGCGTCATACGCACCATTAGGAGGGAAACTGACTCTCCTCGGACTAGCCCGTATCCAGGCACTACTACCGCTAATAATACCACTAGCAGAGCCCGCCGTCGGGCAAGTGTTCGCCGTTGGAATTGGCTACCCACTACTCTAGATTCCTGGAGATCCGAAGAGGGAATTCAGGTTACTGCTGAACCCATGGATATCTCCCCATACACGCAAGAATCCACTCACTACACTGTCCCAGTGTTAGCCGCCAGACTCCACCGCCATGAGAGGAGGCTGGACACTATGGACGTGGAACAAGACGAAATGCGGGACAAGCTAACTCTAATCTGCCAAAACCAAGAAGATATTTCGGAGGTCGTGAACCTCACCAATGACTTGTCCACAGACACTAGAGACGAACTCTTAGAATTAAGGGTAAGGATGCAACTTAATGAGCAACGCATGCAAGCAGTCGAGGAACTCCCCTGCCGAACCGAACAACCCGAAATCCGTTCCAACTGGATGCACTTGACTCAAGATCGAGTTGCACAAATCTCTCAGGACCAGGAGGACATTACTGAAACTATGGGTGTGGTGCATAACCAAGTCATAGGGAACCGGAATGAAATCTCCGTCCTACAATCCAGACTAGAACAATGTGAAACACGTCTGCAAGAAACAGAGGATTACTCACGCTCGTTGGAGCAACGCTTGGCAACGGCTGAAGAGACTCTCCGAATGGTCGGCAGACTCACGGAGACCATGGAACGAGTCGTCACACTACTCCCTCCGCAAAATCCAAGCCAGCCTTAAATTATTATACTATTTTTGCTGGTAAAGATTGGTACAATTAACACTGTTAATGTAGCAAGTTACTACTGTTAGTTAACTTTAGTACTGCTTTCGCAAGTTACTACTGTTAGTTGATTTTAGTACTGCTTTGGCAAGTTACCACTGTTAGTTAACTTTAGTACTGCTTTCGCAAGTTACTACTGTTAGTTGATTTTAGTACTGCTTTGGCAAGTTACTACTGTTAGTTAACTTTAGTACTGCTTTCGCAAGTTACCACTGTTAGTTAATTTTAGTACTGCTTTCACAAGTTAGTACTGTTAGCTATATCAATCTGTTACCACTGCTGGCAAAATTTTCTTTTAGTACTGCTTTCACAAGTTAGTACTGTTAGCTATATAAATCTGTTACCACTGCCGGCACAACCTTCTTTTTATTTTTATTTTTTATTTTTATTTTTATTTTTTTTAATAAAAATAAATAAACAACAATATCTTTGCATTTAATGCTAATACCATTTTTATGGTAATAATCATTAAAAGTTTTGGCGCTTGTTGTCTATTTATCTGCTCAATACAAAAAGTGCACGTGCTTCAGCATTACTGTTGCAGAGAAAGGGATAAACCGTCAAGTGGGTCCCATTTAACGAAAATTTAATTTCTTCAAATACCCACTTCTGTTTTCCTCTTTCTTCTTCACATATACTTGCACATCCAAAATTACACAGAGTTTGTAAGCCCTAACCTAAATCTCTCAACCATTTTCGAAATCAATCTCAAAAATTCCTCATTTAAAATGGCTAATCAATGGGCTTACACGGCACCTGCCAACATCGCTGCGGCTAAACCCTTCAAACAGGGTAAACAGGTAAAACTCTGTATAAATAACCAAGTTGCTACCCTTTCCATTCCTGACTCTAAAAAGAATAAAGGGTTTGAGGAACTAACTGCTTTTATGTCTGCTCATCTATTAAGGGGAGCATTCTTTAACACAGTTCCTCAAATATATCCACATTTTTTAATGGAATGGTGGTATACTTGCTCCTCAAATAGTACCAATACTGCAATTACTGGTACTATTGATCATGGTAAACGGGCAGTTACCATTGATCAGGAGCTAATTAGGAATGTCTTAGACTTGCCTTTGGGAAATAATTTTGAACCCATTCCAACCAAAGAAGCAGCAAGGGCTTCTCTTACTTTGGTTGGATATACCAAAGAAAAGGGCACCATCTTGATGTCAGGATTCACCCCCAGATGGAAATTTTTAATCTCTGGCATCATTAGAAGTCTAGGAGGAAAATCTGGTAGCACAGGGGAGTTAAATGAGTTTGAAACTCAACTGTTGAGCTCATTCATCACAGGTTTAAACATCAACTTTGCAGAGTTGTATTTTAAAGAACTTTTAAAACTAGTGAATAAGTCACAGAGAATTTTTAATGTACCTTTTATAAGGTTACTCTCCCTGTGCATCCAATCCAGATTAACTGGGTCTGTGTATATGTCTTTTAATAACAAAACTGCAGATATACCCGTACCTGTGCTCACATATAAAGTGTTCAACCATCCGGTTCCACTTTCCGGAGCACCTATCACTGCTGCTATGCAGCAATGGATTGATCACCCATATGTTGCTTCTGCATCTATGGAGGGTGATAGTTCAGGTGATAGTGAGGGTACTGAGACCCAGGCTGTTGAAGATCGTGTGGCTGAAGCAGAGCACACAGACACCAAGGATACAGACTCAACTCAGTATGTGCAATTGGAGTCAGACTCAAACATTCCTGAGTCTGTTCCATCTTCAATAGAAGATGCAGGTAGTACTTCTTCTTCATCTGAGGACATGGATATAGATCAACCTTCTTATCCTAGCCCATCCTCACCCACAAAAGAGAGTCACAAACAAACCAACCCAGATGAGTCACCACTCACTCTGGAGGAATCACCAGACTCAACCCCAAAAAGTATAGCACAAGTGGAATCATCATCCATGGAATTGGATGTCAATAGAACACCTTCCAGTGCTGTAGTCCATTTCACTGCAGCTCTGCTAGAGTCTGTGGTGCCAATGACTAACCAACTGACCCAACCTACACCTAGTTTAGTCAGCTTGGATACCCACATTACTGCTACTACACTGACCCCTGTGGTATGCATTGAAGAAGATGCTCCAATCCTGAGCACTACCACCCCCCTCTTTACCCCACTCACAATGGCTGAGCCCATAATGACCACTAGTCCTGTACTAGTTCACCTTCCAGTGAGTCCTTTCTTACACCCCTCTGCACAGATCGCCAATACCCCAGTCATGTCACAGACTGAGGTACAGATCTCATCTTCTTTGCCTGATGAACTACTATCTTATCACCAAATGGTTAGTGAAGGCATACCAACTTCCACATCAGTTGCCAGTGATACTGTTCCTTTACACCAGGGATTGTTTGAGGCAACAGGTGCTACACAATCAATTCCCAGTGATATCTTATCCTATCACCGGATTAGATCTGAGGGAACAACTACACCACTCAATGCCTATGATCGCTTTTCCATGCACAGAACACAGAGTGAGGCAAAGAGTGCAACCCCAAAAGATTCCAGTGATCTTGCTCAGTCTCAACATGAGTCAAGTGAGGAACACATACCATCACCCAATTCTAACCCTTCCAACCAGACCCAGTCTGTGCCTTCTAGTACACTTAATGATGTGCTTTCTCCCATCAACAAGTTGTCTGAATGGGTACAGACTGAGTTCACTAATAATAAGAAAGAGCTAGAGAAGATGAAGCATCTAGTCTCTACTATGGTGGATAAAGTGGATATGCTGGAGGAAAAGGTATCCAATAGGTTAGATGAAATGCAGACCACCCTCTCAAACTTAGTAGATGATGTCAAAAAGGGAGAGAAGATGAAGTATGGGTCTGCAGAAGCTAAAACCTCAAAAGATAAAAATTTAAATAATAAATCCTTAGATTTAGGGGGAGATAGCAGTGAGGGAGGTGATGGAGATGATGGACCCGAAGGTGCTAGGGTGAAGTCTCAGACTGAAGCTCAGTCTGTGCCACAGACTGAAAATATGAGTGCACAGACTGAAGGGGAGCAAGAAGGATTGCAGGCAGGTGAACATACTGAGATGGTTGCACAGACTCAGGGGGAGTCATCCATTGTCTTACACATAGACCCAATTGCAACTATCTCAGCCCAAGGTCAGATGGAGTTGAAGAGACCAAGGGAAGAAGATGAAGATGTTCAACCACTGTAGATCAAAAGAGCCAGAAAGACAAAAAGAATGGCCAGGAGGATTCCTGAAAGGGATATCTTTGATTACCAACCAAAGATGAAGGGGATCAAGACCTGGGATCAGTTTGTGAAGCTGGCTGAACAACAGGACACTGATGGTGAAGATGATGATGCCATTAATCCTGATTGTAGTTCTGAGTCTGAGGTATTTAGAAGATCAGATGATGATGAAGATGATGCTACTTTTGGAGGTGTAGATGAAGGTGCCTCAAAAGTCAAGACTGGAGAGTCTAAGTCTGTGCCTTCTGAACCTGCACAGACTGAGACACAGCATCAATCACAGACTCAGAGCTCAGAGCAACCAACAGCAAGCACTGATGCTCTAATTATCAGTGCTGAAGCCATCCAAGCTGAAGCTAATCCTGCTAGATTAACCACAACAACCAGAATACTGTCTCCAAGTAGAAGTGAACTTGAAGATAGAATGCAATGGAGAAGTGCTCACCTGATTAGCACTTATCCTGGGTCAAGCTCTACCATGGAAGAAGTTATGGATAAGGGTAAGGGCAAGGAGATTGCCCTATCCAAGCAGGAAAGGTTAAGCAAGATCAAGAAGATGGTGGATGATCATGCTGCTGGCACAAGAAATCCTGAACTGACAAATCTACAGGATGAACTCTTGCAACAAGAAACTACTGCTCAAGGTATGTCTTTAACTGAGTACTTAAATGTACTAACTGAAGAAGAGCAGAAGCTGAAGGAAGCAAGATTTGTTGACATGCTCTCCAAAGAATTAGAAGATGAAAGTTGTTCACAGACTCAAACCAGAAGGAGTCAAGTTGAGCAACAAATCAAGGAAGATGAAGAGCTGTCAACAAGGTTACAGAAGATAGAGAGCCTGAAACCAAAGCTTCAAGCCACTTTCCAAAAGTCAAAGCTCAAGCAGAAGATTAGAGAATGTCATCTGAACAAGATTGGACAGAAATTGAAGCTGGAGCTGACTTTAACCAAGAGCAAGAAGATGGTATGGGTGGATGAACTGTACACTCTAGGGCTTAAGGAATGGCAATCCATTGCCAATCTTTTGAAGAGTGCAGCTGACAAGGAATTGAAGAAAGAAGTTCTGGATGAGCTATCTTACCTGATTGAGCTAGTTCTCAGTCTGGGGCTCATCTCAGAAGAAAAATACAAGTTGTTTTGCATAGCAAACAACTTTGTAATCAAGAAGAAGTCAGCTGGGTTATCCACAGAGAATGAGCAGAGAAGGGAGCATCCTCTACCCAAAGGTATCATTTTCATTGATAGATCATATGTACAGACTGACAGCATTGAAGGTCTGTGCTATAGAGATATCAATGGGATAGAGTGCTTCCAGGATCAGAATAGGTTATATGGAGAATCTCTGCTGCAATGCATTGCCCTGCTGAAGGAATGCAAACATTCTCAAGCCAGACCATTCAGAAGAAGACTGATTAGCTGGTTATTCAACAACCTTTCCCAAATCAGGATGATGATTGGACTTGAAGATATCTGCAAGAAGATCATCCTAGAGTATCAAGAATTTGAAGACAAATCTGATAAGGAAATGGAAGAACTGTTGAAGAGGAAAGTGGAAAAGATGAAAGAGATCAAGGCTCAGAGAAAGAAGTGAAGATTGTTAAATTCTTGATTTACAATTTCATGTAATAATTGTAATATTCCTGTAAACTGACTATGACTTTGACTTTATGTATATAAGTCTAAATTCATAAGTTATGCTTTACTTTAGTATTTATTATTTCTCTATTATCTTTTGTAAATAGATTTTGACATCATCAGATAGGGGGAGATTGTTGGGAAAAACAATGATCAAACCTACATTATAAATCTGAGGAGTCAAAATCTAACTTAGTTGTATTCAGGAAACTTAGTGAAATTCCCGAGTCTGTGTTTCTGAGTCTGTGCTACACAGACTGAAGAATGGTTTCTGAGTCTGTGCTGCACAGACTGAAGAATCTCACAGACTGAAAGCCATGCTCTTCCTGAAGACTTATGAATTCATCATCTGAAGAATGAAGATTGAATACAGAAGGCTTCACAGACTGAAGTTCAAAGACTGAAGATCACAAACTGAAGAGCACAGATTGAAGAATGAAAGTACAAATGTACAGAAGATATTCTTCTTTCCTTAGGCTAGATACAACTGATAAGATGTTTGAGAAAGGTCAAACATCAAACAAAGGTTTTCTTCTCAGCAAAGAAACCTTTTACCTTTTGCTTTTTCTGTTTCCAAGAAAAGCAAAAAGGGAGGCGTGCAAAGTTGCCCAAGATGCATCTGTTATCCCTTGGACAATTATGTAAGCTGGATAATATAGAGTTACATCCAACTCTATAAATAGTGTTGGGAAAAACAATGATCAAACCTAAGTTATAAATCTGAAGAGTCAAAATCTATCTCAGTTGTATTCAGGAAAAACTTAGTGAATTCCTGAGTCTGTGTTTCTGAGTCTGTGCTACACAGACTGAAGAATTGTTTCTGAGTCTGTGATGCACAGACTGAAGCATCTCACAGACTGAAAGCCTTGCTCTTCCTGAAGACTTATGAATTCATCATCTGAAGAATGAAGATTGAAGACAAAAGACTTCACAGACTGAAGATCACAGACTGATCATCCCAGATTGAAGATCACAGACTGAGAGCACAGACTGAAGAGCACTGTTGATACATGTTTTGTATGTCTGTCAGTTGGTCTAGGTCAAAGTCGATTGTAATATTTTGATTGTGATATAAATGTTATTTGTTTTGGAAATCAAAATTAATGTCACTGTTTAGGCGACACAGAGCTTGTGTCGCAATAGCGACACAAGGCTTGTGTCGCATATGTCGGCCTGGCGACACAGGGCTTGTGTCGCAGGTCAGTTAGGTTTTGGCTATAAATAGATCATTACGGGTTCAGTTTTAGGGTTGACGAACCTAGAGTGTTTTCAAGCGATCTGTGAGGAATCTTGTGTAATTGGTTGATTTGTTATTCGAGATATATATAAAAGCTAATCGACTACTTTCGTGTGATTGTTAACGTGCATTGTACAATTGATTGTGTTCCGCGCTTTCAATTGTTGAATTGATTTGATTTAGATCCAGTAACAAGGGTCCAACAAGTGGTATCAGAGCCAAAATCGTTTGATTTTGTGGTATTGAATCGATTTTGTGCGTTTTTCGGGTTAAATCACACACTTTTTAGCAATTACTATTGATTAGAGGTGGTAAAAGCTTGAAATCTGGTTTTTCTGAAAGATCATTGAAGGCTCGTCCGGTTGCAGGTCGTTAATTTTCGTGGGGTTTACGAAAATTTTCGAATTTTGGGGTTTAAGTGCGGCTGACTTCGCAGCATAGCGACACAACCTCTGTGTCGCCATTAGGGTTTTAGCGACATAAGCTTTTTCTGCGACACAAACACTCTGTGTCGTATTAGAGTTATTTGCGACATTACCATTGCGACATTGAGTGCGACATTAACCTGAGACATTGGACAGCGACATTAGATTGCGACATAACCTTTGTGTCGCATTTGGACTCATTTATTCACTATTTGCGACACAATCTTTGTGTCGCCTGTTGCTTTCTTGCGACACAACCCTTGTGTCGCCATTTGTGTCTGCTTGCGACATTACCTTTGTGTCGCTGTTTTAATTTTTGAATAACAATTTTTGTTTTATAAGTGTGCAGGAAATATAATGTCTCTTCAAAGCTTTACCCAGCTATTAAAACACAGTAATGAAGTTGGAAGCACAAACAAACCTCCATTATTTACCGCAAATACTGATTATGTGGAATGGAGGCAACGTTTTGAAGCCTTCATTTCATACAATGACCCAGACATGTTGATTCCTTTACTTGAACGTTATGAACATCCACCATCTGATGGACAATTTAATTCTATTAATCCTCCGCCAAAACCTATTAGATCTCTGTCTCCTGATGAGAAAAAGGCTTGGGATTTGGAAAGAAAAGTACATTCAGCCATCACAATGAGCATGTCTGCTGATGTTTTAAAAATGTTTAAACATTACACAATTGCTTATGATTTATGGAAGGCTATTGAACAAAGGTGTGGGGGTAATGAAAGATATAAAAAGAGTAAACTTGCACTTATTAAGAAGCAATATGAACTGTTTGATATCTTACCAAATGAGTCCATAAATGCACTGTTTATTCGCTACTCACATCTGGTTAGTGAACTTAATGAGGGAGGGGTATCTTTAACTACTGAGGATGTCAACAAGAAACTCTTAGGCGCTTTGCCTAAGAAATGGAATCATCGTGTTATGATGATGGAGGAAGATGAACGTGTGATGAATCTTTCATTAGATGATCTTGTTGGAAGACTACAAGCTTATGCACTAGATATGTAGAGAAAGGAAACTAAGTCTAGTACACAGGTTCAAGATCCCAGCTTATATGGTAGTTCGTCTCCTACTACTGGCGTAGCTTTATTATCTGGCAGCTCTAGTGGATCTTCTGCTTCCTCTACTAAACCAACTATTTCTTCAGTTGGAAGAGTACCTTATTCTTCAAACACTCTAGTCTCACCTGATACTGAAGAGAATGCTGCTGTATTTCAAGCCTTTCTCAGTGCTTATGATAGTTTTCTTTCAAAGAAAACTAGCACCATTGATCTTACTGAGAGAGATTTTGAACAAATAGATCCTGATGATCTTGAAAGGATGGATCTACGTTGGAATTTTGCTATGCTAACCAGGAGAGCAAAGAAATACTTGAAGAAAACTGGGAGAAAGAATCTGGATGATGACAGCGATTCTGGTCTTGGTTTTGATAAGAGTAAGGTGAAGTGCTACAACTGCCAAAATCTTGGGCACTTCGCTAGGGATTGTGAGAAAGCTAAGCACCCTGCTTCTGGCTTCTCCAAACCATCTACTTACACAAGACCACCTCAGAGGACTCCAGAGAAAACGCCTGCCTCAAATGCTCTTCTTATTCAAAATGAAGAGGCATATGACTGGAGTGAAGAAGCAAATGACGATCAAAATAGTGCTCTTATGGCTGAAATCTCCAGTGTGCATGAGGTACCCATCAAAGAACCACTTTCGTGTATATCATGCATTAAATTAACTGGTAAAATTAACAGATATTCTGAGGATAACCAACGCCTAAATAATGAATTAGAAAAACTTGCTAAGGCTAATAAGATCTTAAAAGATAATGAACAAGCTTTTGATAAGAAACTAGATGCTGCATTTTCTGACCGAAAGGAGCTAAAAGCTAAAATTTTTAGTCAACAAGATGCAATTGATAGTTACCTTAAATTATTAGCTGATCTTAGAAAAGAACTTGCTGACTCACAGTCAGAAATAATTAACCTTAAAAGAAAACTTTCTAATTTCTCAACGTCCTCACTTGTCTTTGATGAAATTCTTCAAGGGCAAAGGTATGATACTAAAAGTAAGGCTGGGCTTGGTTATCACCAAGTACCACCTCCTATGAATTATCTGCCTATGCCTTCACAGGATGAAGCCAAAGACTTTGTGCCTTCCTTTTTAAAGGAAGTCATGAAATCTGTTACTGTGCCAGTTAAAGATTCTAAGCAAAATGTTGAATCTGAGTCTGAACTATCTACTGCTAATGAATCTGAAAAAACTGTTGAAACTAAGCCTGTATATGTTAAGAAAACTGAATTTATTAAAATCAAGATTTCAACTCCAGTTAGTGCACAAGAAATAGTTGAAGTTGAGGATTTGACTGAGGAAGTTAATATGAAGATTAAGAAAGAAAATGTTAAGCCTGAAAATCATATAATAACTACTGAATTGAGTGACATGGCTTTTCAAAGAAAAGGCAAAGCTACGACTGAGCCTCAAATGAAGATTTTAAAAATAGATAAAAAGAACAAATCATCTGAAAAATCTTCTAAACCTGTTGATGTCTTGGATAAACCATCAACATCTTCACAAGCATCTAACTCATTGTGTACACACAAATGTACATGTTTTGTTAATGCTTCAGTTAAACAACCTCCAGTGATTCATCCTCAACCTCAACCATTCGTTGAAAGACGATCTTGTTTCTATTGTATGAAACAAGGTCATCTAATTAGTGTTTGTCCGTTGCTTTCTAAACAACGATTTGGGAGATACACGCCACGAAATGCTTTATATAGAAATTCATTTAATAAATCTCAATCGAGGCGTAGCTCATCATCTCCCTTACCTGTTAAGAAGGTCAATAAGATTGTGCCAAGTAAACCTAGTGTCAAAAAGCACAATCCTATAGACAAGCAACCATCCAAACCTAAACAGGTTTGGCAGATTAAAAGGTCAACCAATGACCTGTCATCCTACAATAACACATCAGGAAACACCACTGATTTGTTAAAAGATAAAATTTTAACTGATGTTGTTATTGTAGATGACCTTGGAAGACCCAAGTCTGTGAAGGCTTGGGTCTCCACTTCTAACTAATTCACTCTTGCATTTTGTGTCTGCAGCAGTCCGAGGAAGTAAAAAATAGTAAATGGTACATCGATAGCGGCTGCTCACGACACATGACAGGCAACCTATCCCTACTTTCTGATTTGAAGCCATATAATGGGGGTTATGTTGCATTTGCTGGTGATAAGGGTGGAGAAATTACTGGACAAGGAACACTCACAAATGGGCAAGTGAGCTTTGAAAAAGTGAACTTTGTTGAAAAGTTGAATCACAACTTGCTCAGTGTTTCTCAAATGTGTGACAAGAAATACATAACAGCATTTACTGATGTAGAATGCTTGATTCTGAAGCCGGGATTTGTGATTCCCGAGGAATGGGTGCTAATGAGAGCACCAAGGACAAAGGACACGTATGTACTAGATATGCGAACCGTTACATCCACTGAGCATACTTGTCTATTGTCTAAAGCTGATGAAAAGGAATCACTAATGTGGCACAGACGAATGGGACATCTTCATTTCCGCAAGGTGAATTATCTTGTAAAACATGTTGATACATTTAGAGTGTCTGTCACTTGGTCTAAGTTTCGAGTTGTAATTAATTAGATTAATATCGCTTGGGCGATATCACTAATATCGCACAGGCGATATCACCAATATCGCACAGGCGATATCACCAATATCGCCCTTTAGTCCAGATTAGTTACATATAAATACTCGTTTAGGGTTTCAGTTTGATAAGTTTTGACACTTTGCATTTTGGCATATACGAATTTTCTCTGTCATTCTCAGTGGTCCAGTCATTGTAATTCACATTGCTTTATATGATTAATTCAATATATGTGTTTGTGATTTTTGTTGTTAAACGTACAATCGATAGCTATTGAATTCCGCGCATTAGTTATTGTTTATTGATTCATTGTTTAAGATCAGTCTTTGTTGCGATCCTACAATTGGTATCAGAGCCATTTAATCATTGGATTAGTGGTTATTGAATCATTATTCGTACGTTTAAACGTCGTATTAACTAGTTTTTTCGTATAAACAAATTGTTTTTATTCTTAAAAGGCTATTTAATCAGTATTTTTAGTGTTTTCTGGAATTGTGTTCGTTGTTTGCTACTCTAAACTTGGAAAATTTCGTTGTCTTTGAAATTTTAGGGTTTACAGCCGTTTTAGCGATATTAAAAGCGATATTATCATAATATCGCCTTTAGGGTTACAGCGATATTACGTGTTATGTGCTCATTAATTTGAGCGATATCTCTAGCGATATTACTAGAGATATAACCTGGTATCGCCTAGTTAATTTTTGCGATATTGATTCAATATCGCCTGATTAAGTTTAGCGATATTACTCGAAATATCGTCTGTGATATCGCCTGTTTTGTCTGATTTTGATTTGCGCTTTAATTAGCGATATTGATAGTGATATCACCAACATCGCTCAATCATCAGATTGTTAGCGATATTAGCAATATCGCTATAGGGTGTTAGACAGATTTTAAACCTTTTTCAAAAGTTAATTTTAATTAATATAAATTACAATTTCTACTTTACAAGCTGTTAATGCAATGTTAAAACACAATGCTGAAGTGGGTAGTGCAAACAAACCTCCATTCTTTGCTCCGGGAATGGAGTATTCTGAATGGAGAGGTAGATTTTTATCGTTTGTCGCGTTTACCGACCCTGAAATGGAGATACCTTTACTGGAACGATACGTTAGACCTGTTTCAAGTGGAGAGCATGTTGGTATTCCTCCACCAAAGCCTATTCGTTCCATGTCTGTTGAAGAACGCAAAGCATGGGAATGTGAGAGGAAAGCTCACTCTGCTATAACCATGTCTTTACCTGCAGATGCCATGAAAATGTTTAAACAACACGACATCGCTTATGATCTGTGGAATGGCATAGCTGAACGATGTGGAGGTACTACTGAGTACAAGCAAAGTAAACTAGAGTTAGTGAAGAAACAGTATGATCTGTTTGACATCCAGAAGAACGAGACGGTGAAAGATTTATTCTGCAGGAGGCTACAAATTTAGCTCTATTGAAGTCAACAAGAAGCTACTGAATGCTCTGCCTCCTCACTGGGAAACTAGAGTGCTGATGATGGAGAATGATCCAGACATACTAGCTATGTCTCTGGATCAACTTATTGGGAAGCTTGAAACATGTGCCTTGGACATTCAGAAGAAAAGCACAAGATCTAGCTCTTTGCTTCCTGATAATAGCAATTTTGGATATGGAAGTACAACACTTCTATCTGGGCCATCTACATCTTCCTCTAAACCAAATTACTCTTCGAGAAATAACTCAGTTGGGACATTCTCTTCTTTTCCATCTCAATCATCCTCTTCTGCTACTGCATCTCACAATGAGCATGCAGTAATCTTTAATGCCTTTCTATCATCATACGATGATTTTCTTTCAAAGAGGATTAACTCGGTAGATCTTTCCGACGAAGATTTTGCGCAAGTTGATCCTGATGAGTTAGAGACAGTGGATCTTCGTTGGAACATGGCTATGCTGACAAGAAGGACTAAGACGTATTTAAGGAGAACTGGAAAGAGATCTCTTGAAGACGTCACTGATAAAACCAACATGGGATTTGACAAATCCAAGATCAGATGCTACAAATGTCAAAATCTGGGTCACTTTGCACGAGAATGTGAGAAGGGTAGACAACCATCTACGGGTTTTACAAAACCTTCTATCTACAAAAAGGATAATGAAGTAGCCAAGGCAGCCATTCTGTTAGAAGAAGAAGAAGCATATGATTTTTCGGCTATGGATGATCAAGAAAATGTTGCCCTTATGGCAGATGTTCAAAATGAGGTAGAATGTGATTCTTTTAATTGCCAAACCTGTATCACACTAACTGGTAAAATCAGGTACATGGTAGATAATGATAGCTTAAATACAGATCTGACCAATCTTATTGAAGCAAACAAAGTTTTAAAAGAAAATGAAAAAGTCTATGTTATAAATCAGAAAACTATTATGGAAGAAAAGAAAGAGTTAAAAGCAATGATTTTTAACAAACAAGATGCGATTGACAGTTATTTAAAACTCATCTCTCATCTTAAAAGGGAACTTGCTGAAACTCAATCGGATAATGTTGATTTAAAACGAAGACTTGCAAATATTTCCACATCTACTATGGTCTTTTCTGATATTCTGCAAAATCAACGGACTGATACAAAGAGTAAGGCAGGAATTGGTTATCACAACCAACCTCCTCCCTCAAACTTGAATCAGCCTATTCTTTCGCAGGAAGAAATTAAAGATTTTGTACCTCTGTTCTTAAGAAGGATACAAATCCTGTGGCAGAACCAGTTAGTGTTGAAATTCCCAATCAGCCTGAAACTGTCAAGGGTGATGATGTTGAACAGCCTAAGCTTGTTAAGGCTGCTGATAACAAGCAACCTGAGTTGCTTAAAGTTTTGAGTTCAAATAAAAAGAAGGCTGAGCTTATTAAGCCTAAAATTGAACCAATCAAGTCTGTCCTTTCAACAAATGTTGAAGAAGTGGTAGAAGTGGAGGATGTAACTCACGAGGTTACACAGAATGTTAAAAAGAATAACCTCAAACCTGAAAAGAAACAAGTCATCCAGGAGATGTTTAAAAATAATAAAGTTTCAATTAAAAATCCTTCTCCAAAGATTACTTCAACTGTGAATATGTTTACTCCATCATGTTCACATAAGTGTTCATGTGCAGTAAACGTACCTGAAATTAAACCTCGTAGGGTTCCTCTTTCACCTAAACCACTATCAAGTTCTGATCAAACTTTCCGAGAAAGACGATCATGCTTCTACTGTCAGAAGCAGGGTCATCTCATTAATCAGTGTCCTGTGCTTGCTAGAAAATGGGCATCACGATATAGTACAGGTTATAATAAAAGAAGAAATTTTCAAAAGTCAAAACAACCTGGATTATCTCGACATGTTCCAATTTCTAAAGTTAACAACATTACACCTACTAAATCAATTGATCGAAAGGTTAATGTTATTAATAAGCAACCGACTTTATCTCAGAAAGTTTGGATAAAGAAAAGTACAAAAATTGTTATGTCATCTGAAGTTATCACATCAATAAAAGATAATGATGTACTAAAAAACAAGGTTTTAACTGATGTGATAATAATAGATGAAGTCTCAGGAGTACCCAAGTCTGTCAAGGCTTGGGTCTCCATTTCAAACTAACATTCTTTTTCCTTGTGTTGTGACAGTCAAAGGTGCAGAATAGCAAGTGGTATGTTGACAGTGGCTGTTCGCGACACATGACAGGCAATATCTCCCTGCTCTCAGATGTTAAACCATATAATGGGGGACATGTTGCCTTTGCTGGTGATACTGGAGGTACAATAACTGGACTTGGAACACTCACAAATGGTCAAGTGAGCTTTGAAAACGTCAACTTTGTCGAGGAGCTGAAACACAACTTGATAAGCGTCTCTCAAGTTTGCGACAAGATAGGTTTGGTAGAGGGATGCCAAGAACTTCATTGTTTAGAAATTCTTTTCAAAAATCTTTTTCAAGGCGTGGTTCATTTCCACCTATATCTAGTTGTGCATCCAACTCTCCAAAACCTATGGCTAGAGTAAACAAAGTCGGGCCTAGTAGACCTGCTGTTCAAAAGCCCAACATTGTTGAAAACAACTCATCTGAACCTAAACGGGTTTGGAAACCTAAATCCACAAACAACACATCAATGAAATCAACTGAGTTTTTAAAATATCATAAACTCATTGATGTGATGGTTATGGACGATAGTGGACAACCCAAGTCTATCAAGGCTTGGGTGTCTCATAAGTACTAATGTTTGTTTGTGGTGATGCAGTCCGGTCTTTTATAGCTAATACCTTTAGTGACTGCAAGGATGTGATCATGTGTGGTGATGATGTTTGAGCGAATGGATGATAATTTTGAAGTGAAACAAGGTGGTTAAAAAGTGCTAAAAGAATTTGAATTTGACTTGATATGTGACTTGAAACCCTTCTGTTTTGTTTAAATGATTATTTAGTTGTTGTTTTTGTGTAAAGAATTTGCTGTTCAGGGGGAGAAATTTTAAAATTTCTAATTTAAAAAGTCAGAAAAATATGAACAGGAAAATTCTTGATAAATACAACTGCCATTCTTTATACTCGTTAGTATTCAAGAAATGCAAAAGTTGCTACACTTCAAGAAATGCAAAAGTTGCTGCATTTTCTGACCGAAAGGAGCTAAAAGCTAAAATTTTTAGTCAACAAGATGCAATTGATAGTTACCTTAAATTATTAGCTGATCTTAGAAAAGAACTTGCTGACTCACAGTCAGAAATTATTAACCTTAAAAGAAAACTTTCTAATTTCTCAACGTCCTCACTTGTCTTTGATGAAATTCTTCAAGGGCAAAGGTATGATACTTAAAGTAAGGCTGAGCTTGGTTATCACCAAGTACCACCTCCTATGAATTATCTACCTATGCCTTCACAGGATGAAGCCAAAGACTTTGTGCCTTCTTTTTTAAAGGAAGTCATGAAATCTGTTAATGAGCCAGTTAAAGATTCTAAGCAAAATGTTAAATCTGAGTCTAATCTATCTACTGCTAATGAATCTGAAAAAACTGTTGAAACTAAGCCTGTATCTGTTAAGAAAACTGAATTTGCTACAATCAAGATTTCAACTCCAGTTAGTGCACAGGAAATAGTTGAAGTTGAGGATTTGACTGAGGAAGTTAATATGAAGATTAAGAAAGAAAATATTAAGCCTGAAAATCATATAATAACTACTGAATTGAGTAACATGGCTTTTCAAAGAAAAGGCAAAGCTACGGCTGAGCCTCAAAAGAAGATTTTAAAGTTAGATAAAAAGAACAAATCATCTGAAAAATCTTCTAAACCTGTTGATATCTCGGATAAACCATCAACATCTTCACAAGCATCTAACTCATCGTGTACACACAAATGTACATGTTTTGTTAATGCTTCAGTTAAACAACCTCCTGTGATTCATCCTCAACCTCAACCATTCGTTGAAAGACGATCTTGTTTCTATTGTAGGAAACAAGGTCATCTCATTAGTGTTTGTCCGTTGCTTTCTAAACAACGATTTGGGAGATTCACGCCACGAAATTCTTTATATAGAAATTCATCTCAATCGTGGCGTAGCTCATCATCTCCCTTACCTGTCAAGAAAGTCAATAAGATTGTGCCAAGTAAACCTAGTGTCAAAAAGCACAATCCTATAGACAAGCCACCATCCAAACCTAAACAGGTTTGGCAGATTAAAAGGTCAACCAATGACCTGTCATCCTACAATAACACATCAGGAAACACCACTGATTTGTTAAAATATAAAATTTTAACTGATGTTGTTATTGTAGATGACCTTGGAAGACCCAAGTCTGTGAAGGCTTGGGTCTCCACTTCTAACTAATTCACTCTTGCATTTTGTGCCTGCAGCAGTCCGAGGAAGTAAAAAATAGTAAATGGTACATCGATAGCGGCTGCTCACGACACATGACAGGCAACCTATCCCTACTTTCTGATTTGAAGCCATATAATGGGGGTTATGTTGCATTTGCTGGTGATAAGGGTGGAGAAATTACTGGACAAGGAACATTCACAAATGGGCAAGTGAGCTTTGAAAAAGTGAACTTTGTTGAACAGTTGAATCACAACTTGCTCAGTGTTTCTCAAATGTGTGACAAGAAATACATAACAGCATTTACTGATGTAGAATGCTTGATTCTGAAGCCGGGTTTTGTGATTCCCGAGGAATGGGTACTAATGAGAGCACCAAGGACAAAGGACACGTATGTACTAGATATGCGAACCGTTACATCCACTGAGCATACTTGTCTATTGTCTAAAGCTGATGAAAAGGAATCACTAATGTGGCACACACGAATGGGACATCTTCATTTCCGCAAGATGAATTATCTTGTAAAACATGATCTTGTGTTGGGCGTTCCTAAACAATCTTTTGGATTAAATGATAACTGTGTTTCCTGTCTCAAAGGGAAACAACACAAGAAATTCCATAAGTCTAAGTTAGTGAATTCTATTGAAACTCCTCTTGAGTTATTGCATATGGATCTTTTCGGACCGGTGAGCAAACGGAGTATAGGAGGAAGTTATTACTGTCTGGTAGTGACTGACGACTATTCGCGATTCTCTTGGGTGTACTTCATTTCTTCTAAAGATGAGGTGCCTGATATTCTGATTTATTTTGTTTGACAAACTGGAAAACATATGCAATCTGAAGATAAAGAAACTGCGGAGTGACAACGGAACTGAATTCAAAAATAAAACTTTAGAGATTTACTGTTTGAAGAAAGGAATAAATCATCAATTCAGTGCCGCAAGAACTCCACAACAAAATGGAGTCGCTGAAAGAAAAAATAGGACTCTCATAGAGGCTGCACGCACCATGCTTTCAGACTCAAAATTGCCTATCACTTTTTGGGCAGAGGCGGTCAATACAGCTTGTTATGTTCTTAACAGGGTTTTGATGGTGAAGAAACGCAATAAAACTTGTTATGAGCTTTTTAATAACCGTAAACCCAATTTGCAGTTTCTTGAACCTTTTGGGTGTCCCTGCATCATCATGAACACACACGAACGAGTTGCTAAGTTTGGTGAAAAGTCAAGTGATGGTTTCTTCTTGGGGTATTCTGTTAATTCTCCTAAAAAGAGAGTCTATAATAAATCAACCAAGAAGATTGAGGAGCACTATGAAGTTAAATGTTTACGATATACTGAATCTCCTCAAAGCACGGGACCCGACTCACTATTCAAATACGATGAATTGTTTGACTCATTTCATCTTCCTATGGATGATAATGTTGATCAGGTGGTGACCCTACTGCATGGAATGGATATGTTCCAAGATGTATCTTCTCCTCCTAAAGCCACACCACCCTCAAACAATGATATCCATTCTACTTCTGGAACAACTCCTAGTGTATTTATTCCACAACCTAATCCTGAGATGCTGGGTTTTTCCAATGATGAATCTGAGGATAAATCTGATGAAGCTGTTCAACCGAATGATATTTTTGAAGTTGAGGGAGACTTAAACAACTTGGATTCTGAGATTGTGCCACCTCAAATTCCACAGCAACGCGTACACACATCTCACCCGACTGATAATATTATTGGTGAGTTGACTAAAGGTGTACAAACAAGACATCAAGTTAAGGCTACATCCGAATCATCTTCTTGCCTTGTAGCTGAGATGGAATCATGTTTTCTATCTCAGATTGAACCGAAAAATGTGAAGGAAGCATTAATTGACTCTCACTGGGTCGAGGCTATGCAGGATGAACTTCATCAATTTCAAAAGCTACAAGTTTGGAGTTTGGTTCCGCTCCCGAAGGGACAACACCCTATTGGTACGCGTTGGGTGTTCCGTGTAAAGAAAGATGATCGTGGGATTGTAATACGCAACAAAGCTAGACTAGTGGTACAAGGCTTCTCTCAAATTGAAGGACTTGATTATGATGAGGTGTTCGCTCCGGTTGCCAGGCTAGAATCGATCAGAATATTTCTTGCCTACGCCTCATACAAGAAATTCAGAGTGTACCAGCTAGATGTAAAAAGCGCGTTTCTATATGGGAAGGTCAGTGAAGAAGTGTATGTCAAGCAAGCTCCTGGATTTGAAGATTTAGTGCATCCTGAATATGTCTACAAGTTAGACAAAGCACTGTATGGACTTCATCAAGCTCCATGGGCATGGTACGAGACATTGTCAAAGCATCTGCTGACCAACGGATTCACACGAGGACAGATTGACAGCACACTCTTTATTAGAAAGGTTGGAAACGATTTGTTACTTGTGCAGGTATATGTGGACGACATTATCTTTGGATCTACCAATGATACGCTGTGTAAGGACTTCGAGAAAATCATGAAAGACAAGTTTGAGATGAGTGCCATGGGAGAACTTACATTCTTCTTAGGTGTACAGGTTGAGCAATCTGATAAAGGTATTTATATTCATCAATCTAAGTATGTCAATGACATCTTAACAAAATATCAGTTGCTCGACTGTAAAACCTTTGGGACTCCCATTGACATAAATCACAAATTTGGCTTGGCTGAAGACGAAGAAGATGTAAATCAGCGAGACTATCGGTCAATGATAGGATCACTGATGTATCTCACATCATCAAGACCCGACATAATGTTTGCTGTAGCTATTTGCTCAAGATTTCAAGCAAATCCAAAGGTTTCTCATATGAAGGCGGTTAAGCGAATCTTTAGTTACCTCAAATTTAGACCATTTCTGGGTCTCTGGTACTCTAATGAGGACAACTTCGCTTTAACTGCCTACTCCGATTCAGATTTTGGTGGTTGCAATGTGGATAAAAAGTCTACGACTGGAGGATGTCAGTTCTTTGGTAGTCGCTTAGTCTCGTGGCAGTGTAAAAAGCAAACCACAGTCTCTACTTCATCTGCTGAGGCTGAATACATTGCAGCTGCAAGTTGCTGTTCGCAGGTTCTGTGGATTCAACATCAAATGCGCGATTACGGGTTACTCTTAACTTTAACTCCTATCCATATTGATAATACTGCTGCTATCTCTATCATACGCAATCCCGTACAACATTCAAAAACTAAACATATTGAACTTAGGTTTCATTTCATACGGGATTGCTATGAGAAACACCTGATAGACCTTGTCCAAATCGATACATCTAAGCAAAATGTTGATCTTTTTACAAAAGCTTTTTCACGATCTCGATTTGATGAACTTGTCTCTATGATAGGGATGAGGTTCTTTGTTAAAAATTAATTTATAACTTGGAGCGTGTTTATTTAAATTAGGCAACTGCCACTCTTTATACTTGTTAGTATTAAAGAAATGCAACAGTTGCAACATTGTTAAAAAAAAAAAAAAAAAAGACGTTGAATTGTGTCTGTAAACAATCGGGAAATGATAGTACATCAGGAGACATGCATAAAATGGAATTTTAAGTTTTATGTTTGATGTGTCAGTAGATTTATCTAGCATACTTGAAATATCTTTTATAAATATTAGATTCATCAAATGATGTATTGATAGGCATTTGTTCTAAGTTTCTAAGAAGCTTAACTCTCAAATATGCATATTATTTTATATAAAGACATATTAATATGTATGACCTTAAGTTAAAATAAGGGCAAAAATGTCCGAAATATTTTGACGCTTCGTCTTAATATTTGGATGATGAACATGTTATGATCTAAAAATATAGGGTCTTTGTATGGTGTTATCTGGGGGAATATATTAGGTGTCTCCTCTGTTGTATGAAAATACAGACCTGGTTTCATCTAATATATTCTTCAAAAGAACTTAGGTGCGTAGTCTATGTTAAACGTTAGACAATTGTTACGTACCCGTGGCATTCAAATAATTCTCAAAATAACATGTACAAAAGTACATAAAAGTTATAAATAGTTTGCCTCGTACGGGTCTGTGTTAAGCTATGGTACTCTGTTGTACGAAAGTACAGACCTGTACCCTCTAGTTTAATTGTTCAGACTGGTGTTTGTTCAACCAGAACTATTGATTATGTGACTCTGTTGTACGAAAGTACAGACCTGTCACCGCTAACTTAGTTCTAAAGATACACCCATATCCTCACCTTCTATAAAGAAAATACTAACATGTTTTGATTTCAAATGTATATTTTAATGTGAGTTATATAATATAATATGCATGCTAATAATAACATAAGTGGTTCATCTCATTATGAGTTGAAATCATATACTTAAGAACAAATGTTTAGATGGATAAAATATCAATAATCGTCTTGAACTAATCTTTATAACAGATGATTTAAATATGCTAAGTAAATTTAAAAGTGGACAAACATACTGATAATCGAAATAACACTTACTATTCCTAATAATCGCATGTTATCCTGATATGATCCCTACCCAGACTTAAACATTTCCGTCACCAAAAATATGTTATGAAGTCTCCGTTGATTGTAAAATTGAATCAACAATGTTATTTTTGTATTATCTATTAATTATCTGTAGCTTAATTAGTTTCTCCAAGTTTATAAGTTAATATCGAATCGGGTATCGAACTTTGAAAATCGAAAGCGATTCGAAAATTCACCAAGTGCCTCTATGCGACACAAGCGTTGTGTCGCTGCCTGTGTCGCTGCCTCTGTCGCTTCTTATGTCGCAGGCTATGTCGCTACTTAGTGTTTGGGTATAAAAGCCAACCTCATGCGACCTTAAACCGTTCACTGTTCTTAATTACCTGCGACATCACATTTAATTACTGCGACACAAGCATCTGATATAGCGACACAAGCAAATCGAGTGATTTTTCGACTTCATCTACATTTTCTTAGCGTTCTGTTGCAATTAATCCATACAATCTCTTTCTCCCTACCTTACTCGATCTAGTGGTATAAATTTTTCCCTCTTTTACCGTGTATACTGTGTTAAATTGTGAATTAACGTCACGGGTTTTAAGGGTTTTCGGTTTGGGAGTAAATTGAGGTGTTTGGGTGTGCTTAACTTGATATCTAGGATATTTTAGAGTTCCTGATGTTCATACGCACCTTCGGGTTGCGTTCGCTTTGAAAACACCCAAAATTTTGAACCATCGGGATCTGGGCACGGGTTGGTGTTCATCTTTGCGACACAATCTGCGACACAAGCCTTTGTGTCGCAGGATGTTTCAAATTAATTTAATACCAAACTTTGGGTGCGACACTAAGGTTTGTGTCGCTATGCTAGGCGACGCAAGCTCTTGTGTCGCTGTTCTATCAAAATTAATTTTCGTGCTAGTGTTGGGTTGCGACACTAACATCTGTGTCGCTACCTCTTTGCGACACAAGTCCTTCTGTCGCTTGATTTAATAAATTATAAAACAATTGCCAAATGCGACACAATTCTCTTCTGTCGCATCTTTCTGTTGCGACACAAGTGCTTGTGTCGCTTACATGATTTGAATTAATTAACTTCAACTTTTGCGACACAAAGGTCTGTGTCGCCACATCTGTGCGACACAACCCTTGTGTCGCCACTGCAGATTGTTTAAATTAACGTAATTATTACTAACGATTCTGTAGTGTTCCCTTTTTCGTGTCTTTTAGAAATGGCAGGACAAGATGCGTTTCTGAGGTTGCTTGAACCTCGTCACAACACGGTGGCTTTTCTGGAAGATGACAGGGATTCTGCTATTCCTTTTCGCCCCATGATCCAGTTCCTTAGGTGTTCCAGGATTCTTTACGCTATCACTGCTGCTCCCACTATCTATAGAGACCATGTTGGTCCTTTTTGGAGAAATGCGGTTGTAAACACCGAACTGGAGGAGACCAGGATTATATCTACAGTTTTTGATCGGGAAATTATCATAACCGAGCAGCTGCTACGTGAAGTGCTTCAGTTTCATGATTCTCCAGTCATGCCCACCCAATTCTCAAATGCTTTCATTGCTGGTGGGATGGCACATATGGGTTACCCAGGTGTACCCTCTCATCAGTATCGCAAGGGGCACCTCACCCGAGTCTGGAGATTTTTGATGCACGTGATAATCGTGTGTTTATCTGCCAGGAAGGCAGGTTTCGATGGTGCAAGTCACCGTACCATCTCTGCCATGTTGGCCCTGGTCTACAATAAGCCGTATAATTTTTCCGGATATCTGTTCCGTGAAATGGTGGACAATGCAAAAGCTGAAAATGACAAATGGGTCATGTACCCAAGGTTTATCCAGTTGCTGATTAATCATCTGTTACCGGATCTTCCGGTCAATCCTGATGCAACCTTCCGCCAAACGCTAATGAACTTGCGGATTTTTGCCATCTGCAACTCTTATGGTAAAGGAGTTGCTGCACCGCCAGATGTGCCGCTTTTCGGCCATATTGTACATGAGGGCTATGTCCCTCCGGCTAACGAAGGATTTTTGGATGATGCTGCTGCTCCTCTTCCCTCTGAGGATGCCTTTGTCAATATTCCGATTCAAACCGAGGAGGAAAATATTAATGACATTTTGCAGGACATTGATACCTTTCAAGCAGTTGACGAGAATGCTGCTGATGCGGCCTCGGATGATACTGTCTCTGTGGATCCAAACGACACCCCAACGGATTCGGATGGTGATGTTCCTTCACCGAAAACCATTGAAAGCCTCCGAATCCATAATACTCATCGATATGAGCGGGTTCAACGCCGAATTAGGGCAGGACGGGTGCATGTGCCGTCTAACCGGGGGAAACGGCCCCGGGACGCACAGGACTCAGATGATGATACTTTCGCACCCCGTCCTCGTCCTCGAACTCAACCTCATCCGGTCTCTACTTCTGCTGAGTCTCAGCCACAACCACAAACGCTAAATTAGATAATGGCTCTTCTAGACAGAATGAACAAGCAGTTGGCTGAGCAAGCTTCTAGAATCACGGAGTTAGAAGCAACGGCGGCTAGGGTTCCTCAGCTGGAGAGTCTCCTGTTAGAACTAGAGGCCTTAGCTGTTGTTCCGGGGGAGTTAGGCTTAGATGAAACAACATCAATGGCCCCTGGTTCAACTCAAATTGTAAATACTAATGATGTAACCGAAGAAGCTATAAATGAAAATATTAATTTGGATTACTTTGCGTACTCTGCACCAATTCCAGGACAACCAATTCCTTTAAATGTAGATTACTCCGAAGCAAACCTAGAGTATCTACAGAGTCTGATAAATGAGGAAGGGCAAAGTACAGAAAATGATAATGAAGAATTTGTGTTTGATAATGATGAAGGGGTTGATATTGAAGAAGAAAACATTCACGAAGACTTTGTGAATGTTGATGAAATGAATTTGAGAGAGGAGATGGAGGTCTCTGATACTGAAGAGGTTGTAGAGCCTGAACCGTGTAAAGACTCTACTCCTGCTCCGGCTAAAACCGAACCATCTACTTCTACTACTGCTGAGCCCAATACGTCAAAGACCTGTAAATTCTATAAAATCAGCAGCAAGCGCTACAAAGGTCAAATCATCTCCTGGAAGTATGATGAAGCAAATAAAGTGATTGTTATTAAGCGAAAAGATGGGATGCAGTATTTCACTATGAACTTCAAAGTATTAAGTACCTTACCATATTGTGAGATACTGCACTTGGCGCAATTGAATATCATAAATCCCACCAATAACGAGTTAGCGAATCAACTACAGAGAATCTTAAGGAAAGAGGTCAACACCAAAGTGTTCTATCTTTTGAGACCAAATCTGGGGATGAGGTATATTTATCGTAACAAGATACATCCGTTTACCAACAAGCCCTGGGTTAAGATTGTATATAAATCTCCAAAGACCTTAAAGTCTATTCCTCTGGAGAAGCTCCCAGTTGATATCTTGAGAAGGTTACAACTGTGGACATATGATGGATATACAGGCGAAGCTGAAATTATCTATATTGAAGATTCAGAGCCTGAAGATCTATGGCAAGCCAAAATATCGAAGATTAGAGTGTACGATCCTTTGAGCTTGATTAACCTTACCAAGAAAGACCTTGAAGCTCTTCATGCTAAGAAGATTGATTATTTTCAAGAGTTCAAGACTGAGGCGATGCGTTTTCAAAAGGTTGTCAATGTCTGTATAGCTCAAGGAGTACATGCTGGAGGAAACTTCCCTGCCAGCTGGAAGTGTTAGACGACCAAAGCCGAACGAAGAAATCTTGAAGACCAAGCTGAAGACACAGGGGAGTTTGTTGATACATGTTTTGTATGTCTGTCAGTTGGTCTAGGTCAAAGTCGATTGTAATATTTTGATTGTGATATAAATGTTATTTGTTTTGGAAATCAAAATTAATGTCACTGTTTAGGCGACACAGAGCTTGTGTCGCAATAGCGACACAAGGCTTGTGTCGCATATGTCGGCCTGGCGACACAGGGCTTGTGTCGCAGGTCAGTTAGGTTTTGGCTATAAATAGATCATTACGGGTTCAGTTTTAGGGTTGACGAACCTAGAGTGTTTTCAAGCGATCTGTGAGGAATCTTGTGTAATTGGTTGATTTGTTATTCGAGATATATATAAAAGCTAATCGACTACTTTCGTGTGATTGTTAACGTGCATTGTACAATTGATTGTATTCCGCGCTTTCAATTGTTGAATTGATTTGATTTAGATCCAGTAACAAGGGTCCAACAAGCACAGATTGAAGAATGAAAGTACAAGTGTACAGAAGATATTCTTCTCTCCTTTGGCTAGATACAACTGATAAGATGTTTGAGAAAGGTCAAACATCGAACAAAGGTTTTCTTCTCAGCAAAGAAACCATCTTACTCTTACAGACTCAGAATCAGATGATGAAACTGAGTCTCTAGAAGCTGAAATGGCATTGCTAGCCCAAAGGTTAGAAAAAGCAAGATTCAAAGGTTCAAAAGGAAGGCCAACTTTTGATCCTAAGAAAGCTACTTGCTATAAATGTGGGAAAGTTGGTCATATTTCTTCTGACTGCAGAGTGAAGATTGCAGAATCTTCAAGTTCTGATAAGTGGGAAGAAAAGGCCAAGAAGTACAAGAAAAAGTACTTCAACTCCAAGAAAATTGGAGAGAAACAACAACCAAAGAAACTAGAGAAAGCTTTGGTTGTTGAACAATGGATAGATGAAGAATCTTCATCATCTGAGGATGATGAAGATATGTGCTTAATGGCTATCACAGAGAGCCAGTTTGACAAAGATGTCAAATTTGCAGAAAAGGTATGTGTTCATCCAGACTGGGACAGAGGATCTACTTACAATGTAAATCATTTTAAACTTTACTATAGTGATGCAGAAAAACAGAAAATGTTTGAACACATCTATGTAGATTTTTTGAAAAGACTGGAGGAAATACAAGATTTAAAAAACAAACTCAGTCAAGTTCAAAAAGACCTACAATCAAAAGTGAATGAAATAAACCAAAATAAACAGTACAAACTTAAGCTTGATGCTCAATATGACCTTCTCAAAAAGATCAAGCTGGAAAAAGAAGCTTATAAAAACAAAGCTGATCATTATGAAAGGATCTGTAAATCTTGGTGTATTTCATCACTTAAAAATGTGGACTGTTTATCCAAACAGATTCCAGCTCAGATACAAGCGGTCATAGGTGATGAGTTTGATCTTAAAAGTCACATAAATTCAGAAATAAACTCAAAACCTACTATATTTGTACCTGAGATTTTACCTCATACTTTTAGTCATACTGTGGGAGACAAAGTTATATTGACAAATGCTTTTGTTAGACCAAAAATAGTTACTAAAGAACTAGTATATGAGACAGAGCCAGACTCTGAAGACACAGACTCAGAAATCTCAGTCTGTGAAACTTCTCAATCTGAACAGCCTGAACTTATAATCACTAATGAATCTTTAGAAACTATAGAACTTGAAAAGAAAATATTTATAAAAGGCAAAGTTAATATTCTCACAGTACCATCTTTAAAAAGACAAAAAGAGGTAAAAGGAATCAAGAATAAACAGAAAGGTTACAATGTGTTTGAACCTTCCACATCTCAGTCTGTAACTGGTCCAGACAATAATATGCCAAATGATAAATCTAAAGGCATAAAACCAGTAACAAAGGAGTTAAAAAGATCTCAGTCTGTGAGATCTAACTGTCAGTCTGGAAAAATAAATTTTCAGTCTGGCAAACTTAACTCCAAATCTGTTTGTGTTAACACTCAGTCTGACTCTCAAAAGTCAAATCTTAACAACCAGACTGAGACCATTAAGCTGCTTAGTGAAAACTTAATGAAGTTAACCACAGATTTTAAAATATTTGTTGAGTCAAAACAAGATTTTAACAGAGGATCTAGTGCAAATAATAACCCAAAATCCAAAAGGACCATTATGTTGAACAGAAAATGTTACAACTGTGGAAATCTGGGACATGAAGGTATTAAATGCACAAAGTCCATTCTTAAACAGCCAAAGGCTGCTTGGATCAAACAAATGTCTTCTACAAACAACAAAATCAAAAATAGAGAGGTTAAAAGTCAACTTCACAGACTTAGCACCAAAACTGCTAAAGAATTGACTTCAACCAACTCTATAGAACCCATCAAAAGATGGGTTCCCAAAAGTAACTAATTGATTTTGTTTGTCCTGTGCAGGGTAACAGCAAATGGTACCTAGACAGTGGATGCTCAAGACACATGACAGGTTCCTTGAAGAATCTGTCAGAGTTTGTAGAAGAAGAAGGACCTTCTGTCAAATATGGTGACAACTCTGATATCAGAGTTAGTACTGCCAGTATGAATTCCAGGATTAGTACTGCCAGTACATTTTACAAAGATTAGTACTGTTGGCATGATTTCTGCCATTTGTACTGCTAGACCAATTTCCATTGTTTCCACTGTTGGTTCGATTTACAGAGTTTCTACTGCTGCCTGTTTCTACTGCTTAGTGGAGCTGACAGACTACCCAAAAGTAAAACAGTAAAGCATATTTTACTTTATGGACACAGAGCACGCTTGAAGAGTTAATAACAAAGGTGGCCTATGTTGAGGGATTAAAGCATAACCTGCTTAGTGCTAGCCAGATCTGTGATGATGATGGTGAAATCAGAATCAGAAAGAAGGCTGCTGTTATCTATAATTCCAAAGGCAAACCTATATTAGTTTCCAAAAGAGAAAGAGATATCTATCTCTTGGATCTTTCTTCTACAGACAACAATGTAGAGACCTGTCTCTATACTCAGTCTGTGTCAGAACTAAGCTGGCTATGGCATAGGAGGTTATCCCACCTGAACTTCAAAAATATTAACCTCCTGTCAAAGAAGAAACTGGTTAGAGGTCTGCCTGATGTTACATTTGCAAAAGACAAACTTTGTCCTGCATGTACACTAGGGAAACAGACCAAGAACCATTTTCCATCCAAATTGTTAGCTACAATTGATCAACCACTTCATATGCTCCATATGGATCTGTTTGGACCCATGAGCATTAGCAGTTTGGGTGGAAAGAAGTATACGCTTGTGGTTGTGGATGAATACACAAGGTATACTTGGGTCATCTTTCTTAAAGCTAAAAGTGATGCTCCTGAAGAGATTATTAATCTAATCAAGAGGGAGGAATTGCAGAAAGATTCACCTGTCAAGCAACTCAGGAGTGACCATGGTACAGAATTTAAGAATTCTACTCTCATTGAATTCTGTACTGCCAAAGGCATTATTCAAAACTTTGCCTCTGTCAGAACTCCTCAACAAAATGGTGTTGCTGAGAGAAGAAATCGTACACTCATAGAAGCTGCAAGAACCATGTTATGCCATGGTCAAATGAAGTTTTATTTTTGGGCAGAAGCAGTTAACACTGCCTGTTATACCCAAAATAGATCTATTTTGGTCAAAAGGCATGGCAAAACTGCATATGAGCTGTATCACATGAAGGTTCCAACCATCCATTACTTTCAGACCTTTGGAAGTAAATGCTACATTCTCAATCAAAGAGATCAATTAGCAAAGATGGAACCTAAATCTGATGAAGGAATTTTTGTTGGCTATTCATCTATCTCAAAGGCCTACAGAGTCTACAACAACAGAAGGAATCAAATTGAAGAAACCATCAATGTCACCTTTGATGCTTCCTCTACTAATGATGAACATGTTTCTCAGTCTGATGTTCATTTGTTAGAAGATTTATCTGTTGTGGGATCTGAATCTCAAATCCCAGTTGTTGTTAACCAACAACAGGACTCTGAAAGTGATAATGAAGATGCTCAACCTGCTCATTCTATGACAGTACCTTCATCAACAGAAGATGAATCTGTGTCCAGAGATTCAAACTCTTCTGATACATGTGTTCAGTCTGATAGTTTTCAGTCTGTGAACTCTACAGACTCAGACTTGCCCTGTGTAGAAGATGATGCAGAACTCAGTCCTGCTATTCTTCCACCAAATGAGAATGATTTACCATTCAATGATGAATCATTTCTAGAAGTCAAAGAACACAAGTATCATCCAATTACAGAAATAATTGGAGATTATGTTTCTGGTGTACAAACAAGAGCTCAAGTATCAAGCTCACCTACTGCAAGTTTTTGTTACTACACAAACTTCCTGTCAATCATTGAACCAAAGAAAGCTGAAGAAGCCTTGAAAGATGATGATTGGGTTGAAGCAATGCAGGAAGAGTTAACAGAATTTGACAGAAACAATGTTTGGACCCTAGTTCCTGCTCCAAAAGGGAAAACCATTATTGGAACTAAATGGGTTTACAGAAACAAGGTGGACAAGGATGGAGTGATAATAAGGAACAAAGCAAGGCTAGTTGCTCAAGGCTACAAGCAGGAAGAAGGCATTGATTATGATGAAACCTTTGCCCCTGTAGCCAGAATTGAAGCAATACGGTTATTCTTGGCATATGCTACATTCAAGGACTTCAAAGTCTATCAAATGGATGTCAAGAGTGTATTTCTGAATGGCAACTTACAGAAGGAAGTCTATGTGAAACAACCTCCAGGTTTTGTAAGTTCCAATTTTCCAAATCATGTCTATAAATTGCAGAAAGCACTATATGGACTAAAACAAGCTCCAAGAGCTTGGTATGATACTTTATCATCCTATCTTCTTAGTAATGACTTTACTAGAGGATCAATTGATAAAACTTTGTTCTTCAAAAGGAACAAGACAGATGTCATACTAGTCCAAATCTATGTTGATGATATTATATTTGGGTCTACTAATGAAAAATTGTGTAAATGGTTTTCAAACTTAATGTCAAAACAGTATCAAATGAGTATGATGGGTGAATTAACATACTTTCTTGGTCTACAAGTACATCAGAAACCTGATGGTATCTTCATCAACCAAGGTAAATATGTCAATGACCTACTTACTAAATATTCTTTAAAGGACTGTTCAATTATGAAAACACCAATGAGCACTGCAGATAAGCTGGATAAGGATCATTCTGGCAAGTCAGTCTGTCAAACCACTTATAGAGTTATGATAGGATCTCTACTATACCTCACTGCAAGTAGACCAGATATCATGTTCTCAACATGTTTGTGTGCTAGATATCAATCTGAACCTAAAGAATCGCATCTAAAAGCTGTAAAAAGGATTTTTAGGTACCTAAAAGGTACTCCTAACCTGGGTCTTTGGTATCCCAAAGACTCTGGTTTTGATCTAATTGGATATACAGATGCAGATTATGCAGGTTGTAAATTAGACAGGAAAAGCACTTCTGGTGGATGTCAACTGCTAGGTGGCAAACTAGTCAGTTGGTCAAGCAAGAAACAGAATTCTGTTGCTACATCCACTGCAGAAGCAGAATATGTGGCTGCTGGTAGTTGCTGTGCTCAATTGCTATGGATGCAACATCAACTAGCAGACTATGATTTGGTGTTTACAAAAACTCCAATCATGTGTGATAACCAAAGTACCATTGCCATCACTGAGAATCCCGTGTTTCACTCCAGGACAAAGCATATTGAGATCAGACATCACTTTATCAGAGATTGTGCTGAGAAAGGTAAAGTGATTCTCAAATATGTGCCCACAAATGACCAATTAGCAGATATCTTTACTAAACCTTTAAATGAAGATAAATTTTTGTATCTGCTTGGTCAAATAGGAATGCTCAACCCCTAGTAAAACCTTGAATCTGTATGATTCAATTCTCAGTCTGTGTCTGCTTTTCAATCTGTATAACTGTATTCTCAGCTACATACAATCGAAAAGCACAGACAAAGAGATGTTTTTGTACATACTTTCTAAGAAAATACCAAAAAGATTTTATAACTTATGTTATTTTCTCTCAGTCTGACTGATTATATGTTTAAGTCTGTGTGACTTCTTCCAGATTAGCTACACAGACTAACCATATTCATTCAGACTAGACCCTCTATTTTTGTGCTTTATTAATTCATAAGGTTAGTATTTTAGTACTGTTAGTATTAATACTGCTGGTTAATACTGATAAGACTTTTTAATACTGCCCCCATGAATTCGTATTCTAGCACTGTTAGTATTAATACTGCAAGTTACTTTTAGTACTGCTGGGTTAATACTGATGTTTTTTTTGCTGCTGGTAAAGATTGGTACAATTAACACTGTTAATGTAGCAAGTTACTACTGTTAGTTAACTTTAGTACTGCTCTCACCAGTTACCACTGTTAGTTAACTTTAGTACTGTTTTCGCAGTTACCACTGTTAGTTGATTTTAGTAATGCTTTGGCAAGTTACCACTGTTAGTTAACTTTAGTACTGCTTTCGCAAGTTACCACTGTTAGTTGATGTTAGTACTGCTTTCGCAGTTACCACTGTTAGTTGATTTTAGTACTGCTTTGGCAAGTTACCACTGTTAGTTAACTTTAGTACTGCCTTCGCAAGTTACTACTGTTAGTTAATTTTAGTACTGCTTTCACAAGTTAGTACTGTTAGCTATATCAATATGTTACCACTGCCGGCACAACCTTCTTTTATTTTTTTATTTTTATTTTCTTTAATAAAAATAAATAAACAACAATATCTCTGCATTTAATGCTAAAACCATTTTTATGGTAATAATCATTAAAAGTTTTGGCGCTTGTTGTCTATTTATCTGCTCAATACAAAAAGTGCACGTGCTTCAGCGTTACTGTTGCAGAGAAAGGGATAAACCGTCAAGTGGGTCCCATTTAACGGAAATTTAATTTCTTCAAATACCCACTTCTGTTTTCCCCTTTTTTTCTTCACCTGTACTTGCACATCCAAAATTACACAGAGTTTGTAAGCCCTAACCTAAATCGCTCAACCATTTTCGAAACCAATCTCACAAATTCTTCATTTAAAATGGCTGATCAATGGGCTTACACGGCACCTGCCAACATCGCTGCGGCTAAACCCTTCAAACAGGGTAAACAGGTAAAACTCTGTATAAATAATCAAGTAGCTACCATTTCCATTCCTGACTCTAAAAAGAATAAAGGGTTTGAGGAACTAACTGCTTTTATGTCTGCTCATCCATTAAGGGGAGCATTCTTTAACTCAGTCCCTCAAATATACCCACATTTTTTAATGGAATGGTGGTATACTTGCTCCTCAAACAGTACCAATACTGCAATTACTGGTACTATTGATCATGGTAAACGGGCAGTTACCATTGATCAGGAGCTAATTAGGAATGTCTTAGAATTGCCTTTGGGAAATAATTTTGAACCCATTCCAACCAAAGAAGCAGCAAGGGCTTCTCTTACTTTGGTTGGATATACCAAAGAAAAAGGCACCATCTTGATGTCAGGATTCACCTCCAGATGGAAATTTTTAATCTCTGGCATCATTAGAAGTCTAGGAGGAAAATCTGGTAGCACAGGGGAGTTAAATGAGTTTGAAACTCAACTGTTGAGCTCATTTATCACAGGTTTAAACATCAACTTTGCAGAGTTGTATTTTAAAGAAATTTTAAAACTAGTGAATGAGTCACAGAGAATTTTTAATGTACCTTTTATAAGGTTATTCTCCCTGTGCATCCATTCCAGATTAACTGGGTCTGTGTATATGTCTTTTAATAACAAAACTGCAGATATACCCGTACCTGTGCTCACATATAAAGTGTTCAACCATCCGGTTCTACTTTCTGGAGCACCTATCATTGCTGCTATGAAGCAATGGATTGAAGATCGTGTGGCTGAAGCAGAGCACACAGACTCTGGGGATACAGACTCAACTCAGTCTGTGCACTTGGAGTCAGACTCAAACATTCCTGAGTCTGTTCCATCTTCAACAGAAGATGCAGGTAGTACTTCTTCTTCATCTGAGGACATGGTTATAGATCAACCTTCTTATCCTAGCCCATCCTCACCCATAAAAGAGAGTCACAAACAAACCAACCCAGATGAGTCACCACTCACTCTGGAGGAATCACCAGACTCAACCCCAAAAATTATAGCACAAGTGGAATCATCATCCATGGAATTGGATGTCAATAGAACACCTTCCAGTGCTGTAGTCCATTTCACTGCAGCTCTGCTAGAGTTTGTGGTGCCAATGACTACCCAACTGGCCCAACCTACACCTAGTTTAGTCAGCTTGGATACCCACATTACTGCTACTACACTGACCCCTGTGGTATGCATTGAAGAAGATGCTCCAATCCTGAGCACTACCAACCCCCTCTTTACCCCAATCACAATGGCTGAGCCCATAATGACCACTAGTCCTGTACTAGTTCACCTTCCAGTGAGTCCTTTCTTACACCCCTCTGCACAGATCGCCAATGCCCCAGTCATGTCACAGACTGAGGTACAGATCTCCTCTTCTTTGCCTGATGAACTACCATCTTATCACCAGATGGTTAGTAAAAGCATACCAACTTCCACATCAGTTGCCAGTGATACTGTTCCATTACACCAGGGACTGTTTGAGGCAACAGGTGCAACACAATCATTTCCCAGTGATATCCTATCCTATCACCGGATTAGATCTGAGGGAACAACTACACCACTCAATGCATATGATCACTTTTCCATGCACAGGATACAAAGTGAGGCAAAGAGTGCAGCCCCAAAAGATTCCAGTGATCTTGCTCAGTCTCAACATGAGTCAAGTGAGGAACACATACCATCACCCAATTCTAACCCTTCCAACCAGACCCAGTCTGTGCCTTCTAGTACACTTAATGATGTGTTTTCTCCCATCAACAAGTTGTCTAAATGGGTACAGACTGAGTTCCATAATAATAAGACAGAGCTAGAGAAGATGAAGCATCTAGTCTCTACTATGGTGGATAAAGTGGATATGCTGGAGGAGAAGGTATCCAATAGGTTAGATGAAATGCAGGCCACCCTCTCAAACTTAGTAGATGATGTCAAAAAAGGGGAGAAGATGAAGTATGAGTCTGCAGAAGCTAAAACCTCAAAAGATAAAGATTTAAATAATAAATTCTTAGATTTAGGGGGAGATAGCAGTGAGGGAGATGATGGAGATGATGGACCCGAAGGTGCTAGGATGAAGTCTCAGACTGAAGCTCAGTCTGTGCCACAGACTGAAAATATGATTGCACAGACTGAGGGGGAGCAAGAAGGATTGCAGGCAGGTGAACATACTGAGATGGTTGCACAGACTCAGGGGGAGTCATCCATTGTCTTACACATAGACCCAATTGTAACTATCTCAGCCCAAGGTCAGATGGAGTTGAAGAGACCAAGGGAAGAAGATGAAGATGTTCAACCTCTGCAAATCAAGAGAGCCAGGAAGAGGAAAAGAATGGCCAGGAGGATTCCTGAAAGGGATATCTTTGATTCCCAATCAAAGATGAAGGGGATCAAGACCTGGGATCAATTTATGAAGCTGGCAGAAGAACAGGACAATGATGGTGATGATGATGATGCCATCAATCCTGACTGCAGTTCTGAGTCTGAAGTTTTCAGAAGATCAGATGATGATGAAGATGATGCTACTTTTGGAGGTGTAGGTGAAGGAGCCTCAAAAGTCAAGACTGGAGAGTCTCAGTCTGTGCCTTCTGAACCAGCACAGACTGAGACACAGCATCAATCACAGACTCAGAGCTCAGAGCAACCAGCAGCAAGCACTGATGCTCTAATTATCAGTGCTGAAGCCATCCAAGCTGAAGCTAATCCTGCTAGATCAACCACAACAACCAGAATACTGCCTCCAGGTAGAAGTGAACTTGAAGATAGAATGCAATGGAGAAGTGCTCACCTGATTAGCACTTATCCTGGATCAAGCTCTACCATGGAAGAAGTTATGGATAAGGGTAAGGGCAAGGAGATTGCCTTATCCAAGCAGGAAAGGTTAAGCAAGATCAAGAAGATGGTGGATGATCATGCTGCTGGCACAAGAAATCCTGAACTGACAAATCTACAGGATGAACTCTTGCAACAAGAAGCTACTGCTCAAGGTATGTCTTTAACTGAGTACTTAAATGTACTAACTCAAGAAGAGCAGAAGCTGAAGGAAGCAAGATTTGTTGACATGCTCACTCAAGAACTACAAGAAGAAAGTCGTTCACTGACCCAAATCAGAAGGAGTCAAATTGAGCAACAAATCAAAGAAGATGAGGAGCTGTCAACAAGGTTACAGAAGATAGAGAGCCTGAAACCAAAGCTACAAGCCACTTTCCAAAAGTCAAAGCTCAAGCAGAAGATTAGAGAATGTCATCTGAACAAGATTGGACAGAAATTGAAGCTGGAGCTGACTTTGACCAAGAGCAAGAAGATGGTATGGGTGGATGAACTGTACACTCTAGGGCTTAAGGAATGGCAATCCATTGCCAATCTTTTGAAGAGTGAAGCTGACAAGGATCTAAAGAAAGAAGTTCTGGATGAGCTATCTTACCTGATTGAGCTAGTTCTCAGTCTGGGGCTCATCTCAGAAGAAGAGTACAAGTTGTTTTGCATAGCAAACAATTTTGTAATCAAGAAGAAGTCAGCTGGGTTATCCACAGAGAATGAGCAGAGAATGGAGCATCCTCTACCCAAAGGTATTGTTTTCATAGATAGATCTTATGTACAGACTGACAACATTGAAGGTCTGTGCTATAGTGTTGATACATGTTTTGTATGTCTGTCAGTTGGTCTAGGTCAAAGTCGATTGTAATATTTTGATTGTGATATAAATGTTATTTGTTTTGGAAATCAAAATTAATGTCACTGTTTAGGCGACACAGAGCTTGTGTCGCAATAGCGACACAAGGCTTGTGTCGCATATGTCGGCCTGGCGACACAGGGCTTGTGTCGCAGGTCAGTTAGGTTTTGGCTATAAATAGATCATTACGGGTTCAGTTTTAGGGTTGACGAACCTAGAGTGTTTTCAAGCGATCTGTGAGGAATCTTGTGCAATTGGTTGATTTGTTATTCGAGATTTATATAAAAGCTAATCGACTACTTTCGTGTGATTGTTAACGTGCATTGTACAATTGATTGTATTCCGCGCTTTCAATTGTTAAATTGATTCGATTTAGATCCAGCAACAAGGGTCCAACAAGTGGTATCAGAGCCAAAATCGTTTGATTTTGTGGTATTGAATCAATTTTGTGCGTTTTTTGTGTTAAATCACATACTTTTTAGCAATTACTATTGATTAGAGGTGGTAAAAGCTTGAAATCTGGTTTTTCTGAAAGATCATTGAAGGCTCGTCCGATTGCAGGTCGTTAATTTTCGTGGGGTTTACGAAAATTTTCGAATTTTGGGGTTTAAGTGCGGCTGACTTCGCAGCATAGCGACACAACCTCTGTGTCGCCATTAGGGTTTTAGCGACATAAGCTTTTTCTGCGACACAAACACTCTGTGTCGTATTAGAGTTATTTGCGATATTACCATTGCGACATTGGGTGCGACATTAACCTGAGACATTGGACAGCGACATTGGATTGCGACATAACCTTTGTGTCGCATTTGGACTCATTTATTCACTATTAGCGACACAACCTTTGTGTCGCCTGTTGCTTTATTGCGACACAACCCTTGTGTCGCCATTTGTGTCTGCTTGCGACATTACCTTTGTGTCGCTGTTTTAATTTTTGAATAACAATTTTTGTTTTATAAGTGTGCAAGAAATATAATGTCTCTTCAAAGCTTTACCCAGCTATTAAAACACAGTAATGAAGTTGGAAGCACAAACAAACCTCCATTATTTACCGCAAATACTGATTATGTGGAATGGAGGCAACGTTTTGAAGCCTTCATTTCATACAATGACCCAGACATGTTGATTCCTTTACTTGAACGTTATGAACATCCACCATCTGATGGACAATTTAATTCTATTAATCCTCCGCCAAAACCTATTAGATCTCTGTCTCCTGATGAGAAAAAGGCTTGGGATTTGGAAAGAAAAGTACATTCAGCCATCACAATGAGCATGTCTGCTGATGTTTTAAAAATGTTTAAACATTACACAATTGCTTATGATTTATGGAAGGCTATTGAACAAAGGTGTGGGGGTAATGAAAGATATAAAAAGAGTAAACTTGCACTTATTAAGAAGCAATATGAACTGTTTGATATCTTACCAAATGAGTCCATAAATGCACTGTTTATTCGCTACTCACATCTGGTTAGTGAACTTAATGAGGGAGGGGTATCTTTAACTACTGAGGATGTCAACAAGAAACTCTTAGGCGCTTTGCCTAAGAAATGGAATCATCGTGTTATGATGATGGAGGAAGATGAACGTGTGATGAATCTTTCATTAGATGATCTTGTTGGAAGACTACAAGCTTATGCACTAGATATGTAGAGAAAGGAAACTAAGTCTAGTACACAGGTTCAAGATCCCAGCTTATATGGTAGTTCGTCTCCTACTACTGGCGTAGCTTTATTATCTGGCAGCTCTAGTGGATCTTCTGCTTCCTCTACTAAACCAACTATTTCTTCAGTTGGAAGAGTACCTTATTCTTCAAACACTCTAGTCTCACCTGATACTGAAGAGAATGCTGCTGTATTTCAAGCCTTTCTCAGTGCTTATGATAGTTTTCTTTCAAAGAAAACTAGCACCATTGATCTTACTGAGAGAGATTTTGAACAAATAGATCCTGATGATCTTGAAAGGATGGATCTACGTTGGAATTTTGCTATGCTAACCAGGAGAGCAAAGAAATACTTGAAGAAAACTGGGAGAAAGAATCTGGATGATGACAGCGATTCTGGTCTTGGTTTTGATAAGAGTAAGGTGAAGTGCTACAACTGCCAAAATCTTGGGCACTTCGCTAGGGATTGTGAGAAAGCTAAGCACCCTGCTTCTGGCTTCTCCAAACCATCTACTTACACAAGACCACCTCAGAGGACTCCAGAGAAAACGCCTGCCTCAAATGCTCTTCTTATTCAAAATGAAGAGGCATATGACTGGAGTGAAGAAGCAAATGACGATCAAAATAGTGCTCTTATGGCTGAAATCTCCAGTGTGCATGAGGTACCCATCGAAGAACCACTTTCGTGTATATCATGCATTAAATTAACTGGTAAAATTAACAGATATTCTGAGGATAACCAACGCCTAAATAATGAATTAGAAAAACTTGCTAAGGCTAATAAGATCTTAAAAGATAATGAACAAGCTTTTGATAAGAAACTAGATGCTGCATTTTCTGACCGAAAGGAGCTAAAAGCTAAAATTTTTAGTCAACAAGATGCAATTGATAGTTACCTTAAATTATTAGCTGATCTTAGAAAAGAACTTGCTGACTCACAGTCAGAAATAATTAACCTTAAAAGAAAACTTTCTAATTTCTCAACGTCCTCACTTGTCTTTGATGAAATTCTTCAAGGGCAAAGGTATGATACTAAAAGTAAGGCTGGGCTTGGTTATCACCAAGTACCACCTCCTATGAATTATCTGCCTATGCCTTCACAGGATGAAGCCAAAGACTTTGTGCCTTCCTTTTTAAAGGAAGTCATGAAATCTGTTACTGTGCCAGTTAAAGATTCTAAGCAAAATGTTGAATCTGAGTCTGAACTATCTACTGCTAATGAATCTGAAAAAACTGTTGAAACTAAGCCTGTATATGTTAAGAAAACTGAATTTATTAAAATCAAGATTTCAACTCCAGTTAGTGCACAAGAAATAGTTGAAGTTGAGGATTTGACTGAGGAAGTTAATATGAAGATTAAGAAAGAAAATGTTAAGCCTGAAAATCATATAATAACTACTGAATTGAGTGACATGGCTTTTCAAAGAAAAGGCAAAGCTACGACTGAGCCTCAAATGAAGATTTTAAAAATAGATAAAAAGAACAAATCATCTGAAAAATCTTCTAAACCTGTTGATGTCTTGGATAAACCATCAACATCTTCACAAGCATCTAACTCATTGTGTACACACAAATGTACATGTTTTGTTAATGCTTCAGTTAAACAACCTCCAGTGATTCATCCTCAACCTCAACCATTCGTTGAAAGACGATCTTGTTTCTATTGTATGAAACAAGGTCATCTAATTAGTGTTTGTCCGTTGCTTTCTAAACAACGATTTGGGAGATACACGCCACGAAATGCTTTATATAGAAATTCATTTAATAAATCTCAATCGAGGCGTAGCTCATCATCTCCCTTACCTGTTAAGAAGGTCAATAAGATTGTGCCAAGTAAACCTAGTGTCAAAAAGCACAATCCTATAGACAAGCAACCATCCAAACCTAAACAGGTTTGGCAGATTAAAAGGTCAACCAATGACCTGTCATCCTACAATAACACATCAGGAAACACCACTGATTTGTTAAAAGATAAAATTTTAACTGATGTTGTTATTGTAGATGACCTTGGAAGACCCAAGTCTGTGAAGGCTTGGGTCTCCACTTCTAACTAATTCACTCTTGCATTTTGTGTCTGCAGCAGTCCGAGGAAGTAAAAAATAGTAAATGGTACATCGATAGCGGCTGCTCACGACACATGACAGGCAACCTATCCCTACTTTCTGATTTGAAGCCATATAATGGGGGTTATGTTGCATTTGCTGGTGATAAGGGTGGAGAAATTACTGGACAAGGAACACTCACAAATGGGCAAGTGAGCTTTGAAAAAGTGAACTTTGTTGAAAAGTTGAATCACAACTTGCTCAGTGTTTCTCAAATGTGTGACAAGAAATACATAACAGCATTTACTGATGTAGAATGCTTGATTCTGAAGCCGGGATTTGTGATTCCCGAGGAATGGGTGCTAATGAGAGCACCAAGGACAAAGGACACGTATGTACTAGATATGCGAACCGTTACATCCACTGAGCATACTTGTCTATTGTCTAAAGCTGATGAAAAGGAATCACTAATGTGGCACAGACGAATGGGACATCTTCATTTCCGCAAGGTGAATTATCTTGTAAAACATGTTGATACATTTAGAGTGTCTGTCACTTGGTCTAAGTTTCGAGTTGTAATTAATTAGATTAATATCGCTTGGGCGATATCACTAATATCGCACAGGCGATATCACCAATATCGCACAGGCGATATCACCAATATCGCCCTTTAGTCCAGATTAGTTACATATAAATACTCGTTTAGGGTTTCAGTTTGATAAGTTTTGACACTTTGCATTTTGGCATATACGAATTTTCTCTGTCATTCTCAGTGGTCCAGTCATTGTAATTCACATTGCTTTATATGATTAATTCAATATATGTGTTTGTGATTTTTGTTGTTAAACGTACAATCGATAGCTATTGAATTCCGCGCATTAGTTATTGTTTATTGATTCATTGTTTAAGATCAGTCTTTGTTGCGATCCTACAATTGGTATCAGAGCCATTTAATCATTGGATTAGTGGTTATTGAATCATTATTCGTACGTTTAAACGTCGTATTAACTAGTTTTTTCGTATAAACAAATTGTTTTTATTCTTAAAAGGCTATTTAATCAGTATTTTTAGTGTTTTCTGGAATTGTGTTCGTTGTTTGCTACTCTAAACTTGGAAAATTTCGTTGTCTTTGAAATTTTAGGGTTTACAGCCGTTTTAGCGATATTAAAAGCGATATTATCATAATATCGCCTTTAGGGTTACAGCGATATTACGTGTTATGTGCTCATTAATTTGAGCGATATCTCTAGCGATATTACTAGAGATATAACCTGGTATCGCCTAGTTAATTTTTGCGATATTGATTCAATATCGCCTGATTAAGTTTAGCGATATTACTCGAAATATCGTCTGTGATATCGCCTGTTTTGTCTGATTTTGATTTGCGCTTTAATTAGCGATATTGATAGTGATATCACCAACATCGCTCAATCATCAGATTGTTAGCGATATTAGCAATATCGCTATAGGGTGTTAGACAGATTTTAAACCTTTTTCAAAAGTTAATTTTAATTAATATAAATTACAATTTCTACTTTACAAGCTGTTAATGCAATGTTAAAACACAATGCTGAAGTGGGTAGTGCAAACAAACCTCCATTCTTTGCTCCGGGAATGGAGTATTCTGAATGGAGAGGTAGATTTTTATCGTTTGTCGCGTTTACCGACCCTGAAATGGAGATACCTTTACTGGAACGATACGTTAGACCTGTTTCAAGTGGAGAGCATGTTGGTATTCCTCCACCAAAGCCTATTCGTTCCATGTCTGTTGAAGAACGCAAAGCATGGGAATGTGAGAGGAAAGCTCACTCTGCTATAACCATGTCTTTACCTGCAGATGCCATGAAAATGTTTAAACAACACGACATCGCTTATGATCTGTGGAATGGCATAGCTGAACGATGTGGAGGTACTACTGAGTACAAGCAAAGTAAACTAGAGTTAGTGAAGAAACAGTATGATCTGTTTGACATCCAGAAGAACGAGACGGTGAAAGATTTATTCTGCAGGAGGCTACAAATTTAGCTCTATTGAAGTCAACAAGAAGCTACTGAATGCTCTGCCTCCTCACTGGGAAACTAGAGTGCTGATGATGGAGAATGATCCAGACATACTAGCTATGTCTCTGGATCAACTTATTGGGAAGCTTGAAACATGTGCCTTGGACATTCAGAAGAAAAGCACAAGATCTAGCTCTTTGCTTCCTGATAATAGCAATTTTGGATATGGAAGTACAACACTTCTATCTGGGCCATCTACATCTTCCTCTAAACCAAATTACTCTTCGAGAAATAACTCAGTTGGGACATTCTCTTCTTTTCCATCTCAATCATCCTCTTCTGCTACTGCATCTCACAATGAGCATGCAGTAATCTTTAATGCCTTTCTATCATCATACGATGATTTTCTTTCAAAGAGGATTAACTCGGTAGATCTTTCCGACGAAGATTTTGCGCAAGTTGATCCTGATGAGTTAGAGACAGTGGATCTTCGTTGGAACATGGCTATGCTGACAAGAAGGACTAAGACGTATTTAAGGAGAACTGGAAAGAGATCTCTTGAAGACGTCACTGATAAAACCAACATGGGATTTGACAAATCCAAGATCAGATGCTACAAATGTCAAAATCTGGGTCACTTTGCACGAGAATGTGAGAAGGGTAGACAACCATCTACGGGTTTTACAAAACCTTCTATCTACAAAAAGGATAATGAAGTAGCCAAGGCAGCCATTCTGTTAGAAGAAGAAGAAGCATATGATTTTTCGGCTATGGATGATCAAGAAAATGTTGCCCTTATGGCAGATGTTCAAAATGAGGTAGAATGTGATTCTTTTAATTGCCAAACCTGTATCACACTAACTGGTAAAATCAGGTACATGGTAGATAATGATAGCTTAAATACAGATCTGACCAATCTTATTGAAGCAAACAAAGTTTTAAAAGAAAATGAAAAAGTCTATGTTATAAATCAGAAAACTATTATGGAAGAAAAGAAAGAGTTAAAAGCAATGATTTTTAACAAACAAGATGCGATTGACAGTTATTTAAAACTCATCTCTCATCTTAAAAGGGAACTTGCTGAAACTCAATCGGATAATGTTGATTTAAAACGAAGACTTGCAAATATTTCCACATCTACTATGGTCTTTTCTGATATTCTGCAAAATCAACGGACTGATACAAAGAGTAAGGCAGGAATTGGTTATCACAACCAACCTCCTCCCTCAAACTTGAATCAGCCTATTCTTTCGCAGGAAGAAATTAAAGATTTTGTACCTCTGTTCTTAAGAAGGATACAAATCCTGTGGCAGAACCAGTTAGTGTTGAAATTCCCAATCAGCCTGAAACTGTCAAGGGTGATGATGTTGAACAGCCTAAGCTTGTTAAGGCTGCTGATAACAAGCAACCTGAGTTGCTTAAAGTTTTGAGTTCAAATAAAAAGAAGGCTGAGCTTATTAAGCCTAAAATTGAACCAATCAAGTCTGTCCTTTCAACAAATGTTGAAGAAGTGGTAGAAGTGGAGGATGTAACTCACGAGGTTACACAGAATGTTAAAAAGAATAACCTCAAACCTGAAAAGAAACAAGTCATCCAGGAGATGTTTAAAAATAATAAAGTTTCAATTAAAAATCCTTCTCCAAAGATTACTTCAACTGTGAATATGTTTACTCCATCATGTTCACATAAGTGTTCATGTGCAGTAAACGTACCTGAAATTAAACCTCGTAGGGTTCCTCTTTCACCTAAACCACTATCAAGTTCTGATCAAACTTTCCGAGAAAGACGATCATGCTTCTACTGTCAGAAGCAGGGTCATCTCATTAATCAGTGTCCTGTGCTTGCTAGAAAATGGGCATCACGATATAGTACAGGTTATAATAAAAGAAGAAATTTTCAAAAGTCAAAACAACCTGGATTATCTCGACATGTTCCAATTTCTAAAGTTAACAACATTACACCTACTAAATCAATTGATCGAAAGGTTAATGTTATTAATAAGCAACCGACTTTATCTCAGAAAGTTTGGATAAAGAAAAGTACAAAAATTGTTATGTCATCTGAAGTTATCACATCAATAAAAGATAATGATGTACTAAAAAACAAGGTTTTAACTGATGTGATAATAATAGATGAAGTCTCAGGAGTACCCAAGTCTGTCAAGGCTTGGGTCTCCATTTCAAACTAACATTCTTTTTCCTTGTGTTGTGACAGTCAAAGGTGCAGAATAGCAAGTGGTATGTTGACAGTGGCTGTTCGCGACACATGACAGGCAATATCTCCCTGCTCTCAGATGTTAAACCATATAATGGGGGACATGTTGCCTTTGCTGGTGATACTGGAGGTACAATAACTGGACTTGGAACACTCACAAATGGTCAAGTGAGCTTTGAAAACGTCAACTTTGTCGAGGAGCTGAAACACAACTTGATAAGCGTCTCTCAAGTTTGCGACAAGATAGGTTTGGTAGAGGGATGCCAAGAACTTCATTGTTTAGAAATTCTTTTCAAAAATCTTTTTCAAGGCGTGGTTCATTTCCACCTATATCTAGTTGTGCATCCAACTCTCCAAAACCTATGGCTAGAGTAAACAAAGTCGGGCCTAGTAGACCTGCTGTTCAAAAGCCCAACATTGTTGAAAACAACTCATCTGAACCTAAACGGGTTTGGAAACCTAAATCCACAAACAACACATCAATGAAATCAACTGAGTTTTTAAAATATCATAAACTCATTGATGTGATGGTTATGGACGATAGTGGACAACCCAAGTCTATCAAGGCTTGGGTGTCTCATAAGTACTAATGTTTGTTTGTGGTGATGCAGTCCGGTCTTTTATAGCTAATACCTTTAGTGACTGCAAGGATGTGATCATGTGTGGTGATGATGTTTGAGCGAATGGATGATAATTTTGAAGTGAAACAAGGTGGTTAAAAAGTGCTAAAAGAATTTGAATTTGACTTGATATGTGACTTGAAACCCTTCTGTTTTGTTTAAATGATTATTTAGTTGTTGTTTTTGTGTAAAGAATTTGCTGTTCAGGGGGAGAAATTTTAAAATTTCTAATTTAAAAAGTCAGAAAAATATGAACAGGAAAATTCTTGATAAATACAACTGCCATTCTTTATACTCGTTAGTATTCAAGAAATGCAAAAGTTGCTACACTTCTAAAAATAGACGTTGAATTGTGTCTGTAAACAATTGGGAAATGATAGTAAATCAAGAAACATGCATAAAATGGAATTTTAAGATTTATGTTTGATGTGTCAGTAGATTTATCTAGCATACTTGAAATACCTTTTATAAATATTAGCTTCATCAAATGATGTATTGGTAGGCATTTGTTCTAAAGTTACTAAGAAGCTTAACTTTCAAATATGCATATTACTTTATATAAAGACATATTAATATGTATGACATTAAGTTAAAATAAGGGCAAAAATGTCCAAAATATTTTGACGCTTCGTCTTAATATTTGGATGATGAACATGTTATGATCTAAAAAAATATAGGGTCTTTGTATGGTGTTATCTGGGGGAATATATTAGGTGTCTCCTCTGTAGTATGAAAATACAAACCTGGTTTCATCTAATATATTCTTCAAAAGAACTTAGGTGCGTAGTCTATGTTAACCTATAGACAACCATTACGTACCCGTGGCATTCCTCAAATTCTCAAAATAAAATGTATAAAAGTGCAGAAAAGTTATAAAAAGCTTGCCTCGTACTGGTTTGTGTTAAACTATGGTACTCTGTTGTACGAAAGTACAGACCTGTATCCTCTAGTTTAATTGTTCAGACTGGTATTTGTTCAACCCGAACTATTGCTTATGTGACTCTGTTGTACGAAAGTACAGACCTGTCACCGCTATCTTAGTTCTAAAGATAAGTTCATACCCTCACCTTCTATATAGAAAATACTAACATGTTTTTGATTTCAAATGTATATTTTAATGTGATTTATATACTATAATATGCATGCTAATAATAACACAATGGTTCATCTCATTATGAGTTGAAATCATATACTTAAGTACAAATGTTTAGATGGATAAAATATCAATAATCGTCTTGAACTAATCTTTATAACAGGTGATTTAAATATGCTAAGTAAATTTAAAGTGGACAAATATACTGATAATCGAAATAACACTTACTATTTTCTAATAATTGCATGTTATCCTGATATGATCCCTAACCAGACCAAAACAATTCCGTTCCCAAAAAGATTGTTTATTTATTGCTTTCAGTATTTTAATTCTGTCTTATAAAAAAAATTACAAAAATATTTTATTTCTGAGTTATTATATTCAAGTTACATATCATGCTCATATTCAAAAGACAAGAATTGATGAGAGTTCTCCAAAGACTTTGAAGATAAATACTATTGGAGAAGCTATTGATGAAAGAGATGATGGTCACTGAAGTTGAAGATCTAATTGGATATCAGTCATATGAGACTGAACATCAAGACTTTTGAAGACCAAGCTATCTCAATGGGGAGTTTGTTGGTGAAGAAAATTGTAGATATCTGTGTAACCCATGGAATCCATGCGGGTGGCAAATTTCCTACTGGATGGGTTTAGACTAAAGACGTTTTGAAGACCAAGCTGAAGACACGGGGGAGTTTGTTGATACATTTAGAGTGTCTGTCACTTGGTCTAAGTTTCGAGTTGTAATTAATTAGATTAATATCGCTTGGGCGATATCACTAATATCGCACAGGCGATATCACCAATATCGCCCTTTAGTCCAGATTAGTTACATATAAATACTCGTTTAGGGTTTCAGTTTGATAAGTTTTGACACTTTGCATTTTGGCATATACGAATTTTCTCTGTCATTCTCAGTGGTCCAGTCATTGTAATTCACATTGCTTTATATGATTAATTCAATATATGTGTTTGTGATTTTTGTTGTTAAACGTACAATCGATAGCTATTGAATTCCGCGCATTAGTTATTGTTTATTGATTCATTGTTTAAGATCAGTCTTTGTTGCGATCCTACAAAACATGATCTTGTGTTGGGCGTTCCTAAACAATCTTTTGGATTAAATGATAACTGTGTTTCCTGTCTCAAAGGGAAACAACACAAGAAATTCCATAAGTCTAAGTTAGTGAATTCTATTGAAACTCCTCTTGAGTTATTGCATATGGATCTTTTCGGACCGGTGAGCAAACGGAGTATAGGAGGAAGTTATTACTGTCTGGTAGTGACTGACGACTATTCGCGATTCTCTTGGGTGTACTTCATTTCTTCTAAAGATGAGGTGCCTGATATTTTGATTTATTTGTTTGACAAACTGGAAAACATATGCAATCTGAAGATAAAGAAACTGCGGAGTGACAACGGAACTGAATTCAAAAATAAAACTTTAGAGATTTACTGTTTGAAGAAAGGAATAAATCATCAATTCAGTGCCGCAAGAACTCCACAACAAAATGGAGTCGCTGAAAGAAAAAATAGGACTCTCATAGAGGCTGCACGCACCATGCTTTCAGACTCAAAATTGCCTATCACTTTTTGGGCAGAGGCGGTCAATACAGCTTGTTATGTTCTTAACAGGGTTTTGACGGTGAAGAAACGCAATAAAACTTGTTATGAGCTTTTTAATAACCGTAAACCCAATTTGCAGTTTCTTGAACCTTTTGGGTGTCCCTGCATCATCATGAACACACGCGAACGAGTTGCTAAGTTTGGTGAAAAGTCAAGTGATGGTTTCTTCTTGGGGTATTCTGTTAATTCTCCTAACAAGAGAGTCTATAATAAATCAACCAAGAAGATTGAGGAGCACTATGAAGTTAAATGTTTACGATATACTGAATCTCCTCAAAGCACGGGACCCGACTCACTATTCAAATACGATGAATTGTTTGACTCATTTCATCTTCCTATGGATGATAATGTTGATCAGGTGGTGACCCTACTGCATGGAATGGATATGTTCCAAGATGTATCTTCTCCTCCTAAAGCCACGCCACCCTCAAACAATGATATCCTTTCTACTTCTGGAACAGCTCCTAGTGTATTTATTCCACAACCTAATCCTGAGATGCCGGGTTTTTCCAATGATGAATCTGAGGATAAATCTGATGAAGCTGTTCAACCGAACGATATTTTTGAAGTTGAGGGAGACTTAAACAACTTGGATTCTGAGATTGTGCCACCTCAAATTCCACAGCAACGCGTACACACATCTCACCCGACTGATAATATTATTGGTGAGTTGACTAAAGGTGTACAAACAAGACATCAAGTTAAGGCTACATCCGAATCATCTTCTTGCCTTGTAGCTGAGATGGAATCATGTTTTCTATCTCAGATTGAACCGAAAAATGTGAAGGAAGCATTAATTGACTCTCACTGGGTCGAGGCTATGCAGGATGAACTTCATCAATTTCAAAAGCTACAAGTTTGGAGTTTGGTTCCGCTCCCGAAGGGACAACACCCTATTGGTACGCGTTGGGTGTTTCGTGTAAAGAAAGATGATCGTGGGATTGTAATACGCAACAAAGCTAGACTAGTGGTACAAGGCTTCTCTCAAATTGAAGGACTTGATTATGATGAGGTGTTCGCTCCGGTTGCCAGGCTAGAATCGATCAGAATATTTCTTGCCTACGCCTCATACAAGAAATTCAGAGTGTACCAGCTAGATGTAAAAAGCGCGTTTCTATATGGGAAGGTCAGTGAAGAAGTGTATGTCAAGCAACCTCCTGGATTTGAAGATTCAGTGCATCCTGAATATGTCTACAAGTTAGACAAAGCACGATATGGACTTCATCAAGCTCCAAGGGCATGGTACGAGACATTGTCAAAGCATCTGCTGACCAACGGATTCACACGAGGACAGATTGACAGCACACTCTTTATTAGAAAGGTTGGAAACGATTGTTACTTGTGCAGGTATATGTGGACGACATTATCTTTGGATCTACAAATGAGAAGCTGTGTAAGGACTTCGAGAAAATCATGAAGGACAAGTTTGAGATGAGTGCTATGGGAGAACTTACATTCTTCTTAGGTGTACAGGTTGAGCAATCTGATAAAGGTATTTACATTCATCAAACTAAGTATGTCAATGACATCTTAACCAAATATCAGTTGCTCGACTGTAAAACCTTTGGGACTCCCATTGACATAAATCACAAACTTGGCTTGGCTGAAGACGAAGAAGATGTAAATCAGCGAGACTATCGATCAATGATAGGATCCCTGATGTATCTCACAGCTTCAAGACCCGACATAATGTTTGCTGTAGCTATCTGCTCACGATTTCAAGCAAATCCGAAGGTTTCTCATATGAAGGCGGTTAAGCGAATCTTTAGTTACCTCAAATTTAGACCATATCTGGGTCTCAGGTATTCTAATGAGGATAACTTCGCTTTAACTGCCTACTCCTATTCAGATTTCGGTGGTTGTAATGTGGACAAATGAAACGTCCCATTTTTTTTTTTTTTTAAATTATCTTTCCCAAAACACCTTATATATTAATATAAAATGACAACCACATTGTTTATTACAAAACACGTTTTTCATCATTACAAAATATTACACATTATTATCGAGCATGATTTATGAGTTTCTCCTCTTACTATCTCATCATAGTAAGTCCATCACTAGCAGCCCTCAGGTCGCTTGCCCGGATCCCCACCCTTCACAACTCTCGATGTACCTATCACATACAACAATCAACACGTAAGCATTTTGCTTAGTAAGCACAGGAAAGGTGCAGTCACATACAAATAATTTAGCACAATTGATCACTCAGCAATTGGCCGTACAACTCATACGGCGAGGCACAATTGATCACTCAGCAATTGGCCGTACAACTCATACGGCTAGGCACAATTGATCACTCAGCAATTGGCCGTACAACTCATACAGCTAGGCACAATTGATCACTCAGCAATTGGCCGTACAACTCATACAGCTAGGCACAATTGATCACTCAATCAGTATTAACAAATTTAGCCAATTGTATACTTTACATTCCTACCACTTACCTCGAGGACGACGATCGAATATTTATGAACTGCTACCCGAAATACCTGTCGAGGCGATCGTACTCAATTAACTCTAATAAAAATTAATATTATTTAAAACATCAATTACTCCTGCGACACTACCCTCTAGTGTCGCTACACCTCCTGGCGACACCAGGATAGTGTCGCTCAATGCATTATTGCGACACAACCTCGACACTAGCTCTTAGTGTCGCTAAAACAACAATTCAATTAACAGAAGAAACAAGCGACACAAGCTGCGACACAAGCTCTTAGTGTCGCTAAAACAACAATACTAATCAGCAGTAGAAACTAGCGACACAAATCATTGTGTCGCTAAAGCGACAGTAATAATTCGCGACACCGTCACTACGACACAAGCTGCGACACCACCCTTGTGTCGCAATGACGAACAGCACAGCAGAACTCTTCTGCAAATACATGTTTTCTGGGTGATTTCAAAACCCAATCTCCGAACCAGATTCAATAGTTGATCATCATATACACCCAAACTAGTTAAAAACACATTTCAACTCATTTTAATCAACACAACACGTTATCCCCAAATTACCCACTTTAAACTCAATTAAAGTTCACTCTTTCATCCTTTCTTACTCAAATTAACCTCAATTTCAACAGGGGTTTTAGGTTTCTTACCTGCAATTGCAAAGAAACACCTTCCAAAATTACTCTTCAAGCTTAATTTGATTTCACTTTGGTTTCTCTTTCTTTTCTCTCACTAAAAACACACATATACACACTTGAACGAATTGAGATGTTTTCGTGGTTTCTGGAAAGTATTGGAACATGTTTTATTTGTAATTACACACTAATTTACACAATTAACCCCTCCAAACCGACTTTTTGCCCGACACTGCGACACAAGCCTTGTGTCGCACAGGGCTCTGTGTCGCTACCTGCGACACTAACCCTTGTGTCGCATAACAGTACACAACTTTCAATTTTAACGAATTTCGGGGTGTTACAACTCTCCCCCACTTACTCATGATTGTGTCCTCACAATCCACTTTTGATACAACGAGGGATAATATCGGTAAACCTCACTCTCTGGTTCCCATGTAAACTCTGATCCCTTTCGATGCTTCCACTGAACTTTAAACATTCGAATCTCCTTATTTCTTAACTTCTTTATTTTCTCATCTAATATCTCAATTGGTTCTTCAACATAATTCAATTTATCATCTACTTCAATCTCGTCCATTGGAATGTAAGCTGTCTCATCAGCTAAACACTTCCTCAAATATGACACATGGAAAGTATTATGAATATTTGCCAATTCATCCGGCAATTCTAAACGATACGCCACTTCACCTACTCTTGCTGAGATTTTAAAGGGTCCAATAAAACGAGGGCTCAACTTCCCGCGCTTTCTAAATCGAATAACTCCCTTCCACGGAGATACTTTTAACATAACATAATCTCCTTCATTAAACTCGATTGGACGCCTTCTCTTATCTGCATACGACTTTTGTCTATCTTGCGCAGCTTTTAAACGGGCTCGGATTTGCTCTATCTGTTCAGTAGTTTTCAGTACAACTTCGGTACTAGCTACTTCATGCTGCCCAATTTCATCCCAACAGATTGGAGTTCTACATCTTCTCCCATAGAGCATTTCATATGGTGGCATTCCAATACTGGAGTGATAGCTGTTATTATAAGAAAATTCGGTCAACGGCAAATATACATCCCAGTTTCCTCCGAAATCAATAACACACGCCCTCAGCATGTCCTCTAATGTTTGAATTGTCCGCTCACTCTGACCATCTGTCTGTGGGTGATACGCTGTACTCAGATTAAGACGTGTACCCATTTCCTCTTGAAACTTTGTCCAAAATCTAGATGTAAATCTACTATCCCTATCAGAGACAATAGATACTGGCACACCGTGTCTTGCCACCACTTCTTTCACATATAATTCAGCCAACATTTCTGAAGACGAAGCTTCTCTTATCGGCAAGAATAAAGCACTCTTGGTTAGACGATCCACTATTACCTAAATGGCGTCATGGTGCTTTGACGTCTTCGGCAGTTTCGTAATAAGATCCATCGTGACATGTTCCCATTTCCACACTGGAATGTCTAAGGGTTTCATCTTTCCATAAGGTTTCTTATGTTCGGCTTTAACCTGCGAACAAGTCAAACACTTTTCCACATATCTGACAATTTCTCTTTTCATACCTGGCCACCAATAATCTCTTTTCAGATCATGATACATCTTTGTGGCACCAGGATGGATCGAATACTTGGATTTATGAGCTTCATCAAGTAAAAGTTTTCTCATTTCTCCAGAACTCGGTACCCAAATTCTACCATATCGGGTTTTCAATCCACGAGAATCGTCAACAATATCTTGTTCTTGGCCTTTTATTCGTTCTGCTCGAAAATCACCAGTCTATAGCACTCGTTGTTGAGCTTCTTTCACTTGTTCAATTAAATCGGTAATCATAATCATTCGAAAAGATTTTACTTTCAACACCATATCAGTAGCTTTTCTACTGAGAGCATCTGCCACCACATTCGCCTTTCCAGGATGGTATAAGATTTCACAGTCATAATCTTTCACCAAATCAAGCCAACGCCTCTGTCTCATGTTAAGATCTCGCTGATCGAAGAAATACTTTAAACTCTTATGGTCTGTATAAATCGTGCATTTCACTCCATAGAGATAATGCCTCCAAATTTTCAATGCAAACACCACCGCTGCCAATTCTAGATCATGAGTAGGATATCCTTTCTCGTGTGTCTTTAGCTGTCTCGAAGCATACGCTATTACTTTTCCTCGTTGCATAAGCACGCAACCCAAACCCACACAAGATGCGTCACAGTACACCACCATATCATCATTCCCTTCGGGAAGTACTAGTATAGGTGCTTGACTCAGTTTCTCCTTCAAAACATTGAAAGCTTGATCCTGTTCCTCATTCCACTCAAATTTGGCATTTTTACACGTAAGCCTCGTGAGCGAAGTCGCAATCTTGGAGAAGTCTTGAATAAATCTCCGATAATAACCTGCCAATCCCAAGAAACTTCGAATTTCTGTTGGGGTCTTAGGAGGTTTCCACATCATCACTGCTTCTACTTTTGCAGGATCTACCTTAATTCCCTCGTGGTTTATCACATGCCCTAAGAATTGTACTTCTCTCAGCCAAAATTCACACTTCGAAAATTTTGCATATAATTTCTCTTCTCGCAATACTTGCAACATCTGTCTCAAATGCAACTCATGCTCACCTTTCGTTTTTGAATATATTAAAATATCATCAATAAACACAATCACAAATTTGTCGAGGAACATCCGGCAAACTCGGTTCATCAAATCCATAAATGCAGCAGGAGCATTTGTCAGTCCGAATGGCATTACCACAAACTCATAGTGACCATAACGCGTTCGGAAAGCAGTCTTGGGAACATCCTCTTCTTTTACTCTCAACTGGTGGTAACCAGACCGTAAATCAATCTTTGAAAAATGTGTAGCACCCTGAAGCTGATCAAACAAACCATCGATTCTCGGCAACGGGTAACGGTTCTTAACAGTTACCTTATTCAGCTCCCTATAATCAATACACATTCGCATGCTCCCATCCTTCTTTTTAACAAATAATATTGGTGCTCCCCACGGCGCACTACTCGGACGGATAAACCCCTTTTCTAACAATTCTTGTATTTGCTTCATCATTTCCTGCATTTCCGGCGGCGCAAGTCTATAAGGGGTCTTAGCAACAGGAGTAGCCCCCGACATTAACTCAATTCGAAACTCTACTTGCCTCGCAGGCGGAACACCCGGTAACTCTTCCGGAAATACATCAGAAAACTCATTTACAACTGGAATATTCTCAATACTCATCACATTCTTTCGCATATCAATAACGTGAGCTAAAAATGCTTGACAACCATGCGACAGATGCCTTCTAGCACGAGCATAAGTACAAATTGACAAAGATGGTCTAGGTTTTTCGCCATATATATCTATTACTCCCCCACTTGGAGCATTGACGCGAATAATTTTCTTTTCACAACGAATAACAGCATTATGTTTACTCAACCAATCCATGCCCACAACGGCATCAAACTCACCCATTCTCATTGGGATTAGATTTATCATAAATATTTCATCACTAATTTCTATTTGACACCCTCCATAAACTTTGGTCACATAAATAACACGATTATCGGCTATCTCCACATCTAAGGGTGTATCTAACTCACTCAACATTAATTGAAAACTCTTACTAAAGTTTTCAGAGACAAAAGATCTAGAAGCTCCAGAATCAAATAACACATAAGCGGGTAATGAGTTAATAAGAAAAGTACCCGTAAGAACGTCAGGAGCATTCTTCGCTTCATCCGCAGTCAATTGAAAGGACCGACTTTTCACTCTCGATTGATCGGAAACTTTCTTCTCATCACTTCGCTTCACTCCACTAGAACCTGTCGAACTCTTTAATCTTGGACATTCACTCTTTATATGCCCAGGTTCATAGCAATTAAAACATACTCGGACTGTTTTTGTACAATCACGGCTAATGTGGCCCTCTTGCCCACATTGAAAACATGTCCTCTTATCACCTGCACAATTCCCAAAATGCTTTTTATGACACTTCGGACACATAGGCATTTCTCGTCGATCTTCTCTTTTAAAACTTCCGCTGGACTTGAATCTTTTAAAAGATCCTCCAGCTGGTTCAATCTTTCTCTTGGAGGAACCATCATCCTCCCGATTTATCTCAATCTCTCTCCTTCTTGCCTCATTCACAAATTCCTCAAATTTATTCCAACGACTCGGATCCACAAACTGTCGAATTTCTTTCTTTAATACTTCATGAAAATGATACATCAACCTCTTCAGATCCTCAGTATATTCAGGGCAAAATCGGGCCCTATCAAGGAATACACCCGTCAACTCATTCACAGTCTCTGTCGTTTGTTTCATAAACAAAAATTCTCGGCGAAGCTTGGTCAACTCAGCTTCCGGTGAATAGGCTATCACAAACATATCTTTAAACTCCTTCCAGGACACGTCATTCATACGTTCCTCTCCCATAGACTAACGTTGCACATCCCACCATTCTTTTGCTCGTGCCTTCAATAAACAGGCACCATATACTACTTTCAATTTATCAGGACACTCAGAAATAACAAATGCTGCCTCTACTTCAGAGATCCATCTATAACATTTGATCGGATCTGTCTCTCCTTTATACTCTGGAGGTTTACATGCCACGAAATCTTTATAGCTCACTTTCCTCTTCTCTTCCTTCATCTGGTCACTCTTTCCAGATCCCTCTATATCTCTCTTTTGTAATTCTTCTGCCAGAACATCTCTGACAGTCTCAGTAATTCTCTCCAATAAATATGGAAGAGACTTTTCTTGTGCCAACGCAACCTCCTCTGATATAAACTCTTTCATCTCGTCCGTAGTCATAGACGATAAATTCATCACATGATCTTGTCCAGAACTTTCGGTATTATGCTCATTAAAATTCTTCCCTTCCATCTTATACTGAAAGGGTTTATCAGCAAACATATCAAATTAGGCTAAAATTCTCATTACACATTAGTCTATTTTTCACAACTTTCTTTAGCATCACACAACAGTCATGGCACCGTATGAATTCATATAATAATTATTACGTTGGCCAGACGTAATCGTTATTACATAATATTCATACAATACCTTGACATTCAACAAATCATCACATCTCATCAGTTATAATAACATCTCATCAGTTATAATAACATCTCATCAGTTATAATAACTATTCAAATATCAACTCATAATACACAACATTCTCATCATGCTCATTAGACTCATCTCTTGGTCTAAGTTCAAGTACCTCTAATGATGGATACTCGAATCTCTTAAACCGATGCTCTGATACCAACTTGAAACGTCCCATTTTTTTTTTTTTTAAATTATCTTTCCCAAAACACCTTATATATTAATATAAAATGACAACCACATTGTTTATTACAAAACACGTTTTTCATCATTACAAAATATTACACATTATTATCGAGCATGATTTATGAGTTTCTCCTCTTACTATCTCATCATAGTAAGTTCATCACTAGCAGCCCTCAGGTCGCTTGCCCGGATCCCCACCCTTCACAACTCTCGATGTACCTATCACATACAACAATCAACACGTAAGCATTTTGCTTAGTAAGCACAGGAAAGGTGCAGTCACATACAAATAATTTAGCACAATTGATCACTCAGCAATTGGCCGTACAACTCATACGGCTAGGCACAATTGATCACTCAGCAATTGGCCGTACAACTCATACAGCTAGGCACAATTGATCACTCAGCAATTGGTCGTACAACTCATATAGCTAGGCACAATTGATCACTCAGCAATTGGCCGTACAACTCATACAGCTAGGCACAATTGATCACTCAGCAATTGGCCGTACAACTCATACAGCTAGGCACAATTGATCACTCAGCAATTGGTCGTACAACTCATACAGCTAGGCAAAATTGATCACTCAATCAGTATTAACAAATTTAGCCAATTGTATACTTTACATTCTTACTACTTACCTCGAGGACGACGATCGAATATTTATGAACTGCTACCCGAAATACCTGTCGAGGCGATCGTACTCAATTAACTCTAATAAAAATTAATATTATTTAAAACATCAATTACTCCTGCGACACTACCCTCTAGTGTCGCTACACCTCCTTGCGACACCAGGATAGTGTCGCTCAATGCATTATTGCGACACAACCTGCGACACTAGCTCTTAGTGTCCCTAAAACAACAATTCAATTAACAGAAGAAACAAGCGACACAAGCTCTTAGTGTCGCTAAAACAACAATACTAATCAGCAGTAGAAACTAGCGACACAAATCATTGTGTCGCTAAAGCGACAGTAATAATTCGCGACACCGTCACTACGACACAAGCTGCGACACCACCCTTGTGTCGCAATGACGAACAGCACAGCAGAACTCTTCTGCAAATACATGTTTTCTGGGTGATTTCAAAACCCAATCTCCGAACCAGATTCAATAGTTGATCATCATATACACCCAAACTAGTTAAAAACACATTTCAACTCATTTTAATCAACACAACACGTTATCCCCAAATTACCCACTTTAAACTCAATTAAAGTTCACTCTTTCATCCTTTCTTACTCAAATTAACCTCAATTTCAACAGGGGTTTTAGGTTTCTTACCTGCAATTGCAAAGAAACACCTTCCAAAATTACTCTTCAAGCTTAATTTGATTTCACTTTGGTTTCTCTTTCTTTTCTCTCACTAAAAACACACATATACACACTTGAACGAATTGAGATGTTTTCGTGGTTTCTGGAAAGTATTGGAACATGTTTTATTTGTAATTACACACTAATTTACACAATTAACCCCTCCAAACCGACTTTTTGCCCGACACTGCGACACAAGCCTTGTGTCGCACAGGGCTCTGTGTCGCTACCTGCGACACTAACCCTTGTGTCGCATAACAGTACACAACTTTCAATTTTAACGAATTTCGGGGTGTTACAACAAAAAGTCTACGACTGGAGGATGCCAGTTCTTTGGTAGTCGCTTAGTCTCGTGGCAGTGTAAAAAGCAAACCACAGTCTCTACTTCATCTGCTGAGGTTGAATACATTGCTGCTGCAAGTTGCTGTTCTTAGGTTCTCTTGATTCAGCATCAAATGCGCGATTACGGGTTACACTTAACTTTAACTCCTATCCATATTGATAATACTGCTGCTATCTCTATCATACGCAATCCTGTACAGCACTCAAAAACTAAACATATTGAACTTAGGTTTCATTTCATAAAGGATTGCTATGAGAAACACCTGATAGACCTTGTCCAAATCGATACATCTAAGCAAAATGCTGATCTTTTTACAAAAGCAACTGCCACTCTTTATACTTGTTAGTATTAAAGAAATGCAATAGTTGCAACATTGTTAAAAAAAAAAAAAAAAAAAAAAAAAAGACGTTGAATTGTGTCTGTAAACAATCGGGAAATGATAGTACATCAGGAGACATGCATAAAATGGAATCTTAAGTTTTATGTTTGATGTGTCAGTAGATTTATCTAGCATACTTGAAATATTTTTTATAAATATTAGATTCATCAAATGATGTATTGATAGGCATTTGTTCTAAAAGTTCTTAAGAAGCTTAATTTTCAAAAATGCATACTATTTTATATAAAGTCCGAAATATTTTGACGCTTCGTCTTAATATTTGAATGATGAACATGTTATGATCTAAAATATAGGGTCTTTGTATGATGTTATCTGGGGGAATATATTAGGTGTCTCCTCTGTTGTATGAAAATACAGACCTGGTTTCATCTAATATATTCTTCAAAAGAACTTAGGTGCGTAGTCTATGTTAAACGTTAGACAACTGTTACGTACCCGTGGCATTCAAATAATTCTCAAAATAACATGTACAAAAGTACAGAAAAGTTATAAAAAGTTTGCCTCGTACGGGTCTGTGTTAAGCTATGGTACTCTGTTGTACGAAAGTACAGACCTGTACCCTCTAGTTTAATTGTTCAGACTGGTGTTTGTTCAACCAGAACTATTGATTATGTGACTCTGTTGTACGAAAGTACAGACCTGTCACCGCTAACTTAGTTCTAAAGATACACCCATATCCTCACCTTCTATAAAGAAAATACTAACATGTTTTGATTTCAAATGTATATTTTAATGTGATTTATATAATATAATATGCATGCTAATAATAACATAAGTGGTTCATCTCATTATGAGTTGAAATCATATACTTAAGAACAAATGTTTAGATGGATAAAATATCAATAATCGTCTTGAACTAATCTTTATAACAGATGATTTAAATATGCTAAGTAAATTTAAAAGTGGACAAACATACTGATAATCGAAATAACACTTACTATTCCTAATAATTGCATGTTATCCTGATATGATCCCTACCCAGACTTAAACATTTCCGTCACCAAAAATATGTTATGAAGTCTCCGTTGATTGTAAAATTGAATCAACGATTTTATTTTTGTATTATCTATTAATTATATGTAGCTTAATTAGTTTCTCCAAGTTTATAAGTTAATATCGAATCGGGTATCGAACTTTGAAAATCGAAAGCGATTCGAAAATTCACCAAGTGCCTCTATGCGACACAAGCTTTGTGTCGCTGCCTGTGTCGCTGCCTCTGTCGCTTCTTATGTCGCAGGCTATGTCGCTGCTTAGTGTTTGGGTATAAAAGCCAACCTCATGCGACCTTAAACTGTTCACTGTTCTTAATTACCTGCGACATCACATTTAATTACTGCGACACAAGCATCTGATATAGCGACACAAGCAAACCGAGTGATTTTTCGACTTCATCTACATTTTCTTAGCGTTCTGTTGCAATTAATCCATACAATCTCTTTCTCCTTACCTTACTCGATCTAGTGGTATAAATTTTTCCCTTTTTTACCGTGTATATTGTGTTTAATTGTGAATTAAAGTCACGGGTTTTAAGGGTTTTCGGTTTGGGATTAAATTGACGTGTTTGGGTGTGCTTAACTTGATATCTAGGATATTTTAGAGTTCCTGATGTTCATACGCACCTTCGGGTTGCGTTAGCTTTGAAAACACCCAAAATTTTGAACCATCGGGATCTGGGCACGGGTTGGTGTTCATCTTTGCGACACAATCTGCGACACAAGCCTTTGTGTCGCAGGATTTTTCAAATTAATTTAATACCAAACTTTGGGTGCGACACTAAGGTTTGTGTTGCTATGCTAGGCGACGCAAGCTCTTGTGTCGCTGTTCTATCAAAATTAATTTTCGTGCTAGTGTTGGGTTGCGACACTAACATCTGTGTCGCTACTTCTTTGCGACACAAGTCCTTCTGTCGCTTGATTTAATTAATTACAAAACAATTGCCAAATGCGACACAACCCTCTTCTGTCGCATCCTTCTGTTGCGACACAAGTGCTTGTGTCGCTTACATGATTTGAATTAATTAACTTCAACTTTTGCGACACAAAGGTCTGTGTCGCCACCTTTGTGCGACACAACCCTTGTGTCGCCACTGCAGATTGTTTAAATTAACGTAATTATTACTAACGCTTCTGTATTGTTCCCTTTTTCGTGTCTTTTAGAAATGGCAGGACAAGATGCGTTTCTGAGGTTGCTTGAACCTCGTCACAACACGGTCGCATTTCTTGATGCCGACAGGGAGTCAGCCATTCCTTTTCGTCCCATGATCCAGTTCCTGAGGCGTTCCAGGATTCTTTACGCTATCACTGCTGCTCCCACTATCTATAGAGACCATGTTGGTCCTTTTTGGAGAAATGCGGTTGTAAACACCGAACTGGAGGAGACCAGGATTATATCTACAGTTTTTGATCGGGAAATTATCATAACCGAGCAGCTGCTACGTGAAGTGCTTCAGTTTCATGATTCTCCAGTCATGCCCACCCAATTCTCAAATGTTTTCATTGCTGGTGGGATGGCACGTATGGGTTACCCAGGTGTACCCTCTCATCAGTATCGCAAGGGGCACCTCACCCGAGTCTGGAGATTTTTGATGCACGTGATAATCGTGTGTTTATCTGCCAGGAAGGCAAATTTCGATGGTGCCAGTCACCGTACCGTCTCTGCCATGTTGGCCCTGGTCTACAATAAGCCGTATAATTTTTCCGGATATCTGTTCCGTGAAATGGTGGACAATGCAAAAGCTGAAAATGACAAATGGGTCATGTACCCAAGGTTTATCCAGTTGCTGATTAATCATCTGTTACCAGATCTTCCGGTCAATCCTGATGCAACCTTCCACCAAACGCCAATGAACTTGCGGATTTTTGCCATCTGCAACTCTTATGGTAAAGGAGTTGCTGCACCGCCAGATGTGCCGCTTTTCGGCCATATTGTACATGAGGGCTATGTCCCTCCGGCTAACGAAGGATTTATGGATGATGCTGCTGCTCCTCTTCCCTCTGAGGATGCCTTTGTCAATATCCCGATTCAAACCGAGGAGGAAAATATTAATGACATTTTGCAGGACATTGATACCTTTCAAGCAGTTGACGAGACTGCTGCTGATGCGGCCTCGGATGATACTGTCTCTGTGGATCCAAACGACACCCCAACAGATTCGGATGGTGATGTTCCTTCACCGAAAATCATTGAAAGCCTTCGAATCCATAATACTCATCGATATGAGCGGGTTCAACGCCGAATTAGGGCAGGACGGGTGCATGTGCCGTCTAACCGAGGGAAACGGCCCCGGGACGCACAGGACTCAGATGATGATACTTTCGCACCCCGTCCTCGTCCTCGAACTCAACCTCATCCGGTCTCTACTTCTGCTGAGTCTCAGCCACAACCACAAACGCTAAATCAGATAATGGCTCTTCTAGACAGAATGAACAAGCAGTTGGCTGAGCAAGCTTCTAGAATCACGAAGTTAGAAGCAACGGCGGCTAGGGTTCCTCAGCTGGAGAGTCGCCTGTTAGAACTAGAGGCATTAGCTGTTGTTCCGGGGGAGTTAGGCTTAGATGAAACAACATCAATGGCCCCTGGTTCAACTCAAATTGTAAATACTAATGATGTAACCGAAGAAGCTATAAATGAAAATATTAATTTGGATTACTTTGCGTACTCTGCACCAATTCCAGGACAACCAATTCCTTTAAATGTAGATTACTCCGAAGCAAACCTAGAGTATCTACAGAGTCTGATAAATGAGGAAGGGCAAAGTACAGAAAATGATAATGAAGAATTTGTGTTTGATAATGATGAAGGGGTTGATATTGAAGAAGAAAACATTCACGAAGACTTTGTGAATGTTGATGAAATGAATTTGGGAGAGGAGATGGAGGTCTCTGATACTGAAGAGGTTGTAGAGCCTGAACCGTGTAAAGACTCAACTCCTGCTCCGGCTAAAACCGAACCATCTACTTCTACTGCTGCTGAGCCCAATACGTCAAAGACCTGTAAATTCTATAAAATCAGCAGCAAGCGCTACAAAGGTCAAATCATCTCCTGGAAGTATGATGAAGCAAATAAAGTGATTGTTATCAAGCGAAAAGATGGGATGCAGTATTTCACTATGAACTTCAAAGTATTAAGTACCTTACCATATTGTGAGATACTGCACTTGGCGCAATTGAATATCATAAATCCCACCAATAACGAGTTAGCGAATCAACTACAGAGAATCTTAAGGAAAGAGGTCAACACCAAAGTGTTCTATCTTTTGAGACCAAATCTGGGGATGAGGTATATTTACCGTAACAAGATACATCCGTTTACCAACAAGCCCTGGGTTAAGATTGTATATAAATCTCCAAAGACTCTAAAGTCTATTCCTCTGGAGAAGCTCCCAGTTGATTTCTTGAGAAGGTTACAACTGTGGACATATGATGGATATACAGGCGAAGCTGAAATTATCTATATTGAAGATACAGAGCCTGAAGACCTATGGAAAGCCAAACTATCGAGAATTAGAGTGTATGATCCTTTGAGCTTGATTAACCTTACCAAGAAAGACCTTGAAGCTCTTCATGCTAAGAAGATTGATTATTTTCAAGAGTTCAAGAATAAGGCGATGCGTTTTCAAAAGGTTGTCAATGTCTGTATAGCTCAAGGAGTACATGCTGGAGGAAACTTTCCTGCCAGTTGGAAGTGTTAGAAGACCAAAGCCGAACGAAGAAATCTTGAAGACCAAGCTGAAGACACGGGGGAGTTTGTTGATACATGTTTTGTATGTCTGTCAGTTGGTCTAGGTCAAAGTCGATTGTAATATTTTGATTGTGATATAAATGTTATTTGTTTTGGAAATCAAAATTAATGTCACTGTTTAGGCGACACAGAGCTTGTGTCGCAATAGCGACACAAGGCTTGTGTCGCATATGTCGGCCTGGCGACACAGGGCTTGTGTCGCAGGTCAGTTAGGTTTTGGCTATAAATAGATCATTACGGGTTCAGTTTTAGGGTTGACGAACCTAGAGTGTTTTCAAGCGATCTGTGAGGAATCTTGTGTAATTGGTTGATTTGTTATTCGAGATTTATATAAAAGCTAATCGACTACTTTCGTGTGATTGTTAACGTGCATTGTACAATTGATTGTATTCCGCGCTTTCAATTGTTAAATTGATTCGATTTAGATCCAGCAACAAGGGTCCAACATATAGAGATATCAATGGGATAGAATGCTTCCAGGATCAGAATAGGTTATATGGAGAGTCTCTGCTACACTGCATTGCCCTGCTGAAGGAATGCAAACATTCTCAAGCCAGACCATTCAGAAGAAGACTGATTAGCTGGTTATTCAACAACCTTTCCCAAATCAGGATGATGATTGGACTTGAAGATATCTGCAAGAAGATCATCCTAGAGTATCAAGAATTTGAAGACAAATCTGATAAGGAAATGGAAACACTGTTGAAGAGGAAAGTGGAAAAGATGAAAGAGATCCAGGCTCGGAGAAAGGACTGAAGATTGTTATATTTATGTTATTTACAATCTTATGTAATAATTGTAATATTTTTGTATACTAACTATGACTTTGACTTTATATATTTAAGTCTAAGGTTCATAAGTTATGTTGTACTTTAGTATTTATTATTTCTCCATTATCTTTTGTAAATAGATTTTGACATCATCAGATAGGGGGAGATTGTTGGGAAAAACAATGATCAAACCTAAATTATAAATCTGAAGAGTCAAAATCTATCTCAGTTGTATTCAGGAAAAACTTAGTGAATTCCTGAGTCTGTGTTTCTGAGTCTGTGCTACACAGACTGAAGAATTGTTTCTGAGTCTATGATGCACAGACTGAAGCATCTCACAGACTGAAAGCCTTGCTCTTCCTGAAGACTTATGAATTCATCATCTGAAGAATGAAGATTGAAGACAAAAGACTTCACAGACTGAAGATCACAGACTGATGATCCCAGATTGAAGATCACAGACTGAGAGCACAGACTGAAGAGCACAGATTGAAGAATGAAAGTACAAGTGTACAGAAGATATTCTTCTCTCCTTAGGCTAGATACAACTGATAAGATGTTTGAGAAAGGTCAAACATCGAACAAAGGTTTTCTTCTCAGCAAAGAAACCTTTTACCTTTTGCTTTTTCTATTTCCAAGAAAAGCAAAAAGGGTAGAGTGCAAAGTTGCCCAAGATGAATGTGTTATCCGTTGGACAACTGAGCTGGGTAATAGAAGTTGATACTCAACTTTATAAATAGCAGCTCAATAGCACTCTTCAAAACATCCAAGTATCCAAGAAAACCAAGCACTAAAAGCAAAATAGTATACAAGACCTTTAAGCTTAGGCTCAAAGCATTACCACACTAACTGTTAAAGTTTGTTGTGATAATTGTATCTTAATATACTAATACTTGGATCGTATTCAAACCATCTGTGTGGGTTTGAATACTTTGTCATCTGTGTGAGACAAATACTTTATTGTGAATAATACTTTGATTCATAATAAACTCTGTGTCAAAATTAATCTTGTTTTCCGCCTAGATTAATTTAAACTTGTTTGATATAAAACTTGGATATAAACTAACACGTTGAGATAACTGTTATTTAATCTGTATCTAAGTTTTGGGAACCTTGTGACCCAACAAATAGCAGTTCAAAAAGCACTGCTATGTATCCAAGTATCCAAGTAATTCAAGCTCTCAAAGAAAAATAGTATACAAGACCTTTAAGCTTAGGCTCAAAGCATTACCACACTAACTGTTAAAGTTTGTAGTGATAATTGTATCTTAATATACTAATACTTGGATCGTATTCAAACCATCTGTGTGGGTTTGAATACTTTGTCATCTGTGTGAGACAAACACTTTATTGTGAATAATACTTTGATTCATAATAAACTCTGTGTCAAAATTAATCTTGTTTCCGCCTAGATTAATTTAAACTTGTTTGATATAAAACTTGGATATAAACTAACAAGTTAAGATAACTGTTATTTAATCTGTATCTAAGTTTTGGGAACCTTGTGACCCAACAGTTTTGTACATCCTCCACCTTAGACAACATCCAACGGTTTTTTCATTACCTCTTGCGTCAGTTGTGTTAGCTCAGTGCATCAGCACTCCCAAAACTGACACACAACTGATACACCCTTGCCAACAGTCCTTTCGTCAATTGAATTTCTAAGACCCACACATTATTTATTTATTTTTAAAACACAAATTTAATTAAAACTATTTCATTAAAATTAAAAAAATATTACATTAATTAAAACAAAACATTACAATAATTAAATAAAATATTATAGTAACAAAAAAAATATACATTTATTGAAAACAAATACGATAAAATCAACTAAGCACGGTTTTGATGACGGAAACCACATGAGAGGTGTCAAATGTGTTCGATTAGAGCAGTGGGAAGTTGATGAGGAACCCTCGCGTCGCGAAATTCCTTATCCATACACATTTGTATTTCAACCTTGTCATCTCACGAACGTCTTGGTTTATTTCTTGAATCTGACGGCTATATTATCGTTTGATTTTTTTTTTAATTTTTATTAAAATATGCAACGGAGAGTTTTTTTTTTTGAAAAAACACTAAATATTCTCGTGGGCCCTACTTTTGCGGCTCCCTTTTGTCACTTAACTGGCACCGACCCACCGACAAAGACAACCAACGAAGCTGTGCTGACGGTATCGGTTGGCCGACGCTCGTCGGTGTTTGTCGCACCCCCAAGATACGTGGCAGCGGAAGTAGGGTGTTGCGTTGGGGGGTGCGACAGATTGGTATCAGAGCCAAGGTTATAGCGAACTAGGTTGCATTAGTGGACCTAGACTATAACCGTTAAGTTAGTATTCCTCATTAGGTATAACTAGTTCAGGAATTTCATCATTCAACTCTAATTTAACATAGCCTGATCAACTATGTACAATTAAAGGAGAATCGATCCAAGATCGGAAATAGTTATATTAAATGGGAATACAGTAGAACACATGGACCGAGGATAGATTATGACAAAACCCTTATATGTGCTATTTGTACTAGGTTTTTATATGTATATATATATATAGACCTCACATACTAAAACTCTTGCCACAGAAATGGCAGATTTTCCTACAACAACTTCAACCGACATAGGAAACGATACTCAAGCCTCGCCTAATCGCACCTCTTCGAATGCCCGCGTCATACGCACCATTAGGAGGGAAACTGACTCTCCTCGGACTAGCCCGTATCCAGGCACTACTACCGCCAATAATACCACTAGCAGAGCCCGCCGTCGGGCAAGTGTTCGCCGTTGGAATTGGCTACCCACTACTCTAGATTCCTGGAGATCCGAAGAGGGAATTCAGGTTACTGCTGAACCCATGGATATCTCCCCATACAGCAAAAACCCACTCACTACACTGTCCCAGTGTTAGCCGCCAGACTCCACCGCCATGAGAGGAGGCTGGACACTATGGACGTGGAACAAGACGAAATGCGGGACAAGCTAACTCTAATCTGCCAAAACCAAGAAGATATTTCGGAGGTCGTGAACCTCACCAATGACTTGTCCACAGACACTAGAGACGAACTCTTAGAATTAAGGGTAAGGATGCAACTCAATGAGCAACCCTTGCAAGCAGTCGAGGAACTCCCCCGCCGAACCGAACAACCCGAAATCCGTTCCAACTGGATGCACTTGACTCAAGATCGAGTTGCACAAATCTCTCAGGACCAGGAGGACATTACTGAAACTATGGGTGTGGTGCATAACCAAGTCATAGGGAACCGGAATGAAATCTCCGTCCTACAATCCAGACTGGAACAATGTGAAACACGTCTGCAAGAAACAGAGGATTACTCACGCTCGTTGGAGCAACGCTTGGCAACGGCTGAAGAGACTCTCCGAATGGTCGGCAGACTCACGGAGACCATGGAACGAGTCGTCACACTACTCCCTCCGCAAAATCCAAGCCAGCCTTAAATTATTATACTATTTTGTAACCTATGGAGGCGGGTTGTGCCCAACAATTTAAATTTCATGAACTCTCGTATCTAGTCGGATGTATCAATGCCCGACACGTTTTGTAAACTTCGAATTATTGTAATCGACTTACCTCGCGCTTAAATTTGACCGCAAATTCTATTTCCTAATATTGATTTTCGTGCGTGAAACTCTTTATAGTCTTATCTTACACAACTGCGAAAGTTTGATTCGAGCACAACGAAATCTCATTTGTTTCATATTGTCTTCTTTTAAGAGTCATGCCGCCAAGAAACCAACCAATGAGTCCCGAAGAAATTGCACAACTGGTCGCTCAAGGAGTAGCCGACGCTTTGGCTGCTCAAGAAGCGGCTAGGAACAGTGGTCCTAACCCACAAAATCCTGGAAACCCAGTCAACAACCCACCAGCAACCAAGCCTTGCACCTACAAAGACTTCATGAACTGTAAACCTCTCAATTTCAAAGGCACCGAGGGAGCCATCGGCCTCATGCGATGGATAGAGAAAATGGAATCTGTTTTCCGGATCTGCAACTGCACGGAGGAAAACAAGGTCAAATTCTCTACTTGCACTCTCGCTGACGGTGCACTCACATGGTGGAACTCATACGCTCAAACTATGGGAATCGATGCAGCCTACCAACTTCCCTGGGATGAACATAAGAAGATGCTAAAGGAAGAATACTGCCCTCGAGAGCAACTACAGCAGCTCGAGGAGGAATTCTGGCACCTCACTGTTCAAGGAAATGATATCACCAGTTACACCACCAGATTTCACCAACTTGCTCTCCTATGTCCATCCATGGTGGACCCCGAACAAAAACGTATCGAAAGGTACATTTGGGGACTACCCGAGAAGATACAGGGCAATGTAACCTCCTCCAAGCCCGGAACCATCCAAAGTGCCGTCCGCATGGCACATGAACTTATGGCCCAAATTGTCCGCCGTGAGACACCCACTTTGAAAATCTGCGGGGACAACAAACAAAATGGCAGGGAAACAACCGACCCCAGCAACAGCAGCAACACAAAAAGCCCGAGACCATTAGGGCTTAGACCTCCGGATCGGGAGAGATAAAAGGGTATGACGGAAGTCAACCCTACTGTTCAAAATGTAACCGTCATCACAATGGCCCGTGTAATAACCAATGCGGCAATTGCAAGCGGTTCGGGCATCAAACCAAAGATTGCCGAACTCCCAACCTAAACACAAACTCAAACGCCAACCTTAACGCACCAAAAGCCTGTTTTGAGTGTGGTAACCCTGGGCACTTCAGAAATAACTGCCCGAAACGAAACAACAACAACAACAACAACAACAACAACACCAGTAGGAACAGTAACAACAACAACTCCCGCGGCAGAGCCTTTGTACTCAATGCAGGAGAAGCCCGTCAAGACCCCAGCGTTGTTACGGGTATGTTTCTCCTCAACGATTTATCCGTTTCTGTTTTATTCGATACCGAAGCCGATAAAAGTTTCATATCAAATGAGTTATGTCCACTACTCAACATCACTCCCATTGCCTTAGATGCTAAGTACACCGTAGAATTAGCAAATGACAAACTGATTGTGGCCGATAGTGTAATACTCAACTGCACTCTAAACCTCGCAAACGAACTTTTCCCTATAGATCTTATACCTATCGAAATCGGGAGCTTTGATATTATCGTAGGCATGGACTGGCTGTCCAAACATCGTGCCGAAATTGTTTGCTTCGATAAAACCGTACGTATTCCCCTCGTCACCGGTGGAACCTTGGTCGTACAAGGGGAGATCGATAAACCTAACCTCAACATCATCTCGTGTATGAAAACTAGAAAATACCTGCGAAAAGGGTATCAGGCAATCCTCGCACACGTAACAGAGAAGAAGTCAGAGGAGAAGCGACTCGAGGATGTACCCATAGTCCGAGACTTTCCAGAAGTCTTTCCCGAGGATTTTCCTGGCCTTCCCCTACCCAGACAAGTCGAATTCCAAATAGACCTTGTGCCCGGAGCTGCACCTGTGGCACGAGCCCCATACCGATTAGCCCCGTCCGAGTTGCAGGAGTTGTCCACCCAATTACAGGAACTCCTGGACAAAGGATTCATCCGACCGAGTTCTTCACCTTGGGGAGCTCCGGTCCTTTTCGTGAAAAAGAAAGACGGATCTTTCCGAATGTGTATCGATTACCGCGAACTAAACAAACTAACCATCAGGAACCGATACCCACTCCCGAGAATCGATTACCTGTTCGACCAACTTCAAGGGTCGAGCTACTACTCAAAGATCGACCTACGTTCAGGTTATCATCAACTTCGAGTCCGCGACACTGATATTCCCAAAACAGCCTTCTGAACTCGCTACGGGCATTACGAATTCCAAGTGATGCCATTCGACTTGACTAACGCACCGACTGTATTCATGGACCTTATGAATCGGGTGTGCAAACCATATCTGGATAAGTTCGTTATCGTGTTTATCGACGAAATCTTAATCTACTCACGCGACGAAACCGAACATGGCCAACATCTAAAAACCATATTGAAACTACTCAAACACGAGAAGTTATACGCCAAGTTCTCCAAATGTGAATTTTGGATGCAAACAGTACACTTCCTAGGGCATGTCATTGACAGTCAAGGCATACATGTTGATCCAGCCAAGATCGAAGCCATCAAGTGCTGGCAAGCACCTACCACTCCCACCGAAGTACGACAGTTCTTAGGTCTCGCTGGATACTATCGGCGATTCATTGAGAATTTCTCCAAAATAGCCCAACCACTAACCAGCCTGACTCGATTGGACCGACAAACAAGAATCTGCCTTCCAACTCTTGAAACAAAAACTTTGTAGTGCACCAATCTTATCCTTACCAGAGGGCAGCGATAACTTCATAGTTTACTGCGACGCCTCTGCCCAAGGACTTGGTTGTGTGTTGATGCAACACGATAAAGTCATCGCATATGCCTCACGCCAACTGAAAATCCACGAAAAGAACTATTCAACTCACGATCTCGAATTAAGAGCCGTAGTTTTCGCGCTCAAAATCTGGAGACACTACTTGTATGGCACCAAGTGCACCATCTACACCGACCACAAAAGCCTTCAACATATTTTCGATCAGAAGGAATTAAACATGAGACAACGTCGTTGGGTCGAGTTACTTAGTGACTACGACTGCGAAATCCGATACCACCCGGGTAAGGCAAATGTTGTTGCTGATGCCCTAAGTCGAAAAGAACGAGTGAAACCTCTTCGTGTTCGAGCCCTTGGTTTAACCGTTCACAACAACCTAACTACTCAAATCCTCTCCGCTCAACTCGATGCACTCAACGAAGAAATCGTTAAAAACGAAGCCTTGCGAGGCATGGGTAAACAATTTGAGACCAAATCCGACGGAACCCGATACTTCTCCGACTGAATCTGGTTACCAAGCTTTGGGAACCTACGAGATTTGGTGATGGACGAAGCTCACAAATCCCGATACTCTATTCATCCTGGTTCAGACAAAATGTATCACGATCTCAAACAACGATATTGGTGGCCCAACATGAAAGCTGACATAGCCACTTATGTTAGCTAATGTTTAACCTGTTCCAAGGTAAAGGCCGAATATCAGAAACCCTCCGGGTTACTTCAACAACCCGAAATACCTCAGTGGAAATGGGAACAAATAACCATGGACTTCATCACGAAACTACCAAAAACCTCGAGTGGTTGCTATACCATTTGGGTGATCGTCGACCGTCTCACAAAGTCCGCCCAATTTCTAGCAATCAAAGAAACCGACAAGATGGAGCGTTTGGCTCGCATCTACATCAAAGAGATTGTGGCAAGACACGGTATACCCATCTCAATCATCTCGGATAGAGATAGCCGCTTCACCTCTCGATTCTGGCAAACACTTCAAAAAGCCCTCGGTACTCGCCTTGATCTGAGCACCGTTTACCACCCACAAACCGATCGTCAAAGTGAAGGAACCATCCAAACCTTGGAAGACATGTTATGTGCTTGCGTAATTGACTTCGGAAACAGTTGGGAAAACCACCTACCCCTGTGTGAGTTTTCGTACAATAACAGTTACCACACCAGCATTAATGTTGCACCTTTCGAAGCACTTTACGGAAGAAAGTGCCGATCACCTATTTGCTGGACCGAAGTGGGCGATAGCCAACTCACCGGTCCCGAAATCATTCATGAAACGACCGAGAAAATCGTAACCATTCAAAACCGACTAAAAGCCGCTCGTGATCGTCAGAAGAGTTACGCCAACGTGAGACGCAAACCACTAGAGTTCCAAGTTGGGGACAAAGTACTTTTGAAAGTGTCACCTTGGAGAGGTGTCATTCATTTTTGCAAACGCGGTAAATTGAACCCCAGGTACATCGGACCTTTTGAAATTCTGGAAAGAATCGGTCCGGTGGCGTATCGACTGCAGCTACCACCACAACTTAGTAGCGTGCACAACACCTTTCACATTTTCAACTTGAAGAAATGCCTGTCCGATGAGACACTTGTAATTCCGCTCGACGAAATCCACATTGATGACAAACTTCATTTCGTCGAGGAACCCGTAGAAATCATGGACCGTGAGGTCAAACGCTTGAAACAAAGTCGTATTCCCATCGTTAAAGTCCGGTGGAATTCCAGGCGCGGTCCTGAATTCACGTGGGAACGGGAAGACCAGATACGGCTGAAATACCCGCATCTATTCTTAGATGCCACACAGACCACGACAACAAGCTAATTTCGGGACGAAATTCCTCTAACAAGGGGAGAATGTGACACCCGACACTTTAGGTTAATTGTTAAACCTAGCTAGAAACCCTAATTACTTGTATTTAGTTGGTATTAGGCTAAATATCTGTAATTACTTGTATATTTGAATATACATGTACGTGATTATGTGTTTATCTGTAATTACGCGAAACAACCGGACGAGGTCCGACAATCTATACGGCGTTGGTGATAACTTTTCATAAATAATGTAAACCTATTTTCTAAATTAAATAGTAATTATTTACCCTATATTATTGTTATTAAATAATAATATACGAAAAACCTAGACGTTTTGCTTAAAACGTAACAAACGCAACGAAAACGCGCCAATCGCGCCCGGCACCCGAACGAAACCGACAAATATTTTAAGAAGGTTCAATAAAGTATTTTTAAGTATATTGGTCAAATTAAAATAGTGACTTCGTATCGAAAATAAAATACAAACATTAAACGTTAACGATTTAATTTTTACACACGCGATTAACGTCTAACCGAACAAGTAAAATAACACGAAATCGAGGAGCAAGTCACGAGCCCAAAAACCACATTGGGCCAAGCCCAACCTTCGGCCCAACCCAGCTTAAGAACCGGCCCAAACATGCCACCATTTGGCCCATTGTATATATATGTGTCTCCTCCCCCATTTCTCATTTTTCACACACAAAACTCACACTCTTTCTCTCAAGCTCTCCTCCCCTCCTCCTCCCTCCCAAAAACCTGCCCAAGAACACCACCACCACCACCAAAATCGGCCACCATCACCACCATAGTGTTCATCACATCTCCAAGAAGAAAATCAAGCTAAAAACTCAAGATTCAAGCTCTTCCAACAAGTTTCTCTTCAAAAATCACCAACCTATTTGTAAGAAAAATTATTCTCTATCCAAATATCCTTAAAAACATGTTAAAAGGTTCATATAACAAAGAAATGTCCAAAATATAACATAAAAACGTTTTTCATGGCTTAAAATGTTCAAGAACAAAACATGCATTTTCGGGCAGAAAAATAGCTCGACTTTGAGAGGCTGTTTCTCCCTCAAAACTTGACCAAAATGGATGATTAAAAAGGCAAAAATTAAGTTTAAGAAGTTAGCTTTCATTTCCAAGTGGTTTCATAATTTTTGGAGCTCGTTTGATACCCGAAATGATTTTTACAAAAATATGTGTCCGGGCTGTCAAAAAGGACAGAAATTTCACCTCTCTTGTTTTAATCATAACTCGAGATATACACCCCCAAATGACCTGAAACCACCGCCAAAAGTTCACAAAATTTGTTAGGTACAAATGTCGTTTAGATAACTTTTTCTGGAAACGTGTAGATTTTGCCCAGAAATCCGATCTTGTTGCATGTGTCCGGATTGGTCACTTTCTGACCTTAGGGAACAAACGGAATTTCTAAAAATACTTAGGAGTACCCAAAATTTCTGGAAAAATTAATTTAGAAAGCTAACATACTAAGGAACAACATATATTTTTCTTGAATTTTTATTTGAACATTTGGAACCCGAAATAAAATTCACAAAACCGATATGTTTCAGGCCTCTGTGTAGCAGAAGCCCAGTAGTCTGCGACACAAGCCTTTGTGTCGCTATAGCACCCGAATCGTCACATTAGCGACACAAGCCTTTGTGTCGCTATAGCACCTGAATCGTCACATTAGCGACACAAGGCTTTGTGTCGCCATAGCACCCGAATCTTCACATTAGCGACACAAGCCTTTGTGTCGCTATAGCACCTGAATCGTCACATTAGCGACACAAGGCTTTGTGTCGCCATAGCACCCGAATCGACACATTAGCGACACAAGCCTTAGTGTCGCATAATACCTTAGTGTCGCTAACCCAGTGTCGCTAAAAACACAAAATCTATGCGTTTTTGGTTAAAGCAATATAAGCATAAATAAAAATTTTCCAAGTTGACCTGGCAGCTCGACCCCAGCCAGGGTCTGCCCCTTGGACCCCGCTACCAGGGGCGCTGCCCCCGGACCCCATCATTAATGGGCTTCGCCCCTGCCACACTGATCAATTACCATACCTGGAAAGTAGAAATACGCGTAACATAATTAATCAAATCTGTGTTTTCACAAAATATCACCAACGGCCCGTACATGTTTTCTAAACATAAACGATAACTGAACAATTGGACATTTCTAATTGTGTGAACTAACTTAGGTGGACATTAACCCTCCACCAACACGATTTATTTAGGTGGACATTAACCCTCCACCTACACGATTTACTTAGGTGGACATTAACCCTCCACCTATATGATTGGCTTAAGTGGACATTAACCCCCACTTATACAATCACCATAGATGGTCTTTTGAGACATCTACTTACACAACCTTATACGTTTAGGACGTTAGAAGGTTGCATTTGGAAAACACGCCTGCTTACTATTTGCTACTTGCTTGCTAATATCACGTGAGTTTCATAGCCCCTTTTTACTGTTTCTAACTGGGGTGAGAATACATACAACTGCTTTCATACCGCTATTTTTATGTGAACACAAGTACTAAACTCGATATATTGGTTGCATGAGTTATTTTACTAATCCTGAAAGTCCCCCACATCATAGTTTGTTAGTATCGTTATAGCGTGAATGTTAATGAATAGTACTATTTGGGATTGACTTCCCCCGTCCGGGTTAGTAGCGCTAACTGGTCAAACGGACGCATTACCATTTGTTCTTACGAGTGTTGGATTAGGCACTCGCTGGGAGGCACCCTGATCGTGGCACTTGATTGTGACCCGACACCACAGTTAAGCTCGAACTATGAGCTCATGGCAACAATATACACTATCTTTACATTTTTGTAATACATTACCTATCATTGTTGAATGATACAAACGGAAATCTTGTGTTCCATACGATGTTATATCAACTGTTTACAAACCTATGAACTCACCAACTTTATGTTGACCTTTTAGTATGTATTTCTCAGGAGATCAACCGCAGTAGGTTTGCTTTTGGAGGAAGATAGCTCGAGTTGCATATTTTTCACAAACAACAGAGATTAGCTTGCATTATGATATGTTGAAATCTTGTAATAGATGCGTACTCTACTTTTGGCAAAACATATGTAAACAATGTAACTACGAAATGTAATGATTTTTTTTTTTTTTTTTTTTTTTTTGGAAACGTCTCATATAGAGGTCGTTTGTTGTAATTCTTGTGTTGTGATATTTGATTTGGTCGGCGCCCCCAAGGCAACACCCTACTTTCGCTGCCACGTGTCTTGGGGGTGCGACAGTGTTAAACCCACGAAATGTGTTGCGATCAATCTTATACACTATCTGTTCTTACGTCACTCTTAAAATTTATTAAATTACATTAAGGCATTAAGTTGTTGTCCATTAGTAATATCACAACAAAATTCATTTATTGAGCTTTTCTTTGCAAAGAAGGTTTGTGAAAATTAATCTTTTACTCGATAGTTTTTTTTGTAAATTTGTGTGTGCAGTTTTTCAACAAAAAAGCTTTTGAAATGGTTCACTTTTTAAATGGTTTTTACATTGGAGTGAATGAGTTTTTGTTTCAAGTAAATTGACGAATTGATGTATTGTCAATAAAACCCATCAAAAAGTTTATACATTATGGATGTTCTTAGCTAGGAAGAGAAGGAAGTTAATAAAAAGTTGTCATGTGTCGCTTCATCATTTACTCTCCTTCCATTCTCCATTCACCATCCACTCACTCTTCTCCTCCTTGTATCACCTTATGGCCACCAGCACCATGCCATCATATTAAACCACTTACAGTCGAATTCTTGGCAGGCACCATCGTCGGTCGTTAGAATCTGGTCGCCACCGTCGTCGATCGCTGTAATCCGATCACATAAAACTTTTTCACCCGTGCAGTGATTCACTGGTGATTCAATAACGACGAGAGCGGATTCCGTTATTGTAATCTACAGTTGAGAAATGTGAGGATTTGTGAGCGTATTCAAAGGTGTTGAGAGGAGCGTTCATTCTTTGTAATATTGTTTATAATAGTGGAGTGTTAAGTGGCATACGAGTCCCGTTATTTTTTACTCTCCATTGAGAGGTTTTCCACACAATATATCGCGTGCCGTGCTTTTTCTGTTTCGTGCATTTGTTTATTATTAGTTTATGAGTTTTTTACACAAATTGTCCCTGTTGTTTGCAAAAATTTGCATTGGTCGTCCTTGCAAGTTTATTTTGACACTGTAGTCCATGTGGTTGCATAATCTTGCATTGATAGTTTCTATCGCTAACATCTGTTAGTCAGCTTCGTTAAATATTATCATGTGTCATGCGTGTGTGGGTACAATGCTCATTTCAATAAACCACGGGGACTGCGAGTGTAATTATAAACCACATGGACCATCCGTGTAATATTTTTTTTTCCTTTCATGATTTAAACTCATTTTAATTTAATAATTTTTATTCAGGGCGGAGCTAGTAGAGGGGCTAGAGGGTGCTCAGCCCTCTAACTGTGGTTGTGCATTCAATATTTAATTGTGTTTTAATGGAAAAAATTTCAAGGGTTATAGGTTCACAATTTTTAAGTTGAAGGTGAGGTTGCAGGTGGATTTTGAGGGAGGATATGAATTCTTGTGACCTTTTCATCTATGACCCTCAATTAATACCTTATGTTTCATTTTGACAGCTCAACTTAATAGTATGTTAATTAAACTCCACTCTTAAAAAGTAAATATATATAACTTTTTTAAAAGCTAAAATATCAATAAATTAAAAAATAACCTATTCAAACCTCAAATACTAATTTAATATATACATACATATATATATATATATATATATATATATATATATATATATATATATATATATATATATATATGTACTACTGTATTGCGAAGGATGGTTGGGAAAAGATTAAATAAAATTAAAAAAAAATTTCTACATGAAGCAGAAAAAATGTTTAAAGTTTCAATAAAAAAATACAAAATTTGTTATCAATTTCTAGCTCCGTGCATGTCTTTATTAGTTGTATTAGTTAATATATTTTTTCTAATAATCTTTTCAATTCAGTTTAATTATTTTAATTTCCCATCTTTAGTAATGATTTTTTTTGGACAACTAAAATGATCAACTTAAATATTTATTTATTCTAGTTTGTATAAGTGTCATAAACTACACCAACTCACTAAGAATATCATAATTTTCTTTAAATAATCAATACATAAAACTGTCATGTGCGATTCGTATAATTTTTTCTTTTAAATTAACCAATACCTGTTGCATCAAATATTAATTTTTGAATATTATGCAACCTTTACATTTTATTTTTGAGTCTATAAACCATTTTAATTTTAATTGTCTTTTATATACTCTCAATCTTTCGTATCGTTTTATATCGACGATTTCATTTGCACCATGTAGAAAAATCTACTTGCCTACATATATATTGTTAACAATTTGGTATATTGTGAACGTAATCAAAATGTACATTTTCAACATGTAAGATTTGTTTTTATCTTAACCTAAGACGAAATAATAAAATTTTAACGAAATTTTAACTTGCAACAACTACATAGCACATGCTCTTACTATACTTCATATGTTCAACATGATGTACTTTTTCCTTCAAATAATCGATACCTATTATATTATGTAGATTAGTAAAAAAAGTTACACAGATTGTCCTGACAATTTTTAGTATTGGTTACTGAAAGAAAATAAAGACATTCTTAGTGGGTTGGTGCAAATTTCACTTATAGAAATTAAAATAAATAAATTTTTAAATTGATCATTTTAATTGTTAGAAAAAAAATTTGTTACTAAGAAGAAAGTTCATTAAAATAATTAAATTAAATTTAAAATATTATTAGAAATAATATATTAACTAAATACAATTAAAAAGAATATTAAATTTAAATGAATTTAAATTTGAAAGAAAAAAAATGTTACACGGATGGTCCCTGTGGTTTACAATTACACTCGCAGTCCCTGTGGTTTACTAAAATGACCATTGTACCCTCATTCATAGCACGTGTTAATATTTAACAGAGCTGACTAACGGACATTAACGATAGGGACTACCAATGCAAGATTATGCAACCACAGGGATTACCATTGCCAAAAAAACTTGTAAGGATGACTAGTGCAAGTTTTTAAGTATGATGCACCGTTTTATAATTTATGATGCACCAATTTAAAACTATCCGTAAACCACCGTTAGTGTATCGTGCATCAAAACAATAAAAAATATTGCATCATAGTTATAGTATCTAACTACGATAAACACTGTAATAAGTACGTAAACATATGTTCTAAGTTTACGTGTTAGCTTATTTAAATATATCATGTTAGGTAATATATACATGTGTTGATGCATTCTGGTGTCGTTCTTTTTCTGTTTCGTGCTTTTGTTTAATATTGACATATACATGGTTGTGTGATTTATTGTGATGGTGATCGATCCCAACACGAATTAACACGAGTTAGCGGAGAGCAATCGATTTCAACAAATATAGCTTTAATAGTTAATTGATAGATACCCTACCCATGTGGAATATCATGTGCTACGTTCCAAGATCTCTCTATCAACCTGGGATGTGAATATGGAGATGTTTGTTGAAAGTGGCACATCACTTGTGCAACCATTGACTTCATATGCATGTGTTCATCGTATAAAACCATCGGATGAAAATTAAAAGACATTTAAAAGTTATCTACAATTAATCAACCAAAATGACGTGTTGCTTAAATTCTCTATATAAACATTTACCAAAGGTAAATTACTTGAATAGTTGATAAATAGTAAATGTAACACATGTTAGATAACTTAAAATGCAATTAAAAGTAATAGTTTGATGAAGTCTATGTTATCTTTTTATATTGAATGTATTATTCTTCTTTCAGATAATAATGTACAAAATGAAACTACTGTAGGTTATCTTTCAAAATGAACCTTAAGTTCTTTCATTAATTAATCAATTAAGTAATCAAAGATTACACATTAACTTGAAGAAAACACAATAAATTTAAATTGAACAAGTACTCAAAAACGTTGTGGTTGCAACCAAATTTAGGTTATTTGAAAGTGTACGACCCTAGAATTTGCAAATAATATTCAAAATTTTATTGGTTAGGTTAATGATGATAATGAAAGAATATGGGTTCACAAATTATTTTATGATAAAGAAAATAAAAGAACCAAATTTTAGCCGATTAAAATTTAATCTCTTATTTCATAACAAAGCCTAAGAAACGCGGGTTAAGAAAACCTCGTCAGTAGACGAGGCGACATGCTTGTAAATATAGCCGTTTTTATAAAGGTCATTGTATGTATGACCCGTGTCACACGGCTACCCATGTGGCACAAATAATATATCATTTATATATTACTAAAAATGTCACCATGTGAATTCACATGGTCTCTAGTCTAGGGGGTGTTTTTGGTCAAAATCATAGTTTAGGGGTTCATGTTGTATACATTGGTCGAACAGAAATGGACTAATTAACTAAATAAGTTGTTGTGTTGTTGCCTGTTGGAATACAAAAAGCCAAAATGTTCCTTTGAGGCCGTATTGTGAGCAATCAAAATTGTTACAACTTTGACGTTGAAAATTTTATCGTAAGCCAAAAGTGGTTGAGGCCAGATTTTTCTGTAAATGAAATGGGCCCTAAATTGATTTTTTTTCTTTTTAAGAGAAGAGGCCCATTGGGTATTTGGACCATGTTCAAATTTATTTCCGGATCATAAAGCCTACTACGTGTTATTATAAACTTCAAGATAAAGCCGTATTCGTGTTTCTAAACCTTTTTTTTCACACAAATATTGTCTCCCACCTTCTTATTTTTATTTTTATTTTTATAATTATAATACACCAATACAATACCTATGCCCTTATAACAAAAACAAAGTTTACATGGAATAATACATAACTTATGAAGTTTAAAATCATCAACAAGGTATACTAATTGTAAGGGGTCCGGATATTTTCATAAGAAGTTTTAGATTCAAACTTTAACAGGTAAAGCGTCTTGGGTGTGATAAGGTAAATGGTCGAAAATAGTCACGCGCACAAAGATAAACTGTGTATGTCTTTGTAAAAAGAAATAGAACTCATCGTCACGGGATAACATGAGCAGGAAAAATCTCTAGGATAAAATGAAATGTTATCAATTTTTTATATTTATTAATTGGTTGAACGACCAATCCAATGAGTTGTCGTTATTAATTGGTTGAACGTGTATGCTTGAACGACTTCATACTAAAATATCTGTGAAGATGCATAAACACACATACAAATAAACGTTTATACATAAACTTAGACTGCGTCCTCGTAATCCATTTTGGTGCAACTCGAAAATCATTTAAGAGTATTAGTTACTATACCAAAAATGTAGTGAACAAAATTTTTAATATAATTGAGTAGTCAAGTGTTTCTTGTTGATAGCATTTGTGTATGAGGTGACAAAGCATTTAATTTAGATGTTACTATACATAGAGCACAATGACCATTAATTACGCTTAACGCTAATTTCATTCCTAGTCCATTAAACAAGTTAATGGGGTATTGATTGTGTTAGATCGATCATTAATTGAGCATCTTTGTACATTACTGAATGAGGCGATTCATGGTTATGAGATGAATCTAAGCTCCGATCATAGAGTTGTATGTAACGTTAATTGTGTTAAATGGCCCAGGCCGCCGGTCATCGAATGCCCCAGGCCGCCGGTCAACAAATTATAAGAAGTCGGATCCATAGAATAATTACCACTAACTAATTGGACGTGAGCCATATTCATATAGGCTCCAATTCTGCGTTTTCTTGCATCAAATTATCTGTCTTATTACGTCTAAATCTAGATGCATTTCGTAATCTAATCTAAATATGTATAAAAATATATGCAAAATGTCTGTACGTGAATGTATAATTGGATCAGTTCTGTCTAATATTTATATTTCATAATCTTTCTCGTCTCTATATATTTATGTCTTTAAAAGATGAATAACATGTATAGGCTTTTACATCCATTTTTTTCTTGATTAAAGAACTCAGTATAGTTTTACTCTCACCACTGGACTTATTTTGACGTGAAAAAAACAAAAAAATTATAATCACCAATATAAACTACTTATTCGATAAGAACACACACAATATATACGAGTATATATATATATTCACGAATATGTACATAGTACCAACCTAAGGAGTTGAACCCACAACATCATGACCGTAGGATCACCTCAAATACCGCTAAGCAAATAGCTCTTTGGAAACTACGTATAGTTTTAGTTACACTGGCCCTGACAAAACCCTATATATTATAATGAGATGAGATTCAATGTGTGTATGCTAGAATTAATGCCCTAATTACATCCATTGCTCGATACATATCGGTTACTTGCCTTGTGAATAGAAATGATCAAGGCAAATGACTTTTATGCCGTCGTGACAGCCATGGTGCCGTTATACGTGCCCATGTTTCTAGCCTACGGCAGCCTTAAGTGGTGGAAGATATTCAATGCTGACCAGTGCTCCGGCATCAACCGTTTTGTTTCCATTTTCTCGGTCCCTTTCCTCTGTTTTAAATTCATTTCCATGAACAATCCTTACACCATGAACTTACCTTTCCTCGCAGCCGACACTCTCCAGAAAATCATCATGCTAGTACTACTCAGCCTCTGGGCGAGATTCACAAAAACTGGAAGCGTTGATTGGATGATTACAATCTTCTCACTCTCAACACTTCCCAACACTCTTGTGATTGGAGTTCCATTATTGAATGCCATGTATGGTGAATTTTCAGAGTTACTTATGGTTCAAATTGTAGTGATGCAATGCCTTGTTTGGTACACTTTACTTCTTTTCTTATTCGAGATTCGTGGCGCAAGGAACCTCATCATGGAAAAGTTCCCCAAAAACAGAGCAGATATTGCTTCAATTAAGGTAGATTCGGATGTTGTTTCTCTTGATGGCCAACAGTTTCTTGAAACTGTGACGGAGATGCAAGACGATGGAAAACTTCACGTTACAGTGAGGAAATCAAATGTGTCGAGACGATCAATTGGAGTTAGTTCTCTTTCAGGGGTCGAAATTTATAGTTTAAGCTCATCAGCCATCCAAACTCCCACATGTTCTAGTTTCAACCAACCAGGCTTTTACTCCATAATGGGGTTTCCCAGTGCCCGAGCTTTTGGCCCAGATCTGATATCTCCAAACGTCAATTCGTCAAGATCTGAATCGCATCATCCAGCTCAAAACATGACAGAAAAAACTACAAACAGCCAACAAACATCACAAAATGAGGTTCACATGTTTTCTCGCAGTACTAGTGCGCCTATAGTTTCAAAAAGTGGTGCCAAGGATTTAATCCCAAAAACCACAGGTTATTTTTTTCACCAATCTTTTTGATATATACATGCATGTTGAAACACTGATGGTTTGGAACATGGGTACATACAGAGATGGAAGTATTTGAGAGGAAGATGGAAGGAGATAAGGACATGGTCAAACAGCGGTTGGACTCTGTGACGGAGCACCATGGTAATACTGTGGATGTTCCGGCTGAGAGTACCAGAAAACAGATGCCGTCAGCCGGTGTGATGAGCCGTTTAATACTGATAGTGGTTTGCCGGAAACTTATTAGGAACCCTAACACGTACAGCACCATCTTAGGTCTAATTTGGTCTCTTGTATCATTTAGGTAAATCCTGATATTGTCTATTCCTAATAAAATTGTATATTTAAACAATTTTAAATATTTTAAAATGAAAAATCCAATCTCGTACGTACAGGTGGGATGTGAGAATGCCAAAAATGATATGGAATTCAATCTCGTTGATCGCAGATGGTAGTCTTGGATTAGCTATGTTTAGCTTAGGTAAACTCTTTCGATATCGATAACTCTTTTTAAATATGTTGAAAACATATACATGTAGAGAAATTAGATTATTGAAATATCTATTGACGATGGAATAAATAGGTCATGGCTTTGCTTGTTAATTGTGAAATCAGAAAAAATAATTAGAATGATCGTACATACATTTTAATGGGTTGAGTTCAGTTAAGTAAATATAAGTGATAAAGTTATCGTTAAACTACTAAAGTTATGCTTAATTTGCGTAATTCAAGGTTTATTTATGGCACTTCAACCTAAGCTAATAGCATGTGGGAGATCGAAGACAATTCTTGCTATGACAGCGAAGTTTCTAATAGGACCAGCGGTAATGGTAATAGCAAATGTCATCGTTGGCCTTCGTGGTAACCTCCTCAATGTTTGCATAGTTCAGGTAAATGTTACTCATCCACATTCAATTCCTTTCGTATATAAACGCACTGTAAGTTTAGATAGTTCAATATTTTTTCATTCTAACATTATTAGTCTTTTGATTATGTCACAGGCTACACTATCTGCTGGCATTGTACCATTTGTTTTTGCTAAAGAATACGATCTTCATCCAACAATTCTTAGTACTGCGTAAGTATAAACTTGTTATTGTCACTCAGCTAGTGTTGAAATTGGGTAGTCGCATGCTTGTTTATGATTTAAGAATTCATATAAGTTTTTGTTGTTTCAGGGTTATATTCGGAATGCTAGTAACAGTACCCATAACTGTGTGCTACTACATCCTTCTCCGCATCTTGGATTGAAAGAAAAAAGATCGATCTATACGGTTAAGTCTTTTGGTTGAATTGAAGTACAAGACAACAACGTAAGCTAGCTAGTAATTAGTTTAGGATCAATACTCCCCCTTGAATAAAAATTCTTACTAATATGTTGAAAGGATGTAATTTCATGATTCGCTCTTGATGTTTGTTATACAAACTAATTAACACACATGGGCATACTTATTTAAGTAGAACCCTCAAGCTAATCAAGGTGATCTTTAACGAATAACGCCTCGATGTACTCACGCAGCAGTACGTAGTAAGTCGTTCCTTCATTATTATGTACGAGAGCCACCGGACATACCCGCCGGATATAATTATTAATCACGTGCATGTACACTTATGTGTCAATGAAGATTTGAACTCTCAACACCTTAATTAAGAAACACTGTATATCAAGTATGAAGTATAGGTAACTAAAAAAGTGTAATAATAACAAAAATAATAATAATAACACGTACATTAATAGCTAGAGTTATAAATAAAAGTAAGCCGAAACATGAATACAAGGTGCACGAAAGAAGAAGACAATCAAGACCCCTATCTTTTACGGTACAATGGAAAGTTGATAATCTATCTATCTCTCTATCTATCTTCTATCTTTATACATAAAACAAAAGCAAAAATAGATTGTCATTCTAAAAATAGATTATTATAAAATAATCTTAGTCATTAAATGAATAAGTACAATTAATTAGGCCCATTGATCTCTTTTTTCAAACTTGTGTCTACCTAGATAACAAAATGGATTAAAGACAAAAGACAATAATACCATTGAAAAATAATAATAATAATCCGTGTATGATTATTAAATTATCCAAGAATTTAAATCTGTTCCATAATCAACAAATACGGGAGCAAATGTCCAGCAAATTTCCAACGCCTCAATATACCTTCGGTGATCCCCACGACGAATTTAGAGGCAATTTGATTTTAGTGATGATAATGATGATTTCTTATTTCTTATTTGAATTTGTATCTAGGGTTTTCATTTACAATATCATCGTGAATGAAAGATGGAATCATATGAATTGATATCTAGGGTTTTCGCTTGCAATTCAAAATACGAATGATCGGGAATGAATGATTTCGATTAGGTTTGATGTTTATATGTAGTTTCTACTCTCTATTTGTCCATTTTAAAACCCTATTTGTTGAATTCATATGAATGTTTTTACCAATGGTTATGTTGAATATATTGATTTAGGGTTTTGATTGAGGATTCAATCTGTGATTTTTCCTTTTCCTTTTTTTTTTTTTTCTTTTGTGATTTAAGCTCATGATATGTCTGCCTTTATAATTTAATCTTCATTCTTTAAAGGCATCAAATAAAATTTATTTTCATGCTATTGGTAGACATTATTTGTCTTATAGAGTTATAGTGTTTTCCATGTATTTAATTGAAATTTATATTTGTAGTATTTTACGTTGCTGTTGTAGATATGATATGAGAAGATGCAATTGAAGTGTTTGTTGATCCTTTCATAAGTATATTTTAATAATAGCTGAAAATAAGTAATTGTCAGCAATCATGTTCTTTGAGACGAATTTAATCTGGTTCGATATGATATTTCCTTTGCGAAATGTTGATCCATCAAATGGTCTATGTAATGGCACAAGATTGATATGCAAATCTTTTCAACCTAATGTCATTGATGCAGAAATAGCCATTGGTCAACATGCTGGAAAACGAGTATTTTTGCCCAGAATTCCTCTATGTCCATCTCAAGAGGACATGTTTCCTTTCAAATTGAAGAGAAAATAATTTCCTATCCAACTTACCTTTGCTATGACGATAAACAAAGCTCAAGGTCAGACAATTCAGAACGTGGGTGTTTATTACCGGAGTCTGTATTCTCACATGGGCAACTTTATGTTGCATTGTCTAGAAGCATATCTCGCAATAATACAAAGGTTTTAGTGAAATTTCCTAAAGAAATTAATCGGGTCGAAGTTTACACATCAAATGTAGTGTATAAAGAAGTTTTAAGTGATGTATAACTTATGAATACATGCAATTATTTATTTTACTATTTCATTTTTTCGTAGTAGACTATTTGTAAGGATAATGGTTCATTTTTTAATACTTATATGTCATCGCGTATAACTGTTACATTAACGAATATGATACCAAACAAAATTATTTGGCGCCGCCGCTTTGCGCGGGTACAAGACTAGTTTCATTAATGCTTAGTTAATAGAAATTTAGTTTGTTTTAACTCCTAGATAAATGAAAGTAAATTATATTCTAACAAGAAAATATTTAAACTAACAAACAAGTAAGATAATAAACTAAAATGCAATGATATAAAGGGTATTTACTTAGACTTGATTCTCAATATGATGATGAAGTCGTGTTATAAAGCTTGTGCGAATTGAAATATTAGTATGAAGTTCTCTGATATTCCCAATTACTCTCAACTAGACACTCAAATCAAACACTAATGTTGACTTGGTTGTTTAAAACAATTAAACTCCTAAGTCTAGGTGATTTAATCTTACCAATTTAAGGAAACTAGTATAGAGTTCTCCAGTTTTTCCAATTACCTTAAATTGTCCATTAAGCTCGGTTGTTTACCAATTTCAAATATTACTTAACTTGTGAAATTTTAAAGTTGTTGCAACTCTAGTATGGAGTTCTTTAATATTCATAGAATTAGCAACTTAGTTAAAATCATTCACTTTGTAAGCACACTTGGGAGTTCTCCTTCATGTGCTTAATCAATTATTTAACCCTAATTATTAAATAATTTCAACTACAATTTTTAGTTCTATACTCTTACAATAATTATTTGTTACCAACCTCCACATGCTCATGATGTTCAACCTTTGGCTTTGGTAGGACATCAATGTAAGTGGATATGGCATTGACATTTGCTTGAGGAGGAGTTCAAGTGTTACTTGAGGAAGCGATTGATTGACTTTCGATGAGAACCTTGAAAATTTGACCAACTTTATTTTGCAAGTTTTGAATCCTTGCTTGTTGGTCCGTTAATCGGGTCTCATCCATCTTGTTTTGGGTTCATTTGTGCTTAAACAAATTGTTTAATCGTTTCCTCAAAGTTTGATGATTGAGGAGCTTGAGGTTGATGATCAAATATTTGTTGGGATTGGTAATGATTGGGAGACACGGATTGTTGAGATGGAGGTTGGAATTATTGTTGGTATGGTATGTGGTTATGGAATGAAGGTTAATTTTCAAAGAAACTTGATGGTTGTAAGTAGTTCGAGGACTCGTAATTCAAAATATTCGAATTGAATTGGGATTGGAAGCTAAAGTTTCCCGAATTATTTTGATAAGCACTTGATGCGGGATAAGAATTCTTTTGAGTAACGAATGAATTAATCATTTGACACTCATAGTACAAGTCGAATCCTCCGCACCTCCCACAATTAGTTTTCGAGAAATTTAATGTTTTTCTCAATACACCCATTGTCTTTGCAATAGCTTCTAATTGAGCACTTGAAGATGTTAAGACTTCTTCAAGGTCACTACCAATTTGCTTTGATATTAGCGTGTCCCATTGGGGGTAATGCTTGGCCATTTTTTTAAACAAAATCAAATTGAGAAATGACTACCAAGATAATTCAAAAAGGATTAAGTCATTGATTACGAGAACACAAGAAAGAGTTGTAGAAATGGAAAAAGAGGAAAAATGAATTTACTTAAATTGAACTTTCAAATGGAATAAGAATTCCAAAGAAATGATCAACTAACATGAAGTCGAATTAACACCGCTCCCCGGCAGCGGCGCCAAAAACTTGATGTGCACGAAGCTACACACTAGGTTTTAAAGGAGTTTTGGTTTAACCTAGATGCTAGCTAACACACGAAATTGAAAGTGTACCAAGCGTATGGTAGTATAGCTTAGGAAAAACCAGGTTGTCGATCACAAGGAGCATGAATTGAGCTTCGTTACTTAGAATTTCTTTAATGCTTAGTTAATAGAAATTTAGTTTGTTTTAACTTCTAGTTAATGAAAGTAAATTATATTCTAACAAGAAAATATTTAAACTAACAAACAAGTAAGATAATATACTAAAATGCAATGATATAAAGGGTATTTGCTTAGACTTGATTCCCACTATGATGATGAAGTAGTATTATAAAGCTTGTGCGAATTGAAAGATTAGTATGAAGTTCTCCGATATTCCCAATTACTCCCAACTAGACACACAAATCAAACACTAATGTGGACTTGGTTATTTTAAACAATTAAACTCCTAAGTCTAGGTGATTTAATCTTACCAATTTAAGGAAACTAGTATAGAGTTCTCTAGTGTTCCCAATTACCTTAAATTTGTATTAAGCTCGGTTGTTTACTAATTTCAAATATTACTTAACTTGTGAAATTTTAAAGTTGTTGCAACTCTAGTATGGAGTTCTTCAATATTCCTAGAATTAGCAACTTAGTTAAAATCATTCACTTTGTAAACACACTTGGGAGTGCTCCTTCATGTGCTTAATCAATTATTTAACACTAATTATCAAGTAATTCCAACTACAATTTCTAGTTCTATACTCTTACAATAATTACTTGTTACCAAATAATCATTAACAAACCTCCTAACACCTAGTGATTTCACTTTTAATGTTAAGAAAGTTCACTAGTTGATTTTATGTTGACAAAATAAGTCAAACTCTTGAAAAGTCAAACATACATGAAATTGATGAACACCCAACAACCAAATCAAATGAAAAAGGGAATCACATGTCTAAGCAAATACAAGAAGATTTAGCAAATGGTTTTCATCAATACATAACTAGTAAAAGATTCACACATACAAATGTTCATGTTTTGCAAATGAAATGGAAGAATAAAACCTATGGGACGTGAATCAAGCAATGATGTAATGATCTTCTTCTCTCCTTCTTTGAGTTTCTTTCATCCCCAACTAGAACCCTAGAATAGCCTTTAAAGAGACTTGGCCGTTTTTAGAGAGAGATTGTAACAACCCGTCCTACATCGGAAAGAGATAAAAAATTAGAATCCCTTATAAGTCTAAAGTTGTGGCTAACAGATACCTTCCACCATGGTTTTTAGTTGAAATCTGAAGGTATCCGGTTAGTCATTACTTTAGCTTTGAGGGGCGTTACAAATGGTATCAGAGCCATAGCCTCTCGGGGTGTGACGAGCACGCGGCTCGTGCATCTCTTGGGGTATGGATCCTGGTTATTGGTTATGTTTCGGCCTGACGAGGACGTCAGGTGTTTAACTGGGGGAGTTTGTAACAACACGTCCCACATCGAAAAGAGATAAAAAAAAATTGGAATACCTTATAAGTCTAAAGTTGTGGCTAACAGATACCTTCCACCATGGTTTTTAGTTGAAACCTGAAGGTATCCGGTTAGTCATTACTTTAGATTTAAGGGGCGTTACAAATGGTATCAGAGTCATAGCCTCTCGGGGTGTGATGGGCACGCGGCTCGTGCATCTTCTGGGGTATGGATCCTGGTTATTGGTTATGTTTCGACCTGACGAGGACGTCAGGTGTTTAAGTGGGGGAGTTTGTAACAACCCGTCCCACATCGGAAATAGATAAAAAAAATTGGAATCCCTTATAAGTTTAAAGTTGTGGCTTGTTGAGACATGTTTTGTGACAACAGGTCTAGCTTGTAATAGTGAGGTTTAGTACTTTTGGTAATTGTAATCAAGTATGTACATTGGTTTTGAATTGTAAATAAAATATATTGCTTGGTAAACATTTTAGAGTTAAATATCAAAAGGCTGAAAAATGTTGACCAAGGTTGACCGCGAACCGAGTCAGTTCGCAGGAAAAGTTTGTACTGCGAACTGAGTGAGTTCGCTGGGCCGTCATGGGCTGCGAACCGAGTCAGTTCGCAGAGCCCACGAGCCTGCGAACCGAGACGAGTATATATGAAAAACTAGGTTTTCATGTTCAGAACTTTTGCCATTTCGATTACGGGAAAACCCTGCGACTCCAGAGACTTCTCTACGTTCTAAAGGCTAGGTATTGATCGTTAACACTTGTTATAATCGATACAAAGCAATTAGACAATTGATTCGCTAATATATTGCGAAAGAATTCGTTATAGATCCTATAACTAGTATTGAGGGATTCTGCACCTTAATACCTTAGATAACCTCGTTATCGATCCTATACATACGGACTTACAATTGGTATCAGAGCTTGAGGCTAGATACGCTTTGGTTCGAGGTTATTTAGGATAATAACGTGTAATTTCGGGTTGTTTTTATTGCATTACGTCTTTATTTACGACCAAAATCATTCTCTGGACGTTTTTAGTTTGGTTTACGATCGAAAACCACAAGTTTTAATCGTAAAAATAACTGACTTTTCGTTTTTGGGTTTTTCAGCCGTTTCGCGAACTGAGTTTAGGGTTTCAGCCGTTCCTGCGAAGTGAAAGCTGCGAACCGAACTGAGTTCTTGCGAACCGAACCGAGTTTGCGAACCGAACTGAGAATTGCGAACTGAGATTTGCGAACTGAGTTGAGTTTTGCGAACTGAGTTCTTGCGAACCGAACCGAGTTTGCGAACCGAACTGAGAATTGCGAACTGAGATTTGCGAACTGAGTTGAGTTTTGCGAACCGAGATCTCTTGCGAACCGAACCGAGTTTGCGAACCGAACTGAGAGTTGCGAACTGAGTTAAGTTTCTGCGAACTGAGTTTTGCGAAGTGAGTTCCTGCGAACTGAGATTCCTGCGAACTGAAACTTCTGATTTTTGTGACTTTTTAACTTTTGTGATTGACAAAAATGTCTGACTTAAGTAAAATGATTGAGATGGACCACGAGATTGGAAAATCTAATGTTCCACCTAAATTTCTTAGACTTGAGGATTACTATGGATGGAAAGACAGGTTTGAATCATACTGTCGATTCCATGATTTGTCAATCTGGATGTGTATCAAAAATGGATACACTGCACCTACAACCGTTGTTGAAAATGCAACTGTAATTGTTCCCTACAATCGAATGAATGATAACCAGAAGAGAGACTTTGAGATTGAAAACAAAGCACATTCTTCAATCAAAATGAGTTTACCTAAGGAAATCAATCATCAATTGAAATCTTTTCACACTGCTAGAGCACTCTGGATTGCTCTTGAGAAAAGATGTGAGGGAAGTCCACAAGTAAAAGCAGGCAAGATGAATCTCCTAAAGAAGCAGTTTACTGTGTTTAAAGCTTTTAAGGGAGAAGATCTTGATGCTTACACCACAAGATACTACCATCTGTTGAGTGAGCTAGATGACCATGAGATTTTCTATTCTGATACGGAGAAAACCGACAAGTTTATTGAGGGTTTACCGTATAAATGGGAAATGCATGGAGTTATGCTCAAGGATAATGAAGAGCGGTATGCTACAATGACTCTGGAGCAAGCTATTGATAAGCTCAGAGGTTATGATTTCACCAACAAGACGAGAGAGTCAGATTCTGATCAATTACAGAATCCTGGACTATATCATGGAAAATCAACTCTCTCAAATGCATCATCCAGTTCGACCACTGCTTTACTAGTTGGTGATACTGGAGAAAAGGGTGAATTGATAACTGAGGATTTGTGTTTTATCGCTTCATCTGGAAGTGATACAAAAGAAAAATCTACTGAGAAGTCACCTCAAGGGCATCAGAAGATGCCGATGAGTGTGAAATCTGCTGAACAGCAATTGTCTGTTCTTGCTTCTTTTGTCGCTTCCTATGAGAATTATATTCAAGGGAAAATCAATGATCCAGCTATGTTTGATGAAGATTATGATCAGATAGACCCTGATGACCTTGAAGAAATGGATCTCCAGTGGCAACTAGCTATGGTGTCAAGGAGAGTTAAAAAATTTTTGAAGCGTACTGGTAGAAAGGTGGTTGGAAATCGACCAGGGTTTGACAAGTCCAAAGTTAAGTGTTATAACTGTCAAGGTTACGGACACATTGCTAGGGAATGTCAACGACCAAAGGTTGATGTCAGCAATGGAAGACAAGGCTCGGGAAGTTCTTTAGCATCCAAAGCCTTGGTGGTTCAACAGCTAGATGGTTCTTATGATTGGTCTGCTCAGCCAGAGCAAGCTCTTATGGCTGAGATAGATGATCAAGAGAAAGCTGCTGAATCTACATCCTATATGCCGACTGATGTGGATTATCATGTAAGGGTGCCAGAAGTCACACCAAAAGCAAGTGATGATGATGTGCTATACATGGATTCAACTGAGGATATGAGTCCAGATGATTTCGTAGCACATATGGCTGAACTTCAAACAGACAAGAAAAGGGTATGTCTTGATTTGCTTACTCTTGTTGATGTCTGTAATCTAGTTACTAGTTTGCAATCACAAGTTAGTGTATTTGCTGATTCATATAATACGATGAAATCTGAATTAGAAATTGCTAAATGTGATGCTCAAAGGTTTAGTGAGGATAAACTAGCTCTAAAAGAAAAGATTAAGTCTGATGCTGCTGATAAGACCACTTTAAGAGACACTATAAATGAGCAATGTGTTAAGATTGATGGTTTGTACTTAAATCTAAGGGACTTAAATCAAAGTATGGCCAATAAAGATAATGAGTTAGCTGAGTCAAAACTGAAATTGGTTGAGCTTAATCGTAAGTTTGAGAGTTATATAACCTCTTCTTTAACTATGGACTCTATAATTGATGCTCAACGTAGTGTTAAGGATAAGACTGGATTAGGATACACTGATGTACCTCCTCCCTTCAATTCAAATTACACTACTTCTGTTGACTTAGAAATGATGGATGTAGATGCTAAACCTGAGAATATAGTAACTAAGAAGTCTGAAAAGTTAGAGACACAGAAGGTTGTTCATAAAGATCTATCATCTGATGTTAGTAAGAACACACCATTCCCCAAAGTACAATTTGTCTCGAGTGGAATGATGGTTGATACTGACATAAATGATAAGGTTATTAAGGAACAAGATGTACCTTTAGTGTCTGAAACTCAGACTGAACACGAAAAGGCAAAAGGGGTTAAGTCACGAAAGCATAAATCCTGTTTCAAATGTCACCAAAAGGGACATGTGGCTTCTTGTTGTCCTAACAAGAAGTTGGAAACATCGATTAGGCTCGTGAATAACAATGAGACACCAAAAGTCTCTAGTTCAAATGTAGACAGGTTAGGTACCAAACCAGGATTAGGTAGTAAACCTGTGAACATTCTGAAAAGAGATGTTACTCATAGTGTCTCTCCGCCTAAACCTAAACGATCTTATTCTCTAAATGACACTAAGCCTAGAGATAAGACACCGTCGAGATTTAGGACTCCAAGTAGAAACCATAGTCAATTTGAAAGTGGTTCTACTTCACATACACATAAAGTTGATTATGTGCCTAAGAGGTTTTCAACTCACTCTCCTCAGAGGCATAAGACTTCAGATCATCAACAACCTCTAACTTCTTTAGCAGTTACCAAGACTATTGACAATAATAGTTATGGTTACTTTAAGGAAGTTCAGATTGTGGATGATAAGGGACAAGCCAAGACCGTAATGGCTTGGGTCCCTCTTAAGAACTAATTGTGTACAACTTGTTATGTGCAGGAGCAGACTGTGAACAAGGACAGCTGGTGGTATGTAGACAGTGGTTGTTCTCGGCACATGACAGGTGAAAGAAGTCTACTGAAGGACTTCAAAGGTGGGATGAAACAGCGAGTTCATTTCGCTGGTGATAAAGGAGGAGTAATAACTGGGAAAGGAAAAGTTTCAAATGGAACTTTGACTCTAGAGGATGTGAATTACGTTGAAGAACTAACTCACAACCTAGTAAGTGTTTCCCAAGTCTGTGATAAAGGTCATTCTGTACATTTCAATGAGACAGAAGCCTTAGTCCTGAAGCCGGGTTTCACCATTCCGAAAAATTGGATATTGATGAGGGCTCCAAGGAAGAAGGACATTTATGCCATCAACATGGCTGTTCCTAATATTCAATGGAATCTACATGTCTTTTATCCAAGGCTTCAGATGCAGACGTACTTTTATGGCACAGGAGAATGGCTCATCTGAACTTTCGAAAAATGAATTATATAACCAAGAATTGTTTAGTTCTGGGTGTACCACAAAAACGTTTCGAGTCTGAAGATAAGTGTGTCCCTTGCATGAAAGGAAAACAACATAAAAAACCACACAGATCTAAGACTGAAAACTCAATCTCCTCGCCATTTGAATTGCTACATATGGATCTTTTTGGCCCAATAAGCAAAAGAAGCATAGGTGGCAAATGGTACTGTTTAGTTGTCACAGATGATTTCTCTAGATTCTCTTGGGTATTCTTTTTGGGATCTAAGGATGAGACTCCCGGTATTCTTATGGAGTTCCTAGATCTAATAGAGAATGTCTATAGAACACGAGTTAAGAGAATTCGTAGTGACAATGGAACAAAGTTCAAGAATTCAACGTTCAATGTCTATTGCTTAAGCAAAGGAATACAACATCAATTCAGTGCATCGTATGAACCTCAACAGAACGGTGTTGCTGAAAGGAAAAACAGAACGTTGATTGAAGGAGCTAGAACAATGCTTGCAGATTCAAGGCTTCCGGTCATTTTCTGGGCTGAAGCGGTGAATACAGCATGTCATGTTCTGAACAGGGTTCTTACGGTTAAAAAGCAGAATAAGACTTGTTATGAGCTTTTGAACAATAAGAAACCAAACTTAAAAGGGTTTGAACCCTTTGGAGTTTCTTGTACTTTGCTGAAGACTAGCACTCAACCGAAATTTGGTGAGAAGGCTGACGAAGGATATTTCCTAGGTTATGTGCCTAATTCACCAAACAAACGTGTCTTCAATAAAGCAACGGGACGTGTGGAGATAGTTTATAACATTGAAGTTACGAGCTACACACATGACGTACATAAGGGATTAGATTGGCAATTCGACTATTCAGATCTCTTTAAGTCTTTTAATGTCCCAATCAGTGACTACAAAGTTGACTCAGAAATCTCTGAACATTTATTGTCGGGTGATGGGGATATTGGCCCTGCACCAACATCGAATGTTCCTAGAGATACAACTTTTGTAGATCCTAATCATGCTTCAACGAGTGCCACACAACAATCTTCTGATGAAAATATACCTCTATTGAAGGAGATTGGCACAAATCTAGAAGAAGAAATAGAACTTGAACCAGTGACGACAACAAGAACTAACAAAAATCATCCAATTGAAAATATCATTGGTGATCCGAATGCACCGGTTCAAACCAGGTCTAGTGTATCTGAGTACACTAGCCTATATGCTGAAATGAAAGAGACAGGGGTTACAAATCTATGTCTATATTCATGCTTTATCTCACAAGTTGAGCCTAAGAATGTCCAAATGGCGTTGAAGGACAACTCGTGGAATGGCATTCATTTGCTTTTTACCTAAGGGGAATCGCCTTCTATAAAGTACAAAAAGAATATAAATCATAAAAGGTTTAAGTTTTTATTTGCTGGGAAGTGATAGTACATTGGGAGAATAAGCTTAATAATAATAAGTATAAGTCTTAAGATATGTTAGTAGATTCTGGTAAGTCACATTAAAGTTACATCTTTACAACCAGGACGGTACTTATATTTATTGTGTTATACACCTTTCTCCACATGTTATAATTGGATAAGAATAAATTTATGTCTAGACAGATTCATTATATGATGTACTGGTAGGCAAATTATGCTATGATTTCTGAGCATTTAATAGGCATTAATTCTCTAGCATGTTATCCAGTGTGACCTATTATATGATGTATGACATAAGTCTTAATTTGAGATTGATAGTATCGTCATACACTGTTATCAAAATATGAATATATGAACTGACAAATAGTTAGAATAATGACTATTAGCAAAACTACTGGTGACTTTGTTGTACTATGTACAGATCTGAAGCCTTTAGTTTCGCCAATGGTCTCAAACCTATTTTGCTCATACTAAGGGATCTTCTGTTGTACTTCGTACAGATCTAGAACCTCTAGTATCTTCAAAATCTGTTTGATGTTTGTCAAAAACCTTCAAATAACTCAAGGATATGTTATATGTTACGAAAAGTGCATCATTTAGTAACCTCTACCTTGAACATAAATGATACAGTGTTATGAGTTATACTTGATTTCTCAGTATATCATTTATTGGCCCGCACTAGTTAACATGCATACTAACAATAAAGGTTTGCTTGGAAATCGTTGAATAATTTGTTTATATGGATCATAATATCGGTAATCATCTTGAACTGTCGATGACAAATGAACGTTCACTTTGGTGAATAATACATTCTCATTAATATAATAGTATATTCAAAGAACATGTTATTCCATGTGGATAAAGGTAACTAAGTTATAATCTTATAAATATAAGTTCATAAATGGTTAAGTTGTAATTTTTCTGTAACTTATTTGATTTTCAAGTACATAACAATCTTCTTAGACTTGTTTAATCAATAATAAGGTATAGCTTATTCTTCCTAATATGATCCCGATGCAGATAAACTCTTGACGCCAAAAATATGTAGTGTTTCTCCTTTTTGTTTCATTAATAAAATGGTACTTGATACCACTCATTAGTTTGATTATTTGTTACGTACTTGATACCACTCATTAGTTTGATTATTTATTACGTATTTTACTATTTTTATTTTTGTTTCTCCTTTGGAAAATATGTTAATGCTGTAATTTATCATTCTGTGTTGAATAAATGTGACAAAATCGCATTGGAAAGTTCAATTTATTTTTCCAACTAAATTTGCTTGACAAGTCAAAATTGCGAAGTTGACTAGTCAACGTTGCGAATTGAGATTTGGGTATAAAAGGAACAGGTCCTGCGAGCTTACTTCTCACTTTCCAAATATCCCCTGCGAACTGAAATTTTACTCCTGCGAGCCGACTCTCAGCGAACCCAAAACGAGTCATCTTTTTCTAAAAAATTTCAAAATCCAAAGCACCAGATCGTGTTTTTCACTCTGTAGAACATTTACAACTTTCGATTACGCATCTTTTGAAGTAAGAATCACTTGATTACACCGTCTAATTTGTGTTTAATCGATCGTTTTATGCTTTGAATGTTTCGGTTTAGAGTTTCACGGATTTTGTACAAATAAGTGAAAATTAAAACCTAAAACTCTTAGAAGTTGTTAATCGGACTATAATAAACATGTTTATACCATTCAATTGCATTTAAAATTGTTCGACCATCGGGTTAGAATTTCTTGGTGAACCAGACGCTCCTGCGAACCGAGCTCAGTCTCAGTTCGCAGCGAACCCAGGACCTTTGACTTCGGTTGACTGCGAAGCGAACCCATTAGGTTGACTTCGTTGACTGCGAAGCGAACCATTAGGTTGACTTCGTTGACTGCGAAGCGAACCACAAGGTTGACTTCGTTGACTGCAAAGCGAACCAAAAGGTTGACTTCGTTGACTGCGAAGCGAACCAAAAGGTTGACTTCCGTTGACTGCAAAGCGAACCAAGAGTTTGACTCGCAGCGAACCCAAAAGTTTGACTTTGTTTGACCTGCGAAGCGAACCCAATAGGGTTGACTTTGTTTGACCTGCGAAGCGAACCCAATAGGGTTGACTTTGTTTGACTTACATTTGTTTTCGTTTTGAGATCTTTATGATTACAAATAAAATACAAATTGCAATTGTTAATTATCAGTTATATGTATCGACTTAAGGAGTTAATGTTATAAGTAAAATGCATATAATATTCGAATTCTGTTCTATTATATCGAAAGACTTCCGACTCATATGTAGTTGTGCGGCGTGTTCCGATTTTCTATCGGCGGTATGATTTTTCAGATTATCTACTAGGACTTACGAACTGTATATAATTTAGAGAATATAATTGAAAATTAAGTCTCGTATGCTTAATCGTTCAATTAAGTTCAGTAAATTAAGTTATTAATTAATAGTAAACGTCGATGTTTGGTGATCGTTATTGTTCACAATACATAAACGTTTAAAATTAATTAATGTTCGATAAGATGTCCTATTATTTGAGCTAATTGCCATTTGTGTATATCTTATGACTACAGATATGGCTGCTCGATCTTTCACTCCTGCTCACAACATATTGGTGAACTTAGATGTAAATGAGCGTGGAGCTGCACGTTTCACAGAGATTTTGACGTATTTAGCACGTTCGAGAATTCGATATGCTATTACGGAATCTCCGCCATTGTCCCGAGATCTTCTGGAACAATTCTGGGAAAATGTAGTATTTGACGGTGCAGTAAACCCTCCAGTTATTCGCACGAGGGTTAACAACCATCCAGTTGTATTCTCTGCTGATGATCTGAGACAGATTCTACATCTGGGAACAGTTGATCAGGAAGCTGGACCCTCAGTGTACACCTCTGACTTCATTGAGGGTGCACTAGGTAGAATGGGTTATTCTGGACCCAAGAGAGGCCGCCAGTTTGTAAAGGAGTTTGTTCTTGGCCAGTGGAGATTCTTATTCCACATTATTGTTACCATCTTCGGTAACAAGAAGGGAGGATACGATGAGTTGAGTCCCGAGCTTCTCTCAGGCTTGCTGTCACTGGTATATAACAAACCATACAGTTTCTCCTCATACCTCTTCAACTCCTTCATTGGGCAGATAACCGGAACTGTTCGATCAAAGTTCATGGTTTATCCGAGGTTTTGCATGCTGATCATTACACACTGTATTCCTGATCTTCAAGGATTTCAGCCCGATCTGCGTGTAGACACCATTGGATTGAGGACCTACAATGCGTGCTTTCTTCATTCCTCCAGACGTCCGGATCAGGTCAAACCTGAAGCTTGCGACTTGTTCGGTCATCTTCTAGATGCCGCATATGTAGCTCCACCAAATAATAATTGGTTGAATGATGAAGCCCAACCTGAAGTACGACCTCAGCCAGCAGTTGTGGCTCAAAACCTTTGGCCGCAAGAGCTTATAGAAGATGTTATACATCAAGCTGGACAACCTGACATTGCGGCTCAGGTTTTACATGAGGTTCTGATAGAAAACGATGATGCTACTGATCCTATCCTTCGTGAGATCGATCAATATCAGGTATTAATTATATCATCATTGTTAAAATTGCATTTACTTTCTAGATTTTCTTATCATTTATTATCATTCATCATGACTAGGCTCCTGAAGCTGTAGACCTAGAGGTCATTCGACCTGAGGGTGAACAGGATCAGGCGGGTTTGGATGTTGGGCCCTCTAGTGCTTTTGGCAAAGATGGTGCTACCACATCTGACTCCGACAGCGAGGAGACTGATGATGATCTTCCTCATCCTCCTACTTTTTCGGGTATTCCTGCGGGAATGATCCGGAGAGGTTCCAAGCTGATCATGGATCCTGCCTTCAAGGGCAAGCGCAAAGTCGATGATTTGGATCCTGATTTTTGCTTGATCGAAGAGGAAACAGATGATGAAGAGGATCACTCTCTTCAGACGCAACGCCGAAAGCGTATTCGTTCAGCTACTTCTCAGCTGACGATTGGCGATTTGGCTAGTCCAGTCGCTCAAGATACACAACAGCAGGCTAGGCCTGCGGTACAACGTCCGAGTGCTCTGGTATCTGAAACCTCAGAGAAGGTTAGATATACGAGTATTTATAGTTATTCAGAGATTGAGACAGTTTATTCTGTTACTTTTACTGATAACTATGGTCTAACAGGAACCTGCTGCTGACGTTACCGTCACGATTCAGACTACTAAAGCTAGTAGAATCGTAGCTCGCTTACTCCTGACGGATGTTGCCACCCAGATTGAACAACATAATGTTCAACCTGGAACCACACCTACACCCCAGGCTAATACTTCTGTGAGAGCTTCTGAGCGGATTTCTAGTTTGGAACTTCGAGTTCGGATATTAGAGACTCAGAATGCTACTCTTGCAAAGGAGCTTGCAACTCAAGGCGAAGCCTACACTCATCTCCTGAAGTCTCATATGCTTTCTATCAGAGAGTCTGAAGATCAGCAGAAACAGCTTGATCGACTGCAAGGCCTTGTCACAAATTTATTGAAGGGCAAGTCGCCTCAGGGGGAGATCTTGCTATTTAATGAGGCATGCAGAGAAGATGAACTGAGAAGGAAGAGACGAGATGATACAGACGATGATCCCAATGCACAGAAAGATAGAGAGCCGACTGGTCCTTCAACGACTGGTGAGCCGTCTACAATTCAGGGGGAGTCTGAGCCTGCTGGGACAAGTGGTGTTGGTGGTGATGGTGCTGGTACTGCTGCTGGTGCTAGTAATGTTGGTGAGAAATTCACCACGGAATAATTCTTGTTAATATGTATTCTTAGATTGATTGTAATAACTCTTATAATCAATGAAAGACTTACATTATTATTATTGGTTTCATGTTCATAAAATATAAGATTAGTTATATACGATTTAGACCTGAGATGTTATGTTACAGGTTAAAATGATATAAGACTAATTATATAAGATTTTGACTTGAGATTCATCTTGACAAGTTAACATTATATAAGATTAGTAATAGAGAGTGATTTCGTGAAAGAGATGATAAAGAAACTCTTGATAAAAGAATTTATATTATTCATTTGATTCATGACATGTTTATCACTTGTAGATATGAATGATGAAAGCGATTCCAACACTGAAGTCGAAGAAGAAGTAGACTATAATCTAGAGGAGGGAGAATTTGTACCTCCTGAAGATTGGACTTCTATTTCTTATGTTGGGTTAGACGAAGGTGTAGATCCCGATGCTAATATCGATGAACACATCGTGAGCCCTTCAAAGACTAAAGTCGTTATTCAGGAAGAAGACGGAGAAAGAGTGATTGATTTAGATGAAGATCTAGACGATTCGACTGATTCTGAAGATGATCTTCCTGATAGACTCAAAAATAATCCGATGTTTAGGCCTTTGGAGAAGAAGAAAAAGGAGAAGACTAGGATTAGTGAAGTGGATATCTCTGGAAAGCGTATACCTAGAAGAGGTATTATTGGTTGGTACTTCGACGCAGATGTGCAGCTTTTTGCTATAAAGAGATTTGACGGTGTTCAATACTTTGAGAAGAAGCTAGCTGTCTTCAGTTCTTTGCCGAGATTTGAAATCCGAGACTTGGCTAGATTGGAATTAAATAACCCTAGTAATGATCCTTTTGGAAGATATGTCGAAAAGATTATCAAGACTGAGGGTTGGTCAATGAAGTTTGAAAGAATTAAGCCAAGAATCGGAAAGACAATTAAGCTTGAAGAAAGAAGCGAAAGAACAGGAAGGCGTCGTAGAAAGAAGATATATCCAGCTGTGAAATGCATACAACAGATTCCTCTGAAAGCTATGCCTCAAGATATCTTAGGTAAGCTAAAGAGATGGTCTGTAGATTCAGTGACTGGGGAAGCTCTCATGTTCGAACACGATGATGAAGTTGAAAATGAAGAGAGAGAGATCTTAAAGATTTATGATCGTCGACATCTGATGAACCTATCAAAGGCTGACCTATTGATGTTACACAAGAATAGCATCACGGCGATTGAAGGTTGGGAAGATGTTGCACGAGATTATCAGTCAATGGTGAAGACATGCATTAAGCTGAAGATATATGCAGGTAGCAATATTTACAACTGATTACCAAAGACAACTTGAAGACAAAGACTTAAAAATGCTAGAGCTATTGTCAAGGGGGAGTCTGTTGAGACATGTTTTGTGACAACAGGTCTAGCTTGTAATAGTGAGGTTTAGTACTTTTGGTAATTGTAATCAAGTATGTACATTGGTTTTGAATTGTAAATAAAATATATTGCTTGGTAAACATTTTAGAGTTAAATATCAAAAGGCTGAAAAATGTTGACCAAGGTTGACGCGAACCGAGTCAGTTCGCAGGACAAGTTTGTACTGCGAACTGAGTGAGTTCGCTGGGCCGTCATGGGCTGCGAACCGAGTCAGTTCGCAGAGCCCACGAGCCTGCGAACCGAGACGAGTATATATGAAAAACTAGGTTTTCATGTTCAGAACTTTTGCCATTTCGATTACGGGAAAACCCTGCGACTCCAGAGACTTCTCTACGTTCTAAAGGCTAGGTATTGATCGTTAACACTTGTTATAATCGATACAAAGCAATAAGACAATGGATTCGCTAATATATTGCGAAAGAATTCGTTATAGATCCTATAACTAGTATTGAGGGATTCCGCACCTTAATACCTTAGATAACCTCGTTATCGATCCTATACATACGGACTTACATGGCTAACGGATACCTTCCACCATGGTTTTTAATTGAAACCTGAAGGTATCCGGTTAGTCATTACTTTAGCTTTGAGGGGTAACAACCCGTCTCACATCGGAAAGAGATAAAAAATTGGAATCCCTTATAAGTCTAAAAGGGATTAAAAGTACTTTGAGGTACTCACGTCCTCAAAAGCATATTAAGAGAGTTTTCTTAAGAAACTAACACAAAAATCTCGACATTTATACCTCATCCCACACTTAGAAATGAACATTGTCCGCGATGTTTCACACAATGAGAATGACAAGGATTTGAAAGCATCCCACACTTAGTTTTGGACATTGTGTGGTTAATGCCCTTGCAATAATATAAGGAGCATAAGGATATATAAGAAATATGAGAACAAAAAAAAAACTCCCCAAATATAAGATCCAAGAGACAAGGCAAATATAAGATCCAAGAGACAAGGAGGAGATTCCAATGATAGTCAATTGAGTTTAGCTCCATCCCACAAAGTAAATAATCCAACCTAAAAGACAATCAATGCAAAACCCAAACAAGAGAGATTTGCAAGCAAAATATGACATGAAAGATAATTAACAATACCAACTAACCAAATTAAGTTAACAAATCATTAAGCTAAAACATCAAACACGACTTGCCTCCCAGAAGCGCTTATTTTTTTATGAGTCTCTAGCTTGACTCTTCACCTTGCTAATGAACTACAAAGGTGAATGATCCCACACTTGTGGGTTCAAAATGATATTTGGGGGAACGCATAGCTCGTGAATCTTGTAGAATAAATGATTGAGTTGTGTTTGGAACTCTTGGCCTATGGAAGTCACTTTTTGCTAGGAAATAACTCACATGAGAAACATAGACATTAGACTCCAACTCAAGTGAACCTTCCATGGGTGACTTGGTATCATTCTTTGCCCCATCACTTTCTTTTCCACAAGCTTTTGTGTAGGTTGGAAGGTGAGAAAGTAGAATTTTACAATCTTGTTGGGACAACGAGTTTGGAGTCTCAAAGTGTTGTCCCAATTTAGATTGCTTAAGGTTCTCTTTCGTAGAGTACTCTTCTTCACCACCCATAGGAATGATGATTGGTGCATCGGTTAGAAGATGTGTAAACAATTCCATCATTCTTTCTAAGTCGTGTTCAACAATCGTATGGTTGTGTCTTAAAGAGAGGTTTATCAAGATCTTCTTCATCTAGCTTTCTTAGAAACCTTTCCATTTCTTCAAAGAATTCATCATCACTCACCTCATCTTCCTCTTTAAGTGCATCATGAATCATGGGTGATTCAAATTGCTCATCGTTAGAGGGATTCAAACTTTCAATAGCATAAAGAGAGTTAAGCGAGTGTGTGAAATGAGTGTCGTGGGTATCTCAAATGTCACCTTGTCTTCCCCTACTCTAAGTGTTACTGTTCTAATTATCAAGTAATTCCAATTACAATTTCTAGTTCTATACTCTTGCAATAATTACTTGTTACCAAATAATCATTAACAAACCCCTTAACACCTAGTGATTCCACTTTTAATGTTAAGAAAGTTCACTAGTTGGTTTTATATTGACAAAATAAGTCAAACTCTTGAAAAGTCAAACATACATGAGATTGATGAACACCCAACAACCAAATCAACATAAACTTCATTAAATGGAAGAGGGAATCACATGTCTAAGCAAATACAAAAAGATTTAGCCAATGATTTTCATCAAAACATAACTAGCAAAAGATTCACACATACACATGTTCATGTTTTGCAAATGAAATGGAAGAATAAAACCTAATTTGGGTCTTGAATCAAGAAATGATGTAATGATCTTCTTCCCTTCTTATTTGATCTTCTTTCATCCCCAACTAGAACCCTAGAATAGTCTTTAAAGAGACTTGGCCGTTTTAGTGAGAGAGGGTGGAAAAGAAGTCATTTGAAGCCCTAATTTTGTCTTTTTATATAGGTGAAGTCTGCACGATTTACGTAGCTATGTAAATTCTGAAAGCATAGCCATGCTTTTCTGAAACTCAAGTGGCTGCCTAAATTACATGGCTATGCAAAAACTGAAAGCATGACCACGTGATATTCTGAGCAACTTTGGCCTTAGTTGAAATATGAAAAGCATGACCATGTGAAATGAGGAGCATAGCTATGTGAATTGCTGAGCTGAAATAACTTTTCATAAGCATGTAACATAGCTATTTAAAGAAGAAATACATAGCTACGTTTTTGCTTTAACAAGATCTTATATTATAAGGGGTACATGATTAGCAAATATCGAATACATAGCCATGTTTTCTTCTATCCTCCCTGGCTTCCATTATTTCTTCAATTTTCGATGCAAATCCGCTACATTTTCATCTTAGCTACAACTCGAGCCTGAAATGCAAATTAATTAAAGAAATAAAATATCGAATTCACATATTAAGCCATTATTTACTCCTTAAGTATGAGAATATCGCCCCATAAAATATGTATACTTTAGGCGATATCATATACCTACTAATATTCACATATAAACTTATTTGTATAACTTCTAATATCAATACTAAGAGAATTTTCTAACATTTATCATTAATGAATGTTAAGTGAAGTGGATATTCTCAGTTATTTTGAAAAAATATTCGTTAACGTTAGTCCATGATGAATGATAATCAAAACGTATAAAAACATATTTTTACCGATAAATATTAATCAAAACCGTTATAACTACTAATAATTATCAATAACTATTTTTTATAACCTATAATATCATATGATGAATATTAAAGGAATTCACTAACATTCATCGTTGATAAATTTATAACTTCCTTGCTTCTTCAGAAAATAGTGTTTCCCTCTGAATCTAAACCACGATTCTCTCTGAGTGAGTGAAACCATGGCCTATCTTTATTAATTTAATAAAAATTATATATAAACGGACAAGCTTCTCTGCGTGAGAACCCTGACACATAACTAATTTGTTTTTTTTAGTTTCCAAAACCTTTTTTACATCATAAAAATCTATGATACATTCTACATTCATAAGACTTCAAAAACACTTTACTGTATTCATGTATATTTTTTTCTCACTTAAATGTATTTCTGTAGTAAACTACACGTTAAGTTCATGTAATATAAAAATGATGAATTAAGCTCGATTAAAATCAAATTGGAAAATTTAACACTAGATTGGATAAATCGGTATTTATCTACAATCATCATTTAATTTAATATTTAATATCTTACTTAAAAGAGGCAGGCGTGAGAACCACAACATTACAAGTTAGTTCACATGTGCTGAAGTCCGGGAATTAATAATTAATAATTAATTTTAAAATAACAAAAAACATATTAAAACTTGTCAAAAGAAAAAAAAAAAAAAAAGAAAGGTGTTATGTTTGATGTGATTTGTACACTTGTAAACAAATGTCCTTTTATACTTCATTTGAGGATTTTAAGTTTTTATTCTCATTCATTCGAATGTGTTTTAATAATATATGAACTAATTAACATGTAATTCTATTTTTTGTCTTAATAAAAGTAGAATTACTTCCTTTTATAATAAGTTACTTGATAAATATATAAAGGAGATAATGTAACTGCTACTAGTAGAATCATAGAAAGGTTCGTTAAAGACATACCTTTTAAAAAACTATATCACGTCGGTCTCAATTTTATTTCCATGTTTTCTTTTTAGGATATCCTAAAATAGTTGTTCATTTTTCATTTTTATCAATAAGTGAAAAATTTTGTAATCATATTGGTCAGCAGCGTAATTATTTAGTTAAAGTGGGGCGAATAGAGTGTAAGTTTTTACTACTCACTTTCTGACTAATACATAATTCATTCATGATATGAGTAGCAACACATAATCATCTTATGTGTTCTTTAGTAGCATGTATCCTTTTGTGATATATAAATATGTAAGACTCGGTGCAATAAATAACTCACACCAATTTCTTTTCTAAGGTATATTATGTGCCCCATGAACAGAAATGATAAGCGAGAATGAGTTGTGCACCATCATGACGACCATGGTGCTGTTATACATCGTGATGTTTCTCGCCTATGGAAGCATTAAATGGTGGAAGATTTTAACGCCTGACCAGTGTTCCAGTATCAACCGCTTTGTTGCAATGTTCGCTACCCCTTTCTGCGCTTTCCACTTCATCTCCATGTGCAATCCTTACACCATCAATTTTCGTTTCCTCGCGGCCAACTTCCTACAGATAATTATCATGCTTGTGGTACTTGGCCTATGGGTTAAATTTACTAAAAATGGAAGCTTCGAATGGATGATTACAATCTTCTCACTCTCCACACTTCCCAACACCCTTTTGCTTGGAATTCCTTTGTTTAGTGCGACGATATATGGTGATTTTTCAACGTCATTGACGGTTCAAGTATTGGTGATGCAATGCATCATTTGGTACCCCTTCCTTACTTTGTTATACGAGATTCGTGCCGCAAGAATGATGATCATGGACCAGTTACGAAAATCTGGAGGTGACATTGTTTCACTTAAGGTCGACTTAGCTATTGTTTCTTTTGACATCCAAAATTCTCTAGAAACAGACGTAGAGATCGGGCACAATGATAAACTCCATGTCACATTGAAGAAATCAAATGTGTCGAGATTTCGAGAACATAGGCGAAAGAATCAAGTCAAACGGACAAGAAACGAAGAAGATACGTGCGAAACAAGCAACGAATAAAGTACCGAACGACGGGCGAAAGCCAAACGGCCTCACCATAGGCCGTATACGGCCTCAAGGATACCGTATACGGCCCTTAGGGTACCGTATACGGCCCTTAGGGTGCCGTATACGGCATCTCTTGCCCTCCGGTGATGCCGTTTTTCAGTTATTTGAGCTTTATGTGCTGTTCTGGGCTTGTATTTCGTGCTTTGAAGCTTGTACGGGATTCCTTGGTGCTTTGCCTGTTAATAGGAGGCATAATCTCCTCATTTCCACCACCTCTCATCATCCCTTCATTCCACACCTCTCCATTCACACACACACACACACACTTTCTCTCTACTTTCTCTCTCTAGAGTTAAGTGGTGAGAGATTTAGATTAGAATTAGTTGGTTCTTGGTTAATATTTAACCGAGACTAACGGTATGGGTAGTGTTGTAATACTGTTGGAATACTTGAGGGAGCATTTGTAATATTGTAAAAGATATTTCGGAGTTCCGTTCGTGTAATCTTCAACACCTATTCAATCTATGCATTAATCACGGTTATATCTTTCCTTATCCTTTATAATGATGCATGCTATTATTATAATGCTAGATTTAGGATTTATTGCCATGCTTAGTGTTGGGAAAAACAATGATCAAACCTAAGTTATAAATCTGATGAGTCAAAATCTATCTCAGTTGTATTCAGGAAAAACTTAGTGAATTCCTGAGTCTGTGGTTCTGAGTCTGTGCCACACAGACTGAAGAATTGTTTCTGAGTCTGTGCTGCACAGACTGAAGAAATCCCACAGACTGAAAGCCGTGCTCTACTTGAAGACTTATGGATTCATCATCTGAAGAATGAAGATTGAAGACAAAAGACTTCACAGACTGAAGATCACAGACTGATGATCACAGATTGAAGATCACAGACTGAGAGCACAGACTGAAGAGCACAGATTGAAGAATGAAAGTACAAGTGTACAGAAGATATTCTTCTTTCCTTAGGCTAGATACAACTGATAAGATGTTTGAGAAAGGTCAAACATCTAACAAAGGTTTTCTTCTCAGCAAAGAAACCTTTTACCTTTTTGCTTTTTCTGTTTCCAAGAAAAGCAAAAAGGGTGGCGTGCAAAGTTGCCCAAGATGCATCTGTTATCCCTTGGACAATTATGCAAGCTGGATAATATAGAGTTACACCCAACTCTATAAATAGCAGTTCAAAAAGCACTGCTATGGATCCAAGAAATTCAAGAGAATTAGTATACTATACCTTTGAGCTTAGGCTAAAGCATTACCACACTTACTGTGAAGTTTGTAGTGATAACTGTATCTTTGTATACTACTTGGATCGTATTCAAATCATCTGTGTGGGTTTGAATACCTTGTCATCTTTGTGAGACAAACACTTTATTGTGAATAATACTTTGATTCATAATAAACTCTGTGTTAAAATTAATCTTGTTTTCCGCCTAGATTAATTTAAACTTGTTTGATATAAAACTTGGATATAAACTAACACGTTGAGATAACTGTTATTTAATCTGTATCTAAGTTTTGGGAACCTTGTGACCCAACAACTGGTATCAGAGCAAATAAAGATTTAATCTTTAACGATCAAAGGAACCCAGTTTATCAAACAATCATCTAAACCCATTTTTCTCTACATTTTCTACTTTGAAAAATGACTTCCTCTATTGCTATGGCTGGGAAGGGAATTCCAATCTTCAATGGTGTAAATTTTACCCACTGGAAATTGAAAGCTGAATGGTTTCTTGCTAGCATTCATGATGAAATGCTTAGAGTCATTCAGGAAGGACCCATTATTCCTGGCAGAATAGTTCCTGCTACTTTAGATGCAAATGGTACTATTTTGACACCTGAAAAATTTGTTGAGGCTGCCAAAAGTACCTGGACTGATCTAGACAGGCAACTATATGCATTAGATTTTAAGGCCAAGTCCATACTGGGCAATGTAGTTACTGAGCCTATCTTTGCTAAGATATCTGGCTGCAAAACTGCTAAAGCCATATGGGATATGCTAACTGACCAATATGATGGTGTAAGTTTAGTACAATCCCAAAAGAAGAAGAATCTCATAAGAAATTATGAGAACTTCTCTGCTGGTCAAGGAGAGTCATTAACTGATATTCATACCAGATTTCAAATCTTAATCAATGATCTTGAAAGGTATAATATCATCAAAGGACAGTTTGAAATCTGTGCAAAATTTGTTGATGTCATTCCAAACACTTTTTCTGAAGTTATCACTTCATTAATTGTAAGTGAAAAATTGGAGACATATGATCTCTCTGGCTTGTTTGGACTTCTACTAAACTTTGAAGAAACCAAAGCCAGAAAGGATCTAAATGCCAAAAGGATTGCAAAAGATCCATCTGCTGCCCTTGTTGCAACAACAAGGAAAAATAGAGAACTTTTCTCTAGAGCAGATTACCATCTTACTCTTACAGACTCAGAATCAGATGATGAAACTGAGTCTCTAGAAGCTGAAATGGCATTGCTAGCCCAAAGGTTAGAAAAGGCAAGATTCAAAGGTTCAAAAGGAAGGCCAACTTTTGATCCTAAGAAAGCTACTTGCTATAAATGTGGGCAAGTTGGTCATATTTCTTCTGACTGCAGAGTGAAGATTGCAGAATCTTCAAGTTCTGATAAGTGGGAAGAAAAGGCCAAGAAGTACTAGAAAAAGTACTTCAACTCCAAGAAAATTGGAGAGAAACAACAACCAAAGAAACTAGAGAAAGCTTTGGTTGTTGAACAATGGATAGATGAAGAATCTTCATCATCTGAGGATGATGAAGATATGTGCTTAATGGCTATCACAGAGAGCCAGTTTGACAAAGATGTCAAATTTGCAGAAAAGGCATGTGTTCATCCAGATTGGGACAGAGGATCTGCTTACAATGTAAATCATTTTAAACTTTACTATAGTGATGCAGAAAAACAGAAAATGTTTGAACACATTTATGTAGATTTTTTGAAAAGACTTGAGGAAATAAAAGATTTAAAAACCAAACTCAGTCAAGTTCAAAAAGATCTACAATCAAAAGTGAATGAAATAAACCAAAATAAACAGTACAAACTTGAGCTTGATGCTCAATATGACCTTCTCAAAAAGATCAAGCTGGAAAAAGAAGCTTATAAAAACAAAGCTGATCATTATGAAAGGATCTGTAAATCTTGGTGTATTTCATCACTTAAAAATGTGGACTGTTTATCCAAACAGATTCCAGCTCAGATACAAGCGGTCATAGGTGACGAGTTTGATCTTAAAAGTCACATAAATTCAGAAATAAACTCAAAACCTACTATATTTGTACCTGAGATTTTACCTCATACTTTTAGTCATACTGAGGGAGACAAAGTTATATTGACAAATGCTTTTGTTAGACCAAAAATAGTTACAAAGAACTAGTATATGAGACAGAGCCAGACTCTGAAGACACAGACTCAGAAATCTCAGTCTGTGAAACTTCTCAATCTGAACAGCCTGAACTTATAATCACTAATGAATCTTTAAGAACTATAGAACTTGAAAAGAAAAGATTTATAAAAGGCAAAGTTAATATTCCCACAGTACCATCTTTAAAAAGACAAAAAGAGGTAAAAGGAATCAAAAATAAACAGAAAGGTTACAATGTGTTTGAACCTTCCACATCTCAGTCTGTAACTGGTCTAGACAATAATATGCCAAATGATAAATCTAAAGGCATAAAACCAGTAACAAAGGAGTTAAAAAGATCTCAGTCTGTGAGATCTAACTGTCAGTCTGGAAAAATAAATTTTCAGTCTGGCAAACTTAACTCCAAATCTGTTTGTGTTAACACTCAGTCTGACTCTCAAAAGTCAAATCTTAACAACCAGACTGAGACCATTAAGCTGCTTAGTGAAAACTTAATGAAGTTAACCACAGATTTTAAAACATTTGTTGAGTCAAAATAAGAGTTTAACAGAGGATCTAGTGTAAATAATAACCCAAAATCCAAAAGGACCATCATGTTGAACAGAAAATGTTACAACTGTGGAAATCCGGGACATGAAGGTATTAAATGCACAAAGTCCATTTTTAAACAGCCAAAGGCTGCTTTGATCAAACAAATGTCGTCTACAAACAACAAAATCAAAAATAGAGAGGTTAAAAGTCAACTTCACAGACTTAGCACCAAAACTGCTAAAGAATTGACTTCAACCAACTCTAAAGAACCCATCAAAAGATGGGTTCCCAAAAGTAACTAATTGATTTTGTTTGTCCTGTGCAGGGTAACAGCAAATGGTACCTAGACAGTGGATGCTCAAGACACATGACAGGTTCCTTGAAGAATCTGTCAGAGTTTGTAGAAGAAGAAGGACCTTCTGTCAAATATGGTGACAACTCTGTTGCCAAGATAAAAGGTTATGGTGTGGTGAAGGCTGGCAACATCAGAATAACAAAGGTGGCCTATGTTGAGGGATTAAAGCATAACCTGCTTAGTGCTAGCCAGATTTGTGATGATGATGGTGAAATCAGAATCAGAAAGAAGGCTGCTGTTATCTATAATTCCAAAGGCAAACCTATATTAGTTGCCAAAAGAGAAAGAGATATCTATCTCTTGGATCTTTCTTCTGCAGACAACAATGTAGAGACCTGTCTCTATACTCAGTCTGTGCCAGAACTAAGCTGGCTATGGCATAGGAGGTTATCCCACCTGAACTTCAAAAATATTAACCTCCTGTCAAAGAAGAAACTGGTTAGAGGTCTGCCTGATGTTACATTTGCAAAAGACAAACTTTGTCCTGCATGCACACTAGGGAAACAGACCAAGAACCATTTTCCATCCAAATTGTTAGCTACAATTGAACAACCACTGCATATGCTCCATATGGATCTGTTTGGACCCATGAGCATTAGCAGTTTAGGTGGAAAGAAGTATACACTTGTGGTTGTGGATGAATACACAAGGTATACTTGGGTCATCTTTCTTAAAGCTAAAAGTGATGCTCCTGAAGAGATTATTAATCTAATCAAGAGAGAAGTATTACAGAAAGATGCACCTGTCAAGCAACTCAGGAGTGACCATGGTACAAAATTTAAGAATTCTACTCTCATTGAATTCTGTACTGACAAAGGCATTATTCAAAACTTTGCCTCTGTCAGAACTCCTCAACAAAATGGTGTTGCTGAGAGAAGAAATCGTACACTCATAGAAGCTGCAAGAACCATGTTATGCCATGGTCAAATGAAGGTTTATTTTTGGGCAGAAGCAGTTAACACTGCCTGTTATACCCAAAATAGATCTATTTTGGTCAAAAGGCATGGCAAAACTGCATATGAGTTGTATCATAAGAAGGTTCCAACCATCCATTACTTCCAGACCTTTGGTAGTAAATGCTATATTCTCAATCAAAGAGATCAATTAGCTAAGATGGAACCTAAATCTGATGAAGGAATTTTTGTTGGCTATTCATCTATCTCAAAGGCCTACAGAGTCTACAACAACAGAAGGAATAAAATTGAAGAAACCATCAATGTCACCTTTGATGCTTCCTCTGCTAATGATGAACATGTTTCTCAGTCTGATGTTCATTTGTTAGAAGATTTATCTGTTGTGGGATCTGAATCTCAAATCCCAGTTGTTGTTAACCAACAACAGGACTCTGAAAGTGATAATGAAGATGCTCAACCTGCTCATTCTATGACAATACCTTCATCAACAGAAGATGAATCTGTGTCCAGAGATTCAAACTCTTCTGATACATGTGTTCAGTCTGATAGTTTTCAGTCTGTGAACTCTACAGACTCTGACTTGCCCTGTGTAGAAGATGATGCAGAACTCAGTCCTGCTATTCTTCCACCAAATGAGAATGATTTACCATCAAATGATGAATCACTTCTAGGAGTCAAAGAACACAAGTATCATCCAATTACATAAATAATTGGAGATTATGTTTCTGGTGTACAAACAAGAGCTAAAGTGTCAAACTTATCTACTGCAAATTTCTGTTTCTACACAAACTTCCTGTCAATCATTGAACCAAAGAAAGCTGAAGAAGCCTTGAAAGATGATGATTGGGTTGAAGCAATGCAGGAAGAGTTAACAGAATTTGACAGAAACAATGTTTGGACCCTAGTTCCTGCTCCAAAAGGGAAAACCATTATTGGAACAAAATGGGTTTACAGAAACAAAATGGACAAGGATGGAGTGATAATCAGAAACAAGGCAAGGCTAGTTGCTCAAGGCTACAAGCAGGAAGAAGGCATTGATTATGATGAAACATTTGCCCCTGTAGCCAGAATTGAAGCAATAAGGTTATTCTTGGCATATGCTGCATTCAAGGACTTCAAAGTCTATCAAATGGATGTCAAGAGTGCATTTCTGAATGGCAACTTACAGGAGGAAGTCTATGTGAAACAACCTCCAGGTTTTGTAAGTTCCACTTTTCCAAATCATGTCTATAAATTGCAGAAAGCACTATATGGGCTAAAACAAGCTCCAAGAGCTTGGTATGACACCTTATCATCCTATCTTCTTAGTAATGACTTTACTAGAGGATCAATTGATAAAACTTTGTTCTTCAAAAGGAACAAGGCAGATGTCATACTAGTCCAAATCTATGTTGATTATATTATATTTGGGTCTACTGATGAAAAATTGTGTAAATGGTTTTCAAACTTAATGTCAAAACAGTATCAAATGAGTATGATGGGTGAATTAACATACTTTCTTGGTCTACAAGTACATCAGAAACCTGATGGTATCTTCATCAACCAAGGTAAATATGTCAATGACCTACTTACTAAATATTCTTTAAAGGACTGTTCAATTATGAAAACACCAATGAGCACTGCAGATAAGTTGGATAAGGATCAGTCTGGCAAGTCAGTCTGTCAAACCACTTATAGAGGTATGATAGGATCTCTACTATACCTCACTGCAAGTAGACCAGATATCATGTTCTCAACATGTTTGTGTGCTAGATATCAATCTGAACCTAAAGAATCGCATCTAAAAGCTGTAAAAAGGATTTTTAGGTACCTAAAAGGTACTCCTAACCTGGGTCTTTGGTATCCCAAAGACTATGGTTTTGATCTAATTGGATATACAGATGCAGATTATGCAGGTTGTAAATTAGACAGGAAAAGCACTTCTGGTGGATGTCAACTGCTAGGTGGCAAACTAGTCAGTTGGTCAAGCAAGAAACAGAATTCTGTTGCTACATCCACTGCAGAAGCAGAATATGTGGCTGCTGGTAGTTGCTGTGCTCAATTGCTATGGATGCAACATCAACTAGCAGACTATGATTTGGTGTTTACAAAAACTCCAATCATGTGTGATAACCAAAGTGCCATTGCCATCACTGAGAATCCTGTGTTTCACTCCAGGACAAAGCATATTGAGATCAGACATCACTTTATCAGAGATTGTGCTGAGAAAGGTAAAGTGATTCTCAAATATGTGCCAACAAATGACCAACTAGCAGATATCTTTACCAAACCTCTTAATGAAGATAGATTTTTGTATCTGCTTGGTCAACTAGGAATGCTCAACCCCTAGTAAAACCTTGAATCTGTATGATTCAATTCTCAGTCTGTGTCTGCTTTTCAATCTGTATAACTGTATTCTCAGCTACATACAATCAAAAAGCACAGACAAAGAGATGTCTTTGTACATACTTTCTAAGAAAATACCAAAAAGATTTGATACCTTATGTTATTTTCTCTCAGTCTGACTGATTATATGTTTCAGTCTGTGTAACTTCTTCCAAATTAGCTACACAGACTGACCATATTCATTCAGACTAGACCCTCTATTTTTGTGCTTTATTAATTCATATGGTTAGTATTTTAGTACTATTAGTATTAATACTGCTAGTTACTTTTAGTACTGCTGGTTAATACTGATAAGACTTTTTAACACTGCCCCCATGAATTCGTATTTTAGCACTGCTGGTAAAGATTGATACAATTAACACTGTTAATGTAGCAAGTTACCACTGATTAGTTAACTTTAGTACTGCTCACACCAGTTACCACTGTTAGTTAACTTTAGTACTGCTCACACCAGTTACCACTGTTAGTTAACTTTAGTACTGCCTTCGAAAGTTACTACTGTTAGTTAATTTTAGTACTGCTTTCACAAGTTAGTACTGTTAGCTATATTAATCTGTTACCACTGCTGGCACAAAAGTTTTTTTTTTTTTTTAATTTCTGTTATTTTCTCAGTCTGTCTGTTATATGGCTCAGTCTGTGTGACGTCATCCAGACTCACTACACAGACTGACCATATACACTCAGACTGAGCTCTAACCTATTGGATACCAAAGAAGCAGCAAGGGCTTCTCTTACTTTGGTTGGATATACCAAAGAAAAAGGCACAATTTTGATGTCAGGATTCACCCCCAAATGGAAATTTTTAATTTCTGGCATCATTAGGAGTCTAGGAGGTAAATCTGGTAGCACAGGGGAGCTAAATGAGTTTGAAACTCAGCTGTTGAGCTCATTCATCACTGGTTTAAACATCAACTTTGCAGAGTTGTATTTTCAAGAAATTTTAAAACTGGTGAATGAGTCAAACAGGATTTTTAATGTACCTTTTATAAGGCTACTCTCCCTGTGCATCCAATCCAGGTTAACTGGGTCTGTATATATGTCCTTTAATAATAAAGTGGCAGATATACCTGTTCCCATGCTCACATATAAAGTGTTTAACCATCCGGTTCCACTTTCTGGAGCACCTATCACTGCTGCTATGCAGCACTGGATTGATCACCCATATGTTGCTTCTGCATCCATGGAGGGTGATGATTCAAGTGATAGTATGGGTAATAAGACCCAGGCTGTTGAAGATCGTGTGGCTGAAGCAGAGCACACAGACTCCGGGGATATAGACTCAACTCAGTCTGTGCACTTGGAGTCAGACTCAAACATTCCTGAGTCTGTTCCATCTTCAACAGAAGATGCAGGTAGTACTTCTTCTTCATCTGAGGACATGGATATAGATCAACCTTCTTATCCTAGCCCATCCTCACCCACAAAAGAGAGTCCCAAACAAACCAACCCAGATGAGTCACCACTCACTCTGGAGGAATCACCAGACTCAACCTCCAAAAGTATAGCACAAATGGAATCATCATCCATGGAACTGGATGTCAACAGAACACCTTCCAGTGCTGTAGACCATTCCATTACAGCTCTGCTAGAGTCTGTGGTGCCAATGGCTACCCAACTGACCCAACCTACACCTAGTTTAGTCAGCTTGGATACCCACATTGTTGCTGCTACACTGACCCCTGTAGTAAGCATTGAAGAAGATGCTCCAATCCTGAGCACTACCAACCCCCTCTTTACCCCACTCACAATGGCTGGACCCATATTGACCACTAGTCCTGCACTAGTTCACACTCCGGTGAGTCTTTTCTTACACCCCTCTGCACAGATTGCCAATGCCCCAGTCATGTCACAGACTGAGGTACAGATCTCCTCTTCTTTGCTCCATGATCTACCATCTTATCACCAGATGGTTAGTGAGGGCGTACAAACTTCAACATCAGTTGCCAGTGATACTGCTCCATTACACCAGGAACTGTTTGAGGCAACAGGTGCAACACAATCATTTCCCCGTGATATCTTATCCTATCACCGGATTAGATCTGAGGGAACAACTACACCACTCAATGCTTATGATCGCTTTTCCATGCACAGGATACAGAGTGAGGCAAAGAGTGCAACACCAAAAGATTCCAGTGATCTTGCTCAGTTTCAACATGAGTCAAGTGAGGAACACATACCATCACCCAATTCTAACCCCTCCAACCAGACCCAGTCTGTGCCTTCTAGTACACTTAATGATGTGCTTTCTGCCATCAACAGGTTGTCTGAATGGGTATAGACTGAGTTCAATAATAATAAGAAAGAGCTAGAGAAGATGAAGCATCTAGTCTCTACTATGGTGGATAAAGTGGATATGCTGGAGGAAAAGGTATCGAATAGGTTAGATGAAATGCAGACCACCCTCTCAAACTTGGTAGATGATGTCAAAACGGGGGAGAAGATGAAGCATGGGTCTGCAGAAGCTAAAACCTCAAAAGATAAAGATTTAAATAATAAATCCTTAGATTTAGGGGGAGATAGCAGTGAGGGAGATGATGGAGATGATGGACCCGAAGGTGCTAGGGTGAAGTCTCAGACTGAAGCTCAGTCTGTGCCACAGACTGAAGATATGAGTGCACAGACTGAGGGGGAGCAAGAGAGATTGCAGTTAGGTGAACATGCTGAGATGGTTGCACAGACTCAGGGGGAGTCATCCATTGTCTTACACATAGACCCAATTGCAACTATCTCAACCCAAGGTCAGATGGAGTTGAAGAGACCAAGGGAAGAAGATGAAGATGTTCAACCTCTGCAAATCAAGAGAGCCAGAAAGATGAAAAGAATGGCCAGGAGGATTCCTGAAAGGGATGTCTTTGATTCCCAACCAAAAATGAAGGGGATCAAAACCTGGGACCAGTTCTTAAAGCTGGCAGAAGAACAGGACAATGACGGTGATGATGATGATATCATCAATCCTGACTGCAGTTCTGAGTCTGAAGTTTTCAGAAGATCAGATGATGATGAAGATGATGCTACTTTTGGAGGTGTAGGTGAAGGAGCCTCAAAAGTCAAGACTGGAGAGTCTCAGTCTGTGCCTTCTGAACCTGCACAAACTGAGACACAGCATCAATCACAGACTCAGAGCTCAGAGCAACCAGCAGCAAGCACTGATGTTCTGATTATCAGTGCTGAAGCCATTCAAGCTGAAGCCTATCCTGCTAGACCAACCACATCAACCAGAACACTGCCTCCAGGTAGAAGTGAGATTGAAGACAGAATGCAATGGAGAAGTGCTCATCTGATAAGCACTTATCCTGGGTCAAGCTCTACCATGGAAGAAGTAATGGATAAGGGTAAGGGCAAGGAGATTGCCTTATCCAAGCAGGAAAATTTAAGCAAGATCAAGAAGATGGTGGATGATCATGCTGCTGGAACAAGAAATCCTGAACTGTCAAATCTACAGGATGAGCTCTTGCAACAAGAAGCTACTGCTCAAGGTATGACCTTATCCGAATACTTAAATGTATTATCAATTGAAGAGCAGAAGCTGAAGGAAGCAAGATTTGTTGACATGCTCTCCAAAGAGTTAGAAGATGAAAGTTGTTCACAGACTCAGATCAGAAGGAGTCAAGTTGAGCAACAAATCAAAGAAGATGAGGAGCTGTCAACAAGATTACAGAAGATAGAGAGTCTAAAAGCGAAGCTACAATCCACTTTCCAAAAGTCAAAGCTCAAGCAAAAGATTAAAGACTGTCATCTGAATAAGATTGGACAGAGATTGAGGCTAGAGTTGACTTTGACCAAGAGCTCAAAAATGGTGTGGGTGGATGACCTGTACACTCTAGGACTTAAAGAATGGCAATCCATTGCTAACCTTTTGAAGAGTGTAGCTGACAAAGATCTGAAGAAAGAAGTTCTGGATGAGCTATCTTACCTGATTGAGCTAGTTCTCAGTCTGGGGCTCATCTCAGAAGAAAAGTACAAGTTGTTTTGCATAGCAAACAACTTTGTAATCAAGAAGAAGTCAGCTGGGTTATCCACAGAGAATGAGCAGAGAAGGGAGCATCCTCTACCCAAAGGTATCATTTTTATCGATAGATCCTATGTCCAGACTGACACAGTTGAAGGTCTGTGCTACAGAGATATCAATGGAATAGAGTGCTTCCAGGATCAAAACAGACTATATGGAGAGTCTCTGCTGCATTGCATTGCTCTGCTGAAGGAATGCAAACATTCTCAAGCCAAGCCATTTAGAAGAAGGTTAATCAGCTGGCTATTCAACAACCTTTCCAAGATCAGGATGATGATTGGATTTGAAGACATCTGCAGGAAAATCATCCTGGAGTATCAAAAATTTGAAGACAAATCTGATAAGGAAATGGAAGAACTGTTGAAGAGGAAAGTGGAAAAGATGAAAGAGATCAAGGCTCAGAGAAAGAAGTGAAGATTGTTAAATTTTTGATTTACAATTTCATGTAATAATTGTAATATTCTTGTAAACTGACTATGACTTTGACTTTATGTATATAAGTCTAAATTCATAAGTTATGCTTTACTTTAGTATTTATTTTTTCTCTACTATCTTTTGTAAATAGATTTTGACATCATCAGATAGGGGGAGATTGTTGGGAAAAACAATGATCAAACCTAAGTTATAAATCTGATGAGTCAAAATCTATCTCAGTTGTATTCAGGAAAAACTTAGTGAATTCCTGAGTCTGTGGTTCTGAGTCTGTGCCACACAGACTGAAGAATTGTTTCTGAGTCTGTGCTGCACAGACTGAAGAAATCCCACAGACTGAAAGCCGTGCTCTACTTGAAGACTTATGGATTCATCATCTGAAGAATGAAGATTGAAGACAAAAGACTTCACAGACTGAAGATCACAGACTGATGATCACAGATTGAAGATCACAGACTGAGAGCACAGACTGAAGAGCACAGATTGAAGAATGAAAGTACAAGTGTACAGAAGATATTCTTCTTTCCTTAGGCTAGATACAACTGATAACATGTTTGAGAAAGGTCAAACATCTAACAAAGGTTTTCTTCTCAGCAAAGAAACCTTTTACCTTTTTGCTTTTTCTGTTTCCAAGAAAAGCAAAAAGGGTGGCGTGCAAAGTTGCCCAAGATGCATCTGTTATCCCTTGGACAATTATGCAAGCTGGATAATATAGAGTTACACCCAACTCTATAAATAGCAGTTCAAAAAGCACTGCTATGGATCCAAGAAATTCAAGAGAATTAGTATACTATACCTTTGAGCTTAGGCTAAAGCATTACCACACTTACTGTGAAGTTTGTAGTGATAACTGTATCTTTGTATACTACTTGGATCGTATTCAAATCATCTGTGTGGGTTTGAATACCTTGTCATCTTTGTGAGACAAACACTTTATTGTGAATAATACTTTGATTCATAATAAACTCTGTGTTAAAATTAATCTTGTTTTCCGCCTAGATTAATTTAAACTTGTTTGATATAAAACTTGGATATAAACTAACACGTTGAGATAACTGTTATTTAATCTATATCTAAGTTTTGGGAACCTTGTGACCCAACACTTAGTGAGTAGTTCGCTTATGTGCTTGTTGTGTTGTAGTTAGCTTGTTAATATTTGGGGTGATGCTAATAAACCGTTGAAAACTCGGTGTGCTGTTAAATTTTACATTTATGATTATAAATTAAACTATCGCCTTTCCTTCAGTAAACGTGGTTAAAACCTTTATGACAATGAGTCGCGAACCTTGATCAAACGGTAATTACCTATCTATATTTTCTTAAAAGCATTGTCTGATTTTGTAACTGTGAAAATATTGTTTAAACCTTTCGTATAGTACACCGTGAATCAATCAGGGATTTACTTGGGTTTTAGAAATATAAAGTGAACGGGTTGTTTAATTATCATAGATGGTTGAACTGTAATACAAACATAGGAATATTTATTCTAGAGTGACCGAAAAGTATGTGGCACCGAAAAAACCGTAAAGCGGCTGAATACTTGGTATAGCGTTGGAACCACCTCTTAGTGTAGTACAAATACGTGGAAGCCACGGAAAAGTCGAAGGTTGAAGACTGTGCCGTATCCTGGTTAGTGTTTATGCTACAAACATTTAAGTTAGGAAAGATACAAATATTTAGATAAGTTTTCATACTATCCCCTTTAAAAAGCATCATCCCACGTATAAGATAACGAAATCATAACAAGCACTCCTATCCATATTTGATTTAAACCTATCATCTTTACTTACTGTTTATTTAATTTAGTTTAATTTCGGACTTAAGAAAAACCCCCAATCAAACCATTTTAAAACCCATCACTAAACTAAACTCTTCTTCCTGACATTTCTGTTTCACAATACGATTAGCCTCAGAGAACGACCCTAGGTCATGCTACTGCTATTGCCTTAGTAAAACTTAGGTCCTCAGCATTTATAAATTTAAAACTCACACCCGACGTAGCCATCCGACGATTGCGGTTCCCTCACGACAGGAATCGATAGAACAACCGTCGGGCTGCCGCACATCAGTACAGTTTAAGTTCAGTAAGTTCGACATGTTCCGATTTCAACCAATCTAATTTTTGTGTGGCCAATGATCTTTGCTCCAATTGTTCATTCTCAACGTTACAACAAAATGGGTGGCAAATAAAGATAACCATGAACTGGAAGGTTTCTCAGAGCTGTAGTGCACCAATTATTTCGGACCTTTGTGCAACAACAGAGGTATGTAACAATATCTTCTACAAATTTTTTCAAGGAAATCCAAATGTTAGTCTCCGATCACCCTAAAAATGACAAAACCGTAGGTATGTAACAATATCTTCTACAAATTTTTTCTATACATAGTGAACACAATATATAATACAAACGTCTGTACCATAAGTTTAAGTCAACCACCTTGAGAGATAAATATATACTATAACGTAAACACTAACTAGCTACGCATATGCTTTATTTAAAATCCTTCATTCTTGAACGGAGATAAAGGCGAATGCTAACACTTGAGCTAAAAAAAATTAAGACTTCAACATATATATGAGCAAACATGCTGACTGAGTAAAAAGTAAGGTGGCAGAAGGTGCAACAACTTGACAGCTTTGCGATGAAACTAAAATAATCGAAGGGATAAATACGAGCAGGACATGAGGAAGAAGAAAAAGAAGAAAATCGTCACTGAAGGTGTACGTCTAGGATAGAGGGTGGGCGGCAGCAATGGAGAAGGAATGGGAAAACAGAGATAGACAGAGAGTTTTAGGAAATTTTGGAACTACGATCTGTATTCACTAGCAAGGGGTAGGGAAACAAAAAAGAATTACACGGGGTCAGCTACAATTTAACTTGAATTACAAGTACAATCTACCCATTTCAACTTTTCATTCCTCGAATGACTTGAAATCCAACCAATTTCCCTAAAATCAAAGAAATTTTCTATTTTTAGTTGAACACTGCACAAAATCAGTTCTTCCTCAATCATTCAATGAGTAAGAAAATAATAGTACCATAAAACAACTATATATATATTTACACGGGCAACGCACCGGATCAAGGTCATTGTACTATTTCAAAAATTCATTTGGGTCATTTAAATTAATTTTTTTTAGCAACCTCGTTATACTTGCGGAAAGTGTTATTTGCATTATTCACTTAATTTTACCCATTACTACCGATGAGTTATACATATTTTTTAAAAAGTACGAGATCGCTGATATTAGATAGTTGGTTTTTGAAGGGACTCAACTGTGTTTCTTTTTAAGTTTGTTTTCTTTTTAAAAAATAATTGTTTGACAGTACACTTACTTTGTTTCTCAAAAGAAGAAAAAAAAAATGGTTCAGTGACTTACGGATTTTTTGAAAGAGTGCAATGACCCTATAGCTAGTGCATAATACAAGATACATCGAAGCCCTGAGACTCATGTATACAATAAATTTGGAGTAACAACATTACTGAGACATTATAATAATAAAGATATATAAAGAAAAACCATAAAGCAAACAGGTTGTTTATCTCTTTTATTTAGCTAATAAATAGCATGTTGAAAAACTGTTGGATCAACATGCTGGTGCAGAGTCAAATGTATTTGCGAGTGAAATGGGTGGAGCTTATAACAAGAGGATCGAACACGAGTTAGACTCTGCGTCAGTTCAACATCTTGAGCCAATCTCAACTCCGACACGGATACCATCCTCGAGTGTGATGAGCCGTTTGATACTGATGATTGTTTGGCAGAAATTAATAAGGAACCACAACACACTCGCAGGCATCATAGGTCTTATTTGGATTCTCATATCCTTCAGGTGAATCCAAGTGTATTAACAAAGTTTTTTCAATTTTTCTCAATAAATTGTCAAAATTCTTATATAACTTTGGGTAAGGTTCTGACGGAAAGATCTCAAATGAGGGAAATAAGTTCAGACCGAATTTACTGCATTTTATGACAAAATTGTTGCGGTTCTTTGTATCTTACCAACGAAAATCTGCATTTTACACCTATAAAATTTGACTGCATTTTAACAACATTTTACACCTACAAATTTGTTTATAAATGCAGTGAATTCGACATGCCCCTCATTCCCCTCATTTGACCTCCTTCCCCTCATTTGACGTATTCTCCTCTTATTCTTCGCCTATAATTTTATGTCTTTGTTGATTTTCTTAAACAAAATTCATCGCAGATGGCATGTGAGAATGCCAAATATAATAGAAAATTCAGTCCTATTAATATCTGATGGTGGTCTTGGAATGACAATGTTTAATATAGGTAAGCTTTTTCCTTACATTGATTTTATTTTTATCTCCTCTAATTTAAGTAAACAAATCATGAAGAAAAAAAAAGTTCATGAAAAATCTCTTCACATATCTAAGGATGATAGTCATGCTAGTCTTGATCATGCTTCAATTCGTATGTATTCACAAGTGCACCAAAACCTATTTAATTAAGCGTTGACTTATAATACATGTAACAAATTAAATGACTTGTCTAGCATGTAGTAATCTTTTATATTATTACTATAATATGCATATGAGCTGTAAAGCGGTGATGTGGCACCGGATCTAATGAATCAAGTACTCGACCATGATGTGTTGGATGACATGTCAACGTATATAACTCTCAAGTCAGCAAAAACACTGGATACCTGATGAAGAAATTATCGAATAAATAATAGTAAATTCAACACAGAGTTTAAGGGCGCGTTTAGTTACGGAAAACTCCTTTATTTTTCTGGAAAATTTTCTAAGAAAACTGAAAAATTAGAAAATGCGTTCGAGTTGGAGTTTACCAGAGGAGTTTTCTAAGAAAATGAAATATATATGATTTAAGGTTTTCTAAACCCCTTATGATTTTCAAGGGACAAAAACTCTACAAAATTAGAAAAAGAAAAATGAAGATACTTTTCTGTAACTAAACGCGCCCTAATACATTTACGTGGAAATAACATCATCACTTCAATTCCGGTGTGGATCTTGTTTTTTATATGTATTTATCTATGTATAGAAAAGTATCTGGCTTTTTTGGTGATCATTTCATTTCGAGTGGCATAATTATGTGTTTGTACTATAAGGTTTGTTTATGGCGCTTCAACCCAAAATAATAGCATGCGGGAGATCAAAGACGGTGTTTACTATGGCTGTGATGTTTCTAATCGCACCTGTGGTAATTGGAGTGGCAGGTGTCGTAGTTGGCCTCCGTGGTTCGCTTCTTAATATATGTATCGTTCAGGTAAAGAATATTCATCGTTAAAAACCTTCTTGTCCATAACTATTTTCTTAGATATATAAGTACATAAACAATTAGTTATGTGTGCTTTAAGGTTTTTATCTAATATTAGTCATCTTTTTTTTGATATATTGTGTGACAAAAGCTTGTTTAGAAAACTTAGCTTGATTGTGTTTATATTAGCGACACTATTTGTAGAATAGCGACATTTGCTAGTGTCGCTTGAAATGACATTTAGAAGTGTCGCTAAGTCGTCTGTATATATGTAGATGATAGTGTCGTTTATTCTGATTGATCGTAATCGTGTGCAGCGAGCTTGACTGTGTGATTGAGAGAGTTGAGTGTTTGAGCTTAATTGTGATTTCTGTAATTGATTAACATCAATAAAACATAAAATTATTTACTTTTTTCGCGTATTTTACTTTCACGTACGAAACATAACATACGGATTCCGCACGTATTTGTGGTTGATTCGAATTAGATTATTGTATAATTGGAACCTAACATTTTTCATTTATAGGCTACACTAGCACAGGGGATTGTACCATTTGTTTTTGCTAACGAATACAATGTTCATCCAACGATTATCAGTACCGCGTAAGGATTAACTTTGTATAATGTGAACTAAAAGATTTTACAGGAATGAAATGGTAACCTGTTTGTATTATTACTGGACGGGCGGGCAGGTTTGGGCAACCGGGTAGAAATGGGTTTGGGTCACAACCGGGTTTCGGTCAAAGCGGACGATTTTAAAAAATTCTAAAATAAACTAAAAATTATCAAATTTAGCTTAATATCTTGCATTTCTAATTTTAGCTGATTTGGGGGTGACCACTGTATTGTGTTGTAATTGAGGTCAAACATAAGTTTGGAGTTTTATGCGAAAATCAGACCATATGTTTCACCTCTCCGCCCATTCTGACCCGTTTTGTTCCAACATTCATAAGTCGCCCAGTATGACCAGTTAGCTTTACAAAATAACCACCATTTACCCGTTTTTATCATTCTGGTTAAAGATTGACGGCTCTGATTATTACTAATAATTATGTTTTTTACCCTGTTTAATAGGGTTATATTGGGAATGCTGATAACAATACCTGTAACCGTGTGCTATTACATTATTCTACGACTCTGAAACTCACAACAATACTGAGAGTACGTATAACTTGTATTAGAACAAGACAAGGTTTGCAAGAACTTGTAATACTTTTATGATTTGAATATATTGAAAGGATTTCATATATAACTGATTTATATTTTATGATTATATACATGAAAACACAAATTTTACCAGGATTTTTCTAAATTTGTTTTATTGTTTTGCTCTTTTCTTTTGTGGTTGAGGTAATTAAAATTGCTTTAAGAAAAAGAGGATTAGTGCGTGAAATACAGTTAACTTTAATCAAAACTCTACAATGTGTATCCAATCTCATTTTTATTTTATTGTATGTATTTATCTTTCAAATGTCTTTATTGTATGTATCAGATATTACTGTTGATGATGTGACAACTTATATGAATTACACGTAACATCTTATATATGACACATCATGAAAATCATAATTAAATATATACAAATAACGATATTTGAAAGTTGAATCTTATATATGACACATCATGAAAATCATAATTAAATATATACAAATAACGATATTTGAAAGTTAAATATATATAATAGATCAAAATAAAATTGAATCGCAGCTATACATAGGAGATTAGAAAAATAAATAGGAGATTAACAAAACAAATACACTCGACTTGAGTTGGTCATGCTATAAACATAAACACTTGCATTCCTAAAGTAGAAAAAATATTTTCTTAAATGAATGACTATTTAAAGCGTAAAATTTCGAACTTTTTAGCAAAACAATTCTCTTACTTCTATGGATGATCAAAACCATAGTAAATCAACCACACGCCAATACGTCTTCCATGACTAGTCAATGATCTCAGTCAACTTTAGAGTTGTACATTCATCAATAAATAAAATATATTAAAATAATAATTAATTATCCATATTTTTTGTTTCTATCTATATATGTACACTGTACCATTTAACATTCTCACACACCCCCTCTCAAAAACAGTATCTTGTATTTCCTTTTTGAATAAAAATGATCACTGGACATGACTTTTACGCCATCGCAACTGCCGTGGTGCCGTTATATGTCGCCATGTTTCTCGCTTACGGAAGCGTTAAATGGTGGAAGATCTTCACCCCTGATCAATGCTCTGGCATCAACCGATTTGTCGCCATATTCGCTGTTCCTTTTCTCTCTTTCCATTTCATCTCAATGAACAATCCTTACACCATGAGCTTTCGTTTCATCGCAGCCGACAGTCTCCAGAAAATCATCATGCTTGTTATACTTGGTCTCTGGGCTAAATTCACAAAAACTGGAACCTTTGAATGGATGATTACAATGTTCTCACTCTCAACGCTTCCCAACACTCTCGTAATTGGAATTCCGTTATTGAGTGCAATGTATGGTGAATCTTCAGCATCACTTATGGTTCAAGTTGTTGTGATGCAATGTATCATTTGGTACACTTTGCTGCTTTTCTTTTTCGAGTTCCGTGGTGCAAAAATGTTGATCATGGAAAAATTCCCCAATTCGGGAGCAGATATTGGTTCAATTAAGGTTGATTCGGACGTTGTTTCTTTAGACGGACAAGATTTTCTTGAAACGGATGCGGTGATTGGGGACAATGGGAAACTTCACATTACGGTTAGAAGATCAAATGCATCACGCAAGTCGATTGAAGTTAATCGACTTTCAGGGGCCGAAATCTACAGTTTAAGTTCATCAGCTGTTCATTCTCCAAGAGGTTCTAATTACAACCAATCAGATTTTTATTCAATTGTTGGGTTTCCAGGAGGCCGGTTATCGAATTTCAGCCCAGCAGCGGATAATTTGTATTCTGTGCAGTGGTCGAGGGGACAGACTCCTAGACGGTCTAATTTTGAAGATGACCGTACGGTTTCATTCCATGCATCACAAAACATGAAACCGTATTTTCAGGCTGAAAACGCGGAAAGGTATCCTACAGTTACAAAAGGCCAAATATCATTAAAGCCGTTACAGTTACAACAAAAAGGCAGCTGGCAGAATAACAACAAACATGATGTGAACATGTTTGTTCGGAGCACTAGTGCACCCATAATTCCTAAAGACGGTCGAAACCATATCGATTTGGATCCACATGGCCAGAATGAAGTTCGGATGTTGGTATCTGATCAACCTCAAAATGGAAAAACCGTAGGTAAACAGAAAATTTCTAAACTACATTTATATATTATCTTGATACTTAATTAATTGTACTTTGAAAACTGTTAGAATTCTGATATTTAATTAATTGGTATTAATTGAAGAATTTGGAAATGAGAAGCTTCGGATGGATTCTATGACGGAGCACCACCTTGACACGGTGGTGATTGCGGAGGAAGAGGCCGGAAAACAGATGCCGTCTGCGGGTGTGATGGTTCGTTTGATACTGATAATGGTTTGGCGAAAACTGGTTAGGAACCCCAACACATATGCAAGCATCATTGGTCTTGTTTGGGCTCTTGTTTCATTTAGGTAAACCACATTTTTGTTTATTAAATATTTTAAGGGTATTAAAATTTGATAACTGAAAATGTAGTTTGTTTTTTCTTACCCAAATATAAGTTTTGGTATTATATTTAGATTAGTAATCAAATGACAGGTTGCAAGTGGAAATGCCAAAAATAATAGGACAGTCAATCAAGTTGATCTCCAATACTGGTCTTGGAATGGCTATGTTTAGCTTAGGTAAATTTCATTTGCTCTATGTACTAAATACTCCGTACCAAAATAAATGTCCACGATATTATTTATATTAAATATTAAAATTATTATATTTTCCTTTTACTATTATTTATTACCCTAAATCACTTATTAATTCTTTAATAAATTTAGTCAAACTTACCTTAAATATAAAGTCAAACAAGACATTTACCCAATATATCTTAATTTCAAACTAAAATTGTTGGGGGATAATTTTTGTAGGACGGAGGGAGTATATCATTTTAAAGAAGGGTTTTGCTAACGTGTGCCCCCATGGTACACGTTAAGAAGCATTTAATGACCCATAATTTATTTAAATATTAGAATTTATAATTAATATATGCATATAAAAGGTAATTATTAGATTGAATTAATGATTATTAAATGTAAATTATAATATTTAAAGAAGTTGACTTCATTAAACACACGTTAGAAAAACAAAAAAGTAGAGTAGATCATTTTTGGTACATATTTATTGATGAATGTCATGTTTGATTGTTTTCTATTTGTTTTGTTTATTGTGTAAACATTACAAAAGTATCTTGGAATGTTTTTTTAACATTATTATAATAATAGTCATCATTTTTATTAAAGGAAATTTTTGTTTGTATTATCATAGATTTTTGTTCTGGCTGCTTGTTAAAACTCAAAAAAAAAAAAAAAAAAAAAGAAAAAAAAAAAGGTATTGAATACAGAACACCAAAACAGAGTCATGCTTTTTCGTGACAATGTTGAAACATGCCTACTTGAAGTCCCAAATTTTTTTGTGACTAACATGATATTCTCTAATAAAGTACCGTAAATAGTGGTTTATGGTTTTGAACACTTTAAAAAGAACCAACATAGCTCCAAAAACCCTGGAAACCAATTAATTATACACAAAAAAATTATCTTGATTTCAGAGACAATATTGTCGACTTTGTTCCATAAAGTTCTACATCATCAATGTCCCTGTTTTAAAAGATTTAGCCTCATAAAATCCAATTAATTGTGTGTTATGTATCTTTGTAAAATAAAAAATAAGAGTGTGAAAGTCAAATCCGATTATTCAGGTAAAAAAAAATATAATTATTACATTGTACTTTTCTGTACCATGACAGTTTTATAATTACTTTTTACACATCTTTTTATGACATATATATAAAGTAAGGATAATATAGGAAATTTAGTTAATTATACCTTCATACTTTTGAAAGTGGACAATTAATTTGAAACATCCAAAAAAGAAAACCCGGACTATAAATATGAGACAGAGAGGGAGTAATATAGTTAAAAAGTATGTTACTTTTGGGTGATGATTATAGTTCAAAAATGGTTTGTAACTTGTGTTTTGTATGTTCAAAGGTTTGTTTATGGCACTTCAACCTAAGTTAATAGCATGTGGGAGATCCAAGGCCGCAATTACTATGGCAGTGAAGTTTCTATTAGGACCAGCGGTAATGGCGTTTTCAGCTTTCATAGTTCGTCTTCATGGCACCCTCTTTTATGTCGCCATTGTTCAGGTAAATGTTACTCAGGACTCATCAAGTTAGCACCTTTTCGTTTTGTTTATGGTTTTTATTTAAATTTTTCTCATTGCTTATGTCACTGATAGGCAACGTTATCGGTTGGGATCGTCCCATTTGTTTTTGCTAAAGAGTACAATGTTCATCCAACAATTCTCAGTACAGCGTAAGTATATATAACATATTACGTTCGCAAGGGTTTGTAACTTTGTATCATCATATTTTTGGACGCTTATTTGTTTAGTATTTACAATTGTTACTGAATTTTTGTTGTTTCAGGGTTATTTTTGGAATGCTGATAACGGTGCCCATTACAATATGCTACTACATCATTCTCCAACTCTAGAATTACAAAAGAAGCTTTTAGGGGATGAAACAAGACAGTATTTATTAATTTACTAGAGTTAGTAATTGGCTTTGGGTAATATGTTGGAAAGATATAGAGAATTACTTGATCTGTTCTTGATGATAGTTATATGTTGGAAAGGTATCCTTTGTAGTCTGTACTCATGGTAGTAGTAGTTTGTTCGTCTAGTTAGGTTCTGTTTGGTAAAAGTCTTAGTATTCATAAAAAGATCGAAATTTTACCGAAATTTTACCGAGGTTATGTTTGGCAATTAGCCATGTTTCGCAATCATATGTTTCGCAATCATGGCTGATTGCGAAACATGGCTAATTGCCAAACATGACATTTCAAAATGGTTATATTTCTTGCGAAACATGGCTAATTACGGAGAAAAGGATTATAGATGATTTTTAGATTAAAGGATTGATCAGGTATTTCTTTGTTTTCTTGGAAAGCTGGCGACACTTTTAATCGCATACGGAACACATACCAAGACATTTGTTTGAATTAAGGCATGAAACCACAATCTTCTAATTGTCTATGTTACAACGATATTATCGATCGAACATAGTTCGTCGCTACATATATGTACATTGTATTGAGAGGAAGTTATTAACATACATACATAATACATATATATATATATATATATATATATATATATATATATATATATATATATACATATATATATATATATACATATATATATATATATACATATATATATATATATATATATATATCTAAAATTAACACGAGAAAGGAAATAAAAAATAAAAAAGATATCGACCATTAATTAGTTAATTAGTTGCTTGCTCTTTTTTCTCCCTTCATTTCTATGCAAAAACAGTAAGAGAAATAACTTTAGAATTGTACGTTTTCAAGTAAAACTAACCCCCCAAGCATGCATTAATTAGTAGCCACCGGAAAAACATATGATTCTAATCTGAACGATGTTAAAAGCGAAAGTGATTTGGTTAGTCGTTAACATGAGAAGTTGAAAGTTTAAAACGTTATCTGAAATTAGGGACGATCATTCATTTTTGTTAATAACTTGCTATTTGAATAACTACAAGTAAAGCCGAATCGATTCCCTTATCAAAACCAATAGTTAAACCTAAATTTATAAATCTAATGAGTTAAAAGTCTAAGTCTTAGAAAGATTAGTTAAGTTTTCTAGTTGAGTCTGAAAGGCTATTAGACTCCGACAGACGAAAGCATATAGACTCTGACAGGCTTGCCAGAGTTCAGGCTCAAGTGAAGATAGACTTAGAGTTTCAGATCCAGAATAAAGATTGAAGATTGAAGATTGAAGATCACGTTTACAGCTGGATTTCGAAGGATACAAAGACAACTTCAAAAGTTAGAAGATTTATTTTAAATAGTATATTTATCTAGTTTACACGTATATCGGTTTAGTTTGTTAAACACGACGGAGATAGAATAGGAATATATCCCCTATACCAACTTATCTCTTGTATAAATAGGATTAATAGTTTTCATTGCTACCTAAGAGTCGTTACGTTGAATAAAATACATTTATTCGATGAATATCATTGTGATTAACTATTATTTAATTTTTCAAGTTTAACTTAATCTTTATACAAATAATATTAAACGTTGAATACTTAGTTGTTATAACAACTCAAAATTTGTAAATTATTATTTATATTAAATATGTCTATTAAATTATAAATGTGTATAAAAGATGTTAAATACAAAATAATGAGTTTGAATTGAATTTATATATGAGAATCTAGTTGGGGGACTAAGAGTGTTAAATGAGGAAATTAGAGGAAACTTGATTAAGTAAGTAACTTGATTATATTTCTATCTCATTTAATTAAAAGAAGAAAAAGGAAGAGAGTGCATAATTTTTGTAAGGATGTGTGTGTGCGATTTGAGGAGGAAAAAGAGAGGAAGAAGAAAGATTATAATTAATCTAGGTTTTTGTTAAATTGAAATTTCTAATCTCTAATTCATCATCAATAAGATATGAGTAACCTCGTTAACCCTTTAATTCGATTGTTTTTATAATTTTATTATAAACCCTAAGTTGAAAAAATTGGGGAAAAGAGGATTAATGAGTGTGAAGATGTTTTATACTTGTTATTGAGTAACAAGTAAACTTATTTTAATGATTTAATGTAAAAAGAGATGAGCTAATAAAATTTGAAGTATTTGATGATTATGTGTATGTAGATGTTTTAATTAAAATGATGTTGTAGGTTGTTGTTGTTGAAAAAGAGAATTAAACAACCAATGATGTATAAATTTGAAGAAAAGAATGAAACTTAATGGTTAAAGATCATGAACGAATTGAGTTGTTAACATGGTTAATTTGGATGGAATGAGTCTTAAATGTGATTAGTAGGTTGAAGATAACTAATGGAAGTGTTAGAGATTTGTTGGAATTGATATAAGAAGGTTTTACCAAAAACTCGAATTTGGACAGCAAGTTGAAAATTGTCAGTTTTCTGAAAATCATAGCAAATTAACCGTAACTTGTATTTTAACGTGGTTGGAGTTGTTGGAAAGATTTTCGAGTCTACTTTCCACTAAAATTTATCTGAAGAGCTGAATTTGAGTTTAAGTGAGTTAAATAATAAAAATGCTACAGGCTGTCCAGATTTGAGAATAAATATTTTTGAAAGAAAGAATGAAAGTTAAATTAAAATGATGAGTGGGTGGAATATAAATATACTAATGATGTAAAAGAAGTTGGTTGAAAATAAATAAAAGTAGAGAAGGAATAGATGATTTTTAATTATCCAAATATGTAAGTAACTTGTATGTATATGATTATTTATGATAGGTGATCAAGAATTACAAGTGCAAAAGAACTATATGGAAAGCTAAGGTAAGTAATGGGGGAGGGGATTGAAATAAGATAATAACACTTAGATTACATGATTAGTCAAGTGTGTGTCATCTTGAAACGTGAACAAGGTGGTACCATTAAGATACAAAAGTGTTCAATGTGCACCCTTTGATGGTGGAATTTAAGTGGTAACAATTGAGATACAAGAGTATTTAATTGTGCATTTACTTGATACAATGAGATGGACTCTTTGAGTCAGCATTGTTGAGATTAAGAATCCTTAATATGTTGTTGTTGTTGTTGCATATGTTGTTTATTTTTTATTACTTACTAAGCAAATTGCTTATAGTTGTCGTTGATTGTTGTAGATGCATAAAGTGGGCAAAGGGGACGATTTGGACAAGAAACCGTGGGATGCTAATGGTGGGATTGTTGCTTATTCGTTAATAAGTTATTTCCCTTAATCATACTCTATATTGAAGAAAGCCCTTTTTTGTCGGATACAAATATTATTGGTTGTTGATATTTTAAAATGAGTCAAAGTTACTTTTATCAATGTGGGTATAAACATGTAAATGGAAGTCAAATGTTAGTTGGGGTTGATTAATCGTTAAACATTTTGATGATTTGGTTAAATGGTGGTATATGACCCATTTGAACACGTGTCACGTGTAGGTGGTTAAATTTGGTTGAAATTGCGGTTGTTGTCATTTGAAGTAGTGTTCTATGTTAAGTGGTAAAAACAACCCATTTGGGTGTATGTCGTAATTGATGTCGAAATTTTGAGTAAAGTAATGTTTTGGATTGTGCATATTGAGTATGTTTAAAGATGTTCATGATTTAAAAGTCAAGTTGTATTTTGCGTAATTCGTGTTGTATGCCTATTGTGTACATGAGTCGAAATTTAATTAAAAGAACATTTTGGAATGAAACTTTGATTGTTTTGGTTATAAAAAAGTTGGTAAAAATGGTTCAAGTGATTGTGTAAACAATGTGTTTTTGGTGTCAAAATTTGTAGGTTGTGTCTGAGATTTTTGCTGATTTATGCTAATTTTATGGGTGCCACTCTGAGGGTACACCAAGTACCCGGTGGGTACTCGAAGTAGCTGGGTACGTACCCGACGGGTACTACAAGTGAAAACGGTAACTTCTTTGTTAATTTGGACAGAAATACGGGTGTGGTTAGTTACCCGGTGGGTACCCTAGCCTACCCAGCAGGTACCTTGCTAGTCTTGTAAAAGGTTGTTTTGAGTTCAAATTCAATCCTTTTAAGTATTGTATCGAGTTATATGTATATGTATTCGAGTCGTGGGATATTATTGAGGTATTTAAAAAAATCCAGGGCATTTCAATTGTGTTGCTGATTAATTGATAATCTATTAACAAGTTTTTGGGATCTTACTTTGAGACCAAACAACTGGTATCAGAGCAAATAAGTTTTAACCGTTTATTAACAATCTTAACGATCTAAGTAAACTCATAAAAATCAAAACAGCTATGGCAATTGTAAGCGCTTAACAACTAATCATGGCTGAAAAAGGCATACCCAAATTCAATGTACAAATTTTGCTCACTGAAAGCTTAGGCTGAATGATTTTTGGCTGGTATTCTTCAAGATATCCTTAAGGTGATCAATGAAGGTCCAATAATTCCTACATCACCTGTAGCAGCTCTTAAAGAATGAGATGTCATAATCACAACCTGTTATGATGAAGTAAATGCCAATAATTCATGGATTAAAGATGATAAGATTAAGTGTAATCTTGATGCTAGAGCAAAAAGCATATTGGCTAATGCTGTGACACAAGTAATTTTTTCAAAGATTGCAGGATGTCAAACTGCTAAGGAGATTTGAGACATATAAATTGTATCCTATGAAGGAGTTAATGTTTTCAAAAGTCAAAGGAGGAAGAGTCTGATCATGATGTAATGGCTTCTCTACTCTAAAAGATTCATTATCTGATATACATACAAGGTTTAAGATCTTACTTCATGATCTTGCAGATGTAGTAGAAGTTCCATAGATTGTTCAAAAGTTTCTTGACATACTACCAGACACTATCTCAAAAGTAATCACGTCTTTGGTAGTTAGTGAAAAGATAGATGATTATGATCTCTCTGGATTGTTTGAATTATTGATGAACTTTGAATAAAGCAAAGAAAGAAGAAAGCTTGATTCAAAAAGGGTAGCTAAAGATCCAGATGTAACTCTTGTTGTAACAAGTAAAAGAAATAAAGAAATCTATTCTATAGCTAATTACTACTTGGAAGATGATTAATCAGACTCTGATAGTTATGAGGTTGATGATGAATCAAAAGCTAATCAGACTGAGATGGCTTTTCTTGCTCAGAGGCTGGAGAAGAAAAGATTTGGTGGGTCTAAATCAAGAAGTACTTTTGATCCTAAGAAGGATGTTATGTTACAGATGTAATAAAGTTGGACACATTGTTGTTGATTCTAAAGTTCAAAATGAAGAAGCCATAAAGATAGATCAAGTAACAGACAGAGCTAAGAGGTACATGTAGAAGTACATGAATTTGAAGAAGGGTGGAAATAAGTTTCAATCTAAGAAGCCTGAAACTAAAGCTTTGTATTGGTTGGATGAAGAACTGTCTTCAAATGATGAAAATGTAGTAAATGTGTGTCTGATGGCTTTAGTTGATCAAGAAAAGAGTCAAAGCTAGTTTGAAGCAGATCTGAAAGATGCTGAAAGAATGCGTTATAATTCAGATTGGAACAAAGCATCAACTTATAAGGTACATAACTTTAAATCATACATAGATAAGATAATGAAAAGCAAAAGATTTTTTGGTACCTTCTTATTTATTTTCAAACAAGTCTACTAGACAAAATTGATTTGAAGAAAAGAATAGAAGAGCTCGAACGGAAAATTGCTTTCATTGATTCAAATGAGAATTTTAAAGTACTTTAGATGCACAAATAGATACTTATTAAAAAATTAGCCATTTAAAATCACAAGTTAAAAGAAAAGGCTAATCACTTTGAAAGTATATGTAAATCATGGTGCATATCTTCTTTAAAGAATGAGGATTGTTTGTCAAAACAAAATTCAAGTCAAGTACAAACAGGTTCTTGGTGATGATTTTAATCTCAAGTCCCATCTGGAACAAGAGACTATATAAAAAACATAAGTGTTTGAACTTGAAATTATACCTAACACTTTTGGATATACTATAGGAGATAAAACAATTCCAATCAATGCCTTTGTTAAAGATAAAAAGGTTAAAGATGTTAAAATTGCTGATGAAACTCTGACATAGATCTTTCAGACTCTAACAAGTTAGAATCTGACAAGTCAAAATTTAAAGATCAAAATATTTGATAACTGAAATTGATTTCAAAGGAGAAGTCAAACATGTTCCACAAGATGAATTATTAAATAAACTTGGAAAAAAGCTAATTCAGTTAACTAATGATTTTGAAAACTTTGCTCAATCTACTCATAATTTAAACCCAAAGAAAACTTACATATCATACTCTAAAACTAAAGAAACTACAAGAGTAAATAAATATTGTTACACTTGTAGTAACAAAAGTGACAAGTCTAAAGCATGTAAGGAATTCAAAGTGAATGAGACAGAACCGGTTCAAAACATGAAATTAAAATCATACTGGGAGACATATAGTCCTTCTAAAAGACCCACTCAAAAGTGGATTCCTAAAAGAAACTAATGTGTTTTGTGCGTTTTGTACAGAATGAAAAAATGATATTTGAATAGTGGTTATTCAAGACATATGATAGGTTGCAAGAAATATCGGTCAGAGTTTGTGGAAGAAAATAGACTATCATTGAAGTATGGTGAAAATTCAATTGTTAAAACAAAAGGGTATGGAGTGGTTAAAGTTGGTAATGTAACATTTAACAAAGTTGCATATGCTGTTGGGCTGAAGCATAATCTACTTAGCATAAGTCAGATTACAAATGATTATAATAAAGTGAGGTTCAGAAAATTAGTAGGCATCATCTATGACCCAAGGGAAAATCACTGCTATTAGCAAAAAAGGGAAAGAGATGTATATCTCTTAGACCTAAGTTTGGCATATGAACACATTAACACATGTCTTTACCGTCAATCTGCACCTGAACTTAACTTGTTATGTCATAAAAGCCTTTCACATTTAAACTTCAAGAACGTCAACTTACTTTCAAAGAAAAAGTTGGTGAGAGGATTGCCAGATCTCACCTACAAGAAGGATAAAGTGTGTCCAGCCTATGTTCTTGGGAAGCAAACTAAAACTCATTTTCCCTCAAAGCTACTTAACTCCATTGATTAGCCATTACATATGCTTCATATGGATCTATTTGGTCATATGAGCACTGGAAGTTTATGTTGGCTCACTGGTCCCTGATCAATCAAAATATAAATATAATTATCTCTCGGAAGAAATGATGACAACTTACTCCTTTTCAATGAAGAAGAAGGTCACTGCTATACAGTTTACTATAAACTGTTTAACTGAGTGATTGAATCTCCACTCTGTGTAATCGATGGTTATCCTCATGACAACGAGAGATTCAGATCACTCATTTATCAAAAAAAAAAAAAAGAAACAATCGTTGTCCTTGAATAAAAGACAGTTGCTAGAAGAAGATAAAAAGAATTACTCTACAAGAGCATGTTTGCTTGCAGTGAGTGAAGAATAGTATCTCTCCTCCAGTAACTGATTGAAGAATAAATCAACTTGTTCTTTGTACTCACTGGTTGATAGTCCCTGATCAAAGAACGTCAGCAACATCCAAGACTTATTCAAGTATAGAATTGCATGACATCAAACTTTATTGTGATTGGAGGGATCTCAAGTCACAACTTTCAGTGGGACCACAAAAACTACTCTAATCGTTTTTTCATTTGTCTAGAGCCAATTAAGTAGCGACACGTGTCATTCCATATTCTAGATTTGTAGGAGATATTTACGGATGATCCATCCTATATATAGAATGACACATTGTACTTAGAAGTTTATCGTTTTCGTATTAATCATCTGTACTATCAGTGATTAAGTGTGTCTAAGTACGATCAAGAGTGAGCGAGTAATCACTCGATCGATTAGTTGGATCAGTGACTCTCAGCAAGTTGTAATAGTTAGCATACACTGATTAGATCTTAGCTTAGACTAGATCTATTTCGCAATCAGTGTTTGAGTTGTACTTGTTGATTCAATAATATACACTCTTCAGCTACTATATCATCTTTACTTTATTGCATTGATTACTTATTTTAATACTCTGATTATTGCTTTGAAAAGCTGAATTTAAACGAGTATTTATATTCACTCCCCCTACAAATCAAAGCTATACATTTGAAACTAAGATTACTTAATCAATAAGTAAATTTGGGACTAATAGTTTAATAGGAAGAAAATATACTCTTGTGATACTTGATGACAAGATATACATGGGTTATATTCTTAAAAGCTAAAAGTGATGCACCTGAAAAGATTATTAAATTGATCAAAAGAGAACAATGAAAAAAAAGCCTACTAGTAAAGCAACTTAGGAGTGATCAATGTACAGAATTCAAGAATTATATTTTAATTGAATTTTGTGATAATAGAGGTATCATTCAGAACTTTGCCATTGTTAGAACTCCCCAACAAAATAGAGTTGCTGAGAGAAGAAATAGAACTCTATTTGAATATGCAAGTACCATGTTATGTCAAGGAAATCTTAAAATCGATTTCAAGACTAAAGTAGTTAAAACTATATGTTATACCCAAAATAGATTAATTATTGTGAAAAGACATGGTAAAACTTCATATGAGTTATATCACCCGAAGGTTCTTACTGTACATTACTTTCACATACTTAAAAGTAAATGTTACATATTGAATCAAAGGGATCACCGTAAGTATGGTTTCTAAGTTTGGTGAGGAAATTTTTGTTGGATACTCTTCTATATATAAGGCTTATAGACTATTTTAACAACAGAATAAAAATTATTGAGGAGACTATAAATGTCACCTTTGATGATTCATCAGTAAACAATATTCAGACTTCACAGTCTGTAGGAACTTCTTCAAAAGTGGATGTAGATACAACCTGATGAGTATGAAAATGATGAAGAAGTAACACAAAAGGAAAATACATGATAACATCAAATACTATCACTTTTATTTAATAATATTTCCCCATTTATATCCATTTTTATTGCATTTATATGATTTTAGATACTCATTTTGATTATATTTGCAAATAGGACCTAAATATGGAGTTTGGAGTAAAAAGAATGAAATTTGGATCGAAAACGGAAGAAAATGATAAAAGCTGAGTTTTCTGCTAGGTGTTCGTATTTTGGCCATAACTTCCTCATATGGAGTCCAAATGAGTTGATTTAAAAGCCCAAATTTAGAGAACACATAGGGCTACAACATATAAAAAATTTAGATTTTCTGAAATAAATTCAGCCGGCGGTTGAATTATTCAACCGGCAGTTGAATCTAAAAATGGAAGGCGGTTGGATACGCGGGTCAAAACCGGGTTTTCGGGTAAAAATTCAACCCAACCAGCCGTTGGATGCGCGATCAGAAGTTTATAAATAGTGGCCATTACCAAACCTTATACCATAAAATTAATATACGAATTAAGTAATTCTTAAATCGGTTTTAGGGTTTAAAGGTCGACTTTAAGGGCGATCAGGAGGCTAGGAGGCTAGGGTTTGAAGGTTTTCAACCCTAACGAAGATTCGGTTCGGTTATTAGGGTTTGATTCTTATTCTTTTCTATTTGCTATGTGTAATAACTTGTTTTTAGATCTGATATATCTTACTTTAATTATGAACTAATTCTTTATTGTATTTACTTAGATGAATGATTTTTAGATAAAGGTTTCATTATATGTTTATGTTGATCTTAGTTATGAATGGTTATTGAGTTTGTTTAAAAAATCCATATCGATTGTGAGTTTATTAATTGTTACTTAACGTGGTCAAAAGACTTATGCTAGAACTAACGTTTGTATGAGTTGATTGATTATCTGCAATTAAGTAATTTATTAGTTAATTGTGGCTTGAGACTGTAACCGGTAATAGGTTAAGACCAATAGCAATTAATACAACCTAATTGGTGTGATAATTAGAAAGCCAATTATTATAGACTTACGTTAACACAAAGTCACTGAATGAATCTCAATGATCTGTTGATAGTTTTAATAGCATAAATCTTATGTTGATAACACGCCTCAGTGTATTCAAGAGAATTTAGTATTAAGGTAAGGTTTATTAGGGATTAGTTAACCTTAACAGGAGGCTATCCATTTACTATTGAAATCACCATAATAAATGATCAACAATCCATAAACATATCTGAAACCTGAATCGAGAAATCAGTAAACCTAAGTAAATACATGCTCGCCTATCTGATTATCTTTAGTTATCTTTTCTATCTTATAATTGTTTTTAATTGTTTTTATTAGTTTCCAATTAAATCTACGTTCGTACGGAACTAAAACGCACCCCTTATCTATTTGTAATTTGTAATTTGTAATTTTAGGTTTAATTATTTATTTTAATTTATACCGATTCCCTGTGGTTCGATTCGGTCTTACCAAAACTATACTATAATACGAACAGGTATTCTTGCCTGGTTGTGTTTAAGTTTACTTTAGTATTTCCAATCAATTAAAACTTGTATTTTTAACGACAACTTAACACGCATCAATACACCATCTGAAGAAACTCAAATTACCTCAGAAAACCAATTCACAACAGAGTCTCATGTTCATTATGAGACAGATCCTGACTATCAAGGATTAGAAGAAGGTGATGATTTTCAAGGATATGAAGAAACATCCTCTCATGATTCCATTCCCGAATCTACAACATTACACCAGGAATCTTGAACTTCCTTTAAAACTCATAACGATCATCCTATTGAGAGTTTAATTGGTGATGTTGCTTACTACAGTTTTTACTTTTACACCAGTTTTCTTTCGATGATGGAATCAAAGGAAGCAAAAGAAGACTTCAAAGATGATGATTGGGTTGAGGCTATACAAGAAGAATTGATTGAGTTTAAGAGAAATAATGTATGGACATTAGTTCTAGCTCCAATAGGAAAATCAATTATTGGAACTAAGTGGGTGTTCAGAAACTAGATGGATAAAGATGGTGTTATGATCAGAAATAACGCCAAGATTGGTTACTTGATGTAATGTAAAAAGTCATATTTTTACGTACATTATTCCTCGCTATTTGAGCTATTAATTAGTAAAAATATCTTAAAACAATGTTTATTTACTAAAAATCACTAAAGTAGTTCATTTACAGACGTTGCAACAAAAATCACTAAAATCGTCCAAATAACATTCAAAACAAAGCAAATAAACTTCACCTGATTCCTCCACTATTATTTACCTTATGATATAAATTTCCTAACCACTATTTTATGATTCATAGGTAATTACGAGATCGGGGAATCAAGAATCGAGCAAAACGGATAAGGGACGGAGGAGATACAACATCTAAAGATCAACCGAACGTATTCCAAGCACGTATGAGCTATAGACATCCAAAGTACCTTAAATTGGTATCATTAGAAGCGTAACAGAATTACAAAATCGTAGGCGAAAGAATCAAGTCAAACAGACAAGTAACGAAGAAGATACGACCAAAACATGCTCCGTTGATGCCATTTATCAGTTTTCGGGTGGTTTGATGCTTGTTTGTGCTTGTATTTTGTGCTTTGGGACTTGTACAAGGGATTTGGAACTTTGCCTATAAATATCAACCTCCCTCGTTCATTTCCAATCATCCCTACACACTCACTCTTCACTCCCTCACACCTTTCTCTCTCACACACACACACTCTCTCTCTCTAGAGGTAAGTAGTTAGAGATTTAGGTTAGTGGTCAGTTAGTTCTTGGTTAATATTTAACTAAGACTAACGGAGAGGCTTTATTGTAATATTGTTGAAGATACTTGGAGGGGATATTATTGTAATATTGTCAAAGATATTCGGAAGTTCCGCTCGTTGTAATCTTTCAGCATATATTTAAACTACGCGCTATTTACGGTTATATCTTTCCTTATCTATTATAATGCATGTTATTATTGTTATTATGCTAGATTTAGGATTACTTACCATGATTAGTGAGTAGTTATATTGTGTGTTTGTTGTGATGTAGTTAGTCGTATTAATTGGGATGATGTCATTATAAAGCAATGGAAGTAACGTAAAACGGCTTATTCATTGGTATAGCGTTGGAAACATCAATGTGTGTAGTATAGAACGTGGAAGCTATAAAAAGCCGTGGGTAAAATCCGTTGTGGAATAATGTTCCAAACTATTCTAACTATAAATGAAAACTCGGTGCTTTGATTACACATTCTGTCTATGATTTTAAACTGTAATTTCAAGTAACGCCTTTCCACCAATAAACGTGGTTAAAACCCTTTTGATAAGACGTCATATCAGGGGTAATTAATTATCTGTGTATTGGTTTTGAAACTGTGAAAATACTAACCAAGTATTGTACACCATGAATAAACTCTGGATTTAATATCTGTTTTTAAATAACATGGTCTAATTTTGAAGCCGTGGAAATGTTGTTTAAACAAGTATTGTAAACTGTGAATAAACTAGGGATTTATTGGTTAAATAAAAGTGATGGTTGGTTTAAATCATAAATGGAGAATCTATGATCTAAATTACAAACTTAGTTTATAAATCCAGAAAGGAAGACAAGGAATCATCGAGTATTCTAAATTTTTCTATCACCCCCGGATTCTACAAAACCATTGATGGAAAGTATCACTGTGGTGTTTAGAACGGTAGGACTGTTAGTGGGTCTGTTACTCTATTCATGCACCTAGGAATCTTCATATTCCAAGAAAGTGTCACTGTTTCGTAACAGGGCAATGTTGAGAGTTGAGCAGCCTCCTCCGATCAAAATCATGATAGCCTAGTTACTCAGTGACATACTGTCAGTAGGTTACTAGTGTTCACACCACAAATACCTAAAATAAATAAAATACAAATATTTAGAAAGACGTTTTCATATCTCAAACTAAAATATCATTCCAAAAACAAGGCTAACGAAGTCATAACAAACACCCCATCTATCCTGACTGCTATCCCCCTATTTTATTTTATTGTCTAGTATTAATTAGAAGTAAAACTTAGAAAACAAACAAAAAACTCAACTCCCAACTATTTTCAAAACCCTTCACTAGATAGATTTTGACATCCTGATTACTCTGTTTCACAATACAATTGAAATTGAAGAACGACCCTAGGTCATACTTGCTGCTATAGAACCTTTAGGTCACATAGAACTAGTAGACCTTAGGTCATCAGCATTTATAAATATTAAAACACATCGACACGTCGCTTGCAGCCGGTCCAACGACAGGGTAATTCCTGACCGACCGCTGGTGGCGCGTCATTACTCGAGGCTATAGACAAGAAGAAGCGATAGACTATGATGAGACATTTGCTCCAGTAGCTAGAATTGAAGCAATCATACTTTATATTGCTTATGCTGCTCACAAAGATTTCAAGGTCTATTAGATGGATGTGAAGAGTGTTTTCTTAAATTGAGCTTTGCAAGAGGAACTACATGTTAAACAACCTTCAGGTTTTATTAATCATAAATTTTCTAAATCAAGTGTTTAAACTCAAAAAGCTATATATGGTCTGAGACAAGCTCTAAGAGCTTGGTATGACACCTTATCTCAATATCTTATTGAAAACAATTTTTCAACAGGATCAATTGACAAAATTTTATTTATTAAAAAATGATAAGGGACATGCTATACTAATATAGATTTATATGCAGATGACATTATATTTGGGTCTTCTAATGAAAAACCGTGTAATGATTTTCAGACTTAATGTCAAAACAAGAAACAAATTAGTTGTAAATTAGATAGGAAAAGTACTTATGGTCGATGTCAACTGCTTGATGGCAAATTGGTTAGTTGGTCTAGCAAAAAACATAATTATGGAGCTACATCCAGAATATGTTGCATTTGGAAGTTGTTGTGCACAATTACTTTGGATACAACATAAACTAACAGACTACAATATGAAGTTCACTACAACTCCCATTATGTGTGATAATCAAAGTGCAATTGTCATCACAAAAAATTCAGTGTTTCATTCAAGAATCAAACATATAGACATCATATACAACTTCACCAGAGATTGTGTGGAAAAGGGAAATGTGGTTCGTAGATTTGTTAACACAAACAGATAGTTTTACTAAAACCTTTAATGAAGATAGATTATATTATCTGCTAGGCTTTGTTGGGATGTTGAATCCCTAAAAAAGTTAAACTTTTTAAAAGTTTAGTCTCAGTCTGCAAAATTTAAATCCCATTAGAGTTTGGGTAACGTCATTTAGATCCTGTAGTTTTTAAAATTTTACTATGTAAGATAATAATTTTTCATGTACAATATGTAAATACAAGTTTTTATTTAATTTTATTGATAGTTTATTCATAAAACAGCAAAATTAAAAATATCTTTCCTTATTTTTCCTTAAAGTTTTTAGGTTATTGTGTTTCGAATCTGTAATTCTGATAAGTCATAAATTGTCATAAATTGCGTATGTTTTTAGTAGTTGATTTAGGTAATTGAGGCGCCTCCTCCCGACGGTCGTCGTTATAGATTCGGGAAGAGGCACGTCTGGGGTTATATATTTATAATTGCTAGGGATCTAAGTTTTACTAAAGCAATTGCAGTAGTATGACCTAGGGTCGTTCTTTGAAGCTAATCGTATTGTGAAGCAGAGATGTCGGGAAAACGGTTCAATTTACTGATGGATTTTTAAAATGGTTTGAGTGGGGTTTTTGTTCTTAGGTCCGAAAAAAATTAAGTAAATAAACAATAAATAAAAAGAATGAGTTTAAATTAGTATGGAGAGGAGTGCTTGTTGTGACTTCATTAGCTTATACGTGGGATGATGTTTTCAGGGGTATATGAAAACATCTTTAAATGTTTGTGCCTTACTTGACTTATATGTTCGTAGTGTCACTAGCACCCTACTGTTCGGATACCAGAACAGTATGTCACTGAGTACTAGGCTATCATGAATCTGATCAGATCTGTTTGCTTTAAACCCCCCTCACTGTCTCTAAGAGACCAAGTGACCCTCTTTGGATATACATATCCGGGGTGCAGGAATGAGGCAGCAGACCGCAATTTATCTTCTGACATTTCTTAACACTACGGGGACATCTAAGCTAAGTAAGGCATTTAAGATTAAGACAGGGTTTTGGTGGCTGTTAACTTTATATTAATGGTAATGGTTTATTCTAGAGCTGGTAAATAACCAGGATGTGCCATAGTCTTCAACCTTCGGCTTTTTTGTATCTTCCACGTATTTGTACTATACCAAGTATTCAGCCGCTTTACGGTCTTTCCGGTACCACATACTTTTCGGCCACCTTTAGAATAAATAATCCTACGTTTGTATTACAGTTCAATCATCTATGATAATTAAACAACCCGTGCACTTTATATTTATAAGACCCAATAAATCCCTTATTGATTCACGGTGTACTATACGATAGGTTTAGACAGTATTTTCACAGTTCCAAAATCAGACCATGCTTTTACAAAAACATAGATAGGTAATTACCGTTTGATCAAGGTTCGCGACTCTTTGTCATAAATGTTTTAACCACGTTTATTGGAGGAAAGGTGATAGTTTAATATATAATCATAAATGTAAAGTTAAACGACACACCAAGTTTTCAACTATATATCAGAGTAACATCACCCCAAATATTAACAAGCTAACTACATCACAACAAGCACATAAGCTAACTACTCACTAAGCATGTCACCAAATCCTAAATCTAGCATAATAACATTAACATGCATCATTATAAAAGATAAAGAAAAATATAACCGTGATTAATGCGTAGATTGAATAGATGCTGAAAGATTACACGAACTGAACTCACAAATATCTTTTACAATATTACAAATGATCCCTCCAAGTATTCCAACAATATTACAAAGCTACCCCTCCGTTAGTCTTGGTTAAATATTAACCAAGAACTAACTAATTCTAACCTAAATCTCTAACTACTTAACTCTAGAGAGAGAAAGTAGAGAGAGAGTGTGTGAGAGAGAAAGGTGTGAGGAGTGAGAATGAAGGGATTGAGGGATGATGAAATGAAGAGGGGAAATCTCCTATTTATAGGTAAAGCCCCAACCCTTTGTACAAGCCTCAAAACATTTAGGATCGTTTATCCTCTGTACGTTTATCGAATATCGAATCAAATCAAATCAAATGTGTGTATGAGTTTTTGTTTGAATGTGTTTGAATGTTGAGAGCAAAACCACAATTCACACCATTAACTATGTGTTTTGATTATTGAAAAATAAAAGCTCCCTTCACAAGTGTTTCCCAAGTTTTCAAGTTACATAATGATCACTAGCCTCATCTATTTATAGACATCCTAAACTCCTAGGCTAGCTCTAATATTTACATTTAAAATCAACTTTATATAAGATATTTTTACAATCTCAAATAATGCATCAACAAACTCCCCCTGATTGTAAACAATAGCTTCGATTGTCTTCAATTCTTATTTATATCTTTGATGCTTTGAATGTTAGAGCCTTTTGAGTAGCAGCAACGGAAAATCTTTGAAGCGATCATAAAACATTCTTGAAGACTAATCCTTTTAATTTGTTCATCAACGGCAACTTCTAATCTTGAACGCTTGTATGAAATGATTCCTTTAAGCTCGATATTTGATCATCAAATATATCATTTCAACGAATGTGTTGCCGTTTGAAATTTCTTGACTTTCTAAACTCAAGCTCCCCCTCAAACTGATATTCATCTTTTTAGGAACTTGATCGTTTCGCTTGAGTCAACACTTTTTAGACTAAACTCTCTCTTATCTGCTCCCCTCAAACCAGTAGCTATCTTCAATCCTTTCATAAAATATTTGTTCCATTTGTTGAGTAGCTTGAACAGAAATCATACTTTCTTCAATCAAAAACTTCACAGTTTATATTTATCTTGAAATCTTTTGCAATCCTATCGAAAAACATTTAGATTTGACTTGAAATCCCTTGCAATCCTTTCTCAAAACTTCAGTTAGATGTTTCTTGAAATCCCTTGCAATACGTTTAGATATTTCTTGAAATCTCTTTCTTCTTTCATACCCCTTTAAACTTTAAACACAAATGTTTTTTTTTAAGATAAGTACGCAGGATAGTAAGTGCGTAGAATAAGTGCGCAAAAAAAATAAGTACGCCAGAAAACGGTTATCCAAAATAAGTTCGCAAAATCAAATAAGTAAGCACATCAAGAAGACCAAACGCAGAAAATTTCGTACGATCCAAATCCACCAATACAATGTTACGATTTTAACTTCGCGACGCGGATTCCAATACTGAAGTGAATTCTAATCTTAATTTTACGCGTAATAACAACAGGTAATGTCGAATTTGATCCAGAACCTGCTGTTTGTCGCAACTATCAAATACGACTTTAAATTCACGTACAACTCGATTCAAATCACCTAAACGCTAACGTTTTTGGCTCTGATACCACATGTTAGTCTTTTTGACCTCGTCTTTGAATCGAATCAATGAAACGTGAGGAATCCGTTCGTTAATTGTGTTTATACGTGAAATATAATCGAAACCGAACACTCGAGTAAATAAAGTTTCTATTTATTCATCAATCAATGATTATAGAAACTCACACAATAAGCTCAAAAACTCTCTCAAACAATCAATCACAATTATAGATACTCCAAGGTTCGCACACACTCAATCTCATAGTTAACTGAAAACTGAAAACTGAAAACTCCTACAGTACCTGCGAACTTAATTAAGTTCTCATGAACAGTATTTGAGAACTTAATTAGGTTCTCATAAATTTGCAATTTGTACAACATTTATCTAGCTAAGATTTGTACACAAGTTTTTGTCACACGGTGTTGATTTTGCATCAACAAAGCACAAACAAGAACCAAAACATCGAAAAATTGAAAAACGGCACCAACGGATCCACTAGGGGCCATATACAACACCTTTGGAGGCCATATAGGGTATAGGGAGGCCGTATACGGTACCCCCTAGGGCCGTTTATGGTATCTAGGGGGGGTTTTTGCCCGTTGTTCGGTACTTAGTTCGTTACTTGTTTCGTTCGTATCTTCTTCGTTTCTTGTCCGTTTGGCTCATTTCTTTCGCCTATGATCTCGTAATTCCGTTACGCTTCTAATGATATCAAAATCAGGTATTTTGGATGTATGTAGCTCATACATGCTCGGAATACGTTCGGTTGATCTTTAGATGTTGTATCTTCTCCGTTCCTTATCCGTTTTGCTTGATTCTTGATTCTCCGATCTGGTAATTATCTATGAATCATAAAATAGTGGTTAGGAAATGTATATTATAAGGTAAATAAAAGTGGAGGAATCAGGTGAAGTTTATTTGCTTTGTTTTGCATGTTATTTGGACGTTTGTAGCGATTTTTGTTGCAACGTCTATATTTGAACTACTTTGGTGATTTTTAGTAAATAAACATTAATTTAAGATGTTTTCACTAATTAATAGCTCAAATAGCTAGGAATAATGTACGTAAAATCTGATTATTTGTTTTAAATTTGCATTCTAAGTACTTTAAACAAATAAATAAAATCATTTTTCTATTTCTTCTAAGTTTAAGTACAACAATGGCACCATATGTTCCTTTTTTTCTAAACCCGACTCAATATATGGTTTGTGCTAAACCAGTTAAGTATGGAGAACCGACTCAACAAAACTAGTGTATACAATTATTCCAGATAGGTTAAAGAATATTGGATATGAGGAATTGATGTTGTTTTGGAGGTGGTTTCTTTAGAACAACTGATCATATGTATTCGGGAATGTTGGCTGAATTTTGGTACACTTGTACTGCAAATACTGTAGATAAGTCAAATACCGGTTATTACAGGGTGAAGACTTAAGGTTGACTATTACTGAAGATCGTCTACGAAGGGTTTTAATTTTCCATTTAGGGTTAATTTTGTTTCACGTGCATCAGTGGAAGAGACTACACAATCATTCATGATTGGAATGATTGTAGGGCATAATAGAGTGCAAGGTACTATAAATATGAATTTCTTTACTCAATGATGGAAGTTTTTATTGTCAAATATTCTAAGGAGTTTAGGTAGCATGTCTAGTAGTTTGGACCAGATGAATGAATTGGAAGTTCAAGTGTTCAATGAATTTGTCACAAGGAGAGATATAGACAACACTGGGGATTATAATGTACCATTCATTAGGTTTTTAAGTCTAATGTTTGAAGAAGTTTTGGGTACAGAAAGATATGTTGCTCTTGCATATGTATATATTGATGTTTCAATTCCTGAGTGCGGTGGTAAGATGTTTTGTACCAGGATAGGGCCGAATGAAGTGGGGTTGATTAAAGCTATGCTTCATTGGGTGAATACTGGTAGAGCACAACTTCAGGCTGCAGAGGCATTAGTAGAGGAAAACAATTATGAGCCTGAAGCAGTTGCTTCGTTAGAGTTTGAAGCAACAGACTCAAGTGGTTATAATGATGATGGTGAACCAGTAGCTGAAGTGAGAGATGTAGATCAAGTGATGAGTCATCTGAAGGTGTGGCAAATCAACTGATACCAACACTACACTAGCTGCAAGTAATACTGGTTCGGACTCACAATTTTCTGGAGGATCATCTCCCCATGGAGACTAAGGTATGGTTCCTAACCTTGAAGGCATGGATGACTCAGTACCAAATTCTTCTAACCAACCTTCACCCACCACTACTAAGGTAGTAGAATATTCAAAGACCAACCTTATGGACTCACCAGTTCATATAGAGAAAACTCTCATATCTAACCCTCAATATGAAGCATGCAAAAATTCACACATCAATGAATCTGTAAGAGTTGATGCTACATTAGTACCTCCTCATGCTGCTTATACTTCCATTTCAACTCTGAAACTGACACTGATTTTGAATTAATTAGAATAAGGTGCGGCTTAACTTCTATGGTTCCTAAGGATGGAAAAACTATAGGTCCGCCTCTTTCCTCCAACGATGGATTATTGATTGAAGCAAGAGTGACTTTGTCCGTCATAGCTGATGAACAGTTAGATTTCGGTAGAAAAGAGATTTGTGGAATGGTTAAACTAATCTAAAGGCAAAACGGTAACTTTCGAATCATGTTAATCTTTCGAAAGGATCACTAAATAATTAAGGTAGCTAAATTCCTAAAATCGATTCCTGACGCTCCCCGACAGCAGCGCCAAAAACTTGATGTTATTCTCACTGGGTGTTATTATTTTACGATGGAACTCAATCAATGGATTTTAAATTTTATAATTGCAGGGGCTAAGCTTATTGTTACTACTAATCCAATGGCTACCAAGTGGCAAGTACAACATAAGGTCGTTCTTTAAAGTGTAGCAAATTGAAACTAGAAATGTTAGGGACCTTTGGTAATTTAACTGGGATAAAATTTGGTTGAGTTTTTGTTTTGGTTTTCTATCTAATTATATAAAACGGGAAAATAAAGACCAGAGGTTGCTATCGGTAATAGCAGATTAAGCGATTATTTACTATGATGTCGTTTAGGGATAGGTCTAATAAATTATGTTAAGATCTAGAATTGATTGATTTATATGTCTGAATGAGTTAAACCTACTACCCTACCATCTAACTAAAGTAGAGTTTTTCACAATTAGGTAGATGGCATGTCACTTGGATAATGGAGATACAGAATTACAGTGCACCGAGAGTTGTTTCGAATGCAGTGGTCATGATGCACGCTCGGTCGTCGGGTCGGGTGCGATCGATAAGTTTAGATAAGTTATATTTTGCGGTGCCTAAGTATACTTTAAAGCTATAACGATAAGTATGATGTTAGGATCGTTCTAATGATTCAGCTATATTCTGAAACGTTGACGTAGGAGACAGACTATCTAACTAGTAACGGTTTAAAATTTTGTTGGGAGTTTTGTTTGATACTTAGTCAGAATAAAAGTAAATAAAAACGAAAAATAAAATGGGTAGCCGGTAGTCAGGATATGGAAGGTGTTTGTTGTGATTTCGTTAACCTAGTATTGGGATGATGCTTATGTTCTAAGTTATGAAAACATCTTTTAAATATTTGTATTTTATTTATCTTAAGTACATGTGAGGTAAGCACTAGTTCCCCACTGATAGATTTCTCAATCAGTATGTCACTGAGCAACTAGGCTATCGTGATTCTGATCGATGTAGATTGCCCAGCCCCAAACGCTAATCTGTTACGGTATAGCAGCCTCTACGGATAGATATCTTGGGCACTCGAATAAGGCGACAATCTAACTCCATGTCCGACCGTTCCTAACCCCACATGGATACTTACATTAATAAAACATTTAAGATTAAGACTTAGTGGGTACTTTGATAACGTTCTATCGATGGGTTTGTAAAGTTCAAAGGTTTTGGAAACCGGGATGTCACAAGGAATTATACCTACGGCTTTTCCTTAGCTTCCACGGTGTACTACACCAAAGGTGTTTCCACAGCTATACTAAGTATTCAACCATTTTACGGTATTTTCGTTGCTTCATACATTAACGGTTCTTCTGAACTTATTTAAGCTAAGTTTGTGTGACACTCCTCCAATTACGGTAAAAATTACCACTAAACACATGTATTAGCTTACGCTAATTCCCTATGAAAAAAATAAACTAAACTATTTTTATGAGATAAGTCTAGCATGCCCACGATTTTAATACGAGAAGTATTACGAGTTTCGTAATTATTTATAATTACGCACAAAACCATCAAATTAAATCCTATAAAAATATACGAACGTTGGTGATACAAAATTTTATAAATAACGAAAAACTACTTGTTAATTAAATAGTTGTTATTTACGAGTATTTATTATGTTATAAACATATACGCGAAATGTCTCTACGATAAACACTTATACGTTCTATATAAAACGTAACGTACGCGACAAAAGTCCACAAATCAAACTCGACAACTAAACGAAACGTAACGAATGTTTTTAAAACACGAAACTAAGTATTTGGAGAAATACTTCGAGGATAATTAACGTATAATTACCGTTAACTAAAACTAACGTTTAACGAGATTAAACACTAAACGCGATTAACCGGTTATATATACACACACAACGAACAACTATATAATATTTATATATAATATTATGCACAAACGCAAATCGTAACATGAATAATAATATTTTAGAAAATACTATTATTCGGAAACATCACCAATGAATCGTACACATTTTCTTTTAAACAACAAAGATCTTTTAACGAGTGAACAACTATATCATAGATTGGCAAATTAGCCATCTACTTACACAAACAATCTTTTGAGTTTAGGGCACTAAGCGACTCTTTTTGGGCAATACTTTCGCTAGCTCTCATACGAAACTCACAAGGTGAGTTCACAGCCCCTCTTTTACTGCTTTTACTGCTTCTAAACTTGGGGTGAAAAACATAGCAAATGCTTTTGCTACGATTATATAAATGTTTTCATGGTTTATACACTGTTTATTATGAAGTGATTTTCATAACTATTTTGGGAACATGACAACGAATCTTGGTACGGACCTAGATTTACGAGAGGTAGTTGTAGTGCACAGAAGTCCCAGTGCTTGCAACCTATAACCATTAGCTAGGTGACTCTAGCCACTAAATGTACGGATAGTACTATCGAGATGACAGCCCTCCCATTATTATAACTTGTTGGTCGCGCCAACCCTAGCGACGACGTCGTAACGAGGAGCGTATATTTAAACTGTTACAAGGGCAAAAACGAAACACAAGTCGTGGATTGGTTATAGCACTAGGAGTCGTTACCTTACTCATTAGGCTTAGCTAGCCTTTGGGAGATCACCGTCTATGTTTATCCCAACAAATTACAACTATTATTTTGGAAATATGGCTTTCCAACGATACTGATTTACATAGGAAATGTTTTTTTTCCATTATTGGATTAACCTGTGTTTCCTACGATTTATATAGGAATGCTTTCCTACAATGTTGATAACAATTTGTTAGATTACACTAGATGTTTTCTATCACATACTTACTCCAATGTTCTTCCAACTATTACTTTGGATTGCGATCCAACATAATCATAATTTGATTTCTATTTGACTGGAGGTCAAAGATTTAAAAACGAACTTGGTATAACAAACCAACTTATAAACCTGTGGATTCACTCAACAAATTTTGTTGATATTTACTCACTATGTTTTTCAGGGAATTAGCAGAGTAGGTAAGATCTGCATGCATCCAGGATGGACTACACACGCAACATTAGGATGCCACTTTTTTTGGGACAAACGGGATTTCAATTGTATAACTACAACTACTGTACTCATACTTCTGAAATCCACTTTTAAACTATGTATTATTGTTTTTTAAACAATACTATTATCGTTACAACTTTCCTAAGTTGTACCCTTTGTAATAACAATTATTCTGGCATCTTAATATACCATGTTTGGCGATAGCCATACGCTCTGATATGTATGTATGTTCATTGATTACGTCAGCACCCCTGCTTAACACCAATGCTTCCGCTAAACGAAATTATCAATTTTGGGGGTGTTACAGACTTGGTATCAGAGCCATTGGTTATAGCGAACTAGAAGTCTTTAGGTGAACTGAAAACCTTAGAGACCTAGACTATAGCCTTGGCCAAAACATGCATTGCATCCATACAATTTAAACAAATGCAAACGCCTAACACGTCACACACATTTTCCTTGTAGCAACATGTCTAGAGAGAACCCGTACTACATCTATGCCTCAGACGAGGAACCCACAGAGGCCACATTTGACAGTAGAGCGACGTCAGTACATGAGAGCCCGTCTAACCACGTTAGGGCTACGTCAGATGTTGATGCACCACACACACTGCCTGTGATGAGACCCGTCACCACACCTGCTGTAGGAGAGACCTCGCGCAAACCGCTGATGAGGCGGACTCCCCGGATGGTCATTAGGGATTTTCCCACCGGACCACTAGCACCGCGCGATAAGGCGCCGACGGCTGAGACGGAGACGCCACTTGAGGAGCCACCACGGAGGATGCCCAGACCTGCACATCTAGAGTGGATGCCCCGCCTACTGGGTGAGTGGAGAGCACTCGAGGGCATTCCCTCGACTTACGAGACCGGAGAGTCTTCCCGCGCCGCATCTACCATGCCACTTACTGGTGAGCCGCTGGAGCAGACAGTTCCCACATTGGTTGCTGTCATTCGCACGCTGTTCAAGATTTCATCTAACAGGTGCGAGGACATTCGGGAGCTACAGAGTGATACGTCCCGCTTGGATGGGGACATGATGTCCGCATATGAGCGATTAGACCTTGTGGAAAGCCACAGGATGGAGGACAGGGAGATTGCTGAGGCCGCCAGGGCGCGAGTAGAGGTGCTAGAGGGACGCATGAGGATTGCAGGGATGATGGTTGCAGCTTGTGTTCTGTTGGCAGTACTTAGGACGGTCGTGGGGACGTATTTTCCCTACTACCGTTAGACTTACGTATGGCGGGTTGTGCCTACGTAGTATTAGGTTAGCTCGACGAGTATAGAAAGACTCGTCACATTTTGTATAACTCTTGTGTTGATGGGTATGTATGAAACCCCATCACTTTTGTATGACACTTTTGTACAAACACTTTAACCGATGTTATGATAAGATATAGGTTTGGTTTACTGCTTATGTTCGTTATGATTAGTATTGACTAGTATAACTTATACATATTTATTTATTTGTGCGAGTAGAACGAAAACATGCCACCAAAACAAAGAAAGACCCGAAATAGTAGACAGAATGAGCCACCCCCTGTTGTTGAGGAAACAACAGAACAGATCATCGCTAGAAGAGTAGCAGAAGCTATTGCTCAGTACGAAGCAAGTCGTACCCGGGATGATAGGGGTACACACAGTGGAACAGGGGCGGAAATCCCTGTGAATGAAACACCCGTAACTGCCGAACGAGGGTGTTCGTATAAGACTTTTCTAGCATGCAGGCCTAGTACATTTCGAGGAACCGAGGGTGTGACACTCGACAAATTAGGATAATTATTTGAGCCTAACAATAGTGTAATTACATGTATTTAGATATATATTAGGCTAAGTACTTGTAACTACTTGTATATATGTATATACACATACGTAATTATTTGCAATTACGCGAAACGAACGGACTGAGTCTGACAATCTATACGGCGTTGGTGATAACTTTTCATAAATAATGTAAACCTAATTTACAAATTAAATAGTAATTATTTACCCTATATTATTGATATTAAATAATAATATACGAAAAACATAGACGTTTTGCTTAAAACGTAACAAACGCAACGAAAACTGGCGAATCGCGCCCGACACCCGAACGAAACCGACAAATATTTTAAGAAAGTTCAATGAAGTATTCTAAATATATTGGTCAAATTTAAATTAGTGATTTGTATCAAAAATAAAACACAAAAGTTAAACGTTAACGATTTAATTTTTACGTGCGCGAAAAACGTTTAAACGAGCGAAAAACGTAAAACGAAATCAAGAAGCGAGTCACCAGCCCAACCCTTGGAAAGGGCCAGGCCCAGACTCACGGCCCAAAGGCCCAAATCGGCCCAAGAGGGCAGCCCAAGGCCATGAGTTAGCCCATGTATATATAAGCCTAAAAATCCTTCATTCTTTCATTTTTCACTTAACAAACACACACACACCTTATTTCTCTGCAATCAGACCTCATTACCACCACCACAGCCCCCTAACACCTCCATCCAACCACCACAAGGCCGCCATCCAACCACCCTAAGCTACCGTTCGGAAAATAGCACGAAACGGGAAAAACTAGCTTCCTTTTTCCTCTTTCGATTTCACAAACGTGGTAAGGACTTCAACTCTTCAAAAATTTACTTGTAATACTCTTATAAACATGTTAAAAGGTTCATATAACAAAGAAATGTCCAAAATATAACATAAAAACGTTTTTCATGGCTTAAAATGTTCAAGAACAAGACATGCATTTTCGGGCAGAAAAATAGCTCGACTTTGAGAGGCTGTTTCTCCCTCAAAACTTGACCAAAATGGACGATTCAAAAGGTAAAAATTAAGTTTAAGAAGTTAGCTTTCATTTTCAAGTGGTTTCATAATTTTTGGAGCTCGTTTGATACCCGAAATGATTTTTACAAAAACATGTGTCTGGGCTGTCAAAAAGGACAGAAATTTCACCTCTTTTGTTTTAATCATAACTCGAGATATACACCTCCAAATGACTTGAAACCACCGCCAAAAGTTCACAAATTTTGTTAGGTACAAATGTCGTTTAGATAACTTTTTCTGGAAATGCGTAGATTTTGCCCAGAAATCCGATCTTGTTGCATGTATCCGGATTGGTCACTTTCTGACCTTAGGGAACAAACGAAATATTTAAAAATACTTAGGAGTACCTAAAAATTCTGGAAAAATTAATTTAGAAAGCTAACATACTAAGGAACAACATATATTTTTCTTGAATTTTTATTTGAACATTTGGAACTCGAAATAAAATGCACAAAACCGATCTGTTTTAGACCTCTGTGTCGCAGAAGCCCAGGAGTCTGCGACACAATCCTTTGTGTCGCTATACACCTCCGGGAGGCACAAAACGGGTAAGGCTTCGAACCGTGGGCTCATGGCAATTTCGGAAACATTAATTTTGTTTACTTTATTTGCTTGATTGTAAATCACGGATAAATCTTCTGTTTCATAACTATGTTTTTACTGTTAAACCTGTGAGATTCACCGACCGTTTGGTTGACCCTTTTAGCTTTTGTATTCTCAGGTACTTAGCAACAGTAGGATTGCCCACAGGATTGCTAGCTACATCGAGTCGCATGCATTATACGTATATGAAGATGTTCATATATTATTTTTGAAATATTTCGTTATGTACTAGAATCTTCAGGATAATATTTCGCGAACTCGAGGCTAATGTAAACTTTTAAAGTATTTCAATGTAACTACTTTTGTACTATTTTATAAACGTCTCATATAGAGTCGTTCGCTTTTACCTTTGTGTTGTGATTACTTGATTAGTCACGCCCCGACCCGAACCGCTTCCGCTGTACAAATCAGGGGGTGTGACAGAGGGTGCTATAGGTATTGTGCATTGGATAGAGAAGATGGAATCCGTACTAGATATTATCGGTTGTGCACGTGATTGCATGGTTAAATATGCCACCTGCACACTGGCTGACAAAGCGTTAACTTGGTGGAACGCACAAGTCCAATCTCTTGGACGAGAGACTGCCCATGCCATCTCATGGGAAGAACTGAAAAACAATGATTCTAGAAGAGTTCTGTCCCCGCAGTGAGCTACAGAAAATCGAAACAGAGCTCTGGGACATTAAAATTATAGGAGCTGATGTTACCGGTTATACCACAAAGTTCCAGGAACTTGCACGTTTAGTGCCACACATGGTGACACCCGAGTATAAGCGCATTGAGCGGTATATCTGGGGCTTAGCACCACAAATCCGGGGCATGGTAACATCATCTAAACCGGATACTTTCAGGAGCGCAGTTACTTTAGCGCAGAGTTTGACCGATGATGCGGTCAGAATGGGAACTTTGGCTAAGAAAGCCGCAGCAGGGAAAGGTGAACCGCATAGCGTTGATGTTGGTAGTTCTAGGGAAGCGAAGCGGAAATGGAGCGGTGGAAGTAGTGACCGTCAGGGTCAACAGAACAAGAGGAATGTAGGAAACACGAGGGCGTACACTGCCACCACTACCGAACCGAAGCCGTATCTGGGAAACAAACCCAAGTGTGGTAAATGCAATGGACACCACGAGGGTGAGTGTACTTTCTGCAACAACTGCAAACGCCGGGGTCATCAGACTCAATTCTGTAGAACTAACCCACCCCCTCGAGTAAACAACGAACGCCAGAACAGGGCATGTTTCGAATGTGGCGACCCAAATCACTTTCGAAACCAGTGTCCTAAACTCAACAACCGTAACAACAACAACAACCGTGGTAACAACAACAACAACAACAACAACAACAACAACAACAACAACAACAACAATCGGACCAACAACACCCAACCAGCTCTTGGAAGGGCATTTGTGATCGGAGCACAGGAGGCACGCCAGGACCCTAACACCGTCACTGGTACGTTTCTAGTAAACAAACATTATGCCTCTGTGTTATTTGATTCCGGTGCCGATTTAAGCTTTGTGTCTACTGAGTTTAGATCACTATTAGAAATTGAACCCCTTAAGCTAAATAACATGTACACTATAGAACTAGCCAATGGTAAGTTGATTGAATCAGGAGAAATTGTACCGGGATGTACCCTAACGTTAGAGGGTCATTCCTTCGAAATAGACTTACTACCGGTAGAGTTGGGAAGTTTCGACATCGTAGTCGGTATGGACTGGTTGTCGAAGAACCGAGCCGAAATCATCTGTTTCGATAAGTTGGTACGCATACCGCTACCGACCGGAGAAATCTTGACGATTCAAGGGGAGAAACGAATGAGTGCCACTAAGCTGATTACTTGCATGAAAGCCAACAAGTATCTACGGAAGGGATATCAAGCGTTTTTGGCGCATGTGGTTGAAAAGAAACCCAATGAGCGACGCATAGACGACATACCTATCGTACGTGACTACCCAGGAGTGTTTCCTGAGGATCTACCGGGATTACCGCCCCCGCGACAAGTCGAGTTTCACATCGACCTAGTGCCCGGAGCCGCACCGATCGCACGTCCACCTTATCGTCTAGCTCCATCGGAGATGTAGGAGCTGTCTACGCAGTTGCAAGAGCTCCTGGACTTAGGATTCATCCGACCGAGCTTTTCGCCTTGGGGAGCTCCTGTCTTGTTTGTCAAGAAGAAGGATGGATCGATGCGGATGTGCATTGATTACCGAGAACTAAACAAGGTAACCATCAAGAACCGATACCCATTACCACGCATTGACGATCTATTTGATCAACTCCAAGGATCGAGCTTCTACTCAAAAATCGATCTACGATCTGGTTATCACCAACTGAAGGTTCGAGAAGAGGATGTGCCTAAGACCGCATTTAGGACTCGCTACGGTCATTACGAGTTCCTAGTTATGCCTTTTGGTCTTACGAACGCGCCTGCGGTTTTCATGGATCTCATGAACCGTGTATGCAAACCATTCCTAGATAAGTTTGTCATCGTATTCATTGACGACATTTTAGTGTACTCACGAACGAAGGAGGAACACGAACAACACTTAAAACTTATCCTCGAAATGCTAGAGAAAGAGAAGCTTTATGCAAAGTTCTCTAAGTGCGAATTTTGGATGAGGGAAGTTCACTTCCTTGGTCATGTGATCAACAACAATGGGATTCAAGTGGACCCATCCAAAATCGAGGCAATCAGAAATTGGGAAGCCCCGAAAACCCCAACCGAAATACGACAATTTCTTAGCTTAGCTGGCTATTACCGTCGCTTTATCGAAAACTTTTCGAAGATAGCCCAGCCCCTCACCACTTTAACTCAAAAAGATAAGAAATTTGAGTGGGGTGAGAAGCAAGAAAACGCTTTCCAACTGTTAAAACATAAACTGAGCAGCGCACCCATCCTATCATTGCCCGTAGGGGTAGAAAACTTTATTGTCTATTGCGATGCTTCGCATCAAGGATTGGGTTGCGTGCTAATGCAAAACGACAAAGTTATCGCCTACGCATCTCGTCAATTGAAAATCCACGAGAAAAACTATACTACCCATGACTTAGAACTGGGAGCAGTCGTATTTGCACTTAAGATTTGGAGACACTATCTTTACGGTACAAAGTGTACCGTATTCACCGACCAGAAGGAACTCAACATGAGACAACGACGTTGGGTCGAATTATTGAACGATTATGATTGTGAAATCAAGTACCACCCGGGCAAGGCAAACGTAGTAGTTGATGCCCTGAGTCGTAAGGAAAGAACCAAACCCCTCCGAGTTCGAGCTTTGGGATTGACTATCCACTCCAACCTCGTTACTCAAATTCGTGACGCGCAACGAATAGCCTTCACTCCTGAACGCCTTAAGGATGAATCCTTGAAGGGAATGGAGAAACAACTAGAAACTAAGGACAACGAGGCGTTGTACTTTATGAACCGAATTTGGGTACCATGCGTAGACGAATTGCGCAGATTGATATTGGACAAAGCTTATAAGTCCAACTATTCGATACATCCTGGTGCAGATAAGATGTACCAAGATCTGAAAGGCTTCTATTGGTGGCCTGGCATGAAACGAGACATCGCCACCTACGTTAGCAAATGTCTGACCTGCTCGAAGGTCAAGGTAGAATACCAAAAGCCGTCTGGACTTTTGCAACAACCGGAAATGCCCAAATGGAAATGGGAACAAATAACAATGGACTTTATCATGAAGTTACCTAAGACGTCAGCTGGAGCTGATACGATATGGGTGATTGTCGATCGACTGACGAAATCAGCCCACTTTCTAGCCATCAAAGAAACGGATAAGATGGAAAAGTTGACTCGGATTTATTTGAAAGAGGTCGTTTCCCGACACGGTGTTCCGCTATCTATTATCTCTAATAGGGATAGCAGATTCACATCTCGCTTTTGGCAATCACTACAACGGGCACTTGGTACTCGACTTGATATGAGTACTGCCTACCATCCTCAAACCGACGGCCAAAGCGAGCGAACTATACAAACGCTTGAGGATTTGTTGCGAGCGTGTGTGATAGACTTTGGAGGTAACTGGGATACTCACCTGCCTTTGGCAGAATTCTCCTACAACAATAGTTACCACACTAGTATACAAATGGCACCGTTCGAAGCACTATATGGACGAAAGTGCCGCTCACCACTCTGTTGGGCAGAGTTGGGTGACAGACAACTATCTGGTCCTGAGATTGTCGAAGAAACCACGGACAAGATCTCACAAGTACTTAACCGATTAAAAACTGCACGAGACCGACAAAAGAGTTACGCCGATAATCGCCGTAAACCTTTTGAATTTCAAGTAGGTGACAAAGTCCTACTCAAAGTATCGCCCTGGAAGGGGGTAGCACGATTTGGCAAACGGGGAAAACTGAACCCGCGTTACATTAGACCTTTTGAAATCCTTGCGAGGATTGGTCCTGTCGCTTACAAACTCAAACTACCACAAGAGCTCAGTAGTATCCACAACACTTTTCACGTTTGTAATCTCAAAAAGTGCCTCTCGGACGAAACCTTAATCATACCTCCCGACGAAGTTTTCATTGACTCGAAACTCAACTTCGTGGAGAAACCCATCGAAGTGATGGACTCGAAAACACAGAAACTGCGACGCAGTCGAATTAAACTCGTTAAAGTTCGTTGGAACTCAAAGCGTGGTCCAGAGTTTACTTGGGAACGCGAGGATGAAATGCGAAAGAAATATCCTCAACTTTTCGAGCACACGCCTGACGCACACGACTCGACTAAAATCTCGGGACGAGATTCCTCCAACGGGGGGAGAATGTGACACTCCTCCAATTACGGTAAAATTTACCACTAAACACATGTATTAGCTTACGCTAATTCCCTATGAAAAAAATAAACTAAACTATTTTTATGAGATAAGTCTAGCATGCCCACGATTTTAATACGAGAAGTATTACGAGTTTCGTAATTATTTATAATTACGCACAAAACCATCAAATTAAATCCTATAAAAATATACGAACGTTGGTGATACAAAATTTTATAAATAACGAAAAACTACTTGTTAATTAAATAGTTGTTATTTACGAGTATTTATTATGTTATAAACATATACGCGAAATGTCTCTACGATAAACACTTATACGTTCTATATAAAAAGTAACGTACGCGACAAAAGTCCACAAATCAAACTCGACAACTAAACGAAACGTAACGAATGTTTTTAAAACACGAAACTAAGTATTTGGAGAAATACTTCGAGGATAATTAACGTATTACCGTTAACTAAAACTAACGTTTAACGAGATTAAACACTAAACGCGATTAACCGGTTATATATATACACACACAACGAACAACTATATAATATTTATATATAATATTATGCACAAACGCAAATCGTAACATGAAGAATAATATTTTAGAAAATACTATTATTCGGAAACATCACCAATGAATCGTACACATTTTCTTTTAAACAACAAAGATCTTTTAACGAGTGAACAACTATATCATAGATTGGCAAATTAGCCATCTACTTACACAAACAATCTTTTGCGTTTAGGGCACTAAGCGACTCTTTTTGGGCAATACTTTCGCTAGCTCTCATACGAAACTCACAAGGTGAGTTCACAGCCCCTCTTTTACTGCTTTTACTGCTTCTAAACTTGGGGTGAAAAACATAGCAAATGCTTTTGCTACGATTATATAAATGTTTTCATGGTTTATACACTGTTTATTATGAAGTGATTTTCATAACTATTTTGGGAACATGACAACGAATCTTGGTACGGACCTAGGTTTACGAGAGGTAGTTGTAGTGCACAGAAGTCCCAGTGCTTGCAACCTATAACCATTAGCTAGGTGACTCTAGCCACTGAATGTACGGATAGTACTATCGAGATGACAGCCCTCCCATTATTATAACTTGTTGGTCGCGCCAACCCTAGCGACGACGTCGTAACGAAAAGCGTATATTTAAACTGTTACAAGGGCAAAAACGAAACACAAGTCGTGGATTGGTTATAGCACTAGGAGTCGTTACCTTACTCATTAGGCTTAGCTAGCCTTTGGGAGATCACCGTCTATGTTTATCCCAACAAATTACAACTATTATTTTGGAAATATGGCTTTCCAACGATACTGATTTACATAGGAAATGTTTTTTTTTCATTATTGGATTAACCTGTGTTTCCTACGATTTATATAGGAATGCTTTCCTACAATGTTGATAACAATTTGTTAGATTACACTAGATGTTTTCTATCACATACTTACTGGAATGTTCTTCCAACTATTACTTTGGATTGCGATCCAACATAATCATAATTTGATTTCTATTTGACTGGAGGTCAAAGATTTAAAAACGAACTTGGTATAACAAACCAACTTATAAACCTGTGGATTCACTCAACAAATTTTGTTGATATTTACTCACTATGTTTTTCAGGGAATTAGCAGAGTAGGTAAGATCTGCATGCATCCAGGATGGACTACACACGCAACATTAGGATGCCACTTTTTTTGGGACAAACGGGATTTCAATTGTATAACTACAACTACTGTACTCATACTTCTGAAATCCACTTTTAAACTATGTATTATTGTTTTTTAAACAATACTATTATCGTTACAACTTTCCTAAGTTGTACCCTTTGTAATAACAATTATTCTGGCATCTTAATATACCATGTTTGGCGATAGCCATACGCTCTGATATGTATGTATGTTCATTGATTACGCCAGCACCCCCGCTTAACACCAATGCTTCCGCTAAACGAAATTATCGATTTTGGGGGTGTGACAGTTTGTATTTAAGTATAGTAATTCATCCATCTATGATATGAACCAGCCCTTACTTTTAATTTCCCTGGAAGTGCCTAATTTAATTAAGATGTACTCAACGATCGATTAAGATAGTATTTCCACAATTTTATAAATCAGACCATGTACTTTTAAACACAGATAATTAATTTCCCCTAGATAAGGTTTGCGACGTCTTATACAATAAGGTTTTAATCACGCTTACCGGTTGAAAGGCGTTAGTTTAAAATGAGGTTTAAAATCATAGATAGAAAGTTATCAAAGCACAAAGTTTTCATAACATCATCCCAATTAATACGGCTAACTACATCACAACAAACACGCAATAGTACAACTCACTAATCATGATAATCGATCCTAAATCTAGCATAATCAAAGCAATAGCATGCATCATAATTAAATAGATAAAGGATAGATATAAACGTAATAGAAGAGTAGTTGGAATAAATGCCGATAGATTACAACAAGTGGAACTTCGAATTACAAAATTTCCCCTCCGAGTATCTTCAACAAATATTACAATATTGCCCCTTCGTTAGTCTCGTTAGATATTAACGGAGAACTAAGGACTTACTAACTAACTAACCTAGAGTGAGAAACTACAGAGAGAGTAAGTGTGTGTGTGTGTGTGTGTGTAATGGTGTGGAGGTGTTGAAGTGTTGAGGTTTGTTAATGGTAGAAGAAGGCATATATTTATACTAGTTGCACAACCGTATTTCTCAACCGTATTTTTGCTTCAATGCCTAACTGTATTTCGGCTCTTCGGTTCTTCGTTTGGGCCTAACTTTTTCGTCGTGTATCCGTTTTGAGCAATTCTTGCGTCCACGGTCTCGTAATTTGCTAATGAAAAAAATGACATTAATTAAAGGTGCTAAATTGAAGTATAGGTCACGGATCATTAAAATGAATGAACGAGAATGTCGATTGTTTTTGCTCTATTTTACACGTTTTTAGTCCGTTTTAGTTGATTCTTGAAGCATCGTCTATATTTTAGACCCTATGATGAATTTTAGTAAATAATGATTCATTTACAATGTTTTTTATTAACAATAGGGTTAAAAAAGCGGGATAACTATACGTAAAAACTTGACTTTTTACGTGTTATCAGGCCACATTAACCAACGACTAATCTCAAATCCTATTTCCCGTTTCTCAGTCGTCTGAGACGTCCGTATCATGGCATGGTATGTTGAATAAAAAATCTCATGAACATGTTTAACTATACCAGAATAAGTTGGAATAGCCTTTTCCAAGCAGTTGGATGATATGTCATCGTTCATTCATATTAATTATCAATCTACTCGAGTATGCTATGCAACTGGTCATAATTAACATATAGATAGAAATCTAATTAGTACATTCATATGAATACTAGCAAGGAAATTCTAAGGAATCAATCAAACAAGAACATGCAATAGGTCAGTTGGGATGCATTCATTTTGTGTAACAAGTAAATGTACTACCTGGATCGTGAATACTCTGAAAGTTCTCTCTAAGGTATTCCCTTTGTGAATTTAACCTTAATCTACCTCTACTCCCATGCTTCGTGTCTCCGTAAACAAGTTTCAGTTAGGAGAGCACTCGTAATTCCGAGCTCATCGATCAACTGATACATAATAATTAAGTGATCTACACCCTATGACTTTATAACACCCCAAAATTTGAGGTACTATTATAATATATGTATATGCTGTATTTTATAAGTTGTTGTATAAAATTTCATATATTATTAGCAGTCAAGAAGTATTTAAATTTGCCTAAATAATAAGTCGGGAGAAAATACTTAAGTGGTGTATTTTAAAGTGGATGGGACTAGAGGGACTAGTGGTGCAAAGACCCAATTAAAACATTAAATAATATAACCATACACATGTACGTACATATCAAAAAAATTGGAAGCCAGAGACTTCTAGAGAGAAGGAGAGAGCACGGGAGAGAAAGAGAGGAGAAGGAAATCAGCTGAAAAACATCAATATAAGCTTGAGGAAGTCAAATTTGAGTAGTAATTTTCATCCCTAACCTAAAGTGAGTAAATGTTCTTGATTATTTTAACATAAATTTAAGGGAATATGGTGATTTTAGAGTTTGGGTATGAATTGAACAAATTAATGGGTGGGTTATGCTCAAATGATGTTAATGGAGTATAAGAATCTTAATTATCGATCCAAAGATTGAATTAGAGATGAAATTGATCAATGGTTCTGTCGCACCCCCAAGACACGTGGCAGCGGAGGGAAGGGTGTTGGGTTGGGGGTGCAGACCAAATCAAATATCACAACACAAGAATTACAACAAACGACCTCTATATGAGACGTTTCAAAAATCATTACATTTCGTAGTTACAATGTTTACAAATGTTTTGCCAAAAATAGAGTACGCATCTAGTACAAGATTGCAACATATCATAATGCAAGCTAATCTCTGTTGTTTGTGAAAAATATGCGACTCGAGCTATCTCCTTCTAAAAGCAACCCTACTGCGGTTGGTCTCCTGAGAAATACATACTAAAAGGTCAACATAAAGTTGGTGAGTTCATAGGTTTGTAAACAGTTGATATAATATCATATGGAACACAAGATTTCCATTTGTATCAAACAACAATGATAAGTAATGTATTGCAGAAAGCAAAAATAGGGTATATTGTTGCCATGAGCTCATAGTTCGAGCTTAACTGTGGTGTCGGGTCACAATCAAGTGCCACGATTGGGGTGCCTCCCAACGAGTGCCTAATCCAACACTCGCAAGAAACAAATGATAATGCGTCCGTTTGACCGGTTAGCGCGACTAACCCGGACGGGGGGAGTCAATCCCAAATAGTACTACTCATTAACATTCACGCTATATCGATACTAACAAACTATGATGTGGAGAACTTTCAGGATTATTCAAATGACTCATGCAACCAATATATCGAGTTTAGTACTTGTGTTCACATAAAAATAGCGGTATAAAAGCAGTTGTATGTATTCTCACCCAAGTTAGAAAACAGTAAAAAGGGGCTATGAAACTCACATGAGATTAGTAGGCAAATAGCAAATAGCAAATAGCAAATAGCAAGCAATGTGTGATTCCAAATGCAACCTTCTAACGCCCTAGACGTATAAAGTTGTGTAAGTAGATGTCTCAAAAGATCATCTATGTAAGTGGAGTGTTAATGTCCACTTAAGTAAATCGTGTAGGTGGAGGGTTAATGTCCACCTAAATTAATCGTGTAGGTGGAGGGTTAATGTCCACCTAAATAAATCGTGTAGGTGGAGGGTTAATGTCCACCTAAGCTAGTTCACTCAATTAGAAATGTCCAATTGTTCAATTATCGTTTGTGATTAGAAAACATGTACGGCCCGTTGGTGATATTTTGTGAAAACACAGATTTGATAAATTATGTTACGTATTTTCAACTTTCTAGTTATGGGTAATTGATCAGTGCGACAAGGGGGCGAAGCCCATGAATGACGGGGGTCCGGGGGCAGAGCCCCTGGTAGTGGGGTCCAAGGGGTGGCAACCCCTGGCGGGGTCCAAGGGGCAGAGCCCCTGGCCGGGGTCGAGCTGGGTTGCTTATATTGCTTATATTGCTTTATTGCTTTAATAAAAACGTATAGATTCTGTGTTTTTAGCGACACTGGGTTAGTGTCGCTATATGCGACACTAAGGTATTATGCGACACTAAGGCTTGTGTTGCTAAGATTCGTGTCGCAGGTTTGGTGCGACAGTAGGACCCATTGCGACACCAAAACTTGTGTCGCAAAAGGTGCCGATTGGGATACTCTTGCGACACAGAGGCTAATGTCGCTAATGTGACGATTCGTTCCCCTCCTGCGACACAAAGACTTGTGTCGCAAAAGGTGCCGATTGGGAAGCTATGGCGACACAGAGGCCTGTGTCGCAGACGATTGGGCTTCTTCTGCGACACTAAGGCCTCGAACAGGTCGTTTTTGCATGACTGATTTCGTGATCGAAATATTCGAACAAAAATTCAAGAAAAATCTGAGTTGTTCCTTAGTATCTTGGCTAGTTAAAATAATTTTTTCAGAATTTTTGGGTATATCTAAGTATTTTTAAAAATTCCGTTTGTTCCCTGAGGTCAGAAAGTGACCAATCTGGACACATGCAACAAGATCGAATTTCTGAGCAAAATCTACACATTTCTCGTAAAAGTTATCTAAACGGCATTTGTACCTAACAAAATATTTAAACTTTTAGCGGTGGTTTCAAGTCATTTGGAGGTGTATAGCTCCAGTTATGACTCGAACAAGAAGGGTGAATTTTCTAACTTTTTGGACTGTCCGTATACATGTTTTTGTAAAAATCATTTCGGGTATCAAACGAGCTCCAAAAATTATGAAACCACTTTGAAAATGAAAGATAGCTTCTTAAACTTAATTTTTGCCTTTTGAATCGTCCATTTTGGTCAAGTTTTGAGGCAGAAACTTCTTCTTGAAGTTGAACTATTTTTTCTGGTCAGAATTGCATGTGATGTTTTTGAACATTTTAAGCCATGAAAAATGTTTTTGTGCTATGTTTTGGACATTTCCTTGTTAAGTAAACATTATAACATGTTTATAGAAGTGTTTCAAGTGTTTTAGAAAAGTTTTGAAGTTCTTACAATGTTTGTACAACTGAGCAAAAGGAGAAAGATGATGAAAAGGCTTGATCTTGCGTTTTGACTTGATTTCTTCAAGAAAATATGATAAATGATGATGGTGGTTGATGGTTGCAGGTGGTGGTTGATGGTGGTATGGCTGGGATTTCTTGAGAAAGAGAGAAGAGAGGGAGGAAGTGTGTGAAAATATTGTGTGTAAATGAGGAAAAGGAAGGGAAATGAGGAATAAGTAGGGTGGGCCTTTGGGGCGATTTTTGGGCTTCTTGGGCCGACCTTGGGCTCAGTTGGGGCGGCCCAATTGGAGCCTTGGGCTTGCACATTTGTTTTCTCAAGCCCGTGTTACGTTATTCGATCGGTAAAATGTTATTCGCTCGCGTAAAAATTAAATCTTTAACGTTAAATTTTTTTGTTTTATTTTTGATACAAAATCACTATTTAAATTTGACAATATCTTTAAAAATACATTATTGAACCTTCTTAAAATATTTGTCGATTTCATTCGGGTGTCGGGGGCGATCGCGCATTTTCGTTGCGTTTGTTACATTTTAAGCAAAACGTCTAGGTTTTTTTTGTATATTATTATTAAATAATAATAATATATGGTAAATAATTACTATTTAAACTATAAAATAGGTTTACATTATTTATGAAAAGTTATCACCAACGCCGTATAGATTGTCGGACCTCGTCCCGTTTGTTTCGCGTAATTAAGCATAATCACGTAAGCGTATATAAACATATACAAGTAGTTACAAGTATTTAGCCTAATCAAATACTAAATACACATAATTATGGTTCTAGCTTACGGTAATCATTACCCTAAAGTGTCGGGTGTCACAGGTTCATCCATAGCCAAATGGGGTTTTGGTTGATTTTTGCAATTTAGGGGTAACCTACCCTAGTGTTATTTTAAATGATGTTATTTGATCATTAGTATGTTGGTTGCAATATGTGTGGTGGCTATATTGCAAACTCGGGTCGTTGGATAAATTGGGTGAAAAATAGAAATAAACTGTTTTTGATGATTTTTGAGGGGTTGTAACTTTGTGTGTATATTGTTTTGGAAAAATCTAAAAGTAGATAATGAAAGTATGGTCGAAGGTCTTTAAATCTGTATAAAGTTTGTTGAAAATGGATGTGTCTAGATACTTCAAAAGTGGGTTGTAAATCAGCCGCTTGGTGTTGTTTGCTGAAATTCTAGAAGCAGAAATGACTTTTTGCTATTTTTGAAAGACTATAACTTGGCATATAGTATGTTTTATAAAAAGTGAAAGTTGTGCATTAGAATATATTGGAATACCTTCGTAATGGTATAATATATGTTTGTTTTGGGAAGGTTTAGAAGGTCCAAAAGTGGTGTCTAAAAGAGCTAGTTAAGGCTGCGGTAAAATGTAAAGATTTGGAGTTAAAAGTGCGTTCAATTTAAATTAATCGAAAACATGAGTACTTTTATATATGTGAATGTTTATATGATATGTTATGATTATTTATGTGCAAAAAGAAAATGGTGCTTATATTCTTATGTTTTCGAGTAGTTGAGGCAAATGTGAGTGTTATGGGGGTTAAATGATTATCTGATTCCGGATTTCATCCGTGTAAGAGGTTTCACATAACCATATGGTGATTTTAATTACATGTTGATGTGTGTGAAACGTTTTTAAAATATAATTATGAAATGATATTACTGAAGTTATAACTATCACACAATATAGGCAAGAATACCCGATCGTATAATAATATAGTTTAAGTAAGTCCGAGTATCGAACACAGAGAACGGTAATTTAAACTAATAAAAAGTAAATAACAATGGGGGGCGCTTTAGTTCCGTACGAACGTGTTTAGAAAACCAATTTTTACTGAATTAAAAGTAGAACAATTAAAGTAACTAATTAAATAGAAAGCAAATAACGCAAGTTTGTAAACAATTAGAGATAAACATGTATTCACTTAAACTACTTTTCCTAGATTCCGGTTATCGTATTTACTTAGTTGCTCGTTTTGTTGTTCTATGGTGAATAAGCTAATGTCAATTAGTCTCCTGTCAAGGTTAACTAATTCTATAATTTTCAGAAAGACACAAGACTCTATTAAGTACGCTAGGAGTCCTCCTACACGTTGTCCACCTCAATTTACTCTTTAAAGTTCTCACAGTTAATCATGATTTATTCTAGCGACTTTGCGTCAACGATAATCTTATAATTGTCATATTATTTAAGTAACAATTATCATGTTCATCATAGATTTATTAATTGCTATTGTTCTTAACCTATCTCCGGTCACAGTTTCAAGCTATAATTATCTAACAAGTTAAACAATTATAAATAACAAATAAACCTAAGCGAACGTCCGTTATGACTTAAATTCATTAATCAAGTTAAGTAGACAATCAATAATCACAAAAAACCATGGTTCATCAAATAAACATAACAAACTATCAAAGAACAATTACTCAAAATGCTAAATAAATACTCAAACCATTATCTAGGTATCATCGTCTAAGCGAATACACAAATTAATTAGTTCATGATTAGATTATAGTAAATCAAGACCAATATCCAATAATAAAACATGTTTAAATTGATACGGATAAAGATTGCACAAACCGAATTGCGAACCGCATGTCGAAAGCTTGAACGTAGTCAACCCTCGTGAACTCGCGTCTCTAAGTCGTCCATAACACCTCCAGAAAGTGCCTTCAATCGAATTAGGGTTCCTTTTTCAAGTTCTGGCCGAATTAGGGTTTATTTTCCTTTTATTATGTTCTGGCCGACCTTCCAACTGCCGGTTGAGAAGAGACCGTGGGCTTTGGATTCAAGTCATTTGGAGTCCGGATGAGAAAGTTATGGCCTTGTGCTAGCTTTAGTTCTTTGTGAAGTTGAAAGTTGTTAAAGTGGTGTGCACAATCCCCTTGTGCACTAGTTGATACAGTGGCGTGCACAATCCCCTTGCGCACTAGTTGATAAAGTGGTGTGCACAATCCCCTTGTGCACTAGTTGATACAGTGGTGTGCACAATCCCCTTGTGCACTAGTTGATACAGTGGTGTGCACAATTCCCTTGTGCACTAGATGATAAAGTGGTATGCACAATCCTCTTGTGCACTAGTTGATAAAGTGGTGTGCACAATCCCATTGTGCACTAGTTGATACAGTGGTGAGCACAATCCCATTGTGCACTAGTTGATACAGTGATGTGCACAATCCTTGAATGTACAAGTTGATGCAGTGGTATGCACAATCTCCTTGTGCCTAAGTTGTTAAAATGACCTGCACAATTCATGCGTGCACAAGTGGTTAAGTTGTCCAAGTTTTCAAGTGGCTTAAGTAGTTAAAGTTGATTTGTTGTTTAAATTGTTAAAGCTGATTAGTTTCCTAAATGTTATTTGTTTAGTTGCTCATAAACTCACTAAGCTTTAATGCTTACTTTTTAGGTGTTACATGTTGTAGGTGCAAGTGGGTCAAATGCTAAAGGTGAATATAGAGGTGGCTAAAGGGATTATGAAGAATGAATGTGGATTTCACTTGCAAAGAGGTTTGACAAGTGTACTTTTAAATTGCCGAGTTATTATTAGCTTGTTATAAATCGGCCAAGTTGTTATTTGGTTTTTAAGCGTAAAGTGTCTAAATGGGTCATTTTGGTGAACTAGTCGAAATGATGGTTTGAACAACTTTGTTGTGTGCAAATGTGTTAAAATGTATAGTTACAAGTTCTGGAAAGTGTCCAATTGAGTGAATGGGACTTGTTGCAAGAATGGTTGCAACAAGTGCCCAAATGGTCATATTTTGATCCAAGGTCCAAAATCGTCGTTATCGTCAAATTTGAAAAAGCGTAAATTGGAAATGTTTGTCATGTCGACTGAAATGAGTTTGCAAAATTTGGTGGGTTGATTGTTAACGAGTGAAAAGTTAGACCCGTTTGAATTTGGGTCCAAAAACTGAGTTTGCTGCACTTTTCAGAAATTCAACACAGGCACGCGATCACGTACCCTCACCAGGATCGCGTACCTTGTGCTAAAATCATATCAGAAACTTCCTACGTTGTTAGTACGCGACCGCGTACCCTCACCGGGATCGCGTACCTTGTTATAAAATCTGATCAAAAATTTTCCACGTTGTTAGTACGCGATCGCGTACCCTCACCAGGATCGCGTACAATGTATATAAAAATAAAATAAAAATTTGGGCGTTTTAGACTTGGCTACATTCATTTTTGGATAAGGTTTTAATTAGTACATGAGATGGGCAGATAAACATTCAAGGTTTAATTCCTATATCTATTTATAAATTTAATTAAATCTACAGTCAGCATAAGTAAAATATTTACATAATTACTCCAGCACTATACGACTATCATAGCAAACAATCATCTTATTTAGCCTATTATGGTAATTCTAGCATCTATATCTAAACAATTAAAATACAAGCATGTTTAAATTAAGAAAAGATAGAATTGAATTAAAACCTGATAAGCGTACAAATAACTCAAGCTAAATCGTGTCTCAGAGTACCTCTGTAAAAAGCACTTACTCTCTACTAATTAATTATTAGATGAGCTAATAATTAATTAGACTAACCGGAGAGAGAAAGTAAAAGGTGAAAAGTGTCAAAAAAAAAGTGTGTAAAAGAGTGTGAAGTAAAAATAAAGTGTATGCTGAAATGGTGAGTGAATGAGGTATTTATAGGTATAAATCCGCTCGCCACTTCTTCAAATCGGGTACATAATTAGTGGTACGGCCGCCAGCATACCGGGCAAGACAAGTCATCCGGCTGGTACCGGTCGGCGGACGGCTGGTCCCGGCTGCCTACTGGTCGGTCCCGGTCAGATGGTTGCCTTGTCGGTACCAGTCTGGCACTTGTGCAGACCGGTTGAAAAATGGTCTGTACTGGTTGTTTTGGCCGGTACTGGTCCGACCCGCTTTAAGGGTTTCTCGGTCTTCGTTCGGTTTAAGTTTTGCTTTCTATGTTCTTCGTTATACGTCCGAGTCGTGTGATTCTTTTTGTGCTGGATTCGTTTTGCAAAATCGAAGAATTTGGTACCAACAAATCCATGTGATAAGGTCTTGAGATTGATAAAGTGGTATAGTGAGTCTTCAATTTTAATTTTGCTCTAGAATCTTCGTATTTCGATTGTTTTGCGTGATTTTTCTTATATCGTCTTCGTTTTAACCTACTTACAAATTAACGCGAATAAATGCTATATTTGAGATGATTTTTGAAGTATTGGTCTAAAATAGAGAAGATATCTTTGGTAAACATGTGACTTTTTATGCGATATTAATGTTTCAATTCTGAAGAAAAATACCCCCATCTCCTGCTCCACTAAATGTGACTACACCAATCTATACTATCAGCGCAAATCTGGTCCACACGACATGTGACATCAGTAAAAATACTAATTAATGTAATAGTATTCTAAATAAAACTCATCCTTTATTTGTATAATAATAATAATAATAATTAATGTGACTAACAATTTTTTTTCTAAGATTCATACATTGAAACAATGAAGTGCTTATGACAATACGTTAATAACTCAATATTAAAGAGTTGTCATCTTTAACTCGTTGAGAGGTCAAAACATATATCATAATAAGTCAAAATAGAATAATGATAATGGTAATATTAAGCTAAGTTATATAATAATGTCAATTAAAATATTCAAACAAGGAGAGCAGTAATTATTCAACTAAGTACTATTCATAGTGGCCGAGTTACACATTAGAGTGAAAGGAGTGGTAATATGTGATACAAAATGGTTTTTACCATTTTGAGGGTGACCACTCCCCTTTCAATATGGTTCACAAAAAAGTTTAAGTTAAATGGTGAGAATAATATTAAAAATAGTGGGCCAACATTCAATAATTAATTATTTTCACAATATTGTATTATAAAATAAATTAAAAGAAACGAGTAATATGAAAATGACGTAGGTCAGCTTTCAATAATTAATTCTTTTCACGGTATGAAAATCAGTATAACGAATATAATTGAAAATGACTGTCCACATAATTTTCAATGTTAAAATGATGTAGCGCTGAACTAGTAACCTTTTGTCAGGTTAAATAATCACTCCTTTTGCTCTTAGTAAGCTTAATATATATATATATATATATATATATATATATATATATATATATACACATATATATATATATATATACACACATATATATATGTAGGTATATATATATATGTACATACATATATATATATATACATGTATACATGTATATATACATATATATATATATACCTACATATATATATATGTACATATATATATATATGTATGTACATATATATATATACCTACATATATATATATATATATATGTACATACATATATATATATATATATGTAGGTATATATATATATATGTACATATATATATATAGGTATATATATATATGTATATATATATGTATATGTTGGAGTAGTTTGTTTTTTCTGATGAACAGAAGAGTTAATTTGATAGTTGTCAATAAGAGGTTACATGTTTAAGGATAGAAAAGTAAGTGAGGCTTCAACTCCATTAGTAACGTATTAACTTCCAGTTACATCAATTTTCGAATATATGTACACATCTTTGAGAGTAATTTATGAAAAAAATTATATTTTAAATTTGTTTGCGGTCGTTGAAAGTAAACTCAAACAAACGAGTTAAGAGGTTCAAGTGTTCAACATGTATGTCTGGCATTTTCTCTCTACAAAAAAAGGACCTTAGGTGTTGCCTAAGGAAAAGATGATGCGTGAAGATTTTTAGCCAGATATAATTCTTATTAGGACTTTCTATGCTTTGGTTCGAACTGTTCATTAGTTTAGGGTTCACGTGTAACTGTGTAAGTATTTGATGTAATTTGAAAGTATTTTAGTTTTAAACAATTGTAACGAGGTGTCTTGTTTTGAGTTATAATGAAATTTGAGTTTCTTTATTACTAGATTTTGATATTTGAATACCAATTAATGCATGTTGAGGTCTATTACAGTAATTTGGGTTCTAATAAAACCTTCACAGCTACCTATATCAGCACTATATAATCATCTATTAGGACACTATGTAATTTTTGTTAGGATGCTTAATTTTGTTGCATTAAACAAACTTGTCCTGCAAATCCATTTTTAGGATACCCATTTGTGTTCTTTTATGTAGTTTATGTGACAACATAAAGTGTCCTATTAGTATCTATTAAGACGCTTTAACCTATTACAACGCCTTTATATAGGACGCTTATGCTCTTGGTCTTATAAAATAAAAGGTCCTATAAAGTATCTTATTGGAACATTTATAGGCGTTCTAATAAACCAAATTTGTTGTAGTTGTAGTGAAGCTAGCTAGTTGTAACATATGGTATTAGTTTTATTAATTAAACTAACATTTTCGTACTAATATTTAGTTACGGACCTACGTGTACAAACTTAATTAATTAAAGTAAACATTAAGCTAAAGATTAAAAGTAAGATTTTAAAAGCTTTATGGCATGAATATACTATTTAATTAAATTTAAAGACCGTAGGGCTAACCTTTCTTGACGTAATATTACTGCATGCATGCAAGGGTGTTTTGTTTATAATTAAAAATTTAAACATGACAATGCAAGGCTAGTATCTACTAGGATATCACTCTTAACTCGGGTTCATAAGAATATATATATATATGTACATCTATATATATATGTATGTATATGTACATAGATATATATATGTATGTAACCTCTTATTGACAACCATCAAATTAACTATTCTGTTCATCAGAAAAAACAAACTACTCCAACATATACATATACATATACATATACATATATATATATGTACATACATATATATATATGTGTACCTATACATACATATATATATGTACGTACATACATATATATATGTACGTATATATATGTATATATATATATATAACATAACTAAATCATTGAACGATAAAGTATCTTATCATAGTAATTAGTATTAGTATTTTAGTATTAGTAATAAAGTAACAAAAACAATTTGCAATATACAACAAGTAATATGCATCCATTTAAGGATTAAACCATAATTACTGAAAGTGGACGTTTATGCTAATCTTCATGATACATGTCCATATGCTACAAAAAAGAAAGAAAGAAGGATATCTGTTATTTAATAGTAACATGTTAAAGCTATTACTAATCGGGTTCATAAGAGATCTTCAAAGTGAACACATACGGAAAAATTAATCATACAAATCGAATTATCCAGGAACAAACATCCATGAACGATTGCCTTTACCACTCGATGGAATTCCCTAAATCCGATAAAACAAATCGCTAATAAGAAACTGAAAATCGAAATCGAAATCGAAATCGAAATTTTTGACATTTGAACTATACAATCAAAATAATTTGGTTACAAACTTGAAGCAATATCAAAAAATTTGATTGTATAGTTCAAATTATATTTTGAAGCAATATCTTACCTTCCTCATCACCAATTTGACACTCAAACTTGGATCCCGCTAATGAATTCGAAACCGCCTTATTTTACCTATTTTGTCGCCGCTGGATTTTCAATTTAGGTTTGAGTTATAAACTTGAATGATTTACCTAATGGGCCACGTAAGTACGTAACTACTTTTATTTGATGTAACGTTAATTTTCATCTTAAAGAGTTAAAGGTCCAATATTTTTTTGGGGTGCGATCTTATATATTTTAATGCATATTAAGTTGTCATATTATTATCGGTTTAGACAATTTAGTTGTATGCTCGTCTATCTATATAATAATAATAACAATAACAATTAAGCTCCAAATTAATTAAAATACCTAATACCTAAGTAGTGAACGGTTGAGATTTTCTTAAGGAGGTGATGAAAATTTTAATGCACAATATTACGAATTTATTATAAAACTTAACATAAGAGGACTTACATATCAAGTGTCCTATTATATTTGTTACATTAAAACACTAAATACGTATCCTATAAAACTTAATTCAATATAATTATACATCAAGTGTTTTATTAGGTTCTAAAATTATAAGACCCCAATAAATAGCGTCATATAAAAGTTAGTGTAATAAGACCTATAATAAGAGTGTACTATTATATTTCTTAATCATAAGACGTTTATGAAAATGTGTCTCCAAAAAATATATAAAAGGACTAAATTATTAAGTGTCCTATTAGATTACACTATGATAAGAATTAAAAGTTAAGGCGTCCTATTAGAAATATTTTTTAGGACGCTTATTGAAAAGTGTCATATAAAAAGGTCCTAATATCTAATTTTTGTTTGTTGTAATGCTTGTTGATAATAATAAAAAATAACATGTTATTTAATCAAATGGAAAATATTAAGTACTTGTTGATAATAATAAAAAATAACATGTCATAATCCCGGTTTGTATAATATGTGTATTGAAATCACTATTTTAGGCTATTGAAATCACTAAAAGTTCAAACTAGATGAGATTATAATTTTACAGAGGAGCGTTCAAATGAGTACAACAACTTTGTGTGAGAATAGGAGAATCAATCTCAACAACTCATTTTCATCAAGTACCCATTTCTCCCATCTTTCTAAAAACTAAATATTTCACAAACGATAAGTCAAAAAATTATAAAAATTGCACCATAAAATTCAGTGTTTTCTCCTCTTCGATTTAAAATCTCACAAACTATACTTTCGACGAGTTTTTTTTCATTTATTGGTGGGTTTTACAAAATAGTAACACATGTGTTACTGATTAGTTGTACATTTGATTTGCGGTTAGAGTTAGGGTTTAACATAGTTTAGGGTTTAGAGTTTAAGTTTTAGCATGGTTTAAAGTTTAGCATGGTTTAAAGTTTAGCATGGTTTAGGGTTAAGTGCATCATAATTAATTCAATTCTTTTCCGACCTTTCTATCTAAAACTTATTTTGCATTAGATTCAATCCCTCAAAATATATTTAAATTTTTTCATTCGAGTAATGCTTATTGTTTAGGCATGTTTCTAGTAGTACATGGTTATAGACGAGCAGCATTTTTCTTTTCCTTTTATTTGAGATCGCTAAAAGCCTAAAAGCCTAAAAGCCTAAAACCCTTCAAATCCTATATCCATCACCAAAACCCTAACTCAAGTTTCTCTTCAATGGCGGAACACAAGCTTCTTCAAATTCTTCGCAGGTACGAGCTTCGTCTTCTTCGTTGTTCAATCTCACCTAATCAATCCCTAACCACGCCTCAAATATCAACCATTTCCAACCCCTTACAAACCTCTATTGAAACCTTAATCCAATCAATCGAATTAGGGCAATACTCCAAAACCCTAACCTCCGATTCCACCGCAGTTCTACTCAATCTCAACAATATAAACTCTTCGTACTCTGTTTCGCTTAGTAACTGTATCAATTCGTTCTTAATTTCAGAAAATAACAATGATATACCTTTTAGGACTTTTATCGTCATTGCGGCTGCAGTTTCAGCCTTTTTAGCGTTCGTGCAGTATAACGTCACCGGACCTCCGGTAACACTGCCGGCCTTGTTTTCGAATATTGATAAAGATGATTTGGAAATTTGGGCTCGAAATGAGGTGATGGTAGCTGGATCTGATTTATTGGGGAAGTTTTATAATTTGGAATATTTGGTTTTTGCTAAGGTATTGCTGTTGAATATTAGACATTATTATTTACAAAAAAATGAAAAAAATATTATCTTTTTGACGACTTCATTGTGGTTAGCTAGGGTGTTAATGATTCAACAGAAGCTGCTTGATGGGCATTCTTCGGTTTTATATGAGAAATTGCAAGAGTTAATCAAAGAAACTGTAGGTCATTTTGGTGATTTACAAAATGTTTTAAAGTATTGGGAGGGTACAGACGAAGGGGTTTTGAGTGAGATTGTATCTATGATTCATTTAGAATCTGGGATTTTTGATTTTAAGTATGGACGAGTTGATTCGTCAAAATTGTATTTTGAAACGGGTGAAAAAGCATCTGGGCTTTCACTTTCTGTTAGTGGCTCGATGGGTTTTCGAACTGTGCATCAGGTGGATCCGAAAGCGCAGCTTCGTCTTTTTGCTGATAATTCAAGTTTAAGAAATAATTTAAACGGGTATGCGGTTAGTAAAGATAAATCTTTGCAGCATGATCGTGAGATGCACGAGGCATCTGATGTGTTGTTGACTCCTAGATTTTTAGAACATAACAATGAAGGTTCTGGAAGTTTGAAGCCGGTTCAACAAGCTCTGATATTGGCGCAGTGTCTTTTAATCGAGAAAAACACTCCTCATGATGAAATGCAACGGTGGGATATGGCTCCGTATATAGAGGCAATTGATTCTCAGCCGTCATCTTTGTTCATTATTAGATGTTTTTGTGATTTGTTACGTATTAGATGGGAAAAAACTCGTAGCAGAACCAAAGAGCGTGCAATTTTAATGATGGATAAAGTCGTTCAAGGAGTTTACGATTCGTCTCCTGAAGTTGCGGACAGAATATATTGTTGTTTCGGTGTTGATTTACCTACTATTCCAACTCTTCGTAAGGAATATGCTGATCTTTTGGTTAGTTGTGGGTTAATAGGGGAGGCTGTGAAAGTTTATGAGGACCTTGAACTATGGGATAATGTGATCTTTTGTTATCATTTATTAGAAAAGAAAGCTGCTGCTGTAGAACTAATTAACACCCGTCTTCTGGAACGACCCAGTGACCCAAGATTATGGTGTTCGTTGGGTGATGTTACAAACAAAGATTCATGTTACGAGAAAGCGTTGGAAGTTTCAGAAAATAAATCTGTAAGGGCAAAACGGTCGCTTGCACGCTGCGCATACAACAAAGGGGATTATGAAAAATCGAAGCTTTTATGGGAATCTGCTATGGCGATAAATTCTTTGTACCCAGATGGGTGGTTTGCACTTGGTGCCGCGGCCTTGAAAGCTCGGGATGTTGAAAAAGCAATTGATGCTTTTACTCGTGCGGTTCAGCTTGATCCTGATAATGGTGAGGCATGGAATAATATTGCTTGTTTGCATATGGCCAAAAAGAGAAACAAAGAGGCTTTGATTGCATTTAAGGAAGCCTTAAAGTTCAAAAGGGACAGCTGGCAAATGTGGGAGAATTACAGCCAGGTTGCGGTAGATAATGGCAATCTTGCTCTTGCATTGGAAGCTACTCAGAAAGTGTTGAGTATGACAAACAGTAAGAGAATTGATGTTAAGTTATTAGAAAAGATAATGATAGAAATCGAAGGGAAAAACAGTGATCGTGTTGCATCTGTTATAAATGGTGTTGGTGAATTAGGGTTAGAAAGAAGCCGAGAAACTGAGCAGTTAACGGAATTGATTGGTAAAATTTTGCAGCAAATTGCTAGAAGTGGAGGAGGTGGAGAGATTTGGGGGTTATTTGCAAGGTGGCATAAACTAAAAGGGGATCTCACAATGTGCTCAGAAGCGCTGTTAAAGCAAGTTAGATCATATCAGGGATCTGAATTGTGGAAAGACAAGGAACGTTTTGTGAAGTTTGCACATGCTTCTTTGGAACTCTGTAAAGTTTATTTGGAAATTGGCTCACATAATGGTGGGCGTCGAGAACTCTATGCAGCAGAGATGCACCTCAAAAGCACAATTAAACAAGCGGCTTTAAGTTTTTCAGAAACCGAAGAATTTAGGGACCTCCAGGCGTTTCTTGAAAAGTTGCAATTGACGTTGCAGGCTAGTTTGGTAACTTCTGCATAAAAAGCCTGTGATGAACCGATGTTTTCTGCAACAATTTTGCATTGGTATCCGAAGAGCACTGAGGCTAGACAAAACAAACTCTCAAACTCTTGATATCAGTTTTATGATTGAGTTTGAATTCTTAATGCCACAGATGCAAATTTACACCTTTATTTGGTTTCGGTGATAGTTTGTATGTGATAAAATATACGTTGATTTTGATTCTATACATCTTTAAATTCTTCTTTTTGGTATTGTGATTGTAACACGATTTATATTTTATCCTGCTCATTTACCTTTTTTTTATTTTGTAATTCTTTTGTTATAAAGTCGTTTGCTTTTGAAGAGAAACAGGGTTCATATTCATTGTTGGTAAAGAACGAATCCATAAACTTGTGCATTATTAGTCTTTTTTCGCAAGGTTTGGTTTATTGCAAGTCTGCTTGTGTTTGTTAATGTTTGGTTGATGAAGTCAACAATAAACATTGGATGTTGCTAGCCAAAACCTTCTCATGGTCAATTATCGTTCCAGCAATTCGAGTTTGACAGCGGTTTGATGGAGTTTGATCGGCTACCCTTGTGAGCAAGTGTCTTACGTACAAGTACATCGTCTGTTAGCTCAAGGAGTCCACTTTTACCTTGATAATAATTGAAAGTTATAACAATAACGTATGCATACTGGGTCAAATATTGTAATTTTCAGAGACGATATTCTGATGAATTACTACATTACAAAAATAATAAAGGTGGTTACGTTAACTCAAGTTTACAATACTTGTCATACGTGGGCAAACGACAGTCATGATGACTGGTCATTGTGAAAGTACTGTTTAGGTTGATACATAGATGTAGGCAGATCTACAAACAAATGACGAAAACTCATCATTTTGCTCAAGTTCATATTTGTTTCTACAGCAACAAGCTTGCAAGTTAAGCTAACCAGGATCCTACTCTGGATAAAGGAGGCGAAAAAAGATCATTAATTATACAAGGATATGCTACTTTGGATTATATCATGAACGTACATTCACGTGTGTTATCTATCAGCTACATACAACATTTTTCTTTCAATGAGCAAATAGAAAGCCAAGTAAGAGATGAATTGGGCAAAATAACCAATTATCAGCCATAATTTTTGAACCAGACTTTCAATTGAGCATCTATGTGTAACTGCTACTCCCCCTGACCACCCTGAAATTCACGACGGAAAAAATCAATAAAAGATGAGTGCACTCGTCATTTACACCTCCTTGGGACCAAGTTACTGACACATTTACAATTACAAGGACAGAATAACAGTAAAAGCAAGAGATTCAATCAAAGGGAGTGAAAGATGATGGTAAGTAGTCTGCACATACCAAAGAAATTGTTATATTTTATTTGGATGGTCCCATGTAAGTCAAAATAGCTCCCGAAAAATCTACAAGCTAATATTACTGGTTGACACATAATATATACATATCATCAATAAATAAATAAAGTTAGCAAAACCTATTCTTTGGTATTTCCCATGAGAATCATCATTTTATCCCCAATTGAACAATTTTTTGACAAGCAGTACAATCTCATTACAAGTTAAGTTAATCAAATTTAATGGACAACTTTCCCTTATTGGCATTATTAGGAAGTTTTAATGGATATACCTGCATCAAAAATATCAACTGCATGGAAGCTCTAGGCCCTGGAATGGCTTCATAAAAGAGTATTTACAAGCTTCTGGAACAGCAATCTAATGTTATGTTCACCATGATTTTACTATTGACGTCACCATTAATCATTGCTTTAATCACCTAAAAGGCAGAGCGGTTGTCTCATACTGAGCTCGGCTTTAAGTGCAGGGAAACTCTCCAAATTATGTGAATCACTTAAAATTGTCTGCAATTACCACATATATTCATACATCGCGAAGTTTTATAAAACAGAAAAAGTATGTGTTTTGGTTGGAATATTACCAGTGCAGCAAGGTGTGCTTCTTGAAGAATATTTCCATCTATTTCTAACCTAGCAATTGGAAACTCTGGAAGATGACCCGACTGCTTCCTACCAAGCAAGTCACCAGGACCACGCAGAAGAAGGTCCATGTTAGCCAGGTGGAAACCATCTGATGATTTCTCGAGAACCTCCAACCGACCCAGACCACTAGATGTTGAAGACAAAAGTACACACTTTGACTTGCGGACCCCACGCCCCACACGTCCCCTAAGTTGGTGTAGTTGAGCTAATCCAAATCTTTCAGCATTCATAACAACCATCATAGAAGCTTCTGGAACATCAACACCAATTTCAATGACTAGAGTAGAAAGCAGTATTTGTGTCGCTCCTGATCTAAACCGTCTCAAAGCATCGTCTTTTTCATCACTTTTCATTCTCCCATGTAACAACCCGCAATTGATACCTTCAAACCTATTGGATATTACTTCCAGGTCAGCAGAGGCGCCACGAAGCTGAGGAAGTTGTTCTGATTGTTCAATTATTGGGTAAACTACGTACACCCTCCCCCCTGAATCTAATTCTTCCCTCATCATCTGCAACAAGTGGTAAGAGTGACTTTCTGATTTTCATGGATCGGATGAGGCGATAGTAATAGGTACCTGATAAACCTCTTCAAAACCAGTTTCATTTCCTTCAACTATAAATGTATCAATGGGTTTTCTCCCTGGAGGTAAATCCGTTATCTGCAACTCATTTGAGAAACACATGTTAAACACCAGCAAGCACTTTGAGATAATTGTAAAGATGAAATAATAAAAAACGTTATGACGCATATTGCTACCAAACCATAAAATGTTTCAGACTACACCTGTGTTACTAGATAGAAAGTATTATTGCACCAACAACGGTCTTTATTAAGATCTCAATATTTAATCTTCCAGAAAAATATTAATGGCATTTGAAGAACCCTCACGAGTTTTGAGGTCCCCACGATGGTTGTCTAGTGGTGGGGGACATGCACTATACAAGTGAGGGTCATGGGATCAAATCCCATCGCCATGATCCTTTAACCATGCGTTGGGATTTGCCACTCCCATATTGGCCGTGGAATCGGTCAGTGGGGCCGCTAGAGTGTCAGTTACCCATTTTTATGAGTTTTGAGTGATCCTTGGACACATGTAGCAAAATTATAGAAAGCTAATCAGGTAGGAAAGTTACATACTTGTGTCAGAGACATGTCTCCGTATAACGCTAAAGCAAGAGTCCTTGGGATTGGGGTTGCAGTCATAGCAAGAACATGAGGGGCCATACTTAAGTCACCTTTTGAGATACTAGTTGAACCACTTTCAGCCAATCTCGAATTTACTGAGTTATAGTATAGCTGCAGGATTTCAGAAACAAAATGTTAACATATAGGAGCACTAAGTGCGAGTTATTATACGAGGATATCCTTAAAGATCAGTTAAGACAAAAGCACCTTGCTATTGAATCGACCTCTCTGGATCACACCAAATCTGTGTTGCTCATCTACCACAGCAATCCGTAAAGAAGAGAATTCCACCTTTTCCGCAATTAAACTATGGGTCCCAATGACCAATGCAATTTCTCCACTTTGGAGACCCTGCAACTCGAAAACAGCAAACATAAAAGCCCAACTAGAAATGACAATACTTAAAAATATCCCACACTTGAGAAATAAAAATCAAGAAACAACAAATATATATCAATTGTTAATCTGACCATCTGATTACAAGGATTTAACTTTTCTAGATGGTAGCAGCTGTACATACCTCACGAATTTGACGAGCCTTTTTAGTTGGAGTGGACCCTGTTAGCAAAGCAACAGATGGTTTGCAATCCATATCTTCCAATTTCTCAAGCAAATTGAGAAGGTGATCATGGTGTTGAATTGCAAGTAACTCAGTCGGAACCATGAAAGCTGCCTAACAAATATACAACAATCAACAAAGCCGTTAAATCTAAATTCACCACAAATGGTGGAGACTAAAAACTTTAGTAGGCACGAAAACAAAGAAATAAGAGTTGTCAATCACGAACGATCCTGAGAACATAAACTAAATCAACCTGATATCCTGAACCAATAACCTCCATACATGCCAAGAAAGCTACCACAGTTTTCCCACATCCCACATCTCCCTGCAAAGAGACAGAAGGTTAATTTGAATCTTTAATGCAAGTGCAGTTCTAGTCATCAATGTTTACATTTCAAATAATGGCCGTTCAAAAGATATTTATTACACCAAAAAATAGGTCCATGTTTTTCTATAACCATGTCAAAGAAAGGATAAAGACACTGTCTGGCAAAACTTCAAAATATATAATATGATCAATTTAGTACCTTGTTCCATTATATGCTATCATTTGCATAAAACATATAATTAACAAAACCATGATGTTAATCCACATCACTACATCAGAAAGTGAACAGCATGAAATTACAAATCATCAACACTTATTAAAAAATTATGATAGCGATTATGTGCAAAATCTGGATACTAGCAGACATCATATAGTTAGACAAGGAAAGGTGAAAAAAAGACAAAATAAAAAGAAACTCTTTATTGTGATCATACCTGCAAAAGTCGATTCATTGGAACTTTCCGCTTTAAATCCCATATGATTTCTGAAACAGCACTTAACTGACTAGAAGTTAATGAATACGGTAGTGTCTTCAGAAACTTCTTGGTTAGAGTGCACCACTTCTCAGCAAGTACTGCATTTGTTGCAGGGTTTCTGTACTTGTCCAACAAACCATCCTTCTCAATCCATGTACCAAGTCCTTCAAGCATTTGAAACAAGCGGCCCAGCTGTTATTTACTTAAATGTGTCAAAAGCAAAAATAAATAAATAAATAAAAGAAACAACCAATTTGAAAATGAAAACTTCACTTTCTACTCAAGAATGTGTTCTAAGCAATGGTCTTTTTTCATGCCCCATCAGCACAATCTCTAAAAAAGGAAGCACCAATAATAAAAACAGAAGATCACCTGTAGGTAGAAGAACTCGTCAAAGATAATCCTTCTGCGAGCTAAATCAGCCTCATTAAAATTAGCTGGCTGGTGAATCCCAATATATGTCTGTATTAATAAAAAGAAAAATAAAAAAGTCACTGGCAAAAGTGTCAATATACATTAAATAGAAAAGAACTAAAATTCCTCAAACACTGACATCTGAGCATTAGGAAGAAACCTTTATTTAAGCTTACAGTAAGCCCTGCCATTTACTTGATCTACTTATATCTTATAGTAATGCATATAGATCCGACGCACTTGCTATTATTTTTAGAGGTTGTCATTTTACTTTACTATAAAACTTGAAATTAGTTCGTGTGAAACGTGTGGTCCATGTGCACTGACATCTCCAGACTCCAGCAGCAATTAGAAGATCTCATATAGTCATATCTATGGCTGTTTGTTGGCACTCGATGAGACCAGTAAATGGCCCACCATTTATTCAGTCATTCCTTAATCTAGAATCACTGTTATTTATCTGAACGGGAAAATGTAAGAATTTTAGCCGACTTACGTCATGAAGGTTCTGTAGTCCAAACATCTGAAGAATATTATTTGGAATTGGATCTATGTCAGGAGGCAAGGCATCTAGAACTCTGGAAAACATTAAAAAGCAAATGAATGTAACCATAAATGTATGCAGAAAGGCTTTGTAAAAGCTAAAGGATATATAATCATATGTCTCAGCCACTTCTGACATATATATAGTGCAAACAACAGATGTGATCCATTATCCCCGAATAAAAGTGGCAACTTACCCTGATACAAATTTAACTATTTAAGCCTTCCAAGAGTATCCATAAACATAATCAGTATTATACACATTATATAGTTCTTTATAAAGTAGTTTTTTAATTAATAAACCGCTTTTGTCCTCAGAGATTATCTAAAGTAAATCTAGCAATTTTATGTGCATAGTAAGAAGGGATCCTAACCTGATAACACATCCTGTGCAGAAATCAGGTGACAAAAGGACACATATAGACCTACAGATATTGACTATATAGTAGCAACAATTAAAGAGACAACGGAATATGAACAAACTCAAATTTTAATCAGTTTATATGGACAGACTTCTTTTAAAGAACCTCACTAAAAGATTACTAGGGATTCTAATATCGTATGTTAGCAATAGAGAACTCATCAAAACAACGGAAAATGCAAAGAGAAAGAGATGCACATCACAGAATATTAATGATTACTGTGATTGAGGCGGAAATCGAGACCTTGCAATAATATCTCCGAGTAACTTCGGATTGAGACCACCTTTTGAAGGGTAAATTGGGTATGGCCTCCCTTCAGCACACGCAGATTCATCATCATCGTCTCGGATTAAATCAAGACTGTACTCCCTCATTTCATAATGATCTTTGGTACGCATAGTCCTTACCTACATCATAGGAACAGGAAGTAAGTTCCGTATCATCTTTTGCATACTTAAAAAAGCATCTGCATGACTGCATGGGTCCTCACTAAAATTTGTAGAGATTTACGATCACGAATGTAGATATTTTACTAGTATACAGCAGATTTTTATTGCTTCATTCAACCCAACCCTCTGTTCTCTTATTCAATACAAGGACTCATTTTGCAAGGGTAATTACTTTCAGTTGCTGCAAAAAATGCAATACAGAAGCCTCAGCTGATGCCTAGTAGTAAGCCATCACACCCTATATACCTAGTAATAAACTTGAAAGAAAACCTTCACACAAATGTGAAGCCAAGAAACAATAACATATGTGATGCAGAACGTTATAAACTCACCTTGCCACTGACACATACAATGTCTCCTGCTTTCTGCTTCTCCTGAAGACTTCGCAAAAAAGGTTGATAAGTAAAACGAGTCCCGCGGAAAAATTTCTTCAAGTGCAAATATATTGTTCTCCTGCTTCCACTATTCTTTTCAGAAACTGAACATGCAGAAGCTGAACCACTTTCCGCAACCTCACAACCAACAATCACCTCAAGAAATGATAGAGAGCAGTTTGCCTTGATTCCCCTACATTTTAAGTCATCTTGATAACATCAAAAAGCAAAAACAAATAAAGAAAGAAACTCTTATATCACACAGCATTTAGGCAGATTCCCCCAACCAGAAGATTGTAGTGAATTGATCAAAACACACTATACAGCAAGTAAAACATCTACCCATGAAAATCTATGGACAAGCACTTGATCAATCTTAACCATGAGTGTGTCTTTCATGCGCGGTATTCAAACATTGGACCTCCCTATATACCTACTAGCAACTCGCTAATCACATGCCACAGCCATATTCAAAATAACCCTACCATGAGCTACTACAATTGGTTTCCTTAAATATCAAACAAAAGAGAGCAAATATAATGAAGATAAATAAAAAAACTAGTTATTAGAAGAGTATAGGTTCAACCAACAGGCTTTTGACAAGCGGTCTGAAGGTAGACCAACAACCAAAAGGTTGTTAATTCAGGTCCCAATTGGGAACAGGTATATTAAAAGTGTGTGTGTGTGTGTGCGTGTTTGTTTGTTTGTTTGTTTGCTGTTCTCCGGAATAAAAAGGTCCTATACAACCTACTCTAAACACAAATGTGGATGATGGAAGATTTATTTCAATATCTTCTTTCAACGTCAAGCGATAGTAAAGAATGATCCATAAGTCACGATGCCCTATATCATTCACCAAATCCAAATATTTGACCATGTCAAGCTTGAAATCATATCATCCCTAAAAAAAAACTCTAACCTGGATGATATAACTTTTCCAACAAATATCAAGTACTGCCCATCATCAATTCTAGACTGTGCATTCTGTAGGTCAGCATATGTCCGAGGGAAATGGCTCAACAACTTCCTTATCTGCAAATAAGATTTATGATAATATGTATGACCACAGAAAAGTACTACTGAAGTACTGATCTATGGAAACATGAAAAAGAACAGTATAAGCATATAAGTCTTTTCCTACAACCCACCGTATGCAGACCACAGTTTTCTAACTGACTGCACTGCTTCTTGCTTAATGCAGGTACGCAACTAATAGATTTATCAAGTACTGATTCAAATGGTCCACTATGTAATTGATCATGTAGTGCACCTCTATTAGAAGAATCATCACCAGACCGTTTAGAATCTGATTTCACTTTATTTCGGGATTTTTCTTCTTTTGATGAAGATATCCCAGATTGGAGAATGGATAAAGAAGATGTAGAACCTGGAGTAGCTTGGTCTGATATACTTACAATCTCGTAGGTAGAAAAGCTATTAAAATCCTTAGATATTTTACCCAATGAATCATACAGCATATTAGGATCCACCATTTTAGTAACGAGATGATCATTACAAATTTCTGCTGTAAAAACACTACTCTTTTCATGGCCATCTGAAACTCCATCATACAACTCAACAGGGCTAGACTGCCCTATCATGATAGAAGGAAATTGTTTCCGAGCCAGAGATGCATCAAAAGCATCTTTTTCTTCATCAAAGAGTTCATCAAACCCATCATGGCACATTGCAGTGGATACCTACAAGCAATCCAAATTAACCTTTACTTGGATAAATAAAACATAAAGTGTGAAAAAGAGAAAGTGTTCAGAAGGCAGCAAGCATATGATAGGTTTAGTTAGCATATTTAGCTAACTATAGGAATCCACATCAAACATGAATCAAACAAAAATTAGAACAATCATTCATAACAATTAGCAAAAAAAAAAAAAAGCAATTTAAGTCATTTCACTTTATCATCCATTGAAACAAACTAGTTGTGTCATAAAAGAATAAATTGACAGGTAGTTCAAATAAGTCATATTAGATAGAAGACCTTACACCGAGTGAGAGGGTGACATTATCTATCTCAGGTAGTTCAAATAAATTGACACGATTCTCTTGACATGCAAGTTTACCAGTAATAAGAATGCTCAAACATACCATTTCCTGAAATTCTGCTAATTTCTATATCTTGCACTTTTACAAAGAAAAAAAAGCCATGAAGAAGATGTAGTAAATCAACACCACATATTTGACCATACATTTTTTTTTAAAAAAGAAAAGGTCATTCCTATTAACATTTATAGCATGTTAACGAAAAACATCTAAAAGAAAATAGAAAAAACAGATAACCAAATGGTTACATAATCTTTAGATGATTAGTACTAGGAGAATCGCCAGTCGATGTTTAATAAATTGATTAGATAACATTTATCAAGGCCAAGCAATAAAATGAAGGGTCTGTTGAAATCAAGTCAACCTTTCACTAACGGTTGAACGTATGTTTTGTTGCTGCATACATGCAACAGATGAATATTGATATCACGGTAGTGTTTGGAAATGCATTTCTAAGTGCTTATGGCTTTAAAAATGTGTTAAGGAAGCATCACTTGACGAGCTTTAAAAACAGTGTGATTTCCCCTAAAGTAAGCTAAAATGAACTTGTAGCCAAACGCTTAAAAAGTGTGTATTGCTTTTTAAGCTAAAACCATAACATACATACAAAATTCCTGACAAGCACAAACCTTACAGAACGGTTTTCGTTGGTGCCACCTGCTTGCTCTGCCATAACTATCTACTTTATGAAACACACTATGTGTTAAATTACATTTCGATTGAGAGAAATATCTCGAAATATTGCACAGCAGAAGACCATTGAACCTGCACGCATTAAGACGATTAAAAATTAACTTTATCACTCGACTTATTCCCACAGATTACAAGATGACCATCACTACATTAAATTACCTCATTTTTCTACCCAAAACATGCCTATAACCTCGTGTGGCTTGAAAAATACTTGCGCGTGCCAAGCATCGTTCACTTAAACACTGCATGCTAAAATATTATTCAGTCTAAAATTATGAACACTGCATTTACAATTCTCATCATGATGTAACTCATTTATCAAAAATATAGATTTGGGCAAATATAACGAACAAAAGTAATTAAAGCAGCAGCAGAGTGTACATACATATACATATTATTATATATATGAGCATCCGTATAATCAAATAAGATAGAAATAATAATCAATTTGATAACAGAAGGTGAGAGCATACAATTGCAATCATAAAAAGGATCAAGACTTACATATTTCAGCTTCAATTTCGAAGACTAACAATGGCGTCTATTAATAATTTAACTAACAGTTCAGGCAACGAGCGATAATGAAGGTGTTATAATCTTAGTACAAATTCGACACACAAATTTCCAATGCCGTGATTATGAAGGAAATTAAATTATGGAAATCACTGAAACCTTGAAAATTATGATTGAAAACGTATATTCCTATAAGTGTGGATTTGAAACATGAAATGGGTTTGGTAACCCACAAGGTGTTCGACGTAATGCGCGCGATATACAACAGGGTAAGACAGAACCCACCCTCACGTTACCACCGGTTTTTTAGAGTTTCGTAAGCAGTAACGTTTTGACATGTGAAAGTGGAATAATCGGTTTGTAAACCGTCACCCGTTATCTAACTTTGATTCTCCACACGAATTAAAACTGTAAAAGTTTAGAGCATTCCTTTTTTGGCATAAATGTTTGGAACGAAAAAAAAATTATAGAAAATTTTTAAAAACACATATGTCTAAGCCGTACTTACGAATGGAGTAACTTTTAATCGTCCATTGTTTGAATGTTTATTCACCGGCATTCTATCTTAAAAAATTTATGGAAACAATGCATTTTCTTAATATCTTTTTGCCGGCAGTTCAAAAAGCTAAGTGGTATTAATTTTCACCGTTAACCATCACCATATGATATGCACATAAAGGTATTTGCGTCATTTGCATATAAAAAAACATCCAAGTGTCTTATTTTGACTTAATAAAGTTTTTTTTCAACTTTAACCTTGAATATTTTTGTTTGTATTAAATATTACTTAATACAAAATATATGAATGGATTGAGTTTTAAATGTATTTTCACTGCACAAACAAAAATATTTAAGATCAAAGTTGAAAAAGAAAGACTTTATTAAGTAAAAACAGAACACTTGTAATGGGACGGAGGGGAGTATAAAATAGTGGTGGACAAGTAATTAAAATGACAAAAATACCCTCATGTGATACTCACATGAATACATGATGTTGAACTAGGGCTATAATTATGTCGAGCCGAGCTCAAGCTGGCGCAACAGGGCTCGAGCTCGACACGACTCATTTAGAATAGCCTTCACGACGCACGCTTGAACTCGGCTCCAAAATATTTCAGAATGTCTCGAGCTCGGCTCAAAAAATTCGAATTTTTATATAAATATAGTTTTTAATAACCAAGCTTATTTAATATTATTTAAAGATAAATCAAATATCAAAATCTAATTCAAATATATAAATAACATAAAAATAAAGCATGAAAATTAGTCGGTCTAACAATATTAAAGTATAGTAATAATATCATTTATATATCCAAAATTATATATATATATATATATATATATATATATATATATATATATATATAGAGAGAGAGAGAGAGAGAGAGAGAGAGAGTTTGGTTATCGTAAAAATGTGTTTAAAATAAAAAGGATATATAAAAAGTGATGCACATAGATTTTCTTCGTATACATTATGATGTACAACGAGATTGATGCATACATTGAGATATAGTATAGAGTAGTAAACTGATACATAGTAATTTGATACAATGGGCATAATTCATGTTCCTTTGCTGAAAGTCACAAATAGCCCACGTTTTGAACAATTGATAACCGTTAATTGTATGTATGCAAAGCTTATATGACTCAAATGCCCTTTTATTTGTAAATGATTTTGTTTATTTGGAAGGGATACATGTCACCCTAATATGGCTTTTTAGCCCTTTTTAATTTAGTGATCTTTTTAGTTGATCCAAAACCTATATATATATATATATATATATATATATATATATATATATATATATATAAAGAAATATACATATCAGTTAAGGCTCGAAAAGCTTGATTACAGATCGAGTCGGGCTAATAAAAGCTCGAGTTCGGCTCGATATATAATTCGAGCTCTATTTTCAAGCTCGAGATCGACATCGAACTCGATACAAGATCGACTCGATCGAGTTAAAGCTCGAGCCGAACTCAAGTTGCTCGATAAAAATTCGACTCGTTTGCAGCCCTACGTTGAATACATGATGTAAGTTTACCCACGAAAACTAACGATGGTTAGTTTTTTAGACTAGCAACGAAAAAATTCAAAAAATGAATTGTCCCCATAATTTTTGAAAGATATGGATGAATCATTGATAATTTCTGAAATCATATAGACGATTCAAATAATTTACTCTTAAGAATTTACTCTTAAGAACAAGAATGATAAGTGAGAAAAAAAAGTTAACATTCAACACTTAATTTTATAAAAATATGTTTTTAAAAGTTCTTAGCATCCTCTCTGATCAAATGTCAACTTTACAATGACATTCGCCCTTCAAATTTAAAATTTGCATTACTAACGGGTCATTAGACTAACGGTATCGAGTTGACCCTTTAACATTGAAATTGTAGGTTCAAGTTCAAAAGTGGAGATATATATTAATTCGTGGAAAAAATGTATTTATTCATGGTGGCGTGTGTAAGTTAATTGCATTTCTAAAAAATAAATATATTAAAATAGTAAGATTATTAAATATTTTACTCACTCTATCTCAAGATAAGTGTCGCATTTTCATTTTAGTTTGTATCAATATAAATGTCTACTTTTAAAAATAGTCACTTTACATTTTCACAAAACTGATTAATAGAAAACTGTGTACAAAAAGTTTTAGTAAAATTGTCATCTTTATACAACACAAAACATTTTCTTAAACTTTTCTAAAATTAATATACCAACTTTTCCAATTTACTCACAATTTACTTTTTTACAAAACTGATTAATAAAAGACTGTCTAAAAAGTAAGTCTAAAACTGCCATTTTCCTCTTACACAATATATTAATTACATTTTTTTATAAACTTTGTGTAATCTGATTATCCCTATTGGACGACACTTATTATTAAAGTTACATATTAAATTGATCGGGTATATTTCTACGACCATTTTATATATTATCACGGAGAAAATTTAAAACTCGTAAGTGTTAATTATTACATAAAGGATAAGTATATGTTTTTTTATTGACCAGCTATTTAATTAAAGGCATAAACTTTAGACACCCCTAAAATTTCTAAAAAACCCCTTACATCACCTATTTTGGCCTCTTGTATTTTTTTTCTTTTTGTTTTAAAAATAGTATATATTAATGATTAATAATAATAATAATAATAATAATAATAATAAACATTAATTATTTTTATAAAAAGTAGCACATAGCTCGAAATTTAGTAACAAATTTTAAGAAATAAATTGTTAGTTTTAAAAATACAATCATAATGTTTATATATATATATATATATATATATATATATATATATATATATATAGCTAAAACGTTTTTTTTTAAAAAAAGGTTATAAATTTTTTATATATATATAAAACATCAAATTTATATAAATAATTAAACAAACAGTTTTTAGTAGAAAAATTATATATAAAAAAAGATTTTTATAATTTTTTAAAAACATATTTTTGTAAAAATTTATTTGTACTAACAAAGAATTATACTCCGTACATAAGAATTAAGAAAAAAAAAGAGATTTAAATATAGAGTTTTAAGACAAGAATTGTGAAATGTTGGGACAAGACTGATTGATTTGACTAAGTAAATGAGTTTTTTTGAGAATTAAGGGTGGCTAAAATAGGACCCTTAGTTAAAAACGCTATAATCAATGTTTTAAGAACCGGTTCGACCGGTCCAGTCGGACCGGATTTTTCAAGAAATCCGGCTCAAAATAAACCGGTTTTTTCCAACATTTGACTAGTCAACGGGCCGTTTGGGTCGGCCGGCCGGACCGGGAACCGGACCGACGTGTTGAACCGGTTCAAGTTTTTTTTTTTTTTTTTTTTGAAAAAAAACTAATTAAATTACTTTCTAAACTGATAGTTGGATAGTAAATTGAAGTGTAAACTTCGTTGGTGTTATATAGGAGGTGAGTCTTGTGTTGAGATTGTATTCTCACCAGTGTAGGACAAGTTAAAGTTAAAATTTTAAACAAATAGAAAACAAAATAAAATTGTTAGTTACAAGATTCGAACTCACGACCACATTAATGAAAAGCAACTTGTTAACCAACTAATCTAACATTTAACTTGTTTTAATTATTTACTCTAAATATATTTATTATATATATCGTAGCACTCATGATATATATTATATTCGAAAATTAAAGGTGTATTATCAAATTATAGTTTGTTTATATTATATAATATCTTATGAGACGATATATGTTATTTGATGATGTATTACAATATCAAATGCGTTATTAAAAGTTAATTTTTAGATATACAATACGTAATTATTTGTTACGGAGTAGTATAAAATATAATTGCAAAATCTTATCATCAAGAATGTTGTTTACTTGTTGTTCGATTATATGTTTTTGAACGAAGTCTACTTGTTGGATGTTGGATTGTTAAATTTTTTGGTGAAAATGATTTTATATATCTTTTACTTCATATATATATATATATTCCGTTTTCATATTTTAACAACTCCGGTCCAATCTTCCGGCCCAATCGGTCTGACCGATCCGACCAGAAATTGACACTCATCCAGTTCGACTAAAAAACCGGGTTTTAAAACATCGGCTATAATGCATAAAAGCAGCTTTCGCATTCAGCCTGCAAAGTGCATAATCATCAATCACCATTACATAATGACAACCCGATCATTGTATCAATAATTATCAACGAGACTCATACACATCTCGTCGATGGACTCAACACCCCTCAACCTCCATGTCTTCTTCATCATCACCATCATCGTATTCCACCAACATCCCCTGTCATCCGCCACTACACTCCCCACAAAATCCGGCTACCTCACCGTCAATTCCACCACTAAATCCGCCATTTTCTATGCCTTTTACGAAGCCCAAAATCTCAATGACACGTCACTCTACGAAATCCCACTTGTCATTTGGCTTCAAGGTGGACCTGGTTGTTCCTCCATGACCGGAAACTTTTACGAACTCGGTCCATGGCGAGTCACACCTTCTGTTAAGCATAACGTCGAACACTTCACACTCGAACCTAATCCAGGTTCTTGGAACCGAATATTCGGCCTTCTTTTTATCGATAACCCGATTGGAACCGGTTTTAGCATCGCTGCCACACCAGAAGAAATCCCAACAAACCAACGAGCTGTAGCAAGACATCTATTCATAGCGATCAAAAAGTTTATTGCTTTAGACCCATTGTTTAAATCACGTCCAATTTACATTACAGGTGAAAGTTATGCTGGCAAATATGTTCCATCAATTGGGTACTACATTTTAAAAAAGAATCGTGTTTTACCAGTTTCGGAACGGGTCAATTTATTCGGGTTAGCTATTGGAAACGGGTTAACCGATCCAGCTAATCAAGTCAACACTCATGCTTTGCATAACTACAATCTTGGATTGATTAATGAAAAACAGAAAACACAAATGGAGAAGCTTCAAAGTGAAGCTATTGAGTTAGTAAAAGCTCGTAATTGGAGCGAAGCAACGAATGCAAGAAACAAAGTGTTGAGTTATTTACAAACGGTTACAGGTTTAGCTACTTTGTATGATTTTAGAAGGCAGAGTGCTTATCATTCTGATTGGGTAGAAAAGTATTTAAAGGATCCCGAAGTTAAAAAAGCATTAGGAGTGAACGAATCCATGGTTTTTGAAGGGTGTAGTGATGTGGTTGGAGCAGCATTACATGCTGATGTGATGAAAAGTGTAAAATATATGGTGGAATATATTGTTAAGAATACAAAGTTATTGTTGTATCAAGGACAGTGTGATTTGAGAGATGGTGTTGTGTCGGTTGAATCTTGGGTAAAGAAGATGAAATGGGAGGGGATTGATAAGTTTTTGAATGCGAAAAGAGAGGTTTGGAATGTGAATGATGTACTTGCGGGGTATGTTCAAAAGTTCGATAATTTGAGTCATGTTGTGGTGTTAGGGGCTGGGCATTTTGTGCCTACTGATCAAGGTGTGAATTCTCAAGTTATGATTGAGGATTGGGTTCTTGATAAAGGTTTGTTTGTTAATAAGTGTATGGAAAATCTACCCATGGATCTTTAAAGTTGTTATTATTGTTGTTGTATAAGCGAAGGCTTTGGAATAACAGTTGTGATTTTCTTGCAAAACTTTGATTACTACCGCCAGAATGTTGCATCTTGCTAGCTTATGAACCATCATATGCTTCAATCTTTAGAATTGCCATTGCCGTTATTGTATTAAGATGCTTAAGTGATTGTTCTTGTTAAAGTTTTCAAGTTCCGTGCGTTATGAGGCTGCTGGATATGACAGAACACTTGATAGTTGGTACCCAAAAAAAAAAATGTTCCGGTCCACAGAATACAGGTAGAAAATATAGAAGCTCTATACTAAAATACATGGTAAATGACAATATACAGAAGCATGTTTGATATGAACTAATAAACAATTGAATTGAATATATGAATTATCAAATGTGAGCAATGACAAAGGAATAGTTTAGAGAAACTTGGCTTTCTGTCCAAAATACTAACAAGTGCAAAGTTCCAACATAACAACATCAAAACAAATAGTTGCAGGCAGAAGGAATTTGGGTAAATTTAATAGCACGGTAGTGCTTCTAATCAAGATTGTCAAGATCGGAATCTTACCTAGGTCAGGATTGTAAGATCCTACTCATACACTATAGTCTCATAATTGTGTATTACAACACATCTAAAAAGTCAAATGCATGACAAATTAATTAAATTTTTACCGTTGAAACATTATATAATTAATTCAATACTTATCATAATGACTTAGATTACTATATTTGTTATTAAAATATAGATTTTCCGTTTTGAACTATTTTTTAGTTGAAGAATTGATTAGTTTTACGTGTAGTAATTGATTAAATGATAAATTTATTAGCCTTTTATTATATTTTGTTAACTCATTAATTCATGTTAAGTAAGATCGGACCGGATCGAGATCGTAAGATCATATGCTCAAAATCGACATAGGATCGGGATTATAAACGGATCCAATGATTTTAAGATCCTATGTAGAATCGGGATCGTTTTTGTTCATGAGAATCGAAAAATCGTAAGATCTTAAGACCAAGATCGGGATCTTTAACAACTATGCTTCTAATAGCTAAGGTGACTGAAGTTTTTCATCAGTGAAGTATTTGACTAAATACAACTCTGAGATCACCAAGTAGATTAATTGTTTGTGTTTATTTTAATGTATTTTCTTTATCATAAAATTGCTTACTTCTATGAGTTGTTTAGTATACCTATTCTACCACCAATTTGGGTACCATCTAATCACACCCTTACCCCATCCCTCAATCATTGACTATATAGTATGTAAGACTCAACTAGCTGATTGACCTTATGGGTAGGGGTGAGAATTTGGGTTGGGTCACGTTAGCTGGTCAAAAGTACCAACCCCCAACCTGAGGGTATCACTTGAACTCCATTCCTAATCATACAACAATCAAACTAGCTATTATAAAGATTATAGGTTTATTAGTACCAAAACAACAACAACTTAAATCATTGTAGAAAGCTATGTCAGGATCTAGAAATCAATCACGATCACTTAGATGCGGAATCTCTAAGCAATCGATCAATTCGAGAATACGTATAACCGGAATCAAACAGTAACAATACACGCGGTGTAAATAAACTTTTGCTTTTCTATTAAACACTTTCAATTACAGACTCAATCAATCACAAACTCTCTCTAACAACTTCGCACACACACCAACAATCTTTCTCACACATGCGTACTTAATCACTAACTCGACATACATATATATATATACATTGTTCATGCGAATTAGTGCTGCGAACTTAATGCTATCTGTGAACTTAATCACAAGTTCGCATAACAAGTTCGCATAATCAAATTACAAAAATGCTAAGTCTAAAACTTCAATCTTCATGTCCAAGATGTCTAACACGCTATCTTGTATCAATAAACGCCCTCTTGTCAGCAGCTTGGATAATTTGTCTATTCTTCAGTTCCAGCTACTAGGGAGGTTGCTTCCGGTATGAATACCTTGTGCGCAACATACTTCAACTACTCTTTGGAACTTTAACGCTTGGTTTTCATCTTCTTGACTGTACATGATCAAATTTGTATTTAAGCACTCCAAATCTTGTCTTGATAAGTTGATTAAACTCAAAGGATCGTAGACATAGATGGTGATCATCTTTGGAAAAATTATATGCTCTGACTTTTCTCTTTCAAAACATTTGATTTCGGCTTCACCAGTCTGATGTATGACCAACTCTTGAAGTTCTTTGTGATGTTGACTGGAAGCTTTTCTAATGGAATTTTCTTCAAGCATTTGACCGGGGGATACACAAGCTTCACCCACGATCTGCCAGTCAAAGGATTAATTGTCTTGTAGATTTTTCTTCTCCCAAGATTAGGCATTATTCTGTTGAATCCATACTTGACCTCCTTCTTCAGAGTCTTCTCCCACCATATGCCAAAGTCGTATTGGAATGATTAATAAGATTAAGTGTAGCTAATCTATTAATCTCAACCTTCGACATAGTGCTGAATTCTTTGAAGTTTCTTCAAAAGTATTGCAGCTCGTCGGAATTCTTTTTCACACTTAAAACTTGGTTATCATTATCATACTTCCAACGTATTATCTGACCAACACATTTGTTGTCCTTGACCTTGTTGAATTTCTTCTTCAAAACTGGAGTATCTGTCAGCTTGCTAGAATTTGCCGATTCTTTTTCACTTTCTTCTTCATCCTATTCCACATAATCTTCAACAGTTACCTTTTCTTTCTCTGCCTCTTCATCAAATCGATCATTGAACTCTATTTCATCAAATCTCTCATCATTTAAATCTTCTTCAACTCTCACATCTTCATACTTCACATCCTCTTCATCAAATAATTCAAAAACTTCCGAATTGCATGGTTCATCATCAAAGTGTAAATCCGGAATTCCAAATTCTATCATATACTGAAGTCCAGTCAAATCATCTCCCTCTTCCACCTCTTCAATATCAACATTTTGTATTGGTTCGACCTCAAGAACTCACTCATCTAGTCTAGTATCTTGACTAGGAGCTTCATATACAACTATTGCAAGGGGATTATAACCATAACATTATGTTCTGCCTCTTGAACCTCTTGAACTTGATCTTGCGAATCTATTTGTTCAATATTCTGCATTTGGTCATCAGGGGAATCATCATTATTATCATCATCACTATCACCATTATCATCATCATTAGTATTGTTGGTAATCTTTGATTTATTAAAACGATTTTAACAAGAAATATAATATGAAGCATGCATATAATATAACATCAAAGAACACGGAACTATGTAAATAAAATTGATTACCAAACGGAACCATATGTATCATATGATATATCAAAAGTTGAATCAACAAAGGATGGAGTTAAATATACCTTTGTTGATGATTTCGCAAGGAAGAAAAACTAAACAATCAAGATAGATTGTCTCTTTGGTAATCCACACTACACCTCAATCAACACCACCGGATGCTAGTCCAAATTAAGCGAATAAGATAAAGGGACTCTTTGCTTCACGTGGAAAAGAAAATTAAGAAGCCAAAACCATAAAATAATATTTATTTGGTATGTGATCGTAAATCAAAAAAAAAATTCCCCTTTTTGATTTTGCGGCCACCCTTTTCCACCGAGAAGTAACATATATATATTATTAAAATAATGACCTAATTACATTTAAGCCTTTTAATTTGTAATTAGCCCAAAACATATTAATAACTCACTTAGCCCAAATGAATATATAATTGTTTAATTTATTTTTTATCGCTTGAATAGTATATAATACATATATATATATATATATATATATATATATATATATATATATATATATATTATTAATTGGTGTCTCAGTGTATATGTGTGTGACCTCAAATACTCACGTGAAATTAGCCATACAGTTATGTGTTGTATCTTGCGCATAATCCTACAGACTCCCACTTGTGCACCCTACAACTACAAGTAACTATATAAGCAAAGGTTTGCGTCAAGCAACACGCCAATGCCCCTAAAACCACGTGAGGGTGGTTTCTCAAAACATATCATTAAGAGTAATGATTTATAAATGGTTTATTGTCAATTGTCCTTTTGTTACTGATACATAATTGAGCATGAGACATGGATCATCAGTCATTCTCATTCTTCAACGATTCTGTTTCTCGATCTTGAACTAGATTACCAAATTAAATGAGTATCATCTCAATTACATTTAGGTATGGCCATACAAACATCCATTCATTTCATTGAGGGGCCCAGCAGTATCTTACTCCAATCAAGTAGAGGAACAAATCCTATTTTGCCTACACGTGTCAGTCTGTGCTTTACATCATACTCGATAATGGTTTTTATAACTGCCTTATTCAGAACAACGTTTAACCATATCAAAACATGATGCTCCACACACGCACAACCTGCATGCATCTCAATTCCAAGGACACAGTGACGTAACCACTCGCGAGTTTCACTATTGACACCGATCCATGCAGTGAAAACTCGAAAGTTGGGTCATTCCAATGCTCATCATCAATGAACAGATGTGAGTTAGATAGCAACGCTATCAACACTCTTACACTTGTCTTAATTCAATAATACTCCCGTATTATCAAACGACAATGGACAATTTTAGAATAGATAATTATTCATGGATTAAACATGCAAATATAGAATACAGTGGTATGAATGAAAAACGATCGCATTACCCAGTACATCAATTTCATTATTTAATACAACTGTTCACATTCCTATTACCCAAATACTAAATTACAGACTACATGAGATTACTAGCAGGTCGAAGCCCAATGTTCCTTGAATGCTTAGTATGCTTAGCACAAGTCATTGGCTTTGTGAACGGGTCAGCTAGGTTGTCATCTGTGTGAACTTTGAGAACACGTATGTCACCCCTTTCAACAACTTCGCGTATGTAGTGAAATCTGCGAAGAATGTGTTTGGCTCCTCGTAGAACTCCTGGTTCATTTGCTATAACAATAGCACCAGTATTGTCACAATACATATCCATGGGATTTTCATTACTGGGAACAATGCCAAGCCCATAAATGAATTTTCTGATCCAAACAGCTTCCTGTGCAGCTATGTATTCTGATTATGTAGTAGACATCGCTATTGTGCTCTGCTTCGAGCTTCTCCATTCAACTGCGCCTCCGTTCATGACGAAAACGTAGCCTGATTCTGATCGACTATCATCTCGATCTGTTTCGAAACTTACATCAGTGTAGCACTTGACACTGAGTTCTTTATTGAAACCTCCGTAAACAAGAAACATATCTTTTAGTATTTCGAAGATACTTCAATATGTTCTTTACAGTCGTCCAGTGACTTTCACCCGGATTCTGTTGATATCTGCTCGCATATTAAAAGAGAACGAGACGTCAGGTATAGTGCACTTCATAGCGTACATGATTGATCCTATAGCCGAATCATATGGGATACTTTTCATTCGCGCCACTTGTTCAGGTGTCGAAGGTGCTTGAGTCTTACTCAACGCTACATTTTGTTGCATTGGAAGACTTCCACGTTTGGAACCATCCATCCTACATCGCTTCAGGATTTTGTCAATGTATGTACTTTGACTCAGACCAATTAACCGCTTAGATCTATCTCTGTAGATCTTGATTCCTAGGATATACGCTGCCTCACCTAAATCTTTCATGGCAAAACATTTTCCAAGCCAGGATTTAACATCTTGTAGCGTTGGAATATCATTTCCCATGAGTAATATGTCATCGACATATAAGATCAAGAAGACTATAGCGCTCCCACTAGCTCTCATGTACACATAGGGCTCATCAGGGTTTTGAGTAAAACCAAACTCTTTAAATTTCTCATCAAACCTCTTATTCCAGCTCCTTGATGCTTGCTTTAATCCATAAATGGATCTTTGAAGCTTGCATACTCTTTTAGGATACTTAGGATTCACAAACCCCTCAGGTTGCACCATATATACGTCATCGGTTAGGTGACCATTTAAGAAGGCTATTTTGACATCCATTTGCCATATTTCATAGTCATAAAAAGCAGCTATGGCAGTAAGTATCCTAATAGCTTTAATGTCCGCAACTGGTGAAAAGGTTTCATCATAATCAATCCCGTAGCTTTAAAGGTGTGTACATTCCCGTCCATGTCGGTCTTCTTCTTGAAGATCCACTTGCACCCAACACTTTTACTGTTTGGTGGAAGATCAATCAAATTCCAAACTTGATTATCTTTCATGGACTGCATATCTCTGCATTCATGGCTTCTAGCCATTTATCGGATTTCGGGTCCGATAGTGCATTTTTGTAGTTAGCGGGTTCACCATGATCCCCTAACTCAAAGTTCTCAGCATCAATGAGAAACCAAATCTCTCAAGTGGATGAGGGATCCTGTTGGATTTATGAATGAGAGGTGCGTCGCCCTATAGCCCAGCACTATGGTGATCTAGCTCAGTGCGTTGTTCGCTAGTGCCTTCAGAAGGTTGTGTATCTTGTTCTCGAATTTCTTCAAGATCTACCATGATCCCACTTGCTTTTTGTAAGAGGAGACTCTTCTCCAAAAACTCAGCATATCGAGCCACAAACACTTTTTTCTCGGATGGGTAGTAGTAGTAGTAGCCCATTGTTTCCTTTGGGTATCCTACAAAAATATACTTGATGGTTATGGACTCTAGTTTGTTTGGTGTATCACGTTTTACGTGAGCCTTACAACCCCATACCTTTAAGTAAGACAAGTTAGGGACTTTCCCATGCCATAATTCATATGGTGTCTTGCTTACCTTCTTGGTTGGAACCATATTGAGTATGCGTGCAGCGGACTCTAAAGCATATCCCCAAAAGGATGGTGGCAGAGCGCTTAGACTCATCATCCATCGAACCATGTCAAGCAAAGTTCGATTTCTCCTCTCTAATACGCCATTGTATTGAGGCGTATAAGTGGGAGTGAATTGTGATACAATCCCACGATTCGTCAAATGATCTAAAAACTCTTGACTCATATATTCACCTCCACGATCGGATCGGAGGGCTTTAATAGTCTTGCCGAGTTGATTTTCTACTTCGTTTTGAAAAGCTTTGAACGTTTCGAAAACTTCATGTTTATGTTTAATCAAATAAACATAACCCGACTGAGATCATAGTAAATGTAATGAAGTAGCTAGCACCATCTCTAGACATTGTTCTAAAAGGGCCACATACATCTGTGTGTATGAGTCCAAGCAGATATTTGGCCCTCTCACCTTGATGGGTGAAGGGTTTCTTTGTCATCTTGCCAGACAAACAAGATTCACATATATCAAACGACTCAACGTCAGTTGATGCTAGAAGCCCTTCGTGTTGTAGCTTTGCTATGCGTTTCTTGTTAATATGGCCAAGACGACAATGCCATAGATATGTTGAATTCAAATCATTTTTGAATCTCTTTGTGCTACAATTATATATAGAACTTTCGTTTGGTATGAGGTTATGCATATCAATTTCAAAAATACCATCTCTAAGAATAGCATTAAAATAAAAAATATTATCCTTAGAAACAGAAATGCCATAATCCGTAAAAACATGAATTAAACCATTATCCTTCAAACGGGAAAGCGAAATAACACCCCTAGTAATAGTAGGTGCATAGTGACAATTGTCTAAAATGATAACAAGTCCACTAGGGAGGATTAGCTCATAGCTCCCGATCGCCATTGCCAACGTATACATCCAAAGCTCCTTTATTCAGCTTTCGACTTCTCCTAAGTCCCTGCACATTATTACAAATGTGAGTACCACAACCTGTGTCATAAACCCATGATTTATTTGGAAAAGAATAGCGTTCTATAACGAAGATACTGAAGTACTGGTCGAGCCAGCCTTTCCCTTCTTCAACTCTGCCAGGTAGGCCGGACAGTTCCGCCTCCAATGACCTATCACTCCACAATGATGACATGGCATGTCCTTTGCTGGATGCTCTTTCTTTGCTGGTGGGGGAATATTCTTCTTGAGGGTGTAAGTCTTCTTACCCTTGCCTTTTCCCTTGCCTTGAGCAGCTTGCGGTTTCTTTTTCTGGATTTTTCCCTCCCGAATAGTCAGTACAGACGGAGCTTTCTTTGGTAGGCCTTTCTCAGCAAGTTTGAGCATAGCATGCAATTCTGAGATAGTTTTCCCCATGCTATGTATGTTGTAATTCATTACAAAATTGTCATAGTCCTTGGAAAGTGAAGTAAGTTTCAAGTTCACTCCAAGAACCTGTGACAAGGGAAATCTAAGGCGCTCCAATCGGTCGATATAGCCCTTCATCTTTAAGACATAGGAACTAACCGACTGGCCCACTTCATGATTACAAGCGTGGAATGCTTTCACTGTGTCAAACAGTTCCTGATCAGCCTGTTGTTAGAACGTAGTCTTAAGCTCTTGGAGCATTTCATTTGCATAGTAGTCCTCTAAGTTCTTTTGGAGCTCAGGGGTCATGCTAGCAAGCATAAGACAGGCTACCTCCATCTGTTCGTTAAACTGCTTAGTATAAGCATTATGAACAACAGCAGTGGCATTAGCAGCGGGGGCCTCGGGCAAGGCTTCTTCTAGATGGTGCAACTTCCTTTCGGCCTTTAGGACAATCCTAAGGTTGCGATACCAGTCAATGAAGTTGCTGCCGTTAAGCTTTTCCTTCTCAAGGATCGACCTTATGGTCGCATTGCTTACGGTTTTATTTGCGTTTGTTGTCATCTACAAAATAAACAAAGTTCGTTTTAGTATCTTTGATAATAATCTTTTTATAATTTAACTACCCAAGTTTACAATAGATAAAACAATTAATTTTCAAAAAGGCTAAGATCCACATCGAGCTTCTACCATAACATCAGTTGATCTGCTAGTAATGGTAGACACAATTGGTAGGTGGCGGGCACCAATTGTATTACAAGTACAATTCTTAGATCTTTATGGGACTCATGGAATCTAGTGTCAAACTACTAGTGTCATGTTGGCATGTTTAGTCCCATCCTTGCCTTGGGTCACGGTCTTACCTCTCGACTCAATTAAGTCATCCAATTTTAGAAACATGTGAAAATAAGTATAGGTCTCACATATAAATAATAATCACCTTGGAGTTATAATTCAAACTAGGTCTCACGCATAGCCAGTTGAGGCAGGGAACGGTGCTAGACGACTCGGCGATTCTACCCTACCTTTTTCCCAGGATTTGATTGCTGCTTGACGAGAAAACGGCAAGTGTTTTCAAAACGATTGGACGGCACGACTTAGAATTGTGAGGGGTATAATAAAATTTTGATAAAGCACGTTTAGCAAAAAGTTTGTATTACGAATGTAGCATGCATACAACATTCGCCTCACAAGTTAAAAACAATTTTCAACTTAATGTCTAAGCATTGTTTTAAATTAGTTTATGCCGAGTTGTCCATTTTAAAAACTAATATGTCATACATGAGTTTGTTAAGCATAGACAATACATAAATATATAACATTTCAAACCATTTAGCGTGTTATTCTAGAACCAATGTTATGTTTTAAGTTTCAAATCACAATTTAAACTTAATGATGAGTTTAAACCAATAAATTTATTTAAAACTCATTTGTATTTTAATTTTATGTTCGTGAAAATCATTTCAGCATATTATATACAATCAAATGATATATAAAGTGCAATAAAATAACACACGTGCATGCATAACCTCAACCGATGGAAAACCTATGCTTGATCTCACGAGCCATCATGAGAACCAAGTGGTCAAACTAAGGGACAATCACAATAGCAACCCCAAGTGGAGCTTCCACTTGCGTCAAGATCCAATGGTGACCAAGTGCACTCCTATAGTCAAATATGCTCAATGTTGGTGACCAGAAAACTGCTACAACTTCAGCAGATCAAAACTCGGTCAAGAAGCCCTTAAAACAGAAACTTCCTTCTATGAAGTTTTAGCCATATGTGTTAGAGAACCTGCACACAAAATTTCATCGAAAACCGAACAGGAACGAGTCCGAAAACTCCGTTTGATCACAGTCACGTCAATCTGTCCGAATTTTGGCCTTCATGTGTTTAGTATTCTCATCTTTCGCATCCAAGCAATGGTTACATATCTTTAAATTAAATACAACTAAACTAGGAATTTTAATTTACAACATGGCTCAAAACGGCCTCCATAATTAAAGACATAAATAAATACATGAACACTGGCACCAAAATTGTCGTAATCACAACCACAACAATAATATAAATTAGACTATATGGTCAAGGCTTTCATCGGCTATGAATGACAATAATAATAATCATAATAATAACATGATCACGATTATTATAATAATGGCTTGCTCCATGGCATAAGATGCATGTCTTTGCCATGGATGATAAAATAAAACAAGTAAATTAAATACAAGCCAATGACAAGTCTAAATAAACAAAATTTAAATTTCTAAATCATTACCAATATATATACAAGTGTTTATGATCTATAAAGATGTGTTTCTAATGAAAATTACCCAAGGGTACAAATCATCTAAATAACGAAAACTACATCTAATGTGATCAAAACATATATATACTAAAAATGAAAAAAAACGAAGAGGTTTAATTATCAACATATATACACATGTAATGATCTTTTAAGATGGATTTCTAATGAGAATAAAACCAAAGTTTTATAATCACCCAAACTCATAATTGATTTGGTGAAATCACTAGCTTTACTCAATCAAAACATAATATACCTCAATAATAAACATAATGTAATAGCAACAAGTGATCAAGAAAAATCACTTTTACACATCACAAGATAATTATATGATAACATAAGAGGCCCCGATACCACTGTGGGTAATCTTTAATTTATTAAAACGATTTTAACAAGAAATATAATATGAAGCATGCATATAATATAACATCAAGGAACGCGGAAGCATGTAAATAAAATTGATTACCAAACGGATCCATAAGTATCATATGATATATCAAAAGTTGAATCAACAAAGAGTGGAGTTAGATACACCTTTGTTGATGATTTCGCAAGGAGGAAAAACTAAACAATCAAAATAGATTGTCTCTTTGGTAATCCACACTACACCTCAATCAACACCACCGGATGCTAGTCCGAATTAAGCGAATAAGAAAAAGGGACTCTTTGCTTCACGTGGAAAAGAAAATTAAGAAGCCAAAACCATAAAATAATATTTATTTGGTATGTGATCGTAAATAAAAAAAAAACTTTTTCCTTTTCTATTTTTCGGCCACCCTTTTCCACCAAGAAGTAACATATATATATTATTAAAATAATGACCTAATTACATTTAAACCTTTTAATTTGTAATTAGCCCAAAACATATTAATAACTCACTTAGCCCAAATGAATATATAATTGTTTAATTTATTTTTATACACATATATATTATTAATTGGTGTCTCGGTGTATATGTGTGACCTCAAAGGCTCACGTGAAATTAACCATACAGTTATGTGTTGTACCTTACGCATAATCCTACAAGTATCCTCCCTCTGAACAACTTGATTTGCTTCCGGGGTTTGCTACATCATTCTCTTCTAGCTTCTTTCCCGGATTTTCAAGTATTTTACCCTGAGTATCAAGCTTGCGTTCCAATGACTCCAGGGCTTTTGTTTGTACCAAAAAGGATTCCCGCAAAGTATTCATTGTAGTGAACACCATTTGTAATAACGTTGCAACATTCTGTTGTTGAGTTTGTGGAGTGTCTTCAACAGAAATTGGTTGTGAGGTAGAAGTTCCAGCCTGAATATTCTACCTCATTATTCGTTGAAGCACACGTGCCAGATGATCTTGTGGTGGCACATAATCATCATCAGACCCTTCCTCTCTCGCTCTCATCCTACTTTCCTTTTGTTTCTGAATCTTCTTTTCATTTCTTGCCATTTTCCTTGCAGATATATTTGAGGACCTTCGGAGAACTTCCAAAGAACGTTGATCATATACAATGTCAGAATCACTAGAGGATTCTTCTTCAACATTCGTGGCTGTCTCTTCAGAATCTGAACTTGAGATCACAATAACTTCCTCATTACCCTCTACTATATTAGCTGCCTCTTCCTCATCTTGTACTGGTTCTTCGAATAAGAAATCCGTATCAAACATTGGTTCATCTTGTACAGGAGCATCTATTAATGGTTCTTGCTCTGGCTGTTGTGGCTGTTGGAATTCATCTACCCAACTATCATTAGCAGGCTCGATGTAGTTCTCATTAACAATATGTCCAATAATTCTACAACTTGAGGAGTTGGATCTTTAACTGCTGAACAGTCCCTGTAGGTTCGCTTCGTCATAGGAGTCAAACGTACATGCATTCCCATAAATTGAAGATTCGGTAAAAGATGATTCAGGATAAACTGCATGAATCTGGGAAATAGATAAAATCTTGTAGCCGTATGTGTAACATTATGGATCATGTTTGTGAAAACATATCATGAGAAATTGTATGGCTTGTTCATGGTTAATGCAATCATAGCTGAAGCTAGCTGATGCTTAATCCCATCATAACCTCCTTTTTTTTACCCCAGAAAATTAATAAGTATATGCATCAGGAACCTCCAAGATGCACACAACTTTGCTTTTGAGTACCGGTCAGGAGACACGTCCGAATATCCTATCCTTCAGAATAACCCACTAATCAGAGTGGATGGAAATACAATTCTATCCTCTTCACTGTCTCTGAATTGTAATACCGTTCTCACTACACCTTCAGTAACTTGTACTTCTTGCTCCATAACAGTAGATATAATAGTTGGAATATCATCTATTGTCTCATAACGCACATTGTTCCAAAATTGAATCAAATGCTCCCAGTAGATCTCCACTTCAGCGGTGATTGCATGATTTATCCTTGATCTTTGAAGAAAGTTGATCAACGGAAGAAACGGTGCAGAAGAATCAATAGATGTATCCAAGAAAGCAGTGATGTTGTGTCTCCTATCAAAATTCTTCTTTATTGCGTTTGCCAGAAGAGCCATTGTAATCTATAACAAATATACATTTGCACGATAGATTGTTAAGACTCAACTTCAGAAACCTGCAAACTAATATTAAGTTCGCATATACAGTACATGCGCACTTATGACAACTTTGCAGAAACACGAATTTTGGTTAAAGTATTTAAAATCTGCGAACTTATCTTAAGTTCGTAAGTATTGTTCATGCGTACTTGTAATAACTTCGCAGTCACACTTTGAAATTCTGGTCAAACAACACACTGTAGCCGCGAACTTAGTGTGACTATTGTTCATAATAATCTTGCGATTAACTCAATCAATCATTAGCATTCGACCGGTTTATCATGGAGGAAAGATTTTACATCAGTTTAGTCCAAGTACAAGACCAAATCGAACATAAAACCCCAAGTCCGTAAACCATGAATTCAAATCGAGACCTTAAACCCTAATGAAATGATCTATAAACTTACTAGTTAATGGATCTTAGGTAAGAGAACATGATTCAAGCAGAAAGGGAGTGATTTCACAGTTGGAAAACTTGCAGATTCGAAAATGAACAAATGCGCAGAAAATGGTAAATTCGCAGAGTAAGTTCGCAATTGGTACTTTGAGGATAAATTCGCGGACCATATATTTATATCTTTAACTGTTTATGCGAACTTATGACAAGTTCGCATGAACAATATTGGCGAACTTATGATGCGGATTTAACTTTTAGACTATTCGAAAATTTTCAAGTTAAATTCAATCTTCTCACAGAACTTCAATCTTTATCATTTTTAAGTGACTTAGAAAGAAAAATATCATAGAAATGTAAAACCTTTTTATATTTTTGTATTTTAATATTTACAAACAAAAGTACAATCTTTTTGTATTTTTGAATTTTGTAAACTTTAAGCAAAAATAAAAACGAAAAATCTTTTTGTGAGCGAAATTTCATATGCTTTGAGATCATACGAGTATGTTTTTGTTTAAGAAATTTAAGTCTATTTTGATTTCTAGTATATTTATCCACTTTAAATTTAACTTAATCAAGTTTAAAACATGTTTTCTTATCCTTAGACAGTTCAAGACGATTATTGATATTATTCCCCACATAAACATTCTACACTTTCGTTTCTAAAAATAATAATTATTATTATGTATATTGTTCGTGAGTCTCATACTTTGACATACTCTTGTAATCAGGATACACATAATTTATAATTAAAGGATGAGAATATGTAATTATCTTTAGAATCAAGCTATTAATTACAGTCTGTACTAAGTACAACAAAGTAATCATTAGTTTGAACAAACACCAATTTGAATGTCTTTGAATAAACTAGTAGCATTTTTTTCGTACAACAGAGTGACCCTTAGTTTAGACAAAAACAAGTTTTAATCACGCTTTAATACAGGTCTTTCGTACTAACAGAGTAAAGAAGCATGACTTGCCTAATTATACTAATAGAATCCGGGTTGGCATTTATGCAGCAAAGGTACTAATTAGTATACCCCGGATGATTAATATTAAGACCCAAAAACATAGAATATGACATACTTTCATTCAAGAATTAAGACTAAATAGTCATGTGTCAAAGTTTATTTTTTCCAAATAATATAATTATTTTTGTTTAAGATTGTTAGAAACTTTCGTGTAGTCTCCCTATCAATACATCATATGATGAAGCTGTCTATGATTTAGAAAATTTGGTTTAAAATTGTTAGTTAAGTCTTACTAATACATCAAAAATAGTACTTAAATTTTAATTTTATGTACATACACCCCTTGTGTACTATCATTTCGCTTGTTTTTACACAAAAATCTCCCCCATTTTCGTTTTTTCAATTTTTTTTTTATGTTTTTGATATATATATTGAAAACAAAGAAAACGAAAATGAAGTAAGTTCCTCAAATCGGTCTTTAGAAAAGGCTTTAGTAAAAAGATCAACTTTCTGCTTTAAAGTGTCAAGATGAACTAATGTCAAGATGAACTAAGGTGATCAGCCGCTTCTCGAAACAATCTAATATGAAATGATGTCTTATCTCTGTATGCTTAGTCTTAGAGTGTTGTACGAGGTTTCGAGTAATCCGAATAGCAGCTGTGTTGTCAATGTGAATAGGAGTAGCAGTGATAAGTAAACCGTAGTATCTTAGTTGATGTTGAAACCAAAGAACATGGGAGCAACAACTAAAGGCAGAAATATACTCGGCCTCTGCTGAGGACGTAGAAACAATCGTCTGCTTCTTACATTGCCATGAGACAAGTCCACTCGTTGTGGATTTCTTATCCAAATTGCAACAACCATAGTCTAAGTTCGAATAGGCAGTCAAGTCAAAGTTACTATCCTTAAAATACCATAGACCTAGCCTAGGTTTACCCTAAAGATATGACATGATACGCTTTAATGTCTTGAGATGTGAAATCTTTGGAGCGGCTTGATATCTTGAACAAATGGCAACGGCAAACATTATGTCTGGTCGAGAAGCTGTCAAATACATTAAAGATCCGATAATGGAGCGGTATTCCTTTTGATTGGCATCTTCTTCGTCTTCTGAAGGTCCAAGTTTGTGATTCACATAAATAGGTGTACCAGAAATCCGGCAGTCAAGCATTTTGAATCGGCTAAAGATATCATTGGCATACTTCGTCTGGTGGATGAATATCCCATTTTCATTTTGCTGAACTTGTAGGCCTAAAAAGAATGACAATTCACCCATCGAGCTCATCTCAAACATGGATTTCATAATCTTCTTGAAATCCTTACATAAATCTTCATTAGTAGAGCCAAAAATGATGTCGTCAACATAGATTTGCACAAGTAACAAATCTCTTATTAATTTCTTGATAAAGAGAGTGCTGTCGATTTGACCACGGGAAAAACAGTTTTGTAACAAATGTTGCGACAACATCTCATACCAAGCCCTTGGCGCTTGATGAAGACCATACAAAGCTTTGTCAAGCTTGTAAACATACTCAGGATGTTGATGATCTTCAAATCCGGGTGGTTGGTTAAAATACACCTCTTCATGAACTTTTCCGTATAAGAAATCACTTTTTACATCCAATTGAAAGACTTTGAACCTCTTGTAGCCTGCATACGCAAGAAACAACCTAATAGATTCTATTCTTACAACCGGAGAAAAGACCTCATCATAATTCAATCCCTCGATTTGAGTGAACCCATGAACCACTAGTCTCGCTTTATTTCGAACAACTACCCCATGATCATCCTACTTGTTCAGAAATACCCATCTCGTTCCAATTGGATGTTCGCCTTTGGGTAGTGGAACTAGCCTCCAGACTTGAAGTTTAACGAACCGTTGTAGGTCTTCTTGCATTGCCTCGACCCACAATGAGTCTTGCAATGCTTCTTGCACTTTCTTAGGCTCTATTTGTGATAGGAAACATGATTCCATTTGAGCCGTTTGAGCTACTTCTTCATTTTGTTGAAGTTGATTCCTTGTTCTAACACCAGTCGTTAGATCTCCCAAGATTTGATCTTGAGGATGATTAACATGTATTCGCAGAGTTGGATGTTCCTCATGAACAATTGTTGAGTCCAAATTTGTGAGATTTGGACTAACTTCCTCTTTAGTAGTAGTACTACTAGTTCCAGCTTCTTCGTTCAATGCATTTACAAATTCAGTGAGAGTATCTTGATAATCATCATTATCTTCTTCACTCTCTTCATCATTGTCATTTGGTGGAACAACAGGAATTGGAGCTGGAGAAGGAATTGGAGCTGGAGAAGGAACAACAGGGTGGGTTCATATGTGAAACATGTGGAGTGTCATCTCCACCTTAAACCATGCCTAAAATATCTTCACCACCATTAGGAAAAACGTTGAAGCATTTGAATAATGAATCGTAATCAAAAAACCAATCGGGTTCTAAGCCTTGTAGAGGTTCAGTACAACGCTACCTCATAATGTTCCTCAACTTGCCGTGTAGATTTGTTGTACACCCTTTTGTTTGGAGAGTTAATTGAATAACCAAGAAAATAGCCATCCGTGGTCTTCTCCCCAAATTTCGACAACTGATCTTTGGTGTTCAAAATCGTACAAGGACAACCAAACGGTTCAAGAAATTTTATGTTTGGTATCCGGTTATTTAGAAGTTCATAGAAAGTCTTGTTCTTCTTTTTAACCGTCAACACCCGATTCAAAACATAACAAGCGGTATTTACTGCTTCGGCTCCAAAAGTTATCGGCAATTTTGAGTCTGCAAGCATTGTACGCGTTGTTTCAATCAAAGTCCTATTTTTCCCTTCAGCCACTCCATTTTATTGTGGTGTCCTCGGAGCGCTGAATTGATGATGAATTCCATTTGGTAGACAAAACAATTCAAGAGTATGGTTTTTTAAATTTCGTATCGTTGTCACTACGAAGCATCTTGATTTTCGATTGGAAGATATTTTCCAACTTTAAGAAAAGAAACTTTAGAATCTCTGGAGCTTCATCCTTTGTAGCCAGAAAATACACCCATTAAAATCGAGCATAATCATCCGTAACCACTAGACAATATGAACGCCCGCCAATACTTCGTATATTTATTGGACCAAACATGTCCATGTGTAAAAGTTCAAGCGGCGACTGAATCGTATTTACCATCTTTGACATATGAGATTTTTTACGTTGTTTCCCCTTTTTACAGGCGACCCAGAAATCATTTAAGCCAAAAGTCTGACGTGGGATCCCATCAACAAGATTATGTTTCACTAAATCATTCATTTTTCTAAAATAAATGTGACCCAAACGTCTATGCATAACATTGAATCTTGTTCAGAAGCTTTCAAGAAGAAACAATTAAGATCTTCATCCGAAGTTGTTATCGTACTCATATCCAAGACGTATGTATTCTTCCTTCTTGGAGCACGCATAACAATCCAATCCTCTAGTATAATAAAACCTGGTTTCAGAATCAAGCACTCAGTATCTGTAAAGGCAGTCGTATACTTCTTGTCGCACACTTGAGATACGCTCAACAAGTTATACTGAAGCTGTTCACAGAAGTTCACTTTTTCGAAACTCAATTTTCCATTTGAAACGGTTCCCTCTCCCGTGATCATTCCACCTTTATCTCCGGCGAAAGAAACATATCCTCCTTTGATAGGCTTTATGTCAGACAATAAGGATAAATTTCCGGTCATGTGACGTGAACACCCGCTGTCAACATACCAAATGTTGTCCACCGGTCGCCGGCCTGTTCACACACAAATCAAAACAAGATTAGTCAACATTGGACACCCAAGCCTTGACGGCTTTGGGCTGTCCATCATCACCTCTAATGATCACGTCAATCAACTTCGAGTGCTTCTCGAAATCATTGTTGATTTGAAACGTATCATTAGGAACCAATTTCTCATTTTCTCTCTTATCTTTCCAAACTTTCTTATTTTTGGAAAGTAGCTTGATTTGAACGATTGCTTCTTTTGACTTGACAGCATTAGGAGAGTTTGATCGTGGTCTTGAAAACATGTTTGAAAATGGTTTTCGGCCTGAATTTTGTTTAATTGGTTTGCAACGATCAAAACGCATCCTTTGATGTCGTTCAAAAGCTAAGCTATCGCGGACTATATGTTCTTGTTGACTGCAGTAAAAACATGTTCTCTTTTCAACAAAGACTTGAGATTAAAGAATTTTCTTCTCCCTACCGGTCTTTGACTTAAGATTTTGTGTTGGTGAACTTGATTTATGAGAACAACAAGAGTTGTGTGGTGATTTTGAGGGTGAAACTGATTCTTTTTATTTAAAGTTAGATGTAGATGTTTTATCAAAAGATTTCTCCCTTTCTAAAGAAGATTTATCCTTTTTGAAATTATTAGATTTAGTTTTATTAGATTTTTCAACTTTTTCGTGATCACTTTTATTTTTTCAACACTGAAAGATGACTCAGTGTTGGTGTTCTCATCAAGCTTCTTTTTGTCCTTCACAAGTTCCTTTTGAACTTGTTTCTCCTTACTCTCCACTTTCACCTCTTTGGGCTCATTCACCAAATTTGAAGACACATAATCTTTGATTGGATCCAAATCGACATTTGAGTGTAGGTCATGGGTGGGGGCACCACATGATATCCAATTCCCGATTTGGATTTTGTGTCTTTGTTTTGAGCATGAATGATTGTATCAAGAAGAACTGAAGAGGCTGAAAGATTTGAAAACTTTCACTTATAATTCAAAATTTCACTTTCAGATTCAGCCAATTCTTTCTTCAAAAGATCAATCTGAGTAAGATAGTTATCGATCGCATCTTGCTTGTTTAAAATCATGATTTTCAGATCTTGATTATTAGTGATCAAAACCTTAGATTTTTCTTCATAAAGTTTTTCATTTGATTTTAAAGCACGATGTGCAAGCTTGATTTGTTCGATATCATTTATCAAACTCATATTTTAATCTTGATACAATTTGAGCTTTTCTGGAACTCATCACAAGTATCACATGGTTTAGTAAACGCATCATTATCAACCTCAGAAATTTTTGCGTGATCATAAGCTACTGCTTCCCCCTGTGCCCTCCAATCATAATTCTCGCTTGTAGTTAACACGAGTGCAGATGAAGTAGAGCCTTGTTGCATGTTTTTTGGTTGTTGTGGTGCATTGTTGTTGTAGGATGGCTTGGAAAAACTTGACTTTGTGAACCCGAAAGCAGGTTGTTTAGCCTTTTCACACTTTCGTGCAAAGTGCATAATTTTGACAATTGTAGCAACGTAGTACTTTGCTCTTGTCAAAACCAAATCCTTGACGAGTATTTCCTCCAACCTTTGATATGCCCGTTCTCTGCAAAAACTTCTTAGCTCTTCTTGTGAGCATTGTCATGCTCCATTGCAAATCCATTTCTTCTAGATCGTCAGGATGAATTTGATCATAATCCTCTTCTGTAAGATCAATAGACGATAGCTTTCCCGAAACAAAACCTTCATATAAGCTTAAGAAAGCATTGAACAAAGCTATATGATCTTCCGGAATCTTTGGAGACGATGTAGATGTAGATGCAGCTTGAGAAGAACTAGAGTTATTAAAGCTAGAACTATGAGCACATGTAGCACAACCATTGCTACCACCAACCACATTTTCTGTTGTACCACCCGAAGAAGTAGGCCATGAGAATAAAGCTACTCCATTTGTTTCTTGCGGAGAAACTGCACTATATAAACTTGAATCTTGCATACCAGATGTTTGGCTTCTGTTTGTCTATCCAATTCATAGGCTTGAAGTTTACCAATGAATATATCAAGAGTCCACTTAGAAAAATACAGATTTTCACCAAGCAATATTAACCGGACTTCCCAATCCTTTTTAGGTAAGGCTTTCAGCAGTTTCTCATTGACTTGAAAGTTGGTAAGATTAACATCTACCTTTCACAATTCACACATTAGCAAAGAGAACCAAGACATCAAAGCATCTAATGACTTGTTTGGTAGTATTTTAAACAAGTCAAACTGCTTCTTCAAGAGTTCTTGTCTACTTTGTTTATATTGCTCATTCCCTCAGAAACGCATAGCAAGAGCTTGCCAAATATCATATGTTGTGAGATGCATTTTAAACATCATCAGCAAGTCTCTAGGTAAACTCAAGGTTATTGAAGCATATGCCTTTTTTCCTTCTCATATGCAGATCTTTCTTCAGTAATTAATAAATCCAATGGTTTGTCAGACTCAGATCCTTCTAGCCTAGGAGCTACATACTTCTTCGTCAAACACACTAACAAGCTGGGATCATTGTATGCAATATGATTCTCAAAACGAAATTTCCAGTTTGCATAATCACTTGGTTGCATAAATCTTGGTATTTTTGTTGCTCCCGTCTCATTATCGAATTTCATCATAGCAGACATGTTGTTGTACGCCATTTTGTATCAGGTAACCTAAATTGTCTCTAGTTCCAAAATCCAAAATCCGTGCAAAGGTTCTAAATTCTCACAAACAAAACTTGCGAAACTAGCACAAGTTCGCAACTTTCTGAGTACTTAATTCTGCGAACTTAACAAGTTCGCAGTAACAGTAATACAATCAAACAAATACGCAACCGGCTAACTTCGCACAAGTCAAACCAGTCAAACAAACTAACATGCGCCTAAGATAAGTTCGCAAGAACAGACAAGTACGCAAGACGTTCCAGATCCAGTCCAAATTTTAAGAATTACTTTGAATTATCCAAATTATCAACTGTAACCGAACTAACCAACACATGCGAACTTGTTATTTTAGAAACAAGTACGCAGAAAACATTCATTTTCTCAAATCTTTAAATCCGTAACTCCGTAAAACTCGAATACTGCAATTCCAGAAATTAATCCAAATTCCTGAAATCTATACGTGAAAAATTGCAATTAAATCACTAACAAACCTTCGTTAATGTAGAAATCAACAAATTGATCACGTATATACTAAATCGTACGAATCCGTTACTGTGAAATCCACTCGACTTGAAATCGAATCAAACTCACTCAATTAACAGAACAGAACTTCAATTCATAACCTAATTGAACTGTAATCGATGAAATTACAATCAATTATACTGAATTTAAGCTCAATTCAAATCACCTCTGTACACTCTTCTTCACGAATTCGATTGAATTCACCTTCGAAAGCTCTGATACCAATTGTAGAAAGCTATGTCAGGATCTAGAAATCAATCACGATCACTTAGATGCGGAATCTCTAAGCAATCGATCAATTCGAGAATACGTATAACCGAAATCAAACAGTAACAATACACGCGGTGTAAATAAACTTTTGCTTTTCTATTAAACATTTTCAATTATAGACTTAATCAATCACAAACTCTCTCTAACAACTTCGCACACACACCAACAATCTTTCTCACACATGCGTACTTAATCACTGACTAGACATACATATATATGCGTACTTAATCACTGACTCGACATACATAAAAAAAACACCGTTCATGCGAACTAGTGCTGTGAACTTATTGCTATCTGCGAACTTAATCACAAGTTCGCATAACAAGTTCGCACAACACTAAGTTCGCATAATCAGATTACAAAAATACTAAGTCTAAAACTTCAATCTTCATGTTCAAGATGTCTGACACACTATCTTGTATCAACAATCATTATAGGCTTTCATTATTCTTATTAGCAAACAAACCCTTATCGAGAACCCAGTCCTCAATCATGGCTTGGCACAAAATGACCAGCACCTAACACCACATGGCTCAAGTTATCCGACTTTCGCCCATAACCTGCAAGTACATCATTCACTTTCCAAACATTTCTTTCTGCATGCAAAAACATCCCTATCCCCTCCCATTTCATCTTTTTCACCCAAGATTCAGTAGACACCACCCCATCCAACTGCCCTTGATACAACAATAACTTGGTGTTCTTAACAAAATACCCCACCATGTATCTCACACTTTTCATCACATCTGCATGCAATGCTGCTCCAACCACTTCACTACACCCCTGAAAAACCATTGATTCGTTAACCCCTAAAGCTTTTTTAACATCTGGGTCCTTCAAAAAACTCCGTACCCAATCAGAATTATTAGGAGTTAGCCTCGTCAAGTCATAGAAAGTAGCTATACTTGTTGCGTTTTCTAGAAAACACAAAACATTGATTCTTGATCTGTGGCATTAATCCACTTACCCGCTTTTGCTAATTCAATAACCACACTTTGAAGGTTTTCCATTTGGTAATTCTGTTTTTCATTGATTGTAGTTATGCACGGCATGAGTCCCCACTTGGGTTGACGGGTCTGTTAACCCATTTCCAATAACCAATCCATATAAATTGACACGTCTGGAAACAGGTAAAAAAGGATCTTATTTGAGAATGTAGTACCCACTTGATGGCACATATTTTCCACTTTTCCAGCATAACTTTCACCTGTAATATAAATTGGACGAGATTTAAACAATGGGTCTAAATCAATAAACTTTATGATCACAATGGACAGATCCCTTGCTAAAGCTTCTTGGTTTTGCGGAATTTATACGGGTGTCGAAGTGATACTAAAACCAACACCAATCGGATTATCGAGAAAAAGAAAGCCGGATATCCGATTCCATGAATCTGGATTAGGTTCAAAGTGTAAGGTGTTCCAAATTTTGATTCAGAGAAGCTTGGACCTGTCATGGCCCAAGTTCATAGAAATTTCTAGTCATAGAGGAACAACCTGGTCCTCCTTGAAGCCAAATGACAAGTGGGATCTCAGAAAGACAAGTGTTGGGTTTTCGGGCTTCATAAAAGGCATAGAAAATGGTGGAACCGCTGGTGGAATTGACCTCGAGGTAGCCAGATTTTGTGGGGTGAGCTCGGGGAGTGTAGCAGCAGAAAACAGCAGATGTTGGAGGAACAGTACAGTGAGGAAGATAAGGAAGTCGAGGGGTTTTGACTTCATATGCAGACAGAACTGGTCTTTAACTAAAAACGAATGCTTATGCAGACAGAACTGAAAACGAATGCTTATGGAGACTACTGGTCTTTAACTAAAATTGTGGCCAGCAAAAGATTTTTCTGTTCTACATTTTGGTTTGATACTTTCCCCAAACAGAACCAATAATAAGAACAAGGGTTATGATTTATTTGATGAAGTTAAACACTAAAGCCTTAGAAAATACAATCTCCGTGAATCAGTTGGGTTCTTCTGCAGGAATTCGGTAACAATATTATAAATGAACTGTCCGAGTTTATGCTCATTGTATACTCTTGATTCCTAAAACTGTTTTTTAGTGGTTTCTACCTACAATAATGCCAACTTAATGCCAACTTAATGGGTTTGATTGTCGAAAGAAAGCTAACGTGTAGGTACATTGTTATAATTATCTCAAATTAAAAGAGCTTATCCTCAAGAACTTCACTCTTAGAACTCTTTCCAGCTATGCAAATTTTGGTCATTGAAAAACCTGCACTAGGTGATGTAAGAAGCTCGTTCGAACCTTTGACCAGTAATTTTCAGGGATTATTCTAATTAAACACGGCTTACCACTATCAATCTTATAAGTACATATTGTTACAAGGTAGCAGTGTTCACAACATCAAAGCTACAATTCAGTACTAACAGATAGCACATACAGAAGTAAATCATAATAGTTAACGGTAACAATACTACACAGTTGAATTATATTAATTCTGTCAAATTCCAGAGTTAAAGCGTTGATACGCGAATCAAGAACTTAACGCTGCTAGCTTCTGTGATAGAACACTGCTCACCTCATCTCCTTGTTTTTCCTGCCGAAGTTATATTTCAAGTTAAAAAATTGAAACTTTGAAAATGATTTAATGTTGCATTTATTTCGGAACAGATGCAATTCTTTAAATCAGGCCAATAACAAAGGTACAGAAGACTTACCTTGCAATTCCTGTTGCTGGCTCCTACATATTTGGGGGTACTAATGCTAGAACTTCTCGACAAGTCTCGGGTTTTATTGCCTTTTGGGATATTATTAGAATCTTTTTTAAAAGTTTGGGAATCATTACACCTGTCTGGTCTTGGTGGGCTTCTAAGAGTTGTAGCAATTGCAGCATTTGTACGCCTTTCAAAGTCGTTGATTTCATCAACAGCTTCTTCTATGGGTACACAGATCCGCTCTCTTTGAAAAAAGAGCACAATAAATATCACAATATACGATAACATACAACTTTCTTTTCAAAATCCGAGGTTAGGTTTTCTCTTGAAAGAAAGTTGCCAGATTGCGTTAGAAAACTTACCTTGGCAATGATGTGTAGTGCCTTTGAAGCGGAGAGTTTCTTCCCTCCTTGCCTTCCTGCTCCTCAAGATCCGCAAATTGTTGCTTAAAACGATCAATTCCACTGAAAAATAAGATAAAAAAAAGAGTATATTAGGTTTTTGATAATATATTAACAACTCCCTAACGATTATAATTTTTTAATCACAATCTCTAAATCCTGACCTCGGATACATAAAGCTTATGTGTTCTTCACCATGAAGGTACTCTTGTAGCATTTGTGGGTGGTATTCTAGGATCTGTGCATGAGAAAAGACGCAAAACCATTAACCAGTGCATGAAAATAGAATTAGTGTATGATCAATAAAGAACTAAAGACCACATAATATGACCATACCTCCCTATAAATCAGCTCTCTAACATCATTCTTCGTCAATCTCCGCTTTTCAAAGTCAAACTCAAGTTTTGAAATTGGCTGTTTGGATGGTTCAGTTTCCAAATTCGCTAAACCATAAAAGTACGGATCTGCCAAGGCCTGCAGATATAAAAAAAATGACAATATCAATAAACAGCAATAGTAACAAGAAATTTTCAACAAGTTCATTTACAGAAAGGCCAAAATGGTAGAATAAAGTTTTACTAAAGCTTATCTCTTCAGCAGATATCCGATCTGCGGGATCAAAAGCAAGCAACCTTTCAAGTAAACGGAGTGCCAATGGATTAGCATTAGGGAATTTCTGTGACAATGGTATAGGGGCTTTCTTTGGCATGCCATTCAAATATCTTCTAGCCTTATCATTTCGTATCTGCAGATGTTTAATGACTTACTGTTTAGCCAAATTCTTAAGTTGCAATAAAGTAGCAATATAACTTTCCAAGAGGATCAAGTAAACAAACCCTTGCAACTGTTTCAGCAGAAGGAGAACCAAGCAAATCAGTGACAAGATCCAATTGGTGTACAACATTCCTCCCAGGAAACAGCGGTTTTCCAGTTAGCATCTCAGCAAATATACATCCTATGCTCCACATATCAATTGCAGGAGTATACTGAAATAATATCAAATTTTAAAAAGTTTAATAAATAAAGTTTCGAAAACCAAAAGCCGTATATGTGCGAGTGTGAGTGTGAGCTTACTTTAGAGAAAAACGAGCCACAAAGTTCAGGAGCACGATACCATCGAGTAGCTACATAGTCCTGAACACAATTACAGATAAGAACATCAGTAATTGTCAACAAGATGGTTTAATTAGATAAAAGACGTTTCTATGGTTTATATACGTACAGTCCAAAAAATTGCTGACGGGGTATCATCAAACGATGCACGAGCTAGGCCAAAATCACAGATCTTTAATTTGCAGTCAGCATTTGCAAGGATGTTTTTCGGCTTCAAATCTCGATGGAAAACATGTGCTGCAAAACAAAATACACAACCAATAAAAGTTGAGTAGTCCAATCAAGAAAACAAAATGTAAAAAGTATAACAAGAAGAAATAGACAAACCTGTATGTATATATTTCAAAGCACGAAGTAACTGATACAAGAAAAATTGATGATGTTCAGGAGTAAGATCATCATTAACCTTGATTACTTCATCAAGATCAGACTCCATCAACTCAAACACCACATAAATATCTTTAAACTCTCTTCTACAAGGAGGAAGCATAATATGCTTAATTTCAACAATGTCAGGATGTTTAAGCAATCGAAGTAGCTTAATTTCTCTAAGAATACGAGTAGCATCAGAAACATGCTCAAATACATCATTTATCTTTTTAATAGCAACTTTTTCACCCGTATGTGTATCCACTGCAGCTGCAACAACACCATAACTTCCCTTCCCTACAACCTCTTGTATCTCATACAAACTTGCCTCACCATACTCGGTGAAAAATTCCTTGCCAAGCATCTTTTAATTCTGAATTTAATCAAAGTTTACATATAAGTTAAATATATCACAAATTTAATGGCAGATCTCAGAAAAACGTAACCAAAGTTCCAAAAAAGCTCAAAGGACTAAAAATTTAAATTTGTTCATAAAAGCAAGTAAATTTCAATTTTATCAATAAAAATGTAAGATCAAAAGCAAAAATATCGGTGTCAAGTTTTTCTTTTTATGTTACATTTTTACTAATAAAACTGATATTACAATCATTTTAATGTGCGGATGAAGTGATGAACCTACAACGAGCTTTTTTGGAGTTTTCATTACCTTTTTCTAGAATTTGCCCTAAATTTTGGATGTATCGTAATCAAGCGGTATGATGTACGGAGTATCATATTCAAAGCAATTGAGTAACAAAAAGAGTAAGAGATGAACCTTGAAGGTGAGCTTAGCAAGTAATTCTTCTCCGGTGGAGGAAAAACCCTAAAATTTGTTATTCGCCGTCTCAATCCGCGTCTAATTTTGCAGAGAATAATAACGACAAATCTATGGATATTAAAGGTCAGTGTATTTAAAATGTCTTCCAAACTATATATACATACATACGTCTTTATTTAGTGAATGCAGATCTGAAGTTGTCCACTAAATTCAGGTCAAACAAATATTTTAAAAAAAGTCAAAATATCTATTGGTTAAATCTGACCGTCGATTGAAGAACCAACGGCAGATGTTGAATTCTGATTTGTGTGAATCGTCGGCCATATACGCGTAGTCCTTACATCTAGGACGAATATATTATTTATTTATTTTATATATATATTTAAATTTAAATTTTTATATATATATAATAATTTAATAATAATTGACAAAAAGAAAAGTAAATGATAGAAGCATTGCCTCAAATTGCGCGCCATATCTTATCTGTATTGACACGCAGACGTCGATTTTTTATATAATCGTTAGGGCTATCGGTGTGGATAAGGATTAGAAACGCAAACCGTGATTAAATTAATTTGTGTAAATTATTATCAGATGTACGGATTGACGATCATTCGACGGATTATTTATTGTTTATCAAAGATGATAAATAAGATACCTAAATAGCGGTGACGATGTTGTTCCCAATTGACAAACTCAGACGACGTAATCGCCTGGACGAAATCCGGTTGTATGTTGAAAAAGACCAAGTTCCGGGAAGAGGATAGTAAAGCTGGGTTAATTTTTGTTCGAGAAAAAGAAAAGGTTCAAGACTGTTTACTTATCTTTTCATTAAGTTTCATACAGATAAAGATGACAGTATGGATATAGAAGGATTATACGCAGTAATCAGTGAATGAATAATCATATTTAATTATTGTGCTGAATAAACAATCTGAATGATAAAAATGACTATTTTACCCCTAAATTAAATAATTATGATATTTATTTTTTTATTGAATGACAACCTTGATTGTATAACTATCAATTTATAAACATATTAACTATTTTATAATTCATGAATCATTTGAACATTTGATTAAATTCTTTGATAATTTCTATCCACCTTGAAACGTATAAATGAAGCAATTTGCAGCAAGAAAACTAAAATTACAACCAAACAATCAGTAATTTGGGGTCAAGATACACCCATACATACAACGAAAACCAAAAACCACTATACCTGTAAGAGAGTGACAATAGCAAGCGATGCAAACCTTACTAGCACACCTTAACTACATGACAAAAGACCAAAACCATACAATACAGAGAGACTAGAGCCACCCTTCAGAATATAAAGCAAAGCCAAAAACTAAAACAACACTCCTTATAATAAAGTCATGACTCATATAACAACAGCAGCACATCAACATCTAAAATTTGTGATTAATACTGTACAAACTAATAAGCCAATTGAAGTAGAACTAGTTCAAAATGATCGGCTCTCTTCACTTAACAATTACTCCATCCAAAAATAACCTAAATACAATCATAAATTGCTTGCAATTTCATCACGCAAATTTGCCATGTATTGCGTACTTTGAGCATCCCATTGTGTTTCCGGTTCATCTTCCCCACCTTCTGCGTGTTGTTCTTCTACATCTTCTTCTTCTTCATCCTCTTCATCTTCCTCGTCGCATTACATGAAAAGCTCGTCATGAATATTCCATTTTCTTATATAATTATGTATCGCAAAACAAGCAATCACCACGTTTCTTTGAACCGGGAATGAATAAGGAGGCATCTTTTTTAGGATTGGAAATCTTGATTTCAAAACTCCATAAGCACGTACAATGATATTTCTTAGTTGTGCATGTCGATGATTAAATTTTTCTTTGCTAGTTAAAGCACACTGACGTTTAAAATCTGCTAACCAATATCTTGTGCTACGATATGGAGCAAAAAATCCACGAGCATTTGCATATGCGGCATCACATAGATAATATTTATCTGTAATGAAATGAGAGTGTTAAAACATTCAAATGTATAATAAGCAATAAGACTTTACAAATTCAATGAGAATGATACATACTTGGTGGAGGAACTGGAAAACCAGAAGTTGGATTGAATACAACTTCGTTTAGTATTCTAGAATCATGAGCTATGCCTTCCCATCTAGCCCAAACAAATGTAAATACCATATTGAAGTCACATATCCCTAAAACATTCTGATAACATCGACCACCACCTCGTCCTCTATAAGCAGATTGTTCCTTAGCAGGCAAAATCGCATGTACAAGGGTCCCATCTAATGCACCTATCGCTCCCTTAAATAAAGAAAAAAGAGCTATAAAAAACTTAACAAACTTCAACAAGTCTAATATATACAGAAATAAAACATACCGAAAATACTTCTCTCAAATATCTATGTTGAGCCGACGCGTTCGGGCTAACACCAAGTGATGACGGCCCTATGGCTTCTCTCGCAAATTGCATCATTCCTTGTAGAACTTCATGAAAACATATATGAATATTTCGTAACGAGTATTGAAATCTATATTTAATTTCTCTATATCCATCATTTTGTCCAATAATGGTTAAAAATATTGCCATCTTCTCCTCGGCACTTATCTGCCTACTATCGTGCAACCAATTTCTTTCTTTAAAAAGGTTGCGTAAAAGCACATATGCATCACGTGAGAGACGCATCAGCTGGTGTCATTGTATGTTTGATCCATTTAATAACTCTTGTGTATACGCCTGCCCAATTAACGCTGAAGTGGTATCTTTTAACCTTTCTATTCTTAGTGCACTACACGCAACTGATCGTTGCATGGTAAATATCCAAATTCACAATTGACAAATCAATCTATTGAGATCTAAATTCACAAATTGATAATAATTTATAAAGATCGTTGCTTTTTCAAATTCACAAATTGATGAGGTACATATCTTCCATTCAAGCCTAATCAATTTATAAATTTTTATCATACCTTATTGATAAATCAATAATCTTACAACTAAATCCAACAAGAATATATAGAGATGTGACAATCGAGAAAAGAATTTTTACAAAAAATAGAAACAGAGACATACCAGAGAAGATGAAGCAAGGACGATTTGGGCAACGGTGTTGTTGCCGATAATCTAAGCTTGAGAGTTTAGGTAGCCCGGTAATGCAAGCGAAGCCATGGAAAAGCTACTGAACATAGTAAATATTTTTGGATAGGATTTTAGAATTGTTGATTTGAGAAATAGGGCAAAAAATAGAAGGGTACTTTAGGAAACAAGAAAGCTAGATGGGGAGGACATGTATTTTAAGATTGACCGAATAATACATTTGGTAAGTTTTTATTAATCAACAAGTTCTAAAGAAACAGGACAAATAAATGACCGAATAAGTTTTAGGCCCATTAATCCCATTAGTTCCAAAAAATAGCCCCTTAGTTAAGTTATAAATTAGACCACTTTCAATTGTGTAACAGTATCATGATATGATACTACGGGTGTGTTTGGCAACATTAAATGAAGATTATTTTAGAAGCTACTTTCAACGGAACCTATTTTTGAGAGATGATTTTTTCTAGAATCTCAAACTTTTGTGTGTGTCAAATAAGGATTGTAGATGAAATTTCTTAAAACACATAATCTCTATCTACAAGAACATATTAGTGTCAAACACACCCTATACCACGTCATGTTAGTTACGACACAATTTAAGTTTTATTTTTAATTTAAAACAATAAATACATTTAATTAATTAAATACAATACAATAATTAAAATAACATTAAATAAATTAAGTTTTGAATATGTCATCTTTCATTTTTTTTAAACTTAATAAAAATAAAAAAAAGGTTTAACTTTTCTAAAAAACTAACATTTTAAAAAAGTCCAAATTTATTGAATTAACATACATCCCACTCTTTTTTCCAGTCACCTTCTTCTTCATTCTTCCTACACCTTTTTTGAGAAAAGTCGCCGACAACATTTTTTAACAAGCAAAACAAATGAAGAAAAAATCAGAAAAGAGAAGCAAAAAAGAAATAAAAAAATAAAGTTGCACCCCGTGTTTTCCCTATTCATGACACGCCACCACGACAGTCCGCACACCGTATGTGGTGACGTCGTGGTGACTACACGGACGCGAGCACATATGCAAATGGTCTTAGGGGGTGTTTAGACCATTCGCTTTCTATGGCCAACATGGGCGGATGTGTGTGGAACCACGGGTATGCACTTTGCATACCCTATGGACTATAGGAGCAGTGCAAAATTACTAAATTTTTAGATAATTATAGGCTGTAATAGAGAAGTGCACACCCTGTGAAAAAGTTGTGCACACCCTCTTGCCAGAGGAGAAATTAAACTTTTCCTTCCCCGCGAGTATAACATGATGAGCCCAAGTTACGGTAGCTCCGGATGAAAGGTAGCTACCAAGTTAAACTATAGAAGATTCAGTAAAAGAAAGAAGCATCATCATAGTACCATTTCCTATCTTGGTCCAAGCCATTAACCAATAGTTAAGGCATCTCATATGTGATTCTTTACCCATAGGTCTTTTCCCCTTAAGTATAGTGTTGGGAAAAACAATGATCAAACCTAAGTTATAAATCTGAAGAGTCAAAATCTATCTCAGTTGTATTCAGGAAAAACTTAGTGAATTCCTGAGTCTGTGTTTCTGAGTCTGTGCTTCACAGATTGAAGAATTGTTTCTGAGTCTGTGCTGCACAGACTGAAGAATTTCACAGACTGAAAGCCTTGCTCTTCCTGAAGACTTATGAATTCATCATCTGAAGAATGAAGATTGAAGACAAAAGACTTCACAGACTGAAAATCACAGACTGATGATCACAGACTGAGAGCACAGACTGAAGAGCACAGATTGAAGAATGAAAGTACAAGTGTACAGAAGATATTCTTCTCTCCTTAGGCTAGATACAACTGATACGATCTTTGAGAAAGGTCAAACATCGAACAAAGGTTTTCTTCTCAGCAAAGAAACCTTTTACCTTTTACTTTTTCTATTTCCAAGAAAAGCAAAAAGGGTAGAGTGTAAAGTTGCCCAAGATGAATGTGTTATCCCTTGGACAACTGACTGAGCTGGTTAATAGAAGTTGATACTAAACTCTATAAATAGCAGCTCAATAGCACTCTTCAAGATATCCAAGTATCCAAGTAAACCAAGCTCTCAAAGCAAAATAGTATACAAGACCTTTAAGCTTAGGCTCAAAGCATTACCACACTAACTGTTAAAGTTTGTAGTGATAATTGTATCTTAATATACTAATACTTGGATCGTATTCAAACCATCTGTGTGGGTTTGAATACTTTGTCATCTGTGTGAGACAAACACTTTATTGTGAATAATACTTTGATTCATAATAAACTATGTGTCAAAATTAATCTTGTTTTCCGCCTAGATTAATTTAAACTTGTTTGATATAAAACTTGGATATAAACTAACAAGTTAAGATAACTGTTATTTAATCTGTATCTAAGTTTTGGGAACCTTGTGACCCAACAACTGGTGTCAGAGCAAATAAAGATTTAATCTTTAACGATCAAAGGAACCCAGTTTATCAAACAATCATCTAAATCCATTTTCTCTACATTTTCTTCCTTGAACAATGACTTCTTCTATTGCTATGGCTGGGAAGGGAATTCCAATCTTCAATGGTGTAAATTTTACCCACTGGAAATTGAAAGCTGAATGGTTTCTTGCTAGCATTCATGATGAAATGCTTAGAGTCATTCAGGAAGGACCCATTATTCCTGGCAGAATAGTTCCTGCAACCTTAGATGCAAATGGTTTTATTTTGACACCTGAAAAATTTGTTGAGGCTGCCAAAAGGACATGGACTGATCTAGACAGACAACTATATGCACTAGACTTTAAGGCCAAATCCATACTGGGCAATGCAGTTACTGAGCCTATCTTTGCTAAGATATCTGGCTGCAAAACTGCTAAAGCCATATGGGATATGCTAACTGACCAATATGATGGTGTAAGTTTAGTACAATCCCAAAAGAAGAAGAATCTCATAAGAAATTATGAGAACTTCTCTGCTGGCCAAAATGAGTCATTAACTGATATTCATACCAGATTTCAGATCTTAATCAATGATCTTGAAAGGTATAATATCATCAAGGGACAGTTTGAAATCTGTGCAAAATTTGTTGATGTCATTCCAAACACTTTTTCTGAAGTTATCACTTCATTAATTGTAAGTGAAAAATTGGAGACATATGATCTCTCTGGCTTGTTTGGACTTCTACTAAATTTTGAAGAAACCAAAGCCTGAAAGGATCTAAATGCCAAAAAGATTGCAAAAGATCCATCTGCTGCCCTTGTTGAAACAACAAGGAAAAATAGAGAACTTTTCTCTAGAGCAGATTACCATCTTACTCTTACAGACTCAGAATCAGATGATGAAACTGAGTCTCTAGAAGCTGAAATGGCATTACTAGCCCAAGGTCAGATGGAGTTGAAGAGACCAAGGGAAGAAGAGGAAGATGTTCAACCACTGCAGATCAAAAGAGCCAGAAAGACAAAAAGAATGGCCAGGAGGATTCCTGAAAGGGATATCTTTGATTCCCAACCAAAGATGAAGGGGATCAAGACCTGGGATCAATTTGTGAAGCTGGCTGAAGAACAGGACACTGATGGTGAAGATGATGATGCCATTAATCCTGATTGCAGTTCTGAGTCTGAGGTATTTAGAAGATCAGATGATGATGAAGATGATGCTACTTTTGGAGGTGTAGATAAAGGTGCCTCAAAAGTCAAGACTGGAGAGTCTAAGTCTGTGCCTTCTGAACCTGCACAGACTGAGACACATCATCAATCACAGACTCGGAGTCAGAGCAACCAGCAGCAAGCACTGATGCTCTAATTATCAGTGCTGAAGCCATCCAAGCTGAAGCTAATCCTGCTAGATCAACCACAACAACCAGAATACTGCCTCCAGGTAGAAGTGAACTTGAAGATAGAATGCAATGGAGAAGTGCTCACCTGATTAGCACTTATCCTGGGTCAAGCTCTACCATGGAAGAAGTTATGGATAAGGGTAAGGGCAAGGAGATTGCCCTATCCAAGCAGGAAAGGTTAAACAAGATCAAGAAGATGGTGGATGATCATGCTGCTAGCACAAGAAATCCTGAACTGACAAATCTACAAGATGAACTCTTGCAACAAGAAGCCACTGCTCAAGGTATGTCTTTAACTGAGTACTTAAATGTACTAACTGAAGAAGAGCAGAAGCTGAAGGAAGCAAGATTTGTTGACATGCTCTCCAAAGAATTAGAAGATGAAAGTTGTTCACAGACTCAAACCAGAAGGAGTCAAGTTGAGCAACAAATCAAGGAAGATGAAGAGCTGTCAACAAGGTTACAGAAGATAGAGAGCCTGAAACCAAAGCTACAAGCCACTTTCCAAAAGTCAAAGCTCAAGCAGAAGATTAGAGAATGTCATCTGAACAAGATTGGACAGAAATTGAAGCTGGAGCTGACTTTAACCAAGAGCAAGAAGATGGTATGGGTGGATGAACTGTACACTCTAGGGCTTAAGGAATGGCAATCCATTGCCAATCTTTTGAAGAGTGCAGCCGACAAGGAATTGAAGAAAGAAGTTCTGGATGAGCTATCCTACCTGATTGAGCTAGTTCTTAGTCTGGGGCTCATCTCAGAAGAATACAAGTTGTTTTGCATAGCAAACAACTTTGTAATCAAGAAGAAGTCAGCTGGGTTATCCACAGAGAATGAGCAGAGAAGGGAGCATCCTCTACCCAAAGGTATCATTTTCATTGATAGATCATATGTACAGACTGACAGCATTGAAGGTCTGTGCTATAGAGATATCAATGGGATAGAGTGCTTCCAGGATCAGAATAGGTTATATGGAGAATCTCTGTTGCATTGCATTGCCCTGCTGAAGGAATGCAAACATTCTCAAGCCAGACCATTCAGAAGAAGACTGATTAGCTGGTTATTCAACAACCTTTCCCAAATCAGGATGATGATTGGACTTGAAGATATCTGCAAGAAGATCATCCTAGAGTATCAAGAATTTGAAGACATGGTATCAGAGCTACTTTAACCAAGACATGGTATCAAAGGTTAGAAAAAGCAAGATTCAAAGGTTCAAAAGTATGGCCAACTTTTGATCCTAAGAAAGCTACTTGCTATAAATGTGGGCAAGTTGGTCATATTTCTTCTGACTGCAGAGTGAAGATTGCAGAATCTTCAAGTTCTGATAAGTGGGAAGAAAAGGCCAAGAAGTACAAGAAAAAGTACTTCAACTCCAAGAAAATTGGAGAGAAACAACAACCAAAGAAACTAGAGAAAGCTTTGGTTGTTGAACAATGGATAGATGAAGAATCTTCATCATCTGAGGATGATGAAGATATGTGCTTAATGGCTATCATAGAGAGCCAGTTTGACAAAGATGTCAAATTTGCAGAAAAAGCATGTGTTCATCCAGATTGGGACAGAGGATCTGCTTACAATGTAAATCATTTTAAACTTTACTATAGTGATGCAGAAAAACAGAAAATGTTTGAACACATCTATGTAGATTTTTTGAAAAGACTGGAGGAAATACAAGATTTAAAAACCAAACTCAGTCAAGTTCAAAAAGATCTACAATCAAAAGTGAATGAAATAAACCAAAACAAACAGTACAGACTTGAGCTTGATGCTCAATATGACCTTCTCAAATAGATCAAGCTGGAAAAAGAAGCTTATAAAAACAAAGCTGATCATTATGAAAGGATCTGTAAATCTTGGTGTATTTCATCACTTAAAAATGTGGTCTGTTTATCCAAACAGATTCCAGCTCAGATACAAGCGGTCATAGGTGATGAGTTTGATCTTAAAAGCCACATAAATTCAGAAATAAACTCAAAACCTACTATATTTGTACCTGAGATTTTACCTCATACTTTTAGTCATATTGTGGGAGACAAAGTTATATTGACAAATGCTTTTGTTAGACCAAAAATAGTTGCTAAAGAACTAGTATATGAGACAGAGCCAGACTCTGAAGACACAGACTCAGAAATCTCAGTCTGTGAAACTTCTCGATCTGAACAGCCTGAACTTATAATCACTAATGAATCTTTAGAAACTATAGATCTTGAAAAGAAAAAATTTATAAAAGGCAAAGTTAATATTCCCACAGTACCATCTTTAAAAAGACAAAAAGAGGTAAAAAGAATCAAGAATAAACAGAAAGGTTACAATGTGTTTGAACCTTCCACATCTTAGTCTGTAACTGGTCCAGACAATAATATGTCAAATGACAAATCTAAAGGCATAAAACCAGTAACAAGGGAGTTAAAAAGATCTCAGTCTGTGAGATCTAACTGTCAGTCTGGAAAAATCAATTCTCAGTCTGGCAAACTTAACTCCAAATCTGTTTGTGTTAACACTCAGTCTGACTCTCAAAAGTCAAATCTTAACAACAAGACTGAGACCATTAAGCTGCTTGGTGAAAACTTAATGAAGTTAACCACAGATTTTAAAACATTTGTTGAGTCAAAACAAGAGTTTAATAGAGGATCCAGTGCAAATAATAACCCAAAATCCAAAAGGACCATTATGTTGGACAGAAAATGTTACAACTGTGGAAATCTGGGACATGAAGGTATTAAATGCACAAAGTCCATTCTTAAATAGCCAAAGGCTGCTTTGATCAAACAAATGTCATCTACAAACAACAAAATCAAAAATAAAGAGGTTAAAAGTCAATTTCACAGACTTAGCACCAAAACTGCTAAAGAATTGACTCTAACCAACTCTAAAGAACCCATCAAAAGATGGGTTCCCAAAAGTAACTAATTGGTTTTGTTTGTCTTGTGCAGGGTAACAGCAAATGGTACCTAGACAGTGGATGCTCAAGACACATGACAGGTTCTTTGGAGAATCTGTCAGAGTTTGTAGAAGAAGAAGGACCTTCTGTCAAATATGGTGACAATTCTGTTGCCAAGATAAAAGGTTATGGTGTGGTGAAGGCTGGCAACATCAGAATTACAAAGGTAGCCTATGTTGAGGGATTAAAGCATAACCTGCTTAGTGCAAGCCAGATCTGTGATGATGATGGTGAAATCAGAATCAGAAAGAAGGCTGTTGTTATCTATAATTCCAAAGGCAAACCTATATTAGTTGCCAAAAGAGAAAGAGATATCTATCTCTTGGATCTTTCTTCTGTAGAAAACAATGTAGAGACTTGTCTCTATACTCAGTCTGTGCCAGAACTAAGCTGGCTATGGCATAGGAGGTTATCCCACCTGAACTTCAAAAATATTAACCTCCTGTCAAAGAAGAAATTGGTTAGAGGTCTGCCTGATGTTATATTTGCAAAAGACAAACTTTGTCATGCATGTACACTAGGGAAACAGACCAAGAACCATTTTCCATCCAAATTGTTAGCTACAATTGATCAACCACTGCATATGCCCCATATGGATCTGTTTGGACCCATGAGCATTAGCAGTTTGGGTGGAAAGAAGTATACACTTGTGGTTGTGGATGAATACACAAGGTATACTTGGGTCATCTTTCTTATGGCTAAAAGTGATGCTCCTGAAGAGATTATTAATCTAATCAATAGGGAAGAATTGCAGAAAGATGCACCTGTCAAGCAACTCAGGAGTGACCATGGTACAGAATTTAAGAATTCTACTCTCATTGAATTCTGTACTGACAAAGGCATTATTCAAAACTTTGCCTCTGTCAAAACTCCTCAACAAAATGGTGTTGCTGAGAGAAGAAATCGTACACTCATAGAAGCTGCAAGAACCATGTTATGCCATGGTCAAATGAAGATTTATTTTTGGGCAGAAGCAGTTAACACTGCCTGTTATATCCAAAATAGATCTATTTTGGTCAAAAGGCATGGCAAAACTGCATATGAGCTGTATCACAAGAAGGTTCCAACCATCCATTACTTCCAAACCTTTGGAAGTAAATGCTACATTCTCAATCAAAGAGATCAATTAGCAAAGATGGAACCTAAATCTGATGAAGGAATTTTTGTTGGCTATTCATCTATCTCAAAGGCCTACAGAGTCTACAACAACAGAAGGAATAAAATTGAAGATGTAGGACCCTTGTTACTGGATCTTAATCGAATCAATTCAACAATTGAAAGCGCGGAATACAATCAATTGTACAATGCACGTTAACAATCACACGAAAGTAGTCGATTAGCTTTTATATATATCTCGAATAACAAATCAACCAATTACACAAGATTCCTCACAGATCGCTTGAAAACACTCTAGGTTCGTCAACCCTAAAACTGAACCCGTAATGATCTATTTATAGCCAAAACCTAACTGACCTGCGACACAAGCCCTGTGTCGCCAGGCCGACATATGCGACACAAGCCTTGTGTCGCTATTGCGACACAAGCTCTGTGTCGCCTAAACAGTGACATTAATTTTGATTTCCAAAACAAATAACATTTATATCACAATCAAAATATTACAATCGACTTTGACCTAGACCAACTGACAGACATACAAAACATGTATCAACAAACTCCCCCATGTCTTCAGCTTGGTCTTCAAGATTTCTTCGTTCGGCTTTGGTCGTCTAACACTTCCAGCTGGCAGGGAAGTTTCCTCCAGCATGTACTCCTTGAGCTATACAGACATTGACAACCTTTTGAAAACGCATCGCCTCAGTCTTGAACTCTTGAAAATAATCAATCTTCTTAGCATGAAGAGCTTCAAGGTCTTTCTTGGTAAGGTTAATCAAGCTCAAAGGATCGTACACTCTAATCTTCGATATTTTGGCTTTCCATAGATCTTCAGGCTCTGAATCTTGAATATAGATAATTTCAGCTTCGCCTGTATATCCATCATATGTCCACAGTTGTAACCTTCTCAAGAAATCAACTGGGAGCTTCTCCAGAGGAATAGACTTTAAGGTCTTTGGAGATTTATATACAATCTTAACCCAGGGCTTGTTGGTAAACGGATGTATCTTGTTACGATAAATATACCTCATCCCCAGATTTGGTCTCAAAAGATAGAACACTTTGGTGTTGACCTCTTTCCTTAAGATTCTCTGTAGTTGATTCGCTAACTCGTTATTGGTGGGATTTATGATATTCAATTGCGCCAAGTGCAGTATCTCACAATATGGTAAGGTACTTAACACTTTGAAGTTCATAGTGAAATACTGCATCCCATCTTTTCGCTTGATAACAATCACTTTATTTGCTTCATCATACTTCCAGGAGATGATTTGACCTTTGTAGCGCTTGCTGCTGATTTTATAGAATTTACAGGTCTTTGACGTATTAGGTTCAGCAGCAGTAGAAGTAGATGGTTCGGTTTTAGCCGGAGCAGGAGTAGAGTCTTTACACGGTTCAGGCTCTACAACCTCTTCAGTATCAGAGACCTCCATCTCCTCTCCCAAATTCATTTCATCAACATTCACAAAGTCTTCGTGAATGTTTTCTTCTTCAATATCAACCCCTTCATCATTATCAAACACAAATTCTTCATTATCATTTTCTGTACTTTGCCCTTCCTCATTTATCAGACTCTGTAGATACTCTAGGTTTGCTTCGGAGTAATCTACTTTTAAAGGAATTGGTTGTCCTGGAATTGGTGCAGAGTACGCAAAGTAATCCAAATTAATATTTTCATTTATAGCTTCTTCGGTTACATCATTAGTATTTACAATTTGAGTTGAACCAGGGGCCATTGATGTTGTTTCATCTAAGCCTAACTCCCTCGGAACAACAGCTAAGGCCTCTAGTTCTAACAGGCGACTCTCCAGCTGAGGAACCCTAGCCGCCGTTGCTTCTAACTCTGTGATTCTAGAAGCTTGCTCAGCCAACTGCTTGTTCATTCTGTCTAGAAGAGCCATTATCTGATTTAGCGTTTGTGGTTGTGGCTGAGACTCAGCAGAAGTAGAGACCGGATGAGGTTGAGTTCGAGGACGAGGACGGGGTGCGAAAGTATCATCATCCCCGGTTAGACGGCACATGCACCCGTCCTGCCCTAATTCGGCGTTGAACCCGCTCATATCGATGAGTATTATGGATTCGGAGGCTTTCAATGGTTTTCGGTGAAGGAACATCACCATCCGAATCCGTTGGGGTGTCGTTTGGATCCACAGAGACAGTATCATCCGAGGCCGCATCAGCAGCAGTCTCGTCAACTGCTTGAAAGGTATCAATGTCCTGCAAAATGTCATTAATATTTTCCTCCTCGGTTTGAATCGGGATATTGACAAAGGCATCCTCAGAGGGAAGAGGAGCAGCAACATCATCCAAAAATCCTTCGTTAGCCGGAGGGACATAGCCCTCATGTACAATATGGCCGAAAAGCGGCACATCTGGCGGTGCAGCAACTCCTTTACCATAAGAGTTGCAGATGGCAAAAATCCGCAAGTTCATTGGCGTTTGGCGGAAGGTTGCATCAGGATTGACCGGAAGATCCGGTAACAGATGATTAATCAGCAACTGGATAAACCTTGGGTACATGACCCATTTGTCATTTTCAGCTTTTGCATTGTCCACCATTTCACGGAACAGATATCCGGAAAAATTATACGGCTTATTGTAGACCAGGGCCAACATGGCAGAGATGGTACGGTGACTGGCACCATCGAAACCTGCCTTCCTGGCAGATAAACACACGATTATCACGTGCATCAAAAATCTCCAGACTCGGGTGAGGTGCCCATTGCGATACTGATGAAAGGGTACACCTGGGTAACCCATACGTGCCATCCCACCAGCAATGAAAACATTTGAGAATTGGATGGGCATGACTGGAGAATCATGAAACTGAAGCACTTCACGTAGCAGCTGCTCGGTTATGACAATTTCCCGATCAAAAACTGTAGATATAATCCTGGTCTCCTCCAGTTCAGTGTTTACAACCGCATTTCTCCAAAAAGGACCAACATGGTCTCTATAGATAGTGGGAGTAGCAGTGATAGCGTAAAGAATCCTGGAACGCCTAAGGAACTGGATCATGGGGCGAAAAGGAATGGCTGACTCCCTGTCGGCATCAAGAAATGCGACCGTGTTGTGACGAGGTTCAAGCAACCTCAGAAACGCATCTTGTCCTGCCATTTCTAAAAGACACGAAAAAGGGAACACTACAGAAGCGTTAGTAGTAATTACGTTAATTTAAACAATCTGCAGTGGCGACACAAGGGTTGTGTCGCACAGATGTGGCGACACAGACCTTTGTGTCGCAAAAGTTGAAGTTAATTAATTCAAATCATGTAAGCGACACAAGCACCTGTGTCGCAACAGAAAGATGCGACAGAAGAGGGTTGTGTCGCATTTGGCAATTGTTTTGTAATTAATTAAATCAAGCGACAGAAGGACTTGTGTCGCAAAGAAGTAGCGACACAGATGTTAGTGTCGCAACCCAACACTAGCACGAAAATTAATTTTGATAGAACAGCGACACAAGAGCTTGCGTCGCCTAGCATAGCGACACAAACCTTAGTGTCGCACCCAAAGTTTGGTATTAAATTAATTTGAAAAATCCTGCGACACAAAGGCTTGTGTCGCAGATTGTGTCGCAAAGATGAACACCAACCCGTGCCCAGATCCCGATGGTTCAAAATTTTGGGTGTTTTCAAAGCTAACGCAATCCGAAGGAGCGTATGAACATCAGGAACTCTAAAATATCCTAGATATCAAGTTAAGCACACCCAAACACCTCAATTTAATCACAAACCGAAAACCCTTAAAACCCGTGACTTTAATTCACCATTAAACACAGTATACACGGTAAAAAAGGGAAAATTTTATACCACTAGATCGAGTAAGGTAAGGAGAAAGAGATTGTATGGATTAATTGCAACAGAACGCTAAGAAAATGTAGATGAAGTCGAAAAATCACTCGGTTTGCTTGTGTCGCTATATCAGATGCTTGTGTCGCAGTAATTAAATGTGATGTCGCATGTAATTAAGAACAGTGAACGGTTTTAGGTCGCATGAGGTTGGCTTTTATACCCAAACACTAAGCAGCGACATAGCCTGCGACATAAGAAGCGACAGAGGCAGCGACACAGGCAGCGACACAAAGCTTGTGTCGCATAGAGGCACTTGGTGAATTTTCGAATCGCTTTCGATTTTCAAATTTCGATACCCGATTCGATATTAACTTATAAACTTGGAGAAACTAATTAAGCTACAAATAGATAATACAAAAATAAAATCGTTGATTCAATTTTACAATCAACGGAGATTTCATAACATATTTTTGGTGACGGAAATGTTTAAGGCTGGGTAGGGATCATATCAGGATAACATGCAATTATTAGGAATAGTAAGTGTTATTTCGATTATCAGTATGTTTGCCCACTTTTAAATTTACTTAGCATATTTAAATCATCTGTTATAAAGATTAGTTCAAGACGATTATTGATATTTTATCCATCTAAACATTTGTTCTTAAGTATATGATTTCAACTCATAATGAGATGAACCACTTATGTTATTATTAGCATGCATATTATATTATATAACCCACATTAAAATATACATTTGAAATCAAAACATGTTAGTATTTTCTTTATAGAAGGTGAGGATATGGGTGTATCTTTAGAACTAAGTTAGCGGTGACAGGTCTGTACTTTCGTACAACAGAGTCACATAATCAATAGTTCTGGTTGAACAAACACCAGTCTGAACAATTAAACTAGAGGGTACAGGTCTGTACTTTCGTACAACAGAGTACCATAGCTTAACACAGACCCGTACGAGGCAAACTTTTTATAACTTTTCTGTACTTTTGTACATGTTATTTTGAGAATTATTTGAATGCCACGGGTACGTAACAGTTGTCTAACATTTAACATAGACTACGCACCTAAGTTCTTTTCAAGAATATATTAGATGAAACCAGGTCTGTATTTTCATACAACAGAGGAGACACCTAATATATTCCCCCAGATAACATCATACAAAGACCCTATATTTTTAGATCATAACATGTTCATCATTCAAATATTAAGACGAAGCGTCAAAATATTTCGAACAGTTTTGCCCTTATTTCAACTTAAAGTCATACATATTAATATGTCTTTATATAAAATAATATGCATTTTTGAAAATTAAGCTTCTTAAGAACTTTTAGAACAAATGCCTATCAATACATCATTTGATGAATCTAATATTTATAAAAGATATTTCAAGTATGCTAGATAAATCTACTGACACATCAAACATAAAACTTAAAATTCCATTTTATGCATGTCTCCTGATGTACTATCATTTCCCGATTGTGTACAGACACAATTCAACGTCTTTTTTTTTTTTTTTTTTTTTTTTTAACAATGTTGCAACTATTGCATTTCTTTAATACTAACAAGTATAAAGAGTGGCAGTTGCCTCATTTAAATAAACACGCTCCAAGTTATAAATTAATTTTTAACAAAGAACCTCATCCCTATCATAGAGACAAGTTCATCAAATCGAGATCGTGAAAAAGCTTTTGTAAAAAGATCAGCATTTTGCTTAGATGTATCGATTTGGACAAGGTCTATCAGGTGTTTCTCATAGCAATCCCTTATGAAATGAAACCTAAGTTCAATATGTTTAGTTTTTGAGTGCTGTACAGGATTGCGTATGATAGAGATAGCAGCAGTATTATCAATATGGATAGGAGTTAAAGTTAAGAGTAACCCGTAATCGCGCATTTGATGTTGAATCCAGAGAACCTGAGAACAGCAACTTGCAGCAGCAATGTATTCAGCCTCAGCAGATGAAGTAGAGACTGTGGTTTGCTTTTTACACTGCCACGAGACTAAGCGACTACCAAAGAACTGGCATCCTCCAGTCGTAGACTTTTTGTCCACATTACAACCACCGAAATCTGAATCGGAGTAGGCAGTTAAAGCGAAGTTATCCTCATTAGAATACCAGAGACCCAGATATGGTCTAAATTTGAGGTAACTAAAGATTCGCTTAACCGCCTTCATATGAGAAACCTTCGGATTTGCTTGAAATCGTGAGCAGATAGCTACAGCAAACATTATGTCGGGTCTTGAAGCTGTGAGATACATCAGGGATCCTATCATTGATCGATAGTCTCGCTGATTTACATCTTCTTCGTCTTCAGCCAAGCCAAGTTTGTGATTTATGTCAATGGGAGTCCCAAAGGTTTTACAGTCGAGCAACTGATATTTGGTTAAGATGTCATTGACATACTTAGTTTGATGAATGTAAATACCTTTATCAGATTGCTCAACCTGTACACCTAAGAAGAATGTAAGTTCTCCCATAGCACTCATCTCAAACTTGTCCTTCATGATTTTCTCGAAGTCCTTACACAGCTTCTCATTTGTAGATCCAAAGATAATGTCGTCCACATATACCTGCACAAGTAACAAATCGTTTCCAACCTTTCTAATAAAGAGTGTGCTGTCAATCTGTCCTCGTGTGAATCCGTTGGTCAGCAGATGCTTTGACAATGTCTCGTACCATGCCCTTGGAGCTTGATAAAGTCCATACAGTGCTTTGTCTAACTTGTAGACATATTCAGGATGCACTGAATCTTCAAATCCAAGAGGTTGCTTGACATACACTTCTTCACTGACCTTCCCATATAGAAACGCGCTTTTTACATCTAGCTGGTACACTCTGAATTTCTTGTATGAGGCGTAGGCAAGAAATATTCTGATCGATTCTAGCCTGGCAACCGGAGCGAACACCTCATCATAATCAAGTCCTTCAATTTGAGAGAAACCTTGTACCACTAGTCTAGCTTTGTTGCGTATTACAATCCCACGATCATCTTTCTTTACACGAAACACCCAACGCGTACCAATAGGGTGTTGTCCCTTCAGGAGCGGAACCAAACTCCAAACTTGTAGCTTTTGAAATTGATGAAGTTCATCCTGCATAGCCTCGACCCAGTGAGAGTCAATTAATGCTTCCTTCACATTTTTCGGTTCAATCTGAGATAGAAAACATGATTCCATCTCAGCTACAAGGCAAGAAGATGATTCGGATGTAGCCTTAACTTGATGTCTTGTTTGTACACCTTTAGTCAACTCACCAATAATATTATCAGTCGGGTGAGATGTGTGTACGCGTTGCTATGGAATTTGAGGTGGCACAATCTCAGAATCCAAGTTGTTTAAGTCTCCCTCAACTTCAAAAATATCATTAGGTTGAACAGCTTCATCAGATTTGTCCTCAGATTCATCATTGGAAAAACCTGGCATCTCAGGATTAGGTTGTGGAATAAATACACTAGGAGCTGTTCCAGAAGTAGAAGGGATATCATTGTTTGAGGGTGGTGTGGCTTTAGGAGGAGAAGATACATCTTGGAACATATCCATTCCATGCAGTAGGGTCACCACCTGATCAACATTATCATCCATAGGAAGATGAAATGAGTCAAACAATTCATCGTATTTGAATAGTGAGTCGGGTCCCGTGCTTTGAGGAGATTCAGTATATCGTAAACATTTAACTTCATAGTGCTCCTAAATCTTCTTGGTTGATTTATTATAAACTCTCTTGTTAGGAGAATTAACAGAATACCCCAAGAAGAAACCATCACTTGACTTTTCACCAAACTTAGCAACTCGTTCGCGTGTGTTCATGATGATGCAGGGACACCCAAAAGGTTCAAGAAACTACAAATTGGGTTTACGGTTATTAAAAAGCTCATAACAAGTTTTATTGCGTTTCTTCACCGTCAAAACCCTGTTAAGAACATAACAAGCTGTATTGACCGCCTTTGCCCAAAAAGTGATAGGCAATTTTGAGTCTGAAAGCATGGTGCGTGCAGCCTCTATGAGAGTCCTATTTTTTCTTTCAGCGACTCCATTTTGTTGTGGAGTTCTTGTGGCACTGAATTGATGATTTATTCCTTTCTTCAAACAGTAAATCTCTAAAGTTTTATTTTTGAATTCAGTTCCGTTGTCACTCCGCAGTTTCTTTATCTTCAGATTGCATATGTTTTCCAGTTTGTCAAACAAATAAATCAGAATATCAGGCACCTCATCTTTAGAAGAAATGAAGTACACCCAAGAGAATCGCGAATAGTCGTCAGTCACTACCAGACAGTAATAACTTCCTCCTATACTCCGTTTGCTCACCGGTCCGAAAAGATCCATATGCAATAACTCAAGAGGAGTTTCAATAGAATTCACTAACTTAGACTTATGGAATTTCTTGTGTTGTTTCCCTTTGAGACAGGAAACACAGTTATCATTTAATCCAAAAGATTGTTTAGGAACGCCCAACACAAGATCATGTTTTACAAGATAATTCATCTTGCGGAAATGAAGATGTCCCATTCGTCTGTGCCACATTAGTGATTCCTTTTCATCAGCTTTAGACAATAGACAAGTATGCTCAGTGGATGTAAAGGTTCGCATATCTAGTACATACGTGTCCTTTGTCCTTGGTGCTCTCATTAGCACCCATTCCTCGGGAATCACAAATCCCGGCTTCAGAATCAAGCATTCTACATCAGTAAATGCTGTTATGTATTTCTTGTCACTCATTTGAGAAACACTGAGCAAGTTGTGATTCAACTGTTCAACAAAGTTCACTTTTTCAAAGCTCACTTGCCCATTTGTGAGTGTTCCTTGTCCAGTAATTTCTCCACCCTTATCACCAGCAAATGCAACATAACCCCCATTATATGGCTTCAAATCAGAAAGTAGGGATAGGTTGCCTGTCATGTGTCGTGAGCAGCCGCTATCGATTTACCATTTACTATTTTTTACTTCCTCGGACTGCTGCAGACACAAAATGCAAGAGTGAATTAGTTAGAAGTGGAGACCCAAGCCTTCACAGACTTGGGTCTTCCAAGGTCATCTACAATAACAACATCAGTTAAAATTTTATCTTTTAACAAATCAGTGGTGTTTCCTGATGTGTTATTGTAGGATGACAGGTCATTGGTTGACCTTTTAATCAGCCAAACATGTTTAGGTTTGGATGGTGGCTTGTTTATAGGATTGTGCTTTTTGACACTAGGTTTACTTGGCACAATCTTATTGACTTTCTTGACAGGTAAGGGAGATGATGAGCTACGCCTCGATTGAGATGAATTTCTATATAAAGAATTTCGTGGCGTGTATCTCCCAAATCGTTGTTTAGAAAGCAACGGACAAACACTAATGAGATGACCTTGTTTCCTACAATAGAAACAAGATCGTCTTTCAACTAATGGTTGAGGTTGAGGATGAATCACTGGAGGTTGTTTAAATGAAGCATTAACAGAACATGTACATTTGTGTGTACACGATGAGTTAGATGCTTGTGAAGATGTTGATGGTTTATCCGTGATATCAACAGGTTTAGAAGATTTTTCAGATGATTTGTTCTTTTTATCTAACTTTAAAATCTTCTTTTGAGGCTCAGCCGTAGCTTTGCCTTTTCTTTGAAAAGCCATGTTACTCAATTCAGTAGTTATTATATGATTTTCAGGCTTAATATTTTCTTTCTTAATCTTTATATTAACTTCCTGAGTCAAATCCTCAACTTCAACTATTTCCTGTGCACTAACTGGAGTTGTAATCTTGATTTTAGCAAATTCAGTTTTCTTAACAGATACAGGCTTAGTTTCAACAGTTTTTTCAGATTCATTAGCAGTAGACAGATTAGACTCAGATTCAACATTTTGCTTAGAATCTTTAACTGGCTCATTAACAGATTTCATGACTTCCTTTAAAAAAGAAGGCACAAAGGCTTTGGCTTCATCCTGTGAAGGCATAGGTAGATAATTCATAGGAGGTGGTACTTGGTGATAACCAAGCCCAGCCTTACTTTTAGTATCATACCTTTGCCCTTGAAGAATTTCGTCAAAAACAAGTGAGGATGTTGAGAAATTAGACAGTTTTCTTTTAAGGTTAATAATTTCTGACTGTGAGTCAGCAAGTTCTTTTCTAAGATCAGCTAATAATTTAAGGTAACTATCAATTGCATCTTGTTGACTAAAAATTTTAGATTTTAGCTCCTTTCGGTCAGAAAATGCAGCATCTAGTTTCTTATCAAAAGCTTGTTCATTATCTTTTAAGATCTTATTAGCCTTAGCAAGTTTTTCTAATTCATTATTTAGGCGTTGGTTATCCTCAGAATATCTGTTAATTTTACCAGTTAATTTAATGCATGATATACAAGAAAGTGGTTCTTCGATGGGTACCTCATGCACACTGGAGATTTCAGCCATAAGAGCACTATTTTGATCGTCATTTGCCTCTTCACTCCAATCATACGCTTCTTCATTTTGAATAAGAAGAGCATTTGAGGCAGGCGTTTTCTCTGGAGTTCTCTGAGGTGGTCTTGTGTAGGTGGATGGTTTGGAGAAGCCAGAAGCAGGATGCTTTGCCTTCTCACATTCCCTAGCGAAGTGCCCAAGATTTTGGCAGTTGTAGCACTTCACCTTACTCTTATCGAAACCAAGACCAGAATCGCTGTCATCATCCAGATTCTTTCTCCCAGTTTTCTTCAAGTATTTCTTTGCTCTCCTGGTTAACATAGCAAAATTCCAACGTAGATCAATCCTTTCAAGATCATCAGGATCTATTTGTTCAAAATCTCTCTCAGTAAGATCAATGGTGCTAGTTTTCTTTGAAAGAAAACTATCATAAGCACTGAGAAAGGCTTGAAATACAGCAGCATTCTCTTCAGTATCAGGTGAGACTGGAGTGTTTGAAGAATAAGGTACTCTTCCAACTGAAGGAATAGTCGGTTTAGTAGAGGATGCAGAAGATCCACTAGAGCTGCCAGATAATAAAGCCACGCCAGTAGTAGGAGACGAACTACCATACAAGCTGGGATCTTGAACTTGTGCACTATACTTAGTTTCCTTTCTCTGCATATCTAGTGCATAAGCTTGTAGTCTTCCAACAAGATCATCTAATGAAAGATTCATCACACGTTCATCTTCCTCCATCATCATAACACGATGATTCCATTTCTTAGGTAAAGCGCCTAAGAGTTTCTTGTTGACATCCTCAGTAGTTAAAGATACCCCTCCCTCATTCAGCTCACTAACCAGATGTGAGTAGCGAATAAACAGTGCATTTATGGACTCATTTGGTAAGATATCAAACAGTTCATATTGCTTCTTAATAAGTGCAAGTTTACTCTTTTTATATCTTTCATTACCCCCACACCTTTGTTCAATAGCCTTCCATAAATCATAAGCAATGGTGTAATGTTTAAACATTTTCAAAACATCAGCAGACATGCTCATTGTGATGGCTGAATGTACTTTTCTTTCCAAATCCCAAGCCTTTTTCTCATCAGGAGTCAAAGATCTAATAGGTTTTGGTGGAGCATTAATAGAATTAAATTGTCCATCAGATGGTGGATGTTCATAACGTTCAAGTAAAGGAATCAACATGTCTGGGTCATTGTATGAAATGAAGGCTTCAAAACGTTGTCTCCATTCCACATAATCAGTGTTTGCAGTAAATAATGGAGGTTTGTTTGTGCTTCCAACTTCATTACTATGTTTTAATAGCTGGGTAAAGCTTTGAAGAGACATTATATTTCCTGCACACTTATAAAACAAAAATTGTTATTCAAAAATTAAAACAGCGACACAAAGGTAATGTCGCAAGCAGACACAAATGGCGACACAAGGGTTGTGTCGCAATAAAGCAACAGGCGACACAAAGGTTGTGTCGCTAATAGTGAATAAATGAGTCCAAATGCGACACAAAGGCTATGTCGCAATCCAATGTCGCTGTCCAATGTCTCAGGTTAATGTCGCACCCAATGTCGCAATGGTAATATCGCAAATAACTCTAATACGACACAGAGTGTTTGTGTCGCAGAAAAAGCTTATGTCGCTAAAACCCTAATGGCGACACAGAGGTTGTGTCGCTATGCTGCGAAGTCAGCCGCACTTATACCCCAAAATTCGAAAATTTTCGTAAACCCCACGAAAATTAACGACCTGCAATCGGACGAGCCTTCAATGATCTTTCAGAAAAACCAGATTTCAAGCTTTTACCACCTCTAATCAATAGTAATTGCTAAAAAGTATGTGATTTAACACAAAAAACGCACAAAATTGACTCAATACCACAAAATCAAACGATTTTGGCTCTGATACCACTTGTTGGACCCTTGTTACTGGATCTAAATCGAATCAATTCAACAATTGAAAGCGCGGAATACAATCAATTGTACAATGCACGTTAACAATCACACGAAAGTAGTCGATTAGCTTTTATATATATCTCGAATAACAAATCAACCAATTACACAAGATTCCTCACAGATCGCTTGAAAACACTCTAGGTTCGTCAACCCTAAAACTGAACCCGTAATGATCTATTTATAGCCAAAACCTAACTGACCTGCGACACAAGCCCTGTGTCGCCAGGCCGACATATGCGACACAAGCTCTGTGTCGCCTAAACAGTGACATTAATTTTGATTTCCAAAACAAATAACATTTATATCACAATCAAAATATTACAATCGACTTTGACCTAGACCAACTGACAGACATACAAAACATGTATCAACAGAAGAAACCATCAATGTCACCTTTGATGCTTCCTCTACTAATGATGAACATGTTTCTCAGTCTGATGTTCATTTATTGGAAGATTTATCTGTTGTGGGATCTGAATCTCAAATCCCAGTTGTTGCTAACCAACAACAGGACTCTGAAAGTGATAATGAAGATGCTCAACCTGCTCATTCAATGACAGTACCTTCATCAACAGAAGATGAATCTGTGTCCAGAGATTCAAATTCTTCTGATACATGTGTTCAGTCTGGTAGTTTTCAGTCTGTGAACTCTACAGACTCAGACTTGCCCTGTGTAGAAGATGATGCAGAACTCGGTCCTGCTATTCTTCCACCAAATGAGAATGATTTACCATTCAACGATGAATCATTTCTAGGAGTCAAAGAACACAAGTATCATCCAATTACAGAAATAATTGGAGATTATGTTTCTGGTGTGCAAACAAGAGCTCAAGTATCAAGCTCACCTACTGCAAATTTCTGTTACTTTACAAACTTCCTGTCAATCATTGAACCAAAGAAAGCTGAAGAAGCCTTGAAAGATGATGATTGGGTTGAAGCAATGCAGGAAGAATTAACAGAATTTGACAGAAACAATGTTTGGACCCTAGTTCCTGCTCCAAAAGGGAAAACCATTATTGGAACTAAATGGGTTTACAGAAACAAGATGGACAAGGACGGAGTGATAATAAGGAACAAAGCAAGGCTAGTTGCTCAAGGCTACAAGCAAGAAGAAGGCATTGATTATGATGAAACCTTTGCCCCTGTAGCCAGAATTGAAGCAATACGGTTATTCTTGGCATATGCTGCATTCAAGGACTTCAAAGTCTATCAAATGGATGTCAAGAGTGCATTTCTGAATGGCAACTTACAGGAAGAAGTCTATGTGAAACAACCTCCAGGTTTTGTAAGTTCCACTTTTCCAAATCATGGCTATAAATTGCAGAAAGCACTATATGGACTAAAACAAGCTCCAAGAGCTTGGTATGACACCTTATCATCCTATCTTCTTAGTAATGACTTTACTAGAGGATCAATTGATAAAACTTTGTTCTTCAAAAGGAACAAGGCAGATGTCATACTAGTCCAAATCTATGTTGATGATATTATATTTGGGTCTACTGATGAAAAATTGTGTAAATGGTTTTCAAACTTAATGTCAAAACAGTATCAAATGAGTATGATGGGTGAATTAACATACTTTCTTGGTCTACAAGTACATCAGAAACCTGATGGTATCTTCATCAACCAAGGTAAATATGTCAATGACCTACTTACTAAATATTCTTTAAAGGACTGTTCAATTATGAAAACACCAATGAGCACTGCAGATAAGTTGGATAAGGATCAGTCTGGCAAGTCAGTCTGTCAAACCACTTATAGAGGTATGATAGGATCTCTACTATACCTCACTGCAAGTAGACCAGATATCATGTTCTCAACATGTTTGTGTGCTAGATATCAATATGAACCTAAAGAATCGCATCTAAAAGCTGTAAAAAGGATTTTTAGGTACCTAAAAGGTACTCCCAACCTGGGTCTTGGGTATCCCAAAGACTCTGGTTTTGATCTAATTGGATATACAGATGCAGATTATGCAGGTTGTAAATTAGACAGGAAAAGCACTTCTGGTGGATGTCAACTGCTAGGTGGCAAACTAGTTAGTTGGTCAAGCAAAAAACAGAATTCTGTTGCTACATCCACTGCAGAAGCAGAATATGTGGCTGCAGGTAGTTGCTGTGCTCAATTGCTATGGATGCAACATCAACTAGCAGACTATGATTTGGTGTTTACAAAAACTCCAATCATGTGTGATAACCAAAGTGCCATTGCCATCACTGAGAATCCTGTGTTTCACTCCAGGACAAAGCATATTGAGATCAGACATCACTTTATCAGAGATTGTGCTGAGAAAGGTAAAGTGACTCTCAAATATGTGCCCACAAATGACCAATTAGCAGATATCTTTACTAAACCTTTAAATGAAGATAGATTTTTGTATCTGCTTGGTCAACTAGGAATGCTCAACCCCTAGTAAAACCTTGAATCTGTATGATTCAATTCTCAGTCTGTGTCTGCTTTTCAATATTTATATATGTATTCTCAGCTACATACAATCAAAAAGCACAGACTAAGAGATGTTTTTGTACATACTTTCTAAGAAAATACCAAAAAGATTTTATAACTTATGTTATTTTCTCTCAGTCTGACTGATTATATGTTTCAGTCTGTGTGACTTCTTCCAGATTAGCTACACAGACTAACCATATTCATTCAGACTAGACCCTCTATTTTTGTGCTTTATTAATTCATAAGGTTAGTATTTTAGTACTGTTAGTATTAATACTGCTAGTTACTTTTAGTACTGCTGGTTAATACTGATAAGCCTTTTTAATACTGCCCTCATGAATTCGTATTTTAGCACTGTTAGTATTAATACTGCTAGTTACTTTTAGCACTGCTGGGTTAATATTGATTTTTTTTTTTGCTGCTGGTAAAGATTGGTACAATTAACACTGTTAATGTAGCAAGTTACTACTGTTAGTTAATTTTAGTACTGCTTTGGCAAGTTACCACTGTTAGTTAACTTTAGTACTGCTTTCGCAGTTACCACTGTTAGTTGATTTTAGTACTGCTTTGGCAAGTTACCACTGTTAGTTAACTTTAGTACTGCTTTCGCAAGTTACTACTGTTAGTTGATTTTAGTACTGCTTTGGCAAGTTACTACTGTTAGTTAACTTTAGTACTGCTTTCGCAAGTTACCACTGTTAGTTAATTTTAGTACTGCTTTCACAAGTTAGTACTGTTAGCTATATCAATCTGTTACCACTGCCGGCACAACCTTCTTTTAATTTTTTTTAATAAAAATAAATAAACAACAATATCTTTGCATTTAATGCTAATACCATTTTTATGGTAATAATCATTAAAAGTTTTGGCGCTTGTTGTCTATTTATCTGCTCAATACAAAAAGTGCACGTGCTTCAGCGTTACTGTTGCAGAGAAAGGGATAAACCGTCAAGTGGGTCCCATTTAACGGAAATTTAATTTCTTCAAATACCCATTTTCGTTTTCCCCTTTCTTCTTCACCTGTCTTGCACATCCAAAATTACACAGAGTTTGTAAGCCCTAACCTAAATCGCTCAACCATTTTCGAAATAAATCTCAAAAATTCTTCATTTAAAATGGCTGATCAATGGGCTTACACGGCACCTGCCAACATCGCTGCGGCTAAACCTTTCAAACAGGGTAAACAGGTAAAACTCTGTATAAATAACCAAGTTGCTACCGTTTCCATTCCTGACTCTAAAAAGAATAAAGGGTTTGAGGAACTAACTGCTTTTATGTCTGCTCATCCATTAAGAGGAGCATTCTTTAACTCAGTCCCTCAAATATACCCACATTTTTTAATGGAATGGTGGTATACTTGCTCCTCAAACAGTACCAATACTGCAATTACTGGTACTATTGATCATGGTAAACGGGCAGTTACCATTGATCAGGAGCTAATTAGGAATGTCTTAGACTTGCCTTTGGGAAATAATTTTGAACACATTCCAACCAAAGAAGCAGCAAGGGCTTCTCTTACTTTGGTTGGATATACCAAAGAAAAAGGCACCATCTTGATGTCAGGATTCACCCCCAGATGGAAATTTTTAATCTCTGGCATCATTAGAAGTCTAGGAGGAAAATCTGGTAGCACAGGGGAGTTAAATGAGTTTGAAACTCAACTATTGAGCTCATTCATCACAGGTTTAAACATCAACTTTGCAGAGTTGCATTTTAAAGAAATTTTAAAACTAGTGAATGAGTCACAGAGAATTTTTAATGTACCTTTTATAAGGTTACTCTCCCTGTGCATCCAATCCAGATTAACCGGGTCTGTGTATATGTCCTTTAATAACAAAACTGCAGATATACCCATACCTGTGCTCACATATAAAGTGTTCAACCATCCGGTTCCACTTTCTGGAGCACCTATCACTGCTGCTATGCAGCAATGGATTGATCACCCATATATTGCTTCTGCATCTATGGAGGGTGATAGTTCAGGTGATAGTGAGGGTACTGAGACCCAGGCTGTTGAAGATCGTGTGGCTGAAGCAGAGCACACAGACTCCAGGGATACAGACTCAACTCAGTCTGTGTACTTGGAGTCAGACTCAAACATTCCTGAGTCTGTTCCATCTTCAACAGAAGATGCAGGTAGTACTTCTTCTTCATCTGAGGACATGGATATATATCAACCTTCTTATCCTAGCCCATCCTCACCCACAAAAGAGAGTCACAAACAAACCAACCCAGATGAGTCACCACTCACTCTGGAGGAATCACCAGACTCAACCCCAAAAAGTATAGCACAAGTGGAATCATCATCCATGGAATTGGATGTCAATAGAACACCTTCCAGTGCTGTAGTCCATTCCACTGCAGCTCTGCTAGAGTCTGTGGTGCCAATGACTACCCAACTGACCCAACCTACACCTAGTTTAGTCAGCTTGGATACCCACATTACTGCTACTACACTGACCCCTGTGGTATGCATTGAAGAAGATGCTCCAATCCTGAGCACTACCACCCCCCCTCTTTACCCCACTCACAATGGCTGAGCCCATAATGACCACTAGTCCTGTACTAGTTCACATTCCAGTGAGTCCTTTCTTACACCCCTCTGCACAGATCGCCAATGCCCCAGTCATGTCACAGACTGAGGTACAGATCTCATCTTCTTTGCCTGATGAACTACCATCTTATCACCAGATGGTTAGTGAAGGCATACCAACTTCCACATCAGTTGCCAGTGATACTGTTCCATTACACCAGGGACTGTTTGAGGCAATAGGTGCAACACAATCATTTCCCAGTGATATCTTATCCTATCACCGGATTAGATCTGAGGGAACAACTACACCACTCAATGCCAGTGATACTGTTCCATTACACCAGGGACTGTTTGAGGCAACAGGTGCAACACAATCATTTCCCAGTGATATCTTATCCTATCACCGGATTAGATCTGAGGGAACAACTACACCACTCAATGCCTATGATCGCTTTTCCATGCACAGGACATAGAGTGAGGCAAAGAGTGCAACCCCAAAAGATTCCAGTGATCTTGCTCAGTCTCAACATGAGTCAAGTGAGGAACACATACCATCACCCAATTCTAACCCTTCCAACCAGACCCAGTCTGTGCCTTCTAGTACACTTAATGATGTGTTTTCTGCCATCAACAGGTTGTCTGAATGGGTACAGACTGAGTTCAATAATAATAAGAAAGAGCTAGAGAAGATGAAGCATCTAGTCTCTACTATGGTGGATAAAGTAGATATGCTGGAGGAAAAGGTATCCAATAGGTTAGATGAAATGCAGACCACCCTCTCAAACTTAGTAGATGATATCAAAAAGGGGGAGAAGATGAAGTATGGGTCTGCAGAAGCTAAAACCTCAAAAGATAAAGATTTAAATAATAAATCCTTAGATTTAGGGGGAGATAGCAGTGAGGGAGATGATGGAGATGATGGACCCGAAGGTGCTAGGGTGAAGTCTCAGACTGAAGCTCAGTCTGTGCCACAGACTGAAAATATGAGTGCACAGACTGAGGGGGAGCAAGAAGGATGGCAGGCAGGTGAACATACTGAGATGGTTGCACAGACTCAGGGGGAGTCATCCATTGTCTTACACATAGACCCAATTGCAACTATCTCAGTCTAAGGTCAGATGGAGGTTAAGAGACCAAGGGAAGAAGAGGAAGATGTTCAACCACTGCAGATCAAAAGAGTCAGAAAGATAAAAAGAATGGCCAGGAGGATTCCTGAAAGGGATATCTTTGATTCCCAACCAAAGATGAAGGGGATCAAGACCTGGGATCAGTTTGTGAAGCTGGCTGAAGAACAGGACACTGATGGTGAAGATGATGATGCCATTAATCCTGATTGCAGTTCTGAGTCTGAGGTATTTAGAAGATCAGATGATGATGAAGATGATGCTACTTTTGGAGGTGTAGATAAAGGTGCCTCAAAAGTCAAGACTGGAGAGTCTAAGTCTGTGCCTTCTGAACCTGCACAGACTGAGACACAGCATCAATCACAGACTCAGAGTCAGAGCAACCAGCAGCAAGCACTGATGCTCTAATTATCAGTGCTGAAGCCATCCAAGCTGAAGCTAATCCTGCTAGATCAACCACAACAACCAGAATACTGCCTCCAGGTAGAAGTGAACTTGAAGATAGAATGCAATGGAGAAGTGCTCACCTGATTAGCACTTATCCTGGGTCAAGCTCTACCATGGAAGAAGTTATGGATAAGGGTAAGGGCAAGGAGATTGGCCTATCCAAGCAGGAAAGGTTAAACAAGATCAAGAAGATGGTGGATGATCATGCTGCTAGCACAAGAAATCCTGAACTGACAAATCTACAGAATGAACTCTTGCAACAAGAAGCTACTGCTCAAGGTATGTCTTTAATTGAGTACTTAAATGTACTAACTGAAGAAGAGCAGAAGCTGAAGGAAGCAAGATTTGTTGACATGCTCTCCAAAGAATTAGAAGATGAAAGTTGTTCACAGACTCAAACCAGAAGGAGTCAAGTTGAGCAACAAATCAAGGAAGATGAAGAGCTGTCAACAAGTTTACAGAAGATAGAGAGCCTGAAACCAAAGCTACAAGCCACTTTCCAAAAGTCAAAGCTCAAGCAGAAGATTAGAGAATGTCATCTGAACAAGATTGGACAGAAATTGAAGCTGGAGCTGACTTTAACCAAGAGCAAGAAGATGGTATGGGTGGATGAACTGTACACTCTAGGGCTTAAGGAATGGCAATCCATTGCCAATCTTTTGAAGAGTGCAGCCGACAAGGAATTGAAGAAAGAAGTTCTGGATGAGCTATCCTACCTGATTGAGCTAGTTCTTAGTCTGGGGCTCATCTCAGAAGAATACAAGTTGTTTTGCATAGCAAACAACTTTGTAATCAAGAAGAAGTCAGCTGGGTTATCCACAGAGAATGAGCAGAGAAGGGAGCATCCTCTACCCAAAGGTATCATTTTCATTGATAGATCATATGTACAGACTGACAGCATTGAAGGTCTGTGCTATAGAGATATCAATGGGATAGAGTGCTTCCAGGATCAGAATAGGTTATATGGAGAATCTCTGTTGCATTGCATTGCCCTGCTGAAGGAATGCAAACATTCTCAAGCCAGACCATTCAGAAGAAGACTGATTAGCTGGTTATTCAACAACCTTTCCCAAATCAGGATGATGATTGGACTTGAAGATATCTGCAAGAAGATCATCCTAGAGTATCAAGAATTTGAAGACAAATCTAATAAGGAAATGGAAACACTGTTGAAGAGGAAAGTGGAAAAGATGAAAGAGATCAAGGCTCGGAGAAAGGACTGAAGATTGTTATATTTATATTATTTACAATCTTATGTAATAATTGTAATATTTTTGTATACTAACTATGACTTTGACTTTATATATATAAGTCTAAGATTCATAAGTTATGTTGTACTTTAGTATTTATTATTTCTCCATTATCTTTTGTAAATAGATTTTGACATCATCAGATAGAGGGAGATTGTTGGGAAAAACAATGATCAAACCTAAGTTATAAATCTGAAGAGTCAAAATCTATCTCAGTTGTATTCAGGAAAAACTTAGTGAATTCCTGAGTCTGTGTTTCTGAGTCTGTGCTTCACAGACTGAAGAATTGTTTCTGAGTCTGTGCTGCACAGACTGAAGAATTTCACAGACTGAAAGCCTTGCTCTTCCTGAAGACTTATGAATTCATCATCTGAAGAATGAAGATTGAAGACAAAAGACTTCACAGACTGAAGATCACAGACTGATGATCACAGATTGAAGATCACAGACTGAGAGCACAGACTGATGATCACAGATTGAAGATCACAGACTGAGAGCACAGACTGAAGAGCACAGATTGAAGAATGAAAGTACAAGTGTACAGAAGATATTCTTCTCTCCTTAGGCTAGATACAACTGATAAGATGTTTGAGAAAGGTCAAACATCGAACAAAGGTTTTCTTCTCAGCAAAGAAACATTTTACCTTTTGCTTTTTCTATTTCCAAGAAAAGCAAAAAGGGTAGAGTGCAAAGTTGCCCAAGATGAATGTGTTATCCCTTGGACAACTGACTGAGCTGGTTAATAGAAGTTGATACTAAACTCTACAAATAGCAGCTCAATAGCACTCTTCAAGATATCCAAGTATCCAAGTAAACCAAGCTCTCAAAGCAAAATAGTATACAAGACCTTTAAGCTTAGGCTCAAAGCATTACCACACTAACTGTTAAAGTTTGTAGTGATAATTGTATCTTAATATACTAATACTTGGATCGTATTCAAACCATCTGTGTGGGTTTGAATACTTTGTCATCTGTGTGAGACAAACACTTTATTGTGAATAATACTTTGATTCATAATAAACTCTGTGTCAAAATTAATCTTGTTTTCCGCCTAGATTAATTTAAACTTGTTTGATATAAAACTTGGATATAAACTAACAAGTTAAGATAACTGTTATTTAATCTGTATCTAAGTTTTGAGAACCTTGTGACCCAACATATAGAAATTGTTTCCCTTTGTTTATTGTGTCACCTAGTCCATATTCCACCTTGAGTTGTTTATCCACCGGGTAAAATTGATTCCAAGACAATTTCCTTCAATTTATAAGAGTTCATATCTCTCTCATTTTTCTTTTTGAAAATGGTGTTCCCATTGAGAAAGTTAACACAGTAAATTACATAAACGGTTAACAACTTATACTCTTAATTTCTTACCTATTTTATCTTAAAAGGTTAACTTAATAAATTAAATTAAATATTAATCCTTAACTAGCCAAGTGAATTTAAATTGTGCTTATTTGTGGTATGTTTTGTAGCTCCTTACTTCCTTATACATTTTAAAGGTCATCCATAAAATAACGGATTGTCATATTGACATAATAGTATATCTTTTATCCATCATCTTACTATCACTATATGTATAAATAGAATAGAAGTTTCAAAATGTTATTAAGGTATTAAACATGTCGATGTTGTTGTTGTAAGTGATAATATAATTTATCTTACCTTAAATATAATATAGTAAACGCTTGATGATGTCATCAAAAATATAATCAACCAATAGGATCATTAAATTTTGTCCAATTAACTAAAATATAGAATTTTATGACATCATAAATTATGAATTATTTTTAAAGTAATCATAATAAAAATTAATTTGGAATCCTAATCTTATTCTAATTATAATACTTTATAATTTGCTACATATAACATACACAATTATCATTAACGACCAAACAATTATTTTAAACTTATTATATTGAAGCTCCAAAATCACAAAATAGTATTTATTAAACTACACAAAGAACAATTTAACAAATAACAATTTTCTGCCAATCGAACGTACTCCACATGACAAATAAATAATCCAATAAATACGTTCAGTTATCGTATACATGCCCGAAATTGTATACAAAAAGTAACAATGATATGACACCAACTAATGTTTAATATACAAACTACGTTAATTTAATTTTAAACTTCATTGCCTAATTTCTAGCACGTATACTTTATTACATACCCGGTTTATTAGAATTAAATATAAATTCAATGGCCCGTGTGTATACACGGGTTTAATATCTAGTTTTATATAATTAAAATATAAAATATGATCAAATTTGAATGACTAAAACCTCAAAACAATTAGACCTATACTCCGAAGACCTGAACCAAAAAATTAAACAGTACTCAAATTATTGGAACCCGAAAAACCAAACCATTTTAATCGAATAACCCGACCCAAAAAAAATACCATATTGAAATAACCCAAACCCGATTATCCGAATAGTTCGAGTCAACACTATTTTATTGTGCATACCCGATCTAGAAATCCTAGATCCGCCACTGGTGGCCAATTAGGGGGTGTTTGACACCTATTAGCACCAATTATTATTAAACGATTCGCTTTCCGTTAGCCCCATGACAATCATTATTAAGCCATTAGCTCTCTATTAGCTCTTACGTCTTGAACACTTTACGCTTGTCAAAGAGCTTGAGAACAAAGATCTTGTGGATGAAGAAGTTCAGTTTTAGAACAACAATGAAAAATTACTTGGCTCTGAGATGGTGATCAAATTACTATGTACTTCCATAACGTTATTAGAGGGCAAAAACATGTCCACCAGTTTTAACTTCTCTAGTATTTAAGAAGAGGTTCAAGCCTTGTGTGAACCCAAGTAGTTGTTCCAAAATCATCTTTGTCATGAAAGACGCCCTTGATATGGTCCGAAAAGTTGAATTTGGAACGATAAATCACTATGCTTAAGGTGATTCTTCGAAATTTTTTAAATAAGCATGAGCCATTGTTGTAGTCGAGTTCCATAAAGCCATCAAAGAATTTTCAATCCTAAAAAGCTTCATAGGGAGGTTAATGCAACCGTCCTTATGCTCATCCCGAAAAAAAAACTCTAGAACTGGTCACAGACTACCGACATATATCTTGTTGAAACGTCATATATACAAATGTAAAATTAATATTCTTAGTAGTCTCTTGTGTGCGTATCTTTTCAAGCTTGTGGATATTATCAGTCTGCATTCATCCCGTGTCGACGTATATCAGATAATATTCTCCTACTTAAGACCTCATGAGAGTTACCACCTTTAGAGCACCGAGATGTGCCTTTAAAGTATACATCCAAATACAATACGGTAAGTGGAAATATTTTAAAGATATTTTTACGCTTGGGTTTATTAATGTATGTGTGGTATTGGTAGGCTTGGCCATTAGATACGGCTTAGGGTTTTCTGGCTAGTTCTCTCTATTTATATGTTGAAATATTTTCTCAATGAGATACGAAATACAAACATTATTATGGTATCAGAACGCCTAAAATTATTATTCCTTTTCCGTCGTTACTTTTACAGATTATGATTATCTTCTCAGCCCCTCAAACCCACATCTACGATCGTCAATCAACAAAAAGAAAAAAAAAAAGATCACTTCAAGCGCCACCACTTAATTTTTTATTTGTATTTCAATGAGATCATCACACCAATCAATATTACTTTATGTTTTTGAAAGAAGTCAGTGACCGTTTTTAATTACGTTCCCCAACAAATAATTCATTGTAGATGGTTTATTTCCACTAATAACCTTTTAGTGGTGTATTATTTAAAGATTTTAATACCACAAGATCAGCAACTAGAAAACAAGAAAAAAATGTTTTCTTCAATTGAATCCGTTGCCGACTTCATGTCCTTATCAACAAACACATCAACCAGTGGCGCTAATTTCTCGATCTCGTCAGATTAGAGGTGGTATATGGATACCACATATCTCAACTCGGTAATCTAAAACCTATTTTTAATATTCATACTTCTGTGATAGTTGATGATGGATCTTTTATACCTGCTACCCAAATGGGTTATGCTCATATATCTAATCCTTGTAGTCCCTTATACCTTTCAAATATTCTTGTCACATCAAGTATTATTAAAAATTTTATTTATGTTCGTCGATTTACCACTTATAACAAGTGCTCTATCGAATTTGATGCCTATGGTTTCTCTATAAGGCCGTTTGATAGGAAGAAATTCAGTGAAATGAAATGAATCAGAAAAATGAAATGTGGAGAAATGAAGTCTAGAGACAAACCAAAAAATTTCCATTGTTTGGTTACTGAAAACATTTAGACTTGAAAATAAGCAAAGAAATTAATTCTCATGTTATGGTAGGAAAATAGAGAAATGAAATTAGATTTTGACCAAGAAAAACTATCTGATAATTTTCTATTTATAAATTATTTATACCTTTTATACTTCATGTACTATCAAAATTAAGAAAACTTAAAATGAAAAAAAACAAACGTCATATTAAATTAATTTTTTACCTTTGAAAACCCATGGCAAAAAATTAACCGATATGAAAAGTTGAACTAGAGCCAAACAAATAAAATCGATATCATGTTAATTAATTTCTCATTCAGATAACGAAAAGGTGCAGCATTAATGTTGAACGGAAAGGTCCAGCGATTTGAGGAGTAGTAGCTTTCGTGCAAGTTGACGGAGTACAGTGGCTTAAGATGAAGAGTGGCTAGGGTTTGTATTATTTGGGGAGAATGTGCTAAACACGTGACTTGTCCATTTATATCTCCCATTTTTAAGCTGGGCCCTTTTCTCAACAATAAAACACGGAGAAATTGGTATGAAGCAAATGGATTTCTCCTCCAAATGGATGGAAATGAAAATACAAAGAATGTGAATTCTGGAGAAAATACAAAGAATGTCAATTTCTCCGTTCTCATCGATTCTCGGGCTACCAAACAAACAACGTAAATAAAAGTATTTTTCATTTCTCCCTTTTCATGTCTCTGTGACAAACAAGCCCTAAAAGACTTAAAAACCATGTAATAGTACCGGAGATCTATATCCAATGATATGAAGACACGTGACCTAGGGGTAACAATATTTGGTTTCAAACCGTTTACTCTGAAAACCGAACGAACCAAAAGCTGTTTAAAATCAAACCGATTCTTAAAACATTTTTCAGTTTGGATTTGAACCGAAACTGAATACGATAACTAAGTTTTCGTTTGGTGATTGGTTTGAACATTGTCGATTGATAACATCAAATAAGTACATATTTAATTAACAATATTTCCCTGTTTTTAATACATTTATATTGCATTTATATGATTTTAGATACTTATTTCGTTCATATTTGCAAATAGGTGTAATTATGACTTGAATCTGAAAAAGAATGGTAAAAGTACTTAAATCGAAGAAAAATCGAAGAAAAATCGAAGAAAAAGGATTAAAGTGTAAAAAGAGAATAAAGTTGAAGTCTGACCGCGGAAGAAATATACTGAAACCCGAGCCCAACCACCGGTTGGAAGGCCCAACCGCCGGTTGGAGGCTAGCGGGCCTTAAGTCGGTTAAACGTATGGCCCAACTGCCAGTTGGAAGACCTAACCGCCGGTTGGATCTCGATTCTGAAATCTATAAATAGAGGTCTTAGCCCTGCCATATACCATATGAAATACTTTAAGCCTAATTCGATTTTAGAGTTTAAGGGCAACTTTAGGCACGAATTTGGAGCAAGGAGGTTTAGGGTTTGAAGGTTTTCAACCCTCGCGAAAATTGTTCAGGTTTTCGGTTTGGATTTCGATTCTTATTCTTTTAACAATGTTATTTTGTTTGAGGCTAATTATGATTTCTTTATCATAGCCATGAGCTAATTTTCTATTGTGTTTAAGGTTTAAATGTTTGTTTACGTTGGAATATTAATTTTATGAAGTTTATTGTGTTTATCCGAAAGATCTATCTTATTTAATTGATCTTTAATTGTTACTTAACGTGATTAATCAACATTTTCTATAACGTAGTCTTGTCTAGGTTTATTAGTTAATTGCAATTGTTTAACTTGTTGAATAATTGTGGCTTGAAGCTTTTATTCGCGATGTGTAACCTCCATCCTAAGGGCCTAGTATTATTCGGGTAATTTCCTAACTTAAATTTATTATTTAATGTGTTAGGAATAATTTAGTATTATTATATAATGTGATAATATTAGTCAAATGGATAAATGAATTATTGTGGCTAATAAATAATTCGTCGTTCTAAATTAATTAAGTTGACAGTAAAATAAAATAATTGGTTTTCGCAAAATGGTTTTAGGTTCCAGACAATAGATTAAGAAGGGAACTAAAATTTTAATGGTATTGGGTTAGATTATATATATATATATATATATATATATATATATATTCATGTACATCCTCAAATCTTCTACATATACATACACGTACATTCTCAAAGTTTCCATACTCTGCGAACCGAAATCAAAAATTGAGAACAAAAGTTGAAGAACTTTCTGTGATGAATTATAATCATCTGTAGCATCATCATCTTGCTTTGAAAAAATCGAATTCCATCATCATCATCACCAGAAAAAATCGAACTGAGTTGTTCTGCGAACTGAGATGCTGTGCTGCGAACTGAACCTTGCGAACCGAGTTGCGAAGCGAACTGAGTTGCCCTGCGAACCGAGATTTATTGCGAAGCGAACCGAGATTTGGTTCTGCGAACTGAGATCACTGCGAACTGAGATTTGTTTTGTTTTGCAAATTTTGTTTTGCGTAAGTGTTTTCAGGGTAGCGACTAAGTGACAAATTTCACTAACTCGGGATTGGGTAGAAATTCGCATGGTGACTCAAAAACGACCAAATAATCATGGCTCTATTCTAAGAGCCTAGGCAGTTTTTGGCCTTTCGGGGTCATCTTGGGGTCGAAAATGGCATTTTTCAGTTTTAAACCTCGTTTCGGGACTTTCTGATTTCGCTTCGGATTGAACTTTTGTTTCTTAGACTTCAGAGATCTGCTTGTTCGCTTAAATATGTTGTATGATTATGGAATGAGTTACTAACTCATTATTTGTTGTATTCTCAGATCAGCAGAAGACTCAGTAACATTAGACTTCTGAGTTGTTGGACTGAGACTGGCAGGTGAGTGGATCTGGAACTCACAAGTTTGATTTGGTTGTAACGGTTTGGTTGCAACAAGTAAACGTAGATATAATTGATAGACTGTTTAGTCTGAATTGTTGATTATGAATTTACGTGCAATGTGGCCTTCGGGCATTGATTGCTATTAAAGAGGTCAATAGATTGTTGGACTTGATTATTACAGAATTACAAATACAGGGTTTGTACATGTGTTGTATTAAAACCTGTATTGTGAAATGGTAATACTAAGTTATCGGTATATTCTGTATAGGCCAATACAGATTGTGATAAGCGTTTCTTGAGGGTCACCGCGGCAGTAGGGTTCCTCAAAAACCACCGATCCTCTTTGACTATTTGTGTTTACGATTTATTGATGTAAACAAATGGTTATGCTAAGTTAAACTGTTAGTTTTGTATTCATTCACTTAGCTTTGTGCTAATCCCCCACCTTAATCCCTACAGGTCATGTTTGATAGGGGCGGGCAGGAGGATTATAATTGAAAGAATGTTTGACCAACTGGCAACTCTGATATATGTCTTTTGATAATTAAAATGAAAGTTGAAATGATGTAACACCTGGTGGTTATATTTTGTTTTTGAACAAAAATTATGTACATTTTGGTAAATGATATTAATGTTATTTATGTTTTGACCTACGCTTCCGATGTTAAATGATATTTTATAATATCCGTAAGAGAGGGTGTTACAGAGTTGGTTAAGAGTAATAATAATTATTGAACATTATTTAATGTGACAGTTGTCAAACGATGATTATTAGATTATTGTTGATTCAAGGTCGCTAGGATGAATCACAATAAACGGTTAAAGTGCTTAATTAAATGAAGAATAGGTAGACAACACATAGAAAGGCTTTTTTGTGTATTCATAATGAGTCTTGTGTCTTATCTAAACTTTATAGGAATTGTTAACCGAATAAAGTTACTTTCCATAAAAGATTTATTCACAATAAGATTATCTAACGGTTTAAACATACATGATAACTGGAATCTAGGGTATAAAAGTTTAAGTAAATACATTCTCTATCCATATTTGTCTTAATCTACTTTAAATTGCTTTGTTTGATTTAAGTTTATTCGTTTCTTTAAAAACGTTCGTACGTAACTAAAACGCACCCGTTTTACTTATTATTTACTTTTATTAATTTAATTTAGTACACCGTTCCTTGAGTTCGATACCCGGATTTACCAAAACTATATTATTATTCGATCGGGTATTCTTCCCTGTATTGTGTGATAGTATTGATATTTCCAAAACATAACTTGTAACTCTTTAAACGCTATCTAGCACACATCAAGTTTTTGGCGCTGCTGCTGGAGAGTGGTTTAGTTATTAAGTTGAATTTTTAATTTGTAAATTTCTAAAAAGTTTAATTTTGTTTAATTTTTAATTGTATTAATTATTTTAAATCTGTCAGTACCAACCGGCGGCCGGTAAATCCAACCAGCGGTTGGTTCTGATAAACCGACGGGTTGAATAGCTCAACCGCCAGTTGAGGAAAACTCAACCGGCGGTTGGACCCTTGTTGTGCAAGGTTTATCTTTTTAATTACTGTTGTATTATTTATTAGTAACTGTATTTCTAACTTTAATTGTTTGCTTTGTTAGTTATTTTCTATTTTTCAAATCTGATAATTAATGGAGGAGAACATGCAAGTGGATAGTAGCGAAGTAAATGTCATATTCAAGGACATACCAATGGATCCTAATTCCGTAGCTAGTCACCATACCCCTAGCTCCCCAATCGTACCTGCACCTCGAGATTTTCCAGTACTGCCTTAGGAGTTATACGTGTGCCTGTAAAAACATAGTTAAAACGATGCTAATTCTTACATGCATGCAATTCTTACATCGATGCTAATTCCCTGAAAAATATAGTTAAAACGTCAACAAAATTGTTGAGTGAATCCACAGGTTTAACACTCTATCATTAAACCAGTTTGTAAATCAATCGTTGCAAGCATAAACCTTTGCAATATCGTATAAAATCAGTTTGTATAAATCAAGTAGAAATCAAACAATGACGGTGATCCCCCGAAGGCTAGCTAGGCCCTATGAGTTAAAGTGCCGACACTTAGGCCTATAACCAAACCACGACGTGTTGTGTATCATTTTTGTCTGGGACCGATTAAATATACGCTCCTCGTCTCGACACATTGTCGGCAGTTAGCATGACTAACAAATATGGGAGGGACGTCATCCCGTTAATACTATCCGTATATTCAGTGACTAGTGTCATCTAGCTAATGGTTATAGTTTGCACGCAAGAGGACTTCTATGCACTACAGCTAGTTAAAGTAGGTTCGCTCAAAGATTCGTTGTCATGTTTTAAAGTATCATATGAAAGTCATTCATATGTTTTTCACCACAGGTTAAAAGCAGTAAAACAGTAAAATAGGGGTTGTGAACTCACCTTGTGAGTTGCGTGAGTGCTAGCGTTTAAAAGCGAATGTCTTTGCCCAAAATAGCCTCCTAGCGCCCTAAACGCATTAGGTCATTCGTATAAGTAGACGGCTAACTGCCCATCTATGTTAGTTGTTCACTCAACTAGTAGGAGTATGTCTATATCGTTTTCAAAAATATGTACGACCTGTTGGTAATATTTTTATAAGTAATATTTTTCAAAATATTAGTATCCTCGTATCGTTTCATACTTATACTTATGTTTCGCGAGAACATAGCTATTTCGTTATCAACGCATACGTTAAATGTTTATACTTTTAAAATGCGTATTATTTGTGAAAACGCACTTTTAAACCGTGCAATCGATCTCGTTTTGTCTAAAACGTGTTGTTAAACAAGTTCCTTTATTTGTCCAAGATATAAAACTATTATTCAAATAGTTTCATTTTTAGTCCCTCGGTTATATCTTTCGTCCGTTTTAAACCTTACGTTTATTTTTTTTGATAAAAATACGTTTTTAATAGTTTTCGTTTGTTTGTTTAAAATAATTATATATTACTTTTTTGTTGAAGGGAGTTAAGGGTATTATAGTATTTTACACCTTTCTCGTAGAATAATGTTTTCTCATATATTGCTGCTTCTTTTTAGCCGTCTTTAAGGAGAAAAACTTATTTTTGACAGGTGATAAAAAAATAATGCACATAACTCCAAAAAGTCGAAGGGATAGTTAGTGTTTCGTCGGAAAAACTCCAAAAAGTAAACGTAAACTAAAACTTAGAAAAAACTCGTCGGAGAAGACGCCGAGTTTCGATCCAGAAAAAGAAAGAGTCTTCGTCTATGTGGTGTTCTTGCGGAGATGGCAACCGTTTTATCATGGCAGACAAAATGTGGGTCGATTTTTATGGATTATTTGAAGGTGTTTAAAAGGGAAATGGGTTTTTAATTTTGAAAAGAATGAAGATGATGATACTGGTAGGATAACAGGTGTGTAGAACTGAGAAAAAAATATTTGTGGTGTCAGACTCCTATGGCTTCATAATCTTTTTATTCTAAAATATTTTTTATTTGATCCAAGGCCTATATATATATATATATATATATATATATATATATATATACCAATATGTTTATAAGTCATAAAATGGTGAGATCAATAGGAGTTTTTCTACAATGCTATCAGTTGGAAAAGAAGAAAGAAAAGAAGAGAACTTGATGTTCAACCCAAATCTTCCAATAAACCGTTTTATAGCTTTTTCCCTTGTGATTCTAAAGCTTGAGAGTATGAGACTTCCAAAGATCAAAGGATGTGTTTATGAGCTCAAGAAGTGTGTAATAATGGTGTAAAGGTAGTGTAAAAGTGGTGGTTCATGGTGGTAGTTTATGGTAGCTGTTTGAAGAAAAATGAGAGGATGATGATGATGAAAATGGTGATGGAAAGGGAAGAGGAAAAGGGAGAGTGTGTGCAAATTTTTAGAGTGTGAATGTGTTCCTGTTCTTATTATTTAATGTGCTTAAGACTTGTGTCATACAAATCAACCTTAGCATGGTGAGAATGGGAGGAGACAAGGGAGAAATGGTGGTCCAAAGGGGCCCTTAGGGCTGTTTTTTGCAAGGTTTAAGGGGGGCCTTTTTGGTTTCTTCTAGCTCAAGAGTTGATTAGTTTAGATAATTAGGCCATTAGGTTAATCTAGGTTAATTAGTTTTGTAGTATGTGATTAGGGCTAATTAGAGGAAATTAGGGTAAATTAAATGTATTAGGACATTATTACTTAATTTGATATTATTCGAATGTTTTTCGTTACCTCGTTTAGTAAATCACGTATGCTTAGTTTTCGTCGTATGTTTTTAAAGTATATGAGTGTTAATTAAACGTACATAATCGTTATGCTTATATCTCTAACATAACAATATAAAGTTAATAACTACTATTTCTTATCAAATAGCTTCGAGTTATATTATGAAAGATTATCACCGACAATCGTAGTCATCGGATCATTCCAATAGTTTCGCGAAATTCTTAGAAAATTACGTATGTGTAATGCATCGTGCATTAAATCGTGTGCATCAGAAATATGCATCGTGGGATCGTGCTAGACTTATCTCAGTTAAGTCAAGTTATTTTCAATTATGAGGGAATTAACGTAAGAATGCATGATTAGTGTGTAGGGAGTTTCACCTGATTTCTAGGGGTGTCACATTCTCCCCTTGTTAAAGAAATTTCGTCTCGAAATTTAAGTAGTGTCCCGAGCGACTTGTATGTACTAAAAAAGTTGAGGATATTTTATTTGCATTTCATCCTCACGCTATAAGGTAAACTCTGGGCCTCGTTTTGAGTTCCAACGAACTTTGACTAGTTTAATCCGACTACGTCGAAGCTTTTGGACCTTACAGTCCGACACTTCGATTGGTTCCTCCACAAAATTGAGTCGTGTGTCAACAAAGACTTCATCGGGAGGGATAATTAGTGTTTCATCGGAAAGACACTTCTTCAAATTGCGTACGTGGAAAGTGTCGTGAATATCACTTAGTTTTTGAGGTAGTTTAAGTTTGTAAGCCACATAACCAATCCTTGCTAGGATCTCGAAAGGTCCTATGTATTGTGGGTTTAGTTTTCCTTGTTTTTTGAATCGAGCTATCCCCTTCCAGGGCGATACTTTGAGTAGGACTTAGTCTCCTATTTGAAATTCAAGGGATTTCCGGCGGTTATCATCGTAACTTTTCTGTCAGTCTCATGCCGCTTTTAATCGGTTAAGTACTTGAGATATCTTGTCCATTGTTTCTTGAACAATCTCAGGGCCTAAAGTTTGTCTGTCACCCAACTCTGCCCAACTGAGTGGGGTCGGCACTTGCGTTCATACAATGCTTCAAATGGTGCCATCTTAATGCTGGTGTGATAACTATTGTTGTAGAAGAATTCTGCCAGGGGTAAATGAGCATCCCAATTTCGTCCGAAGTCTATCACACATGCCCGTAACAAATCTTCGAGCGTTTGTATCGTTCGTTCGCTCTGGCTGTCGGTTTAAGGATGGTAGGCAGTACTCATATCGAGGCGAGTACCCAGTGCCTTTTGTAGCGATTGTCAGAAGAGAGATGTAAATCGGCTATCTCTATCAGAGATAATACATATTAGTACACCGTGTCTAGAAACGATCTCTTTCAGATAGATCCTAGTCAGTTTATCCATCTTATCCGTTTCTTTGATGGCTAGAAAGTGGGCTGATTTCGTTAAATGATCGACAATCACCCATATCGTATCAGATCTAACTGACGTCTTGGGTAGCTTAGTAATGAAGTCCATTGTTATATGCTCCCATTTCAACTGTGGCATTTCGGTTTGTTGCAAAACTCCTGACGGCTTTTGGTACTCGGCTTTGACCTTTGAACACGTCAGACACTTGTTAACATATGTGGCGATATCTCCCTTCATGTTCGGCCACCAATAAAATCCTTTTAAGACTTGATACATCCTATCAACACCTGGATGTATCGAGTAGTTGGACTTATGGGCCTCATCCAATATTAGTTTGCGTAGTTCCTCAACGCACGGTACCCATATTCGGTTCATGAAGTATAACGTATCATCTTCCTTAGATTCAAGTTGTTTTTTCATTCCCCTTAGGGATTCTCCTTTCGGGCGTTCAGCAATTAAAGCTACTCGTTGTGCGTTTCGAATTTGAGTTGTGAGATTTGTGTGAATGGTCATTTCTAACGGACAAACTCTAAGGTTTTAGCTCTTTCTTTACGACGTAGGGCATCAGCTACTACATTAGCTTTACCCGGTTGATATTTGATTTCGCAGTCGTAATCGTTTAGCAACTCGACCCAACATCTTTGCCTCATGTTGAGTTCTTTTTTATCAAAGATGTGTTGAAGACTTTTATGGTCGGTGAAGATTGTACACTTGATACCTGATAACACGTAAAAAGTCATGTTTTTATGTACGTTATCTCCCACATTTCAGGCACAAAGTTAACAAAACCACACCAATAACGTCTTCATTTATTATATTTTGTTAACTAAGTCAAAAGGGGAGTGGAGTTTATAAATTCACTAAGAACGATACGAAAAATGTGTAAAACAAAGATTAAATGACCAACGAACTAAACTTCAAGATATAACCTCTAATTGGTGTCATTTTGTTCATCAGGAAATTATGAGAACGTGGACGCAAGAATCGCTCAAAACGGATAAACGACGCAAAAGATACGATTGAACGAAGAACCGAAGAACCGAAATACGGTTGAGCTAGACCGTATACGGCCTAGCACAGATCGTATACGGCCTGTGTAGACTGTATACGGCCTATGCCCAGCCGTATATGGCCAAGCTCAATCGTATACGGTCGGGTCCCTCCCGTATACGGTTGGTGCCCTCCCGTATACGGCCAAACTCTCCCGTATTCGGCCAAACTCTCCCGTATTTTGGTGCTTGCCCGTATTTTTGATGATTTTTGTTCGCTTGAGAAATACGGTTGGGAATTAGAAGGCAAAAATATAGTTTTGAAATACGGTTGGGAAACTAATATAAATATGGCTTCCTTCCACCATTTCTCAAAAACAACTTCTTCACTAACACCTCCATATCTCTACACACACTCTCATTATTTTCGTCTTTCTTATTTTTTTTCTTTGTTTCTCTCTCTGGAGTTTCTTTCTCTAGAAGAGATTAGTTAGTCGGTTAGTAGTAGAGTAGATGAGCTAGCTTTGTAATCACGGTTCAAGGTGTACGTGTACTTGGTGCAACGCTAAGATTTTCTCTATATTATTCTACTTAATATCCGGGTGATATCTATTTTTTTTTATACTTATATTATGTCTAAGTTTATTATGCATGATTATATTGTATGCGATTCATTTATTGCCATGATTATTGAGTAGTGTAATATTGTAGTTGTTGAAATGTAGATAATTAGAAGAAGGGATGATGTTAAATTAATGTTTTATTAAAAATATATAATTAAAAATTATTGAACTCCATTATGTCTAAATTTATCATGTATCTAGACCTTGACTATGGATCACCCTTTTCAGTTCTTCGCGTGGCTACTACTTTAGGTTTAAAACTGATCATCTCTAAATAAAGTAGTCTAGTTATCTGTGTGTTGTATGAAGGCATGGAATTACCGTAAAACAGCTTGTTACTTAGTATAGCTGTGAACACACCTCTGGTGTAGTACACCGTGGAAGCTAAGGAAAAGTCGTAGTTAAGTACATCATGGATTACCTAGTTATCTAGAACATGGTCTAGGAATAATAAAATCGTGGAAATACTATAGTATTAAACACTGCATATACCTCTGGTTATACGGTTATGAAAATACTTAAAAGTAGTGTACATCACCGGTTTACCCATGGTTATATAGTTGTGGAAATACTCGAAAGTACTGTACACTATTCAACATTCTTAGGGACGAATAACTGATGACAAAGGAGAGTCTAGATCATGACATAAGTAATTGTGCTTTAATAACAGAATAGAATGTGTCTAGAAAAGAAGGCTAAGCCCAGCAGTGGTTTAGGATGCCTAAAACCCTAGGCACTACAAAACTGATAGTTTAGAATAACAAGTTAATAATTAATATACGATTAGGAATTAACATTTAGATTCAGATGTTAGGAACGGTCAGAATATCCTTAATGGCAGTCTGTTACCTTATTCCTGCACCCGTAATGGGTCACTAGTCCTAACCAGACAGTGTGGGGGGTTGAGCAGCCTGGTCTGATCAGAATCACGATAACCTAGGTACTTAGTGACAGACTCGTTTAGGCTCTAGACTAAAAAAGTAGGTTCCTAGTGTTTACACCTGTAGTTTATCTGTAAATCTCCCAATTGTATCTTCAATTATCTTTATAATGAACATCATCCCAGATCCTCTAGTTATTGAAGTTTCAATAGCCACACTCTATATCTACCTGATCAACTACCCATTTTTTTTTTATTTACTTTATGGCAATTAGTTTAATTAAGAAAAATCCCACAAAAACCTACCTACTTTACACAAACCCTATCCTAATAGTAATACTTATCTACGACGATAACTTCATTTCAATTCACTTCGATTTAAGAACGATCTCGAGTTATACTTGCTGCTTACTCACCCAGTAGAGTATGTAGTACTTATGGTTTGAGCCCCAGCTATTACAAATTATAAAACTTTCAACCCGATAGCGCATCTAGCAGTATGTCCGTCCCGCCAACGACAGGGACAGAGTTCACTTCCCTCAAAAGAAGTAACTCGAACAAAAACCGACCGTAGGTGCGCCATCAAGTTTTTGGCGCCGCTGCCGGGGATCGTAAAGCGTTACGATATTGAAGCTGCCTTAGATAATTAGCCTTTAGGAGATCCTTCCGATTAAGTTTACGCAAACTTACCCGAAAGTTACCTATTTACGTTAGAATAGCATAGTTTAGATAATTAAAAAAAACTAATAATAAATAAAAATATACAAAAATACCTTTCTTCGATTCACCACCGTCTGGCCCCGTTTCTCCAGTAAATGACGAAAGAAGAAATTTTGGCCATGGACGACGCTGAATTCTTCGATTTCCTAGAACGTGAATTAGAATCCGACCTCTACGCTTCATCATCTGAACCCGAAGAAATTCTCGTTATCCCAGACGAAGAATCTAGAACCTTAGGAAAATTCGTAGAACTTAACTTAGGAACTCATGAATCTCATCAGAAGATATTAACTTCTGACTCTCGCATTCCAAGCTATAAGGTCGTACCTGAACCTGAGATCTCATATTCCTTAGAAAATTTCTCGAAATTTTCTAGATCACCAAAATATTCACCTGACTACATAACCCTTGTCCCAGAACCACCAACAATAGGATTTGCTCAAGATGAATCCGAATACACCATTTATCGTGTTGTTGATAGGTGTCCACCTACTGATGCTGAAGAAGAGTGAGATCCGCTATATTGGCAACTCTTTCAATCCTGATTGGATGTCTGTAGGGCATTTGCCAGACACCTTAACTCATCCGACTTTCCTTTTTCAAGAAAGCAAAGAGAAGTCATTAAAAGGATAGATAAACATGGCCTAGGAACCATAAAGCTGTGAAAATGCTCATCACATTGTACACCGTGAGTAGACCTAGGGATGACCGACTGATGGCAAAGGAGGGTCTAATTCATGACGGAAGTATACGTGATTACAGTAATTGAATATGGAGTTATGAAAGAAGGCGAAGACTCGATTGTAGTCTAAGATGCTTAAACCGCTTAACTCTACTTAACCGATAGCTTAACGTACATAGGATGCAATTAGTATTTACACAGATAAAATCAAATAAACTTAGGTGTTAAGGTTGTGTCGATACAAGATGTTGTACATAATGATGTTGAAAGTTGCAGGTTTAACATGGAAATGTCCAGGTATTGAGGGAATGAAACTTGTTATTTTGATGTTTTAATAAATGGTTAAAATTTGTCGTTTCGGTATTAAGTCCGGAAATGTTATTTGTTGTAAGTAAGCATATGTGTCGAGTGAGTTGTGTTTATAATGTCGTTCAAATGAAGTTTATAAAGTTTGGTAAGTAGAATGTTTGCAATTTAAAAGTTGTCGAGTGTTTGTTTGGTTCAAAAACTGAGTTTGCTGCACCTTTTAGAAATCTAGCTGAGGTACGCGATCGCGTACCCTCACCGGGATTGCGTACCTTGTTCTAAAACTTGATCAGAAACTTTCCACGTTGTAAGTACACGATCGCGTACCTTCACCGGGATCGCGTACCTTCATCAGGATCGCGTAACTTGTTCTAAAATTTGGTCAGAAATCTTTCATGTTGTAAGTACGCGATCCCGTACCCTCACCAGGATCGCGTACTATATATATATATATATATATATATATATATATATATATATAAATTTGGGCGTTTCAAGTCGGTATCAGAGTGATGGTTTAAGAGAATTAGGTAATCCACGATAGGGTTTCCTAGACTTAAACCGATATTATTTGTATGACTAAGTGTAGTAGTAAGTTGTGCTAGTTCCATTATAATTAATTGTTTGTGTGGCATGAAGAGTGGTTTTGTAGGATCGATAATGTCACACCCCGCTAAAGCGGAAACACGAGGTGTAACAGACAAGGGATTCACAACACAAATGATATAGGATAAATACCATACAATCGTATTGTCTTAAGACATAAAAACATCACATAAATCCAATATTGATTACATAAAGAAGATTGAAAACAAGTTCAACACAGTTTAAATCAAAGTTTCAACATCAACAAAAGGATTCATGAATTTAAAAATGCTTCCATGCACGTGCCCACAATATGATCTAACTTACCGACGATCTCCTGAAAAGCATGACAAAACAATAGAGTCAACTATGGCCATAGTTGGTGAGCTCACAGTTTATAACCAATAAACCAAGTAAATTGTCCAATCGGTGACGAGAGTATTGTCCAATCGGGGACATGAATAAAAGTTGATGCGAAAAGATTGGTGGTATAAATGAGTAAATGTTCATGCCTTGAGGCCACTACTAATCCGGTTATCCGACCGAGGTTTGCCCCTAATGGGCCATGTTCTTCAACTAACATGGGTAATGGTGATATTATGTACCCACGTTGAAGTGTGAGTGAGGATTGGTCTACCCTAAATAGCATGCTACCCATTATATCCACGACTCGTAGCCACGAGTTAATTAGTAGTGTGAGTTCCCGGGGACTTTGCAATAATACTCAAGCATAACAATATGACATACCCCAATTCGCATAAAATAACATAGTAAAAGTTTTACAAGTTCATAAATGGTAAAACCAAGTTAGTAAAATGTATAATCATGCTTTTCAGCCCCAAAACAGAAAATAGTAAAAAGGGGGACAGTGAACTCACCTTGTGAGTTGTATATAACGGGTACAATCTGTGAGCAAGTAACACTTGAAATGAAATCCCTAACCGAGACCTAATCCAAGTAAAAATGTGTCCATTAATGTCTAGTGATATGCTTTAGTATTTATAAGTTCAAACAAAATGGTCACCCACTATTCTAACAAATGAATCTGCCCAGATTTTTGGGGGTTACTTCAACACTTTTTCATCAAGGTTTTAGATGTTTGAAGCAAAACCTTAATACACCTCTAAGTACTATGTCATTGGTTTATAATTAAATTTTTGGGATTCTTAGATGTATTCATCCCATGCAAAAGTCTCTCACATAAAATCAAATCAGTTTATGAAAATTTGATGAACTAGCTGATCATCAACCATTTGGGGATCGAATCCTTTGAGTTAGACAATGAAATTTTTACACATTACAGTTAACATCTCAAACTACTCCCAGATTAAAAATCAAGACTTTTCATGAAGAATAGATGGAGATATGGTTGTCCAAAGTTAGGTGAAGAAATCTGCCACTACACGACAGTTTCACCTCTTTGTCATTCAACCAGTGTTTGAAGATCCAAACTTTAATATTTTTGAATGAAATCAGTTGGGTTTGAAAGGTAACTCAAAACGTAAATTTTAGAAGAAGAACCATCACTTTTGATGGAGTAATCATGGAGTTACAACCTTCTAAAGTTGGCTTAAAAATCTGGACAGTAAGTTGTCCAATTCTCCTACTTCACCAAAAACACATAACTATTTATAGAGACCGAATGTAAATGATTTAAACAGTCTTTAGAAATGTTTCTATACACAAAATATAGTGAAATTGCAGATATAAAAACCCTAATGCACTTGTATAGTGAAGAACCGATGTAAAAATAAACAGAAATAGTTGGGTTAGTGCAAGATGAAATATAATCATCTTGCACTTCTCATTATCTCTGCGACCAGGAAAGTGTGTATGGAGAGATGAAGTTTTATCTAGTGATTGAAATCGAGCACAAGCTTCTGGAGTGACTGAAAGGGGATGAATGAGTTGGGTTGTTGAGTTAGAACCGTGTATATGTGTTGAGAGAATTTTAGAGAGAATATTGGAGAGTATTTTGAGTGTGTGTTTGTATAATCTGTCGTTTGAAGCAAAGAGAATAAGATGTAGAGTGTATATGATTATTACCAGGGGATTTGATTGGGTGAGTGTGGAGGTGATTTTTGGGGAGTGTAAATTAATTGATTGGGTTTTATGGAAAAAGGGGTTGGTGGCCACTTTTTGAGAGGAAAGAGGTAATCAAATTTTTTTTGCGTGCACAAGTATCTTTATTTAAAATTATTAATGTTTCTTTTCACAGTATACATGCAAGGTCTCTCTTTTAATTTACACTTAGAATAAACTTTTAAATCGGGTAAAATGATTTACTGCAACACCTGATTGGGTTTTAAAATTTTTAAGCATGTCACTGACAGTAATTTGTCATCAAGTAATTTATGGTTTGTTCGTGACACAAGTGTACTATCTGTACAAACTTTGATCTACCAGTAGAAACTCTAGAAATAAAATGTTCCCGATGACAGCAGCAAATTTGCCTTAGCACTAGAAACTAGTAGTAGAAACGGTGACAATTGTACTAGCAATGTTAACAATGGTAACTAGCAGTAGAAACGGTGACAAAGTGGAAACTGAAATATTTGTGCTAGCAGTGTTAAATATGATAATAGTAGTAACTTTAAGATTTTGCAAGAGCAGTGGAAACGAAGGTAACTAGAAGTAGAAACGGTGACAATTGTACTAGCAGTGGAAACTGAAATATTTGTGCTAGCAGTGTTAATTAAAATCAACAATATACCCTTTTACTAACAGTACTAATTATAACAAACAGTGGTAACTTTTGTCGAGCAGTACTAACTGTTAACCTAAGAAGATCAGGTCCAGATTTTTGTGAATTTAAGTTAGGTATTAACCAGATATTTTTGATGGTTGTCACATTATCTCCCTGTTGAAAAAAATTTCGTCCCAAAATTCAATTCATTCCATTGGTTGCCGAAGTGCTTGGGAACAAGTGCGGGTATTTGTGTCGAATATAATCTTCACCTTCCCATGTAAATTCAGGACCTCGACGTGAATTCCACCGAACTTTAACAATGGGTATCTTACTTCGTTTCAATCTTTTGACCTCGCGGTCTATAATTTCAAGTGGCTTGTTGATACATGTTTGTATGTCTGTCAGTTGGTCTAGGTCTGAGTAGTTTGTAATAATGCGTTCAGTGATATAAAACGTTATTTGTAATTGATTTCACTGTTTAGGCGACACAGAGCTTGTGTCGCAGGTAGTTTAGTGTTTGGCTATAAATAGAGACTTACGGGTTCAGTTCTAGGGTTGACGAACCTAGAGAGTTTTCAAGCTATTTGTGAGGCATTGATTGTATTTGGTTGATTCGTTATTCTTGATATATATAAAAGCTAATCGACTAGTTTCGTGTGATTGTTAACGTGCTTTGTTCAATTGATTGTATTCCGCGCTTTCAATTGTTGAAATTGATTCGATTTAGATCCAGTACAAAGGGTCCAACAAGTGGTATCAGAGCTAAAATCGTTTGATTTTGTGGTATTGAATCGATTTTGTGCGTTTTTCGGGTTAAATCACATACTTTTTAGCAATTACTCTTGATTAGAAGTGGTAAAAGCTTGAAATCTGGTTTTTCTGGAAGATCATTTAAGGTTCGTCCGATTGCAGGTCGTTAATCTTCGTGGGGTTTAAGAAAATTTTCGAATTTTGGGGTTTAAGTGCGGCTGACTTCGCAGCATAGCGACACAACCTTTGTGTCGCCATTTGGGTTTTAGCGACATAAGCTTTTTCTGCGACACAAACACTCTGTGTCACGTTAGGGTTATTTGCGACATTACCATTGCGACATTGGGTGCGACATAAACCTGAGACATTGGACAGCGACATTGAATTGCGACATAACCTTTGTGTCGCCTGTTGCTTTCATTGCGACACAAGCCTTGTGTCGCCATTTGTTTCTGTTTGCGACATTACCTTTGTGTCGCTGTTTTTAATTTTTGAAAAACAAATTTTTGTTTTATAAGTGTGCAGGAAATATAATGTCTCTTCAAAGCTTTACCCAGCTATTAAAACACAGTAATGAAGTTGGAAGCACAAACAAACCTCCATTATTTACCGCAAATACTGATTATGTGGAATGGAGGCAACGTTTTGAAGCCTTCATTTCATACAATGATCCAGACATGTTAATTCCTTTACTTGAACATTATGAACATCCACCATCTGATGGCCAATTCAATTCTATCAACCCTCCACCAAAACCTATTAGATCCCTGACTCCGGATGAGAAAAAGGCTTGGGATTTGGAAAGAAAGGTACATTCAGCAATCACAATGAGCATGTCTGCCGATGTTCTAAAAATGTTTAAACATTACACCATTGCTTATGATTTATGGAATGCTATTGAACAACGGTGTGGGGGTAATGAGAGATACAAAAAGAGTAAACTTGCACTCATTAAGAAGCAATATGAATTGTTTGACATTTTACCAAATGAGTCTATTAATGCACTGTTTATTCGCTACTCGCATCTGGTTAGTGAGCTGAATGAAGGAGGGGTGACTTTAACTACTGAAGATGTGAATAAGAAACTCTTAGGCGCTTTGCCTAAGAAATGGAATCATCGTGTCATGATGATGGATGAAGATGAACGAGTGATGAATCTCTCGTTCGATGATCTTGTGGGAAGACTACAAGCTTATGTACTAGATATGCAGAGAAAAGAAACGAAGTCTAGTGCACAAGTTCAAGATCCCAGCTTGTATGGTAGTTCGTCTCGTGTTACTGGTGTGGCATTATTATCTGGCAGCTCGAGTGGATCTTCTGCATCCTCTACTAAACCAGCTATTCCTTCAGTTGGAAGAGTACCTTATTCTTCAAATACTCCAGTCTCACCTGATACTGAAGAGAATGCTGCTGTGTTTCAAGCCTTTCTCAGTGCTTATGACAGTTTTCTTTTAAAGAAAACTATCACAATCGATCTTACTGAGAGAGATTTTGAACAAATGATCTCAGTTCGCAATGATCTCGGTTCGCAAGACCAAATCTCGGTTCGCTTCGCAACTCGGTTCGCAGGGCAAGAACTCAGTTCGCTTCGCAGCAAACTCAGTTCGCAGCCCAGCTCAGTTCGCAGCCCAACTCAGTTCGCAAGGTTCAGTTCGCAGCACAACATCTCAGTTCGCAGGTCAACTCAGTTCGCTTCGCAGTCAAGCACTGCGAACTGAGTTCATCTTCTGCAAACTCGCGAACCGAACTTGCTGTAACCGAAAAACCGAGCTTTTCTCTTCCAAAACTCACGAATTCGATTTCCTATCATTCAAATAAGCTTCCTAACAGTTTATATGCATCAAATAACATCATATAACATCGTTTAAGCTTAATTTTCATATCAATTCGTGAATTAACCGAATTTCATAAAAATACAATTATAAACTTTAAACACTTACAGGAACAAAGTAACGATGAGGGTGTTACTAGAAATTCGTTGTATCACAAAAGATGATAATACGAAATGATTCACGAATTCACAGAAGATTTCTTCAAAGTTTTGGTTTTTTTCCTCACTTTTGTTTTCGGTTCGCAGGAAGTATGGAAACTTTGAGAATTGTACAGAAGGTTTGAGAATATATGCGTATATATAAATTAATCTAACCCAATACCATTACAATTTTAGTTCCCTTCTTAATCCATTGTCGGGAACCTAAAACCATTTTGCGAAAACCAAATATTTTATTTTACCGTCAACTAGTACGGTTTAAATCAATGAATTATGTATTAGTCACAATAATTCATTTATTCATTTTACTAATATTATCAGACATAATAATAGTTAAAAATTTCTTAACACATTAAATAATAATTTAAAGTTTTAGAGAAATTACCGGAATACCATTAGGCCCTTAAAGTTGGTGTTACAGCACGGCTTGGTGTTCATCTTTGCGACACAACCTGCGACACAAGCCTTTGTGTCGCAGAAATTTTCAAATCAATTCAGTGCCAGCCTTTAGGTGCGACACTAAGGTGTGTGTCGCTAGTCTATGCGACACAATCCCTTGTGTCGCTCGTCTATCAAAATCAATTTTCTCGCAAGTGTTTGGTTGCGACACTAAGGTTTGTGTCGCTACTGTTCTGCGACACAAGTCCTTCTGTCGCCTAAGTTAATTAATTTCAAAATAATTGCCAAATGCGACACAATTCTTTTCTGTCGCACCTTTAGTTGCGACACAAGAGCTTGTGTCGCTTAAATGATTCCAATTAATTAACTTTAATGTTTGCGACACTATGGTCTATGTCGCACCTATTGTGCGACCCAAGCCTTGTGTCGCCTTCACAGATTCCTTAAATTAACTGATTATTGCTAATGCTTCAGTAGTGTTTTTCGTTGTGCTTTCTTTTAGAAATGGCAGGACAAGATGCTTTTCTGAGGTTGCTCGAACCTCGTCATAACACGGTCGCTTTTCTCGAACACGACAGGGATTCAGCAATCCCTTTTCGCCAAATGATCCAGTTCCTGAGGCGTTCCAGGATTTTTTACGCTATCACAGCTGCTCCCACTATCTACAGAGACCATGTTGGTCCTTTCTGGAGAAATGCGGTTGTCAATACCGAGTTGGAACATAACCGGATTATATCCAGAGTTTTTGATCATGAAGTTATTATAACAGAGCAGTTAATTCGCGAAGTGCTCCGATTTAATGATACATCAGACATGCCCACCCAATTCTCCAACGTCTTCATCGCTGGTGGCATGGCAAGAATGGGCTATCCAGGTGTCCCCTCTACTCAGTACCGCAAGGGGCACCTCACTAGGGTTTGGAGATTTTTGATGCACGTGATAATCGTGTGTTTGTCTGCCAGGAAGGCAGGTTTCGATGGTGCAAGTCACCGTACTGTCTCTGCCATGCTGGCCCTGGTCTACAATAAACCGTACAATTTTTCGGATATCTGTTCCGTGAAATGGTGGAAAATGCCAAAGATGACAATGACAAATGGGTGATGTATCCACGGTTTATTCAGTTGCTGCTGAATCATTTGTTACCGGATCTTCCGGTCAATCCTGATGCAACCTTCCGCCAAACGCCAATGAACTTGCGGATTTTTGCTATCTGCAACTCTTATGGTAAAGGAGTTGCCGCACCGCCAGATGTGCCGCTATTCGGCCATATCGTCAATGAGGGTTATGTCCCTCCAGCTAATGACAATTTTGAAGATCCAGTCGCTCCTCCACCGTCAACTGCCGATGCTGAGGCTTTTGTCAACATTCCCATTTTTGAGGAACGAGAGACCGAGTCACTGCACAATGTCTTGGTGGATATTGAACATTTTGGAACAGTTGACGAGACTGTTGCTGATGCGGCCTCGGATGATACTGTCTCCGTGGATCCCAATGACACCCCCACGGATTCGGATGGTGACGTCCCTTCACCGAAAACCATTGAAAGCCTCCGAATCCACAATACTCTTCGATATGAGCGGGTCTGTCGCCGAATTAGGGCAGGACGGGTGCATGTGCCGTCTAACCGGGGGAAACGTTCCCGGGACGTACAGGACTCAGACGATGATATCTACGAAACCCGTCGTCGTCCTCGAACTCAAGTCCGTCCAGTTCGTTCCGATGTACCACCAACTCTTCAGCCACAATCTCCAACGCTCAATCACATTATGGCGTTTCTTGACAAAATGAACAAGTAGTTGGCTGATCAAGCTGCTGTCATTGAAGTGCAGGCTGCTCGAATTTCAGAGTTGGAAAGCTCTGCAACTAGGGTTCCGGGTTTAGAGTCTAGATTGTTAGAATTGGAAGCCCTAGCTAATGTTACGGGGGAGTCAGGCCCTAGTGCCTTAGAAACATCACCTAGGACTCCCAATGATAATGTAAACAATGATTCTATCAATGAAAATATCTCTTTAGATTATTTCGCGTATTCTGCACCGATCCCAGGACAACCAATTCTCTTAAATGTAGATTACTCCGAAGCAAACCTAGAGTATCTACAGAGTCTGATAAATGAGGAAGGGCAAAGTACAGAAAATGATAATGAAGAATCTGTTTTTGATGATGAAGGGGTTGATGTTGAAAAAGAAAATGTTCACGAAGACTTCGTAAATGCTGACGAAGTAAATTTGGGAGAGGAGATGGAAATTTCTGATACAGAGGAAGTTATTGAGGAAGAACAACCTGCAAATTCAACTCCTACTTCGGCTACAACTGAACCATCTACTTCAACTGCTGCTGAGCCTAAAATGTCAAAAACTTGCAAGTTTTACAAGATCAGCAGCAAGCGCTACAAAGGGCAAATCATTTCCTGGAAGTATGATGAGGTGAATAAGGTGATTGTTATTAAAAGAAAGGATGGGATGCAGTATTTCACCGTGAACTTCAAGGTGTTAAGTACCTTACCATATTGTGAGATACTGCACTTAGCACAATTGAATATCATAAATCCCACCAATAACGAATTAGCCAACCAATTACAGAGAATTTTGAGGAAAGAGGTCAACACGAAAATGTTTTATCTGTTGAAACCAAATCTGGGGACGAGGTACATTTACCGCAATAAGATGCATCCTGTTACCAACAAGCCCTGGATTAAGATTGTATACAAATCTCCGAAGACCTTAAAGTTTATTCCTCTAGAGAAGCTCCCAGTTGATTTTTTGAGCAGACTACAACTGTGGACATATGACGGGTATACAGGCGAAGCAGAGATTCTTTATTTTTCCGATACAGAGCCTGAAGACCTTTGGAAAGCCAAACTATCAAGGATTATAGTGTATGATCCTTTGAGCTTGATTAACCTTACCAAGAAAGATCTTGAAGCTCTTCATGCCAAGAAGATTGATTATTTTCAAGAGTTCAAGAATGAGGCGATGCGTTTTCAAAAGGTTGTCAATGTTTGTATATCTCAAGGAGTACACGCTGGAGGAAACTTTCCTGCCAGTTGGAAGTGTTAGAAGACCAAAGCTGAACGAAAAAATTTTTTAGAAGACCAAGCTGAAGACACGGGGGAGTTTGTTGATACATGTTTGTATGTCTGTCAGTTGGTCTAGGTCTGAGTAGTTTGTAATAATGCGTTCAGTGATATAAAACTTTATTTGTAATTGATTTCACTGTTTAGGCGACACAGAGCTTGTGTCGCAATAGCGACACAAGGCTTGTGTCGCATAGGTCGGTTCTTGTGTCGCAGGTAGTTTAGTGTTTGGCTATAAATAGAGACTTACGGGTTCAGTTCTAGGGTTGACGAACCTAGAGAGTTTTCAAGCTATTTGTGAGGCATTGATTGTATTTGGTTATCATTTTCAAGCTAATCGACTAGTTTCGTGTGATTGTTAACGTGCTTTGTTCAATTGATTGTATTCCGCGCTTTCAATTGTTGAAATTGATTCGATTTAGATCCAGTACAAAGGGTCCAACATGGCTCTTCTACGAAGTTTAGTTTATCATTTATTTGAATTTCATCGAGGGGGACAATAAGCATTTCGTAAGATAAACATTTCTTTAAGTTGGAAACATGGAACGTGTTATGAATATTGCTGAGTTCTTGAGGCAGCTCGAGTCGGTAAGCGACTGGACCAATCCTTTCTAATATCTCAAAGGATCCAACGTATCTTGGATTTAGTTTTCCCCGCTTTCCAAAGCGGATCATGCCTTTCCATGGCAATACTTTTATAAGTACTTTATCACCTACTTGGAACTCTAAAGGTTTCCTGCGGTTATCCGCATAACTTTTCTGTCGACTTTTGGCAATCTTCAACCTTTCCTTGATAGCCATGATCTTGTCAGTTGTTTCTTGTATAATGTCGAGTCTGGTTACCTGCCTGTCTCCTGCTTCTAACCATCAGAGTGGTGAACGGCACTTACGTCCATACAAGGCCTCAAACGGTGCACATCCTATGCTCGTGTGGTAGCTATTGTTGTAGGAAAATTCCACTAAGGGCAAGTGGTTATCCCAGTTTCCTCCAAAATCAATTACACAGGCTCTTAACATGTCCTTCAGGGTTTGAATGTGTAAGTCCGGTTGTGGCGGATCGATAACGAGGTTAGCTAAGGTATTAAGGTGCGGAATCCCTCAATACTAGTTATAGGATCTATAACGAATTCTTTCGCAATATATTAGCGAATCAATTATCTAATTGCTTTGTATCGATTATAACAAGTGTTAACGATCAATACCTAGCCTTTAGAATACTTAGAAGTTCTCTGGAATCGCAGGGCAGCCGGTAATCGAAAATGGCAAAAGTCCTTGGATATGAAAACCTAGTTTTTCATATATACTCGTCTCGATTCGCAGGCTCGTGGGCTCTGCGAACTGACTCAGTTCGCAGCCCATGTTGGCCCAGCGAACTGACTCGGTTCGCAGGCCAATCTTGTCCTGCGAACTGACTCGGTTCGCAGTCAAACTTGGTCAACATTTTTCAGCCTTTTGATATTTAACTCTAAAATGTTTACCAAGCAATATATTTCATTTACAATTCAAAACCAATGTACAAACTTGATTACAATTACTAAAAGTACTATTACAAGCTATAACAAGCTAGATCTGTTGTCACAAAACATGTCTCAACAGACTCCCCCTTGACAATAGCTCTAGCATCTTTAAGTCTTTGTCTTCAAGTTGTCTTTGGTAATCACTTGTAAATTTTACTGCCCGCGTATATCTTCAGCTTAATGCACGTCTTCACCATTGACTGATAATCTCGTGCAACATCTTCCCAACCTTCAATCGCTGTGATCCTCTTCTTGTGTAACATAAATAGGTCAGCCTTTGATAGGTTCATCAGATGTCGACGATCATAAATCCTTAAGATCTCTCTCTCTTCGTATTCAACTTCATCATCATGTTCAAACATGAGAGCTTCACCAGTCACTGAATCTACAGACCATCTCTTCAGCTTACCTAAGATATCTTGAGGCATAGCTTTCAGAGGGATCTATTGTATGCATTTTGCAGCTGGATATATCTTTTTCCTACGACGCCTTCCAGTTCTGTTGCTTCTTTCATCAAGTTTAATGGTCTTTCCGACTCTTGGCTTAATACGCTCAAATTTCATTGTCCTACCCTCAGTCCTAATAATCTTTTCAACATATCTGCCAAACGGATCATTACTGGGATTGTTCAATTCCAATCTAGCCAAGTGTCGGATTTCAAACCTAGGCAAAGAACTGAAGACTGCAAGCTTTTTCTCGAAGTATTGAACTCCATCAAATCTCTTTATAGCAAAAAGCTGTGAATCCGCGTCGAAGTACCAACCAATAATACCTCTTCTAGGTATACGCTTTCCAGAGATATCCACTTCACTAATCCCAGTCTTCTCCTTTTTCTTCTTCTCCAAAGGCCTAAACATCGGATTATTTTTGAGTCTATCAGGAAGATCATCTTCAGAATCAGTCGAATCGTCTAGATCTTCATCTAAATCAATCACTCTTTCTCCGTCTTCTTCCTGAATAACGACTTTAGTCTTTGAAGGGCTCACGATGTGTTCATCGATATTAGCATCGGGATCTACACCTTCGTCTAACCCAACATAAGAAATAGAAGTCCAATCTTCAGGAGGTACAAATTCTCCCTCCTCTAGATTATAGTCTACTTCTTCTTCGACTTCAGTGTCGGAATCGCTTTCATCATTCATATCTACAAGTGATAAACATGTCATGAATCAAATGAATAATATAAATTCTTTTATCAAGAGTTTCTTTATCATCTCTTTCACGAAATCACTCTCTATCACTAATCTTATATAATGTTAACTTGTCAAGATGAATCTCAAGTCAAAATCTTATATAATTAGGCTTATATAATTAGTCTTATATCATTTTAACCTGTAACATAACATCTCAGGTCTAAATCGTATATAACTAATCTTATATTTTATGAACATGAAACCAATAATAATAATGTAAGTCTTTCATTGATTATAAGAGTTATTACAATCAATCTAAGAATACATATTAACAAGAATTATTCCGTGGTGAATTTCTCACCAACATTACTAGCACCAGCAGCAGTACCAGCACCATCACCGCCAACACCACTTGTCCCAGCAGGCTCAGACTCCCCCTGAATTGTAGAAGGCTCACCGGTCGATGAAGGACCAGTCGGCTCTCTATCTTTCTGGGCATTGGGATCATCGTCTGTATCTTCTCTTCTCTTCCTTATTAGTTCATCTTCTTTGCAAGCCTCATTGAATATCAAGATCTCCCCCTGAGGCGACTTGCCCTTCAATAAATTGGTGACAAGGCCTTGGAGTCGATCAAGCTGTCTCTGTTGATCTTCAGATTCTCTGAAGAGAAGCATATGCGACCGCAGAAGATGAGTATAGGCTTCGCCTTGATTTACCAGCTCCTTTGCAAGAGTAGCATTCTGAGTCTCTAATATTTGAACACGACGTTCCAAATCTGAGAACCGCTCAGAAGCTCTCACAGAGGTAGACGCCTGGGGTATAGGTGTGGTTCCAGATTGAACAATATGTTGTCCAATCTGGGTGGCAATGTCCGTCAGGAGTAAGCGAGTTACGATTCAACTAGCCTTAGTAGTTTGAATCGTGACAGTAATGTCAGCAGCAGGCTCCTGTTAGACAATAGTTATCAGTAAAAGTAACAGAATAAACTGTCTCAATCTCTGAATAACTATAAGTACTCGTATCTCTAACCTTCTCTGAGGTTTCAGATACCGGAGCACTCGGACGTTGCACCGTAGGTCTAGCCTGCTGTTGTGTATCTGGAGCGACTGTTATAGAAATATCTATCTCAGTTTCTCATATGTAGAACGCACAACATTCAATAGAAAAAGATGGTTAAAAAAATAACCTGGACTAGCCAAATCGCCAATCGTCAACTGAGAAGTAGCTGAACGAATACGCTTTCGGCGTTGCGTCTGAAGAGATTGATCCTCTTCATCATCTGTGTCCTCGTCAAGCATGCAAAAATCAGGATTCATATCATCAACTTTGCGCTTGCCCTTTAAGGCAGGATCCATGATTAGCTTGGAACCTCTTCGGATCATTCCCGCAGGAATACCCGAAAAAGTAGGAGGACGAGGAAGATCATCATCAATTTCCTCGCTGTCGGAGTCAGATATAGTAGCACCATCTTTGCCAAAGGCACTAGAGGGCCCAACATCCAGACTCGCCTGATCCTGTTCATCCTCAGGTCGAATGACCTCTGGGTCTACAGCTTCAGGAGCCTAGACAAGATGAATGATAATAGATGATAAGAAACTTATAAATTACATGTACGTTGAACAATGATGATATAAATAATACCTGATATTGATCTATCTCACATAGGAGAGGATCAGTAGCATCATCGTTCTGTACCAAAACCTCATGTAACACCTGAGCAGCAATGTCAGGTTGTCCAGCCTGATGTAGAACATCTTCTATAAGCTCTTGTGGTCCAATATTTGGAGCCACAACTACTGGCTGAGGTTGTACTTCTGGTTGGGCTCCATCATCCAGCCAACCATTATTTGGTGGAGCTACATATGCGGCATCTAGAAGATGACCGAACAGGTTGCATGCTTCAGGTTTGACCTGATCCGGACGTCTAGAAGAATGAAGAAAGTACGCATTGTAGGTCCTTAATCCAATGGTGTCTACACGCAGATCTGGCTGAAATCCTTGATGATCAGGGATACAGTGTTTAATGATAAGCATGCAGAACCTCGGATATACCATGAACTTTGATCGAACAGTGCCGGTTATCTGCCCAATGAAGGAATTAAAGATATATGACGAAAAACTGAAGGACAATAGGCCAGATAACAGCTCAGGGCTCAGCTCATCGTATCCGCCCTTCTTGTTACCGAAGATGGTAACAATAATGTGGAAAAGAAATCTCCACTGGCCAAGGACAAATGCCTTCACAAACTGGGAGCCTCTCTTGGGTCCAGAATAACCCATTCGTCCTAGTGCACCCTCAATGAAGTCAGAGGTGTACAACCTTTGTGTCGCTATAGCGACACAGGCTCTGTGTCGCCTGAACAGTATATTGTGTATTTTCTATAATTACATTTCGTTTACAGACTCGAAAATACAAACTTAATACTTCACACACTCAGACTAATTAACTTTAACAGAACAAATGTTGACCAACTGACTGACACACATTTATGCACCAACAAACTCCCCCATGTCAGCAGCTTGGTCAAATACTCTTCAATTAGTCTTCACCAACAAACTCCCCCATGTCAGCAGCTTGGTCAAATAATCTTCAATTAGTCTTCACCAACAAACTCCCCCATTGAGATAGCTTGGTCTTCAAAAGTCTAGATGTTCAGTCTGATATGACTGATATCCAATTAGATCTTCAACTTCGGTGACCATCATCTCTTTCATCAATAGCTTCTCCAATAGTAATTATCTTCAAAGTCTTTGGAGAACTCTTATTAATTTTTATCTTTTGAATATGAGCATGATATGTAACTTGAATAAAATAACTCAGAAATAAAATATTTTTGTAATTTTCTTTATAAGACAGAATTAAAATACTGAAAGCAATAAATTAACAATCTTTTTGGGGACGGAATTGTTTTGGTCTGGTTAGGGATCATATCAGGATAACATGCAATTATTAGGAAATAGTAAGTGTTATATCGATTATCAGTATGTTTGTCCACTTTAAATTTACTTAGCATCTGTTATAAATATTAGTTCAAGACGATTATTGATATTTTATCCATCTAAACATTTGTACTTAAGTATATGATTTCAACTCATAATGAGATGAACCACTTGTATTATTATTAGCATGCATATTATATGTTGGTACATATTTGTATGTCTATCAGTTGGTCTTAGCTTGTAATAGTCAGATATGTAATTATGAAGTTTTATGTATGTTACAAGTTTGTTTTAGGCGACACAGAGCCTGTGTCGCTTATGCGACACAAGGCCTGTGTCGCATGAGCTGACTGTGCGACACAAAGCTTGTGTCGCAGAGTCAGTTTCGGTTTAGTATAAATAGGTCATTTCGGCCTCAGCTTTGAGGTTGACGAATCTGTGAGTATAGAGGGCATTTGTAAGGCATTTCAGTGTATTCAAGCTATTCGGTTATTATATCTATATACATTCGATTTGCGTTTGATTCGTTTGTGTTTTTACGTACTTTATACAATCGTTTGAATTCCGCCTCTCGATTGTGTGTGTTGATCCGGTTAGGTCCAAGACAAGGGAACCTACAAGTGGTATCAGAGCCATAATCTACGGATTTGGTGTTATTGGATCGTGTTTGTACGTGTTTTCGGCTAAAATCGACTAGTTTTTGGAATTATATCTTTACATTTCGTGTTAAAGGTTCATATTCTACATTTTCTGGAAGATTTTGGTGTTAAGATTCGTCTGTTGTTCGTGGTTTTTTGTTACGGTTTCGGAAGTTTGCGAATTTTAGGGTTTTCTGCCGCAGCTCTCCCCGTTTCTGCGACACAAGCTGCGACACAGCTTTTCTGTCGCATTTAGGGTTTTAGCGACACAATCTTCTGTCGCGAGTAGGTTTTAAGCGACACAACGTTTGGTTTTAAGCGACACAACTTCGTCTCGTATATAAGAGTTCTGCGACACCAGCAAGCGACACAAGTTTAAAATTTGCGACACAAGCTAAATTTGCGACATAGAATTTTTGCGACATAACCCTTGTGTCGCCTGTTTAACTGATACTTAAGTTCTAGCGACACATCTGTAGTGTCGCCATTTGATTCTGCGACACAATCCTTGTGTCGCATAACAGTTTAGTTTGTTCTTTGTGTGTTTGTTTTGCAGGTTACTCAATATGGCATCTTCTTCATTGCAACGTGTTGGAGATCTACTAAAGCAAAACTCTGAAGTCGGAAGTACGAATAAACCACCGATGTATACTTTAGGGATGGATTATGCCTACTGGCGTCAACGCTTTGAAGCGTTTGTTTCGTTTAATGATCCCGAAATGTGGGTTGCTTTAACAGAAAGATATGAACGTCCGGTCAGTCCGGGAGTGTATACTGGTACTGCACCCCTAAAGTCAATTAAATCAATGACGCCTGAGGAACGCAAAGCCTTTGAGAATGATAAAAAGGCTCATTCTGCAATCACCATGGCATTACCACCGTCAATTCTCAAACAATTTAGACATTTGGAAGTTGCTTATGACTTATGGAAGGCATTTGAGAAAAGATGTGGAGGTAGTGAACAATATAAGCAGAACAAATTGCGTTTAGTCAAGAAGCAATACGACGTGTTTGATATTCTTCCAAATGAGTCTCTTTCTGACTTATTTTCTAGATACTCACAGTTAGTAAGTGAGCTAACGGAAGGGGGAATAACTCTGGATAAGTCTGAAACTAATAAAAAACTTCTTGAATCCCTACCTGACAAGTGGGATACTCGAGTTTTAATGATGGAAAAGGATCCAGACATTCTAAACATGTCTCTTGATGATCTTATTGGTCAGCTAGAAGCTGATCTTCTGGACATGCAAAGAAAAGAAACAAAGGCGACTGCAAATGTCCAGAATCCTAAGATCTACGGAGTAGATGTTTCATTAACTGGAACATCTGGCTCAGCATTCTTGGCTGATGGAACCAGTGGCTCGTCAAGTCATCAACCTAGTACTTCTTCTGGTGGTTCTTATTTTCAACCACCAAGTCATCAAGGACCTATTCCTGCAGCTTCACAAGATCATGCTGCACTTTTCTCGGCATTGTTATCAGCCTATGATGACTTTCTATGCAAGAAAGCTGGTTCCATGGACCTAACAGAGGAAGATTTTCGTCAAATAGATGATGACGAACTGGAACGAATGGACTTAAGGTGGAACTTGGCTATGCTTACTCGTAGAGCCAAGACCTATTTTAAGAAAACTGGCAAAAGGTCACTGGAGGACCCTAGTGATAAGGGTCTTGGATTTAACAAGAGCAAGGTTAAGTGCTATAAGTGTCACAACTATGGACACTTTGCTCGTGAATGTGAAACACGACAGCCCTCCTCTGGTTTCACAAGGCCTTCTCAGAACAACCCTACAGAGAAGGCTAAAGCTGAAGAAAAGGCAATGGTGTCAGCCGCCTTAATGTTATCAGATGAAGCGTTTGACTGGTCAGAACAAGCTGATGATGACCAACAGAACAAAGCTTTCATGGCCAACATTCATGAGGTTGATAATGAACCTTTGTCTTGTATTTCATGCATTCATTTGACAGGACAAGTGAACAGGTTAAGAGAAGAAAATGAACGTCTTATCACTAGCATAGAACAATTAACTGCTTCGAATAATATGTTAAAAGATAATGATAAGATTTGTGATAAAAAGCTAAAAGCTATCTTTGAAGAAAAGAAAGAGCTGAAAGCCAAAATTTTTGAACAGCAAGATGAAATAGGAAGCTATGTTAATATGCTTTCTTTCGTAAAGAAACAACTTGCTGATTCTCAGGCTGAAGTTCTTGAGTTGAACAGAAAATTATCTAACTTTTCAACTTCCTCTCTAGTCTTTGATGAGATCCTTCAGGCACAAAGAAGTGATACCAAAAGCAAGGCTGGACTTGGTTTTCATCAAGTTCCGCCTCCTAAAAATTATTTTCCCATGCCTGTTAAGGATGACATCACTGAATTTATGCCAAACTTTTCAAAGACGGCAATAAATCCTGTGAAATTTGCTCCTGTCAAAATAAGTAAGCCTGTGAAAATTCAGGCTGAAAAAGTTAAAGTAACTGACGATCAACCCAGCACTAGTGAGCCTGAACCTGTTAAGGCAAAACCTAGTGAGCCTGAGATTGTTAAGGCTCAAGAGGTTAAATCTGTTGAATCAGTTACTGTTTGTGTCAAGGCTGAGTCAGTTAAGCCTTCTGATGTTTGTGAGCCTGTTGTAAACAAGGCTTCGAGCGATTCTCCTGTTATTTTAAAGGAGATTGTTAAAATTGAGGATATAACCGAAGAGGAGTACTCAAAGGTTGAAAAGAAAAGTATAAAGCCAACAAATGTAATTATAACTAATGAATCTTCAGTCATGGCTTTAAGTGGAAAAGGCAAAGCTAAGGCTGAGCCTGAAAAGAAGATTTTGAAAATCAAAGAAAATATCAAAAAACATCAAACTTCTTCTAAATCCACTGTTTTCTCTAAACAAGCGTCAAATTCAACATGCTCACATAAGTGTGCATGTGCCTTTGATATTTCTTTCAACCATCCTCATAGGTTTGTTCCAAAATTTCAACAACCTGTTGAGAAAAGATCTTGTTTCTACTGCAAGAAACAAGGTCATTTAATAAATGATTGTCCGTTGCTTGCTAAAAAGCGGTCTGGGAAAGGTGTATCTAAAAGTTCTAAAATTAAAAATTCTTCAGTTAAAGGTTCACGTTCTCCCTCACCTGCTAAGAAAACCAGCAAGGTTGAGCCAACCAAATCATCAATTACTAAGCTCAATGTTGTTGACAAGCAATCTACCAAACCTAAAAAGGTTTGGAAAGTGAAAGAATCATCAAATGATTCTACATCCAACAGTGTCACATCAATCAATTCTTCTGATATGTTTAAAAACAAAATTTTGACTGATGTGATCATTGTGGATGATGCGTCTGGAGTACCCAAGTCTGTAAAGGCTTGGGTCTCCGTTACTAATTAACCTCCTTGTTTTTGGTGTTGCAGCAACCTAAAGCCGTACTTAATAGCAAATGGTATATCGATAGTGGTTGCTCGCGGCACATGACCGGCAATATATCCTTGCTCTCCGATGTTCATGCATATAATGGGGGATATGTTGCTTTTGCTGGTGACAAAGGAGGGGTTATTTCTGGTCAAGGCACACTCTCAAACGGCCGAGTGAGCTTTGAAAAGGTTAATTTTGTAGAACAGCTGCAACACAACCTTCTTAGTGTATCGCAAGTTTGTGATAAATCATACACTACTGTTTTCACGAAAAGTGAGTGTTGCATTCTGAAGCCGGGATTTGTTATTCCCGAGGAGTGGGTGCTACTGAGGGCACCTCGAGACAGAGACACGTACATTCTAGATATGCGTACTGTTGAAACAAAGCAGCAAACGTGTTTCTTGTCTAAGGCTAATGAAAAAGAATCCTTGTTGTGGCACAGACGGATGGGTCATCTACATTTTCGTAAGATGAATTATCTGGTTAAAAATGATCTTGTGCGTGGTGTACCGAATCAATCTTTCGGGCTTAATGATCATTGCGTCCCCTGCCAAAAGGGAAAACAGCACAAGAAGTCCCATAAGTCAAAACTGGTCAACTCAGTTGAAAAACCATTGGAATTATTGCACATGGACTTATTTGGACCAGTGAGCAAGAAAAGTATAGGTGGAGCATGGTATTGTTTGGTGGTCACTGATGATTACTCGAGGTTCTCTTGGGTTTATTTTTTGGCCTCCAAGGATGAAACTGCTGAAATTCTTATCTACTTGTTCGACAAACTGGAAAATTTGTGCAATTTGAAGATCAAGAAACTAAGAAGTGATAACGGTACGGAATTTAAGAACTCTATACTAGGTCTTTTCTGTTTAAAGAAAGGCATTGATCATCAATTCAGTGCTGCTAGAACTCCTCAACAGAATGGAGTTGATGAGCGTAAGAATAGGACTCTCATTGAAGCTGCAAGGACTATGTTAGCTGATTCAAAACTGCCTATCACGTTCTGGGCAGAGGCGGTCAACACAGCTTGCTACATTCTTAATCGAGTGTCCATGGTTAAGAAACGCAATAAGACCTCCTATGAGCTCTTCAACAACCGTAAACCAAATTTACAGTTTCTTGAGCCTTTCGGGTGTCCATGTATGATTATGCACACAAAAGAAAGAGTGGCTAAATTTGGTGAAAAATCAAGTGAAGGCTATTTTTTGGGTTTCTCAAATAATTCACCAAATAAACGTGTGTATAACAAAGCTACAAAGAGAGTGGAGGAACATTTTGAAGTAACTTGTTTGCGTTACACTCAACCTTCACAAGGAACGGGACCCGACTTCTTGTTCGATTATGACAGTATGTTTAATTCATTCAATCTTCCTGCTGAAGATGAAATTGAACAGGTGGTGACAATGCTTCATGGTCTTGATATATACTCTGATGTATCCAAGTCTCCTACAAAAACACCACCACCTCCTCCACAAACTACTGAACCAGTTCAAGATCTTGATACAGATCCAGATATGCCGGCATTATCCGATGGTGAAGTAGAATCTGTCAAAGAGGTACTTGAAGAGACTTTAGTATCTGGGGGAGATGATACAAATTTGGAAACTGTCATTGAACCTGAAGAGATTCCAAGTAGCCGTGTAAATGTGAATCACCCGGTCGATAATATAATTGGTGATTTACACGATGGAGTTAGAACCAGAGGACAAACCGAGTGCCTATTAGCTCAATTGGAGTCATGCTTTCTTTCTCAAATTGAACCGAAAAATATCAAGGAAGCATTGACTGACTCTCACTGGGTAGAAGCCATGCAAGAAGAGCTCCAACAGTTCAAAAAGTTAGAAGTTTGAGAGCTGGTTAAACTACCTCAAGGATTCTATCCGATTGGTACTCGCTGGGTTTATCGAGTCAAGAAAGATGACCGTGGCGTAGTTGTGAAGAACAAAGCTCGTCTGGTGGTTCAAGGTTTTACACAGATCGAAGGATTGGATTATGACGAGGTTTTTGCACCAGTTGCGCGTTTGGAGTCAATACGGATATTTCTTGCTTACGCTTCATTCAAGAAATTTCGTGTCTATCAACTGGATGTAAAGAGTGCGTTTTTGTATGGGAAGGTCAACGAAGAGGTTTATGTGAAACAACCTCCTGGTTTCGAAGACTCATTGCATCCTGATTTCGTATACAAACTCGATAAAGCATTGTATGGTCTTCATCAAGCTCCAAGGGCTTGGTATGAAACGTTGTCTCAACACCTGCTCACAAATGGTTACACTCGTGGGCAGATTGATTCAACTCTTTTTATCAAAAAGACAGGAAACGATTTGTTGCTTGTGCAGGTATACGTGGATGATATTATTTTTGGATCGACCAATGAGATGCTGTGCAGAGATTTCGAAAAAGTCATGAAGTCTAAGTTTGAGATGAGTGCCATGGGAGAACTAAAATTTTTTCTTGGTGTTCAAGTCGAGCAGTCTGATAAGGGTATTTATATTCATCAGACAAAATATGTCAAGGATATCTTGACAAAATATCAGATGCTTGATGCCAGACACTATGGAACTCCTATTGACATCAGTCACAAACTTGGACCTGCTGACGACGAAGATGATGTTAATCAGCGTGACTATCGTTCAATGATAGGATCGCTTATGTACCTTACAGCATCTAGGCTGGACATTTTATTTGCTGTATCCATCTGTTCAAGATATCAAGCAAAGCCCAAAGCTTCTCATGAAAAGGCTGTCAGACGCATATTAGGTTATCTTAAGTGGAGACCCTCCTTGGGTCTCTGGTATTCTAATGAAAACGATTTTGCTCTAACTGCTTTTTCAGATTCGGATTATGGTGGCTGCTCAGTGGACGCGAAGTCCACAACTGGAGGATGTCAGTTTCTAGGAAGCCGATTAGTCTCGTGGCAGTGCAAGAAGCAGACAACTGTCTCTACATCCACTGCTGAAGCAGAATACATTGCTGCTGCCAGTTGCTGTTCCCAGGTTCTCTGGATTCAGCATCAAATGCGTGACTATGGGTTACTTTTAACTCTTACTCCTATTCATATTGATAATTCAGCTGCTGTATCTATCATACGCAATCCCGTACAACATTCAAAAACAAAGCATATTGAAATTCGTTATCATTTTATACGGGATTGCTATGAGAAGCACCTAATTGACCTTGTCCAAATCCCTACTCTTAAACAAAACGCAGATCTTTTCACAAAAGCTTTCTCTCGTAGTCGATTTGATGAGCTTGTCTCTATGATTGGAATGGTGAGTTTAAGCAATGCCTAACTCTCCATTTCTGGTCAGAATTATCTTTTAGACTTGGTTAGATTAAAAAAATAAAAAAAAAATAAAAAAAAAAAAATCCGCAACTGCCACTCTTTATACCTGTTAGTATTAAAGAAATGCAATAGTTGCAACATTGTTAAACTAGACGTTGAATTGTGTCTGTAAACAATTGGGGAAATGATAGTACATCAGGAAACATGCATAAAATGGAATTTTAAGATTTATGTTTGATGTGTCAGTAGATTTATCTAGCATACTTGAAATACCTTTTATAAATATTAGCTTCATCAAATGATGTATTGGTAGGCATTTGTTCTAAAGTTACTAAGAAGCTTAACTTTCAAATATGCATATTATTTTATATAAAGCCATATTAATATGTATGACATTAAGTTAAAATAAGGGCAAAAATGTCCGAAATATTTTAACGCTTCGTCTTATCATTTGGATAATAAACATGTTATGATCTAAGATATAGGGTCTTTGTATGGTGTTATCTGGGGGAACATATTAGTTGTCTCCTCTGTTGTATGAAAATACAGACCTGGTTTCATCTAATATCTTCTTGAAAAGAACTTAGGTACGTAGTCTATGTTAAGTTATAGACAACTATTGCGTACCCGTGGCATATCTAAACTCTAAAATATAATGTACAAATGTACTAGAAAAGTTATAAATAGATTGCCTCGTACTGGTTGTGTTAAACTATGGTACTCTGTTGTACGAAAGTACAGACCTGTACCCTCTAGTTTAAAGTGTTCAGACTGGTGTTTGTTCAACCCGAACTATTGTTTATGTGACCCTGTTGTACGAAAGTACAGACCTGTCACCGCTAACTTGGTTCTAAAAATACGTCCATACCTTCACCTACTATATAGAAAATAATAACATGTTTTGATTTCAAATGTATATTTTAATGTGTTTTATACACTATAATATGCATGCTAATAATAACACAAGTGGTTCATCTCATTATGAGTTGAAATCATATACTTAAGTACAAATGTTTATATGGTTAAAATATCAATAGTCGTCTTGAACTAATCTTTATTACAGGTGATTTAACTATGCTAAGTAAATTTAAAGAGGACAAACATACTGATAATCGAAATAACACTTACTATTCCTAATAAGTGCATGTTATCCTGATATGATTCCTAAAGCAGACTTAACCAATCCCGTCACCAAAAAGATGTTATGATTCTGTCGTTGAGTGTAAAATAGATTCAACGGTTTTTAATTTTTAAATTGTTTTTTAATTTTTATTTATTTATTTATTACTTTATTGTTCTTAATTATACCAAGTCTCTAAGTAAATATCAAATCGGCTTCGACTGTAAAACTTGAAATCAAAATTTCCAAACAGTCCCAGTTGCGACACAAGCGCTGTGTCGCATATGCGACACAAATTTTGTGTCGCTACCCATGTCGCATCTTATGTCGCTATACAGGGTTGAGGTATAAAAGCCGGACCCTACCTCTCAGTCGCTACACGTTTTTGCGACACAAAAAGCGACACAAGCCTCTCTCTTGCGACACAAGGACTGCGACGTAATTTTCTTTCGATTTTCTATCTTCGGCCGTGTTTCTTTGCAATCCAATCAGTGTTTCGTGTTCATCTAAATTTTCTCGACTTATAGGTACCATTTTCACTCACTTTTACCGTATACTTTTGGTTTAAATGTCAAATGAAACATACGGTTTTTAGGGTTTTTGGTTTGGGGTAAAATTGGACACGGGAGACGTTGCTATCATGTTAAAAATCATGGTTTCATGCTCTACAAACGTTGGCGCATCATTTGGTGTCCTCAATTTCGAAAACCCCCAAATTTGATTATAGGGTTTTTCTGGGTTTGCAACTGTTCGTCATTGCGACACAATTTGCGACACAAACACTTGTGTCGCACTTGTGTCTGTCGTTTTTGTTTCTATGCGACACAAATGTTGTGTCGCCTTAGCTTGCGACACATAGTTTGCGACATAAGGGTTCTGTCGCTAAATTCAATTAAATTCAATTTTATTGCAAAATGCGACACAACCCATGCAGTCGCTTAATTTGTTAGCGACACAAGCGTTTGTGTCGCATAGTTTTTTAAAATTGATTTTTGCGACACCATCCTTTGTGTCGCATATGGGTTTAGCGACACAATTATAATGTCGCATTCTTACTGCGACACAATCCTCTATGTCGCATAAGACATTTTATTCAAATTAATTGTCTTCACGTTTGTATGCTAACGCTTTTCGAGCTATGTTTTCTTTTGTGTTAATAGCAATGGCAGATATAAATGTGAATGATTGGGAGCCGAGGCACAATATTGTGGCTTTTCTTGAGGACGATCGGGATTCGGCTGCGCCTTTTAGGCCAATGATTGCTTTCTTGCGCCGTTCCCGCATTTTTACAGCCATCTCCGCCAATGCACCAATATACAAAGATCAAGTTGGCTCCTTCTGGAATTCAGCTGTGATCAACTCTGATCTGCCTGAAACCCGCATTCTCGCACGGGTAGAAGACAAAGAGGTGGTTATCTCCGAGCGACTTATTAGAGAATTCTTCCAATTTGCTGACCATCCGGACATGCCGATTCAATTTGCAAACTCATTTATAAATGGAGGCATGATCCGTCTTGGGTATCCGGGCATTCCGAAGGATCAATACCGCAAGGCCAACCTAACTAGGGTCTGGCGGTATTTGATGCACATTATGATCGTCTGCCTATTCAGCAGAAAGGCTGGTTTTGACGGCATGAGCCATTCTACGGCTTCTGCTATGCTGGCTCTAGTGTACAACAAGCCCTTCAACTTTTCTGGTTATATATTTCGGGCTATGGTTGACAATGTACACACCGGGGACAACCGATGGAACATGTACCCGCGGTTTATCCAGCTATTGCTCAACCATCTTCTTCCGGGGCTTCCGGTGAATGCTGTTCACCGTTTTCGACAAACCCCTATGAATGTTCGCATCTTTGCCATCTGTGGGCAATATGCTAAAGGAGTTCCGGCGCCGGCGGATGTGCCACTGTTTGGCCACATTGTAAATGAGGATTATGTTCCTCCGGCGGCCGATGAATTTTTGGATGCAGCTGCTCCTCCACAGCCAAAGGATCTTTTTGTCAATGTGCCTGTACAAGCAGAAAATCCTCAGCTTGAGGCAATTTTGGACGACATTGAGACCTTTGGTCATGTTGACCATCTTGAAGGAGAAAACGTCCAGGCACAAGAGCCGCATATTGTCGAAGACATGGCTGCCAGCTCTTCTGATGGTGGCTCAACTCCACCAACTTCCCCTCGGATAGTCCCTTCCGACACTTCGTTGGAAAATATTCGTCGTTTTGATTTAAGATGCTTTAAGCGTATTCAACGACGCAAAAGGGTAGGGACAGGTTATGTGCGACCCGATGTGGGCAAAAGGCCTCGTCAATCAGAACCTACGGATGAAGATTGGGTGCCTCCGATGGTTCGTCAACGTCACTCGGCTCCAACTTCTTCTTCCACGCCACGGGTTGACATTCCCCGTGTGGAGGTTCCTGTCCAACCTCTCCCGTCTGTCATTCAAGAATTAATGAGGCGGTTGGACACGATGCAGCAAACGATGACATCCCAAGCTGCATTAATTCAGTCACAATCTGCGGTTCTAGAAGCTCAAGCTGCACAAATTAAAGATTTGGAGCTGCAGACTGTCAGAGTTCCTATTTTGGAGACTAGGGTCTTAGAATTAGAAGCCCTAGCTGTAGTTTCGGGGGAGTCAGGCCTGCGTGCCATTGAAACAACAACTACGACTTCCGCCGGAACACAGACTGTAGATGTAAATAATTCAGACATTAATGAAAATTTACTTTTAGATTATTTTGCATCGTCTGAAAACATTCCAGGTCAACGGATTCCTATAGCTGTAGATTACTCTGAAGCAAATATCACGTATCTACAAAGCTTAATAAATCCGGTGAATAATGATGATATATCTTATGACTTTGAGGATGTTGAGGTTGAACCGGAGATTCCCTCAGATGAAGATGTGTATGAAGAGTCAAATCATCCGGAATCTCCTATTGAAAGACAAGGTGAGCCTACTCATGCTCAACCAGAAGAACCGTATGATCCTGATGCACCTATCATTGAATCGGATTCTTCTGATGATGAAAATGAATTGGCCTCCGAACCGTGGCCATCAGTACAGTCCAAGCCTGTTGTGAAATATCGAACTGTGGCTGTGGCGTCTTCTATTTGTAAGTCTTACAAAGTTCGAGGAGATTTCACTGGTCTAATTTATAGCTGGAAATTCGATGCTGAAAGCTCTCTCATTTTAATAAAAAGAAAGGATGGCGTTCAATACTTCAGGCCGAGATTCAATTGCATCAGCACTTTGCCAAAGGTTGAACTTAATCGTCTTGCGCAATTAGAATTGGTAAATAATTCAAATGATTGTCGAGGCGCTTTTATTCAAAAGGTTCTTAGAAAAGAGATCTACAGCAGACACTATGTATGGATAAAACCTGAGCTGGGAGTTCGCTATCGTTTCAAGAAAAAGTTAGATCCAAGAACTCAAGAGCCTATTGTGAAGTATAAATATCCGCCAGCTGCAAGTCTGAAATCGATTCCACTTGAGAAACTACCACTAAATTTGTTAAAGAAATTTCGATATTGGTGGTACGACTCGAAGACTGGTGAAGCTGTTATTGAATATCTAACTGAGAGAGACCAGGAACAGGGTCCGGGAGAGTGGATCTATTCTCAACAATTAAGAGGTTCAATTATTCGTGTTTTTGATCCTATAAGCCTCATCAATTTAACGAAATATGACTTAAGAGTCCTTCATGCCAACAAGATTCAACATTATGTTCTTGATCAAGAAGAGGCTCTGAAGTTTCAAAAGATTGTTAAGATTTGTTTGAAAATGGGAATACATGCCGGTGGCACATTCCCAGCAGGCTGGAGTTGAGTGAAGATTTTTGAAGACCAAGCTGAAGACACGGGGGAGTTTGTTGGTACATATTTGTATGTCTGTCAGTTGGTCTTAGCTTGTAATAGTCAGATATGTAATTATGAAGTTTTATGTATGTTACAAGTTTGTTTTAGGCGACACAGAGCCTGTGTCGCTTATGCGACACAAGGCCTGTGTCGCATGAGCTGACTGTGCGACACAAAGCTTGTGTCGCAGAGTCAGTTTCGGTTTAGTATAAATAGGTCATTTCGGCCTCAGCTTTGAGGTTGACGAATCTGTGAGTATAGAGGGCATTTCTAAGGCATTTCAGTGTATTCAAGCTATTCGGTTATTATATCTATATACATTCGATTTGCGTTTGATTCGTTTGTGTTTTTACGTACTTTATACAATCGTTTGAATTCCGCCTCTCGATTGTGTGTGTTGATCCGGTTAGGTCCAAGACAAGGGAACCTACATTATATTATATAACTCACATTAAAATATACATTTGAAATCAAAACATGTTAGTGTTTTCTTTATAGAGGATGAAGGTATGGACTTATCGTTAGAACCAAGTTAGCGGTGACAGGTCTGTACTTTCGTACAACAGAGTCACATAATCAATAGTTCGGGTTGAACAAACACCAGTCTGAACAATTAAACTAGAGGGTACAGGTCTATACTTTCGTACAACAGAGTACCATAGGTTAACACAAACCAGTACGAGGCAAACTTTTTATAACTTTTCTGCACTTTTGTACATTTTATTTCGAGAATAGAAGAAATGCCACGGGTACGTAATAGTTGTCTATAGCTTAACATAGACTACGTACCTAAGTTCTTTTCAAGAATATATTAGATGAATCCAGGTCTGTATTTTCATACAACAGAGAAGACACCTAATATATTCCCCCAGATAACACCATACAAAGACCCTATATTTAGATCATAACATGTTCATCATCCAAATATTAAGACGAAGCGTCAAAATATTTCGGACATTTTGGCCCTTAATTCAACTTAGTCATACATATTAATATGTCTTTATATAAAATAATATGCATATTTGAAAGTTAAGCTTCTTAGTAACTTTAGAGCAAATGCCTATCAATACATCATTTGATGAATCTAATATTTATAAAAGATATTTCAAGTATGCTAGATAAATCTACTGACACATCAAACATAACCTTAAAATTCCATTTTATGCATGTCTCCTGATGTACTATCATTTCCCAAATTGTTTACAGACACAATTCAACGTCTATTTTTAACAATGTTGCAACTATTGCGTTTCTTTAATACTAACAAGTATAAAGAGTGGCAGTTGCGTTTTTTTCAAGAATTTGCCTGTTCATATTTTTCAAACTTTTTAAATCGGAATTTTAAAATTACTCCCCCCGAACAGCAAATTCTTTACTCAAAAACAAACAAATAAATAATCATGAAAGAAACAAAAATTTCAAGTCACATATCAAGTCAAACTCAAATACTTTTAGCACTTATTAACCACCTCGTTTCATTTCAAAAATATCATCCATTCGCTCAAACATCAGCACCACACATAAGCACCTTGAAATCAAACTTCTTCGTATCCTTGCAGTCACTAAAAGTATTAGCGATCAGAAACCTGACTGCATCACCACAAAGAAACATTAGTACTTATGAGACACCCAAGCCTTGATAGACTTGGGTTGTCCACTATCATCCATAACCATCACATCAATGAGTTTATGATATTTTAAAAATTCAGATGATTTCATTGATGTGTCGTTTGTGGATTTAGGTTTCCAAACCTGGGTAGGTTCAGATGTTTTGTTTTCAACAATGTTGTGCTTTTGGACTTGAGGTCTACTGGGCACACCTTTGTTTACTCTAACCATAGGTTTTGGAGAGTTGGATGCACACCTAGATACAGGCGAAAACGAACCACGCCTTGAAAAGGATTTTTGAAAAGAATTTCTAAAAAATGAAGTTCTTGGCATCCCTCTACCAAACCTATCTAGGGATAGTAACCGACAATCCCTAATGATGTGGCCCTGTTGACCACACCGATAACACGACCGCCTTTCCACATACGGCTTTTTCCAGTGACTCCCCTCAAATTGTTTCAATGGAGGATTTACTGAGGGAGGCTTAGAAGTTGAGGCATTTACAGAACATGAACACTTATGCGTACATGTTGATGTAGAGGCCTCTAAAGTTGAACAGGTAGATGTTGAAGGTTGTTTTTTAACAGATTTATTAATTATTTTCTTGTTCTTCAGATTATTCACAGATTATTGTGAATTATGTGAAGATTTTCCTTTTGAATCCTTCTTTGAGATTTTAACAGATTCGGATTCATTTACAGCCTTGTTTTTACCCTTACTATTAAAAGCCTTTTCAGATTCATTAGTAATTATATGATTTTCGGGTTTAACATCAACCTTTTCAATTTTAATCTGAGCCTCTTCAGTTAAATCCTCTACCTCAACAGGCTCCTCAATATTAAATGGAGGCACTACGTTAGCCTTAACAAACTCAGGCATCTTAACAGCAGGTGTTGTATCAAACACTGGCTCAGCAACAGATTTTGTATCTACCTTTGTAAAGGTAGGTACAAAGTCTTTGGCTGCATCCTTGGAAGGCATTGGCAGATAGTCAGAAGGAGGTGGTACAGTGCGGTAACCAAGACCAGCCTTACTCTTCGTATCTGTCCTTTGCGATTGTAGGATCTCATCAAAGACCAGTGAGGATGTTGAAAAATTTGACAGCTTTCTTTTTAATTCAATTACTTCGGCCTGTGAGTCAGCAAGTTCCTTTTTCATTATCAGTTTCATATTCATATAACTATCTATTGCGTCTTGCTGACTAAAAATTTTGGCCCTAAGTGCTTTTCTTTCTTCGAAAGCAGCATTTAGTTTTTTATCAAAAGCCATTTCATTTTCTTTTAAAATTTTATTTGCCTTATAAAGTTGTTCTAACTCAGACGTAAGGCGTTCATTATCCTCACTGTATCAGTTAACTTTGTTAGTTAATTTGATACGTGACACACAAGATAATGGCTCTTCAATAGGTACCTCGGGTTTATTCAAGATGTGAGCCATGAGAGCTTTATTTTCGCTCAGATCATCATGAGCACTCCAATCATAAGCGTCTTCGTTTAACATGAGAAAGGCATTTGAAGCGGTAGTAACAGGTTGCTTAGTAGGAGAAGGCTTTGTGAAGCCAGATGGGGGCTGTTTGGTCTTCTCACATTCTTTAGCAAAATGCCCAAGATTCTGACAGTTGTAGCATCGCACTTTACTTTTGTCGAAACCCAAACCTTCATCAGTTTCATCTTCCAGGTGCTTTCTCCCAGTTCTCTGCAAGTACCTTTTGGCTCTTCTAGTTAACATAGCCATATTCCACCTGATATCCATTCTTTCCAGATCATCAGGGTCGATCTGTTCAAAATCCCTATCAGTGAGATCAATGGTACTGGTCTTCTTTGATAAGAAACTGTCATAAGCGCTGAGAAAAGCTTGGAAGACAGCAGCATTTTCTTCAGTAGCCGGTGTCGGTGGTGTATTGGAAGAATAATATGCTCTTCCCTGTGATGAAGCACCTGTTTGAGAACTAGATGTTGAGGTACCACCGGACATGAAAGCCACCCCACCAGTGCTCTCATCAGTAGGAGATTGAGCCCCATACAAGCTATGCTCTTGAACATAGGCACTTGATTTAGTTTCTTTTCGTTGCATATCAAGTGCATAAGCTTGCAGTCTCCCAATGAGATCTTCTAATGACAGTGCCATAACCTCCTCTTGTTCTTCCATCATCATGACACGTTGATCCCATTTCTTAGGTAAAGCACCTAAGAGTTTCTTGTTCACATCCTCTGTGGCTAGGATAACTCCACCCTCAGATAACTCATTAACCAATCTTGAGTATCTATTAAACAATTGAGTGATAGATTCATTAGGCAATATATCAAACATCTCAAACTGTTTTTTCACGAGGTCCAGTTTACTCTTTTTATACTTTTCGTTTCCCCCACAACGCTTTTCAATGGCTTGCCAAAGATCATAAGCAGTGTCATTATGTTTAAACAATCTCATTACGTCAGTAGCTAAACTCATTGTTAAAGCGGAGTGAGTTTTTCGTTCTAAATCCCATAACTTCTTCTCTTCTGGAGTCATAGATCTAACAGATTTTCGTGGAGCAACGCCTGGGAAATCTCCATCAGCAAGAGGATGAACATATAGTTCAAGCAAGGGAATCATCATATCAGGATCATTATAGGAGATGAAACTTTCAAAACGTATTCGCCAATCAACATAATTAGTATTGGTAGTGAATAGCGGAGGTTTATTAGTGCTACCTATCTCATTGTTATGTTTTAATAATTGACTAAAGCTTTGAAGAGACATTTTTAAAACAAAAGGTTACCAAATGACTAGTTTTGAAATTTAGCCCTTTTGACTTTTCCCTCCAAAATTTGATTCGAAAATATCGAAAACTACCCGAGCAAAACGAAACTTTTTCACAACTAAAATTAAGACCTTTTAAGCGTAAAAACAAAATTTGATAATGCGAAAAATTTCCCGCCAAAAGTTAGTGTCGCAGGCTGTGTCGCAGGTTGTGTCGCAGTCTGCATCGCACACTTGTGTCGCAGGCTGTGTCGCAGGTTGTGTCGCAGTCTGCATCGCACACTTGTGTCGCAGGCTGTGTCGCTAAGTATTGTGTCGCTCCTAGTGTCGCAAAATCCGATCTGGTGTCCCAAGCTTATGTCGCGAAAACCCTAAATACGACAAAAAGGTTATGTCGCTGCTTGTGTCGCTAAGGCTTGTGTCGCACCTAGTGTCGCAATGTCGCGGCCAGCAGCTCCAAAAACCCTAAAAATCGAAAATTTTCGAAACCCTAACGAATTTCGAACGATAATTGATGAACAAACCCAGAAATACACTTCTAGAAGCTAAATATTCAACTGATTGGACCCAAAACGTTGATCAAACCACCAAAAACACCACGAATCAAACCGAAAACATTTCAATTAACGATCAAATCTTTAAACAAACGCCCAAAGGCTCTGATACCACTTGTTGGTTCCCTTAATCACGGATCTAGACTTGTCGTTTGACTCAATTGAAAGGCGGAAACAATCAATCAAGCAATTGAAACGTAAACACAAACACAACGATTCTATAATCTTTTCGTATATATAAACACTTGAAGAATAACGATTACAAATCACAAACTCTCTCTTCCCACTCTCTCTGCCGTATCTCTCTCTCTCTTTAGGTTTTGATCAACCCAAAAACGAAATCCTAACTCGATATATATAGACACTCTACTGGACCCTGCGACACAAGCCCTATGTCGCAGGCCCAGCCCATTGCGACACAACCTTTGTGTCGCTATAGCGACACAGGCTCTGTGTCACCTGAACAGTATATTGTGTATTTTCTATAATTACATTTCGTTTACAGACTCGAAAATACAAACTTAATACTTCCCACACTCAGACGAATTAACTTTAACAGAACAAACGTTGACCAACTGACTGACACACATTTATGCACCAACACCCAGATTTAAAATTTGTCTCAGATCATCAGCAGAGAAAACCACTGGATGGTTATTAACCCTCGTGCGAATAACAGGAGGGTTTGCTGCACTGTCAAATACGATACTATCCCAAAATTGTTCCAGAAGATCTCGGGACAGTGGCGGAGATTCCGTAATAGCATATCGAATCCTCGATCGTGCTAAATACGTCAGAATCTCTGTGAAACGTGCAGCTCCACGCTCATTGACATCCAAGTTTACAAAGATGTTATGAGCATGAGTGAAAGATCTAGCAGCCATATATGTAGTCATAAGATATACACAAATGGCAGTTAGCTCAAATATTAGGACACTTATCGAACATTAATTAATTTTAAACGTTTATGTATTGTGAACCAAAGAGATCACCAAACATCGACGTTTACTATTAATTAATAACTTAATTTACTGAACTTAATTGAACGATTAAGTATTCAACACTTAATTTTTCAATTATCTTCTCTAAATTATATACATCGTTCGTACGTCCTAGTAATTAATCCGAAATATTATACCGCCGATAGTAAATCGGAACACGCCGCACGACTACATATGAGTCGGAAGTCTTTCGATATAATAGAACAGAATTCGTAAATTATATGCATTTCACTTATAACATTAAGTTCTTAAGTCGAAGCATATAAGCAATAGTTAAAAGTCTTCACTTGTACTTCATTTGTAAACATAAAGTTCTCAAATCGAATACAAGTCTAGAAAATTAACTGAGTAAATGTATACGTATTAATCTAGAAACATAAGTTTGTAAATCGAAACGTATAACAACCAAATAATAAGTTTCAATGTATAATTTATTAGTAAATCTAGAATTCACGAATCGAGTACACATCGAAAATGTTTAATTTGGTCAAATAAAGTCAACCCCGTTGGGTTCGCTTCGCAAGTCAACGCGAGTCAACCATTTGGTTCGCTTCGCAGTCAACGCGAGTCAACCATTTGGTTCGCTTCGCAGTCAACGCGAGTCAACCATTTGGTTCGCTTCGCAGTCAACGCGAGTCAACCATTTGGTTCGCTTCGCAGTCAACGCGAGTCAACCATTTGGTTTCGCTTCGGTCAAGCAAAGTCAACCTGATGGGTTCGCTTCGCAGTCAACCGAAGTCAAAGGTTCTGGGTTCGCTGCGAACTGAGATTGAGCTCGGTTCGCAAGAGCGTCTGGTTCAACTAGAAATTCGAAGTCGATGATCGAACACTTTTAAATGCAATTTAATGGTATAAACATGTTTATTATATACCGATTAAAAAGTTTTACAAGTTTTAGGTTTTAAACTTCACTCATTTCGAAGAAATCCGTGAGATTCGAAACCAAAACCTCCAAAACTTATATTTGTCGATTAAGGATAAATTAAACGGTGAAATCAAGTGATACTTACTTCAAATGATGCAAAATTGAAAGAAGTAAATGTTGTCCGGAGTGAAAAACCGATTCTTGAACGAAAGTGTCGAAAATTATAGAAAAACAGGAGGTTCGTTTCGGTTCGCAATATTCGTCTCGCAGGATAAGATTTTCAGTTCGCAGGATAGTTTGGAAAGTGAGATTTGGATTCGCAGGACCTGTTCCTTTTATACTACAAAGTCAATTCGCAAGTTTGACTAGTCAACTTCGCAATTGAAACTTTTCAAGCGATTTTGAACTTTCCAATGCGTTTTTGTCACATTTATTCAACACGGAATGATAACATATGGTTTAACATAGTTTCCAAAGGATAAACACACACAAAAATAAAGAACACGTAACAAATAATATTTATCAAACTAACGAGTGGTATCGAGTACCATTTTATTCAATACGAGAAACAATACATATTTTGTGTTAAGAATTTATCTGCTTAGTGATCATATTAGGAAAAAATAAGCAGAATATTATTATTTATTAATCAAGTCTAAGAAGACTGTTAGTATAAAATTCAAATAAGTTACAGAAAAATTACACTTTAACCATTTATGAACTTATATTTATAAGATTATAACTTGGTTACCTTTATCCACATGATATAACACGTTCTTTGAACATACTTTTAAATGAAAGATTCACCAAAGTGAATGTTCATTTGTCATTGATAGTTCAAAATGATTATTGATATTATGATCCACATAAACAAATTACACACTGATTTCCAAGCAAACCTTTATTGTTAGTATGGATATTAACTAGTATGTTCTAATATATGACATACTGAGAAATCAAGTATAATACATACCACTGTATCTTTTACATTTAAGGTAGAGGTTACTAAATGATGCACTTTTCGTAACATATAACATATCCTTGAGTTATTTTAAGGCTCGACAAACATCAAACAGATTTTGAAGATACTAGTGGTTCTAGATCTGTACATAGTACAACAGAAGATCCCTTAGTATGAGCAAAATAAGTTTGAGACCATTGGCGAAACTAAAGGTTACGGGTATGTACATAGTACAACAGAGTTACCAGTAGTTTAGCTAATAGCCATTTTTCTAACTATTTGTCTGTTCATATATTTATATATTGTTGATAACAGTGTATGGTTATACTATCATTCACAAATTAAGACTTATGTCATACATCATATAATAGTTCACACTAGATAACATACATGAGAATTAATGCTTATTAAATGCTCAGAAATCATAGCATAATTTGCCTACCAGTACATCATATAATGAAGCTGTCTAGACATAAATTTATTCTAAGCAAAGTATAGCTTGTGGATAAAGGTGTATAATAAAATAAATATAAGTAAATTCCTAGTTAAAAAGATGTAATGTTTAGGTGACTTATAGGAATCTACTAACACATCTAACTTAAGACTTATAGTTATTATTGTTAAGCTTATTCTCCTAATGTACTATCATTTCCCAACAGATAAGGACTAAAAAAAAATAAAGACATAAACAGTAAAACTTACTAACTATTACATATTCCTTTGGAAGACACGTTATTCTGGATTTCGCATTCCGTTAAGTTGAACTAATGTCTCAAAACGCGCCCTGTCGAAAGCTTTAGTATATAGGTCTGCCAAGTTGTCAGAAGAGGCAACTTTGACTAACCTAATCAGCTTCTTCTCGGCACAATTACGAATGAAATGGTGACGAATATCAATGTGTTTCGTCTTGTTATGCTTTATCGGATTATTGGTTATTGAGATCGTCGATTCATTATCGATCATCATTGGAGTTTCGGTAAAGTTTAGTCCGTAGTGTCGCAGTTGCTGTTGTATCCACAATACTTGGGAACAACAGCTGCCAGCTGCAACATACTCAGCTTCACATGTAGAAATGGCTACTGAGCTTTGCTTCTTGCACTGCCAAGACACAAGTCTACCTCCTAGGAATTGACATCCTCCGGTCGTAGACTTTCTATTTTGGTTGCATCCACCATAATCCGAATCAGTATACGCAACAAAATCTAAGTCTCCTTCAATCGGATACCAAAGTCCTAGCTTCGGCTTCCTTTTGAGGTAACGAAAGATTCTTTTTACAGCTTGCATATGTGACTCTTTCGGATTAGCCTGATATCTTGCGCAAATACAAACAGCAAACATAATGTCAGGTCTAGATGCAGTCAGATACATTAGTGATCCAATCATAGCCCTATATAAAGTAGGATCTACATTCTGATCACTCGATGTATCAGGACCGAGTCCGTGATTTTCTGGAATAGGAGTTTTGTAAATACGAGATTCATCCATCTTGAAGCGTTCTAACAGCTCATGTGTATATTTAGATTGATGAATAAAGAAACCATCTTTCTTTTGGTCAACTTGTAACCCTAAGAAGAAGTTCAACTCTCCCATAGCAGACATCTCGAACTTGCCTTTCATAACTTGCTCAAATTCTTGACACATCTTTTCGTCAGATGACCCAAAGATAATGTCATCAACATATACTTGAACAAGTAGAAAGTCCTTTTTCTTCCACTTCACAAAGAGTGTACTATCAATTCTTCCTCTTGTAAAACCATTCTCAAGAAGATAAGTTGATAGTGTCTCATACCACGCTCTTGGAGCTTGATGTAATCCATACAGAGCCTTATCAAGACGATATACTCTATTTGGATACTTTGGATCAGTAAATCCCGGTGGTTGAGAAACATACACCGTTTCCTTGACCTTGCCATACAAGATGGCGCTCTTAACATCCAGCTGATAAACTTTCATTTTCTTTAAAGCTGCAAATGCTAAGAACAACCTAATTGCCTCAAGCCTGGCCACAGGTGCAAACACTTTATTGTAATCTATCCCCTCTTGTTTATTGCGAATTACGATTCCCCGATCGTCTTTCTTACACTTAAAGACCCATCTAGTGCCAATTAGGTATTCACCACTTGGTAAATCAACCAACTCCCAAACTTGCAGTTTTGAGAACTGTGAAAGTTCTTCCTGCATTGCTTCTACCCATGAGTTGTCCTTCAACGCCATTTGGACATTCTTAGGCTCAATTTGTGAGATAAAGCATGAATATAGACATAGATTTGGAACCCCTATCTCTTTCATTTCAGCATATAGGCTTGTGTAATCAGATATACTAGCCCTCGTTTGAACAGATGCGTTTGGATCCCCAATGATATTGTCAATTGGGTGATTTTTGTTAACTCTTGTGGTTGTCACCGGTTCAAGTTCTATTTCCTCTTGTAAATTAGTGCCAATTTCTTCCAATGATTGTACATATGAATCAGTACTGTGCACTTCATCAGAAGATGGTTGTGTGGCACTCGTTGATGCATGATTCGGATCTACAAAAGTTGTATCTCTAGGAACACTCGATGTTGGTGCAGGGCCAATATCCCCATCACCCGACAATAAATGTTCAGAGACCGCCGAGTCAACTTTGTAGTCACTGATTGGGACATTAAATGACTTAAAGAGATCTGAATAGTCGAATTGCCAATCTAATCCCTTATGTACGTCATGTGTGTAGCTCGTAACTTCAATGTTATAAACTATTTCCACATGTCCCGTAGCTTTATTGAAGACACGTTTGTTTGGTGAATTAGGCACATAACCAAGGAAATATCATTCGTCAGCCTTCTCACCAAATTTTTGTTGATTGCTAGTCTTCAGCAAAGTACATGAAACTCCAAAGGGTTCAAACCCTTTTAAGTTAGGTTTCTTATTGTTCAAAAGCTCATAACAAGTCTTGTTCTGCTTTTTAACCGTAAGAACTCTGTTTAGAACATGACATGCTGTATTCACCGCTTCTGCCCAGAAAATGACAGGAAGCCTTGAATCTGCAAGCATTGTTCTATTTTTCCTTTCAGCAACACCGTTTTGTTGTGGTTCATACGGTGCACTGAATTGATGATGTATCCCTTTGCTTAAGCAATAGACATTGAACGTTGAATTCTTGAACTCTGTTCCATTGTCACTACGAATTCTCTTAATTCGTGTTCTATAGACATTCTCTATTAGATCTAGGAACTCCATAAGAATACCTGGAGTTTCATCCTTAGATCCAAAAAAGAATACCCAAGAGAATCTAGAGAAATCATCTGTGACAACTAAACAATACCATTTGCCACCTATGCTTCTTTTGCTTATTGGGCCGAAGAGATCCATATGTAGCAATTCAAATGGCGAGGAGATTGAGTTTTCAGTCTTAGACCTGTGTGGTTTTTTATGTTGCTTTCCTTTCATGCAAGGAACACACTTGTCTTCAGACTCGAAACGTTTTTCTGGTACACCTAGAACTAACCCATTCTTGGTTATGAAGTTCATTTTTCGAAAGTTCAGGTGTGCCATTCTCCTATGCCATAAGAGTGCGTTTGCTTCAGAAGCCTTGGATAAAAGACATGTCGACTCCATCGAAGTAATAGGAGCACCCATGTTGATTGCATAGATGTCCTTCTTCCTTGGAGCCCTCATTAATATCCATTCATCAGGGATGGTGAAACCCGGCTTCAGGACTAAGGCCTCTGTCTCATTGAAATGTACAGAGTGACCTTTATCACAGACTTGGGAAACACTCACTAGGTTGTGACTTAGTTCTTCAACATAATTCACATCCTCTAGAGTCAAAGTTCCATTTGAAACTTTTCCTTTCCCTGTTATAACTCCTCCTTTATCACCAGCGAAATGAACACGCTGTTTCATTCCCCCTTTGAAGTCCTTTAGTAGACTTCTTTCACCTGTCATGTGCCGAGAACAACCACTGTCTACATACCACCAGCTGTCCTTGTTCACAGTCTGCTCCTGCACGTAACAAGTTGTACACAATTAGTTCTCAAGAGGGACCCAAGCCATTACGGTCTTGGTCTGTCCCTTATCATCAACAATTTGTACTTCTTTAAAGTGACCATAACTATTATTATCAATAGTCTTGGTAACTGGCAAAGAAGTTGTAGGTTGTTTATGATTTGAATTGTTATGCCTCTGAGGAGAGTGAGTAGAAAACCTCTTAGGCATATAATCAACTCGATGTGTACGAGAAGTGGAACCATTCTCAAATTGACTATGGTTTCTACTAGGAGTCCTAAACCTCGACGGCGTCTTATCTCTAGGCTTAGAGTCATTTAGAGTATAAGGCCGTTTAGGTTTAGGTGGAGAGACACCATGAGTAACATCTCTTTTCAAAGTGTTAACAGGTTTACTACCTAATCCTGGTTTGGTACCTAACCTGTCTACATTTGAACTGAGGACTTTTGGTGTCTCATTGTTATTCACGAGCCTAACCGATGTTTCCAACTTCTTGTTAGGACAACAAGAAGCCACATGCCCCTTTTGGTGACATTTGAAACATGATTTATGCTTTCGTGACTTAACTCCTTTTGCCTTTTCTTGTTCAGTCTGAGTTTCAGACACTAAAGGTATATCTTGTTCCTTAATAATCTTATCATTTATGTTAGTATCAACCATCATTCCACTCGAGACAAATTGTACTTTAGGGAATGGTATGTTTTTACTAGCATCAGATGATAAATCTTTATGAACAACCTTCTGTGTCTCTAACTTTCCAGACTTTTTAGTTACTATCTCCTCAGGTTTAGTATCTAAGTCCATCATTTCGAAGTTAACAGAAGTAGTATAATTAGAGTTAAAAGGAGGAGGCACATCAGTGTATCCTAATCCAGTTTTATCTTTTACACTACGTTGAGCATCAATTATAGAATCCATAGTTAAAGAAGAGGTTCTATAACATTCAAATTTACGATTTAGCTCAACTAACTTCAATTTTGACTCAGCTAGCTCCTTGTCTTTATTTGCAATATTTTGATTTGTCTCTTAAATTTAGATAAAGGCCATCTATCTTAACACATTGTTCATTAATTGTGTCCCTAAGATTGGTCTTATCAGCAGCATCAGACTTAATCTTTTCTTTAAGAGCTAGTTTGTCCTCACTAAACCTTTGTGCATCACATTTAGCTATTTCTAATTCAGATTTTAAAGTATTATATGAATCAGCGAAAACACTAACTTGTGATTGCAGATTAGTAACTAGATCACAGACATCAACAAGATTAAGCAAATCCAGACATACCCTTTTCTTGTCTGTTTGAATATTAGCCATATGTGCTACAAAGTCATCAGGACTCATGTCCTCAGTTGACTCCATGATCAGCACATCCTCATCACTTGCTCTAGGTGTGACTTCAGGCACCTTTGCTTGATAATCCACATCAGTCGGCATATAGGATGTAGATTCAGCAGCTTTCTCTTGATCATCTATTTCAGCCATAAGAGCATGCTCAGGCTGAGTAGACCAATCATAAGTTCCATCAAGCTGTTGAACCACCAAGGCTTTGGAAGCTTAAGAACTTCCCGAGCCTTGTCTTCCATTGCTGACATCAACCTTTGGTCGTTGACATTCCCTAGCAAAGTGTCCGTAACCTTGACAGTTATAACACTTAACTTTGGACTTGTCAAACCCTGGTCGATTTCCTACCACCTTTCTACCAGTACGCTTCAAGAAATTTTTAACTCTCCTTGACACCATAGCTAGTTGCCACTGGAGATCCATTTCTTCAAGGTCATCAGGGTCTATCTGATCATAATCTTCATCAAAAACTGCAGGATCATTGATTTTCCCCTGAATGTAGTTCTCATAGGAAGCAACAAAAGAGGCAAGAACAGACAATTGCTGTTCAGCAGATTTCACACTCATTGGCATCTTTTGATGCCCTTGAGGTGACTTCTCAGTAGTTTTCTCTTTTGCTTCACTTCCAGAAGAAGCATTAAAGCACAAATCCTCGGTTATCAATTCACCCTTTTCTCCAGTATTACCAACTAGTAAGGCAGTGGTCGAACTGGATGAGGCATTAGAGAGAGTGGATTTGCCATGATAAAGCACGGGATTCTGTAACTGATCAGAATCTGTTTCTCTCGTTTTGTAGGTGAAATCATAACCTTTGAGCTTGTCAATAGCCTGCTCAAGAGTCATTGTAGCATATCGCTCTTCATTGTCCTTGAGCATAATTCCATGCATTTCCCACTTAGACGGTAAACCCTCAATAAACTTGTCGGTTTTCTCCGTATCAGTAAAAAAGATCTCATGGTCATCTAGCTCACTCAGTAGATGGTAGTATCTCGTGGTGTAGGCATCAAGATCTTCTCCCTTAAAAGCTTTAAACACAGTAAACTGCTTCTTAAGGAGATTCTTCTTGCCCGCCCGGACTTGTGGACTACCCTCACATCTTTTCTCCAAAGCAATCCAGAGTGCTCTAGCAGTGTGAAAAGATTTCAATTGATGATTGATCTCCTTAGGTAAACTCATTTTAATTGAAGAATGAGCTTTGTTTTCAATTTCAAAGTCTTTCTTCTAGTTATCATTCATCCGATTGTAGGGTACAATTACTGTTGCATTTTCAACAACAGTTGTAGGTGCAGCGTATCCATTCTTGATACACATCCAGATTGACAAATCATGGAATCTACATTACGATTCAAACCTGTCTTTCCATCCATAGTAATCCTCAAGTCTAAGCAATTTAGGTGGAACATTAGATTTTCCAATCTCGTGGTCCATCTCGATCATTTTACTCAAGTCAGACATCTTTGTCAATCTCAGAAGTTAAAAAGTCACAAAAAAATCAGAAGGTTCAGTTCGCAGGAATCTCAGTTCGCAGGAACTCACTTTGCAAAACTCAGTTCGCAGAAACTCAACTCAGTTCGCAAATCTCAGTTCGCAACTCTCAGTTCGGTTCGCAAACTCGGTTCGGTTCGCAAGTGGTCTCGGTTCGCAAAACTCAACTCAGTTCGCAACTCTCAGTTCGGTTCGCAAACTCGGTTCAGTTTGCAAGAACTCAGTTCGGTTCGCAGCTTTCACTTCGCAGGAACGGCTGAAACCCTAAACTCAGTTCGCGAAACGGCTGAAAAACCCAAAAACGAAAATGTCAGTTATTTTTACGATTAAAACTTGTGGTTTTCGATCGTAAACGAAACTAAAAACGTCCAGAGAGTGATTTTGGTCGTAAATAAGTACATAATGCACTAAAACCAACCCGAAATCACACGTTATTATCCTAAATAACCTCGAACCTACGCGTATCTAGTCGTAGGCTCTGATACCAATTGTAAGTCCGGTTGTGGCGGATCGATAACGAGGTTATCTAAGGTATTAAGGTGCGGAATCCCTCAATACTAGTTATAGGATCTATAACGAATTCTTTCGCAATATATTAGCGAATCAATTATCTAATTGCTTTGTATCGATTATAACAAGTATTAACGATCAATACCTAGCTTTAGAATACTTAGAAGTTCTCTGGAATCGTAGGGCAGCCGGTAATCGAAAATGGCAAAAGTCCTTGGATATGAAAACCTAGTTTTTCATATATACTCGTCTCGATTCGCAGGCTCGTGGGCTCTGCGAACTGACTCAGTTCGCAGCCCATGTTGGCCCAGCGAACTGACTCGGTTCGCAGGCCAATCTTGTCCTGCGAACTGACTCGGTTCGCGGTCAACCTTGGTCAACATTTTTCAGCCTTTTGATATTTAACTCTAAAATGTTTACCAAGTAATATATTTCATTTACAATTCAAAACCAATGTACAAACTTGATTACAATTACTAAAAGTACTATTACAAGCTATAACAAGCTAGATCTGTTGTCACAAAACATGTCTCAACAGAATGGTTCGTTCACTTTGTCCATCGGTTTGGGGGTGGTAGGCGGTGCTCAAGTTCAGTTGAGTACCAAGAGCCTTCTGGAGTTGCTCAAGTTCAGTCAAGCATTTTCCAACATATACAGCAATATCCTTCTTCATTCCCGGCCACCAGTAGAATTCCTTTACGTCCTTGTACATCTTATCGGCTCCTGGGTGTATCGAATATCTGGATCTATGGGCTTCATCCAGAATGACCTCTCTCAAATCGTTAACTTTCGGGATCCAAACTCTTCCCTTGAAGTATCGAATTCCATCGGACTTAATTTCAAATCTCTGATCCAAGTTATGTAAGGTCTCATTCTTTATGTTTTCCGACCTCATTGCTTCACCTTGAGCTTCCAGGATTCAAGTTTTCAAACTCGTCTGGACTAGCATTCCCAATGCTCGCACCCGTGAGGGTCTTAACTTTTCCTTCCTACCTAGAGCATCGGCTACAACTTTAGCTTTGCCTGGGTGATACTTGATCTCACAATCGTAGTCACCAAGCAGTTCTACCCATCTTCTTTGTCTCATGTTGAGCATTTTCTAATCGAGGATATGCTGAAGGCTTTTGTGGTCAGTAAATACAGTGTACTTTGTGCCATACAGATAGTGTCTCCAAATCTTAATAGCAAACACTACCGCTCCTAACTCCAAGTTGTGCGTCGTGTAATTCTTCTCATGCTCCTTGAGTTGTCTTGATGCATATGCAATAACCTTGTTCCTTTGCATCAATACGCATCCCATTCCTTGGTACGACGCGTCACAGTACACGACAAAATCTTCCGTTCCCTCAGGCAATGCCAAGATTGGCGCGTTGCATAGTCTTTGCTTTAGCGTTTGGAATGCTTCTTCTTGCTGCTTTTCCCATACGAACTCCTTAGCCTTCTGGGTCAGCTCGGGTATGGTTTAGCGATCTTTGAAAAATTTTCGATAAACCTTCGGTAGTAACCGGCCAAACCTAGAAATTGACGTATCTCCGTAGGGGTTCTCGGGGCTTCCCACTTCTTAGTGGCCTCTACTTTGGCTGGGTCAACATGGATTCCTTCTTTGTTGACCACGTGACCAAGAAAGTATACCTCTCGAAGCCAAAACTCGCACTTCGAGAATTTAGCGTACAACTTCTGATCCTTAAGTAGTTCCAGGATTATCTCCAAGTGTCGCTCGTGGTCTTCCTTACTTCTTGAATAAATCAATATGTCATCGATGAACACAATCACGAACTTATCTAGGTATGGTCGACACACCCTATTCATCAAGTCCATGAACACTGCTGGCGCGTTAGTTAATCCAAATGGCATTACTAGGAATTCATAATGTCCGTAACGAGTCCTAAAGGCAGTTTTAGGAATGTCCTCCTCACGGACTCTCAACTGATGGTATCCTGATCGAAGGTCGATTTTTGAGAAATAAGATGCGCCTTGCAACTGATCGAATAGATCTTCTATTCGGGGGAGAGGGTATCGGTTCTTTATTGTCAACTTGTTGAGTTCCCTATAATCTATGCACATACGGAATGATCATCTTTCTTTTTGACAAAGAGAACTGGAGCTCCCCAGGGCGATGAACTTGGCCGAATTAACCTATTACTCAGAAGTTCTTGGAGTTGCCCTGACAGTTCCTGCATCTCGGACTGTGCCAAACGGTATGGGGTCCTTGCTACAGGCGCCACTCCGATAATTAGATCGATTTGGAATTCGACCTGTCTGTGCGGAGGAAGTCCAGGTAAATCCTTCGGAAATACTTCAGAGTGATTTCTTACCACGGGAATGTCCCGAATATGCTTCTCCTTTGATCTTTTCTCCACCACATGTGCCAGAAATGCAAAGCACCCCTTTTCCAGGTACTTACGCATCTTCAAAGTCGACACAATATTTAATTCTCTACCTGGTTTATCTCCTTGTATGACAAGGGTTTCTCCGTCTTGGAGTGGTATTCGAACAACCTTCTCGAAACAGCCAATCTCCGCTCGGACTTTTGTTAGCCAGTCCATACCCACAACTACGTCAAAGCTTTTCAGCTCAATCGGTATTAGGTCGATATTAAACGTCTTATCAGCTAGGCTCAAAGTACAATTTAATATTATGTCTCTAGCCTCGAATTCATGATCGTTAGCATATTCAATAGTAAAAATCTCTTTTAGTTTCACCGAGTTCAATTCGCATAAAATAACATAGTAACAGTTTTACAAGTTCATAAAGGGTAAAACCAAGTTAGTAAAATGTATAATCATGCTTTTCAGCCCCAAAACAGAAAATAGTAAAAAGGGGGACAGTGAACTCACCTTGTGAGTTGTATAACGGTTACAATCTGTGAGCAAGTAACACTTGAAATGAAATCCCTAACCGAGACCTAATCCAAGTAAAAATGTGTCCATTAATGTCTAGTGATATGCTTTAGTATTTATAAGTTCAAACAAAATGGTCACCCACTATTCTAACAAATGAATCTGCCCAAATTTTTGGGGGTTACTTTACAACACTATTTCATCAAGGTTTCAGATGTTTGAAACAAAACCGTAATACACCTCTAAGTACTATGTCATTGGTGTATAATTAAAATTTTTGGGATTCTTAGATGTATTCATCCCATGCAAAAGTTTCTCACATAAAATCACATCAGTTTATGAAAATCTGATGAACTGAGCTGTGATCATCAACCATTTGGGGATCGAATCCTTTGAGTTAGACAATGAAATTTTTACACATTACAGTTAACATCTCAAACTACTCCCAGATTAAAAATCAAGATTTTTCATGAAGAATAGGTGGAGATATGGTTGTCCAAAGTTAGGTGAAGAAATCTGCCACTACACGACAGTTTCACCCCTTTGTCATTCAACCAGTATGATACAAATTTTTTTATTTTTGAATTAAATCAGTTGAGTTTGAAAGGTAACTAAAAAACGTAAATTTTAGAAGAAGAACCATCACTTTTGATGGAGTAATCATGGAGTTACAACCTTTCAAAGTTGGCTTAAAAATCTGGACAGTAAGTTGTCCAACTCTCCTACTATACCAAAAACACATAACTATTTATAGAGTCCGAATGTAAATGATTTAAACAGTGTTTAGGAGTGTTTCTATACACAAAATATAGTGAAATTGCAGATATAAAAACCCTAATGCACTTGTATAGTGAAGAACAGATGTAAAAATAAACAGGAATAGTTGGGTTAGTGCAAGATGAAATATAATCATCTTGCACTTCTCATTACCTCTGCGACCAGGAAGGTGTGTATGGAGAGATGAAGTTTTATCCAGTGATTGAAATCGAGCACAAGCTTCTGGAGTGACTGAAAGGGGATGAATGAGTTGGGCTGTTGAGTTAGAACCGTGTATATGTGTTGAGAGAATTTTAGAGTATTTTGAGTGTGTGTTTGTATAATCTGTCGTTTGAAGCAAAGAGAATAAGATGTAGAGTGTATATGATTATTACCAGGGGATTTGATTGGGTGAGGGTGGAGGTGATTTTTGGGGAGTGTAAGTTAATTGATTGGGTTTTATGGAAAAAGGGGTTGCTGGCCACTTTTTGAGAAGAAAGAGGTAATCAAAATCTTTTTGCATGCACAGGTATCTTTATTTAAAATTATTAATGTTTCTTTTCAAAGTATACATGCAAGGTCTCTCTTTTAATTTACACTTAGAATAAACTTTTAAATCGGGTAAAATGATTTACTAGGTGTGGGCAACACCTGATTGGGTTTTAAAATTTTTAAGCATGTCACTGACAGTAATTTGTCATCAAGTAATTTATGGTTTGTTCGTGACACAAGTGTACTATTTGTACAAACTTTAATCTACCAGTAGAAACTCTAGAAATAAAATGTTCCTAGATGACAGTAGCAAATTTGTCTTAGCACTAGAAACTAGCAGTAGAAACGGTGACAATTGTACTAGCAGTGTTAACAATGGTAACTAGCAGTAGAAACGGTGACAATTGTACTAGCAGTAGAAACGGTGACAATTGTACTAGCAGTGGAAACTGAAATATTTGTGCTAGCAGTGTTAACTATGATAACAGTAGTAACTTTAAGATTTTGCGAGAGCAGTGGAAACGAAGGTAACTAGCAGTAGAAATGGTGACAATTGTACTAACAGTGGAAACTGAAATATTTGTGCTAGTAGTGTTAACTAAAATCAACAATATACCCTTTTACTAACTGTACTAATTATAACTAACAGTGGTAACTTTTGTCGAGCAGTACTAACTGTTAACCTATGAAGATCAGGTCCAGATTTTTGTGAATTTAAGTTAGGTATTAACCTGATATTTTCGATGGTTGTCACAGATAATCCTAGTACGTGTATCAAATAAACGAATTGAATCTAACTTGTATGTGTTTGTGTTTGAGTATGCTTGGATAATTGAGAGAGAATCACAAACCCACACCTTTAACTATGTGTTTGATTTTTTTTTAAATGAAAGCTCTTCTTGGATAGTTACATGATCCTCACTAACCTATTTATAGACATTCTAAACTACTAAGCTTGTCTAATATTTACATTTAAAGAACATTTAAATAAGCTATTTTTACAATCTCAATAATGCATCAACAAACTCCCCCTGATTGTAAACAATAGCTTTTTTTGTCTTCAAATCTGATTTATATCTTTGATGCTTTGAATGTCATAGTCGTTTGAGTAGTGGTAGCGGAAAATCTTTGAAGCGATTCTAAAACATTCTTGAAGACTAATCCCCTTTTGTTGTTTGATCATCAATGGCTACTTCTAATCTTGAACGCTTGTATGAAATGATTCTTTTAAGGTCGATCTTTGATCATCACTTTCTTGAATCTTGAAGTGAAATATATCATTTCAACGAATGTGTTGCCGTTCGAACTTCTCTTGACTTTCTAAACTCAAGCTGCCCCTCAAATTGATATTCATCTTTTTAGGAGCTTGACCGTTTTCGCTTGAGTCAACACTTTTTAGAATAAACTCTCTCTTATCTGCTCCCCCTCAGTAGCTATCTTCAACCTTCTCATAAAACATTTGTTCCATATGTTGAGTAGCTTGAGCAGAATTCACACTTTCTTCTTTCAACCTTCACAATTTAGATGTATCTTGAAATCTCTTGCAATCCTTTCTCAGAACTTCGATTAGATATTTCTTGAAATCCCTTTCTCACAACTTCGATTAGATATTTTTTGAAATCCCTTGCCATACGTTCAGATATTTCTTGAAATTTCCTTCATCTTTCATCTCCCCATATCATACATCATCTCCCCATAGCATACATCCATATCATACATCATCTCCCCATCACATACCTAATTTCATCTCTCCCTCATGATGCTTATGATTTATCATGAGCAGCATCATGAACTGAAAATGAATTAAGTTTGAAGATGATTCTATCAACATACTCATCCAAAAACTATTTTCTTCTAAAATTCAATTTCCCAAAAACATCGGTTGAATCTTTGCAATAAGCTCCAAAAATCAGAAATCTTTCAATGAGAACCGTTTGAGTATTGCAATAAGCACCAAACACTAGAACTGGGTAATACAACATTTTACTCATTTGCACAAGATAATGTTGTTTGTAACTTTTGAAAACACATTTCAAAAGTTACTAACATCTGGATCACATAGATTACCAGTTAACACATAAATTGAAACAACTGAATGAATCAATTTGGTGATCTACGTTCAATGTTGGCATTGATGATAGCATTGGTAGGATTTTCATTCAATTATCGTGGAATATCTATATGAGAGACCACTATGAATGTTCCGGCAAAGTCACACAGACATGCAATAATGTCACGAAGACATATTAAGTGTATTTTAACACTTGTGTCCTAATTTTAGTATGTGTTTTTAACACATTTAGCGTTGGTACAACTAGTTTATCATGTAACTTGGAGTTTAAAACTTGATTTTAGACTTATGATTTTTGTTAAGTGTTTCTGCGAACTCAAGCTTTGTGCGAATTTGTTATGCGAACTTCTCAATAAGTTTGCAGGTCTCATTAAGTTCGCAGTAACAATGTCTATATATAGAAGTCTCGTGTTTGTAATTAAGTGCGCACGTACTTTGAATGTTATCAATTTGTATAATCAGTAGCTAGCATCATTCATACAAGTTGTAACCGTTTGCGTTCATGATTAATAGAAAAAGTGAAAAAGTTTATTTACACCGTGAGTTTGTGATTTGATTGTTTACGATTCAAGCGTTCAATTAAAGATTCCGCTAACAATTGTTCGTGATCAAGTTCTAAGATCAAGTGTACGGGTTCCACAATTGGTATCGGTGCCAATACAGGTTGAATTTGATCGTTTTCGTGAAAACAGAGCTACGGTGTTCATTTCGAATTCATGAAGTTTTGGTGAAATTGAGTGCGTATTAAGTGTTAATTGATTGATTAGATTGCTAATTGAGATTCAGTTCGGATTAATTGAATCATTTCAGGTGGTGATCGAATTTTGTGTTCTCTGCGGCTACGGGTGAAATTTGAAGTTTGTTTCAGAAGATCAAAATTGTTAATTTCACTAGTTTAGAAGATTGATTATGGATCAAATTTAAGTTCTGCACGGTTAATTTTAGTTAATTTCAATCTGAATTTAGAATTCTGATCTTTGTGAAGTTACGACATTAACTGTGTTCTGTCTTGCGAGATAACGGTATTTTGCGAACTTAATGATGATTTCTGCAAGTTCGCAAGATTTGTTTTAGTTGATTACGGGAGTTTATTTTGGAATGTTCGAGTAAATTCTGAGTTTTGGGACGAATTACGGTTTCTGGGTAAATTGCAAACTTATTTGAATATTGCGAACTTGTTCCAGAAAACCGTTTTCTGCGAACTTGAGTGGCGCGGATTTTCTAGTTTGACTGTTTTGACTTTAAGTGAACTTAAAAGGTGTGAACTTGTTGAGAACTGTTACTGCGAACTTGTGTTAAGTTCGCAAGTTTAAAGAAATTGAAGACTGCGAACTTGTAATACATTCGCAAAAGGTGTTTAAGTGTTGGGTTACTGTTTGGAATTAGATTTTTTCTTGAGATGGCGTATAATATGGCGAATATGTTGAAATTTGATAACGAAACTGGTACACCAAACAAACCACCTCGGTTTGTCAAAGCAAGTGACTATGCAAATTGGAAGTTTCGTTTCGAGAATTATATTTCTTTTAGTGATCCGGAATTGCTTGGTTTTCTTAAAACTCCATATTCTCTTCCTCCTATGGATAACGGTCGTGGTTTTAAGACCATTAGTTTGATGACCCCTAAGAGAAGAAAGTATATGAGAAAGAAAGAAAATGTTATGCTGCTATCATGATGTGTTTGTCAAAGGACATGATGATGTTGTTTAAGAAGAAGGTTACTACTTTTGAGTTGTGGGAGGCAATTGAGAAAAGGTTTGGGGGAAATGATCAATATAAACAGAGTCGTGAAGATCTTTTAAGAAAACAATTCGATATGTTCACTCAATACCGAATGAAACATTCAATGCGTTAATTTCCAGATTTTCGCTTCTCATTTGTGAACGCGGAGAATTAGATGTGGAGCATTCTGATTTGGTAATTAACAAGAAGCTGTTACATTCTCTACCTCAGAAATGGAATGTTCGAGTAATGTTGCTTGAGGAGAAACCAGAACTAGGTACATGGGATTTGGATGAACTTATTGGAAAACTGTAAGCATATAAACTGGATACGCAAACGAAAGCGACTGGAAAAAGTTCTGTTCAGAATCCTAGTTTGTACAATGATGTATCTTCTGCAGAGTTTAGTGGAGAGGGTATTGCTTTGCTATCTGGTATAAGTAGTGAGAAGGAGCATGTAACCGGAAGCAGTAATAGCGGTGGAGATCTTTGTATGCATTGTTCAAACAATGTTAAAACTGGAAGTGTCCAACCTACTATGTCTATGTTTTCCAAAGGAGTTGAAGATCACATTGCTCTATTCAATTCCTTTCTGAGTTCGTATGAGGGATTTCTTTCTAAAACATCAAATCTAGATCTGACAAATGTTGACTATGATCAGATTCATCCTGATGATTTATAGGAAATGGATATCAAGTGGAGTATGGCCATGTTGACCAGAAGAGCTAGGAACTTTTTGCAGAGAAGTGGCCGATCTCAAATCAGCGGTACTGCAAAACAGGGTTTAGGTTTTGTAAAAGAAAAGTCCGGTGTTATAACTGTCAAAACTACAGACATTTTGCTAGAGAGTGTGAGAAAGGAAAACAAACTGCCTCGGGTTTTACAAAACCTAGTACTCCAAGACCCTCATACAACAACAGTAATGCTTCTCAGGCTAAACACACTCATCAAGGATCTTCTGCATCAGCACTAGTATCCTCATCTGATGACTGCTATGACTGGCATGTACAAGCTGAAGATGTTGCTGCCTACACTCATTCTTAGAATTCAGCTTTTATGGCAAAAATCAACGAGGTTGATGCTGATTTTTTTTCTAAACCTTGTCTATCATGTGCTGAATTTGAGGCTAAGATTAAGATCTATCAAGATCAAAATCTTACTTTGTTAGATACTATTGAGAAGTTAAAACTTGCAAATAAAGTTTTGAAATCAAATGAGAAACTTTATGAAAGAGAAATCTAAATCTTCAAGTGATGATACTCAACGCTTGAAAATTAAGATTTTAAATCAACAAGCAACTATTGATTGTAATCTAACAGAGATTGATCTTTTGAACAAAGAATTAGCTGAGATAAAAAGTGAAGTCTTGAACTATAAAAGAAAATTTTCAAACTTCTCAACTTCTTCAACGATTCTCGATACGATCATTCATGATCAAAATCTGGATACGAAGTCCAAATCTGGTATCGGATATCATGCGGTGCCTCCACCTAAATCATATACTCAAGTACTCGATAAAGACTCCATCACAGATTTTGAAACATTAACTTCTCCGCTTACAAAATCAGCAAATTATGCAAAATCTTTGAGTGATAAGACATTGAAGAAAGTCCAAAAAGAACTTTCTTCAAAATCAAGTGTTAAGAAAAACAATGATACTGAAACACCTATTAGTATCATTGAGGAACGTGTTGAAGTTCAGGTTGACAAATCTGCGGTCAAGCCTGAAAACTTTATTATTACAAATGAATATCAAATGGCATTCTCAAAAGGAATGAGCATGGTTGAAGCAAATGCTGAGATTTTAAAGAAAGAATTTAATATAAATGTTGCCACACAGAAAATATCTTCAAAATCTCAATCTAAAAAACGATCAACTGAATATGTGAAAAAGGTGAGAATTCTAAAACGTGAAGAATCTTTAGCTCACATTTCACAAGATTGCTCAACACATGTTCCTATTTCTCAAAAATCAAAAATTGCAAAATCTGAAATTCCTCCTAAATCTATGAACTCTAAAGTCTTTGTTGAAAGGAGATCATGTTTTAATTGTGGTTACCAAGGACACATTATCAAAGATTGCTTGAGTAATGTAAATAAACGATCGACATATTTTGAGCCAAAACAAAATTTTCAAGGAAAAACTTTTAAAGAAGTACTTTCTAAAAAGTTTAAAAGTTGTAACTTAAAGGAGTCGACGTTTGGTCCACAAAAGTTGGCAAAAGTTGAACAAGCTAAGAAACCTACTCCTCAACCTTCACTCAAGCAATAAGCAAAACTAGTTAAGGTATGGAAAGTAAAAGTTCCTGTGAACATTTCTACTGATGCATCATCTGTTTCACCATCTTTGAATAAAAATTCTAAAATGGTTGATGCAATAATCATTGGAGAGGACGGACAACCCAAAGCTGTCAAAACTTGGGTGTCCATTTTGAACTAATCTTTTGACTGTTTTGTGATGGAACAGAGTCGTCGTCCAGTTGAAAATATTTGGTATGTCGACAGTGACTGTTCCAGGCATATGACTGGGAACATATCCTTACTCTCTGACGTAAAATCAATTCATGGAGGATATATAGCCTTCGCAGGCGATAAGGGTGGTCAAATCACGGGAGAGGGAACTGTGTCAAATGGAAAAATCGGTTTTGAGAAAGTGAACTATTGTGAACAGCTTCAGTATAATCTTTTGAGTGTATCTCAAGTATGTGATAAACAGCACATGTGACAACCATCGAAAATAGCAGGTTAATACCTAACTTAAATACACAAAAATTTGGACCTGATCTTCTTAGGTTAACAGTTAGTCCTGCTCGACAAAAGTTATCGCTGTTAGTTATAATTAGTACTGTTAATAAAAGTGTATATTTTCGATGAATTAGAAAGCAAAACGTAAGTTTTCAAACGAGGGACTAAAAATGAAAATATTTGAATAATAGTTTTATATATTGGACAAATAAAGGATCTTGTTTAACAACACGTTTTAGACAAAACAAGATCAGTTGCACGGTTTAAAAGTGCGTTTTCACAAATAATACGCATTTTAGAAGTATAAACATTTAACGTATGCGTTGAAAACCAAATAGCTATGTTCTCGAGAAACATAAGTATAAGTATGAATCAAAACGAGAATAATATTATTATCGAGAAATATTACTACAAAAACATCACCAACGGGTCGTACACTTTTTGAAAACGATAAACACATGATTTTTCCTAGTTTAGTGAACAACTTGCATAGATGGGCAGTTAGCCGTCTACTCATACAAACGACCTCTTGCGTTTAGGGTGCTAGGAGGCTATTCTTGGGCAAACACTCTTATAGTTAAATGCTAGCACTCACACGACTCACGAGATGAGTTCACAGCCCATATTTTACTGTTTTACTGCATTTAAACTGGGGTGAAAAACATATGAATGATTTTCATACTATACTTGGAAACATGACAATGAATCTTTGTGCGAACATACGTTAACTAATTGTAGTGTATAGAAGTCCTCTTGCTTGCAAACTATAACCATTAGCTAGATGACGCTAGCCACTGAATATACGAATAGTACTATCGGGATGACATCCCTCCCACATTTATTAGTCATGCTAACCATCGACATTATGTCACAACGAGGAGCGTATATTTAACCGGTCCAAGGCAAAAACGATATACAACAGGTCGTGATTTGGTTATAGGCCTAGGTGTCGGCACTTTAACTCGTAGGACCTAGCTAGCCTTCAAGGGATCACCGTCATTGTTTGATTTAAACTCGATTTATACAAAATGATTTGATACTATATTGCAAAGGTTATTTGCAACGATTAATTTCAAACTGGTTTAATGATAGAGTCTTAAACCTGTAGATTCACTCAACAATTTTGTTGACGTTTTAACTATGTTTTTCAGGGAATTAGCATTGAAGTAAGAATTGCATGCATTTTGGGGACCACGTCTACCTACAAATTTAGGATGCCACTTTTCTTTTAAAACTAGGGATTTCCTTTGTATAAATATAAATCTTTTTAGCCATATTTATGAAATCCCTGTATAATATTGTATTCGCAAAGACGATTGTTATTTTGATAGCACTACTATTTTGACGACTTGATAAGTCGTAACTTTTGTAAAAACAACTACGACATCTTAATATCAATGTTCTGCGATAATCATACGCTCTGTGTTTTATCGATCCAACCGGCTCATGCCCCGCCACGTGCTTCCGCTGACCGCTCGTTGACTTTTAGCGGGGTGTGACAGGTATACATCACCAGTTTAGTGCACCTCGTACTCCTCAACAGAATGGAGTAATTGAACGGAAGAATAGAAATCTAATTGAATGTGCTCATACGATGCTCGCTGATTCTAAACTGCCCATTACATTTTGGGTAGAAGCAGTAAATACGACATGTTATGTGCTGAATCGTGTGTTAATGGTTAACAAGAAAAATAAAACATGCTATGAACATCTTAATAACCGGAAACCGAATATAAAATTTCTTGAACGATTTGGATGTCCTTGCATTATATTAAACACTAAAGATCATTTATCTAAATTTGGAGAGAAAACAGTAAATGGTTATTTTCTTGGTTATTCTGTTAACTCTCCAAACAAACGAGTGTTTAATAAAGTTACGGGCTATGTTGAAGAACATTTTGAGGTAGAATGTCTTCGATACACTGACCCAAAACAAGGTACGGGTCCAGATTGGATTTTTGATTACGATTCACTCTTCAAATCTTTTCAAATTCTTCCTGACTGTGATGACCAAATATATAGTATGGTTTATGGGGTAGTAAGTGGACATAATGTTGCTAACAATGTTCCATCCACTTCTTCTACATAATCTGTGTATGTTACTCAGCATGATTTTGATGCAGAAAGTGATGAGAATCTTGATGAATTTCAAGATCCTCAAACTGAATTCACTAATGTTCTAAATGAAGAAGCTAGTACACGTGAACCTGCTCAAGCGGTTGTTGATTTGAATTTGACAAATTTGGATTCAACAATTGCTCAAGAAACTATTCCCACCCTGAGAATTCTTAATATTCACCCCACGGAACAAATCTTGGGTGATCTCTCAGTGGGTGTCAGAACCAGAAATCAACTTCAATTCAGTGAACCTGCAATGGAAGCTCAATCGGCTCAGATAGAATCTTGTTTCCTGTCTCAAATCGAGCCTAAAAAGATTCATGAGGCTTTGCAAGAACCTTCATGGGTCGAGGCAATGCAAGAGGAGCTGCAGCAGTTTGTAAAATTAGATGTCTGGAGGCTAGTTCCACTACCCAAGGCGAACACCCGATAGGAACGCGGTGGCTTTTTCGAAATAAAAAAGATGATCGCGGGGTAGTAGTGAGAAACAAAGCACGATTAGTCGTACAAGGTTTTACTCAAATCGAGGGCTTAGACTATGACGAAGTTTTCACTCCAGTTGTAAGAATTGAATCTATTTGTCTGTTTCTTGCGTATGCTGCATTCAGAAGATTCAAAGTCTTTTAGCTAGATGTGAAATTTGCTTTTCTTTACGGCAAGGTTCAGGAAGAGGTGTATGTATGTCAACCTCCTGGGTTTGAAGACTCCAAACATCCCGAGTATGTGTACAAGCTCGACAAAGCGTTGTACGATCTTCATCAAGCACCCAACGCGTGGTACGAAACATTGTCTACTCATTTGCTTCAAAATGGCTTTTCAAGAGGGCAAATTGATAGCACATTGTTCATACGGAAATTTAAGGACGATTTGTTATTGGTACAAATATATGTGGAAGATATTATTTTTGGATCAATAAATGAAGCTCTTTGCACCGAATTCGAGAATATAATGAAAGCTAAGTTTGAGATGAGTTCCATGGGTGAACTGTCATTATTTCTTGGATTGCAAGTTTAACAATCCGAAAAGGGATATTCATTCATCAAACAAAGTATGTACACGACATTTTGAGCCGATTCAAAATGCTCGATTGTCGTACATTTGGAACTCCCATTGACCCTACTCACAAACTTGAGCCTTCTCCTAAAGAAGAATCTATCGGTCAGAAGGAATATCGATCTATTATCGGTTCGTTGATGTATCTGACGACATCTCGCCCAGATATAATGTTCGTTGTTGCAAGCCGCTCCGAAGATTTCTCACCTCAAAGCAGTAAAGAGGATTCTTTCTTATCTTAAGGGTGCACCAAAACTTGGACTTTGGTACCCGAAAGATGTTAATTTTGATTTACTTGTTTTTCTAATCCTGATCATGGTGGTAGTCAATTGGACAAGAAATCCACAACTGGTGGATGCCAATTCTTAGGCACGCGCCTAGTCTCATGGCAATGTAAGAAACAGACAACTGTTTCAACATTCTTAGCTGAGGCCGAATACATTGCTGCATCAAGTTGTTGTTTCCAGGTCCTCTAGTTTCAACATCAACTCTGAGACTACGGGTTGTTGTATACAGCAACCCCAATCCACATTGACAACACGGCCGCAATATGTGTGACAAAAAATCCCATCCAACATTCTAAGACTAAGTACATTGAGCTTAGGCACCATTTTATTAGGGATTGTTATGAAAAACGGCTAATCACCTTGGTACATCTTGAAACCCTAAAGCAAAAAGTAGAACTTTTCACCAGAACTTTTCACCAAAGCCTTTCCAAAAGATCGATTTGATGACCTTGTTTCAATGATTGGGATGAAAGATCTCGATCATATTGAATGACTAGATATTTTTTAGTAAGAATTTTTGTTTTTGTCTGCTATTTCTTTTATAAAATCCAAAAAGCCCAAAACAATAAAAATACAAAAATCACAAAAACATTATAAAACGAAAAAGTGGGGGAGATTTGTGTGTAAAAAATTTGGGAAATGATAGTACATCAGAAGTATATGAACAATAAAATCTATAATTTGATTTTTTTTATGTGCTAGTAGACTTGCTTACCAATTTTAATTCAAATTTTCTAAATCAAAGATAACTTCATCATATGATGTATTGATAGGCATTATACATGGAAGTTTCTAAATAAAATTTAAAGAAATCTAATTATATTATTTGTTAGAAACAAATTTTGATGTATGGCGTCTAGTCTTAATTCTTGAAAGAAAATGATAAAATAATAAAGAAAATGTCTAGTATATACTTAATAATTCCTCAGTTGCACATTTGCTAACCTGGAATCTGTTAATATATGCAAGTGAGTCATACTGTTATATACTTTGTTGTATGAAAGTACAGACCTGTTTTAAAGTATGACTAAAATGGGTTTTTGTTTAGATTAAGGGTGATTCTGTTGTATGAAAATATAGACTTATTGCCACTAGTTTACTCAAAAGCTCACAAATTCGTGTTTGTTCAAACTACTAATTACTCTGTTGTACTAAGTACAAAACTGTAATTAATAGTTTCTTCAAAAGACTAATTTACGCCTAAAATAGATATTAATATATTCAAGAGTATGTCAAAATTTGGGTGTCTCAAATAATATACATAATAATAATAATTTTGTTTAGAAACTGAAGTGTAAAATGTTTTTAAGAGGAAGATAATATCAATAATCGTCTTAAACTATCTAAAAAGATGAGAAAACTTGTTTTAAAATTGATTAAGATAAGTTTAAAGTGGAAATTTATACTAACAATTAAAAATAAATTCAAAAATATTAAACGAATCTATACTTTCTGATATGATCCCAAAGCATAACAAAATCATCTCTACGCAAAAAGATTTTTTCGTTTTATATTTTTAAGTTTTCTTGTCTTAAAAATATTGTGAAAAATACAAAAATATTGTGACTTTTGTTTGTATATAAAAAATTAAGAAAAATTACATAAATATTTTACATTTCTATGTTATTTTACTTCTATGTCACTCAAATATGAGAAAGATCTTATTTTCAAGAGAAGTTTGAGCTTAAAAGTTAAAAATTATTAAAAAAGTCATAAAGTCGCACAAGTTCGCAAACACTGTTCATGCGAACTTACTGATAAGTTCGCACATACAGTTTCTAGTTTCTGGTATAAATATCATTAAGTTGCGAATTTATCTGCACGCTTTCTTGCGAACTTAAATTGTGACTTTATTACTTTTATGCGAACTTGCTGAAAAATCAGATCTGCTTGTGTTTCAACCGTTAAAATCAAGTGATTGAAATCGTAACCACAAACCCTCATACACTTACTGGTATGATTTTAATTCATTAATTTGGGATTTGTATTGTGGATCTAGCTTTTAGACTCACGGGTTTGGGGTTTTAAGCACGATTTGAATGATTAAACATCTTTCTGATTGTTTAAACTGACTAAAAGCAGAAAGATGTTTAAGACCTTTTAAAATCGTTCTGATTGTTTAAGCGGCCTAATCTGCTTGATTAATTGGATTAATTCGAAATGAAATCGAAAAATTGAACAAGTGTTCGTCTGGTGATCACTGTACTTGCGAACTTAACATAAGTTCGCAGTAACAGTGGAGTTTGACCTTTGACTAAAAATTTCCAAGTGTAATCGCGAGCTTATAATAAGTACGCATGCACAGTACTCACGAACTTAAGATATGTTCACATGTTTCCTGATAATACTGACAAAGGGTAAAATGCTTCTGCGAACTTACTCTTAAGTGCGTATGTACAATGTCTGCGAACTTGTTGACAAGTTCCCAGGTTTCAACACTTAGTAAATTTTTGAAAGACATAAGACTTTAAATGTAAACAATACATTGTGTATATTGTCAATGTCTTATAGATTACAGATGGCAATTCCTGTGAATGCAATCAAGAAGAATTTCGATGGGAGACACAATATCACTGCCTTTCTGGATACGTCTGTCTCGACATCAGCTCCGTACTTGCAGTTGATAAATTTTCTTCAGCGATCCCGCATTGGATATGCTATCAATGCTGAAATAGTAATATGTTGGGAGCATTTGATCCAGTTCTGGGATCATGCCAGGTATGAAACAATAGAGGATGTTCCGACTATTACCTCAACGGTAATGGGTCATGAAGTTAGAGTGACTGAGAATGTGATAAGGGATGCGCTAGAATTTCTAGATTCTGAAGACGATCATATAGTTTTTCCTTTAACCCTTATTAGTGGTTTCTTCTAAAGGATAGGATATCCTGATGTTTCTCCGGATCAGTACAGTAAAGCAAAGCTTAGTGCTCAATGGAGATTTCTGATGCATACCTTGATTCATTGTCTTGGATCGAGGAAGGGTGGATATGATGGAATAAATCACCAGCTGGCCTCAGCCATGATTGCCCTAACTCTGAATAAACCCTACAATTTTTCTGGATATGTGTTTACCAATATGGTACACAATATCAATCACACTACTTCGAAGTTTTATTTCCAAGATTTGTGCAACTCATTTTACAACATCTTCTGCCAAACCTCCAGTTTCAAGGAATGCCATTGCGATTAACTCCAATGACCAAACAAATCTACAAAGACTGCTCTGCAGTAAAAGAACCAGCTCCTCAAGTGGTTGAGTTATTTGGGCATATTATAGATGAAGGATATGTTGGGAAGATGTAGACCAACCTGATCAAGAACCACTAATGGACGCTCTGGTTCATGATGATCAGTTCAATGTTGAATTTTTGTTTGAGGATCAGCCAGTAGAACAAGCGGGTGATAAGGTTAATGATGAAGCAATGAATGAAGAGGAGGAGATTGAATCTGATTCAGAAGTAACTGCGACAAATATTGTTGATGAATCATCAAGTGATTCTGATACAATTTATGATCAGAGATCTCTGGCGATGTGACGCAAACGAGGAATAATAACTGAACGCAAAATGAGAAGGATTAAAGAGGATAGTCGAGCAAAGGGAAAATAGAAAACAGGCGAGGGAAGAAGGGTCTGATGATGATTATGTTCCTCCGGAACAACCAGCTAATGTACGTTCGGGAATTGATAAAGCAAAATCTATGGCTGGAACATCTACTTCACAACCTCGACCACAACCTCAACAACCTGAGCCAACATTGATGTCAATTCTTGAGAGATTGGAAAAGAAAATTGAAGATCAAGGGATTTTAATAGAAAACAAAGCTAAGCAACTTGAAGAGCAAAATACTTTTATTTTGGCTCAAAATCAAAGGATAAATGATTTGGAGGCGAGAATAACTTATTTGGAATTAAATTGGACTGATTTGGGGGAGAATATTCCTTATAATGATCTTGATGATGAAGATGGTGATGATTATAACGGGGGTGATGATGACGGTAGTGATGGTGGAGGTGCTGATAACGGTGGAAATGGTGAAGGGTTGACTGAGAATATAGATCAACCGAATTTAACAAATGAAGCTGATGAGCAAGTACATGATCAAGTGATTGAAGAACCGAATCCTATGGAATTATAGAGGAGAGGTTCCGTTCAAACCAATCAAGTAGTTGACGATCGAAGAAAAGAAATAATATGATTGGGATAAGAAGGGTCATGTTGTTATTTCTATGTGTTTACCAAAGGATATTCTAGCTTGCTTTAAGAATTTGAAAACTTCCTATGAGTTATATGAGGCAATGGCAAGGCGATTCGGAGGAAATGACAAGTTAAAGAAGAATAAGAAAAACTTACTGAAAAAGCAGTTTGATGTTTTCTCTTTTCTTCCAAACGAATCTTTTGAAGAGCTGATAACTAGGTTTTCCCAGTTAATGTGTGAATTGAAAGGTCATGGTGTTGAGTATGATCATATAGATGTGAAAGAAAAGTTGGTGGAAGCTTTGCCACCAAAATGGGATTTCAGAGTGATGCTGCTCAAGGAAGATGAATGATTGGAAACTTATGAGCTAGAGGATTTAATCGGTAAATTGCAGGTATATGATCTTGAGAAAAAGGAACTTAAATGTTCAACTGGTCAAAATCCTGGATTATATAATGTGAAAAGTCGAGAGAATACAACATCGTTATTCTCTGGTCCTGATTCGTATATTCAGAATGCTTCTAGTGGTAACATTAGTTATGGATATACAAGTCAGGGTCTGCCTTCTGGTTCAAGTTCTAGTACATCAAATCAAGCTGTATCCAAAATGACGGAAGAGCATGCCACAGTTGTTACTGCATTCCTATCTTCTTATGAAGCATTTATTACCGGTAAGGTATCAAATGTGGATTTAACTGAAGAAGATTACGACCAGATCCATCCTAATGATCTGGAAGAGATGGATTTGCAGTGGAATTTGGCAATGCAGACAAGAAAGGTGAAAAAGTTTCTACAAAGAACAGGGAAAGCTAAGCTGGGTGGAGATAAGTCTGGGGTTGGTTATGATAAATCGAAAGTGAGATGCTATAATTGTCAAAATTATGGGCATTTCGCTAGGGAATGTGAAAAAGGAAAACAACAGTCGTCTGGATTTACAGAACCAACTGCTCAAAATCAAACTCAGCAGCAGCATTCTCAATCGCAATTTCAAGCTGTTGGTCAAGACAAAGGAAAAGCTTCTACTTCCTCAGCGTTGGTAACAACCTCAAATGAATACTATGATTGGAGCGGTCACGTAGATGATTATGCTCAAAATCATGCTTTGATGGCCAACATCACTGAGGTTGACTCATCTCCATTTGATAATATTTGTTTAAAATGTGCTGACATGAGTGATAATATTAGCCTATACCAAACTCAGAATCAAAACTTGTTAAGTGATATTGAGAAATTAAAAGACCTTAACAAAGTTTTGGTGGAAAATGAGAAACGATTTCTAGAAAATTTTGAGACTTCAAGGATTGAAACTAATGATTTGAAGGTTAAAATTTTAAATCAACAAGACATCATTGATAGTTATTTAACTGAAATATCTTCGTTGTAGAAAGAGAATTCTGAAGCTCAAACAGAAATTTTAAATTTAAAAAGAAAACTTTCTAATCTTTCCACTTCATCTCTGGTTTTAGATGAAATTATCCACTCTCAACGATTGGATACTAAGTCTAAAACAGGCATTGGATATCATATGGTTCCTCCTCCTAAATCATATTCCCAAATGCCTACCATTGATGAGAGTTCTGAGTTTGCAACTAAACTCCCTGAAACTGAGAAATTGCAAGTTGATGACAAACCTCAAAAGAAGGTTGTCAAAGTAGAAATTGTTGATGAAATTGAAGAGTGTGAAGAGCCCAAAATGTCAAACCTAAAAATTACATTATCACAACTGAATTTGCGAATTTGCCAAAATCAATGGCTGTTGATAAAATTTAGATGGTAAAAGGAGAAACTACCAATAGTGTTCCTAAGGTTCAATCATCTTCCAAAAGTCAAAAGAAAATTTTAAAAATTCTAAAGAGGGAAGAACCTGAAGTTAAGAAAATTTTGAAAATCTCAAGCAATTCACAAAAGATTTGTTCAAAATCTTGCTCTTCAAGTTCACAACCAATTTCTTCAAACAGTGCTGAATCAAAAGAAGTATCTTCAAGTTCTTATGCTCATCATGTTTTTGAGAAAAGAACTTGTTACTTCTGTGGAATATGTGGACATCTTTTTAGAGATTGTCGGCATTACGCTAAGAAACTTTTGAAGCAGAAACAAAAGAAAAATCAAAAACTTCAACCAAAAGTTTTTTCCACGACTCTCAAGAAAGATGTTCAAGTAATCAAAGTCAAAAGGACATTAACGGATAAAATTGTTAAATCTTTCAAGCCACAATGGATAAAGAAAGATTCCACAAGTAATAACTCAATCTCAATCCCCAAAGATTTTAAACAAAATTCAAAGGAGATTGATGTTTTTATTTTGGATGCTAGTGGACGACCCAAGGCTTCCAAGGCTTGGGTCTCCATTCAAAACTAACTTTTATCCTGTTTATGTCTGAACAGCTATCATCTCGCACAATTGATAATATTTGGTATGTGGATAGCGGTTGTTCTAGACATATGACAGGCAATCTATCACTCCTAATGGATATTAAATCCAAGAATGGTGGATATGTTGCCTTCGCAGGAGACAAAGGTGGAATGATCACAAGAGAGAGCACAATATCTAATGGAGATATAAGTTTCGAGAAAGTCAATTATGTTGAGCAATTGCAGTATAATCTTCTCAGTGTGTCTCAAGTTTGTGATAAGAAGATGTCTACATGGTTCAATGATAAGGAGTGTTTGATACTAAAACCGGGGTTTGTGGTACCGGAAGAGTGGATTCTTATGCGTGCACAAGGAACAAGGATACCTATATTCTTGATATGAGAACGGTTTCAACAACAACGGAGCATACTTGTTTAATATCCAAAGCATCTTGTCACACCCCCAAAATTTAGAATAATCATAATTAAGGCGGAAGCTCGGGGCGTGACTCGATCAATCGACAATAAATCGAGAGCATATGATTATCGCAGAACATCTATAATATTAAGATGCCAATAAAAGTTTAACAAATGTTGCGACTTATCAAGCAGTCAAAATAGCAATGTTATCAAATACATTGTTATACAAAAGATAGGTTCCGGGATATTATAAATAAAACAACATTAAGTTAGTATCATAAGTAAATCCCATTTGTTCAAAAGATGGCAACCTAATGATCGTGGTAAGTACGGTCCCAATGTGCATGAGGTCTTGCGGCATGGCTAATTCCCTCAAAAACATATTTAAAACGTCAACATAATTGTTGAGTGAATTCACAGGTTTAAGACTCAATCATAAACAATCATTTAGTAAAGTTAGTAAAGTCCATCAGTAAATCAAAGTATGGCACCGAAAGGCCTAAAATACGATTATTTTAAGTTTGAAACATAGAAGGTGATCTCCCAATAGGTTTGCAAGTCCTATGAGTTAATATGCCGAAACTAAGCCTATAACCAAACCACGACTTATAATGAATCGTTTGCCTTGGACAATGTAAATATACGATCCTCGATGCGAAACAACGTCGCTAGTTAGCGCGACTAACCAAAACAGGGGGGGGGGAGTCACCCCGATAGTACTATCCGTATATTCAGTGGCTAGCGTCATCTAGCTAATGGTTATAGTCATTATAAGCAAAAGGACTTCTATGCACTACAACTTGAGAACTTAGGCTCCCATAAGGATTCGTTGTCAGGTTTCAATAATCGCATAAATCAGTTATATGTTTTTCACCCCAATGTTTGAAAGCATTAAAACAGTAAAATAGGGGCTGTGAACTCACCTGAGTCCGAGCGTGCTTGCAAAAAAAGTTTAAGTGAACGAGCCCAAATAAGCCTCTTAGCGCCCTAAACGCATGAGATCGAATTAATAAATGTAGACGACTTAATAGTCCGTCTATGCTAGTTGTTCACTCAACTATGGTTTTATGTGCCTTATAGACGTGTGCGATACGTTGTGATCATTTATAGTTTTCAAAATACTACAATCGTTTATGTCATCCTTTTAATATATTATTATTCATAATATATTCATAGCGTTGGTTATTGATTCGTTATATGTATCGTCTTTACTGTATTGGATTCGAAGTTCATAATTACGTTTAATCTACATATAATTGTGTGTTATACATTATTATAATATAATCATGTTGCTTATGCCTAATATACCTTGTTAATAACGCTATAAGTTTTATAACTTATTTTTGTAACATTTATCGTTAACGTACGTTTTAACTCGTTATAATTCGGTTTTCACGATTTCTCGGTCTATACGCTAATCATGACTTAATGTATATTTTTATACTAAAGTCCCCTGATTTACAGAGGGTCCTTAACAGCCCTCAAAGTTTCTAAGTGACGGTTTTAGTCCTTGTAGTTTCTATTTTGTCATTTTAGGTTGAATCGTTCGGTTTCTTCAATTTTTATCGTATAAGTTAGATTCTCGACATCTTTTCTTAGGGTTTTCACTTGTGGACACTTAAGTTACTGTTTTTAAGTCTTAAGTCCCTGAACTTTCTGATTTTACACTTTTAGTCCCTCTAGTTTCATTTATTCCATTCCTTGCACAATACTTTGGTTTGTTAGTGTTTAACCTCATGGATATTGTCTTAAATCATGGTTTACACTTTAATATACATAAGTTACTTATTTTCACAGCCAAGGTCCAAGAATTTCTGTTTTTACATGTATAGTCCCTCTAGTTCTCATTTTTCCACTTTTAACCCCATAGTTTAGTTTTCTTGGTTTTTAACCACAAGGGTTTGGTCTTTAACACTTTAATCCATAGATTAACATAATAAACCATAAATAAACTGTTTTCTTAACATTATAGTCCTCAAAAATTCGAATTTTACATATTTAGTCTCTTAAGTCTTCTTTTTGATATTTTTCACCCAAAAGTGTGTTTAGTTAGCTTTTAAACCACAAAGTTTATGTCATTACAAGTTTATTATGTTATTTAGTTTAAAATAACTATTTTAACATAAATAAGAGTTTATTACATATAAATGAAGAGTTTAAAGTGTAGAACATATATTTTGCATTTTTAAAGTCTCTAAACTTGTTTATAGACTTTTCATTTGTTAAACTTACTAGTTAATGTTTTTAAAGAACAAAGTAACTAGTTTAAAAGCATATTACAGTATGAGTGAACATTTTTAGCATAAACATATATATAAAGTTAAATACTAGAGAAAAAGTCTCCTTACAAAGCTTTTAGGGTGAACTTTGAGCAAGATGAGTACTTGAATTCTTTGTGAATGATCCCTAGCTCCAATCCTTGTATTTAACTTTGTTTACACCATGGGAATGTAGTGGTGTTATGATTTGTAGGTATTTATATGTCAAAAGAGCTTTAATTTGTGTTTTGAAAGTGGTGGTTTATGGTGGTTTAGGATGGTTTAGGGTGGTTTGTGATGGTGTTCTTGAAAAATCAAAGTGAAAGAGAGGGGAGGGGTGTTTGGGCTGTAGGTTTAAGAGGATAGGGAGAGCAAGAGTGTGTGTGTTTGTGTGTGGGGAGATGTAGGTTGATTGAATGGCAATTGATCAAGTGAAAGAGTAAGGATATGGAGGCATGGTGTGAATGTGAGTTTCAAGAGGAGATGGTCATGGGGGGGGGGGGGGGGGGGGGCTAGGGGCTTGTTTTGGTGAGTGAGGGGGCCCTTTTTGATTTTCACTAGTTAGTTTAGGTGTAGATATTTAGGTCATTAAGCACTAATCTTGATTAGTTAAGTGATAATCATGTAATTAAGGTGATTTAGTGGTAATTAGGGTAAATTAATGGTATTAAAATATTATTAGTTGGTTTTAATAATATTCGAATATTTATCGTTAGCTCGTTAAATTTATTACATAATCTAACTTGTTGTAGCACGTCTTTTAGTTCTCGTGAACGTTTATCGTTTATCAAAGGTTGTTATGCTTATATATTAGCATAATTATCATAATATAAATAACTACTATTTATATTCTAATAGATTTATGTTATTTATGAAAATTGATCACTAACGTTCGTGTGTGTCGGTCTCTACCGATTGTTTGTGTAATTCTCAATGATTACGAATGCATCTCGTATTAAAGTAGTGTGCATCTCATATGCAAATGTGGGCTTTGTACTAGACTTTATTTCGATGAAAACGAATTCATATTAGTTAGATAGGGAATTAGCCTAATATGCACGAAAGATGATGTACGGAAATTACCGAAATTTTAGGGTTGTCACACATCTGAACAGGAATCAATTCTTTAGCATAGGCGAATGGGGCATATTCATTTCCGAAAAATGAATTACTTAGTAAAACATGATCTGGTAATTGGTGTGCCCAAACAAACGTTTTCTTTATCTGATTATTGCATTCCTTGTAAGAAAAGAAAACAAATAAAGAAAGCGCATTTGCCTAAGCTAGAGAATTCGATTGAAGCTCCACTTGAACTGCTTCACATGGACTTGTTTGGTCCTGTGAATATTCGGAGCATTGGTCGAAAATGTTATTGCTTGGTAGTTACGGACGATTATTCTAGGTTTTCATGGGTTTACTTTTTGGCCACCAAGGATTAAACTCCGGAAATACTCAAGTACTTATTTCTCAAGCTGAAGAATCTATTTTCTTTGACAATTAACAAACTTAGAAGTGATAACGGAACAGAGTTTAAGAATCATATTCTAGAGCTCTTTTGTCTTCAGCATGGGATTTCACATCAGTTTAGTACCCCGAGAACACCGCAACAAAATGGGGTCCCTAAAAGGAAAAATCGAACTCTCATTGAGACTGCAAGAACCATGTTGTCGGATTCTAAATTGTCGATAACCTTATGGGCTGAAGCGATAAACACGGCTTACTTTGTTCTTAATAGAGTTCTTATAGTGAAGAGAAGACATAAAACCTTTTTTGAGTTATTAAATAATCGAAAACCAAATCTCAAGTTTCTTGAACCGTTTGGATGTCCATGCCTTTTGCTAAACACTAAGGACCGTTTATCCAAGTTTGGAGAAAAATCAAGTGATGCATATTTTCTTGGTTATTCAACAAACTCGCCAAATAAACTTGTCTATAATAAAGCAACTAGAAAAATTGAGGAGTGTTTTGAGGTTGAATTCTTAAGACACACACCTCCTCAAGTTGGAACAGGGCCGGATTAGTTATTTGATTACGGTTCTTTCTTCAATTCACTAGAGGTTTTTTCTGACTTTGTGAATTCACCAGTTATGATGTTTGGGGGAGATGAAGATTTGATTGTACCAGTTCTTTCATCTCCTTCTGAACCTTGTTTACCTGCTGCTACTCCGTCAACTTCTTATTCTCTAGTCGACCCACCTAATCCTGAGAATGATGCTGAAGATAATAATTCAGTTTATAATGAAGACTTTCATGAAACATCTACTAAATTAGTTGATCAGTCAAATGATGAACATAATTCAGAAGATGATGAAGCAAATAGTGGGCCTGATGCTACTAATTTGGATTCATCATTGGAAGTTGAAACTGTTCCCACTACGCGAATTCATTCAACACATCCTATTAAGAACATAATTGGAGAAGCATCAGTTGGTGTTGAAACAAGAAATCAGCTTAAAACATCAACTGCATGCTTAATGACTCAAATGGAGTCATGTTTCTTATCACAGATTGAGCCGAAAAATGTGAAATCTGCATTAGAGGATTATTCTTGGATGGAAGCAATGCAAGAGGAATTGCAACAATTTGTGAAATTACAGGTTTGGACGTTGGTCGAGTTACCAAAGGGTATTCATTCCATTGGTACTCGTTGGGTCTTTCGATTTAAAAAGGACAATCGTGGCGTGGTTGTTCGAAATAAAGCTCGACTTGTAGTTCAAGGCTTTACCCAAATAGAAGGCCTTGATTACGATTAAGTATTTGCACCATTTGCAAGACTTGAATCAATTCGATTGCTCTTGGCATATGCCTCGTACATGGAATTCAAAGTCTTTCAACTGGATGTCAAAAGTGCATTTTTATATGGTAAAGTCCATGAAGAGGTATATGTCGGCCAACTTCCGAGGTTTGAAGACTCACAATATCCTGATCATGTCTATAAATTAGACAAGGCTTTATATGATCTTCATCAAGCCCCGAGGGCTTGGTATGAAACTTTGTCCCAGCATCTTCTTACTAATGGTTTTTCTAGGGGACAAATAGACAGTACTTTCTTCATAAAGAAATCAAAGGGAGACTTGTTAATGGTGCAAATCTACGTAGACGATATCATATTTGGATCGACCGATGAAAATTTGTGTAAAGAATTTGAAAAAATTATGAAATCTAAATTTGAAATGAGTTCTATAGGTGAAATGTCCTTTTTCTTGGGATTGCAGGTAAAACAAATCCCAAAAGGCATTTTCATTCATCAAACTAAGTATGTAAATGACATCTTAACTCGTTTTAAGATGTTAGATTGCATCTCAGTTAGTACACCCATAGAACTTGTTCATAAAATCGGTCCAGGTCTTGAAGATGAGGACACAGATCAAAAGGAATATCGTTCAATGATAGGATCTTTGATGTATCTTACAGCTTCAAGACCTGATATCATGTTTGCTATAGCTATTTGCTCCAGATACTAAGCTTCTCCGAAGATTTCTCACCTGAATGTTGTTAAATAAATTTTTCGTTATTTAAAACGTAAACCAAATTTGGGCTTATGGTATTCAAATGATGATAAGTCTGGTCTTTCAGCATATTCAGATTCGGACTCTGGAGGCTGTAACTTAGACAAAAAGTCGACGTCTAGGGTTGTCAGTTTTTAAGAAATCGGTTAGTTTCTTGGTAGTGTAAGAAGCAAACTACGGTTTCTACTTCAACTGCAGAAGCTGAGTACATCGCTGGTTCAAGTTGCTGTTCCCAAGTACTATGGATTCAGCATCAGCTTCGCGATTACGGTTTACTCATGACTAAAACTCCCATACATATCGACAACACAGCTGCCATTTGCATAACACGCAATCCCGTACAACACTCTAAAACGAAGCATATCAAAATTCGATATCACTTCATACAGGATTGTTTTGAAAAGCACTTAATTGACTTAATAAGTGTCAGTCCTGTTTCAATTCAATTCACTTGTAACCTTGAACAAGCTTTGAATTATTATTGAGAAGTTGCGGAATAACACTCAATAATATTAGAAAGATCAAAGATAAATATTGAGAACAAATAAATAACAAAACACAAATATTAAAATCAAAGCTTCAATCTTATTAATATGAATAAGACGAATACACTTGTTGTATTAGGGTTTACACCTTGAAGCTGCGCTATCTTTTATTCACTTATTCGTTTTTCCATCTCTCATCTAGGTTCTAAGGATCTCTATTTATAACACATAGAGTCCTGTACAATCTCCTATTATTATGGAATTAGATAACTTCCATAACAAACTCATTCTTATCACAAAGTCATAAACAATGTTAACTACCACATTTGAACATTCAGTGGAAACAAACTTCCAACAGTGGTAACTGCTTCATTTATGAAAGTCTAAGTATAAATTAAACTAACAGTGTTAACCACTTCAATCTACACTAACAGTCGTAATTACATAACCAGTGGAAACTACTTACAAATCTTAACTAACAGTGTTAATCCTTGTAGCAGTGTTAACCTTCAACTCTTCAAATAGTTGTAATCTTCAACCTTCAGTGTTAATCTTCAACCTTCAGTGGTAATCACTTAATCTCTTCAGCTTTAACAAACAGTGGTAATCAGTGGTAATCCAAACCCAAATCAGTTTATCCTAACAATCTCCCCCTAAACTTAATCTGTCATCCACAGCATTAAGTTTCTTCTAATGCTCCATTATAACTTCTAGAAGATGCTTTCAAAATCAATTTCTAGATTTCTTTCCCAACTGTTCTTTCTTGTGAATCTGATTTAATATCATATAAATCAATTCCTTAGCTACCTCATTACATACAGAAGAATGTAATTTAGCTAACCTCAATAGTACTGTCATTCTGATCCAATTCCATGTGATTCTTTCAAGAATACTGTCAAACCTTTTCTCATTCAATTTCTTTTCCTTTCCTATCTCACTTGAACAGGCACAAATATATCTCTTTCATATGCCCTGGCCATCTCTTCATAAGTCATTTTCTTCAATCTTGCTGCAGGAATCATGCACTTTAATTTACTATACAAATCCTTTATTTTCTGTGCAATGGTCATTGGCTTATTTGCTTTCTTGATTCTAGCTTGTTCAGCCTTCTTCCTCTTCAACTGATCTACCAAATACTCCACAGATTCCTCTTTTTCTTTCCTTAGCACCCATTCATCAAACTTATTCACCTCTTCCTTGGTCATCATTACAAACTTTCCAGGTTCAACTTCAACTCTTATCAAACCAGTTCCCATCTCAGTATTCAGTTCAGCCTGTAGCCTCTGTGCATATTCTTCATCATTTGCAGTAGCAGCAGGCATTTGTTTTGATTTCTTTTTAGGCTTAGGCTCTTCCACTAACTTGCCTTTCCCGTTATCCTTTGGGTCAATTTGAGGTAAATCCCTTTGGAATGTAGGTGTTGCAGCAGGCTCTCTGATTGTGAAACCAGGCAAAGATGGTACACTTTTCTTTCTGCTAAACTTCTGATCATACCTGTTTGCAGAAACCTCTTGAATCTTTTCAGCTTCAGGCTTATTTACCTCTTCTCCTTCATCATCTGCCCTTAATTGCTCTGTTTCATCACCAACAATAACTTCTGCAGTCTTAGATACCTCCTCTATAACCTCAGTCTCATCTACTGACTCCCCTGCTCCATTCACATTCTCTTCCAGTACAATCTCCTCATTCACCTCCTCAGAATCACCAACACCCGGTTCATTCTCCCCCGTTTTGAATGCATCTTCTGAGGGTTCAGGGGAAGAGAGAACAACTCTGGCTTGTTGCACACGGACAGATCTTTATTATTGATCATCAATTATGTAGTACTTCTTACCCTGCTTCAAGCACTTTAGCACCACTATTTTCAAGTCATTAATCTCAGCTTGCTGTTTCTTAATGATTTTCATTTGTCTCACCACTTCCTTCCACATGAACTCTAGCATATCCGTCAAGTTTTGATAGTTCATACTAGCCTCATCACCTTTAGGATGTGACTCCCCAGGTGAATCATTGACAGAATTACCATCTGAATCATGACTAGCATGGGCATCAGATGACCCTCAGTTCTTGGTACTGGGTCCACGAAAATCACCTTCTTGCAAAGGATCATGTTCTGGTGTTGCCTCTGTTTGGGTCTTATTTATGTTACTTCTGTCCTGCTCTGCCATTTGGCCAGAAGCAGTAGAAGCAGCCCTCCCAGAATGGTCATCCCACTCCTTATAGACCACATGCTGTGTTGATTTATTGGACTGAGACACCTGAGCAGCAAGAGCCTCAGATGCCTGTGTGTTAGCCCTTTTGGCTTTAGCAGTGGTTGGTTTGTGGGTCCCTTATTTTCTTTTGGTACCCCCAACTGCTGTGGGTTGAGAGATGATGGGTATGTCAACTCTCTCAGCAGATGGTTCAGCAGCAGTGGGTGTAACTGCAGCTGTGGTGGAGGGTGCAGGAAGCATTGATGAAAACAATGCTGTAATCCTCCCACAAAATTTGGAGTCTCTCTTCATATTAGAAAAAAACTTTAGGTTTGTGAGAGAGAACACCAATGATAGTATCCTGCCTCATCATCGAGTTGTAAAGAAGCACGAACAGAGGCTTCAGTGATAACCACCCTGGTGTTGGACACCATTGAGACTATGCGCTTAGTCCCCTTTTCGTCTTCGATTGTTGCATTTACCCAAAAATCATTGATGTGATTTTTAGCGACTCTGGGTGATACGGTAAGAGCATGATAGATGTGAGAGGCACGAAGGAAATCAATAATTTGGATGAAGTCCTGTGCCTCTTTGGGTTTCATCAGATAGGCGATCATATTATGATTCTGCCCTATTGCAAGTGATGTGGAAGAGAAAGTGGAAGCCATTGATGTACAATCGAAATGTAGTTGAAGGTTTAGTGGGTGATTGATTGCTTAAGTGCAAGAGTGTAGTGGGTGATTGAGAGCGTATTGAAAGACGACAAGTGTTTGGGTTTATATAATGTTCAATTTAGGTCAGTGAAAAACCCCCAATTTTAACGCTAACAGTGTAAATGAGTGAAAAATATCATAAACAGTGGTAACGGAGAAAATTGCACTAACAGTGATAACTGTCCAAACACGGGTTTCATGTGCTTGCCCATCTTATACTTATTTACGCTAACAGTGCTAACTTGTATAAGCAGTACTAACCGACCAAGGCAGTCACAACTTAATACAAGCAGTACTAACCGACCAAGGCAGTCACAACTTAATACAAGCAGTACTAATAGTCTAGCAGTATTAAGTAAAGAGAGCAGTGGTAATAATTTTCTTTTTTTTTTTTTTTTTTTTTTTTTAAATCAAAACAGCAGTACTAATTCTCCAAGCAGTGGAAAGTTCACCTGCGCAGTGTTAACTAAAAACAGCAAAAATAGACATATACAGAACTAATTACCAAAGGCAGTGTTAACTTGCTTCAGTATTAACATTGGCAGTATTAATACTAACAGTGGTAATTAGGGTATCAGTATCAACCCAAGTTTAAGTCTTTAAAAATTTTTTCAGCCCAGAGATAATGAGAAAAGTTAAGAAGAATTTATCAATCCAATGCTGGTAACCAAAAATGTAAATCTGCCCACATCAAATGCTTTGGTAAACAGATCTGCATATTGATTATCAGTATGGACTTTAAAAATTTGTATAAGTCTTTTCTCATTACAATCCCTAATAAAGTGATATCTTATTTCAATGTGCTTAGTTTTTGAATGTTTAACTGGATTATTTATGATACTTATAGCAGAGTTATTGTCAATAAATATAGGAGTGTTAAGAAAAATCAAACCATAGTCTAACATCTGATTCTGAATCCATAGAACTTGAGCACAGCAGCTAGCAGCAACAACATATTCAGCCTCAGACACAGTTGTTTGCTTCTTGCATTGCCATGATACCAACTTTTCTCCTAGAAATTGACAACCCCCTGATGTGGATTTTCTATCCAAATTTGCACCTCCATAGTCACTATCTGTGTAGGCAAGCAGATCAAAAGAACTATTCTTTGGATACCAAAGGCCTAGTTTTGGTTGGCCTTTCAAAAACCTAAAGATTATTTTCACTGCATGCAGATGTGACATCTTAGGATTGGATTGAAATCTTGCACACACACAAACAGCAAACATGATATCTGGTCTGGATGATGTCAGATACATGAGGGAGCCAATCATTGATCTATAGAGATGAACATCAACATCCTTCCCCTCAAAATTTGCATGTAATGATTTGTGTGTCTCCACAGGTGTGCTTGCAACCTTTGCATCCTTGTAGCCAAACCTCTCCAATATGTCATTCACATATTTACTTTGATGAATAAAAATCTCATCCTTCTGCTGTTTGACTTGTAAGCCCAGAAAGAAAGTTAATTCTCCCATTGAACTCATCTTGAACTTGTCATGCATCAAAACTTCAAACTCCTTGCAAAGACTGTCCCTTGTAGAACCAAAAATAATATCATCTACATAGATTTACACTAGTAGGATATCATTCTTAATTCTTTTAGTAAACAAGGTTTTGTCAATTGCACCCCTTGTAAATCCATTCTTCAGCAGATACTCTGATAATGTGTCATACCAGGCTCTTGGTGCTTGATGTAAGCCATAGAGAGCTTTATCCAATCTTAAAACTTTATCAGGGTAATTGGAATCTTCAAAGCCTGGAGGTTGGCATACATAAACTTCTTCTTGTATAGTGCCATACAAAAAGGCACTCTTCACATCCATTTGATAGACCTTACACCCTTTGAATGAGGCATAGGCCAAGAATAGTCTGATAGCCTCAATCTTAGCAACATGAGCAAATACCTCATCATAGTCAATCCCTTCTTCCTGTGAGTACCCCTGTACTACTAATCTAGCCTTGTTCCTTATCACTATCCCTCTTTCATCTTTCTTGTTCCTGAACACCCATTTGGTGCCAATTGCTCTTTTTCCTTTGGGTAGATCCATCAAGGTCCATACTTTCTGTATCTTGAACTGAAGCAACTCCTCTTGCATAGCTTCAATCCAACTTGGATCCTTTAGAGCCTCTGATACTTTCTTTGGCTCCATCTGAGATATAAAGCATGTATATAAAGAAGTGTGGAGTCCTTCTTCTATTACTTTGTGTTGCTGCCTTGTTTGTACAGGTGTGGCAACATCACCAATCACATTTTCTAGAGGATGATCCCTATAGACATGATAGTGTGATGTTGGTGACACTGGTATCTCAGATTCCAAGTTGTTGTATTCACAACCATCTCATTTTCTTGTGTATCTGATGTGATTCTCTCCCTAAACTGTCTTGAAGGAGTGAAAATGTTGTCCATGATTCTCTGTTCTACAGCTGATAGATCAGTTAAATCTGTAGCTGTGTTGTCCACATTTTCACTCTCACTTTCGTCTCCATCTTCCTCCAATGCTGGCATATTTGGATCATCAGGCCAGTCAGTTGATGTTTTACCATCATCATTATCCTTTTGACTTATTATGCCAGACACTGAACCCTGTGTTGTCTGCTGTGGAATGGAGTCAAATACTTCTGGTGGATCAGGTGACCAAACAGGAAATAAAACATATTCCTGTGTTTTGCTTTTCTGTGCAGTTGGTATGACTTTTGCTAAAGTACTTGTACTGCATTTATACCTACACTTGATTGCACATTTGTATATCTAAAAGTATAGGTTAGTGCATCAATATCAAACAAAGAGTCTGGTCCTTTTCCTACAGCATTTTCAGTATATTCATTGAATGTTATATCCATTGACTCCTCTATGATTCTTGTCTTTTGGTTGAAAACTCTATAAGCCTTACTTTGAATAGAGTAACCAACAAAAAGACCTTCATCAACCTTGCTTTCAAACTTTCCTAAGTGACTTCTGGTATTTAAGATAGTACAAGGACACCCAAATGGTTTTAAGAAATTAACCAATGGTTTTCTCTTAAAGAACAGCTCATATGGTGTCTTGTTATGAGGCTTGACAACTAATACCCTATTTTGGACATAACAAGCAGTGCTAACTGCTTCTGCCCAAAAAGTCATAGGTAATTTAGAATCAGCTAACATAGTTCTTGCAGCCTCAATTAGTGTCCTATTTCTCCTCTCAGCTACCCCATTCTGTTGTGGAGTCCTAGGTGCACTAAATTCTCTCTTAATACCTTTGTTTTCACAGAATTTATCCATCTCTTGATTTTTAAACTCTGTGCCATTATCACTCCTAATGATTTTTACTTTGAGATTCATTTGATTTTCAATCTTAGTTATAAATGATCTAAGTATTTCACATGTTTCATCTTTTGTCCTAAGGAAGAATACCCAGCTGAATCTAGTATAATCATCAATTACTACTAAACAGTATAATTTCTTCCCTATACTGCTTATATTTGTTGGTCCAAACAAGTCCATATGTAGTAAGTGTAATGGTGAAAAGTTTGTGTTCACAGTTTTGGACTTAAAAGAAGACTTGTGTTGCTTGCCCTTTTGGCAGGCAACACAATGATCATCACATGAATATACCTTTTCAAGTAAACCTCTAACAAGTTTGCTTTTGACAAGCTTATTAATGGTCTTGTAATTCATGTGACACATCCTTCTATGCCACAGTTCAGATTCATTCACAGTTGCTTTGCTTATAAGACAGTTTAATTCAGGTTGAGGTTCCATATTTGCCAAGTCACACTTATATACATTATGCTTTCTAGGAATTCTCATTAAAATCATATTTTCAGGTATTTTAAACCCTTTAGAAAGTATAAGGCATTCAGTGTCAGTAAAATGAACTGGGTTCTTTTTATCTGTGATTTGACTCACACTTAGCAAATTGTACCTCAGTTGTTCAACAAAATACACATCTTCAAAACTTATCTTATTACTGTGCATTGTTCCTTTGCCTGTTATTTTCCCTCCTTTGGGATTGCTTCCAAATGCTACATATCCTCCATCAAATGATTTGAAGTCCAGTCATGTGTCTTGAGCAACCACTGTCCATGTGCCATAAGTTTGCGGCTTGCTCTGCACATTTAATTGAACAATAAAATTAGTTTCTCTTGGGAACCCAAACCAATTTGGCTTTGGGTTTCCCATGTGCATTCACAAAGTCAACTTTCTTGAAGATCATTGATTGTGATGCACAGTTGGTATTTGGACCTTTTGATTTATCAGATTTAATTGGTGTCCAAATCCAACTTATTTTAGGCTTAACAGTGGAAATTGATCTAACAGTTTTAACTGTTTTATCAAATTTACTAACAGTGTTAAAATAATTAGCACTGACAGTTTTAGTTTTTACCACTGTTTTTGCCTTATTTCTGTTGGCTAAATTTCTAGTTAATACTGATGCAGTTGAAATAGCTGTAGCAGTCTTTAACTTATTAGCCTTAACATTTTTCTTCTTGGCAGTAGTAATATGATCAAGTTTTGATTTAAAATTATGTTTATTGATCATATCAGATCCTGTCCATGGTTGTTTTCTAATCCTTTGAAGAATTTTTGGATTATAATAGCAATCATGTTGAAGATGATTGTTTCTGCCACATGTAAAACAAGATTTCTCCTTTATCACTGTAAAATTGTTTCCCAACTTTTGTGAAACCATTTGGTTCCAATTTCTTTAATTTCCTCTGGATTTTAATTGTTGAGAAGTGGTAATTGAGAGATTCTTGCTTTACATTACAGTCAACACAGTTAATGTTCACAGATTTTAGATTAGTAGGTTTGTTAACTGTTTTAACTGAATTACTAATGTAATCTAGACCAGCTATAGATTTATTAGTAGAAGATTTCATCTTTTCCAAATTACTCTTTATCTTTTCCTGAAACAATCTTTTACCCTCTTCTATTTTATCACTTTTAAGTTCTAAAACTAGACCAGTATTTGATTTCTTGCTACTCTCACATGATTTTTCAGAATTTGAACTATCAGTTGTTTCAGAATTAGAATTCTTATTGTTTTCAGATGAAAAGTCCAACTCATCTTCCTCAGTCCATTCCCTAATTTCAACCTTATCAAAGTCAATTTCATTTTTTAAGTTAATAACTAGATCAACCTTTGTAACATCAACTGCTATTCCTTCCTTTGACTTATTTAAATTTAAATCAGTTTTAGGAGGAAAATAGTTGTTATTATAAGGTGGGGAAACAGAATTATATCCTAAACCAGTTTTTATCTTATCATGAATTTGAGATTTGATAATTTGATTTACACTCTTAGAAGCATGTTCAAGATCACTTACTGTTAATTTTATATTCTCTCTTTCACATGTGACCTCTACTAATTTCTGATTCAGTGCTTCTAACTTATCTTTAAATACATCTCTCTCCCATCTGGCATACTTAAGATCATATTCATATTGAGTTACATTCTTTTCATATGCCTTAATTTGACTTTCTAAATTTTCTATGGCAGCAGTAGTGTATCTACTTTTAATTTCACATTGCTTAAGTTCCTCACAAAATTTCATATTATAATCTCTGTAGTGTTTAACAGTCTGTTTGTACACAGGATAACATAATTTGATTTGTACCTCATAAGGAACATCCGATGACTTGTTTTCTTCAGCAATAGCCATTAAAGCTTGATTCTTCACTTCATGTTCTGCTTGATCACTCCAATCAAAATCAAGTCCATCCTGTGAAATTAAGGCATTGGATGTACTTTCCTGTACTTGTACAGTCCTTCTCTGAATCCCATTGCTTCCCGTTCTCTGCCCATTCTGCTCTTGTCTTTGACTTCTGCATTCCCTTGCAAAGTGCCCCATTTTATGACAGTTGAAACATTCTACCTTACTTTTATCAAACCAAGCAGCATCATTCCTTTGATTTGCAAAGTTATTCCTTCCCGTCCTTTGCATAAATCTTTTGGCTCTTTGAGTAATCAAAGCAATTTGCCACTTAATATCCATCTCCTCCAGATCATCAACATTAATCTGCTCCAAATCTTCATTAGTAAGTGAAAAGTTCACATTACTAGCAAAGAAAGATTCCAGTATAGGATCATTTGATCTGATTTGTGATGATCCAATTCCTGCAGCAATATAAGTAGACCCTTGTTGATTTGAATCAACTTGAGATCCAGTTACTGACATAAAAGCAACATTATGATTGTTTCCTAAAGCCTACTTTTTGCTTTCAACTTCTGGCTCAAAGTTTCTCAGGTCATTATAGATATCCTCAAGCTCCTTCACATCTAAATCTGCACTCTGTCTTAAACCTACTGTGTAGATTATCCATTCCTCACCTAATGATCTCAGAAACTTCCTGTTCAAATCATCTTTATCAATCTATACCTTATGGTTCTCTAGATCTCCAACTAGTTTTGAAAATCTGTCAAAGGTTTGAGTTAATGTTTCTGTTTTTGTAGAATTGAAGTTCTCATATTGTTGCTTCAATAAAGATCTTTTGTTCTTCTTGGTGCTATCATTACCACCAAATCTCTTTTCAATAGCCTCCATGAGTACTTTGGCATCATCACATGCTTCAAACCTTCTTTGGTACTCATTAGGAATTGATAGTAACAATGTGCCGAGGGCTTTAAATTCTATAGATTTGACTTTTCTTTCTACATCAGTAGTTGGTGGTGGTCTCTGTTGCTTGACACCATCACCATCTACTGTTACTGGAGGACCATTAACCACAACTTCCCACATCTGATAATCTGTGAGAAGCATATATTGTTTGATACTGATTTTCCACAGATCAAACTCATCAGGCCTTAGCATAGGGATTTTAGTGACCTGGATTCCTTCATTGTTTTCTGTTGCCATTGAATTCAATACTTAATCACAAACTACACCTTAAAAATCAATTTAATCTTAAATTCCAGATCTTTCTGTATTCAAAGCTTTCCAAGCTCTGATACCACTTGTCAGTCCCGTTTCAATTCAATTCACTTGTAACCTTGAACAAACTTTGAATTATTATTGAGAAGTTGCGGAATAACACTCAATAATATTAGAAAGATCAAAGATAAATATTGAGAACAAATAAATAACAAAACACAAATATTAAAATCAAAGCTTCAATCTTATTAATATGAATAAGACGAATACACTTGTTGTATTAGGGTTTACACCTTGAAGCTGCGCTATCTTTTATTCACTTATTTGTTTTTCCGTCTCTCATCTAGGTTCTAAGGATCTCTATTTATAACACATAGAGTCCTGTACAATCTCCTATTATTATGGAATTAGATAACTTCCATAACAAACTCATTCTTATCACAAAGTCATAAACAATGTTAACTACCACATTTGAACATTCAGTGGAAACAAACTTCCAACAGTGGTAACTGCTTCATTTATGAAAGTCTAAGTATAAATTAAACTAACAGTGTTAACCACTTCAACCTACACTAACAGTCGTAATTACATAAACAGTGGAAACTACTTACAAATCTTAACTAACAGTGTTAATCCTTGTAGCAGTGTTAACCTTCAGCTCTTCAAATAGTTGTAATCTTCAACCTTCAGTGTTAATCTTCAACCTTTAGTGGTAATCACTTAATCTCTTCAGCTTTAACAAACAGTGGTAATCAGTGGTAATCCAAACCCAAATCAGTTTATCCTAACAATAAGCATTGACACTTTCAAGTAAAATGCAGATTTGTTCACGAAAGCTTTTTCAAAAAGCCGCTTTGAAGAATTAGTGTCAATGATTGATATGAAAGAGATTGATGAAATTGAGTAACTTCGCTAATTTTTTTTGTATTATTGTTTTCGTTTTATTTCAAAAATGAAAATCCAAAAACATATGAAAAATATCCAAAATAAAAACATATAAAATCATAAAATCGGGGGAGATTTTGTGTAAAAACTTGAAAAATGATAGTACATCAGTTGTATATATAAATAAAGCTTAAAAGTTTTAACTTTTTATTTTGATATGCTAGTAGGCTTTGTTAACAATTTTAATTCAAATTTTCTAAATCATAGATAGCTTCATCATATGATGTATTGATAGGCATTCTACACGAAGGTTTTTAAACAAATCTAAAATAATATTAATCATATTATTTTGAAGAAATAAATTTTGACATATGATTATCAATCTTAAATCTTGAAGGAAAGCTTAACAAAATTCTAGTATTATGAGTCTTAAAATATCTCTAAAAATGCATTAATGGATATATACTAAAATAGTCTCTCTGCTGTATCTGCAGAACAAAGATTCTATTGGTATATTTAGGTGAATCATACTTTATTTCTCTGTTGTACTAAGTACAAATCTGAATAATGTATGATTAAAAAGTGTTTTTGCTTAGACTAAGGGGAGCTTTGTTGTATGAAAGTACAGACCTGTTGTTTAAAAGTACTCGAAAAATTGGTTTTTGTTTAAACTACTAATTACTCTGTTGTACTTAGTACAAATCTGTAATTAATAGTTTCTTCAAAGATCAGTTTGTGCCTAAATGATAACTACATATTTTTACTCTTAATAATAGATATTTTGTTATTCTGAATTCAAGAATATGTCAAAGTTTAGGTCTTTCAAATAATATCAACAATAATAATTATAGTTTAAAAACTGAAGTGAAGAGTGTTTAAAAGGAAAAAATATATCAATAATCGTCTTGAACTATCTAAAAAGATGAGAAAATTTGTTTTAAAAATTGATTAAGATAAGCTTAAAATTGAAAGATTATACTAGCAAATTAAAATAAATTTAAAACTACCTAAAGAAATATACATTTAAACTGATATGATCCCAAAGCATAAATGTTTTCCCCTCAAAAAGATTTTTAGTTATTTTAATTGTTTAGTTTTTATTTTAGTTTATTAAGTTTGTAAATAGTTAAAAGAAAATTACAAAAAGATTTTATTTTCTGAGTTATTTTATGAAGATACTCGATTTTATCCAAAATTCTAAAAAGATTAAATCAACAATGGCGAAAGTCAACTTATGTGCAAAAGTGTTGTTGCGAAAGTCAACATATGCGACACTTTCATAGCGAAAGTCAACATATGCGAGACTTTCAGGGTGAAAGTCAACATATGCAAGACTTTCAAAGCGAAAGTCAACATATGCGAGACTCACTCAACTTTCGCAAGAACTTTCGCAGAGAAAGCTTCGCAGAGCACTGTTACTATAAAAGGTAAGTCTCGCAGCAATGTAGACTTGCACTTTATTTCTTACTGTGAAACTACCTCTGCGAAACTCTCTCATCTTTGAGAAAGTTCAGAAAAGCTGTGTTTGAACGATTGTGTTTTCTGTGCTCGATTTTACATTTCTACTCCGATAGACTTGTGCGCCTTTGCTTGCTGATCATTTTGGGATATATTTCACCTCCTAACACTTAGTATTCATGATTTAATATGAAAAATTCGTATGTGAATACCTGTTGGGGTTTTTATGCGAAACTTTAAAGTTGCAAAACTCTCTGACTTTCGCATGCATTGAGATCTTCCCATGAACAGTGCGCGAATCTTTCTCACATTCGCACAATTCAAAAGTTTCGCATGAACAGTATAAGCAAAACTTGGTTGAACACTTGCGAATGTAACCATGCGAAACTCTGTGCGATACTTTCAAACACAGGACTTGGGAAATTTCGCATGAACAGTACTCATAGTACTGAGTTTCGCAAACCAGGACTTGGGAAATTTTTGAAATAAGTTAACCTTGAAACTTTGAAATCTTAACGATTATTCTTTGTCCAGTGCTTCTTTATCTAACAGATGGCAGAGTCTTCTAGTTCAGAGAGTACAGATGAAGAGCCAACAGAAACAGCCGCTGAAATTCAAGAGCAAATAAGAATTGCGATTGAGGCTTAAAGACAGGAACTTCGGAGAAAGCGTGAAATGGATCAAGATCCTAATTATGTGCCTGAGCAACCCCCCACTCAACGTCGACGGATTTCTAGGGGTAATACTCGACAAAATATCCAACAGGTTTCCAGAGTTTTCACTTCAAGCCAACAAGAGACTGGTTCTTCTTCACAATCACAACCACAACCATCCAATATTGACCCGGATGTGTTATCTCAATTGATGGATTCTGTTTCTAAATTGCAAGATACAGTAAAAAGTCTACAGCATGATCTGTCTTCTGTGATTCATCGAATTGACACTCAAGAAAGTATTATTGATTATCAAAGGATTCAACTTACTGTTCAACATCAGATAATTGAAGATTTGATTAAAGATGTTGATGATTTAAAAGCAAAAATGGATTATCAGGGGGAGATAGAGGAAGGTAATAATAATGATGAAGATGATGATGATGAAGATGATGGTGCTGATAATGATGGAGGTGATGGTGATGGAAATGGAGGTAATAATGGTAATGGTAATAATAATGATGAAGATGATGATATGGGTGATGGTGATCAACCAATTTTGTCTGAAAACCCAGAACCCGAACCTGCACCTGAACAGAACCTGAATCTCAACCTGAGATAGATCTAGATCAGTCAAGGGAGTTAATAAAATATCAACCACATGAAGAAAATGAGATCTTAGATGTGGATCCATTGAATGTGGCAGATCCAGCATCAGAGTTTGCAGAAATCTCAGAGATTTATCAGATGATATCTTTTGATGAAGATTCAGCTTCAGAGAACAGAATAGAAGAATCTTACATTAATCCTGAGCCACTGAATGTCGAAGAAGAAGATTTAACAGGATTATTAGAGTATCTTGAACATGGAAACTTGAATCCGGAAGATTATGGAATAACTGAAGAAACTGAAGATACGTTTAATTTACCTAAAAATGAAGTGAGGTACGAAGATGTAAATGAGGGAGATAATGAGGAAAGAGCTGATGGTTTTGAATATGAAAATGTTAATGTTGAAGATTGGGTGGATTCAGAAGATGAAGAAGAGCTAGAGGTAGCAAATGTTGGAGAAAGTTCAAACTTAAAAGAAAAAGAGTTGGCTGTTTGGATGAAACAATTGAAGAAAGCAGCTGAGTCCCCAAAGAAAAAGAAATTATACAAAGTGAAATCATCTGTTCTAGTCGGTGATATCTTAAGTTGGAAGTTTGATGAGATTAACAAGGTGATCATGATTAAGAAGACAGACGGGATTCAATACTTTAAACGATCATTCAAGAAATTGAGTTCGCTGCCAAAATATGAAATAAATAGACTTGCTCAACTTGAGATGATCAATATGTCTGAAGATGGTTTAACTAGATGGTTTGAAAGTGTGATAAGAAAAGAATTTAACCATGGATTTCAGCGTTTGATAGCTACCTTGGGAAGGAGAAAGATTTATCCTAATAAGATTACCCCAATAACCAATCATCCCTTGGGTTAAACTGATTTATCCTAGGGCCAGATGTTTGAAACGAATTCCTTTGGAACATCTCCCGGTAGACTTCACAGAAAATCTAAAGTATTGGAGCTATATTCCTAAGACAGGAGAGGCTGATATAGAATGTTATGAAAAGAAGCTGACAGAGAATATAATATGGCCAAGAACATTTAAGGTGTATGTATATGATCCACTGAGTCTGATAAACCTGTCTAAGAGTGATTTGAAGAGACTGAATGATCAAAGAATTTTACATAGCATTGAAGACAGGGTACAGGCATTAAAATTTCAAAGAGTTGTCGAAGTTTGCTGCTCTAACGGAATTCATGCTGGAAGTAATCTACCGAGGTAGTGGAACTGATTGAAGATGACACAACCCAAGCTGCTGACATGAGGGAGTTTGTTAGTGTGAGATGTACGATTTAGTGTTAGTTAGCTTAGGTTTGATTTTGTAACTTTATGTTTTTATCTAAGTCTGCTTATGCGAAACTTGTAAGTATGCGAAACTTATGTGTAATGCGAAACTTAGAGAGTTTCGCTAGGTGTGACCAGCCTAGACTGCGAAACTTAGAAAGTTTCGCATCATGTGAAACTCCTGAGTTTCGCATGTCGAGTTTCGCAAGTACTGTCTATAAATGTATAAGTGTTAGTCAGATTTCACAAGCGTTTTTTGAGAGAACTTTTGGTGCGATTAATTTGTAATCTCTCTGAACGTTATTCTGTTGTAATCAATTTACTCATTCAATACACAGAAGCTTGGTTCAATTGTCTCGATTTATTTCTCGATTTTTATATTCACGGGTTAGAAATGAATTCATTAATTCCGCTTTTGAATTCGTGCAATTAGCTACAGGTCTTGGATTAACACAGTGGGGTGATAAGTATGAATCCGAGAGGTTGACATTTCCTCATTAGCATAAGTTGTATCCAAATTAGTAAGATTTGGATCAACTGTTTCACTTTGAGAAGCACCAATACTTGTTGTAGTTTCTTCTTGCTGAGTAGATACAAATTCAGACGGAGAGTCTTGAAAATTAACATCATCATCATCATCACTCTCATCAGCATTATCATTTGGCAAAAATGACATTGGAGCCGGGGAAGAAGAAGATGAAGGAATAGAGTTATCATCTCCCCCGTAAACCAAACCATATATGATATCTTCACCATCTGGAAAAACCTGAAAAGACTAAAACAATTTATCATAATCAAATAACATATCGGAACCAATACTTTGCTGAGAATCAGTATATCTGAAACATTTAACTTCAAAATGTTCTTCAATGCGTCCAGAAGCCTTGTTGAACACCCGTTTGTTTGGAGAGTTAACAGAGTAACCTAGAAAGAACCCATTACTTGTTATCTCTCCAAATTTTGATAAGTAATCCTTGGTGTTTAAAATTGAACAAGGACATCCAAACGGCTCGAGATAACTCAGATTCGGCTTACGATTATTAAGAAGCTCATAACATGTCTTTTTCAACTTCTTAATCGTTAGCACTCGATTTAACACGTAACATGCCGTGTTAACCGCTTCAGCACAAAAGGTTATCGGAAATTTGGAATCAGCAAGCATTGTTCTGGCCGTTTCAATTAACATCCTGTTTTTCCATTCTGCTACTCCATTTTGTTGTGGAGTCCTAGCAGCACTAAATTGGTGATGAATATCCTTTTGTAGACAAAAAAATTCTAGCTCATAGTTCTTGAACTCCGTGCCATTATCACTTCTCAAACGCTTGATTTTCAAACCACAAATATTTTCTATCATCAAGAAGAAAGACTTCGGAATTTCTGGAGTTTCACTCTTTGATCTTAAAAATATACCCATGAAAAACGTGAAAAATCATCGGTGAAAGGTCTCATGATTAAACACTCTGTATCTGTGAAAACAGTTATGTATTTCTTGTTACAAACTTGCGAAACACTGAGCAAGTTGTGCTGGAGCTGTTCACAGTAATTGACTCTTTCAAAGCTGATTTCACCATTTGAAACTGTTCCCTTATTTGTAATATAACCTCCTAATCCTCCGGCGAATTCAACTGCTCCCCCATTAAAAGGTCTGATGTCAATCAGTAATGACAGATTTCCAGTCATATGCCTGGGACAGCTGCTGTCAAGCGGTCGCCGATTCTGTTCTAGCATAAAAAAACAATAAGGTTAGTTCGAAAGGGACACCCAAGCCTTAACGGCTTTGGGATGTCCATCATCATCCATGATGATTACATCAACCAATTTTGAATTTTTTAATAAATTGGTTTGAATTGGAGATGTAATCTTGGATCAAGAATCCAATTCATTCTTAATTTTCCAAACTAGCTTTGGTTTGGAATTCCCCTTTTTAAGATCAGAAACTTTCCATTTGATCTTCTTTGTAGAAACATGTGATTGTGAAAAAAGTTTGAAAGTTTTAAGCTAGCTTTTGAAAATGTTTTAGAAATAGAGCTTCTAAAAGATGACCTTTTTCGCTCATCATGTTTTTGATTTCGATTTCGCTTAGCAAAACTCAAACAATATTTAATCACATGTCCTACATAACCACATAAAAAACAACTTCTCTTCTCAACAAAAGGTCTAGAATTAGACACTTTTGGAGACAAATTCTTCTCAATAAACGTTCGAGATGTCGAAACTTCTTGAAATTCACACACGTTATGAGAATGAGGATGATGTGATGAACAAGATTGTGACAAATGCTCTTTTGATTTCGGTTTTGATTTGAGAATCGACGGTTTGTCAAAAGATTTATCTCTTTTAAGAATTTTCACAAACTTTGGAGGATCAGATTGAGTTTTTGATTTAACCTTAAACTCTTTCTCTGAAATTTCCTTTTCTGCCTCTCGAAAGGTTTTGCCTTGTTCAAAAGCCTTATCATATTCTGTTGTGATGATAAAATTTTCAGGTTTAACTGAAGATTTATCAACCTTAGTATCATCACATTTCTCCTCTTCGATACTAATTGGTTCATCAACATAATTAGGATTACTTTCTCTTTTTGAGAAAGTTTGTCCATTTTCTTTTTCTCCTTATTGAAAAGATCCTTTGAATCTTTCTTAATGCTTTGAGAATTTTGCTCAACATGATCAACAGATTTAGGTATTTGGGTATATGAGCGTGGAGGAGGAACCATATGACACCCAATACCTGACTTGGATTATGTATCCAAGTTTTGATGATGGATGATTGCATCAAGGATCATTGAGGAGGTTGAGAAGTTTGAAAACTTTCTTTTGTAGTTTAGAATTTTGCTTTTAAGTTCAGCAACCTCTTTACTCAAGATATCAATATCTGTAATGTAGGTATCGATGGAAGCTTGTTGATAATTTTCAAACGATGAGTTACATCCTCAGAAGATTTACGTTTTTCTTCGTAAACCTTTTCATTAGATTTTAAAATCTTGTTTGAAAATTTTAGCTTCTCGATATCATCAAGCAGATTTTGATTCTGATCTTGATATATTTTGAGCTTAGAAGAAAGCTCATCACATATTTCACATGTTTTCTTAACAGTTTCAGCATCAACCTTTGGTATGTTAGCCATGAATGCTGATTGCTGCATATGCTCATAAGTTGCTATCTCTTCCTCCTGAGATCTCCAGTTGTATGGATCATCATTTGTGGAAACAATTGCAGAAGAAGAAGTAGAAGCTCCTTGAGTATTCGACTTTGGTTGAGAATTTTGTCATGTTTGTGCAGATCCATGATTGTTGGTTGATGGTCGTGGCATGCTAGGTTTTGTAACACCAGATGCGGGTTACTTGGCTTTTTCGCATTCTCGAGCAAAAAGCCCATAATTTTGGCAATTATAGCATCTTACTTTTCTTTTGTCGAAACCTTGCTTAGTATTTCCACTGAAGTGTTCACGTCCAGTTCTTTGTAGAAATTTCTTAGGCCTCCTTGTTAACATCGCTATGTTCCATTTTAAATCCATCTCTTCTATATCATCAGGATGGATTTGATCATAATCCTCTTCTGATAAGTCTAGATTTGATGTTGCTGACGATAAGAATCCTTCATATGAGCTCAAAAATGAGTTAAAGAATGCAAGATGATCATCAAAGTTCTTTGGTGAAGTTGTAGAACCTTGAGAATGACTTTGAACTTTCACTGAACAATTTGGACAGACAATACAAGATGTATTGGTCACAAATGGGATATTATTTCCATTTCCAATTTCCGAGGTACTAGAAACTCCAGCGCCCAAAAACAGTGCAACTCCAGCGCCCAAAAACTGTGCAACTCCAGCTGAATCTTTCATTGAAACATCACTGACGTGTGGCCGCCTTGACGTTCGTTTTATCGATTCCTGTCGTAAGGGAACCGCAATCGTCGGATGGCTACGTTGGGTGTGAGTTTTAAATTTATAAATGCTGGGGACCTAAGTTTTACTAAAGCAGTAGCAGTAGTATGATCTAGGGTCGTTCTCAAAGGCTAATCGTATTGTGAAACAGAGATTCGGGAAGAATAATTCAGTTTAGTGATGGGTTTTAAAATGGTTTAATAGGGGGTTTTTCTTAGGTCCGAAATTAAGCTAAATTAAATAAGCAATAAATGAAGATGATAGGTTTAAATCAGATATGGATAGGAGTGCTTGTTATGATTTCGTTAGCATATACGTGGGATGATGCTTTTTAAGAAAATAGTATGAAAACTTATCCAAGTACTTGTATCTTTCCTAACTTAAATGTTTGTAGCGTAAACACTAGCACCCTACTATTCGGATACCCGAACAGAATGTCACTGAGAACTAGGTTATCATGAATACTGATCAGATCAGGCTGTTTTGAAACCCCCCCTCACCGTCTCTTAAGAGACCAAGTGACCCTCTTTGGATATATGTATCCGGGGTGCAGGAATGAGGCAACAGACCGCAATTTATTCTTCGATTTTTCTTAACACTACATGGGCATCTAAGCTAGGCAAGGCATTTAAGAGCAAAATAGGATTTTGGCGGCTGTTAATTTTAGAGTAATTTTAGAGTAATGGCAGTAGTTTATTCTAGAGCTGGGAAATAACCAGGATGCGACACAGTCATCAACCTTCGACCTTTCCGTGGCTTCCATGTATTTGTACTACACCAAGAGGTGGTTCCAACGATATACCAAGTATTCAGCCGCTTTACGGTCTTTCCGGTGTCACATACTTTTTGGTCACTCTAGAATAGATATTCTTATGTTTGTATTACAGTTCAACCATCTATGATAATTAAACAACCCGTTCACTTTATATTTCTAAAACCCAAATAAATCCCTGATTGATTCACGATGTACTATACGAAAAGTTTAAACAGTATTTCCACAGTTACAAAATCAGACCATGCTTTTAAGAAAACATAAATAGGTAATTATTGTTTGATCAAGGTTCGCGACTCCTTGTCATAAAGGTTTTAACAACGTTTACTGGAGGAAAGGTGATAGTTTAATTTATAATCATAAATGTAAAGTTCAACAGCACGCCGAGTTTTCAACGGTTTATTAGCATCACCCCAAATATTAACAAGCTAACCACATCATAACAAGCACATAAGCAAATTACTCACTAAGCATGACAACAAATCCTAAATCTAGTATTATAACAATAGTGTTATCGGCTAATTTTTATGTCTAGAATGCAAGATCTCGAGTCAAGATATGATTATATTTTACAGGTGTTCAAGATCCCGGATACGTTCAGGATCTCGTATACATTCAGGATCCCGGATATTCAGTATCCCGGGATCATATGCTCTTGATTCCTGTTTGCTTATTTATTTTGACCTGGTCATATGAAGACTTGAACGTTACTTATTGACTCCGTAATACATGGATCAAGACTTATTCAACTTCAAATGGAAACAAGAGAAAGCGTGTTGAATAACTAGTCAAGGAGAACCCTGGGTGATCCCGGATATTTCGGGATAGTCAGCTGAGTCTTTGTTGAAGACCAAAAGATCCCGGATATTTCGGAATTTCTGTTATATTGTATCTAGTATATAAATGAGGCATATGATCGATTAGGAAACACTTCTTACGCACTATTAACACTCTATCACCACATTAACACTAATTTTCAGCAGATTTACTCACTTACTTCGTCTATTCATCATTTTCTTCACCATAAACACTGTAGTTCGATCATATTGTGCTCTTAGCTTGTATTATCTTGATTTTATTTAAGAAAAACAACAAAGGCAAGGGACGATTGTTCCTTTTTGAGGTTTTATGCCGGCGATCTATCAAGATTAAGGGTTTTCCTCGTATATCCTTATGTCGATCACATTTACTTTACATTTTGATTACTATACTTGCTTTATATCGACTTTTCATCAATCTAAAACATGATTATCTTGAAAATCACTTAAGCACTCCACCTCGCTTTACTAATTTGGTCACGGAATTATACTTGGTAATTTTTGGTCAAAACAATTTGGCGCCCACTGTGGGGCAAGTGGTGCTTTTCATCATCAAGTTTTTGTTGAAATCGTTATTTAATCACCTTTTTCAAAAACTCTTGTCAAAAATGTCGACTAAAGGACGATCCACATCTTCTGCCATGACTTCTTTGAACTGTGCAATGACAAGTCTTCCTCCTGCTCCACCTACTTCATCATCGCTTCATAGGCCAGAGAACATTTATAGGAGGACGACTTCAGCAGGCTCTACCTTTTCAGGATCCGGTATCTCGGATTCTAATTGTGTCATTATCTCTAACCAGGATATTTTATCTATGTTTTCACAGGTTAATGAGCAATTAGGGTGAGTCGAACGCAGCAACGAAGCTCTAAAGAAGGATATGGAGAACCTAAGGACGAGGGTTAATACCCCAAATCCTCCAATAACTACTCCTATAAGGAGCAGGGTCTTAGACTTTGACACTTCGCCCTCTGGAAATCACCGAGGAGACTTTATTGCTATGCAAGGAAGTATCGGGATCTCGGATCCTACTTACTCAGTCGGGATCTCAACCGCTCGAGATACCGCGCACATCCCAGGATCCTCGTTCCAAACGCCCAATATCGATAACATGTCTAATGATTATTCTATTGGTACTAACATCTTGCAGGATTCTAGAATCAGCCCCGTCATGGCTAGAAAATTACAAAAGCTCAAAGATATGATCTCGAGTGTGCCAGGTGTGGTGCAACATGTACCCGAAGTGGCTCCATCAGCACACAGGATCTCAAGATTCGCTCCTCCACTATGCGACGCCGAGATCCCAAAGAGGTTCCAAACTCCAAATATGAAGCTATATGATGGGACTTCGGATCCCGAGGAACATGTAGCGTAGTACCGGGAAAGAATGGAAATCATTCTCATCTCTGTGGATCTTAAAGAAGCATGCCTATGCAAAGGATTCAGATCCACTCTAACGCGATCAGCACTAAAATGGCTACTGAATGTCCCACCTTATTATATTACTTCATTCGCTCATTTAGTTAATTTGTTTAATAATCAATTCTCATGTAGTGGGACCTTTGAGAAATTGACTAATGATCTCTACAAGGTAGTACAAAGCTCTAATGAGTCTCTTAGAAGTTTTGTAGGCAGGTCTGGACGCGAGTCTTTGGACATCCCGAACCTAGACATGGCAACGACAGTACATGCCTTCAAGATGGGGATCAAGAGGGATTCCCAATTCTATCAGGATCTTGTAATGAATCCTTGTAAGAATTTGGACGAAGTAAGAAACAGGGCCCTGAGGTATATCAGATTGGAGGAAAATATCCTGATACAAAAAAAGGCAGAGACACCATCTACTTACGATCGTCCAAACAGGAGAACATAATCATCCTCCTATAGATCAAATAGGAATGAGCCATATTCCAGAACCGAAGATCACAAAGTCAACACGGTTGAGGAAGATGATGAAGAATATCCTAAGATTAACGAATATTGTTTTTCTGTTGATTCCACAGGCCTATTATATGCAATGCAGGGATTGGGAGACAAAGCGAGATGGCCGAAAAAGAATGACAGAAGCACCGGTTGGAAGGATAAGTCTAAATGGTGTGCATATCATGAAGACTTCGGCCATATAACAGAAGAATGTATAGCACTCTGAAAGCAGATAAGCTACATGCTGAGCAAGAGATATCTGAAAGAATTGTTTGGCAAAAAGAAAGACTCCTCTAGGGATTCCGGAAAATCTCAGGATCCTGAATCTCAAAATAATTCCAGGATCCCACAAAGAGCAAGATCACCACCATCAGACGCTAAGGTAATAAATTTTATATCCGGTGGTTTTGACATTTGTGGTACCTCTTATTCTGCAGCCAAGAGAAACGCGAAAGAAGCAAAGACAGAGAAAGAGCACAAGCCTACGAGGACTTCAACTTTGACAGATCATAGGGTGATTTCTTTTGACGAAGACGATAGAGCTAATGTTCAGGATCTTGATCGATGGAGGCAGCTCGGTCAACATCATCCTCCTTGAGAATGGTGGTCTCTGATACCACTTTACAGTCCCGATTTCCTTCTATTCAAATATAACTTAAACAAGCTTTGAATTATTACTGAGAAGTTGCGGAATAACACTCAATAATATTAGAAAGATCATTTGAGTTGTTTTGAGATGATCCAGCTCCTGCAGAAATATAAGCAGACCCTTGTTGATTTGAATCAACTTGAGATCCACCTACTGATATAAAAGCAACATTATGATTGTTTCCTACAACCTGCTTTTTGCTTTCAACTTCTGGCTCAAAGTTTCTCAAATCATTATAAATATCTTCAAGCTCCTTCACCTCCAAATCTGCACTCTGTCTTAAACCTACAGTGTAGATTGTCCATTCTTCACCTAATGATCTCAGAAACTTCCTGTTCAGATCATCTTTATCAATTTTTACCTTGTGATTCTCCAGATCTCCAACAAGTTTTGAAAATCTGTCAAATGTTTGAGTTAAAGTTTCAGTTTTTGCAGAATTAAAGTTCTCATATTGTTGCTTCAATAGAGATCTTTTGTTCTTCTTGGTGCTATCATTACCACCAAATCTCTTTTCAATAGCCTCCATGAGTACTTTGGCATCATCACATGCTTCAAATCTTCTTTGGTATTCATTAGGAATTGACAGTAACAATGTGCTGAGGGCTTTAAATTCTATAGATCTGACTTTTCTTTCTGCATCAGTAGTTGGTGGTGGTCTTTGTTGCTTGACACCATCACCATCTACTGTAACTGGAGGACCATTTACCACAACTTCCCACATCTGATAATCTGTGAGAAGCATATATTGTTTGATTCTGATTTTCCACAGATCAAACTCATCAGGCCTGAGCATAGGGATTTTAGTGACTTGGATACCTTCATTGTTTTCTGTTGCCATTAAATTCAATACTTAATCACAAACTACACCTTAAAAATCAAGTTAATCTAAAATTCCAGATCTTTCTGTATTCAAAGCTTTCCAAGCTCTGATACCACTTTACAGTCCCGATTTCCTTCTATTCAAATATAACTTAAACAAGCTTTGAATTATTACTGAGAAGTTGCGGAATAACACTCAATAATATTAGAAAGATCAAAGATAAATATTTAGAACAATAAATAACGAAACACAAATATTAAATCAAAGCCTCAATCTTATTAATATGAATAAGACGAATACACTTTTGTATTAGGGTTTACACCTTGAAGCTGCGCTATTCTATTCACTAATACTCGTGTATCGATCTAGGTTCTAAGGATCTCTATTTATAACACATAGAGTCCTGTACAATCTCCTATTATTATGAAATTAGATAACTTCCATAACAAACTCATTCTTATCACAAAGTCATAAACAGTGTTAACTACCACATTCAAATATTCAGTGGAAACAAACTTCCATCGGTGGTAACTGCTTCATTTGTGAAAGTCTAAGTATAAACAACTAACAGTGTTAACCACTTATATACACTAATAGTCTTAATTACATAAACAGTGGAAACTACTTACAAAATCAACTAACAGTTGTAATCTTCGACCAGTGTTAATCTTCAACAATCAGTGGTAACCATGTTAGTCTTCAGTGGTAATTCTTCACTATCAGTGGTAATCTTTTGATCTCTTCAGACTTAACAGTGGTAATCCAAACCCAAATCAGTTTATCCCAACAAATAAATATACCAGAGACAGAGATCATAACAAAATCCACTGTGCTAGTAGGCTTCAATGGAGAAATCAAGAACACGGTCGGAGAAATAAAATTGTCGGTGTACATCGAAGGGTTAAATTCTCTTCAAAAATTTTGTGTAATTGATTCACTGTCTTCCTATAATATCATTCTAGGTAGGCCAGGGATACACGATATGAAGGCAGTACCTTCGACATACCATCAGTGTGTGAAGTTGCCAACTCCTTAGGGAGTGGTAAAAATAGACAGTGACCAACATGAGGCCATGGATTGTAATACAACGTCGATGAAATCAACAACCAAACTGACGCCAGCATAGCAATTAAAGAAACAGGAACCAGGCATCTTGGAGACTGAGGAACAGGATGTCAAGGAAATCATCTTCGACCCGCAAGATCCTGAGAAAAAGATGCTTGTAGGATCCAAGATCCCTGAAAATCTCGAGGGGGTTCTCGTACATTTTCTGAAAAACAGAATGACGACCTTCGCGTGGAAACCTGAAGATATGACAGGTTTCTCCAAAAATATTATTACACATAAGCTTGGTATTGATAATAGTTTCAGGCCTATTCAACAAAAGAGGAGAAAATTTACGCCGGAGAGGAATGCCATTATTCAAGCAGATGTCGAAAGATTGCTAAAGTCTGGAATGATCAGGGAAGTAAAGTTCCCAAGGTGGTTAGCAAATGTGGTGGTAGTTCAGAAAAAGAACGGGAAATGGAGAGTGTGCGTGGATTATACTGATCTCAACAAAGCATGCCCCAAAGATCCCTTTCTGTTGCCACACATTGATTCCATGGTGGATGCGACAGCTGGCCATGAAATGCTGACATTCATGGATGCATCTTCGGGATTTCATCAAATCCAAATGGAACCATCTGATCAGGAGGATACCGCCTTTATGACTCCTACAGGTATATATTGCTATATTGCTATGCCCTTTGGTCTTAAAAATGTAGGTGCAACATATGAAAGACTAGTCAATATGATGTTCAAAGACCAACTGGGGGACACCATGGAAGTGTACATTGACGACATGGTAGTCAAATCAAAGAAAGCGGAAGATCATCTCCGGGATCTCAAAGTAGCATCCGATATCCTGGACCAGTTCAACATGAAGCTAAATCCTGCCAAATGTCATTTCGGTGTGGGGGCAGGATAATTCCTGGGTTACATGGTAACTAAATAAGGGATAGAAGCAAGTCCAGAACAGATAAAAGCTATCCTGGATTTGAAATCCCCATCAAGCCCAAAAGATTTACAAAGGTTGACCGGGAGATTAGCAGCGCTAAACAGGTTCATTTCAAGATCATTGGATAGATGCAAGGAGTTTTATGACATCCTGGAGAAGAATAAAAAATTCGAATGGGGTGAAAAACAAGAAGGAGCTTTTCAAGAGTTGAAGGCATATCTTTCATCAGCACCATTGTTGATGAAACCGGAAAATGGAGAGCCTCTGTTCCTATACCTAGCAGTATCCCAAAACGCTGTAAGCGCAGTACTTGTCAAGGATTTCTAAGGTCAACAACATCCCATATACAATGTAAGTAAAAGTTTACTAGACGCGGAAACCAGGTATTCTCATCTTGAAAAACTTATTTTAGCATTAGTTATGGCCTCTACTAAACTTAGGCATTATTTTGAAATACACCCTATCCACGTTAAGACCAATTATCCTGTAAAATGTGTGCTAAGAAAGCCAGAAATGTCAGGTAGGATGGCAAAATGGTCAGTGAAATTAAGTGCCTATTGTTTTGACCAAAAATTACTAAATATAATTCCGTGATCAAATTAGTAAAGTGAGGTAGAGTGCTTAATTGAAATTCGAGATAATCAGTTTAACAAGTGATGAAAACTTGATATAACACAAGATTAACAATGAAAATGTAAAGTAAATATAGTCGACACAAGGATATACGAGGAAAACCCTTGATCTTGTTAGATCGCCGGCACAAAATCTCGGGAAGGAACAATCGTTCCTTGCCTTTGTTAATTCTATATATGAAAATCAAAATAATACACGCTAAGAGCACAATATGATCGAATCTAATGTGTTTATGGTGAATCAAATGATGAATCGGTGAAGTAAGTAGTTAAAGCTGCAAGAAAGTTGTGTTAGAGTCATAATTCAGTGTTGAAAGTGCGTAAGAAGTGTCCCTGATCGACCATATGCCTCATTTATATACTAGACGCAATATAACAATAATTCCGAAATATCCGGGATCCTCCGTTCTTCAACAAAGACTCTGCTGACTATCCCGAAATTTCCGGGATCCTCCGCCATTCATCATAAACCCTGTTGACTATCCCGAAATATCCGGGATCACCCAGGATTTTCCTTGACTTGTTATTTCTACACGTTTTCTTGTTTCCGTTTGAATGCCAAGTCGTCTTGGTCCATATGTCACGGAGTCAATAGGTCTTGTTCATATGACCTGGTCAAACAAGCAAACACAAGTTAACAGCATATGATCCCGAGATACTGAGGATCCTAGATCCTGAACGTATCCATGATCCTGAACGTCTGAGATCCTAGATATATTTGTGATCCTGAAAACCTGCATAATAAAGTTATATCCTACTCCAGGATCCTGCATCATAGACATAAAAATTAGCCCATAACAATTGCTCCCAAGTTGTACCGCTATCAAGATCCTGATGGCGATACAACTTCCAAAGTTAGGTGTGATATTTATGAATTTTGATAAACGAGCCTGAGAAATAATCGGGTTTCTGATAAAATATCCAATCTCTTGTTAATTCTCCTCATTATCTTTGCTCCACAAGTATCTAGGTATATTTTTCTCTCTCTATTTTTCTTCTGTTTTTGTCTTCCTCGATGGCTCTCGTTGAATACGAACACTATGAACATGAATTCATTGATCAAGAAATGATCACAAATCCTGAACCGTGTAATTTTTACGATTCCGACATCGAACGGTTGAAGCTGAAGGGTTCATTCCCATCCGGCACTATTTTCCGTTCATTTGACCTTGTTGTTCGGGCCGATTTCAAATCACCAAAATGGATCTGTTTTCCCGAGTTCCCATTTACGCTAGGTTTCATATCCTTTTCCTCCACTGTTTAATGACTTTTTCTCCGCTACACAACTATGTTATTCCCAAACTATGCCCATGGTTTGGCGCACCCTGTCAGTTATTCAAACCCTAATCGATTTCCACGACCTAGACTTAGGGGTTTCCGAGTTAGCGCAAACGTGAAATCTCAGAAGTCACGGCTATCACTATTTTCTGTTCCAAATCAGACCCCATCGCTCCCATCTTGTTCTTCGAGCCACACAAAACGACCCCAAATGGAAAGGGAGGTTCTTCTTTGTTGCTCGAGATTCCTTGCCGGATGGTGACTTGATTCCGTCTGTTTGGGTTACAAAGGATACGACATAGAATCGTAGAATTTCCAATATGAAATAAATTTCTAACCTGTTTACTCTTTTCAGCGAATTTCTTGGAATTGGTGCCCCCACATCCGAAGACGGAGGTGAATTTGAAAAGGTTTTTGGAGATACCAGACAGTGAGCGTACCTTCAGGTATACCCATTCAGCGGAAAGCACAGGATCCCGAGAGTCACAGGCCTCTATGTCTGGTAGGTACCTTGATAAATTTTTATTGTACCCGGTTCCAAAACTTATACCTCAAAATTTTACAGCTCACTTCAGCCTCTCTGATATTGACATCGAATCTCGTGTTACCAAAAAAGAGCAATCGACACCTCTTCCTCTCAGAGCTAGGAGGCCTAATCTTTGATCTAAATCTGCAAAAAAGAGAAAGTCTGATGATGTTATCGGCTTGGTAGATCCTGACTTCGATGTTGTCAAGGTAACCACTTCAATCCTTGTGAAACATGATCCTGTTACATTTTAGAATCAAAAAATAATTAAGAAACCATCACATAGGGATCTAAATATTTTGCCCCGTGCAGGCTGCTGGGCAATTCATCAAATGCTACCAGGAAAAGGTAGATATGATTGATGAATTGAGGAAGATAGCTGATCTCAGGATTGCTGTTCACGAGAAGGATGCTATTGAGCTAACAAAATTGAGAAAGGAAGTCAAAGACCTCAAGTCCAGCATCACCAAGAAACTTGCCGAGGCTGATCTCAAGGCTATGGAGGCGAAGAAGGTGCTTGTCGACGAGGTGAAGAAAGATGCTACCATCGCGGTATTGGAAGCTAGGATCTTGATGGCCTCTGAAGTTGCTTTTAAAGGTTTTGATACTTCCATCAGGGCAGTGAAAGTCTGGAAAGATAAACTTGCGAAGCTAAAGGGTCGGGATCCTGAGGATGGAACAACTCAGATTGATGATGGTGGCAAGGCGTTGAAATCACCCAAAGCACCGGCAGGCAGAGCTCCTATGGAAGTCGAGAGTGCTGATATGAATGAGCTGGCATCGGTAACCGAAGTGTTGAAGGATCTGGCGGAGGCCGAGGCAAGGGATCCTACCCCGGGCGAGGAAGGTATATGAACAGCCGGAGCCCGGTTTGCATTTGATTTTTATTTGTAAGGGTTGTGGAGCAACAAACGATTTAATATGGGGCGAGGTCGATCTGGTATGATCGGCCATGGTGGTGTTTTCAAGTGGTTTATGTTGGCCACTTGACTTTATTTTGGATACTTTGTGAACTTTGTGAACTTTGTGAACTTTTATTTAGGATCTTTATGATTTCTTTTATCTTAGAGATACTGGGGATATTTCCCGATGATACTGGGGATATTTCACGTTTCGCGTTTATCCTGATCCTGGATCCAGGATACTTAGGTAAAACTTATTATGACATGAACATGTCAAAAGTTTTAAAGCTGTATTTGAATGACGTGTTGAACATCATTATTCGTTAGGGTTAACACATTAGTGCACTCGGTGCTAACAATTCGGAAGAGTTCAATCTATAGATCAATGATCATGAAGTTGCCGGGCACCAGAGGTGACACCGATTCCAATCTCCTGATACTATAATTGAACGTCGTGCGCTCCAGGCGGGGTGTACTAACCCAATACTTAGAAAGGTGTTTATCCGTTCGGAAACCTTTAAACCTTAAAAGAGATTTTCAAGAGAAAATCCCTTAACATAGGAGAGGTGGCCAGCCTCTAGTCTTCAAGTGATCCTCTCTGCAAAACAGAAGATCTTGGGTAATGGCGGGTGTTCGCTTTGGCTAACACCCCTCCGATGCTTAAGTCAGTATCTCGATAGATAATAAAGATAATCATAGAGATACCAGTCAAATAAGAAAAATTACAATTCGAAATGAGGATAATAACCAATGAATAATAGAAATATCAGGAATAGCAAATGTACCTTATCATATAGGAATATGACTTTAGCTTACACATGATAGAGCTTTAGATGAATTGCATTCCATGATCTTGGCAGTAATTCTCTTTCCATTGTTGCTAGCCAATATGCTCCCTTTCCAGCATTTGAATCAATATAGTATGGGCCTTCCCATTTAGGTGCTAATTTTCCATCAGCAGGATTCTTAGTATTTTGGAACGCTTTTCTTAATACCAAGTCTCCGAATTGGAATCTTCTTATCCTTAAGTTTTTGTTGTAAGATCTCGAAATCCTCTGCTGATATGCTGCCATGTGTATCTTCGCAGCATCCCTAACTTCATCTACCGTATCAAGATCCTGAATTAAAGCCTCTCCATTATTTTCTAATGTCTGCAATCGGGATCTTGCCATAGGGATCACCATTTCCGTTGGTATCACGGCTTCAGCACCAAACACTAACGAGAAAGGGGTTTGCTTAGTTGCCTCTTTAACTGTGGTTCGATTTGCCCATAAAACGAAAGGCAATTCTTCGGCCCACTTTCCTTTTTTGTCAGTCAATCTCTTCTTCAAATTGTTGATGATGATTTTATTACTTGATTCTGCTTGTCCATTAGCTTGAGGATGCACTGGTGTTGAAGTTATCATCTTGATTCCCCAACTGGTACAAAAATTTGTAGTTCTCTTTCCAATGAATTGGGATCCATTGTCGCACACTATTTCTGCCGGGATCCCGAACCTGGTCAATATATTCCGCTTGATGAAGGATATTACTTCTTTTTCTCTGACCTGAACGAATGCTTCGGCTTCTATACATTTGGAAAAATAATCAGTCATTGCTAACATAAATACTTTTCCTCCTGGTGCTTTGGGTAATTTTCCTACTATATCCATTCCCCACTTCATGAATGGCCAGGGGGATATGATTGGATACATAGGTTCTGCTGGTTGATGCAGGATATTGCCATGTCTTTGACAAGTGTCACACTTTTGGGCATAATCCATAACATCTTTCCTCATAGTAGGCCAATAGTATCCTGTCCTCATAATCTTGGAGAAGAGTGCTCTGCCCCAGTATGGTTACCGCAGTCTCCTTCATGAATATCTTTAAGAACCTCTTGTGTCTCGGGATGCTCCAAACACCTCAAGTAAGGACCTCCAAGTGATTTACGATACAAATTTCCAAATATGAAAACAAAACGTGATACCTTCATCCGAAATGCCCTGGGATTTCTTTCATTTTCCGAGATCAGATCGTCTTGTAGGTATCTTATAATTGGGCGAGTCCAAGATCCTGAATTTTCTTCGACATCCCGAGATTCGGGATCCTGAACATTTAATATCCCTTGACTTTCCTGATCAATTGCTGGCACAGTGATGTGTATTATTGGAATTTTTACGATCGAAGGGAGCTTGAGAGCTGATCCACGATTGGCCAAAGCATCAGCTTCGAAATTTTCTTCCCTTGGTACCTGTTCTATGTTAAGTATCTCGAAGCTACCTGCAAGCCTTTTTAATATATCTAAATACAAAGTTAATCTTTCACCTTTTACAATATATGTTCCATTAAATTGATTAGTGATCAATAGTGAATCTACATAGACTTGGAGATTTTTAATTTCCATATCTTTAGCTAGGTGTAATCCTGCAATTAGGGCCTCATATTCAGCCTCATTATTCGTTGCATGAAACTCACAACTTATGGACTGGGGTATAATGTCCCCCTGTGGCGATTTTAGTATGATCCCTAATCTTGTTCCTTTCACATTAGAGGCACCATCAGTATATAGTATCCACTTTTCACTTATATCTCCTAATTGTTGAACTTCTACGTCTACTTCGTGTTGAAGATCACTACTAAAGTCTGCCACAAAATCTGCTAGGGCTTGGGATTTTATAGCATTTCTAGGTTCGTATACTAAGTTATAGACACTTAATTTTACTTACCATTTAGCCATCCTTCCCGACATTTCCGGTTTTCTCAGTACAGATTTTACAGGATAATTAGTTTTAATATGGATAGGGTGTGTTTCAAAATAATGTCCAAGTTTTGTAGAGGCCATTACTAATGCAAAAATAAGGTTTTCGAGATGGGAATACCTGGTTTCTGCATCTAATAAGCTCTTACTTACATAGTATACGGGATGTTGCTGACCTTCGAAATCCTTAACAAGAACAGCGCTTACAGCATTCCGGGATAATGCGAGATATAAGAATAAGGGTTCTCCACTTTCTGGTTTCATCAACAAGGGTGATGACGAAAGATATGTCTTTAATTCTTAGAATGCCTGTTCTTGCTTTTCACCCCATTCAAATTTCTTGTTTTTCTTCAGGATATCATAGAATTCCTTGCATTTGTCCGATGATCTCGAAATGAACCTGTTCAATGCGGCTATCCTTCCAGTTAATCTTTGCACATCTTTCGGGTTTGTTGGGGATCTTAGATCTAGGATGGCTTTTATTTGTTCTGGACTCGTTTCTATCCCTCTCTTGGTGACCATGTACCCCAGGAATTTCCCTGCCCCGACACCAAAGTGACATTTGGCAGGATTCAATTTCATGTTGAATCGATCCAGGATATCGAAGGCCACCTCGAGATCCCGAAGATGATCTTCTGCTTTCTTCGACTTGACCACCATATCATCAATATATACTTCCATGGTGTCCCCAGTTGATCTTTGAACATCATGTTGACCAGCCTTTGGTATGTTGCACCTGCATTTTTCAAACCAAAAGGCATTGCAATATAACAATAGATACTTGTGGGAGTCATGAAAGCGGTATCTTCTTGATCAGAAGGTTCCATCTGGATTTGTTGAAATCCTGAAGATGCATCCATGAACGTCAGCATTTCATGGCCAGCTGTTGCATCCACCATCGAATCGATGTGCGGCAGTGGAAAGGGATCCTTAGGACACGCCTTGTTGAGATCAGTGTAATCTACACATACTCTCCAATTTCCCTTCTTCTTCTGGACCACCACCACGTTTGCTAGCCATCTCGGGAATTTTACTTCTCTGATCATCCCAGCTTTCAACAATCTTTCGACATCTTCTTGGATAATAGCATTTCTCTCCGGCGCGAAGTTAATGTGTAATAATATTTTTAGAAATACCTGTCATATCTTCAGGCTTCCATGCGAAAGTTGTCTTTCTGCCTTTCAGGAACTCTATAAGATCTTCTTCAAGATCTTCAGGGATCCTGGAACCAATGAGCGCCTTCTTTTAAGGATCCTGAGGGTCAAGAGTGATTTCCTTAATATCCTGTTCGACAGTTTCTAAGACGCTTTCTCCATACTTCTTTAATTGCTATGCTGGCGTTGGTTTCGTAATTGACTTCATCGACGTTGTATAACAGTCCTTCGCTTCTTGTTGATCACTGTCGATCTTCACCACCCCCCAAGGAGTTGGTAATTTCACGCATTGATGGTAGCTTGAAGGTACTGCCTTCATATCATGTGTCCATGGGCGTCCCAGAATAATATTGTATGATGACAGAGCGTCAATCACACAAAACTTTTGGAAAGAATTCATTCCTTCAATGTATACTGGTAGCTTGATTTCTCCAACGGCATTTTTGGTTTCTCCACTGAAGCCTATGAACACCGTAGATTTGGTGATGATCTCGGTTTCCGGGATGTTCATTCTCTTCAATGTTTCCAAACGAATGATATTGACAGAGCTACCCCCGTCAATCAAGATCCTGCGTACAAAATGGTTAGCGACATACAAAGTAATTACCAGTCCATCATGATGGGGATCCTGAACATTTTCCCTATCATCTTCATCGAACGAGATAGTCCTTTGGTCCGTCAAGGTAGATGTCTTTGTAGGCCTGTATTCCTTCTCATGCTTTGCTTCTTTTGCATTTCTTTTAGCTGCGGAATACGAAGTGCCACAGATGTCAGAACCACCACATATGAAATTGATTACCTTTGCATCTGAAGGTGGTGATCCTGCCCTCTGCGGGATCCTGGAGCTATTTTGGGATCCTGGATCCTGAAATTTTTCAGAATCCTTGAAAGAATCCTTTTTCTTGCCAAATAGCTCTTTCAAATATCCTTTGCTCAGTAGATAGCTAATTTCTTTTCTGCGTGCAATGCACTCCTCCGTTACGTGGCCGAAATCTTCGTGATATGCACACCATTTGGATTTGTCTTTCCAACCAGTGCTTCTTTCATTCTTCCTAGGCCATCTTGCTTTATCTCCCAGGTCCTGCATTGCATATAAAAGTCGTGTTGTGTCAACAGAGAAACAATATTCAGTAATGTTAGGATATTCTTCGTCATCCTCTGCAACTGCATTGACTCTATGATCTTCATTTCTGGAATACGGCTTGTTTCTGTTTGATTTGTACGAAAAGGATTCTGTTCTTCTATTGGGTTTGTCATAGCTGGATGGATTTTCTGCTTTCTTCTGAATCATAGTATCCTCCTCCAGCCTGATATATCTTAGAGCCCTGTTTCTCATTTCGTCTAAGTTCCTACAAGGGTTCATAACGAGATCCTGGTAGAACTGGGAATCCCTTTTGATCCCCATTTTGAAAGCTTGTACTGCTGTTGCCATATCCAGATTTGGGATGTCTAAAGATTCACGTCCGAATCTGCATACAAAATTCCTAAGCGATTCATTAGAACCCTGTACAACCCTGTAAAGATCGTTAGTTAACTTTTCAAATGTCCTGCTACACGAGAATTGATTATTAAATAAATTAACTAAATGAGCAAAGGAAGTAATAGAATAAGGTGGGACGTTTAGAAGCCATTTCAAAGCGGATCCTGTCAAGGTAGACCCGAATCCCTTGCACAGACATGCTTCTTTGAGGTGTGCAGAGATAGGTATGATCTCCATTCTCTCTTGGTATTGTGCTACATGCTCTTCGGGATCTGTGATCCCATCATATAATTTCATGCTCGGGGTCTGGAATCTCTTCGGGATCTCAGCGTCACATATCAAGGGAGCGAATCTAGAGATCCTATGTGCCGAAGGAGCCACTTCTGGAATAGGTTGCACTATACCCGGGACGCTTGAGATCATATCCTTGAGCTTTTGTAATTCTTTAGCCATGATAGGACTGATTCCAGGATCCTGAAAAACGTTATTACCAACAGAGTAATTATTAGACATGTTACCAATATTAGGTGTCGGGAACGAGGATCCTGGAGTATGTGTGGGATCCCGAACGGTTGAGACCCCAATCGAATAAGTAGGATCTTGAATCCCGATACTCCCTTGCATGGTGATGAAATCTCCCCGGTGATTTCCTGATGGCGAAGTATCAAAATCCAGAGCTCGATTCCTTATTGGAGTGGTCACTGAAGGAGTGGGGATGTTGACCCTCATCCTCAGGTTCTCCATATCCTTCTTCAATATTTCATTGTTGTATTCAACTCCCCCTAGTTGCTCTTTAACCCGAGAAAACATAGACATGATATCTCGGTTAGAAATAATAACAGGGTTGGGATCCGGGATCCCGGATCCTGAAAAAGTAGAGCCTGTTGAAGTTGTTCTTTGACGGCTGATCTCTGGCCTAAATGGTGATGATGACAAGGGTGGAGGAGGAGGAAGGCTTGTCATTGCAGAACTTGAAGAAGTCATAGAGGAAGAGGTTGATCGTCCTTGAGTCGACATTTTCAAGAGAAATTTTTGAAAAAGTTGACTTAACAAAGATTTTAACAAGAATTTGATTATAAAAAGAACCACTTGCCCCACGGTGGGCGCCAAATTGTTTTGACCAAAAATTACTAAATATAATTCCGTGATCAAATTAGTAAAGTATGGTAGAGTGCTTAATTGAAATTCGAGATAATCAGTTTAACAAGTGATGAAAACTTGATATAACGCAAGATTGACAATGAAAATGTAAAGTAAATGTAGTCGACACAAGGATATACGAGGAAAACCCTTGATCTTGTTAGATCGCCGGCACAAAACCTCGGGAAGGAACAATCGATCCTTGCCTTTGTTAATTCTATATATGAAAATCAGGATAATACACGCTAAGAGCACAATATGATCGAATCTAATGTGTTTATGGTGAATCAAATGATGAATCGGTGAAGTAAGTAGTTAAAGCTGCAAGAAAGTAGTGTTAGAGTCGTGATTCAGTGTTGAAAGTGCGTAAGAAGTGTCCCTGATCGACCATATGCCTCATTTATATACTAGACGCAATATAACAATAATTCCGAAATATCCGGGATCCTCCATTCTTCAACAAAGACTCTGCTGACTATCCCGAAATATCCGGGATCCTCCGCCATTCATCATAAACCCTGTTGACTATCCCGAAATATCTGGGATCACCCAGGATTCTCCTTGACTTGTTATTTCTACACGTTTTCTTGTTTCCGTTTGAATGCGAAGTCGTCTTGGTCCATAAGTCACGGAGTCAATAGTTCTTGTTCATATGACCTGGTCAAACAAGCAAACACAAGTTAACAGCATATGATCCCGAGATACTGAGGATTCTAGATCCTGAACGTATCCGAGATCCTGAACGTCTGAGATCCTAGATATATTTGTGATCCTGAAAACCTGCATAATAAAGTTATATCCTAATCCAGGATCCTGCATCATAGACATAAAAATTAGCCCATAACACCTATAACTTAGTATATGAACCTAGAAATGCTATAAAATCCCAAGCTTTAGCAGACTTTGTGGTAGATTTCAGTAGTGATCTCCAAAATGAAGTAGACTTAGAAGTCCAACAATTAGGAGAAGTGAAAGAAAAATGGACCTTATACACAGATGGTGCCTCTAATGTAAAAGGAACAGGATTAGAGATCATACTAAAATCACCACAGGGGGACATAATACCCCAGTCTATTAGTTGCGAATTTCAAGCAACGAATAATGAAGTAGAATATGAAGCCTTAATTGCGGGATTACAATTGGCTAGGGACATAGGAATTAAAAATCTTCAGGTATATGTCGATTCCTTGTTAATTACCAATCATTTTAATGGTTCCTATGCTGTAAAAGGTGAAAGACTAGTATTGTACTTGGATATATTGAAAAAACTTGCAGGTTGTTTCGAAATATTTAACATTGAACAGGTACCAAGAGAGGATAATGTTGAGGCTATGCCTTGGCTAATCTTGGTTCAACATTCAAGATCCCTCCAATTGTAAAGATCCCAATAACACATGTCGTTATACCAGCCATTGATCATAAACAACAAGACGGGAAAGGGACATTTAATGTCAAGATCCTGAAACTCAGGATACTGGAAATAGTTCGGGATCCTGGACTCGCCCGATAATAAAGTATCTTCAAGACAACGTGATCCCGGAAGATGAAAAAAATCCTAGGGCATTTCAAATGAAGGTATCTCGTTTTGTTATTATACGTGGAATATTGTATCGTAAATCGCTTGCAGGTCCATATCTAAGATACTTGGAGAATCCCGAGACACAAGAAGTTTTGAAAGATATTCATGAAGGAGATTGTGGTAATCACACTGGGGGCAGAGCACTCTATTCAAAGGTCTTGAGGATAGGATACTTCTGGCCAACTATGAGGAAAGACGCTACGGAATATGCTCGGAAGTGTGATGCTTGTCAAAGGCATAGCATTATTCTCCATCAACCAGTAGTACCTATGCATCCAATAATATCCCCGTGGCCATTTATGAAGTGGGGAATGGATATAGTAGGTAAATTAGCTAAAGCACCAGGAGGAAAGGTATTTATGTTGGCAATGACCGACTATTTTTCCAAATAAATAGAAGCTGAAGCCTTTGCTCAAGTTAAAGAGAAAGAAGTGATATCCTTCATTAAACGGAATATCTTGACGAGATTCGGGATCTCGGCAAAGATAGTGTGCGACAACGGATCTCAATTCATTGGCAAAAGAACTACTAACTTTTGTGCCAGTTGGGGAATCAAGATGATAACCTCAACACCTATACATCCTCAAGCAAATGGTCAAGCAGAATCAAGCAACAAAATCATCATCAACAATCTGAAGAAAAGATTGAGTGATAGAAAAGGAAGATGGGCTGAAGAATTACCTTTCGTATTATGGGCAGATCGAAACACAGTAAAGGAGGCAACCAAACAAACTCCTTTCTCATTGGTGTTTGGTACTGAATCCGTGATACCGACAGAGATGGTGATCCCTACGGCAAGATCCCGGCTACAAATGTTGGAAGATAATAACGAAGCTTTAGCTCATGATCTTGATACCTTAGATGAAGCTAGAGATGCCGCAAAGATACGGATAGCAGCATATCAACAAAGGATTTCAAGATCATATAACAGAAACTTGAGGATAAGAAAATTCCAAATAGGGAATTTGGTGTTAAGGAAAGTGTTTCAAAATACTAGGAATCTTGCTGATGGGAAATTGGTACCTAAGTGGGAAGGTCCGTACATGATTGATTCGGAAGCTGGAAAAGGAGCATATTGGTTAGATACTATGGAAGGTGAACTACTTCCAAGATCTTGGAACGCAATTCACCTAAAGCTCTATCACGTGTAAGCCAAAGTCATATTTTAATATGAGATGGTACGTCTACAATCCTTGTCATCCTTATTACTCACTATTTATAATTTTCATTATATATTACTATTTTCATTATTATCTTCACTGTATGATATCAAAATACTGACTTAAGCATCGGAGGGGTGTTAGCCAAAACTAACACCCGCCATCACCCAAGATCTTGTGTTTTGTAGGAGGAATACACGAAGACTAGAGGCTGGCCACCTCTCTACGTTTAAGGGTTTTTAAATCCCTTCTAAGGTTTAAAGGTTTTCGAACGGATAAACACCTTTCTAAGTCTTGGGTTTAAACACCCCGCTTGGAGCGCACGATGTTCAATTATAGAATCAGGAGATTGGAATCGGTGATGCCTCTGGTACCCGGCAACTTCATGATCATTGATCTATATATTGAACTCTTACGAATTGTTAACACCGAGTGCACTAAGGTGTTAACCTAAACGAATAATGATGTTCAATACGTCATTCAAACGCTTGTAACATTTATATGTTACTTTAAAACTTTTGGCATTTTCATGTCATAATAAGTTTTACCTAATTATCTTGAATTCAAGATTGGGAAATACCCCCAGTATCATTGGGAAATACCCCCAGTATCTTGAAGATAACAGATATAATAAAGATCCTAAAGCAATATTTAAACATAATACCCAGAGACCAGTATGTCTCGGGAATAAAGTTCACAAATATCCAAAATAAAATTAAGTGGTCAACATAAACCACTTAGCAAATAAATTTAAAAACCAAGGCTCAGGCTTGGTCAATGTTACCATCATCGCCCGGAGAAACAGATCCACCTATCTGAGTGAAAATCAACATGGGTGGAAGGATCATAGGGTTTGAAGATTGTTCCCGGTGGAAAAGCTTCCTTTGACTTTAAGTGCTCGATATCAACATCGGTGAAGTTGCAGGTAAGGATCATAGGGTCTGAAGATTGTTCCTGTCGTTCGGTACTTCGTTCGTTGCTTGTTTTGCGCGTATCTTCTTCGTTTCTTGTCCGTTTGACTTGATTCTTTTGCCTATGTTCTCGAAATCTCGTTACGCTTCTAATGACACCAAAATCATAGATTTTGGATATGTGTAGCTCATACATGCTCGGAATGCGTTCGGTTGATCCCTAGGTGCTGTGTCTTCTCTATTCTCTATCCGTTTTCCTTGATTCTTGATTCTTCAATCTTGTAATTACCTATGAATCATAAAATAGTAGTTAAGGGATATATATCATAAGGTAAATAAAAGTGGAGAAATTCGGTGAAGTTTATTTTGCTTTTGTTTTGCATGCCATTTAGACGGTTTTTAGTGATTTTTGCTGCAACGTCTATTTTTGAACTTCTTTAGTGATTTTTAGTAAATAAACATTAGTTTAAGGTGTTTTCACTAAATAATAGCTCAATTAGCGAGGAATAATGTACGTAAAAACATGACTTTTTACGTTACATCAAATATCCCACACTTAGACGTTGTTTGTCCTCAAGCAACAACTTAGTAGTATCTCGTGAAGAAATTTCAGAACCGTTTCGGGTGAGTTAAAATATTTTCAAAAAGGCACCGATTTCTCATATAGGCAAGTTATTTCAAAAAATAAGGAAAGATAAAGTTGTCATTTTCATAAATAATAAATGATTTTCTTAGGCATACTTCCAACTCTCGTGATCTTGGAGTATACATGACTAGGAGATCTCACAAAAGGTGGTCACTCAATTCACTCCAGTGTATCGGGTTACCTATCGTTCTAGAACAATTGAAATCTCTCAATAGCCGGTCATGCAGCACTCATCGTCATAGGCTTGATCGAGAATCAGATCTCTGTTACTTAGGTGAGGACGGTGCTAATTATCCCAAGACATTCAAGAGGGTTGTAATGATAAGTGAGGGTTTAGGGGGTATGGATAGTGGTGAGGTTTTCGGTTGCAAGGGTTTTGCTTATCTTAAAATCTTCTAAGATCATGAAAAACTTATTTACAATGGAACGGAGATTTGATAGATGTTTTGTCTTCTATCGGCTATTTCTTGGGGGATGATACTTTTTGAAGCACTTAGCTTTATTGGATGGGATTTTTCTTTTTCTTTTCTTTTCAGAATTTCTTTCCTAAAGAATTTCCAAGGATATTTTTCTTTTCGAAAATCCTTCCAGAACTATGTTCTTTTGACTATTTCGAGTTTTTTCAGGGTGCCAATTTTACGCACAATTATTCTCTCACCTTTGTTTTTAGGGTGCCAATTTTACGCACTAAGGCTTTTTTGAGAGATATCTTTTTGGGGACCACGAAAGAGTGGGATAAAAAGGATATTCCAAAAGATATTTTTCATAACTTTAGAAATTCTAAGATGAGTTTTGTGGGTATTTTGGTGGAGGTAGGTTAATAGATGGGGGTTTTGAAAGATAATTCGGTTTAGGCTCAAAAGGTTTTTCTAATCGTATCTTCGATACTAAAAATGAGTATCGGTCGGTTTTTAGGCTTGAAAAGTAGGCTAAAATGGTGGGTTAAATCCTAGGGAATGTCAAGGTCCTCTAATTGCACCTGTATCGCGTATGGTACTCACCAATGTGATCTCGAAATGTATGTCAGGAGCAAGTTCTAACTTAGAGATACATGCATCGGCACACACAACAAATGAAATAGTGAAGCATTTAAAATGAATGCTTTTCATTTAGGCTCAAAATACCTCACTGCAAATAAAATTTGGTTGTATGTACCTAGTCATGCGATGCCCCTCCTAGATTATCATTTATTACTTAAGAAAATTTTACTTTATTTTCCATAGGTTCCAAAATAACTTACTTATTTTTGAAAATGACTTCTCTTAGAAATATTAAAACTCAGAAAGTTTAGAGATAATCAAGTGATTAGGCTCATACTTTCCGATTTTTCTTGAAAAATTTTGAAAATGTTGAGAAACATTTTCTTATTTTGCTATTTGGACATAAAAAATCAATCTAAGGTATTCTATACCTACTATCCCACACTTAGAGGAACATTGTCCCTAATGTTCTCTTCAGTAGAGATTTTACTACAAGTAAAATCCCACACTTAGAGTTTGAACATATAAGAAAATTTTTCTCAAGTGTTGTGTTTGGGCTGGAATCCCACACTTAGTGATAAGATAGCGAGTTTTGATATTGAGGCCGAAATTCTGAATTTTGCTGAAAAGAGGTGTTGCCAAAATCTCTCTCTGTGTTCTAAATACTGGCTCTATTTCAATTTACTTGCTACTGTTTTCTTCATTTCATTTTCTATCGCCACTTTCTTTGTGAAATAATCTCGTAAGTGTGAACACATTGGATGCGCCCAGTTTACCAGCTCAATATTTTTGCAAGTAAAAAGTGAAATCACTATCTCAGAATTTTTAAAAAGATGTTTTCTACTACAAAACAATATTATAAAACATGTATTTTAAACGAGTTTGAGCATAATGTATAAAAGTAGTATGCAGGTACCTCAAATGCTCGAATCGCATGAGTTATCAGTTTTTAAAGTGATTTCCTAAATTCTGAGATTTTTGCAAAAACTTGAGTTGCGATTAGGATAAAAGTATTTGGGCACATCCAGGTGTGAAGGATAGTCAGAGATTTTCTTCGCTTATTCCACGGGTTGCCTCCCGAGAAGCGCTGATTTTAGAGTCGAGAGCTCCACTTTGCCTTCCTGTGGATCAGAGTGGAACGGGGCTCCCAGGGCCGGAAGTGCTGGGTAGTGGAGTCCTGGGGTTTGGTAGGTAAATCCTTATGAAGTGGCGGAACATGCTTGGTGTGATATCTGGGATCCTTGCTGCAAATGTTGGGAAACTAAGGATATGTTTCTCCGTAACTTGCTGTAAGTGCAGAGGATCCCAAGTAATGCTATCTGCTGCTTTGGCAATGGTTCCATGAGGGTTGATTGCAGAAACTCCATTGGCTTCGATTCTCTCACGCTCCGGATGTTCCTGTCTCAATGAATCCATAAATCCGAGAAATCGCAGATGGAGTTTATCATGGTCTGCAAATATGGGATTCCTCCTGAATTCACTTTTGGATTCGTAGATGCCATGTATGAGCTTTTTCAGATGATCGGAGAACGTGTGGTTGGAGTTATGGAATGTATCGATCAGTATGTTATAGACCTCACGCAATCCGTCATGGAATAGCTGCCTATGCTCTCCTGGCTGGGCAGTACCGAAGAACTCGTTGAGTCTGTCCGTGATAAAGTTCGTGATGTTAACCATCGAACCTTCTGCTATCGACGAAGGGATTTCACGTGTCCTTTCGTCAAAGCTCACGTACTCGAGCTCTTCGACAATCTTGTGGGCATGGTACTTGATAGTGCAGTCAATGTAGAATCCGTGTGGTGTGGGGTTGTCAACATGATCATTATTAGCCATAGATGTCATCAATCTTTGTAGATCATTCATCATCTGAATATCCACGTCTGCATCTGGATTACCAGTAGCATTATCCAAATGACCCCGATATGAGTGTAAGAAACTGCTTTGCTGGGCCGAATATGGAAATGCTGACTGAATCAGTGTCTCATATACCTTTAGGTATATGGCTTTCTGCACCTCAAAGAATTCTAACTCCTCTGAAGTAGGTCCGTCATTTTCATGACTCTCCTGTAGTAATTGAGAGGCAAGATTTTCGGCGAAGGCATGAATGCAGTTACGGAGGAAGTGAGATCCTAGCGTACTGTTGCAGGCTTGATAAATGGTGTATTCCGCCTCAATTTCCTCTATTATCTCTCTTTGTCGTGGTGTGTACTCATTGTTACATTCTCGGATGACCACCATTGTGATATGGGGATCATCCTCGAATCTCTCAATAGCACTGATCATCTCTTCATGATTGGAGATGATAGGGATCCGAACGGGTGTGAGGTTATAGTTTGGGTTTGGTGGTGTAGGGATGGGAATTGAGTAGATAGCAATTGGAATATTACTAAAGATGACGTCATCTTCATTAATCTCTGTTGCTGTGGTCTCAGAATCCTGAGAATCAGGAAATTCTACAGCATCAGAAGAAGACTGAGTGACGTCAGTAATCTGTGATATCAGCTGTGAGGAAATCATCTCTATGTCTCTCTCCTCCTGAGAATCAGAGTCATGGGTTGATATAGAAGTACCTCCCGTCTCAAACCTAGTTTGAGGTGCGGAAGAATTAGAGGTTTGAATTCTCTGGGAAGGTATCAATCTAGACTCCTTAAATGATGCGATCTTTCTCAGGAGTTTGTCTCGTACTTCTGGATGTTCATTAGATAGACTAATAGTTTTTTCGATACGTAACAGAGTATCGAGACGAGAGGAAAGTAGAGGCTTGGTAGGATCAATAGCAGATGCTATGAGCCTCTCCATAACAAGGGCATAATTACTACTGTGAGAGTCTTCAGTAGGTGGCTCTCCGTCTGAATCACTATCGGGCAGAGAGATAATTTCTTCAGTATTTTCAATTTGCATAATCTCTGCCGGCTGAGTGTGATTATCTGGAAAGTAGCGATATGCTTGGGTGGACTCATCATCCTCCATTTCTTCTTCCATTTCTTCCGGTTCTTCCGATTCCTCTTCTCTTTCTATCTCCTCTTCGGACTCTTCCATCTCTTCCTCTGATTCTGTTTCTGATTCTTCTGTAGATGAGATGAGGCAAGTATGATCATTGGGATTATATGGATTTGTGTCTGATGTGTCTGAGTCGGAAGTATCATCGTCTGATGTGATTCTGCCCATGGATATTGCGTATGTCTCCGCATTTTCAGCTACTGAGCATTCAGCTTGATCAATCTTGAATGCTATAGTCTGTCCATGTGCTCTAAGGCTGATAGTCTGCGAATAAACATCAATAATAGCACGAGCAGTATTCATAAAGGGCATGCCTAGGATAATCGGTATGTTAATGTCCTCCTGAATATCCATCACTACAAAGTCAGTAGGGAACCAGAACTTATCAACTTTAACCATTACGTTTTCAGCTATCCCTTTAGGATATCAGATTGATTGGTCGGCTAGCTGAACGCTCATTTTAATTGGTTTTAATAGTCCTAGTTCTAATCTGGTGTAGAGTGAGAAAGGCATAAGGTTAATACTAGCTCCAAAATCGGCCAAGGAGGGTATCATGCCTGAATGATAGATTGAGCAGGGCAAGGTGAATCGATCGGTGTCTCCTAGTTTTTCCAGCAGGGCATTTTGTACAACGGCTGAACATTCCGCGTTCAGGGAGATTTTAGGTGCTTCGGGCACTTTTTCCTTAGTGGCTAGCATTTGTCGAATATACTTTGAGCCAGAAGGGATTCTAGACACGGTGTCTAAGAATTTTCCGTCTAACTTGAATGATTTGGCGTTGTAGTTTTGACGTAAACGATTTGGGAAAGGAACTTGAACTTCTTGAGTAGGATTGGGCATGGTTTGAGTCTCAACTGTCGTCGGGACAGGAGAAGGTTCCTTCACTGGAGAAGAAACGTAAGAATGGCTCGGTGCCATTTGAGAATCCGTGGAGTTCATAGTTTTAGCTTCCTCAACGTGAGGGTTATGGATAGTGTTGCTAGGAAGGGTTCCTTGTTGTCTAGTGTCGAGACGATGGGGTAATTGACCAATCTGGTTCTCAAGGCTTTTGAGAACCGAGAGTTGGTTTCTTATGAAAAGGTCGGTTTGGTCTTGCCTAGCCGTGGTCTTAAGGTTAAATGTGTTTTGACTTTGGATGAATTTAGCGAGGTTATCGTCTGTATCAGTGCTTGGCACAATAGTCTTTGAGGGTTCACCAGGCTAGATATCATCAGGTGCGGTCAGAGATAAGGGTTGATTATAGCTTAGCTGCGGTTGTTGAGGGTAGGTTGGATATCCGGGTTGAAATCTAGGTGGAAAAGGTGGTTGGTTGTTCCGTGGAGGATATTGATTTCCTCAGTTTCTAGGTGGTGAAGTTTGAGAGAATCCAGGTGGGTTTTGTGTTCGAGAAGGAAATTGGGCGTAGTAGACGGTACCATCAGCGGGATCCTCGTACTCAACCTGATATTCTTCAGTAGGGTGGTTGGTACAGTTCTGGCAAGCCTGAACTTGATGGACGTGCTGCGGTTTTTTCTTCATCTCTCCAATCTGCTTCGTTAGAGTCTCGATCTGCTCACTTAGAGATTTGATGGCTTCGTTTTGGTTGTTGTTATAAGCGGAGAGTGGTAAAGATGAGGAATGCTCATCGGACTTCCAGTCGTGGTGGTGCATGGTCATGTTCTCGATCAGACTCCAAGCCTCCTTAGCGGTGAGTTGCATGAAATTACTTTGAGCAGCAGCATCAAGAGTAATACGGTGGTTTAGAGCAAGACCGTTATAGAAAGTGCACAACTGGGCAGTTTTCTCCATTTGGTGGTTTGGACATTTCTTCAGTAAACTCTTGAATCGCACCCATGCGGTGTAGATAGACATGATTGGTGGAAGTTCGTGATGTCGTTTTTGACTTTGATTTGTTTAGACGGAGAAAAGTATTTGGTCAGAAATTTTGTTGCCATAACCGTCCAAGAGGTGACTGAGCCGGTCTCGAGTCCCTCAAACCAAGTCAGGGCATGTAAAGCGAGAGAATAGGGGAACAAGTAGAGTCGGACTATGTCTTGCTCAAACCCATTCTGCTTGTAGGAGTTTGAGACTTGAATGAATTTTTCGATATGGGCGTTTTGATCATCACGGGGTAAACCGTGGAATTGGCAATTGTCTTTGATGAGTTGAACGATGTGGTGTTTGAGTTCGAAAGATGCTCCGTCGATCACGGGATAGCTAATCGGTCCTCCCCGTCCTTCAATGGATGGTTTGGTATTGTCGGCGAGAGTAACACGAGCGGCCATTAGTGTGGGACGGAAACGTCTTTCCCTACGGATGGTTCGGATGATAGACTAAGGATCGGGTACGAAAATGAGTGGTTCAGATCCGGATGATCTGGTCGGGTATCGAAGAGTGTTTGGAGAAAGAATTTTTGGTGGTTATAAGAGAAGATAATTATCCTAAGGGTATCACTAAAAAGAAAATTCGTCGAGACGCCTCTGGATCTTACGATTAACTCCTCGGCAGCGGAGCCAAAAACTTGACGTGTGGCCGCCTTGGCGTTCGTTTTATCGAGGCCTGTCGTAAGGGAACCGCGATCGTCGGATGGGAGTGCTTGTTATGATTTCGTTAGCTTATACGTGGGATAATGCTTTTTAAGAAAATAGTATGAAAACTTATCCAAGTATTTGTATCTTTCCTAACTTAAATGTTTGTAGCGTAAACACTAGCACCCTACTATTTGGATACCCGAACAGAATGTCACTGAGTACTAGGTTATCATGAATATTGATTAGATCGGGCTATTTTGAAACCCCGCTCACCATCTCTTAAGAGACCAAGTGACCCTCTTTGGATATATGTATCCGGGGTGCAGGAATGACGCAACAGACCGCAATTTATTCTCTGATCTTTCTTAACACTACAGGGGCATCTAAGCTAGGCAAGGCATTTAAGAGCAAAATAGGATTTTGGCGGCTGTTAATTTTACACTAATGGCAGTAGTTTATTCTAGAGCTGGGAAATAACCAGGATGCGACACAGTCTTCAACCTTCGACCTTTCCGTGGCTTCCACGTATTTGTACTACACCAAGAGGTGGTTCCAACGATATACCAAGTATTCAGCCCTTTATGGTCTTTCCGGTGTCACATACTTTTTGTATTATAGTTCAACCATCTATGATAATTAAACAACCCATTCACTTTATATTTCTAAAACACAAATAAATCCCTGATTGATTCACGGTGTACTAAACGAAAAGTTTAAACAGTATTTCCACAGTTACAAAATCAGATCATGCTTTTAAGAAAACATAGATAGGTAATTACCGTTTGATCAAGGTTCGCGACTTCTTGTCATAAAGGTTTTAACCACGTTTACTCGAGGAAAGACGATAGTTTAATTTATAATCATAAATGTAAAGTTCAACAGCATGCCGAGTTTTCAACGGTTTATTAGCATCACCCCAAATATTAACAAGCTAACCACATCATAACAAGCACATAAGCGAACTACTCACTAAGCATGGCAACAAATCCTAGATCTAGTATTATAACAATAGCATGCATCATTATAAAAGATAAGGAAAGATATAACCGTGATTAAAGCGTAGATTGAATAGATGTTGAAGATTACACGAACGGAACTCCGAAATATCTTTTACAATATTACAAATGTTCCCCCAAGTATTCCAACAATATTACAACGCTACCCCTACCGTTAATCTCGGTTAAATATTAATCAAGAACTAACTAAATCTAACATAAATCTCTAACTACTTAACTTTAGAGAGAGAAAGTAGAGAGAGTATGTGAGAGAGAGAGAGTGAGAGAATTGTTGGATTGAGATATGATGAAAATGGGATGGAGAGGCTCCATATTTATAGGCAAATCATCAAGGAACCCCGTACAAGTCTCAAAGCACGAAATACAAGCCCGGAACAGCACAGAAAGCTCAAAATACTAAAAAACGGCATCACCGGAGGGCAAGGCATGCCGTATACGGTACCCTAAGGGCCGTATACGGTATCCTTGGGGCCGTATAAGGCCTTTGGTGAGGTCGTTTGGCTTTCGCTCGTCGTTCGGTACTTCGTTTGTTGCTTGTTTTGCGCGTATCTTCTTCGTTTCTTGTCCGTTTGACTTGATTCTTTTGCCTATGTTCTCGAAATCTCGTTACGCTTCTAATGACACCAAAATAATAGATTTTGGATATGTGTAGCTCATACATGCTCGGAATGCGTTCGGTTGATCCCTAGGTGCTGTATCTTCTCTGTTCTCTATCCGTTTTCCTTGATTCTTCATTCTTCAATCTTGTAATTACCTATGAATTATAAAATAGTAGTTAGGAGATATATATCATAAGTTAAATAAAAGTGGAGGAATTCGGTGACGTTTATTTTGCTTTGTTTTGCATGCTATTTAGACGGTTTTTAGTGATTTTTGCTGCAACGTCTGTTTTAGAACTACTTTAGTGATTTTTAGTAAATAAACATTAGTTTAAGATGTTTTCACTAAATAATAGCTCAATTAGCGAGGAATAATGTACGTAAAAACATGACTTTTTACGTTACATCAATCACAATATAGACTTGGATCCTGTACAAACGTTTGCGCATATCAAGTTCATATGCTTGCAGCTTTTGAATTAACACATCAAGCGACCATGTCCGCAAGTCTTTATTTTCATCAAGCATCATTACTCTAACATCCCACTTCTTTGGCAGTGAATTTAGCAGTTTCTTGTTGATTTCTGCTTGCAGAAGATCAACGTTCACATCCCTCAATTCACAGTTTAACAAAGAAAATCGAGACATTAAAGAATCGAAGGTCTCATTTGGAAGTTGAGAGAACATTTCAAACTGTCTTTTTAACAAGTCCCTACAACTTTCTCTGTACATGTCATTTCCACCGAATCTAGTTGCAATAGCTTCCCATAGTTCATATGTGGTTCCTTATTCTTGAACAAAAACATAATATCTCGAGACAAACACATAGTAATCGCTGCGTAAGCTTTTCGTTCTTTCTCAAAATCCTTCTTTTCTTCTAGAGACATAAGATCCAAAGGTTTATTACCTCTTCCAGTTTCACTTTGTGGAGCCGCATATTTCTTGGTAAGACAACCCAGAAGTTCCGGGTCATTGAACGCAATTTAGTTTTCGAATCTGAAACTCCAATTTGAATAATCATCAGGTTTAAGAAATCTCGGAGGTTTGTTAGGTATTCCCATCTCATTATCAAATTTTAACATACTGGTCAAATTATACGCCATCCTGAAAAACTTTAAGTCCGAACAGTAGCTTTAACACTCACACACCTTTTGCGAAACTGTCAACAAGTTCGCAGTCTTCAATCTCTTCAAACTTGCGAACTTATCAATAAGTTCGCAGTAACAGTACTCAATATATTCGCAACGGTCAAACAAGTCAAAAACATAAAGTTCGCGCCACACAAATTCGCAGAAAACGGTTTTTCTGGAACAAGTTCGCAGTATTCAAAACCAGTTCGCTATCAACCCAGAAGACGTAACTCGTCCAAAAACTCAGAATTAACTCGAATAATCCAAACTTAACTCCTGTAATCAACTAAAACATCTCTTTTGAACTTGCATAAACCATCAATAAATTCGCAAAATACCGTTAACTCGTCACGACAAACACAGTCAACACCGTAGCTTCACAAAAATCGTAATTTGAAATTCAAGTCGAATTAACCATCTCTAAATTCGATCCAAAATCAACCATCTAAAATGATAAAATTAACGAATTTGAACACCTGAGACAAAATTCAAATTGACTCGTAACCGCAAATAACACAAATTTCGATCAACATCTAAAAACGCAATCTAAATTCAATTAACCGAACTGAATCTCAATTCGCAATCTAATCAATCAATTAACAGTTAATACGCACTCAATTTCACATAAACTTCGCGAAATCGAAATTTAACCGTAGCTCTGTTTTTATGAAAACAATCAAATTCAACCTGTTATAGGTTTGATACTAATTGTAGAACCCATACACTCGATCTAAGAACTTGATCACGAACAATTGTTAGCGGAATCTTCATTGTACGCTTGAATCTTGAATCGTAAACAACCAAATTCGAACTCACGGTGTAAATAACATTCTTCACTTTTTCTATTAATCACGAACGCAAACGATTACAACTTGTATGAATGATGCGAGCTACTGATTATACAAATTGATAACATTCAAAGTACGTGTGTACTTAATTACAAACTCGACTCTTCTATATATAGACTACTGTACCTGCGAACTTATTCAAGTTTGTGAACTTGTGGGCAAGTTTGCACAATAAGTTCGCATAAGGATAAGTTCGCAAGACAGGATACAAAAATTGCTAAGTCTAAATCCTGTACAATTACAACTTCAAATCTTCAAGATCCATGACACACTAGTTGTACCAACATCAACCATTCATCTCTATCTTCTCTTCCTTTCTCTACAAGTTCAATTTCCTTCAGATTATCTTTCTCATGTTTTCTATGATCTTTCAAAATTTTGTCACATTAGGCTTACACCTCTTGTTTCTTTCTAATGTTTCCCAGATAGTAGAACAAGCATCTCACCACCCTTTTCCTGAATACCAGACTCTTTTCACCTTTGCATAAGTCAAGTAGAGCAAATAGATGATAATACTCTGAACCTTGTAGACTATCTATAGTCTGAAAACACCCAATACCATTGCAATCTTTGTACATATAACCTTTATATTCTTCAGTCTTGATGTAAGTGTTTTCCAAAAACTCTATCCCTTCAGGTACATGATGAGTTATGTTCTCTATATCATCATCAATAAGCCCAACTGATCTCTTACTCTTCTTGATGTTATAGGCTACACAAAAATATTTATAATATGTACCACTCAAAGATATCACCTCTGTCATGTGATACTTCTACCAAAGATATCACCTTTACCATCACTTCCTCTTTCAGACCCCTGTCTTCCTGAATTTGATATATGTGGCAATCACCTTCCATCTTCAAATCCAAACATTTATAACTTCTCAAATTCAATTTTGATTTGATCCTAGTAGACAGTTTCACTTCAAATATCACATTCCTTCTTTGATCTCTATAGGCAGTACTACTTGTCAACTTATGAGGCAATCTTTGATGAATGTACCTATCTTTCAATTTACAAGATAGAACATATTGTCTGCTTGTTCTTTTAACTAACTCCTTGTCTAGTTCAATTTTCTTTTCTTTTTCTTTCACCATCTTCAAGTAGTCCTTTGAAGATATACCAAGTTCAGCAACTTGTTCATCAATGTTCATCTGAAGTATAGGATCATTTAATATATCAGTATGTGCAGGTTCTTATATCTACTGCTTTTCTTTCTATTTTTCAGACTGAGTATATTTACTTTGAGTTTGAGTCTGTGCAGGTTCTTTATAGACTGCTTATTCTATTTTTCAAACTCTTGATCCTTTTGCCTTCTTTGCCTTTTTAAAAATAATTGAAATCAGATCATCATTATAATCATTTTCATTTTTCTTATCAGTTGAACCCCTGCAAATCTCACCTTTCTTGCCTTTTGTCTTTTATGCTCATAGGTAAGTTCCTTTTCAGCCTTAGTCTAAGCCTTTCTCTCAGCCTTAGACTCCCCGTTAACAGTTTTCACCCACTGATTATGATGATCTTCCTTTTGTTTAGACTTAGGAAAGAAGTAGATTTTGATTTCTTCTTTACCTTCCCATCATCACTCTACCTCTTTCTCTTCTTCTCCCCCTTTTTGACATCATCACTAGCAGTAGGAGGAGAAACAAACTTCAATTCATCAAAAATTGCCTCTTGCAAGACTTTAACCATGTGAAAATTAGTCTGCATGCCATTTATACAAGATTGTAAATCATCTATCCTACTCATCCCAACCTCTACACCTGCTAATCTATCTTCCAGACTCTTCAGTTGAACATTTGATCTAAAAGTATCCTAAGTTTGGAAATTTCTATTACTGGTACAAATGTTATTCTTTAAGTTGATTAACTCAGTCTGCACATCACCAAGCTTGTCATCAAGCTTGTTGTTCAGCTGTATCATTGGATTATGAATGCTCAACAGGGTAACATTTGCCTCACACTGAGGTGGAATGCCTAAAGATGTAGGTGTGGATGTTGTTCCCTCACATCTTTCCTGGTGACAAGGAAATAGATCTACAAGAACAGAAGGGTTTGAGGCCTGTATGTCATCCTGTGATCTGGATGGCACATTGACAGCCTATGCAAGATTAAAAGATTTTTTCATGGGGAGTGTGAACCAGACTTGCACTGGTGGTAAAGATGGGTATAGGCATTATAATAGTAGTGAGGAGGGAGGTAGTTGAGCTTACGATTGGAGCATCGTCTTCAATGCTTATTGTATGAGTCTGTACACTAGCAGCAATGTGGTGATCCAAGCTACATACTCTAGTGGTTGAAGGTTGGGTTTGTGTGGTAGTGACAACTGTATCAGACTCTAGCAGAGTTGATGCAGTGTCATCTATCACATTTGAGTGTGCCTCAAGGACACCAGCCTCTGCAGAAATATTGATGTTCGTATATGCAAATGCTTCATAGTTTGGGGTAGGGATGGGAGTGTTCTCCAAATTGACTAGTGAGTCAATTGGGTTGGTGTCAGAAAGATCAAGTATTTCTGTGTCGGTAGGTGAAGGTGGGTTATCCTGTAGTCATTTGGCCGGCTATTGAAAGAAAAAGCTTGCATCTGCTCCCCCTATTATATAACCGGTCCTATCTCTCTCCAAACCTAACGTGAATGGGTTGGGGTTACCATGTGACATTCAACAAATTAGGACAATTATTTGAGCCTAACAATAGTGTAATTACATGTATTTATATATATATTAGGCTAAGTACTTATAACTACTTGTAACTACTTGTATATATGTATATACACATACGTAATTATTCGCAATTACGCGAAACGAACGAACTGAGTCCGACAACTATACGAACGAACTGAAACGAACGAAACGAACAAAACGAACGAACAGCGCAAATCTATTTCATAAATAAATAGTAGTTATTTACACTTATATTATTATTTCGTATAATAATACACGAATTTACTAGACGTTTTGCTTAAAAACGTTACAACGCGATGAAAACGCGCAAATCGATCTCGACGCCCAAGCGAAACCCAAAAATATATTTTTGTAACTCAACTTAAGTATTTTAAGAGTACTTAGTCATCCCGAATATCATTTACAAATTTAAAATGGACACGGACACATAACGTAACCATGATACCTACTCGGATATGCACAATATGTACTCTTACAAGCATACATCTAAACAAACTTAATAATAATGTCTTTGAAGGAATTATTATTACAACCTTTTACCAACAGGCCGTACATATTTTCTAAACTCAAATGATAACCGAACAATTGGACATTTCTAGTTGAGTGAACTAGCGTAGGTGGACATTAACCCTCCACCTACACGAATGAGATAAGTCGACATTGGCACACCACTTACACACAACCTTATGCGTTTAGGGCACTAGAATGTTGCATTACGGGACACAGACACTCGCTATTTGTTATCTGCTTGCTAATTGCTATATTTGCTTGCTAAACCCTAGGTGAGTCTTACAGCCCCGCTTTTACTTTTACTGTTTTATATACTTTGTGGTGAGATACAAATGCTTAACTGTTTTTCATGAACACAAGTACTCAATTATTTTTACAAGATTGTATGAGTTGTTTCAATCCATTAAAAGTCCTCAACACACATGGTTCGTCAACTGCGAAGGCGCGAGTGCTAGAGAATAGATCTATTATGGGAATGACACCCCCATCTGGGTTACTAGCTATAACCAAGTTAAAAACGGGCACTCTAGTATTTGTCATAAAGGTGTTTCGGATTAGACACCTCCGGGAGGCATAAAACGGGTTAGGCTTCAAACCGTGGGCTCATGGCAATTTCGGAAACATTAATTTGTTTACTTTATTTGCTTGATTGCAAATCACGGATAAATCTTGTGTTTCATAACTATGTTTTTACTGTTAAACCTGTGAGATTCACCAACCTTTTGGTTGACCCTTTTAGCTTTGTATTCTCAGGTACTCAGCAACAGTAGGATTGCCCACAGGATTGCTAGCTACATCGAGTCGCATGTATTATACGTATATGAAGATGTTCAAATATTATTTTTGAAATATTTCGTTATGTACTAGAATCTTCAAGATATTGTTTCACGAACTCGAGGCTAATGTAATCTTTTAAAGTATTTCAACGTAACTACTTTTGTACTATTTTATAAACGTCTCATATAGAGTCGTTCGCTTTTACCTTTGTGTTGTGATTACTTCGTTAGTCACGCCCCGACCCGAACCGCTTCCGCTGTACAAATTCAGGGGTGTGACAGATTGGTATCAGAGCCAAGGTTATAGCGAACTAGGTTGCATTAGTGGGCCTAGACTATAACCGTTAAGTTAGTATTCCTGGTTAGGTATAACTGGTTCAGATATTGCATCATTCGAACTTAATTTAACATAGCCTGATCAACTATGTACAATTAAAGGAAAATCGATGCAAGCTCTGAAATGGATATAGTGAATGGGAATACATTAGAAGACTTAGACCGATGATAGAAGTGGGACCAACCTTTATACGTGCTTATGTAATGGGTTTATAGATATATACATATATACCTACATATATATATAACGTGACGTACACTAAACTTACTTACCACGGAAAACGGCAACCACTCCCTCTAATACGCTACTTGACCTCGAGAACGAGACTCAAATCTTGCCAATTACTATGGAGACACCCACGATAACCACTTACCCACGATAACCACTTACCTACTCCCCTCTTCCCTCTAATCATAAACCTACGAACTGCTTGTGTTATATGCGATTAGAAGAACTACTAGGTCATCTCAGACTAACCCCATCTCGTTCAGAATAAGACTTATGCGACTTCTCCGAATTACAACGACTCTCGACACCTTTTGTAAACTTCGGAGCCTATAAATCCTTCGGACTCATACCTTAAATGGTTTCTGGTCGCCTCACATCATTGATTTCCTCTCAAGTACAGTTATATATTACCCCCTCATATATACAACTGTGGTAGTTAAAATCTTTGCACAAAATCTCATATACTTTTATTCCTCCTTGTTAGTAAGGAATCATGCCGCCAAGACGTCAACCAATGAGCCCCGTGGAAATTGCTCAACTTGTTACTCAAGGAGTCGTCAATGCAATGGCAACCTTCGAAGCAGCCAGAAACAACGGACCCAACCCAGAGAACGATAATAATGCAGCCAATCCACCCAACAACCAACCAGTACCCAAACCCTGCACCTACAAAGACTTCATGAATTGCAAACCTCTCAACTTCAAGGGACCAGAAGGTGCCATCTGTTTGATACGATGGATTGAGAAGATGGAATCTGTCTTCCGGATCTGCAACTGCTCCGAGGAAGATAAAGTTAAGTTCGCCACCTTCACTCTGGCTGAAGGTGCACTCACATGGTGGAACTCACATGCTCAAACCATGGGAATTGATGCCGCCTATCAACTTCCTTGGGAAGAGCTGAAGAAGATGTTGAAGGAAGAATAATGTCCTCGAGAACAACTACAACAGCTTGAGGAGGAATTCTGGAAACTTACAGTTCAGGGAAATGACATCACAAGTTACACCACTCGCTTCCATCAATTAGCTCTTTTATGTCCATCCATGGTGGACCCCAAGTTTAAACGTATAGAGAGATACATTTGGGGACTACCAGAAAAGATCCAGGGGAATGTAACCTCTTCCAAGCCCGGAACCATCCAAAGTGCCGTTCGCATGGCACACGAGCTTATGGCTCAAATTGTTTGCCGAGAGGCATCCGCTGAGAAAACTAGCGAAAGTGGCATGGGACCAATCGAACCCAACAACAACAAAACAAAAAGCCGGAGACCCTTAAGGCTTATGCATCAGGATCTGGAGAGAGAAAAGGGTACATTGGAACCAAACACTTATGTTCAAAATGCAGTCGCCACCATGACGGGCTATGTGGCACTCGTTGCGACAAGTGCAAGCGTTATGGTCACCTAGCAAACGATTGTCGAACGAAAGCCTGTTACGAGTGTGGCAACACGGGACATTTCCGGAACGACTGTCCCAAGCTAAAGAATAACAACAACGAGGCTCGAGGTAGAGCTTATGTGCTCAATGCTGGGAATGCTCGTCAGGACCCGGATACGGTCACGGCTACGTTCATTCTCGCGCCGTTGAACAACTCTGTGTTACTTTCCTTAAATAAGGTTTTATATACTTAACGCTTTTCCCCACTCCCTTAGAATTTAAGTACACAATAAAACTTGCAAACGAACTCTTCCGCCATTTATTTCACGCCTGTCGAGATCAAGCACCTCGATATCATCGTCGGTACGTATCGACTGTCCAAGCACCGTGCTGAGATCGCCTGTTCTGAGAAAACCGTCTGTCTTCCTACCATCTCGAATGGAACCTTATGTCCTGCAAAGAATAGTATCGATAAACATGCATTAAAAACTTGAGATAGATATAATTAAATAATTGTGCTGGAAATTGATACATGTTATTAACTGCAAAACATTAACTCATAAAACGTTTGCCTCGTAGGAAATGACAAATTCCCCTATTAACAGCCACCTGTTGAACAACGACCAACTCCGTGAGGAACAGATGATCTTTCCGTACTTACTCGATCTGGATAACGATACGGAGCTGTTGAAAGACGAACCATCGGGAGAAGTGGTACCTGAGAAGGAACCCGAAGAACACCCGCCAGAAGAAATGGCAACACGTGCACTATATACCCCAAAGGGACTACCAGGATAACTCGAACAAATTCCGCTCCCAACTTAACTACTACCAATCTCACCATTTCCACTTTTGCTACTACTTCATCCGTTACTAATACACCTTCTATTGTTAACACAAACACGGAAAGTACCTCCCTCGCGAATGAAACTCTTAAGACGTTACGCCACCGACTAGATAAGGCACGGAAAGAAATCGCTGACCTGCGTCACACTGCTTATCAGAGTGAAGTACGCGCCCTCGAACACGGGATACGCATGGTGGCTATGGAAAACGCTATACACGAATTGATGCATCTTTACCCAAGCATTGGGAATACGAATCATGAGATGCGCAACTCCATTGGGCGGATGACTCAATCTAGTGGCCCTACTGAAGGGAACACAAGGGCAAAAGTGACGAATCATAAGAGGAAAGTAGAGGAAGTCCCGGCAACAACCCCACTCAGCGAAAAGTCAAAAGGACGAAAATCGTCGGGACTGACATAACCGGGCCCAAGGAAGAACGGAGTTACGCAGGGAACAAACCTTACTGCCCCAACTGCAATCGTCATCACGAAGGTCCCTGCGGTGCACCATGTGGGAAGTGCAAAATAGTCGGGCATCGGGCTAAAGATTGCAAATTTCCCCCTACGGCTACGAACTCTAATACATCAAAAGTCTGCTTCGAGTGCGAAAACGCTGGACATTTCAGGAAGGATTGTCCAAAATTGAACAATAATGCTCGCCAGGATCCGTAACCTTGTTTCGGGTACGATACTTCTTGACAACTGAATTATTTCAACCTTATTCGATAATGAGTACGCTTAGTTCACTACACTATCACACCACAATAACTAAGATGCTAAGCTCTATTGTATAACTGGCCACCTTAGACTATATGAACACAGTAGAAATTACAAAGTTACCCTAAGCTACTAACACTAATGTAGCCATACTCTGGTGACTAACAAACAGATCTTGTCCTGCGGACAAAATGGCCAACGGAGGCGAAACTCCTCCTCTCCCCTCCCTTAGTTGCCATAGGGCACTAGCCTAACAAGGGGAGGAAGGCAAAATAAAACTGAACGTCACACCTCATGGCGCATGCCACGATTATTCCTAAGTAACACAACGACTTCGACTTCGAACAAATTTCAGGACAAAATTTCCGTAACAAGGGGAGAATGTGACACTCGACAAATTAGGACAATTATTTAAGCCTAACAATAGTGTAATTACATGTATTTTGATATATATTAGGCTAAGTACTTGTAACTACTTGTAACTACTTGTAACTACTTGTATATATGTATATACACATACGTAATTATTCGCAATTACGCGAAACGAACGGACTGAGTCCGACAACTATACGGCGTTGTTGAAAAGTTTTTCATAAATAGCGCAAATCTATTTCATAAATAAATAGTAGTTATTTACACTTATATTATTATTTCGTATAATAATACACGAATTTACTAGACGTTTTGCTTAAAAACGTAACAAACGCGATGAAAACGCGCAAACCGAGCCCGACGCCCGAGCGAAACCCAAAAATATATTTTTGTAACTCAACTTAAGTAGTTTAAGAGTACTTAGTCATCCCGAATATCATTTACAAATTTAAAATGGACACGGACACATAACGTAAATGATTAACTTTTAAACCGCGAAAATTTACGTTTAAACGAACGAAAAACGTAACACGAAATCAAGAAGCGAGTCACGAGCCCAACCCTTGGAAAGGGCCAGGCCCAGACTCACGGCCCAAAGGCCCAACTCGGCCCAAGAGAGGGGAAGCCAAAGCCATGGACTTAGCCCATGCATATATAAGCCAACATCCTTCATTTCCTCTCATTTTACACTAAACAAACACACACTAAACACTTAACTCTCTTATTTTTCTATGCAACCAAACCTCCCCATCACCACCACAGCCCCCCTAACACCTCCCTACAGCCACCAAACACCACTATTCAACCACCATAGGCCGCCATTCGAAAAATCACTCGAAGCGGGAAAACAAGTTTCTTCTCTTCTCTCTCGGTTGCACAAACGTTGTAAGAACTTGAAACTCTTCAAAATTTCTTTTAACACTCTTAAAAACATGTTATAAAGTTCACTTAACAAGGAAATATCCAAATCATAACATAAAAACTCATTTTTCATGTTTAAAAGTGTCAAAAACGTCACATGCAAGTTGATCAGAAAAATGATCTGACTTTGAGAGGCTGTTTCTCCGTTAAAACTTAACCAAAGTGGATGATTCAAAAGGCAAAAATTATGTTTAAGAAGTTAGCTTTCATTTCCAAGTGGTTTCACGATTTTTGGAGCTCGTTTGATACCCGAAATGATTTTTACAATAATGTGACATATTCTGTCCAGAAAACTCAGAAAGTTTACCTATATTGTTTTTACCATAAATCGAGATTTACTCCTCCAAATGACTTGAAACCAATGCCAAAACTTCAGGAATTTTGTTAGGTACAAAAGTCGTTTAGATGATTTTGTCTAAAAGTGTACGCATTTTGCCCAGAAAATCGAGACATTTGCATGCATCCTGATTGGTCACTTTTTGACCTCAGTGGATAAATGTAATTTTTAAAAATACTTATACATGTCTAAAAATTTTAGAAAAATTATTTTAAGTAATTAAGACATTAAGGAACGTCTCAGATTTTTCTTGAATTTTTATTCGAACATTTGGAATACGAAATAAAATTTACAAACCGATCTGATTACAGGCCTCTGTGTCGCTGAAGCCCAGTAGTCTGCGACACAAGCCTCTGTGTCGCCATATTCCAAATCGTCACTTTAGCGACACAAACATTAGTGTCGCAGGGAAGGGACGAATCGTCACTGGCGACAATAGCCTTAGTGTCGCAACCCTCGATCTCAGTCCGTGAAACTTAGCGACACAAACCTTAATGTCGCGATCCAACTCTTAGCGACACAAACCTTAATGTCGCGATCCAACTCTTAGCGATACAAACCTTAATGTCGCAATCCAACTTTTAGCGACACAAACCTTATGTCGCAACCTAATTATATTTAATACAATCTAGCGACACTAGCCTTAGTGTCGCATAAAACCCTTATGTCGCTACTCTCATCCAAACAGTATTAACTTAGCGACACTAGCCTTAGTGTCGCATAAAAGCCCTAGTGTCGCATAACCACATTGTGTCGCAGAACACAGGTTGATCAAAAACATGTTTTCACAAAATATTTAATTCGTGTGACAATACGTAACTATGATACCTACTCGGATATGCACAATATGTACTCTTACAAGCATACATCTAAACAAACTTAATAATAATGTCTTTGAAGGAATTATTATTACAACCTTTCACCAACAGGCCGTACATATTTTCTAAACTCAAATGATAACCGAACAATTGGACATTTCTAGTTGAGTGAACTAGCGTAGGTGGACATTAACCCTCCACCTACACGAATGAGATAAGTCGACATTGGCACTCCACTTACACACAACCTTATGCGTTTAGGGCACTAGAATGTTGCATTACGGGACACAGACACCCGCTATTTGTTATCTGCTTGCTAATTGCTATATTTGCTTGCTAAACCTCAGGTGAGTCTTACAGCCCCGCTTTTACTTTTACTGTTTTATATACTTTGGGGTGAGATACAAATGCTTAACTGTTTTTCATGAACACAAGTACTCGATTATTTTTACAAGATTGTATGAGTTGTTTCAATCCATTAAAAGTCCTCAACACACATGGTTCGTCAACTGCGAAGGCGCGAGTGCTAGAGAATAGATCTATTATGGGAATGACACCCCCATCCGGGTTACTAGCTATAACCAAGTTAAAAACGGGCACTCTAGTATTTGTCATAAAGGTGTTTCGGATTAGACACCTCCGGGAGGCATAAAACGGGTTAGGCTTCGAACCGTGGGCTCATGGCAATTTCGGAAACATTAATTTGTTTACTTTATTTGCTTGATTGCAAATCACGGATAAATCTTGTGTTCCATAAATATGTTTTTACATGTTAAACCTGTGAGATTCACCAACCTTTTGGTTGACCCTTTTAGCTTTGTATTCTCAGGTACTCAGCAACAGTAGGATTGCCCACAGGATTGCTAGCTACATCGAGTCGCATGTATTATACGTATATGAAGATGTTCATATATTATTTTTGAAATATTTCGTTATGTACTAGAATCTTCAAGATATTGTTTCACGAACTCGAGGCTAATGTAATCTTTTAAAGTATTTCAACGTAACTACTTTTGTACTATTTTATAAACGTCTCATATAGAGTCGTTCGCTTTTACCTTTGTGTTGTGATTACTTCGTTAGTCACGCCCCGACCCGAACCGCTTCCGCTGTACAAATTCGGGGGTGTGACAGATTGGTATCAGAGCCAAGGTTATAGCGAACTAGGTTGCATTAGTGGGCCTAGACTATAACCGTTAAGTTAGTATTCCTGGTTAGGTATAACTGGTTCAGATATTGCATCATTCGAACTTAATTTAACATAGCCTGATCAACTATGTACAATTAAAGGAAAATCGATGCAAGCTCTGAAATGGATATAGTGAATGGGTATACATTAGAAGACTTAGACCGATGATAGAAGTGGGACCAACCTTTATACGTGCTTATGTAATGGGTTTATAGATATATACATATATACCTACATATATATATAACGTTACGTACACTAAACTTACTTACCACGGAAAACGGCAACCACTCCCTCTAATACGCTACTTGACCTCGAGAACGAGACTCAAATCTTGCCAATTATTATGGAGACACCCACGATAACCACTTACCCACGCGCACCGGACAACGACACTACTGAGGAGAACCCATCCGAAAGAGGACCCAATTGAGAAGATTCCGTCTGAGGATGAACCAATGGAACTAGAACCACACGAGAATTCGTAACCTAGGCGCGACAAAATCTATTTTCTCTATTTCCTACTCCCCTCTTCCCTCTAATCATAAACCTACGAACTGCTTGTGTTATATGCGATTAGAAGAACTACTAGGTCATCTCAGACTAACCCCATCTCGTTCAGAATAAGACTTATGCGACTTCTCCGAATTACAACGACTCCCGACACCTTTTGTAAACTTCGGAGCCTATAAATCCTTCGGACTCATACCTTAAATGGTTTCTGGTCGCCTCACATCATTGATTACCTCTCAAGTACAGTTGTATATTACCCCCTTATATATACAACTGTGGTAGTTAAAATCTTTGCACAAAATCTCATATTCTTTTATTCCTCCTTGTTAGTAAGGAATCATGACGCCAAGACGTCAACCAATGAGCCCCGAGGAAATTGCTCAACTTGTTACTCAAGGAGTCGTCAATGCAATGGCAACCTTCGAAGCAGCCAGAAACAACGGACCTAACCCAGAGAACGATAATAATGCAGCCAATCCACCCAACAACCCACCAGTACCCAAACCCTGCACCTACAAAGACTTCATGAATTGCAAACCTCTTAAATTCAAGGGACCAGAAGGTGCCATCTGTTTGATACGATGGATTGAGAAGATGGAATCTGTCTTCCGGATCTGCAACTGCGCCGAGGAAGATAAAGTTAAGTTTGCCACCTGCACTCTGGAAACTTACAGTTCAGGGAAATGACATCACAAGTTACACCACTCGCTTCCATCAATTAGCTCTTTTATGTCCATCCATGGTGGACCCCGAGTTTAAACGTATAGAGAGATACATTTGGGGACTACCAGAAAAGATCCAGGGGAATGTAACCTCTTCCAAGCCCGGAACCATCCAAAGTGCCATTCGCATGGCACACGAGCTTATGGCTCAAATTGTTCACCGAGAGGCATCCGCTGAGAAAACTACCGGGGACAACAAGCGAAAGTGGCATGGGACCAACCGAACCCAACAACAATAACAAAACAAAAAGCCGGAGACCCTTAAGACTTATGCATCAGGATCTGGAGAGAGAAAAGGGTATATTGGAACCAAACCCTTCTGTTCAAAATGCAGTCGCCACCATGACGGGCTATGTGGCACTCCTTGCGACAAGTGCAAGCGTTATGGTCACCTAGCCTTAGTGTCGCAACCCTCGATCTCAGTCCGTGAAACTTAGTGACACAAACCTTAATGTCGCGATCCAACTCTTAGCGACCCAAACCTTAATGTCGCGATCCAACTCTTAGCGACACAAACCTTAATGTCGCCATCCAACTTTTAGCGACACAAACCTTATGTCGCAATCTAACTAAATTTAATACAATCTAACGACACTAGCCTTAGTGTCCCATAAAACCCTTGGGTAGCTACTCTCATCCAATTAGTATTAACTTAGCGACACTAGCCTTAGTGTCGCATAAAAGCCCTAGTGTCGCATAACCTCATTGTGTCGCAGAACACAGGTTGATTAAAAACATGTTTTCACAAAATATTTAATTCGTGTGACAATACGTAACTATGATACCTACTCGGATATGCACAATATGTACTTTTACAAGCATACATCTAAACAAACTTAATAATAATGTCTTTGAAGGAATAATTATTATTACAACCTTTCACCAACAGGCCGTATATATTTTCTAAACTCAAATGATAACCGAACAATTGGACATTGCTAGTTCAGTGAACTAGCATAGGTAGACATTAACCCTCCACCTACACGAATGAGATAAGTGGACATTCGCACCCCACTTACACACAACCTTAAGCGTTTAGGGCACTAGAAGGTTGCATTACGGGACACAGACACCCGCTATTTGTTATCTGGTTGCTAATTGCTATATTTGCTTGCTAAACCCAAGGTGAGTCTTACAACCCCACTTTTACTTTTACTGTTTTATATACTATGGGGTGAGATACAAATGCTTAACTGTTTTTCATGAACACAAGTACTCGATTATTTTTACAAGATTGTATGAGTTGTTTTAATCCATTAAAAGTCCTCAACACACATGGTTCGTCAACTGCGAAGGCGCGAGTGTTAGAGAATAGATCTATTATGGGAATGACACCCCCGTCCGGGTTACTAGCTATAACCAAGTTAAAAACGGGCACTCTAGTATTTGTCATAAAGGTGTTTCGGATTAGACACCTCCGGGAGGCATAAAACGGGTTAGGCTTCGAACCGTGGGCTCATGGCAATTTCGGAAACATTAATTTGTTTACTTTATTTGCTTGATTGCAAATCACGGATAAATCTTGTGTTCCATAAATATGTTTTTACATGTTAAACCTGTGAGATTCACCAACCTTTTGGTTGACCCTTTTAGCTTTGTATTCTCAGGTACTCAGCAACAGTAGGATTGCCCACAGGATTGCTAGCTACATCGAGTCGCATGTATTATACGTATATGAAGATGTTCATATATTATTTTTGAAATATTTCGTTATGTACTAGAATCTTCAAGATATTGTTTCACGAACTCGAGGCTAATGTAATCTTTTAAAGTATTTCAACGTAACTACTTTTGTACTATTTTATAAACGTCTCATATAGAGTCGTTCGCTTTTACCTTTGTGTTGTGATTACTTCGTTAGTCACGCCCCGACCCGAACCGCTTCCGCTGTACAAATTCGGGGGTGTGACAGATTGGTATCAGAGCCAAGGTTATAGCGAACTAGGTTGCATTAGTGGGCCTAGACTATAACCGTTAAGTTAGTATTCCTGGTTAGGTATAACTGGTTCAGATATTGCATCATTCGAACTTAATTTAACATAGCCTGATCAACTATGTACAATTAAAGGAAAATCGATGCAAGCTCTGAAATGGATATAGTGAATGGGTATACATTAGAAGACTTAGACCGATGATAGAAGTGGGACCAACCTTTATACGTGCTTATGTAATGGGTTTATAGATATATACATATATACCTACATATATATATAACGTTACGTACACTAAACTTACTTACCACGGAAAACGGCAACCACTCCCTCTAATACGCTACTTGACCTCGAGAACGAGACTCAAATCTTGCCAATTATTATGGAGACACCCACGATAACCACTTACCCACGCGCACCGGACAACGACACTACTGAGGAGAACCCATCCGAAAGAGGACCCAATTGAGAAGATTCCGTCTGAGGATGAACCAATGGAACTAGAACCACACGAGAATTCGTAACCTAGGCGCGACAAAATCTATTTTCTCTATTTCCTACTCCCCTCTTCCCTCTAATCATAAACCTACGAACTGCTTGTGTTATATGCGATTAGAAGAACTACTAGGTCATCTCAGACTAACCCCATCTCGTTCAGAATAAGACTTATGCGACTTCTCCGAATTACAACGACTCCCGACACCTTTTGTAAACTTCGGAGCCTATAAATCCTTCGGACTCATACCTTAAATGGTTTCTGGTCGCCTCACATCATTGATTACCTCTCAAGTACAGTTGTATATTACCCCCTTATATATACAACTGTGGTAGTTAAAATCTTTGCACAAAATCTCATATTCTTTTATTCCTCCTTGTTAGTAAGGAATCATGACGCCAAGACGTCAACCAATGAGCCCCGAGGAAATTGCTCAACTTGTTACTCAAGGAGTCGTCAATGCAATGGCAACCTTCGAAGCAGCCAGAAACAACGGACCTAACCCAGAGAACGATAATAATGCAGCCAATCCACCCAACAACCCACCAGTACCCAAACCCTGCACCTACAAAGACTTCATGAATTGCAAACCTCTTAAATTCAAGGGACCAGAAGGTGCCATCTGTTTGATACGATGGATTGAGAAGATGGAATCTGTCTTCCGGATCTGCAACTGCGCCGAGGAAGATAAAGTTAAGTTTGCCACCTGCACTCTGGAAACTTACAGTTCAGGGAAATGACATCACAAGTTACACCACTCGCTTCCATCAATTAGCTCTTTTATGTCCATCCATGGTGGACCCCGAGTTTAAACGTATAGAGAGATACATTTGGGGACTACCAGAAAAGATCCAGGGGAATGTAACCTCTTCCAAGCCCGGAACCATCCAAAGTGCCATTCGCATGGCACACGAGCTTATGGCTCAAATTGTTCACCGAGAGGCATCCGCTGAGAAAACTACCGGGGACAACAAGCGAAAGTGGCATGGGACCAACCGAACCCAACAACAATAACAAAACAAAAAGCCGGAGACCCTTAAGACTTATGCATCAGGATCTGGAGAGAGAAAAGGGTATATTGGAACCAAACCCTTCTGTTCAAAATGCAGTCGCCACCATGACGGGCTATGTGGCACTCCTTGCGACAAGTGCAAGCGTTATGGTCACCTAGCCTTAGTGTCGCAACCCTCGATCTCAGTCCGTGAAACTTAGTGACACAAACCTTAATGTCGCGATCCAACTCTTAGCGACCCAAACCTTAATGTCGCGATCCAACTCTTAGCGACACAAACCTTAATGTCGCCATCCAACTTTTAGCGACACAAACCTTATGTCGCAATCTAACTAAATTTAATACAATCTAACGACACTAGCCTTAGTGTCCCATAAAACCCTTGGGTAGCTACTCTCATCCAATTAGTATTAACTTAGCGACACTAGCCTTAGTGTCGCATAAAAGCCCTAGTGTCGCATAACCTCATTGTGTCGCAGAACACAGGTTGATTAAAAACATGTTTTCACAAAATATTTAATTCGTGTGACAATACGTAACTATGATACCTACTCGGATATGCACAATATGTACTTTTACAAGCATACATCTAAACAAACTTAATAATAATGTCTTTGAAGGAATAATTATTATTACAACCTTTCACCAACAGGCCGTATATATTTTCTAAACTCAAATGATAACCGAACAATTGGACATTGCTAGTTCAGTGAACTAGCATAGGTAGACATTAACCCTCCACCTACACGAATGAGATAAGTGGACATTCGCACCCCACTTACACACAACCTTAAGCGTTTAGGGCACTAGAAGGTTGCATTACGGGACACAGACACCCGCTATTTGTTATCTGGTTGCTAATTGCTATATTTGCTTGCTAAACCCAAGGTGAGTCTTACAACCCCACTTTTACTTTTACTGTTTTATATACTATGGGGTGAGATACAAATGCTTAACTGTTTTTCATGAACACAAGTACTCGATTATTTTTACAAGATTGTATGAGTTGTTTTAATCCATTAAAAGTCCTCAACACACATGGTTCGTCAACTGCGAAGGCGCGAGTGTTAGAGAATAGATCTATTATGGGAATGACACCCCCGTCCGGGTTACTAGCTATAACCAAGTTAAAAACGGGCACTCTAGTATTTGTCATAAAGGTGTTTCGGATTAGACACCTCCGGGAGGCATAAAACGGGTTAGGCTTCAAACCGTGGGCTCATGGCAATTACGGAAACATTAATTTGTTTACTTTATTTGCTTGATTGCAAATCACGGATAAATCTTGTGTTCCATAAATATGTTCTTACATGTTAAACCTGTGAGATTCACCAACCTTTTGGTTGACCCTTTTAGCTTTGTATTCTCAGGTACTCAGCAATAGTAGGATTGCCCACATGATTGCTAGTTACATCGAGTCGCATGCATTATATGTATATGAAGATGTTCATATATTATTTTTGAAATATTTCGTTATGTACTAGAATCTTCAGGATATTATTTCGCGAACTCGAGGCTAATGTAAACTTATAAAGTATTTCAATGTAACTACGTTTGTACAATTTTATAAACGTCTCATATTGAGTCGTTCGCTTTTACCTTTGTGTTGTGATTACTTCATTAGTCACGCCCCGACCCGAACCGCTTCCGCTGTACAAATTCGGGGGTGTGACATACCACATTCATACCATTAGAGTGAGGAATGTCTATACCTTGGTCTCCTTGGGGAGATGATCTTTTAGAGGTTGTTACAGGTGAGTTTCCATACTCAGCATCATCTATAACACCTTCATGCTTCACATCTTGATGTACTTTCTCTTCCATCACTTGAGCAACATCCACAATATTTGAACCCAACACTTCTGATGTGTGCTAGATAGCTTTTAAAAAGTTATAATTTGTAAATTGGAAATATCAATACTATCACACAATACAGGCAAGAATACCTGATCGAATTATAATATAGTTTTGGTAAATCCGAGTATCGAACACGGGGAACGATGTTATTAATTTGAAATAATTACTTTAAAAGTAGATAATAAGTAAAAGGGGGACGTTTTAGTTCCGAACGAACGTTTTTAAGAAACTAATAAAAACTTAATTTAAACAAAGTAATTTAAAGTAGATTTAAGACAAGTATGGATAAAAGAACGTATTTACTTAGACTTTTATTCCTTAGATTCCAGTTATCATGTATGTTTAAACCGTTGGATAATTTTATTGTGAATAAATCTTTTGTGAAAAGTCACTTTATCCGGTTAATAATTCCTATAAGACGCAAGACTCATTATGAATACACAAGAAATCCTTTCGATGTATTGCCTACCTAGTCTTTATTTAATTACGCACTTCAACCGTTTATTGTGATTTACCCTAGTGACTTTGAATCATCAAGAGTCTAATAATAGTCGTTTTGACAACTTTCACATTAAATAAAGTTCAATAATCATTATTACTCTTAACCTATCGCCGATTAAAGCTTCAAGCCACAACTATTTAACAAGTTAAACAATTGCAAATAATTAATAAATCTAGACAAGCCTACGTTATAGAACAGGTTAATTAATCACGTTAAGTAATAATTAAAGATCAATTAGATAACATGGATTTTTTGGGTAAAAACAATAAACTTCATAAAATCAATATTCCAACGTAAACAAACATTCAAACCATCAACTAGGTTTTATCGTCTAAGTAAACACAATAGAAAATTAGCTCATAATTACGATACAAGAAATCATATCTAAATTCAAACAAAAGAACATTGTTAAAAGAATAAGAAGATCGAAATCCAAACCGAAAACCAAACAATCTTCGTGAGGTTTGAAAACCTTCAAACCCTAGCCTTCCTTGCCTCAAATTCGTGCCTAAAAGCTGCTCTTTGTACCCTAAAGTCGAATTAGGTTAAAGTATTTCGTATCGTTTAAGGCTAAGGCTAAGCCTCTACTTATAGTTTTCCAAACCGACACCCAACCGGCGGTTGAGCCTTCCAACCGACGGTTGGCCTGCTTGTTGCCCAAGAAAATGGTGCGTTCCACTGCCTCATGGCCCATTAGCCTTCAACCGGCGGTTGGGCTCGGATTCTAGAATGTTCCTCCTTCCATCGTGCTTTAACTTTCGTCCTTTTTACACTTTTATCCTTTTTCTTCGGTTTTCCTCGTTTTTAGTCCTTTTTCCATTCTTTTTTAGATTCAAGCCATAATTAACACCTATTTGCAAATATAAACGAAATAAATATCTAAAATCACATAAATGCAATATAAATGTATTTAAAATAGGGAAATATTGTTAATTAAATATGTACTTATTTGATGTTATCAACTTCAGCACCAGAGTCTGAGTTTTCAGATTGAGGTTGAGCAACTAAGTTTTCTAGTACTTCTACAGCTAATAAATTGGCTTGGACAATGGCCACCCAATTTAACAGTTAAACCAATCTCATGGGGGTGTATAAAATCATGAAATATCCTTGATGATAATTTAGGAATTGGATAAAGTGATGATTTAAAACTAAATAGTTTTCAGCCCCCTAAATATCTTCAATCTTTAGTGATAAAAACCGTATAAATGGTACATTAAAATCTCTTACAGGTTTATTTACCGAATGAAGAATTTCATTAAAGTAGAGTCTGGCAAAGTCAATGTATCTACCGGTAAGGATAACATCAAAAACTTTAATTTCTAAATCATTTATCTAATCCAGACTACCAGATTTATTACCCAAACTTCTTAAAATGTTTGAAATTATGAACTTCCATCCGGTATAGAAGAAGTTCACATTAATTGTACCTGATACGCGTGGTTGATTCACCAACAAGAATGATTGGCTAGCGACATCTCTAGATGGAGGCTCAACATAGTTATCACTAGCAGGAATTTCGAATACCCGTCGCATGCTCTCCTCAGTGAGATTGACGGTGTTTTGTCCTCCTCTATAATTCCCTGTCATAGATCTATTACACATCTATTGTGCAAGTATACTATTAGGTCATGTTATGTGTTTAACTAACTTAGCTATCGATTACGAACATATTGATTTAGAATTTTAATACTAAATTAACACCAATAAGTATTTGTTGAAGTGCAAAATTAAATCAACAAGAATAATCAATCAATAACTTCATTCGTACTGATATATAATTTGCATAGGGTTTTACATTTAAGCACTCACTTCAATCATTAGGTTTCTCTTAACCTATGACCCCTATTTATACTACTATTAGAGATAGAAACACAATCTTCCCCAATCTCTAACTTATCGGTTTACAACTAACTAACTGATAACTTTGGAAACAAGATAAAAACTCTAAATACAAATATCTTCTAAATCTTTGTGTTTATCTTCGAATCCTTCAGATACCATCAACTGTAGATATGATCTTCTAAGTCTTCTGGATCTAAAAATCTAAGTATGTAATCATCATAGTCTGAAATTCCATGAAGCTTGTCAGAGTATGAAACATGTGTCAGAGTTCGAGGTTCAGACTCAAATACCATGGTCTGATGTTTCATACTCAATCGGAAAATCTGCATTTCAAACTGTAATTCTATACTTAGCATTTTTATCAGACTTAAACATTTTGACTTATCAGATTCATAAAATAGGAAGGATCAATTGTTTCCCCCAACAATCTCCCCCTATCTGATGATGTCAAAATCCTTACATAACTTTCTAATTTATCAAAATTTAAATAAACTAGACTTTTATAGATTTAAACAAGTCATTACATATTTCTAATCTATTACGAATATATCATGAATGGAAAATGTCTTCTTGCTTTTCTTCAGCCATTCATCTCTGTTTGCTCTTCCTCTTTCAACAAGCTCAATCTCCTACAGATTATCCTTCTCATGCTTCCCGTGCTCTTTAAAAATCTTATCACATTTAACTTTCTGCTCTGGTTTCTTTCTGATTTCACCCAAATAGTAGAACAAACATCTCACCACCTTTTTCCTGAACACCAGACTCTGTTCTTCTTTGCACAGATCAAGTTGAGCAAAAAGATGATACTACTCCGAGCCCTGTAGACTATCTATAGACTGAAAACACTCAACACCATTTTGATCTTTGTACATGAGGCCTTCATAATCTTCAATTTTGGTGTAAGTATTTTCCAAAGATTGTATTCCTTCAGGTACTAGACGAGCTCTGTTATTCAAGTCTTCTACCCAAAGTCACATAGATTTCTTCTGCTGTTTAATGTTGTATGCAACACAAAAATATTTTTAATCTTCATCATTATAGTAGCCCATGTCATGTGATACCTCTACCAAGCATATCACTTCAGCCATTACCTCTTTCCTCAAAAATTTATCTTCTTGATATTTTATATATGTGCCAATCACCTTCCACTCCTCAAACCCAAACATATACAATATGTCCAACTCAATGCAAGATATTGTAAGTCTCTTAAATTTAGATAAAGACCATCTATCTTAACACATTGTTCATTAATTGTGTCCCTAAGATTGGTCTTATCAGCAGCATCAGACATAATCTTTTCTTTAAGAGCTAGTTTGTCCTCACTAAACCTTTGTGCATCACATTTAGCTATTTCTAATTCAGATTTTTAAAGTATTATATGAATCAGCAAAAACACTAACTTGTGATTGCAGATTAGTAACTAGATCACAGACATCAACAAGAGTAAGCAAATCCAGACATACCCTTTTCTTGTCTGTTTGAATATCAGCCATATGTGCTACAAAGTCATCAGGACTCATGTCCTCAGTTGAATCCATGATCAGCACATCCTCATCACTTGCTCTAGGTGTGACTTCTTGCACCTTTGCTTGATAATCCACACCAGTCGGCATATAGGATGTAGATTCAGCAGCTTTCTCTTCATCATCTATTTCAGCCATAAGAGCATGCTCAGGCTGAGTAGACCAATCATAAGTTCCATCAAGCTGTTGAACCACCAAGGCTTTGGAAGCTAAAGAACTTCCCGAGCCTTGTCTTCCATTGCTGACATCAACCTTTGGTCGTTGACATTCCCTAGCAAAGTGTCCGTAACCTTGACAGTTATAACACTTAACTTTCGACTTGTCAAACCCTGGTCGATTTCCTACCACCTTTCTACCAGTACGCTTCAAGAAATTTTTAACTCTCCTTGACACCATAGCTAGTTGCCACTGGAGATCCATTTCTTCAAGGTCATCAGGGTCTATCTGATCATAATCTTCATCAAAAACCGCAGGATCATTGATTTTCCCCTGAATGTAGTTCTCATAGGAAGCAACAAAAGAGGCAAGAACAGACAATTGCTGTTCAGCAGATTTCACACTCATCGGCATCTTCTGATGCCCTTGAGGTGACTTCTCAGTAGTTTTCTCTTTTGCTTCACTTCCAGAAGAAGCAATAAAGCACAAATCCTCGGTTATCAATTTACCCTTTTCTCCAGTATCACCAACTAGTAAGGCAGTGGTCGAACTGGATGAGGCATTAGAGAGAGTGGATTTTCCATGATAAAGCACGGGATTCTGTAACTGATCAGAATCTGTTTCTCTCATTTTGTAGGTGAAATCATAACCTCTGAGCTTGTCAATAGCCTGCTCAAGAGTCATTGTAGCATATCGCTCTTCATTGTCCTTGAGCATAATTCCATGCATTTCCCACTTAGACGGTAAACCCTCAATAAACTTGTCGGTTTTCTCCGTATCAGTAAAAAAGATCTCATGGTCATCTAGCTCACTCAGTAGATGGTAGTATCTCGTGGTGTAGGCATCAAGATCTTCTCCCTTAAAAGCTTTAAACACAGTAAACTGCTTCTTAAGGAGATTCTTCTTGCTCGCCCGGACTTGTGGACTACCCTCACATCTTTTCTCCAAAGCAATCCAGAGTGCTCTAGCAGTGTGAAAAGATTTCAATTGATGATTGATCTCCTTAGGTAAACTCATTTTAATTGAAGAATGAGCTTCGTTTTCAATTTCAAAGTCTTTCTTCCGGTTATAATTCATCCGATTGTAGGGTACAAATACTGTTGCATTTTCAACAACAGTTGTAGGTGCAGTGTATCCATTCTTGATACACATCCAGATTGACAAATCATGGAATCTACAGTACGATTCAAACCTGTCTTTCCATCCATAGTAATCCTCAAGTCTAAGCAATTTAGGTGGAACATTAGATTTTCCAATCTCGTGGTCCATCTCCATCATTTTACTCAAGTCAGACATCTTTGTCAATCTCAGAAGTTAAAAAGTCACAAAAAAATCAGAAGGTTCAGTTCGCAAGAATCTCAGTTCGCAGGAACTCACTTCGCAAAACTCAGTTCGCAGAAACTCAACTCAGTTCGCAAATCTCAGTTCGCAACTCTCAGTTCGGTTCGCAAACTCGGTTCGGTTCGCAAGTGGTCTCGGTTCGCAAAACTCAACTCAGTTCGCAAATCTCAGTTCGCAACTCTCAGTTCGGTTCGCAAACTCGGTTCGGTTCGCAAGAACTCAGTTCGGTTCGCAGCTTTCACTTCGCAGGAACGGCTGAAACCCTAAACTCAGTTCGCGAAACGGCTGAAAAACCCAAAAACGAAAATGTCAGTTATTTTTACGATTAAAACTTGTGGTTTTCAATCGTAAACGAAACTAAAAACGTCCAGAGAGTGATTTTGGTCGTAAATAAGTACGTAATGCACTAAAAACAACCCGAAATCACACATTATTATCCTAAATAACCTCGAACCTATGCGTATCTAGCCGTAGGCTCTGATACCAATTGTAAGTCCGGTTGTGGCGGATCGATAACGAGGTTATCTAAGGTATTAAGGTGCGGAATCCCTCAATACTAGTTATAGGATCTATAACGAATTCTTTCGCAATATATTAGCGAATCAATTATCTAATTGCTTTGTATCGATTATAACAAGTGTTAACGATCAATACCTAGCCTTTAGAATACTTAGAAGTTCTCTGGAATCGCAGGGCAGCCGGTAATCGAAAATGGCAAAAAGTCCCTGGATATGAAAACCTAGTTTTTCATATATACTCGTCTCGGTTCGCAGGCTCGTGGGCTCTGCGAACTGACTCAGTTCGCAGCCCATGTTGGCCCAGCGAACTGACTCGGTTCGCAGGCCAATCTTGTCCTGCGAACTGACTCGGTTCGCGGTCAACCTTGGTCAACATTTTTCAGCCTTTTGATATTTAACTCTAAAATGTTTACCAAGCAATATATTTCATTTACAATTCAAAACCAATGTACAAACTTGATTATAATTACTAAAAGTACTATTACAAGATATAACAAGCTAGATCTGTTGTCACAAAACATGTCTCAACATATATGCTTTTAGATGATAACTTCATATCAAAGATGACTCTACCAGTTTGATCTATGTATGATGCACTGCTAACAATAGTTGATGGTAATCTTTGATTTACATAGCTATCTTTCAGTTTGCAAGATAGAATATATTGCCCATTAGTTCTTTCAGCCAATTCCTTGTCTTAATCTAGTCTTTTAATACTCTTCTGTAGATATACCCAACTCTGCAGGTTGCCTATCAACAACATATTGAATTACAGGATCATTCATCACATCAGTCTATGCAGGTTCTTGTATCCACTGCTTATTTTTCTATTTTTCAGACTGAGTGAATCTTCTAGTGTAAGTCTGGAGAGGTTCTTGTGTTGACTGCTCTTTATGTTTTTCAGACCTTGATCCTAGAGCCTTTGTTCTCTTGAAAATTGTGGAAATCAGATCATCATCTGAATCATTATCTTTGTCTTCTTCAGTATGAGATTTTTGATTTTTACACCCCTCACATTTCTTACCTCTAATGATTTTTTGTCTCTTTTGCTCATAGGTGAGTTGCTTTTCAGCCTTAGCCTTAGCTATCCCTTCAGTCTCAGATTCCCTATGAAGATTTTCCTCCCCTTGAGTCTGATGATCATCCTTTGGTTCAGATTCAGGGATAAAGTATTTTGATTTCTTCTTCTTCTTCTCCTCTTTTCCCTTTTCCGACTCTCTCTTCCTTTTCTTCTCCCCATTTTTAACATCATCAGTTTCAGTAGGAGGAGCCACAAACTTCAATTCATCAAAGATTGCCTCTTGCCAGACTTTAACCATATATAAATCTGCCTACAGGCCATTAATACATGATTGTAGATCATCAACCCTTTCCATCCCAACCTCTACACTTGCTAATCTATCTTCCAGACTCTTCACATGAACATTGGATATGAAGGCATCCTGAGTCTGGAAAATTCTGTTACTTCTTATTTCCCTTAGCAGTGTAGTCATCAACCCCCTACCTCCACCAGCTCATTCCTGGTTGCCATATTATTCTTCAAGTTTGTTAACTCAGCCTGCACACCACCAAGCTTGTCATCAAGAATGTTGTTCATCTGTATCATAGTATCATGAATGCTCAACAGAGTAACATGTGCCTCAGACTGAGGTGGAATGCCTGAAGTAGAAGGTGTTGAGGTTCTTCCCTCACATCATTCCTGGTGATAAGGAAAGAGATCTGGATGACACATTGGCAGCTTGTACAACTCTGTGTAAGAAGATTTGTGGGTGGGGAATGTGAACCAAATTTTTACTGGTGGTAAAGATGGGTGTAGACATTTTTGTGGTAGTGTAAAAGGGAGTAGTTGTGCTCAAGATTGGAGCATCTTCTTCAATGCATATTGTATGTGTATGTACTGTAGCAGCAATTTAGTGATCCAAGCTACCTACTCTAGATGTTTTAGGTTGGGTTTCATTGGTAGTGACATCTGTATCTGATGCGTGTTAAGTAGTGATTAAAAATAACAAGTTTTAAATAAATGGAAATACTAAAGTTAACTTAAACACAACCAGGCAAGAATACCTGTTCGTATTATAGTATAGCTTAGGTAAGACCGAGTCGAACCACAGGGAATCGGTGTAAATTAAAATAATTAATTAAACCTTAAATTACAAATTACAAGTAAGGGGTGCGTTTTAGTTCCGTACAAACGTAGTAAATTAAAAACTAATAAAACTGTAAACAATTTAAAAGATAAGAAGTAATTAAGGATAATCAGATAGAGAAGAATGTATTTACTTAGATTCGTGATTTCTCGATTCAGGTCTCAAATATGTTATTTTCATTTTTGATTATTTATTATGGTGATTTTAACAAATATGGATAGCCTCCTGTTAAGGTTAACTAACCCTAATAAACTTTATCTTAATACTAGATTCTTTTGAATACACTAGAATTTCTTCTACGTGTTATTAACCTAAACTTTATACTATTAATCCTATCAACAGATCATTGAGATTCATTCAGCAACCTCGTGTTAATGCAAGTTTATAATTATTGGGTAAATAATTATCACATTAATTAGGTTTTATTAATTTTTATTCTCTTAACCTATTACCGGTTACAGTCTCAAGCCACAATTAACTAATAAATTACTTAATTGCAGATAATCAATCAACTCATATGATGCGTGTTAAGTAGTGTTTAAAAAGAATAACAAGTTTTAAATTAAAAAGGAAATACTAAAGTTAACTTTAACACAACCAAGCAAGAATACATGTTCGTATTATAGTATAGCTTTAGTAAGACCGAGTCGAACTCAGGGAAACCGTGTAAATTAAAATAATTAATTATACCTTAAAATTACAAATTACAAATAGATAAGGGGGCATTTTAGTTCCGTACGAACGTAGTAAAGTAAAAACGAATAAAACTTAAATAATTAAGGATTAAAAAGTAACTTGAAAGTAATCAGATTGATAAGCATGTATTTACTTAGAATAGTGATTTCTAAATTCAGGTTTCAGATATGTTTATTGAATTGTCGATTGTTTATCATGGTGATTTCAACTTATATGGACAGTCTCCTATTAAGGTTAACTAATCCCTAATAAAACTTACCTTAATACTAAATTCTCTTGAATACGCTGAGGCGTGTTATTAACATAAGCTTTACGCTATTATTCCTATCAACAGATCATTAAGATTCACTCTGTGACATCGTGTTAACGCAAGTCTATAATTATTTGGTTTTCATAATTATCACATCGATTAGGTTATATTAATTGCTAGTCTCTTAACCCGTCGCCGGTTACAGTCTCAAGCCACAATCAATTAATAAATTACTTAATTGCATATAATCAATCAATTCATACAAACGTTAGTTCTAGCATAAATCTTTTGACCACGTTAAGTAACAATTAATCAACACATAATCAATATGGATCTTTCGAATAAACTTAATAACCATTCATAATTTAAATCAACATAAACATATCATGAAACCATTATCTATTAATCATTCATCTAAGTAAATACAATAAAAGAATCAGCTCATGTTTGAATTAAACATAATCAAATCTAGAAACATGTAATAAAACATAGTAAATAGAAAAGAATAAGAATCAAACCCAAGATACTGAACCAAATCTTCGTTAGAGTTGAAAAGCTTCAAACTCCAGCTTCCTAGCCTCCAAATAACCCTCAAAGTCGGATTCTAAACCCTAAAGTCGAATTAAGAACGACTTAATTCGTTTGTAAAAGTGTGTGGTTAAAGGTTGAGAATGACCTCTATTTATAGATTTCAGGTCCGCGAATCCAACCGCCGGTTGGATTTTTCAACCGCCGGCTGGGTTGGAATTTAACCCTATAACCCAGATTTTGACCCGCGCGCTCGACCGCCTTCCACATTTAGGTTCAACCGCCGGTTGGAAATTCCAACCGCCGGCTGAATGCGGTTCCAGAATCTTCTGCTCCACAGCTGGGTTCTCTTTGGGCTTTTCTTCTTTTGGGCTTCACTCTTTACTTTTGTTGGGCCTCTATCTTAACTAATCCGAATTTCTTCCTTTGTTTTGGCCCAATAACTTAATTTTCTTTAATCTTCTCTTTAAGCCCACTTTTCTTGGTCTTTAATTCTTCTCTCTATTTTCTTTACTTTTCAGCTTATTTTCGTTCCTTTTCTTTATTTCTTTAATCTAAACATTTTTCTGCAAATATAAACGAAATCAATAATATAAATAACTAATTTGCAATAAAAATGCTTAGAAATAAGGGAATATTATAATATAAATAAGTCATTATTTGATGTTATCAAATATCCCCACACTTAAGTTCTGCTTGTCCTCAAGTAGATTTCTGATAAAAACAAGACAAACTAGAAATTCTTCTCCCACAAAATAAATTTTAGAAATAGAATATAAATAAGGAGATTGTGCAGATTACTTAATCCGCGAGTACTTTTGACTATATTGGGATCATATTAGAAAATATGCTTTTTATTAGAAATGATTAAGTCTATCTAGATTGTTGATATAAATCCTCCTTGTACCTTATTAAACACCTTTAAACACAAAGTTTTCTAATTCCGACATTTCAAGATGATTATTGATATTATAATCCTCTATAAACTTTCTATATTCCAGCTTAAGAACAAAACTTTATTATTATTATGAATATAACTTATGCATCCCACAATTGATATATCCCTGTAATCAAATCATGACCATATTTCTGTATAATAAGTGAGTAATTGAAAAATTATTATTAGAGTTAAGACATTGGTGACAGGTCTGTACATTAGTACAACAAGGCGACATAACTTAACTCGGTTAGAAATGTAACCATTCTTAAAGATTTTAGTCAAGACAGCGGTGACAAGTCTGTACCTTAGTACAACAAAGCGACATAACTTGACTAACATTTATATTTCTTTAAGCATGTTTGCTTTTCTTTATATATGAATATTTTTATAGATATTCTGATGAAACCAGGTCTGTACTTAGTACAACAGAGGAGTCGATCAGCATATCGTTTAAATGATTTCAATTTAAACCTCAAAATTATAGAATATGACATGATATCATACAGAAATTAAGACTTTATAGTCGTATATCAATTTATGTTCCTCATAAAATTATATTCATGTTAGATTATTATTTCTTAAAATCAAAAACTTTTGTATAGAAAGCCTATCAATACATCATATAATGAAGATGTCCAACACTTTTGTGTAAAATTTAGAAAAATTGGATTTAAACATGTTTAATTAGGCCTATCAACATATCATAATAGCATTTAAATTTCCATTTTTATGCATATTTCTAATGTACCCTCATCTCCCAAAATAGTATCGCAGAAAATTTTATGTAATATGACAAAAATTTCATAGTTAACTTCTAAAGGACAAATAAACTTTTTATTTCTTTTCGATTCCCATTTCCACACTTAAATTGTACAATGTCCTCATTGTACTGAAACATAGAAAAGGTAAAAGAGAATGAGAAAAGAAATTAAGACGAAAAACTCCCCTGATATGTGAAGTAAATGTTTCCTCGATTTGATTATGAAATATACAACAGCTCACTTCCGTAGGCAAACACGATTGCATTTAGCGTATGCAATAAGCCTTTAAACCCCTCGGTATCCCAAGTGGACGAGTTATAGTCTCGTGAGGATTTCCAGGGAACATACCCACAAAGTTCAAAACTAGCAAAAATAAACACAAGAAAAACACGGGTTGTCTCCCGAGAAGCGCTTTTATTTAATCCGTGAGTCGTAAAGCTCGACTCATAACCTGACTTTACTGGTCGTCCTCAAAATAGATGGTACCCTCACCATCATCTTCCTTCGTATCTTTGTGATATTTCTTCAAGCGATGACCGTTAACTTTAAACAAAACACCCTCACAATTAATTAATTCGACTGTCCCATAAGAAAATATCTGTGTAACCGTATACGGGCCAGTCCATCACGACTTCAATTTTCCTGGAAACAAACGTAATCAAGAATTATAAAGAAGTACTAAATCTCCTTCAACAAAATTTTTATAAATCTGAATCCTCTTATCATGCCAATTTTTCGTACGCTCTTTATAAATCCTAGAATTTTCGTAAGCAGTCCAACGTAATTCGTCCAACTCGTCCAACTGTAAAAACCTGTGTTTCCCTGCAACATCCATATCCATATTGCAACTTTTTAACGCCCAATATGCTTTATGTTCCAATTCAACTAGTAAATGACAAGCTTTTCCATAAATCAAACGGAAAGGTGTACATCCAATAGATGTCTTGAAAGCAGTATGAAAAGCCCATAATACATCATCCAGCTTGATCGACCAATCCTTGCGATTAGTACTTACCGAACGTTCCAGAATACGTTTTAATCCTCTATTCGTAACTTCGACCTGACCACTAGTTTGCGGATGATAAGGTGTAGAAATTCTATGAGTAACACCATACCTTTTCAGTACTTTTTCCATCAAGACATTACAAAAATGAGTCCCTCGATCGCTGATTAATGCTCTAGGTATTCCAAATCGTGCAAACAGTTGTTTCAAAAATTTCACAACAACTCTGGCATCATTTGATGGTAATGCTTTTGCTTCCGCCCATTTAGATACGTAATCTACTGCAACCAATATGTACTTATTCCCGTGACTAGTCGGAAAAGGTCCCATGAAATCAATACCCCATATATCAAATATTTTGCAAGCTTGTATTCCTGTTTGAGGCATTTCGTCCCTTCTAGAGATATTTCCCGTGCGTTGGCAAGCATCACAATTCCGTATAAACTCATGAGCATCTTTAAAAATAGTTGGCCAATAGAACCAAGAATCAAGCACCTTCTTTGCTGTATAATTGGCTCCATGATGTCCACCAACTGGTCCTTTATGACAGTGTGCTAAAATTTTATCACTCTGCACCATGCACACATATCTAGATTATACCATCTGCACAACAGCGAAACAAAAACGGATCTTCCCAAAAATAATATTTTAAATCAGCAAAGAATTTCTTCTTTTTCTGTGATAGAGCATATTTTTAGGTAAAGTTTTAGTGACCAAATAATTAGCGTAATTAGCAAACCAAGGTATCTCGGTGTGTATTTTAATAGCCATCAATTGCTCGTCAGGAAATGTGTCTCGAATTGTCGACTCATCCAACTTCTCTAATTCAGGATTCTCCAATCTGGATAAATGATCTGCAGCCAAGTTCTCTGTTCCTTTCTTTTACTTTATTTCGATATCAAATTCTTGCAATAACAAAATCCATCGCAGCAAATGAGGTCTTGCATCCTTTTTATTAAACAAATACTTTAAAGCAGAATGGTCAGTAAACACAATAGTTTTAGATAAAACCAAATAAGATCGAAATTTATCAAAAGCAAAGACTACTGCCAGAAGTTCCTTCTTAGTAGTTGTATAATTTTCCTGAACATCTGTTAAGGTTTTACTTGCATAATAGATTGGTTTAAAACGCTTGTCAATCTGTTGAACCAGAACTGCTCCAACTGCATAATCACTAGCGTCGCACATTAATTCAAATGGCATATTCCAATCTGGACTGGTCATGATAGGTGCTGAAATTAAGTTCTTCTTTAAAATATTAAATGCCTTTAGACAAGCATCCGTAAAAACAAATTTAACATCTTTTTCCAACAGCTGATTCATCGTCCGAGCTATTTTAGAAAAATCTTCAATAAAACGCCTATAAAACCCTGCATGCCCTAAAAAACTGCGTACCCCTTTAACATTTGTTGGAGGGGGTAATTTAGAAATTGCGTCAATTTTTGCTGGATCCACTTCCATCCCCACTCTTGAAATTTTATGTCCAAGCACAATGCCCTCATGTACCATGAAATGACATTTCTCCCACTTAAGTACCAAGTTAGCCACTTCACACCGCTGTAACATCTTCTTTAGATGCCCTAAACATTCCTCAAATGAATATCGCCAAAGATAGAAAAATCATCCATAAAGATCTACATGAAATCTTCAACCATATCATGAAATATTGTCATCATGCAACGTTGGAAAGTTGCTGGGGCGTTGCATAATCCGAAAGGCATCCTTCTGTATGCAAAAGTACCAAATGGACAGGTGAAAGTCGTCTTGTCTTGATCTTCTGCTGCATTCGGTATCTGAAAGTATCCTGAAAATCCATCTAGAAAACAGTAAAACTCTTTTCCTGCCAATCGTTCTATCATTTGATCAATAAATGGTAGCAGAAAATGATCTTTTCTTGTGGCATCATTCAGTTTGCGGTAATCAATACATACTCTCCATCATGTTACTGTCCTGGTGGGAATTAATTCATTTTTATCATTGACCACAACTGTCATACCTCCTTTTTTTGGTACCACATGTATAGGACTTACCCAAGGACTGTCTGAAATAGGGTAGATTAGGCCAGCATCCAGCAACTTTATTATCTCTTTCCGCACAACATCCTTTACCTTAGGATTTAATCTTCGAAGTGTGTTGGACCGTTTGTACTAGATCTAAATCGAATCAATTCAACAATTGAAAGCGCGGAATACAATCAATTGAACAAAGCACGTTAACAATCACACGAAACTAGTCGATTAGCTTTTATATATATCAAGAATAACGAATCAACCAAATACAATCAATGCCTCACAAATAGCTCGAAAACTCTCTAGGTTCGTCAACCCAAGAACTGAACTCGTAAGCCTCTATTTATAGCCAAACACTAAATGACCTGCGACACAAGTTTTGTGTCGCCAAACCGACCTTAGCGACACAAGCCTTGTGTCGCTATTGCGACAAAAGCTCTGTGTCGCCTAAACAGTGACATTAATTTTGATTTCTAAAACAAATAACGTTTATATCATAATCAAAATATTACAAACGACTTAGACCTAGACCAACTGACAGACATACAAAACATGTATCAACAAACTCCCCCGTGTCTTCAGCTTGGTCTTCGAAATTTCATCGTTCAGCTCTGGTCTTCTAATACTTCCAACTGGCAGGAAAGTTTCCTCCAGCGTGTACTCCTTGAGCTATACATACGCTGACAACCTTTTGAAATCGCAAAGCTTCAACCTTAAACTCTTGATTATATTCGATCTTCTTAGCATGAAGAGTTTCAAGGTCTTTCTTTGTAAGGTTAATCAAGCTCAACGGATCGTACACTCTAATCTTCGACATTTTGGCTTTCCATAGGTCTTCAGGCTCTGTATCTTGAATATAGATAATTTCAGCTTCGCCTTTATATCCATCATATGTCCACAGTTGTAACCTGCTCAAGAAATCAACTGGGAGCTTCTCCAGAGGAATAGACTTTAAGGTCTTCGGAGATTTGTATAGAATCTTAATCCAGGGCTTGTTGGTAACAGGATGCATCTTGTTGCGGTAAATGTACCTCGTCCCCAGATTTGGTCTCAACAGATAAAACGTTTTCGTGTTGACCTCTTTCCTCAAAATTCTCTGAAATTGGTTGGCTAATTCGTTGTTCGTGGGATTAATAATATTCAGTTGCGCCAAGTGCAGTATCTCACAATAAGGTAATGTGCTTAACACTTTAAAATTCACGGTGAAATACTGTATCCCATCTTTCCTCTTTATCACGATCACTTTATTTACTTCATCAAACTTCCAGCTAATAATTTGACCCTTGTAGCGCTTGCTGCTGATCTTGTAAAACTTGCAGGTTTTTGACAAATTAGGTTCAGCAGCACTGGAAGTAGATGTTTCAGCAGTATCTGGAGCAGGAGTAGAAGTTGCAGGTTGTTCTTCCTCAATAACTTCCTCTGTATCGGAAATTTCCATCTCCTCTCCCAAATTTACTTCGTCAGCATTTACGAAGTCTTCATGAACATTTTCTTTTTCAACATCAACCTCTTCCTTATCATAAACAAACTCTTCATTATCATTTTCTGTACTTTGCCCTTCCTCATTTATCAGACTCTGTAGATACTCTAGGTTTGCTTCGGAGTAATCTACATTTAAGGGAATTGGTTGTCCTGGAATCGGTGCAGAGTACGCAAAATAATCCAAATTAATATTTTCATTCATAGCTTCTTCGGTTACATCATCAGTATTTACAATTTCAGTTGAACCAGGGGCCATTGATGTTGTTTCATCTAAGCCTACCTCCCCCGGAACAACAGCTATTGCCTCTAGTTCTAACAGTCGACTCTCCAGCTGAGGAACCCGAGCCGCTGTTGCTTCTAAATCCGTAATCCTTGAAGCTTGAACTTGAATGACAGCCGCTTGATCAGCAATCAGCGCTTGCATCTTTGCTAGATCATCCAAGATCTTTTGGAGAACAGCTGGTGGTAGTGGAGGATCAGCAGAAGTAGAGACCGGATGAGGTTGAGTTCGAGGACGAGGACGGGGTACGTAGATATCATCGTCTAAGTCCTGTACGTCCCGAGGCCGTTTCTCCCGGTTAGACGGCCCATGCACCCGTCCTTCCCTAAGTCGGCGACAAACACGCTCGTATCGAAGAGTATTGTGGACTCGGAGGCGTTCCATGGTTTTCGGTGAGGGGACATCACCATCCGAATCCGTAGTGGTGTCGTTGGGATCCACGGAGACAGTATCATCCGAGGCCGCATCAGCAGCAGTCTCATCAACTGTTCGAAAGTTATCAATATCCTGCAAAATATCATGAATATTTTCACCCTCGGTTTGAACCGGTATATTTACAAAAGCATCCTCAGAGGGAAGAGGGGCGGCAGCATCATCCAAAAATCCTTCATTAGCCGGAGGGACATAGCCCTCATTCACAATATGGCCGAAAAGCGGCACATCTGGTGGAGTGGCAACTCCTTTGCCGTAGGAGCTGCAGATGGCAAAAATCCGCAAGTTCATTGGCGTTTGGCGAAAGGTTACATCAGAATTGAGCGGAAGATCCAGTAACAAATGATTCAGCATCAACTGAATAAACCTTGGGTACATGACCCATTTGTCATTGTGAGCTTTGGCATTTTCCACCATTTCACGGAACAGATATCCGGAAAAATTGTACGGTTTATTGTAGACCAGGGCCAGCATGGCAGAGACAGTACGGTGACTTGCACCATCGAAACCTGCCTTCCTGGTAGACAAACACACGATTATCACGTGCATCAAAAATCTCCAGACGCGGGTGAGGTGCCCCTTGCGGTACTGATCAGAGGGCACACCAGGGTAACCCATACGTGTCATGCCACCAGCAATGAAAACATTGGAAAATTGGGTGGGCATGTCCGGAGAGTCATGAAACTGAAGAACTTAACGCAGCAGCTGCTCGGTTATGATAATTTCCCGATCAAAAACTGTAGATATAATCCGGGTATGGTCCAACTCGGTATTAACAACCGCATTCCTCCAAAAAGGACCAACATGGTCTCTGTAGATAGTGGGAGCAGCAGTGATGGCATAGAATATTCGGGAGCGCCTAAGGAATTGAATCATTTGGCGGAAAGGGGTGGCAGATTCCCGATCGGCTTCTAAAAAAGCGACTGTGTTGTGACGAGGTTCGAGCAACCTCAAGAATGCGTCTTGTCCTGCCATTGCTAAAAATACACAAGAAAAAGCACTACAGAAGCATTAGCAATAAATATTTATTTGAAACAATCTGTAGAGGCGACACAAGGCTTGTGTCGCACAGATGGAGCGACACAGAACTTAGTGTCGCAAACATTTAAGTTAATTAATTCGAATCATTTAAGCGACACAAACACTTGTGTCGCAACTCAAGGATGCGACAGAAAAGGGTTGTGTCTGTCACACCCCGCTAAAGCGGAAACACGAGGTGTCACAGCTAATGATTTCACAACACAAAGATATAGCAACCATACCATTTGAATTAGGATAAAACAGCCTTGGAGGCATCAAAAGTACATCAAATTGTTCAAAGTATACGACATTATTACAAACATATTACAAAAATTTAGTTCAAAGTCCGTTTAAATGGCTTGGTCGACATAATCCCATGCATTAGCCCACATATGATCCGTGCTTACCGACGTTCTCCTGAAAAGCATGCCAAAACAAAATGGTCTACTATGGCTATAGTTGGTGAGTTCAAAGTTTGAAACAATTAAACCAAAAGTGTGTCCAATCGTGGACATAAGTATGGGTATAGCCGTCCGATTCGGGGACGCTATCATCCCTGTGTTTGCCCAATAGGGACAGTTATAACAAACATTTGGTTGATAAAGTTGCTGTAAATAAACATGTGGTAATAAAGGGAGAAATGTATAAGCCTTGAGACCACTACTAATCCGATTATCCAACCGAACGTGCCCCAAAGTATAAGTGCTACATGTTTTTCAACAAACATGAGTAAAAGGCGATATTATGCACCCACGTTGAAGTGTGAGTGAGAGATGGTCCTACCCTAAATAGCATGCTACCCATAATATCTACGGCTCGTCGCTACGAGTTAATTAGTAGTGAATAAGTTGTACGGGACTTTGAGTATAAGAAACAGTTCAAAAGCAGTTGATGGTATGTAAAAGTTCAACCAAAAGTTTAAAGTAATTGCATGCTTTCAGCCCCAAAGATAGAAATCAGAAAGAGGGGACAATGAACTCACCTTGTGAGCTGAGTTTAACGAGTATAGTTCTGTGAGCAAGTTACAATCCGAAAATGATTCTCTAACCGTGACCTAGTCCAGTAAGAATGTGTCCATTAATGTCTAGTGATATGCTTTAATACATGAGTTCATACGAGTTGGTTACCCACAATTTTAAATGATGAATCTGCCCAGGGTTGTGTGGGTTGTTTCGTGACTCTTTTAGCAAAACTAAACAGTTTCTGGGCATCTTCTTGATACCCCTCAAAATATTAGGTCTTTGGTGTATGTTTTAGGTTTTGTGTGAACGATTAAAAAAAAATCAAGCTATTCCCAGTTTAAAGTCACTATTTTTATAAAGAATAGATGAAGATACGGTTGTCCAAAGTTAGGTGAAGAAACTACCACTACACGGCAGCCTCACTCCCTTGTCATTCAACCAGTATTTGAAGACTCAAATCTTACTGTTGCATGAAATCAGTTGGGTTTGGAAGATGACATATAAAGGTAAATTTTTAGAAGAAAAACTATCACTTTTGGTGGAGTATTCATGGAGTTACAGCCTTCCAAAGTTGGCTTAAAATCTGGACAGAAAGTTGTCCAACTCTCCTACTTACCAAAAGCACATAACATGTTATAAAATCCGTATGTAAATGATTCGAACAAACTTTAAGTGTGTCTTTTATTTGTAAAACATTATAACATTTCTGGTACAAAAACCCTAATGCACACATATTATAAAGAAAATGTAACAGTAACCAGAAATAGAAGTAAATGGGTTGTGCAGAATAGAATGTAAACATTCTTGCACTTTATGATTAACTCTTCGACCAGGAGTGTATGTTAGGAGTGATGAAGTTCTATCCACAGGAAGTTGAGTTTGAGCAGGTTTCCCCGGAGTAGTTGATTTGTGGATGAAAGATGATGAATAAACTGGGTGCTTTGGTGAAAACCGAGTATAAGTCTTGAGAGAGTTTGAGAGAAAATAGATGAGTGAGTTTTGAATATGAATGTGTATTCTCAGTTGGTTGAAACAAAAGGAATAAAAGGTGGAGTGTATAAGATTATCATCCGGGAATTTGATTGGGTGAAGGTGGAGGTGATTTTATGGGGAGTGTAAGTTAATTGATTGGGTTTTATTGGAATTAGGTTTGCTGGCCGATTTTGAGGGAAAAGAGGTAATCATAACCCTTTTTGCGTGCACAGTTAACTCTATTTCAAATATTAATGTTCCTTTTTACAGAATATGAATGGTTACTTAACTTATTAAGCTACTTAGAAAGCTTTTAAATTGGGCAGGAGGTTTTGCTGTGTGTGTGGGCAACACTTGATTGGTCTTAAAATCGTTTAAGCATCTCACTGGTAATAGATTGACACTTAGTACTTCATGATTTGTTCGGGACATTAATGTGTTAACAGTGGAAACTTTGAACTAACAGTGGAAATGGTGCTTTGTGCTAGCAGTGTTAACTACTGAGCAGTGGTAACTGAATGTCACAAGCAGTATTAATCAATGCGGGCAGTAGAAACTGGACTAACAGTAGTAACTGGACTAGCAGTGGAAACTGACTAGCAGTTGTAGTAATGAAAGCAGTAGTAACTCGACTACCAGCAGAAACTCAAACAGTGGTAACTAATGGGTACAGTGCTAACAGTAGAAACAGTGGTAATTGAGCTAATAAGTGGAAACTGAAGTATGTGCTAGCAGTGGAAATGGACAATTGTACTAACAGTGGTAACTATGAAAGCAGTATTAACTATGAAAGGTGAGAACAGTATTAACTCAATTACCAGTAGAAACTGACCAACAGTTGAAACCGAGGTAATTTGTACTGGCAGTATTAACTGGAGAATTGCTCTAACAGTATTAACTTAGGATTTGTACTGGCAGTATTAACTGGAGAATTGCTCTAGCAGTATTAACTTAGGATTTGTACTGGCAGTATTAACTGAAGAATTGCTCTAACAGTATTAACTTAGGATTTGTACTGGCAGTATTAACTGGAGAATTGCTCTAGCAGTATTAACTTAACTTTGTACTGGCAGTATTAACTAGACTTTGTACTGGCAGTATTAACCCGGTAAAGAGTATAAACTTCTAACCAACAGTACTAACTACGACTACCAGTATTAACTTTTGATTAGCAGTATTAACTATAATTCTTAAGAAGGTCAGGTCCAGATTTAGGTGGAGATTAAGTTATGTATTAACCTGGTATTTTTGGTGGTTGTTACAGTGTCGCATTTGGCAATTATTTTGAAATTAATTAAATTAAGCGACAGAAGGACTTGTGTCGCAGAGGAGTAGCGACACAGATCTTAGTGTCGCAACCCAACACTTATGTCGCATAGTATAGCGACACAAGAGCTTATGTCGCATAGTATAGGGACACAGGCTTTAGTGTCGCACCCAATGACACATTAAATTAATTGGAAAAACACTGCGACACAAAGGCTTGTGTCACAGGTTGTGTCGCAAAGATGAACACCAAACCGAGCCCAGATTCCGATGGTCTAAAATTTGGGGTTTTTACAAACCAAATCGACCACAAGATACGTAGCATCATTAGGAACAATAAAGTATCCATTTTATCCAGTTAAGTACACACAAACATCTCAATTTAATCCCAAACCGAAATCCCTTTAAAAACCGTAGCATTAATTCACAATTAAACACAATATACACGGTGAAAAAGGGAAAGATGTATACCACTAAATCAAGAAAAGTAATTTGAAGATGAAGGTGTGTATTGATTGAAACAGAACGCTCAGAAAAGTTAGATCAAATCGAAAAATCACACGATTTGCTTGTGTCGCAATATCGAGTGCTTGTGTCGCAGTGATTAAGTGTGATGTCGCAGCTAATTAAGAACAGTGAACGTTTTAAGGTCGCATGAGGGTGGCTTTTATACCCAAACCCTAAATAGCGACATAGCGTGCGACACAGGCAGCGACACAGGCAGCGACACAGGAAGCGACACAAGGCTTGTGTCGCATAGTGACACTTGGTGAATTTTCAATTCGATTTCAATTTTCAAAGTTCGATACTCGATTCGATATTAACTTATAAACTTGGAGAAACTAATTAAGCTACAAATAATTAATAGATAATACAAAAAGAAAATCGTTGATTCAATTTTACAATCAACGGAAACTTCATAACATATGTTTTTGGTGACAGAAATGTTTAAGTCTGGTTAGGGATCATATCAGGATAACATGCAATTATTAGGAATAGTAAGTGTTATTTCGATTATCAGTATGTTTGTCTACTTTAAATTTACTTAGCATATTTAAATCATCTGTTATAAAGATTAGTTCAAGACGATTATTGATATTTTATCCATCTAAACATTTGTACTTAAGTATATGATTTCAACTCATAATGAGATGAACCACTTGTGTTATTATTAGCATGCATATTATATTATATAACTCACATTAAAATATACATTTGAAATCAAAACATGTTAGTATTTTCTTAATAGAAGGTGAGGGTATGAGCGTATCTTTATAACTAAGTTAGCGGTGACAGGTCTGTACTTTCGTACAACAGTCACATAATCAATAGTTTGGGTTGAAGAAACACCAGTCTGAACAATAAAACTAGAGGGTACAGGTCTGTACTTTCGTACAACAGAGTACCATAGCTTAACACAAACCAGTACGAGGCAAACTTTTTATAACTTTTCTGCACTTTTGTACATTTTATTTTGAGAATTGAAGGAATGCCACGGGTACGTAATAGTTGTCTATAGCTTAACATAGACTACGCACCTAAGTTCTTTTCAAGAATATATTAGATGAAACCAGGTCTGTATTTTCATACAACAGAGAAGACACCTAATATATTCCCCCAGATAACACCATACAAAGACCCTATATTTTTAGATCATAACATGTTCATCATCCAAATATTAAGACGAAGCGTCAAAATATTTCGGACATTTTGGCCCTTAATTCAACTTAAAGTCATACATATTATTATGTCTTTATATAAAATAATATGCATTTTTGAAAGTTAAGCTTCTTAGTAACTCTAGAACAAATGCCTATCAATACATCATTTGATGAATCTAATATTTATAAAAGATATTTCAAGTATGCTAGATAAATCTACTGACACATCAAACATAAACCTTAAAATTCCATTTTATGCATGTCTCCTGATGTACTATCATTTCCCTAATTGTTTACAGATATAATTCAACGTCTATTTTTAACAATGTTGCAACTATTGCATTTCTTTAATACTAACAAGTATAAAGAGTGGCAGTTGCCTTTTTTTTTTTTTTTTTTTTTTTTTTTTTTTTTTAAACTAGTCCGTCATAAACTAATTTTTAACAAAGAACCTCATCCCTATTATAGAGACAAGTTCATCAAATCGAGATCGTGAAAAAGCCTTTGTAAAAAGATCAACGTTTTGCTTAGATGTATCGATTTGGACAAGGTCTATCAGGTGTTTCTCATAGCAATCCCGTATGAAATGAAAACGAAGTTCAATATGTTTAGTTTTTGAGTGTTGTACGGGATTGCGTATGATAGAGATAGCAGGAGTATTATCAATATGGATAGGAGTTAAAGTTAAGAGTAACCCGTAATCGCGCATTTGATGCTGAATCCAGAGAACCTGAGAACAACAACTTGCAGCAGCAATGTATTCAGCCTCAGCAGATGATGTAGAGACTGTGGTTTGCTTTTTACACTGCCACGAGACTAAGCGACTACCAAAGAACTGACATCCTCCAGTCGTAGACTTTTTGTCCACATTGCAACCACCGAAGTCTGAATCGGAGTAGGCAGTTAAAGCGAAGTTATCCTCATTAGAATACCAGAGACCTAGAAATGATCGAAATTTGAGGTAACTAAAGATTCGCTTAACCGCCTTCATATGAGAAACCTTTGGATTTGCTAGAAATCTTAAGCAGATAGCCACAGCAAACATTATGTCGGGTCTTGATGCTGTGAGATACATCAGTGATCCTATCATTGACCGATAGTCTCGCTGATTTACGTCTTCTTCGCCTTCAGCCAAACCAAGTTTGTGATTTATGTCAATAGGAGTTCCAAAGGTCTTACAGTCGAGCAATTGATATTTTGTTAAGATGTCATTGACATACTTAGATTTATGAATGTAAATACCTTTATCAGATTGCTCAACCTGTACACCTAAGAAGAATGTAAGTTCTCCCATGGCACTCATCTCAAACTTGTCCTTCATGATTTTCTCGAAGTCCTTACACAGCTTCTCATTGGTAGATCCAAAGATAATGTCGTCCACGTATACCTGCACAAGTAACAAATCGTTTCCAACTTTTCTAATAAAAAGTGTGTTGTCAATTTGCCCTCGTGTGAATCCATTAGCCAGCAGATGTTTTGACAACGTCTCGTACCTCGCCCTTGGAGCTTGATGAAGTCCATACAGTGCTTTGTCTAATTTGTAAACATAATCCGGATGCACTGAGTCTTCAAATTCAGGAGGTTGCTTGACATACATTTCTTCACTGACCTTTCCATAAAGAAACGCGCTTTTTACGTCTAGCTGGTACACTCTAAATTTCTTATATGAGGCGTAGGCAAGAAATATTCTGATCGATTCTAATCTCGCAACTGGAGCAAACACCTCATCATAATCGAGACCTTCTATTTGAGAAAAGCCTTGTACCACTAGTCTAGCCTTATTCCGTGTCACAATATCGCGATCATCTTTCTTTACACGAAACACCCAATGCGTCCCAATAGGATGTTGTCCCTTCGGAAGCGGAACCAAATTCCAGACTTGTAGCTTTTGAAATTGATGAAGTTCATCCTGCATAGCCTCGACCCAATGAGAGTCGATTAATGCTTCCTTCACATTTTTCGGTTCAATCTGAGATAGAAAACATGATTCCACCTCAGCTACAAGGCAAGAAGAGGAGTCGGATGTAGTGGCCTTAACTTGATGTCTTGTTTGTACACCTTTAGACAACTCACCAATAATATTATCAGTCGGGTGAGATGTGTGTACGCGTTGCTGTGGAATCTGTGGTGGCACAATCTCAGAATCCAAGTTGTTTAAATCTCCCTCAACTTCATGAATTTCAGGCGATTGGACAGCTTCATCAGATTTATCCTCAGTTTCATCATCGGATAAACCAGGCATCTTAGAATTAGGGTGTGGATTAGATGCACTAGGAGCTGTTCCAGAAGTGGAAGGGATATCATTGTTTGAGAGTGGTGTGGATTTAGGAGGAGTAGATACATCTTGAAACATATCAATTCCATGAAGTAGGGTCACCACCTGATCAACATTATCATCCATAGGTAGATGAAATGAGTCAAACAATTCATTATATTTAAACAATGAGTCGGGTCCCGTGCTTTGAGGAGATTCAGTATATCGTAAACATTTAACTTCATAGTACTCCTCAATCCTCTTCGTTGATTTATTATAAACTCTCTTATTTGGAGAGTTAACAGAATATCCCAAGAAGAATCCCTCACTTGACTTTTCACCGAACTTGGAAACTCGTTCGCGTGTGTTCATGATGATGCAGGGACACCCAAAAGGTTCAAGAAACTGCAAGTTGGGTTTACGGTTATTAAATAGCTCATAACATGTCTTATTTCGTTTCTTCACCGTCAAAACTCTGTTGAGAACATAACAGGCTGTATTAACCGCCTCTTCCCAAAAAGTGATAGGCAATTTTGAATCTGAGAGCATGGTACGTGCAGCCTCTATGAGAGTCCTATTCTTTCTTTCAGCGACTCCATTTTGTTGTGGAGTTCTTGCGGCACTGAATTGATGATTTATTCCTTTCTTCAAACAGTACATCTCTAATGTTTTGTTCTTGAATTCAGTTCCATTGTCACTCCGCAGTTTCTTTATCTTCAGATTGCATAAGTTCTCCAGTTTGTCAAACAGATAAATCAGAATATCAGGCACCTCATCTTTAGAAGAAATGAAGTACACCCAAGAAAATCGCGAATAGTCGTCAGAAACTACCAAGCAGTAATAACTTCCACCTATACTCCGTTTGCTCACTGGTCCGAAAAGATCCATATGCAATATCTCGAGAGGTGTTTCATTGGAATTCACTAACTTAGACTTATGGAATTTCTTGTGTTGTTTTCCTTTGAGACATGAAACACAGGTATCGTTTAATCCAAAAGATTGTTTAGGAACACCTAACACAAGATCATGTTTTACAAGATAGTTCATCTTGCGGAAATGAAGATGTCCCATTCGTCTGTGCCACATTAGTGAATCCTTTTCATCAGCTTTAGACAATAGACAGGTATGCTCTGTGGAAGTAACCGGTACGCATATCAAGTACATACGTGTCCTTTGTCCTTGGTGCTCTCATTAGCACCCATTCCTCGGGAATCACAAATCCTGGCTTCAGAATCAAGCATTCTACATCAGTAAATGCTGTAATGTACTTCTTGTCACACATTTGAGAAACACTGAGCAAGTTGTGATTCAACTGTTCAACAAAATTCACTTTTTCAAAGCTCACTTGCCCATTTGTGAGTGTTCCTTGACCAGTAATCTCTCCACCCTTATCACCCGCAAATGCAACATAACCCCCATTATATGGCTTCAAATCAGAAAGTAGGGCTAAGTTGCCTGTCATGTGTCGTGAGCAGCCGCTATCGATATACCATTTACTATTTTTCACTTCCTCGGACTGCTGCAGACACAAAATGCAAGAATGGATTAGTTAGTAGTGGAGACCCAAGCCTTCACAGACTTGGGTCTTCCAAGGTCATCTACAATAACAACATCAGTTAAAATTTTATCTTTTAACAAATCAGTGGTGTTTCCTGATGTGTTATTGTAGGATGACAGGTCATTGGTTGACCTTTTAATCTGCCAAACCTGTTTAGGTTTGGGTGGTTGCTTGTCTATAGGATTGTGCTTTTTGACACTAGGTTTACTAGGCACAATCTTATTGACTTTCTTGACAGTTAAGGGAGATGATGAGCGACGCCTCGATTGAGATTTATTAAATGAATTTCTATATAATAAATTTCGTGGCGTGAATCTCCCAAATCGTTGTTTAGAAAGCAACGGACAAACACTAATGAGATGACCTTGTTTCCGACAATAGAAACAAGATCGTCTTTCAACGAATGGTTGAGGTTGAGGATGAGGCACTGGAGGTTGACTAAATAAAGCATTAACTGAACATGCACATTTGTGTGTACATGATGAGTTAGATGCTGGTGAAGATGTTGATGGTTTATCAGAGACATCAACAGTTTTAGAAGATTTTTCAGATGATTTGTTCTTTTTCTCGTTTTTTAAAATCTTCTTTTGAGGCTCAGCTGTAGCTTTGCCTTTTCTCTGAAAAGCCATGTCACTTAATTCAGTGGTTATTATATGATTTTCAGGCTTAACATTTTCTTTTTTAATCTTCACATTTACTTCCTCAGTCAAATCCTCAACTTCAACTATTTCCTGTTTTCTAACTGGGGTTGTAACAAATTCAGGTTTTGAAACAGGCACAGGCTTAGTTTCATCAGTTTTTACAGATTCATTAGCAGTAGTTTGTTCAGATTTAGAGTCAACACTTTGCTTAGAATCCTTAACTGGCTCATTAACAGATTTCATGACTTCCGTTAAAAAGGAAGGCACAAAGTCTTTGGCTTCGTCCTTTGAAGGCATAGGTAGATAATTTATAGGAGGTGGTACTTGGTGATAACCAAGACCAGCTTTGCTTTTGGTATCATACCTTTGCCCTTGAAGAATTTCATCAAAGACAAGTGAGGATGTTGAAAAATTAGAAAGTTTTCTTTTAAGGTTAATTATTTCTGACTGTGAGTCAGCAAGTTCCTTTCTAAGATCAGCAAGTAATTTAAGATAACTATCAATTGCATCTTGTTGACTAAAAATTTTAGCTTTTAGTCCCTTTCGGTCAGAAAATGCAGCATCTAGTTTCTTATCAAAAGCTTTCTCATTATCTTTTAGGATCTTATTAGCCTTAGCAAGTTTTTCTAAGTAAGTATTCAGGCGTTGATTATCCTCAGAGTATCAGTTAATTTTAGCAGTTAATTTAATGCATGATATACAAGAGAATGGTTCTTCAATGGGTACCTCATGCACACTGGAGATTTCAGCCATAAGAGCGTTGTTTTGATCATCATTTGCTTCTTCACTCCAATCATACGCTTCTTCATTTTGAATAAGAAGAGCATTTGAAACAGGCGTTTTCTCTGAAGTCCTCGGAGATGGTCTTGTGTAGGCAGATGGTTTTGAGAAACCAGAAGTAGGATGTTTTGCCTTTTCACATTCCCTAGCGAAGTGTCCAAGATTTTGGCAGTTATAGCACTTCACTTTACTTTTATCAAAACCCAGACCGGAATCACTATCATCATCCAGATTCTTTCTCCCAGTTTTCTTTAAATATTTCTTTGCTCTCCTGGTTAGCATAGCAAAGTTCCAACGCAGATCCATCCTTTCCAGATCATCAGGATCTATCTGTTCAAAGTCCCTCTCAGTAAGATCAATCGTGCTTGTCTTCTTCGAAAGGAAACTGTCATAAGCACTGACAAATGCTTGAAAAACAGCAGCATTCTCTTCGGTATCGGTTGAAACTGGAGTATTTGAAGAGTAGGATGCTCTTCCAACTGAAGGTGTAGATGATGCAGAAGCCACACCAGATCCACCAGATAATAATGCAACACCGGTAGTGGGAGACGAACTACCATACAAGCTGGGATCTTGAACCTGTGCACTCGACTTCGTTTCTTTTCACTGCATATCTAGTGCATAAGCTTTTAATCTTCTAACAAGATCGTCTAACGAAAGACTCATCACTTTTTCGTCTTCCTCCATCATCATTACACGATGATTCCATTTCTTAGGCAAAGCGCCTAAGAGTTTCTTGTTCACATCTTCAGTAGTTAAAGTCACCCCTCCTTCATTCAGCTCACTTACCAGATGTGAGTAGCGAATAAACAGTGCATTAATAGACTCATTTGGTAAGATGTCAAACAATTCATATTGCTTCTTAATGAGTGCAAGTTTACTCTTTTTGTATCTCTCATTACCCCCACACCGTTGTTCAATAGCCTTCCATAAATCATAAGCAATGGTGTAATGTTTAAACATTTTTAGATCATCGGCAGACATGCTCATTGTGATTGCTGAATGTACCTTTCTTTCCAAATCCCAAGACTTTTTCTCATCCGGAGTCAGGGATCTAATAGGTTTTGGTGGAGGGTTGATAGAGTTGAATTGGCCATCGGATGGTGGATGTTCATAGCTCTCCAGCAGAGGAATTAACATATCAGGATCATTATATGAAATGAAAGCTTCAAAGCGTTGCCTCCATTCCACATAATCAGTGTTTGCAGTAAATAGAGGAGGTTTGTTTGTGCTTCCAACTTCATTACTATGCTTTAATAGTTGAGTAAAGCTTTGAAGAGACATTGTATTTCCTGCACACTCACAAAACACAAAAATTTGTTTTTCAAAAGTCAAATAGCGACACTAAGGTTGTGTCGCAGTTGAATGGCGACACTAAGATTAGTGTCGCTAACCTGCAGAAACAAGTTAGAACAGATGCGACACAAAGTTAATGTCGCAAGCAGAGACCAATGGCGACACAAGGGGTTGTGTCGCAATAATAGAAACAGGCGACACAAGGTCTTGTGTCGCTAACAATGATTTGATTGAAAAGTCCAAATGCGACACAAATGTTATGTCGCAATCCAATGTCGCTATCCAATGTCTCAGGTTTATGTCGCACCCAATGTCGCAATGGTAATGTCGCAGATAACCCTAACGCGACACAGAGTGTTTGTGTCGCACAAAAAGCTTATGTCGCTAAAACCCTAATGGCGACACAGAGGTTGTGTCGCTATGCTGCGAAGTCAGCCGCACTTAAACCCCAAAATTCGAAAATTTTCGTAAACCCCACGAAGATTAACGACCTGCAATCGAACGAACCTTCAATGATCTTTCAGAAAAACCAGATTTCAAGCTTTTACCACTTCTAATCAAGAGTAATTGCTAAAAAGTATGTGATTTAACCCGAAAAACGCACAAAATCGATTCAATACCACACAATCCGAAGATTATAGCTCTGATACCACTTGTTGGACCCTTTGTACTGGATCTAAATCGAATCAATTCAACAATTGAAAGTGCGAAATACAATCAATTGAACAAAGCACGTTAACAATCACACGAAACTAGTCGATTAGCTTTTATATATATCAAGAATAACGAATCAACCAAATACAATCAATGCCTCACAAATAGCTCAAAAACTCTCTAGGTTCGTCAACCCAAGAACTGAACCCGTAAGCCTCTATTTATAGCCAAACACTAAATGACGTGCGACACAAGCTCTGTGTCGCCAAACCGACCTATGCGACACAAGCTCTGTGTCGCCTAAACAGTGATTAATTTTGATTTCTAAAACAAATAACGTTTATATCATAATCAAAATATTACAAACGACTTAGACCTAGACCAACTGACAGACATACAAAACATGTATCAACAAAGTGGTTGTACGACAGGTTTGAAATCAGCCTCCATTAAAATCTTATGAGTGCAGTATGAAGTACTGATGCACTTAAAATCGGTAATCTTCCAAGCAATAGCGCGTTTATGCTCTTTAAGAACCTGCAATATACTTTCCTTTTCTCTAGGGGTTAGTTTAGAAGAAATAATGACTGGTAATTCAGACGTACCTTGGAGATAAGCATATTCTAAATGAGATGGTAATTCTTTAAGTTCCAATTGAGGTGCTTTTCATACGAAGTCTTGATCTCCATAACCTCTGATTTAGAACAAGGAATTCCGCAAAATGCAATATGTGTATGTACTGTACTTGCTGATTCAGCTGCTATTTGGTCAATCCAGCCATTGGTTGAATACTGCTCCCTGCTTACTTCTTCCGTTGCAAACATTGCATTGACTTCTTCCAAAAGTTTATCAAACTCGGCTAATTCTTTAGCGATGTCGAAATCACCCGACAAGTTTTCCATTAGTTGTGGCTCCTCCTGGTCATTTCCTAACAGATTCTGAAAAAATTCATTATCCAAGTATTCAAATGAGTTTAAATAATAGCAAGTATCATCCACATAATCAGGGAATTGCATAGACTGGTTTACATTAAAAACAACTTTTTCGTTTCCTACACGCATAGTGACTTTTCTATCATAAACATCTATTAATGCGTGTAATGTGGCTAAAAATGGTCTACCCAAAATAATAGGAACTCTAGGATCCTCTATCATATCCAAAATGACAAAATCACATGGGAATACAAATTTATCAACTTTTACTAACACATTTTCAACCATTCCCCTTGGATATTGGACTGATCGATCTGCTAATTCGATACACATGCGAATTGGTTTTGGTTCTCCTAAACCTAACCTGGTATACATTGAATATGGCATGAGAGAAATACTTGCTCCTAAATCAGCTAATGCATTATTAATAGACATGTCACCAATTAAACAAGGAACAGTAATACTCCCTGGGTCTTTTAATTTTGGCGGTAGCTTGTTTTGCATTACTGCTGAGCATCTGGCATTCATTATTACTTTAGTCAGATTATTCAGCTTGCTTTTGTTTGTCAAGAGTTCCTTCAGATACTTTGCATATTTCGGCATTTGAGCTATAGCATCCACAAATGGTATGTTGATATGCAGTTGTTTCAAATTATCCAAGAACTTGTGATAATGCTCTTCATCCTTTCCTCTCTGTAGGGCAGCTTGATAGGGTGGTGGCGGTGTATAATCTTTAACTTTTACTTCTGGTGCTTGTTTCTTTATGTCATCAACTTTTTCCTTTGATATATCTTCCACTTCCTTCTTCTTTTCAGCAACCTGTTCAGAATTAGAGTTATCGTTAGTAATAAAAGGAGAGTCAGAAGTTTTACCACTTCGTGTACCAACTGCTTTGGCATGTTCCCTTGGATTTGTTTCTGTAAATCCAGGTAATGTTCCTGGAAATCTCTCCTACAAAACCTTGGCAATTTGATGAACTGCCCCTTCTATTTGCTTTATAGATGCTCCTTGATTACGAACAACAGCTTCTGAATCTTCTATTCTTTTGCTCGTAGTTGTGATGAATTTCCCGTTAGCTTCAATAAATTTACTCATCATTCCTTCCATAGATCCCATCCTGTCTGAAAAAGATGGATTCTGCTGGTTCTTTCCGAAGTAAGCTGGTGCTCGTTGTTGATATTGACCACCATTGATCTGATTATTCCATCGATCATTATTCCCTTGGAAATCCCCATATTTAATTTCTTCTGTAGCTAGATCTATATCCCGTTCTGGAAACTCTGTTCTCAGGTGATTGCCTCTACATATCTCACATCCAATTCGGACCGCATGGACTTTTTCATGTACCTTCTTAATATCTCGCCTCAAGCTCTCTAGTTTCGCGGTTATCGCTGCGAGCCCATCGTTGTCTTCACTAGGTCTCTTCCTTCCAATAGAACCATCATCCCATAGTTGAGAATGTTTTGCAAGCTCCTCAATTCCTCTGCGTGCCAAAACAGGAGTTTTCTTGGGTATCGGTCCTTGTGCATCCAATTGTTGACGAGTTGCATGATCAACTCCCTTGTAAAATACCGTTATTTCTTGTTGCACATTCAAATCGTGTTGTGGGCACTTATGTAACATTTCTTTATATCGTTCCCAAGCTTGAAACAGAGATTCATCGGATTTCTGTTTGAAGTTTCTGATATCCTCAATCATTTTTGAAGTTTTGGATGGGGTACAATACATCTTCAAAAATTTAGCACATAGATCTTCCCACGTAGTAATCAAGCCCGCTGGTTCATTATTAATCCATCTTTTAGCTCCCTCTTTTAATGTTAAAGGAAACACTCTCAGCATAACTTGATCTCTAGTGATATTCGGAATGTTAAACATATCAGCAATCTCTAATATTTTCTCCACATGTTCATTAGCATCCTCTTTATCTTCACCTCTAAAAGGATTTTCTCTTAGTTCCATAAGGAACTGTCCCTTCAATTCAAACTCTACTTCCCTTGCTATTGCTGGGCGGACTACTCCTGGGCGAACATCTCCACGAGTTTGATTCGTGTAATCCTCGATGGTCATATTAGTTATGTCTTGATCCATTGTTTGTTCTATTTCTTGTTCTTTTTCTTCCTCAAAATCGCTAGGGTACATGGTAGGTGCTCTGGAAGGTACCTGGTTGTCCTCTAGGTCTGATCCTGAATAATATCCGTATTCTGCCGAGATAACTGGTGTGTACGGTGCACGGCTTTGAGAGTGCAAAAACCTTTCAGGTTCTTCAAGTGGATTTACAAGATCCGGATTGGTTCTCCGGGTCATGAAACAACCTGCAAACCAAAAACAAATTCAGAAGTACTAGGAAACTAAAACGTACAAAAATTTTAAAAACTATTTTTAGAAATACTTAATCAATCTACAAAGTCAATCAAAAGTCCTCGGTAGCTCCACTATAAATACTCAGAAGAGGAGAAGTAGGTCAGTACGTAGCTTATTAAAAACCTACTTCCTTCGGGAAGCAGAGCGACCCTCCTTATACCTAGAACTAAACCAGATCTAAAAACATGTACATTGTAAATAGAAAAGATTAAGAATCAAATCCAAGAAACCGAACTAAATCTTTGTTAGGGTTAAAAACCTTCAAACCCTAGCTTCCTCGCCTCCAAATTGCCCCTTTAATCGACTTCTAAACCCTAGAACCGAATTAGGCTTTGCTTAATTCGTATTGTAAAATTGTGTATGGTTTATGGGTTGATTATGGCCTCTATTTATAGATTTCAAATTCGCAAATCCAACCACCGGTTGAATATTTCAGCCGCCGGTTGGGTTGGATTTTTACCCAAAAACCCAGTTTGACCCGCGCGCTCCAACCAACTTCTGGATTTAGGTCCAACCGCCTTCCTGATTGTAATTCCAGAATGTTCCTTATTCGGGCCAGGCTTTTCTTGGGCTTCAATCTTTTACAAATCTGAATTTTATTCTTCTTCTTGACCTAGTAACTTATTCTTTTTGGGTTTAATCTTCTCTTTAAGCCCAATCTTCTTGATTCTTCATTTTCTTCAGCTTTCGAGCCTATTTTTGTTGGGTCACAAGGTTCCCAAAACTTAGATACAGATTAAATAACAGTTATCTCAACGTGTTAGTTTATATCCAAGTTTTATATCAAACAAGTTTAAATTAATCTAGGCGGAAAACAAGATTAATTTTGACACAGAGTTTATTATGAATCAAAGTATTATTCACAATAAAGTGTTTGTCTCACAAAGATGACAAAATATTCAAACCCACACAGATGGTTTGAATACGATCCAAGTAGTATACAAAGATACAGTTATCACTACAAACTTCACAGTAAGTGTGGTAATGCTTTAGCCTAAGCTCAAAGGTCTAGTATACTAATTCTCTTGAATTTCTTGGATAATAGCAGTGCTTTTTGAACTGCTATTTATAGAGTTGGATGTAACTCTATATTATCCAGCTTACATAGTTGTCCAAGGGATAACAGATGCATCTTGGGCAACTTTGCACGCCTTCCTTTTTGCTTTTCTTGGAAATAGAAAAAGCAAAAAGGTAAAAGGTTTCTTTGCTGAGAAGAGAACCTTTGTATGATGTTTGACCTTTCTCAAACATCTTATCAGTTGTATCTAGCCTAAGGAAAGAAGAATATCTCATGTACATTTGTACTTTCATTCTTCAATCCGTGCTCTTCAGTCTGTGCTCATCAGTCTGTGATCTTCAGTCTGTGAACTTCAGTCTGTGAAGCCTTCTGTATTCAATCTTCATTCTTCAGATGATGAATTCATAAGTCTTCAGGAAGAGCATGGCTTTCAGTCTGTGAGAATCTTCAGTCTATGCAGCACAGACTCAGAAGCAATTCCTCAGTCTGTGTAGCACAGACTCAGGAACACAGACTCAGGTATTTCACTAAGTTTCCTGAATACAACTAAGTTAGATTTTGACTCTTCAGATTTATAACTTAGGTTTGATCATTGTTTTTCCCAACAATCTCCCCCTATCTGATGATGTCAAAATCTATTTACAAAAGATAAAGGAGGAATAATAAATACTAAAGTACAACATAACTTATGAATCTTTAGACTTATATATAGAGTCAAAGTCATAGTTAGTATACAAAAATATTACAATTATTACATAAGATTGTAAAAATTTTAAATATAACAATCTTCAGTCCTTTCACCGAGCGTTGATCTCTTTCATCTTTTCCACTTTCCTCTTCAACAGTTCTTCCATTTCCTTATCAGATTTGTCTTCAAATTCTTGATACTCTAGGATGATCTTCTTGCAGATATCTTCAAGTCCAGTCATCATCCTGAGTTGGGAAAGGTTGTTGAATAACCAGCTGATCAGTCTTCTTCTGAATGGTCTGGCTTGAGAATGTTTGCATTCCTTCAGCAGGGCAATACAGTGTAGCAGAGACTCTCTATATAGTCTATTTTGATCTTGGAAGCACTCTATCCCATTGATATCTCTATAGCACAGACCTTCAATGCTGTCAGTCTGTACATAAGATCTATCTATGAAAACAATACCTTTGGGTAGAGGATGCTCCCTTCTCTGCTCATTCTCTGTGAATAACCCAGCTGACTTCTTTTTTATTACAAAGTTGTTTTCTATGCAGAACAACTTGTATTCTTCTTCTGAGATAAGCCCCAGACTGAGAGCTAACTCAATCAGGTAAGATAGCTCATCCAGAACTTCTTTCTTCAATTCTTTGTCAGCTGCACTCTTCAAAAGATTAGCAATGGATTGCCATTCTTTAAGCCCTAGAGTGTACAGTTCATCCACCCATACCATCTTCTTGCTCTTGGTCAAAGTCAGCTCCAGCTTTAATTTCTGTCCAATCTTGTTCAGATGACATTCTCTAATCTTCTGCTTGAGCTTTGACTTTTGGAAAGTGGCTTGTAGCTTTGGTTTCAGGCTCTCTATCTTCTGTAACCTTGTTGACAGCTCCTCATCTTCTTTGATTTGTTGCTCAACTTGACTCCTTCTGATTTGGGTCAGTGAACAGCTTTCTTCTTGTAGTTCTTGAGTGAGCATGTCAACAAATCTTGCTTCCTTCAGCTTCTGCTCTTCAAGAGTTAATACATCTAAGTATTCGGTTAAGGTCATACCTTGAGCAGTAGCTTCTTGTTGCAAGAGTTCGTCCTGTAGATCTTTCAGTTCAGGACTTCTTGTTCCAGCAGCATGATCATCCACCATCTTCTTGATCTTGCTTAACCTTTCCTGCTTGGATAAGGCAATCTCCTTGCCCTTACCCTTATCCATAACTACTTCCATGGTAGAGCTTGACCCAGGATAAGTGCTTATCAGATGAGCACTTCTCCATTGCATTCTATCTTCAAGTTCACTTCTACCAGGAGGCAGTGTTCTGGTTGTTGTGGTTGGTCTAGCAGGATTAGCTGGTCTAGCAGGATTGGCTTCAGCTTGAATGGCTTCAGCACTGATAATTAGAGCATCAGTGCTTGCTGCTGGTTGCTCTGAGCTCTGAGTCTGTGATTGATGCTGTGTCTCAGTCTGGGCAGGTTCAGAAAGCACAGACTGAGACTCTCCAGTCTTGACTTTTGAGGCTCCTTCACCTATACCTCCAAAAGTAGCATCATCTTCATCATCATCTAATCTTCTGAAAACTTCAGACTCGGAACTGCAGTCAGGATTGATGGCATCATCATCATCACCATCATTGTCCTGTTCTTCTGCCAGCTTCATAAATTGATCCCAGGTCTTGATCCCCTTCATCTTTGGTTGGGAATCAAAGATATCCCTTTCGGGAATCCTCCTGGCCATTCTTTTCATCTTTCTGGCTCTCTTGATTTGCAGAGGTTGAACATCTTCTTCTTCTTCTTCTTCCCTTGGTCTCTTCAACTCCATCTGACCTTGGGCTGAGATAGTTGCAATTGGGTCTATGTGTAAGACAATGGATGACTCCCCCTGAGTCTGTGCAACCATCTCAGTATGTTCACCTGTCTGCAATCCTTCTTGCTCCCCCTCAGTCTGTGCACTCATGTTTTCAGTCTGTGGCACAGACTGAGCTTCAGTCTGAGACTTCACCCTAGCACCTTCGTGTCCATCATCTCCACCATCTCCCTCACTGCTATCTCCCCCTAAATCTAAGGATTTATTATTTAAATCTTTATCTTTTGAGGTTTTAGCTTCTGCAGACCCATACTTCATCTTCTCCCCCTTTTTGACATCATCTACTAAGTTTGAGAGGGTGTTCTGCATTTCATCTAACCTATTTGATACCTTTTCCTCCAGCATATCCACTGTATCCACCATAGTAGAGACTAGATGCTTCATCTTCTCTAGCTCTTTCTTATTATTATTGAACTCAGTCTGTACCCATTCAGACAACTTGTTGATGGCAGAAAGCACATCATTAAGTGTACTAGAAGGCACAGACTGGGTCTGGTTGGAAGGGTTAGAATTTGGTGATGGTATTTGTTCCTCACTTGACTCATGTTGAGACTGAGCAAGATCACTGGAAGCTTTTGGGGTTGCACTCTTTGCCTCACTCTGTGTCCTGTGCATGGAAAAGCGATCATAGGCATTGAGTGGTGTAGTTGTTCCCTCAGATCTAATCCGGTGATAGGATAGGATATCACTGGGAAATGATTGTGTAGCACCTGTTGCCTCAAACAGTCCCTGGTGTAATGGAACAGTATCACTGGCAACTGATGTTGAAGTTTGTATGCCATCACTAACCATCTGGTGATAAGATGGTAGATCATGGAGCAAAGAAGTTGAGATCTGTACCTCAGTCTGTGACATGACTGGGGCATTGGCAATCTGTGCAGAGGGGTGTAAGAAAAGACTCACTGGAATGTGAACTAGTACAGGACTAGTGGTCAGTATGGGTTCAGCCATTGTGAGTGGGGTAAAGAGGGGGGTGGTAGTGCTCAGGATTGGAGCATCTTCTTCAATGCTTACTACAGGGGTCAGTGTAGTAGCAGTAATGTGGGTATCCAAGCTGACTAAACTAGTTGTAGGTTGGGTCAGTTGGGTAGCCATTGGCACCACAGACTCTAGCAGAGCTGTAATGGAATGGTCTACAGCACTGGAAGGTGTTCTATTGACATACAATTCCATGGATGATGATTCCACTTGTGCTATACTTTTTGGGGTTGAGTCTGGTGATTCCTCCAGAGTGAGTGGTGACTCATCTGGGTTGGTTTGTTTGTGACTCTCTTTTGTGGGTGAGGATGGGCTAGGATAAGAAGGTTGATCTATATCCATGTCCTTAGATGAAGAAGAAGTACTACCTGCATCTTCTGTTGAAGATGGAACAGACTCAGGAATGTTTGAGTCTGACTCCAAGTGCACAGACTGAGTTGAGTCTGTATCCCCGGAGTCTGTGTGCTCTGCTTCAGCCACACGATCTTCAACAGCCTGGGTCTCAGTACCCTCACTATCACCTGGACTATCACCCTCCATAGATGCAGAAGCAACATATGGGTGATCAATCCATTGCTGCATAGCAGCAGTGATAGGTGCTCCAGAAAGTGAAACCGGATGGTTGAACACTTTATATGTGAGCACAGGTACGGGTATATCTGTAGTTTTGTTATTAAAGGACATATACACAGACCCAGTTAATCTGGATTGGATGCACAGGGAGAGTGACATTATAAAAGGTACATTAAAAATTCGTTGTGACTCATTCGCCAGTTTTAAAAGTTCTTGAAAATACAACTCTGCAAAGTTGATGTTTAAACCTGTGATAAATGAGCTCAACAGTTGAGTTTCAAACTCATTTAACTCCCCTGTGCTACCAGATTTTCCTCCTAGACTTCTAATGACGCCAGAGATTAAAAATTTCCATCTGGGGGTGAATCCTAACATCAAAATGGTGCCTTTTTCTTTGGTATACCCAACCAAAGTAAGAGAAGCCCATGCTGCTTCTTTGGTTGGAATGGGTTCAAAATTATTTCCCAAAGGCAAGTCTAAGACATTCCTAATTAGCTCCTGATCAATGGTAACTGCCCGTTTACCATGATCAATAGTACCAGTAATTGCAGTATTGGTACTATTTGAGGAGCAAGTATACCACCATTCCATTAAAAAATGTGGGTATATTTGAGGAACTGTGTTAAAGAATGCTCCCCTTAATGGATGAGCAGACATAAAAGCAGTTAGTTCCTCAAATTCTTTATTCTTTTTCGAATCAGGGATGGAAATGGTAGCTACTTGATTGTTGATACAGAGTTTTACCTGTTTCCCTTGTTTGAAGGGTTTAGCCGCAGCGATGTTGGCAGGTGCCGTGTAAACCCATTGATCAGCCATTGAAGAAATTTTAGAAATTGATTTTGAAAATGGTTGAGCGATTTAGGGTTTATAAACTCTGTTTGTTTTTGGTGTGCAAGTACGAATGAAGAAGAAAGGGGGAAAACTTAAATGCGTATTTGTAGAAATTAAATTTCCGTTAAATGGGACCCACTTGGACGGTTTATCCCTGTTTCTGCAACAGTAGCGCTGAGGCACGTGCACTTTTTGTATTGAGCAGATAAATAGACAACAAGCGCCAAAACTTTTAATGATTATTACCATAAAGATGGTTAAAGCATTAAATGCAAGGATATTGTTGTTTATTTATGTAAAAAGAATAAATAAATAAATATATTAAAATTAAAAAGCATTTAGTCTGAGTGTATATAATCAGTTTGTGCAATGAGTCTGGGTGACGTCACACAGACTGAGCCATATAACAGACAGACTAAGAGAAAATAACAGAATTTAAAAAAACTTTTGTGCCAGCAGTGGTAACAGATTGATATTGCTAACAGTACTAACTTGTGAAAGCAGTACTAAAATTAACTAACAGTAGTAACTTGCGAAGGCAGTACTAAAGTTAACTAACAGTGGTAACTTGCCAAAGCAGTACTAAAATCAACTAACAGTGGTAACTGCGAAAGCAGTACTAACATCAACTAACAGTGGTAACTTGCGAAAGCAGTACTAAAGTTAACTAACAGTGGTAACTGGTGTGAGCAGTACTAAAGTTAACTAACAGTAGTAACTTGCTACATTAACAGTGTTAATTGTACCAATCTTTACCAGCAGTACTAAAATACGAATTCATGGGGGCAGTGTTAAAAAGTCTTATCAGTATTAACCAGCAGTACTAAAAGTAACTAGCAGTATTAATACTAATAGTACTAAAATACTAACCTTATGAATTAATAAAGCACAAAAATAGAGGGTCTAGTCTGAATGAATATGGTCAGTCTGTGTAGCTAATTGTAAGTCCGTATGTATGGGATCGATAACGAGGTTATCTACGGTATTAAGGTGCGGAATCCCTCAATACTAGTTATAGGATCTATAACGAATTCTTTCGCAATATATTAGCGAATCAATTATCTAATTGCTTTGTATCGATTATAACACTTGTTAATCTATCAATACCTAGCCTTTAGACACTAAAAAACTCTCTGGAATCGCAGCAACTTCGTTGGGCAGAAAATGGCAAAAATCCTGAACATGAAAACCTAGTTTTTCATATATACTCGTCTCGGTTCGCAGGCTCGTGGGCTCTGCGAACTGACTCGGTTCGCAGCCCATGACGGCCCAGCGAACTCACTCAGTTCGCAGTACAAACTTGTCCTGCGAACTGACTTGGTTCGCGGTCAACCTTGGTCAACATTTTTCAGCCTTTTGATATTTAACTCTAAAATGTTTACCAAGCAATATATTTTATTTACAATTCAAAACCAATGTACATACTTGATTACAATTACCAAAAGTACTAAACCTCACTATTACAAGCTAGATCTGTTGTCACAAAACATGTCTCAACAGACTCCCCCTTGACAATAGCTCTAGCATCTTTAAGTCTTTGTCTTCAAGTTGTCTTTGGTAATCAGTTGTAAATTCTGCTACCTGCATATATCTTCAGCTTAATGCATGTCTTCACCATTGACTGATAATCTCGTGCAATATCTTCCCAACCTTCAATCGCAGTGATCCTATTATTGTGTAACATCAATAGGTCAGCCTTTGATAGGTTCATCAGATGTCGACGATCATAAATCTTTAAGATCTCTCTCTCTTTTCATTTTCAACTTCATCATCGTGTTCGAACATGAGAGCTTCCCCAGTCACAGAATCCACAGACCATCTCTTCAAATTTCCTAAGATGTCTTGAGGCATTGTCTTTAGTGGAATCTGTTGCATGCATTTCACAGCTGGATATATCTTCTTTCTACGACGCCTTCCTGTTCTTTCGCTTCTTTCTTCAAGCTTAATTGTCTTTCCGATTCTTGGCTTAATTCTTTCAAACTTCATTGACCAACCCTCAGTCTTGATAATCTTTTCGACATATCTTCCAAAAGGATCATTACTAGGGTTATTTAATTCCAATCTAGCCAAGTCTCGGATTTCAAATCTCGGCAAAGAACTGAAGACAGCTAGCTTCTTCTCAAAGTATTGAACTCCGTCAAATCTCTTTATAGCAAAGAGCTGCAAATCTGCGTTGAAGTGCCAACCAATAATACCTCTTCTAGGTATACGCTTTCCAGAGATATCCACTTCACTAATCCTAGTCTTCTCCTTTTTCTTCTTCTCCAAAGGCCTAAACATCGGATTATTTTTGAGTCTATCAGGAAGATCATCTTCAGAATCAGTCGAATCGTCTAGATCTTCATCTAAATCAATCACTCTTTCTCCGTCTTCTTCCTGAATAACGACTTTAGTCTTTGAAGGGCTCACGATGTGTTCATCGATATTAGCATCGGGATCTACACCTTCGTCTAACCCAGCATACGAAATAGAAGTCCAATCTTCAGGAGGTACAAACTCTCCCTCCTCTAGATTATAGTCTACTTCTTCTTTGACTTCAGTGTCGGAATCGCTTTCATCATTCATATCTACAAGTGATAAACATGTCATGAATCAAATGAATAATATAAATTCTTTTATCAAGAGTTTCTTTATCATCTCTTTCACGAAATCACTCTCTATTACTAATCTTATATAATGTTAACTTGTCAAGATGAATCTCAAGTCAAAATCTTATATAATTAGTCTTATATAATTAGTCTTATATCATTTTAACCTGTAACATAACATCTCAGGTCTAAATCGTATATAACTAATCTTATATTTTATGAACATGAAACCAATAATAATAATGTAAGTCTTTCATTGATTATAAGAGTTATTACAATCAATCTAAGAATACATATTAACAAGAATTATTCCGTGGTGAATTTCTCACCAACATTACTAGCACCAGCAGCAGTACCAGCACCATCACCACCAACACCACTTGTCCCAGCAGGCTCAGACTCCCCCTGAATTGTAGACGGCTCACCGGTCGTTGAAGGACCAGTCGGCTCTCTATCTTTCTGTGCATTGGGATCATCGTCTGTATCATCTCGTCTCTTCCTTCTCAGTTCATCATCTCTGCATGCCTCATTAAATAGCAAGATCTCCCCCTGAGGCGACTTGCCCTTCAATAAATTTGTGACAAGGCCTTGTAGTCGATCAAGCTGTTTCTGCTGATCTTCAGACTCTCTGATAGAAAGCATATGAGACTTCAGGAGATGAGTGTAGGCTTCGCCTTGAGTTGCAAGCTCCTTTGCAAGAGTAGCATTCTGAGTCTCTAATATCCGAACCCGAAGTTCCAAACTAGAAATCCGCTCAGAAGCTCTCACAGAAGTAGTAGTCTGGGGTGTAGGTGTGGTTCCAGGTTGAACATTATGTTGTTCAATCTGGGTGGCAACATCCGTCAGGAGTAAGCGAGCTACGATTCTACTAGCTTTAGTAGTCTGAATCGTGACGGTAACGTCAGCAGCAGGCTCCTGTTAGACAATAGTTATCAGTAAAAGTAACAGAATAAACTGTCTCAATCTCTGAATAGCTATAAGTACTCGTATCTCTAACCTTCTCTGAGGTTTCAGATACTGGAGCACTCGGACGTTGCACCGCAGGTCTAGCCTGCTGTTGTGTATCTGGAGCGACTGTTATAGAAATATCTATCTCAGTTTCTCATATGTAGAACGCACAACATTCAATAGAGAATAATAAGGGTAAAAAAATAACCTTGACTAGCCAAATCGCCAATCGTCAGCTGAGAAGTAGCAGAACGAATGCGCTTTCGGCGTTGTGTCTGAAGAGAGTGATCCTCTTCGACATCTGTGTCCTCGTCAAGCATGCAAAAATCAGGATCCATATCATCAACTTTGCGCTTACCCTTTAAGGCAGGATCCATGATCAGCTTGGAACCTCTCCGGATCATTCCCGCAGAGTCAGATGTGGTGGCACCATCTTTGCCAAAGGCACTAGAGGGCCCAACATCCAAACCCGCCTGATCCTGTTCACCCTCAGGTCGAATGACCTCTGGGTCTACAGCTTCAGGAGCCTAGTCATGATGAATGATAATAAATGATAAGAAAATCTAGAAAGTAAATGCAATTTTGACAATGATGATATAATTAATACCTGATATTGATCGATCTCACGAAGGATAGGATCAGTAGCATCATCGTTCTCCAACAGAACCTCATGTAAAACCTGAGCCGCAATGTCAGGTTGTCCAGCTTGATGTATAACATCTTCTATAAGCTCTTGCGGCCCAAGGTTTTGAGCCACAACTGCTGGCTGAGGTCGTACTTCAGGTTGGGCTTCATCATCCAACCAATTATTATTTGGTGGAGCTACATATGCGGCATCTAGAAGATGACCGAACAAGTCGCAAGCTTCAGGTTTGACCTGATCCGGACGTCTGGAGGAATGAAGAAAGCACGCATTGTAGGTCCTCAATCCAATGGTGTCTACACGCAGATCGGGCTGAAATCCTTGAAGATCAGGGATACAGTGTGTAATGATCAGCATGCAAAACCTCGGATAAACCATGAACTTTGATCGAACAGTTCCGGTTATCTGCCCAATGAAGGAGTTGAAGAGGTATGAGGAGAAGCTGTATGGTTTGTTATATACCAGTGACAGCAAGCCTGAGAGAAGCTCGGGACTCAACTCATCGTATCCTCCCTTCTTGTTACCGAAGATGGTAACAATAATGTGGAATAAGAATCTCCACTGGCCAAGAACAAACGCCTTTACAAACTGGCGGCCTCTCTTGGGTCCAGAATAAGCCATTCTACCTAGTGCACCCTCAATGAAGTCAGAGGTGTACACTGAAGGTCCAGCTTCCTGATCAACTGTTCCCAGATGTAGAATCTGTCTCAGATCATCAGCAGAGAATACCACTGGATGGTTGTTAACCCTCGTGCGAATAACTGGAGGGTTTACTGCACCGTCAAATACTACATTTTCCCAGAATTGTTCCAGAAGATCTCGGGACAATGGCGGAGATTCCGTAATAGCATATCGAATTCTCGAACGTGCTAAATACGTCAAAATCTCTGTGAAACATGCAGCTCCACGCTCATTTACATCTAAGTTCACCAATATGTTGTGAGCAGGAGTGAAAGATCGAGCAGCCATATCTGTAGTCATAAGATATACACAAATGGCAATTAGCTCAAATAATAGGACACTTATCGAACATTAATGAATTTTAAACGTTTATGTATTGTGAACAAAAGAGATCACCAAACATCGACGTTTACTATTAATTAATAACTTAATTTACTGAACGTAATTGAACGATTAAGCATACGAGACTTAATTTTCAATTATATTCTCTAAATTATATACATCGTTCGTACGTCCTAGTAATGAATCCGAAATATTATACCGCCGATAGTAAATCGGAACACGCCGCACGACTACATATGAGTCGGAAGTCTTTCGATATAATAGAACAGAATTAGTAAAGTATATGCATTTCGCTTATAACAAAAAGATCTTAAGTCGAAACATATAACAAACAGTTAACAAGTCACAAATAAAGTACACGTTAAAAATATTAAGGTTAGTCAAACAAATTCAACCCTGTTGGGTTCGCTTCGCAGGTCAAAGCGAGTCAACCATTTGGTTCGCTTCGCAGTCAACGCGAGTCAATGTGGTTCGCTTCGCAGTCAATGCGAGTCAATGTGGTTCGCTTCGCAGTCAACGCGAGTCAACCATGTGGTTCGCTTCGCAGTCAACGCGAGTCAACCATGTGGTTCGCTTCGCAGTCAACGCGAGTCAAGGGTTCTGGGTTCGCTGCGAACTGAGACTGAGCTTGGTTCGCAGGAGCGTCAGGTTCACCAAGAAATTCGAAGTTGATGATCGAACAATTTCTAACGCGATTGAATGATATAAACATGTTTATTATAGTCCGATGAACAAGTTCTAAGAGTGTTAAGTTTTAATTTTCACTTATTTGTACAAAATCCGTGAAAATTCTAAACCGAAACACTTAAAGCATAAAACGATCGATTAAACACCAATTAGACGGTGTAATCGAGTGATTCTTACTTCAAAAGATGCGTAATCGAAAGTTGTGAATATTCTACGGAGTGAAAAACACGATCTGGTGCTTTGGATTTTGAAATTTTTAGAAAAAGATGACTCGGTTCGCTAAAATCTCGTGTCGCAGAAGAATTTCAGTTCGCAGGGTTGGAAAGTGAGAAGTGAGCTCGCAGGACCTGTTCCTTTTATACCCAAATCTCAATTCGCAACGTTGACTAGTCAACTTCGCAAGTTTGACTTTTCATGCAAATTTAGTTGTAAATATAAATTGAACGTTTGCAAGTCAACATTTTGAACTTTCCAATGCGTTTTTGTCACATTTATTCAACACAGAACAATAAATGACAGATTAACTTAATTTTCAAAGGATAAATACAAACCAAAAATAAAAACGTACTAAATAAATAAACAAATGAATGAGTGGTATCAAGTACCATTTTATTAATAAAAACAAAAAGAATAAACACTACATATTTTTGGCGTCAAGAGTTTATCTGCATCGGGATCATATTAGGAAGAATAAGTTATACCTTATTATTTATTAAACAAGTCTAAGAAGATTGTTAGTACATGAAAATCAAATAAGTTACAGAAAAATTACAACTTAACCATTTATGAACTTATATTTATAAGTTTATAACTTAGTTACCTTTATCCACATGGAATAACATGTTCTTTGAACATACTATTATATTAATGAGAATGTATTATTCACCAAAGTGAACGTTCCTTTGTCATCGACAGTTCAAGATGATTACCGATATTATGATCCATATAAACAAATTATTCAACGATTTCCAAGCAAACCTTTATTGTTAGTATGCATGTTAACTAGTGCGGGCCAATAAATGATATACTGAGAAATCAAGTATAACTCATAACACTGTATCATTTATGTTCAAGGTAGAGGTTACTAAATGATGCACTTTTCGTAACATATAACATATCCTTGAGTTATTTGAAGGTTTTTGACAAACATCAAACAGATTTTGAAGATACTAGAGGTTCTAGATCTGTACGAAGTACAACAGAAGATCCCTTAGTATGAGCAAAATAGGTTTGAGACCATTGGCGAAACTAAAGGCTTCAGATCTGTACATAGTACAACAAAGTCACCAGTAGTTTTGCTAATAGTCATTATTCTAACTATTTGTCAGTTCATATATTCATATTTTGATAACAGTGTATGACGATACTATCAATCTCAAATTAAGACTTATGTCATACATCATATAATAGGTCACACTGGATAACATGCAAGAGAATTAATGCCTATTAAATGCTCAGAAATCATAGCATAATTTGCCTACCAGTACATCATATAATGAATCTGTCTAGACATAAATTTATTCATATCCAATTATAACATGTGGAGAAAGGTGTATAACACAATAAATATAAGTACCGTCCTGGTTGTAAAGATGTAACTTTAATGTGACTTACCAGAATCTACTAACATATCTAACTTAAGACTTATACTTATTATTATTAAGCTTATTCTCCCAATGTACTATCACTTCCCAGCAAATAAAAACTTAAACTTTTTATGATTTATATTCTTTTTGTAATTTATAGAAGGCGATTCCCCTTAGGTAAAAAGCAAATGAATGCCATACGCCAACCCCCCCTTTTTTTTAAGAAAAAAACCTTACAAACTATTACATTCTTCTTTGGAAGATAAGTTATTCTGGATTTCTCATTCCATTCAGTTGAACTAATGTCTCAAAACGAGCCCTGTCGAAAGCTTTAGTGTATAGATCTGCCAAGTTGTCAGAAGAGGCAACTTTGACTAATCTAATAAGCTTCTTCTCGGCACAATCCCGAATAAAATGATGACGAATATCAATGTGTTTTGTTTTGCTGTGCTTTACCGGATTATTGGCTATAGAAATCGTCGATTCATTATCGATCATCATAGGAGTATCGGTAAAGTTTAGCCCATAATCTCGCAGTTGCTGTTGTATCCACAATACTTGGGAACAACAGCTGCCAGCTGCAACATACTCAGCTTCACATGTAGAAATGGCTACTGAGCTTTGCTTCTTGCACTGCCAAGACACAAGTCTACCTCCTAGGAATTGACATCCTCCGGTCGTAGACTTTCTATTTTAGTTGCATCCTCCATAATCCGAATCAGTATATGCAACAAAATCTAAGTCTCCTTCAATCGGATACCAAAGTCCCAGCTTCGGCTTCCCCTTGAGGTAACGAAAGATTCTCTTTACGGCTTGCATATGTGACTCTTTCGGATTAGCCTGATATCTTGCGCAAATACAAACAGCAAACATAATGTCAGGCCTAGAAGCAGTCAAATACATTAGCGATCCAATCATAGCCCTATATAAAGTAGGATCTACATTCTGATCACTCGATGTATCAGGACCGAGTCCGTGATTTTCTGGAATAGGAGTCTTGTAGATACGAGATTCATCCATCTTAAAACGTTCTAACAACTCATGTGTATATTTAGATTGATGAATAAAGAATCCATCTTTCTTTTGGTCAACTTGTAACCCTAAGAAAAAGTTCAACTCTCCCATAGCAGACATCTCAAACTTTCCCTTCATAACTTGCTCAAATTCTTGACACATCTTTTCGTCAGATGACCCAAAGATAATGTCATCAACATATACTTGAACAAGTAGAAAGTCCTTTTTCTTCCACTTCACAAAGAGTGTACTATCAATTCTTCCTCTTGAAAAACCATTCTCAAGAAGATAAGTTGATAGTGTTTCATACCACGCCCTTGGTGCTTGATGTAATCCATACGGAGCCTTATCAAGACGATATACTCTATTTGGATACATTGGATCAGTAAATCCTGGTGGTTGAGAAACATACACCGTTTCCTTGACCTTGCCATACAAAAAGGCACTCTTAACATCCAGCTGATACACTTTCATTTTCTTTGAAGCTGCAAATGCTAAGAACAACCTAATTGCCTCAAGCCTAGCCATAGGTGCAAACACTTCATTGTAATCAATTCCTTCTTGTTGGTTGAAGCCTTGAACGACTAGACGAGCTTTATTGCGAATCACGATTCCCCGATCGTCTTTCTTACACTTAAAGACCCATCTAGTACCAATTGGATATTCATCACATGGTAAATCAACCAACTCCCAAACTTGTAGTTTTGAGAACTGAGAAAGTTCTTCCTGCATTGCTTCTACCCACGAGTTGTCCTTCAACGCCATTTGGACATTCTTAGGCTCAACTTGTGAGATAAAGCATGAATATAGACATAGATTTGTAACCCCTGTCTCTTTCATTTCAGCATATAGGCTAGTGTACTCAGATACACTAGACCTGGTTTGAACCGGTGCATTCGGATCACCAATGATATTTTCAATTGGATGATTTTTGTTAGTTCTTGTTGTCGTCACTGGTTCAAGTTCTATTTCTTCTTCTAGATTTGTGCCAATCTCCTTCAATAGAGGTATATTTTCATCAGAAGATTGTTGTGTGGCACTCGTTGAAGCATGATTAGGATCTACAAAAGTTGTATCTCTAGGAACATTCGATGTTGGTGCAGGGCAAATATCCCCATCACCCGACAATAAATGTTCAGAGATTTCTGAGTCAACTTTGTAGTCACTGATTGGGACATTAAAAGACTTAAAGAGATCTGAATAGTCGAATTGCCAATCTAATCCCTTATGTACGTCATGTGTGTAGCTCGTAACTTCAATGTTATAAACTATCTCCACACGTCCCGTTGCTTTATTGAAGACACGTTTGTTTGGTGAATTAGGCACATAACCTAGGAAATATCCTTCGTCAGCCTTCTCACCAAATTTCGGTTGAGTGCTAGTCTTCAGCAAAGTACAAGAAACTCCAAAGGGTTCAAACCCTTTTAAGTTTGGTTTCTTATTGTTCAAAAGCTCATAACAAGTCTTATTCTGCTTTTTAACCATAAGAACCCTGTTCAGAACATGACATGCTGTATTCACCGCTTCAGCCCAGAAAATGACCGGAAGCCTTGAATCTGCAAGCATTGTTCTAGCTCCTTCAATCAACGTTCTGTTTCTCCTTTCAGCAACACCGTTCTGTTGAGGTTCATACGATGCACTGAATTGATGTTGTATTCCTTTGCTTAAGCAATAGACATTGAACGTTGAATTCTTGAACTCTGTTCCATTGTCACTACGAATTCTATTAACTCGTGTTCTATAGACATTCTCTATTAGATCTAGGAACTCCATAAGAATACCGGGAGTCTCATCCTTAGATCCCAAAAAGAATACCCAAGAGAATCTAGAGAAATCATCTGTGACAACTAAACAGTACCATTTGCCACCTATGCTTCTTTTGCTTATTGGGCCAAAAAGATCCATATGTAGCAATTCAAATGGTGAGGAGATTGAGTTTTCAGTCTTAGATCTGTGAGGTTTTTTATGTTGTTTTCCTTTCATGCAAGGAACACACTTATCTTCAGACTCGAAACGTTTTTGTGGTAGAACTAAACAATTCTTGGTTTTATAATTCATTTTTCGAAAGTTCAGATGAGCCATTCTCCTGTGCCATAAAAGTGCGTCTGCATCTGAAGCCTTGGATAAAAGACATGTAGATTCCATTGAAGTATTAGGAACAGCCATGTTGATGGCATAAATGTCCTTCTTCCTTGGAGCCCTCATCAATATCTAATTTTCCGGAATGGTGAAACCCGGCTTCAGGACTAAGGCTTCTGTCTCATTGAAATGTACAGAATGACCTTTATCACAGACTTGGGAAACACTCACTAGGTTGTGAGTTAGTTCTTCAACGTAATTCACATCCTCTAGAGTCAAAGTTCCATTTGAAACTTTTCCTTTCCCAGTTATTACTCCTCCTTTATCACCAGCGAAATGAACTCGCTGTTTCATCCCACCTTTGAAGTCCTTCAGTAGACTTCTTTCACCTGTCATGTGCCGAGAACAACCACTGTCTACATACCACCAGCTGTCCTTGTTCACAGTCTGCTCCTGCACATAACAAGTTGTACACAATTAGTTCTTAAGAGGGACCCAAGCCATTACGGTCTTGGCTTGTCCCTTATCATCCACAATCTGAACTTCCTTAAAGTAACCATAACTATTATTGTCAATAGTCTTGGTAACTGCTAAAGAGGTTAGAGGTTGTTGATGATCTGAAGTCTTATGCCTCTGAGGAGAGTGAGTTGAAAACCTCTTAGGCACATAATCAACTTTATGTGTATGTGAAGTAGAACCACTTTCAAATTGACTATGGTTTCTACTTGGAGTCCTAAATCTCGACGGTGTCTTATCTCTAGGCTTAGTGTCATTTAGAGAATAAGATCGTTTAGGTTTAGGCGGAGAGACACTATGAGTAACATCTCTTTTCAGAATGTTCACAGGTTTACTACCTAATCCTGGTTTGGTACCTAACCTGTCTACATTTGAACTAGAGACTTTTGGTGTCTCATTGTTATTCACGAGCCTAATCGATGTTTCCAACTTCTTGTTAGGACAACAAGAAGCCACATGTCCCTTTTGGTGACATTTGAAACAGGATTTATGCTTTCGTGACTTAACCCCTTTTGCCTTTTCGTGTTCAGTCTGAGTTTCAGACACTAAAGGTACATCTTGTTCCTTAATAACCTTATCATTTATGTCAGTATCAACCATCATTCCACTCGAGACAAATTGTACTTTAGGGAATGGTGTGTTCTTACTAACATCAGATGATAGATCTTTATGAACAACCTTTTGTGACTCTAACTTTTCAGACTTCTTAGTTACTATATTCTCAGGTTTAGCATCTACATCCATCATTTCTAAGTCAACAGAAGTAGTGTAATTTGAATTGAATGGAGGAGGTACATCAGTGTATCCTAATCCAGTGTTATCCTTAACACTAAGTTGAGCATCAATTATAGAGTCCATAGTTAAAGATGAGGTTCTATAACTCTCAAACTTACGATTAAGCTCAACCAATTTCAGTTTTGACTCAGCTAACTCATTATCTTTATTGGCCATACTTTGATTTAAGTCCCTTAGATTTAAGTACAAACCATCAATCTTAACACATTGCTCATTTATAGTGTCTCTTAAAGTGGTCTTATCAGCAGCATCAGACTTAATCTTTTCTTTTAGAGCTAGTTTATCCTCACCAAACCTTTGAGCATCACATTTAGCAATTTCTAATTCAAATTTCATCGTATTATATGAATCAGCAAATACACTAACTTGTGATTGCAAACTAGTAACTAGATTACAGACATCAACAAGAGTAAGCAAATCAAGACATACCCTTTTCTTGTCCGTTTGGAGTTCAGCCATATGTGCTACGAAATCATCTGGACTCATATCCTCAGTTGAATCCATGTATAGCACATCATCATCACTTGCTTTTGGTGTGACTTCTGGCACCCTTACATGATAATCCACATCAGTCGGCATATAGGATGTAGATTCAGCAGCTTTCTCTTGATCATCTATCTCAGCCATAAGAGCTTGCTCAGGCTGAGCAGACCAATCATAAGAACCATCTAGCTGTTGAACCACCAAGGCTTTGGATGCTAAAGAACTTCCCGAGCCTTGTCTTCCATTGCTGACATCAACCTTTGGTCGTTGACATTCCCTAGCAAAGTGTCCGTAACCTTGACAGTTATAACACTTAACTTTGGACTTTTCAAACCCTGGTCGATTTCCAACCACCTTTCTACCAGTACGCTTCAAGAAATTTTTAACTCTCCTTGACACCATAGCTAGTTGCCACTGGAGATCCATTTCTTCAAGGTCATCAGGGTCTATCTGATCATAATCTTCATCAAACATAGCTGGATCATTGATTTTCCCTTGAATGTAATTCTCATAGGAAGCGACAAAAGAAGCAAGAACAAACAATTGCTGTTCAGCAGATTTCACACTCATCGGCATCTTCTGATGCCCTTGAGGTGACTTCTCAGTAGATTTTTCTTTTGAATCATTTCCAGATGAAGCGATAAAACACAAATCCTCAGTTATCAATTCACCCTTTTCTCCAGTATCACCAACTAGTAAAGCAGTGGTCGAACTGGATGATGCATTTGAGAGAGTTGATTTTCCATGATATAGTCCAGGATTCTGTAATTGATCAGAATCTGACTCTCTCGTCTTGTTGGTGAAATCATAACCTCTGAGCTTATCAATAGCTTGCTCCAGAGTCATTGTAGCATACCGCTCTTCATTATCCTTGAGCATAACTCCATGCATTTCCCATTTATACGGTAAACCCTCAATAAACTTGTCGGTTTTCTCCGTATCAGAATAGAAAATCTCATGGTCATCTAGCTCACTCAACAGATGGTAGTATCTTGTGGTGTAAGCATCAAGATCTTCTCCCTTAAAAGCTTTAAACACAGTAAACTGCTTCTTTAGGAGATTCATCTTGCCTGCTTTTACTTGTGGACTTCCCTCACATCTTTTCTCAAGAGCAATCCAGAGTGCTCTAGCAGTGTGAAAAGATTTCAATTGATGATTGATTTCCTTAGGTAAACTCATTTTGATTGAAGAATGTGCTTTGTTTTCAATCTCAAAGTCTCTCTTCTGGTTATCATTCATTCAATTGTAGGGAACAATTACAGTTGCATTTTCAACAACGGTTGTAGGTGCAGTGTATCCATTTTTGATACACATCCAGATTGACAAATCATGGAATCGACAGTATGATTCAAACCTGTCTTTCCATCCATAGTAATCCTCAAGTCTAAGCAATTTAGGTGGAACATTAGATTTTCCAATCTCGTGGTCCATCTCAATCATTTTACTTAAGTCAGACATTTTTGTCAATCACAAAAGTTAAAAAGTCACAAAAATCAGAAGTTTCAGTTCGCAGGAATCTCAGTTCGCAGGAACTCACTTCGCAAAACTCAGTTCGCAGAAACTTAACTCAGTTCGCAACTCTCAGTTCGCAACTCTCAGTTCGGTTCGCAAACTCGGTTCGGTTCGCAAGAGATCTCGGTTCGCAAAACTCAACTCTGTTCGCAAAACTCAGTTCGCAATTCTCAGTTCGGTTCGCAAACTCGGTTCGGTTCGCAAGAACTCAGTTCGGTTCGCAGCTTTCACTTCGCAGGAACGGCTGAAACCCTAAACTCAGTTCGCGAAACGGCTGAAAAACCCAAAAACGAAAAGTCAGTTATTTTTACGATTAAAACTTGTGGTTTTCTATCGTAAACCAAACTAAAAACGTCCAGAGAATGATTTTGGTCGTAAATAAAGACGTAATGCAATAAAAACAACCCGAAATCACACGTTATTATCCTAAATAACCTCGAACCAAAGCGTATCTAGCCTCAAGCTCTGATACCAATTGTAAGTCCGTATGTATAGGATCGATAACGAGGTTATCTACGGTACTAAGGTGCGGAATCCCTCAATACTAGTTATAGGATCTATAACGAATTCTTTCGCAATATATTAGCGAATCAATTATCTAATTGCTTTGTATCGATTATAACACTTTTTAATCTATCAATACCTAGCCTTTAGACACTAAAAAACTCTCTGGAATCGCAGCAACTTCGTTGGGCAGAAAATGGCAAAAGTCCTGAACATGAAAACCTAGTTTTTCATATATACTCATCTCGGTTCGCAGGCTCGTGGGCTCTGCGAACTGACTCGGTTCGCAGCCCATGACGGCCCAGCGAACTCACTCAGTTCGCAGTACAAACTTGTCCTGCGAACTGACTTGGTTCGCGGTCAACCTTGGTCAACATTTTTCAGCCTTTTGATATTTAACTCTAAAATGTTTACCAAGCAATATATTTTATTTACAATTCAAAACCAATGTACATACTTGATTACAATTACCAAAAGTACTAAACCTCACTATTACAAGCTAGATCTGTTGTCACAAAACATGTCTCAACACTAATCTGGAAGAAGTCACACAGACTAAAACATATAATCAGTCAGACTGAGAGAAAATAACATAAGGTATAAAATCTTTTTGGTATTTTCTTAGAAAGTATGTACAAAAACATCTCTTAGTCTGTGCTTTTTGATTGTATGTAGCTGAGAATACAGTTATACAGATTGAAAAGCAGACACAGACTGAGAATTGAATCATACAGATTCAAGGTTTTACTAGGGTTTGAGCATTCCTAGTTGACCTAGCAGATACAAAAATCTATCTTCATTTAAAGGTTTAGTAAAGATATCTGCTAATTGGTCATTTGTGGGCACATATTTGAGAATCACTTTACCTTTCTCAGCACAATCTCTGATAAAGTGATGTCTGATCTCAATATGCTTTGTCCTGGAGTGAAACACAGGATTCTCAGTGATGGCAATGGCAGTTTGGTTATCACACATGATTGGAGTTTTTGTAAACACCAAATCATAGTCTGCTAGTTGATGTTGCATCCATAGCAATTGAGCACAGCAACTACCAGCAGCCACATATTCTGCTTCTGCAATGGATGTAGCAACAGAATTCTGTTTCTTGCTTGACTAACTGACTAGTTTGCCACCTAGCAGTTGACATCCACCGGAAGTGCTTTTCCTGTCTAATTTACAACCTGCATAATCTGCATCTGTATATCCAATTAGATTGAAACCAGAGTCTTTGGGATACCAAAGACCCAGGTTAGGAGTACCTTTTAGGTACCTAAAAATCCTTTTTACAGCTTTTAGATGCGATTCTTTAGGTTCAGATTGATATCTAGCACACAAACATGTTGAGAACATGATATCTGGTCTACTTGCAGTGAGGTATAGTAGAGATCCTATCATACCTCTATAAGTGGTTTGACAGACTGACTTGCCAGACTGATCCTTATCCAACTTATCTGCAGTGCTCATTGGTGTTTTTCATAATTGAACAGTCCTTTAAAGAATATTTAGTAAGTAGGTCATTGACATATTTACCTTGGTTGATGAAGATACCATCAGGTTTCTGATGTACTTGTAGACCAAGAAAGTATGTTAATTCACCCATCATACTCATTTGATACTGTTTTGACATTAAGTTTGAAAACCATTTACACAATTTTTCATCAGTAGACCAAATATAATATCATCAACATAGATTTGGACTAGTATGACATCTGCCTTGTTCCTTTTGAAGAACAAAGTTTTATCAATTGATCCTCTAGTAAAGTCATTACTAAGAAGATAGGATGATAAGGTGTCATACCAAGCTCTTGGAGCTTGTTTTAGCCCATATAGTGCTTTCTGCAATTTATAGACATGATTTGGAAAAGTGGAACTTACAAAACCTGGAGGTTGTTTCACATAGACTTCCTCCTGTAAGTTGCCATTCAGAAATGAACTCTTGACATCCATTTGATAGACTTTGAAGTCCTTGAATGCAGCATATGCCAAGAATAACCTTATTGCTTCAATTCTGGCTACAGGGGCAAATGTTTCATCATAATCAATGCCTTCTTCCTGCTTGTAGCCTTGAGCAACTAGCCTTGCCTTGTTTCTGATTATCACTCCATCCTTGTCCATTTTGTTTCTGTAAACCCATTTTGTTCCAATAATGGTTTTCCCTTTTGGAGCAGGAATTAGGGTCCAAACATTGTTTCTGTCAAATTCTGTTAACTCTTCCTGCATTGCTTCAACCCAATCATCATCTTTCAAGGCTTCTTCAGCTTTCTTTGGTTCAATGATTGACAGGAAGTTTGTGTAGAAACAGAAATTTGCAGTAGATAAGTTTGACACTTTAGCTCTTGTTTGTACACCAGAAACATAATCTCCAATTATTTCTGTAATTGGATGATACTTGTGTTCTTTGACTCCTAGAAGTGATTCATCATTTGATGGTAAATCATTCTCATTTGGTGGAAGAATAGCAGGACTGAGTTCTGCATCATCTTCTACACAGGGCAAGTCTGAGTCTGTAGAGTTCACAGACTGAAAACTATCAGACTGAACACATGTATCAGAAGAGTTTGAATCTCTGGACACAGATTCATCTTCTGTTGATGAAGGTATTGTCATAGTATGAGCAGGTTGAGCATCTTCATTTTCACTTTCAGAGTCCTGTTGTTGGTTAACAACAACTGGGATTTGAGATTCAGATCTCACAACAGATAAATCTTCTAACAGATGAACATCAGACTGAGAAGCATGTTCATCATTAGCAGAGGAAGCATCAAAGGTGACATTGATGGTTTCTTCAATTTTATTCCTTCTGTTGTTGTAGACTCTGTAGGCCTTTGAAATAGATGAATAGCCAACAAAAATTCCTTCATCAGACTTAGGTTCCATCTTAGCTAATTGATCTCTTTGATTGAGAATATAGCATTTACTACCAAAGGTCTGGAAGTAATGGATGGTTGGAACCTTATTATGATACAACTCATATGCAGTTTTGCCATGCCTTTTGACCAAAATAGATCTATTTTGGGTATAACAGGCAGTGTTAACTGCTTCTGCCCAAAAATAAACCTTCATTTGACCATGGCATAACATGGTTCTTACAGCTTCTATGAGTGTACGATTTCTTCTCTCAGCAACACCATTTTGTTGAGGAGTTCTGACAGAGGCAAAGTTTTGAATAATGCCTTTGTCAGTACAAAATTCAATGAGAGTAGAATTCTTAAATTCTGTACCATGGTCACTCCTGAGTTGCTTGACAGGTGCATCATTCTGCAATTCTTCCCTCTTGATTAGATTAATAATCTCTGGAGCATCACTTTTGGCTTTAAGAAAGATGACCCAAGTATACCTTGTGTATTCATCCACAACCACAAGTGTATACTTCTTTCCACCCAAACTGCTAATGCTCATGGGTCCAAACAGATCCATATGGAGCATATGCAGTGGTTGTTCAATTGTAGCTAACAATTTGGATGGAAAATGGTTCTTGGTTTGTTTCCCTAGTGTACATGCAGGACAAAGTTTGTCTTTTGCAAATGTAACATCAGGCAGACCTCTAACCAGTTTCTTCTTTGACAGGAGGTTAATATTTTTGAAGTTCATGTGGGATAACCTCCTATGCCATAGCCAGCTTAGTTCTGGCACAGACTGAGTATAGAGACAGGTCTCTACATTGTTGTCTGCAGAAGAAAGATCCAAGAGATAGATATCTCTTTCTCTTTTGGCAACTAATATAGGTTTGCCTTTGGAATTATAGATAACAGCAGCCTTCTTTCTGATTCTGATTTCACCATCATCATCACAAATCTGGCTAGCACTAAGCAGGTTATGCTTTAATCCCTCAACATAGGCCACCTTTGTTATTCTGATGTTGCCAGCCTTCACCACACCATAACCTTTTATCTTGGCAACAGAGTTGTCACCATATTTGACAGAAGGTCCTTCTTCTTCTACAAACTCTGACAGATTCTTCAAGGAACCTGTTATGTGTCTTGAGCATCCACTGTCTAGGTACCATTTGCTGTTACCCTGCACAGGACAAACAAAATCAATTAGTTACTTTTGGGAACCCATCTTTTGATGGGTTCTTTAGAGTTGGTTGGAGTCAATTCTTTAGCAGTTTTGGTGCTAAGTCTGTGAAGTTGACTTTTAACCTCTCTATTTTTGATTTTGTTGTTTGTAGAAGACATTTGTTTGATCAAAGCAGCCTTTGGCTGTTTAAGAATGGACTTTGTGCATTTAATACCTTCATGTCCCAGATTTCCACAGTTGTAACATTTTCTGTTCAACATAATGGTCCTTTTGGATTTTGGGTTATTATTTGCACTAGATCCTCTGTTAAACTCTTGTTTTGACTCAACAAATGTTTTAAAATCTGTGGTTAACTTCATTAAGTTTTCACTAAGCAGCTTAATGGTCTCAGTCTGGTTGTTAAGATTTGACTTTTGAGAGTCAGACTGAGTGTTAACACAAACAGATTTGGAGTTAAGTTTGTCAGACTGAAAATTTATTTTTCCAGACTGACAGTTAGATCTCACAGACTGAGATCTTTTTAACTCCTTTGTTACTGATTTTATGCCTTTAGATTTATCATTTGGCATATTATTGTCTGGACCAGTTACAGACTGAGATGTGGAAGGTTCAAACACATTGTAACCTTTCTGTTTATTCTTGATTCCTTTTACCTCTTTTTGTCTTTTTAAAGATGGTACTGTGGGAATATTAACTTTGCCTTTTGTAAATCTTTTCTTTTCAAGTTCTATAGTTTCTAAAGATTCATAAGTGATTATAAGTTCAGGCTGTTCAGATTGAGAAGTTTCACAGACTGAGATTTCTGAGTCTGTGTCTTCAGTCTGGCTCTGTCTCATATACTAGTTCTTTAGCAACTATTTTTGGTCTAACAAAAGCATTTGTCAATATAACTTTGTTTCCCACAGTATGACTAAAAGTATGAGGTAAAATCTCAGGTACAAATATAGCAGGTTTTGAGTTTATTTCTGAATTTATGTGACTTTTAAGATCAAACTCATCACCTATGACCGCTTGTATCTGAGCTGGAATCTGTTTGGATAAACAGTCCACATTTTTAAGTGATGAAATACACCAAGATTTACAAATCCTTTCATAATGATCAGCTTTGTTTTTATAAGCTTCTTTTTCCAGCTTGATCTTTTTGAGAAGGTCATATTGAGCATCAAGCTCAAGTTTGTACTGTTTATTTTGGTTTATTTCATTCACTTTTGATTGTAGATCTTTTTGAACTTGACTGAGTTTGTTTTTTAAATCTTGTATTTCCTCCAGTCTTTTCAAAAAATCTACATAGATGTGTTCAAACATTTTCTGTTTTTCTGCATCACTATAGTAAAGTTTAAAATGATTTACATTGTAAGCAGATCCTCTGTCCCAGTCTGGATGAACACATGCCTTTTCTGCAAATTTGACATCTTTGTCAAACTGGCTCTCTGTGATAGCCATTAAGCACATATCTTCATCATCCTCAGATGATGAAGATTCTTCATCTATCCATTGTTCAACAACCAAAGCTTTTTCTAGTTTCTTTGGTTGTTGTTTCTCTCCAATTTTCTTGGAGTTGAAGTACTTTTTCTTGTACTTCTTGGCCTTTTCTTCCCACTTATCAGAACTTGAAGATTCTGCAATCTTCACTCTGCAGTCAGAAGAAATATGACCAACTTGCCCACATTTATAGCAAGTAGCTTTCTTAGGATCAAAAGTTGGCCTTCCTTTTGAACCTTTGAATCTTGCCTTTTCTAACCTTTGGGCTAGCAATGCCATTTCAGCTTCTTGAGACTCAGTTTCATCATCTGATTCTGAGTCTGTAAGAGTAAGATGGTAATCTGCTCTAGAGAAAAGTTCTCTATTTTTCCTTGTTGTTGCAACAAGGGCAGCAGATGGATCTTTTGCAATCCTTTTGGCATTTAGATCCTTTCTGGCTTTGGTTTCTTCAAAATTTAGTAGAAGTCCAAACAAGCCAGAGAGATCATATGTCTCCAATTTTTCACTTACAATTAATGAAGTGATAACTTCAGAAAAAGTGTTTGGAATGACATCAACAAATGTTGCACAGATTTCAAACTGTCCCTTGATGATATTATACCTTTCAAGATCATTGATTAAGATCTGAAATCTGGTATGAATATCAGTTAATGACTCATTTTGGCCAGCAGAGAAGTTCTCATAATTTCTTATGAGATTCTTCTTCTTTTGGGATTGTACCAAACTTACACCATCATATTGGTCAGTTAGCATATCCCATATGGCTTTAGCAGTTTTGCAGCCAGATATCTTAGCAAAGATAGGCTCAGTAACTGCATTGCCCAGTATGGACTTGGCCTTAAAGTCTAAAGCATATAGTTGCCTGTCTAGATCAGTCAGGTATTTTTGGCAGCCTCAACAAATTTTTCAGGTGTCAAAATAATACCATTTGCATCTAAAGTTGCAGGAACTATTCTGCCAGGAATAATGGGTCCTTCCTGAATGACTCTAAGCATTTCATCATGAATGCTAGCAAGAAACCATTTAGCTTTCAATTTCCAATGGGTAAAATTTACACCATTGAAGATTGAAATTCCCTTCCCAGCCATAGCAATAGAAGAAGTCATTTTTTAAGGAAGAAAAATGTAGAGAAAATGAATTTAGATGATTGTTTGATAAACTGGGTTCCTTTGATCGTTAAAGATTAAATCTTTATTTGCTCTGATACTAGTTGTTGGGTCACAAGGTTCCCAAAACTTAGATACAGATTAAATAACAGTTATCTCAACGTGTTAGTTTATATCCAAGTTTTATATCAAACAAGTTTAAATTAATCTAGGCGGAAAACAAGATTAATTTTGACACAGAGTTTATTATGAATCAAAGTATTATTCACAATAAAGTGTTTGTCTCACAAAGATGACAAAATATTCAAACCCACACAGATGGTTTGAATACGATCCAAGTAGTATACAAAGATACAGTTATCACTACAAACTTCACAGTAAGTGTGGTAATGCTTTAGCCTAAGCTCAAAGGTCTAGTATACTAATTCTCTTGAATTTCTTGGATAATAGCAGTGCTTTTTGAACTGCTATTTATAGAGTTGGATGTAACTCTATATTATCCAGCTTACATAGTTGTCCAAGGGATAACAGATGCATCTTGGGCAACTTTGCACGCCTTCCTTTTTGCTTTTCTTGGAAATAGAAAAAGCAAAAAGGTAAAAGGTTTCTTTGCTGAGAAGAGAACCTTTGTATGATGTTTGACCTTTCTCAAACATCTTATCAGTTGTATCTAGCCTAAGGAAAGAAGAATATCTCCTGTACATTTATACTTTCATTCTTCAATCTGTGCTCTTCAGTCTGTGCTCATCAGTCTGTGATCTTCAGTCTGTGAACTTCAGTCTGTGAAGCCTTCTGTATTCAATCTTCATTCTTCAGATGATGAATTCATAAGTCTTCAGGAAGAGCATGGCTTTCAGTCTGTGAGAATCTTCAGTCTATGCAGCACAGACTCAGAAGCAATTCCTCAGTCTGTGTAGCACAGACTCAGGAACACAGACTCAGGAATTTCACTAAGTTTCCTGAATACAACTAAGTTAGATTTTGACTCTTCAGATTTATAACTTAGGTTTGATCATTGTTTTTCCCAACAGTTTTCATTCCTTTTCTTTATTTCTTTAATTTAAAGACCTTTTTGCAAATATAAATGAAATCATTAATATATATAAATGAATTGCAATAAAAATGCTTAAAAATAAGGGAATATTACTATATAAATACGACATTATTTGATGTTATCAGTATTAGACTCTAGTAGAGTAGAAACAGTGTCATCTACAGCATTTGAGGGTGCCTCTAGGAAAGCAGCCTCTGCAGAGATATGAATATTTGTTTCTGCATATGCTTCATATATGGGGTGGATATGGGAGTGTTCTCCAAATTGACTGGTGAGTCAATTGGGTTTGTGTTAGATATATCAAGGATCTCATTGTCGGTAGGTAAAGGTGGGTTAGAATGAGTTAGGGATACTACATTCATACCTTCAAGTTTAGGGGAATTCATACCTTAGACTCCTTAGCGAGTTGATTTTCTAGAGGTCATTACAGGTGAGTTTCCTACTCAGCATCATTTGTAATGTGCTCATGCTCCGCAACATGATGTACTTCCTCTACCATCACTTGCTCATCCTCCACAGTTTCAACTTCCAACACTTCGGTTGCAGAGTCTAAGCTGTCAGACTCTATGTTGTTATCAGACTGAGGTTGGGCAGCTAGGTTTTCTAGTGCCTCTGCAACTAATAAATTAGCTTGGCCAAGGGCCACCCAATATAACATTGGTGAAGTTAGACCAACCTTTAGGGGATTAATAGAATCGTGAAACATCTTGGCTGATAACTCAGGAATTGGGTTATAAACAAATTGATCATTCAAAGATAAATAGTTTTCAGCCCCTAAAATGTCTTCAAACATGAGTGATAAAAACCTTATAAATTGAACATTGAAATCTCTTACATGTTTACTTATCAAGTGGATTATTTCATTGAAATATATTTTAACAAAATCAATGTTACGGCCAGTAAGGATAGCATCAAAAACTTTTACCTCTAGATCATTCATCTGATCTAGACTACCAGACTTGCTACCTAAACTCCTCAAAATATTTGAAACTATGAACTTCTATCTGGTAGATAAGAAGTTCATATTTACGGTACCTATAAGCCGAGGCTGATTCACTAACAAGAAAGATTGTCTGGCCTCCTCGCGGGATGGAGGATCAACAAAACTATTGTCGAACGGGATTTCAAACACCCACCGTAAACCCTGTAATGCTGTACAAGTATACAAGAATTCTGCAAGCATCTTTCGGTATATTTGTTCAGGGCACTTTAATAAGGCGTGGGTTGAGGGGATGATTTTCGAAACATGTAGATCCCGTTGACCTCGTCTTTGAATCTAATTAACGATACGTGCGGAATCCGTTCGTTAATTTTGATTATAAGTGAAATGTAAATCGAAACCGAATGTAAATAAGTTTTTGATGTTATTGATATTAATCAAAGGTTACAGAAACACAGTTAAGCTCCAAAAAAAATCTCTCTCAAACACATACAAATTCTCCAAGTTCGCTCACGCTCTCAACTCATGTACATACTAAAACTGAAAACAGAAACTGCGTATTTATAGGTTCTGCTACAGTACCTGCGAACTTAATTTAAGTTCGCATGAACAGTACCTGCGAATTTAAAATAAGTTCTCATGAACAGTACCTGCGAACTTAAAATAAGTTCTAACAAATTCGCAGTTTGTACAACGCTTATCAGCCTAAGATTTCTACACAAGCTTTTGTCAAACGGTCTTGATTTTTCATCAACAAACTCCCCCTTGACAGCAGCTTGTAGATAATCTTTTATACACAATCAAGCTAAGTTTTCTAAACAAGCTTTTGTCATTCATGAGAATGTATCAACAAAAAACAAAATCAGTTCTTCATACCCTTGATTTTTGAAGTTTTCAGGAATAATCACATAGGCGATTTTATTATTATCATAAACTTGTATGTTCTTTCCTTTTTTAATCGGTTTTGCACGCACCAAATTGGCCGTTTGAGTAAGTACAAAAGGTGCCATTGTGATTTGAATTTAAAAATTTAAGTTCAGATTTGAACTATGAAGAACATAGTATGAAGATGAAAACTTAGGGTTTTGAAAAATCTAATCGTAACAGTGAAGATGTTGATGAAAAAGTGATTAAGGTCAGATCCACTGTACGGTAAAATACTTTAGAAATTTAATCGAAAGACTATGAATTAATGGTAAAGATTATGATCGAATATTAGGCCATTTTGTCCCATCTGTTTTATTTAGAGTCTGAGTAAAAATTAGGCAATTTTGAATTTTCCTGACTCTGTTAAAAGTCACTTATCAAGATAAAAGTATGAATTATAAATATATGATAAAGATTTCAGACTAGTCTGAAGTGATTTCACTTCCGACTCAAAGAAAATAACCTAAAAACTTTATAAAATAAATTTGCATATTTGGGTTTTATAGACTCAAATTAATACGAATTTACAAAAATATACAAAGTCATGAATCTGAAAATTTACATCAACTAAGTCTGTAGTGACTTCACTTCAAACACTGACATCAAATTTTCAAACTATGACCAAAATTTGTCAAATTCTTTTAGGAAAATTGGGGATTTAACATCCCAAGTTGTTCTCCTCCCAAGCTGTTCTAGCAGATAAAAGAAGCGATCTTCATTCAATCGTATTGTAAAAATATCTTCTAGTTGCTCATCAGTTTTGACAAACTTTAATATGACTTTATCCTTTTCAACGCAGTCCCGATGAAGTGATGTCTGATATCAATGTGCTTGGTTCTGGAATGAAAAATTGAATTCTTATTTATAGCAATTGCACTTTGATTATCACACATGATGAGAGTTTTTTCAAACTTCACATCATAGTCTGCTAACTGATGTTGCATCGACAATAACTTAGCACATCAACTTCCAGCAGCAACATATTCTACTTCAACAGTTGAGGTAGCTACTGAGTTTTGCTTCTTACTGGACCAACTCACCAGCTTTCCTCCAAGCAGTTGACATCCTCCTGATGTGCTCTTCATGTCCAACTTACAACTTGCATAGTCTGCATCTGTAAAACCAATTAGATCAAAACTAGAATCTTGGGATACCAAAGACCCAGGTTTGGAGTACCTTTTAGGTACCTAAAGATTCTTTTCGCAGCTTTTAGATGTGATTCTTTTGGATCAGTCTGATATCTAGCACATAAACATGTTGAAAACATTATATCAGATCTACTTACAGTTAAGTACAAAAGTGATCCAATCATAACTCTATAAGTTGTTTGACAAACTGATTTCTTAGATTCATCTTATTGTAACTTATCAGAAGTACTCAATGGAGTTTTCATAGATGAATAATTATCAAAAGAATATTTCTTGAGTAAATCATGAACATATTTACTTTGGTTTATAAAAGTGCCATCAACCTTCTGTTGAACTTGCAAACTAAAAAATTATGTCATCTCACCCATCATAGACATTTGATACTGTTTTGACATTAAGTTTGAAAACTATTTACACAGATTATCATTAGTAGACCCAAATATAATATCATCTAAATAAATTTGTACTAAGATTACATGACCCTTATTCTTTATAAATAAGGTTTTATCAATTGATCCTCTTGAGAAGTTATTCTCAAGTAGATACTGAGATAAGGTATCATACCAAGTTCTTGGAGCTTGTTTCAGACCATAGAGTACCTTCTGTAATTTATGAACATGGTTAGGATATTTAGGATTATAAAACCTGGAGGTTGTTTGACATAAACCTCTTCCTGTAGATCACCATTCAAAAATGCACTCTTCACATCCATTTGATAGGCCTTGAAGTCTTTATATGCAGCATAAGCAAGATATAGTCTGATAGCCTCAATTCTTACGATAGGAGAAAATGTCTCATTATAGTTTATGCCTTCTTCATGTCTGTATTCTTGAGCTACCATCCTTGCTTTGTCCCTGATTACCACACCATTAGTGTTCATCTTTTTTCTAAAGACCCATTTTGTACCAATGATTAACTTTCCAGAGGGAGCAGGCACAAGTGTCCAAACTTTATTCATTTCAAACTCTGTTAACTCTTCTTGCATTGCTTCTACCCAATCATGTGACACCCCTCAAATTTCGGTGTAATTACGAACATTAATCACGTGCATGTCTTAAGCTAATTCCCTACTTAAGAGAATTCACACTATTTTTATGAGATAAGTCTAGCAAAGCCCAACAATTTTAATACGTAAAGTATTACTATTTTCGTAGTTAGTTATAAAAACGCACGAAACTATAGGAACGAGTCCGACAAAAATATACAATCGTTGGTGAAAACATTTTTCTAAATAACGTAAATCTATTTTATAATTAAATAGTATTTATTTACATTATATTATTATAGTACAATAATATACAATCGTTTTACGTTTCAAATAAAACGTGCCGTACGCGACAAAAACGCGCGAATCGCGCCCAACAACCGAACGAAGCCCGAAACATATTTCAATAACTTAAAATGAAGTGTTTTAAATAAAAATTCAACCAAAACTTATACGAATAAATCGTTAACGAAAAACTTGAATAATAAACGTTTAACGTCTAAACGAACGACGAAACGAACGGGTAAACGAACACCGCGCGTAACGCAAATTGGAGAATTAATTTAACACACCCACATGGTGGGACCCACCTCAAAAATCTGCCCCCATGTGCCACCCCCTTTCCTCCTCCCCATGTGCACACTTCATGCAAAAACCACTCATTTCTTTCTTCTCCCTAAACCCATTCACCATTCATGCAAATCTTTTTCTCTCATCACTCCCAAACTCTCAGACCTCTCACTAAAATCTGCACTTTCTCACTCTAAAAATCTGCTAAAACACATTTACATTCATCAAGAAATACAACCAAGAATCTTCACCATTTTGCAAGGAAGATCAAGGTTTTTACAAGGATTCAAGCTCTACAACACCATCTTCTTTTCCTTCTTCCATTTTTATTGTAAGAAAATCTTTTCTACCTCTAAAATACTTGAATAACATGTTAAAATGTTCACTCAAAAGATTCATGTCCAAAAACCATGCTAAAAACGTTTTTCATCATCATCAACTTACAAAAATGCAACATGCATTTTCTGTCCAGAAAATACTCCGAAATTCACCTAAGTGTTTCTTACTCAAAACTTAATGAAAATGGATGATTCAAAAGATAAAACTCAAGTTCAAGAATTTAGCTTTCATTTCCAACTGGTTTTATAATTTTTGGAGTTCGTTTACTATTTTAAATAATTTTTGTAAGAAAACAGGTATAATCTGCCCAGAAAAGTCAGAAAATGACTCCTGGGGTTTTAACCATAACTCGAGATATACATCTCCAAATGACTTGAAACCACCGCTAAAATCTCACAAATTTTGTTAGGTACAAATGTCGTTTAGATAACTTTCTCTGAAAATGCATAGATTTTGCCCAGAAATTAGATCTTGTTGCATGTGTCCAGATTGGTCAATTTTGGACCTCAGAGAACAAACGTAATATTTAAAAATACTTAGACTTGCCTAAAAATTCTAGAAAAATTATTGGAAGTAGTCAAGACATAGGGAAACCTCTGTGATTTTTCTTATATGTTATTTCGGACTTATGATTTTTGAAATCGAGCCAACAAAAATGTACATTTTCTGGAAAATATTGAATGTGGACTGTTTTGGTATAAAAATAAAAACCAATACATGTGGACTTGCAAAAAATGGAAAAACTGACTTTTTGTGACATTTAAACATATTTAAGAGTTGTGTAAAAGTTTCGGGTCAAACCGAGTTGGTTTGACCAAAGTCAACGAATACGGTTCGTATGTTAAACGTAAACCGACATATTCAAAATTTAGTTTTAAAACCGAGAACGAACCCCAAATATTTTAGTTCGAAACAAAACATAATAATAATGTCTTCGGGAATTATTATTACAAAACGTCACCAACGGGCCGAACATGTTTTCTAACACAAACGATAACCGAACAATTGGACATTTCTAGTTGAGTGAACACTAGCATGGATGGTCTACTAAAACATCCACTTACATATACTTATAATATCATGCGTTTAGGACGTTAGGGACTTTACTTGGACACACGCTTTGCTAGCACTCACGTATTTAGCTCACGAGGTGAGTTCACAGCCCCTACTTTTACCGCTTTTACATGCTTTCCAACAGGGGTGAAAAACATAGTTACTGTTTTACTATTTGCCATAATCTACCACTATTATATAATTGCTTTCAATGCTTTTATACAACTGTTTATGATCGTGTTCATACTATTGTGCAACTATGAAATGAGTTTCAAACTTTTATACGAACTGTTTACAAAAACGTTTTACTACTTGTGATAAACCGGAGAACGACCGGTAACTTTTGATACGCTGGAGAACGACCAGCATTGTGATAAACCGGAGAACGACCGGTAGTGTTTTACTGGAGAACGACCAGTACGTAATAAACCGGAGAACGACCGGTATTGTGATTCGCTGGAGAACGACCAGCATGTTATAGGCCGGAGAACGACCGGCCGTGTTAAACTGGAGAACGACCAGTATTTGATAAACCGGAGAACGACCGGTACTATTTTGAAAACGCTGGAGAACGACCAGCAACGTATTTTCAAACTGTGTTTTGGGTAACATCCCAACTAAACTGTATTTTGGGGTAACATCCCAACAAACCCACGTCTTGAATGTTATGGCAACAACGATTTACAAACAACTTTGGTTTATCAAACTATACTTGCAAACATAAAACCTGTGAATTCACTCAACAATTTTGTTGACTTTTTACTATGTTTTTCAGGGAATTAGCTGCACATGTGAGACTACATGCACACTTATGAAACTAGGCGACCCACGAAGAATTTAGGATGCCATCTTTTGAAGCCAAATGGGATTTCTTTTGTATAACTTAAACTACATTTCTACTTTTACGATTCGATGAATCGTAAACTTTTGTAAACAATTAGTTATGGCATCTTAATGCATATGTTCTGCGATAATCATATGCTCTGATATGTATGAATGTCCAATGTTTACGTCGACGCTCCCACTCGAACTAATGCTTCCGCAAACCACCTGATAAACATAAATCATGAATTTGGGGGTGTGACGAATCATCATCTCTCGGTGCTTCATCAGCCTTCTTTGTTTCTATGATTGATAGAAAGTTTGTGTAAAAACAGAAATTTACAGTTGCCTGTACTTCAGATTGTGATCTACTTTGAACTCGGGACACAAAGTGTTGGGTCACAAGGTTCCCAAAACTTAGATACAGATTAAATAACAGTTATCTTAACGTGTTAGTTTATATCCAAGTTTTATATCAAACAAGTTTAAATTAATCTAGGCGGAAAACAAGATTAATTTTGACACAGAGTTTATTATGAATCAAAGTATTATTCACAATAAAGTATTTGTCTCACACAGATGAAAAAGTATTCAAACCCACACAGATGGTTTGAATACGATCCAAGTATTAGTATGTTAAGATACAATTATCACTACAAACTTTAACAGTTAGTGTGGTAATGCTTTGAGCCTAAGCTTAAAGGTCTTGTATACTATTTTGCTTTGAGAGCTTGGATATCTTGGATACTTGGATGATTTGAAGAGTGCTATTGAGCTGCTATTTATAGAGTTGAGAATCAACTTCTATTACCCAGCTCAGTCAGTTGTCCAAGGGATAACACATTCATCTTGGGCAACTTTGCACTCTACCCTTTTTGCTTTTCTTAGAAATAGAAAAAGCAAAAGATAAAAGGTTTCTTTGCTGAGAAGAAAACCTTTGTTCGATGTTTGACCTTTCTCAAACATCTTATCAGTTGTATCTAGCCTAAGGAGAGAAGAATATCTTCTGTACACTTGTACTTTCATTCTTCAATCTGTGCTCTTCAGTCTGTGATCTTCAATCTGGGATCATCAGTCTGTGATCTTCAGTCTGTGAAGTCTTTTGTCTTCAATCTTCATTCTTCAGATGATGAATTCATAAGTCTTCAGGAAGAGAAAGGCTTTCAGTCTGTGAGATTCTTCAGTCTGTGCAGCACAAACTCAGAAACAATTCTTCAGTCTGTGCAGCACAGACTCAGAAACACAGACTCGGGAATTCACTAAGTTTTTCCTGAATACAACTGAGATAGATTTTGACTCTTCAGATTTATAACTTCGGTTTGATCATTGTTTTTCCCAACAATCTCCCCCTATCTGATGATGTCAAAATCTATTTACAAAAGATAATGGAGAAATAATAAATACTAAAGTACAACATAACTTATGAATCTTAGACTTATATATATAAAGTCAAAGTCATAGTTAGTATACAAAAATATTACAATTATTACATAAGATTGTAAATAACATAAATATAACAATCTTCAGTCCTTTCTCCGAGCCTTGATCTCTTTCATCTTTTCCACTTTCCTCTTCAACAGTGTTTCCATTTCCTTATCAGATTTGTCTTCAAATTCTTGATACTCTAGGATGATCTTCTTGCAGATATCTTCAAATCCAATCATCATCCTGATTTGGGAAAGGTTGTTGAATAACCAGCTAATCAGTCTTCTTCTGAATGGTCTGGCTTGAGAATGTTTGCATTCCTTCAGCAGGGCAATGCAGTGTAGCAGAGACTCTCCATATAACCTATTCTGATCCTGGAAGCATTCTATCCCATTGATATCTCTATAGCACAGACCTTCAATGTTGTCAGTCTGTACATAAGATCTATCTATGAAAACAATACCTTTGGGTAGAGGATGCTCCCTTCTCTGCTCATTCTCTGTGGATAACCCAGCTGACTTCTTCTTGATTACAAAATTGTTTGCTATGCAAAACAACTTGTACTCTTCTTCTGAAATGAGCCCCAGACTGAGAACTAGCTCAATCAGGTAAGATAGCTCATCCCGAACTTCTTTCTTCAGATCCTTGTCAGCTTCACTCTTCAAAAGATTGGCAATGGATTGCCATTCCTTAAGCCCTAGAGTGTACAGTTCATCCACCCATACCATCTTCTTGCTCTTGGTCAAAGTCAGCTCCAGCTTCAATTTCTGTCCAATCTTGTTTAGATGACATTCTCTAATCTTCTGCTTGAGCTTTGACTTTTGGAAAGTGGCTTGTAGCTTTGGTTTAAGGCTCTCTATCTTCTGTAACCTTGTTGACAGCTCCTCATCTTCTTTGATTTGTTGCTCAATTTGACTCCTTCTGATTTGGGTCAGTGAACGACTTTCTTCTTGTAGTTCTTGAGTGAGCATGTCAACAAATCTTGCTTCCTTCAGCTTCTGCTCTTCTTCAGTTAGTACATTTAAGTACTCAGTTAAAGACATACCTTGAGCAGTAGCTTCTTGTTGCAAGAGTTCATCCTGTAGATTTGTCAGTTCAGGATTTCTTGTGCCAGCAGCATGATCATCCACCATCTTCTTGATCTTGCTTAACCTTTCCTGCTTGGATAAGGCAATCTCCTTGCCCTTACCCTTATCCATAACTTCTTCCATGGTAGAGCTTGATCCAGGATAAGTGCTAATCAGGTGAGTACTTCTCCATTGCATTCTATCTTCAAGTTCACTTCTACCTGGGAGGCAGTATTCTGGTTGTTGTGGTTGATCTAGCAGGATTAGCTTCAGCTTGGATGGCTTCACCACTGATAATTAGAGCATCAGTGCTTGCTGCTGGTTGCTCTGAGCTCTGAGTCTGTGATTGATGCTGTGTCTCAGTCTGTGCAGGTTCAGAAGGCACAAACTGAGACTCTCCAGTCTTGACTTTTGAGGCTCCTTCACCTACACCTCCAAAAGTAGCATCATCTTCATCATCATCTAATCTTCTGAAAACTTCAGACTCAGAACTGCAGTCAGGATTGATGGCATCATCATCATCACCATCATTGTCCTGTTCTTCTGCCAGCTTCATAAATTGATCCCAGGTCTTGATCCCCTTCATCTTTGGTTGGGAATCAAAGATATCCCTTTCAGGAATCCTCCTGGCCATTCTTTTCATCTTCCTGGCTCTCTTGATTTGCAGAGGTTGAACATCTTCTTCTTCTTCTTCTTCTTCTTCCCTTGGTCTCTTCAACTCCATCCGACCTTGGGCTGAGATAGTTGCAATTGGGTCTATGTGTAAGACAATGGATGACTCCCCCTGAGTCTGTGCAACTATCTCAGTACGTTCACCTGCCTGCAATCCTTCTTGCTCCCCCTCAGTCTGTGCACTCATATTTTCAGTCTGTGGCACAGACTGAGCTTCAGTCTGAGACTTCACCCTAGCACCTTCGGGTCCATCATCTCCATCATCTCCCTCGCTGCTATCTCCCCCTAAATCTAAGGATTTATTATTTAAATCTTTATATTTTGAGGTTTTAGCTTCTGCAGACCCATACTTCTCCCCCTTTTTGACATCATCTACTAAGTTTGAGAGGGTGGTCTGCATTTCATCTAACCTATTGGATACCTTCTCCTCCAGCATATCCACTTTATCCACCATAGTAGAGACTAGATGCTTCATCTTCTCTAGCTCTTTCTTATTATTATTGAACTCAGTCTGTACCCATTCAGACAACTTGTTGATGGCAGAAAGCACATCATTAAGTGTACTAGAAGGCACAGACTGGGTCTGGTTGGAAGGGTTAGAATTGGGTGATGGTATGTGTTCCTCACTTGACTCATGTTGAGACTGAGCAAGATCACTGGAATCTTTAGGGGTTGCACTCTTTGCCTCACTCTGTGTCCTGAGCATGGAAAAGCGATCATAGGCATTGAGTGGTGTAGTTGTTCCCTCAGATCTAATCCGGTGATAGGATAGGATATCACTGGGAAATGATTGTGTTGCACCTGTTGCCTCAAACAGTCCCTGGTGTAATGGAACAGTATCACTGACAACTGATGTGGAAGTTGCTATGCCTTCACTAACCATCTGGTGATAAGATGGTAGTTCATCAGGCAAAGAAGATGAGATCTGTACCTCAGTCTGTGACATGACTGGGGCATTGGCGATCTGTGTAGAGGGGTGTAAGAAAGGACTCACTGAAATGTAAACTAGTACAGGACTAGGTGGCAAACTTATGGGCTCAGCCATTGTGAGTGGGGTAAAGAGGGGGGTTGTAGTGCTCAGGATTGGAGCATCTTCTTCAATGCATACCACAGGGGTCAGTGTAGTAGCAGTAATGTGGGTATCCAAGCTGACTAAACTAGGTGTAGGTTGGGTCAGTTGGGTAGTCATAGGCACCACAGACTCTAGCAGAGCTGCAGTGGAATGGACTACAGCACTGGAAGGTGTTCTATTGACATCCAATTCCATAGATGATGATTCCACTTGTGCTATACTTTTTGGGGTTGAGTCTGGTGATTCCTCCAGAGTGAGTGGTGACTCATCTGGGTTGGTTTGTTTGTGACTCTCTTTTGTGGGTGAGGATGGGCTAGGATAAGAAGGTTGATCTATATCCATGTCCTCAGATGAAGAAGAAGTACTACCTGCTGTTGAAGATGGAACAGACTCAGGAATGTTTGAGTCTGACTCCAAGTGCACAGACTGAGTTGAGTCTGTATCCCTGGAGTCTGTGTGCTCTGCTGCAGCCACACGATCTTCAACAGCTCATATGAGTTGAGTCTGTATCCCTGGAGTCTGTGTGCTCTGCTGCAAAGACTGAGTTGAGTCTGTATCCCTGGAGTCTGTATCCCTGGAGTCTGTGTGCTCTGCTGCAGCCACACGATCTTCAACAGCTCATATGCAGTTTTGGGAACCCATCTTTTGATGGGTTCTTTAGAGTTGGTTGGAGTCAATTCTTTAGCAGTTTTGGTGCTAAGTCTGTGAAGTTGACTTTTAACCTCTCTATTTTTGATTTTGTTGTTTGTAGATGACATTTGTTTGATCAAAGCAGCCTTTGGCTGTTTAAGAATGGACTTTGTGCATTTAATACCTTCATGTCCCAAATTTCCACAGTTGTAACATTTTCTATTCAACATAATGGTCCTTTTGGATTTTGGGTTATTATTTGCACTAGATCCTCTATTAAACTCTTGTTTTGACTCAACAAATGTTTTAAAATTTGTGGTTAACTTCATTAAGTTTTCACTAAGCAGCTTAATGGTCTCAGTCTGGTTGTTAAGATTTGACTTTTGAGAGTCAGACTGAGTGTTAACACAAACAGATTTGGAGTTAAGTTTGTCAGACTGAAAATTTATTTTTCCAGACTGACAGATAGATCTCACAGACTGAGATCTTTTTAACTCCTTTGTTACTGGTTTTATGCCTTTAGATTTGTCATTTGGCATATTTTTGTCTGGACCAGATACAGACTGAGATGTGGAAGGTTCAAACACATTGTAACCTTTCTGTTTATTCTTGATTCCTTTTACCTCTTTTTGTCTTTTTAAAGATGGTACTGTGGGAATATTAACTTTGCCTTTTATAAATCTTTTCTTTTCAAGTTCTATAGTTTCTAAAGATTCATTAGTGATTATAAGTTCAGGCTGTTCAGATTGAGAAGTTTCACAGACTGAGATTTCTGAGTCTATGTCTTCAGTCTGGCTCTGTCTCATATACTAGTTCTTTAGCAACTATTTTTGGTCTAACAAAAGCATTTGTCAATATAACTTTGTTTCCCACAGTATGACTAAAAGTATGAGGTAAAATCTCAGGTACAAATATAGCAGGTTTTGAGTTTATTTCTGAATTTATGTGACTTTTAAGATCAAACTTATCACCTATGACCGCTTGTATCTGAGCTGGAATCTGTTTGGATAAACAGTCCACATTTTTAAGTGATGAAATACACCAAGATTTACAGATCCTTTCATAATGATCAGCTTTGTTTTTATAAGCTTCTTTTTCCAGCTTGATCTTTTTGAGAAGGTCATATTGAGCATCAAGCTCAAGTTTGTACTGTTTATTTTGGTTTATTTCATTCACTTTTGATTGTAGATCTTTTTGAACTTGACTGAGTTTGGTTTTTAAATCTTGTATTTCCTCCAGTCTTTTCAAAAAATCTACATAGATGTGTTCAAACATTTTCTGTTTTTCTGCATCACTATAGTAAAGTTTAAAATGATTTACATTGTAAGCAGATCCTCTGTCCTAGTCTGGATGAACACATGCCTTTTCTGCAAATTTGACATCTTTGTCAAACTGGCTCTCTGTGATAGCCATTAAGCACATATCTTCATCATCCTCAGATGATGAAGATTCTTCATCTATCCATTGTTCAACAACCAAAGCTTTCTCTAGTTTCTTTGGTTGTTGTTTCTCTCCAATTTTCTTGGAGTTGAATTACTTTTTCTTGTACTTCTTGGCCTTTTCTTCCCACTTATCAGAACTTGAAGATTCTGCAATCTTCACTCTGCAGTCAGAAGAAATATGACCAACTTGCCCACATTTATAGCAAGTAGCTTTCTTAGGATCAAAAGTTGGCCTTCCTTTTGAACCTTTGAATCCTGCTTTTTCTAACCTTTGGGCTAGCAATGCCATTTTAGCTTCTAGAGACTCAGTTTCATCATCTGATTCTGAGTCTGTAAGAGTAAGATGATAATCTGTTCTAGAGAAAAGTTCTCTATTTTTCCTTGTTGTTGCAACAAGGGCAGCAGATGGATCTTTTGCAATCCTTTTGGCATTTAGATCCTTTCTGGCTTTGGTTTCTTCAAAATTTAGTAGAAGTCCAAACAAGCCAGAGAGATCATATGTCTCCAATTTTTCACTTACAATTAATGAAGTGATAACTTCAGAAAAAGTGTTTGGAATGACATCAACAAATTTTGCACAGATTTCAAACTGTCCCTTGATGATATTATACCTTTCAAGATCATTGATTAAGATCTGAAATCTGGTATGAATATCAGTTAATGACTCATTTTGGCCAGCAGAAAAGTTCTCATAATTTCTTATGAGATTCTTCTTCTTTTGGGATTGTACTAAACTTACACCATCATATTGGTCAGTTAGCATATCCCATATGGCTTTAGCAGTTTTGCAGCCAGATATCTTAGCAAAGATAGGCTCAGTAACTGCATTGCCCAGTATGGATTTGGCCTTAAAGTCTAGTGCATATAGTTGCCTGTCTAGATCAGTCCAGGTACTTTTGGCAGCCTCAACAAATTTTTCAGGTGTCAAAATAATACAATTTACATCTAAAGTTGCAGGAACTATTCTGCCAGGAATAATGGGTCCTTCCTGAATGACTCTAAGCATTTCATCATGAATGCTAGCAAGAAACCATTCAGCTTTCAATTTCCAGTGGCTAAAATTTACACCATTGAAGATTGGAATTCTCTTCCCAGCCATAGCAATAGAAGAAGTCATTTTTTCAAGGAAGAAAATGTAGAGAAAATGGATTTAGATGATTGTTTGATAAACTGGGTTCCTTTGATCGTTAAAGATGAAATATTTATTTGCTCTAATACCAGTTGTTGGGTCACAAGGTTCCCAAAACTTAGATACAGATTAAATAACAGTTATCTTAACGTGTTAGTTTATATCCAAGTTTTATATCAAACAAGTTTAAATTAATCTAGGCGGAAAACAAGATTAATTTTGACACAGAGTTTATTATGAATCAAAGTATTATTCACAATAAAGTATTTGTCTCACACAGATGACAAAGTATTCAAACCCACACAGATGGTTTGAATACGATCCAAGTATTAGTATGTTAAGATACAATTATCACTACAAACTTTAACAGTTAGTGTGGTAATGCTTTGAGCCTAAGCTTAAAGGTCTTGTATACTATTTTGCTTTGAGAGCTTGGATATCTTGGATACTTGGATGATTTGAAGAGTGCTATTGAGCTGCTATTTGTAGAGTTGAGAATCAACTTCTATTACCCAGCTCAGTCAGTTGTCCAAGGGATAACACATTCATCTTGGGCAACTTTGCACTCTACCCTTTTTGCTTTTCTTAGAAATAGAAAAAGCAAAAGATAAAAGGTTTCTTTGCTGAGAAGAAAACCTTTGTTCGATGTTTGACCTTTCTCAAACATCTTATCAGTTGTATCTAGCCTAAGGAGAGAAGAATATCTTCTGTACACTTGTACTTTCATTCTTCAATCTGTGCTCTTCAGTCTGTGATCTTCAATCTGGGATCATCAGTCTGTGATCTTTAGTCTGTGAAGTCTTTTGTCTTCAATCTTCATTCTTCAGATGATGAATTCATAAGTCTTCAGGAAGAGCAAGGCTTTCAGTCTGTGAGATTCTTCAGTCTGTGCAGCACAGACTCAGAAACAATTCTTCAGTCTGTGCAGCACAGACTCAGAAACACAGACTCAGGAATTCACTAAGTTTTTCCTGAATACAACTGAGATAGATTTTGACTCTTCAGATTTATAACTTAGGTTTGATCATTGTTTTTCCCAACACAAAGTCTCCAATAATATGATCAACTGAATGATCTTTATGAGTCTTTATTCCATGTAGGTTAGCAGAAAATGTTTCTGGAGATCTTCATCATGTTCTCCATAGATGACATCATCTTCTTCTAGACCTGGCATGTCAGGGTCTGTATCATAATGCACTTATGTGCCATGATTACCAGTGGATGTAGAAGTATCCATCTGTGAATAGGATGATGTGGATGGTGAATATGCTTCTAGTGTGGCTTCAGACTGTGTTGAATTCTTTGGAATTTCTTCATTACTGTCAGAATCATCATGAGTTTGAACATATCCTCCAGAAGAGGATTGAACTGGTTTATAAGACTGAAAGCTGATAGTTACCAATTCTTCTAGTAAATCAATATCAGACTATGATGTCTGAACATTGTTTACTGAATTATCATCAAATGTGACATTGATTGTTTCTTTAATAACCTTTCTTCTGTTGTTGTAAACTCTATATGCCTTTGATATTGAAGAATATCCCATAAATATCCCTTCATCGGACTTAAGCTCCATCTTGCCTAGTTGATCGCTTTGATTTAATATGTAATGATAACGTCAAATAATGTCTTATTTATATTATAATGTTACCTTATTTCTAAGCATTTTTATTGCAAATTAGTTATATATATTATTGATTTCGTTTATATTTGCAGAAAGATGTTTAAATAAAAGAAATAAAGAGAAGGAACGAAAACGAGCTAAGTGGAGAAACTAAAGAGAAGAATTAAAGACCAAGAATATTGGGCATGGAATTAAGAAAAGCCCTAAAGATATAACATATTGGGCCCAAATAAAGAAGAAAATCCGGAGCCCAAAAGATAATAGTGGAGCCCAAGAAGAGGGAGTCCAGACCGCTAGGCAGATGATTCTAGAAACACATTCAGCCGGCGGTTGGAATTTCCAACCGGCAGTTGAACCTAAATCAGGAAGGCAGTCGAGCATGTGGGTTATCGGGTTAAATTCCAACCCAACCGGCGGTTGAAAAATCCAACCGGCGGTTGGATTCGCGAACCTCAAATCTATAAATAGGGCCATTCTCAACCTTAAAATATACACTTTTACAAACGAATTAAGTTATCCTTAATTCGACTTTAGGGGTTTAGAATCTGACTTTGAGAGTTATTTGGAGGCCAGGAAGCTAGGGATTGAAGCTTTTCAACCCTAACGAAGATTTGGTACAGTATCTTGCGTTTGATTCTTATTCTTTTCTATTTACTATGTTTCATTACATGTTTCTAGATTTGGTTAGGGTTAATTCAAACATGAACTAATTCTTTTATTGTATTTATTTAGATGAATGATTAATAGATAATGGTTTCATGATATGTTTATGTTGATTTAAATTATGAATGGTTATTAAGTTTATTTGAAAGATCCATATTGATTATGTGTTGATTAATTGTTACTTAACGTGGTCGAAAGATTTATGCTAGAACTAACGTTTGTATGAATTGATTGATTATCTGCAATTAATTAATTTATTAGTTAATTGTGGTTTAAGACTGTAACCGGTAATAGGTTAAGACCAATAGCAATTAATATAACCTAATTGATGTGATAATTATGAAAATAAAATAATTATAGACTTGCGTTAGCACGATGTCACAGAGTAAATCTTAATGATCTGTTGATAGGAATAATAGCATAAAGTTTATGTTAATAACACGCCTCAGTATATTCAAGAGAATCTAGTATTAAGGTAAGTTTTATTAGGGATTAGTTAACCTTAACAGAAGACTGTCCATATAAGTTGAAATCACCATAATAAAAAATCAACAATTCAATAAACATATATGAAACCTGAATCTAGAAATCACTATTCTAAGTAAATACATGCTTATCTATCTTATTACTTTCAAGTTAATTTTATCTCCTTAATTGTTTAAGTTTTATTCTTTTTACTTTATTACGTTCGTACGGAACTAAAACGCACCCCTTTATCTATCTGTAATTTGTAATTTAGATTTAATTAATTATTTTAATTTACACCGTTTCCCTGAGTTCGACTCGGTCTTACCAAAGCTGTACTATAATACGAACAGGTATTCTTGTCTGGTTGTGTTTAAGTTTACTTTAGTATTTCCTTTTTAATTTAAAACTTATATTTTTAACGACAACTTAACACGCATCAAGTTTTTGGCGCCGCTGTCGCGGAAGCGGTTTGTTAAATTAAACTTTTGTATTTTTCCTATTAAAAAGATATCTTGGTACATTGTTGATCATCTGAAAAATTGGCTCACCCATTGTTAATACAACACAACAGAGGTATAAGGAGGGTCGCTCTGCTTCCCGAAAGAAGTGAGTTTTTAATAAGCTTTGCGCTGACATACTTCTCCGCTTCTCAGTATTTACAGTGGAGCTACCGAGGACTTTTGATTAACTTTGTAAATTGATGAAGTATTTCTAAAATAATTTTTGTACATTTTAGTTTCCTAGTACTTCTGAATTTGTTTTTGGTTTTCAGTTTGTTTCATGACCCGGAGAACTAATCCAAATCTTGTAAATCCACTTGAAGAACCCAAAAGATTTTTGCATTCTCACATCTGTACACCATACACACCAGTCAACATGGCAGAATACGGATATTACTCAGGATCAGACTTTGAGGATAACCAGTTACCTTCAAGAGCACCTACCATATACCCTAGTGATTCTGAGGAAGAAAAAGAGCAAGAAGCAGAACAAGCAATGGATCGAGATATAGCCAACATGACCATTGAGGACTACAGGAGTCAAAGTCGTGGAGATATTCGTCCAGGTCCGGCAATAGCCAGAGAAGTAGAGTTTGAATTAAAGGGACAATTTCTAAAAGAAGTTAGAGTGAACCCTTTTAAAGGAGAAGATAAAGAAGATGCTAATGAGCACGTGGAGAAAATTTTAGAGATTGCTGACATGTTTAACATCCCTAACGTTACCTGAAATCAAGTTATGCTAAGAGTAATCCCTTTAACTTTAAAGGAAGGAGCTAAAAGATGGATCAATAATGAAATCAAGTTATGCTAAGAGTATTAACCACAACACAAGATTATGGCAAATGACCTCTAAATGAGACGTTTGAAAGGTTTATATTCACAAAACATAATTGTTTACAATAGTTTTACAATTTCCATGGAGTTCGCATCCGATAAGAAGAGATACATAAGAAATAATAATACAAAATATATTAAATGCAATGTAATCTCTTGTTGTTCGAAAATATATGCGACTCGAGCTACGCTATCCAAAGGCGTCCTACTGCTGCGGGTTACCTGAGAAATACATACTAAAAGGTCAACATAAAGTTGGTGAGTTCATAGGTTTGTAAACAGTTGATATAACATTGTATGGAACACAAGATTTCCTGTTTGTATCATTCAACAATGATAGGTAGTGTATTACAAAATGTAAAGATAGTGTATATTGTTGCCATGAGCTCATAGTTCGAGCTTAACTGTGGTGTCGTGTCACAATCAAGTGCCACGATCGGGGTGCCTCCCAGCGAGTGCCTAATCCAACACTCGTAAGAACAAATGAATGCGTCCGTTTGACAAGTTAGCGCTACTAACCCGGACGGGGGGAGTCAATCCCAAATAGTACTATTCATTAACATTCACGCTATAACGATACTAACAAACTATGATGTGGGGGACTTCAGGATTAGTAAAAATATCTCATGCAACCAATATATCGAGTTTTGTACTTGTGTTCACATGAAAATAGCAGTGTAAAAGCAGTTGTATGTATTCTCACCCCTGTTAGAAAACAGTAAAAAGGGGCTATGAAACTCACCTGATATTAGCAAGCAAGTAGCAAATAGTAAGCAAAACGTGTTTTCTGAATGCAACCTTCTAACGTCCTAAACGTATAAGGCTGTGTAAGTAGATGTCTCAAAAGACCATCTATAGTGATTGTATAAGTGGGGGGTTAATGTCCACTTAAGCCAATCATGTAGGTGGAGGGTTAATGTCCACCTAAGTTAATCATGTAGGTGGAGGGTTAATGTCCATCTAAAATAAGTTCACACAATTAGAAATGTCCAATTGTTCAGTTATCGTTTGTGCTTAGGAAAACATGTACAGGCCGTTGGTGATATTTTGTGAAAATACAGCTCTTGATTAATTATGTTATGCGTATTTCTACTTTCCAGTTGTGGGTAATTAATCAGTGTGGCAAGGGTTAGTGTCGCTTATATTGCTTTAAGGAAAACGTATCGATTTTTGTGTTTTTAGCGACACTGGGCTAGTGTCGCTACATGCGACACTGAGGTGTTATGCGACACTAAGGTATTATGCGACACTAAGGTATTATGCGACACTAAGGTATTATGCGACACAAAGGCTTGTGTCGCTAATGTGACGATTCGGGTGGTGTAGCGACACAAAGGCTTGTGTCGCTAATGTGACGATTCGGGTGGTGTAGCGACACAAAGGCTTGTGTCGCTAATGTGACGATTCGGGTGCTCTAGCGACACAAAGGCTTGTGTCGCAGACTACTTGGCTTCTGCGACACCGAGGCCTAAAACAGATCGGTTTTGTGCATTTTATTTCGGGTTCCAAATGTTCAAATGAAAATTCAAGAAAAATTGTTGTTCCCTAGCATGTTAGCTCTCTAAATTAATTTTTCCAGAATTTTTGGGTAATTCTTAGTATTTTTAAAAATTCCGTTTGTTCACTAAGGTCAGAAAGTGACCAATCCGGATACATGCAACAAGATCAGATTTCTGGGCAAAATCTACAAATTTCCAGAAAAAGTTATCTAAACGAAATTTGTACCTAACAAAATTTTTGGCGGTGGTTTCAGGTCATTTGGGGGTGTATATCTCGAGTTATGATTAAAACAAGAGAGGTGAAATTTCTGTCCTTTTTGACAGCCCGGACACATATTTTTGTATTCGGGTATCAAACGAGCTCCAAAAATTATGAAACTACTTGGAAATGAAAGCTAACTTCTTAAACTTAATTTTTGCCTTTTGAATCGTCCATTTTGTTCAAGTTTTGAGGGAGAAACGGCCTCTCAAAGTCAAGCTACTTTTCTGCCCGAAAATGCATGTTTTGTTCTTGAATATTTTAAGCCATCAAAAACGTTTTTATGATATATTTTGGACATTTCTTTGTTATATGAACCTTGAAACATGTTATTAGAGTAACTTAGATGTAGGATAAGTTTTTCTTACAATTAAAATGGAAGGAAGAAGGAATGAGATATTGTAAAGCTTTATTTCCTTGAAAATCTTGAAGTTCTTGAGTTATGGTTGTATGGTGGTTTGTGGTGGTCAACGGCGGCTTGTGGTGGTCAATGGTGGTTGTAGGGTGGTGGTGGTGGCTGACCTTAGTCAGATTGTAGAGAGAGAGTGAGAGTTTTAGAGAGTGGTTAGAGAGAATTGAGTGTGTGTGTGAAAATGTAAATGTGGAATGTGAGGAATGAAAGAAATGTAGGTTTAAATAGGGTGGGCCTTTGGGCCTTTGGGCCAAAGGGCTGGGCCGGTTTTTGGGCCTCATGGGCCTTGGAGCCTTGGGCTTGTACAATAGTTTCTCAAGCCCGTTTTACGTTATTCGTGTTAAATCGTTAAATCGCCTAACGTTTCTTTGAGTTGTTTTTAACTAACGATTGGATTGATTTATCTTTCGACTGAAGTATTATTAAAATACTTTATTTTGAGTTAATAAAATATTTATCGACCTTTGTTTGGTTGCCGAATTCGATTTGCGCGTTTTCGTTTCGTTGTCACGTTTTATTCATAACGTCTAGTTTTTCGCGTATTATTATTTAATAATAATAATATAAGATAAATAACTACTATTTAATTCATAAAATAGGTTTACATTATTTATGAAAAGTTATCACCAACGCCGTATAGATTTGTCGGACCTCGTCCGGTTGTTTGGCGTAATTACAGATAAACACATAATCACGTAAGTGTATATTCAAATATACAGGTAATTACAGATATTTAGCCTAATACCAACTAAATACAAGTAATTAGGGTTTCCAGCTAGGTTTAACAATTAACCTAAAGTGTCGGGTGTCACAAATCACAATTAACCGAAAATGGGCGGACTTTGTGAGACGGTCGACGATCACCCAAATGGTATCGCAACCACTCGAGGTTTTTGGTAGATTCGTGATGAAGTCCATGGTTATTTGTTCCCATTTCCATTGAGGTATTTCGGGTTGTTGAAGTAACCCGGAGGGTTTCTGATATTCGGCCTTTACCTTGGAACAGGTTAAACATTTGCTAACATAAGTGGCTATGTCAGCTTTCATGTTGGGCCACCAATATCGTTGTTTGAGATTGTGATACATTTTGTCTGAACCCGGATGAACAGAGTACCGGGATTTGTGAGTTTCATCCATCACCAAATCTCGTAGGTTCCCAAGGCTTGGTAACCAGATTCGGTCGGAGAAGTATCGGGTTCCGTCGGATTTGGTTTCAAATTGTTTATCCATGCCTCGCAAGGCTTCGTTTTTAACGTTTTCTTCGTTGAGTGCATCGAGTTGAGCGGAGCGGATTTGAGTAGTTAGGTTGTTGTGAACAGTTAAACCAAGGGCTCGAACTCGAAGGGGTTTTACTCGTTCTTTTCGACTTAGGGCATCGGCAACAACATTTGCCTTACCCGGGTGGTATCGGATTTCGCAGTCGTAGTCACTAAGTAACTCGACCCAACGACGTTGTCTCATGTTTAATTCCTTCTGATCGAAAATATGTTGAAGGCTTTTGTGGTCGGTGTAGATGGTGCACTTGGTGCCATACAAGTAGTGTCTCCAGATTTTGAGCGCGAAAACTACGGCTCCTAATTCGAGATCGTGAGTTGAATAGTTCTTTTCGTGGATTTTCAGTTGGCGTGAGGCATAGGCGATGACTTTATCATGTTGCATCAACACACAACCAAGTCCTTGGGCTAAGGCGTCACAGTATACTATGAAGTTATCGCTGCCCTCGGGTAAGGACAAGATTGGTGCACTGCAGAGTTTCTGTTTCAAGAGTTGGAAGGCAGATTCTTGTTTGTCGGTCCAATCGAATTTCTTATCTTTTTGAGTCAGGGTGGTTAATGGTTGGGCTATTTTGGAGAAATTCTCAATGAATCGCCGATAGTATCCAGCGAGACCTAAGAATTGACGTACCTCGGTTGGAGTGATAGGTGCTTGCCAGCACTTGATGGCTTCGATCTTGGCTGGATCGACATGTATCCCTTGACTGTCAATGACATGCCCTAGGAAGTGTACTGTTTGCATCCAAAATTCACATTTGGAGAACTTGGCGTATAACTTCTCGTGTTTGAGTAGTTCCAATATGGTTTTTAGATGTTGGCCATGTTCGGTTTCGTCGCGTGAGTAGATTAAGATGTCGTCGATAAACACGATAATGAATTTATCTAGGTATGGTTTGCACACCCGATTCATAAGGTCCATGAATACAGCTGGTGCATTGGTCAAGCCGAATGGCATCACTTGGAATTCGTAATGCCCGTAGCGGGTTCGGAAGGCTGTTTTTGGAATATCAGTGTCGCGGACTCGAAGTTGATGGTAACCAGACCGTAAATCAATCTTTGAGTAGTAGCTTGACCCTTGAAGTTGATCAAACAGGTCATCGATTCTCGGGAGTGGGTATCGGTTCTTGATGGTTAGTTTGTTAAGTTCGCGGTAATCGATACACATTCGGAAAGATCCGTCCTTCTTTTTCACGAAAAGGACCGGAGCTCCCCAAGGTGAAGAACTCGGTCGGATGAATCCTTTGTCCAGGAGTTCTTATAATTGGGTAGACAACTCCTGCAACTCGGACGGGGCTAAACGGTATGGGGCTCGTGCCACGGGTGCAGCTCCGGGCACAAGGTCTATTTGGAATTCGACTTGTCTAGGCGGGGGAAGGCCAGGCAAGTCTTCGGGAAAGACTTCTGGAAAGTCTCGGACTATGGGCACATCCTCGAGTCGCTTCTCCTCTGACTTCTTCTCTGTTACGTGTGCAAGGATTGCCTGATACCCTTTTCGCAGGTATTTTCTAGTTTTCATACATGAGATGATGTTGAGGTTAGGTTTTTCGGTCTCCCCTTGTACGACCAAGGTTCCACCGGTAACGAGGGGAATACGGACGATTTTATCGAAGCAAACAATTTCGGCACGATGTTTGGACAGCCAGTCCATGCCTACGATAATATCAAAGCTCCCGATTTCGATAGGTATAAGATCTATGGAGAAAAGTTCGTTTGCGAGGTTTAGAGTGCAGTTTAGTATTACACTATCGGCCACAATCAGTTTGCCATTTGCTAATTCTACAGTGTACTTAGCATCTAAGGCAACGGGAGTGATGTTGAGTAGTGGACACAACTCATTTGATATGAAACTTTTATCGGCTCCGGTATCGAATAAAACAGAAACGGATAAATCGTTGAGGAGAAACATACCCGTAACAACGTTGGGGTCTTGACGGGCTTCTCCTGCATTGAGTACAAAGGCTCTACCGCGGGAGTTGTTGTTGTTATTGTTCCTGCTGGTGTTGTTGTTGTTGTTTCGTTTCGGGCAGTTATTTCTGAAGTGCCCAGGGTTACCACACTCGAAACAGGCTTTCAGTGCGTTAGGATTGGCGTTTGAGTTTGTGTTTGGGTTGGGAGTTCGACAATCTTTGGTTTGATGCCCGAACCGCTTGCACTTGCCGCATTGGTTACTACACGGACCATTGTGATGACGGTTACATTTTGAACAGTAGGGTTGACTTCCTGCATACCCTTTTCTTTCTCCTGATCCGGTGGTGTAAGCCTTAATGGTCTCTGGCTTTTTGTTTTGCTGTTGTTGGTTGCTGTTGTTCCCGGACCATTTCCGTTTGTTGTCCCCGGAGGTTTTCACAGTGGGTGTTTCACGGCGGACAATTTGGGCCATAAGTTCATGTGCCATGCGGACAGCACTTTGGATGGTTCCAGGCTTGGAGGAGGTTACATTGCCCTGAATCTTCTCGGGTAGTCCCCAAATGTACCTTTCGATACGCTTTGGTTCAGGGTCCACCATGGATGGGCATAAGAGAGCTAGTTGATGGAAACGAGTGGTGTAGCTGGTGATGTCGTTTCCTTGAACGGTGAGGTTCCAGAATTCCTCCTCGAGCTGTTGTAGTTGCTCTCGAGGGCAGTATTCTTCCTTCAGCATTTTCTTGAGGTCTTCCCATGGAAGTTGATAGGCAGCATCAATTCCCATGGTCTGAGCGTATGAGTTTCACCATGTGAGTGCACCGTCAGCGAGAGTGCAGGTAGAGAATTTGACCTTGTTTTCCTCCGTGCAGTTGGAGATTCGGAAAACAGATTCCATTTTCTCTATCCATCGCATGAGGCCGATGGCTCCCTCGGTGCCTTTGAAATTGAGGGGTTTGCAGTTCATGAAATCTTTGTAGGTGCAAGGCTTGGTTGCTGGTGGGTTGTTGTCACACCCTGCTAAAGCGGAAACACGAGGTGTCACAGCTAATGATTTCACAACACAAAGATATAGCAACCATACCATTTAAATTACGATAAAACAGCCTTGGAGGCATCCAAAAATACATCAAATTGTTCAAAGTATACGGCATTATTACAAACATATTACAAAAATTTAGTTCGAAGTCCGTTTAAATGGCTTGGTCGACATAATCCCATGCATTAGCCCACATATGATCCGTGCTTACCGACGTTCTCCTGAAAAGCATGCCAAAACAAAATGGTCAACTATGGCCATAGTTGGTGGGTTCAAGTTTGAAATAATTAAACCGAAAGTGTGTCCAATTGTGGACATAAGTGTGGGTATAGCCGTCCGATTCATGGACGCTATCATCCCTGTGTTTGTCCAATCGGGACAGTTATAACAAGCATTTGGTTGATAAAGATATTGCAAGTAAACATGTGGTAATAATGAGAGAATGTATAAGCCTTGAGACCACAACTAATCCGGTTATCTGACCGCTGCCCCAAAGTATAAGAGCTGCATGTTCTTCAACAAACATGAGTAAAAGGCGATATTATGCACCCACGTTGAAGTGTGAGTGAGGGATGGTCCTACCCTAAATAGCATGCTACCCATAATATCTACGGCTCGTCGCTACGAGTTAATTAGTGGTTGGTTAGTTACAGGGGACTTTGAGTATAAGAAAAATCCAAGCTTAACATGTTGATATACCACAGTTCGCGTAAAATAGTTCAAAAGCAGTTGATAGTACGTGAAAGTTCAACCAAAAGTTTAAAGTAATTGCATGCTTTCAGCCCCAAAATTAGAAATCAGAAAGAGGGGACAATGAACTCACCTTGTGAGTTGAGTTAACGGTTTAAGCTGTGAGAATGTTGCAACTGAAGAGATGCTCTAATCGAGACCTAGTCCAGTAGTAAAGTGTCCATTAATGTCTAGTGATATGCTTTAATATGATAGCTTGTACAAATTGGTTACCCACGGTTTTTAAATAACAAATCTGCCCAGGTTTTTGTAGTTGGTTTTGTGACTCTTCTTAGCAAAACTAAACAATTTCTGGACATCTTCTTGATACACCTCAAAATATTTGATCTTTGGTGATGATTTAGGTTTTGTGTGAAAGATTAGAAAGCAAGTTATTCCCAGTTTAGAGTCACCATTTTTTTTTTTTTTGAAGAATAGAGGGAAATGCGGGTGTCCAAAGCTAACTTGAAAATCTGGACAGGAAGTGTCCAACTTTCTTATTTTACCAAAAACACATAACTTTCATAAACCCGATGTAATTATTAGAATAGTTTTTAGAAGTGTTTTTATACAGAAATACTATAGACTTTCAGGTGTAAAACCCTAATGCACTAATGTTATAAAATGTAACAGTAAATGGGATGAAAATAAGTGGGTTGTGCAGAATAGAATGCAAACGTTCTTGCACTTTATGATTACCTTTTCGACCAGGAATATGGGCGTTGAGTGATAAGTTTCTGTCCACCAAGAGTTGAGATTTAGCAAGTATGCTGGAGTGGCCGATTACTGGGTGAGATGTGATGAATATGTTGAGTGTTATGTTAAAACCGGATGTATGTGTTGGAAGAGTTGAGAGAAAATGGGTGAAAGTGTTTGAGTAAGTGTGTGTATGTGAATCTGCCGTTTGATACAAAAGGAATAAGGGGTAGAGTGTATATGATTAATGTCAGGGAGTTTGATTGGGTGAGGGTGGAGGTGATTTATGGGGAGTGTAAGTTAATTGATTTGGTTTTATGGAAAATGGGTTTGCTGGCCGTTTTTGAGAGAAAAGAGGTAATCATAACCCTTTTTGCGTGCACGGTTTAACTCTATTTCAAATATTGATGTTCCTTTTACAGAATATGAATGGTTACTTATCATTTTAGACTATTTAGAAAGTAATTAAATCGGGCAGGAAGGTTTACTGTACGTGTGGGTAATATTTGGTTGATTTTAGAAATTGTTTAAACATATCTCTAACAGTAGATTGACACTAAGTATTTCATAATTTGTTCGTGACATTAGTGTGCCAACAGTAATAATTTTGGTCTAGCAGTGGAAACTGAACTAACAGTGATAGTAATGAAAGCGGTAGTAACTCGACCACCAGTGGAAACTCAAACAGTGGTAATTGAGCAAATCAGTGGAAACTGAAGTATGTGCTAACAGTGGAAACTGTAGTAACTCGACTACAGTGGAAACTGATTAGCAGAAACTGAACTAGCAGTTGAAACAATGAGAGCAGTAGTAACTATTAAGAGTAGTGTTAACTATGAAAGCAGTAGTAACTTAATGTCACGAGCAGTGTTAACTGAGGAATGATCTTAGTAGTGGAAACGGTGACAACAGTACTAATTTGTACTAACAGTGGAAACGGTGACAATTGCACTAGCAGTACTAACTGAGATATTTTTGCTAGCAGTGTTAACTACTTGGCAGTGGTAACTGAATGTCAAGCAGTATTAATTAATGCGGGCAGTAGAAACTGGACTAATAGTAGTAACTGAACTAGCAGTGGAAACTGAACTAGCAGTGGTAACACAAGCAGTAGAAACAATGAGAGCAGTAGTAACTCGACTACCAGTAGAAACTCACTAGCAGTAGAAACTGAACTAGCAGTGGTAACACAAGCAGTAGAAACAATGAGAGCAGTAGTAACTCGACTACCAGTAGAAACTCACTAGCAGTAGAAACTGAACTAGCATTGGTAACACAAGCAGTAGAAACAATGAGAGCAGTAGTAACTCGACTACCCGTAGAAACTCACTAGCAGTAGAAACTTTGATTTTTACGAAAGCAGTATTAACCCGGTAAGAGGTATAAACTTTTAACCAACAGTACTAACTACGGCCAACAGTAGTAACTTTTGCCCAGCAGTATTAACTTAATCCTTAAGAAAGTCAGGTCCAGATTTAGGTGAATATTAAGTTAAGTATTAACCTGATATTTTTGGTGGTTGTTACAGTATCCTCCCGTTGAAAAGAATTTCGTCCCGAAATTCAATTCGTTCCAGTGGTTGCCGATGTGCTAGGAAATAGGTGAGGGTATTTGTGTCGATTATAGTCTTCACGTTCCCAAGTAAATTCAGGACCTCGTCGTGAGTTCCATCGAACTTTAACAATGGGTATCTTACTTCGTTTTAAACTTTTGACCTCTCGGTCCATGATTTCAAGTGGCTCTTCCACGAAGTTTAGATTGTCCTCTATTTGGATATCATCAAGAGGGACAATTAGTGTTTCGTCGGCTAAACATTTCTTTAGATTGGAAACATGGAATGTGTTATGGATGTTGCTCAGTTCCTGGGGTAGTTCTAGTCGGTACGCGACCGGACCAATCCTTTCTATTATCTCAAAAGGTCCAACATACCTTGGGTTAAGTTTTCCTCGCTTACCAAAGCGGATCATGCCCTTCCAGGGTGACACTTTCAAGAGTACTTTGTCGCCGACTTGAAATTCTAAACGTTTCCTACGGTTATCAGCGTAGCTTTTCTGCCTACTCCTGGCAGTCCTCAATTTTTCCCTGATGATAGTGATTTTATCAGTTGTCTCTTGTATAACATCGGGTGTGATTAGCTGCCTATCACCGGTTTCTAACCAACAAAGTGGTGATCTGCACTTACGTCCATATAAGGCCTCAAATGGCGCACAACCTATGCTTGTGTGATAGCTGTTGTTGTAGGAAAACTCCACTAATGGCAAGTGAGTATCCCAGCTGCCTTTAAAATCTATGGCACAGGCTCTTAACATGTCTTTCAATGTTTGGATGGTTCGCTCACTTTGACCATCGGTTTGTGGATGATAGGCGGTGCTCAAATTTAGTTGAGTGCCTAGAGCCTTTTGAAGTTGTTGCCATAAGCGTGACGTGAATCGGCTATCTCTATCGGAAATGATGGAGAGTGGTATTCCATGACGTACAACGATTTCGTCGATATAGATTTGAGCGAGCTTGTCCATCTTGTAATCTTCTCGGATGGGAATAAAATGTGTTGATTTTGTTAATCTGTCCACTATGACCCATATAGAGTCATGTCCTCTTGCCGTTCGTGGCAATTTCGTGACGAAATCCATTGATATTTGTTCCCATTTCCATTGAGGGATTTCCGGTTGTTGCAACAATCCTGATGGCTTCTGGTACTCTGCCTTGACTTTGGAGCAAGTCAAGCATTTTCCCACGAATACTGCAATATCCTTTTTCATTCCTGGCCACCAATAGTATTCCCTTAAGTCCTTGTACATTTTGTTAGCTCCGGGGTGAATTGAATACTTGGATCTATGGGCTTCTTCAAGAATGATTTTTCTCAGTTCATTGGTATTCGGAATCCAAACTCTTGCCTTGAAATACCGAACTCCATCGGACTTGATTTCAAATCTTTGATCCAGGTTATGCAAGGTCTCATCCTTTATGTTCTCCGGTTTCAAAGCTTCCTTTTGAGCTTCCAAAATTTGAGTTTTCAAACTCGTCTGTACTTGCATTCCCATTGCTCGTGCCCGCGTGGGTCTCACTTTCTCCTTCCTACTTAGAGCGTCGGCTACTACGTTAGCCTTGCCTGGATGATACTTGATGTCACAATCGTAATCACTTAGCAGTTCGACCCATCTTCTTTGTCTCATGTTGAGCATCTTCTGATCGAGGATATGTTGAAGACTCTTATGATCGGTGAAGATGGTGCACTTTGTGCCATACAGATAGTGTCTCCAAATTTTAAGAGCAAACACCACCGCTCCTAGCTCTAAGTCATGCGTCGTATAATTCTTCTCATGCTCCTTTAGTTGTCTCGATGCGTAGGCAATCACCTTATTCCTTTGCATCAACACGCAGCCCATTCCTTGGTGGAATGCGTCACAGTATACGACAAAATCTTCCGTTCCTTCTGGTAAAGCTAAGATGGGCGCGTTACATAGCCTACTCTTCAGTGTCTGAAACGCTTCTTCCTGTTCTTCTCCCTAAGAGAACTCCTTAGCCTTCTGGGTCAGCTCAGTTAGCGGTTTAGCAATCCTTGAAAAATTCTCGATAAACCTTCGGTAGTAACCAGCTAATCCCAGAAATTGGCGTATCTCTGTAGGGGTTCTCGGAGCTTCCCATTTCTTGATAGCCTCGACTTTGGCTGGGTCAACATGAATTCCCTCCTTGTTGACCACATGACCAAGAAAGTGTCTGAAACGCTTCTTCCTGTTCTTCTCCCCAAGAGAACTCCTTAGCCTTCTGGGTCAGCTCAGTTAGCGGTTTAGCAATCCTTGAAAAATTCTCGATAAACCTTCGGTAGTAACCAGCTAATCCCAGAAATTGGCGTATCTCTGTAGGGGTTCTCGGAGCTTCCCATTTCTTGATAGCCTCGACTTTGGCTAGGTCTTTATGGTTAACTTGAATACGGTTCTTTATGGTTAACTTGTTCAACTCTCTATAGTCTATGCACATACGGAATGATCCGTCTTTCTTCTTTACGAAGAGGACTGGAGCTCCCCAGGGCGATGAGCTTGGACGAATTAGTCCATGACTCAGAAGCTCTTGCAGTTGACTGGACAATTCCTGCATCTCGGACGGTGCCAGACGATACGGTGTCTTTGCTACGGGCACCGCTCCGGGAATTAGGTCGATTTGAAATTCAACTGGCCTAGGTGGGGGAAGTCCAGGTAAGTCCTTTGGGAAAACTTCAGGGTGATTTCTGACAACAGGGATGTCTTGAATACGCTTCTCCTCCGGCCTTTTGTCAACTACGTGTGCCACGAATGCAAAGCATTGCTTCCCTAGGTACTTACGCATTTTCATAGCCGACACAATGTTCAGTTTCTTGCCGGGTTTATCCCCTTGTATGACAAAGGTTTCGTTGTCGGAGAGAGGTATCCGGACAACCTTATCAAAACATCCTATTTCTGCTCGGACCTTCGTCAACCAGTCCATTCCCACAATCACATCAAAGCTTTTCAGCTCAATCGGTATTAAGTCAATCTTAAACATCCTACCAGCTAGGTTCAAGGCACAGTTGGGTACTATGTCCCTAGCTTCGTACTCGTGACCGTTGGCGTATTCAATAGTAAAGATTTCATTTAGTTGTACAGAGTCTATTTCGATTAATGGCCTGAATTTTAACGAGACAAAACTCTTCTCGGCTCCCGAGTCAAATAATACAGACGCGTAGTGATCGTTCAAAAGAAACGTACCTGTTACTGCGTTTGGATCCTGTCTTGCTTCTTCAGCTCCGATGACGAATGCCCGGCCCCTTGCTGGTCCCCTCTGATTCCCAACATTGTTGGGGGCGTTGTTCAATCGTGGGCAGGCGTTCCTCAGGTGATCTTGGCTTCCACATTCGTAGCATGCCGCTTTCGGACGGTCATTTACGTTCCCAGCTCTGCAATACTTGCCGGTGTGGCCCACCTGATTGCATTTTTCACACACTGGACAATTTCCAGCATGGTGAAATTTGCATTTATTGCACTTTGGGTGAGGACCACTGTATTGCTTCGGTCCTTGAGCCGCAATGCCAAAGTTTCTGGCCACCATTGGCTTCTTGTTGGGATAACCGCCACTTCTTTGCCTTGGCTGGTCATCCACCTTGCGCTTACCAGAGTCGTTTCTTTTAGACGACCCACCGGACCGAACCACATCATTGGTCAGGCGGTTGGCCATCACAACTGCGGCCTGTATGGTGGTTGGGTTCGCCGCGGTAACCATTCCTTGGATTTCAGGTACCAATCCCCAAACGTACCTGTCGATTATCTTCTCCTCCAGGTTCACCATGTGAGGCACTAGTCTTGCAAGTACATGGAATCGGGCGGTGTACTTATCAATGTCCGTTCCGACCATGGAGTGATTCCAGAACTCGGACTCAAGTTTCTGGAGTGCGTCCTTCGGACAATACTCCTCGGTTAACAACTTTTTGAACTCCTCCCAGGTGAGGTTGTATGAGGCTTCACGGCCTCGGCACTGAATCTGGTTGTTCCACCAGGTCAATGCCCTTCCTTGGAGCATGCATGCAGCATACTCGACCTGGTTTTCACTCGCACATTTGCTAATATAGAGTACGGACTCCATGCTCTCGATCCATGATAGCAGTCCGACCGCGCCCTCTGTTCCTCGGAACTCCTTGGGTCGGCAAGACATGAAAGTCTTGTAGCTGCATCCGGGATTGCTGTTGGGGGGAGGTGCTACAGGATTTGCTTGCGTGGCATTCAAGCTTGCGGTGATTTGTGCCACGAGGTTCGGCAAAGCCGCGTTGAGTTGTTGGGCGATTTGGTCAGCCATTTCGTTGGTGTTTCTCCTACGAGGCATGATTCTACGATATTCACAGAGTTTTGTTTTCAGAATTTTATACGTTTTTAACTTTGGTTGAGTCAAGAACTTTTCGCGCGTTCGAAATTTGTAATGTACAGTCATAATAGATGTGCGGAGCAAATATGAATGTATAAAAAGTTTGAACAAACAGGTATTCATTCCCTTGGGAGCAATAGATAATACTAAAAATACGAAACTGGTTCGGCCAATAGCCTTTTAATTTCGCAACTTAATAAGTCAAAAGACAATAGTTCAGCTTTTTAAATTTAAGAGTCAATCTATGACAAGGTCATCACAACAAGCTAAGTGAGTACAACGAATACCAACAGGCCCAAACCTATGCAAGCCCATACTAGGTTCCTGGTGGTTCTCCTAGTCATCTCCGCATGTACCCCAGCCCTAACCGCCTGGTGGGACAATCCTTCTAACAATTCGGACATCTCGTACAAGAGCTGTCCTTGGTGATCAATCCTTCCCCGACAGTGGTGTAGCTCATTAGTTATTAAGTACATCCTCCTTAACTCTTCGGCGGTCATCCCTGCTCTATGACCTGCCGGCATTCCCATAACAGTACGGGATGACGATGCCTCTCTTGGTCGGGTTATGACAGGATTGACATAGTCATTCATCCTTTCCTGCCATGTGTATCTATCGGTGACTCGGGTTGGGGCATGGTTAGGCTGGTTGCCAAGATGGTATTCCTGTGGGGGTGCTCTTAGTGTGTCTCCAACGGGGTTAGCAACCCTCATTCTCGCAGTGTGTCTAACACGCGGACTTGATTGGGCTGGTTGTGATGGGACAGGTTCTGGTGATGCTCTAAGGGCAGGTGTGATTCCCTCACTACTTGCTCCTTGGTCGGTGCTAGTGTCCATGGTTGGTTCCTCGGAACTAGTTGGGACATTCCTAGGGCGACTCGTGATGTAACCCGATGCATCAGCCGAGTAGGGAGTACGAGTGGATGATGAATGAGACATGGTAAGACTGAAAATAAAAGTGTGTTAGGTTGCTAATAACAATCAATGGATCATATGATATGTGTAGCACATGCATGGTAAGGATGAACATTTACATTAACCCGTGACTAACTATTCCAAGTTTCTCACTACTTTTCCCGAATTAGACATAGGTGATCAGGCTATGCTTAATTGAGGCTAAATAATGAAATGCTTGAATTAGTTACACAAGTGTAATGTTCAATGCTTTGTAAGGTGTTGTTTTATATAAAAGAATTTTTGGTTATAGTTTGGTTTTATTTTTGAAAAACCGGTATTCCCTATAACCTTTGGCTCTGATACCACTTCTGTCACACCCCGCTAAAGCGGAAACACGAGGTGTCACAGCTAATGATTTCACAACACAAAGATATAGCAACCATACCATTTAAATTACGATAAAACAGCCTTGGAGGCATCCAAAAATACATCAAATTGTTCAAAGTATACGGCATTATTACAAACATATTACAAAAATTTAGTTCGAAGTCCGTTTAAATGGCTTGGTCGACATAATCCCATGCATTAGCCCACATATGATCCGTGCTTACCGACGTTCTCCTGAAAAGCATGCCAAAACAAAATGGTCAACTATGGCCATAGTTGGTGGGTTCAAGTTTGAAATAATGAAACCGAAAGTGTGTCCAATTGTGGACATAAGTGTGGGTATAGCCGTCCGATTCGTGGACGCTATCATCCCTGTGTTTGTCCAATCGGGACAGTTATAACAAGCAATTGGTTGATAAAGATATTGCAAGTAAACATGTCGTAATAATGAGAGAATGTATAAGCCTTGAGACCACAACTAATCCGGTTATCTGACCGCTGCCCCAAAGTATAAGAGCTGCATGTTCTTCAACAAACATGAGTAAAAGGCGATATTATGCACCCACGTTGAAGTGTGAGTGAGGGATGGTCCTACCCTAAATAGCATGCTACCCATAATATCTACGGCTCGTCGCTACGAGTTAATTAGTGGTGGGTTAGTTACAGGGGACTTTGAGTATAAGAAAAACCCAAGCTTAACATGTTGACATACCACAGTTCGCGTAAAATAGTTCAAAAGCAGTTGATAGTACGTGAAAGTTCAACCAAAAGTTTAAAGTAATTGCATGCTTTCAGCCCCAAAAATAGAAATCAGAAAGAGGGGACAATGAACTCACCTTGTGAGTTGAGTTAACGGTTTAAGCTGTGAGAATGTTGCAACTGAAGAGATGCTCTAATCGAGACCTAGTCCAGTAGTAAAGTGTCCATTAATGTCTAGTGATATGCTTTAATATGATAGCTTGTACAAATTGGTTACCCACGGTTTTTAAATAACAAATCTGCCCAGGTTTTTGTAGTTGTTTTTGTGACTCTTCTTAGCAAAACTAAACAATTTCTGGACATCTTCTTGATACACCTCAAAATATTTGATCTTTGGTGATGATTTAGGTTTTGTGTGAAAGATTAGAAAGCAAGTTATTCCCAGTTTAGAGTCACCATTTTTTTTTTTTTGAAGAATAGAGGGAAATGCGGGTGTCCAAAGCTAACTTGAAAATCTGGACAGGAAGTGTCCAACTTTCTTATTTTACCAAAAACACATAACTTTCATAAACCGGATGTAATTATTAGAATAGTTTTTAGAAGTGTTTTTATACAGAAATACTATAGACTTTCAGGTGTAAAACCCTAATGCACTAATGTTATAAAATGTAACAGTAAATAGGATGAAAATAAGTGGGTTGTGCAGAATAGAATGCAAACGTTCTTGCACTTTATGATTACCTTTTGGACAAGGAATATGGGCGTTGAGTGATAAGTTTCTGTCCACCAAGAGTTGAGATTTAGCAAGTATGCTGGAGTGACCGATTACTGGGTGAGATGTGATGAATATGTTGAGTGTTATGTTAAAACCGGATGTATGTGTTGGAAGAGTTGAGAGAAAATGGGTGAAAGTGTTTGAGTAAGTGTGTGTATGTGAATCTGCCGTTTGATACAAAAGGAATAAGGGGTAGAGTGTATATGATTAATGTCAGGGAGTTTGATTGGGTGAGGGTGGAGGTGATTTATGGGGAGTGTAAGTTAATTGATTTGGTTTTATGGAAAATGGGTTTGCCGGCCGTTTTTGAGAGAAAAGAGGTAATCATAACCCTTTTTGCGTGCACGATTTAACTCTATTTCAAATATTGATGTTCCTTTTACAGAATATGAATGGTTACTTATTATTTTAGACTATTTAGAAAGTAATTAAATCGGGCAGGAAGGTTTACTGTACGTGTGGGTAATATTTGGTTGATTTTAGAAATTGTTTAAACATATCTCTAACAGTAGATTGACACTAAGTATTTCATAATTTGTTCGTGACATTAGTGTGCCAACAGTAATAATTTTGGTCTAGCAGTGGAAACTGAACTAACAGTGGTAGTAATGAAAGCGGTAGTAACTCGACCACTAGTCGAAACTCAAATAGTGGTAATTGAGCAAATCAGTGGAAACTGAAGTATGTGCTAACAGTGGAAACTGTAGTAACTCGACTACAGTGGAAACTGATTAGCAGAAACTGAACTAGCAGTTGAAACAATGAGAGCAGTAGTAACTATTAAGAGCAGTGTTAACTATGAAAGCAGTAGTAACTGAATGTCACGAGCAGTGTTAACTGAGGAATGATCTTAGTAGTGGAAACGGTGACAACAGTACTAATTTGTACTAACAGTGGAAACGGTGACAATTGCACTAGCAATACTAACTGAGATATTTTTGCTAGCAGTGTTAACTACTTGGCAGTGGTAACTGAATGTCAAGCAGTATTAATTAATGCGGGCAGTAGAAACTGGACTAACAGTAGTAACTGAACTAGCAGTGGAAACTGAACTAGCAGTGGTAACACAAGCAGTAGAAACAATGAGAGCAGTAGTAACTCGACTACCAGTAGAAACTCACTAGCAGTAGAAACTGAACTAGCAGTGGTAACACAAGCAGTAGAAACAATGAGAGCAGTAGTAACTCGACTACCAGTAGAAACTCACTAGCAGTAGAAACTGAACTAGCAGTGGTAACACAAGCAGTAGAAACAATGAGAGCAGTAGTAACTCGACTACCCGTAGAAACTCACTAGCAGTAGAAACTTTGATTTTTACGAAAGCAGTATTAACCCGGTAAGAGGTATAAACTTTTAACCAACAGTACTAACTACGGCCAACAGTAGTAACTTTTGCCCAGCAGTATTAACTTAATCCTTAAGAAAGTCAGGTCCAGATTTAGGTGAATATTAAGTTAAGTATTAACCTGATATTTTTGGTGGTTGTTACAGTTGTTGATTGGGTTCTCAGGATTTTGAGGGTTAGGATCATTGTTCCTAGCCGCTTCTTGAGCAGCCAAGGCGTCAGCTACTCCTTGTGCGACAAGTTGTGCTATTTCCTCAGCGGTGAAAGTTTGTCGTCGGGGCGGCATGATTCTTAAAAGAAAACAATATGAAACAAATGAGATTTCGTTGTGCAAGTATCAAACTTTCGCAGTTGTGTAAGATAAGACTATAAAGAGTTTCACGCACGATAATCAATATTAGGAAATAGAAATTGCGGTCAAATTTAAGCGCAAGGTAAGTCGATTACAATAATTCGAAGTTTACAAAACGTGTCGGGCATTGATACATCCGACTAGATACGAAGGTTCATAAAATTTAAATTGCTGGGCACAACCCGCCTCCATAGGTTACGAAATAGGATAATAATTTAAGGCTGGCTTGGACTTTGCGGAGGGAGTAGTGTGACGACTCGTTCCATGGTCTCCGTGAGTCGGCCGAGCATCCTAAGAGTCTCTTCAGCCACTGTCCGGCGTTGCTCTAGCGAGCGTGAGTATTCCTCTGTTTCCCGTAGACGTGTTTCACATTGTTCCAGTCGGGATTGTAGGACGGAGATTTCATTTCGGTTCCCTATGACTTGGTTATGCACCACACCCATAGTTTCAGTAATGTCCTCCTGGTCTTGAGAGATTTGTGTAACTCGATCTTGAGTCACGTGCATCCAGTTGGAATGGGTTTCGGGTTGTTCGGTTTGGCGGGGAAGTTCTTCAACTGCTTGCAAGCGTTGCTCACTAAGTTGCATCCTTACCCTTAATTCTAGGAGTTCATCTCTAGTGTCTGTGGACAAGTCATTGGTGAGGTTCACGACCTCCGAAATATCTTCTTGATTTTGGCAAATTAGGGTTAGTTTGTCCCGCATTTCGCTTTGTTCCACGTCCATAGTGTCCAGCCTCCTCTCATGGCGGTGGAGTCTGGCGGCTAACACCGGGACAGTGTAGTGGGTGGGTTCCTGGGTGTATGGGGAGATATCCATGGGCTCAGCAGTAACCTGAATTCCCTCTTCGGATCTCCAGGAATTTAGAGTAGCGGGTAGCCAATTCCAACGGCGAGCACTTGCCCGACGGCGGGCTCTGTTAGTGGTATTATTGGCGGTAGTAGTGCCGGGATATGGTCTAGTCCGAGGAGAGTCAGTTGCCCTCCTATTGGTGCGTATCACGCGTGAATTTGAAGAGGTGTGGTTTGGCGAGGCTTGAGTATCGTTTCCTAAATCGGTTGAAGTTGCGGTAGGAAAATCTGCCATTTCTGTGGCAAGAGTTTTAGTACGTGAGGTCTATTTATATATACATATAAAAACCTAGTATAAATAGCACATATAAGGGTTTTGTCATAATCTATCCTCGGTCCATGTGTTCTACTGTATTCCCATTTGATATAACTATTTCCGATCTTGTATCGATTCTTGTTTAATTTGACATAGTTGATCAGGCTATGTTAAATTAGATTCGAATGATGCAATTACTGAAACCAATCATACCTAACAAGGAATACTAACTTAACGGTTATAGTCTAGGTCCACTAATGCAACCTAGTTCGCTATAACCTTGGCTCTGATACCAATCTGTCGCACCCCCAAGACACGTGGCAGCGGAAGGTAGGGTGTTGCGTTGGGGGCGCCGACCAAATCAAATATCACAACACAAGATTACGGCAAACGACCTCTAAATGAGACGTTTGAAAGGTTTATATTCACAAAACATAATTGTTTACAATAGTTTTACAATTTCCATGGAGTTCGCATCCGATAAGAAGAGATACATAAGAAATAATAATACAAAATATATTAAATGCAATGTAATCTCTTGTTGTTCGAAAATATATGCGACTCGAGCTACGCTATCCAAAGGCGTCCTACTGCTGCGGGTTACCTGAGAAATACATACTTAAAGGTCAACATAAAGTTGGTGAGTTCATAGGTTTGTAAACAGTTGATATAACATTGTATGGAACACAAGATTTCCTGTTTGTATCATTCAACAATGATAGGTAATGTATTACAAAAAGTAAAGATAGTGTATATTGTTGCCATGAGCTCATAGTTCGAGCTTAACTGTGGTGTCGGGTCACAATCAAGTGCCACGATCGGGGTGCCTCCCAGCGAGTGCCTAATCCAACACTCGTAAGAACAAATGAATGCGTCCGTTTGACAAGTTAGCGCTACTAACCCGGACGGGGGGAGTCAATCCCAAATAGTACTATTCATTAACATTCACGCTATAACGATACTAACAAACTATGATGTGGGGGACTTCAGGATTAGTAAAATAACTCACGCAACCAATATATCGAGTTTTGTACTTGTCTTCACATGAAAATAACAGTGTAAAACCAGTTGTATGTATTCTCACCCCTGTTAGAAAACAGTAAAAAGGGGCTATGAAACTCACCTGATATTAGCAAGCAAGTAGCAAATAGTAAGCAAAGCGTGTTTTCTGAATGCAACCTTCTAACGTCCTAAACGTATAAGGCTGTGTAAGTAGATGTCTCAAAAGACCATCTATAGTGATTGTATAAGTGGGGGGTTAATGTCCACTTAAGCCAATCATGTAGGTGGAGGGTTAATGTCCACCTAAGTTAATCATGTAGGTGGAGGGTTAATGTCCATCTAAAATAAGTTCACACAATTAGAAATGTCCAATTGTTCAGTTATCGTTTGTGCTTAGTAAAACATGTACAGGCCGTTGGTGATATTTTGTGAAAATACAGCTTTTGATTAATTATGTTATGCGTATTTCTACTTTCCAGTTGTGGGTAATTAATCAGTGTGGCAAGGGCTAGTGTCGCTTATATTGCTTTAAGGAAAACGTATCGATTTTTGTGTTTTTAGCGACACTGGGCTAGTGTCGCTACATGCGACACTAAGGTGTTATGCGACACTGAGGTATTATGCGACACTAAGGTATTATGCGACACTAAGGTATTATGCGACACAAAGGCTTGAATCGCTAATGTGACGATTCGGGTGCTATAGCGACACAAAGGCTTGTGTCGCTAATGTGACAATTCGGGTGCTGTAGCGACACAAAGGCTTGTGTCGCTAATGTGACGATTCGGGTGCTATAGCGACACAAAGGCTTGTGTCGCAGACTACTGGGCTTCTGCGACACAGAGGCCTAAAACAGATCGGTTTTGTGCATTTTATTTCGGGTTCCAAATGTTCAAATAAAAATTCAAGAAAAATATATGTTGTTCCTTAGTATGTTAGCTTTCTAAATTAATTTTTTCAGAATTTTTGGGTACTTCTAAGTATTTTTAAAAATTCCGTTTGTTCACTAAGGTCAGAAAGTGACCAATCCGGATAAATGCAACAAGATCGGATTTCTGGGCAAAATCTACAAATTTCCAGAAAAAGTTATCTAAACGACATTTGTACATAACAAAATTTGTGAACTTTTGGCAGTGGTTTCAGGTCATTTGGGGGTGGGTTCAGGTCATTTGGGGGTGTATATCTCGAGTTATGATTAAAACAAGAGAGGTGAAATTTCTGTCCTTTTTGACAGCCCGGACACATATTTTTGTAAAAATCATTTCGGGTATCAAACGAGCTCCAAAAATTATGAAACCACTTGGAAATGAAAGCTAACTTCTTAAAATTAATTTTTGCTTTTTGAATCGTCCATTTTGGTCAAGTTTTGAGGGAGAAACAGCCTCTCAAAGTCGAGCTACTTTTCTGCCCGAAAATGCATGTTTTGTTCTTGAATATTTTAAGCCATCAAAAACGTTTTTATGATATATTTTGGACATTTCTTTGTTATATGAACCTTGAAACATGTTATTAGAGTAACTTAGATGTAGGATAAGTTTTTCTTACAATGAAAATGGAAGGAAGAAGGAATGAGATATTGTAAAGCTTTATTTCCTTGAAAATCTTGAAGTTCTTGAGTTATGGTTGTATGGTGGTTTGTGGTGGTCAACAGCGGCTCGTGGTGGTCAATGGTGGTTGTAGGGTGGTGGTGGTGGCTGACCTTAGTCAGATTGTAGAGAGAGAGTGAGAGTTTTAGAGAGTGGTTAGAGAGAATTGAGAGTGTGTGTGAAAATGTAAATGTGGAATGTGAGGAATGAAAGAAATGTAGGTTTAAATAGGGTGGGCCTATGGGCCAAAGGGCTGGGCCGGTTTTTGGGCCTCATGGGCCGGCCTTGGGCTCGGTTGGGGCAGCCCAATTAGAGCCTTGGAGCCTTGGGCTTGTACAATAGTTTCTCAAGCCCGTTTTACGTTATTCGTGTTAAATCGTTAAATCGCCTAACGTTTCTTTGAGTTGTTTTTAACTAACGATTGGATTGATTTATCTTTCGACTGAAGTATTATTAAAATACTTTATTTTGAGTTAATAAAATATTTATCGACCTTTGTTTGGTTGCCGAATTCGATTCGCGCGTTTTCGTTTCGTTGTCACGTTTTATTCATAACATCTAGTTTTTCGCGTATTATTATTTAATAATAATAATATAAGATAAATAACTACTATTTAATTCATAAAATAGGTTTACATTATTTATGAAAAGTTATCACCAACGCCGTATAGATTTGTCGGACCTCGTCCGGTTGTTTCGCGTAATTACACATAAACACATAATCACGTAAGTGTATATTCAAATATACAGGTAATTACAGATATTTAGCCTAATACCAACTAAATACAAGTAATTAGGGTTTCCAGCTAGGTTTAACAATTAACCTAAAGTGTCGGGTGTCACAAATCTTTATTCCAAGAATGGGAACGATATAAAGAAATGTTACACAAGTGTCCGCAACATGATTTGAATGTGCAACAGGTAATTACGGTATTTTACAAAGAAAACTCCCGCTCTAGCACGACAAGGAATTGAGGAACTCGCAAAACACTCTCAACTTTGGGACGATGGTTCTGTAGGAAGGAAGAAATCTAGTGAAGACAGTGAGGGACTTGCAGCAATAACAGCTAAGTTAGAAAGTTTGAGGCGAGATATTAAAAAAGTAAATGAACAAATTCATGAGATTCGAATTGGATGCGAGATATGCGGAGGAAATCACCTAAGAACATAGTGTCCAAAAAGGGATATAGATCTAGCTACAGAGGAGGTTAAATATGGAGATTTTCAAGGAAATAACTTTCGAAGAAATAATCAAGGTAGCAGCGGTCAATATCATCAACGGGCACCTGGATACTTCGTCAAGAATGGGCAGAAGCCATCTTTTTCCAATAGGATAGGATCGATGGAAGGTATGATGAGTAAATTTATTGAGGCTAACGAGAAATTCATCACAACTACTAGCAAAAGAATAGAAGAATCACAGGCTGTGGTTCGTAACCAAGTAGCGTCTATTAAACAAATTGAAGTGGCCGTTCATCAAATTGCAAAGGTTCTGCAGGAGAGATTCCCAGGAACATTACCAGGATTTACTGAAACAAATCCAAGGGAACATGCCAAGGCGGTGGTCACACGAAGTGGTAAAATTCCTAACCCTCCTGTTACAACTAACGATAATGCTAATTCTGAACAGGTTGCTGAAAAGAAGAAGGAAGTGGAAGATATATCAAGGGAACAAGTTGATGAAACTAAGAAAAGAGCACCAGAAGTAAAAGTTAAAGACCATGCACCGCCACCACCTTATCCAGCTGCCCTACAGAAAGGAAAAGATGAAGAGCATTATCATAAATTCTTGGACAATCTGAAACAATTGCATATCAATATACCGTTTGTCGATGCTATAGCTCAGATGCCGAAATACGCAAAGTATTTGAAGGAACTTTTGACAAACAAAAGCTAGCTGAATAATGTGACTAAAGTAACGATGAATGCCAGATGCTCAGCTACAATGCAAAATAAGCTACCACCAAAATTAAAAGATCCAGGGAGTATTACTATTCCTTGTTTAATTGGTGACATGTATATTAAAAATGCATTACCTGACTTAGGAGCAAGTATATCTCTCATGCCATATACTATGTATACTCGATTGGGATTGGGAGAACCAAAACCAATTCGAATGTGTATTGATTTGGCCGACCGATCAGTCCAATATCCAAAGGGAATGGTTGAAAATGTTTTAGTAAAAGTTGATAAATTTGTACTCCCATGCGATTTTGTCATTTTAAATATGATTGAGGATCCTAGAGTTCCTATTATATTGGGTAGCCCATTTTTAGCCACATCACATGCATTAATAGATGTTTTTGATTGGAAAATCACTATGCATGTAGGAGACGAAAAAGTTGTTTTTAATGTAAACCAGTCTATGCAATTTCCTGATTATGTGGATGATACTTGCTATTATTTAAACTCATTTGAATACTTGGATATCGAATTATTTCAGAATTTGTTTGGAAATGAGCAAGAGGCGCCACAACTACTGGAAAGTTGGTCAGGAGATTTCGACACCACTAAAGATTTAGCCGAGTTTGATAGACTTTTGGAAGAAGTCAATGAAATGTTTGCATCGGAAGAAGTAAGCAAGGAGAAGTATCCAACGAATGGCTGGATTAACCAAATAGCAGCTGAATCAGCAAATACAGAATATACACATATTGCATTTTACGAAATTCCTTGTTCTAAATCAAAGGTTATGGAGATCAAGACTTCTTATGAGGAGCCACCTCAAATGGAACTTAAAGAATTACCATCTCATTTAGAATATGCTTATCTCTAAGGTACGTCTGAATTACCAGTCATCATTTCTTCTAAACTAACCCCTGGAGAAAAGCAAACTCTATTGCAGGTTCTTAAAGAGCATAAACGCGCTATTGCTTGGAAGATTACCGATATTAAGGGCATCAGTCCTTCATACTGCACTCATAAGATTTTAATGGAGGCTGATTTCAAACCTGTCGTACAACCACTCCGAAGGTTAAATCCTAAGGTAAAGGATGTTGTGCGGAAAGAGATAATCAAATTACTGGATGCTGGCTTAATCTACCCTATTTCAGACAGTCCTTGGGTAAGTCCTGTACATGTGGTACCAAAAAAAGGAGGTATGACAATAGTGGCCAATGATAAAAATGAATTAATTCCCACTAGGACAGTAACAGGATGGAGAGTATGTATTGATTACCGCAAACTGAATGATGCCACAAGAAAAGATCATTTTCCGCTACCATTTATTGATCAAATGATAGAACGATTGGCAGGAAAAAAGTTTTACTGTTTTCTAGATGGATTTTCAGGATACTTTCAGATACTAATTGCAACAGAAGATCAAGACAAGACGACTTTCACCTGTCCATTTGGTACTTTTGCATATAGAAGGATGCCTTTCGGATTATGCAACGCCCCAGCAACTTTTCAACGTTGCATGATGGCAATTTTTCACGATATGGTGGAAGATTTCATGGAGATCTTTATGGATGATTTTTCTGTCTTTGGCGATTCATTTCAGGCATGTTTAGGGCATCTAAAGAAGATGTTACAGCGATGTGAAGTGGCTAACCTAGCACTTAATTGGGAGAAATGTCATTTCATGGTACATGAGGGCATCGTGCTTGGACATAAAATTTCAAGAGTGGGGATGGTAGTGGATCCTGCAAAAATTGACGCAATTTCTAAATTACCCCCTACAACAAATGTTAAAGGTGTACGCAGTTTTTTAGGGCATGCAGGGTTTTATAGGCGTTTTATTGAAGATTTTTCTAAGATAGCTGGGCCGATGAATCAGCTGCTGGAAAAAGATGCTAAATTTATTTTTACGGATGCTTGTCTAAAGGAATTTAATATTTTGAAGAAGAAATTAATTTCAGCACCTATTATAACCAGTCTAGATTGAAATGTGCCATTTGAATTAATGTGCGACGCTAGTGATTATGTAGTTGGAGTAGTTCTGGGTCAACGGATTGACAAACGTTTTAAATCAATCTATTATGCAAGTAAAACCTTAACAGATGCTCAGGAAAATTATACAACTACTGAGAAGGAACTTCTGGCACTAGTCTTTGCTTTTGATAAATTTCGATCTTATTTGGTTTTGTCTAAGACTATTGTGTTTACAGACCATTCTACTTTAAAGTATTTGTTTAATAAACAGGATGCAAGACCTCGTTTGCTGCGATGGATTCTATTATTGCAGGAATTTGATATCGAAATACGGGACAAGAAAGGAGCAGAGAACTTGACTGCAGATCATTTATCCAGATTGGAGAATCCTGAATTAGAGAAGTTGGATGAGTCAATAATTCGAGACACATTTCCTGACGAGCAATTGATGGCTATTAAAATACACACCGAGATACCTTGGTTTGCTAATTACGCTAATTATTTGTTCACTAAATCTTTACCTAAAAATATGCTCTATCAACAGAAAAAGAAATTCTTGGCTGATTTAAAATATTATTTTTGGGAAGATCCGTTTTTATTTCGCTGTTGTGCAGATGGAATAATCAGGAGATGTGTGCATGGTGCAGAAAGTGATAGAATTTTAGCACACTGTCATAAAGGACCAGTTGGTGGACATAATGGAGCGAATTATACAGCAAAGAAGGTGCTTGATTCTGGGTTCTATTGGCCGATTATTTTTAAAGATGTTCATGAGTTTATACGAAATTGTGATGCTTGCCAACGCGCGGGAAATATCTCTAGAAGGGACGAAATGCCTCAAACAGGAATACAAGCTTGCGAAAAAATTGTTTGCACGATTTGGAATACCTAGAGCATTGATCAGTGATCGTGGGACTCATTTTTGTAATGTCTTAGATGGAAAAAGTACTGATGAGGTATGGCGTTACTCATAGATTTTCTACACCTTATCATCCGCAAACCAGTGGTCAGGTCGAAGTTACGAATAGAGGATAAAAATGTATTCTAGAACGTTCGGTAAGTAATAATCGCAAGGATTGGTCGATAAAGCTGGATGATGCATTATGGGGTTTTCGTACTGCTTTCAAGACATCTATTGGATGTAGACCTTTCCGGTTGATTTATGGGAAAGCTTGTCATTTACCAGTTGAAGTGGAACATAAAGCATATTGGGCGTTAAAAAGCTGCAATATGGATATGGATGCTGCAGGAAAACACAGGTTTTTACAGTTGCACGAGTTGGACGAATTACGTTGGACTGCTTACGAAAATTTTAGGATTTATAAGGAACTTACGAAAAATTGGCATGATAAGCGGATTCAGATTCATAAAAAGTTTGTTGAATGAGATTTAGTACTTCTTTATAATTCTCGATTACAGTTGTTTCCAGGAAAATTGAAGTCGCGATGGACTGGCCCTTATACGGTTACACAGATATTTCCTTATGGGACAGTTGAATTAATTAATAATGAGGGTGTTTTGTTTAAAGTTAACGGTCATCGCTTGAAGAAATATCACGAAGGTACGAAGGAAGATGATGGTGAGGGTACCATCTATTCTGAAGATGACCAGTAAAGTCATGTTATGAGTCGAGCTTAACGACTCACGGATTAAATAAAAGCACTTCTCGGGAGACAACCCGTGTTTTTCGTATGTTTATTTTTGCAGGTTTTCGAACTTTGTGGGTGTGTTCCCTGGAAACCCTCACGAGACTATAACTCGTCCACTCGAGATACCGAGGGGTTTAAAGGCTTATTGCATACGCTAAATGCAATCGTGATTACCTATGGAAGTGAGTTGTTGTATATTTCCTATCAAATCGAGGAAACACGTACTTCACATATCAGGGGAGTTTTTCGTTCTAATTTCTTTTCTCGTTCTTTTTCACTTTTTCTATTTTATGTACAATGAGGGCATTGTACAACTTAAGTGTGGGGATGGGAGTCGAAAAGAAATTATGTTTTAATTGTTCCCTAAAAAACAACTAGTATATATCATATTATAATTTTGCGATACTGGGAAATGATAGTACATTAGAGCATGTAAATAAAAAATGGAACTTTTAAGTCTTATTATTGATGTGTTGATAGACCTAACTAACATTTTTAGATCCAATTTTTCTAATTTTACACATAGGTGTTAGACATATTCATTATATGATATATTGATAGGCTTTCTATACAAAAGTTTTTTGAATATTAAGAAATAATAATGTAACATGAATATATTTTAAGTCTTAATTCTTGATTGATTATTATGACATATTCTGTAATCTTGGGGTTTAAATTAATATCATTTGGGGGATACGCTGACTGATTCCTCTGTTGTACGAAAGTACAGACCTAGTTTCATCAGAATATCTTAAAATAAAGAAAAGCAAAAATGCTTAGATAAAAATAAAATATTAGTCAAGTTATTCGCTCTGTTGTACTGAGGTACAGACCTGTCACCGCTGATTTGACTAAATCATTAAAGTTATGCCCGAGTTAAGTTAAGTCGCTTTGTTGTACTGAGGTACAGACCTGTCACCAATGTATTAACTCTAAAAAATGATTTCTCAATTTACTCACCCATTATATAGAAATACGTTTATAATTTGATTTCAAGGGTATGTTATTTGTAGGAAGCATAAGTTATATTCTAAACAATAATAAAATGTTATTCTTAAACTTGAGTATAGAAAGTTTAAAGTGGATTTAAATATCGATAATCATCTTGAAATGTCAGAATTAGGGATTTTGTGTTTAAAAGTGTTTGATGAGGTTTAATAAAGGATTGATATCAACAATCAATGTAGATTTATCTATTCTTAATAAAAGACATGTTTTCTAATATGATCCCTTATGTAGTGTTAATTTTTTTTTATATATATGTATGATTTCTAGTGTGTTTTTGAAATTATCAGTAAATCTACTTGAGGACAAGCAGAACATAAGTGTGGGGATATTTGATGATGTGGATGGTGAATATGCTTCTAGTGTGGCTTCAGACTGTGTTGAATTCTTTGGAATTTCTTCATCACTGTCAGAATCATCATGAGTTTGAACATATCCTCCAGAAGAGGATTGAACTGGTTTATCAGACTGAAAGCTGATAGTTACCAATTCTTCTAGTAAATCAATATCAGACTATGATGTCTGAACATTGTTTACGGACTTATCATCAAATGTGACATTGATTGTTTCTTTAATAACCTTTCTTCTGTTGTTGTAAACTCTATATGCCTTTGATATTGAAGAATATTCCATAAATATCCCTTCATCGGACTTAAGCTCCATCTTGCCTAGTTGATCGCTTTGATTTAAGATGTAATGTCTTATTTATATTATAATATTCCCTTATTTCTAAGCATTTTTATTGCAAATTAGTTATATATATTATTGATTTCGTTTATATTTGCAGAAAGATGTTTAAATAAAAGAAATAAAGAGAAGGAACGAAAACGAGCTGAAAAGTGAAGAAAATAAAGAGAAGAATTAAAGACCAAGAATATTGGGCTTGGAATTAAGAAAAGCCCTAAAGATATAACATATTGGCCCAAATAAAGAAGAAAATCCGGAGCCTAAGAAGAGAGAGTCCAGATTGCTAGGCAGAAGATTCTGGAAACACATTCAACCGGCAGTTGGAATTTCCAACCGGCGATTGAATCCAATTCAGGAATGCGGTCGAGCGCGCGGGTCAACAACCGGGTTATCGGGTTAAATTCTAACCCAACCGGTGGTTGAAAAATCCAACCGGCGGTTGGATTCGTGGACCAGAAATCTATATATAGGGCCATTCTCAACCTTAAAACATACACTTTTACAAACGAATTAAGTTATCCTTAATTCGACTTTAGGGGTTTAGAATCCGACTTTGAGGGTTATTTGGATGCTAGGAAGCTAGGGTTTGAAGCTTTTTAACCCTAACGAAAATTTGGTTCAGTATCTTGGATTTGATTCTTATTCTTTTCTATTTACTATGTTTCATTACATGTTTCTAGATTTGGTTACGGTTAATTCAAACATGAACTAATTCTTTTATTGTATCTACTTAGATGAATGATTAATAGATAATGGTTTCATGATATGTTTATGTTGATTTAACTTATGAATGGTTATTAAGTTTATTGCAAAGATCCATATTGATTATGTGTTGATTAATTATTACTTAACGTGGTCAAAAGATTTATGCTAGAACTAACGTTTGTATGAATTGATTGATTATCTGCAATTAAGTAATTTATTAGTTAACTGTGGCTTGAGACTGTAACCGCTAATAGGTTAAGACCAATAGCAATTAATATAACCTAATTGATGTGATAATTATGAAAACCAAATAATTATAGACTTGCGTTAGCACGATGTCACAGAGTAAATCTTAATGATCTGTTGATAGGAATAATAGCATAAAGTTTATGTTAATAACACGCCTTAGTGTATTCAAGAGAATCTAGTATTAAGGTAAGTTTTATTAGGGATTAGTTAACCTTAACAGGAGACTGTCCATATAAGTTGAAATCACCATAATAAACAATCAACAATTCAATAAATATATCTGAAACCTGAATCTAGAAATCACTATTCTAAGTAAATACATGCTTATCTATCTGATTACTTTCAAGTTAATTTTATCTCCTTAATTGTTTAAGTTTTATTCACTTTACTTTATTACGTTCATACGGAACTAAAACGCACCCCTTTATCTATCTGTAATTTGTAATTTAGATTTAATTAATTATTTTAATTTACACTGTTTCCCTGAGTTCGACTCGGTCTTACCAAAGCTATACTATAATACGAACAGGTATTCTTGCCTAATTGTGTTTAAGTTAACTTTAGTATTTCCTTTTTAATTTAAAACTTGTATTTTTAACGACAACTTAACACACATCATGTAACTTTATGATGATACATCTCATTAGCTATTTTCCTATGCTTCTTCACAATAATTGATCTATTTAATTGATCTATTTTGAGTGTAACAGGAAGTATAGACTGCTTCAGCCCAAAAGTAGATTTTCAGATTTCCTTGACATAACATAGTTCTTACAGCTTCAATCAATGTTCTATTTCTCCTTTTAGCCACTCCATTCTATTGGGGAGTTTTGACGGAGGAGAAATTTTGCATTATACCCTTATCATCTCAAAATTCAATCAGGGTAGAGTTTTTGAACTCTGTACCATGATCACTTCTTAATTGTTTCACTGATAGGATTTTTTGAACTTGTTCTCTTTTGATCAACTTGATGATTTCATCAGGTGCATCACTCTTAGTTTTCAGAAAAATCACCCACTTATACCTTGTGAATTCAACAATAATCACAAGTGTATATTTCTTTCTTCCCAGACCTCCAATGCTCATTTGACCAAACAGATCCATGTGAAGCATGTGTAAATGTTGATCAATGGAATCCAGTTATTTTGAAGGAAATTTTGTCTTGATTTGTTTCCCAAGAACACATGTTTAACAGACTTTATCCTTTTTATAAGTAAGAGCTAGCAGACCTCTTACTAACTTTTTCTTAGACAGCAAGTTGATGTTCTTGAAATTCAGATGTGATAACCTTTTATTCCACAACCAGTTTAATTCAGGTGTAGACTGTGAGTATAAACATGTTCTGCAGAGCCCAGATCCAGTAGATATACATCCTTTTCTCTTTTAACCAGCAATAGTGGTTTACCCCTTGGATCATAGATTATACCAACTATTTTCCTGAATTTTACTTTATTGGCATCATCACATATTTGGCTGATGCTCAGCAAATTGTGTTTCAACCCTACTACATATGCAACTCTTTTGAAAGTTACACTTCCAGCTTTCACTTTCCCATAACCCTTGTCTCAGCAATGGAGTTACCACCATACTTCACAGAAGGTCCATCTTCTTCTACAAAGTCTGATAGAAACTTCTTGCTTCCAGTCATATGTCTTGAGCAGCCATTGTCCAAATTTATCTTTCATCATTCTACACAAGACACAACAAACATGTTAGTTTCTTTTGGGAAACTCACTTTTTAGTGTTCTTTAGGAGGACGATATGCCTTCCCTTTTTTATTAGTTTTTACCCATACGTTGTTAACAGATTTGAATTTTACATTATTTAAGTCACAGTCAACCTTATAAAAGATTTTATTTAATCCTTAGACCACCACAAATGTAACATATTTTATCAAGTTGCTAGTGATTTTTGAATTCTTTTCGACCTTTCTGTTTTACACATGATTAAACTTTGATTTTAACAATTTTGAAAATTCATTGGTTAACTTCTGTAACTGTGTTCCAAGTTTTGTAAGGTATGCTGTTTGAGTATCTCTCTTGAAACTTTTTTGATAAGGTTTAAGGCTTGTTTTGGTGACTGTGATAAGTGTTTCTGGTTGAAATTTCGAGCCCTGGGATTTCTTGTATTCATATCAGGTTTGCTATTACCTTGATTTGATTTTAAAGAATAATTACTTTTTAATTTGAAAGATGATGTGCTATTATTATTCCTTTCAGTGTTGACAGTTGCCTTTTCAGGCTTTACACTTACTTTTGTTATTAACTCATTCTTTTTATTCAAACTTGAGTCAGAGTCTAAAATTGTGAAAATTGATTTGTCAGATTCTGAAGTTTCAGACTCTAACTTTTTAGACTCTGAGAAAGACTTTTCAATATTTTTACTTGAACACTGAGAATTAGCTGGTCTAACAAAAGCATTTGTAAGTATGGTTTTATCACCAACTGTGTAACTAAAAGTATTTGGCAAAGTAGCGGCTACAAACTTCTTTGGTTCAGTTTTTGATCCTCCTTCTTGATAGGATTTCAAATCAAAATCTTCACTAAGTACAACTTGTACCTGACTTAGGATTTGCTTGCTAAGGCAATCCTCATGTTTAAGAGATGCAATGCACCATGATTTACAGATGTCTTCAAAATGTTTGGCTTTCTTTTTATATTCATGTTTTCCAATGCTAAACTTTTGTAGACTTCTTTTTGAACACTCAATTCACTTGGATAATCCCTATTTGCATTAATGTAATCTTTCTTTTATTTTATTTCAAGATCAGCTTCTTTTAATTTATTTTTTAAATAATTAATTTTAGATAAGATGGACTTGAAATCTAAGTAAAGAATTTCAAACATTCTTTATTTCTCTTCATCAGAATATAACTTGAAATTACTTATCTTATAAGCATATGTTTTGTTCTAGTCTGAATTGCAGTTCATTCTTTCAGCCTCTTTAAGATCAGACTCAAACTGACTAGGTGATTTGTCATTCATAATTGTCATCAAACATTTGTCCTCATCCTCATCATCATCAGAAGACAATTCTTCATCCAATCATTCCTCTGCATACAAGGCCTTTTCTTCCTGCTTCTTAGGCTGAAACTTGTTCCCATTTTTCTTCAGGTTCATATACTTTTATCTGCACTTCTTTGCCGTATCTGCAACTTTGTTTATCTGTGTAGTTTCACCAATTCTTAACTTGTAGTCTGCAGCAATATGACCTACATTCTCACATCTTTAACAAGTAGCTTTCTTTGGATCAAAAGCACTCCTTGTTTTAGATCCTCCAAACTTCTTCTTTTTCCGACCTTTGGGTGATTAAGGCTAGATCAGACTTGAGTGACTTGGTTTCCTCATCTTCAAACTCATAGTTGTCAGAGTCTGAAGGAATCAGATCATAGTCCGCCCTTGAGAAAAGCTCCATGTTTCTTATACTTGTAGCAATTAAAGCAACATCAGGATCCTTGGCTATCCTCTTTGCATTAAACTTCTTTCTTTTCTTAGATTTCTCATAGTTCATAAGCAATCCATACAACCCAGATAGATCATAGTCATCAATTCTTTCACTGACTATCAAAGAGGTAATAACTTCTGAGAATGAGTATCTAAGAATATCAAGAAATTTTTGACATATCTCATCTTCTCCTTTGATTATATCAACTCTTTCCAGGTCATTTATCAGAATCTGAAATCTTGTGTGAATATCAGTCAAGGATTCCTTATTAGCAGCAAAGAAATTTTCATAATTTCTAATTAAGTTTTACATTTTTTGATTTTTTACAACAGTTACACCCTCATATTGACATATAAGGGTATCTCAGATCTCTTTGGTTGTCTTGCATCCTGCTATCTTTGCAAAGATAGGTTCAGAAAGAGCATTACCAATTATGCTTTTGGCTTTAGAATCAAGTGTATATAATGTTTTGTCATGCTCAGTCCACTTTCTTCTGTCTTTTTCAACCCATCTTTCAGGCTCTATTATTTTCCCTTCAACATCCTTCACAGCCTCCCTCAGGGTTGAACCCATAATAGGTCTTTCCCTAATGATTCTAAGCATCTCATCATGAATTCTAGCAAGATGCCACTCAACCTTGAGTTTTCAGTGAGCAAAGTTAAGCGGATTCCGATTCATGTGGTCGTTCTCTGCTGCATTGGTGTTTTCACTACCCACTCTCCACCGTAACAAAATGTTTGATGAAGGTTACCTATGTAGTTCCCTTTTCGAACCTTTTGCTTAGAATTCAACGATTAACAAATGCGGAAAACAAGTTAATCGTTTAGTACGTGAACGAATCGAAATCGAATACGAAAATGTAAATAAAAGTTTGGTACTTATATTTATTTGACAATGAAGTTTACAATATTAGCTTTCTTTCTTTCTCACTCAAACTCTCTCTAGATATAGCAATGAAGAACAACTTTTTTAAAACTGAATATACACACTGTATATATATACATGCGAAACTATGACCTGCGAAACTAAGAGATTTGCAAAACTTTTCTACTGCGAAACTCATTATGAGTTTCGCAACATGCGAAACTTGAACTAAGTTTCACAATTCACAGAGTTTCGCAGTTCGCAATCAATCGAAGCTAGGTAATCTATACAAGCTGTTGTCACAAGATGTTGATTTTGCATCAACAACCTATTATTGTAAATCTATATTTTTTACATAAAGTCAAAGAGGTAGTGATTCTAGGACTAGAAGGAAGTTCAAGTTGATCAACGTGATAGGCGAAGAACTAACTTCTCTGGTATGCTGGGATTCGCGAATAGCAGCACCTTACGATGTTCATGACCAATCGGATCCTGACGGGGAGAACCCTTCTGCTTACTTGCTATATCCCCGTGTCCTTGCACGGCTCAGCTTGTTTCACGGAAATCACAAATCTTTACCAAGTGCCAGAGATTGGTTTGGAACTTTCTTGAAGCATCAAGCCTGGCATCCCACAGCCATTCCATTAAAGATTTGAGAACCATTACCAGCCATTACAATAGGTTGCAAAACTTCAGTAGCCATTGTGTGATTTTTATTTTTAGTTACACTTAGATCGTTAAGATTTATCTATTAATAATTTAAATTTTTTCTTCTCTCATACCAGTTGTTAGGTCACGTTATGTGTTTAACCAACTTAGCTATCGATTACGAACAGATTGATTTATACTTTTAATACTAAATTAACAACAATAAGTATTTGTTGAAGTGCGGAATTAAATCAACAAGAATAATCATTCAACAACTTCTTTGGTATTGATATATAATTCGCATAGGGTTTTACAACTAAGCACTCACTTCAATATGACCCCTATTTATACTACTATTAGAGATAGGAAACACAATCTTCCTCAATCTCTAACTTATCGGTTTACAACTAACTAACCGATAACTTTGTAAACAAGATAAAAACTCTAAATACAAATATCTTCTAAATCTTTGTGTTTATCTTCGAATCCTTCATATGTCAGCTGTAGATATGATCTTCTAATTCTTCTAAATCTGAAACTTCAAGTCTATAATTGTCATAGTCTGAAATTCAATGAAGCTTGTCAAAGTCTAAAACATGTGTCAGATTCTGAAGGTTCAAACTCAAATGCCATAGTCTGATATTTCAGACTCAGTCGTGAAATCTGCATTTCAGACTCTAATTCTATACTTAGCATTTTTACCAGACTTAGACATTTTGACTCGTCATATTCATAAAATAAGAATGATCAATTATTTTTCCCAACATATACCAAAGAGCAGTTTATTTGCTAAGGAGATTTAAATAATGCATGATTAAGAGGATGATTTTCCAAAAATAACATCAGTTATTCATACCCATGGTTTTTAAAAGTTTCAGGAATAATTACATAGGCAATTTTGTTATTGTTTGAAACTTGTACATTCTTGCCCTTCTTAATAGGCTTAGCACGTATCAAGTTGGCCCTTTGTGTGAGTTCATAAGGTGCCATTGTGATTAAATAAAGAAAAAATTAATTTCAGACTTCAGCAGAGTATGAAGAAGAAGAGTTAGGGTTTTGAAAATTCCAGATCGTGAATGCGGATGATTTTGATGATAAAGTGATTATGTCATATCCGCTTTAGGTTTAAATACTTTAGGGACTTAATCGAAAGCCCAATAATCAATGGTAAACTAATACTATCGACTAAATCTACCATTTGGTTCTTTTGTCCAATCAATGTTATCCGTAAAGTCTGATGAGGATAAAATAAATTAAAAAAATAATAAAAATAATAATAACAAAGTTAAAGAATTTTTTTTTATTATTAATTGATGCCACTTCAAACTCAAAGAAAATTTACATAAAAACTTTACGAAATAAAGAAAAAGAAAAAATCTTTTTGTATTTTTGATTTTATAGTCACTAACTAATTGTAACTTACATAAATATACAAAATCATGAATTTGAAAATTTAACCCGACTAAGTCTGAAGTGACATCACGTCAAACTCTTATGGTAAATTTTTCAGACTCTGGCCAAATTTGACAAATTGTTAAGTTAATTAGGGATTTAACATTCCAAGTTGTCCTAGCAGATAAAAGAAGCGATCTTCGTTCAATGGTTTTGTAAAAATATCTGCCAGTTGCTCATCTATTTTGATAAATCTTAACACCACTTTACCATTTTCAACGCAATCTCTGATGAAGTGATTTCTGATCTCTATGTGCTTGGTTCTGGAGTGAAATACTGGATTCTCAGTTATTACAATAGCACTTTGATTATCACACATGATGGGAGTTCTTTCAAACTTCACATCATAGTCTGCTAATTGATGTTGCATCCATAATAACTGAGCACAACAATTCCAGCAACAACATACTATGCTTCAACAGTTGAAGTAGCTACTGAGTTTTGCTTTTTACTTGACCAACTAACAAGCTTCCCTCCAAGCAGTTGACATCCTCCAGATGTGCTCTTTCTGTCTAACTTACAACCTACATAATCTATATCTGTGAAATCAATTAGATCAAAACCAGTGTCTTTGGGATACCAAAGACCTAGGTTTGGAGTACCCGTTAGATACCTAAAGATTCTTTTCACAGCTTTTAGATGTGATTCTTTTGGTTCAACTTGATATTTTGCACATAAACATGTTGAGAACATTATATCAGGTGTACTTGTAGTTAAGTACAAAAGTGATCCAAGCATACCTCTATAAGTTGTTTGACAAATTGACTTTCTAGATTCATCTTTATGCAACAAAACCTGGAGGTTGCTTGACATAGACCTCTTCCTGCAGATCACCATTCAGAAAGGCACTCTTCACATCCTTTTGATATACTTTGAAGTCCTTATGTGTAGCATAAGCAAGATATAGTCTGATAGTCTCAATTCTTGCAACAGGAGCAAATGTCTCATCATAGTCTATGCCTTCTTCATGTCGGTATCCTTGAGCTACCAACCTTGCTTTATTCCTGAATACCACACATCAGTGTTCATCTTGTTTCTAAACACCCATTTTGTACTAATGATTGACTTTTCAGAGGGAGCCGATACAAGTGTCCAGACCCTCTTTCTTTCAAACTCTATTAACTCTTCTTGCATTGCTTTTACACAATCATCATCTCTTAATGCTTCATCGTCCTTCTTTGGTTCTATGATTGATAGAAAATTTGTGTAGAAGCAAAAGTTAGATGTTGCCTGTTCTTCAAACTAACATCTGATGATTTGTCTATGATGAAACAAAATGGAGATTTTTCTGGGCGGAGTCACGTCCGCTTCTTGTCGGACTTCACACCCGCTCTCGACCGGAGTTCGCGTACACTTTGGGCGGCGATGATTTATGGGTGTTGATATTTTTAATTTTCTGGCGGCAATGATTTTCGGAGTTCAGGTAATTTAATCCAAATTGAAATCGAAATAAAAATCAAAAACATCACTGTGTGTTTTTATGTTTTATGTAAAAATGATGTTCGATTATGACGAAGATGAGGTTACAGTGGTGTAGTGATGTACATAAATAGTGACTGGATACACGATGGCTTACCTGAAACTCGAAATCACCGGAGCAAGTGAAGGGAATGACGGAGATGATGATATCAGTTTGGCAGACATGATTATATATTAATATTAACATTTACATGTATTTTTTAATAATTTAAAAATGAATTGGTAAATAATAAAGTAATAAAAAATGTGTCAAGGGTAATTTAGTCACTTTAGATGATAATGGACGATTTTCGAGCAAAATTATAACTAATTGGATTGAAAAGGTGAAAAAATAGAACAGAGACGAATTTCGTAAATCGGTGTAAACGACGGACCATTTATGAAATTTACTCTTTATGTTATAAAGAATCCATTTTATGAGATGGAGATGCCAATCCGGTGTGAGCTCTTTGACATCAAGCTAGCACAAGCAATACAGAAGGATCGTGTTTTTTTTTTTTTTGAAAGGCAGAGAAGTTTTATTGATATATAACTACTAGCAAGTTGCTAGATAATCACCATAGTACAATATAATATCACCATAATCGTTACTACATATTAAACACCACAAGGAACAATCCGGATCATTACTGCAAGGGAGCTAAAATGGATGAAAAAAACCTGGAAAAGTTCCAGGAAAAAACCCCCGAAAAAACTAAAGGTCGCGCCACCGGTTATCACTCTAGCTCGTTTTTGATAACTCCCCATACAGATCCGAATATACAATACCATTCCATGCACTTTGCTTATATCCTGAGTCGCTTAGTTGTTATCCTCCATGCTACTTCCAAAGAAGCATAAACACAGAATGTGCAGCTACTGTGTTCACCACATCCCTTGCTGCTGATTTGAAACCCGTTACCAGAATTACTTATCCTTCGAGATTGAAATTGCACCAACTCTTCCAATATAAATCATATTTAGTTGCTCTACTTTTGATCTAGAGGAAAGAAAGACATTGCACCTCTTCTTTTAGTCTTTGCCATGAGGGAGAAACATTGTTAAAACAAACATCATTTCTCGCCTTCCAAATGCACCAATAAGCTGTGAATATAATCGCCCGAATGATTTTACTCAAGCTTTTTTCATTTTCCATGATACCAATAAGATCTCGAATGGAAAAAGCATAGATGGGCTTTATTTTGCACCAAGAGCTTATAAAACACCATAATAAGTTAGCGTATTCACATGAGATTAAAAGGTGGTTAACAGTTTCTTCAAATTGATTACATAAAGGACAGAGAGAAGAGGTGACCTGAATATTCCTTCTTAACAATGCAGTTTTTGTAGGCAACCGGTCCATTTCAGCCCTCCACATTAAAATATTAACCTTGCCTGGAACCCATTTACTCCATTCGAAATGAAATGCTTTTATTTGAACAGATGCTTTGATGATATTATTTCTGACAGATGCAACCGAGAAGACCCCTGTCGGGTCGCCCTTCCAGACCCATGAGTTTCTTTCTTTAACAATCAATTGCGATACTTCCAACTTATTTTCCAACACCTCCTTTTGAATTTTACCTATGTTGACCCATGAACTCGAGAGACTTTTCTTAACCGGAATCAATGAGGAATTGGCTTTATTCTTGTGAATTGCTCTGATTGTTTGACTCCATAATGCATTTGTTTCTTGATGAAAACGCCACCACCATTTTAACAAAAGACTAGTGTTGAGTTGTTTTAATGACCCAGTACCTAGCCCACCCTCATCCTTTTGTGCTATTACTCTAGACCAACTCACCCAGTTTATTTTGTTGTTAAAATCAATCCCATCCCACAAAAATTTCCTTCGTATTTTTTCTAGATTTTCAATATCTTGGGCAGGAGCCTTAAATATAGAGAAATAATAAACTGGGAGACTATCAAGAACCGCTTTGATAAGAACAATTCTCCCAGCCATAGAGAGAATTTTTGCTTTCCATGATGACAGCCGACTTTTAAAAGTATCAATAATTTCCGACCAGTTTTTACACCTATTCATGTTTGCCCCCATTTTCAACCCAAGATATTCAAAAGGCAAACTTCCTACCCTACATCAGATTTGGGCAGCCACTGATTTAACCACATTAGAATCAATGTTTAACCACATTAGGATCTTGTTGCAAATCCATTTTTGTGACCAGCTTCTATTCTTAATTCGGGTAAATATGAGCAGTTGAATTGTGGAATGTTTGGCAAGTGATTTTATTACTTTCAAGTCTATTTATTAGACCTAACCATAATTGTTATAAGCCTAGAAGATTCAATAAGTAACTTGGAGACTAATTGCCTTTTCTGAAATCTCGTAACTATATATTTTATATTAAATAAACTATTTAAATTATTATTTGTAGTTGGTATAATATAATTAATGAGTTTGGAGTCAAAATATAAAAGAGAAACAAGTTGTGTGTTGTGTGGTTAGAGTGTGAGTTTTAAAGTTTTGAAGGACTAAAATGTAAACTGAATATTTGTCAGGAAGGAACATATTGTTAAATGAAAAGATTTGAGGATTAGAAAATAAATAAGATAAATATAAACTTCCCTCTTATAAAATCTGAAAAATACAATCAAGCGTGTGTGCTTGTTTTTATAGAAGGATTATGTCAAATACTAGTAAATCCAAAATTTAGGCATATCATTGATATATTTTATGTATGTGTGAAACTGTACGTGAGTATATAATTCATTTAATTTTTTGAGTTACATCATCAATTAATTAATAATATCAATATATTATATATTATGATTGCTATTCCTTAATTATTTCTGGTTTTTTCTTTAATATATGTGATGTTAGATTATTTAAAACATATGGTAGATGGTAGGTGATCATTGGAGTGTCGGTTTGACTTCAACGTAGATATATGGTTAATATTTGGTTAAATACTTCGATTCATACTTTTGTCATCATCCAAATTGATTTTGTTGCCAATAAGTAGACTCAATTTTTTGAGTGAGGTTAAAATGTAGGAATTAATAAGAATGCTTATGTGTCATAAAATTTATTTTTTCTCACGTTTTTAAAAATTAAATATCTTAAGAATCACTCATTTTTTAAAAATATTGTAAAAATTACACTATAAAAATCAGTATTTTTTTCTCGTCGATTAGACATCTCACATTATATACTTTCGATGACTTTTTTATGAGTTTTACAAATTGTACAATATTAGTATCACATGTGATACTCTTTGGTATCACATGTGATAATTGTTGTATCACGTGTGATACTCGTTGGTATCACGTGTGATAGTCGTCGGTATCACATGTGATAGTCGTTTACCAATAAATGAAAAAAATAGTTCGTCGGAAGTATGTCATTTGAGATGTTTAATTGAAGAGAAAGAAACGCGGAATTTTATGTTGCAATTTTATAATGTTTCGACTTACCGTTTGTAAGATATTTAATTTTTAAAAACGTGGAGTGAAATAAATTTTGTGACACATGACACATTATTATTGATTCCTTCATTTTCACTAAATGTTGTTGTATTTATTTGACCCTCATATAAACATCTATAATTAATGGATAATATGACTAGCGAATAGGTATAATAGGTGTAGTCCTTTAAACTTGTTAATATTTATAGAGTAAATTATTTAAATCGTCCTGTGTTTTTATCATTTCTCTACCGTTTGTTCTTATCTTCTAAAAGGTATTTGAATTGCTCAATTTTTGAAAGTTTTATTCACCGGTAATTCAAAATTGACTATTAAAATAATTTATTTTTAAAATTTTTATTCTCCGGTAGTCTAAAAGTAAAATAAATTACCGGTGAATAAACTTTCAAAAAGAACAATTCAAATCTCTTTTAGAAGATAGTGACAAATGATGAAAAACTCATGTAAGCAGATGGACAATTTAAATAATTTACTTATATTTATATATCAGATTTTACGTTAGGAAAAAATTGTATTTTCTATCCAATATCGAATCATGTGTCTTAATATATATTGAATTTTATTCAAAAATTAATTAACTGTACGTATCAATATTTAAAATTATTGATAATGTATGTATTTCTAACATGTTGTCACTTATTGTATTCATTTTCAAATACACAAAAAGAAATATTTAAATAAGAATAATAAAAAATTAGATAATAGGAGAACGATTATACCATTTCCAATACATAATTCTACATTTTTATTTAAAATTAAATAACTCACAAATCGTACATTCATAAATTATAAAAACTACACCGTTAGAATCAGCGTCATTTTATCTTTAATCAGAGATATCACATGATATACTTTTGATGAATTTTTCTTTTTTCATGTTTTAATGGGTTTTAAGAGATTGTAATATTTAATCACATTTGATTTAATACTAAATAATAATCACACACGCTTATATCTTCAATCAAACTTTAAATTCAAATCATTGATGATTTAAATTTAAACATAAAAAATTAAGTCGTAATTAAATGCCATTGAACATTAAAGTATCAATCACATGTGATTAAAGAGTATTCAAATATAAATTTCAAATCATTGACTATAATTATACAATTAAATAAAAATCAAGTTGAATCATTCATGAATTATCATATATCAGTAAATTGCTCATCAGATATCAATCTTTAATTGAAAATCATATGTGGTATTTACTCTATAAAACTTGCAATCACATGTGATTTTTGATAAAAAAAAATACAATATTAAAAATTTATTTATAATTATAAATGTGGATGAATATTAAGCTATATCACATGTTCAATTAGCATATATCATGAATAAATAATCGTGAATGAATTTTAACTTCTTATTGTTAATTAACTAAACTTTTTAGTCATTTGATTTAGATTCTCTTTATACATATATAAATACGTATACATATAGTTGTATATATAAGAAAAGTTTTAGTTGCTAATAATTTATTATCGAGGAAAATAACTTTTAAGATTGATTTTAAACAACTAAAAATTGACCTAATTATTGAATGAAATCTGGTGCGGAAAGTTTTGTTATAATCAATTATTCGATATTTTTAGCAAAAGAATAACAATCTAATTTGGATTATCCTTATAACCGTGGTTTATTATTGAGGATAATTTATTTTGATACATTTTTAGTAGTGTTGGCTCAAGTTCTTTTTCTTTTTTTTTTTTTTTTATTTGTTAGTATCCAATTAGGGGTGCAAATTTCGAGTAGAATCGAAATACCCGAAGGTTCACAATAAAAAATTTTCACAATTTCACGATCAAAATTTTTTGGAAAATAAAAAAATTTAAAGGTTCACAATAAAAAAAACGTATGTGAAGTGAAAAAAATAAAAGTTCACAACAAAAAAAAATTGTGAATACAAATTGAGATCGTTTTCACCATTTTTATTTTAACTACCTGTTTTAATCAAAACCTATATATATATATATATATATATATATATATAAAAATGGGATCATGTAAACACAAGGGGATAAAATAAAAACGGTCAAAATAGATCATAACCCTTAGATCAATATATATATATATATATATATATATATATATATATATATATATATATATATATATATATATATGAATGGGTGGAGACAAAACAAAAACGGTAAAAACAGCTGACCTTCACAATTTAATGAAGTGTGAAGTTGAATTTTTTTTTTTTGCTTCACACTTAATTTATAAATGTGAAGCTTATTTTTTTGACTTCACATAAAGTTTAAGAATTGTGAATGTTGAAAATTAAGCTTCACATTTAAATTTTTTTTAAATTTCTGTGAATAAAAAAAAAAGTTCACAATGAAAATTTTACGAAAAATAAGAAAGTATAAGGGTTCACAATAAAAAATACATGTGAAGCGAAAAAAATAAAAGTTCACAACTAAAAACAATTGTGAATACAAATTGCGATCGTTTTTACCGTTTTTATTTTAACTCCTTATTTTCACCAGAACCTAACTCCATATATATATATATATATATATATATATACAAATTGAGATCGTTTTTACCGTTTTTATTTTAACTCCTTGTTTTCACCAGAATCCAACCCTATATATATATATATATATATATATATATATATATATAGGTGGGTTCAATGTAGAATTCTAAAAACGTGAATAATGGGAGAACCAATAGGATTGCTCCATTTCTTTAAAACCCAATTTCCACTCGTATCTTTAAAATTAAATATCTTACAAATGGCATGATAAAAAATTATAAAAATTATGTATTCGAAATCAACATTTTTTCTCTTCGATTAGAGATCTTACAAACTATACTTTCGACAATTTTTTTTTCATTGTTTGTTGGTTCATAGAAAATGTGACTTATATAATCAAATGTGATTTTATGTATAATCACATGTGATTTATGAGTAAATAAATTATTTTTATGTGATTTTAAACTTATAATTGTAAATTTGATTATTCACATGTGATTATAGATAGTGATTTAAAACTTATAATTTGATTGTAAATATATTCACGTAAGTATTAAACCACATGTGATTTATTATTACAAATTTCACATACCCATTAGAAAACGAAAAAAAAAGTTCGTCGAAAGTATGTCATGTGATATCTCTAATTAAAGATAAAAAGACGTTGATTCTAATGGTGTAATTTTTATAATTTATGGATATACAGTTTGTGAGATATTTAGCTTTAAAAAAAGTGGAAATGGGTAATTGAAATGGAGCAATCCTATTAGTTTCTTCATTCTACATTTTTTTACTATTCTACGTTGAATTTTTTTATATATATATACTAGGCCTTGAGCCCGTGCGATGCACGAACATTTATAAAATACAATTATTTTAATTTGTAAGTTTAATGTAGTTGATTAAAAAAAATACAATTATCATTGTGATAATGATTAGTAACATAAATTAAACTATAATGGATGAATTTGTATTTATTTTTCAACAGTTGATACATCAAGTATGATGTAGTCTCCTCATTTCCTTACGACCGATTTAAATTTGGGTCTCTGTCCATTTATCACGGTAACATCGCTCTTGTCACCATGTGAATGACAAAAGTAACAACCATTAATTGCAAAATTATGTTAAGTTTTGATACATTTGTTGAGCCTTTGCGATGCACGATAATTAAAAAATAAAATTAATCATATGTTTTTTAAGTTTTCAATTGTATTAATATTGTTGAAAATTTATTATTGAAACTCAAAAGTAACGTATACCAAAATGTACAAAAAATAATCAATTTTATATATTTTATTAAAGGTAATTTTCTTAAACTTGATAGTTGATGATGATAATATTAGATCATTGCAATGTATGAGATATCAGTAAGAAAAAATTATTATTTATTAATTGTAATGCATAAATTTAAAAAGCTATTATAATAAAATTGAATTAGAAACCTTCACAAAATAGAAGGAAGTAATTTGTTAGAAATTCAAAATTTTAAAAACTTTAAGAGAGTGTTAGGAATTATGAGATTTTTATGGAAAAATTAATTTGATGATGTGACATAATTAAGTGAGTTTATGGAAAAGGTAAAAAGATGATGTGGCATGGCTAAAAAATAAGAAAAAATCTTTGTTTTATATATAAATTAATTTGATGATGTGGCATAATTAGGTGAGTTTAAGGAAAAAGGTATTATAATAAAATTGAATTAGAAACCTTCACAAAATAGAAGAAAGTAGTTTGTTAGAAATTCAAAATTTTGAAAACTTTAAGAGAGTGTTAGGAATTATGAAGATTTTTAAAGAAAAATGTTGGGATAAACTGATTTGGGTTTGGATTACCACTGTTAATTAAGTCTGAAGAGATCAAAAGGTTACCACTCAAGATTACCACTCAAGATTACCATTGATAGTGAAGAATTACCACTGAAGACTAACATGGTTACCACTGATTGTTGAAGATTAACACTGGTCGAAGATTACAACTGTTTGAAGAACTGAAGGTTAACACTGCTACAAAGATTACAACTGTTAGTTGATTTTGTAAGTAGTTTCCACTGTTTATGTAATTAAGACTGTTAGTGTATATAAGTGGTTAACACTGTTAGTTGTTTATACTTAGACTTACACAAATGAAGCAGTTACCACTGTTGGAAGCTTGTTTCCACTGAATGTTCAAATGTGATAGTTAACACTGTTTATGATTTTGTGATGAGAATAAGTTGTTGATAAGAATAGGTTCGTGATAAGATTGAGTCTGTTATGGAAGTTATCTAACTCCATAATACTAGGAGCTTGAATGTACAGGACTCTATGTGTTATAAATTGAGATCCTTAGAACCTAGTTTGATATATAGATACGCATATACATACACATATACATAGTATAGAATAGCTTCAAGGTGTAAACCCCAATACAACAAGTGTATTCGTCTTATTCATATTAATAAGATTGAAGCTTTTGGTTTTATATTTGTTCTTGTTTTCTGTTTTCAATATTTGTGTTGATCTTTCTAATATTATTGAGCGTGATTCCGCAACTTCTCAATAATAGTTCAAAGCTTGTTCAAGTTATATTTGAATTAAAAGTAAAACGGGACTGTCAAAAAATTAATTTGATGATGTGGCATAATTAGGTGAGTTTAAAGAAAAGGTAAAAAGATGATGTGGCATGGTTAAAAAATAAGGAAAAATCTATGTTTTATATATATATATATATATATATATATATATATATATATAGGATTGGGATCATGTGAAAAAAGGGGATAAAATAAAAACGGTGAAAACAGATCACAGCCCTTGGATCAAAATATATATATAAAAAGGGTGGAGATAAAAGAAAAACAGTGAAAATAGTTGACCTTCACAATTTTATAAAGTGTGAAGTTGATTTTTTTTTCTTTACATTTAATTTTTAAATGTGAAGCATATTTTTTTTGCTTCACATAAAATTTATGAATTGTGAAGGTTGAAAATTAAGCTTCACACATTCATAAATTTATGTGAAGTTAAAAAAATTAAGCTTCACATTTAAAAAATTTCTAACTTTTTGTGAAGCAAAAAAAAAAAAAGTTCCCAACGAAAACTTTTTCAAAAATAAAAAAAATATAAGAGTTCACAATAAAAAAACGTATGTGAAGCGAAGAAAATAAAAGTTCACAACTAAAAAAAATTGTGAATACAAATTGAGATCGTTTTCACCGTTTTTATTTTAACTCCTTGTTTTCACCAGAATCCAACCCTATATATATACACACACACACCAAAGAAACAATTAATAAAGTACTCATATCAGTTGGCAACGTCTTCTTGATGACCGTATGTGTATTTTTTTACTCTTTGTGTGTGTGTATATATTTGTTACTCTTTTTGTATGTATTAGAGCATCTCCAGTGACTATATTTCTAAAGCATTTTCTGAATCTTTTTACTATTCAAAAAAGTTTTAAAAAAAGTTTTGAAAAAGCTTTTCATATTTTAGTGTAATTTTTTTGCAAAAGCTTTACATTTTTCAAGTCATAGACATACTAGACTCCCCTCAATTCTATTACTTTATTACCTTTATAATATGGTTAGAGTACCAAAATACATTTTATCATTGGAATAAACTTTTTCAAGAGCTTTTTACAAAAAAACCTTTTATAAAATGCTTTAGAAAAAGCTTTTTTATTACCTTTATAAAATGCTTTAGAAAAAGCTTTATAATAAGCTTTATAGTCATTGAGGTTGCTTTTATAACTTATAAGTAGTGAATTTTATAAGTATTTGAATTTTCGTGTTCACTGTAAAATAACCTTCATGGACAATTTTGCTAATATTAGTTGAACTGATTAACATTAATATAATTTCAGGAAACTGAACTTAACCACAAGCAAAATATTTAGTGAACTTGTATGGTAAAATAAGTAAAATTAAAAATTGTGATATGTTGCTCGGGTCGGTTTTTGGCCCAGAACCTAACAGAATCATATATAGTGGTCCGGTCCTCGGTTCTTAATTTCTCAATCATTCAGGTCTCGGGTTGGTTCGGTTCTAGACCGGTTCAGTCCGGTTTTAGCTCATGAACAGCCTACATCCAATTGATCAAACATTATAAATGATATTGGGAAAGGAATTTAGTTTTGAGAGTTTGAAATTAAGACAATTTTTATAAGGGGTGAATATCTAAAATACCTTTAAATATATATAAATTTTTAATATTTTATGTAGAACGCTAATTCAGGATCTAGAACTCAATTACAATAACTTAGATGTGGAGTCTCTAAGTGATTGATCAATTCGTGAATAATATGAACGATAAACGAACGCGCACGGTAAATAATATTTCCTTTTCAATTAACTTCAAACACTGATTACAATCGACGCAATTACAATAATAGTTGCACTCGAAATACTAGCTATTAACTTCGCACAAACTGATCACAAAAATCTTACATGCGTACTTAATCAGACACCGCTCACATATTTATAGACACTATTTATGCGAACTAGTGCTGCGAACTTATTGCCGTCTACGAACTTAATGACAAGTTCACATGACAAGTTCGCATAACACTTTACAAAAAATGCTAAGTCTAAATTTCAAACTTTTCAATCTTTTAATCCATTCTTCAACTCCAAGATGTTTGACACACATTCATGTATCAACATTTTATAAGGGGCGAATATGACAGTTACCCTTAAAATACAAATACTTTATCTGTTTGAAATGAAATTTTAATATAGTGAGTTCGACTTGATCATAAATATTTGGGCAAACGGTCCGTAAATATATCGAACTATCCCAAAAATGCTATTGGATGCACCAACTTTTAAAACTTCTATTGTATGTATGGAACTTACTAATTATTGTTATTGAATATAATTACCAGTATTAATCATACTTAAGATTAGTAATGTAGTGAACTTATGTAAAATATATCAAACCTATATTTATATCTCCTTTCAAAAATCGTCATCTTCAACCCCATCAAAGTCAACATGCCTTCGTCATTTTCTCGGTCGTCGTTCATATACTCTCAATTTTTTGAATAAGATGATGTAAATTGGTTGTGGTGATGTCGTTGGAAATAATGGGATCGTCGGAAAAAAAGGTGGAGATGGTGGTGACGCCGGATATGGTAATGTTTTGAAGATATCGGTGAGGTGGAGATGATAAGTTGGTGCTAGGGAGGTGTAAATTGGTTCTAGAGGTGTCGCCGAAAAAATAGGTTCCGAAAAAAATGGTGAAGATAGTGGTGACACTGGAGATGGTAATGTATTGGAGATGGTAGTGAGGGGATATGATAGAGGTTGGTGCTCATGGGGAAGTGTAGATTGGTTGTGGTTGTGTCGTCGGAAAAAATGGTGGAGATGGTGGTGATGCCCGAATATGGTAATGTTTTAGATATAGTGAATAGAGAGATGATAGGGGTTGGTGGTTAGGGAGGTGTGAATTGATTTTGATGGTGACACCGGAAAAAATGGTGTCGTCGAAAAATAGAAGATGATAAAGTTGATGAAGATGATGACGTGGAAATGTATCGAACTTTATAGTGATGTAGCGGTGACTTGGCAATGTCACGTCAAATTCTCATGTATGTATGATAATTATTACCGGTCAAACATCATTATTGTTAATGACTACATACAATAACTATAATTAATAAGTCTCATACATACTATAGCATTTTAAAAGTTGACCGCATACAAAAATATTTTTTAAAAAGTTCGATACATTCTTAGACCATTTGTCCTTAATATTTTCATGTATATTGATAATCAACAAGTTTTTTGCCTCACTCTGTAGGAGTTATAAATTAATGTGTAAATTAGGTTTAATTTATATATTATTGAGTAAATTGCATGAATGATTTTTAGCGTTACTCCATATGCTTTGTTTGTTGCATGGACAGTCAAAAAATTCAAAAGTTATTGCACACTGAGTCCCTCCTATAACTAAAATGACTAAAATACCCTTGGTGATACTATCTATTTTGTTCGGCAGAGAAGAGGGAATTTTAGTCATTTTAGGTAGAGGAGTGACTGAGCGTGCAATAACTTTTGAGTTATTGGATTGTGAATGCAACAAACAAAGGAGAGGGACTAAAGGTGAGAACGAAAGGAATGGACATTTTTAATTCTAATGTTAAGATTAACTAATTTTTTTGATAAAAACTTTATATTAGAATTTTGTTTGCTCTTTAATATGAGATAAAAAACTTTAAAAAAATATGTGCTACAAATTATAAAAATTTTAGTGTGTATCACAGTATCACACATAAAAGTTGTACTTTAAGTTCTGTATCATATATACTATTTTTTTAACTCAATTTCATACTAAATAGAATAAAATATAATATTTTTGATATTATTATTGTTTTACAAAAAGTGTACATATGTTAAAATTAAAAATTAAAATAATTGTTTATACGGTTTGGTTCCTACAATAAAGAATTATTCTATTATTGTTAGGTCACAAAGGTCCCAAAACTTAGATACAGATTAAATAACACGTATTTAATATATTACTCAATATCTAAGTTCAATCAAACTCTTAATAATCTTGGCGGAAACAAGATTATATTAACACAAGTTATGATTGGTATGGATATTTATATTAGTCACAATCCAATGTTTGTATCACAGAGATTACAAGATATTCAAACTCACACAGGTGTTTGAGTATGATCCAAGCAATATTCAACTAATGAATATAATTAATCTAATATCACTAAGAACTATAACAGTTAGAATGCTAGAGATTACTTTGCTTGCTTTTGGATGCTTGGATAATTGGTGCAACATACTTGAGTTGCTATTTATAGAGTTTAGATCACATTCAAGTGTAAACTCTATTAACCAGCTCAAGTTATTATCCAGGGGATAAGACATTCATCCTGGTACAATATATGCACGTCCTTTTTGCTTTTTATCTTGGAACCAGATAAAGCAAAAAGGTGAAGGTACTTCGTTTCTAAAAGTACTCCTTCTACACTTTTAACCGATGTTTGACTTTTATCAAACGTCCTCTCAGCTGTACTCTGCCTTGGGAATGAGCATTCTTCAATATGTGCTCTTCAGTCTGTGATCTCAGTCTGTAGTCTTCAGTCTGTGATCTTTAGTCTGTGAAGTCTTCTGTCTTCATTCTTTAGTCATCAAGTATGAAAACATAAGTCTTCAGTTGGAACAAGGCTTTGAGTTTGTGTTGAGTCTTCAGTTTGTGTGAGCACAGACTCAGAGCACAGACTCAGGAAAACACTAAGTTTTCCAGAATACAACTAAGTTAGATTTTGACTCTTCAGATTTATAACTTAGGATTGATCATTGTTTTTCCCAACAATCTCCCCCTATCTGATGAAATCAAAATCTAATTACAAAAGATAATACAGAGAGAAATAATAAATACTTAAAATAAAGTTTAACATATGAGTTTAAGACTTATATACATAAAGTCAAAAAACATAGTTATTTTACAAAGTATTTCAGATATTACAGAAGATTTATAAACTACAAAATCTTCATTTCTTTCTTTGAGCCTTGATCTCTTTCATTCTTTCCACCTTTCTCTTCAACAAAATCTCCATTTCTTTATCAGATTTTTCTTTAAATTCTTGATACTCCAGAATGATCTTCTTGCATATGTCTTCAAATCCAATCATCATTCTGATCTTGGAGACATTGTTGAACAACCAGCTAATTAATCTTCTTCTAAAAGGTTTGTCTTGAGAATGTTTGCATTCCTTCAACAAGGCAATGCAATGCAGCAGGGATTCTCCATATAATCTGTTCTGATCCTGGAAGCATTCTGTTCCATTGATATCTCTGTAGGATAGGCCTTCAACTTTTTCAGTCTGGACATATGATCTATTGATAAAAACAATACCTTCTGGTAGAGGATGCTCCCTTCTCTGCTCATTCTCTGTAGACAACCCAGCTGAATTCTTCTTAATTACAAAGTTATTTGCAATGCAAAACAACTTGTATTCTTCTTCTGAGATAAGCTCCAGACTAAGAACTAACTCAATCAGATAGGATAGCTCATCCAGAACTTCTTTCTTCAAGTCTTTGTCAGCAACACTCTTCATAAGATTGGCAATTGATTGCCATTCCTTAAATCCCAGAGTGTACATGTCATCCACCCATACCATTTTCTTGCTCTTGGTCAAAGTCAAATCTAGCTTCAATTTCTGCCCAATCTTGCTCAGATGGCAGTCTTTAATCTTCTGCTTTAGCTTTGACTTTTTAAAGGTGGTTTGTAGCTTAGCTTTTAGGCTCTTTATCTTCTCTAACTTCATTGACAGCTCTTCATCTTCCTTGATCTGTTGCTCAGCTTGACTTCTTCTAGTTTCAGTATGTGAGCAACTTTCCTCTTCCAATTCTTTGGAGAACATATCAACAAATCTTGCTTCTTTCAGCTTTTGCTCTTCTTTTGATAATACATTTAAGTATTCAGATAGAGTCATACCTTGAGCAGTAGCCTCCTGATGCAATAGTTCATCCTGTAGATTTGACAGTTCAGGATTTCTTGTTCCAGCAGTATGATCATCTACCATTTCTTGATCTTGCTTAACCTCTCATGTTTGGATAAGGCAACCTCCTTGCCCTTACCCTTAACTCTATCAACTTCTTCCAGAGTAGAATTTGATCCAGGATAAGTGCTAATCAGATGAGCATTCTATCTTCAAGCTCACTTTTACCTGGAGGTAGTATTCTTGCTGTGGTAAATGGTCTTTCAGGATTGACTTCAGCTTGGATGGCTTCAGCACTAATGATTGGAACATCAGTGCTTGTTGTTTGCTACTTTGAGCTCTGAGTCAGTTGATGTTGTGTCTCAGTCTGTGCAGGTTCAGAGGGCACAGACTTAGACTCTCCAGTCTTGGCTTTTGAGGCTCCTTCATCTACACCTCCAAAAGTAACATCATCTTCATCATCATCTGATCTTCTAAATACCTTAGACTCAGAACTACAGTCAGGATTGATGGCATCATCATCTTCATCATCATCCTCTTTTTCTTCTGCCAGCTTCACAAATTGATCCCAGGTCTTGATCCCCTTCATCTTTGGTTGGGAATCAAAGATATCCCTTTCAGGGATCCTCTTGGCCATTCTTTTCATCTTTCTGCCTCTTTTGATCTGCAGGGGTTGAACATCTTCATCTTCTTCCCTTGGTCTCTTCGACTCCATCTGACCTAGGTCAGAGATGATTGTAATAGGCTCTACATGCATAACGGACTCCCCTTGAGTCTGTGCAACCATCTCAGTATGTTCACCTGACTGCTCTTCTTCTTGCTCCCCCTCAATCTGTGCACCAATATTTTCAGTCTGTGGCACAGACTGAGACACTAACTGAGACTTCACCCTAACACTTTCGGGTCCATCATCTCCATCATCTCTATCATCTCCATCATCTCCCTCATCACTATCTCCCCCTAGATCTAAAGTTTTATTATTTGAAATATTATCTTTTGGGATTTTAGTTTCTGCAGACCCAGACTTCACCTTCTCCGCCTTTTTGACTTCATCAGCTAAGCTTGAGAGGGTGGTCTGCATTTCATCTAACCTATTAGATACCTTTTCTTCCAGCATATCCACCTTGTCCACCATAGTAGAAACTAGATGCTTCATCTTCTCTAGCTCTTTCTGATTATTATTGAACTCAGTCTGTACCCATTCAGACAACTTGTTGATGGCAGAAAGTACATCATTAAGTGTACTAGAAGGCACAAACTGGGTTTGGTTGGAAGGGTTAGAATTGGGTGATGGAATGTGTTCCTCACTTGACTCATGTTGTGATTGAGCAAGATTACTGGAATCTTTTGATGTTGCACTCTCTACCTTACTTTGTTTCATGTGCATGGAAAAGCGATCATAGGCATTGAGTGGTGTGGGTGTTTTTCCCTCAGATCTAATCCGTTGGTAGGATAAGATATCACTGGGAATTGATTGTGTAGCACCTGTTGCCTCAAACAGTACCTGGTGTAAAGGAACAGTATCACTGGCAACTGATGTTGAAGTTGGTATGCCCTCACTAACCATATGGTGATAAGATGGTGGATCATGGTGCAAAGAAGTTGAGATCTGTACCTCAGTCTGTGACATGACTGGGGCATTGTCGATCTGTGTAGAGGGGTGTAAGGAAAAAGAGGACTAGTGGTCATTATAGGTTCAGCCATTGTGCGTGGGGTAAAGAGGGGGGGTGGTAGTGCTCTGGATTGAAGCATCTTCTTCAATGCAAACTACAGGGGTCAGTGTAGTAGCAGTAATGTGGGTATCCAAGTTAACTTATCTAGGTTCAGGTTGGGTTAACTGGGTAGCCATTGGTACCACAAACTCTAGCAGAGCTGCAGTAGAATGAGCTACAGCACTGGAAGGTGTTCTATATACATCCAATTCCATGGATGATAATTCCACTTGTGCTATACTTTTTGGGGTTGAGTCTGGTGATTCCTCCAGAGTGAGTGGTGGCTCATCTGGGTTGGTTTGTTTGTGACTCTCTTTTGTGGGTGAGGATGGGCTAGGATAAGATGGTTGATCTGTATCCATGTCCTCAGAGGAAGAAGAATTACTACCTGCATCTTCAGTCGAAGATGATACAGACTCAGGAATGTTTGAGTCTGACTCTAGGTGCACAGACTGAGTTGAGTCTGTGTTCATGGAGTCTGTGTGCTCTTCATCAGCCACACTAGCAACAGGTTCTGGACCTGCACTCTCACTATCACTTGAAGTATTACCCTCCATATGGCCAGAAGCAACATATGGGTGATCAATCCAGTGCTGCATAGCAGCGGTGATAGGTGTTCCAGAAAGTAGAACCAAATGGTTGAACACTTTATATATGAGCATGGGTACAGGTATATCTGCAAGTTTGTTAGTAAAACCAACATAAGCAGATCCACCTATTATGGATTCAATGCACAGGGAGAGCAGTCTAATAAATGGAACATTAAAAATTCTATTTGACTCATTCACCAGTTTTAGAATTTCTTGAAAATACAACTCTACAAAGATGATGTTTAAACCAGTGATGAATGAGCTCAAAATTTGATTTCAAACTCATTAAACTCTCTTGTGCTACCAGATTTACCTCCTAAACTTCTAATAATGCCAGAAATTAAAATTTTCCATCTGGGGTGAATCATGACATCAAGATTGTGTTTTTTTCTTTGGTATACCCAATCTAAGACAGAGAAGTCCTTGCTGCTTCTTTGGTTGGGATGTGATCAAAAGTATTACCCATAGGCAAGTCTAGGACATTTCTAATCAGCTCTTAATCTTTGGTAATTGCCCTTTTACCAAGATCAATAGTATCAGTTATTGCAGAATTGGCACTATCTGCTGAACAAGTATACCACCACTCCATTATTAATGATGGATAAATTTGAGGAATTGTGTTGAAAAATGCTCCCCTTAGAGGATGAGCAGTTATAAAGTTCGTTAATTCTTCAAAACCTTTATTCTTTTTAGAGTCAGGAATGGAAGTGGTAGTTACTTGGTTGTTTATACAGAGTTTTACCTGTTTACCTTGTTTAAAGCGTTTAGCAACAACGACGTTGGCCGGTGGTGTGTAAACCCATTGATCAGCCATTGTTGAAGAATGTGTATGGTTTGATCGAAAAATGATTGATTAAAAAGTTAGGGTTTACGAACTCTGTGATTATTTTTGGTGTGCAACAGTGTTTTTTTGTTTTTTGTTTTTTTTTTGAAGAAAGAGGGAAAATAAATGGGTATTTAACGAAATCAATTTTTCATTAAGTGGGACTCACTGGACGGTTTATCCCCTTTTCTGTAACAGTAAGGCTAAGGCACGTGCACTTTTTGTATTGAGCAGATAAATAAACAACTATCATCAAAACGTCAAATGATTATTACCATAAATATGGTAGAAGCATTAAATGCAAAGATATTGTTGTTTATTTATGTTTAAAAACAAAATTAAAAGAAAATTAAAATTAATAATTAAAAAAAAATGTACCCAGTCTGAATGAATATGGTTGGTCTGTGCAGTGAGTCTGGATGACGTCACACAGACTGAGACATATAACAGACAGACTGAGTGAAAATAGCAGAATTTTAAAATTTTTTTGGAATTTTCTCTAAGTTATTTACAAAAGCCCTTAGTTTGTGATATTTAGGTCTGTGTAACTGAAAATTTCAGAGACACAGACTAAAAAGCATGCACAGACTAAGAGTTGAATCACACAGATTCAAAGTTTTACTAGGGGTTGAGCATTCCTAGTTGACCAAGCAGATAGAAAAATCGATCTTCATTAAGAGGTTTAGTAAAGATATCTGCTAATTGATCATTTGTTGGTACATATTTGAGAATCACTTTACCTTTCTCAGCACAATCTCTGATAAAGTGATGTCTGATCTCAATATGTTTGGTTCTGGAGTGAAACACAAGATTCTCAGTGATGGCAATGGCACTTTGGTTATCACACATGATTGGAGTTTTTGAAAATTCCACGTCATAATCTGCCAGTTGATATTGCATCCACAACAATTGTACACAGCAACTACCAACAACCACATATTCTACTTCTGTAGTGGATGTAGCAACATAATTCTGTTTCTTGCTTGACCAACTAACTAGTTTACCACCTAGCAGTTGACATCTACCAGAAATACTTTTCCTGTCTAATTTACACCCTGCATAATCTGCATCTGTATATCCAATTAGATCAACACCAGAGTCTTTGGGATACCAAAGACCCAGGTTAGGAGTACCTTTAAGGTACCTAAAAATTCTTTTCACAGCTTTTAGGTGTGATTCTTTGGGTTCAGATTGATATCTAGCACATAAACATGTTGAGATAATTATATTTGGTCTACTTGCAGTGAGGTATAACAGAGATCCTATCATACCTCTATAAGTGGTTTGACAGACTGACTTGCCAGACTCATCTTTATCCATCTTATCTGCAGTACTCATTGGTGTTTTCATTATTGAACAGTATTTCAATGAGTATTTCTTGAGGAGATCATTAACGTATTTCCCTTGGTTTATGAAAATACCATCAGGTTTCTGATGTACTTGCAGACCAAGAAGGTACGTTAATTCACCCATCATGCTCATTTGGTACTGTTTTGACATTAAATTTGAAAACCATTTGCACATTTTTTCATCAGTAGACCCAAATATAATATCATCAACATATATTTGAATTAATATGACATATGCTTTGTTCTTTTTAATGAATAAAGTTTTATCAATTGATCCTCTAGTAAAGTCATTATTGAGAAGATAAGTAGATAAGGTGTCATACCAAGCTCTAGGAGCTTGTTTTAGTCCATACAGTGCTTTCTGTAGTTTAAATACATGATTTGGAAAAGTGGAACTTACAAAACCTGGAGGTTGTTTCACATAGACTTCCTCCTGTAAGTTGCCATTCAGAAATGCACTCTTGACATCCATTTGATAGACCTTGAAGTCCTTAAATGCTGCATATGTCAAGAATAACCTGATTGCTTCTATTCTGGGCAAAGGTTTCATCATAATCAATGTCTTCTTCTTGCTTATAGCCCTGAGCAACTAGCCTTGCCTTGTTTCTGATAATCACTCCATCCTTGTCCATTTTGTTTCTGATACAATTGTTCAGTCTGATAGTATCATCCATAATCTCCAATAATTTCTTCTACTAGATGATACTTGTGCTCTTTGATGCCTAATGAAGATTCACCTTCATTTTGATGGTTGGCAGTGCTAAGTTCTGCATTATCATCAGCAGAAGTCATGTCTAAGTCTGTAGTATTCACAGACTGAAAACTATCAGACTGAACATTTGTATAAGAAGAATTTGAATCTCTCGACACTTATTCATTTGGAGATTCAGTTGATGAGGTTTTTGCCATTGCTGGAACAGGTTGAGCATCTTCATTATCACTTTCAGAGTCAGGTTGTTGAGGGGCAACAACTGGGATTTGAGAATCGGATCCCACAACAGATAATTCTTCTAATGAATGAACATGAGACTGAGAGATGTGTTCATCATTAGCAGAGGATACATCAAAAGTGACATTGATGGTTTCTTCAATTTTGTTTCTTCTGTTGTTGTAGACTCTGTAAGCCATTGAGATACATGAATAGCCAACAAAAATACCTTCATCGGACTTAGGTTCCATCTTTGCTAATTGATCCCTTTGATTAAGGATGTAGCATTTACTTCTAAAGGTCTGGAAATAATGGATGGTTGGAACCTTCTTATGATACAACTCATATGTGGTTTTGTCATGCCATTTGACCAAAATGGATCTATTTTGAATATTGCAAGCAGTGCTAACTGCCTCTGCCCAAAAATAGATCTTCATTTGAGAATGGCATAACATAGTCCTTGCAGCTTCTATGAGTGTACGATTTCTTCTTTCAGTAACACCATTCTGTTGGGGAGTTCTGACAGAGGCAAAGTTTTGAATAATGCCCTTGTCAATACATAATTCAATGAGAGTAGAATTCTTAAATTATGTACCATGGTCACTCCTGAGTTGCTTCACAAGTACATCTTTCTGCAATTCTTCCCTCTTGATTAGATTGATGATCTCATCAGGAGCATCACTTTTAGCCTTAAGAAAGATAACCCATGTATACCTTGTGTATTCATCCACAATCACAAGTGTATATTTCTTTCCACCCAAACTGCCAATGCCCATGGGTCCAAATAAATTCATATGGAGCATATGTAGTGGTTAATCAATTGTGGCTAACAATTTGGATGGAAAATAGTTTTTGGTCTGTTTGCCTAGTGTACATGCAGAGCACAGTTTGTCCTTTACAAATGTAACATCAGGCAGACTTCTAACCAATTTCTTCTTGGACATGAGGTTAATATTTTTGAAGTTCAGGTGGGATAACCTCCTATGCCACAGCCAACATAATTCTGGCACAGACTGAGTGTAAAGACATGTCTCTACATTTCTGTCTGCAGAAGAAAGATCCAAGAGATAGATATCTCTTTCTCTTTTGGCAACTAAGATAGGCTTGCCATTGAGATCATAGATGACAGCAGCTCTTTTTCTGATTCTGATCTCACTGTCATCATCACAGATTTGACTTGCACTTAGAAAGTTGTGCTTTAATCCCACAACATAGGCTACCCTTGATATTCTGCTGTTACCAGCCTTCACCACACCATAACCTTTTATCTGGGCAACAGAATTGTCACCATATTTGACTGAAGGTTCTTCTTCTTTTACAAACTCTGACAGATTCTCCAAAGAACCTGTCATATGTCTTGAGAAGCCACTATCAAGATACCATTTTTTGTTACCCTGCACAAGACAAACAAAATCAGTTAGATAGTTTTGGGAACCCATCTTTTGATGGGTTCATTAGAGTTGGTTAAAGTCACTTCCTTAGCAGCTTTGTTTGAAACAGGCTTGCTGGGTTGACTTGTAACTACTCTAAGTTTGACGTTGTTGTTTGTAGTTGGCACTTGTTTTGTCAAAGCAACTTTTGGTTTCTTTAAGATAGGTTTTGTACATTTAATACCTTCATGTCCAGAATCTCCACAGTTGTAACATTTTCTGTTCAACTTGATGGTCCTACCTAGTTTTGGGTTATTATTTGCACTAGTCCTTCTGTTGATGTCACACCCCAAAAATACAGTCAACGTTGGTCAGCGGAAGCAATTGTGTACGGAGGTGGGGTCGTGACGTAAGCATTGGACCATACATTCACAGAGCATATGATTATCACAGAACCCAATGATTAAGATGCCATAAATAAAGTTATTACAAAAGCTACAACTTTGAAAGTCGTATCAATAGTATTGTTGAAATACATCAGTTTAAATGGTCAACATCTTAATATCCGGGATTTCGTAAACATGTTTCAAAAGTGGCATCCTAATTCTTCTTGGGGGGTTGTCATTCCAATATGCATGCAAGTCTTACATGAGCGCTAATTCCCTGAAAAACATAGTAGAAATCGTCAACAAAAATGTTGAGGGAATTCACAGGTTTAATATCATTGTTAAACCAAGTTGTTTGTGAGCTGTTGACGTACAAGTTAAAAAGTGATTAAATCAATAATCAAATATAGTTTTCGTTTTCGTTAACATACAAGTCAAATAAGTTTCGTTTTCGTTGGAGTTTATCCAAAAGTTTCGTTGGAAACGCTTTACCAAAATATGTTCCGTAGGAGTCCCGCAGGATATTCACAAGTATAGTTTCGTTGTCGTGATGTAAACACATCCATTCGTATACGTTTGGAAAATCATTCCAGTGTATAATTTGTAGGAACGCATTCCTAAATCGTTGTTCATAGGAAGGCATAGACGGGATCCCCCGAAAGGTGAGCTAAACCTCACGAGTTAAAGTAACGCAACCCAACCCATAATCAAGCCACGACACAAATTCGTTGTTGCCTAATCGGACATGTAAATATACGCTCCGCTCTAAGTTGAAGGGACGTCACTCCGATAGTACTATCCGTATATTCAGTGGCTAGAGTCACCTAGCTAATGATTATGGTTGTAGCCATAAGGTCTTTGATGCACTACACATGTAAATCGTGGTTCGTACTAGGATTCGTTGTCCATGCTCCCCAAAATAGTATGCAAATCATTTCGTAAACAAATAGTATTTCGTAATCATATAAAAGCATTCATAAGAAGTCAAGTTTTTGCATATAGTATCAAAATAGTTGCTATGTTTTCCACCCCTAGTTTAAAAGCAGTAAAATAAGTAAAAGTAGGGGCTGTGAACTCACCTCGTGAGCTAAGTATGAGAGCTAGCAAGTGGTTGCCCAATTAAAGTCTCCTGACGCCCTAAACGTAAGAGATAGTTTATATAAATAGTTGGCTAACTGCCAAACTATGTTAGTTGTTCACTCGTTTCGAAAGATCGTTGTGCTTTGAAATGTGTACAATACGTTGGTGACGTTTTTCGAAATAATAATTCTTGATGACATTATTATTATTCTTGTTTCGTTGTTTACTTTGTAAAAGTATAAGTCGTGTGTTTCCAAGTTGTTTTTTTGTATGCAATAATTTAGTTGTTTACCGTGAAATTTAGGATTTAAAATAAATTAGAGTTGGACAGATTTGGTGCGAGTTGAACTAAGTTGTGGTTGACCGAACCATGATGGTTGGACGTACTTGGGGTTGGGTGAACGTGGTGCCTGAGCGAATTGAGTGGCAGGGAGAATTTAGTGGCAGGGAGAACTGAGCGGCAGGGAGAATTTAGTGGCAGGGAGAACTGAGCGGCAAGGAGAATTTAGTGGCAGGGAGAACTTAGTGGCAGGGAGAATTTAGTGGCAGGGAGAACTTGGTGGCAGGGAGAACTTGGTGGCAGGAAGAACTTGGTGGCAGAGAGAACTCGGTGGCAGGGAGAATTTGGTGGCAGGGAAAATTTTGTGACAGAGAGGACTTAGTGGTAGGGAGAATTTATTGGCAGGGAGAACTTAGTGGTTGGGGGAATTTAGTGGCAGTGAGAACTCGTTGGCAGGGAGAATTCGGTGGCAGGGAGAACTTAGTGGCAGGGAGGCTTAGTGGCAAAAAGGCTTAGTGGCAGGGGAATTCGGTGGCAGGGAGACTTACTAGCAGAGAGGCTTAGTGGTAGAATAAGTTCTAGTAAATACTCGGTTTTGTGAACTCATTTTGACTAGTCAAATGTGCAAAATAAATTCTAGGAAAAATCTCGGTTGTTCCCCTATGTCTTGGCTACTTACAGTAATTTTTCTAGAATTTTTAAGTGAGTCTAAGTATTTTTAATAATTCCATTTGTCCTCTGAGGTCCAATAGTTGACCAATCTGGACACATGCATCAAGTTTGAATTTCTGGGAAAAATCTACAAGTTTTCAGAGAAAGTCATTCAAATGACATTTGTACCTAACATAATTTGTGAGATTTAGACGAAAACTTCATGTCGTTTGGAGTTGTGTAGCTCAAGTTATGGACTCGAGAAGTTGACACAAAAATCTGACCATCAGGTCAGTCCGACGCAATGTTTTTGTAAACTCGTGTTCGGGTATCAAACAGACTCCAAAAATTATGAAACTACTTGGAAATAAAAGATAACATCTTGAGCTTAAGTTTAGAGCTCTTGGACCGACCATTTTGGTTAAATTTTGAATACGAAACTTTCAGGAGAAAGTCGTACAAATTTCTGGACAGGAATGCATGTCGTACTTTTGGCTTGTTTAGTTGTACAAAAACGTTTTTGGTGTATATTTTTGCATGATCTTTAGAGAGTGAACTCTTAACATGTTTGTTTACATATTTTCCAAGTAAAATAGAAGAGGATGAAAGTTCTTACAAAGATGTTTAGTTGAAGAGAAAGAGAAGTAAACGTTGTGCTCGTTTCCTTGCGATTTTCTTGAAGATCTTGGTGACGGTTTATGGTGGCTCCTTGGTGGTTGTATGGTGGTCTTAGGATGATGTTGGGGCTGTGGTGGTGGCCTCTTGGTCGAATTTGAGAGAGAGGGGGGGAGAAAGATTAGAGAGAAAGATGAGAGAGTTGAGTGAAAGTATGTGTATACTTTGAGTGTGGAAGTAAAAGAGTATGGGGGTTGTGTTTGAGTGTTTTAGAAGGAAGCATGGGAGTGATCTTGCAGATTTTTCAGTGGGTCCCACCCCATGTGGGTGTGTTAAATTTATTTCCCCAATTTGCGTTACGCGCGGCGCTTGTTTACCCGTTCGTTTCGTCGTTCGTTTAATTGCGTATACGTTTTAAACGTAAATTTTTGTTAACGATCAAATCACAAAATTTTTAATAGTAATATTATTTAAAACACTTTATTTTAAGTTATTAAAAATGTCGTCGGGTTCCGTTCGGTTGTCGGGCGCAATTTGCGTATTTTCATCGCCTACGTTACGTTTTATAATAAACGTATAATCGTTTACGTTTAATTGTTATGCTTTATTGTTTGGTATAATATTTCCAAGTAAATAACTATTATTAAAATAGTTTTGCGTTATTTATAAAATTTCGTATCACCAATGTACGTATATTTTTTGTCAGACTCATTCCGATTGTTTTGCGCGTATTCATAAATAACTATGAAACTCGTATTACCTCACGTATTAAAATTGTGGGCTTTGTTGGTCTCATCTTATTAACATTAGTTTGAATTCAATAAGCAGGGAATTAGCCTAAGATATACACGTGATTACAGTACGGAACTATACCGAATTTTGGGAAGTGTCACAGTTAATTACCTGCTTTGCCCCAACAAATATCTTGAAATCTGTTGTTAACTTCATTAAGTTTTCACTAAGCAGCTTAATGGTCTCAATCTAGTTACTTAAAATGGACATTTGAGAGTTAGACTGAGAGTTAACAAAAACAGATTTAGAGTTAATTATGCCAGACTGAAAATTATATTTTCCAGACTGACAGTCAGGTCTCACAGACTGAGATCTGTTTAACTCTCTGGTTGCTGGTTTTATGCCTTTAAATTTTTCTTTTGACATATATTTGTCTGGACCAGCTACAGACTGAGACGTGGAAGGTTCATACATATTGCAACCTTTTTGTTTATTCTTATTCCCTTTAACCTCTTTTTGTCTGTTTGCTTTTTAAAGATCTTTCTTTTTCAAGTTCTATAGTTTCTAAAGATTCATTAGTGATTATGAGTTCAGGCAGCACAGACTGAGAAGTTTCACAGACTGAAAGTCTTGAGTCTGTATCTTCTGAGTCTGGTTCTGTCTCATTAGCTAGTTCAGTTTTAGGAACTAATTTTGGTCTAACAAAAGCATTAGTCAGTATAACTTTGTCTCCCACTGTATGACTAAAGGTAGGAGGTAAAGTCTCAGGTACAAATATAGTAGGTTTTGAATCTGTTTCAGAAAGTAAATAACATTTAAGATCAAACTCATCACCTATGACCGCTTGTATCTGAGATGGAATTTTTTTGGATAAACAGTCCACATTTTTAATTGAACTAAGATCTACAGATTTTCTCAAAATGTTCAGCTTTCTTTTTATATTCCTGTTTTTCGAGACTGATCATTTTGAGAACTTCTTTATGAGCATCAAGCTCAAGTTTGTACTGAATATTTTGGTTTATTTCATCCACTTTTGATTGTAGATCTTTTTGAACCTGACTGAGTTTAGATTTTAAATCTTGAATTTCCTCAAGTCTTTTCAAAAAGTTCACATAGATATGTTCAAACATTTTCTGTTTTTCTGCTTCATTATAGTAAAGTTTAAAGTGATTTACATTGTAAGCAGATCCTCTGTCCCAATCTGGATGAACACATGCTCCTTCTGCATATTTGACATCTTTGTCAAACTGGCTCTCTGTGATAGCCATTAAGCATCTATCTTCATCATCATCAGATGATGAAGTTTCTTCATCTTCCTATTGTTCAACAACCAAAACTTTCTCAAGCTTCTTTGGTTGTTGTTTCTCTCCAATTTTCTTGGAGTTGAAGTACTTTCTCTTGTACTTCTTGGCCTTTTCTGCTCACTTATCAGAATTTGAAGATTCTCCAACATTCACTCTGCATTCAACAGAAATATGATCAACTTGCCCACATTTATAGCAAGTAGCTTTCTTAGGATCAAAAGTTGGCCCTCCTTTTGAACCTTTGAATCTTTCTTTTTCTAATCTTTGGGCTAGTAATGCCATTTCAGCTTCTATATACTCAGTTTCATCATCAGATTCTGAGTCTGTAAGAGTAAGATGGTAATCTGCTCTAGAGAAAAGTTCTGTATTTTTCCTTGTTGTTGCAACAAGGGCAGCAGATGGATCTTTTGCAATTCTTTTGGCATTTAGATCTTTTCTGGCTTTGGTTTCTTCAAAGTTTAACAGAAGTCCAAACACAACAGACATATCATATGTCTCCAACTTTTCACTTACAACCAATGAAGTGATAACTTCAGAGAAAGTGTTTGGAATGACATCAACAAATTTTGTACAGATTTCAAACTGTCCTTTGATTATATCATACCTTTCAAGATCATTGATTAAGATCTGAAATCCGATATGAATATCAGATAATGACTCACCCTGGCCAGAACAGAAGTTCTCACAATTTCTTATGAGATTTTTCTTCTTTTGGGATTTTACTAAACTTACACCATCATATTGGTCAGTTAACATGTCCCATATGGCTTTAGCAGTTTTGCAGCCAGATATTTTTGCAAATATTGGCTCAGTAACAGCATTGCCCAATATAGTTTTGGCCTTAAAGTCTAATGCATATAGTTGCCTGTCCAAATCAGTCCATGTATTTTTGGGAGCCTCAACAAAATGGTCAGGTGTCTCAACATTACCATTTGCATCTAAAGTGGCAGGAACTATTCTGCCAGGAATTATGGGTCCTTCCTGAATGACTCTGAGCATTTCTTCATGAATGCTAGCCAGAAACCATTCAGCTTTTAATTTCCAATGGGTAAATTTTACACCATTAAAGATTGGAATTCCCTTCCAAGCCATAGCAATAGTAGTTATTTTGTCAAAGTAAAAAATAAGAGAAAAAAATGGGTTTTGAAGATGGTTTGATAAAACTGGATTCCTTTTGATCGTTAAAGATATAATTAATAATTAAATCTTTATCTGCTCTGATACCAGTTGTTAGGTCACAAAAGTCCCAAAACTTAGATACAGATTAAATAACATGTATTTAATATATTACTCAATATCTAAGTTCAATCAAACTCTTAATAATCTTGGCGGAAATAAGATTATATTAACACAAGTTATAAATGGTATGAATATTTATATTATTCACAATCCAATGTTTGTATCACAGAGATTACAAGATATTCAAACTCACACAGGTGTTTGAATATGATCCAAGCAATATTCAACTAATGAATATAAGTAATCTAATATCACTAAGAACTATAACAGTTATAATGCTAGAGTTTACTTTGCTTCCTTTTGGATGCTTGGATAATTGGTGCAGCATACTTGAGTTGCTATTTATAGAGTTTAGATCACATGTAAGTGTAAACTCTATTAACCAGCTCAAGTTATTGTCCAGGGGATAAGACATTCATCCTGGTATAATATATGCACGTCCTTTTTTGCTTTTTACCTTGGAACCAGATAAAACAAAATGGTGAAGGTACTTTGTTTTTAAAAGTACTCCTTCTACATTTTTAACCAATGTTTGACTTTTATCAAACGTCCTCTCTGCTGTACTCTGCCTTGGGAATGAGCATTCTTCAATATGTGCTCTTTAGTATGTGATCTCAGTCTGTAGTCTTCAGTCTGTGATCTTCAGTCTGTGAAGTTTTCTGTCTTCATTCTTCAGTCATCAAGTATGAAAACATAAGTCTTCAGTTGGAACAAGGCTTTGAGTTTGTGTTGAGTCTTCGGTCTGTCTGAGCACAGACTCAGAACACAGTCTCAGGAAAACACTAAGTTTTCCAGAATACAACTAAGTTAGATTTTGACTCTTCAGATTTATAACTTAGGATTGATCATTGTTTTTCCCAACAATTATACCGTTCCACTATTCTTCTATTTGATTTATTTATTTATTTTTTGAATTTACTCTATGGAAAGTAATTCAAAAAAAGGGGTAGTGAGGTACTGAGGTGAATGAAAACTCTTTTAAGAAAATAAATAAAAGGGAAAGTATAGTGTATAGTTTATATTAGCTTAAGAGGCAAATATGTTATTCAACTAAGTTACTGGACTATTTATTTGCTAAAACGATTGAATTGCTAAACTTATAAAACATGATATGTACGTTACATAACTTATAAATATTAACACTAAGATCATTTTACTTAACTTTTGAATACTTAACTTATTAATATTACAATGCAAAAAAGTTTAATTTAGATATGAAAATAGTTTAGCAATCCAATTGAACAAATTAATAGTAAAGTAACCTATTCGAATATTTTGGTAAAGTACAGTAATATATTTGTCAATTAACCCGTTTATATTGTGATTGAGGTGTAAGTCAAAAGACAGAATTACCTATGAAAATCTGGTGAAATCTCAAAAGATCTCAATTTAAATAATGCAAAGAAAACGGGTCCACATTTCTCTTTCAGAAAATTAGACAGCTCTATTTCTAACTGCTGCGATTATTCACCCTCTATATGCATAATTCATATTAAAATCACTATAAACAATAATACTTATTCAAATAAAACTAGTTGTTTATTTCTGGGTAAAAGGCTATTATAAATAGTTATGAAAGAAAGAATGTAAGTCTCATCTTTTTTTATGTTCTAAGACTTACAATAATTGCTGTCTTAGCTTGTTATAAGCAATGACATTGAGTGGTAAACTAGTCGCTCAAATTGAGATCAAGTCAGACGGTGATGTTTTTCATGAGCTATGGAAGGCAAACCCACACGACGTCCCTAAATTGACCCCGACTAACATTCAAAAATGCGAAACTCATTCTGGTGAAGCTGGAACCGTGGGCTCTGTCCTTTTTTGGAACTATTTTCATGGTAATTACATGATTACATCTTTACATCTTAATTTGATATCTTCTTTAGTTGTTAATGTATTGTATGTGCAACTCATCATTTTATTGGATTTATGTAGATGGAAAAGATAGTGTTGCAAAGACACTAATTCATGACATCAATGAGGAAAAGAAGTCTGTCACCTTTAAAATACTTGAAGGAGATCTCTTGGAACTATACAAGACCTTTTTCGTACATGTTCATGTAGACACAAACGGTTCAAACAATCTGGTTACATGGACTGTTGAATATGAGAAGCTGAATGCCAACGTACCTGATCCGGATACGCTTATGGACTTTTACAGGAAGGCCACCAAAGACATAGAGACTCATCAAGCGTCTACCGCATCAAATTGAAATACGTACTAGATAAATATCGATCAAGTGACAATAAGTATATGGTTCCAGTGTGTTAAGTTGGAGCCTCTTGAACTTCTATTCCTCTTTATATGTGTTGTTGCTTTCTAGTTTCTACATGTAAAATTAAGTGCCAATAATATGCAATATTAATGTCGTTTGTAACTTGATATTTGGTTTAATAAATTTCATAAATATTATATAATTTCTTTCACCATCATATTCCAATCATCCGGCATCCCTATTACAATTTACTTGATTCGGAAATTTCCTTGATTTCATTGCTGTCAGTAATCATTGTATTAAACACATAAGCGTATCTCCAATTAATACAAAAGATGAAAGAAAACAACTTTGATCTCACAAGTGTTAGATCGATCCCGATCTCATACTGCTCGTTGGAATCAATTGTCAGCGTATCAAATCACACAACCATATGTAAGCTAATAATTAAATACGCACAAAACAGAAAATCACAACACACACATTTTTTGCGTGGAAAACCTCTCAATTGAGAGTAAAAACCACGGGACCCGTAGGCCACTTAACATCCACTATATGAAAGATATTACAAACTTGGAGACGCTCAACTCTTGACACTTTTGAATATCCTCATAGCACTCTCAAAGATTGATTACAATAACGGAATTCGTGTCGTCGTTATTAAATCACTGAGACCACCATACGGGACGGAGGAAGACGACTCTCATATGTGCTCTCTATTTCTCTCTACCTCCTCACATTTCTCTCTAACATAAATCCTATATTTATATTGGCGAAACCTTACTTGCTCTCTAAGTTAACAATCTCTACAAGAATTCTCATAAATTCTCCTTTGATTCTAGTTCCCTAAATCTTCTTATCTATGATGTGGATCTCATCTTCAATGATGATGAGTTTGATCTTCACCTTGTTGCCGCCGACTTTCTCTCTACCGGGACACGCCGCCTAACATTCTCATTGTCAAGAAGACTTTCGAAACAAGGAACCCTCGCGATCAACGTACTCCACCGAGTCTCATCATCTTTGAACCTCACATCATCCACCAATCACCACGATAATTCCTCTCCAAATTGAAAGTTTGTACAAAAAACCCTCTCCAAACTAATAGCAATTTCGAAAATTCATATCTCATTCTCTCGATGTCTGATTGACCCCAAATTTAGTCACAACTTAGATCATTATGTGTTGAATTCCATGTCCAAAAATCACGAAGATCCAATGGTTAACGAACCTACAATGCTCTCTTCATTACGGATGTGTTGAAACCTTATGAATATTCTGCACAAACTTCAACGACCCATATCTCTTTATCGGTATCTCCAATTGCAAATCCCAACGGTCAAATCGCCTAGCCATATCTTATGAACTTACATTTTAAATTTCACAACGATCCGCCGGTTAACGAACTCATAACGTCAATTCTCCCGATGTCACGTAGAATATGACGAACCTCACTTTATTTTCTCTCATGTATTGACGTCACCCGATTATGTAATTCTTCTCCACGAACCTCGCTCTGATACCAGTTGTTGGGATCGACCTCACTTTCATACCGCTCGTTGGGATCAATCACCACCACAATAAATCACATAACATTGTATAAGCCAATAATTACACGTGCACAAAACATAAAAAACATAACCACACACACTTTTTGTGTGGAAAACCTCTCAAGGGAGAGTAAAAACCATAGGACCCGTAGACCAATTAACATCCACTATATGAAAGATATTACAAAATTGGAGACGCTCAACTCTCAACACTTTTGAATATCCTCACACCACTCTCAACGGTTGATTACAATAACGGAATTCGCCCCATTGTTATTGAATCACCAAGACCACCTCACGAGACAGAGGGGGACGACTCTCATATGTGCTCTCTCTTTCTCCTCACCTTTCTCTCTAACATAACTCATATATTTATATAGGCAAAACCTAACTTGTTCTCTAAGTTAACAATCTCTACAAGAATCCTCATAATTTGAAAACCACCAAATTAACTCAACACAATTTTAGGTAATTAGAATCATACCCCAATAACAAGAAGAGAGATTGGGTTACGTGTAAACTCATTTATCAGCAAAATTCAATTCTACAAGTTTCTAATTTTCGGTGTCTACCAAACAAATGAATTAAACTCATTTTCATTTCTCTAGTCCCAACTCCCCTTAAAATGCCGATATGTTTGGTAGAGGGAGTTGGCATGGGAGAACTCGAAATGAAATTATATAGTCATCTTTGATTATTTTATAAGATGTTAGTTTAATCAATTGCGAAGACATCCACATAACTCGCACAAACAATTGTTTTGAACAAAAATGCGATCGCTTATCAACATAATTCCTTTTAGATAATTTTGATTGAAAAGGGATAATATTAATCTTCTATGAAAAGATTTCCATCAATTCAATTGTAGACTCAAAGGATCATGTCATCATCAACAAAAAAATGTCACAAATGATACAAGGTCATGTGTTCGAGTCATGACACCCTATAATCATAATCGTTGAACCGTTGAATGAGTCACGTATACCTTTCACATTACGAATAGTCAGCTTATTATGAGACGGTATGAGTTAACGATTATGCCACAAAATAAAAAAACTCACAAAAGTCAGTTTAATCTATACGAATTACCAACTAAATACGATTAAAAAAAGAATTACCAACTGCCGTGACACGTTAGCTTATCTTCTAATAATCATATAAGCAAAAATATTCAACAGTAGGTATGAATATTCCATCCACTACCATGTTTGCAATAATTCTATCTTCATTGAGAAACTGATAACTTATATAATAATCTAATAAAAGATCCGATTAATATTTAGGATAAATTACAAAAAACATACTTTATGATTGTTCATTTTTTCAAAAAAACATCTTCTAACTTCATTTATAATAGAAACCATACTCAAGGTTGTCACTTTTGTCCCAATGACATCCATCCATCCAACTTTGTTACATTTCCGTAGTTAAGTCTATACACGTGCCACGCACGTCAGGGTATTTTTGTCCTTTTCTTTTTCTCACCCATTTAATCTACATTTCTCTTTGCATTTTACACTCATTTAATCGACCCATTTAACGGTAAATTAATTTTAAATAGGTATAAAATGCAATTAAATGAGTATAAAATGCAAACAGAAAGGTTGATTAAATGGGTGGGAAAAAGAAAAGGACAAAAATACCTTCATGTGCGTGGCACATGTATAGACTTAACGACGAAAATGTAACAAAGTTGGACGGAGGGATGTCATTGGGACAAAAGTGACAACCTTGGGTATGGTTTCTGTTATTAATGAAGTTGGAGGATATTTTTTGAGAAAATGAACAACCACAGCTATGTTTTTTGTAATTTACCCTAATATTTAACTATCTATCTTTGATGAGTTTTAATAATATAAAATAGAAAAGTTCAACATTATAAATATCTCGTGATTATTTTTCTAATAATAATGCATTCTAATTCTAATTCTATACCCCGCTTTATAGTATACCTAACAAAACTATTAGTACTCAAATTTTATTAATAAAATGGTCGACCTTGTCGCAATTCTAAAAGATATATTTAAATACTGATTTAAGTATGTAGTATCATTATTTATTTTCTGTTAAATTCTTACGAGTCACGAGTCGACTCTTACGAGTCAAGTCAAAAATTCAAAAAACGAGGCGACTCAAATCCCGACTTTAAATGACTTTGACTCTTACGAGTCCTTAATGAATTCTTCTTAGTCGTGTGTGACTCTTTCCAGTCTTGTTCGACTCTTACGAGTCATAAATCAAATAAATTTTTATTGTAATGTAATACAAAAAATTAAAAGAGAAAATAATGAAAGAAATAACTATAATCTATTTTAAATTAAGCCTTTGTGTTGGTTGTCAGTTAACAATTTAACTATCGACTCTCATCAATACATCTACGTATAAATATATATATTTGTTTTAAAATAGTGACTCTTACGAGTCGAGTAGAGTCACGAGTTAAATATCGAAATTTCGAATCACGAATTTACAACTATGCTGGAATTTAGCATGACATATAGATTTTTTATTTCTAAAAACACATAAAACACACAAGTCTTGATTGAGCTACTTCCATAGTACTAAATCATGAACCGTCTTCACACAATTATCATGATTCATTTCTAACGAAAGGAAAACATCACTCAGTGACATATTATCTAATCTAATCAAAAAGTTAAAACATGTAGCAATTTTTGTGATGTAAAAAAAATTGAATTAAAATGTTGTTCCCTTGATCCCTTGCATAGTATTTTTATAAATTAATGTAGTTATTAATAATTAATAATAATAAATAATACAGGTTATATCTTATTTATTAATTTAGATTCTCAAATTACAGCATTAACTAAAATAAAATCTGAAATTATTCTCTTTTAACAATAATATGGGGTAAATAATTACTATTTAATTTATAAAATAGGTTTACATTATTTACGAAGAGTTATCACCAACGCCGTATAGATTGTCGGACCTTGTCCGGTTGTTTCGCGTAATTACAGATAAACACATAATCACGTAAGTGTATATTCAAATATACAGGTAATTACTCATATTTAGCCTAATACCAACTAAATACAAGTAATTAGGGTTTCCAGCTAGGTTTAACAATTAACCTAAAGTGTCGGGTGTCACAACTTTCGATGAACTTTGTAAAATAAATCTTATAATTGATTATTTGTAGTATTTTTGAATATTTATCATTTATTTTAATTATGTGCTTATATCATCTAATTTGTGTGATTGTTTTTGTGTATAGAAAGTATTTAGTTGTTATTAAAATGGAAAATATGCAAATGGATACTGTGGAATTTAAGGATATTCAGGTCAATGAAAATTCTGTTGTCAGTTCACTAGTTCAGAGTATTGTGGATTCACCGGCAGAAGAGGAACCGGCTGAATTTGACACTTCTTTAGAATTACTTACAGTGCGTGTATTTTCAGATCTAGATGATATGATCGAATGCTTAGAGTATCACCAAGGCGATATTCGGTTTCTGATAGCTACTATCAGGGCATCTATCAAAAACAACTCATTGAACAATTGGTGGAAGAATATGAAAAGCTAGCAATTCTGAGGCTGAATTTTTATCCACAAATTTTTGAAGATACTGTGATTGAGCTCAAGGAAAATTTGATACTTGGAGAGATGTTTGACGCTGAGTACTGTGAGGAGCAAAGGGGCTACTATAATTGTGTGTATCGTGCTTTCGCGAGATCTTCATTTTCCTATTCGGATAAGCAAAAGCAGTTATTGGAGGAAATTAGGGAAAGTACTAATTGGGTTACTAGGAACATGAGCGATATGTGAGACATTGTGGCATTGGAGCAAGTGCAAAAGTTCTTGGACTTGATGAAGGCTAAAGATCATCTCAACAATGGGAAATTCTATGTGGATTGCACGGTGGAGTACTACATTCAAGAAATAATTGATGAACTCTATTATACGGCTTCCGATGAAATGACTATGCAAATTCCCGAGGGCCTAAGGGATGAGCCTAAAGTGTGCCTTGCGACCTATGTGACAGAATAACTGTTGGGTCACAAGGTTCCCAAAACTTAGATACAGATTAAATAACAGTTATCTTAACGTGTTAGTTTATATCCAAGTTTTATATCAAACAAGTTTAAATTAATCTAGGCGGAAAACAAGATTAATTTTGACACAGAGTTTATTATGAATCAAAGTATTATTCACAATAAAGTGTTTGTCTCACACAGATGACAAAGTATTCAAACCCACACAGATGGTTTAAATACGATCCAAGTATTAGTATATTAAGATACAATTATCACTACAAACTTTAACAGTTAGTGTGGTAATGCTTTGAGCCTAAGCTTAAAGGTCTTGTATACTATTTTGCTTTGAGAGCTTGGATTACTTGGATACTTGGATACATAGCAGTGCTTTTTGAACTGCTATTTATAGAGTTGGGTGTAACTCTATATTATCCAGCTTACATAATTGTCCAAGGGATAACAGATGCATCTTGGGCAACTTTGCACGCCTCCCTTTTTGCTTTTCTTGGAAACAGAAAAAGCAAAAGGTAAAAGGTTTCTTTGCTGAGAAGAAAACCTTTGTTCAATGTTTGACCTTTCTCAAACATCTTATCAGTTGTATCGAGCCTAAGAAAAGAAGAATATCTTCTGTGCATTTGTACTTTCATTCTTCAATCTGTGCTCTTCAGTCTGTGCTCATCAATCTGTGATCTTCAGTCTGTGAACTTCAGTCTGTGAAGCCTTCTGTATTCAATTTTCATTCTTCAGATGATGAATTCATAAGTCTTCAGGAAGAGCATGGCTTTCAGTCTGTGATCTTCAGTCTGTGCAGCACAAACTCAGAAACAATTCTTCAGTCTGTGTAGCACAGACTCAGGAACACAGACTCAGGAATTTCACTAAGTTTCCTGAATACAACTAAGTTAGATTTTGAATCCTCAGATTTATAATTTTAGGTTTGATCATTGTTTTTCCCAACAATCTCCCCCTATCTGATGATGTCAAAATCTATTTACAAAAGATAATAGAGAAATAATAAATACTAAAGTAAAGCATAACTTATGAATTTAGACTTATATACATAAAGTCAAAGTCATAGTCAGTTTACAAGAATATTACAATTATTACATGAAATTATAAATCAAAAATTTAACAATCTTCACTTCTTTCTCTGAGCCTTAATCTCTTTCATCTTTTCCACTTTCCTCTTCAACAGTTCTTCCATTTCCTTATCAGATTTGTCTTCAAATTCTTGATACTCTAGGATAATCTTCTTGCAGATATCTTCAAGTCCAATCATCATCCTGATTTGGGAAAGGTTGTTGAATAACCAGCTAATCAGTCTTCTTCTGAATGGTCTGGCTTGAGAATGTTTGCATTCCTTCAGCAGGGCAATGCAGTGCAGCAGAGACTCTCCATATAACCTATTCTGATCCTGGAAGCACTCTATCCCATTGATATCTCTATAGCACAGACATTCAATGTTGTCAGTCTGTACATATGATCTATCAATGAAAATGATACCTTTGGGTAGAGGATGCTCCCTTCTCTGCTCATTCTCTGTGGATAACCCAACTGACTTCTTCTTGATTACAAAGTTGTTTGCTATGCAAAACAACTTGTATTCTTCTTCTGAGATGAGCCCCAGACTGAGAACTAGCTCAATTAGGTAAGATAGTTCATCCAGAACTTCTTTCTTCAATTCCTTGTCAGCTGCACTCTTCAAAAGATTGGCAATGGATTGCCATTCCTTAAGCCCTAGAGTGTACAGTTCATCCACCCATACCATCTTCTTGCTCTTGGTCAAAGTTAGCTCCAGCTTCAATTTCTGTCCAATCTTGTTCAGATGACATTCTCTAATCTTCTGCTTGAGCTTTGACTTTTGGAAAGTGGCTTGTAGCTTTGGTTTCAGGCTCTCTATCTTCTGTAACCTTGTTGACAATTCTTCATCTTCCTTGATTTGTTTCTCAACTTGACTCCTTCTGGTTTGAGTCTTGAGCAGTAGATTCTTGTTGCAAGAGTTCATCCTGTAGATTTGTCAGTTCAGGATTTCTTGTGCCAGCAGCATGATCATCCACCATCTTCTTGATCTTGCTTAACCTTTCCTGCTTGGATAAGGCAATCTCCTTGCCCTTACCCTTATCCATAACTTCTTCCATGGTAGAGCTTGACCCAGGATAAGTGCTAATCAGGTGAGCACTTCTCCATTGCATTCTATCTTCAAGTTCACTTCTCCATGGAGGCAGTATTCTGGTTGTTGTGGTTGATCTAGCAGGATTAGCTTCAGCTTGGATGGCTTCGGCACTGATGATTAGAGCATCAATGCTTGCTGCTTGTTGTTCAGAGCTATGAGTCTGTGTCTGATGCTGTGTCTCAGTCTGTGCAAGTTCAGAAGGCACAGACTTAGACTCTCCAGTCTTGACTTTTGAGGCACCTTCATCTACACCTCCAAAAGTAGCATCATCTTCATCATCATCTGATCTTCTAAATACCTCAGACTCAGAACTGCAATCAGGATTAATGGCATCATCATCTTCACCATCAGTTTCCTGTTCTTCAGCCAGCTTCACAAACTGATCCCATGTCTTGATCCCCTTCATCTTTGGTTGAGAATCAATAATATCCCTTTCAGGAATCCTCCTGGCCATTCTTTTTGTCTTCCTGGCTCTTTTGATCTGCAGTGGTTGAACATTTTCTTCTTCTTCCTCTTCCCTTGGTCTCTTTAACTCCATCTGACCTTGGGCTGAGATAGTTGCAATTGGGTCTATGTGTAAGACAATGAATGACTCCCCCTGAGTCTGTGCAACCATCTCAGTATGTTCACCTGCCTGCAATCCTTCTTGCTCCCCCTCAGTCTGTGCACTCATATTTTCAGTCTGTGGCACAAACTGAGCTTCAGTCTGAGACTTCACACTAGCACCTTCGGGTCCATCATCTCCCTCACTGCTATATCCCCTTAAATCTAAGGATTTATTATTTAAATCTTTATCTCTTGAGGTTTTAGCTTCTGCAGACCCATACTTTATTTTCTCCCCCTTTTTGACATCAGCAGCTAAGCTTGAGAGGGTGGTCTGCATTTCATCTAACCTATTGGATACCTTCTCCTCCAGCATATCCACTTTATCCACCATAGTAGAGACTAGATGCTTCATCTTCTCGAGCTCTTTCTTATTATTATTGAACTCAGTCTGTACCCATTCAGACAACTTGTTGATGGCAGAAAGCACATCAATAAGTGTACTAGAAGGCACAGACTGAGTCTGGTTGGATGGGTTAGAATTGGGTGATGGTATGTGTTCCTCACTCGACTCATGTTGTAACTGAGCAAGATCACTGGAATCTTTTGGGGTTGCACTCTTTGCCTCACTCTGTGTCCTGTGCATGGAAAAGCGATCATAGGCATTGAGTGGTGTAGTTGTTCCCTCAGATGTAATCCGGTGATAGGATAGAATATCACTGGGAATTGATTGTGTAGCACCTGTTGCCTCAAACAATCCCTGGTGTAAAGGAACAGTATCACTGGCAACTGATGTGGAAATTGGTATGTCGTCACTAACCATCTGGTGATAAGATGGTAGTTCATCAGGCAAAGAAGAAGAGATATGTACCTCAGTCTGTGACATGACTGGGGTATGAGCGATCTGTGCAGAGGGGTGTAAGAAAGGACTCACTGGAATGTGAACTAGTACAGGACTAGTGGTCATTATGGGCTCAGCCATTGTGAGTGGGGTAAAGAGGGGGGTGGTAGTGCTCAGGATTGGAGCATCTTCTTCAATGCATACTACAGGGGTCAGTGTAGTAGCAGTAATGTGGGTATCCAAGCTGACTAAATTAGGTGTAGGTTGGGTCAGTTGGGTAGCCATTGGCACCACAGACTCTAGCAGAGCTGTAGTGGAATGGACTACAGCACTGGAAGGTGTTCTATTGACATCCAATTCCATGGATGATGATTCCACTTGTGCTATACTTTTTGGGGTTGAGTCTGGTGATTCCTCCAGAGTGAGTGGTGACTCATCTGGGTTGGTTTGTTTGTGACTCTCTTTTGTGGGTGAGGATGGGCTAGGATAAGAAGGTTGATCTATATCCATGTCCTCAGATGAAGAAGAAGTACTACCTGCATCTTCTGTTGAAGATGGAACAGACCCAGGAATGTTTGAGTCTGACTCCAAGTGCACAGACTGAGTTGAGTCTGTGTGCTCTGCTTCAGCCACACGATCTTCAACAGCCTGGGTCTCAGTACCCTCACTATCACCTGAACTATCACCCGCCATAGATGCAGAAGCAACATATGGGTGATCAATCCATTGCTGCATAGCAGCAGTGATAGGTGCTCCAGAAAGTGGAACCGGATGGTTGAACACTTTATATGTGAGCACAGGTACGGGTATATCTGCAGTTTTGTTATTAAAAGACATATACACAGACCCAGTTAATCTGGATTGGATGCACAGGGAGAGTAACCTTATAAAAGGTACATTAAAAATTCTCTGTGACTCACACACTAGTTTTAAAAGTTCTTTAAAATACAACTCTGCAAAGTTGATGTTTAAACCTGTGATGAATGAGCTCAACAGTTGAGTTTCAAACATATTTAACTCCCCTGTGCTATCAGATTTTCCTCCTAGACTTCTAATGATGCTAGAGATTAAAAATTTCCATCTTGGGGTGAATCCTGACATCAAGTTGGTGCCCTTTTCTTTGGTATATCCAACCAAAGTAAGAGAAGCCCTTGCTGCTTCTTTGGTTGGAATGGGTTCAAAATTATTTCCCAAAGGCAAGTCTAAGACATTCCTAATTAGCTCCTGATCAATGGTAACTGCCCGTTTACCATGATCAATAGTTCCAGTAATTGCAGTATTGGTACTATTTGAGGAGCAAGTATACCACCATTCCATTAAAAAATGTGGGTATATTTGAGGGACTGAGTTAAAGAATGCTCCCCTTAATGGATGAGCAGACATAAAAGCAGTTAGTTCCTCAAACCCTTTATTCTTTTTAGAGTTAGGAATGGAAATGGTAGCTACTTGATTATTTATACAGAGTTTTACCTGTTTACCCTGTTTGAAGGGTTTAGCCGCAGCGATGTTGGCAGGTGCCGTGTAAGCCCATTGATCAGCCATTTTAAATGAAGAATTTTTGAGATTGATTTCGAAAATGGTTGAGCGATTTAGATTAGGGCTTACAAACTCTGTGTATTTTTGGTTGTGCAAGTACAGGTGAAGAAGAAAGGGGAAAACGAAAATGGGTATTTGAAGAAATTAAATTTCCGTTAAATGGGACCCACTTGACGGTTTATCCCTTTCTCTACAACAGTAACGCTGAGGCACGTGCACTTTTTGTATTGAGCAGATAAATAGACAACAAGCGCCAAAACTTTTAATGATTATTACCATAAAAATGGTTTTAGCATTAAATGCAAAGATATTGTTGTTTATTTATTTTTCTCTCCGAGAACGAAACCTTTGTCATACAAGGGGATAAACCCGGCAGGAAACTAAACATTGTGTCAGCTATGCAAATGCGTAAGTACCTGGGGAAGCAGTGCTTCGCATTTCTGGCACATGTAGTTGACAAAAGGCCGGAGGAGAAGTGTATTCAAGACATTCCTGTTGTTAGAAATCACCCTGAGGTTTTCCCAAACGACCTACCTGGACTTCCCCCACCTAGACTAGTTGAATTTCAAATTGACCTAATTCCCGGAGCGGCGCACGTAGCAAGGACACCGTATCGTCTGGCACCGTCTGAGATGCAGGAACTGTCAAGTCAACTACAAGAGCTTCTGAGTCATGGACTAATTCGTCCAAGCTCATCGCCCTGGGGAGCTCCAGTTCTCTTCGTAAAGAAGAAAGACGGATCGTTCCGTATGTGCATAGATTATAGGGAACTGAACAAACTAACCTTAAAGAACCGATATCCTCTACCCCGAATCGACGACCTATTTGACCAATTGCAAGGCGCATCGTACTTTTCAAAAATCGATCTTCGTTCAGGATACCACCAATTGAGAGTCCGTGAAGAGGACATCCCAAAGGCAGCCTTTAGGACGTGATATGGGCATTATGAGTTCTTAGTAATGCCGTTTGGACTAACCAACGCACCCGCAATATTCATGGATTTGATGAATAGGGTGTGTCGCCCATATCTAGACAAGTTCGTAATTGTGTTCATCGACGACATATTGATTTATTCTAAAAGCAAAGAAGACCACGAACGACACTTGGAGATAATATTGAAACTACTAAAGGAGCAGAAGCTGTACGCCAAGTTCTCGAAATGCGAATTTTGGCTTCGAGAGGTACACTTCCTTGGTCACGTGGTCAACAAGGAGGAAATTCATGTTGACCCAGCCAAAGTCGAGGCTATCAAGAAGTGGGAAGCCCCGAGAACCCCTACGGAGATACGTCAATTTCTAGGATTAGTCGGCTACTACCGAAGGTTTATTGAGAATTTCTCAAGGATCGCTAAGCCATTGACTGAGCTGACCCAGAAAGACAAGGAGTTTGTTTGGGGAAAGGAACAATAGGAAGCGTTTCAAACGCTGAAGAGTAGGCTTTGTAACGCGCCCATCTTGGATTTACCGGAAGGAACAGAAGATTTTGTCGTGTACTGTGACGCATCACACCAAGGAATGGGCTGCGTACTGATGCAAAGGAATAAGGTGATTGCCTACGCATCGAGACAACTCAAGGAGCATGAGAAGAATTACACGACGCATGACTTGGAGCTAAGAGCGGTAGTGTTTGCCCTTAAAATCTGGAGACACTATATGTATGGCACAAAGTGCATTATCTTTACCGATCACAAGAGTCTTCAGCATATCTTTGATCAGAAGATGCTCAACATGAGACAGAGAAGGTGGGTAGAACTGCTTGGTGATTACGATTGCGACATCAAGTATCATCCAGGCAAGGCTAACGTCATAGCCGATGCTCTAAGTAGGAAGGAAAAGTTAAGGCCCTCGCGGGTGCGAGCGTTGGGAATACTAGTTCAGACGAGTTTGAAAACTCGAATCTTGGAAGCTCAAGATGAAGCTATGACACCAGAGAACATAAAGAATGAGACCTTGCATAACCTCGATCAGAGATTCGAAATCAGGCTCGATGGACTTCAGTACTTCAAGGAAAGAGTTTGGATTCCGAAAGCCAATGATTTGAGAAAAATCATTCTTGACGAAGCCCATAAATCCAGATATTCGATTCACCCAGGAGCTGATAACATGTATAAGGACGTGAGGAAATTTTACTGGTGGCCGGGAATGAAAAAGGATATTGCTGTCTACGTTGGAAAATGCTTGACTTGCTCTAAAGTCAAAGCAGAGTACCAGAAGCCATCAGGATTATTGCAACAACCGGAAATCCCACAATGGAAATGGGAACAAATATCAATGGACTTTATCACGAAATTGCCACGAACGGCAAGAGGACATGACTCTATATGGGTCATAGTGGACAGATTAACGAAGCCATCACACTTTATTCTCATCCGAGAAGATTACAAAATGGACAAGCTCGCTCAAATCTATATCGATGAAATCGTTGTACGTCATGGAATACCACTCTCCATCATTTCCGATAGGGATAGTCGTTTCACATCACGTTTATGGCAACAACTACAGAAGGCTCTAGGCACTCAACTAAGCTTGAGCACCGCTTACCATCCACAAACCGATAGCCAAAGTGAACAAACCATCCAAACTTTGGAAGACATGTTGAGAGCATGTGCCATTGATTTTAGAGGAAGCTGGGATACTCACTTACCCTTAGTTGAGTTTTCCTACAACAACAGTTATCACACAAGCATAGGATGTGCACCGTTTTAGGCCTTATATGGACGTAAGTGCCGATCACCACTCTGTTGGTTAGAAACAGGTGATAGACAGCTAATCAAACTCGATATTATACAAGAAACAACCGATAAAATCAAGGCTATCAGGGAAAGATTGAAGGTAGCCAGAAGTCGTCAGAAAAGTTATGCAGACAACCGTAGGAAACCTTTAGAATTTCAAATCGGCGATAAAGTACTTCTGAAAGTGTCACCCTAGAAGGGCATGATCTGCTTTGGAAAGCGAGGCAAACTTAATCTAAGGTATGTTGGACCTTTTGATATGATAGAAAGGATTGGTCCAGTGGCGTACCGACACGAACTACTTCAGGAACTTAGGTACAAATGTCATTTAGATAACTTTTTTGGGAAATGTGCAGATTTTGCCCAGAAATCCGATCTTGTTGCATTTATCCGGATTGGTCACTTTCTGACCACACGGAACACATGGAATTTTTAAAAATACTTAGGGATATCCAAAATTTCTGGAAAAATTATTTTAAGGAGCTAACATACTAAGGAACAACATAGATTTTTCTTGGATTTTATTTCGAACATTTGGAACACGAAATAAAATTTACAAAACTGACCTGTTTCAGGCCTCTATGTCGCAGAAGCCTAGTAGTCTGCGACACAAGTCTTTGTGTCGCCATAACACCCGAATCGTCAAATTAGCGACACAAGCCTTTGTGTCGCCATAACACCCGAATCATCACACTAGCGACACAAGCCTTTGTGTCGCCATAACACCCGAATCGTCACACTAGCGACACAAGCCTTTGTGTCGCCATAACACCCGAATCGTCACATTAACGACACAATGCTTGTGACGATTCGGGTGTTATCGCGACACAAAGGCTTGTGTCGCTAGTGTGACGATTCGGGTGTTATGGAGACACAAAGGCTCGTGTCGTTAATGTGACGATTCGGGTGTTATGGAGACACAAAGGCTTGTGTCGCTAATGTGACGATTCGGGTGTTATGGCGACACAAAGCCTTCTGTCGCTAATGTGACGATTCGGGTGTTATGGCGACACAAAGGCTTCTGTCGCTAATGTGACGATTCGGGTGTTATGGCGACACAAAGGCTTGTGTTGTTAATTTGTCGATTCGGGTGTTATGGCGACATAAAGGCTTGTGTCGCTAATGTGACGATTCGGGTGTTATGGCGACACAAAGGCTTGTGTTGCTAATCTGACGATTCGGGTGTTAAGGCGACACAAAGGCTTGTGTCGCTAATGTGAGGATTCGGGTGTTCTGGCGACATAAAGGCTTGTGTCGCTAATTTGACGATTCGGGTGTTATGGCGACACAAAGGCTTGTGTCGCTAATGTGACGATTCGGGTGTTATGGCGACACAAAGGCTTGTGTCGCTAACACCCGAATCGGCACATTAGCGATACAAGCCTTAGTGTCGCATAATACCTTAGTGTCGCATATAACAACACTAACCCAGCTCGACCCCAGCCAGGGGCTCTGCCCCTTGGACCCCACCAGGGGTTGCCACCCCTTGGACCCCGCTACCAGGGGCTCTGCCCCCGGACCTCCGTCATGCGTGGGCTTCGCCCCCTTGTCTCACTGATCAATTAACCATAACCGGAAAGAAGAAAATGCGTAACATAATTTATCAAATCTGTGTTTTCACAAAATATCACCAACGGGTCGTACATATTTACTAAACAAAAGCGATAACCGAACAAATGGACATCTCTAATTGAGTGAACATTACATAAGTGGACGTCAACCTCCTACTTACATAGATGGTTTTTGAGACATCTACTTACTCACACAACCTCATACGTTAAGCTTGAGAATGGACATCTCTGTTTTTGAACTGTTTTACGCAAACTGTGGTATGTCATTATGTTAAGCTTGAGAATTCTTGTATAAAGTCCCCGGCAACTCATTCACTACTAACTAACTCGTAGCGACGAGCCGTAGATATTATGGGTCGCATGCTATTTAGGGTAGACCATCTCTCACTCACACTTCAACGTGGGTGCATAATATCGCCATTACCCATGTTGGTTGAAGAACATGGCGCATTTGGGGCAAACCTCGGTCGGATAATCGGATTTGTAGTGGACTCAAGACTTGAACATCTATCTCTTTATTACCACATGTTTATTTACATCAATATTTAACAACCAAATGCTCATTATACTTACGTCCCCGATTGGACGAACACATGGGTGATAGCGTCCCCGATTGGACGGCTATACCCTTACTTATGTCCCCGATTGGACACATCTTTGGTTTTACAGTTACAAACTTTGAACTCACCAACTATGGCCGTAGTTGACCCTTTTGTTTTGTCCTGCTTTTCAGGAGAACGCCGGTAAGATTGGATCATATGTGGGCAAACGCATGGTGTCACACCCCGCTAAAGCGGAAACACGAGGTGTCACAGCTAATGATTTCACAACACAAAGATATAGCAACAATACCATTCATATTAAAAGATAACAGCCTTGGAGGCATCAAAATACATTCAATAAAGTTTAAAGTATACGGCATTGTTACAAATATATTACAAAAATTTAGTTCAAAGTCCATTTAAAATGGCTCGTTCAACATAATCCCATGCATTAGCCCACATATGATCTGTGCCTACCGACGTTCTCCTGAAAAGCATGCCAAATTAAAATGGTCAACTATGGCCATAGTTGGTGAGTTCAAAGTTTGAAACAATTAAACCAAAAGTGTGTCCAATCGGGGACATAAGTAGGGGTATAGCCGTCCGATTCGGGGACGCTATCTTCCCTGTGTTTGCCCAATCGGGGACAATTATATAGTAAGCAATTGGTTGATAAGTAAATAAACATGTGGTAATAAAGAGAGAGATGTTTAAGCCTTGAGACCACTACTAATCCGATTATCCGACCGAACGTGCCCCAAAGTATAAGTGCTACATGTTCTTCAACAAACATGAGTAAAATGCGATATTATGCACCCACGTTGAAGTGTGAGTGAGAGATGATCCTACCCTAAATAGCATGCTACCCATAATATCTACGGCTCGTCGCTACGAGTTAATTAGTAGTGAATAAGTTGCCTGGGACTTTGAGTATAAGAAAAACCCAAGCTTAACATGTAGACATACCACTGTTTGCGTAAAAACAGTTTAAAAGCAGTTGATATCTTGTAAAAGTCAACCAAAGGTTTAATGTAATTGCATGCTTTCAGCCCCAAAAATAGAAATCAGAAAGAGGGGACAATGAACTCACCTTGTGAGCTGGGTTTACGGGTAAAGCTTGTGAGAATGTTGTAAACTGAAGTGATTCTCTAACCGAGACCTAGTCCAGTAACAAAGTGTCCATTAATGTCTAGTGATATGCTTTAATATAGTAGTTCATACGACTTGGTTACCCACTATTTTAAATGATGAATCTACCCAGGTTTTGTGGTTGGTTTTGTGACTCTTTTAGCAAAACTTAAAACAGTTTCTGGGCATCTCTTGATACACCCCAAAACACTAGGTCATTGGTGTATGATTTAGGTTTTGTGTGAAAGATTAAAATGCAAGTTATTCCCAGTTTAGAGTCACTATTTTTCATGAAGAATAAATGGGGATACGGTTGTCCAAAGTTAGGAGAGGTAAACTGCCACTGCATGGCAGCCTCACATCTTTGTCATTCAACCAGTATTTGAAGACCCAAATCCTTCCGTTTTTGCATGAGATCAATTGGGTTTGGAAGATAACATATAAAGTTAAATTTCAGAATAAAAACCATCACTTTTGGTGAAGTATTCATGGAGTTACAGCCTTTCAAAGTTGGCTAAAAATCATGGACAGAAAGTTGTCCAACTCTCTTACTTTACCAAAAATGCATAGTATAAAATAAAACCCGTATGTAAATGATTTGAACAAACCTTAAGTGTGTTTTTATTTGTAAAACAATTTAACATATATGGTACAAAAACTCTAATGCACACATATTATAAAAATGTAACAGTAACTAGAATGAAAATAAATGGGTTGTGCAGAATAGAATGTAAACATTCTTGCACTTTATGATTACTTCTTCGACCAGAAGTGTAGGGTTTTGGGGTGATGAAGTTCTTTCCACAGAATGAGCAGGGTTCCCGGAGTGGTTGGTTTGGATGAAAATGATAAGTGAACTGGGTATTCTTGCTAAAATCGTGCAAGTGTTGAGAGAGTTTGAGAGAAAGTAGATGAGTGTGAATGTATAATTTCTACTGAGGTTAACAAAAAGAATAAGAGATGGAGTGTTTAAGTTTACTATCCGGGAATTTGATTGGGTGAAGGTGGAGGTGATTTTATGGGAAGTGTAAGTTAATTGATTTGGTTTATGGGAAATAGGTTTGCTGGCCGATTTTGAGGTAAAAGAGGTAATCATAACCCTTTTTGCGTGTGCAGATTACTCTATTTGAATCTTAAAGTTCCTTTTTACAGAATACGAATGGTTACTTATCTTTTAATATTACTTAAAAAAAAGCTTTTAGCTCGGGCGGGAAGGTTTACTGTACATGTGGGTAACACTTGATTAGTCTTAAAATCGTTTAAGCATATCACTGGTAATAGATTGACACTTAGTACTTCATGATTTGTTCGTGACATTAATGTGCTAACTGTATAAACTTTGGGTCTAGCGGTGGAAACTGAGCTAGCAGTTGTAACAATGAGAGCAGTAGTAACTCGACTACAGTGGTAACTGAACTAGCAGTAGAAACTGAACTAGCAGTAGAAACTGAGCTAACAGTGGAAACTGAGCTAACAGTGGAAACTGAGCTAGCAGTTGTAACAATGAGAGCAGTAGTAACTCGACTACAGTGGTAACTAAACTAGCAGTAGAAACTGAGCTAACAGTGGAAACTGAGCTAACAGTGGAAACTGAGCTAGCAGTTGTAACAATGAGAGCAGTAGTAACTCGACTACAGTGGTAACTGAACTAGCAGTAGAAACTGAACTAGCAGTAGAAACTGAGCTAACAGTGGAAACTGGGTTTTGTGCTATGAGTATTAACTGAAGTATTTCTCAAACAGTATTAACTTAGGAATTGTACCATCAGTATTAACTTAACTTTGTACTGGCAGTATTAACTGGACTTTGTACTGGCAGTATTAACTGGACTTTGTACCGGCAGTATTAACTGGATTTTGTACTGGCAGTATTAACCCGGTAAGGAGTATAAACTTCTAACCAACAGTTCTAACTACGACTATCAGTATTAACTTTTGATTAGCAGTATTAACCAAAATTCTTAAGAAGGTCAGGTCCAGATTTAGGTGGAGATTAAGTTAAGTATTAACCTGATATTTTTGATGGTTGTTACACATGGGATCATGTTATTCAAGCTTTAAATCATGGACATTTTGAAGGAAACTTTTATAACCTTGTTGTAACAGTACTTTTGTAACCATGAACAGACTAATGTTTTGTTAATTGCCGTTAAGGCGACTTTTTAATTTAAGGTATTGTTACTATATCTTTTGTGTTGTGAATTCCTCAGCTGTTACACCTCGTGTTTCCGCTTTAGCGGGGTGTGACAAGCCTCCAGGCTTTTTCTGAGGTATGTAGCATGAAATTTCCGGATGAAGCGACATCGAGGGTTTGTTTGTGATGAAGGCTAAGGCTATTATAGAATGTGTATACTAAATCTATTTCTACCAACTGATGGTTTGGACATCTTACGAGAAAATTCTTAAATCATTCCCATGTAGAGCTTATGATTCATTTATTCCTTGATGGAAGTTGATGATATCATTTTTAAGCTTGGTTTGTAAGGAGGGAGGAAAGTACATAGTTAGAAACTTAGTTGCCATCTCCTTCCAAGTATGAATCGAGTTGGGTTCGAGTTCATAAAACCATGTCTTAACATGTGAAGATAGAGAATAAGGAAATAAATTGAGTCAAGTGATGTCTCTAGTAGTTCCTATCTTTTCGAAAGAGTCGGAAAGGTTTATGAATTTATTAAGATGGGAGTTTGGGTTTTCATGCAAAAGACCGTGATATTGACATTGAGATTTTATCATTTAAATTTCAACAGTTTCGTCAGTTGGTAAACCGATTGGTCCTCCTCGTCCCTCTAGTAGTGGCTTGATTGTTGAGGCGAGAGTGATACGATTCGTCATGACTAGGTGGTAGAAAATAGAATTTTGGAAAGGAAGATTTTACTAAAGTAATTGCGAGAATGGAACTTTCGGATGAGATTGATCTTTCGAAAGGGTTGCTAAATAACTATGATAACTAGTTTCCTAAAATCGGTCATTGTAGTCCCCGGCAGTGGGGCCAAAAACTTGATGCGAGCCCAACGGTCGGTATCAATTCATGTCGTGGGGAAACCGTGATCGTCGGATGGCACGTCGGGTGTGAAAGTTTTATATTTGTATTGCTGGGAAGCCTAAGTGTTAAGTACTACTTATAATCATAAGGTTTATTAAGGTAGTAAGCGGTACGTATGACTCAGGTGTCGTTCTTTAAACTACAACGGGCATGGGATCTTAGAAGGCTTAACTATCTTTCGTAGTTTAATGAGAATTTGAAACTTTTGAAGGAGTTTTATTTTATGGTTTAACTAGGATAATTGAAAAGGTAAATAAAAGTAAAATGGTACGGAGTTTAAGACGACTCAGGATAACGCGAGTGTTTACTATGACTTCGGCTAATGCTAATAGCGGATAGTTAAGATGGTTAAAGGCCACTAGTAATGATGACCAATCCAGTGAGATTGAGTATCTCGGAAACTTGAATAATACAAAATATTGAACCTACGACCTTTCTGAGGCTTCCACGCATTTGTACTAAACCCTCGGTCTTTGCAGCGCTATACCGAGTATTTGGACGTTTTACAGTGTTTTGTAGTATCATTTTGGGGTTCCATATTACTCTCATGGATTATTTTCCTATATTTCCTAATGACCTATAACTCCTATCTTATTAACTACCTAACGTAGAGTTGTCCGCAATCAGATAGATAATATGTCATGAGGATAACAGATATAGAGTGGAAGATACACCAGAAGTTCACTCAAATGTACAGACCAATCCAACTGATAACTATCCTCGAGTCATATTCCCCAATCTCGGACATCTGAGATATCTGTATCATGGCATGAAATGTTCAGTAAACAATAACACGAACATGAGTAACCCCGCAAAATAAGTTGAGATAGTCCGTCTAACGATCAGTTGATACGTTCATCATTATTCATATAAATCATCATAACTATTGCATGCATGTTACATTTTCTGTAATCATATTAACTAATATTTGTAAACCTAATCATGTAGTCAATGATAGTAATCAGTTAGATTGTTCCTAGCATACAAATTCCTTAAAGCAACAATCAAACAAGAACATGCAATAAGATAACATACTAATAACTAGCATTAAGTCATACATATCATAGGTGTCCCAAAAGTTCTCTCAAAGAAACCTAACAGATAAACGTTAACCTAATTTATCTCTAATCCTAAGATCCGTGTCTCCTTCTCATATGTTTCAATCAGGAGAACAGCGACCATGTCGAGTTCATTGATCATCATACATAGAATAGTTGGAAGACATATGTCTAGTAATTGGCAAGATTATAGTGATAGGTTTCAAACCATAGCATAGGTTGGATAAATAAACAAGGGAGGTTCAGTTCATAAGTTCAAATATAGTTTAAACTCATACAGACAGACAGAGTAACAACATGATATTGATACATAACTACCCAAGCATAGCTTACGTCATAGCAAACACATATTTGTCTAGCCAAGCATAATGAATCTAACATACATTTCTAAACAAGCATAACAACAGTACACCATGTTTAAGAGGTAAATACGAGAGATTATATTAGAACCTGAATAAGTGATAGTATAGAAAAATCTTGCATATTTGTAGTCTTGGAGTAACTCCGTACAAAAGCTAAGCTAATACAATCCTAACCTAATCTACTCACTAGTTACAATTCTTGAGAGAAGTTCTAGAGAGAGAAACTAGAGAGAGAGAAATGAGAAATGAGAAATGAGTGAACTGAGGTTGTAAGTGATTTGTGAGATGATCTTCGAAATGCTTGAGGAGGCCATCTATTTATAGGCAAGCCTCAAATTCCATGTACAAGCTCCAAAACACAAGTTACAAGCCAAACAAGCATCCGAAACGAATGTTGTCAGCAAATGTTACCTACTCGGCAAGTAGGTGTCGTATACAGAACCTATAGGGGCCCTTTACGGCCTCTAGATACCGTATACAGTACCTATAGGTTCCGTATACGGCACCTAGGTGCCGTTTACTTTTCCTTCGTTGTCCGGTTCTTCGTTCGCTGTTTGTTTTAGTCGTATCTTTTTCGATACTTGTCCGTTTGACTTGATTCTTTCGCCTACAATCTCGTAATTCCGTTACGCTTTTAATGATACCAATTTGAGGTATTTTTGATGTCTCTAGATCATATGTATCCGTAACGTGATCCGGTTGGTCTCTAGATGCCATGTCTTCTCCGTTCTTTGCCTGTTTTTCATGGTTCTTGATTCTCCGATCTCGTAATTACCTACGAAATCATAAAATAATAGTTAGGAAGTGTATCTCACAAGGTAAATGTAGAAGAATCACTTGATGTTTATTTGTCTCGTTTTGCGTGTTATTTGGACGTTTTTAGTGATTTTTGCTGCAACGTCTATATTTGAACCACTTCGGTGAATTTTAGTAAATAAACATTGATTTGAGATGTTTTCACCAAATATTAGCTCAATTTTTGAGGAATAATGTACGTAAAAATATGACTTTATACGTTACATCAATGATGCATCCATTGCCTATTCTTACTCTGGCATATAGACTCATTTTACAGGAAGAATCTCAAAGAGGTTCTACTAATGTGTTTCTTGTTGGTAATGAATCTAATGCGTTGGGTGCATATAACAATAAGTCTGGTTCAAATAATACCAAATGGTGAAGTAATACTACATGTGGACAAACTGTGACATTTGATATTGTACCAAATGGAAGAAGATCCAAGTTTTTTGTACTCATTATATAGATAGCGGAGCCACTGATCATATTACATTACATTTGAGCATTTCTTCTATGCATGAATATCAATGGATTATAGATAGTGGAGCTACTAATCATATTACACCACATTTGAGCATGTTTGCACATTATACTATCTTAACTACTGCTTTCATTAGTATGCCTAATGGTTCTAAAGCTAGAATTCATCATATAGGTACTACTAAATTGATTGCAAATATTGTTTTACATAATGGGCTACATGTTCTAGAATACCATTTTAATCTCTTGTTTGTTCACAAATTAGCCAAATTCTATGCAGCAAGAATCAATTTTACCTCTTCTTCACGTCTTCTCCAGGTGCCTTCATTAAGGCATCCTCTGGTTCTTGGTAATGCCCTGGATGATTTATATTTTGTGGATCATTATGAGGTATTCAGTCCTTCTTTCAGTCCTGTGGTGGCTAATGCTATCAAAGTTACACCTCAAATGTGGCATTGCAGATTAGGCCATTTACCATTTGATACAATAAAATGTATTAGTTCTATTGAGCCTTTTTGAAACGCCCCAAAATTCGCTTCACTTTTATTTTTGTTGTACGCGATCCTAGCAGGTGGGTACGCGATCGCGTACTGGACACCTGAAGGGAGTACGCGATTCTACACAAGGGTACGCGATCGCGTACTCAGTACATAGGAATTCTCCATTAAAGTTGAGTCAATTCATGCAGTCCCCTCAACAACATCATTTAGATGTTGTTCATCTTCTTTAAAGTACCTACAAGGTACATCTGGCTTAGGTATTTTACTTCAAGGTTCATCTGAACTTAGTCTACATGCATTCTCGGATTCTGATTGGGCAGCTTGTCCCCTATCTAGAAGGTCTGTTACTAGTTATGTTGTTTTATTCAGTGGTTCACCAATTAGCTGGAAGTATAAAAAGCAAGCAATTGTTGCTCGTTTTTCATATGAGGCTGAATATAGAGCCATGGCTCATGCAACAGCTGAAATAACTTGGTTAATCAGACTACTTGATGAATTAGGTGTTCACAATATGAAGCCTATTACTCCTCATTGTGATAATCAGTCTGCAAAACATTTTTCCAAAAATCCAGTGTTTCACGAGCATACTAAACATATTGATATAGGTCGTAACTTCACTTGTGAGAAAGTTATGGAAGGTTTCATTCAATTGAGTTATCATTCACTCAATCACAACTTGCAGATGCCTTAACCAACGTCTTACATGCTGCTCAATTCAAATTGCTGTTATCCAACCTGAGCATGTGTAATCAGTTAGGGCAATGACGTTTGGTATATATGTATTGATTATGTAATCATTTCAAGGTAATGAAAGAAATTCATTTTCCGCAATTCATATTTCATAGTTTTGTTAATATTAATTAAATTATAATTGTTCTTTTGGTCGATTTTAATGGTCACCTAGTCTTAGTAAGTACGTCTATAAACTTAGCTTTAATACTTATGGAAATGTGGTTGGTGATCTGGTAACCAAAAAACTAGTCATGTCGATCTGAATTTTTTATTAGCATTACCAGCTATCACGCTTTGTATCGTTTTCAGTATTCTTTTGTGACCTCAATCCTACACTAGAGTTTTAGGATGTGAACCAGTTGAGGTTGAAGAAGAATTAGGAAATAAAAATTCATATCTATAACTATTTATATTAAAAGATAAGTTTGATATTATTAATTATTATCAGAGCGTATATATGTCTTTTATGAGTAGTTGTTTTCTCTAAATTTACTACTATTATCAGTAATAAATATCCAGGGTGACCTAACATGCCACGTTATCTGCATTTGACAATTTTGGCCCAATTAGTTGAATATGGCCCGGCCCATATTCTTTCTTCACGCATTACAGATTGTACACCAACCCGTCAGCAGGGTATTCTAGAAAAACACGAGGTTGTTTCATGCACTAAATATTTCTCCTTTCTGTGTTTATCGGCTTGTTGTTTCATGCGATTACAAGCATGAGCTAAACGAGCCTTCAAAGTATCCAATAATATCTATTTTGTTTTTCAAGGTCTCATCAAGAGTAGCAATGGGTGAACTACCAGCTGTATAAGGAAGAATGGATGGTGGTGGTCGTCCATATGAAGCTTCAAATGGTTGCATTTGAAGTGAAAAATGAAGAGACGTGTTGTACCAATACTCTGCCCGGTGGAGATATTTTGACCGGTGTGCGGTTCGTTACTAACAAAGCAACGGAGATAAGTCTCCAAACAACGGTTCAAGAATTCAGATTGCCCGTCCGTTGGTGGGTGACAAGCACTACTAAACTTAGTGTAGTACCTTGCAACTTAAAAAGATGGCGCCAAAATTCACGCATAAATAATCTATCACGATCACTAATGATGATTTTAGGATTTCCGTGTAACTTTCATATCTCACTGGCAAAGATAGAAGCAAGTTTAGTAGCTGTATTGGAAGGTGGTAAGGTTATGAAATAGGCAAATTTTGAGAGGCGATCAATCACAACCCAAATAGTTGTTTTACCATTTGAAGGAGGCAAGTATGTGATGAAATCTATACAAATTTCATCCCAAACTTGAGAAGGAACTAGGAGAGGATGTAACGTCCCATAAGGAGGTTCGGTACTTACTTGTTTGCTTTACAAGTCTGACAAAACTGCACGAAAGACTTGACCAATTTACGTAAGTTGGGCCAGTAAAAAGAAGCAGTGAGGCGAGTAATAGAGGCTCGGATACAAGAGTAACCCACTGTTGGGTTGGAGTGAATTTCTCGTAAGAGTTGAGTTTGTAAACCAGTAGCTTCAGGGATGAATAACTTGTCTTTAAAATAAATCAGCCCGTCATGAAATTTGTAATAATTTGGTTGTGCGAGTGTTGAAGTAAGCTCGGTAGCCAACTGTATTCCTTTATAAGTAGAGGAGTAATAGTGTCGAAGGGTATTGAGAATCTGGCACTCAACCTAAGAAACAGATGATAATGTTAAAAACTCAACATGAGGAACATTGTTGATTCTACCCGGACGGTAAAGTATCTCGTAATCATAACCGAGTAATTTTGTGAGCCATCTTTGTTGATCTGGTGTTTGAATAGTTTGAGACATTAAACATTTCAAACTCTTTTGATCGGTGAATATTCGAAATATACGCCCTAAAATGTATTGCCTCCATTATTTTACATCCGTTAGAGCATACATTTCTCGAGCGTAAGCAGATGAAGATTGGACGGGTGTTGAGATTTTTCCTGAAATAAGCAATTGGATGGGACTGTTGGCATATGACTGCTCCAATGGCAATGGCAAAACCAGAGGCATCTGTCTCCATATCAAATGGTTTGGTAATGTCTAGTAGGCTAAAACGGGCAGCGATACCATAGCCTCTTTAAGTTTAAATGCAAGTGTAGTGTTAGTACAAGATGTACAGTTTTGTGTCAGTTAGCTTAGGTTTGATTTTTGAAAAGTTTCTAATTTTGTCTAAGTCCGGTATTGCAAAACTTGTAATAATGTGAAATTTACTTGTAGTGCGAAACTTAGAGAGTTTCGCTAGGTATGACATGTCAAGTTTCGCATGTTGCGAAACTTCTTAGTTTCGCATACACAGGTTCTGTATATATATTCACAAGTGTTGGTCAGATTTAATATGTGTTTTTGAGAGCTAGTTTAGTGCGATAGTTTTGTAACCTCTCTAACTCAATACACAGAAAGTTTGATTCGAATTGTCTCCGTTTTGTTTCTCGGTTTACTCGTTCACGGTTAAAAACGAATTCATTAATTCCGCTTTTGAATTCGTGCAATTAGCTACAGATTAGGGATTAACAAGTGGTATCAGAGCAGTTGTAGCTTGTTGATTGCGTTTAGGATTGTGAATTGATCGAGTTTTGATTCAGTTTTACTTCGGGTTAAAAACAGGGACTGTTCGTTTTATATTGATTGGGAATTGTTCAAGTTTTTGATTCATTGAGACTGATTAGTAATTGCTTGAGTAATTACGAGTAGTTTAAGATCATAATTTGGATATTTGATAGAGTTTTGAGTGATTTGGATTTCTGCATATCTGCTAGTGTGCGAAAGTTTCAAGAACCGTGAAACTCATGATAACCGTTTTTCTTGCGAAACTCATCCGCGGGTGTTTTCGAAATCTGCAAATGTTGAAATTGCGAAAGTCAATTGCGAAGGTTGACTAGTGCGAAAGTGTTACTGCAAAAATTCTGTGCGAGTGTTGACTTGTGCGAAACTTTTGACTTTCGCATAAACAGTGTGTTTGACTTCTAAGTTTCGCATAAACACTTAGTTTCGCAAAGTCAGTTTTAGAGAAAAATGGCTTATGCAAATTTTCAGTCAATGATTAAATACGACAACGAGATGGGCACAACGAACAAACCTCCAAGGTTCTTGTGTCAAAATGACTATGACGATTGGAAGTATAGATTTGAATCATTCTTAGCATTGTATGATCCAGATTTGATGATTCCAATCACTGAGAAGTATGTAAGACCAAGAGCTGAGGGGAACTATAGAGGAGAAATTCCGTTTAAACCTATCAAGCAGATGACGATTGAAGAAAAGAAAGAATATGATCACGATAAGAAAGCTAGTGCTGTTATTTCTATGTGTTTACCAAAAGACATTTTAGCTTACTTTAAGAACCTGGAAACTGCTAATGAACTATATGAGAGAATGGCAAAGTGATTTGGAGGAAATGACAAACTAAGGAAGAATAAGAAAAATTTACTAAAAAAATTGTTTGATGTTTTCTCCTTTTTACCAAATGAATCATTTGAGGAGCTGATAACCAGGTTTTCCCAGTTAATGAGTGAGTTGAAAGGTTACGGTGTGGAATATGATCATTTAGAGGTTAATTAAAAGTTGGTGGAAGCTTTACCACCAAAATGGGATTTTAGAGTGATGCTGCTCAAGGAAGATAAGGATTGGAAACTTATGAGCTAGAGGATTTAATCTGTAAACTGCAGGTGTACGACCTTGAAATGAGGAGAAAGGAAATTAGAAACTCAACTGGTCAAAATCCTGGTTTATATAGTGTGAAAAGTCAAGAGAATACAACAGCTTTATTCTCTAGTCCTGATTCGTTTATTCAGAATGCTTCTGGTGGTAACATTGGTTATGGATATACGGGTCAGGGTATACCTTCTGCTTCTAGTTCTAGTACCTCAAATCAAGCAGTGTCTAAAATGACAGAAGAGCATGCCACAGTTGCATTCATATCTTCTTATGAAGCATTTATTACCGGTAAGGTATCAAATGTAGATTTAACTGAAGAAGATTACGACCAGATCCATCCTGATGATCTGGAAGAGATGGATTTACAGTGGAACTTGGCAATTCTCACAAGAAAGGTGAAGAGATTTCTGCAAAGAACTGGAAAGACTAAGTTGGGTGGTGATAAGTCTGGGGTTGGTTTTGATAAAGCAAAGGTGCGATGCTATAATTGTCAGAATTATGGGCACTTTGCGAGGGAATGCGAAAAAGGAAATCAGCCATCTTTTGGGTTTACCAAGCCCACTTATCAACCACAATTTCAAGCTGCTAGTCAAGAAAAGGGAAAGGCTACCACTTCTTCAGCATTGGTCACTACTTCAAATGAATTTTATGATCGGAGCGGTCACATGGACGATTATGCTGAAAATCATGCTTTGATGGCCAACATCATTGAGGTTGACTCATCTCCATTTGATAATATCTGTTTAAAATGTGTTGACATGAGTGAAAGTATTAGTCAATACCAAACTCAGAATCAAAACTTGTTAAGGGACATCAAAAAGTTAAAGATGCTAACAAAGTTTTTGTGGAAAATGAGAAACATTTTTTAGAAAAGTTTGAGACTTTAAGAATCGAAACTCATGATTTGAAGGTTAAAATTTTAAATCAACAAGACATCATTGACAGTTATCTAACTGAAATGTCTTTGTTGCAAAAAGAGAATTTTGAAGCTCAAACAAAAATTTGAAATCTGCAAAGAAAACTTTCTAATATTTCCACTTCATCTTTGGTTTTAGATGAAATTATCCATTCTCAAAGATTGGAAACTAAGTCTAAATCAGGCATTGGGTATCATATGGTTCCTCCTCCTAAATCATATTCCCAAATGCCTACCATTGATGAGAGTTCTGTGTTTGAAGGTAAAACTGAGAAATTACAAGTTGATGACAAACCTCAAAAGAAGGTTGTCAAAGTAGAGATTGTTGATGAAGTTGAAGAGTGTGAAGTGTCCAAAAAGGTTGACAAACAAAATGTCAAACCTGAAAATTACATTATCACAAATGAATATGTAAATTTGCCAAAATCAGTGGCTGTTGATAAAATTGAGATTTTAACAAGGGAAACTAAAAATAGTATTCCTAAGGTTCAATCCTCTTCCAAAAGTAAAAAGAAAATTTTGAAAATTCTAAAGAAGGAGGAACCTAATGTTAAAGAACATTTGAAAACCTCAAGCAATTCACAAAAGATTTGTTCAAAATCTTGCTCTTCAACTTCACAAAAAATTTCTCCATGGAGTGTTGTATCAAAACAAGTTTCATCAAGCTTTTATATGCCTCAAGTATTTGAGAAAAGAACTAGTTACTTTTGTGGCATACGTGGACATATTCTTCGAGATTGTTGGCATTATGCAAAGAAATTTTTGAAACAAAAACAAAGGAAAAATCAAAATCTTAAATCAAAAGTTTCTTCATCAACTCTCAAGAAAGATGTTCATGTAAACAATGTCAAAAAGACATTGAAGGAAACGATTGTTAAATCTTTAAAGCCACAATGGAGAAAGAAAGACTCCACAAGTGATAACTCAATCTCAATTTCAAAAGATTTCAAACAAAAGTCAAAAGAGATTGATGTTATTATCTTGGATGCTAGTGGACGACCCAAGGCTTTAAAGGCTTTGGTCTCCATTCAAAACTAACATTTATCTTGTTTATGTCTAAACAGCTGTCATCTCGCGCAATTGATAATATTTGGTATGTTGATAGCGGTTGTTCTAGACACATGACAGGCAATTTATCACTCCTAACGAATATTAAATCCAAGAACGGAGGATATGTTGCCTTTGCAGGTGATAAGGGTGGTATGATCACAAGGGAGGGCACAGTATCTAATGGAGATATTAGCTTCGAGAAAGTCAATTATGTTGAACAGCTTTATTATAATCTTCTGAGCGTATCTCAAGTCTGTGACAAGAAAATGTCCACTTGGTTCAATGACAAGGAGTGTTTGATACTAAAACCGGGGTTTGTAGTACCGGAAGAATGGATTCTTATGCGTGCGCCAAGGAACAAGGATACCTATATTCTTGATATGAGAACGGTTTCAACAATAACGGAGCATACTTGTTTAATATCCAAAGCATCTGAACAGGAATCAATTCTTTAGCATAGGCGAATGGGGCATATTCATTTCCGGAAAATGAATCACTTAATAAAACATGTGTCACACCCCCAAATTTTGTACAGCGGAAGCGGTTCGGGTCGGGGCGTGACTAATCAAGTAATCACAACACAAAGGTAAAAGCGAACGACTCTATATGAGACGTTTATAAAATAGTACAAAAGTAGTTACATTGAAATACTTTAAAAGTTTACATTAGCCTCGAGTTCGCGAAATAATATCCTGAAGATTCTAGTACATAACGAAATATTTCAAAAATAATATATGAACATCTTCATATACGTATAATGCATGCGACTCGATGTAGCTAGCAATCCTGTGGGCAATCCTACTGTTGCTGAGTACCTGAGAATACAAAGCTAAAAGGGTCAACCAAAAGGTTGGTGAATCTCACAGGTTTAACAGTAAAAACATAGTTATGAAACACAAGATTTATCTGTGATTTGCAATCAAGCAAATAAAGTAAACAAAATTAATGTTTTCGAAATTGCCATGAGCCAACGGTTCGAAGCCTAACCCGTTTTGTGCCTCCCGGAGGTGTCTAATCCGAAACACCTTTATGACAAATACTAGAGTGCCCGTTTTTAACTTGGTTATAGCTAGTAACCCGGACGGGTTACTAGCTAACATTCCCATAATAGATCTAACATTCCCATAATAGATCTATTCTCTAGCACTCGCGTCTTCGCAGTTAACGAACCATGTGTGTTGAGGAAATAATCTTGTAAAAATAATCGAGTACTTGTGTTCATGAAAAACAGTTAAGCATTTGTATCTCACCCCAAAGTATATAAAACAGTAAAAGTAAAAGTGGGGTTGTAAGACTCAACTTGGGTTTAGCAAGCAAATAACAAATAGCGGGTGTCTGTGTCCCGTAATGCAACCTTCTAGTGCCCTAAACGCATAGGGTTGTGTGTAAGTGGGTGTTAATGTCCACTTATATATTATACGTGTAAGTGGACTGTTAATGTCCACCTATGCTAGTTCACTCAACTAGAAATGTCCAATTGTTCAGTTATCGTTTGTGCTTAGAAAACATGTACAGGCCGTTGGTGATATTTTGTGAAAACACAGCTTTTGATTAATTATGTTACGCGTATTTCTACTTTCCAGTTATGGGTAATTAATCAGTGTGGCAAGGGGCGAAGCCCATTAATGACGGGGGTCCGGGGGCAGCGCCCCTGGTAGTGGGGTCTAAGGGGTGGCAACCCCTGGCGGGGTCCAAAGGGCAGAGCCCTTGGCTGGGGTCGATTTCACCTGAAACCACCGCCAAAAGTTCACAAATTTTGTTAGGAACAAATGTCGTTTAGATAACTTTTTCTGAAAACGCGTAGATTTTTCCCAGAAATCCGATCTTGTTGCATGTGTCCGGATTTGTCACTTTCTGACCTTAGGGAACAAACGGAATTTTTAAAAATACTTAGGAATACCCAAAAATTCTGAAAAAATTATTTTAGGAAGCTAGCATACTAAGGAACAACATAGATTTTTCTTGGATTTTTATTTGAACATTTGGAACACGAAATAAAATGTACAAAAACTGACCTGTTACAGGCCTCTGTGTCGCAGAAGCCCAGTAGTCTGCGACACAAGCCTTTGTGTCGCAATAGCACTCGAATAGTCACATTAGCGACACAACCCTTTGTGTCGCCATAGCACCCAAATCCTCACATTAGCGACACAACCCTTTGTGTCGCCATAGCACCCGAATCGTCACATTAGCGACACAACCCTTTGTGTCGCGATAGCACCCGAATCGACACATTAGCGACACAAGCCTTAGTGTCGCAAATTACCTTAGTGTCGCATATAGCGACACTAACCCAGCTCGACCCCAACCAGGAGCTCTGCCCCTTGGACCCCGCCAGGGGTTGCCACCCCTTGGACCCCGCCAGGGGTTGCCACCCCTTGGACCCCGCTACCAGGGGCGCTGCCCCCGGACCCCCGTCATTAATGGGCTTTGCCCCCTTGCCACACTGATCGATTTCCCATAACTGGAAAGTAGAAATACGCATAACATAATTAATCAAATCTGTGTTTTCACAAAATATCACCAACGGCCCGTACATGTTTTATAAGCACAAACGATAACTGAACAATTGGACATTTCTAATTGTGTGTACTTATTTAGGTGGACATTAACCCTCCACCTACACGATTAACTTAGGTGGACATTAACCCTCCACTTACATGATTGGCTTAAGTGGACATTAACCCCCACTTATACAATCACTATAGATGGTCTTTTGAGACATCTACTTACACAGCCTTATACGTTTAGGACGTTAGAAGGTTGCATTCGGAAAACACGCTTTGCTTACCATTTGCTACTTACTTGCTAATAGCAGGTGAGTTTCATAGCCCCTTTTTACTGTTTCTAACTTGGGTGAGAATATATACAACTGCTTTTATACCGCTACTTTTATGTGAACACAAGTACTAAACTCGATATATTGGTTGCATGAGTTATTTTACTAATCCTGAAAGTCCCCCACATCATAGTTTGTTAGTATCGTTATAGCGTGAATGTTAATGAATAGTACTATTTGGGATTGACTCCCCCCGTCCGGGTTAGTCGCGCAAACTGGTCAAACGGACGCATTATCATTTTTTCCTTACGAGTGTTGGATTAGGCACTTGCTGGGAGGCACCCCGATCGTGGCACTTGATTGTGACCCGACACTACAGTTAAGCTCGAACTATGAGCTCATGGCAACAATATACACTATTTTTGCATTTTTGTAATACATTATCTATCATTGTTGAATGATACAAACAGGAAATCTTGTGTTCCATACGATGTTATATCAACTGTTTACAAACCTATGAACTCATCAACTTTATGTTGACGTTTTAGTATGTATTTCTCAGGGGACCAACCGCAGTAGGGTTGCTTTTGGAAGGAGATAGCTCGAGTCGCATATTTTTCACAAACAACAGAGATTAGCTTGCATTATGATGTGTTGTAATCTTGTAATAGATGCGTACTCTACTTTTGGCAAAACATATGTAAACAATGTAACTACGAAATGTAATGACTTTTGGAAACGTCTCGTATAGAGGTCGTTTGTTGTAATTCTTGTGTTGTGATATTTGATTTGGTCGGCGCCCCCAACGCAACACCCTACTTCCGCTGCCACGTGTCTTGGGGGTGTGACAGATTGGTATCAGAGCCAAGGTTATAGCGAACTAGGTTGCATTAGTGGACCTAGACTATAACCGTTAAGTTAGTATTCCTCATTAGGTATAACTAGTTCAGGAATTTCATCATTCAACTCTAATTTAACATAGCGTGATCAACTATGTACAATTAAAGGAGAATCAATGTAAGATCGGAAATAGTTATATTAAATGGGAATACAGTAGAACACATGGACCGAGGATAGATTATGACAAAACCCTTATATGTGCTATTTGTACTAGGTTTTTATATGTATATATATAGACCTCACGTACTAAAACTCTTGCCACAGAAATGGCAGATTTTCCTACAACAACTTCAACCGACATAGGAAACAATACTCAAGCCTCGCCTAATCGCACCTCTTCAAATACCCGCGTCATACGCACCACTAGGAGGGCAGCTGACTCTCCTCGGACTAGCCCATATCCCGGCACTACTACCGCCAATAATACCACTAACAGAGCCCGCCGTCAGGCAAGTGCTCGCCGTTGGAATTTTCTACCCACTACTCTAAATTCCTGGAGATCTGAAGAGGGAATTCAGGTTACTGCTGAACCCATGAATATCCCCCCATACACACAAGAGCCCACCCACTACAATGTCCCAGTGTTAGCCGCCAGACTCCATCGCCATGAGAGGAGGCCAAACACTATGGATGTGGAACAAAACGAAATGCGGGATAAGCTAACTTTAATCTGCCAAAACCAAGAAGATATTTCGGAGTTGTCCACAGACACTAGAGACGAACTCCTAGAATTAAGGGTAAGGATGCAACTTAGTGAGCAACGCGTTCAAGCAATCGAGGAAATCCCCCGCCGAACCGAACAACCCGAAACCCGTTCCAACTGGATGCACCTGGCTCAAGGTCGAGTTGCACAAATCTCTCAGGACCAGGAGGACATTACTGAAACTATGGGTGTGGTGCAAAACCAAGTCATAGGGAACCGAAATGAGATCTCCGTCCTTCAATCCAGACTGGAACAATGTGAAACACGTCTGCGGGAAACAGAGGATTACTGTCGCACCCCCAAGACACGTGGCAGCGGAAGGTAGGGTGTTGCGTTGGGGGCGCCGACCAAATCAAATATCACAACACAAGATTACGGCAAACGACCTCTAAATGAGACGTTTGAAAAATGTTTATATTCGCAAAACATAATTGTTTTCAGTAGTTATACAAATTCCATGGAGTTCGCATCCGTTAAGTAGAGATACATAAGTAATGATAATACAAAATATATTAAATGCAATGTAATCTCTTGTTGTTCGAAAATATATGCGACTCGAGCTACGCTATCCAAAGGCGTCTTACTGCGGCGGGTTACCTGAGAAATACATACTAAAAGGTCAACATAAAGTTGGTGAGTTCATAGGTTTGTAAACAGTTGTTATCAGTCTGATCCACAAGATTTCAAGTTGTATCATTCAAAAAAGGATAGTTTAAAAAGTATCGCCTACAACGATAAAAGTATTGCACGAATGCAATATGTGTATACCATTTGCCATGAGTCTCATAGTTCGAGCTTAACGTTGTTTGCCTCCAGTAAGTGTATAATCCGGTACACTTCTAATTCACAAATAAAATTGCGTCCGTGGGTTGACTAGCGCGACTAGCCCGGACGGGGTTGTCAACCCCCGATAGATCTATCAAATAATATTCACGCACAAATTTTAACGAACTATGATGGGTAGAGGACTTTAGTGGATTAAATCGGGTCTCATGCAATCCGTATAAAAAGTTGTTATCAGTACTTGTGATCATAAAAGCAGTTTCTATAAAACAGTTGTATGTATTCTCACCCAGTTAGAAAACAGTAAAAAGGGGCTATGAAACTCACCTGAGTTTAGCAAGTAGCAAGCAATAATCAAATAACAAGCAATGTGTTCCAAGTTGCAACCTTCTAACGTCCTAAACGTATAAGGTTGTGTAAGTTGATGTCTCAAAAGAGCATCTATGTAAGTGAATGGTTTATGTCCACTTAAGCCAATCATGTAGGTGGAGGATTAATGTCCACCTAAGTAAATCATGTAGGTGGAGGGTCAATGTCCACCTATGCTAGTTCACTCAATTAGAAATGTCCTATTGTTCGGTTATCGTCTGTGTTTAGAAAAACATGTACGGCTCGTTGGTGACGTTTTGTAATAATAATTCCCGAAGACATTATTATTAGGTTTTGTTTCGTTGTATGTTTATAAAAGTATGTGTATTGCGTTTACGAGTAGTGTTGTATATAGTTTATTTGTTGTTACACGAATGCTATACTTAGTGTAAATCATGCTTTTAGTAACGAACCCCGTTTTTGTTGACTTGGTCAAACCTACTCGGTTTGACCCGAAACTTTTACCAAACCCTCAAATATGTCTAAGGGTTGTAAAAATTTAGTTCTTCCATTTTTAGGAAGTTCACAAGTGTCGGTTTTTATTTTTGTACAAAATCAGTCCACCTTTTATATTTCCAGAAAATGAACATTTTTGTTGGCTCGATTTCAAAAATCATAAGTCCGAAATAAACTTCAAGAAAAATCACAGAGGTTCCCCTATGTCTTGACTACTTTCAGTAATTTTTCTAGAATTTTTAAGCAAGTCTAAGTATTTTTTAATATTACGTTTGTCCTCTGAGGTCCAAAATTGACCAATCTGGACACATGCAACAAGATCTAATTTTTGGGCAAAATCTACACATTTTTAGAGAAAGTTATCTAAACGACATTTGTACCTAACAAAATTTGTGAACTTTTGGCGGTGGTTTCAAGTCATTTGAAGATGCATATCTCGAGTTATGGTAAATAACCCAGGAGTCATTTTATGACTTTTCTGGGCAGATTATACCTGTCTTCTTACAAAAATTATTTAAAATAGTAAACGAACTCCAAAAATTATGAAACCAGTTGGAAATGAAAGCTAACTTCTTGAACTTAAGTTTTCTCTTTTGAATCATCCGTTTTCATTAAATTTTGAGTGAGAAACACTCAGGTGAATTTCGGAGTATTTTCTGGACAGAAAATGCATGTTGTATTTTTGTGAGTTGTGGATGATGAAAAACGTTTTTAACATGGTTCTTGGACATGAATCTTTTGAGTGAACATTTTAACATGTTATAAGAGCATTAAAAAGAAGAGAATGTCCTCACAATGGTGTTTTTGAAGATGAGTGGACAGAAATGAGATGAGAATGACTTGAAGCTTCATTTTCTTGAAAAATATTGTAAAATGATGTAGTATTTGGGTGGTGGTTCTTGGTGGTGATGTGGTGATTTGTGGTGGTTGTAGGGAGGTAAATCTCCAGATTTTAGAGAGAGGAATTTTAGAGAGAAGTTAGAGAGAGTTTGGGAGAAAAGAGAGTGAAATGCATGAAGTGTGAATGGAGGTTGTGATGATATTGCATGTATGCATGAATTTTGTATGGACTCTTGGGGGTGGTGGCACATGGCAGATTTTTGGGGTCCATGGGGGTGGGTTTTGTGATTTTAAAATTCTTGTTTTCCAGACTGTGTTGCGTGCTGTGATCGCTTACCCGTTTTTCGTGTTAAATCGTTTCTTTGAGTTGTTTTTAACTAACGATCGGATTGGGTTATTTATTTTTTTTTTTATTTTTTTTTTGATTGAAGTATAATTAAAATACTTTATTTTGATTTAATAAAAATATTTATTGACCTTTGTTTGGTTGCCGAATTCGATTCGCGCGTTTTCGTTGCGTTTGTTACGTTTTAAGCAAAACGTCTAGGTTTTTCGTATATTATTATTTAATAACAATAATATAGGGTAAATAATTACTATTTAATTTATAAAATAGGTTTACATTATTTATAAAAAGTTATCACCAACGCCGTATAGATTGTCGGACCTCGTCCGGTTGTTTCGCGTGATTACAAATAATCACGTAAGCGTATATAAACATATACAAGTAGTTACAAGTATTTAGCCTAATCAAATACTAAATACACGTAATTATGGTTCTAGCTTAAGGTAATCATTACCCTAAAGTGTCGGGTGTCACATTCTCCCCTTGTTAGAGGAATTTCGTCCCGAAATTAGCTTGTTGTCGTGGTCTGTGTGGCATCTAAAAATAGATGTGGGTATTTCAGCCGTATCTGGTCTTCCCGTTCCCACGTGAATTCAGGACCGCGCCTGGAATTCCACCGGACTTTAATGATGGGAATACGACTCTGTTTCAAGCGTTTGACCTCACGGTCCATGATCTCTACGGGTTCCTCGACGAAATGAAGTTTGTCATCAATGTGAATTTCGTCGAGCGGAATTACAAGTGTCTCATCAGACAGACATTTCTTCAAGTTGGAAATGTGAAAGGTGTTGTGCACGCTACTAAGTTGTGGCGGTAGCTGCAGTCGATACGCCACCGGACCGATTCTTTCCAGAATTTCGAAAGGTCCGATGTACCTGGGGTTCAGTTTACAGCGTTTGCCAAAAGGAATGACACCTCTCCTAGGTGACACTTTCAAAAGTACTTTGTCCCCAACTTGGAACTCCAGTGGTTTGCGTCTCATGTCGGTGTAACTCTTTTGACGATCACGAGCGGCTTTTAGTCGGTTTTGAATGGTTACGATTTTCTCGGTCGTTTCATGAATGATTTCGGGACCGGTGAGTTGGCTATCGCCCACTTCGGTCCAGCAAATAGTGATCGGCACTTTCTTCCGTAAAGTGCTTCGAAAGGTGCAACATTAATGCTGGTGTGGTAACTGTTATTGTATGAAAACTGTGACACCCGACACTTTAGGTTAATTGTTAAACCTAGCTGGAAACCCTAATTACTTGTATTTAGTTGGTATTAGGCTAAATATGTGTAATTACCTGTATATTTGAATATACACTTACGTGATTATGTGTTTATCTGTAATTACGCGAAACAACCGGACAAGGTCCGACAATCTATACGGCGTTGGTGATAACTCTTCGTAAATAATGTAAACCTATTTTATAAATTAAATAGTAATTATTTACCCCATATTATTGTTATTAATTGATAATATACGAAAAACGTAGACGTTTTGCTTAAAACGTAACAAACGCGACGAAAATGCGCGAATCGCGCCCGACACCCGAACGAAACCGATAAAAATTTTTAAGGTTCAATAATGTATTTTTAAATATGTTGGTCAAATTTAAAATAGTGATTTGGTATCAATAATAAAACACAAAAGTTAAATATTAACGGTTTAATTTCTACACACGCGATTAACGTTTGACCGAACAAGTAAAGTAATACGAAATCGAGGAGCAAGTCACGGGCCCGAGAACCACAACGGGCCAGGCCCAATATCCGGCCCAGCCCAGCCCAAACCGGCCCCATGGGACCCTCCTTTCCTCCTCCTCCTTTTAAACACTCATACACTCACAACCTCCCACTTTTCACTCACATTTCACACACACAAACCCATTTTCTCTCTACTCTCTCTCTCTCTCTCAAGAAAAATCTGCCATTTTAACACCACCACCACCAAAAATCCGGCCACCATCACCACCATCATCATTCATCATACTTTCAAGAAGAAATCAAGCCTAAAACGCAAGAAAACGAGCTCTCAACGTCCATCTCTTTGTGCTTTCATCCTCCTCTTTGTAACAACTTAAAAACCCTTCTAAAATACTTCCATGAACATGTTATAAGGTTCATATAACAAAGAAATGTCCAAAATATATCATAAAAACGTTTTTCATGGCTTTAAATGTTGAAGAACAAAACATGCATTTTCGGGAAGAAAAATAGCTCAACTTTGAGAGGCTGTTTCTCCCTTAAAACTTGACCAAAATGGACGATTCAAAAGGCAAAAATTAATTTTAAGAAGTTAGCTTTCATTTCCAAGTGGTTTCATGATTTTTGGAGTTCGTTTGATACCCGAAATGATTTTTACAAAAACATGTGTCCGGGCTGTCAAAAAGGACAGAAATTTCACCCTCCTTGTTTTAATCATAACTCGAGATATACCCATCCAAATGACCTGAAACCAACGCCAAAAGTTCACAAATTTTGTTAGGTACAAATGTCGTTTAGATAACCTTTTCTGAAAATGTGTAGATTTTGCCCAGAAATCCGATCTTGTTGCATGTATCCGGATTGGTCACTTTCTGACCTTAGGGAACAAACGAAATTTTTAAAAATACTTAGAAGTACCTAAAAATCCAGAAAAAATTAATTTAGAGAGCTAACATACTAGGGAACAACAGGGATTTTTCTTGAATTTTCATTTGAACATTTGAAACACGAAATAAATTGTACAAAACCGACCTGTTTCAGGCCTCTGTGTCGCAGAAGCCCAATAGTCTGCGACACAAGCCTTTGTGTCGCTATAACCCAAATCGTCACATTAGCGACACAAGCCTTTGTGTCGCTATATTCCGAATCGTCACATTAGCGACATCAGCTTTTGTGTCGCTATACACCCGAATCGTCACATTAGCGACACAAGCCTTTGTGTCGCTACAGCACCCGAATCGTCACATTAGCGACACAAGCCTTTGTGTCGCTATATCACCCGAATCGTCGCATAACACCTTAGTGTCGCATGTAGCGACACTAGCCCAGTGTCGCTAAAAACACAAAAATCGATTCGTTTTCCTTAAAGCAATATAAGCATAAATAAAAATCGACCCCAGCCAGGGGCTCTGCCCCTTGGACCCCGCCAGGGGTTGCCACCCCTTGGACCCCGCTACCAGGGGCGCTGCCCCCGGACCCCCGTCCTTAATGGGCTTCGCCCTTGCCACACTGATTAATTACCCATAACTGGAAAGTAGAAATACGCATAACATAATTAATCAAAAGCTGTATTTTCACAAAATATCACCAACGGCCTGTACATGTTTTTCTAAGCACAAACGATAACTGAACAATTGGACATTTATAATTGTGTGAACGTATTTTAGGTGGACATTGACCCTCCACCTACATGATTAACTTAGGTGGACATTAACCCTCCACCTACATGATTAACTTAGGTGGACATTAACACACCACCTACATGATTGGCTTAAGTGGACATTAACCCCCACTTATACAATCACTATAGATGGTCTTTTGAGACATCTACTTACACAGCCTTATACGTTTAGGACGTTAGAAGGTTGCATTCAGAAAACACGCTTTGCTTACTATTGCTACTTGCTTGCTAATATCAGGTGAGTTTCATAGCCCCTTTTTACTTTTTCTAACAAGGGTGAGAATACATACAACTGCTTTTACACTGCTATTTTCATGTGAACACAAGTACAAAACTCGGTATATTGGTTGCATGAGTTATTTTACTAATCCTGAAGTCCCCCACATCATAGTTTGTTAGTATCGTTATAGCGTGAATGTTAATGAATAATACTATTTGGGATTGACTCCCCCCGTCCGGGTTATTAGCGCTAACTTGTCAAACGGACGCATTATCATTTGTTCTTACGAGTGCTGGATTAGGCACTCGCTGGGAGGCACCCCGATCGTGGCACTCGATTGTGACCCGACACCACAGTTAAGCTCGAACTATGAGCTCATGGCAACAATATACACTATCTTTACATTTTTGTAATACATTACCTATCATTGTTGAATGATACAAACAGAAATCTTGTGTTCCATTCAATGTTATACCAACTGTTTACAAACCTATGAACTCACCAACTTTATGTTGACCTTTAGTATGTATTTCTCAGGTAATCCGCAGCAGTAGGACGCCTTTGGATAGCGTAGCTCGAGTCGCATATATTTTCGAACAACAAGAGATTACATTGCATTTAATATATTTTGTATTATCAATTACATATGTATCTCTACTTATCGGATGCGAACTCCATGGAAATTGTAAAACTATTGCAAACAATTATGTTTAGTGAATATAATTATTTTCAAACGTCTCATTTAGAGGTCGTTTGCCGTATTCTTGTGATGTGATATTTGATTTGGTCGGCGCCCCCAACGCAACACCCTACCTTCCGCTGCCACGTGTCTTGGGGGTGCGACAAAAACTCACACAAGGGTAGGTGGCTTTCCCAACTGTTTCCGAAGTCAACTACGCAAGCACGTAGCATGTCTTCCAAGGTTTGGATGGTTCGTTCACTTTGACCATCGGTTTGGGGGTGATAAGCAGTGCTCAGATCAAGACGAGTACCGAGAGCTTTTTGAAGTGTTTGCCAGAATCGAGAGGTGAAACGGCTATCTCTATCCGAGATGATTGAGATGGGTATACCGTGTCTTGCTACAATCTCTTTGATGTAGATGCGAGCCAAACGCTCCATCTTGTCGGTTTCTTTGATAGCTAGGAAATGGGCGGATTTTGTGAGACGGTCGACGATAACCCAAATGGTATCGCACCCACTCGAGGTTTTTGGTAGTTTTGTGATGAATTCCATGGTTATTTGTTCCTATTTCCACTGAGGTATTTCGGGTTGTTGAAGTAACCCGGAGGGTTTCTGATACTCGGCCTTTACCTTGGAACAGGTTAAACATTTGCTAACATAAGTGGCTATGTCAGCTTTCATATTGGGCCACCAATATCGTTGTTTGAGATCGTGATACATTTTGTCTGAACCAGGATGAATAGAGTATCGGGATTTGTGAGCTTCATCCATCACCAAATCTCGTAGGTTCCCAAAGCTTGGTAACCAGATTCGGTTGGAGAAGTATCGGGTTCCGTCGGATTTGGTTTCAAATTGTTTATCCATGCCTCGCAAGGCTTCGTTTTTAACATTTTCTTCGTTGAGTGCATCAAGTTGGGCGGAGAGGATTTGGGTAGTTAGGTTGTTGTGAACGGTTAGACCAAGGGCTCGAACTCGAAGAGGTTTTACTCGTTCTTTTCGACTTAGGGCATCAGCAACAACATTTGCCTTACCCGGGTGGTATCGGATTTCGCAGTCGTAGTCACTAAGTAACTCGACCCAACGACGTTGTCTCATGTTTAATTCCTTCTGATCGAAAATATGTTGAAGGCTTTTGTGGTCGGTGTAGATGGTGCACTTGGTGCCATACAAGTAGTGTCTCCAGGTTTTGAGCGCGAAAACTACGGCTCCTAATTCGAGATCGTGAGTTGAATAGTTCTTTTCGTGGATTTTCAGTTGGCGTGAGGCATAGGCGATGACTTTATCATGTTGCATCAACACACAACCAAGTCCTTGGGTTGAGGCGTCACAGTAAACTGTGAAGTTATCGCTGCCCTCTGGTAAGGACAAGATTGGTGCACTGCAGAGTTTTTGTTTCAAGAGTTGGAAGGCAGATTCTTGTTTGTCGGTCCAATCGAATTTCTTATCTTTTTGAGTCAGGCTGGTTAGTGGTTGGGCTATTTTGGAGAAATTCTCAATGAATCGCCGATAGTATCCAGCGAGACCTAAGAATTGACGTACTTCGGTGGGAGTGGTAGGTGCTTGCCAGCACTTGATGGCTTCAATCTTGGCTGGATCAACATGTATGACTTGACTGTCAACGACATGTCCTAGGAACTGTACTGTTCGCATCCAGAACTCACACTTAGAGAACTTGGCGTATAACTCTTCGTGTCTAAGTAATTCCAAGATAGTTTTCAGGTGTTGGCCATGTTCAGCTTCGTCGCGGGAGTAGATTAAGATATCGTCGATGAATACAATGACAAACTTGTCAAGGTATGGTTTGCACACCCGATTCATAAGATCCATGAATACTGCTGGTGCGTTGGTTAAGCCGAATGGCATCACTTGGAATTCGTAATGCCCATAGCGAGTTCTAAAGGCTGTTTTAGGAATGTCGGCGTCTCGAACTCATAGTTGGTGATAACCGGACCGTAGATCGATCTTTGAGTAAAAGCTCGACCCTTGGAGTTGGTCAAACAGGTCATCGATTCTTGGAAGAGGGTATCGATTCTTAATGGTTAGTTTGTTCAGTTCACGATAATCGATACACATTCGGAAAGATCCGTCTTCCTTTTTCACGAAAAGGACCGGAGCTCCCCAAGGTGAAGAACTCGGTCGAATGAATCCCTTGTCCAGGAGTTCTTGTAATTGGGTGGACAGCTCCTGCAACTCGGATGGGGCTAATCGGTATGGGGCTCGTGCCACGGGTGTGGCTCCGGGCACAAGGTCTATTTGGAATTCGACTTGTCTAGGTGGGGGAAGGCCAGGCAAGTCTTCGGGAAAGACTTCTGGAAAGTCTCGGACTATGGGCACATCCTCGAGTCGCTTCTCCTCTGACTTCCTCTCTGTTACGTGCGCGAGGATTGCCTAATACCCTTTTCTCAGGTATTTTCTAGTTTTCATACACGAGATGATGTTGAGGTTAGGTTTATCGATCTCCCCTTGTACGACCAAGGTTCCACCGGTAACGAGGGGAATACGGACGATTTTATCGAAGCAAACAATTTCGGCACGATGTTTGGACAGCCAGTCCATGCCTACGATAATATCAAAGCTCCCGATTTCGATAGGTATAAGATCTATGGGAAAAACTTCATTTGCAAGGTTTAAAGTACAGTTGAGTATTACACTATTGGCCTCAATCAGTTTGCCATTTGCAAATTCTACGGTGTACTTAGCATCTAAGGCAGTGGGGGTGATGTTGAGTAGTGGACAAAACTCTTCAGATATGAAACTCTTATCAGCACCAGTATCAAATAAGACAGATGCAGTTAAGTTGTTGAGGAGAAACGTACCCGTAACAACGTTAGGGTCCTGACGGGCTTCTCCAGCGTTGAGAACAAAAGCTCTGCCGCGAGCATTGTTTTTATTGTTCCTGTTGTTGTTGTTGTTGGTTCGTTTCGGGCAGTTATTTCTGAAGTGCCCAGGGTTACCACACTCAAAACAGGCTTTCGGTGCGTTAGGGTTGGCGTTTGGGTTGGGGGTTCTGCAGTCCTTGGCGACGTGTCCCTGCCGTTTGCACTTAGTACAAGTGCAAGGGCCCTCGTGGTGTAGGGTACACTTGGAGCAATAGGGTTTGCTTCCTTGGTACCTTTTCTCCCCAGATCCTGATGTGTAGGCTTTAACAGACTCGGCCTTTTTGTTTTGCTGCTGTTGGTTGCTGTTGTTCCCGGACCATTTCCGTTTGTTGTCCCCGGTGATTTTCACAGTGGGTGTTCCACGGCGGACAATTTGGGCCATAAGTTCATGTGCCATGCGGACGGCACTTTGGATGGTCCCGGGTTTTGAGGAGGTTACGTTTCCTTGAATCGTTTCTGGTAGCCCCCAAATGTATCTCTCGATACGTTTGTATTCAGGGTCCACCATGGATGGATGAAGAAGAGCAAGCTGGTGAAATCTGGTGGTGTAGCTGGTGATATCATTCCCTTGAACAGTGAGGTGCCAGAATTCCTCCTCGAGCTGTTGGAGTTGCTCTCGAGGGCAGTATTCTTCCCTCAACATTTTCTTGAGGTCTTCCCATGGAAGTTGATAGGCAGCATCAATTCCCATGGTCTGAGCGTATGAGTTCCACCATGTGAGTGCACCGTCAGCGAGAGTGCAAGTAGAGAACTTGACCTTGTTTTCCTCCGTGCAGTTGCAGATCCGGAAAACAGATTCCATTTTCTCTATCCATCGCATGAGGCCGATGGCTCCCTCGGTGCCTTTGAAACTGAGAGGTTTATAGTTCATGAAATCTTTGTAGGTGCAAGGCTTGGTTGCTGGCGGGTTGTTGACTGGGTTCTCAGGATTTTGTGGGTTAGGACCATTGTTCCTAGCCGCTTCTTGAGCAGCCAAATCGTCGGCTACTCCTTGAGCGACAAGTTGCGCTATTTCCGCAGCGGTGAAAGTCTGTCGTCGTGGCGGCATGATTCTTAAATAGGGAAGGTAAAAGATACGTGAGATTTTGCACAAGAGTTATGATTTCACGGGTGTATGTATATAAGGAGGTAATATACAACAACACAAAGTGAGAATCAACAACGCAGGAGAATAAGATAATAAGATTAGAAATCATTAAGATGTGAGTTCAAAAGATTACAAGGTTCGAGGTTTACAAAAGATGCCAGGAATTGATACATCCGCACAAATTACAAGAGTTACAAAAGCTAGGAATTTGAGCAAATCGCGCCTCAATAGGTTTCTAATAGAGTACTAGACTAATTTTGGCGTGGATTTGACGGTGGGAGTAGTTGCCATTTCCTGTGCTAGTAGTACAGGGATAAGGACTAGCCCGAGGAGAGTCAACAATCCTCCTAGCGGTGCGTATAACGCGTGAATCCAAAGAGGTGTGAATGGGCGAGGCTTGAGTTTCGCTTTCTAAATCGGTTGAAGCTCCGATAAGAAGGTTTGCCATTGCTGTGGCAAGAGTTTTAGTACGTGAGGTCTATATATATACGTATAGCATATAATAGTCTAATAAGTATAGCACGTAAAATTTTTGGTCATGTTTCTATCGTCATCAAAGTCTTCTAACGTATTCCCGCTTGCCATAACCATTTTAGACCTTGCATCGATTCTTCTTTAATTGTACATAGTTGATCAGGCTATGTTAATTAAAGTCGAATGGTGAAATTCCTGAACCAGTTATACCTAATAAGGAATACTAACTTAACGGTTATAGTCTAGGCCCACTAATGCAACCTAGTTCGCTATAACCTTAGGCTCTGATACCAATCTGTCGCACCCCCAAGACACGTGGCAGCGGAAGGTAGGGTGTTGCGTTGGGGGCGCCGACCAAATCAAATATCACAACACAAGATTACGGCAAACGACCTCTAAATGAGACGTTTGAAAAATGTTTATATTCGCAAAACATAATTGTTTTCAGTAGTTATACAAATTCCATGGAGTTCGCATCCGTTAAGTAGAGATACATAAGTAATGATAATACAAAATATATTAAATGCAATGTAATCTCTTGTTGTTCGAAAATATATGCGACTCGAGCTACGCTATCCAAAGGCGTCTTACTGCGGCGGGTTACCTGAGAAATACATACTAAAAGGTCAACATAAAGTTGGTGAGTTCATAGGTTTGTAAACAGTTGTTATCTGTCTGATCCACAAGATTTCAAGTTGTATCATTCAAAAAATGATAGTTTAAAAAGTATCGCCTACAACGATAAAAGTATTGCACGAATGCAATATGTGTATACCATTTACCATGAGTCTCATAGTTCGAGCTTAACGTTGTTTGCCTCCGGTAAGTGTATAATCCGGTACACTTCTAATTCACAAATAAAATTGCGTCCGTGGGTTGACTAGCGCGACTAGCCCGGACGGGGTTGTCAACCCCCGATAGATCTATCCAATAATATTCACGCACAAATTTTAACGAACTATGATGGGTAGAGGACTTTAGTGGATTAAATCGGGTCTCATGCAATCCGTATAAAAAGTTGTTATCAGTACTTGTGATCATAAAAGCAGTTTCTATAAAACAGTTGTATGTATTCTCACCCCAGTTAGAAAACAGTAAAAAGGGGCTATGAAACTCACCTGAGTTTAGCAAGTAGCAAGCAATAATCAAATAACAAGCAATGTGTTCCAAGTTGCAACCTTCTAACGTCCTAAACGTATAAGGTTGTGTAAGTAGATGTCTCAAAAGACCATCTATGTAAGTGGATGGTTTATGTCCACTTAAGCCAATCATGTAGGTGGAGGATTAATGTCCACCTAAGTAAATCATGTAGGTGGAGGGTCAATGTCCACCTATGCTAGTTCACTCAATTAGAAATGTCCCATTGTTCGGTTATCGTCTGTGTTTAGAAAAACATGTACGGCTCGTTGGTGACGTTTTGTAATAATAATTCCCGAAGACATTATTATTAGGTTTTGTTTCGTTGTATGTTTATAAAAGTATGTGTATTGCTTTTACGAGTAGTGTTGTATATAGTTTATTTGTTGTTACACGAATGCTATACTTAGTGTAAATCATGCTTTTAGTAACGAACCCCGTTTTTGTTGACTTGGTCAAACCTACTCGGTTTGACCCGAAACTTTTACCAAACCCTCAAATATGTCTAAGGGTTGTAAAAATTTAGTTCTTCCATTTTTAGGAAGTTCACAAGTGTCGGTTTTTATTTTTGTACAAAATCAGTCCACCTTTTATATTTCCAGAAAATGAACATTTTTGTTGGCTCGATTTCAAAAATCATAAGTCCGAAATAAACTTCAAGAAAAATCACAGAGGTTCCCCTATGTCTTGACTACTTTCAGTAATTTTTCTAGAATTTTTAAGCAAGTCTAAGTATTTTTTAATATTACGTTTGTCCTCTGAGGTCCAAAATTGACCAATCTGGACACATGCAACAAGATCTAATTTCTGGGCAAAATTTACACATTTTTAGAGAAAGTTATCTAAACAACATTTGTACCTAACGAATTTTGTGAACTTTTGGCGGTGGTTTCAAGTCATTTAAAGATGTATATCTCGAGTTATGGTAAAAACCCCAGGAGTCATTTTATGACTTTTCTGGGCAGATTATACCTGTCTTCTTACAAAAATTATTTAAAATAGTAAACGAACTCCAAAAATTATTTAAAATAGTAAACGAAATCCAAAAATTATGAAACCAGTTGGAAATGAAAGCTAACTTCTTGAACTTAAGTTTTCTCTTTTGAATCATTCGTTTTCATTAAATTTTGAGTGAGAAACACTCAGGTGAATTTCGGAGTATTTTCTGGACAGAAAATGCATGTTGTATTTTTGTGAGTTGTGGATGATGAAAAACGTTTTTAACATGGTTCTTGGACATGAATCTTTTGAGTGAACATTTTAACATGTTATAAGAGCATTAAAAAGAAGAGAATGTCCTCACAATGGTGTTTTTGAAGATGAGTGGACAGAAATGAGATGAGAATGACTTGAAGCTTCATTTTCTTGAAAAATCTTGTAAAATGATGTAGTATTTGGGTGGTGGTTCTTGGTGGTGATGTGGTGATTTGTGGTGGTTGTAGGGAGGTAAATCTCCAGATTTTAGAGAGAGGAATTTTAGAGAGAAGTTAGAGAGAGTTTGGGAGAAAAGAGAGTGAAATGCATGAAGTGTGAATGGAGGTTGTGATGATATTGCATGTATGCATGAATTTTGTATGGACTCTTGGGGGGGGTGGCACATGGCAGATTTTTGGGGTCCATGGGGGTGGGTTTTGTGATTTTAAAATTCTTGTTTTCCAGACTGTGTTGCGTGCTGTGATCGTTTACCCGTTTTTCGTGTTAAATCGTTTCTTTGAGTTGTTTTTAACTAACGATCGGATTGGGTTATTTATTTATTTTTTTATTTTTTTTTTGATTGAAGTATAATTAAAATACTTTATTTTGATTTAATAAAAATATTTATTGACCTTTGTTTGGTTGCCGAATTCGATTCGCGCGTTTTCGTTGCGTTTGTTACGTTTTAAGCAAAACGTCTAGGTTTTTCGTATATTATTATTTAATAACAATAATATAGGGTAAATAATTACTATTTAATTTATAAAATAGGTTTACATTATTTATGAAAAGTTATCACCAACGCCGTATAGATTGTCGGACCTCGTCCGGTTGTTTCGCGTAATTACAAATAATCACGTAAGCGTATATAAACATATACAAGTAGTTACAAGTATTTAGCCTAATCAAATACTAAATACACGTAATTATGGTTCTAGCTTAAGGTAATCATTACCCTAAAGTGTCGGGTGTCACAATTACTCATGCTCGTTGGAACAACGCTGGGCAATGGCTGAAGAGACTTTCAGAATGGTCGGCAGACTCACGGAGACCATGGAACGAGTCGTCACACTACTCCCACCGCCAAACCCAATCCAACCTTAAATCATAATCCTATTTTGTAACCTATTGAGGCGGGATGTGCCCAATAAATTTTGTAAACTCTCGTATCTAGTCGGATGTATCAATGCCCGACACGTTTTGTAAACTCCGAATTATTGAAATCGACCTACCTCGCGCTTAAATTTGACCACAAATTCTATTTCCTAATATTGATTATTGTGCGAAAGTTTAATTCTTGCACAACGAAATCTCATTTGTTTCATATTGTTTTCTTTTAAGAATCATGCCGCCCCGACGACAAACTTTCACCGCTGCGGAAATAGCACAACTTGTCGCACAAGGAGCAGCCGACGCTTTGGCTGCTCAAGAAGCGGCTAGGAACAATGGACCTAACCCACAAAATCCTGAGAACCCAGTCAACAACCCACCAGCAACCAAGCCTTGCACCTACAAAGACTTCATGAACTGTAAACCTCTCAATTTCAAAGGCACAAAGGGAGCCATCATCCTCATGCGATGGATAGAGAAAATGGAATCTGTTTTCCGGATCTGCAACTGCACGGAGGAAAACAAGGTCAAATTCTCTACTTGCACTCTCGCTGACGGTGCACTCACATGGTGGAACTCATACGCTCAAACCATGGGAATCGACGCAGCCTACCAACTTCCCTGGAATGAACTCAAAAACATGTTAAAGGAAGAATACTGCCCTCGAGACCAACTACAGCAGCTCGAGGAGGAGTTCTGCAACCTCACCGTTCAAGGAAACGACATCACCAACTACACCACTCGTTTCCATCAATTAGCTCTCCTATGTCCATCCATGGTGGACCCCGAATATAAACGTATCGAAAGGTACATTTGGGGACTACCCGAGAAGATACAAGGCAATGTAACCTCCTCCAAGCCCGAAACTATCCAAAGTGCCGTCCGCATGGCACACGAGCTTATGGCTCAAATTGTCCACCGAGGAGCACCTTCTGAGAAAACTACCGGGGACCACAAACGAAAATGGCAGGGAAACGACCGACCCCAGCAACAGCAGCAAAACAAAAAGCCTGAGACCATTAAGGCTTACACCACCGGATCGGGAGAGAGGAAAGGGTATGCAGGAAGTCAACCCTACTGTTCAAAATGTAACCGTCATCACAATGGTCCGTGTAGTAACCAATGCGGCAAGTGCAAGCGGTTCGGGCATCAAACCAAAGATTGCCGAACTCCCAACCTAAACACAAACTCAAACGCCAACCTTAACGCACCAAAAGCCTGTTTTGAGTGTGGTAACCCTAGGCACTTCAGAAATAACTGCCCGAAACGAAACAACAACAACAACAACACCAGCAGGAACAGTAACAACAACAACTCCCGCGGCAGAGCCTTTGTACTCAACGCAGGAGAAGCCCGTCAAGATCCCAACGTTGTTACGGGTATGTTTCTCCTCAACGATTTATTCGTTTCTATTTTATTCGATACCGGAGCCGATAAAAGTTTCATATCAAATGAGTTATGTCCACTACTCAACATCACTCCCACTGCCTTACATGCTGAGTACAACATAGAATTAGCAAATGGCAAACTGATTGTGGCCGATAGTGTATTACTCAACTGCACTCTAAACCTCGCAAACGAACTTTTCCCCATAGATCTTATACCTATCGAAATCGGGAGCTTTGATATTATCGTAGGCATGGACTGGCTGTCCAAACATCGTGCCGAAATTGTTTGCTTCGATAATATCGTCCATATTCCCCTCGTTACCGGTAGAACTTTGGTCGTACAAGGGGAGACCGATAAACCTAACCTCAACAGCATCTCGTGTATGAAAACTAGAAAATACCTGCGAAAAGGGTATCAGGCAATCCTCGCCCACGTATTAGAGAAGAAGTCAGAGGAGAAGCGACTCGAGGATGTGCCCATAGTCCGAGATTTTCCAGAAGTCTTTCCCGAACAAGTCGAATTCCAAATAGATCTTGTGCCCGGAGCTGCACCCGTGGCACGAGCCCCATACCGGTTAGCCCCGTCCGAGTTGCAGGAGTTGTCCACCCAATTACAGGAACTCCTGGACAAAGGATTCATCCGACCCAGTTCCTCACCTTGGGGAGCTCCGGTCCTTTTCGTGAAAAAGAAGGACGGATCTTTCCGAATGTGTATCGATTACCGCGAACTAAACAAACTAACCATCAAGAACCGATACCCACTCCCGAGAATTGATGACCTGTTTGATCAACTTCAAGGGTCAAGCTACTACTCAAAGATCGATCTACGGTCTGGTTACCATCAATTCCGCGTTCGAGATACCGACATTCCCAAAACAGCCTTCCGAACTCGCTACGGGCATTACGAATTCCAAGTGATGCCATTCGGCTTGACCAACGCACCGGCTGTATTCATGGACCTTATGAATCGGGTGTGCAAACCATACCTAGATAAATTCGTTATAGTGTTTATCGATGACATCCTAATCTACTCACGCGACGAAACCGAACATGACCAACATCTAAAAACCATATTGGAACTACTCAAACACGAGAAGTTATACGCCAAGTTCTTCAAATGTGAATTTTGGATGCAAACAGTACACTTCCTAGGGCATGTCATTGACAGTCAAGGCATACATGTTGACCCAGCCAAGATCGAGGCCATCAAGTGCTGGAAAGCACCTACCACTCCAACCGAAGTACGTCAATTCTTAGGTCTCGCTGGATACTATCGGCGATTCATTGAGAAATTCTCCAAAATAGCCCAACCATTAACCACCCTGACTCAAAAAGATAAGAAATTCGATTGGACCGACAAACAAGAATATGCCTTCTAACTCTTGAAACAGAAACTCTGCAGTGCACCAATCTTGTCCCTACCAGAGGGCAGCGATAACTTCATAGTTTACTGTGACGCCTCAGCCCAAGGACTTGGTTGTGTGTTGATGCAACATGATAAAGTCATCGCCTATGCCTCACGCCAACTTAAAATCCACGAAAAGAACAATTCAACTCACGATCTCGAATTAGGAGCCGTAGTTTTCGCGCTCAAAATCAGGAGACACTACTTGTATGGCACCAAGTGCACCATCTACACCGACCACAAAAGCCTTCAACACATTTTCGATCAGAAGGAATTAAACATGAGACAACGTCGTTGGGTCGAGTTACTTAGTGACTACGACTGCGAAATCCGATACCACCCGGGTAAGGCAAATATTGTTGCTGATGCCCTAAGTCGAAAAGAACGAGTAAAACCCCTTCGAGTTCGAGCCCTTGGTCTAACCGTTCACAACAACCTAACTCCTCAAATCCTCTCCGCCCAACTCGATGCACTAAATGAAGAAAACGTTAAAAACGAAGCCTTGCGAGGCATGGATAAACAATTTGAAACCAGATCCGACGGAACCCAATACTTCTCCGACCGAATCTGGTTACCAAGCTTTGGGAACCTACGGGATTTGGTGATGGATGAAGCTCACAAATCCCGATACTCTATTCATCCTGGTTCAGACAAAATGTATCACGATCTCAAACAACGATATTGGTGGCCCAATATGAAAGCTGACATAGCCACTTATGTTAGCAAATGTTTAACCTGTTCCAAGGTAAAGGCCGAGTATCAGAAACCCTCCGGGTTACTTCAACAACCCGAAATACCTCAGTGGAAATAGGAACAAATAACCATGGAATTCATCACAAAACTACCAAAAACCTCGAGTGGGTGCGCTACTTGCTTGCTAATATCAGGTGAGTTTCATAGCCCCTTTTTACTGTTTCTAACTGGGGTGAGAATATATACAACTGCTTTTATACCGCTACTTTTATGTGAACACAAGTACTAAACTCGATATATTGGTTGCATGAGTTATTTTACTAATCCTGAAAGTACCTCACATCATAGTTTATTAGTATCGTTATAGCGTGAATGTTAATGAATAGTATTATTTGGGATTGACTCCCCCCGTCCGGGTTAGTAGCGCTAACTTGTAAAACGGACGCATTATCATTTGTTCTTACGAGTGTTGGATTAGGCACTCGCTGGGAGGCACCCCGATCGTGGCACTTGATTGTTACCCGACACCACAGTTAAGCTCGAACTATGAGCTCATGGCAACAATATACACTATTTTTGCATTTTTGTTATACATTACCTATCATTGTTGAATGATACAAACAGGAAATCTTGTGTTCCATACGATGTTATATCAACTCTTTACAAACCTATGAACTCACCAACTTTATGTTGACCTTTTAGTATGTATTTCTAAGGGGACCAACCGCGGTAGGGTTGCTTTTGGAAGGAGATAGCTCGAGTCGCATATTTTTCACAAACAACAGAGATTAGCTTGCATTATGATGTGTTGTAATCTTGTAATAGATGCATACTCTACCTTTGGCAAAACATATGTAAACAATGTAACTACGAAATGTAATGATTTTTGGAAACGTCTCATATAGAGGTCGTTTGTTGTAATTCTTGTGTTGTGATATTTGATTTGGTCGGCGCCCCCAACGCAACACCCTACTTCCGCTGCCACGTGTCTTGGGGGTGCGACAGGTTGCCACCCCTTGGACCCCGCTACCAGGGGCGCTGCCCCCGGACCCCCGTCATTATTGGGCTTCGCCCCTTCCCACAGTGATCGATTACCCATAACTAGAAAGTAGAAAATGCGTAACGTAATTTATCAAATCTGTGTTTTCTCAAAATATCACCAACAGGCCGTACATATTTTCTAAACTCAAATGATGACCGAACATATGGACATTTCTAGTTGAGTGAACTAGCATAGGTGGACATTAACCCTCCACTTACACGACTTATTTAGATGGACATTAACCCTCCACCTACACGATTAACTTAGGTGGACATTAACCCTCCACCTACATGATTGGCTTAAGTGGACATTAACCCCCACTTATACAATCACTATAGATGGTGTTTAGAGACATCTACTTACACAACCTTATACGTTTAGGATGTTAGAAGGTTGCATTTGCAAAACACGCTTTGCTTACTATTTGCTACTTGCTTGCTAATATCAGGTGAGTTTCATATCCCCTTTTTACTGTTTCTAACTGGGGTGAGAATACATACAACTGCTTTTATACCGCTACTTTTATGTGAACACAAGTACTAAAATCGATATATTGGTTGCATGAGTTATTTTACTAATCCTGAAAGTCCCCCACATCATAGTTTGTTAGTATCGTTATAGCGTGAATGTTAATGAATAGTACTATTTGGGATTGACTCCCCCCGTCCGGGTTAGTCGCGCTAACTGGTCAAACGGACGCATTATCATTTGTTCCTACGAGTGTTGGATTAGGCACACGCTGGGAGGCACCCCGATCGTGGCACTTGATTGTGACCCGACACCACAGTTAAGCTCGAATTATGTGCCCATGGCAACAATATGCACTATTTTTACATTTTTGTAATACATTACCTATCATTGTTGAGTGATACAAACATCAAATCTTGTGTTCCATACGATGTTATATCAACTGTTTACAAACTTATGAACTCACCAACTTTATGTTGACCTTTTAGTATGTATTTCTCAGGAGATCAACCGCAGTAGGTTTGCTTTTGGAAGGAGATAGCTCGAGTCGCATATTTTTCACAAACAACAGAGATTAGCTTGCATTATGATATGTTGTAATCTTGTACTAGATGCGTACCCTACTTTTGGCAAAACATATGTAAACATTGTAACTACGAAATGTACTGATTTTTAAAACGTCTCATATAGAGGTCATTTGTTGTAATTCTTATGTTGTGATATTTGATTTGGTCGGCGCCCCCAACGCAACACCCTACCTTCCGCTGCCACGTGTCTTGGGGGTGCCACATTTGTAACCATTAACAAACTAATGTATTGTTAATTGCCTTTAAGGCGACTTTTTAATTTAAGGTATTGTTACTATATCTTTTGTGTTGTGAATTCCTCAGCTGTTACACCTCGTGATTCCGCTTTAGCGGGGTGTGACAGGTTTGGTATGAGAGCCAAAGGTTATAGTGAATACCGGGTTTTTAAAATAAAACCCAACTATAACCAAAATTCTTTTTGAAACAACACATTCATAAAACACTGAACATGATACTAGTATAACTAATACAAGCATTTCATCATTTAGCCTCAATTAGGCATAGCCTGAAAAAGTAATGAGAAATTTAGAGTAGTTGTCCACGAGTTAATGTTTATGTGAATCCTTACCATGCATGCGCTTCACATATCATATGATCCAGTTCATCATTTGCTAGAAACCTAATATACTTTCATTTTCATTTTTACCATGTCTCAGTCATCATCAACCCGTACTCCCTACTCGGCTGATGCATCTGGGTATATCACTAGTCGTCCTAAGAATTTTCCACCGAGTTCTGAAGAACCAACGATGGACACTAGTACTGAACAAGAAGTGAGTAGTGAGGGAGTCACACCTGCCCTTAGGGCATCACCAGCACTTAACTCACCATAGCCGGCTCGGTCAGGTCCACGCATTAGGAACCCAATGAGAAGGAGAGTCGCCAGCCCAGTAAAAGTGACACCGAGAGCACCACCACAGGAATATCATCTTAACAACTAGCACAACCCTACCCCAACACGAGTCACTGACAGGTACACATGGCTTATTGTGGTGACCATAAGCTACACAACTGTCGGGGAAGGATTGATCACCAAGGGCAGCTCCTGTATGAGATGTCCGAATTGATAGAAGGGTTGTCACACCAGGCAGTTAGGACTTGGGCTTATGCTGAATCGACTAGGAGAACCACCAGGAGCTTAATGTGGACTTGCATAGGGTTGGGCCTGTTGGTGTTCATTGTACTTATTTGGCTTATTGTGGTGACCATGTCATAGGTTTACCCTTGAAATTGGATAATGAACTGTTGTCTCTGATTTGATTAAGTTGCGACTTGAAAGGCTTAAGGCCGAACAAATTATGTATTATGGTATTATCTATTTTCCAAGAAGATGAATACTATCTTATTTTAACCTTTTATACGTTCATTATTGATATGCACATCTATTACTACCGAATCCTACAAATTACAAACACATGAAAATTCTTAACTATAGCAAAGGTAAAACACGTATAAAATCCTGAAAACAAAACTCTGTGAATATCGTACAATCATGCCTCCTAGGAGAAACACAAACGACATGGCTGACCAAATCGCCCAACAACTCAACGCGGCTTTGCCGAACCTTGTGGCACAGATCACCGCAAGCTTAAATGTCACGCAAGCAAATCCTGTAGCACTTCCCACCAACAACAATCCAGGGTGCAGCTACAAGACATTCATGTCTTGCCGACCCAAGGAGTTCTACGGAACGGAAGGCGCAGTCGGACTACTGTCGTGGATTGAGAGTATAGAGTCCATACTTCATATTAGCAAGTGCGCGATTGAGAGTATAGAGTCCATACTTCAGGGAAGGGCTTTGACCTGGTGGAACAACCAGATTCAATGCCGAGGCCGTGAAGCCTCGTATAACCTCACCTGGGAGGAATTTAAGAAGCTGTTAACTGAGGAGTACTGTTCAAAGGACCCACTCCAGAAATTCGGATCCGAATTCTGGAACCACTCCATGATTAGAACCGACATCGACAAGTACACCGCCCGTTTCCACGAACTTGCAAGACTAGTGCCTCATATGGTGAACCCAGAGGAGAAGAGGATAGATTCGTACATCTGGGGATTGGTACCTAAAATCCGGGGAATGGTTACCGCGGCAAACCCGACGACCATACAGGCCGCAGTGGTGATGGCCAACCGCCTGACCAATGATGTGGTCCGGTCAGCTGGATCGTCGAAGGGGAATGATGTTGGTAAACGGAAACTGGATAACCAATCAAGGCAAAAGGGTGGCGTGTATGCCAACAAGAAACAGATGGTCGCGAAAAAACATGGTATTGCTATCCAAGGGCCGAAGCAATATAGTGGCCCTCACCCGAAATGCAACAAGTGCAAGTTTCATCATTCTGGAAATTGTCCAGTGTGTGAAAACTACAAGCAGACGGGTCACTTTGCCAAGTACTGCAGAGTTGGGAACGAAAATGACCGTCCAAAAGCGACATGTTACGAATGCGGAAGCCAAAACCATCTCAGGAATGCCTGCCCACGGTTGAATAAGGCCCCTAACAACAACGCTGGGAATCAGAGAGGGCCAGCAAGGGGTCGGGCATTCGTCATCGGAGCTGAAGAAGCAAGACAGGATCCAAACGCGGTAACAGGTACGTTTCTCTTTAACGATCACTACGCATCTGTATTATTTTACTCGGGAGCTGAGAGGAGTTTCGTCTCATTAGAATTCAGGCCATTAATTGAATTAGACTCTGTACAACTAAATGAAACCTTTACTATCGAATACGCTAACGGTCATGAGTTCGAGACTAGGGACATAGTACCCAACTGTACCATGAACCTAGCCGATAGGATGTTTAACATCGACTTAATACCGATTGAGCTGAAAAGCTTTGATGTGATTGTGGGAATGGACTGGTTGACGAAAGTCCGAGCAGAAATAGGATGTTTTGATAAGGTTGTCCAGATACCTCTCTCCGACAACGAAACCTTTGTCATACAAGGGGATAAACCCGGCAGGAAACTGACTATTGTGTCAGCTTTGCAAATGCGTAAGTACCTGGGGAAGCAGTGCTTCGCATTTCTGGCACATGTAGTTGACAAAAGGCCGGAGGAGAAGTGTATTCAAGACATCCCTGTTGTTAGAAATCACCCTGAGGTTTTCCCAAACGACCTACCTGGACTTCCCCCACCTAGACCAGTTGAATTTCAAATTGACCTAATTCCCGGAGCGGCGCCCGTAACAAGGACACCGTATCGTCTGGCACCGTCCGAGATGCAGGAATTGTCAAGTCAACTGCAAGAGCTTCTGAGTCATGGACTAATTCGTCCAAGCTCATCGCCCTGGGGAGCTCCAGTTATCTTCGTAAAGAAGAAAGACGGACCGTTCTGTATGTGCATAGATTATAGGGAACTGAACAAACTAACCATAAAGAACCGATATCCTCTACCCCGAATCGACGACTTATCCGACCAATTGTAAGGCGCATCGTACTTTTCAAAAATCGATCTTCGTTCAGGATACCACCAATTGAGAGTCCGTGAAGAGGACATCCCAAAGACAGCCTTTAGGACGCGATATGGGCATTATGAGTTCTTAGTAATGCCGTTTGGACTAACCAACGCACCCGCAGTATTCATGGATTTGATGAATAGGGTGTGTCGCCCATATCTAGACAAGTTCGTAATTGTGTTTATCGACGACATATTGATTTATTCCAAAAGCAAAAAAGACCACGAATGACACTTGGAGATAATATTGAAACTACTAAAGGAGCAGAAGCTGTACGCCAAGTTCTCGAAATGCGAATTTTGGCTTCGAGAGGTACACTTCCTTGGTCACGTGGTCAACAAGGAGGGAATTCATGTTGACCCAGCCAAAGTCGAGGCTATCAAGAAGTAGGAAGCCCCGAGAACCCCTAGGGAGATACGTCAATTTCTAGGATTAGCCGGCTACTACCGAAGGTTTATTGTGAATTTCTCAAGGATCGCGAAGCCATTGACTGAGCTGACCAAGAAAGCCAAGGAGTTTGTTTGGGGAAAGGAACAAGAGGAAACGTTTCAAACGCTGAAGAGTAGGCTTTGTAACGCGCCCATCATAGCTTTACCGGAAGGAACAGAAGATTTTGTCATGTACTTTGACGCATCACACCAAGGAATGGGCTGCGTACTGATGCAAAGGAATAAGGTGATTGCCTACGCATCGAGACAACTCAAGGAGCATGAGAAGAATTACACGACTCATTACTTGGAGCTAGGAGCGGTAGTGTTTGCCCTTAAAATCTGGAGACACTATCTGTATGGCACAAAGTGCACTATCTTTACCGATCACAAGAGTCTTCAGCATATCTTTGATCAGATGATGCTCAACATGAGACAGAGAAGGTGGGTAGAACTACTTGGTGATTACGATTGCGACATCAAGTATCATCCAGGCAAGGCTAACGTCGTAGCCGATGCTCTATGTAGGAAAGAAAAGTTAAGGCCCTCGTGGGTGCGAGCGTTGGGAATACTAGTTCAGACGAGTTTGAAAACTCGAATCTTGGAAGCTCAAGATGAAGCAATGAGACACCTGGATCAGAGATTCGAAATCAAGCCCGATGGAGTTCAGTACTTCAAGGAAAGAGTTTGGATTCCGAAAGCCAATGATTTGAGAAAAATCATTCTTGACGAAGCCCATAAATCCAGATATTCGATTCACCCAGGAGCTGATAAGATGTATAAGGACGTGAAGAAATTTTACTGGTGGCCGGGAATTAAAAAGGATATTGCTGTCTACGTTGGAAAATGCTGGACTTGCTCTAAAGTCAAGGCAGAGTACCAGAAGCCATCAGGATTATTGCAACAACCGGAAATCCCACAATGGAAATGGGAACAAATATCAATGGACTTCATCACGAAATTGCCACGAACGGCAAGAGGACATGACTCTATATGGGTCATAGTGGACAGATTAACGAAGTGAGCACACATTATTCCCATCCGAGAAGATTACAAAATGGACAAGCTCGCTCAAATCTATATCGATGAAATCGTTGTACGTCATGGAATACCACTCTCCATCATTTCCGATAGGGATAGTCGTTTCACATCACGTTTATGACAACAACTACAGAATGCTCTAGGCACTCAACTAAGCTTGAGCACCGCTTACCATCCACAAATCGATGGACAAAGTGAACGAACCATCCAAACTTTGGAAGACATATTGAGAGCATGTGCCATTGATTTTAGAGGAAGCTGGGATACTCACTTACCCTTAGTGGAGTTTTCCTACAACAACAGTTATCACACAAGCATAGGATGTGCACCATTTGAGGCCTTATATGGACGTAAGTGCCGATCACCACTCTGTTGGTTGGAAATGGGTGATAGACAGCTAATCAAACTCGATATTATACAAGAAACAACCGATAAAATCAAGGCTATCAGGGAAAGATTGAAGGTAGCCAGAAGTTGTCAGAAAAGCTATGCAGACAACCGTAGGAAACCTTTAGAATTTCAAATCGGAGATAAAGTACTTCTTAAAGTGTCACCCTGGAAGGACATGATCCGCTTTGGAAAGCGAGGCAAACTTAATCCAAGGTATGTTGGACCTTTTGGGATAATTGAAAGGATTGGTCCAGTCGCTTACCGACTTGAACTACCTCAGGAACTTAGCAACATACATAACACGTTTCGTGTTTCCAATCTAAAGAAATGTCTATCCGACGAGACACTTATTGTTCCTCTCGATGAAATTCACATAGATGATAAACTACACTTCATAGAAGAACCACTCGAAATCATGGACCGTGAAGTCAAAAGATTGAAGCGAAGTCGAATTCCGATCGTAAAAGTCCGATGGAATTCGCGACGAGGTCCTGAATTCACATGGGGGCGCGAGGATAAATTTCGACACAAGTATCCACACCTATTCTCGAATATTTCGACACCCTATGAGACAAGTTGAATTTCGGGGTGAAATTCATTTCAACGGTGGGATAATGTGACACCTACCAATCTAGGGCTACAAATGTGACACCCGACACTTTAGGTTAATTGTAAACCTACTAGAAACTCTAATTACTTGTATTTAGTTGGTATTAGGCTAAATATGTGTAATTACCTGTATATTTGAATATACACTTACGTGATTATGTGTTTATCTGTAATTACGCGAAACAACCGGACGAGGTCCGACAATCTATACGGCGTTGGTGATACACTTTCATAAATAATGTAAATCTATTTTATAAAATTAAATATTAATTATTTACCCCATATTATTGTTGTTAAATAATAATATACGAAAAACCTAAACGTTTTGCTTAAAACGTAACAAGTGCAACAAAAATGCGCGAATCGCGCTCGACACCCGAACGAAACCGACAAATATTTTAAGGATGTCAATAATGTATTTTAAAATATATTGGTCAAATTAAAATAGTGATTTTGTATCAAAAATAAAACATAAAAGATTTAATGTTTACGCGCACGAATAACGTTTTACCAATCGAATAACGTAACACGGGCTTGAGAAAACAAATGTGCAAGCCCAAGGACCCAATTGGGCCGCCCCAACTGAGCCCAAGGTCCACCCCAAGGGCCCAAATCGGCCCAAGAGGGCAGCCCAAGGCCCACAACTACTTAATCCCTACTCCTTTCTTTTTCCTCATTCACACACCCAACTTTCACACACTCTTTCTCTCATCTTCTCTCTACTCCCCTACTCTCTCTCTAAAATCTTCCCAAGAACACCACCACCACCGCCCCACAACCACCAAAATCCGGCCACCATCACCACCCTCATCATTCACCACACTTTCAAGAAGAAATCAAGCCGAAAACACAAGAAGACGAGCCCTCAACGTCCATCTCTTTGTGCTTTCATCCTCCTCCTTGTAAGAACTTCAAAACTCTTCCGAAATACTTCTATAAACATGTTAAAAGGTTCATATAACAAGAAATGTCCAAAATATAACATAAAGCAATACAGATTTACACTAGCCCAGTGTCGCATGTAGCGACACTCTGCCGCTTGGACCCCGCCAGGGGTTGCCACCCCTTGGACCCCGCTACCAGGGGCGCTGCCCCCGGACCCCCGTCATTAATGGGCTTCGCCCTTGCCACACTGATTAATTACCCATAACATGCGACACTCTGCCGCTTGGACCCCGCCAGGGGTTGCCACCCCTTGGACCCCGCTACCAGGGGCGCTGCCCCCGGACCCCCGTCATTAATGGGCTTCGCCCTTGCCACACTGATTAATTACCCATAACTGGAAAGTAGAAATACGCATAACATAATTAATCAAAAGCTTTATTTTCACAAAATATCACCAACGGCCTGTACATGTTTTTCTAAGCACAAACGATAACTGAACAATTGGACATTTCTAATTGTGTGAACGTATTTTAGGTGGACATTAACCCTCCACCTACATTATTAACTTAGGTGGACATTAACCCTCCACCTACATGATTGGCTTAAGTGGACATTAACCCCCACTTATACAATCACTATAGATGGTCTTTTGAGACATCTACTTACACAGCCTTATACGTTTAGGACGTTAGAAGGTTGCATTCAGAAAACACGCTTTGCTTACTATTGCTACTTGCTTGCTAATATCAGGTGAGTTTCATAGCCCCTTTTTACTGTTTCTAACTGGGGTGAGAATACATACAACTGCTTTTACACTGCTATTTTTATGTGAACACAAGTACAAAACTCGATATATTGGTTGCATGAGTTATTTTACTAATCCTGAAGTCCCCCACATCATAGTTTGTTAGTATCGTTATAGCGTGAATGTTAATGAATAGTACTATTTGGGATTGACTCCCCCCGTCCGGGTTAGTAGCGCTAACTTGTCAAACGGACGCATTATCATTTGTTCGTACGAGTGTTGGATTAGGCACTCGCTGGGAGGCACCCCGATAGTGGCACTTGATTGTGACCCGACACCACAGTTAAGCTCGAACTATGAGCTCATGGCAACAGTATACACTATCTTTACATTTTTGTAATACATTACCTATCATTGTTGAATGATACAAACAGAAATCTTGTGTTCCATACAATGTTATATCAACTGTTTACAAACCTATGAACTCACCAACTTTATGTTGACCTTTTAGTATGTATTTCTCAGGTAACCCGCAGCAGTAGGACGCCTTTGGATAGTGTAGCTCGAGTCGCATGTATTTTCAAACAACAAGAGATGACATTGCATTTAATATGTTTTGTATTATCATTACTTATGTATCTCTATTTAACGGATGCGAACCCCATGGAAATTGTAAAACTATTGTAAACAATTATGTTTTGTGAATGTAAACATTTTTCAAACGTCTCATTTAGAGGTCATTTGCCGTAATCTTGTGTTGTGATATTTGATTTGGTCGGCGCCCCCAACGCAACACCCTACCTTCCGCTGCCACGTGTCTTGGGGGTGCGACAATAAATATTGCCTAGACCATTAGTAATACATGTGTTTAGCATTGGTTAATCTAAATATATGTGACATTTCGTGCGATTACGTGCACACGTTAACAATCGATTAAAATCGTATAACCGCGAATTGGACGAAGTCCTACAATCATACAGCGTTGGTGATAACTCTTCCTAAATAACTTAAATCTATTTTTATAAGTAAATAGTAGTTATTTGCACTAATATTATTATCCTAGTATAATAGTACGCGAAACATCTAAACGTTTGGCTCAAAATGTAACAAACACGACGAAAACGCGCAAACCGAGCCCGACGCCCGAGCGAAACCCAAAATATATTTTTGTAACTCAACTTAAGTATTTTTAGAATACTTAGTCATCACGAATATCATTCACAAATTTAAAATGTGCACGAACACATAACGGTAAATTATTAACTTCTAAACCGCGAAATTTACGTTTAAACGAACGAAAAACGTAACACGAAATTAAGAAACGAGTCACGAGCCCAACCCTTGGAAGGGTCAGGCCCAGACCCACGGCCCAAGGCCCAATCGGTCCAAGAATGGGCAGCTCAAAGCCATGGACTTAGTCCATGTGTATATAAGTCTAACTCTTCTCATTTATCTCATTTTTCACTCAACAAACACACACACTCTATTTTTTTCTCTGCAACCAGACTTCATCACCACCACCACAGCCACCTAACACCTCCCTCCAGCCACCACAAGGCCGCCATCCAACCACCCGAAGCCGCCATTCGAAAAATAGCACGAAACGGGAAAACTAGCTTCCTTTCTCCTCTTTCGGTTGCACAAACTTTGTAAGAACTTCAAACTCTTCAAAATTTACTTGTAATACTCTTATAAACATGTTATAAAGTTCACTTAACAAGAAAATATCCAAATCATAACAAAAAACTCGTTTTTCATGGTTAAAGTGTCAAAAACGTCACATGCAAGCTGATTAGAAAAATGATCTGACTTTGAGAGGCTGTTTCTCCCTCAAAACTTATCCAAAATGGACGATTCATAAGGCAAAAATTAAGTTTAAGAAGTTAGCTTTCATTTCCAAGTGGTTTCACAATTTTTGGAGTTCGTTTGATACCCGAAATGATTTTTACAAAAACATGTATACGGGCTGTCCAAAAACTCAGAAAATTCATCTTTCTTGTTTTAATCATAACTCGAGATATACAACTCCAAATGACATGAAACTGCCGCCAAAAGTTCACAAATTTTGTTAGGTATAAATGTCGTTTAGATAACTTTTTTGGGAAATGTTCAGATTTTGTCCAGAAATCCGATCTTGTTGCATGTATCCAGATTGGTCACTTTCTAACCTCAGGGAACACATGGAATTTTTAAAAATACTTAGGGATACCCAAAAATTCTGGAAAAATTATTTTAAGGAGCTAACATACTAAGGAACAACATAGATTTTTCTTGGATTTTATTTCGAACATTTGGAATACAAAATCAGACATACAAAAATGACCTGTTATAGGCCTCTGTGTCGCAGAAGCCCAGTAGTTTGCGACACAAGCCTTTGTGTCGCCATAACACCCGAATCGTCACATTAGCGACATAAACCTTTGTGTCGCCATAACATCCGAATCGACATATTAGCGACACAAGCCTTTGTGTCGCCATAACCCCCGAATCGTCACATTAGCGACACAAGCCTTAGTGTCGCATAAAACGTTAGTGTCGCATATAGCGACACTAACCCAATGTCGCTAAAAACACAGAATCTATACGTTTTTATTAAAGCAATATAAGCATAAAGTGACCCCAGCCAGGGGCTCTGCCCCTTGGACCCCACTACCAGGGGCTCTGCCCCCGGACCTCAGTGGAGATGGGTATACCGTGTCTTGCCACAATCTCTTTGATGTATATGCGAGCCAAACGCTCCATCTTGTCGGTTTCTTTGATTGCTAGAAAATGGGCGGACTTTGTGAGACGGTCGACGATTACCCAAATGGTATCTCAACCACTCGAGGTTTTTGGTAATTTCGTGATGAAGTCCATGGTTATTTGTTCCCATTTCCACTGAGGTATTTCGGGTTGTTGAAGTAACCCGGATGGTTTCTGATATTCGGCCTTTACCTTGGAACAAGTTAAACATTTGCTAACATAAGTGGCTACGTCAGCTTTCATATTGGGCCACCAATATCGTTGTTTGAGATCGTGGTACATTTTGTCTGAACCAGGATGAATAGAGTATCGGGATTTGTGAGCTTCATCCATCACCAAATCTCGTAGGTTCCCAAAGCTTGGTAACCAAATTCGGTTGGAGAAGTATCGGGTTCCGTCGGATTTGGTTTCAAATTGTTTATCCATACCTCGCAAGGCTTCGTTTTTAATGTTTTCTTCGTTGAGTGCATCGAGTTGAGCGGAGAGGATTTGAGGAGTTAGGTTGTTGTGAACGGTTAGACCAAGGGCTCGAACTCGAAGAGGTTTTTCTCGTTCTTTTCGACTTAGGGCATCAGCAACAACATTTGCCTTACCCGGGTGGTACCGAATTTCGCAGTCGTAGTCATTAAGTAACTCGACCCAACGACGTTGTCTCATGTTTAATTCCTTCTGATCGAAAATGTGTTGAAGGCTTTTGTGGTCGGTGTAGATGGTGCACTTGGTGCCATACAAGTAGTGTCTCCAGATTTTGAGCGCGAAAACTGCGGCTCCTAATTCGAGATCGTGAGTTGAATAGTTCTTTTCGTGGATTTTCAGTTGGCGTGAGGCATAGGCGATGACTTTATCATGTTGCATTAACACACAACCAAGTCCTTGGGCTGAGGCGTCACAGTAAACTATGAAGTTATCGCTGCCCTCTGGTAAGGACAAGATTGGTGCACTGCAGAGTTTCTGTTTCAAGAGTTGGAAGGCAGATTCTTGTTTGTCGGTCCAGTCGAATTTCTTATCTTTTTGAGTCAGGGTGGTTAATGGTTGGGCAATTTTGTAGAAATTCTCAATGAATCGCCGATAGTATCCAGCGAGACCTAAGAATTGACGTACTTCAGTGGGAGTGGTAGGTGCTTTCCAGCACTTGATGGCTTCGATCTTAGCTGGATCAACATGTATGCCTTGACTGTCAATGACATGCCCTAGGAAGTGTACTGTTTGCATCCAAAATTCACATTCGGAGAACTTGGCGTATAACTTCTCGTGTTTGAGTAGTTCCAATATGGTTTTTAGATGTTGGCCATGTTCGGTTTCGTCGCGTGAGTAGATTAAAATGTCGTCGATAAACACGATAACGAATTTATCTAGGTATGGTTTGCACACCCGATTCATAAGGTCCATGAATACAGCCGGTGCGTTGGTCACGCCGAATGGCATCACTTGGAATTCGTAATGCCCGTAGCGGGTTCGGAAGGCTGTTTTTGGAATATCAGTGTCGCTGACTCGAAGTTTATGATAACCTGAACGTAGGTCGATCTTTGAGTAGTAGCTCGACCCTTGAAGTTGGTCAAACAGGTCATCAATTCTCGGAAGTGGGTATCGGTTCTTGATGGTTAGTTTGTTCAGTTCGCGGTAATCGATACACATTCAGAAGGATCCGTCCTTCTTTTACACAAATAGGACTTGAGCTCCCCAAGGTGAAGAACTCGGTCGGATGAATCCTTTGTCCAGGAGTTCCTGTAATTGGGTGGACAACTCCTGCAACTCGGACGGGGCTAAACGGTATGGGGCTCGTGCCACGGGTGCAGCTCCGGGCACAAGGTCTATTTGGAATTTGACTTGTCTAGGCGGGGGAAGGTCGGGCAAGTTTTCGGGAAAGACTTCTGGAAAGTCTCGGACTATGGGCACATCCTCGAGTCGCTTCTCCTCTGACTTCTTCTCTGTTACGTGTGCGAGGATTGCTTGATACCCTTTTCGCAGGTATTTTCTAGTTTTCATACACGAGATGATGTTGAGGTTAGGTTTTTCGGTCTCCCCTTGTACGACCAAGGTTCCATCGGTAACGAGGGGGATACGGACGATTTTATCGAAGCAAACAATTTCGGCACGATGTTTGGACAGCCAGTCCATGCCTACGATAATATCAAAGCTCCCGATTTCGATAGGTATAAGATCTATGGAGAAAAGTTCGTTTGCGAGGTTTAGGGTGCAGTTGAGTATTACACTATCGGCCACAATCAGTTTGCCATTTGCTAATTCTACGGTGTACTTAGCATCTAAGGCAACGGGAGTGATGTTGAGTAGTGGACATAACTCATTCGATATGAAACTTTTATCGGCTCCGGTATCGAATAAAACAGAAACGGATAAATCGTTGAGGAGAAACATACCCGTAACAACGTTGGGGTCTTGACGGGCTTCTCCTGCGTTGAGTACAAAGGCTCTGCCGCGGGAGTTGTTGCTGTTACTGTTCCTGTTGGTGTTGTTGTTGTTGTTGTCGTTGTTGTTGTTGTTTCGTTTCGGGCAGTTATTTCTGAAGTGCCCAGGGTTACCACACTCAAAACAGGCTTTTGGTGCGTTAAGGTTGGCGTTTGAGTTTGTGTTTAGGTTGGGAGTTCGGCAATCTTTGGTTTGATGCCCGAACCGCTCGCACTTGCCGCATTGGTTACTACATAGACCATTGTGATGACGGTTACATTTTGAACAGTAGGGTTGACTTCCGGCATACCCTTTTCTCTCTCCTGATCCGGAGGTGTAAGCCTTAATTGTCTCAGGCTTTTTGTTTTGTTATTGCTGTGGTCGGTTGTTTCCCTGCCATTTTCGTTTGTTGTCCCCGGAGATTTTCACAGTGGGTGTCTCACGGCGGACAATTTGGGCCATAAGTTCATGTGCCATGCGGACGGCACTTTGGATGGTTCCGGGCTTGGAGGAGGTTACATTGCCCTGAATCTTCTCGGGTAGTCCCCAAATGTACCTTTCGATACGCTTTGGTTCAGGGTCCACCATGGATGGGCATAAGAGAGCTAGTTGATGGAAACGAGTGGTGTAGCTGGTGATGTCGTTTCCTTGAACGGTGAGGTTCCAGAATTCCTCCTTGAGCTGTTGTAGTTACTCTCGAGGGCAGTATTCTTCCTTAAGCATTTTCTTGAGGTCTTCCCATGGAAGTTGATAGGCAGCATCAATTCCCATGGTCTGAGCGTATGAGTTCCACCATGTGAGTGCACCGTCAGCGAGAGTGCAGGTAGAGAATTTGACCTTGTTTTCCTCCGTGCAGTTGGAGATTCGGAACACAGATTCCATTTTCTCTATCCATCGCATGAGGCCGATGGCTCCCTCGGTGCCTTTGAAATTGAGGGGTTTGCAGTTCATGAAATCTTTGTAGGTGCAAGGTTTTGTTGCTGGTGGGTTGTTGATTGGGTTCACGGGGTTTTGAGGGTTAGGACCATTGTTTCCGGCCGCTCCTTGAGCAGCCATAGCGTCGGCAACTCCATGCGCGACAAGTTGTGCTATTTCTTCTGCGGTGAAAGTTTGTCGTCGGGGCGGCATGATTCTTAAAAGAAAACAATATGAAACAAATGAGATTTCGTTGTGCAAGAATCAAACTTTCTTAGTTGTGTAAGATAAGACTATAAAGAGTTTCACGCACGATAATCAATATTAGGAAAATAGAAATTGCGGTCAAATTTAAGCGCAAGGTAAGTCGATTACAATAGTTCGAAGTTTACAAAACGTGTCGGGCATTGATACATCCGACTAGATACGAAAGTTCATAAAATTTAAATTGCTGGGCACAACCCGCCTTCATAGGTTACGAAATAGGATAATAATTTAAGGCTGGCTTGGACTTTGCGGAGGGAGTAGTGTGACGACTCGTTCCATGGTCTCCGTGAGTCGGCCGACCATCCTAAGAGTCTCTTCAGCCACTGTCCAGCGTTGCTCCAGCGAGCGTGAGTATTCCTCTGTTTCCCGTAGACGTGTTCCAGTCGGGATTGTAGGACGGAGATTTCATTTCGGTTCCCTATGACTTGGTTATGCACCACACCCATAGTTTCAGTAATGTCCTCCTGGTCTTGAGAGATTTGTCTAACTCGATCTTGAGTCACGTGCATCCAGTTGGAATAGGTTTCGGGTTGTTCGGTTTGGCGGGGGAGTTCCTCGACTGCTTGCAAGCGTTGCTCATTAAGTTGCATCCTTACCCTTAATTCTAAGAGTTCGTCTCTAGTGTCTGTGGACAAGTCATTGGTGAGGTTCACGACCTCCGAAATATCTTCTTGGTTTTGGCAGATTAGAGTTAGCTTGTCCCGCATTTCGTCTTGTTCCACGTCCATAGTGTTTAGCCTCCTCTCATGGCGGTGGAGTCTGGCGGCTAACACTGGGACAGTGTAGTGGGTGGGTTCCTGTGTGTATGGGGAGATATCCATGGGCTCAGCAGTAACCTGAATTCCCTCTTCGGATCTCCAGGAATTTAGAGTAGCGGGTAGCCAATTCCAACGGCGAGCACTTGCCCGACGGCGGGCTCTGTTAGTGGTATTATTGGCGGTAGCAGTGTCGGGATAGGGGCTAGTCCTAGGAGAGTCAGTTGCCCTCCTAGTGGTGCGTATCACGCGTAAATTTGAAGAGGTGCGGTTTGGCGAGGCTTGAGTATCGTTTCCTATATCGGTTGAAGTTGCGGTAGGAAAATCTGCCATTTCTGTGGCAAGAGTTTTAATACGTGAGGTCTATATATATACATATAAAAACCTAGTACAAATAGCACATATAAGGGTTTCGTCATAATCTATCATCGGTCCATGTGTTCTACTGTATTCCCATTTAATATAACTATTTCCGATCTTGCATCGATTCTCCTTTAATTATACATAGTTGATCAGGCTATGTTTAACTAGAGTTGAATGATGAAATTCCTGAACTAGTTATACCTAATGAGGAATACTAACTTAACGGTTATAGTCTAGGCCCACTAATGCAACCTAGTTCGCTATAACCTTGGCTCTGATACCAATATGTCGCACCCCCAAGACACGTGGCAGCGGAAGGTAGGGTGTTGCATTGGGGGCGCCGACCAAATCAAATATCACAACACAAGAATTACAACAAACGACCTCTATATGAGACGTTTCAAAAATCATTACATTACACAGTTAAAATGTTTACATAAGTTTTGCCAAAAGTAGAGTACGCATCTAGTACAAGATTTCAACATAATATAAAGCAAGCTAATCTCTGATGTTTGTGAAAAATATGCGACTCGAGCTACGCTATCCAAAGGCGTCCTACTGCTGCGGATTACCTGAGAAATACATACTAAAAGGTCAACATAAAGTTGGTGAGTTCATAGGTTTGTAAACAGTTGATATAATATTGTATGGAACACAAGATTTCCGTTTGTATCATTCAACAATGATATGTAATGTATTACAAAAATGTAAAGATAGTGTATATTGTTGCCATGAGCTCATAGTTCGAGCTTAACTGTGGTGTCGGGTCACAATCAAGTGCCACGATCGGGGTGCCTCCCAGCGAGTGCCTAATCCAACACTCGTAAGAACAAATGATAATGCGTCCGTTTGACAAGTTAGCGCTACTAACCCGGACGGGGGGAGTCAATCCCAAATAGTACTATTCATTAACATTCACGCTATAACGATACTAACAAACTATGATGTGGGGGACTTCAGGATTAGTAAAATAACTCATGCAACCAATATATCGAGTTTTGTACTTGTGTTCACATGGAAATAGCAGTGTAAAAGCAGTTGTATGTATTCTCACCCCTGTTGGTAAAAGTAAAAAGGGGCTATGAAACTCACCTGATATTAGCAAGCAAGTAGCAAATAGTAAGCAAAGCGTGTTTTCTGAATGCAACCTTCTAACGTCCTAAACGTATAAGGCTGTGTAAGTAGATGTTTCAAAAGACCATCTATAGTGTTTGTATAAGTGGGGGTTAATGTCCACTTAAGCCAATCATGTAGGTGGAGGGTTAATGTCCACCTAAGTTAGTCATGTAGGTGGAGGGTTAATGTCCACCTAAAATAAGTTCACACAATTAGAAATGTCCAATTGTTCAGTTATCGTTTGTGCTTATAAAACATGTACGGGCCGTTGGTGATATTTTGTGAAAACACAGCTTTTGATTAATTATGTTACGTTTATTTTTACTTTCCAGTTATGGGTAATTAATCAGTGTGGCAAGGGCGAAGCCCATTAATGACGGGGGTCCGGGGGCAGCGCCCCTGGTAGCGGGGTCCAAGGGGTGGCAACCCCTGGCGGGGTCCAAGGGGCAGAGCCCCTGGCTGGGGTCAATTCGCGCATTTTCGTTCGGGTGTCGGGCGCGATTCGCGCATTTTCGTTGCGTTTGTTACGTTTTAAGCAAAACGTCTACGTTTTTCGTATATTATCAATTAATAACAATAATATGGGGTAAATAATTACTATTTAATTTATAAAATAGGTTTACATTATTTACGAAGAGTTATCACCAACGCCGTATAGATTGTCGGACCTTGTCCGGTTGTTTCGCGTAATTAAAGATAAACGCATAATCACGTAAGTGTATATTCAAATATACAGGTAATTACACATATTTAGCCTAATACCAACTAAATACAAGTAATTAGGGTTTCCAGCTAGGTTTAACAATTAACCTAAAGTGTCGGGTGTCACAGAAGAACCTGTAGCTCAAGTTAAGGGTCCACAAGAAATGGCTGAAGCAAGCTCGGAAAGTACTGATGAAGAGCCAACAGAAATAGCAGCTGAAATTCAAGAACAAATAAGACTTGCGACTGAGGCTGGAAGGCTGGAGCATAGGAGAAAATGTGAAATGGATCAAGATCCTACATATGAGCCAAAGCAACCCCTCACTCAACCTCGTCAAATTTCTAGGGCTAATAATAATAGACAAAATATTCAACAGATCTCCAAGGTTTTTTCGTCGAGTCTCCATAAGCTCGTCCCTCGTATCCGTTGCTAGGTCGTTTGTGAGGTTCACGACTTCTGCTATATCCTCCTGGTTCTGGAGGGATCGAGTCATGTCACCCCGTAATTCTGTTTGCTCCATTCTCATTGTCTCGAGTCTCCTCTCGTGACGGTGAAGTCTCGCAGCTAACACAGGAACAGTATGGTGAGTGGGTTCCTGAGTGTAAGGAGAAATATCCATGGGTTCTGCGGTTGACTGGATCCCTTCCTCGTGTCTCCAGGTTTCTAGTGCGTTTGACAACCAGTCCCACTCGCGTGTTCCCGCTTGACGGTGGTCTCTGACTCGAATGCCTGCGGCGTTTCTCGACCGAGGTCTGGCCTGGTTGGCTCTGGTATCGCTCCTGGTGCGTGGGCGACGGGACCCTGAAGGAGCACGGGTGGATGAGTTTGGAGTTTCGTCTCCCTCGGTGATAGTCATGCGGTTAGGAAAGTCTGCCATTCTGTGGTCAGAGTTTTAGTACGTGAGAACTATATATATACGTATGAAACACAATACTCTAATAAGTATAGTATGGAATACTTTTGTCCTGCCTCTAATGTTATCAAAGTCGTCTAATGTATTCCCATTTACCATAACCAGATCAAGTCCTGCATCGATTCCCTTTTAATTGTACATAGTTGATCAGTCTATGTTAATTAAAATTGAATGATGAAATTCCTGAGCTAGTTATGCCTAATGAGGAATACTACCTAAAAGTTATAGTCTAGGTCCACTAATGCAACCTAGTTCGCTATAACTATGGCTCTGATACCAATCTGTCGCACCCCCAATCTGTCGCACCCCCAATCGGGGGGCGACTATTCATGGATCATTACACAAAGTTAAGGCAAACGACTCTATATGAGACGTTTTGAAAATGATACAAAGTAATTACATTAGTAATTCAACTGTTTATATTAAGATTTGAGTTCGCGAATAGTTCAAGAGATTCTAGTACATGACCAATGTTACAAAATAGTAATGCAAGAAAATCTCTGATGTTTGTAAGCATGCGACTCGAGCTATCGTGTCCTGGGGTAGTCCTACTCCTGTTGTGAACCTGAGAATACATACTAAAACGGTCAACATAATGTTGGTGAGTTCATAGGTTTGAAACAGTTATCAAAAGTTGGTAATAATCACAAGATTTCATCAGTGTTGCACGAATGCAAAAATAAAAGTATACTATTGCCATGAGTCTCACAGTTCGACGCTTAACCTAGTTTGTGCCTCGGGCAGATGCATAATCCAATACACCTGTAACAGTCAAATATTAATGCGTCCGTGGGTCGGCTAGAGCGAGTAGCCCGGACGGGGATGTCAATCCCCGATAGATCTATCCAATAATACTCGCGCTTATACAATTAACGAACCATGATAAGGTGAGGACTTTCAGTGGATTAAAGGTCTCATGCAATCCGTATAAAAGTTGTTTCAGTTACTTGTGATTATAATAAACAGTGTATGTAATCTCACCCCATAGTATAAAACAGTAAAAGTGGGGCTATGAGAGTCACCTGAGTCTTGTAAGCGTGCGTTTAAGTTAATAAACGTTTGTCCAAAGTGTAACCTTCTGGCGCCCTAAACGCATAAGGTTATGTATGAGTGAATGTCTCAAAAAGATCATTCATGCTAGTTGTCCACTCAACTAGTTATGTCCAAGTGTTTGTTTATCATTTGTTTGCGTTTAGAAAATATGTATGGCCCGTTGGTGATGTTTTGTGAATATAATTCTCGAAGACTTTATTATTATGTTTGTTTCATTGTATACTTAATAGAGTATATGAGTTTCATGTACGTATAGTGTGATATGTGAACGTTCGTTATTACGCGTATTTAATAGTTGGTGAAACATGTTCTAACTCTGTTTTATGCGACACTAGGGGCGACACCAAGGCATATTGCGACACTAGGTTAGTGTCGCAACTGCCTCAAAAGTTGAGATTTATGCGACACCAGGATTAGTGTCGCAAGTTGTGATTTCGATTTTGTTTTAGCGACACAAGTGTTAGTGTCGCAAGGACTTGCGACACCAGTGTTGGTTGTATTATTGTGACAGAAGGGTTACTACTGTTAGTTCAATTTGCTGCGACACTAGCTTAGTGTCGCAGGTTATTCCTTTTTTATGATTTAGCGACACAAGCTTAGTGTCGCAGATTAGTATTGCTGTCTTATGTTTTAGCGACACAAGCTTTGTGTCGCAATAACTTTGGGCCTTGTGCGACACAGACGGGCTGTGATGTTTTTGTTGTTCGGGAACTTGCTCAATTGTGCTCGGTTTGACCCGAAACTTTTAGGGAAGTCTTAAATATGTTACTAGAGCTTAGGAAAATTGTCGTTACGTTTTATAGTTAACCTGAAAGTGTCGTTTCATTTTTGTCACAAAATCAGTCCATGGGTTTATTTCCCGAGTTTTTGGGTCATTTTCGGGGCTCGTTTTGACTAACCAAAGTTTCGAAGTGAACTCCAAGAAAAATCACGGTTGTTCCTACATATCTTAGCTACCTTCAGTAAAAGTTTCATAACTTTTGGTCAAGTATAGCTCACGAAATCATCCAAGGATTAGACAAAGGTCCAGCAGGTCGGTTTTTGGACCTTTGCTCAGTGTTTGGTCTATATCTCACGATTTACAAAACTTCAGAAAAAGTGATAGTACAACTTTGAAAGGTAACAGAAAAAGCAAACTTTTCAAAGTGGTTTCAGTCGTTTTGGAGTTGTAGATCTCGAGATATGCTTTCCCAAAGTTGGTCGATTTTTCTGTCCAAAACGACAGTCCAGACATATATTTTTGTAAAATCGTTTTCGTATATCAAATGACCTCAGAAAATCGTCAAACCACTTAGGTTCGAAAGTAGACTCCTTGAACTTGATTTTAGACTCAAGAATAGTTGATTTGGTTAATAAATGAGTTAGATATCTTGTGTCAAATTCGGGTTAAGTTTTTTTGTCCGAAGGTTAATAGCTTTACCCGAAAGTTTTTAGCATTATCTTTTGGTTTTCGGTTTAGATCTTGGACATAATTAGCATAAACGAACTTCTAACATGTATATTAACATCATCCAAGGAAAATAAAAGAGTTTGGAGGGGGTTCTTACAAGGAGAAGTCGATCTAGAGCCGAAATGAGGAGGAAAAGGGTTGTTGTGACTTGATCTCTTGTTCTTCACTTGTTCTTCTTTTCTAATGATGATAATGGTGTCTAGGTGTCTTGGAGGTGGCTGAGATTGATAGTGGTGGTGGTGGTTATGGTTGGAGGTTTGAGAGAGTAAGGAATTGAGAGAGAAAAGAAAGTTTAATTGTGTGAAAAAGTGTGAGGGTTTGAGTGAGGGTGTGGAGGCAAAGAGGGGGAAGGAGGGCCAAGGGTGGGCTGGCTTTTCTGGGCTGGGCTGGCCGAGGTGGGCCTGACCCGTTGTGGTCTCGGGCTCGTGACTCGTTTCCTCGATTTCGTGTTACGTTATTCGTTCGGTTAACGTTAAATCGCGCGTTTTAGATTCTAATCGTAAATGCTTAGTTTTTCGCGTTTTGTTTATGACATAAGAGTGTTATTTTAAATTGGCAAAATGTTCTTAAATACTTTATTGAATCTTTTCAACATATGAGATGGGTTTCGTTCGGTGTCGAGTTCGATTTGCGCGTTTTCGTCGCGTATGGTACGTTTTGTACGAAACGTAGAACGTTTTAGATATTATCGTAATAATATAAGTTAAATAACAATTATTTATCATAATTAGGTTATTTAGTAAAAAAATGTTTTTCACCAACGTCCATATTTATTGTGTCGGATTCCATCCGATCGAATTTGCGTAATTTACAGTTAATTACGTACGTGCGTATAATACAATATACAAGGTGCCATCGTAATAGTCCTATTTCACACTAATTACATGCAATAATGATCTATGATTAATCACTAATGACGGCCTAATTTGTCGGGTGTCACAGATATGGTCTCCAATTTGCAAGGATCGGTGACAGAGTTAAAAAGAGATTTATCTTCTGCTCTCCAAAGAATAGATACTCAAGAAAATCTTCTTGATTTTCAGAGGATTCAGCTCACTGTACAAAACCAACGAATTGAAGATCTGGCTAAAGAAGTCGATACTTTAAAGGCACAGTTAGCTGATAAGGGGGAGATTGAGGAAGGTGAGGAAGAAGATAATGAGAATGGAGATAATGATCAAGGTAATGGTGATGAGGGTAATGATGAAGGTGATGATGATGATTCGGGAAATGGTGATCAACCAACTTTCTCGGAAAATCCAGAACTTGAACATCAACCTGATGGTTCTCAAGATCAGACTTCATGGGCAATAATACCATGTCAATCACAAGAAGCGGGTGCTGAAGCTGAGATCTTAGATGTGGATCCATTGAATGTGGCAGATCCAACATCAGAGTTTGCAGAACTCTCAGAGATTTATCAGATGATATCTTTCAATGAAGATCCAGTTTCAGAGAACATATTGGAAGAGACAGCTGTATATCGAGAACCTTTGAATGTGATAGATGAAGAAGAGAGGCCTATTAAATTATCTTGAATATGGAAACCTAAATGAAGAAGATTTTGGAATTAATGAAGAAAAATTTAATATACCTGAAAATGAAGTGAGGTATGAGGATGTGAATGAGGGAGAAGCCGAGGAAAGGGCGGATGAGGTGGAATTTGAAGAGATAAATGTTGAAGATTGGATTGATTCTAAAGATGAAGAACCTGAAGTGGCAAAAGTTGGAGAAAGCTCAAGTCAAAAAGAAAAAGAGTTACCGGACTGGATGAAACAAGCAGATAAAGCAGTTGAACCACCGAAGAAGAAGAAATTCTACAAAGTAGGGTCATCTCAATTAGTCGGTAACATTATAAGCTGGAAATATGATGAAGATAATAAAGTGATTATGATTAAAAAGGAGATGGGATTCAGTATTTTAGAAGATCGTTCAAGAAACTGAGTACGTTGCCAAAATGTGAAATTAATAGGCTTGCTCAACTTGAGATGATCAACAGATCTGAAAATGGATCGACAAAATGGTTTGAAGGAGTTATTAGAAAAGAGGTTCGCTATGAATTTCAACGTTTAACAACTACTTTGGGGAGAAGAAAGATTTACCCTAACAAGATTAATCCAATGACTAATCTTCCATGGGTTAAATTGATTTATCCTAGAGTTAGATGTTTGAAACGGATTCCCTTGGAACATCTCCTGATAGACTTCACAGAAAATCTAAGGTACCAGACTTATATAGCAAAGACGGGAGAAGCGGAGATAGAATGTTATGAAAAGAAGCTAACAGAGAATATTATATGGCCAAGAACATTTAAGGTATATGTATATGATCCACTAAATTTGATAAATTTATCGAAAGATGATTTAAAGAGACTGAATGATCAAAGGATTATGCATAACACTGAAGACAGAGTTCGGCGTTAAAGTTTCAAAGGGTTGTCGAAGTTTGCTGCACTCACGGGATTCATGCTGGAAGCAACTTACCATGTCAGTGGAACTGATTGAAAACGACACAACCCAAGCTGCTGACATAGGGGAGTCTGTTAGTACAAGATGTACAGTTTTGTGTCAGTTAGCTTAGGTTTGATTTTAAAGAGTTTCTAATTTTGTCTAAGTCCTGTATTGCGAAACTTGTAATTATGTGAAACTTACCCATAGTACGAAACTTAGAGAGTTTCTCTAGGTATGACCTGTCTAGGTTGCGAAACTTCTTAGTTTCGCATGTCGAGTTTCGCAGGTTCTGTATATATATATTCACAAGTGTTGGTAAGATTTAATATGCGTTTTTGAGAGCTAGTTTGGTGCGATAGTTTTGTAACCTCTCTAAACGTTTTCTGTTGAAATCATTTGTCTAATTCAATACACAGAAAGTTTGATTCGAATTGTCTCCGTTTTATTTCTCAGTTTACTCGTTCACGGCTAAAAACGAATTCATTAATTCCGCTTTTGAATTCGTGCAATTAGCTACAGATTAGGGATTAACATGTAGCATTGAGATTCCACCGAAAGGAATCCGAATTCAATAGATCTGTCAAGGCAGTGGCAATAGAAGCATACCCTTTCACCAAGCGGCTATAGTACCCAGTTAACCCGAGAAACCCATGCAATTCAGTGATTGATTTGGGTACAGGCCAGTCGTTAATAACTTGCAGTTTATCAGGTTCCCTATGTAAGCCTTAAACATCAATAATATGCCCCAAGAAACATACCTTTGGGACTCTAAAAATACACTTTGAGGGCTTTGCAAAAAACTGAATTAGTATATAACAATTGCAATACATATTCAAGGTGATCCAAATGATCTTTAAAAGATTTGCTATAGACCAAAATATCATAAAAAAAACCAGAACAAACTTAGGTAGAACGGGTCAAAACAACTCGTTCATGGCACTTTAAAAAGTGGAGGGCGCATTAGTAAGACCAAAGGGCATGACTAAAAATTCAAAATGTCCATCAACAGTTCGGAAGGCTGTTTTATGAGTATCATCAGTAGCAACACGAATTTGATGGTGCCCGAACGTAAATTAATTTTTGAAAAAACTCGGGAACCATAAAGTTTATCAAGTAACTCGTCCATAGTGGGAATCGGGAAATGATCCAGGATAGTAATGAAATTTAATGCACGATAATCCACACAAAAATGCCAAGTGCCATCTTTGTTTCGTACCAATAAAACTGGTCATGAGAAGTGTGACACCCGACACTTTAGGTTAATTGTTAAACCTAGCTGGAAACCCTAATTATTTGTATTTAGTTGGTATTAGGCTAAATATCTGTAATTACCTGTATATTTTAATATACACTTACGTGATTATGTGTTTATCTGTGATTATGCGAAACAACCGGACAAGGTCCGACAATCTATACGGCGTTGGTGATAACTTTTCATAAATAATGTAAACCTATTTTATAAATTAAATAGTAATTATTTACCCTATATTATTGTAATTAATTAATAATATACGAAAAACCTAGACGTTTTGCTTAAAGCGTAACAAACGCAACGAAAACGCGCGAATCGCGCCTGACACCCGAACGAAACCGACAACTATTTTAAGAAGGGTCAATAAAGTATTTTTAATATATTGGTCAAATTAAAATAGTGATTTCGTATCTAAAATAAAACACAAAAGTTAAACGTTAAAGATTTAATATTTACGCGCGCGAATAACGATTAACCGATCAAATAACGTGACACGGGCTTGAGGAAACTATTATCCAAGCCCAAGACTCAAATTGGGCCGCCCCAACTTGAGCCCAAGGCCGGCCCAAGGGGCCTAAAAATCGGCCCAAGAGGCCCACCCTACATAAGCGTCATATCTTTCATTTCCTCTCATTTCAACACCCTCAAACTTCACACACAAAAACTCTCATCTTTCCCCTCCTCCTCTCTCCCAAAAACCTGCCCAAGAACACCACCACCACCACCAAAATCGGCCACCATCATCACCATAGTGTTCATCACATTTCCAAGAAGGAAATCAAGTTAAAGACTCAAGATTCAAGCTCTCCCAAATAAAATGCACAAAACCGATCTGTTTCAGACCTCTGTGTCGCAGAAGCCCAGTAGTCTGCGACACAAGCCTTTGTGTCGCTATAGCACCCGAATCGTCACATTAGCGACAAAAGCCTTTGTGTCGCTATAGCACCCGAATCGTCACATTAGCGACACAAGCCTTTGTGTCGCTATAGCACCCGAATCGTCGCATTAGCGACACAAGCCTTTGTGTCGCTATAGCACCCGAATCGTCACATTAGCGACACAAGCTTTTGTGTCGCTATACACCCGAAACGTCACATTAGCGACACAAGACTTAGTGTCGCATAAACCCTTTGTGTCGCATAAACCCTTTGTGTCGCATAAACCCTTAGTGTCGCATATAGCGACACTAGCCCAGTGTCGCTAAAAACACAAAAATCGATACGTTTTCCTTAAAGCAATATAAGCATAAATAAAAATCGACCCCAGCCAGGGGCTCTGCCCCTTGGACCCCGCCAGGGGTTGCCACCCCTTGGACCCCGCTACCAGGGGCGCTGCCCCCGGACCCTCGTCATTAATGGGCTTCGCCCTTGCCATACTGATCAATTACCCACAACTGGAAAGTAGAGATACGCGTAACATGATTAATCAAGAGCTGTATTTTCACAAAATATCACCAACGGCCCGTACATGTTTTATAAGCACAAACGATAACTGAACAATTGGACATTTCTAATTGTGTGAACTTATTTTAGGTGGACATTAACCCTCCACCTACATGATTAACTTAGGTGGACATTAACCCTCCACCTACATGATTGGCTTGAGTGGACATTAACCCCCACTTATACAATCACTATAGATGGTCTTTTGAGACTTTTACTTACACAGCCTTATACGTTTAGGACGTTAGAAGGTTGCATTCAGAAAATACGCTTTGCTTACTATTTGCTACTTGTTTGCTAATATCAGGTGAGTTTCATAGCCCCTTTTTACTGTTTCTAACTGGGGTGAGAATACATACAACTGCTTTCATACCGCTATTTTTATGTGAACACAAGTACTAAACTCGATATATTGGTTGCATGAGTTATGTTACTAATACTGAAAGTCCCCCACATCATAGTTTGTTAGTATCGTTATAGCGTGAATGTTAATGAATAGTACTATTTGGGATTGACTCCCCCCGTCCGGGTTAGTAGCGCTAACTTGTGGACGCATTATCATTTGTTCTTACGAGTGTTAGATTAGGCACTCGCTGGGAGGCACCCCGATCGTGGCACTTGATTGTGACCCGACACCACAGTTAAGCTCGAACTATGAGCTCATGGCAACAATATACACTATTTTACATTTTTGTAATACATTACCTATCATTGTTGAATGATGCAAACAGGAAATCTTGTGTTCCATACAATGTTATATCAACTGTTTTCAAACCTATGAACTCACCAACTTTATGTTGACCTTTTAGTATGTATTTCTCAGGGAACCAACCACAGTAGGCTTGCTCTTGGAGAGAGATAGCTCGAGTCGCATACTTTTCACAAACATCAGAGATTAGCTTGCATTATATTAAGTTGAAATCTTGTACTAGATGCGTACTCTACTTTTGGCAAAACTTATGTAAACATTATAACTATGTAATGTAATGATTTTTGAAACGTCTCATATAGAGGTCGTTTGTTGTAATCCTTGTGTTGTGATATTTGATTTGGTCGGCGCCCCCAACGCAACACCCTACCTTCCGCTGCTACGTGTCTTGGGGGTGCGACAGATTGGTATCAGAGCCAAGGTTATAGCGAACTGGGTTGCATTAGTGGACCTAGACTATAACCGTTAAGTTAGTATTCCTTGTTAGGTATGATTGGTTCAGTAATTGCATCATTTGAATTTAATTTAACATAGCCTGATCAACTATGTCAAATTAAACAAGAATCGATACAAGATCGGAAATAGTTATATCAAATGGGAATACAGTAGAACACATGGACCGAAGATAGATTATGACAAAACCCTTATATGTGCTATTTGTACTAGGTTTTTATATGTATATATAAATAGACCTCACGTACTAAAACTCTTGCCACAGAAATGGCAGATTTTCCTACCGCAACTTCAACCGATATAGGAAACGATACTCAAGCCTCGCCAAACCGCACCTCTTCGAATTCACACGTGATACGCACCACTAGGAGGGCAACTGACTCTCCTCGGACTAGACCATATCCCGGCACTACTACCGCCAATAATACCACTTACAGAGCCCGCCGTCGGGCGAGTGCTCGCCGTTGGAATTGGCTACCAGCTACTCTAAATTCCTGGAGATCCGAAGAGGGAATTCAGGTTACTGCTGAGCCCATGGATATCTCCCCATACACACAGGAACCCGCCCACTACACTGTCCCAGTGTTAGCCGCCAGACTCCGCCGCCATGAGAGGAGGCTGGACACAATGGACGTGGAACAAAACGACATGCGGGACAAGCTAACTCTAATCTGCCAAAACCAAGAAGGTATTTCGGAGGTCGTGAACCTCACCAATGACTTGTCCACAGACACTAGAGACGAACTCCTAGAATTAAGGGTAAGGATGCAACTTAGTGAGCAACGCTTGCAAGCAGTCGAGGAACTCCCCCGCCGAACCGAACAACCCGAAACCCGTTCCAACTGGATACACTTGACTCAAGATCGAGTTGCACAAATCTCCCAGGACCAGGAGGACATTACTGAAACTATGGGTGTGGTGCATAACCAAGTCATAGGGAACCGGAATGAAATCTTCGTCCTACAATCCAGACTAGAACAATGTGAAACACGTCTGCAAGAAACGGAGGATTACTCACTCTCGTTGGAGAAACGCTAAGCAACGGCAGAAGAGACTCTCCGAATTGTCGGCAGACTTACTGAGTCGTCACACTACTCCCTCCGCAAAATCCAAGCCAGCCTTAAATTATTATCCTATTTTGTAACCTATGGAGGCGGGTAGTGCCCAACAATTTAAATTTTGTGAACTCTCGTATCTAGTCGGATGTATCAATTCCCGACACGTTTTGTAAACTTCGAATTATTGTAATCGACTTACCTCGCGCTTAAATTTGACCGCAAATTCTATTTCCTAATATTGATTTTCGTGCGTGAAACTCTTTATAGTCTTATCTTACACAACTGCAAAAGTTTGATTCGAGCACAACGAAATCTCATTTGTTTCATATTGTCTTCTTTTAAGAGTCATGCCGCCAAGACGCCAACCAATGAGTCCCGAAGAAATTGCTCAACTTGTCTCTCAAGGGGTGGCTGAAGCCATGGCAGCTTATGAAGCAGCCAGGAACGGCCCTAATAATAACCAAGGAAACGCTGGAGAACCTGTCAACAACTCACCTGTAACCAAACCTTGCTCATACAAAGACGTCATGAACTGCAAACCCCTCATTTTCAAAGGCACCGAGGGAGCCATCGGCCTCATGCGATGGATAGAGAAAATGGAATCTGTTTTCCGGATCTGCAACTGCACGGAGGAAAACAAGGTCAAATTCTCTACTTGCACTCTCGCTGACGGTGCACTCACATGGTGGAACTCATACGCTCAGACCATGGGAATTGATGTTGCTTATCAACTTCCATGGGAAGACCTCAAGAAGATGCTAAAGGAAGAATACTGCCCTCGAGAGCAACTACAGCAGCTCGAGGAGGAATTCTGGCACCTCACTGTTCAAGGAAATGATATCACCGGTTACACCACCAGATTTCACCAACTTGCTCTCCTATGTCCATCCATGGTGGACCCCGAAGAAAAACGTATCGAAAGGTACATTTGGGGACTACCCGAGAAGATACAGGACAATGTAACCTCCTCCAAGCCCGGAACAATCCAAAGTGTCGTCCGCATGGCACACGAACTTATGGCCCAAATTGTCCGCCGTGAGACACCCACTATGAATACCCCCGGGGACAACCAACGAAAATGGTCCGGGAACAACAACAACCAAACCCATCAACAACAAAACAAAAAGTCGGAGACCATTAAGGCTTACACCTCCGGATCAGGAGAGAGAAAAGGGTATGCCGGAATTCAACCCTACTGTTCAAAATATAACCGTCATCACAATGGCCCATGTAATAATCAATGCGGCAAGTGCAAGCGGTTCGGGCATCAAACCAAAGATTGCCGAACTCCCAACCTAAACACAAACTCAAACGCCAACCTTAACGCACCAAAAGCCTGTTTTGAGTGTGGTAACCCTGGGCACTTCAGAAATAACTGCCCAAAACGAAACAACAACAACAACACCAGCAGGAACAGTAACAGCAACAACTCCCGCGGCAGAGCCTTTGTTCTCAACGCAGGAGAAGCCCGTGAAGACCCCAACGTTGTTACGGGTATGTTTCTCATCAACGATTTATCCGTTTCTGTTTTATTCGATACCGGAGCCGATAAAAGTTTCATATCAAATGAGTTATGTCCACTACTCAACATCACTCCCGTTGCCTTAGATGCTAAGTACACCGTAGAATTAGCAAATGGCAAACTGATTGTGGCCGATAGTGTAATACTCAACTGCACTCTAAACCTCACAAACGAACTTTTCCCCATAGATCTTATAGCTATCGAAATCGGGAGCTTTGATATTATCGTAGGCATGGACAGGCTGTCCAAACATCGTGCCGAAATTGTTTGCTTCGATAAAATCGTCCGTATTCCCCTCGTTACCGGTGGAACCTTGGTCGTACAAGGGGAGACCGAAAAACCTAACCTCAACATCATCTCATGTATGAAAACTAGAAAATACCTGCGAAAAGGGTATCAGGCAATCCTTGCACACGTAACAGAGAAGAAGTCAGAGGAGAAGCGACTCGAGGATGTGCCCACACTCCGAGACTTTCCAGAAGTCTTTCCCGAAGACTTGCCTGGCCTTCCCTCGCCTAGACAAGTCGAATTCCAAATAGACCTTGTGCCCGGAGCTGCACCCGTGGCACGAGCCCCATACCGTTTAGCCCCGTCCGAGTTGCAGGAGTTGTCCACCCAATTACAGGAACTCCTGGACAAAGGATTCATTCGACCGAGTTCTTCACCTTGGGGAGCTCCGGTCCTTTTCGTGAAAAAGAAGGACGGATCTTTCTGAATGTGTATCGATTATAACGAACTAAACAAACTAACCATCAAGAACCGATACACACTCCCGAGAATCGATGACCTGTTTGACCAACTTCAAGGGTCGAGCTACTACTCAAAGATCGACTTACGTTCAGGTTATCATCAACTTCGAGTCCACAACACTGACATTCCCAAAACAGCCTTCCGAACTCGCTACGGGCATTACAAATTTCAAGTGATGCCATTCGGCTTGACCAACGCACCGGCTGTATTCATGGACCTTATGAATCGGGTGTGCAAACCATACCTAGATAAATTCGTTATCGTGTTTATCGACGACATCGTAATCTACTCACGCGACGAAACCGAACATGGCCAACATCAAAAAACCATATTGGAACTACTCAAACACGAGAAGTTATACGCCAAGTTCTCCGAATGTGAATTTTGGATGCAAACAGTACACTTCCTAGGGCATGTCATTGACAGTCAAGGCATACATGTTGATCCAGCTAAGATCGAAGCCATCAAGTGCTGGAAAGCACCTACCACTCCCACTGAAGTACGTCAATTCTTAGGTCTCGCTGGATACTATCGGCGATTCATTGAGAATTTCTACAAAATTGCCCAACCATTAACCACCCTGACTCAAAAAGATAAGAAATTCGACTGGACCGACAAACAAGAATCTGCCTTCCAACTCTTGAAACAGAAACTCTGCAGTGCACCAATCTTGTCCTTACCAGAGGGCAGCGATAACTTCATAGTTTACTGTGACGCCTCAGCCCAAGGACTTGGTTGTGTGTTGATGCAACATGATAAAGTCATCGCCTATGCCTCACGCCAACTGAAAATCCACAAAAAGAACTATTCAACTCACGATCTCGAATTAGGAGCCGTAGTTTTCGCGCTCAAAATCTGGAGACACTACTTGTATGGCACCAAGTGCACCATCTACACCGACCACAAAAGCCTTCAACATATTTTCGATCAGAAAGAATTAAACATGAGACAACGTCGTTGGGTCGAGTTACTTAGTGACTACGACTGCGAAATCCGATACCACCCGGGTAAGGCAAATGTTGTTGCTGATGCCCTAAGTCGAAAAGAACGAGTAAAACCCCTTTGAGTTCGAGCCCTTGGTTTAAATGTTCCCAACAACCTAACTACTCAAATCCTCTCCGCTCAACTCGATGCACTCAACGAAGAAAACGTTAAAAACGAAGCCCTGCGAGGCATTGATAAACAATTTGAAACCAGATCCGACGGAACCCGATACTTCTCCGACCGAATTTGGTTACCAAGCTTTGGGAACCTACGAGATTTGGTGATGGATGAAGCTCACAAATCCCGATACTCTATTCATCCTGGTTCAGACAAAATGTATCACGATCTCAAACAACGATATTGGTGGCCCAATATGAAAGCTGACGTAGCCACTTATGTTAGCAAATGTTTAACTTGTTCCAAGGTAAAGGCCGAATATCAGAAACCATCCGGGTTACTTCAACAACCCGAAATACCTCAGTGGAAATGGGAACAAATAACCATGGACTTCATCACGAAATTACCAAAAACCTCGAGTGGTTGAGATACCATTTGGGTAATCGTCGACCGTCTCACAAAGTCCGCCCATTTTCTAGCAATCAAAGAAACCGACAAGATGGAGCGTTTGGCTCGCATATACATCAAAGAGATTGTGGCAAGACACGGTATACCCATCTCAATCATTTCGGATAGAGATAGCCGCTTCACTTCTCGATTTTGGCAAACACTTCAGAAAGCTCTTGGTACTCGCCTTGATCTGAGCACCGCTTACCACCCACAAACCGATGGTCAAAGTGAACGAACCATCCAAACCCTGGAAGACATGCTACGTGCTTGCGTAGTTGACTTCGGAAATAGTTGGGAAAACCACCTACCCTTGTGTGAATTTCCGTACAATAACAGTTACCACACCAGCATTAATGCTGCACCTTTCGAAGCACTTTACGGAAGAAAGTGCCGATCACCTATTTGCTGGACCGAAGTGGGCGATAGCCAACTCACCGGTCCCGAAAACATTCATGAAACGACCGAGAAAATCGTAACCATTCAAAACCGACTAAAAGCCGCTCGTGATCGTCAGAAGAGTTACGCCGACATAAGACGCAAACCACTAGAGTTCCAAGTTGGGGACAAAGTACTTTCGAAAGTGTCACCTTGGAGAGGTGTCATTCGTTTTGGCAAACGCGGTAAACTGAACCCCAGGTACATCGGACCTTTTGAAATTCTGGAAAGAATCGGTCCGGTGGCGTATCGACTGCAGCTACCACCACAACTTAGTAGCGTGCACAACACCTTTCACATTTCCAACTTGAAGAAATGCCTGTCCGATGAGACACTTGTAATTCCGCTCGACGAAATCCAGATTGATGACAAACTCCATTTCGTCGAGGAAGCCGTAGAAATCATGGACCGTGAGGTCAAACGCTTGAAACAAAGTCGTATTCCCATCGTTAAAGTCCGGTGGAATTCCAGGCGCGGTCCTGAATTCACTTGGGAACGGGAAGACCAGATACGGCTGAAATACCCACATCTATTCTTAGGTGCCGCACAGACCACGACAACAAGCTAATTTCGGGACGAAATTCCTCTAACAAGGGGAGAATGTGACACCCAACACTTTAGGTTAATTGTTAAACCTAGCTGGAAACCCTAATTACTTGTATTTAGTTGGTATTAGGCTAAATATCTGTAATTACCTGTATATTTTAATATACACTTACGTGATTATGTGTTTATCTGTGATTATGCGAAACAACCGGACAAGGTCCGACAATCTATACGGCGTTGGTGATAACTTTTCATAAATAATTTAAACCTATTTTATAAATTAAATAGTAATTATTTACCCTATATTATTGTTATTAATTAATAATATACGAAAAACCTAGACGTTTTGCTTAAAGCGTAACAAACGCAACGAAAACGCGCGAATCGCGCCTGACACCCGAACGAAACTGACAAATATTTTAAGAAGGGTCAATAAAGTATTTTTAATATATTGGTCAAATTAAAATAGTGATTTCGTATCTAAAATAAAACACAAAAGTTAAACGTTAAAGATTTAATGTTTACGCGCGCGAATAACGATTAACCGATCAAATAACGTGACACGGGCTTGAGGAAACTATTATCCAAGCCCAAGACTCAAATTGGGCCGCCCCAACTTGAGCCCAAGGCCGGCCCAAGGGGCCTAAAAATCGGCCCAAGAGGCCCACCCTACATAAGCCTCATATCTTTCATTTCCTCTCATTTCTACACCTTGAAACTTCACACACAAACACTCTCATCTTTCCCCTCCTCCTCTCTCCCAAAAACCTGCCCAAGAACACCACCACCACCACCAAAATCGGCCACCATCATCACCATAGTGTTCTTCACATTTCCAAGAAGGAAATCAAGTTAAAGACTCAAGATTCAAGCTCTCCAAACAATTTCTCTTCAAAAATCACCAACCTACTTGTAAGAAAAATTATTCTCTATCCAAATCTCCTTAAAAACATGTCAAAAGGTTCATATAACAAAGAAATGTCCAAAATATAACATAAAAACGTTTTTCATGGCTTAAAATGTTCCAGAACAAAACATGCATTTTCGGGCAGAAAAATAGCTCGACTTTGAGAGGCTGTTTCTCCCTCAAAACTTGACCAAAATGGACGATTCAAAAGACAAAAACTAATTTTAAGAAGTTAGCTTTCATTTCCAAGTGGTTTCATAACTTTTGGAGCTCGTTTGATACCCGAAATGATTTTTACAAAAACATGTGTCCGGGCTGTCAAAAAGGACAGAAATTTCACCTCTCTTGTTTTAATCATAACTCGAGATATACACCCCCAAATGACCTGACGCCACCGCCAAAAGTTCAAAAAATTTGTTAGGTACAAATGTCGTTTAGATAACTTTTTCTGGAAACGTGTAGATTTTGCCCAGAAATCCGATCTTGTTGCATGTGTCCGGATTGGTCAATTTCTGACCTTAGGGAACAAACGGAATTTTTAAAAATACTTAGGAGTACCCAAAAATTCTGAAAAAATTAATTTAGAAAGCTAACATACTAAGGAAAAACATATATTTTTCTTGAATTTTTATTTTAACATTTGGAACCCGAAATAAAATGCACAAAACCGATCTGTTTCAGACCTCTGTGTCGCAAAAGCCCAGTAGTCTGCGACACAAGCCTTTGTGTCGCTATAGCACCCGAATCGTCACATTAGAGACACAAGCCTTTGTGTCGCTATAGCACCCGAATCGTCACATTAGCGACACAAGCCTTTGTGTCGCTATAGCACCTAAATCGTCGCATTAGCGACACAAGCCTTTGTGTCGCTATAGCACCCGAATCGTCACATTAGCGACACAAGCTTTTGTGTCGCTATACACCCGAAACGTCACATTAGCGACACAAGACTTAGTGTCGCATAAACCCTTTGTGTCGCATAAACCCTTTGTGTCGCATAAACCCTTAGTGTCGCATATAGCGACACTAGCCCAGTGTCGCTAAAAACACAAAAATCGATACGTTTTCCTTAAAGCAATATAAGCATAAATAAAAATCGACCCCAGCCAGGGGCTCTGCCCCTTGGACCCCGCCAGGGGTTGCCACCCCTTGGACCCCGCTACCAGGGGCGCTGCCCCCGGACCCTCGTCATTAATGGGCTTCGCCCTTGCCATACTGATCAATTACCCACAACTGGAAAGTAGAGATACGCGTAACATGATTAATCAAGAGCTGTATTTTCACAAAATATCACCAACGGCCCGTACATGTTTTATAAGCACAAACGATAACTGAACAATTGGACATTTCTAATTGTGTGAACTTATTTTAGGTGAACATTAACCCTCCACCTACATGATTAACTTAGGTGGACATTAACCCTCCACCTACATGATTAACTTAGGTGGACATTAACCCTCCACCTACATGATTGGCTTGAGTGGACATTAACCCCCACTTATACAATCACTATAGATGGTCTTTTGAGACTTTTACTTACACAGCCTTATACGTTTAGGACGTTAGAAGGTTGCATTCAGAAAATACGCTTTGCTTACTATTTGCTACTTGCTTGCTAATATCAGGTGAGTTTCATAGCCCCTTTTTACTGTTTCTAACTGGGGTGAGAATACATACAACTGCTTTCATACCGCTATTTTTATGTGAATAAAAGTACTAAACTCGATATATTGGTTGCATGAGTTATGTTACTAATCCTGAAAGTCCCCCACATCATAGTTTGTTAGTATCGTTATAGCGTGAATGTTAATGAATAGTACTATTTGGGATTGACTCCCCCCGTCCGGGTTAGTAGCGCTAACTTGTGGACGCATTATCATTTGTTCTTACGAGTGTTAGATTAGGCACTCGCTGGGAGGCACCCCGATCGTGGCACTTGATTGTGACCCGACACCACAGTTAAGCTCGAACTATGAGCTCATGGCAACAATATACACTATTTTACATTTTTGTAATACATTACCTATCATTGTTGAATGATGCAAACAGGAAATCTTGTGTTCCATACAATGTTATATCAACTGTTTTCAAACCTATGAACTCACCAACTTTATGTTGACCTTTTAGTATGTATTTCTCAGGGAACCAACCACAGTAGGCTTGCTCTTAGAGGGAGATAGCTCGAGTCGCATACTTTTCACAAACATCAGAGATTAGCTTGCATTATATTAAGTTGAAATCTTGTACTAGATGCGTACTCTACTTTTGGCAAAACTTATGTAAACATTTTAACTATGTAATGTAATGATTTTTGAAACGTCTCATATAGAGGTCGTTTGTTGTAATCCTTGTGTTGTGATATTTGATTTGGTCGACTCCCCCAACGCAACACCCTACCTTCCGCTGCCACGTGTCTTGGGGGTGCGACAAGAAGGGACGTGTACTTGGTTTAGTTACTCCTTTGTTAGTCCGTTTGATCTCGTTTTTGAACCGAATTAACGAAACGTGCAGAACCGAATTCGTTAATTCGTGAAATATGTGAAATGTAAATCGAACCCGACGTAAATAAGTTTCTGTTTTGTTGATATGAATCAATTACAGAAATCACAATAAAGCTCAATACTCAAACTCTCTCAACCTCACACAATCGCTGCACCTACATAGTTAACCGGAATGAACGACACTCACCTATATATACACACACAGGTGACTAGGCGACACTTTCTAGTGTCGCTAGAGGCGACACTAGAAAGTATCGCTAGTACACAAAGTGTCGCTAATCTAAACACATTCAAACTAAGTTTTTCTATACAAGCTTTTGTCACACAAGTTTGTTGATTGCATCAACAAACTCCCCCTTGACAATAGCTTGTAATAGATCTTCTAATTCTTCAACATTAGCTTGATGAGAGAGTTATCTTCCAGCACGAATCTATTTCTTTACCAATTGATAAGAACCTATCCCATACTAGGTCATATCAATATCATCTCCCCCTTATTAACAACTTCACAAAACCTTTCCAGAATCTACCTGTTCACAATTCCGATCCAAACATTCTCCCATAACCATAATAAGAATTTCATAATTCTCTCCCTAAACAGTAGATTCCCTCTTTAACTCTTGAAGGATCTTCAGATGCAAGCATTTCTTTGTTGTTGAACATCACTCTTCATACGCGCATAGATTGAAATAGAGATGATACTAAGAACTGTTGCTCGAGTTTCTTTTTCTTCTTTCTTTCTCCTTTGCTCCCCTTGGTCTTCTAATAAAATTACTGGAACCGTGCTCGTATTTTTTTTTTCTGACGTACAACCTAAACTACAACTTTAGGAACCCATTTGAGCACGGTTTCAATAGGCTTTGAAAGTTTCGAACACTATTTATAAGTTGTGTCGATATAATCCAAGGACATTGAATTCTATCTTAAATTGAAATGCGGTGTTTCATTTCTGAAAAGTTTTCGTGGAAGGAGTTCTCCTTGGGGAGAAAGGAACAAAATCTTTCTTTTCTGCACCATATGAAAAGAACGTGGTGGTGCAAGAGCAAACATATGTTGTCTCGAATATACGAAAGATTTTATTTGACCAGATTCCGGTAATTGTATCGGTTTTGAAGCTCTTTTTGGCTTTTGAGATCTCGAAACCGATCTTTTGTTGCGTTTAAAGTCTCCGGAATCATAACAATCAACCTTTTGATGATATAATATTTTGGTTGATTGCGATTTCTTAGAATACCTCTTAATCTTGTGCAAAGAATAATTGGTAAACTGTGAAATCTTTTTTGCACAAACCATGTTTGAACATGGTTTGGAAGATTTAGCCGGGTAAATCTTCTGCACAACCTTGACTGGTTGTTTGGTTGAGTGAGAGACTTGAGTAAGTTGCTCATGAAGATCTTGAATAATATTCAATGCAAGATTATGATCTTCTTAAAGTTTGGTCATCACTGTTTGTTGACCCTCAAGTTCTGAAGTCCTCTTTTCCAGTTTGACAACCTTTGACCTCATCTTTTCACGTTCAGTCTCCATATTTAGTAGTTTGGATTGAAGAGTTTTAATCTCATCTTCCTTCTGTAATAACTTCTCATTAATCTCTCTATTCGAACCTTTCAATCTCAATTGAGTTTTTTCCCCAAATCTCGTTGAGTCAAAAGCATGAAGTTTACAAATAAACTCGTCCAATGTCCACTGGGGAAGTTTCTTATCCTCTATGAGAAGCATTACGTGAAACTCCCATTTTGATGGTAGAGAATCTAAGAGTTTAGTATTCACCTTAGTGAATGTATATGTTTTACCAAACTCTTTCAACTCACTAATCAACTGTTTCTTGAGTAATTTTTTTCCGCTTCGTCTCAGCTCCTCATTTCCAACCGTTTTGCTTCTTATTTCATTGTGAAGCTTAATCCTAGCTTCCATGTTTGAAAAAGCCATTTCTGAGTTTTCCCACCAAAATTTCGTCTAAAAATGCTCGGGTAAAACGAAACTTTTCCCAAACTAAAATGAAGCAAATTTAAGCCTAAAAACAAAATTTGGTAATATGGAAATTTTCCCAAACTAGCTTCCTTTTTGCTTTTTTTTAAGTGTCACTAAAAGAGTGTCGCTGGAGTCAAATTTATGTATATAGCGACACTAAGCTAGTGTCGCTTCTATAGTGTCGTCAAATAAGGGAGTATCGCTTGATCAAGTCACAGTGTCGCCTGATAACCGTCTTCAACGAGTGTCATCTATCTTCAACGAGTGTCGCCTGATAAACACTAGTGTCGCTAAAGACGCAGAAAATGCAGAAACTTTGAAAATCCAAATTCACCGTTGAATTCTCACAAGTTAGGCTCGTTCGATGCGCAATCACTAAAAGAAACATAATACGGTCTCAATTTACACTTAATTGAAACTTTTAACGTTGAATTTATCTCGTTGGGTTCTTGACCGTAGCTTCAAACTTTTTCACGTAAATTCAATTCAAATAACCTCTATTTCAAGAATAGAAGGCTCTGATACCACTTGTAAGTCCGTATGATCTCGTCTTTGAATCAAATTAACGAAACGTGCGGAACTGAATTCGTTAATTCGTGAAATACGTGAAATGTAAATCGAACGCGACGTAAATAAGTTTCTGTTTTATTGATGTTAATCAATTACAGAAATCACAATTAAGCTCAATACTCAAACTCTCTCAATCTCACACAATCGTTGCACATACATAATTAACCAGAATGAACGACACTCACCTATATATTCACACAGGTGACTAGATGACACTTCTAGTGTCGCTAGAGGTGACTAGGCGACACTTTTAGTGTCGCTAGAGGCGACACTAGAAAGTGTCGCTAGTACACAAAGTGTCGCTAATCTAAACACATTCAAACTAGGTTTTTCTATACAAGCTTTTGTCACACAAGTATGTTGATTATGCATCAACATCCTTCTTGAAGCATCTCTGAGATCAATCTTGCCATGTCCTGTTTTTGACATTGTGGGTAACGATAAGGTCAAATATTTACAGGGGTTGAGTTAGCAAGTAAATTGATTTAATGGTCATGGAAGCGTAGTGGTAGAAGCCCGTGTGGATCCAAAAAGCAGATCTAAAAGAAGCAAGTAATGTCTTCATTTGAGAAATCTACTCGACTGAAAGGGTATCGCCAAGTGAATATTTTGATGCCGGATTCTTGGTTTTGGGCTCACCGTTTTCGATAAATGATATAGAGTCTAAGAAAACGATAGAATCATTTGCCACAAGTCGACAAAACTGACTATATGATGCTATTGCTGGTACTGATCTAGTTTCCCTTATTAAAGTCACTAACCGACCACCATGAGAGAATATCATTTTCGGTATTGAATAATCTGATAAAATTTGCCCCACGGTTTGCAACCATTGTACTCCAAGAACAACATCAGCCCCGGAGATTGGTAAAATATAGAAGGGTATGATGAACGGGTGTGTTTGTAGTTGAATAGGGACCCCTAAACACAGACCTAAACAACTTAAATTCTCCCCATTTCCAACCATAACGAAAAAGGAGGTGCAGAGAAACTAGTTGAAGATATCTAGCTACACGAGGCTAAATAATATTATGTGAGCTTCCAGAATCAACCAAAACTGAGACACGATGGCCATGTAGCATACCCAAAATTTGAAGGGTTTGAGGAGATGGCAAGCCAAGTAAGGCATTAGAAGAGAGGTGAAAATGTATGTTCTCTAACTAGGGTTTTGAATGTGTTAGTGAAGGCAGTGGCAGCAGTGGCAATAGAGAATTAGAAGGATGTAATGATGGGATAGTAGATAGAGTGTCGTGGGTGGAATAGGATGTAGTTTGTGATGAGTTTATTTGCTTACTAATAGTGTGTGCGTTGAAGTTATAAAATGTGGCAGAAGAGTTGGGCTCGGTGAGGTTGGATAGTAGCAATACTATCACTAGTTTCAAGCGGTGATTGATAGTTATATTCAGTGATTAAAAGTGGAGGGGGATCCGAATACTCAGGTTCAAGAATTAGATATTCACCCGGGTTGCAACGTTGTCCGGGACGATACTTTTCATCAAAATTAAACAAAGACCACGAGCTCTTCGATCTTGTTGTTCAACAAAGGAAAGTCGTTTCAAGGGAAGTTTAGGTGGTGTTCTTAAGATGGATTGGTTAGCTAATGATGGAGCAACCAGTAAGGGCTTGTTTAATACGGGCGGGGTTGAAAGTAGAGGTGTGTTTGAGGATGAAATGGCAGGGCGTAAAGGTTGCCAAATGGGTTTAGAATCACGACGTTTATCTTCGATCAACTTAGCTATTCCAATAGCATCAGTTATGGTAGCAGGTTTTAGTAATTTTAAATCTCTTTGTAATTCAGGTTTCAATCCCGATATAAAGCAATTCAATATGGAACTTGGAGTTACCCGATTGCTCATGATTATCATATGAAGAAGGCTCTAAACGAAGTTCAACAGTAGCGGTAAATGCATTCCAAGTGGATAATCGATTATTTTTAAACCTCCATAGGTATCAACTAAGAACATCTCCGTTCATAAGAAAGATAATCATTTCCATTCTTTTTTCATCAGAAATTCGAAAAAATTGAAAATATTATTCAGCTTGAAAAATCCATTCTAGTGCATTTGAAGCATCAAATAAAGGTACCTTCATTTTCGGTTGTGGAGGATGTGCGTGAGGCTGATGTGTTGAACCATTAGGGGGTGGAGGCGGTTGTGACTGATTTGGTAACAGACTGATGATCGTTTGAAGCTGTGTTTGCATTTTTTGAAGCTGTTCAGACAATTTCCCTTGCACCGCCGCTTATGAATGGATCCCTTTTTGGAGGTGGGATCAAATCTCCAGGATCATAGAGAGGAAGTAGACAACAGAAAAGTAGGAACATAAAAATCGTTCATTACAGAAGCCTAATTGCTTGTAATGTTGCCTATCAAACGTGCTTCAATAAAACATCTCATGAAGAATTCCCAATACCTCTCATCTACACTTGTAAGACCAGATTGCCCATATGTTACGAACGTGCGAGAGGCAAATTACGTAATTAGCTACAATATTAAGTACATCTAATTATCTAAAGATCATAAAGATATTAAATAAATTTTATTTTATATAAAGATATCCATGTCCTTAATTACTTTGAAGAGTGAGGTTAAAACGAGTACAATAACTTTTTATGAGAATTGAGGAATAAATAACAACGCGCCACGTGTCACAAAATCCACTCTCCCCCACGTTTTTAAAAATTAAATATCTCCCAAACGGTAGGTATACCTTATGAGATATTTAATCTAAGAGAAAAAAAGCTGATTTTATGGTGCAATTTTTATAATTTTTTGATGAGCCATTCTTAAGATATTTAATTTTTATAAACGTAAAAAAGTGAGTTTTGTAACACGTGACGCATTGTTATTGGTTTCTCCATTCTTATCAAAATTCTCATTTTCATTTGAACCTCTTGCTTTGAAATATGTATCCTTTTCTTAATAATTTATTGAAAGATAAGAAAATGATTATGTTGAATTATATATTATCTTCGAATTTGTTTGTTTTTTATTAAATTTTATTTTATCATAAATTTATTTGTTAATTGTATCCGGTTTATTTTTAAATATCTTATTTAGTGACAATGAATGATTATGTTGAATTATATATTATCTTTTCTTAATTTGTTTGTTATATGTATCCGAATTTTTCTAAATATTAATTTTTGAGAAGATTAGGGGTTGACACTAGTGTTGTAAATGAATCGGCTCGACTCGACTCATTTAGTGTAAAGCTCGAACTTGACTCGATAGCTCGACGAGCTTTCACGACACAGGCTCAAGCTCAGCTTGAAAATTTTTAATGTTCAAACTTATTTTATATTTATTTAAAAAATATAAATCATTTCAAATGTATATAAAATTAAAATAAATCATGAAACAAGTCAAAAACTTTATTAAATAGTTTAATAATTTCAAAATATAATAATAATATCATTTACATAACAAAATTTACATATATAAGAATATACACATATAAATATTTAATAATGCCCGAAAAGCTCGATAACAGTTCTAGCTCGGCTCGATATATATTTCGAGCTTGATTTTTAAGCTCGAGCTCCAGCTTGAACTCGAACTCGATAAAAACTCGAATCGATCAAGTTCAAACTCGATTCGAACTCGAATTGCTCGATAAAAGCTCAACTTGCTTAGCCCTAGTTGACACATCTGAAAAAAGCTTATGTGTCAAAAGGAGAATCATGACACATATACATTATGGACTCTCCTTTAGTTATATATATATATATATATATAGGCATTATGGACTTCTTCTTTAGTTATATAGATAGATTAGAGTTGCAACTTTATAATACTTATTCCGTCCTAAAAAGAGTTTTCTCAATATAAAATAATCAATTTAAGATAGAGTAATAAAATGACATTTTTATACTTGTATATAAGGTAAATATAATTTGAAATATTTTAAAAACTAATTACCGAGAGTAATAAAAAAAGTTATATTTAAAAATTTAATAATTTTTAATACATGATTTTTCCGTTCCATTTTTATTCAAAATTAATAGTAAATTAGAAATTTAAAATGGAAAACGAGTAAAACACACTTTGGAGATTTCTAGATAAGTCGTCATGATAGTCTCTTCAGAAAATAAAGAGCGTAGTTGTTGTTTGATATTAGTGGGAAAAGTCGCCCAAAACGAAATTTCCATCTTCCATCCATTGAACTTAAATTTCATCAATCTTCTTATATACTGTAAATCAACGCCCCTAAATCTTGTCATAATTTTCTTCTACTTTCTAAAAATAATTCCAAAAAAGAAAACTAAACAAAACAACGCGGCATCAACTAAATATAGTAATATCATTTTTAGAGAGAGAGAGAGAGAGAGTCCTTCTGGTTACAAAGATCACGCGCTTCTTATTTTCTACCTTTTTCCTCCTCCCGCATTTTTTTCCTCCAGGTGATTTATTTTCATTCCAATTGATTCATAATTTCTGTAATTTTTTTTTTAGTTTTAAATAGAATTGGAAATTGGATTTGGAATATAATTAGAGGGTGGTGATGGTGAAAGTTGATGTTTTGGTGTTTGTTCTATTTTGTTTTCAAGATATATGGGTATTCATTCTCTTAATTGTTACCTGGATTATAGAAATTAATCCCTTTTGTATTTTCTTTAATATAAATTTTGGTTATAAAATTATTTTTAGTTTGTGGTTGACTTTTTGTATATATATCATCTGTCTTGTATCTACGGATATGTGTTGATTCTGACTCTCGGTTTATGTGATGACAATGGTTTTTTGAGATATCATGAACTTTTTGTTAGGATCTTTTTTCCCAACTCAGATTTATATTTGCATTTTTTAATTATTTTTTTTAATGTTCTTCTGTATTTTTTTATATTTATTTTTATTTTTTGTGAAAACTTTGATCTTCGGTCTGCTGATGATGAAACTTGACTTATGATATGGATTTTGGCATATCTTGTCTCAGAAATTTTTGAAAAATTGAACAAGATATTAATTTAGTGCTACTTTTGGTGTGATTTTTTGCCCTTTTGTTTTTGTTATTAAAGGATGTGGCTTTGTGTGAATACAGGCTTCCATTGTAAATAGATGGGTGATGACTTGGTTCTGGATGTGAATCGACCCATTAAAAGGAGCGAGGAGATGGCGGTCCCCTCATCTTCTTCCAATGCAGTAGCTATTGTAGTGGATCAAAACGGGGCTTCATTTGATGATGAAGAAGCGCCTCTATTAAACATGGTAGAGTGCCGTATTTGCCAGGAAGAAGATTCCATTGATGCTTTGGAGACACCCTGTTCTTGCAATGGCAGTCTTAAGGTATTGATTAATGGTCTCAACACATTTATTCATACTAAAAAACATTTGTACTAAATTATTTATCTTTATAATGTTTGTGGTGGTTATTTCATTTATTGGATATTAACAATGTTTGGTGTTTGTGCAGTATGCTCACAGGAAGTGTGTTCAACATTGGTGTAACGAAAAGGGTGACATAACTTGTGAGATATGCCATCAGGTATGTCATCATGATTAAATGTTTGTACTCGTCATTGTTTATTGTATCTTGAGTTCCTTTTGAATCTTGATCAATGAAATGAACTCTGTTTGTTAAATAAACTTTTAATGATAACTACATCATACATTATGTCATACAATCTTTTAGTACCACTTGAGACCATGTGATGTGTGATTTAAAGTCAAGGGAAGTAAAGTATGTGTCTGTTTTGTCTAAATTATGATGTTATGTGGGTTTGTTGTTACGTGTAGCCTTACCAACCTGGATATGTTGCTCCTCCTCCCCGACCTTGTGTGGAAGAGACTACTATAGACATTGGGTATGTTTCCTTCGTTCTTATCTCTACCTTTTTCTGTATGTCGTTTTTGTAATGATGGAATCAGAGAAGGAATTGAATGGTCCGTTTCATTGGCCTGAAAAATGTTGTTTGTTTGGTCGAATGGAATGGACCACATCCCTAAAGGAATGTGAATGTGATTTCTTCCATTTGCTTGATTTTCATACCTTATTCAGGGGGTGTATTTTCTCCATTCCTTGATGTAATGGAATGAAAAATTACAGTACTGACCTTACTGGTTTATGTTCTTTTCAATAGCACTAGTCTTTTTCGTAATTACTTAGAACATCGATTATTTTGATTAGAGTAATTTTTGTTTTTAAAAATTAACTTGAAAATATACATTTTTTTATTATAATCTTATATGTACATAGAAAAAAAAAACATCAACTTCAATTACATAATGTATAATGTAGAGATATATCTATAGACTGTCTCTCTCTATATAAATATGACAGGAAGTCATGGAAACTCATTCCGTTCCTATAGATCAACTAACGATGAGAATATAATAAACGTATACAACACAATGAAATATACATTAGTTGAATGTATGAACGTTTTCTGCAGGGGAGGATGGCAAATCTCAGATGCCGACCGTCAATATCTGGAAGCTGAGTATGACGATTATAATGCAACAAACGCTAGCGGAGCTGCATTTTGCCGTTCAGCTGTTTTGATTGTAAGCTCCTCAAAACACTCATTCCTAGAACTTCACCCTTAATGATTTCACTAGTGTTCTTTAATCGGGAAAATATATGATTACTGATTATGTACTTTCGGCAGTTGATGGCTCTTCTGCTGCTACGACATGCATCATCTGTACCAGACTCTGATGGAGATGGAGATGGAGATGAGGATGCATCTACCTTCTTAACTGTAAGTGGGACTTCAGGATTTTTTTTTGGATTAATATTAAAAAACACAGTGGACATAATGACTCCAGGAATTATATCGTATCACGTGAATTATATATTTGTAGTCTTATGTTCTACACTTGGTTGTGATGGAACAAGTCCTCTGATTTATGTATTTTCTTTTTATTTAACAGCTTTTCTTGCTTCGGATTGCGGGGTTTCTTCTACCCTGCTACATCATGGTCTGGGCCATCAGCATTTTACAGCGTCGAAGGCAGAGACAGGTTTGCCTACTTACCCAACTGTTATTCGTCTCTTTTTTTCCTCCTTCAATCTGTTTAGTTCAATAGAAAAAAAAAAAGTATGAGTCTGATCTGATTTATTTATTCTAGCAAATTTTCGTGTTGCAAGAGAGGAAGTGATATTTCGTAAATACTCATTTACTCTTTTTATTTTGCATATAATCAATGGCAAGTTTTTTTCATTAATAATTTTGGTAAATTGGGTGTGTAGGAGGCAGCAGCGTTGGCGGCAGCACAATTTGCTTTCGTATTGCAAGCAGGACAAAGAAGAGGTCTTCACTTTACGGTAGCTTCTTTGGGGCCGGCACCGGCCCAGGCACCCGCACCAGCACCCACTGTGACTCCAACTGCAGCTCCACAAGATGAAAATGTTTAAGATGGCGGAGGAAAAATTACTTCTTTTTTTGAGAATTTGTTTTAGATTATTCTTATTTCTTTGTTGATGGCATCAAACTTTTTTGTGAATAATTTAATGTTATGTTAATGTGTATATGAAGCCATTTAACAATCGAGCATTCTTCAACAACTAATTTTACACAGCAACTGTATGTGCAACCATTTTTTATTTTATGTTATTGTGTATGATAACTTTCTGAGACTGGTTTATGGTGGTGGTATTGCTATGCTTTTTTCCAGTTTGCTTTTTCTTTCCCCTTTCATAGATTTGATAATACACTTGTTTAATAAGCTAAAAATCTCTCTTAAGAAGCATAAAGTTGGAGAACTGAAGCTGTTTCATGATGATACGTAGATTGGCTGGTACGAATCGTATGGTACGAATCGTAAATCTACGTGACGTAATTAATACCACAAATACTTATATAATCTAGTATCACTAAAGAATATAGAGGTACTAATCGTAAATCTACGTGACGTAATTAATACCACAAATACTTATATAATCTTAGTATCACTAAAGAATATAGAGGTACGATGAAAAAAGAAGTTCTTAAGCCATCAAATATCGAAATATACGAGGGCTTAATATGATGATGATTTTTTGGATGGCGATTCCCTGATGGTAACTCGTCCTTTGGGAACGTTTTTACGCACTTCTTGTTACTTGGCATAAGCCTTTAGAGAATAGATTATTTAGGAGTACTTGTACGTATATAGAAGGAGAAGTAATGAATGAATAAACCATCCTTCGTAACTGTATTTATAGAGTTTTAATATGCATGTGTGTAATTGAAAGTATCTTCTTTTAAATGTATTATGTGGACATAGATTGTTTGCAAGTTGTTTTCGTAGATTTGTTTTCGACAAAAAGAATGTTCACGATGACACAATATGTGGGGTATATTAATTGTTTAGCTTCTAACTGTTAACAAGATTACGTGGAAGTTTATATCACCATGTATAGGCAGCTGCAAGTTGGCACATGCATATGTTTTCTGTTAAAGCCCACTTGCCATATCTATATTAAATAATTGTGCAAGATTAATTTTTTTTTTTTTGTATGTTATCTTTATAGAGTAGGGTTCAAATGAGTAAGGACTATAAGTTGAGAATGAGGTAATGAATGTGAGCCATCAGATTTAGCAAATCAAGGGTCCAGATTAATACCCATTTTTTAATTAAAAAAATCAAATTAAATCAAATTTTGGGCGGAAGGGCGTAATTGTAATTTCACCATCTAATTAATTAATTTTTTCACTTTATTTCAAAAAAAAAGAAACAGTTCCCTCTCTCTAACCTTTCCCTCTCTTCTGTGGCGATCAACATACCTAACCCTAACTTCGTAAAATCGTTCGAAAATCATCAAATCGGTGTTGTTTGTTGCTAAAATCTCCGTTTCCTACATCTACATTATTAGCTTAATCTTTCTAACGGTTTATTTTTCACTGAAATCCATTTTTGTTAAACCCTAATTCTCAAACAACGGTTAAAATTCATTATTAACGCTTGTTGTCGAAGTAATGGATGTTCGTGAAGAGATTGTTACAGGAACAACATCATCTAGGCCGATTGCGGGTAGGCCTCTTCGTTCCGTTCCATTACGTAAGTTATTTCAAAGTTTTATTGTTAGTTTTTAGTGTTTAAGTATTTGTTTATTCGTTTTTAGTTTGTTTTGATTTTGTATGACAGTATGTTATATCTGTTTTATTGTTTTTGTTTCAATTTAGGGTTTGTTAACACATTTTACTGTCTGGGGATATAAGTATAGCGAATATGTTTTGTTTTGAAGTTACACAAGTGTCACTCCTGCATGTGGATAGTGGTAGTTTAGTTTCTTTATTTTTTTTATGTTGATGTGAATATTAGTAGTTACACAAGTGTTACTACCATAGTTTATTTTTGTTGATGTTAATATTGTTTGTTTATATGGAATGTGTATATGTGATATATACTTACATTGATATACATTTCATCGATTATTATGTTTTTAGTTGTTGATTTTTGTTACTTTTGTTTTTGTGTTTTGAAGTTTTTGTGTGTTCGTTTGTATATATAGCTGTTGAAGATTTCATCATTTCTGAACTTGATGCGGATGTTGTTAGTTTATTAGAAGGTTATCTTTTTGTCACTATGTTTTTATATGTTTTTCAATCTCACATGAACTTTTTCATGTTGCTTTGGAGTTTTATGTGTGTTTTTTGTGTATATGTTTTACTTTCAGTTGTGACGTCATTACCCTTTTTGGATGCAAATCCTTTAAAGGTTTATAGGAATACTACAAAAAAACAAAATAATAGTCATGTTGATGATGAAGGTAATTGTCCCAATATAATATTTTTCATACTTATATCCATATGTTTTTGATTCTTTTATGTGCTTTTTATTGTATTTGAAATGTGATTAATCCAATAGTATCACACATTTTGACTTAGTAGCATATGTGTTTTGTATGCCGTACCACATGTGGTAATAATTTGTATCACATGTGTTAGTAAGTATTGACACATGTTGTAATATTTTGTAACACGTTTTAGTAAGCATTGACACATTTGTTTTGAACATTCTGTTGTACTATTTCAGTCATGCTATTCTTACACTATTTTTTGTTTTTGTGTTTTTTTTTTCAAGAGGCAATAATACTTTGCCATCTTCTACAATTGCGGAAATTTTGAATAAACAAAAGAACGATGCGAGACGTGCTCGCATAGAAGCTTCAAAAAAAAAAAAGAAATTTGATGTGCAAATATTCCCCTAACAAAATCTACCACTGCAAGGGTGGAATCTCCAAAGGTTACAAGTCAAAAATTAAAAAAAATGAAACTTGCTGAAAGGAAGCAGATAAATGAAGTGGAACAAAGTAAGAATACAAGTTAAAAGAATGTGGCTGCAGAGGAGGTGAAGAAGAAGAAAGATGATAAGAAGGAGAAAGATGCCGATGAGGCAAAAAAGAAGAAAGAAGCCAATGAGGCTAAGAATATGAAAGATGCCGAGGAGGCAAAGAAGAAGATACAAGCTGAGCTTGATAAGAAGATGAAAGAAGCTGAGGAGGCAAAGAAAAAGAAAGATCCGAGGAGGTAAAGAAAAAGAAAGAAGCTGAGCAGGCGAAGATGAGGAAAGCCGCACAAGAAGAAAAGGAGAAAAAGAAACCGAAGGAGGAGATGAAGATGACTTCTTTGAAATTAAAGAAAGAGAAAATCGAGTCTGCTGTGGTTGAGCCTGGTAGAAAAGCTGTTGGGAAGTGAAAATTACGTGTTAAGGCTGAGGACGAAGAGAGAGACCAAGCGTACGAAGCGGGTCAAAGTAGATGTGGAGGAGGAAAGTACAAAGTTTGACTCAATTCGTGTCCGCACTACATTAAGACTATTGTGGCTGGGAGTTAGCTTTCGACTGAACAGAAGGAATGTCTCATGGACATTGGGTTCGGTGCTTTCATTGATCTTCCCATTAGTGTTCTTCTAGGTTTTCTTTATACTCTTCTGGTTTATTTTATACGTGTTTTTGTAGATATATGTTTATTTGATACCTTATTTACACTTGTGGTAGTGATGACTAACACATGTGTTACTGATTAGTAACACATGTGTTACTAGTTGGTATGACATGTGTTAGTGGTTACTCAATAACATTTAAACTGTGATAATTTAGTTTTTATTTACATCTATTTCATTCTATTTTTGCAGGTCAATTGGGTTACTTTGTCTTTGATAATTTTGACACGGAATCCATGGAGATCAAAGTCGGTGATTCGTGTATCAAAGTGACACCAGACGCCGTACATGATGTTTTCGGAATACCCAATGGTGGTATCAATATTATGGAATTACCGGATGTCAACCGTGATGACCCGTGTATGGCACAGTTTATGAAAGAGTTTCAACAGTTTCCGAATGTGTATATCAGTGCGAAGGACATGGTCGAGAACATTATTACAGATAAAGATAAAGATGATGAGTTTTGTTTCAAGTTAAAATTCCTCATGCTGTTTGCCAATACAATGGGTAGATGCTGGAGCAACGACAAGTTTTTGCAGCACTTTGTCTACAAGTTTACTGAAGATACGAATTTAAAAAAGCTCGACTGGTGTGGGTTTGTTATTGAGTGTTTGAAGAGGCCAACAATCAGTTGGAAAAATGATCGATCAACTCATTATCAAGGCCCGATCACCTTCCTAACTATAAATTAATTCTCTCTTTTTTTAATATATAAATGTTACTTATATAAATTATAACCTTGATTTATATAAGTTCAATCACAATTGTTATTATTTTTTTTAAATACTGCAGGTGTTGTATCTTGATTCGGTGAAGCCCACATCATGTTCTGTTATTCGTCAACGTCCAATTATTTCGAATTGGAGGAACACGTTGATGAAGCTTGTTCAAGAAGAGGAGGCGGCTAGTGGATCTTTGGGCAGGTTGCAACTCACTGGTGAATACATTCCAAATGCTGCCTATCAAGAAGAAGGATTTGTTAACCAAAAAAAGGCAATGATAGTGGTGCAAGTGTAAGTATTCTTTGTTTTATCAGTTATTTATTTGATGTTTTTTAGTTATTATTTTTATTGATTACACATGTGTTACCTATTTGTATCACATGCGTTACTATGGTATCACATGTGTAACCAGCTTGTATATCATGTGTTACTATGGTTATATAGTATCACAAGTAGTGTTGGATTACATTAGGCTTAAGTATATGAAAATGTAATTATTTATGCTTTGACATTCATTGTATGCAACAAAGTACTCGGGGTTACATTGTGTGTAATGAACTTTCAGTTTGTTGCTACTGTATGTATTTTGGTGATGTGTCAACTTGTGATGCTGCCAAGTGTCACTTCATACAGCTGACACGTAAGTAAAAGTACTAAAACATACATACAATGGCGATGAATACAAGTTTATTACACACAATGAAAGCTCAAATAATTCGATACATACAATGAATGTCAGACTATAAATAATTACATTTACGTGCACTTAACCCTTTACATTAATAAGGTTTTTTTTTTTTTTTTTTGTTGTTGTTGTTGTTGTTGTTGTATATACAGGATTGCCTTGATAACATCTACAAGATGATTGATTCTGTTAAGAAGACGCAACTTCTTATTGAAAAGAAGATGCATGATGGAAGTAAGAAATTCCCCAATGACAAAGGTTTTGAAGAAGTTGTTGTGCTGTTTGATGAAGTTTTTCGGAGTCGTGTATATTATCTGGAGGTTGTGGATGCTGACGACAAGCCATCTGTTGATAAAGGAAACGGTGGAGATAACAAAGACAGTGAAGGAAAAGGAGGTTGTTTAGAGTCTAAGGGTGAGATCAATGTTGGTGGTGAAGAAAGTGATTTAGAAGATAACGGGGAAGATGGTGACGGCAAGAAAGTTGAAGGAGAAAATAAGGATGACGGTCAAGTTCCACATTGTGTGCAGGAATACTTCATGATGGATGAAGACATAGTTGATGTTTTTGACATGACTACCTTTTTTGTTTTTAATCGTTCACAATTTCCAATTGTAAACCCACCTGTGTCATCTATTTTAGCTACCTCTGTTCAATTACCTACCTTAATAACGTTATCTAGTTTCGAGTTTCCTAATTTTTCACTTGGTCTAACTCAGGAGTTTGATGAGGGTGTATCGGGCGAGGTTGCTGTGTGTGGGGAGGTTACTGTGAAGCCATACTTGTTTGTTTTCTCACCATATATGAACGTTAAGACTGATGTGAGGACAAATGTGAAGCTGCAAGAACTCAAGTTTTCTAATTGGCTATTTTCAATGTTAGGTGACAAGCTGTGAGTGTTCCTTTTTTCTTTTCTTTTGTTGTCTAATTCTGTTTTTTTTTTTTTTTTTTTTGTATATAACTTGTGTGTTAATTTATTAAACTGTACATTTTTAACCTTTATAATTTTTATTACTGCAATGAATATTTTTTTGAAAGCAAAAAAGGACACAAGGCAACACGTGAGGATCTTGAAACATTAGCGCCAGGGTTATGGGTTAGCGTGAATACCGTAGACAGTTGGGCTGCAATTATGAACTATGAAGAGCAGCGTAACACTTCAGGATCACCTGAACGACAATTTTTTTCCACCTTCTATGTTTGTAAGTTTTTTCTATGTTTTCTTTATTTTATTTTTTTTGCTGCTGTTTACGTTGATGTTTTACTTATGTTAAACTTTTGTTTGTTTTATTAGTTTGAAGATACGTACAAACTGACCCTAAAAAAAGATATCAAGCTTTCACATCAACTATCAATAGTTGGCTATGTGAAGATAAAGTGTTGATTTGAATGCGAAATGTTGAATTGGTAAGTGTATATATAATATGGGAATAGTATATGCTGTGATTGTTTATACAACATGTGGTAGTAAACAAGTAACACATGTGATACTAAATAAGTAACACATGTGGTACTAAACAATTAACACATGTGGTACTAAACAAGTAACACATGTGTTACTGACTAATAACACATGTGATACTACTATCATATGTAGTACCAAATGTGTTTGTTTGTTGTAGTCTTAATAAACTTAATTTTTGAACAGGTATTCTTCCCTGTTTTTGTATCAAACCACTTTTTTGTGTTGCTCTTCAACCTGAAGAAGAAAACATTTCACATTATCGGTATTGTATCAAACCACTTTTTGTGTTGCTCTTCAACCTGAAGAAGAAAACATTTCACATTATCGATAATAGTGTTGTGAAGGTTGATTATGATTCCAAATACAAGGACATTTGTCATTTGGTTATAAGTATCCTAAATTTGTGTATTTAAAATATAAATACTATGTTTATGCTCCTTTTTTTTACTTGTAGCATTCTATGTTTGTTAAACATTTGTCTGATGTTGATCATCCCGCTGCTATGAAAATGATCAAAACGCGGAAGGCAGCAGTGATAGGTATCAATTGGAAGGCAACAGTGATGGGTATCACAATGCTTCATATGGAGAATTACACTGGTCAGATCGTGAGCAAGTGGGACTGTGGCCTTGATTCAGAAGGAAGTGTTCCGCGTCTGCAGCTTATCCGTTTGCTGATAAAGTTTGCGGCAAAGATTGTTTTGCATGAGTACAACATACTCAGAGAAACAGTCCATGAGATGGTTGATCAGTTTTCTCATTCACACAGCGATCAAGATATTAAGAACATGATTCTCATTGCCATTAAGAACCACAAGAAGAGACTGGAGGATCCTGACCAAGATAACAAGGCAGAGAACGTTACTGGTGGAGATGTTGAACAGTAGCGTGTATGTTTTTAAAAATTGGATGTTAAAAGCAGTAGTTCGAAGTACAATCTTTTGAAAACATGTTCTTTAGATCGGTTGTAATGATGTAATGATGTGAAACAAGTTCCTTTGAAAACAAGCTCCTTAGCCGATGTTTTTTTGTTATCTTTATGATTTTTGTTTTAACCTAGTCTTTCTTATATTTTTTAGTCCGTTTTTAATTTCATGATTGTCTTTTATTAACACTTGTGTTACCAACCAAAATCCTTTTTGATAACACATACTATGTAGTAATTACTTATTAAATATTGTAGTAATTAATATTCTTTTTCTAACATAAACTTTAGTTGATACCCCCGTTATAATAGTAACTATTTTTAATAGCTAGTATCACATGTGGTATCACTTAGTAATACATGTTTTATCAAACCAGTATCACACGCCTTGATATAATAACATTGTTTGGTTGTTGTTGTTTTTTGATAGTTGTTGTTGTTTTTTGACATTAAGTTCATAAGTGTGGCATAATAAACTAACTTGAGTTTAACATGAGATTACAAAGTGTTGAGACATGTTTTGTGACAACAGATCTAGCTTGTAATAGCGTGTAATAGTACTTTTAGTAATTGTAATCAAGCTTGTACATTGGTTTTGAATTGTAAATGAAATATATTGCTTGGTAAACATTTTAGAGTTAAATATCAAAATGCTGAAAAATGTTGACCAAGGTTGACCGCGAACCGAGTCAGTTCGCAGGACAAAAATGGCCTGCGAACCGAGTCAGTTCGCTGGGCCAATATGGGCTGCGAACTGAGTCAGTTCGCAGAGCCCAGTAACCTGTGAACCGAGACGGTTATATATGCAAATTAGGTTTTAAACCTAAAGAACTTTTGCCACTTTGTGTATCCGTACCTCCTGCGATTCCAGAGAGTTTTCCACCATTTCTAAAGGCTAGGTATTGATCGTTAACATTCGTTATAATCAATACAAAGGTATTAGACAATTGATTCGCTAATATATTGCGAAAGAATTTGTTATAGACCCTATAACTAGTATTGAGGGATTCCGCACCTTAATACCGTAGATAACCTCGTTATCGATCCATACACGAAGGGACTTACAATTGGTATCAGAGAATTAATTCTCATGTTTGTTATCTAGTGTGAACTACTATATGATGTATGACATAAGTCTTAATTTGTGAATGATAGTATAGCCATACATTGTTATCAAGAAACTATGAAAATATGAACAGACAAATAGTTAGAAATATGGCTATTAGCAAAACTACTGGTGACTTTGTTGTACTAAGTACAGACCTGAAACCTTTAGTTTTGCCAATGGGCTCAAACTTGTTTTGCTCATACTAAGGGATCTTCTGTTGTACTAAGTACAGATCTAGAACCGCTAGTATCTTCAAAATATGTTTGATGTTTATCAAACCTTAAAATAACTCAAGGATATGTTATATGTTACGAAAAGTGCATCATTTAGTAACCTCTACCTTGAATATAAAAGATACAGTGTTATGTGTTATACTTGATCTCTCAGTATGTCGTATATTGGAACACACTAGTTAATATGCATACTAACAATAAAGGTTTGCTTGGAAATCATTGTATAATTTGTTTATATGGATCATAATATCGGTAATCGTCTTGAACTGTCGATGACCAATGAACGTTCACTTTGGTGAATAATTCGTGCTCATATAAAAGTATGTTCAAAGAACGTGTTATTTCATGTGGATAAAGGTAACCACGTTATAATCTTCTAAATATAAGTTGATAAATGGTTAAGTTCTAATATATATGTCACTTATTTTGAATTTCATGAGGTATGGATACTAAAAATCTTCTTAGATGTGTTTACTAAATAAATAATAAGGTACAACTTATTCTTCCTAATATGATCCCTAAGCAGATAAATTCTTAATGCCAACAACATGTATTGTTTATTTTATTTGTTTCATTAATAAAATGGTACTTGTTACCACTATTTTTAGTTTGATTATTTGTTTACGTTAAAGCTTTAATTAAGTTTTTACTTTTCTAGTGGTTATCCTTTGGAATTAAGTTAAATTGAAATCTATCGTTCCGTGTTGAATAAATGTGACAAAAACGCAATGGAAAGTCTATAATGTTGACTTGTAAGAAAAATTTATAATGTCAATTTATATTTAAAACTAAATTCGTATTTTTGGTCAAATTTGCAAAGTTGACCAGTCAAACTTGCGAATCGAGTTTGGAGTATAAAAGGGCCAAGTCAACGAGTCCAAGTCTCACTTTCCAAATACCCCTGCGAACCGAGTTTCCTTCCCTGCGAGACGAGTTTTGGCGAACCCACTCCAAACACACTCACGGTTAATTTCTTCGAAATTAAAGTACGAGGAAAGGTTTTTCACTCCGAGGATATTATACGTCTTTCGATTACGCATCTTTTGAAGTAAGATTCACTCGATTTCACTGTATAATTTGCATTTAATCGATGATTTATGTTTCGAATGTTTTGGGTTCGTGGTTCACTGATTTTTCCAAGTTAATTGAAAATTAAAACCATAAAAATCATAAAACTTGTTCAATCGGCCCATTACGAAGGTCTGTAGATCCTTTATTAGCGATTAACGGTGTTCGATCTGTGATTTGGTTGTTGATACTCGTTCCAGACCCTCCTGCGAACTAAGCTTCAATCTCAGTTCGCAGCGAGCCCAAGTGTTTGACTCGTGTTGACCTACGAAGCGAACCCAAAACCAGTTTGACTTTCGTTGACCGTTGCGAACTTAGTCACTTCGTTGACTGACTTTGACCATAGCGAAGCGAACCCAACCGGTTTGACTTTCGTTGACCGTAGCGAAGCGAACTTATATGTTGACTTCCTTTGACCTGCGAAGTGAACTTAATAGTTGACTTCGTTTGACCTGCGAAGCGAACATAGGGGTTGACTTTTGTTGACTATAGCGAACTGAATCACCTGTTTGACTTTAGTTGACTATAGAGAACTGAACCCTTATTGATTTTTGTTGACTTTGCACATTAATTTAATTTGCGATCTGAACGTTTGACTTAGTCAATATTCAGTTTACAAATTTAACATTTTCGATGTGTACTCGATTTGTGAACTCTAGGTTTACGAATAAATTACACATTGGCACTTGTTAATTATTTGTTATACGTTTCGACTTACAAACTTATGTTTATAGGTTAAATACGTATAAATTTACTAAGTTAATTTTCTAGACTTGTATTCGATTTGAGAACTTTATGTTTACAAATGAAGTACAAGTGATGACTCTTAACTCTCAGTTATACTGTTAGACTTAAGAACTTATCTTTATAAGTTAAACACGTATAAATTTAACATGTTACATTTGTCTTCGATTTGAGATCTTTATGATTACAAGTAAAATACAAATTGCAATTGTTAATTATCTGTTATATGTTTCGACTTAAGGACTTAATGTTATAAGTGAAATGCATATAATATACGAATTCTGTTCTATTATATCGAAAGACTTCTGACTCATATGTAGTCGTGCGGCGTGTTCCGATTTTCAATCGGCGGTATGATATTTCGGATTATCTACTAGGACGTACGAACTGTATATAATTTAGAGACGATAATTGAAAAATTAAGTTCTGTATACTTAATCGTTCAATTAAGTTCAGTAAATTAAGTTATTAATTAATAGTAAACGTCGATGTTTGGTGATCGTTATTGTTCACAATACATAAACGTTTAAAATTAATTAATGTTCGATAAGTTGTTCTATTATCTGAGCTAACTGCCATTTGTGTACATCTTATGATTACAGATATGGCTGCTCGATCTTTCACTCCTGGTCACAACATTTTGGTGAACTTGGATGTAAATGAACGTGGTGCTGCACGTTTCACAGAGATTCTGACGTACTTAGCACGTTCGAGGATTCGATATGCTATTACGGAGTCTCCGCTTTTGTCCCGAGATCTTTTGGATCAATTCTGGGAAAGTATTGTATATGACGGTGCTGCAAACCCTCCCGTTATTCGTACAAGCGTAAATGATCAGGCCGTTGTTTTCTCCGCTGATGATCAGAGACAGATTCTACATCTGGGTACAGTTGATCAGGAAGTTGGTCCCTCTGTGTATTCCTCTGACTTCATTGAGGGTGCCCTTGGTAGAATGGGTTATTCTGGACCCAAGAGAGGCCGCCTGTTTGTGAAGGCGTTTGTGCTTGGACAGTGGAGATTCTTATTCCACATTATTCTTACCATCTTCGGTAACAAGAAGGGCGGATACGATGAGTTGAGCCCCGAGCTTTTGTCTGGCTTACTGTCCCTGGTTTATAATAAACCATACAGTTTTTCTTCATATATCTTTGTTGGGAAAAACAATGATCAAACCTAAGTTATAAATCTGAAGAGTCAAAATCTAACTCAGTTGTATTCAGGAAACTTAGTGAAATTCCTGAGTCTGTGTTTCTGAGTCTGTGCTACACAGACTGAAGAATTGTTTCTGAGTCTGTGCTGCACAGACTGAAGATCCTCACAGACTGAAAGCCATGCTCTTTCTGAAGACTTATGAATTCATCATCTGAAGAATGAAGATTGAATACAGAAGGCTTCACAGACTGAAGTTCACAGACTGAAGATCACAGACTGATGAGCACAGACTGAAGAGCACAGATTGAAGAATGAAAGTACAAATGTACAGGAGATATTCTTCTTTCCTTAGGCTAGATACAACTGATAAGATGTTTGAGAAAGGTCAAACATCATATAAAGGTTCTCTTCTCAGCAAATAAACCTTTTACCTTTTTGCTTTTTCTATTTCCAAGAAAAGCAAAAAGGAAGGCGTGCAAAGTTGCCCAAGATGCATCTGTTATCCCTTGGACAACTATGTAAGCTGGATAATATAGAGTTACATCCAACTCTATAAATAGCAGTCCAAAAAGCACTGCTATAATCCAAGAAATTCAAGAGAATTAGTATACTAGACCTTTGAGCTTAGGCTAAAGCATTACCACACTTACTGTGAAGTTTGTAGTGATAACTGTATCTTTGTATACTACTTGGATCGTATTCAAACCATCTGTGTGGTTTGAATACCTTGTCATCTTTGTGAGACAAACACTTTATTGTGAATAATACTTTGATTCATAATAAACTCTGTGTTAAAATTAATCTTGTTTTCCGCCTAGATTAATTTAAACTTGTTTGATATAAAACTTGGATATAAACTAACACGTTGAGATAACTGTTATTTAATCTGTATCTAAGTTTTGGGAACCTTGTGACCCAACAACTGGTATCAGAGCAAATAAAGATTTAATCTTCAACGATCAAAGGAACCCAGTTTATCAAACAATCATCTAAACCCATTTTTCTCTACATTTTCTACTTTGAAAAATGACTTCCTCTATTGCTATGGCTGGGAAGGGAATTCCAATCTTCAATGGTGTAAATTTTACCCACTGGAAATTGAAAGCTGAATGGTTTCTTGCTAGCATTCATGATGAAATGCTTAGAGTCATTCAGGAAGGACCCATTATTCCTGGCAGAATAGTTCCTGCTACTTTAGATGCAAATGGTACTATTTTGACACCTGAAAAATTTGTTGAGGCTGCCAAAAGTACCTGGACTGATCTAGACAGGCAACTATATTCATTAGATTTTAAGGCCAAGTCCATACTGGGCAATGCAGTTACTGAGCCTATCTTTGCTAAGATATCTGGCTGCAAAACTGCTAAAGCCATATGGGATATGCTAACTGACCAATATGATGGTGTAAGTTTAGTACAATCCCAAAAGAAGAAGAATCTCATAAGAAATTATGAGAACTTCTCTGCTGGTCAAGGAGAGTCATTAACTGATATTCATACCAGATTTCAGATCTTAATCAATGATCTTGAAAGGTATAATATCATCAAAGGACAGTTTGAAATCTGTGCAAAATTTGTTGATGTCATTCCAAACACTTTTTCTGAAGTTATCACTTCATTAATTGTAAGTGAAAAATTGGAGACATATGATCTCTCTGGCTTGTTTGGACTTCTACTAAACTTTGAAGAAACCAAAGCCAGAAAGGATCTAAATGCCAAAAGGATTGCAAAAGATCCATCTACTGCCCTTGTTGCAACAACAAGGAAAGATAGAGAACTTTTCTCTAGAGCAGATTACCATCTTACTCTTACAGACTCAGAATCAGATGATGAAACTGAGTCTCTAGAAGCTGAAATGGCATTGCTAGCCCAAAGGTTAGAAAAGGCAAGATTCAAAGGTTCAAAAGGAAGGCCAACTTTTGATCCTAAGAAAGCTACTTGCTATAAATGTGGGCAAGTTGGTCATATTTCTTCTGACTGCAGAGTGAAGATTGCAGAATCTTCAAATTCTGATAAGTGGGAAGAAAAGGCCAAGAAGTACAAGAAAAAGTACTTCAACTCCAAGAAAATTGGAGAGAAACAACAACCAAAGAAACTAGAGAAAGCTTTGGTTGTTGAACAATGGATAGATGAAGAATCTTCATCATCTAAGGATGATGAAGATATGTGCTTAATGGCTATCACAGAGAGCCAGTTTGACAAAGATGTCAAATTTGCAGAAAAGGCATGTGTTCATCCAGACTGGGACAGAGGATCTGCTTACAATGTAAATCATTTTAAACTTTACTATAGTGATGCAGAAAAACAGAAAATGTTTGAACACATCTATGTAGATTTTTTGAAAAGAATGGAGGAAATACAAGATTTAAAAACCAAACTCAGTCAAGTTCAAAAAGATCTACAATCAAAAGTGATTGAAATAAACCAAAATAAACAGTACAAACTTGAGCTTGATGCTCAATATGACCTTCTCAAAAAGATCAAGCTGGAAAAAGAAGCTTATAAAAACAAAGCTGATCATTATGAAAGGATCTGTAAATCTTGGTGTATTTCATCACTTAAAAATGTGGACTGTTTATCCAAACAGATTCCAGCTCAGATACAAGCGGTCATAGGTGATGAGTTTGATCTTAAAAGTCACATAAATTCAGAAATAAACTCAAAACCTACTATATTTGTACCTGAGATTTTACCTCATACTTTTAGTCATACTGTGGGAGACAAAGTTATATTGACAAATGCTTTTGTTAGACCAAAAATAGTTACTAAAGAACTAGTATATGAGACAGAGCCAGACTCTGAAGACACAGACTCAGAAATCTCAGTCTGTGAAACTTCTCAATCTGAACAGCCTGAACTTATAATCACTAATGAATCTTTAAGAACTATAGAACTTGAAAAGAAAAGATTTATAAAAGGCAAAGTTAATATTCCCACAGTACCATCTTTAAAAAGACAAAAGGAGGTAAAAGGAATCAAGAATAAACAGAAAGGTTATAATGTGTTTGAACCTTCCACATCTCAGTCTGTAACTGGTCCAGACAATAATATGCCAAATGATAAATCTAAAGGCATAAAACCAGTAACAAAGGAGTTAAAAAGATCTCAGTCTGTGAGATCTAACTGTCAGTCTGGAAAAATAAATTTTCAGTCTGGCAAACTTAACTCCAAATCTGTTTGTGTTAACACTCAGTCTGACTCTCAAAAGTCAAATCTTAACAACCAGACTGAGACCATTAAGCTGCTTAGTGAAAACTTAATGAAGTTAACCACAGATTTTAAAACAGTTGTTGAGTCAAAACAAGAGTTTAACAGAGGATATAGTGCAAATAATAACCCAAAATCCAAAAGGACCATCATGTTGAACAGAAAATGTTACAACTGTGGAAATCTGGGACATGAAGGTATTAAATGCACAAAGTCCACTCTTAAACAGCCAAAGGCTGCTTTGATCAAACAAATGTCGTCTACAAACAACAAAATCAAAAATAGAGAGGTTAAAAGTCAACTTCACAGACTTAGCACCAAAACTGCTAAAGAATTGACTTCAACCAACTCTAAAGAACCCATCAAAAGATGGGTTCCCAAAAGTAACTAATTGATTTTGTTTGTCCTGTGCAGGGTAACAGCAAATGGTACCTAGACAGTGGATGCTCAAGACACATGACAGGTTCCTTGAAAAATCTGTCAGAGTTTGTAGAAGAAGAAGGACCTTCTGTCAAATATGGTGACAACTCTGTTGCCAAGATAAAAGGTTATGGTGTGGTGAAGGCTGGCAACATCAGAATAACAAAGGTGGCCTATGTTGAGGGATTAAAGCATAACCTGCTTAGTGCTAGCCAGATTTGTGATGATGATGGTGAAATCAGAATCAGAAAGAAGGCTGCTGTTATCTATAATTCCAAAGGCAAACCTATATTAGTTGCCAAAAGAGAAAGAGATATCTATCTCTTGGATCTTTCTTCTGCAGACAACAATGTAGAGACCTGTCTCTATACTCAGTCTGTGCCAGAACTAAGCTGGCTATGGCATAGGAGGTTATCCCACCTGAACTTCAAAAATATTAACCTCCTGTCAAAGAAGAAACTGGTTAGAGGTCTGCCTGATGTTACATTTGCAAAAGACAAACTTTGTCCTGCATGCACACTAGGGAAACAGACCAAGAACCATTTTCCATCCAAATTGTTAGCTACAATTGAACAACCATTGCATATGCTCCATATGGATCTGTTTGGACCCATGAGCATTAGCAGTTTGGGTGGAAAGACGTATACACTTGTGGTTGTGGATGAATACACAAGGTATACTTGGGTCATCTTTCTTAAAGCTAAAAGTGATGCTCCTGAAGAGATTATTAATCTAATCAAGAGAGAAGAATTGCAGAAAGATGCACCTGTCAAGCAACTCAGGAGTGACCATGGTACAGAATTTAAGAATTCTACTCTCTTTGAATTCTGTACTGACAAAGGCATTATTCAAAACTTTGCCTCTGTCAGAACTCCTCAACAAAATGGTGTTGCTGAGAGAAGAAATCGTACACTCATAGAAGCTGCAAGAACCATGTTATGCCATGGTCAAATGAAGGTTTATTTTTGGGCAGAAGCAGTTAACACTGCCTGTTATACCCAAAATAGATCTATTTTGGTCAAAAGGCATGGCAAAACTGCATATGAGTTGTATCATAAGAAGGTTCCAAGCATCCATTACTTCCAGACCTTTGGTAGTAAATGCTATATTCTCAATCAAAGAGATCAATTAGCTAAGATGGAACCTAAATCTGATGAAGGAATTTTTGTTGGCTATTCATCTATCTCAAAGGCCTACAGAGTCTACAACAACAGAAGGAATAAAATTGAAGAAACCATTAATGTCACCTTTGATGCTTCCTCTGCTAATGATGAACATGTCTCTCAGTCTGATGTTCATTTGTTAGAAGATTTATCTGTTGTGGGATCTGAATCTCAAATCCCAGTTGTTGTTAACCAACAACAGGACTCTGAAAGTGATAATGAAGATGCTCAACCTGCTCATTCTATGACAATACCTTCATCAACAGAAGATGAATCTATGTCCAGAGATTCAAATTCTTCTGATACATGTGTTCAGTCTGATAGTTTTCAGTCTGTGAACTCTACAGACTCAGACTTGCCCTGTGTAGAAGATGATGCAGAACTCACTCCTGCTATCCTTCCACCAAATGAGAATGATTTACCATCAAATGATGAATCACTTCTAGGAGTCAAAGAACACAAGTATCATCCAATTACAGAAATAATTGGAGATTATGTTTCTGGTGTACAAACAAGAGCTAAAGTGTCAAACTTATCTACTGCAAATTTCTGTTTCTACACAAACTTCCTGTCAATCATTGAACCAAAGAAAGCTGAAGAAGCCTTGAAAGATGATGATTGGGTTGAAGCAATGCAGGAAGAGTTAACAGAATTTGACAGAAACAATGTTTGGACCCTAGTTCCTGCTCCAAAAGGGAAAACCATTATTGGAACAAAATGGGTTTACAGAAACAAAATGGACAAGGATGGAGTGATAATCAGAAACAAGGCAAAGCTAGTTGCTCAAGGCTACAAGCAGGAAGAAGGCATTGATTATGATGAAACATTTGCCCCTGTAGCTAGAATTGAAGCAATAAGGTTATTCTTGGCATATGCTGCATTCAAGGACTTTAAAGTCTATCAAATGGATGTCAAGAGTGCATTTTTGAATGGCAACTTACAGGAGGAAGTCTATGTGAAATAACCTCCAGGTTTTGTAAGTTCCACTTTTCCAAATCATGTCTATAAATTGCAGAAAGCACTATATGGGCTAAAACAAGCTCCAAGAGCTTGGTATGACACCTTATCATCCTATCTTCTTAGTAATGACTTTACTAGAGGATCAATTGATAAAACTTTGTTCTTCAAAAGGAACAAGGCAGATGTCATACTAGTCCAAATCTATGTTGATGATATTATATTTGGGTCTACTGATGAAAAATTGTGTAAATGGTTTTCAAACTTAATGTCAAAATAGTATCAAATGAGTATGATGGGTGAATTAACATACTTTCTTGGTCTACAAGTACATCAGAAACCTGATGGTATCTTCATCAACCAAGGTAAATATGTCAATGACCTACTTACTAAATATTCTTTAAAGGACTGTTCAATTATGAAAACACCAATGAGCACTGCAGATAAGTTGGATAAGGATCAGTCTGGCAAGTTAGTATGTCAAACCACTTATAGAGGTATGATAGGATCTCTACTATACCTCACTGCAAGTAGACCAAATATCATGTTCTCAACATGTTTGTGTGCTAGATATCAATCTGAACCTAAAGAATCGCATCTAAAAGCTGTAAAAAGGATTTTTAGGTACCTAAAAGGTACTCCTAACCTGGGTCTTTGGTATCCCAAAGACTCTGGTTTTGATCTAATTGGATATACAGATGCAGATTATGCAGGTTGTAAATTAGACAGGAAAAGCACTTCTGGTGGATGTCAACTGCTAGGTGGCAAACTAGTCAGTTGGTCAAGCAAGAAACAGAATTCTGTTGCTACATCCACTGCAGAAGCAGAATATGTGGCTGCTGGTAGTTGCTGTGCTCAATTGCTATGGATGCAACATCAACTAGCATACTATGATTTGGTGTTTACAAAAACTCCAATCATGTGTGATAACCAAAGTGCCATTGCCATCACTGAGAATCCTGTGTTTCACTCCAGGACAAAGCATATTGAGATCAGACATCACTTTATCAGAGATTGTGCTAAGAAAGGTAAAGTGATTCTCAAATATGTGCCAACAAATGACCAACTAGCAGATATCTTTACTAAACCTTTAAATGAAGATAGATTTTTGTATCTGCTTGGTCAACTAGGAATGCTCAACCCCTAGTAAAACCTTGAATCTATATGATTCAATTCTTAGTCTGTGTCTGCTTTTCAATCTGTATAACTGTATTCTCAGCTACATACAATCAAAAAGCACAGACAAAGAGATGTTTTTGTACATACTTTCTAAGAAAATACCAAAAAGATTTTATACCTTCTGTTAATTTCTCTCAGTCTGACTGATTATATGTTTCAGTCTGTGTAACTTCTTCCAGATTAGTTACACAGACTGACCATATTCATTCAGACTAGACCCTCTATTTTTGTGCTTTATTAATTCATAAGGTTAGTATTTTAGTACTATTAGTATTAATACTGCTAGTTACTTTTAGTACTGCTGGTTAATACTGATAAGACTTTTTAACACTGCCCCCATGAATTCGTATTTTAGCACTGCTGGTAAAGATTGGTACAATTAACACTGTTAATGTTGCAAGTTACTACTGTTAGTTAACTTTAGTACTGCTCACACCAGTTACCACTGTTAGTTAACTTTATTACTGCCTTCGAAAGTTACTACTGTTAGTTAACTTTAGTACTGCTCACACCAGTTACCACTGTTAGTTAACTTTAGTACTGCCTTCGAAAGTTACTACTGTTAGTTAATTTTAGTACTGCTTTCACAAGTTAGTACTGTTAGCATTATCAATCTGTTACCACTGCTGGCACAAAAGTTTTTTTTAAAATTCTGTTATTTTCTCTTAGTCTGTCTGCTATATGGCTCAGTCTGTGTGACGTCACCCAGACTCATTGCACAGACTGGTTTTATACACTCAGACTAATTGTTTTTTTTTTTTTATTTATTTATTCTATTTTTTTTCATAAATAAACAACAATATCTTTGCATTTAATGCTTTAACCATCTTTATGGTAATAATCATTAAAAGTTTTGGCGCTTGTTGTCTATTTATCTGCTCAATACAAAAAGTGCACGTGCCTCAGCGCTACTGTTGCAGAAACAGGGATAAACCGTCCAAGTGGGTCCCATTTAACGGAAATTTAATTTCTACAAACACCCATTTATGTTTTCTCCCTTTCTTCTTCATTCGTACTTGCACATCAAAAAACAAACAGAGTTTCTAAACCCTAAATCGCTCAACCATTTTGAAAATCAATTTCTAAAATTTCTTCAATGGCTGATCAATGGGTTTACACGGCACCTGCCAACATCGCTACGGCTAAACCCTTCAAACAAGGGAAACAGGTAAAACTCTGTATCAACAATCAAGTAGCTACCATTTCCATCCCTGATTCGAAAAAGAATAAAGGGTTTGAGGAACTAACTGTTTTTATGTCTGCTCATCCATTAAGGGGAGCGTTCTTTAACACAGTTCCTCAAATATACCCACATTTTTTAATGGAATGGTGGTATACTTGCTCCTCAAATAGTACCAATACTGCAATTACTGGTACTATTGATCATGGTAAACGGGCAGTTACCATTGATCAGGAGTTAATTAGGAATGTCTTAGACCTGCCTTTGGGAAATAATTTTGAACCTATTCCAACCAAAGAAGCAGCAAGGGCTTCTCTTACTTTGGTTGGATATACCAAAGAAAAAGGCACAATTTTGATGTCAGGATTCACCCCCAAATGGAAATTTTTAATTTCTGGCATCATTAGGAGTCTAGGAGGTAAATCTGGTAGCACAGGGGAGCTAAATGAGTTTGAAACTCAGCTGTTGAGCTCATTCATCACTGGTTTAAACATCAACTTTGCAGAGTTGTATTTTCAAGAAATTTTAAAACTGGTGAATGAGTCAAACAGAATTTTTAATGTACCTTTTATAAGGCTACTCTCCCTGTGCATCCAATCCAGGTTAACTGGGTCTGTATATATGTCCTTTAATAATAAAGTGGCAGATATACCTGTTCCTGTGGTCACATATAAAGTGTTTAACCATCCGGTTCCACTTTCTGGAGCACCTATCACTGCTGCTATGCAGCACTGGATTGATCACCCATATGTTGCTTCTGCATCCATGGAGGGTGATGATTCAAGTGATAGTATGGGTAATAAGACCCAGGCTGTTGAAGATCGTGTGGCTGAAGCAGAGCACACAGACTCCGGGGATACAGACTCAACTCAGTCTGTGCACTTGGAGTCAGACTCAAACATTCCTGAGTCTGTTCCATCTTCAACAGAAGATGCAGGTAGTACTTCTTCTTCATCTGAGGACATGGATATAGATCAACCTTCTTATCCTAGCCCATCCTCACCCACAAAAGAGAGTCCCAAACAAACCAACCCAGATGAGTCACCACTCACTCTGGAGGAATCACCAGACTCAACCCCCAAAAGTATAGCACAAATGGAATCATCATCCATGGAACTGGATGTCAACAGAACACCTTCCAGTGCTGTAGACCATTCCATTACAGCTCTGCTAGAGTCTGTGGTGCCAATGGCTACCCAACTGACCCAACCTACACCTAGTTTAGTCAGCTTGGATACCCACATTGCTGCTGCTACACTGACCCCTGTAGTAAGCATTGAAGAAGATGCTCCAATCCTGAGCACTACCAACCCCCTCTTTACCCCACTCACAATGGCTGGACCCATATTGACCACTAGTCCTGCACTAGTTCACACTCCGGTGAGTCTTTTCTTACACCCCTCTGCACAGATTGCCAATGCCCCAGTCATGTCACAGACTGAGGTACAGATCTCCTCTTCTTTGCTCCATGATCTACCATCTTATCACCAGATGGTTAGTGAGGGCATACAAACTTCAACATCAGTTGCCAGTGATACTGCTCCATTACACCAGGAACTGTTTGAGGCAACAGGTGCAACACAATCATTTCCCCGTGATATCTTATCCTATCACCGGATTAGATCTGAGGGAACAACTACACCACTCAATGCCTATGATCGCTTTTCCATGCACAGGACACAGAGTGAGGCAAAGAGTGCAACACCAAAAGATTCCAGTGATCTTGCTCAGTTTCAACATGAGTCAAGTGAGGAACACATACCATCACCCAATTCTAACCCCTCCAACCAGACCCAGTCTGTGCCTTCTAGTACACTTAATGATGTGCTTTCTGCCATCAACAGGTTGTCTGAATGGGTACAGACTGAGTTCAATAATAATAAGAAAGAGCTAGAGAAGATGAAGCATCTAGTCTCTACTATGGTGGATAAAGTGGATATGCTGGAGGAAAAGGTATCCAATAGGTTAGATGAAATGCAGACCACCCTCTCAAACTTGGTAGATGATGTCAAAAAGGGGGAGAAGATGAAGCATGGGTCTGCAGAAGCTAAAACCTCAAAAGATAAAGATTTAAATAATAAATCCTTAGATTTAGGGGGAGATAGCAGTGAGGGAGATGATGGAGATGATGGACCCGAAGGTGCTAGGGTGAAGTCTCAGACTGAAGCTCAGTCTGTGCCACAGACTGAAGATATGAGTGCACAGACTGAGGGGGAGCAAGAGAGATTGCAGTTAGGTGAACATGCTGAGATGGTTGCACAGACTCAGGGGGAGTCATCCATTGTCTTACACATAGACCCAATTGCAACTATCTCAACCCAAGGTCAGATGGAGTTGAAGAGACCAAGGGAAGAAGATGAAGATGTTCAACCACTGCAGATCAAAAGAGCCAGAAAGACAAAAAGAATGGCCAGGAGGATTCCTGAAAGGGATATCTTTGATTCCCAACCAAAGATGAAGGGGATCAAGACCTGGGATCAGTTTGTGAAGTTGGCTGAAGAACAGGACACTGATGGTGAAGATGATGATGCCATCAATCCTAACTGCAGTTCTGAGTCTGAAGTTTTCAGAAGATCAGATGATGATGAAGATGATGCTACTTTTGGAGGTGTAGGTGAAGGAGCCTCAAAAGTCAAGACTGGAGAGTCTTTGTCTGTGCCTTCTGAACCTGCACAGACTGAGACACAGCATCAATCACAAACTCAGAGCTCAGAGCAACCAGCAGCAAGCACTGATGCTCTAATTATCAGTGCTGAAGCCATCCAAGCTGAAGCTAATCCTGCTAGATCAACCACAACAACCAGAATACTGCCTCCAGGTAGAAGTGAACTTGAAGATAGAATGCGATGGAGAAGTGCTCACCTGATTAGCACTTATCCTGGATCAAGCTCCACCATGGAAGAAGTTATGGATAAGGGTAAGGGCAAGGAGATTGCCTTATCCAAGCAGGAAAGGTTAAGCAAGATCAAGAAGATGGTGGATAATCATGCTGCTGGCACAAGAAATCCTGAACTGACAAATCTACAGGATGAACTCTTGCAACAAGAAGCTACTGCTCAAGGTATGACCTTAACCGAATACTTAAATGTATTATCAATTGAAGAGCAGAAGCTGAAGGAAGCAAGATTTGTTGACATGCTCTCCAAAGAGTTAGAAGATGAAAGTTGTTCACAGACTCAGATCAGAATGAGTCAAGTTGAGCAACAGATCAAAGAAGATGAAGAGCTGTCAATAAGATTACAGAAGATAGAGAGCCTGAAACCAAAGCTACAAGCCACTTTCCAAAAGTCAAAGCTCAAGCAAAAGATCAGAGAATGTCATCTGAACAAGATTGGACAGAAATTAAAGCTGGAGCTGACTTTGACCAAGAGCAAGAAGATGGTATGGGTGGATGAACTATACACTCTAGGGCTTAAGGAATGGCAATCCATTACCAATCTTTTGAAGAGTGCAGCTGACAAGGATCTGAAGAAAGAAGTTCTGGATGAGCTATCTTACCTGATTGAGCTAGTTCTCAGTCTGGGGCTCATCTCAGAAGAAGAGTACAAGTTGTTTTGCATAGCAAACAATTTTGTAATCAAGAAGAAGTCAGCTGGGTTATCCACAGAGAATGAGCAGAGAAGGGAGCATCCTCTACCCAAAGGTATTGTTTTCATAGATAGATCTTATGTACAGACTGACAACATTGAAGGTCTGTGCTATAGAGATATCAATGAGATAGAGTGTTTCCAGGATCAAAATGGACTATATAGAGAGTCTCTGCTACACTGCATTGCCCTGCTGAAGGAATGCAAACATTCTCAAGCCAGACCATTCAGAAGAAGACTGATCAGCTGGTTATTCAACAACCTTTCCCAACTCAGGATGATGATTGGACTTGAAGATATCTGCAAGAAGATCATCCTAGAGTATCAAGAATTTGAAGACAAATCTGATAAGGAAATGGAAGAACTGTTGAAGAGGAAAGTGGAAAAGATGAAAGAGATCAGGGCTTAGAGAAAGGATTGAAGATTGTTAGATTTTTGATTTACAATCTTATGTAATAATTGTAATATTTTTGTCAACTAACTGTGATTCTGACTTTATATATATAAGTCTTGATCCATATGTTATGATTCACCTTAGTATTTATTATTTCTCCATTATCTTTTGTAAATAGATTTTGACATCATCAGATAGGGGGAGATTGTTGGGAAAAACAATGATCAAACCTAAGTTATAAATCTGAAGAGTCAAAATCTAACTCAGTTGTATTCAGGAAACTTAGTGAAATTCCTGAGTCTGTGTTTCTGAGTCTGTGCTACACAGACTGAAGAATTGTTTCTGAGTCTGTGCTGCACAGACTGAAGATCCTCACAGACTGAAAGCCATGCTCTTTCTGAAGACTTATGAATTCATCATCTGAAGAATGAAGATTGAATACAGAAGGCTTCACAGACTGAAGTTCACAGACTGAGGATCACAGACTGATGAGCACAGACTGAAGAGCACAGATTGAAGAATGAAAGTACAAATGTACAGGAGATATTCTTCTTTCCTTAGGCTAGATACAACTGATAAGATGTTTGAGAAAGGTCAAACATCATATAAAGGTTCTCTTCTCAGCAAATAAACCTTTTACCTTTTTGCTTTTTCTATTTCCAAGAAAAGCAAAAAGGAAGGCGTGCAAAGTTGCCCAAGATGCATCTGTTATCCCTTGGACAACTATGTAAGTTGGATAATATAGAGTTACATCCAACTCTATAAATAGCAGTCCAAAAAGCACTGCTATAATCCAAGAAATTCAAGAGAATTAGTATACTAGACCTTTGAGCTTAGGCTAAAGCATTACCACACTTACTGTGAAGTTTGTAGTGATAACTGTATCTTTGTATACTACTTGGATCGTATTCAAACCATCTGTGTGGTTTGAATACCTTGTCATCTTTGTGAGACAAACACTTTATTGTGAATAATACTTTGATTCATAATAAACTCTGTGTTAAAATTAATCTTGTTTTCCGCCTAGATTAATTTAAACTTGTTTGATATAAAACTTGGATATAAACTAACACGTTGAGATAACTGTTATTTAATCTGTATCTAAGTTTTGGGAACCTTGTGACCCAACAACCTTCAACTCATTTGTTGGTCAGATCACTGGAGCTGTTCGATCCAAATTTATGCTCTATCCGCGTTTTTGCATGCTTATCATTCGTCACTGCATTCCTGGTTTGACGAACATTCAGCCAGATTTACATGTTGACCGGATTGGACTTAGAGGATACAACGCATGTTTTCTCCATTCTTCTCGACGTCCAGATCAGGTCAAGCCTGAAGCATGTGATCTTTTTGGCCATCTCCTCGATGCTGCCTATATAGCTCCACCAAACAATGGTTGGATGGATGATGGAACTCAACCACAAGTACAACCTCAGCCAGCAGTTGTGGCTCAAAACCCTGAGCCGCAAGAGCTTATAGAAGATGTTCTACATCAGGCTGCTCGACCTGACATTGCTGCTCAGGTTTTACATGAGGTTTTGATACAAAATGATGATGCTACCGATCCTCTCTTAAATGAGATTGATCAATTTCAGGCTCCTGAAGCTGTCGACCCAGAGGTCATTCGACCTAAGGGTGAACGGGATCAGAAGAGTTTGGATGCTTGGCCTTCTAGTGCTTTACGTAAGGATGGCGCCACTACATCTTACTCCGATAGTGAGAAAACTCATGATGATCTTCCTCGTCCTCCTACTTTTTCGGGTATTCCCGCGGGAATGATCCGGAGGGGTTCCAAGCTGATCATGGATCCTGCCTTAAAGGGCAAGCGCAAACTTGATGATCTGGATCCTGATTTTTGCTTGATTAACAAGGACACAGATGATGAAGAGGATCAACCACTTCAAACGCGAAGTCGAAAGCGCATTCGTTCTGCTACTTCTCAGCTGACGATTGGTGATTTGGCTAGTCCAGGTTACTTTTTAACCTAATTATTATTTACTGCATGTTGTGAGTTCTATATATGAGAAACTGAGATAGATATTTCTATAACAGTCGCTCAAGATACACAACCGCAGGCTAGACCTACGGCGCAACGTTCGAGTGCTCCGGTATCTGAAACGTCAGAGAAGGTTAGAGATACGAGTATTTATAGCTATTCAGAGATTGAGACAGTTTATTCTGTTACTTTTCTGATAACTATGGTCTAACAGGAGCCTGTTGTTGATGTTCCTATCACGATTCAGACTACAAAGGCTAGTAGAATCACAGCTCGCTTACTTCTGACAGACGTTGCAACCCAGATTGAACAACATCGTGTTCAATCTGCGACGACACCTACACCCCAGGCTACTACTTCTGTGAGAGCTTCTGAGCGGATTTCTAGTTTGGAACTTCGAGTTCGGATATTAGAGACTCAGAATGCTACTCTTGCAAAGGAGCTTGCAACTCAATGCGAAGCCTATACTCATCTCTTGAAGTCTCATATGCTTTCAATCAGAGAGTCTGAAGATCAGCAGAGACATCTTGATCGACTGCAAGGCCTTGTCACCAATTTATTGAAGGGCAAGTCGCCTCAGGGGGAGATCTTGCTATTTAATGAGGCTTGCAGAGAAGATGAACTGAGAAGGAAGAGACGAGATGATACAGATGATGATCCTAATGCACAGAAAGATAGAGAGCCGACTGGTCCTTCAACGACTGGTGAGCTTCCTATAATTCAGGGGGAGTCTGAGCCTGCTGAGGCAAGCGGTGATGGTGGTGATGGTGCTGGTACTGCTGATGGTGCTACCAACGTTGGTGAGAAACTCACCAAGGAATAATTTTAGATGTGTACTCTTAGATTGATTGTAATAATGATTATAATCAATGAAAGACTTACATTAAAAGTTATTTGTTCTATGTCCATATAATATAAGATTAGTTATATAAGGTTTAGACTTGAGATGCTATATTACAGGTCAAAATGATATAAGACTAATTATATAAGATTTAAACTTGAGATTCATCATGACAAGTTAAAATTATATAAGATTAGTAATGGATTGTGATTTCATGAATGAAATGATAAAGAAATTCTTAGATTGATTATCTATTTCAATAAAAGAATTTATATTATTTATATTTGATTCATGACATGTTTATCACTTGTAGATGAAAGTGATACCGACATTGAAGTCGAAGAAGAAGTAGTTTACGATCTAGAGGAGGGAGAGTTTGTACCTCCTGAAGATTGGTCATCTATTTCTAATGTTGGGTTAGATAAAGGTGTAGATCCAGATGCTAATATCGATGAACACATCGTGAGCCCTTCAAAGACTAAAGTCGTTATTCAGGATGAAGACGGAGAAAGAGTGATTGATTTAGATGAAAATCTAGATGATTCAACTGATTCGGAAGATGATCTTCCTGATAGACTCAAAAATAATCCGATGTTTAGGCCTTTGAAGAGAAAGAAAAAGGAAAAGACTAGGATTAGGGAAGTCGATATCACTGGAAAGCGAATACCAAGAAGAGGTATTATTGGATGGTACTACGACGCAGATCTGAAGCTTTTTGCCATAAAACGATTTGATGGTGTTCAATATTTTGAGAAGAAGCTTGAAGTCTTAAGTTTTTTGCCAAGGTTTGAAATCCGAGACTTGGCTAGATTAGAATTGAATAACCCCAGTAATGATCCTTTTGGAAGATATGTTGAAAAGATTATCAGGACTGAGGGTTGGTCGATGATGTTTGAAAGAATTAAGCCAAGAGTCGGAAAGACAATCAAGCTTGACGAAAGAAGCGAAAGAACTGGAAGGCGTCGAAGGAAAAAGATATATCCAGCTGCAAAATGCATACAACAGATGTAGGTTCCCTTGTCTTGGACCTAACCGGATCAACACAAACAATCGAGAGGCGGAATTCAAACGATTGTATAAAGTACGTAAAACACAAACGAATCAAATGCAAATCAACTTGTATATAGATATATTTGCCAATTAGCTTAATACACTGAAATGCTTTACAAATGCTCTCTGAAACCCTGGATTCGTCAACCTCGCAAATGAGGCCGAACTTCTCTATTTATAGCCAAAACGAAACTGACCAGCGACACAAGCTTTGTGTCGCCTAAAACAAAACTTGTAATACACTAATAATAGACAAAACGTCGTAATTACATAACAAACTATTACAAGCTAAGACCAACTGACAGACATACAAATATGCACCAACAAACTCCCCTGTGTCTTCAGCTTGGTCTTCAAAAATCTTCCAACACTTCTAGTTAGCTGGAAAATTTCCTCCGGCATGTACTCCGTGAGCCACGCAAACATCTACAACCTTCTGAAAATTTATCGGCTCAGCCTTAAACTCTTCAATATATTCAATCTTCTTAGCTTGAAGAGATTTAAGATCATCCGTTGATAGATTAATCAAACTTAACGGATCATACACTCTTATTTTGGCAATCTTGGCTTTACACAAATCTTCAGGCTCTGTATCAGGGATATATACAATTTCAGCTTCGCCTGTGTAGCCATCATACACCCAATATTGTAGCTTCTTCAAAAAATCTACCGAAAGTCTCTCCAAGGGAATGCACTTCAACGTTTTAGGAGATTTATACACAACTTTAATCCAGGGCCTGTTGGTAAGAGGATGTATCTTATTCCTATATATGTACCTCGTCCCCAGATTTGGTCTCAAAAGATAAAATTGTTTGCTGTAGACCTCTTTCCTCAATATCCTCTGCACTTGATTTCCCAAATCATTGTCTGAGTGATTTATGATGTTTAGTTGAGCCAGATGAAGAATTTCACAATATGGCAATGTGCTCAAAACCTTGAAATTTGTAGCAAAATACTGTATCCCATCCTTCCTCTTAACCACAATTACTTTGTTCACTTCGTCATACTTCCAGCTGATTATTTGACCTTTGCATCGTTTGCTGCTGACTTTGTAAAATTTGCAGGTCTTAGACATATTTGACTTAGCAGCAGTGGAAGTAGACGGTTCAGCCATATCTGGAGCAGGAGTGGAGTCTTTGGATGATTCAGGCTCAACAACCTCTTCAGTATCAGAGATCTCCATCTCCTCTCCCAAATTTACTTCATCAGCATTCACAAAATCTTCATGAACATTTTCTACTTCAACATCAACCCCTTCATCATCAAAAACAGATTCTTCATCAACTTTCTCTGCATTTATGTCATCTTCATTTTCATTCAACAAACTTTATAGATACTCAAGGTTAGCCTCCAAATAATCAATATTAAGTGGAATTGGTTGACCAGGAGTTTGTGCAGAAGACGCAAAATAATCTAAATTAATATTTTCATTAATAAAATCATTATTTACATCATCAACATTTGGAGTCCTAGTTGATGTTTCTAAGGCACTAGGGCCTGACTCCCCCGGAACATTAGCTAGGGCTTCCAATTCCAAACGTCTACTTTCTAACTCTGGAACCCTAGCGGCAGAATTCTCCAATTCAGAAATTCTAGCAGCTTGAACTTCAATAACAGCGGCTTGATCAGCCAACTGCTTGTTCATTCTGTCTAGAAGAGCCATTATATGATCCAGCGTTGGTGGTTGTGGCTGAGGAGTTGATGTAGCAGCAGAACGAACCAAGTTATCTTGAGTTCGAGGACGAGGACGGGGCTTGGAGATATCATCATCAGAGTCCTGTACGTTCCGGGACCGTTTTCCCCGGTTAGGCGGCACATGCACCCGTCCTGCCCTAATTCGGCGAAGAACACGCTCGAATCGTAGAGAATTGTGGACTCGGAGGCGTTCAATGGTTTTCGTTGAAGGGACATCACCATCCGAATCCGTTGGGGTGTCATTGGGATCCCCGGATACAGTATCATCCGAGGCCGCATTAGCTGCAGTCTCGTCAACTGTTTGGAAATTATCAATATCCTGCAAAAATGCCTCTAGCTGAGGATGTTCTTCTTGGACAGGCACATTAAAAAAAGTATCCTCTGGCGGAGGAGGAGCAGCAGCATCCAAAAATTCATCGGCCATCGGAGGAACATAATCTTTATTTACAATGTGCCCAAAAAGTGGCACGTCCGCCGGTGCCGGGACCCCCTTGCATATTGGCCACAGATGGCAAAGATGCGAACATTCATTGGGGTTTGTCGAAAACGGTGAACAGCATTCACCGGAAGCCCCGGAAGAAGATGGTTGAGCAATAGCTGGATAAACCGCGGGTACATGTTCCATCGGTGATCCCCGGTGTGTACATTATCAACCATATCCCAAAAAATATAACCAGAAAAGTTGTAGGGCTTGTTGTACACTAAGGCGAGCATGGCAGAAGCTGTATAATGACTCATGCTATCAAAACCGGCCTTCCTGCTGGAGAGGCAAACGATCATAACATGCATTAGATACCGCCAGACCCTAGTCAGGTTGGCCTTGCGGTATTGATCCTTGGGGACACCCGGATAGCCAAGACGGAGCATGCCGCCATTGATAAAATAATTTGAGAACTGGATGGGCAAATTCGGGTGGTCAGCGAATTGAAAGAATTCGCGAATCAGCTGCTCCGAGATGACGACCTCGTTGTCATCCACTCTGGAAATAATACGAGTGTGAGGCAAGTCAGAGTTGATCACAGCTGAGTCCCAGAATGAACCAACTGGATCCTTGTATATTTGAGCAGTTGCGGAAATGGCCGTAAAGATGCGAGAACGGCGTAAAAATGCAATCATCGGCCTAAAAGGCGCGGCCGAATCTTGATCATCCTCAAGAAAAGCCACTATGTTGTGCCTCGGCTCCCAATCATTTACATTGATATCTGCCATAGCTACATACACAAACATTATAGCTTGAAAAGCGTTAGCATTAATAAACGTAGACAATTGTTTTTCACAAAAATGCCAGCTGCGACACAAGGGTTGTGTCGCAGAGAAAATGCGTCATAAGAGTTTGTGTCGCTAGAATACGGTGCGACATTACAGATGGTGTCGCAGAAATCAATTTGAAACGCTATGCGACAGAAGCGATTGTGTCGCTAACAAGTTATGCGACATCAAGGGTTGTGTCGCATTTTGCAATAAATTGATTTAATTCAATCACAGCGACAGAAGGCTTATGTCACACAACTTGTGTCGCTAAGTAAGCGACACAAAAGCTTGTGTCGCAAGACAGCAATGCAACAGACACAAGTGCGACACAAGGGCTTGTGTCGCATATTGTGTCGCAATGACGAACAGATGCAACCCAGAAAAACCCGATGATAAAATTTGGGGGTTTTTGAAATTGAGAACACCAAATGATGCGCCAATGTATGTAGAGCATAAAACCATGAGTGTTAACATGTTAGCAACATATCCCGTGTCCAATTTTACCCCAAACCAAAAACCCTAACAAACCGTATGTTTCATTCAACGATTAAACAAAATTAGACGGTGGAATTGGGTAAAAATGGTACCTATAAGTCGAGAAAGATGAGGAGAACAAGAAACACGGAATGGATTGCGAAGAAAAACGGCCGAAGGTTGAAAACGTCGCAGTGGTTTTGTCGCAGAATTTGGCTTGTGTCGCTCTTTGTGTCGCAAAATCGTGTAGCGACTGAGAGGTAGGGTCCGGCTTTTATACCTCAACCCTGTATAGCGACACAAGATGCGACATGGCTTGCGACACAAGGGTTGTGTCGCATTGCGACACAAGGGTTGTGTCGCACCATGGACAATTTTTGTAGTTTGATTTTATTTTAAAGTTTACACTCGAGAATCAATTTGATATTATCTCAGAGACTTGGATAAACTAAAGTGAAAAGAATAAACCAAAACTATACAAGAATTAAAATACAAACCGTTGATTCGATTTTGCAATCAACGAAAACAAAAGTAAAATCTTTTTGATGACGAAATTGTTTAGGTCTGCTTTAGAATCATATTAGGATAACATGCAATTATTAGGAATAGTAAGTGTTATTTCGATTATCAATATGTTTGTCCACTTTAAATTTACTTAGTATATTTAAATCACTTGTTATAAAGATTAGTTCAGGACGATTATTGATATTTTATCCATCTAGACATTTGAACTTAAGTATATGATTTCAACTCATAATGAGATGAACCACTTGTGTTATTATTAGCATGCATATTAGAGTATATAAATTATATTAAAATATACATTTGAACTCAAAACATGTTAGTATTTTCTATATAGAGGGTGAGGGTATGGACGTATCTTTAGAACCAAGCTAGCGGTGACAGGTCTGTACTTTCGTACAACAAAGTCACATAAACAGTAGTTCTGGTTGAACTAACACCAGTCTGAACACTTTAAACTAGAGGGTACAGTTCTGTACTTTCGTACAATAGAGTACCATAGTTTAACACAAACCAGTACTAGGCAATCTTTTTATGACGTTTCTGTACATTTGTACATTTTATTTGGGAATTGTAAGAATGCCACGAGTACGTAATAGTTGTCTATTGCTTAACATAGACTACGTACCTAAGTGCTTTTCAAGAATATATTTGATGAAACCAGGTCTGTATTTTCATACAACAGAGGAGACACCTAATATATTCCCCCAGATAACTCCATACAGAGACCCTATATTTTAGATCATAACATGTTTATCATCCAAATATTAAGACTAGGTGTCAAAATATTTTGGACAATTATGCCCTTATTTCAACTTAATGTCATACATATTAATATGTCTTTATATAAAATAATATGCATATTTGAAAGTTAAGCTTCTTAGTAACTTTAGAAGAAATGCCTACCAATACATCATTTGATGAAGCTAATATTTATAAAAGGTATTTCAATTATGCTAGATAAATCTACTGACACATCAAAAATAAATCTTAAAATTCCATTTTATGCATGTTTCCTGATGTACTATCATTTCCCCAATTGTTTACAGACACAATTCATCGTCTATTTTAGAAATGTAGCAACTTTTGCATTTCTCTAATACTAACAAGTATAAAGAGTGGCAGTTGCGTTTTTTTTTTTTTTTTTTTTTTATATATATAATTACCAAGTCTAAGGATAATTCTGACCAGAAATGGAGAGTTAATTGTTGCCCAGACTCACCATTCCAATCATAGAGACTAGCTCATCAAATCGACTACGAGAGAAAGCTTTTGTGAAAAGATCTGCGTTTTGCTTAAGAGTAGGAATTTGGACAAGGTCAATTAGGTGCTTCTCATAGCAATCCCGTATAAAATGATAACGAATTTCAATATGATTTGTTTTTGAATGCTGTACGGGATTGCGTATGATGGATACAGCAGCTGAATTATCAATATGAATAGGAGTAAGAGTTAGAAGTAACCCATAGTCACGCATTTGATGCTGAATTCAGAGAACCTGGGAACAGCAACGGGCAGCAGCAATGTATTTTGCTTCAGCGGTTGAAGTAGAGACAGTTGTCTGCTTCTTGCACTGCCACGAGACTAATCGGCTTCCTAGAAACTGACATCCTCCAGTTGTTGACTTCGCGTCCACTGAGCAGCCACCATAATCCGAATCTGAAAAAGCAGTTAGAGCAAAATCGTTTTCGTTAGAGTACCAGAGACCCAAAGAGGGTCTCCACTTAAGGTAACCTAAGATGCGTCTGACAGCCTTTTCATGAGAAGCTTTGGGCTTTGCTTGATATCTAGAACAGATAGACACGGTGAATAATATGTCCGGCCTAGATGCTGTGAGGTACATAAGAGATCCTATCATTGAACGATAGTCACGCTGATTAACATCGTCTTCATCATCAGCAGGTCCAAGTTTGTGACTGATGTCAATGGGAGTTCCATAGTGTCTAGCATCGAGCATCTGATATTTTGTCAAGATGTCCTTGACATATTTTGTCTGATGAATATAAATTCCCTTATCAGACTGCTCGACTTGAACACCTAGGAAGAATTTGAGTTCTCCCATTGCACTCATCTCAAACTTAGACTTCATGACTTTTCGAAATCTCTGCATGGCACCTCATTGGTCGATCCAAAAATAATATTGTCCACGTATACCTGCACAAGCAACAAATCGTTTCCTGTCTTTTTGATAAAAAGAGTTGAATCAATCTGCCCACGAGTGTAACCATTGGTGAGCAGGTGTTGAGACAACGTTTCATACCAAGCCCTTGGAGCTTGATGAAGACCATACAATGCTTTATCGAGTTTGTAAACGTAATCAGGATGCACTGAGTCTTCGAAACCAGGAGCTTGTTTCACATAAACCTCTTCGTTGACCTTCCCATACAAAAACGCACTCTTTACATCCAGTTGATAGACACAAAATTTCTTGAATGAAGCGTAAGCAAGAAATATCCGTATTGACTCTAAACGCGCAACTGGAGCAAAAACCTTGTCATAATCCAATCCTTCGATCTGAGTAAAACCTTGAACCACCAGACGAGCTTTATTTTTCACAACTACGCCACGGTCATCTTTCTTGACTCGATAAACCCAGCGAGTACCAATCGGATAGACAGCAGTTACTTTAATCTTTCAGGCTCACTAGTGCTGGGTTGATCAGCAGTTACTTTAATTTTTTCAGCCTGAATTTTCACAGACTTAGACAGGATTTATTGCCGTCTTTGAAAAATTTGGCATAAATTCAGTGATGTCATCCTTAACAGGCATGGGAAAATAATTTTTAGGAGGCGGAACATGATGAAAGCCAAGTCCAGCCTTGCTTTTCGTATCACTTCTTTGTGCCTGAAGGATCTCATCAAAGACTAGAGAGGAAGTTGAAAAGTTAGATAATTTTCTGTTCAAATCAAGAACTTCAGCCAAGGAATCAGCAAGTTGTTTCTTTACGAAGGAAAGCATATTAACATAGCTTCCTATTTCATCTTGCTGTTCAAAAATTTTGGCTTTCAGCTCTTTCTTTTCTTCAAAAATAGCTTTTAGCTTTTTATCACAAACCTTATCATTATCTTTTAACATATTATTTGAAGCAGTTAATTGTTCTATGTTAGCAATAAGACGTTCATTTTCCTCTCTTAACCTGTTCACTTGTCCTGTCAAATGAATGCATGAAATACAAGACAAAGGTTCATTATCAACCTCATGAATGTTGGCCGTGAAAGCTTTGTTCTGTTGGTCATCATCAGCTTGTTCTGACCAGTCAAACGCTTCATCTGACAACATTAAGGCAGCCGATACTATTGCCTTTTTTTCAGCTTTAGCCTTCTCTGTAGGGTTGTTCTGAGAAGGCCTTGTGAAACCAGAGGAGGGCTGTCGTGTTTCACATTCACGAGCAAAGTGTCCATAGTTGTGACACTTATTGCACTTAACCTTTCTCTTGTTGAATCCCAGACCCTTATCATTCGGGTCCTCCAGCGATCTCTTTCCTGTTTTCTTAAAATAGGTCTTGGCTCTACGAGTAAGCATAGCCAAGTTCCACCTTAAGTCCATTCGTTCCAGTTCGTCATCATCTATTTGACGAAAATCTTCCTCTGTCAAGTCCATGGAACCAGCTTTCTTGCAGAGAAGTCATCATAGGCGGATAGCAACGCCGAAAAAAGTGCAGCATGATCTTGTGTAGCTGCAGGAATAGGCCCTTGATGACTTGGTGGTTGAAAGTAAGAACCACCAGAAGAAGCACTTGGTTGATGACTTGAAGAGCCACCAGTTCCACCAGCCAAGAGTGCTGAGCCAGATGTTCCGATTGATGAAACATCCACTCCGTAGATCTTAGGATTTTGGACATTTGTAGTAGCTTTTGTTTCCTTCCTTTGCATGTCCAAAAGATCAGCTTCTAGCTGACCAATAAGATCATCAAGAGACATATTCAAAATGTCCGGATCCTTTTCCATCATTAAAACTCTTGTATCCCATTTATCAGGTAGAGATTCAAGAAGTTTTTTATTTATTTCGGTTTTGTCCAGAGTTATTCCCCCTTCTATTAACTCACTAACCAACTGTGAGTATCTAGAAAACAAGTCAGAAAGAGACTCGTTTGGAAGAATATCGAATACGTCATATTGCTTCTTGACTAAACGCAACTTATTCTGTTTATATTGTTCACTACCGCCACATCTTTTCTCAAATGCCTTCCATAAATCATATGCAATTTCCAGATGTCGAAATTGCTTGAGGATTGACGGTGGTAATGCCATGGTAATTGCAGAATGAGCCTTTTTATCATTTTCAAAGGCTTTGCGTTCCTCAGTGTCGCACCCCCAAGACACGTGGCAGCGGAAGGTAGGGTGTTGCGTTGGGGGCGCCGACCAAATCAAATATTACAACAAAAGATTACGGCAAACGACCTCTAAATGAGACGTTTGAAAAATAATTATATTCATTAAACATAATTGTTTTGCAATAGTTTTACAATTTCCATGGAGTTCGCATCCGATAAGTAGAGATACATATGTAATTGATAATACAAAATATATTAAATGCAATGTAATCTCTTGTTGTTCGAAAATATATGCGACTCGAGCTAAGCTATCCAAAGGCGTCCTACTGCTGGGGATTACCTGAGAAATACATACTAAAAGGTCAACATAAAGTTGGTGAGTTCATAGGTTTGTAAACAGTTGATATAACATTGTATGGAACACAAGATTTCCGTTTGTATCATTCAACAATGATAGGTAATGTATTACAAAAGTGTAAAGATAGTGTATATTGTTGCCATGAGCTCATAGTTCGAGCTTAACTGTGGTGTCGGGTCACAATAAGGTGCCACGATCGGGGTGCCTCCCAGCGAGTGCCTAATCCAACACTCGTAAGAACAAATGATAATGCGTCCGTTTGACAAGTTAGCGCTACTAACCCGGACGGGGGGAGTCAATCCCAAATAGTACTATTCATTAACATTCACGCTATAACGATACTAACAAACTATGATGTGGGGGACTTCAGGATTAGTAAAATAACTCATGCAACCAATATATCGAGTTTTGTACTTGTGTTCACATGAAAATAGCAGTGTAAAAGCAGTTGTATGTATTCTCACCCCAGTTGGAAACAGTAAAAAGGGGCTATGAAACTCACCTGATATTAGCAAGCAAGTAGCAAATAGTAAGCAAAGCGTGTTTTCTGAATGCAACCTTCTAACGTCCTAAACGTATAAGGCTGTGTAAGTAGATGTCTCAAAAGACCATCTATAGTGATTGTATAAGTGGGGGTTAATGTCCACTTAAGCCAATCATGTAGGTGGAGGGTTAATGTCCACCTAAGTTAATCATGTAGGTGGAGGGTTAATGTCCACCTAAAATAAGTTCACACAATTAGAAATGTCCAATTGTTCAGTTATCGTTTGTGCTTATAAAACATGTACGGGCCGTTGGTGATATTTTGTGAAAACACAGCTTTTGATTAATTATGTTACGTTTATTTTTACTTTCCAGTTATGGGTAATTAATCAGTGTGGCATGGGCGAAGCCCATTAATGACGGGGGTCCGGGGGCAGCGCCCCTGGTAGCGGGGTCCAAGGGGTGGCAACCCCTGGCGGGGTCCAAGGGGCAGAGCCCCTGGCTGGGGTCGATTTTTATTTATGCTTATATTGCTTTAAGGAAAACGTATCGATTTTTGTGTTTTTAGCGACACTGGGCTAGTGTCGCTATATGCGACACTAAGGGTTTATGCGACACTAAGATTTTTTGTGTTTTTAGCGACATTCGGGTGCTATAGCGACACAAAGGCTTGTGTCGCTAATGTGACAATTCGGGTGCTATAGCGACACAAAGGCTTGTGTCGCAGACTACTGGGCTTCTGCGACACAGAGGCCTAAAACAGATCGGTTTTGTGCATTTTATTTCGGGTTCCAAATGTTTATATAAAAATTCAAGAAAAATATATGTTATTCCTTAGTATGTTAGCTTTCTAAATTAATTTTTCCAGGATTTTTAGGTACTCGTAAGTATTTTTAAAAATTTCGTTTGTTCCCTAAGGTCAGAAAGTGACCAATCCGGATAAATGCAACAAGATCGGATTTCTGGGCAAAATCTACACGTTTCCAGAAAAAGTTATCTAAACGACATTTGTACCTAACAAATTTTGTGAACTTTTGGAGGTGGTTTCAGGTCATTTGGGGTTGCACATCTCGAGTTATGATTAAAACAAGAGAGGTGAAATTTCTGTCCTTTTTGACAGCCCGGACACATGTTTTTGTAAAAATCATTTCGGGTATCAAACAAGCTCAAAAATTATGAAACTTGGAAATGAAAGCTAACTTCTTAAACTTAATTTTTGCCTTTTGAATCGTCCATTTTGGTCAAGTTTTGAGGGAGAAAAAGCCCCTCAAAGTCGAGCTACTTTTCTGCCCGAAAATGCATGTTTTGTTCTTGAACATTTTAAGCCATGAAAAACGTTTTTATGATATATTTTGGACATTTATTTGTTATATGAGCCTTATAACATGTTCATGGAAGTATTTTAGAAGGGTTTTTAAGTTCTTACAAAGAGGAGGATGAAAGCACAAAGAGATGGACGTTGAGAGCTCGTTTTCTTGCGTTTTAGGCTTGATTTCTTCTTGAAAGTATGGTGAATGATGATGGTGGTGATGGTGGCCGGATTTTTGGTGGTGGTGGTGTTAAAATGGCAGATTTTTCTTGAGAGAGAGAGAGTAGAGAGAAAATGGGTTTGTGTGTGTGAAATGTGAGTGAAAAGTAGGAGGTTGTGAGTGTATGAGTGTTTAAAAGGAGGAGGAGGAAAGGAGGGTCCAATGGGGCCGGTTTGGGCTGGGCTGGGCCGGATATTGGGCCTGGCCCGTTGTGGTTCTCGGGCCCGTGACTTGCTCCTCGATTTCGTATTACTTTACTTGTTCGGTTAAACGTTAATCGCGTGTGTAGAAATTAAACCGTTAATATTTAACTTTTGTGTTTTATTATTGATACCAATCACTATTTTAAATTTGACCAACATATTTAAAAATACATTATTGAACCTTAAAAATTTTTATCGGTTTCGTTCGGGTGTCGGGCGCGATTCGCGCATTTTCGTTGCGTTTGTTACGTTTTAAGCAAAACGTCTACGTTTTTCGTATATTATCAATTAATAACAATAATATGGGGTAAATAATTACTATTTAATTTATAAAATAGGTTTACATTATTTACGAGGAGTTATCACCAACGCCGTATAGATTGTCGGACCTTGTCCGGTTGTTTCGCGTGATTACAGATAAACGCATAATCACGTAAGTGTATATTCAAATATACAGGTAATTACACATATTTAGCCTAATACCAACTAAATACAAGTAATTAGGGTTTCCAGCTAGGTTTAACAATTAACCTAAAGTGTCGGGTGTCACACTCTCCCCTTGTTAGAGGAATTTCGTCCCGAAATTAGTTTGTTGTCGTGGTCTGTGTGGCATCTAAGAATAGATGTGGGTATTTCAGCCGTATCTGGTCTTCCCGTTCCCAAGTGAATTCAGGACCGCGCCTGGAATTCCACCGGACTTTAACGATGGGAATGCGACTTTGTTTCAAGCGTTTGACCTCACGGTCCATGATTTCTACGGGTTCCTCGACGAAATGAAGTTTGTCATCAATATGGATTTCGTCGAGCGGAATTACAAGTGTCTCATCAGACAGACATTTCTTCAAATTGGAAATGTGAAAGGTATTGTGCACGCTACTGAGTTGTGGTGGTAGCTGCAGTCGGTACGCCACCGGACCGATTCTTTCCAGAATTTCAAAAGGTCCGATGTACCTGGGGTTCAGTTTACCGCGTTTGGCAAAGCGAATGACACCTCTCCAAGGTGACACTTTCAAAAGTACTTTGTCCCCAACTTGGAACTCTAGTGGTTTGCGTCTCATGTCGGCGTAACTCTTTTGACGATCACGAGCGACTTTTAGTCGGTTTTGAATGGTTACGATTTTCTCGGTCGTTTCATGAATGATTTCGGGACCGGTGAGTTGGCTATCACCCACTTCGGTCCAGCAAATAGGTGATCGGCACTTTCTTCCGTAAAGTGCTTCGAAAGGGGTAGCATTAATGTTGGTGTGGTAACTGTTATTGTACGAAAACTCACACAAGGGTAGGTGGTTTTCCCAACTGTTTCCGAAGTCAACTACGCAAGCACGTAGCATGTCTTCCAGGGTTTGGATGGTTCGTTCACTTTGACCATCGGTTTGTGGGTGGTAAGCGGTGCTCAGATCAAGGCGAGTACCAAGAGCTTTCTGAAGTGTTTGCCAAAATCGAGAGGTCAAGCGGCTATCTCAATCCGAAATGATTGAGATGGGTATACCGTGTCTTGCCACAATCTCTTTGATGTATATGCGAGCCAAACGCTCCATCTTGTCTGTTTCTTTGATTGCTAGAAAATGGGCGGACTTTGTGAGACGGTCGACGATTACCCAAATGGTATCGCAACCACTCGAGGTTTTTGGTAGTTTCGTGATGAAGTCCATGGTTATTTGTTCCCATTTCCACTGAGGTATTTCGGGTTGTTGAAGTAACCCGGATGGTTTCTGATATTCGGCCTTTACCTTGGAACAAGTTAAACATTTGCTAACATAAGTGGCTACGTCAGCTTTCATATTGGGCCACCAATATCGTTGTTTGAGATCGTGGTACATTTTGTCTGAACCAGGATGAATAAAGTATCGGGATTTGTGAGCTTCATCCATCACCAAATCTCGTAGGTTCCCAAAGCTTGGTAACCAAATTCGGTTGGAGAAGTATCGGGTGCGTCGGATTTGGTTTCAAATTGTTTATCCATGCCTCGCAAGGCTTTGTTTTTAATGTTTTCTTCGTCTAGTGCATTGAGTTGAGCGGAGAGGATTTGAGTAGTTAGGTTGTTGTGAACGGTTATCCCAAGGGCTCGAACTCGAAGAGGTTTTATTCGTTCTTTTCGACTTAGGGCATCGGCAACAACATTTGCCTTACCCGGGTGATATCGGATTTCGCAGTCGTAGTCACTAAGTAACTCGACCCAACGACGTTGTCTCATGTTTAATTCCTTCTGATCGAAAATATGTTGAAGGCTTTTGTGGTCGGTGTAGATGGTGCACTTGGTGCCATACAATTAGTGTCTCCAGATTTTGAGCACGAAAACTACGGCTCCTAATTCGAGATCGTGAGTTGAATAGTTCTTTTCGTGGATTTTCAGTTGGCGTGAGGCATAGGCGATGACTTTATCATGTTGCATCAACACACAACCAAGTCCTTGGGCTGAGGCGTCACAGTATACTATGAAGTTATCGCTGCCCTCGGGTAAGGACAAGATTGGTGCACTGCAGAGTTTCTGTTTCAAGAGTTGGAAGGCAGATTCTTGTTTGTCGGTCCAGTCGAATTTCTTATCTTTTTGAGTCAGGGTGGTTAATGGTTGGGCAATTTTGGAGAAATTCTCAATGAATCGCCGATAGTATCCAGCGAGACCTAAGAATTGACGTACTTCAGTGGGAGTGGTAGGTGCTTTCCAGCACTTGATGGCTTCGATCTTAGCTGGATCAACATGTATGCCTTGACTGTCTATGACATGCCCTAGGAAGTGTATTGTTTGCATCCAAAATTCACATTTGGAGAACTTGGCGTATAACTTCTCGAGTTTGAGTAGTTCCAATATGGTTTTTAGATGTTGGCCATGTTCGGTTTCGTCGCGTGAGTAGATTAAGATGTCGTCGATAAACACGATAACGAACTTATCTAGGTATGGTTTGCACACCCAATTCATAAGGTCCATGAATACCGCCGGTGCGTTGGTCAAGCCGAATGGCATCACTTGAAATTCGTAATGCCCGTAGCGAGTTCGGAAAGCTGTTTTAGGAATATCAGTGTCGCGGACTCGAAGTTGATGATAACCTGAACGTAGGTCGATCTTTGAGTAGTAGCTCGACCCTTGAAGTTGGTCAAACAGGTCATCAATTCTCGGAAGTGGGTATCGGTTCTTGATTGTTAGTTTGTTTAGTTCGCGGTAATCGATACACATTCGGAAAGATCCATCCTTCTTTTTCACGAAAAGGACCGGAGCTCCCCAAGGTGAAGAACTCGGTCGAATGAATACTTTGTCCAGGAGTTCCTGTAATTGGGTGGACAACTCCTGCAACTCGGACGGGGCTAATCGGTATGGGGCTCGTGCCACGGGGGCAGCTCCAGGCACTGGGTCTATTTGGAATTCGACTTGTCTAGGTGGGGGAAGGCCAGGCAAGTCTTCGGGAAAGACTTCCGGAAAGTCTCGGACTATGGGCACATCCTCGAGTCGCTTCTCCTCTGACTTCTTCTCTGTTACGTGTGCGAGGATTGCCTGATACCCTTTTCGCAGGTATTTTCTAGTTTTCATACACGAGATGATGTTGAGGTTAGGTTTTTCGGTCTCCCCTTGTACGACCAAGGTTCCACCGGTAACGAGGGGGATACGGACGATTTTATCGAACAAACAATTTCGGAACGATGTTTGGACAGCCAGTCCATGCCTATGATAATATCAAAGCTCCCGATTTCGATAGGTATAAGATCTACGGGGAAAAGTTCGTTTGTGAGGTTTAGGGTGCAGTTGAGTATTACACTATCGGCCACAATCAGTTTGCTAATTCTACGGTGTACTTAGCATCTAAGGCAACGGGAGTGATGTTGAGTAGTGGACATAACTCATTCGATATGAAACTTTTATCGGCTCCGGTATCGAATAAAACAGAAATGGATAAATCGTTGAGGAGAAACATACCCGTAACAACGTTGGGGTCTTGACGGGCTTCTCCTGCGTTGAGTACAAAGGCTCTGCCGCGGGAGTTGTTGCTGTTACTGTTCCTGTTGGTGTTGTTGTTGTTGTTGTCATTGTTGTTGTTGTTTCGTTTCGGGCAGTTATTTCTGAAGTGCCCAGGGTTACCACACTCAAAACAGGCTTTTGGTGCGTTAAGGTTGGCGTTTGAGTTTGTGTTTAGGTTGGGAGTTCGGCAATCTTTGGTTTGATGCCCGAACCGCTTGCACTTGCCGCATTGGTTACTACATAGACCATTGTGATGACGGTTACATTTTGAACAGTAGGGTTGACTTCCGGCATACCCTTTTCTCTCTCCTGATCCGGAGGTGTAAGCCTTAATGGTCTCAGGCTTTTTGTTTTGTTGTTGCTGTGGTCGGTTGTTTCCCTGCCATTTTCGTTTGTTGTCCCCGGAGATTTTCACAGTGGGTGTCTCACGGCGGACAATTTGGGCCATAAGTTCATGTGCCATGCGGACGGCACTTTGGATGGTTCCGGGCTTGGAGGAGGTTACATTGCCCTGAATCTTCTCGGGTAGTCCCCAAATGTACCTTTCGATACGCTTTGGTTCAGGGTCCACCATGGATGGGCATAAGAGAGCTAGTTGATGGAAACGAGTGGTGTAGCTGGTGATGTCGTTTCCTTGAACGGTGAGGTTCCAGAATTCCTCCTCGAGCTGTTGTAGTTGCTCTCGAGGGCAATATTCTTCCTTCAGCATTTTCTTGAGGTCTTCCCATGGAAGTTGATAGGCAGCATCAATTCCCATGGTCTGAGCGTATGAGTTCCACCATGTGAGTGCACCGTCAGCGAGAGTGCAGGTAGAGAATTTGACCTTGTTTTCCTTCGTGCAGTTGGAAATTCGGAACACAAATTCCATTTTCTCTATCCATCGCATGAGGCCGATGGCTCCCTCGGTGCCTTTGAAATTGAGGGGTTTGCAGTTCATGAAATCTTTGTAGGTGCAAGGTTTTGTTGCTGGTGGGTTGTTGATTGGGTTCACGGGGTTTTGAGGGTTAGGACCATTGTTCCCAGACGCTCCTTGAGCAGCCATAGCGTCGGCAACTCCTTGCGCGACAAGTTGTGCTATTTCTTCTGCGGTGAAAGTTTGTCGTCGGGGCGGCATGATTCTTAAAAGAAAACAATATGAAACAAATGAGATTTCGTTGTGCAAGAATCAAACTTTCACAGTTGTGTAAGATAAGACTATAAAGAGTTTCACGCACAATAATCAATATTAGGAAAATAGAAATTGCGGTCAAATTTAAGCGCAAGGTAAGTCGATTACAATAATTCGAAGTTTACAAAACGTGTCGGGCATTGATACATCCGACTAGATACGAAAGTTCATAAATTTTAAATTGTTGGGCACAACCCGCCTTCATAGGTTACGAAATAGGATAATAATTTAAGGCTGGCTTGGACTTCGCGGAGGGAGTAGTGTGACGACTCGTTCCATGGTCTCCGTGAGTCAGCCGACCATCCTAAGAGTCTCTTCAGCCACTGTCCAGCGTTGCTCCAGCGAGCGTGCGTATTCCTCTGTTTCCCGTAGACGTGTTTCACATTGCTCCAGTCGGGATTGCAGGACGGAGATCTCATTTCGGTTCCCTATGACTTGGTTATGCACCACACCCATAGTTTCCGTAATGTCCTCTTGGTCTTGAGAGATTTGTGTAACTCGATCTTGAGTCACGTGCATCCAGTTGGAATGGGTTCCGGTTTGTTCGGTTTGGCGAGGAAGTTCTTCGACTGCTTCCAAGCGTTGCTCACTAAGTTGCATCCTTACCCTTAATTCTAGGAGTTCGTCTCTAGTGTCTGTAGACAAGTCATTGGTGAGGTTCACGACCTCCGAAATACCTTCTTGGTTTTGGCAGATTAGAGATAGCTTGTCCCGCATGTCGTTTTGTTCCACGTCCATAGTGTTTAGCCTCCTCTCATGGCGGTGGAGTCTGGCGGCTAACACTGGGACAGTGTAGTGGGTGGGTTCCTGTGTGTATGGGGAGATATCCATGGGCTCAGCAGTAACCTGAATTCCCTCTTCGGATCTCCAGGAATTTAGAGTAGCTGGTAGCCAATTCCAACGTCGAGCACTTGCCCGACGGCAGGCTCTGTTAGTGGTATTATTGGCGGTAGTAGTGCCGGGATATGGTCTAGTCCGAGGAGAGTCAGTTGCCCTCCTATTGGTGCGTATCACGCGTGAATTTGAAGAGGTGTGGTTCGGCGAAGCTTGAGTATCGTTTCCTAAATCGGTTGAAGTTGCGGTAGGAAAATCTGCCATTTCTGTGGCAAGAGTTTTAGTACGTGAGGTCTATTTATATATACATATAAAAACCTAGTACAAATAGCACATATAAGGGTTTTGTCATAATCTATCCTCGGTCCATGTGTTGTACTGTATTCCCATTTGATATAACTACTTCCGATCTTGTATCGATTCGCCTTTAATTATACATAGTTGATCAGGCTATGTTTAACTAGAGTTGAATGATGAAATTCCTGAACTAGTTATACCTAATGAGGAATACTAACTTAACGGTTATAGTCTAGGCCCACTAATGCAACCTAGTTCGCTATAACCTTGGCTCTGATACCAATCTGTCGCACCCCCAAGACACGTGGCAGCGGAAGGTAGGGTGTTGCGTTGGGGGCGCCGACCAAATCAAATATCACAACACAAGATTACGGCAAAGGACCTCTAAATGAGACGTTTGAAAAATAATTATATTCATTAGACATAATTGTTTTGCAATAGTTTTACAATTTCCATGGAGTTCGCATCCGATAAGTAGAGATACATATGTAATTGATAATACAAAATATATTAAATGCAATGTAATCTCTTGTTGTTCGAAAATATATGCGACTCGAGCTACGCTATCCAAAGGCGTCCTACTGCTGCGGATTACCTGAGAAATACATACTAAAAGGTCAACATAAAGTTGGTGAGTTCATAGGTTTGTAAACAGTTGATATAACATTGTATGGAACACAAGATTTCCGTTTGTATCATTCAACAACGATAGGTAATGTATTACAAAAGTGTAAAGATAATGTATATTGTTGCCATGAGCTCATAGTTCGAGCTTAACTGTGGTGTCGGGTCACAATCAAGTGCCATACAACAAACTATTAACCCGGACGGGGGGAGTCAATCCCAAATAGTACTATTCATTAACATTCACGCTATAACGATACTAACAAACTATGATGTGGGGGACTTCAGGATTAGTAAAATAACTCATGCAACCAATATATCGAGTTTTGTACTTGTGTTCACATGAAAATAGTTTTGTACTATGATGTGGGAAATCGATTAGTGTGGCAAGGGGGCGAAGCCCATTAATGACGGGGGTCCTGGGGCAGCGCCCCTGGTAGCGGGGTCCAAGGGGTGGCAACCCCTGGCGGGGTCCAAGGGGCAGAGCCCCTGGCTGGGGTCGAGCTGGGTTAGTGTCGCTATATGCGACACTAAGGTATTATGCGACACTAAGGCTTGTGTCGCTAATGTGTCGATTCGGGTGCTATGGCGACACAAAGGGTTGTGTCGCTAATGTGACGATTCGGGTGCTGTAGCGACACAAAGGGTTGTGTCGCTAATGTGACGATTCGGGTGCTATGGCGACACAAAGGGTTGTGTCGCTAATGTGACGATTCGGGTGCTATGGCGACACAAAGGGTTTGTTGAGACATGTTTTGTGACAACAGATCTAGGTTGTTATAGCTTGTAGTAGTATTTTTAGTAATTGTAATCAAGTTTGTACATTGGTTTTAAATTGTAAATGAAATATATTGCTTGGTTTGTGACAGGTTCTACTTCACCATCTGATAAAGTTGGCATATCTGGATCTGTATCAGGATCTTGAACTGGTTCAGTAGTTTGAGGAGGAAGTGGTGGTGTTTTTGTAGGAGACTTGGATACATCAGAATATATATCAAGTCCATGAAGCATTGTCACCACTTGTTCAACTTCATCTTCAGCAGGAAGTTTGAAAGAGTCGAACATACTGTCATAGTCGAACAAAAATTCGGGCCCTGAACCTTGTGAATGTTGAGTATAACGAAGACATGTTACCTCAAAATGTTCCTTCACTCTTTTTGTTGCTTTGTTATACACACACTTATTAGGTGAATTATTTGAAAAACCCAAGAAATAGCCTTCACTTGATTTGTTACCGAATTTAGCCACTCGTTCTTTTGTGTGCATAATCATACAGGGACACCCGAACGGCTCAAGAAACTGTAAATTTGGTTTACGGTTGTTGAAGAGCTCATAACAGGTCTTATTACGTTTCTTAATCATAGACACTCGATTTAGTATGTAGCAGGCTGTGTTGACTGCTTCTGCCTAGAAAGTGATAGGCAGTTTTGAATCAGCTAACATAGTCCGAGCAGCTTCAATGAGCGTCCTGTTCTTACGTTCAGCAACTCCATTTTGTTGAGGAGTTCTAGCAGCACTGAATTGATGATCAATGCCTTTCTTTAAACAGAACAGACCTAGTGTAGAGTTCTTAAATTCCGTACCGTTATCACTTCTCAGTTTCTTGATCTTTAGATTGCACAAATTTTCCAGCTTGTCGAACAAGTAGATAAGGATTTCAGCAGTCTCATCCCTGGAGGCCAAAAAATAAACCCAAGAGAACGTCGAGTAATCATCAGTGACCACCAAACAGTACCATGCCCCACCTATACTTTTCTTGCTCACTGGTCCAAATAAGTCCATGTGCAGTAATTCCAATGGCTTTTCAACAGAGTTGACCAGTTTTGACTTATGGGTCTTCTTGTGCTGTTTCCCTTTTTGGCAGGGAACACAATGGTCATTGAGACCGAAAGATTGCTTCGGTACACCACGCACAAGATCATGTTTAACCAGATAATTCATTTTGCGAAAATGCAAATGACCCATTCGTTGATGCCACAGTATTGATTCTCTTTCAGTGGCCTTGGACAGAAAACACGTTTGCTGCTTTGTTTCAACAGTACGCATATCCAGAATGTACGTGTCTCTGTCTCGAGGTGCCCTCAGTAGCACCCATTCCTCGGGAATAACAAATCCCGGTTTCAGAATACAACACTCACTCTTTGTGAAAACCGTAGTGTACGACTTATCACAAACTTGCGATACACTTAGAAGATTGTGTTGCAGCTGTTCTACATAATTAACTTTTTCAAAGCTCACTTTGCCGTTTGAGAGTGTGCCTTGACCAGAAATAACCCCTCCTTTGTCACCAGCAAACGCAACATATCTCCCATTATACGCATGAACATCGGAAAGCAGGGATATATTGCCGGTCATGTGCCGCGAGCAACCACTATCGATATACCATTTGCTATTTAGGACGGCTTCAGGTTGCTGCAACACCAAAAACAAAGAAGTTAATTAGTAACGGAGACCGAAGCCTTTACAGACTTGGGCACTCCAGACGCATCATCCACAATGATCACATCAGTCAAAATTTTGTTTTTAAACATATCAGAATTATTGATTGATGTGACACTGTTGGATGTAGAATCATTTGATGAATCTTTCACTTTCCAAACCTTTTTAGGTTTGGAAGGTTGCTTGTCAACAACATTGAGCTTAGCAATTGATGATTTGGTTGGCTCAACCTTGCTGAAATTCTTAGCGGGTGAGGGAGAACGTGAACCTTTAACTGAAGAATTTTTAATTTTAGAACTTTTAGGAACACCTTTCCCAGACCGCTTTTTAGCAAGCAACGGACAATCATTTATTAAATGACCTTGTTTCTTGCAGTAGAAACAAGATCTTTTCTCAACAGGCTGTTGAAATTTTGGAACAATCCTATGAGGATGGTTGAAAGAAGTATCAAAGGCACATTCACACTTATGTGAGCATGTTGAATTTGACACTTGTTTAGAGAGAACAGTGGATTTAGAAGAAGTTTGATGTTTTTTTAATATTTTCTTTGATTTTCAAAATCTTCTTTTCAGGCTCAGCCTTAGCTTTGCCTTTTCCACTTAAAGCCATGACTGAAGATTCATTAGTTATAATTACATTGTTTGGCTTTACGTTTTTCTTTTCAACCTTTGAGTACTCCTCTTCGGTTATATCCTCAATTTCAACAATCTCCTATACAATAACAGGAGAATCACTTGAAGCCTTATTTAAAACAGGCTCACAACCATCAGAAGGCTTAATTGACTCAGCCTTGACACAAACAGTAACTGATTCAACAGATTTAACCTCTTGAGCCTTAACAATCTCAGGCTCACTAGGTTTTGCCTTAACAGGTTCAGGCTCACTAGTGCTGGGTTGATCAGCAGTTACTTTAATTTTTTCAGCCTGAATTTTCACAGGCTTACTTATTTTGACAGGAGCAAATTTCACAGGATTTATTGCCGTCTTTGAAAAATTTGGCATAAATTCAGTGATGTCATCCTTAACAGGCATGGGAAAATAATTTTTAGGAGGCGGAACTTGATGAAAGCCAAGTCCAGCCTTGCTTTTCGTATCACTTCTTTGTGCCTGAAGGATCTCATCAAAGACTAGAGAGGAAGTTGAAAAGTTAGATAATTTTCTGTTCAAATCAAGAACTTCAGCCTGAGAATCAGCAAGTTGTTTCTTTACGAAGGAAAGCATATTAACATAGCTTCCTATTTCATCTTGCTGTTCAAATTTTTTGGCTTTCAGCTCTTTCTTTTCTTCAAAAATAGCTTTTAGCTTTTTATCACAAACCTTATCATTATCTTTTAACATATTATTTGAAGCAGTTAATTGTTCTATGTTAGCAATAAGACGTTCATTTTCCTCTCTTAACCTGTTCACTTGTCCTGTCAAATGAATGCATGAAATACAAGACAAAGGTTCATTATCAACCTCATGAATGTTGGCCATGAAAGCTTTGTTCTGTTGGTCATCATCAGCTTGTTCTGACCAGTCAAACGCTTCATCTGACAACATTAAGGCAGCCGATACCATTGCCTTTTCTTCAGCTTTAGCCTTCTCTGTAGGGTTGTTCTGAGAAGGCGTTGTGAAACCAGAGGAGGGCTGTCGTGTTTCACATTCACGAGCAAAGTGTCCATAGTTGTGACACTTATAGCACTTAACCTTGCTCTTGTTGAATCCCAGACCCTTATCATTCGGGTCCTCTAGGGATCTCTTTCCTGTTTTCTTAAAATAGGTCTTGGCTCTACGAGTAAGCATAGCCAAGTTCCACCTTAAGTCCATTCGTTCCAGTTCGACATCATCTATTTGACGAAAATCTTCCTCTGTCAAGTCCATGGAACCAGCTTTCTTGCAGAGAAAGTCATCATAGGCGGATAGCAACGCCGAAAAAAGTGCAGCATGATATTGTGTAGCTGCAGGAATAGGCCCTTGATGACTTGGTGGTTGAAAGTAAGAACCACCAGAAGAAGCACTTGGTTGATGACTTGAAGAGCCACCAGTTCCACCAACCAAGAATGCTGAGCCAGATGTTCCGGTTGATGAAACATCCACTCCGTAGATCTTAGGATTTTGGACATTTGCAGTAGCTTTTGTTTCCTTCCTTTGCATGTCCAAAAGATCAGCTTCTAGCTGACCAATAAGATCATCAAGAGACATATTCAAAATGTCTGGATCCTTTTCCATCATTAAAACTCTTGTATCCCATTTATCAGATAGCGATTCAAGAAGTTTTTTATTTATTTCGGTTTTGTCCAGAGTTATTCCCCCTTCTATTAACTCACTAACCAACTGTGAGTATCTAGAAAACAAGTCAGAAAGAGACTCGTTTGGAAGAATATCGAATACGTCATACTGCTTCTTGACTAAACGCAACTTATTCTGTTTATATTGTTCACTACCGCCACATCTTTTCTCAAATGCCTTCCATAAATCATACGCAATTTCCAGATGTCGAAATTGCTTGAGGATTGACGGTTGTAATGCCATGGTAATTGCAGAATGAGCCTTTTTATCATTTTCAAAGGCTTTGCGTTCCTCAGGAGTCATTGATTTAATTGGTTTTAATGGTGCAGAACCAGTATACACTCCCGGACTGACAGGACGTTCGTATCTTTCAGTCAAAGCAACCCACATCTCGGGATCATTAAAAGAAACAAACGCTTCAAATCGTTGACACCAATAAGCATAATCCATCCCTACATTATACATAGGTGGTTTATTCGTACTTCCAACTTCAGAGTTTTGCTTGAGTAGATCTCCAACTCGTTGTAATGAAGAAGATGTCATTTTGATAACCTTCAAAACAAAACACACAAAGAACAAACAAAACTGTTATGCGACACGTCGCTAAATCAAATGGCGACACTACAGATGTGTCGCAAAGAAATTAGTAACAGTTAAACAGGCGACACAAGGTTTGTGTCGCAAACTTTTATGTCGCAATTTTAACTTGTGTCGCAGTCTTTGTGTTGCAACTTTCAAAATTGTGTCGCTTTCTTTGTGTCGCAAGTTTTAATCTTGTGTCGCTATCTAGTGTCGCTTAAAATCTACACGCGACAGAAGATTGTGTCGCAGAAACCCTAAAAGCGACAGAGGTTTTGTGTCGCAAAACCCTAAATGCGACAGAGGCTGTGTCGCTGCTTGTGTCGCAATGTCGAGGAGAGCTGCGGCAGAAAACCCTAAAATTCGCAAACTTCCGTAACCCTAACGAAAAACCACGAACAATGGACGAATGTAATCACCAAAAACTTCCAGAAAATTTAGAATACTGATCCTTAACCCGAAATGCAAAGATTTAATTCCAAAAACTAGTCGATTTTAACCGAAAACACGTACTAACACGATCCGATAACACCAAATCCGTAGATTATGGCTCTGATACCACTTATAGGTTCCCTTGTCTTGGACCTAACCGGATCAACACAAACAATCGAGAGGCGGAATTCAAACGATTGTATAAAGTACGTAAAACACAAACGAATCAAATGCAAATCAACTTGTATATAGATATATTTGCCAATTAGCTTAATACACTGAAATGCTTTACAAATGCTCTCTGAAACCCTGGATTCGTCAACCTCGCAAATGAGGCCGAACTTCTCTATTTATAGCCAAAACGAAACTGACCTGCGACACAAGCTTTGTGTCGCACAGCCAGCTCATGCGACACAAGCCTTGTGTCGCATAAGCGACACAGGCTCTGTGTCGCCTAAAACAAAACTTGTAATATACTAATAATAGACAAAACGTCGTAATTACATAACAAACTATTACAAGCTAAGACCAACTGACAGACATACAAATATGCACCAACAACAGATTTCTCTGAAAACTATGCCTCAAGATATCTTAGGTAATGTAATAGAGATGGTCTGTAGATTCAGTGACTGGAAAAGCTCTCATGTTTGAACATGATGACGAAGTTGAAGATGAAGAGAGAGAGATCTTAAAGATTTATGATCCACGACATCTAATGAACTTATCAAGGGCTGACCTATTAATATTACACAAGAATAGGATCACGGCAATTGAAGGATGGGAAGATGTTGCTCGAGATTATTAGTCAATGGTAAAGACATACATTAAGCTGAAGATATATGCAGGTAGCAGAATTTACAAGTGATTACCAAAGACAACTTGAAGACAAAGACTTAAAGACGCTAGAGCTATTGTCAAGGGGGAGTCTGTTGAGACATGTTTTATGACAACAGATCTAGCTTGTAATAGCGTGTAATAGTACTTTTAGTATGTCTTTTAGTTTTGTGACTCTCATGCCCACCTTATTTTTGAATGCTCATTCTCCTCACAGGTTTGGTTCAGGGTTATTAGTCATGCGCAGTTGCAGATTGTGTCGGACAGACTTGAAGTTTTTATGCCTTCTTTCTTATCTGCTACGGGTCCGAAAAATATTGACCATGTTGTATCTCACCTGGTGCTAGCTGCTTCGGCATTCTTCATTTGGCAAGAACGTAACTTTCGGCTTTTTGACAAAGGCAAGAGGTCATGCAGGGAGGTGGCTGATGCTATCATCAATATGATTCGGCTGAAGTTGGTCTCTTTTCCCTTCAGATCTTCGTCTCGTGCTCTCCGTGCCATGGAGAGATGGAAGATCCCAAAAGGGGTGTGTCCTTCGTCCAGTTGATTTCTCGTCATGCGGGCGCAGTGGCTTATTGCTTGGCTGGAGTTTGGCTGGAGTTTGTTATTGGTTTCTAATGGTAGGGCTTAGTGCTGGTTGTCATATGCAAGGCATGTCTTGTGTATGCACTTAGTCTTTCATATCTGTTTGATTAAGTCTTGTGGTGCTACCACAATTTGTGCTTGTAACGCTTATCATTTGTTATCATTTGTTTTAATAATATTTGCCGAGGTAATTTTTCCCCTTTAACAAAAAAAAAAATAGTACTTTTAGTAATTGTAATCAAGCTTGTACATTGGTTTTGAATTGTAAGTGAAATATAGTGCTTGGTAAACATTTTAGAGTTAAATATCAAAATGCTGAAAAATGTTGACCAAGGTTGACCGCGAACCGAGTCAGTTCGCAGGACAAAAATGGTCTGCGAACCGAGTCAGTTCGTTGGGCCAATATGGGCTGCGAACTGAGTCAGTTCGCAGAGCCCAGTGACCTGCGAACCGAGACGGTTATATATGCAAATTAGGTTTTAAACCTAAAGAACTTTTGCCACTTTGTGTATCCGTACCTCCTGCGATTCCAGATAGTTTTCCACCATTTCTAAAGGCTAGGTATTGATCGTTAACATTCGTTATAATCGATACAAAGGTATTAGACAATTGATTCGCTAATATATTGCGAAAGAATTTGTTATAGACCCTATAACTAGTATTGAGGGATTCCGCACCTTAATACCGTAGATAACCTCGTTATCGATCCATACACGAAGGGACTTACACAAAGTGTGAAGTCATGGTATATAAATGTTTTCGATCATTATGAGTTTTATACTAAACAAATAACACATGTGTTATCAATCAGTAACACATATGGTACTAAACATGTAACACATGTGTTATCAAGCATAACCATTTGTGTTAGTAACCAATAATACACATTTTGTATGAAAGATGCTCTATTTTTTGAACCTAACAAATTCAATTTTATTATATCAAGTTTCATAGAAAAATAGTATTTTCTGCAAAAGGTAAACAACTATTAAATGTTTTCATACTAAAAGTAACACACGTGTTAGTCAATCATTGTCTGTTTTTCCTTGGCTGTTCATCAGATATCTTCCTTGCCTTTGCTTCCGCTTTCTCCCTTTCTTCCGTTTCTGTTTTTGCCTTTGCCACAACTCTCCTTTTATCACACGACCGACTGTTATGGCGCGTACCAATATCTCCACACTTCCCACATTTATTTTTCCTCTTTTCGACAACTTTTATCGCTTTTTCCTTTGAGATCATCAAGCGCTTGTCTTTCCCGCATCCTTTGCACCTTAATTCACATAAACAAAGAGGGGTAGTAGTAGTATCACATGTGTAGCTAGTTAGTATCACATGTCTTAGTAATTAGAAAATTACATAATCACATTTTTAACTATTTGTTAATAGTACCAAATGTGATATTTTGTTATGTAACACATGTGATAGCAATACATAATAAAACTTTAACAGACTTATAATCATTAGATATTCTACCTTAACACATCTGGATTCTGAATTTCACATACGTCCTGTTTCTTAATCCCGTGCAGTTGTTCAATTACATCATTCTTGTTTTGAGGTTGAGTCTCGGATGTGGAATCTTCGAGATCCATCTTCATCTTCTTCAATTTCATCACAAAATCAGCCTTTTCTTGATTATTTTCTATCACCTGCAAGCAATCCTCAAAACTTGTAGTCATCTCGCTTGACAGTTGGTCATAGTCACTTGCAATTCGCTTTCTTTTACGAATTTCAATGGGAATCAGATTCTTGGTCCACCTTCTTAAAATGTACCGGCTTGGTATCTCCTCAATGTCACGGTTTTTGAACACGCAAAAAATATGCTTACATAAGAATCCACGCCGAATGAACTTTTTGCAGTTACATTCCACACAGCCATCAAAGCACCTTAAGTAACAAAAAACAAAGAGAGTAGTAGTTAGTATCACATGTGTAAATAGTTAGAATCACATGTGTAACTAGTTAGTATCACTCGTGTAACTAGTTACTATCATTTTTTAACTGCCGTTAAGATTACCACATGTGTTATGTTACACATGTTATAGCAATACATAATCAAACTTTTACATACTTTTAATCATTAGATCTCGTACCTTATAGTCATATGTTCTTGTCATTTTATCGTCAGGCCAGAATTCAACTTCCCGGTCTTCATTTGAAGCTCTTTCTTTTTCCGTATACTTCCTTCTTTCCCTGATTATGTATTCTTGGCAACCATCTTCATTTTTTAAGCCGTATATCGAGCATTCCCACAGAGATTTCACCATCTCTATCTGCACGAGATTAAAAATTGTTCTTGTATACATCTTGGTCGCATGTATTTCAATCCTAAGTTGTGTCTTGTACTTTGGAACCGTTTCCATTGTTTGGTAGTCAAGAACATCCTGATTATACCACTGCTTTTCCATAGAATTCTCAAAGCACAACATAAAATTCACAAGTGTTGACCTCTTGTCAACGAAGGTCCCGAAGAACGAGTTTTCACTCTTTGATCTTGATGTTGTCCTGATGAGCCCACGCAATTCCACGTCTGCAAAGTAGGCTGATATCCACGTAGACCTAATGTCATAGATTTGGTTAGCCATTTGTGGTTTTGTGTTTTATACTCGTCCATCAGTTTTGCCCACTATTCCTCAAACTGTGAAGGTGCTATCCACATGTTCCATATAATATAGTTGAACATTTTCTTGAACTCAGTGTCATCAGGTACATCATGAAGAATCTTCAATCACAAATATATTCAGTATCACATTTGTTAGCATCCAATAACACATGTGTTATCAGTAACACATATGTTATCATCTAGTAACACATGTATTAGTATCTAGTATTACATTTTTTTATGAAACATCTACATTCTAACATATGTGAAATACTTGAAGACGAGTGTTATTATATAATAGTACAACAAACATACCTTTCCTGGTAGCTTCTGAGTGATGTGCCACATACAAAGTCTATGTTTCGACTCTGTTAGTACCTCATCCACGATATGAAACTGACTTGTAACACATGTGTTAATTACTTGTAACACATGTGCTAATTACCGGTAACACATGTGTTATCTACTGTAACACATGTGTTAATTACTGGTAACACATGTGTTACTGGTAATCTAGTATATTATATGTCATGTTTTTTAATTTTCTTGTACGTACGAGGCGATATCACCAAATTCCCTGAAGTTAGCCTTAGCTACTTCCCAAAACAAAGAAGCTAACTTGCCATCTTCGACTTTGTACTCAAACGAGAATTCGGACACATAAGCTTTTGCATTAAGCATCTTTGTCACTAGAATTTGTGCGTCTTTGCTTCCTATATATTCGTTCATGTCTCTTCTAAAGTTCTTGAAATCCACCACAGTTCCATTCAAAATCTCGTAAGATCCTTTGAGGGTCTTGTATATGTTGTGTGCGTTAGTTGGTCCAATATTCATCGTCCCAAGTTTGAATATGAAATGATGTTCCTAGAATGTCAGTTTCCTCGCCTTTTTCAGTGTGCTCGTTGTTCACATCATGTGATTGTGCGTTTCCATAAACTTGATTACTTTAAACTTGCCATCTAGTATCAGCTTAACAGTTACTCTTGTTGTGCATTGATGGGCCACCGGCAGTCGGGTCGGAAATTGACTTCACGGTCGTCGTACCGTCCGCTGCGGCGACACCAAATTGTTTTAATATTTATATTAGTTGGGGCTCAAACTATAAGCACTACCTACCTTTTGAGTAAGTAGTAAGTACAACTCGAGTGTCGTTCTTAAAATCGGAACGAATTGAATTGAATTGGACTACCTAAGATAAATTTTCTTTAATTGGATGGATTTGAAAGATAGGTAGGTTACTTTTTCGTTTGTTTTCTAAATTATCTAATTGCATAAAATAAATGATGGAAAGTAAAGATAGATTTTAAGTAGACAGGTAGAGAGTGATTGCTAAAACTTCGATAATTAGGGTTTTGGATGACATTCATTATAAAGTTGATTGGAGATTTTCCTTGGTAAGAATCAAACAGGCATTTGGTATAAACACTAGGACCCTACGTGTTTAGTCTAGTTCTAAGAGCATATGTCACTGAATCATAGGTTATCGTGATTCTGATCAGACCAGGCTGTTTTGTAACCCCCCTCACTGAAGTGACCCTCTAAGGATGATTACATCCGGGGTACAGGAATGAGGCAACATACCGTAATTTGTCTTCTGACCTTTCTTAACACCTATGTCTAATTGATTTCATCAAAGCTAATACTAATTGTATTCTATGTATCTTAAACTATCGGTTATGTGGAGTTAAGCTGTTTAAGCATCTGAGACTATAGCCGACTCTTTGCTTTCATTTCAGAACTCCGTATTCAATTATTGTAAGCACAAATACTTCCGTCATGAATTAAACCCTCCTTTTCCATCAGTCGTTCATCCCTAGGTCTACTCACGGTGTATAGTGCGGTAAGCATTTCCACAGCTTTATGTTCCCTAGGTCATGTTCTAGAAGGGTAACTTCTAGGTAATTCATGATGAGATGGACCTATGACATTTCCTTAGCTTTCACGTATTTGTACTTTACCAGAGGTATTTCCAATGCTATACTAAGTATAGGGCCGTTTTACGGAGATCTCATAGCTTCATACTGAAATAGAGATAACTTATATATTCGTAGCTAGGATTGATCAGATTCTAACTAAGGCAATAGTCACGTGAAAAATGGAAAGGGTGAATGGAAAATTAGGTTTAAGTTCAGGATAAGTTTAACCGAATAAATAGAATAACAATTTCCAATCGTACATGAATTGAATATTAATTTAACATCATCCCCACTCCTAATATCTACATTTCAACAATCATATTACTAATCTAAGTAATTACCATGTGTTAGGATAAACTGATTTGAGTTTGGATTACCACTGTTTGTTAAAGCTGAAGAGATTAAGTGATTACCACTGAAGGTTGAAGATTAACACTGAAGGTTGAAGATTACAACTGTTTGAAGAGCTGAAGGTTAACACTGCTACAAGGATTAACACTGTTAATTAAGATTTGTAAGTAGTTTCCACTGTTTATGTAGTTACGACTGTTAGTGTAGATTGAAGTGGTTAACACTGTTAGTTGAATTTATACTTAGACTTTCATAAATGAAGCAGTTACCACTGTTGGAAGTTTGTTTCCATTGAATGTTCCAATGTGGTAGTTAACACTGTTTATGACTTTGTGATAAGAATGAGTTTGTTATGGAAGTTATCTAATTCCATAATAATAGGAGATTGTACAGGACTCTATATGTTATAAATAGAGATCCTTAGAACCTAGATGAGAGACGGAAAAACGAAATAAGTGAATAAAAGATAGCGCAGCTTCAAGGTGTAAACCCTAATACAACAAGTGTATTCGTCTTATTCATATTAATAATATTGAAGCTTTGATTTTAATATTTGTGTTTTGTTATTTGTTCTCAATATTTATCTTTGATCTTTCTAATATTATTGAGTGTTATTCCGCAACTTCTCAATAATAATTCAAAGCTTGTTCAAGGTTACAAGTGAATTGAGTGAAACGGGACTGTCAAGTGGTATCAGAGCTTGGAAAGCTTTGAATACAGAAAGATCTGGAATTTAAGATAAAATTGATTTTTAAGGTGTAGTTTGTGATTAAGTATTGAATTCAATGGAAACAGAAAACAATGAAGGAATCCAGGTCACTAAAATCCCTATGCTCAGGCCTGATGAGTTTGATCTGTGGAAAATCAGAATCAAACAATATATGCTTCTCACAGATTATCAGATGTGGGAAGTTGTGGTTAACGGTCCTCCAGTAACATTAGATGGTGATGGTGTCAAGCAACAGAGACTACCACCAACTACTGATGCAGAAAGAAAAGTCAGATCTATAGAATTTAAAGCCCTCAGTACATTGTTACTATCAATTCCTAATGAGTACCAAAGAAGGTTTGAAGCATGTGATGATGCCAAAGTACTCATGGAGGCTATTGAAGAGAGATTTGGTGGTAATGATAGCACCAAGAAGAACAAAAGATCTTTATTGAAGCAATAATATGAGAACTTCAATTCTGCAAAAACAGAAACATTAACTCAAACCTTTGACAGATTTTCAAAGCTAGTTGGAGATCTGGAGAACCATAAGGTAAAGATTGATAAAGATGATTTGAACAGGACGTTTCTGAGATCATTAGGTGAGGAATGGACAATCTACATAGTAGGTTTAAGAAAAAGTGCAGATTTAGAAGTGAAGGAGCTTGAGGATATCTATAATGATCTGAGAAACTTTGAGCTAGAAGTTGAAAGCAAAAAACAGGCTTTAGGAAACAACCATAATGCTGCTTTTATGTCAGTAAGTGGATCTCAAGTTGATTCAAATCAACAAGGGTCTACTTATATTGCTGCAAGAATTGGATCATCACAAAGCAAATCAAATGATCAGATACTGGAATCTTTCTTTGCTAGTAATGTGAACTCTTCACTTACTAATGAAGATTTGGAGCAGATTAATGTAGATGATTTTGCTTTGATTACTCAAAGAGCCAAAAGATTTATGCAAAGGACAGGAAGGAATAACTTTGCAAATCAAAGGAATGATGCTGCTTGGTTTGATAAAAGTAAGGTAGAATGCTTCAACTGTCATAAAATGGGGCACTTTGCAAGGGAATGCAGAAGTCAAAGACAAGAGAAGAATGGGCAGAGAACAGGAAGCAATGGGATTCAGAGAAGGACTGTACAAATACAGGAAAGTACATCCAATGCCTTAATTTCACAGGATGGAATTGAGTTTGACTGGAGTGATCAAGCAGAACATGAAGTGAAGAATCAAGCTTTAATGGCTATTACTGAAGAAAACAAGTCATCAGATGTTCCTTATGAGGTACAAATCAAATTATGTTCTCCTGTATGCAAACAGACTGTTAAACACTATAGAGATTATAATATGAAATTTTGTGAGGAACTTAAGCAATGTGAAATTAAAAGTAGACACACTACTGCTGCCATAGAAAATCTAGAAAGTCAAATAAAGGCATATGAAAAGAATGTAACTCAATATGAATATGATCTTAAATATGCCAGATGGGAGAGAGATGTGTTAAAAGATAAGTTAGAAGCACTGAATCAGAAATTAGTAGAGGTCACTTGTGAAAGAGATAATATAAAATTAACAGTATGTGATCTTGAACATGCTTCTAAGAGTGTAAATCAAATTATCAAATCTCAAATTCATGATAAGTTAAAAACTTGTTTAGGATATAATTCTGTTTCTCCACCTTATAATAACAACTATTTTCCTCCTAAAACTGATTTAAATTTAAATAAGTTAAAGGAAGGAATAGCAGTTGATGTTACAAAGGTTGATCCAGTTATTAACTTGAAACATGAAATTGACTTTGATAAGGTTGAAATTAGGGAATGGACTGAGGAAGATGAGCTAGATTTTTCATCTGAAAACAATAAGAATTCTAATTCTGAAACAACTGATAGTTCAAATTCTAAAAAATCATGTGAGAATAGCAAGAAATCAAATACTGGTCTAGTTTTAGAACTTAAAAGTGATAAAATAGAAGAGGATAAAAGATTGTTTCAGGAAAATATAAAGAGTAATTTGGAAAAGATGAAATCTTCTACTAATAAATCTAGAGCTGGTCTAGGTTACATTAGTAATTCAGTTAAAACAGTTAACAAACCTACTAATCTAAAATCTGTGAACATTAACTGTGCTGACTGTAAATGTAAAGCCAGAATCTCTCAATTACCACCTTCTCAACAATTAAAACCTAGAGGAAATCAAAGAAATTGGAACCAAATGGTTTCACAAAAGTTGGGAAACAATTTTACAGTGGTAAAGGAGAAATCCTGCTTTACATGTGGCAGAAACAATCATCTTCAACATGATTGCTATTATAATCCAAAAAATCTACAAAGGATTAGAAAACAACCATGGACAGGAACTGATATGATCAATAAACAAAATTTTAAATCAAAAACTGATCATATTACTACTGCCAAGAAGAAAAATGTTAAGGCTAATAAGTTAAAGACTACTACAGCTATTTCAACTGCATCAGTATTAACTAGAAATTTAGCCAACAGCAACAAGGCAAAAACAGTGGTAAAACTAAAACTACCAGTGCTAATTATTTTAACACTGTTAGTAAATTTGATAAAACAGTTAAAACTGTTAGATCAATTTCCACTGTTAAACCTAAAATAAGTTGGATTTGGACACCAATTAAATCTGATAAATCAAAAGGTCCAAATACCAAGTGTGCATCACAATCAATGATCTTCAAGAAAGTTGACTTTGTGAATGCACATGGGAAACCCAAAGCCAAATTGGTTTGGGTTCCCAAGAGAAACTAATTTTATTGTTCAATTAAATGTGCAGAGCAAGCCAGCAAACTTATGGCACATAGACAGTGGTTGCTCAAGACACATGACTGGGGATAAGAAGATGCTACAGGACTTCAAATCATTTGATGGAGGATATGTAGCATTTGGAAGTAATCCCAAAAGAGGGAAAATAACAGGCAAAGGAACAGTGCACAGTAATAAGATAAGTTTTGAAGATGTGTATTTTGTTGAACAACTAAGGTACAATTTGTTAAGTGTGAGTCAAATCACAGATAAAAAGAACCCAGTTCATTTTACTGACACTGAATGCCTTATACTTTCTAAAGAGTTTAAAATACTTGAGAATATGATTTTAATGAGAATTCCTAGAAAGCATAATGTATATAAGTGTGACTTGGCAAATATGGAACCTCAACCTGAATTAAACTGTCTTATAAGCAAAGCAACTGTGAATGAATCTGAACTGTGGCATAGAAGGATGTGTCACATGAATTACAAGACCATTAATAAGCTTGTCAAAAGCAAACTTGTTAGAGGTTTACCTGAAAAGGTATATTCATGTGATGATCATTGTGTTGCCTGCCAAAAGGGCAAGCAACACAAGTCTTCTTTTAAGTCCAAAACTGTAAACACAAACTTTTCACCATTACACTTACTACATATGGACTTGTTTGGACCAACAAATATAAGCAGCATAGGGAAGAAATTATACTGTTTAGTAGTAATTGATGATTATACTAGATTCAGCTGGGTATTCTTCCTTAGGACAAAAGATGAAACAGGTGAAATACTTAGATCATTTATAACTAAGATTGAAAATCAAATGAATCTCAAAGTAAAAATCATTAGGAGTGATAATGGCACAGAGTTTAAAAAACAAGAGATGGATAAATTCTGTGAAAACAAAGGTATTAAGAGAGAATTTAGTGCACCTAGGACTCCACAACAGAATGGGGTAGCTGAGAGGAGAAATAGGACACTAATTGAGGCTGCAAGAACTATGTTAGCTGATTCTAAATTACCTATGACTTTTTGGGCAGAAGCAGTTAGCACTGCTTGTTATGTCCAAAATAGGGTATTAGTTGTCAAGCCTCATAACAAGACACCATATGAGTTGTTCTTTAAGAGAAAACCATTGGTTAGTTTCTTAAAACCATTTGGGTGTCCTTGTACCATCTTAAATACCAGAAGTCACTTAGGAAAGTTTGAAAGCAAGGCTGATAAAGGTCTTTTTGTTGGTTACTCTATTCAAAGTAAGGCTTATAGAGTTTTCAACCAAAAGACAAGAATCATAGAGGAGTCAATGGATATAACATTCAATGAATATACTGAAAATGCTGTAGGAAAAGGACCAGACTCTTTGTTTGATATTGATGCACTAACCTATGCTTTTAGATATACAAATGTGCAATCAAGTGCAGGTATAAATGCAGTACAAGTACTTTAGCAAAAGTCATACCAACTGCACAGAAAAGCAAAACACAGGAATATGTTTTATTTCCTGTTTGGTCACCTGATCCATCAGAAGTATTTGACTCCATTCCACAGCAGACAACACAGGGTTCAGTGTCTGGCATAACAAGTCAAAAGGATAATGATGGTGGTAAAACATCAACTGACTGGCCTGATGATCCAAATATGCCAGCATTGGAGGAAGATGGAAACGAAAGTGAGAGTGAAAATGTGGACAACACAACTACAGATTTAACTGATCTATTAGCTGTAGAACAGAGAATCATGGATAACATTTTCACTCCTTCAAGACAGTTTAGGGAGAGAATCACATTAGATACACAAGAAAATGAGATGGTTGTGAATACAACAAACTTGGAATCTGAGATACCAGTGTCACCAACATCACACTATCATGTCCATAGGGATCATCCTCTAGAAAATGTGATTGGTGATGTTGCCACACCTGTACAAACAAGGCAGCAACACAAAGTAACAGAAGAAGGACTCCACACTTCTTTATATGCATGCTTTATATCTCAGATGGAGTATCAGAGGCTCTAAAGGATCCAAGTTGGATTGAAGCTATGCAAGAGGAGTTGCTTCAGTTCAAGATACAGAAAGTATGGACCTTGATGGATCTACCCAAAGGAAAAAGAGCAATTGGCACCAAATGGGTGTTCAGGAACAAAAAGATGAAAGAGGGATAGTGATAAGGAACAAGGCTAGATTAGTAGCACAGGGGTACTCACAGGAAGAAGGGATTGACTATGATGAGGTATTTGCTCCCGTGGCTAGGATTGAGGCTATCAGACTATTCTTTGCCTATGCCTCATTCAAAGGGTTTAAGGTCTATCAAATGGATGTGAAGAGTGCCTTTTTGTATGGCACTATACAAGAAGAAGTTTATGTATGCCAACCTCCAGGCTTTGAAGATTCCAATTACCCTGATAAAGTGTTAAGATTGGATAAAGCTCTCTATGGCTTACATCAAGCACCAAGAGCCTAGTATGACACATTATCAGAGTATTTACTGAAGAATGGATTCACAAGGGGTGCAATTGACAAAACCTTGTTCACTAAAAGAATTAAGAATGATATCCTACTAGTGCAAATCTATGTAGATGATATTATTTTTGGTTCTACAAGGGACAGTCTTTGCAAGGAGTTTGAAATATTAATGCATGACAAGTTCAAGATGAGTTCAATGGGAGAATTAACTTTCTTTCTGGCTTACAAGTCAAACAGCAGAAGGATGGGATTTTTATTCATCAAAGTAAATATGTGAATGACATATTGGAGAGGTTTGGCTACAAGGATGCAAAGGTTGCAAGCACACCTGTGGAAACACACAAATCATTACATGCAGATCTTGAGGGGGAGGATTTTGATGTTCATCTTTATAGATCAATGATTGGCTCCTTCATGTATCTGACATCATCCAGACCAGATATCATGTTTGCTGTTTGTGTGTGTGCAAGATTTCAATCCAATCCTAAGATGTCACATCTACATGCAGTGAAAAGAATCTTTAGGTATTTGAAAGACCAACCAAAACTAGGCCTTTGGTATCCAAAGAATAGTTCTTTTGGTCTGCTTACACAGATAGTGACTATGGAGGTGCAAATTTGGATACAAAATCCACATCAGGGGGTTGTCAATTTCTAGGAGAAAGGTTGGTATCATGGAAATGCAAGAAGCAAACAACTGTGTCTACATCAACAGCAGAGGCTGAATATGTTGCTACTGCTAGCTGCTGTGCTCGAGTTCTATGGATTCAGAATCAGATGTTAGACTATGGTTTGATTTTTCTTAACACTACTATATTTATTGACAATAACTCTGCTATCAGTATCATAAATAATCCAGTTAAACATTCAAAAACTAAGCACATTGAAATAAGATATCATTTTATTAGGGATTGTAATGAGAAAAGACTTATACAAATTTTTAAAGTCCATACTGATAATCAATATGCAGATCTGTTTACCAAAGCATTTGATATGGGCAGATTTACATTTTTGGTTACTAGCATTGGATTGGTAAATTCTTCTTAACTTTTCTCATTATCTCTGGGCTGAAAATTTTTTAAGGGCTTAAACTTGGGTTGATACTGATACCCTAATTACCATTGTTAGTATTAATACTGCCAATGTTAATACTGAAGCAAGTTAACACTGCCTTTAGTAATTAGTTCTGTATATGTCTATTTTTGCTGTTTTTAGTTAACACTGCGCAGGTGAAATTTCCACTGCTTGGAGACTTAGCACTGCTTACAGGATTTTACAACTGCTTGCGTTGGAATTAGTACTGCTGTTTTTATTTAAAAAAAAAAAAAAAAAAATTATTACCACTGCTTTCTTTACTTAATACTGCTAGACTATTCGTACTGCTTGTATTAAGTTGTGACTGCCTTGGTCGGTTAGTACTGCTTATACAAGTTAACACTGCTAGCGTAAATAAGTATAAGATGGGCAAGCGCATGAAACCCGTGTTTGGACAGTTATCACTGTTAGTGCAATTTTATCCGTTACCACTGTTTGTGATATTTTTCACTCGTTAACAATGTTAGCGTTAAAATTGGGGGTTTTTCCACTGACCTAAATTGAACAGTATATAAACCCAAACACTTGTCGTCTTTCAATACGCTCTCAATCACCCACTAAACTCTTGCGCTTAAGCAATCAATCACCCACTAAACCTTCAACTACACTTCGATTGTACATCAATGGCTTCCACTTTCTCTTCCACATCACTTGCAATAGGGCAGAATCATAATATGATCGCCTATCTGATGAAACCCAAAGAGGCACAGGACTTCATCCAAATTATTGATTTCCTTCGTGCCTCTCACATCTATCATGCTCTTACCGTATCACCCAGAGTCGCCAAAAATCACATCAATGATTTTTGGGTAAATGCAACAATCGAAGACGAACAGGGGACTAAGCGCATAGTCTCAATGGTGTCCAACACCAGGGTGGTTATCACTGAAGCCTCTGTTCGTGCTTCTTTACAACTCGATGATGAGGCAGGAGACTATCATTGGTGTTCTCTCTCACAAACCTAAAGTTTTTTCTAATATGAAGAGAGACTCCAAATTTTGTGGGAGGATTACAGCATTGTTTTCATCAATGCTTCCTGCACCCTCCACCACAGCTGCAGTTACACCCACTGCTGTTGAACCATCTGCTGAGAGAGTTGACATACCCATCATCTCTCAACCCACAGCAGTTGGGGTACCAAAAGAAAACAAGGGACCCACAAACTAACCACTGCTAAAGCCAAAAGGGCTAACACACAGGCATCTGAGGCTCTTGCTGCTCAGGTGTCTCAGTCCAATGAATCAACACAGCATGTGGTCTATAAGGAGTGGGATGACCATTATGGGAGGGATGCTTCAACTACTTCTGGCCAAATGGCAGAGCAGGACAGAAGTAACATAAATAAGACCCAAACAGAGGCAACACCAGAACATGATCCTTTGAAAGAAGGTGATTTTGGTGGACCCAGTACCAAGAACAGAGGGTCATCTGATGCTCATGCTAGGCATGAGTCAGATGGTAATTCTGTCAATGATTCACCTGGGGAGTCACATCCTAAAGGTGATGAGGCCAGTATGAACTATCAAAAATTGACGGATATGCTAGAGTTTATGTGGAAGGAAGTGGTGAGACAAAAGAAAATCATTAAGAAACAGCAAGCTGAGATTAATGACTTGAAAACAGTGGTGCTGAAGTGCTTGAAGCCGGGTAAGAAGTACTACATAATTGATGATCAATACAAAAGATCTGTCCCTGTGCAACAAGCCAGAGTTGTTCTTTTTTCCCCTGAACCCTCAGAAGATGCATTCAAAATGGGGGAGAATGAACAGGGTGTTGGTGATTCTGAGGAGGTGAATGAGGAGATTGTACTGGAAGAGAATGTGAATGGAGCAGGGGAGTCAGTAGATGAGACTGAGGTTATAGAGGAGGTATCTAAGACTGCAGAAGTTATTGTTGGTGATGAAACAGAGCAATTAAGGGCAGATGATAAAGGAGAAGAGGTAAATAAGCCTGAAGCTGAAAAGATTCAAGAGGTTGCTGCAAAAAGGTATGATCAGAAGTTTAGCAGAAAGAAAAGTGTACCATCTTTGCCTGGTTTCACAATCAGAGAGCCTGCTGCAACACCTACATTCCAAAGGGATTTACCTCAAATTGACCCAAAGGATAAAGGGAAAGGCAAGTTAGTGGAAGAGCCTAAGCCTAAAAAGAAATCAAAACAAATGCCTGCTGCTACTGCAAATGATGAAGAATATGCACAGAGGCTACAGGCTGAACTGAATACTGAGATGGGAACTGGTTTGATAAGAGTTGAAGTTGAACCTGGAAAGTTTGTAATGATGACCAAGGAAGAGGTGAATAAGTTTGATGAATGGATGCTAAGGAAAGAAAAAGAGGAATCTGTGGAGTATTGGGTAGATCAATTGAAGAGGAAGAAGGCTGAACAAGCTAGAATCAAGAAAGCAAATAAGCCAATGACCATTGCACAGAAAAGAAAGGATTTGTATAGTAAATTAAAGTGCTTGATTCCTGCTGCAAGATTGAAGAAAATGACTTATGAAGAGATGGCCAGGGCATATGAAAGAGTTATATTTGTGCCTGTTCAAGTGAGATAGGAAAGGAAAAGAAATTGAATGAGAAAAGGTTTGACAGTATTCTTGAAAGAATCACATGGAATTGGATCAGAATGACAGTATTCTTGAGGTTAGCTAAATTACATTCTTCTGTATGTAATGAGGTAGCTAAGGAATTGATTTATATGATATTAAATCAGATTCACAAGAAAGAACAGTTGGGAAAGAAATCTAGAAATTGGTTTTGAAAGCATCTTCTAGAAGTTATAATGGAGCATTAGAAGAAATTTAATGCTGTGGATGACAGATTAAGTTTAGGGGGAGATTGTTAGGATAAACAGATTTGGGTTTGGATTACCACTGATTACCACTGTTTGTTAAAGCTGAAGAGATTAAGTGATTACCACTGAAGGTTGAAGATTAACACTGAAGGTTGAAGATTACAACTGTTTGAAGAGCTGAAGGTTAACACTGCTACAAGGATTAACACTGTTAATTAAGATTTGTAAGTAGTTTCCACTGTTTATGTAATTACGACTGTTAGTGTAGATTGAAGTGGTTAACACTGTTAGTTGAATTTATACTTAGACTTTCATAAATGAAGCAGTTACCACTGTTGGAAGTTTGTTTCCACTGAATGTTCAAATGTGGTAGTTAACACTGTTTATGACTTTGTGATAAGAATGAGTTTGTTATGGAAGTTATCTAATTCCATAATAATAGGAGATTGTACAGGACTCTGTGTGTTATAAATAGAGATCCTTAGAACCTAGATGAGAGACGGAAAAACGAAATAAGTGAATAAAAGATAGCGCAGCTCAAGGTGTAAACCCTAATACAACAAGTGTATTCGTCTTATTCATATTAATAAGATTGAAGCTTTGATTTTAATATTTGTGTTTTGTTATTTGTTCTCAATATTTATCTTTGATCTTTCTAATATTATTGAGTGTTATTCCGCAACTTTTCAATAATAATTCAAAGCTTGTTCAAGGTTACAAGTGAATTGAGTGAAACGGGACTGTCACCATGGCAATAATCAAAACATATACAGAAATAACATGCAAAGAAGACAATATAACAGTAAAGAGAGAAATAGATATCACCCGGAATTAAGTAGCGTAATACTGAGGATTACAATAGTCTGAACTTGACAAGCCGTTACAACGAGATTACCAAGCTAAAACTTTCCTCTAGACTCTAACCGGCTAACTAAATCTCTCTAGTTCTCTAGAGAGAGAAACTAATGAAAGAAGTGTGTGTGAGAGAGAATGAGAGATGTGAGGTGATTTGATGGTGGATTGGTTGATGAGAAATGGGGAGGTTAGGCTCCCTATTTATAGGCAAAAGTCCCTAGCACCCCGTACAAGTCCTTATGCATAAGATACAAGCCCGGAATAGCACGAAATCACAAAATAACCAATAAAATGGCATCACCGGAGGGCAAGGGGGCCGTATACGGCACCCTAGAGGCCGTATAGGGCATCATAGTGCCGTATACGGTATGGGGGAGGCCGTACACGGTATCCCCTAGGCCGTTTGGCCTTTACCCGTTGTTCGGTGCTTTGTTCGTTGCTTGTTACGCGCGTATCTTCTTCGTTTCTTGTCTGTTTTGCTTGATTCTTTCGCCTATGTTCTTGAAATCCCGTTATGCATCTAATGACACCAAAATCATGAATTTTGGATGTGTGTAGCTTGTAGTTGCTCGGAATGCGTTCAGTTGATTTTCGGGTGTTGTATCTTCTCCGTTCTTTATTCGTTTTGCATGATTCTTGATTTCCCGCTCTCGTAATTACCTATGAGTCATATGAGATAAGTTAGGATGTGTATATCATAAGGTAAATATTAGTGGAGGAATCGGGTGAAGTTTATTTGCTCTGGTTTGCTTGTTAATTGATCGTTTTCAAATGATTTTTGCTACAACGTCTGTATTTGATCCACTTTAGTGAATTTTAGTAAATAAGTATTGTTTTAAGATGTTTTCACTAAATAATAGCTCAAATAGCGAGGAATAATGTACGTAAAAATATTACTTTTTACGTTACATCATGCATCCAGTGACTTTGATATTGGAGACCCTTTATTTTGTTTTACCTTTTTTTGCCTTTGGTTTTACTTTTTTTTCTTTCAATGTGTCTTTTGTAGTTTCTCTGGATATCCAGACATGCTGCATATATAGTGCTTCTCAGATACCAGTTTATTCATTAGCCTCTTTCGAGTGTAACTCCTCACTCCAAATCTCCTAATAAACATGTATCTTAAATAGTGCATGTACACATCTTGAAGATTATCAAAAACTTGTCCTAAATATGGCTTTACATCTTGCGGGACGTCAGGTACCCAGAGTGTAGTACCACCTGGTGTTTCAATCTCATTTGAAATGTATTGTATGGCTTTTGGTGTATCCGTGTGTCGCACCCCCAAGACACGTGGCAGCGGAAGGTAGGGTGTTGCGTTGGGGGCGCCGACCAAATCAAATATCACAACACAAGAATTACAACAAACGACCTCTATATGAGACGTTTCCAAAAATCATTACACTTCGTAGTTAAAATGTTTACATAAGTTTTGCCAAAAGTAGAGTACGCATCTAGGACAAGATTACAACATAATACAATGCAAGCTAATCTCTGTTGTTTTGTGAAAAATATGCGACTCGAGCTATCTCCTTCCAAAAGCAAACCTACTGCTGTTGATCTCCTGAGAAATACATACTAAAAGGTCAACATAAAGTTGGTGAGTTCATAGGTTTGTAAACAGTTGATATAACATCGTATGGAACACAAGATTTCTGTTTGTATCATTCAACAATGATAGGTAATGTATTACAAAAATGTAAAGATAGTGTATATTGTTGCCATGAGCTCATAGTTCGAGCTTAACTGTGGTGTCGGGTCACAATCAAGTGCCACGATCGGGGTGCCTCCCAGCGAGTGCCTAATCCAACACTCGTAAGAACAAATGATAATGCGTCCGTTTGACAAGTTAACGCTACTAACCCGGACGGGGGGAGTCAATCCCAAATAGTACTATTCATTAACATTCACGCTATAACGATACTAACAAACTATGATGTGGGGGACTTCAGGATTAGTAAAAATATCTCATGCAACCAATATATCGAGTTTTGTACTTGTGTTCACATGAAAATAGCAGTGTAAAAGCAGTTGTATGTATTCTCACCCCTGTTAGAAAACAGTAAAAAGGGGCTATGTAACTCACCTGATATTAGCAAGCAAGCAATAATCAATTAGCAAGCAAAGCGTGTTTTCCGGATGCAACCTTCTAACGTCCTAAACGTATAAGGTTGTGTAAGTAGATGTCTCAAAAGACCATCTATCGTGAGTGTATAAGTGGGGGTTAATGTCCACTTAAAACAAGCATGTAGGTGGAGGGTTAATGTCCACCTAAGTTAGTTCACACAATTAGAAATGTCCAATTGTTCAGTTATCGTTTGTGCTTAGAAAAACATGTACAGGCCGTTGGTGATATTTTGTGAAAATACAGCTCTTGATTAATTATGTTATGCGTATTTCTACTTTCCAGTTATGGGTAATTAATCAGTGTGGCAAGGGCGAAGCCCATTAATGATGGGGGTCCGGGGGCAGCGCCCCTGGTAGCGGGGTCCAAGGGGTGGCAACCCCTGTCGGGGTCCAAGGGGCAGAGCCCCTGGCTGGGGTCGAGCTGGGCTAGTGTCGCTACATGCGACACTAAGGTATTATGCGACACTAAGATATTATGCGACACAAAGGCTTGTGTCGCTAATGTGACGATTCGGGTGCTGTAGCGACACAAAGGCTTGTGTCGCTAATGTGACGATTCGGGTGCTGTAGCGACACAAAGGCTTGTGTCGCTAATGTGACGATTCGGGTGCTCTAGCGACACAAAGGCTTGTGTCGCAGACTACTTGGCTTCTACGACACAGAGGCCTGAAACAGGTCGGTTTTGTACAATTTATTTCGTGTCTCAAATGTTCAAATGAAAATTCAAGAAAAATCCCTGTTGTTCCCTAGTATGTTAGCTCTCTAAATTAATTTTTCCAGGATTTTTAGGTACTTCTAAGTATTTTTAAAAATTTCGTTTGTTCCCTAAGGTCAGAAAGTGACCAATCCGGATACATGCAACAAGATCGGATTTCTGGGAAAAATATACATATTTTCAGAAAAAGTTATCTAAACGACATTTGTACCTAACAAAATTTGTGAACTTTTGGCGTTGGTTTCAGGTCATTTGGATGGGTATATCTAGAGTTATGATTAAAACAAGGAAGGTGAAATTCCTGTCCTTTTTGACAGCCCGGACACATGTTTTTGTAAAAATCATTTCGGGTATCAAACGAACTCCAAAAATCATGAAACCACTTGGAAATGAAAGCTAACTTCTTAAACTTAATTTTTGCCTTTTGAATCGTCCATTTTGGTCAAGTTTTGAGGGAGAAACAGCCTCTCAAAGTCGGGCTATTTTTCTGCCCGAAAATGCATGTTTTGTTCTTGAACTTTTTAAGCCATGCAAAACGTTTTTATGTTATGATTTGGACATTTCCTTGTTATGTGAACATTATAACATGTTTATAGAGGTGCTACAAGTATTTTGGAAGAGTTTGAAGTTCTTACAAATGTTAAACAATCGAGCAAGCGGAGAAAGATGATGTTGGAAGTTCGATCTTGGTTTTTGGCTTGCTTTCTTCTTGAAACTTGGATGGATGATGACGGTGGCAGGTGGTTGTTGGTGGTGGCAGGTGGTTTTTGGGGGTGGTAGGGCTGGGATATCTTGAGAGAGAGGAGGAGGAGAGAGTAGAGAGAAAGAGTGTGAATTTGTGTGTGTAAAAATGAGAGAAAATGGGAGATATGGAGCTTATGTAGGGTGGGCCTCTTGGGCCGATTTCTAGGCCTCTTGGGCCGGTTTTTAGGCTCAATTGGGGCAGCCCAATTTGAGTCTTGGGCTTGGGTAATGGTTTCTCAAGCCCGCGATACGTTATTTGATCGGTTAATCATTATTCGCGCGCGTAAACCTTAAATCTTTAACGTTAAAATTTTGTGTTTTATTTCTGATACAAAATTCAGTATTTTAATTTGACCAATATATTTAAAAATACTTTATTGATCCTTCTTAGAATATTTGTTGGTTTCGTTCGGTTATCGGGCGCGATTCGCGCGTTTTCGTTGCGTTTGTTACGTTTTAAGCAAAACGTTTAGGTTTTTCGTATATTATTATTTAATAACCATAATATAGGGTAAATAATTACTATTTAATTTATAAAATATATTTACATTATTTATGAAAGTGTATCACCAACGCCGTATAGATTGTCGGACCTTGTCCGGTTGTTTCGCGTAATTACAGATAAACACATAATCACGTAAGTGTATATTAAAATATACAAGTAATTACAGATATTTAGCCTAATATCCACTAAATACAAGTAATTAGGGTTTCCAGCTAGGTTTAACAATTAACCTAAAGTGTCGGGTGTCACACCGTGGATCCTGTAAAAGATTTTGCAGAAATACAACACATGTGATATTAAATAGTTACACATGTGGTAATCAACAGAGTCATATGTAACACATTTCATAGTACCAAATGTCATATGTCTCTATTACTTTCTTGACAATATCACATGTGTTACTAGTTTTTATTAAAACAAAGTAGTTACATATTATTACACGTTATACTAATAACTAAAGCAATTGAAATCAAAACTCTTTATTACCACAGCCTGTGCATTATTCTGTTGCTCAACATCAGTAGCTTTACATTCCTCAATTACAACCATCTCTTTTTGTACTGCACCATAATACGTTTCGATTTATCATGTATCACATGTGTTACTGAATTGAAAATCAATGGCTGAAACTTTTTTTCAACTTTTCTGATGAATTTTAACAATAAAAACGAATCACATGACTTACATAAAATACTTATATTCATTCGCTACTAGTATCACATATGTTAGTACACTAGTTGTGTTCTGATTTAACTGTACAGACCTTCATGATCGTCGTACGAGTTGCGCGTGTTTTGATTTTTCATTTTTTCGTTAAAAATTGATTGATGAATTAGTAGTAATCGGTTTTCAAATGCGTTTTCGTTAATCAAATTGTAAATAGATACAATCACTGTAACTCGCATAAACGTAAAACCTAATCGAATCAAGGTATAGCACAAATCGAACGTTCGTTCTATGAATTGACAAATTTTGAGTCGGATTAACGTTATCCGTACCTTCGATTTGATTTTGTTCGATCGATTTTGAAAAAACCCTACAGTTTGCGTGTGTTACGTACGTGCGTGTATGTGTATGTATATATCTGTATGTATAATAATATTTGGAGTAAATTATTTAAATCGTCCCTATGGTTTCACGATTTCTCCACCGTTCGTCCCTGACTTCTAAAAGCTATTTTAATAATCCATTTTTATGAAACTTTGGTTCACCGATAGTCCATTTTGACAAAAAAAAAATTTTTTAATAATCCATTTTTGGACTACCGAAAACCCAAAGTTTCATAGAAATGAACTATTAAAATAGCTTTTAGAAGTCAGGGACGAACGGTGGTGAAATCGTAAAATCACAGGGACGATTTAAATAATTTACTCTAATATTCGATTTAATAATATATTCTTATTTTCTTTTTAATTTTGTATTTAAGCAATTACAATTAAATAGAATGTACAATGACTAAAATGCCCTTCCACCTCTAATGAAAATGGAGCATTATAATTGGTTCCCTATTCTCAACACTTTTGCCATTCTCATTTGAACGTCACCCTATCTTTATAATAATATGTAGGCATATTAGTTATGAATATAATTATTTTATAGTAATACTATTAAGTCCTCTAATTCATATTTGTACATATTGAACATATATGAACTTACTAATTATTATTTTTTATTAATTATTATTATTATTATTATTATTTTTGTGTATATATATATATGTGTGTGTTATATTATATTAATCTTATGATCAAAAAACATTGTGTGTATTGATTTATAGGTATATGATCCTATTGTAGCCTACGTCTATAGGCCTGTAATTTATATCCTCAAATTGATCTTATCACCGTTTTCGCTTATAAAAGCCATGTTCTTCAATATTTCTCAAGACATGGATCCTGATGAACACCCGGTCGTCGGATCAGACGCGATCGATAAGTTTAGATATTTATATTTTGCGAGGCCTAAGTATACTTTAAAGCGATAGCGATAAGTATGACGTTAGGGTCGTTCAAATGATTCAGCTATATTCTAAAACGTTGACGTAGGACACAGTCTATCTAACTAATAAGGGTTTTTAAAATTTTGTTGGGGGTTTTGTTTGAATAAAAACATAAATAAAATGGGTAGCCGGTAGTCAGGATAGGGAAACTGTTTGTTGTGATTTCGTTAACCTGGTATTGGGATGATGCTTATGTTCTAAGTTATGAAAACGTCTTTTAAAGATTTGTATTTTATTTATCTTAAGTATATGTGAGGTAAGCACTAGTGCCCTACTGATTGATTTCTCGATCAGTATGTCACTGAGCAACTAGGCTATCGTGATTCTGATCGGAGTAGATTGCCCAGCCCCCAACGCTAACCTGTTATGGTATAGCGGCCTCTACGGATAGATATCCTGGGCACTTGAATAAGGCGACAGTCTTGTTAGGTCATGAAGGTCCCAAAACTTAGATACAAATTAAATAACAAGTATTTAATATATTAGTTTATATCTAAGTTATATCAAACAGGTTAATTAATCAAGGCGGAATACAAGATTAATTGAAGCACAAAATATATTATGAATTAAAGTTTTATTCACAATAAATGGTTTGTCTTACAAGTAAGACGGAGTATTCAAACACACAGATTGTTTGAATACGATCCAAGTAGTATACTATGATACAATTATCACTACAAACTTAACAGTGAGTGTGTTAATGCTTTTAACCTAAGCTTAAAGGTCTTGTATACTAATTGTCTTGGATACTACTTTGAAGTGCTTTAGAGCTGCTATTTATAGAGTTGAGTATCAACTCTATATTATCCAGCTCAGTTAGTTGTCCAAGGGATAACAGCTCCATCTTGGCCAACTTTGCATACTCTTTCCTTTTTGCTTTTCTTGGAAATAGAAAAAGCAAAAGGTAGAAGGTTTCTTTGCTGAGAAGAAAACCTTTCTTCATTGTTTGACTTTACTCAAACATCTCTTCAGTTGTACCGTAGCCTAGGAAAAGAAAAACTTCTTTTGTACGATTGTACTTTGTTCTTCAATCTGTGCTCTTCAGTCTGTGCTCATCAGTCTGTGATCTTCAATCTGTGATCATCAGTCTGTGATCTTCAATCTGTGATCTTCAGTCTGTGAAGTCTTCTGTCTTCAATCTTCATTCTTCAGATGATGAATTCATAAGTCTTCAAATAGAGCACGGCTTTCAGTCTCTGAGAATTCTTCAGTCTGTGGAGCACAGACTCAGAAATACTTCTTCAGTCTGTGAAGCACAGACTCAGAAACACAAACTCAGGAAATCACTAAGTTTTTCCCGAATACAACTGAGTTAGATTTTGACTCCTCAAATTTATAACTTGGGTTTGATCATTGTTTTTCCTAACAATCTCCCCCTATCTGATGATGTCAAAATCTATTTACAAAAGATAATAGAGAAATAATAAATACTAAAGTGAAACATAACACTTGGATCAAGACTTATATACATAAAGTCAAAATCATAGTCAGTTCACAAAAATATTACAGTTATTACATAAGCTTGTAAATAGCATAAATTTAACAATCTTCAATCTTTTCTCTTGTTCCTGATCTCTTTGATCTTTTCCACTTTCCACTTCAACAATACTTCCATTTCCTTATCAGATTTTTCTTCAAATTCTTGATATTCCAGGATGATCTTCTTGCAGATGTCTTCAAACCCAATCATCATCCTGATCTTGGAAAGGTTGTTGAATAACCAGCTAATCAGCCTTCTTCTAAATGGCTTGGCTTGAGAATGTTTGCATTCCTTCAGCAGGGCATTGCAATGTAGCAGAGACTCTCCATACATTCTATTTTGATCCTGGAAGCACTCTATCCCATTCTCTGCTCATTCTCTGTAGCACAGACCTTCAATATTGTCAGTCTTGACATATGATCTATCGATAAAAACGATACCTTTTGGTAGAGGATGCTCCCTTCTCTGCTCATTCTCTGTGGATAATCCAGCTGACTTCTTCTTTATTACAAAGTTGTTTGCTATGCAGAACAACTTGTATTCTTCTTCTGAAATGAGCCCCAGACTGAGAACTAACTCAATCAGGTAAGATAGCTCATCCAGAACTTCTCTTTTCAAATCTTTGTCAGCTGCACTCTTTAAAAGTTTAGCAATGGATTGCCATTCTTTAAGTCCTAGAGTGTACAGTACATCCACCCATACCATTTTCTTGCTCTTGGTTAAAGTCAACTCCAGCTTCAATTTCTGTCCAATCTTATTCAGATGACAGTCTTTAATCTTCTGCTTGAGCTTTGACTTTCTGAAAGTGGATTGTAGCTTAGCTTTTAGGCTCTCTATCTTCTGTAATTTTATTGACAGCTCTTCATCTTCTTTGATTTGTTGCTCAACTTGAGTCCTTCTGATTTGAGTCTGTGAACAACCTTCATCTTCTAATTCTTTGGAGAGCATGTCAACAAATCTTGCTTCCTTCAGCTTCTGCTCTTCAATTGATAATACATTTAAGTATTCAGTTAAAGTCATACCTTGAGCACTAGCCTCTTGATGCAAGAGTTCATCTTGTAGATTTGACAGTTCAGGATTTCTAGTTCCAGCAGCATGATCATCCACCATCTTCTTGATCTTGCTTAACCTTTCCTGCCTGGATAAGGCAATCTCCTTGCCCTTACCCTTAACCCTATTAACTTCATCCAGAGTAGAACTCGACCCAGGATATGTGCTTATCAGATAAGCACTTCTCCATTGCATTCTGTCTTCAAGTTCACTTCTACCTGGAGGTAGTGTTCTGGTTGTTGTGATTGGTCTAGCAGGGTTGGCTTCAGCTTGGATGGCTTTAGCACTGATGATTGGAGCATCAGTGCTTGCTGCTTGTTGCTCTGAGCTCTGAGTCTGTGTCTGAAGCTGTGTCTCAGTCTGTGCAAGTTCAGCGGGCATAGACTTAGACTCTCCAGTCTTGACTTTTGAGGCACCTTCATCTACACCTCCAAAAGTAGCATCATCTTCATCATCATCTGATCTTCTAAATACCTCAGACTCAGAACTGCAATCAGGATTGATGGCATCATCATCTTCATCATCAATTTCCTGTTCTTCTGCCAGCTTCATAAATTGATCCCAGGTCTTGATCCCCTTCATCTTTGGTTGGGAATCAAAGATATCCCTTTCAGGAATCCTCCTGGCCATTCTTTTTATTTTCCTGGCTCTTTTGATTCGCAGAGGTTGAACATCTTCATCTTCTTCTTCCCTTAGTGTTTTTAACTCCATTTGACCTAGGCCTGAGATAGTTGCTATTGGGACTATGTGTAAGACAATAGCTGACTCCCCCTGAGTCTGTGCAACCATCTCAGTGTGTTCACCTGCCTGCAAACCTTCTGGCTCCCCCTCAGTCTGTGCACTCATGTTTTTAGTCTGTGCCACAGACTGAGCTTCAGTCTGAGACTTCACCCTAGCACTTTCGGGTCCATCATCTCCATCATCTCCCTCACTGCTATCTCCCCCTAAATCTAAGGATTTATTATTTAAAGAATTATCTTTTGGGGTATTAGCTTCTGCAAACCCAAACTTCATCTTCTCCCCCTTTTTGACATCAGCAGCTAAGCTTGAGAGGGTGGTCTGCATTTCATCTAACCTATTGGATACCTTTTCTTCCAGCATATCCACCTTTTCCACCATAGTAGAGACTAGATGCTTCATCTTCTCTAGCTCTTTCTTATTATTATTGAACTCAGTCTATACCCATTTAGACAACCTGTTGATGGCAGAAAGCACATCATTAAGTGTACTAGAAGGCACAGACTGGGTCTGGTTGAAAGGGTTAGAATTGGGTGATGGAATATGTTCCTCACTTGACTCATGTTGAAACTGAGCAAGATCACTGGAATCTTTTGGTGTTGCACTCTTTTCCTCACTCTCTGTCCTGTGCATGGAAAAGCGATCATAGGCATTGAGTGGTGTAGTTGTGTTTCCCTCATATCGAATCCGGTGATAGGATAAGACATCACTGGGAATTGATTGTGTAGCACTTGTTGCCTCAAACAGTTCCTGGTGTAATAGAACAGTATCACTGGCAACTGATGTTGAAGTTTGTATGTCCTCACTAACCATCCGGTGATAAGATGGTAGATCATGGAGCAAAGAAGTTGAGATCTGTACCTGAGTCTGTGACATGACTGAGGCATTGTCGATCTGTGCAGAGGGGTGTAAGGAAAGACTCACTGGAATGTGAACTAGTACAGGACTAGTGGTCATTATACGTTTAGCCATTGTGAGTTGGGTAAAGAGGGGGGGGGGGTGGTAGTGCTCAGGATTGGAGCATCTTCTTCAATGCATACTACAGGGGTCAGTGTAGTAGCAGTAATATGGGTATCCAAGCTGACTAATCTAGGTTCAGGTTGGGTCAGTTGGGTAGCCATTGGCATTACAAACTCTAGCAGAGCTGCAATGGAATAGTCTACAGCACTGGAAGGTGTTCTATTGTGACACCCGACACTTTAGGTTAATTGTTAAACCTAGCTGGAAACCCTAATTACTTGTATTTAGTTGGTATTAGGCTAAATATATGTAATTACCTGTATATTTGAATATACACTTACGTGATTATGTGTTTATCTGTGATTACGCGAAACAACCGGACGAGGTCCGACAATCTATACGGCATTGGTGATAACTTTTCATAAATAATGTAAACCTATTTTATAAATTAAATAGTAATTATTTACCCTATATTATAATTATTAAATAATATTATACGAAAAACCTAGACGTTTTGCTGAAAACGTAACAAACGCAACAAAAACGCGCGAATCGCGCCCGACACCCGAACGAAACCGACAAATATTTTAAGAAAGTTCAATAAAGTATTTTTAAGTATATTGGTCAAGTTAAAATAGTGACTTCGTATCAAAAATAAAATACAAACATTAAACGTTAACGATTAATTTTTTTTTACACATGCGATTAACGTTTAACCGAACAAGTAAAGTAATACGAAATCGAGGAGCAAGTCACGGGCCCGAGAACCGCAACGGGCTAGGCCCAATATCCGGCCCAGCCCAGCCCAAACCGGCCCAATGGACCCCTTTTTTCTCCTCTTCCTTTTAAACACCCCCACACTTACAAACTCTCACTTTTCACTCACATTTCACACACACAAACTTTTTTTTTCTCTCTTCCTCTCCTCTCTCTCAAGAATCCCATCCCTACCACCATCAAACACCACCTGCCACCACCAACAACCACCTACCACCGTCATCATCCATCCCATTTTCAAGAAGAAAGAAAGCCAAAAACCAAGATCGAACTTCCAACATCATCTTTCTCTTCTTGCTCGGTTCTTTAAACATTGTAAGAACTTCAAAACTCTTCCAAAATACTTGTAACACCTCTATAAACATGTTAAAAGGTTCACATAACAAAGAAATGTTCAAAATATAAGATAAAAACGTTTTTCATGGCTTAAAATGTTCAAGAACATCAGATGAATTTCCGGGCAGAAAAATAGCTCGACTTTGGGAGGCTGTTTCTCCCTCAAAACTTGACCAAAATGGACGATTCAAAAAACAAAACTTAAGTTTAAGAAGTTAGCTTTCATTTCCAAGTGGTTTCATAATTTTTGGAGCCCGTTTGATACCCGAAATGATTTTTACAAAAACATGTGTCCGGGCTGTCGAAAATCACAGAAATTTCACCTCTCTTGTTTTAATCATAATTCGAGATATACACATCCAAATGACCTGAAAATGTGTATATTTTGCCCAGAAATCCGATCTTGTTGCATGTGTCCGGATTGGTCACTTTCTGACCTTAGGGTACAAATGGAATTTTTAAAAATACTTAGGAGTACCCAAAAATTCTGGAAAAATTAATTTAGAAAGCTAACATACTAAGGAACAACATATATTTTTCTTGAATTTTTATTTGAACATTTGGAACCCAAAATAAAATGTACAAAACTGACCTGTTACAGGCCTCTGTGTCGCAGAAGCCCAGTAGTCTGCGACACAAGCCTTTGTGTCGCTATAGCACCCGAATCGTCACATTAGCGACACAAGCCTTTGTGTCGCTATAGCACCCGAATCGACACATTAGCGACACAAGCTTTTGTGTCGCTATACACCCGAAACGTCACATTAGCGACACAAGACTTTGTGTCGCATAAACCCATAGTGTCGCATAAACCCTTAGTGTCGCATAAACCCTAGTGTCGCACAATGGCGACACTAGCCCAGCTCGACCCCAGCTAGGGGCTCTGCCCCTTGGACCCCGCCAGGGGTTGCCACCCCTTGGACCCCGCTACCAGGGGCTCTGCCTCGGACCCCCGTCATTAATGGGCTTCGCCCCCTTGTCGCACTGATCAATTACCCATAACTGGAAAGTAGAAAATGCGTAACATAATGTATCAAATCTATGTTTTCACAAAATATCACCAACGGGCCGTACATGCTTTCTAAGCACAAACGATAACTGAATAGTTGGACATTTCTAATTGAGTGAACTAGCTTAGGTGGACATTAACTCTCCACCTACACGATTTATTTAGGTGGACATTAGCCCTCCACCTACACGATTTATTTAGGTGGACATTAACCCTCCACCTACACGATTGGCTTAAGTGGCCATTAACCCCTCACTTATACAATCACTATAGATGATCTTTTGAGACATCTACTTACACAACCTTATACGTTTAGGACGTTAGAAGGTTGCATTGGAAAACACACTTGCTTACTATTTACTACCTGCTTGCTAACATCAGGTGAGTTTCATAGCCCCTTTTTACTGTTTTCTAACAGGGGTGAGAATACATACCACTGCTTTTACACTGCTATTTTCATGTGAACACAAGTACAAAACTCGATATATTGGTTGCATGAGTTATTTTACTAATCCTGAAGTCCCCCACATCATAGTTTGTTAGTATCGTTATAGCGTGAATGTTAATGAATAGTACTATTTGGGATTGACTCCCCCCGTCCGGGTTAGTAGCGCTAACTTGTCAAACGGACGCATTATCATTTGTTCTTACGAGTGTTGGATTAGGCACTCGCTGGGAGGCACCCCGATCGTGGCACTTGATTGTGACCCGACACACAGTTAAGCTCGAACTATGAGCTCATGGCAACAATATACACTATCTTTACATTTTTGTAATACATTACCTATCATTGTTGAATGATACAAACGGAAATCTTGTGTTCCATACGATGTTATATCAACTGTTTACAAACCTATGAACTCACCAACTTTATGTTGACCTTTTAGTATGTATTTCTCAGGGAACCAACCACAGTAGGCTTGCTCTTGGAGGGAGATAGCTCGAGTCGCATACTTTTCACAAACATCAGAGATTAGCTTGCATTGTATTATGTTGCAATCTTGTACTAGATGCGTACTCTACTTTTGGCAAAACTTATGTAAACATTTTAACTATGTAATGTAATGATTTTTGAAACGTCTCATATAGAGGTCGTTTGTTGTAATTCTTGTGTTGTGATATTTGATTTGGTCGGCGCCCCCAACGCAACACCCTACCTTCCGCTGCCACGTGTCTTGGGGGTGCGACATCTATTGACATCCAATTCCATGGATGATGATTCCATTTGTGCTATACTTTTGGGGGTTGAGTCTGGTGATTCCTCCTGATTGAGTGGTGACTCATCTGGGTTGGTTTGTTTGTGACTCTCTTTTGTGGGTGAGGATGGGCTAGGATAAGAAGGTTTATCTATATCCATCTCCTCAGTTGAAGAAGACTTACTACCTGCATCTTCTGTTGAAGATGGAACAGACTCAGCAATGTTTGAGTGTGACTCCAAGTGCACAGACTGAGTTGAGTCTGTGTTAATGGAGTCTGTGTGCTCTGCTTCAGCCACACGATCTTCAACAGTCTGGGTCTCAGTACCCTCACTATCACCTGAATCATCACCCTCCATAGATGCAGAAGCAACATATGGGTGATCAATCCATTGCTTCATAGCAGCAATGATAGGTGCTCCAGAAAGTGGAACCGGATGGTTAAACACATTATAGGTGAGCACAGGGACAGGTATATCTGCAATTTTATTGTTAAAGGACATATATACGGACCCAGTTAATCTAGATTGGATGCACAAGGAGAGTAGCCTTATAAAAGGTACATTAAAAATTCTGTTTGACTCATTCACCAGTTTTAATAATTCTTGAAAATACAACTCTGCAAAGTTGATGTTTAAACCAGTGATGAATGCTCAACAGTTGAGTTTCAAACTCATTTAGCTCCCCTGTGCTACCAGATTTACCTCCTAGACTTCTAATGATGCCAGAAATTAAAAATTTCCATTTGGGGGTGAATCCTGACATCAAGATTGTGCCTTTTTCTTTGGTATATCCAACCAAAGTAAGAGAAGCCCTTGCTGGTTTTTTGGTTGGAATGGGTTCAAAATTATTTCCCATAGGCAGGTCTAGGACCTTCCTAATTAGCTCTTGATCAATGGTAACTGCCCGTTTACCATGATCAATAGTACCAGTAATTGCAGTATTGGTACTATTTGAAGAGCAAGTATACCACCATTCCATAAAAAAATCAGGATATATTTGAGGAATTGTGTTGAAAAATGCTCCCCTTAAAGGATGAGCAGACATAAAGTTTGTCAATTCCTCAAATCCTTGGTTCTTTTTAGAATCAGGGATGGAAATGGTAGCAACTTGGTTATTAGTACAGAGTTTTACCTGTTTACCCTGTTTAAAGGGTTTAGCCGCAGCGATGTTGGCAGGAGCAGTGTAAACCCATTGATCAGCCATTTTTAGTGATGATTTCTTGAGATTGATTCGAAAATGGTTGAGCGATTTAGGTTAGGGCTTACAAACTCTGTGTATTTTTGGTGTGCAAGTACAAGTGAAGAAAAAGAAGGAAAACATAAGTGGGTATTTGAAGAAATTAAATTTCCGTTAAATGGGACCCACTTGACGGTTTATCCGTTTTTCTCTAACAGTAAGGCTAAGGCACGTGCACTTTTTGTATTGAGCAGATAAATAAACAACAAGCGTCAAAACTTTTAATGATTATTACCATAAAAATGGTTTTAGCATTAAATGCAAAGATATTGTTGTTTATTTATTTTTATTAATAAAATAAAAGCAAAAATAAAAATAAAAATAAAAAGAAAAAGAAAATAAATTAAAAATAAAAAGAAAAAGAGCTCAGTCTGAGTGTATATTGGTAGTCTGTGTAGTGAGTCTGGATGACGTCACACAGACTGAACCATATAACAGACAGACTGAGAGAAAATAACAGAATTGTAAAATCTTTTTGGTATTTTCTTTAAGTTATTTACAAAATATCTCTTAGTCTGTGCTCTTTGGTTGTATGTAGCTGAAGGTACATACATACATATTGAAAGGCAGGCACAGACTGGGAGTTAAATCACACAGATTCAAAAGCTTTACTAGGGGTTGAGCATTCCTAGTTGACCAAGCAGATACAAAAATCTATCTACATTCAAAGGTTTAGTAAAGATATCTGCTAGTTGGTCATTTGTGGGCACATATTTGAGAATCACTATACCTTTCTCAGCACAATCTCTGATAAAGTGATGTCTGATCTCAATATGCTTTGTCCTGGAGTGAAATACAGGATTCTCAGTGATGGCAATGGCACTTTGGTTATCACACATGATTGGAGTTCTTGTAAACTCCAAATCGTAGTCTGCTAGTTGTTGTTGCATCCACATCAATTGGGCACAGCAACTACCAGCAGCTACATACTCTACTTCTGCAGTGGATATAGCAATAGAGTTCTGTTTCTTGCTTAACCAACTCACAAGTTTTCCACCTAGTAGTTGACATCCACCAGAAGTGCTTTTCCTGTCTAATTTGCAACCTGTATAATCTGCATCTGTATAACCAATTAGATCAAAACTAGAGTCTTTGGGATATCAAAGACCCAGGTTAGGAGTACCTTTAAGGTACCTAAAAATCCTTTTTACAGCTTTGAGATGTGATTCTTTAGGTTCAGATTGATATCTAGCACATAAACATGTTGAGAACATGATATCTGGTCTACTTGCAGTGAGACATAGTAGGGAGCCTATCATACCTCTAAAAGTTGTTTGAATTACTGATTTGCCAGACTGATCATTATCCAACTTATCTGCATTGCTCATTGGTGTTTTCATTGTTGAACAGTCTTTTAAAGAATATTTAGTGAGTAGGTCATTAACATATTTGCCTTGGTTGATGAATATTCCATCAGGTTTTTGATGTACTTGCAGACCAAGAATGTATGTTAATTCACCCATCATACTCATTTGGTACTGTTTTGACATTAAATTTGAAAACAATTTGCATAATTTTTCAGCAGTAGACCCAAATATGATATCATCAACATATATCTGGACTAGTATGACATCTGCCTTGTTCCTTTCGAAGAACAAAGTTTTATCAATTGATCCTCTAGTAAAGTTATTACTTAGAAGATAAGATGATAAAGTGTCATACCAAGCTCTTGGAGCTTGTTTTAGTCCATACAGTGCTTTCTTCAATTTATAGACATGATTTGGAAAAGTTGAACTTACAAAACCTGGAGGTTGTTTCACATAGACTTCCTCCTGTAAGTTACCATTCAGAAATGCACTCTTGACATCCATTTGATAAACTTTGAAGTCCTTGAAGCAGCATATGCCAAGAATAACCTAATTGCTTCAATTCTGGCTACAGGAGCAAATGTTTCATCATAATCAATGCCTTCTTCCTGCTTGTAACCTTGAGCATCTAGCCTTGCCTTGTTTCTGATTATCACTCCATCCTTGTCCATTTTGTTTCTGTAAACCCATTTAGTTCCAATAATGGTTTTGCCTTTTGGAGCAGGAACTAGGGTCCAAACATTGTTTCTTTCAAATTCTGTTAACTCTTCCTACATTGTTTCAACCCAATCATCATCTTTCAATGCTTCTTCAGATTTCTTTGGTTCAATGATTGACAGGAAGTTTGTGTAGAAACAGAAATTTGCAATAGATAAGTTTGACACTTGAGCTCTTGTTTGTACACCAGAAACATAATCTCCAATTATTTCTTCAATTGGATGATACCTGCGTTCTTTGACGCCAAGAGATGATTCACCATTGGATGATAAATCATTTTCATTCAGTGGAAGAATAACAGGACTGAGTTCTGTATTATCTTCAACAGGGGGCAAGTCTGAGTCTGTAGAGTTCTCAGACTGAAGACTACCAGACTGAACACTTGTATCAGAAGATCTTGAATCTCTGGACACAGATTCATCTTCAGTTGATGAAGGTACTGTCATTAAATGAGCAGGTTGAGCATCTTCATTATCACTTTCAGAGTCCTGTTGTTGGTGAGCAACAACTGTGATTTGAGATTCAGATCCCACAACAGAAAATTCTTCTAATGAATGGACATCAGACTAAGAAACATGTTCATTATTAGCGGAGGAAACATCAAAGGTGACATTGATGGTTTCTTCAATTTTATTCCTTCTATTGTTGTAGACTCTGTAAGTCTTTGAGATAGATGAATAGCCAACAAAAATTCCTTCATCAGACTTAGGTTCCATCTTTGCTAATTGATCCCTTTGATTAGGAATATAACATTTACTTCCAAAGGTCTGGAAATAATGGATGGTTGGAACCTTCTTATGATACAACTCATATGCAGTTTTGCCATGCCTTTTGACCAAAATAGATCTATTTTGGGTATAACATGCAGTGTTGACTGCTTCTGCCTAGAAATAAATCTTCATTTGACCATGGCATAACTTGGTTCTTGCAGCTTCTATGAGTGTACGATTTCTTCTCTCAGCAACACCATTTTGTTGAGGAGTTCTGATAGAGGCAAAATTTTGAATAATGCCTTTGTCAGTACAGAATTCAATGAGAGTAGAATTCTTAAATTCTGTACCATGATCACTCCTGAGTTGCTTGACAGGTGTATCTTTCGACAATTCTTCCCTCTTGATTAGATTAATAATCTCATCAGGAGTGTCACTTTTTGCCTTAAGAAAGATAACCCAAGTATACCTTGTGTATTCATCCACAACCACAGGTGTATACTTCTATCCACCCAAACTGCCAATGCTCATGGGTCCAAATAGATCGATATGGAGCATATGCAGTGGTTGATCAATTGTAGCTAACAATTTGGATGGAAAATGGTTCTTGGTCTGTTTCCCTAGTGTACATGCAGGTCAAAGTTTGTCTTTTGCAAATGTAACCTTAGGCAGACCTCTAACCAGTTTCTTCTTTGACAGGAGGTTAATGTTTTTGAAGTTCAGGTGGGATAACCTCCTATGCCATAGCCAGCTTAGTTCTGGCACAGACTGAGTATATAGACATGTCTCTACATTTGTGTCTGCAGAAGAAAGATCCAGGAGATAAATATCTCTTTCTTTTTTGGAAACTAACACAGGTTTGCCTTTGGAATTATAGATAACAGCAGCCTTCTTTCTGATTCTGATTTCACTGTCATCATCACAAATTTGGCTTGCACTAAGCAGATTATGCTTTAATCCCTCAACATAGGCTACCTTTGATATTCTGATGTTGCCAGCCTTTACCACACCATAACCTTTTGTCTTGGCAACAGAATTGTCACCATATTTGACAGAAGGTCCTTCTTCTTCTACAAACTCTGACAAATTCTCCAAAGAACCTGTCATGTGTCTTGAGCATCCACTGTCTAGGTACCACTTTTTGTTACCTTGCACAAGACAAACAAAATCAATTAGTTACTTTCTATCCCAGATTTCCACATTCCACAGTTGTGACATTTAATACCCTCATGTCCCAGATTTCCACAGTTGTGACATTTTCTGTCCAACATAATGGTCCTTTTGGATTTTGGGTTATTATTTACACTAAATCCTCTGTTAAAATCCTGCTTAGACCCAACAAATGTTTTAAAATCTGTGGTTAACTTCATTAAGTTTTCACTAAGCAACTTAATGGTCTCAGTATGTTTGTTAAAAATAGACTTTTGAGAGTCAGACTAAGAGTTAACACAAACAGATTTGGAGTTAAGTTTCCCAGACTGAAAATTGATTTTTTCAGACTGACAGTTAGATCTCACAGATTGAGATCTTTTTAACTACCTTGTTGCTGGTTTTATGCCTTTAAATGTGTCCTTTGGCATATTTTTGTCTGGACCAGCTACAGACTGAGATGTGGAAGGTTCAAACATCTTGCAACCTTTCTGTTTATCCTTAATTCCTTTTACCTCTTTTTGTCTATTTGAAGATTGTACTGTGGGAATACTAACTTTGCCTTTTACAAATCTTTTCTTTTCAAGTTCTATAGTTTCTAAAGATTCATTAGTGATTATAAGTTCAGGCAATTCAGATTGAGAAGTTTCACAGACTGAGATTTCTGAGTCTGTGTCTTCAGAGTCTGGCTCTGTCTCATATACTAGTTCTTTAGCAACTATTTTTGGTCTTACAAAAGCATTTATCAATATAACTTTATCTCCCACAGTATGACTAAAAGTATGAGGTAAAATTTCAGGTACAAATATAGTAGGTTTTGAGTTTATTTCTGAAAGTAAATGGTTTTTAAGATCAAACTCATCACCTATGACCGCTTGTATCTGAGCTAGAATCTGTTTGGATAAACAGTCCACATTTTTAAGTGATGAAATACACCAAGATTTACAGATCTTCTCATAATGATCAGCTTTGTTTTTATAAGCTTCTTTTTCCAAACTGATCCTTTTGAGAGTATCATATTGAGCATCAAGCTCACGTTTATACTGTTTATTTTGGCTTATTTCATTCACTTTTGACTGTAGATCTTTTTGAACTTGACTGAGTTTAGTTTTTAAATCTTGTATTTCCTCAAGTCTTTTCAAAAAATCCACATAGATGTGTTCAAACATTTCTTATTTTTCTGCATCACTATAGTAAAGTTTGAAATGATTTACATTGTAAGCAGATCCTCTGCCCCAATCTGAATGAACACATGCTCTTTCTGCAAATTTGACATCTTTGTCAAACTGGCTTTCTGTGATAGCCATTAAGCACATATCCTCATCATCCTCAGATGATGAAGATTCTTCATCAACCCACTATTCAATAACCAAAGCTTTCTCTAGTTTCTTTGGTTGCTGTTTCTCTCCAATTTTCTTGGAGTTGAAGTACTTTCTTTTGTACTTCTTGGCCTTTTCTGCCCACTTATCAGAACTTGAAGATTCTGCAATCTTCACTCTGCAGTCAGCAGAAATATGACCAATTTGCCCACATTTATAGCAAGTTGCTTTCTTAGGATCAAAAGTTGGCCTTCCTTTTAAACCTTTGAATCATGTTTTTTCTAACCTTTGGGCAAGAAATGTCATTTCAGCTTCTATAGACTCAGTTTCATCATCTGATTCTGAGTCTGTAAGAGTCAGATGGATCTTTTGCAATCCTTTTGGCATTTAGATCTTTTCTGGCTTTGGTTTCTTCAAAATTTAACAAAAGTCCAAACAAGCCAGATAGATCATATGTCTCCAATTTTTCACTTACAACTAATGAAGTAATGACTTCAGAAAAAGTGTTTGGAATGACATCAACAAATTTTGTACAGATTTCAAACTGTCCTTTGATGATATCATACCTTTCAAGATCATTGATTAAGATCTGAAATCTGGTATGAATATTAGTTAATGACTCATCTTGACCAGCAGAGAAGTTCTCATAATTTCTTATGAGATTCTTCTTCTTTTGGGATTGTACTAAACTAACACCATCATATTGGTCAGTTAGCATATCCATATGGCTTTAGCAGTTTTACAGCCGGATATCTTAGCAAAGATAGGCTCAGTAACTACATTGCCCAGAATGGATTTGGCCTTAAAGTCTAGTGCATATAGTTGCCTGTCCAGATCAGTCCAGGTATTTTTGGCAGCCTCAACAAATTTTTCAGGTGTCAAAATAATACCATTTGCATCTAAAGTTGCAGGAACTATTCTGCCGGGAATAATGGGTCCTTCCTGAATGACTCTAAGCATTTCATCATGAATGCTAGCAAGAAACCATTCAGCTTTCAATTTCCAGTGGGTAAAATTTACACCATTGAAGATTGGAATTCCCTTCCCATCCATAGCAATAAAGGAAGTCATTTTTCAAGGAAGAAAATGTAGAGAAAATGGGTTTTGAAGATAGTTTGATAAAACTTGGTTTCTTTTGATTGTTAAAGATATAATTAATAATTAAATCTTTATTTGATCTGATACCAGTTGTTAGGTCTTGAAGGTCTCAAAACTTAGATACAGATTAAATAAAAAGTATTTAATATATTAGTTTATATCTAAGTTATATCAAACAGGTTAATTAATCAAGGCGGAATACAAGATTAATTGAAGCACAAAATATATTATGAATTAAAGTTTTATTCACAATAAATTGTTTGTCTTACAAGTAAGACGGAGTATTCAAACACACAGATTATTTGAATACGATCCAAGTAGTATACTATGATACAATCATCACTACAAACTTAACTGTGAGTGTGGTAATGCTTTTAGCCTAAGCTTAAAGTTCTTGTATGCTAATTGTCTTGAATACTACTTTGAAGTGCTTTTGAGCTGCTATTTATAGAGTTGAGTATCAACTCTATATTATCCAGCTCAGTTAGTTGTCCAAGGGATAACAGCTCCATCTTGGCCAACTTTGCACTCTTTCCTTTTTGCTTTTCTTGGAAATAGAAAAAGCAAAAGGTAGAAGGTTTCTTTGCTGAGAAGAAAACTTTTCTTCAATGTTTGACTTTACTCAAACATCTCTTGAGTTGTACCGTAGCCTAGGAAAAGAAGAACTTCTTTTGTATGATTGTACTTTGTTCTTCAATCTGTGCTCCTCAGTCTGTGCTCATTAGTCTATGATCTTCAATCTGTGATCATCAGTCCGTGATCTTCAGTCTGTGAAGTCTTCTGTCTTCAATCTTCATTCTTCAGATGATGAATTCATAAGTCTTCAAATAGAGCACGGCTTTTAGTCTGTGAGAATTCTTCAGTCTGTGGAGCACAGACTCAGAAATACTTCTTCAGTCTGTGAAGCACAGACTCAGAAACACAGACTCAGGAAATCACCAGGTTTTTCCCGAATACAACTGAGTTAGATTTTGACTCCTCGGATTTATAACTTGGGTTTGATCATTGTTTTTCCCAACAAGTCTAACTCGATGTCCGACCGTTCTTAACCCCACATGGATATTTATATTAATAAAACATTTAAGATTAAGACTTAGTGGGTGCTTTGATAACGTTCTATAGATGGGTTTGTGAAGTTCTGAGGTTTTGGAAACCAGGATGTCACACGGAATTATACCTACGACTTTTCCTTAGCTTCAACGGTTTATTACACCAGAGGTGTTTCCACAGCTATACTAAGTATTCAGTTGTTTTACGGTATTTAGTTGCTTCATACATTAATGGTTCCTCTGAACTTATTTAAGCTAAGTTTGTATTTAAGTTCAGTAATTCATCCATCTATGATATAAACCGGCCTTTACTTTAATTTCCCTGGAAGTCCCTAATTTAATTACGATGTACTTCAACGATCGGTTAAGATAGTATTTTTCATAAGTTTATAAATCAGACCATGTACTTTTTTACACAGATAATTAATTTCCCCTAGATAAGGTTCGTGACGTCTTATCCAATAAGGTTTTAATCACGCTTAGCGGTTGAAAGGCGTTAGTTTAAACTGAGGTTTAAAATTGTAGATAGAAAGTTAATCAAAGCACAAGGTTTTCATAACATCATCCAAATTAATACGGCTAACTACATCACAACAAACACGCAATAGGACTACTCACTAATCATGATAATCGATCCTAAATCTAGCATAATCAAAGCAATAGCATGCATTATAATTAAATAAATAAAGGATAGATATAACCGTAATAGAAGAGTAGCTGAAATAAATGCTGACAGATTACAACGAGCGGCACTCCGAATTACAAAATTGGCCGTCCGAGTATCTTCAACAAATATTACAATATTGCCCTTTCGTTAGTCTCGTTAAATATTAATGGAGAACTAACGACTAACTAACTAACTAACCTAGAGTGAGAAACTAGAGAGAGAGTAAATATGTGGAGGTGGATGGATGTCTTCAAAATGGTGAAAGAATGCATATATTTATACTAGTTTCTCAACCGTATTTTTGCGTTCAAATGCCCAACCGTATTTCCCAAACAAATAAAAATCACCAAAAATACCGGAGGGAACCAAAATATGGGAGAGTTGGGCCGTATACAGGAGGGAACTTTCCCTCTGTATACGGGAGGGACTCAACCGTATATGGTTGAGCTTGGCCGTATACGGCTAAGCAAAGGCCGTATACGGTCTGTGCTAGGCCGTCTACGGTATAGGTCAACCGTATTCCGGCTCTTCGGTTCTTCGTTTCTTCGTTTTGGGCGTAACTTCTTCGCCGTGTATTCCTTTTGAGCGATTCTTGCGTCCACGGTCTCGTAATTTCCTAATGAAAAAAATGACACTAATTAGAGGTGCTAACTCGAAGTATAGGTCACACGCCATTAAAATGAATGAACGAGAATACCGTTAATCGTTTTTGCTCTATTTTACACGTTTTTAGTTCGTTTTAGTTGATTCTTGAAGCATCGTCTATATTTTAGCCCTTAAAATAATTTTTAGTAAATAATGATTTATTTAAAATGTTTTCATTAATAATGAGGTAAAAAAGGCGGGACAACTATACGTAAAAACATGACTTTTTATGTGTTATCAGTATTCCACAGTTAGACTTTGCTTGTCCTCAAGCAAAACTCAAACTTTCTCACTTGCTTCCCGATGAAAACCTTTTGGAAGTGACAATGTACTTGGGAAATTAAAACATTTTTACGAACAACCAATTTTATTAACAAGTAAACTATTTCAGAAACTAAAAGTAAATAAGGTATTTGTTTCAGAAACATGAAATGATTCTCTTAGGCATGCTTTCAATTCTCGCGATCTTGGAATATACAATACTAAGAGATCTCACTTGGGGGTCACTCAATTCACTCAAAAGTGTATCGGGTTTCCTATTCATTCTGATCAAACGAAATCGCTCATAAGCCAGTCATGCAGCATCCATCGTTATAGGCTTGATCAAGAATCAGATCTCCACCATTTTGGTGAGGACCGTGTTAATTTACCCAGGACATTCTATTGGGTTGTAATGTTTAGTGAGGGTTAAGGGGTATGGATAAGTAGGAAGTTTTAGGTGTTAAGGGTTTTGCTTATCTTAGGACTCTTAAACTTATAAAAACTTTTATTTAGACAAACTTTTTATTGAAAAAGGAAACGGATAATGGGACGGAAGGGAAAACACTTTAGATAGCTATTTTTACTTCTATCTTTTGAAAACACTTGGAAATTTTTCATACTTTGTAAGGATTCGAGTTTTTTGGAGATTTGAAGCACTTAGCTTTATTTCGATCGACATATGAATATATATTTTTCTTTTTGGCTTAGAGCTTCTTTGCCAAGGAATTTCTAAGAGATTTTTCTATTCTTTTTCTCTTTTTTCTTTTCTTTCCTTTTGACCTTAGAAATCCTTTCTTATATTCATTCTTCAATCTTTTAACAATTTCAACTTTACTCGGTGCCAATTTTTCTTACCACAAAACTCTCAGTTTCGAGTATTTTAATCATGGGAATGCACACGAGAACTTTTGAGTAAACACGAGATATATGATTTGGAATGTAAGCAAAAAGGATATCTAAATAACGTTTTTCATAACTTTTAAAAATTCTAAGATATGTTTTTGGGAGGTATGGGAGTGAATGGGTTAAAAATGTGGGTTTATCAAGAAAAATATATCGGTTAAGGCTCAAATGGTTTACTAAGCGGATCATCAACACTTAAATTAAGTGTTGGTCGGTTTTGGGCTTGAAAAGAAGGCTAAAATGGGGGTTTAATCCTAAAAAATGTCAAGGTCCTCTAATTGCACCTATACCGCGTACGGTACTCTAGCAATGTGGTCTCGAAATGCATGTCAGGAGCAAGTTCTAATTCCGGACACATGCATCGGCACACACACATCAAACGAATTGTGAAACATTTAAAATGATTGCTTTTCATTAGGCTCAAGTTACCTCACAACAAGTATGGGTTGTATGTGCCTAGTCATGCGATGCCCTTCTTAGATTGTCATTTATGTTTAAGAAATTCCTAACTTATTTAGTCATAATTTCCAAAATAACTTACTCATATTTTAAAAATGATTCCTCTCAAAACATGTTAATTAAAAATTTTCGAAAATTTTTAAGCAAAAGCGAGTTTTTAAATCATTGAGGAACATTTTCTGAGCTTGCTTTTGGACAAAAGAATCAATCTAGGTATTCTATACCGCTATCCCACACTTAGAAGAACATTTTCCCTAATGTTCTCTTTTGTGGGGATTCTACTGAAAGTGAAATCCCACACTTAGAGTTTGAACATATTGAAAAATGTTTCTCAAGTGATTGTTTTGGGCTGGAATCCCACACTTAGTGATAAGCTTAGGATATTGGTATAAATTACTTTTATTAATTAAACGGTAAAAGCAAAATAAGGATAAGGACGAAGAATACTCCCCTAGTAAATAACTGGTTGAGGCTGAAAGTTTGAAGATATGATGCTTTTGAAGAAGAGTATTTGCCAAAAATCTTCTTTTTCGGCAGCTGCATGAATAAATGATTTTTATACTTTTTTTACTACTCTCTCTCTTGTGAAAATTATATCTTAAGTGTGAACACGTTGGATATACTTTGCACCAACTTCTCATTTTATAGCCTTTCACCAAAAGATGTCAAAAATCACTATCCTAGGAATATGAAAGATGTTTTCTACTGTAAAGCATTTGTAAGTCATACGTTTTTAAACGAGTTCGAGTATAATGCGTGAAAGTAGCAAGCAAGTACCTCAAATGCTCGAAACACATGAATTACCCTTTTGAAAATGTTTCCTAATTCTGGGATTTGTGATACGGTAAAAGCTTTTAGTGAAAAATGAAGTGATGTTTTTAAAGCATTTTCGAAAATAAGTTTGTATATCCAAGTGTGAAAGATAGTCGGAGTTTTTTCACTTCTTGGAATTTGAAAACGATTAAAAACTAAAGGATATTTTATTCCACGGGTTGCCTCCCGAGAAGCGCTTCTATTTATAGTCGAGGGCTCGACTTCTTCTTCCCTTCAGATCAGTCAGAGATGGAGCTTCACGGGATGAAAGTGCTTCTAGATGTTTGGGATCTGGTGGGTAGAATCTGATAAAGTGGCAAAACATAAGTTCTATGATGTTTGGGATCCTTTCTGCAAAGATGGGGAAACTTTCGAGATGTTTCTCAATAGCTCTTTGCAGGTGCAGAAAATCCCATATGATATGATCGATTGCTATGGAGGTGATTCCATAAGGATCAAATTACGGAAGCTCCATTGATTTCCATTCTCTCACGCTCAGGGTGTTCTTGCCTCAACGAATCCATGAATCCAAAGAAGCGCAGATGAATATTTTCGTGGTTTGCGATGCTAGGGTTTCTTCTGAAATTCACTGATAGATTTGAAAATGCGGATGAGATAGTTCTGATGATCGGAGTATGTGAGGTCGGAGTTATGAAACATGTTGATCATTTTGCTATAGACCTCACGTAATCCATCATGAAATAATTGCCTATACTCCTCCGGTTGAACATCACTGAAGATTCCGTCGAGACGTTCTGTGATGAAATTCGCGATGTTAACCATTGATTCGTCAGCTATGGATGTAGGGATGTCACGCGTTCTTTCATCAAAACAAACGTACTCGAGCTCTTCAATAATTTTATGAGCGTGATACTCAATGGTGCAATCGGTGTAAAATCTGTGTGGTGAAGGATCGTCGACATGGTCGTTATCAGCCATTGAATTCCCCTCGGAGATCATTCAACATCTGAATGTCTATATCTGCATCAGGTTCCCAGTAGCATTATCCAAATGTGCCCTGTATGAATGTAGATAGTCCATCTGTTGGGCTGAATAGGGAAATGCGGACCAAATCAATGTTTCATATACCTTGTCGTATATAATTTTCCGTTCTTGAAAGAATTCCAACTCTTCTAAAACAAGATCATCTTGATGTTCTTGCATCAGTTGGGTTGCAAGTTCTTCGGCGAAGGCATTGAGGCGGTTTTGAAAGAATTGAGGGTTGTTGGTGTGACACCCGCCAAATTAGGACAATTATTTGAGCCTAACAATAGTGTAATTACATGTATTTAGATATATATATATATATATTAGGCTAACTACTTGTAACTACTTGTATATATGTATATACACATACGTAATTATTTGCAATTACGCGAAACGAACGGACTGAGTCCGACGATCTATACGGCGTTGGTGATAACTCTTCATAAATAATGTAAACCTATTTTATAAATTAAATAGTAATTATTTACCCTATATTATTGTTATTAAATAATAATACGCGAAAAACTAGACGTTTTGCTTAAAACATAACAAACGCAACGAAAACGCGCGAATCGCGCCCGACACCTGAACGAAACCGACAAATATTTCAAGAAAGTTCAATGAAGTATTGTAAATATATTGGTCAAATTAAAATAGTGATTTGTATCAAAAATAAAGCACAAAAGTTAAACGTTAACGATTTAATTTGTTTACGCGCGCGAATAACGATTAACCGATCAAATAACGTAACGCGGGCTTGAGAAAACAAATGTGCAAACCCAAGGCCCCAATTGGGCCGCCCCAACTGAGCCGAAGGCCAGCCAAGAGGCCCAAAAATCGGCCCAAGACCTTAGCCCAAGGCCCACCCTATTTAATCATCATCTCCTCCCCCACTTCTCATTTTTCACACACAAAACACACACTTTTCTCTCAACTTCTCTCTACTCTCCAAATCTCTCTCTAAAATCTGCCCATTTTTACACCACCACCACCCAAAAATCCGGCCACCATCACCACCCTCATCATTCACCATACTTCCAAGAAGAAATCAAGCCGAAGACGCAAGAAAACGAGCTCTCAACATCCCTCTCCTTGTGTTTTCATCCTCCTCTTTGTAAGAACTTAAAAACCCTTCTAAAATACTTCTATAAACATGTTAAAGGGTTCATATAACAAAGAAATGTCCAAAATATAACATAAAAACGTTTTTCATGGCTTAAAATGTTCAAGAACACAACATGCATTTTTGGACAGAAAAGTAGCTCGACTTTGAGAGGCTGTTTCTCCCTCAAAACTTGACCAAAATGGACGATTCAAAAGGCAAAAATTAAGTTTAAGAAGTTAGCTTTCATTTCCAATTGGTTTCATAACTTTTGGAGTTCGTTTGATAACCGAAACGATTTTTACAAAAATATGTGTTCAGGCTGTAAAAGAGGACAGAAATTTCACCTTTCTTGTTTTAATCATAACTCGAGATGTACACCTCCAAATGACATGAAACCAACGCCAAAAGTTCACAAATTTTGTTAGGTGCAAACGTCGTTTTGATGATTTTGTCTAAAAGTGTACGCATTCTGCCCAGAAAACGAGAACATTTGCATGTGTCCTGAATGGTCACTTTTTGACCACAGGTGACAAATGTAATTTTTAAAAATATATACACCTACCCAAAATTGCTGTTAAAATTATATTAGTTAGTTAAGACATAAAGGAACAACATATATTTTTCTTAAATTCTAACTCGAACATTTGGAACCCGAAATAAAATGCGTAAAACCGACCTGTTTCAGGCCCTGTGTCGCAGAAGCCCAGTAGTCTGCGACACAAGCCTTTTGTGTCGCTATAAACCAAATCGTCACATTAGCGACACAAGCCTTTTGTGTCGCTATAAACCGAATCGTCACATTAGCGACAGAAGCCTTTTGTGTCGCTATAAACCGAACCGTCACATTAGCGACACAAGCTTTGGTGTCGCAGAAACCCTTAGTGTCGCTAAAAACACAAAATCCATGCAGCTCGACCCCAACCAGGGGCTCTGCCCCTTGGACCCCGCCAGGGGTTGCCACCCCTTGGACCCCGCTACCAGGGGCGCTGCCCCCGGACCCCCATCATTAATGGGCTTCGCCCCTTGCCACACTGATTAATTACCATAACTGGAAAGTAGAAATATGCATAACATAACTAATCAAATCTGTGTTTTCACAAAATATCACCAACGGCCTGTACATGTTTTTCTAAACACAAACGATAACTAAATAATTGGACATTTCTAATTGTGTGAACTAGCTTAAGTGGACATTAACCCTCCACTTACATAGATGATCTTTAGACATCTACTTACACCACTTTACGCGTTTAGGGCGCTAGAAGGTTTCCTTACGGGACACAGACACCCGCTATTTGTTATCTACTTGCTAATTGCTATACTTGCTTACTAATCTCAGGTGAGTCTTACAGCCCCACTTTTACTTTTACTGTTTTATATACTTTGGGGTGAGATACAAATGCTTAACTGTTTTTCATGAACACAAGTACTCGATTATTTTTACAAGGTTGTATGAGTTGTTTTTAATCCATTAAAAGTCCTCAACACACATGGTTCGTTAACTGCGAAGGCGCGAGTGCTAGAGAATAGATCTATTATGGGAATGACACCCCCGTCCGGGTTACTAGCTATAACCAAGTTAAAAACGGGCACTCTAGTATTTGTCATAAAGGTGTTTCGGATTAGACACCTCCGGGAGGCACAATACGGGTTAGGCTTCGAACCGTGGGCTCATGACAATTTCGGAAACATTAATTTTGTTTACTTTATTTGCTTGATTGCAAATCACGGATAAATCTTGTGTTTCATAACTATGTTTTTTTACTGTTAAACCTGTGAGATTCACCAACCTTTTGGTTGACCCTTTTAGCTTTGTTTTCTCAGGTACTCAGCAACAGTAGGATTGCCCACAGGATTGCTAGCTACATCGAGTCGCATGCATTATACGTATATGAAGACGTTCACATATTATTTTTGAAATATTTCGTTATATACTAGAATCTTCAGATTATTATTTCGCGAACTTGAGGCTAATGTAAACTTTTAAAGTATTTCAATGTAACTACTTTTGTACTATTTTATAAACGTCTCATATAGAGTCGTTCGCTTTTTCCTTTGTGTTGTGATTACTTGATTAGTCACGCCCCGACCCGAACCGCTTCCGCTGTACAAAACTTGGGGGTGTGACAGTTGGTGGCTTGATAAACAGCGTATTCAGCTTCGATCTCTTCTATTAAGTTCCTTTGGTGTGGTGTGTATTCATTAGTGGAATCACGGATGACAGCCGTCATGATACGAAAATCATCTTCGAATCTCTCAATAACACTTATCATCTCTTCGTGATTAGAGACAATAGGAACTTGAATGATTCCGAGAGGAGTGTCGACGATAGGACTAGTAGGAGCTAGAGGGATATGAGTGGAGCGGATATTTAGTCGAATGTCAGTGTAAATGACGTCATCATTGTCACTCTCTGTTGCTAAGGTATTAGCATCTTGTGAGTCAGGATATTTTGCAGCGTCAGATGGTGGTTGAGTCTCGTAGGTGATCTGTGATATCGGTTGAGAAGAGTGCATCTCGATTTCTCTTTCCTCCTGAGAATCGGGATCATGGTTGAATCCAGAAGTACCTCCTTTCTCAAACTTGGTTTGAGATGGATCAAGGGCTGGAATCACTCGAGGAGGTATATTTGGTAAGAAGCTGGATTCTTTATAATTCGCGATCTTCTTCAGGAGTTTGTTTTGTAACTCTGGTTGTTGTACTGATAAGGCGATCGTGTTCTCGATAGCTTCCAGAGCACGGAATTGATGAAGGGTGAGAGGTTTGGTGGGATCTATGACTGATGCGATGAGTTTGTCCATAGTAAGTGCATAGTCCGCATCATGGGAGTAGTCAGTGAGTGGTTCTTCTTTCTCTGAATTACTATTATCTGATAGAGGGATGTAATTTTGATTATATTCTATCTGCATGATCTCTGATGTCGAAAAATATGAACCAGTAAAGTAAGGTGGTGTAGACTGATCCTCTTCCATGTCCTCCTCCTATTCTTCTTTTATCTCTTCCTCTATCTCCTCCTCTTCGTCTCCTTCTTCTATCTCGTCTTCCTTGTCAGAGATGAAGATTTTTCGTTCATCTTCAGAGTCATCGTTTGAAGTTACACGACCCTTCGAGATAGCGCATATTTCAACTTTGTCCATCACAGACCGATCAGTCATATCAATCTTGTAGGTAACGGTTGCTCCATGAGATCGAAGACTGATGAGGGCACGTGCAGTGTTCATAAATGGTCTGCCTAGGATGATAGGAATCTTTATGTCTTCTTGTATATCTATCACTACAACGTTTGCAGGAAATAGGAACTGATCTACCCTAACCATGACATTCTCAGTTATTCCCTTAGGATGTCTAATGGTTTGGTCAGGTAGCTGAACGCTCATTTTGGTTGGTGTAAGGGCTCCTAATTCCAGTCTGGTGTAAAGTGAGTATGGCATAAGATTGATACTAGCTCCTAGGTCGGCTAAAGAGCGTATTGTGCCAGAGTGATAAATCGAACAAGGGAGAGTAATACGTCCTGTATCTCCTAGTTTTTCAGGTATAGAGTTTTGAAAGATAGCTGAACATTCCATGTTCAGTGGAACATTGGGTACTTCGGGTACCTTGTCCTTCGTTGTTAGTAGTCTACGGATGTACTTTGAACTGGAAGGAGTTCTGGACACGGTGTCCAAGAATTTTCCATCTAGTCGGAAAGATGAGGCTTTGTAGGGTTGTTTAAGACGGCCAGGAAACGGAATTCGTACTTCCCTTTTTGGTATAGGGTCAGACTTGGGCTCGACTGTCAGTGGGACAGGAGTTTCTTCCTTCACCGGAGAAGGAATGGAAGGCTGACTCGGTGCCGCCTTAGTGTCTATAGTACAAATCTGTTTGGCTTCTTCTATGTGGGGGTTGTGTACTGTATTACTAGGAAGGTTACCCTGAGGCGTAGAGTCAAGACGTTGGGCTAATTGTCCAATCTGAGTCTCAAGATTTTTGAGAACAGCCAGTTGATTCCTTAAGAATAAGTCAGTTTGGTCTTGTCTAGCGTTGGTCTTTTGGTTGACTATGCGTCGGCCTTGGATAAACTGACTGAGAGTATCATAAGTATTAGTGACGGGTACACGGGTATTGGTGGGCTCACTTGGTTGAGTTGCGTCGGGTGCAGTCAAAGATAACGGTTGGTTATAAGTAAGTTGTGGTTGTTGTTGATAGGTTGGGTACCTAGGTTGGTATTTGGGTTGATAGGGTGGTTGATTATTCCTAGGTGGATATTGAGTGCCTCTAGTCGTAGTCGGTGAGGTTCGAGCGAAACCAGGCGGATTTTGTGAACAAACTGGGAATTGAGCGTAATAGACCGTACCGTCAGCTGGATCCTCGTACTCAACCTGATATTCTTATAGTTGGAGGGTTGGTACAGTTTTGACATGCTTGTACTTGGTGGACATGTTGTGGTAGTTTCTTCATTTCTCCTATTTGTTTCGACAAAGTCTCGATTTGCTCAATCAAGGACTTCATTGCCTCAGTCTGGATTAGGTTGTAAGCGGCAAGCGATGCCGATGATGAGGATTGCTCATCAGATTTCCAATCGTGGTGGTGCATCGTCATATTTTCGATTACACTCCATGCCTCTTCAGCAGTACACTGCATGAGGTTACCTTGAGCAGCGGCATCAAGGGTAATGCGATGGTTTGGAGCAAGACCGTTGTAAAACGTGCAAAGTTGGGTAGTTTTTTCGAGTTGGTGGTTTGGGCATTTCTTAAGCAGACTCTTAAATCTCTCCCATGCCATATAGATAGATTCATCATGAGCTTGTTGAAAGTTCGTGATGTCATTCTTATGTTTGGTATGTTTAGCTGGCGGAAAGTATTTAGTTAGGAATTTTGTAGCCATATCCGTACAGGAGGTGATAGAGCCGGTCTCTAATCCCTCAAACCAAGATATGGCATAGTGAGTAACAGAGTAGGGGAACAGGTATAGGCGAACTATGTCCTGATTAACCCCGTTCTGCTTATAGGAGTTGGATGTTTGGATAAATTTGTCTATGTGTGAGTTGGGATCATCACGGGGTAATCCGTGGAACTGGCAGTTTTCTTTTATTAGTTGGACTATATGGTGTTTAAGTTCGAAAGACGTGCCGTCAATAACTGGATAGCTGATAGATCCACCTCGGCCTTCGATTGATGGTTTGGTGTTGTCCGCGAGCGTGACGCGAGCAGCCATCGTTTGTTGAGGGCGGGAGCGTTTTTCTTTGCGGGAATTCCGAATGATTGACTCAGGATCAGGGGAAAGGAGTGATCGGCTCAGATCCGGATGATCTGCTCATTCATCGGAAAAGAGTTTGGAAAGAATTATAGGGTGTTTAAGAAGGGAAACTATCCTAGGGTTTACTAGAAAGAAAAGGTTTGTCTGGAACGTCTTCGGATCTTACAGCTGGAATCCCCGGCAGCGGCACCAAAAACTTGATGCACACCCGGTCGTCGGTTCAGGCGTGATCGATAAGTTTAGATATTTATATTTTGCGGGGCCTAAGTATACTTTAAAGCGATAGCGATAAGTATGACGTTAGGGTCGTTAAAATGATTCAGCTATATTGTGAAACGTTGACGTAGGAGACAGTCTATCTAACTAGTAATGGTTTTTAAAATTTTGTTAGGGGTTTTGTTTGATACTTAGGCAGAATAGCAGTAAATAAAAATGAAAATAAAATGGGTAGCCGGTAGTCACGATAGGGAAGGTGTTTGTTGTGATTTCGTTAACCTGGTATTGGGATGATGCTTATGTTCTAAGTTATGAAAACGTCTTTTCAAGATTTGTATTTTATTTATCTTAAGTATATGTGAGGTAAGCACTAGTGCCCTACTGATAGATTTCTCGATCAGTATGTCACTAAGCAACTAGGCTAACCTGTTATGGTATAGCGGCCTCTTTGGATAGATATCCTGGGCACTTGAATAAGGCGACAGTCTAACTCGATGTCCGACCATTCTTAACTCCACATGGATACTTATATTAATAAAACATTTAAGATTAAGACTTAGTGGGTGCTTTGATAACATTCTATAGATGGGTTTGTGAAGTTCTGAGGTTTTGGAAACCAGGATGTCACACGGAATTATACCTACGACTTTTCCTTAGCTTCCACGGTGTATACACCAGAGGTGTTTCCACAGCTATACTAAGTATTCAGCCGTTTTACGGTATTTCGTTGCTTCATACATTTATGGTTCCTCTGAACTTATTTAAGCTAAGTTTGTATTTAAGTTCAGTAATTCATCCATCTATGATATAAACCGACCTTTACTTTAATTTCCCAGGAAGTCCCTAATTTAATTACGATGTACTTCAACGATCGGTTAAGATAGTATTTTCCATAAGTTTATAAATCAGACCATGTACTTTTTTACACAGATAATTAATTTCCCCTAGATAAGGTTCACGACGTCTTATCCAATAAGGTTTTAATCACGCTTAGCGGTTGAAAGGCGTTAGTTTAAACTGAGGTTTAAAATTGTAGATAGAAAGTTAATCAAAGCACAAGGTTTTCATAACATCATCCCAAATAATACGGCTAACTACATCACAACAAACACGCAATAGTACTACTCACTAATCATGATAATCGATCCTAAATCTAGCATAATTAGAGCAATAGCATGCATTATAATTAAATAAATAAAGGATAAATATAACCGTAATAGAAGAGTAGTTGAAATAAATGCCGACAGATTACAACGAGCGGAACTCCGAATTACAAAATTGGTCCTCCGAGTATCTTCAACAAATATTACAATATTGCCCTTTCGTTAGTCTCGTTAAATATTAATGGAGAACTAACGACTAACTAACTAACCTAGAATGAGAAACTAGAGAGAGAGTAAATATGTGGAGGTGGATGGATGTCTTCAAAATGGTGAAAGAATGCATATATTTATACTAGTTTCTCAACCGTATTTTTGCCTTCAAATGTCCAACCGTATTTCCCAAGCAAATAAAAATCACCAAAAATACGGAAGGGAACCAAAATACGGGAGAGTTTGGCCGTATATAGGAGGGACTCAACCATATATGGTTGAGCTTGGCCGTATACGGCTGAGCACAAGCCGTATATTGTCTGGACAGGGTCTAGCTCAACCGTATACGGTCTAGCTCAACCGTATTTCGGCTCTTCGGTTCTTCATTTTGGGCGTAACTTCTTCCTCGTGTAACCGTTTTGAGCGATTCTTGCGTCCACGGTCTCGTAATTTCCTACTGAACAAAATGACACTAATTAGAGGTGCTAACTCGTAGTATAGGTCATAGGTCATTAAAATGAATGAACGAGAATACCGTTAATCGTTTTTGCTCTATTTTACACGTTTTTAGTTCGTTTTAGTTATTCTTGAAGCATCGTCTATATTTTAGCCCATACAATGATTTTTAGTAAATAATGATTTATTTAAAATGTTTTCATTAATAATGAGGTTAAAAAGGCGGGAAAACTATACGTAAAAACATGACTTTTTATGTGTTATCAGATCCACTAGAAGATCCCTACTTGTATTTAGTAAGTTCTTTCACCTCTTGTGTTGTTTTGTTTAACGACTTCCTTGACGTGGCTCTCGGAGTCGATTTCCATTGTTGGCATCTTCAGCTCTAATGAAGTTGTTTGTCTGGGTGAATAACAATTCCAAGGATGTTGGTGGCTTGGCTATTAAGTCTTTGAATAATCGACCTGGACGCAAGCCACTAATGAAGGCTCTATACACCATCACGTTTCTTTGTTGAATCGAGCCACATAATCCTGTAAGGATTCCTTCGGACCCTGCCGTGTACCGAGCATTTCTGCTTGAGTTTTTTGGAAACAACGTTGTTGTAAAAAATTCGCCCTGAATTTATCACGCAGATGATGAAAACCATTTATACTCCAAGGAGAGAGGTTGTTGTACCAAAACCTAGCAGCACCACATAGTGTGATATGAAAGAATCTACTCCAAACAGGTTCAGGAAACTTGTGTACATCCATTGTGCCCATAAAAACTGTGAGATGATCATCTTGATCAAACATGCCATCATATGTTTTTAGATCGGTGGGGACTTTTAGCCATTCTGGCATGTCGTAATCTCTTATTCAGCTGGTGAACGGGGATGCTACAAGGTCTCTTACATCCCGTTCAGATTCTTTGAAAACGAAAGGTTGGTTATAGAAAGTTGTGTTTTGTGCATTTTTTCCTTTGCTGGTATTTATGAGTGACGGTGAGGTGTTTGTGGCGTTACGAGTATTCAAGGGGTTGAGATCATCACTTTCTATGGGTGTGTTTTCTTTGGGTTTGTTTGGATTCACTTCTTCTGAATCAGAGTTCCATGGTTCTATGACCGGTGGACCTTCGTTTGTAAGTAACGGGAATTGGGATGTCTGTTTCTGGGTGAACGTAGTGTACATAGCGTTTACACGGTCAAAGTTTTGAACTATGTATTGATGCATTATTGAGATTGTAAAAATAGCTTATTTAAATTTGATTTTAATTGTAAATATTAACTAGCTTAGGAGTTGAGATTCTCTATAAATAGATGTAGCTAGTTAGAATCATGTAACCCTTGAGAATACTTGATCACTTAAGCTTTCATTTTGTTAAAATCAAAAACACATAGGTAATGGTGTGATTAGTGTTTTCCTTAAAATATTCACACACATTCAAACACAAACACTCATACAAGTTTGATTCGACTCGACATTCGATATACGTATTAGGATATTCGATCCTACAATTGGTATCAGAACGGGTTTTACGTTATCGTATAAACAAGATTAAAGGAGTTTTTGATTTTGTGTTCGTCAAACACAGAGATACTGTATTTTGCGAACTTGTTTCTGATTGTGCAAACTTGTTTAACTAAGTTCGCAAGTATTGAGTTCACTGGTTGCGAACTTGTCTGAGATCTGAACTTAATTTGTTCCTGCGAACTTGTTGAAAGTGATTTCTGAGAACTTGTTCCTGCGAACTTGTCTACTAGCGAACTTTTCTGATTGCGAACTTATCTGATTCCTGACCAAAAAAAAAAAAGTTATTTGGAGGGAAAACAAGAAAAAGAATTTGTGTTACCAAATTTTGTTCCTATGCTTAAAAGTGTTTAATTTTAGCTTGGAAAAATTTTCATTTTACCCGAGAATTTGTGGACGTTTTTGGACGAAATTTTGGAAGGAAACTGACACGGTCAAACAAGATGGGATTCTTACGCTCGCGTGATTTTGATTTCTGGAAAAGTGGACTTAAGGATTTCATAGAACAAAAATATCCAGATTTGTTGATCTCGATCACTGAGCAATATGAGGGACCGAAAAATAACGGTCTTTATTTTCTTAAGTTTGCGTCATTTGATGAAGAAAAAAGATTTATCAAAGAAAAGAGAGCAAAAGAGGTTTGCAAAACTTATGACACGGCGTATGAGTTATGGGAAGGCATGTCTATAATGTTTGGACAAACTGATAAATTGAGTTCGAAAGGATCAGACGGAGAGATTGACGGAGAGTTGTTGAAGACACATGATAAGGTTAATTCTAATTCAGCTTCTCTCACATGTTTAAGCTGTGATAAGTTACATGAAAATCTCAAACATTATCAAGAGCACAATCTAAGTTTGTTAACTGAAATTGAAAATCTCAAGCTTGCTAATCGTGTTTTAAAATCAAATGAAAAACTTTATGAAGAAAAATCTAAATTTTTAAACCCAATAATCAAGAGTTGAAAATCACGATTTTAAACAAGCAAGCTGCAATTGACAATTATCTTACTAAGATTGATTGTGTGAGTAAAGAATTGGCTGAAGATAAGAGTTAGATTTTGAATTACAAGCGAAAAATTTCAAATTTCTCAGCCTCTTCTTTGCTTTTGGATGAGATTATTCATGCACAGAAAACGGATAGGAAATCCAAAGCTGGCATTGGGTACCATTCAGTACCTCCACCTTTGAGTTACGTACAAATGCCGGTTAAGGATGAACTCAGTTATACATGTTGAGATGGAGCTCGAATTAAAAAGGGCTAATGAGAAAATCATACTTCTTGAAGATAAACTAAAAAATACTAAAAATGAGAATGTGATTTTGAGGAGTATACTAAAAATGAGAATGTGATTTTGAAGAGTCAGGATGATTTGCGAAGAGCTGAAACGAATAAACTTCTTTTTCCCAATGAACCAAAAAAATTTTGGTTTATCCACCAAGGGAAGGTTTGGGTTTTGGTAAATATAATTCTGAGACTGAAGGATCTTTAGTAATTCATACGGCTTATACTAAAGATTACTTTGGTCCTGAGCTTCAAATGTCATTCTTAACAAGTTCTAATGAAGCAAAAGAATTTGAGGACTTCAATCGAACAAGAACTGATAATGTACAAAATCCATTTAACTATGAGAAACTTAACGCAAGTTATGAAAATCGAGAGTTAACACTTTCGGATGAATACTTGCCGAGTTACTCAAGAGAAGAGCTTGATCAAAACTTTGTTTTAGATCAAGTTGTTTCTCCAATATTATATGTTCCACAATCAGTTTTAATCAAAAAGATTGATCAATTAAGATCACAATTGGAACAAAATAACAGTAAAATGGAAAATGTCACGATTGAGTCCATGTCTAAGATTGATGAACTTCAAAGGCTTAATGCTTCATTGAATATGAAATTGGCATTAAATGTTTCTAAATCAAAACCTGAATCTAATCATAAAAAGGAAAAAGTTGTTGTCAAAAAGCAAGAGAATCAAAAGAAGAATGTTCCAAAGAAGAATTTCATGGGAAATTCCTCTAAATCTTTTTCAAAAAGCGTTTCTCAGTTTACTAATTATTCTTTACAAAAGAGTAAGAAGGATTCTGATAAACTTCATTCAAATGGAACACGTTCTTCTTCAAAATTAAATGATTGTGCTTTTATGAAAACGGTTTCCTATTCTTCAAAGCAAATGCTTGTTTGGAAACCAAAACAATAATTTTCTGAAAAATCTTCAAAGGCAAAATCATTCACCTATTCAAGAGCTAAAATGTTTTCACTTGCATCATCAAAGGTTTTCCACTCGATGTAAGAAATGAATGATTTTGTAACTCATGTTCAAAAGAAAGAATATTCACCATTAATTCCAAGAAAACTATTTTCGAGTGATACACTGAGTTTCATCTCACCATGGAATTTAATGTCTGTGAATCAAATAGACACAACTTACAAGTGGTTTTCAACGATTTCAAAACCCACTGGCACTGTGCTGGGTTTCTAAAGTTGTGGTCTAATTTTTAAACATAATGACTTATGGACACATAAGTTCATAACTCGTTCTTAAAAGTTATGACTTGTATATTTCAGTACAAGACTCGTGATTAAACAAATGGGCGTTATTGAAAAATTTAAACTTGTTTGTGATATCCTTATTGGGAATGGTTCAATTAGAATAGTTTTACCTCCGGGCTTTCACATGTATTTTATGCAATGGGAATGGTCTCTCTTAATGAGTTTCCTCCTGGCTTTCATTGCTTAAAATATATGTGGGAATGGTAAAGCTAATAATTGTTCCTCCTGCCTTCCTTCATGGATTTACACTACAATACATGTATAGGCTTAAGGGAAGTATGTTAATTCGAAATTGAAACTACCAAAGTGTTCAAATCTTTATTCAAAACACTTTGGTTGATTTTCAAATGTCTTTCAATATTTCTACATATCATCTTTTGGCAAAATGCTGAAATCTGCAAATGAGTGAATTAGAGTTTCCAATTCTCCTATGATTCATCAGAACCCCGGTGTTGTCTACCCCAGGAGCCACCTACCGAAATTAGGACGCGAGGGTCTAATAGGTCTAGGTGAGCAAATGAGATAAATAAATATATATATATATATATATATATATATATATATATATATATATATATATATATATATATGATGGAATGTGAGATGCAGATCAACATTCATGAAAAATGCAACATTGTGTGACAAGATCACCAATGAGTTATGAGGGAGGAGTTGAAAATTTCGAGAGGTTGTGGAGTGTGTTTTCTAAACTATTAATTTGCCAGGTAACCACATATACTATCGGATTTCATTCGTTGATTTCTGATATTGAAAAAGACATCATGGACCCAGTGATGCAATGCACATAACCCTCCTAGCCACTCAAGTGCTTCTTAAAAAGCCCTTGTTTCATTTGTCACGGAGATTTAACTCATAAGCTTTTAACATCTCGCTTGAAGATTGTTGATATTGAAATAGGAGGACAGTCAGCTCCAGTCCCCGATTTATTTTCTATGCATTATCGAGTCTAGATCCTAAATGTGTTAAAAACACATACTAAAATTAGGACACAAGTGTTAAAATACACTAAATATGTCTTTGTGATATTATTGCAAGTCTATGTGACTTTGCCGGAATATTCATAGTGATATCTAATATAGATATTCCACGATGATTGAATGGAAATCCTACCAATGCTATCATCAATGCCAACATTGAACTTAGGTCACTAAATGATTCATTTAGTTCATTCAATTTATGTGTTAACTGAAAATCTATGTGATCCAGGTGTTAGTAATTTTTGAAATGTGTTTTCAAAAGTTACAAACAACGTTAACTTGTGCAAACGAGTAAAATGTTGTATTTCCCAGTTCTATATTGTTTGGTGCTTATTGTAATATTCAAACGGTTCTTGTTGGAAGATATCTATGGTTGGTGCTTATTGCAAGATTCAACTGGTTGATAGAAGATGATAAATTGGATTTTGGAAGAAGATAATATTTGGAGGAGTATGTTGACATAATCATCTTCAAACTTTATTCATTTCAGTTCATGATGCTCACGATCAATCATAAGCATCATGAAAGGGGAGATGAAATGAGGTATGTTATGGAGAGATGATGTATGTTATGGGGAGATGAAATTAGGCATATGTTGGTGCATATTTGTATGTCTGTCAGTTGGTCTTAGCTTGTAATAGTTTGTTATGTAATTACGATGTTTTGTCTATTATTAGTTTATTACAAGTTTTGTTTTAGGCGACACAGAGCCTGTGTCGCTTATGCGACACAAGGCTTGTGTCGCATGAGCTGGCTGTGCGACACAAAGCTTGTGTCGCGGGTCAGTTTCGTTTTGGCTATAAATAGAGAAGTTCGGCCTCATTTGCGAGGTTGACGAATCCAGGGTTTCAGAGAGCATTTGTAAAGCATTTCAGTGTATTAAGCTAATTGGCAAATATATCTATATACAAGTTGATTTGCATTTGATTCGTTTGTGTTTTACGTACTTTATACAATCGTTTGAATTCCGCCTCTCGATTGTTTGTGTTGATCCGGTTAGGTCCAAGACAAGGGAACCTACAAGTGGTATCAGAGCCATAATCTACGGATTTGGTGTTAAATCTTTGCATTTCGGGTTAAGGATCACTATTCTAAATTTTCTGGAAGTTTTTGGTGATTACATTCGTCCATTGTTCGTGGTTTTTCGTTAGGGTTACGGAAGTTTGCGAATTTTAGGGTTTTCTGCCGCAGCTCTCCTCGACATTGCGACACAAGCAGCGACACAACCTCTGTCGCATTTAGGGTTTTGCGACACAAAACCTCTGTCGCTTTTAGGGTTTCTGCGACACAATCTTCTGTCGCGTGTAGGTTTTAAGCGACACTAGATAGCGACACAAGATTAAAATTTGCGACACAAAGAAAGCGACACAAGTTTGAAAGTTGCAACACAAAGACTACGACACAAGTTAAAATTGCGACATAAAAGTTTGCGACACAAACCTTGTGTCGCCTGTTTAACTGTTACTAATTTCTTTGCGACACATCTGTAGTGTCGCCATTTGATTTAGCGACACAATCCTTATGTCGCATAACAGTTTTGTTTGTTCTTTGTGTGTTTTGTTTTGCAGGTTATCAAAATGACATCTTCTTCATTACAACAAGTTGGAGATCTACTCAAGCAAAACTCTGAAGTTGGAAGTACGAATAAACCACCTATGTATACTGTAGGGATGGATTATGCTTATTGGCGTCAACGCTTTGAAGCGTTTTTTTCTTTTAATGATCCCGAGATGTGGGTTGCTTTGACTGAAAGATACGAACGTCCTGTCAGTCCGGGAGTGTATACTGGTTCTGCACCATTAAAACCAATTAAATCAATGACTCCTGAGTGTGACACCCGACACTTTAGGTTAATTGTTAAACCTAGCTGGAAACCCTAATTACTTGTATTTAGTTGGTATTAGGCTAAATATGTGTAATTACCTGTATATTTGAATATACACTTACGTGATTATGCGTTTATCTGTAATTACGCGAAACAACCGGACAAGGTCCAACAATCTATACGGCGTTGGTGATAACTCTTCGTAAATAATGTAAACCTATTTTATAAATTAAATAGTAATTATTTACCCCATATTATTGTTATTAATTGATAATATACGAAAAACGTAGACGTTTTGCTTAAAACGTAACAAACGCAACGAAAATGCGCGAATCGCGCCCGACACCCGAACGAAACCGATAAAATTTTTTAAGGTTCAATAATGTATTTTTAAATATGTTGGTCAAATTTAAAATAGTGATTGGTATCAATAATAAAACACAAAGTTAAATATCAACGGTTTAATTTCTACACACGCGATTAACGTTTAACCGAACAAGTAAATGATACGAAATCGAGGAGCAAGTCACGGGCCCGAGAACCACAACGGGCCAGGCCCAATATCCGGCCCAGCCTAGCCCAAACCGGCCCCATTGGACCCTCCTTTCCTCCTCCTCCTTTTAAACACTCATACACTCACAACCTCCCACTTTTCACTCACATTTCACACACACAAACCCATTTTCTCTCTACTCTCTCTCTCTCTCAAGAAAAATCTGCCATTTTAACACCACCACCACCAAAAATCCGGCCACCATCACCACCATCATCATTCACCATACTTTCAAGAAGAAATCAAGCCTAAAACGCAAGAAAATGAGCTCTCAACGTCCATCTCTTTGTGCTTTCATCCTCCTCTTTGTAAGAACTTAAAAACCCTTCTAAAATACTTCCATGAACATGTTATAAGGTTCATATAACAAAGAAATGTCCAAAATATATCATAAAAACGTTTTTCATGGCTTAAAATGTTCAAGAACAAAACATGCATTTTCGGGCAGAAAAGTAGCTCGACTTTGAGGGGCTTTTTCTCCCTCAAAACTTGACCAAAATGGACGATTCAAAAGGCAAAAATTAAGTTTAAGAAGTTAGCTTTCATTTCCAAGTGGTTTCATAATTTTTGGAGCTCGTTTGATACCAGATATGATTTTTACAAAAACATGTGTCCGGGCTGTCAAAAAGGACAGAAATTTCACCTCTCTTGTTTTAATCATAACTCGAGATATACACCCCCAAATGACCTGAAACCACCGCCAAAAGTTCACAAAATTTGTTAGGTACAAATGTCGTTTAGATAACTTTTTCTGGAAACGTGTAGATTTTGCCCAGAAATCCGATCTTGTTGCATGTATCCGGATTGGTCACTTTCTGACCTTAGGGAACAAACGAAAATTTTAAAAATACTTAGGAGTACCTAAAAATCCTGGAAAAATTAATTTAGAAAGCTAACATACTAAGGAATAACATATATTTTTCTTGAGATTTTATATAAACATTTGGAACCCGAAATAAAATGCACAAAACCGATCTGTTTTAGGCCTCTGTGTCGTAGAAGCCCAGTAGTCTGCGACACAAGCCTTTGTGTCGCTATAGCACCCGAATCGTCACATTAGCGACACAAGCCTTTGTGTCGCTATAGCACCCGAATCGTCACATTAGCGACACAAGCCTTTGTGTCGCTAGAGCACCCGAATCGTCACATTAGCGACACAAGCCTTTGTGTCGCTACAGCACCCGAATCGTCACATTAGCGACAAAAGCCTTTGTGTCGCTACAGCACCCGAATCGTCACATTAGCGACACAAGCCTTTGTGTCGCTACAGCACCCGAATCGTCACATTAGCCACACAAGCCTTTGTGTCGCTACAGCACCCGAATCGTCACATTAGCGACACAAGCCTTTGTGTCGCTACAGCACCCGAATCGTCACATTAGCGACACAAGCCTTTGTGTAGCTAAACCACCCGAATCGTCACATTAGCAACACAAGCCATTGTGTCGCTACAGCACCCGAATCGTCACATTAGCGACACAAGCCTTTGTGTCGCTACAGCACCCGAATCGTCACATTAGCGACACAAGCCTTTGTGTCGCTACAGCACCCGAATCGTCACATTAGCGACACAAGCCTTTGTGTCGCTACAGCACCCGAATCGTCACATTAGCGACACAAGCCTTTGTGTCGCTACAGCACCCGAATCGTCACATTAGCGACACAAGCCTTTGTGTCGCTACAGCACCCGAATCGTCACATTAGCGACACAAGCCTTTGTGTCGCTACAGCACCCGAATCGTCACATTAGCGACACAAGCCTTTGTGTCGCTACAGCACCCGAATCGTCACATTAGCGACACAAGCCTTTGTGTCGCATAATATCTTAGTGTCGCATAATACCTTAGTGTCGCATATAGCGACACTAGCCCAGTGTCGCTAAAAACACAAAAATCGATACGTTTTCCTTAAAGCAATATAACCATAAATAAAAATCGACCCCAGCCAGGGGCTCTGCCCCTTGGACCCCGCCAGGGGTTGCCACCCCTTGGACCCCGCTACCAGGGATGCTGCCCCCGGACCCCCGTCATTAATGGGCTTCGCCCATGCCACACTGATTATTTACCCATAACTGGAAAGTAAAAATAAATGTAACATAATTAATCAAAAGCTGTGTTTTCACAAAATATCACCAACGACCCGTACATGTTTTATAAGCACAAACGATAACTGAACAATTGGACATTTCTAATTGTGTGAACTTATTTTAGGTGGACATTAACCCTCCACCTACATGATTAACTTAGGTGGACATTAACCCTCCACCTACATGATTGGCTTAAGTGGACATTAACCCCCACTTATACAATCACTATAGATGGTCTTTTGAGACATCTACTTACACAGCCTTATACGTTTAGGACGTTAGAAGGTTGTATTCAGAAAACACGCTTTGCTTACTATTTGCTACTTGCTTGCTAATATCAGGTGAGTTTCATAGCCCCTTTTTACTGTTTCCAACTGGGGTGAGAATACATACAACTTCTTTTACACTGCTATTTTCATGTGAACACAAGTACAAAACTCGATATATTGGTTGCATGAGTTATTTTACTAATCCTGAAGTCCCCCACATCATAGTTTGTTAGTATCGTTATAGCGTGAATGTTAATGAATAGTACTATTTGGGATTGACTCCCCCCGTCCGGGTTAGTAGCGCTAACTTGTCAAACGGACGCATTATCATTTGTTCTTACGAGTGTTGGATTAGGCACTCGCTGGGAGGCACCCCGATCGTGGCACTTGATTGTGACCCGACACCACAGTTAAGCTCGAACTATGAGCTCATGGCAACAATATACACTATCTTTACACTTTTGTAATACATTACCTATCATTGTTGAATGATACAAACGGAAATCTTGTGTTCCATACAATGTTATATCAACTGTTTACAAACCTATGAACTCACCAACTTTATGTTGACCTTTTAGTATGTATTTCTCAGGTAATCCCTAGCAGTAGGACGCCTTTGGATAGCGTAGCTCGAGTCGCATATATTTTCGAACAACAAGAGATTACATTGCATTTAATATATTTTGTATTATCAATTACATATGTATCTCTACTTATCGGATGCGAACTCCATGGAAATTGTAAAACTATTGCAAAACAATTATGTTTAATGAATATAATTATTTTTCAAACGTCTCATTTAGAGGTCGTTTGCCGTAATCTTTTGTTGTGATATTTGATTTGGTCGGCGCCCCCAACGCAACACCCTACCTTCCGCTGCCACGTGTCTTGCGGGTGCGACACTGAGGAACGCAAAGCCTTTGAAAATGATAAAAAGGCTCATTCTGCAATTACCATGGCATTACCACCGTCAATCCTCAAGCAATTTCGACATCTGGAAATTGCATATGATTTATGGAAGGCATTTGAGAAAAGATGTGGCGGTAGTGAACAATATAAACAGAATAAGTTGCGTTTAGTCAAGAAGCAGTATGACGTATTCGATATTCTTCCAAACGAGTCTCTTTCTGACTTGTTTTCTAGATACTCACAGTTGGTTAGTGAGTTAATAGAAGGGGGAATAACTCTGGACAAAACCGAAATAAATAAAAAACTTCTTGAATCTCTACCTGATAAATGGGATACAAGAGTTTTAATGATGGAAAAGGATCCGGACATTTTGAATATGTCTCTTGATGATCTTATTGGTCAGCTAGAAGCTGATCTTTTGGACATGCAAAGGAAGGAAACAAAAGCTACTACAAATGTCCAAAATCCTAAGATCTACGGAGTGGATGTTTCATCAACCGGAACATCTGGCTCAGCATTCTTGGCTGGTGGAACTGGTGGCTCTTCAAGTCATCAACCAAGTGCTTCTTCTGGTGGTTCTTACTTTCAACCACCAAGTCATCAAGGGCCTATTCCTGCAGCTACACAAGATCATGCTGCACTTTTTTCGGCGTTGCTATCCGCCTATGATGACTTCTCTGCAAGAAAGCTGGTTCCATGGACTTGACAGAGGAAGATTTTCGTCAAATAGATGATGACGAACTGGAACGAATGGACTTAAGGTGGAACTTGGCTATGCTTACTCGTAGAGCCAAGACCTATTTTAAGAAAACAGGAAAGAGATCGCTGGAGGACCCGAATGATAAGGGTCTGGGATTCAACAAGAGAAAGGTTAAGTGCAATAAGTGTCACAACTATGGACACTTTGCTCGTGAATGTGAAACACGACAGCCCTCCTCTGGTTTCACAAGGCCTTCTCAGAACAACCCTACAGAGAAGGCTAAAGCTGAAAAAAAGGCAATAGTATCGGCTGCCTTAATGTTGTCAGATGAAGCGTTTGACTGGTCAGAACAAGCTGATGATGACCAACAGAACAAAGCTTTCATGGCCAACATTCATGAGGTTGATAATGAACCTTTGTCTTGTATTTCATGCATTCATTTGACAGGACAAGTGAACAGGTTAAGAGAGGAAAATGAACGTCTTATTGCTAACATAGAACAACTAACTGCTTCAAATAATATGTTAAAAGATAATGATAAGGTTTGTGATAAAAAGTTAAAAGCTATTTTTGAAGAAAAGAAAGAGCTGAAAGCCAAAAATTTTGAACAGCAAGATGAAATAGGAAGCTATGTTAATATGCTTTCCTTCGTAAAGAAACAACTTGCTGATTCTCAGGATGAAGTTCTTGATTTGAACAGAAAATTATCTAACTTTTCAACTTCCTCTCTAGTCTTTGATGAGATCCTTCAGGCACAAAGAAGTGATACGAAAAGCAAGGCTGGACTTGGCTTTCATCATGTTCCGCCTCCTAAAAATTATTTTCCCATGCCTGTTAAGGATGACATCACTGAATTTATGCCAAATTTTTCAAAGACGGCAATAAATCCTGTCTAAGCCTGTGAAAATTCAGGCTGAAAAAATTAAAGTAACTGCTGATCAACCCAGCACTAGTGAGCCTGAACCTGTTAAGGCAAAACCTAGTGAGCCTGAGATTGTTAAGGCTCAAGAGGTTAAATCTGTTGAATCAGTTACTGTTTGTGTCAAGGCTGAGTCAATTAAGCCTTCTGATGGTTGTGAGCCTGTTTTAAATAAGGCTTCAAGTGATTCTCCTGTTATTGTAGAGGAGATTGTTGAAATTGAGGATATAACCGAAGAGGAGTACTCAAAGGTTGAAAAGAAAAACGTAAAGTCGAACAATGTAATTATAACTAATGAATCTTCAGTCATGGCTTTAAGTGGAAAAGGCAAAGCTAAGGCTAAGCCTGAAAAGAAGATTTTGAAAATCAAAGAAAATATAAAAAAACATCAAACTTCTTCTAAATCCACTGTTCTCTCTAAACAAGTGTCAAATTCAACATGCTCACATAAGTGTGAATGTGCCTTTGATACTTCTTTCAACCATCCTCATAGGATTGTTCCAAAATTTCAACAACCTGTTGAGAAAAGATCTTGTTTCTACTGCAAGAAACAAGGTCATTTAATAAATGATTGTCCGTTGCTTGCTAAAAAGCGGTCTGGGAAAGGTGTTCCTAAAAGTTCTAAAATTAAAATTCTTCAGTTAAAGGTTCACGTTCTCCCTCACCCGCTAAGAATTTCAGCAAGGTTGAGCCAACCAAATCATCAATTGCTAAGCTCAATGTTGTTGCCAAGCAACCTTCCAAACCTAAAAAGGTTTGGAAAGTGAAAGATTCATCAAATGATTCTACATCCAACAATGTCACATCAATCAATAATTCTGATATGTTTAAAAACAAAATTTTGACTGATGTGATCATTGTGGATGATGCGTCTGGAGTGCCCAAGTCTGTAAAGGCTTCGGTCTCCGTTACTAATTAACTTCTTTGTTTTTGGTGTTGGAGCAACCTGAAGCCGTCCTAAATAGCAAATGGTATATCGATAGTGGTTGCTCGCGGCACATGACCGGCAATATATCCCTGCTTTCCGATGTTCATGCGTATAATGGGGGATATGTTGCGTTTGCTGGTGACAAAGGAGGGGTTATTTCTGGTCAAGGTACACTCTCAAACGGCAAAGTGAGCTTTGAAAAAGTTAATTATGTAGAACAGCTGCAACACAATCTTCTAAGTGTATCGCAAGTTTGTGATAAGTCGTACACTACGGTTTTCACAAAGAGTGAGTGTTGTATTCTGAAACCGGGATTTGTTATTCCCGAGGAATGGGTGCTACTGAGGGCACCTCGAGACAGAGACACGTACATTCTGGATATGCGTACTGTTGAAACAAAGCAGCAAACGTGTTTTCTGTCCAAGGCCACTGAAAGAGAATCAATACTGTGGCATCAACGAATGGGTCATTTGCATTTTCGCAAAATGAATTATCTGGTTAAACATGATCTTGTGCGTGGTGTACCGAAGCAATCTTTCGGTCTCAATGACCATTGTGTTCTCTGCCAAAAAGGGAAACAGCACAAGAAGACCCATAAGTCAAAACTGGTCAACTTTGTTGAAAAGCCATTGGAATTACTGCACGTGGACTTATTTGGACCAGTGAGCAAGAAAAGTATAGGTGGGGCATGGTACTGTTTGGTGGTCACTGATGATTACTCGACGTTCTTTTGGGTTTATTTTTTGGCCTCCAAGGATGAGACTGCTGAAATCCTTATCTACTTGTTCGACAAGCTAGAAAATTTGTGCAATCTAAAGATCAAGAAACTGAGAAGTGATAACGGTACGGAATTTAAGAACTCTACACTAGGTCTGTTTGTTTAAAGAAAGGCATTGATCATCAATTCAGTGCTGCTAGAACTCCTCAACAAAATGGAGTTGCTGAACGTAAGAACAGGACGCTCATTGAAGCTGCTCGGACTATGTTAGCTGATTCAAAACTGCCTATCACTTTCTGGGCAGAAGCAGTGAACACAGCCTGCTACATACTAAATCGAGTGTCTATGGTTAAGAAACGTAATAAGACCTGTTATGAGCTCTTCAACAACCGTAAACCAAATTTACAGTTTCTTGAGCCGTTCGGGTGTCCCTGTATGATTATGCACACAAAAGAACGAGTGGCTAAATTCGGTAACAAATCGAGTGAAGGCTATTTCTTGGGTTTTTCAAATAATTCACCTAATAAGCGTGTGTATAACAAAGCAACAAAAAGAGTGAAGGAACATTTTGAGGTAACATGTCTTCGTTATACTCAACATTCACAAGGTTCAGGGCCCGAATTTTTGTTCGACTATGACAGTATGTTCGACTCTTTCAAACTTCCTGCTGAAGATGAAGTTGAACAAGTGGTGACAATGCTTCATGGACTTGATATATATTCTGATGTATCCAAGTCTCCTACAAAAACAGCACCACTTCCTCCTCAAACTACTGAACCAGTTCAAGATCCTGATACAGATCCAGATATGCCAGCTTTATCAGATGGTGAAGTAGAACCTGTCACAAACCAAGCAATATATTTCATTTACAATTTAAAACCAATGTACAAACTTGATTACAATTACTAAAAATACTATTACAAGCTATAACAACCTAGATCTGTTGTCACAAAACATGTCTCAACAAACCCTTTGTGTCGCCATAGCACCCGAATCGTCACATTAGCGACACAACCCTTTGTGTCGCCATAGCACCCGAATCGTCACATTAGCGACACAACCCTTTGTGTCGCCATAGCACCCGAATCGTCACATTAGCGACACAACCCTTTGTGTCGCCATAGCACCCGAATCGACACATTAGCGACACAAGCCTTAGTGTCGCATAATACCTTAGTGTCGCATATAGCGACACTAACCCAGCTCGACCCCAGCCAGGGGCTCTACCCCTTGGACCCCGCCAGGGGTTGCCACCCCTTGGACCCCGCTACCAGGGGCGCTGCCCCAGGACCCCCGTCATTAATGGGCTTCGCCCCCTTGCCACACTGATCGATTTCCCACATCATAGTACAAAACTATTTTCATGTGAACACAAGTACAAAACTCGATATATTGGTTGCATGAGTTATTTTACTAATCCTGAAGTCCCCCACATCATAGTTTGTTAGTATCGTTATAGCGTGAATGTTAATGAATAGTACTATTTGGGATTGACTCCCCCCGTCCGGGTTAATAGCGCTAACTTGTCAAACGGACGCATTATCATTTGTTCTTACGAGTGTTGGATTAGGCACTCGCTGGGAGGTACCCCGATCGTGGCACTTGATTGTGACCCGACACCACAGTTAAGCTCGAACTATGAGCTCATGGCAACAATATACATTATCTTTACACTTTTGTAATACATTACCTATCGTTGTTGAATGATACAAACGGAAATCTTGTGTTCCATACAATGTTATATCAACTGTTTACAAACCTATGAACTCACCAACTTTATGTTGACCTTTTAGTATGTATTTCTCAGGTAATCCGCAGCAGTAGGACGCCTTTGGATAGCGTAGCTCGAGTCGCATATATTTTCGAACAACAAGAGATTACATTGCATTTAATATATTTTGTATTATCAATTACATATGTATCTCTACTTATCGGATGCGAACTCCATGGAAATTGTAAAACTATTGCAAAACAATTATGTTTAATGAATATAATTATTTTTCAAACGTCTCATTTAGAGGTCCTTTGCCGTAATCTTGTGTTGTGATATTTGATTTGGTCTGCGCCCCCAACGCAACACCCTACCTTTCGCTGCCACGTGTCTTGGGGGTGCGACAGATTGGTATCAGAGCGAAGGTTATAGCGAACTAGGTTGCATTAGTGGGCCTAGACTATAACCGTTAAGTTAGTATTCCTCATTAGGTATAACTAGTTCAGAAATTTCATCATTCAACTCTAGTTAAACATAGCCTGATCAACTATGTATAATTAAAGGCGAATCGATACAAGATCGGAAATAGTTATATCAAATGGGAATACAGTAGAACACATGGACCGAGGATAGATTATGACAAAACCCTTATATGTGTTATTTGTACTAGGTTTTTATATGTATATATAAATAGACCTCACGTACTAAAACTCTTGCCACAGAAATGGCTGTTGGTTCCCTCCACCACGGATCTAGACTTGTCGTTTGACTCAATTGAAGAGCGGAAACAATCAATCAAGCAATTGAAACGTAAACACAAACACAACGATTCTATAATCTTTTCGTATATATAAACACTTGAAGAATAAAGATTACAAATCACAAACTCTCTCCCTCTCACACTTTCTGCCGTATCTCTATCTCTCTCTAGGGTTTGATCAACCCAAAACATAAACTCTAACTCTCTATTTATACAAACCCTACTGGACCCTGCGACACAAGCCCTATGTCGCAGGCCCAGCCCATTGCGACACAGCCTTTGTGTCGCTATAGCGACACAGGCTCTGTGTCGCCTGAACAGTATATTGTGTATTTTCTATAATTACATTTCGTTTACAGACTCGAAAATACAAACTTAATACTTCACACACTCAGACTAATTAACTTTAACAGAACAAACGTTGACCAACTGACTGACACACATTTATGCACCAACAAACTCCCCCATGTCAGCAGCTTGGTCAAATAATCTTCAATTAGTCTTCACCAACAAACTCCCCCATTGAGATAGCTTGGTCTTCAAAAGTCTTGATGTTCAGTCTCATATGACTGATATCCAATTAGATCTTCAACTACGGTGACCATAATCTCTTTCATCAATAGCTTCTCCAATAGTATTTATCTTCAAAGTCTTTGGAGAACTCTTATCAATTTTTATCTTTTGAATATGAGCATGATATGTAACTTGAATAAAATAACTCGGAAATAAAATATTTTTGTAATTTTCTTTATAAGACAGAATTAAAATACTGAAAGCAATAAATAAACAATCTTTTTGGGGACGGAATTGTTTTGGTCTGCTTTAGGAATCATATCAGGATAACATGCAATTATTAGGAATAGTAAGTGTTATTTTGATTATCAGTATGTTTGTCCACTTTAAATTTACTTAGCATATTTAAATCACCTGTTACAAAGATAAGTTCAAGACGATTATTGATATTTCATCCATCTAAACATTTGTACTTAAGTATATGATTTCAACTCATAATGAGATGAACCACTTGTGTTATTATTAGCATGCATATTATATTACATAACGCACATTAAAATATACATTTGAAATCAAAACATGTTAGTATTTTCTTTATAGAAGGTGAAGGTATGGACGTATCTTTAGAACCAAGTTAGTGGTGACAGGTCTGTACCTTCGTACAACAAAGTCACATAAACAATAGTTCGGGTTGAACAAACACCAGTCTGAACAATTTAAACTAGAGGGTACAGATCTGTACTTTCGTACAACAGAGTACCATAGTTTAACACAAACCAGTACTAGGCAATCTTTTTATAATTTTTCTTGTACATATGTACATTATATTTTAGAATTTAGATATGCCACGGGTACGCAATAATTGTCTATAACTTAACATAGACTACGTACCTAAGTTCTTTTCAAGAATATATTAGATGAAACCAGGTCTGTATTTTCATACAACAGAGGAGACAACTAATATATTCCCCCAGATAACACCATACAAAGACCCTATATTTTAGATCATAACATGTTTATTATCCAAATATTAAGACGAAGCGTTAAAATATTTTGGACATTTTTGCCCTTATTTTAACTTAATGTCATACATATTAATATGTCTTTATATAAAGTAATATGCATATTTGAAAGTTAAGCTTCTTAGTAACTTTAGAACAAATGCCTACCAATACATCATTTGATGAAGCTAATATTTATAAAAGGTATTTCAAGTATGCTAGATAAATCTACTGACACATCAAACATAAACCTTAAAATTCCATTTTATGCATGTCTCCTGATGTACTATCATTTCCCCAATTGTTTACAGACACAATTCAACGTCTATTTTAACAATGTTACAACTATTGCATTTCTTTAATACTAACAAGTAAAAAGAATGGCAGTTGCATTTTTTTTTCAAGAATTTGTCTGTTCATATGTTTCCGACTTTTTAAACCCCAATTTTTAAAATTTCTCCCCCTGAACAGCAAATTCTTTACACAAAAACAAACACGTAAATAAATATTAAACAAAACAGAAAAAAAATTTCAAGTCACATATCAAGTCAAATTCAAATTCTTTTAGCACTTTTTAACCACCTTGTTTCATTTCAAAAATATCATCCATTCGCTCAAACATCATCACCACACATGATCACATCCTTGCAGTCACTAAAAGTATTAGCTATCAAAAACCGGACTGCATCACCACAAACAAACACTAGTACTTATGAGACACCCAAGCCTTGATAGACTTGGGTTGTCCACTATCGTCCATAACCATCACATCAATGAGTTTATGATATTTTAAAAACTCAGTTGTTTTCATTGATGTGTTGTTTGTGGATTTAGGTTTCCAAACCCGTTTAGGTTCAGATGATTTGTTTTCAACAATGTTGGGCTTTTGAACAGCAGGTTTACTAGGCCCAACTTTGTTTACTCTAGCCATAGGTTTTGGAGAGTTGGATGCACAACTAGATATAGGCGAAAATGAACCACGCCTTGAAAAAGATTTTTGAAAAGAATTTCTAAACAATGAAGTTCTTGGCATCCCTCTACCAAACCTATCTAGGGATAAAAACCGACAATCCTTAATGATGTGGCCCTGTTGACCACACCGAAAACACGAACGCCGTTCCACATACGGCCTTTTCCAATGACTACCCTCAAATTGTTTCGACAGAGGATTTACTGAGGGAGGCTTAGAGGTTGAGGCATTTACAGAACATGAACACTTATGTGTACATGTTGATGTAGAGGCCTTTAAAGTTGAACAGGTTGATGTTGAATGTTGTTCTTTAACTGATTTATTAATTATTTTATTTTTCTTCAGATTAGTCACAGATGATTGTGAGATATGTGAAGATTTTCCTCTTGAATCCTTCTTTAAGATTTTAGCAGAGTCGGATTCATTTACAACCTTAGTTTTGCCCTTATTATTTAAAACTTGTTCAGTTTCATTAGCAAGTATATGATTTTTGGGCTTAACATTAACCTTTTCAACCTTGACCTCAGACTCTTCAGTTAAGTCTTCCATTTCAACAATCTCCTCAATACACACAGGAGATACAAATTTAGCCTTAACAAAATTAGGCTTTTTAACAGTTGGAGTTGTATCAAACACTGACTCAGCAACAGATTTTGTATCTACCTTTGAAAAGGTAGGTACAAAGTCTTTGGCTGCATCCTTTGAAGGCATTGGCAGATAGTTAGAAGGAGGTGGTACAAAGTTGTAACCAAGACCAACCTTACTTTTCGTATCTGTCCTTTGAGATTGGAGGATCTCGTCAAAGACCAGTGAGGATGTTGAAAAATTTGAAAGCTTTCGATTTAAGTCATCTACTTGTGACTGTTTTTCAGCAAGATCATTTCTTAGTAAAGCAATCATTTTTATATAACTATCAATTGCATCTTGTTGACTGAAAATCTTAGCTTTTAATTCTTTCCGGTCAGAAAACGCAGCATCTAGTTTCTTATCAAAAGCCTTTTCATTATCTTTCAAAATTTTATTTGCCTAACTAAGTTTTTCTAAATCAGAATTCAGGCGTTCGGTATCCTCACTGTATCTGTTAACTTTATTGGTTAATTTGATACATGACACACAAGATGATGGCTCTTCAATGGGTACCTCAGATTTACTCGTTATGTGAGCCATGAGAACTTGATTATCGCCCAACTCATACTGTTTCTTCAATAGCTGCAATTTATTCTTCTCATATTGCTCACTTCCACCGCAACACCTTTCAATGGCTTGCCATAAATCATATGCAAGCTCATGATGTCTAAATTGCTTTATGAGTGGTTGTGATAGTGCCATGGTGATCGCAGCATGTGTTTTCCTTTCAGTATCATAAGCCTTGCGTTCTTCAGGATTCATGGATTTGATAGGCTTAAATGGAGCTTCTTTGGGAAAAACACCAGTTCTAAGAGGACGTTCATATCTTTTCTCTAAATATATTTGCATATCAGGATCATTGACAGCGATGAATGCCTCAAATTGTATTCTCCATTCAACATAAGGAGTATTGGCAGTGAATAATGGAGGTTTATTAGTGCTACCGATCTCATTGTTATGTTTTAGTAATTGGGAAAAGCTTTTAAGCGACATTTTAATCCAGAAATGTACCAAAATTTCGTCCTTTTGACTTTTCCCTCCAAAATTTGATTCGAAAATATCGAAAAATGTCCGAGTAAAACGAAACTTTTTCAAAATCAAAATTAAGATCTTTTAAGCTTAAGAACAAAATTTGGTCATGCGAAAAATTTCCCGCCAAAAGACTTTTGTCACAAAGTTTTTTTTTTTTTTTTTTTTTTTATGTGACACAAAGTTAGTGTCGCAGGCTGTGTCGCAGTCTGCGTCGCACACTTGTGTCGCAGGCTGTGTCGCGAAATGTTGTGTCACAAAATCTTGTGTCGCACAAATACAAAACAGGAACCCTAGTAGCGACACAAAAGTTAGTGTCGCATCTAGTGTCGCAATGTCGCGGCCAGCAGCTCCAAAAACCCTAAAAATCGAAAATTTTCGAAACCCTAACAAATTTCGAACGATAATTGATGAACAAACCCAGAAATACACTTCCAGAAGCTAAATATTCAACTGATTGGACCCAAAACGTTGATCAAACCACCAAAAACACCACGAATCAAACCGAAAACATTTCAATTAACGATCAAATCTTTAAACAAACGCCCAAAGGCTCTGATACCACTTGTTGGTTCCCTCCACCACGGATCTAGACTTGTCGTTTGACTCAATTGAAGAGCGGAAACAATCAATCAAGCAATTGAAACGTAAACACAAACACAACGATTCTATAATCTTTTCGTATATATAAACACTTGAAGAATAAAGATTACAAATCACAAACTCTCTCCCTCTCACACTTTCTGCCGTATCTCTATCTCTCTCTAGGGTTTGATCAACCCAAAACATAAACTCTAACTCTCTATTTATACAAACCCTACTGGACCCTGCGACACAAGCCCTATGTCGCAGGCCCAGCCCATTGCGACACAGCCTTTGTGTCGCTATAGCGACACAGGCTCTGTGTCGCCTGAACAGTATATTGTGTATTTTCTATAATTACATTTCGTTTACAGACTCGAAAATACAAACTTAATACTTCACACACTCAGACTAATTAACTTTAACAGAACAAACGTTGACCAACTGACTGACACACATTTATGCACCAACAATGGCAGATTTTCCTACCGCAACTTCAACCGATTTAGGAAACGATACTCAAGCCTCGCCGAACCACACCTCTTCAAATTCACGCGTGATACGCACCAATAGGAGGGCAACTGACTCTCCTCGGACTAGACCATATCCCGGCACTACTACCGCCAATAATACCACTAACAGAGCCTGCCATCGGGCAAGTGCTCGCCGTTGGAATTGGCTACCAGCTACTCTAAATTCCTGGAGATCCGAAGAGGGAATTCAGGTTACTGCTGAGCCCATGGATATCTCCCCATACACACAGGAACCCACCCACTACACTGTCCCAGTGTTAGCCGCCAGACTCCACCGCCATGAGAGGAGGCTAAACACTATGGACGTGGAACAAAACGACATGCGGGACAAGCTATCTCTAATCTGCCAAAACCAAGAAGGTATTTCGGAGGTCGTGAACCTCACCAATGACTTATCTACAGGCACTAGAGACGAACTTCTAGAATTAAGGGTAAGGATGCAACTTAGTGAGCAACGCTTGGAAGCAGTCGAAGAACTTCCTCGCCAAACCGAACAAACCGGAACCCATTCCAACTGGATGCACGTGACTCAAGATCGAGTTACACAAATCTCTCAAGACCAAGAGGACATTACGGAAACTATGGGTGTGGTGCATAACCAAGTCATAGGGAACCGAAATGAGATCTCCGTCCTGCAATCCCGAATGGAGCAATGTGAAACACGTCTACGGGAAACAGAGGAATACGCACGCTCGCAGGAGCAACGCTGGACAGTGGCTGAAGAGACTCTTAGGATGGTCGGCCGACTCACGGAGACCATGGAACGAGTCGTCACACTACTCCCTCCGCGAAGTCCAAGCCAGCCTTAAATTATTATCCTATTTCGTAACCTATGAAGGAGGGTTGTGCCCAACAATTTAAAATTTATGAACTTTCGTATCTAGTCGGATGTATCAATGCCCGACACGTTTTGGAAACTTCGAATTATTGTAATCGACTTACCTTGCGCTTAAATTTGACCGCAATTTCTATTTTCCTAATATTGATTATTGTGCGTGAAACTCTTTATAGTCTTATCTTACACAACTGTGAAAGTTTGATTCTTGCACAACGAAATCTCATTTGTTTCATATTGTTTTCTTTTAAGAATCATGCCGCCCCGACGACAAACTTTCACCGCAGAAGAAATAGCACAACTTGTCGCGCAAGGAGTTGCCGACGCTATGGCTGCTCAAGGAGCGTCTGGGAACAATGGTCCTAACCCTCAAAACCCCGTGAACCCAATCAACAACCCACCAGCAACAAAACCTTGCACCTACAAAGATTTCATGAACTGCAAACCCCTCAATTTCAAAGGCACCGAGGGAGCCATCGGCTTCATGCGATGGATAGAGAAAATGGAATCTGTGTTCCGAATTTCCAACTGCACGGAGGAAAACAAGGTCAAATTCTCTACCTGCACTCTCGCTGACGGTGCACTCACATGGTGGAACTCATACGCTCAGACCATGGGAATTGATGCTGCCTATCAACTTCCATGGGAAGACCTCAAGAAAATGCTGAAGGAAGAATACTGCCCTCGAGAGCAACTACAACAGCTCGAGGAGGAATTCTGGAACCTCACCGTTCAAGGAAACGACATCACCAGCTACACCACTCGTTTCCATCAACTAGCTCTCTTATGCCCATCCATGGTGGACCCTGAACCAAAGCGTATCGAAAGGTACATTTGGGGACTACCCGAGAAGATTCAGGGCAATGTAACCTCCTCCAAGCCCGGAACCATCCAAAGTGCCGTCCGCATGGCACATGAACTTATGGCCCAAATTGTCCGCCGTGAGACACCCACTATGAAAATCTCCGGGGACAACAAACGAAAATGGCAGGGAAACAACCGACCACAGCAACAACAAAACAAAAAGCCTGAGACCATTAAGGCTTACACCTCCGGATCAGGAGAGAGAAAAGGGTATGCCGGAAGTCAACCCTACTGTTCAAAATGTAACCGTCATCACAATGGTCTATGTAGTAACCAATGCGGCAAGTGCAAGCGGTTCGGGCATCAAACCAAAGATTGCCGAACTCCCAACCTAAACACAAACTCAAACGCCAACTTTAACGCACCAAAAGCCTGTTTTGAGTGTGGTAACCCTGGGCACTTCAGAAATAACTGCCCGAAACGAAACAACAACAACAATGACAACAACAACAACAACACCAACAGGAACAGTAACAGCAACAACTCCCGCGGCAGAGCCTTTGTACTCAACGCAGGAGAAGCCCGTCAAGACCCCAACGTTGTTACGGGTATGTTTCTCCTCAACGATTTATCCATTTCTGTTTTATTCGATACCGGAGCCGATAAAAGTTTCATATCGAATGAGTTATGTCCACTACTCAACATCACTCCCGTTGCCTTAGATGCTAAGTACACCGTAGAATTAGCAAACTAATTGTGGCCGATAGTGTAATACTCAACTGCACCCTAAACCTCGCAAACGAACTTTTCCCCGTAGATCTTATACCTATCGAAATCGGGAGCTTTGATATTATCATAGGCATGGACTGGCTGTCCAAACATCGTGCTGAAATTGTTTGCTTCGATAAAATCGTCCGTATCCCCCTCGTTACCGGTGGAACCTTGGTCGTACAAGGGGAGACCGAAAAACCTAACCTCAACATCATCTCGTGTATGAAAACTAGAAAATACCTACGAAAAGGGTATCAGGCAATCCTCGCACACGTAACAGAGAAGAAGTCAGAGGAGAAGCGACTCGAGGATGTGCCCATAGTCCGAGACTTTCCGGAAGTCTTTCCCGAAGACTTGCCTGGCCTTCCCCCACCTAGACAAGTCGAATTCAAAATAGACCTTGTTCCTGGAGCTGCCCCCGTGGCACGAGCCCCATATCGATTAGCCCCGTCCGAGTTGCAGGAGTTGTCCACCCAATTACAGGAACTCCTGGACAAAGTACTCATTCGACCGAGTTCTTCACCTTGGGGAGCTCCGGTCCTTTTCGTGAAAAAGAAGGACGGATCTTTCCGAATGTGTATCGATTACCGCGAACTAAACAAACTAACCATCAAGAACCGATACCCACTTCCGAGAATTGATGACCTGTTTGACCAACTTCAAGGGTCGAGCTACTACTCAAAGATCGACCTACGTTCAGGTTATCATCAACTTCGAGTCCGGGACACTGATATTCCTAAAACAGCTTTCCGAACTCGCTACGGGCATTACGAATTTCAAGTGATGCCATTCGGCTTGACCAACGCACCGGCGGTATTCATGGACCTTATGAATCGGGTGTGCAAACCATACCTAGATAAGTTCGTTATCGTGTTTATCGACGACATCTTAATCTACTCACGCGACGAAACCGAACATGGCCAACATCTAAAAACCATATTGGAACTACTCAAACTCGAGAAGTTATACGCCAAGTTCTCCAAATGTGAATTTTGGATGCAAACAATACACTTCCTAGGGCATGTCATAGACAGTCAAGGCATACATGTTGATCCAGCTAAGATCGAAGCCATCAAGTGCTGGAAAGCACCTACCACTCCCACTGAAGTACGTCAATTCTTAGGTCTCGCTGGATACTATCGGCGATTCATTGAGAATTTCTCCAAAATTGCCCAACCATTAACCACCCTGACTCAAAAAGATAAGAAATTCGACTGGACCGACAAACAAGAATCTGCCTTCCAACTCTTGAAACAGAAACTCTGCAGTGCACCAATCTTGTCCTTACCCGAGGGCAGCGATAACTTCATAGTATACTGTGACGCCTCAGCCCAAGGACTTGGTTGTGTGTTGATGCAACATGATAAAGTCATCTCCAATGCCTCACGCCAACTGAAAATCCACGAAAAGAACTATTCAACTCACGATCTCGAATTAGGAGCCGTAGTTTTCGTGCTCAAAATCTGGAGACACTAATTGTATGGCACCAAGTGCACCATCTACACCGACCACAAAAGCCTTCAACATATTTTCGAACAGAAGGAATTAAACATGAGACAACGTCGTTGGGTCGAGTTACTTAGTGACTACGACTGCGAAATCCGATATCACCCGGGTAAGGCAAATGTTGTTGCCGATGCCCTAAGTCGAAAAGAACGAATAAAACCTCTTCGAGTTCGAGCCCTTGGGATAACCGTTCACAACAACCTAACTACTCAAATCCTCTCCGCTCAACTCAATGCACTAGACGAAGAAAACATTAAAAACAAAGCCTTGCGAGGCATGGATAAACAATTTGAAACCAAATCCGACGGAACCCGATACTTCTCCAACTGAATTTGGTTACCAAGCTTTGGGAACCTACGAGATTTGGTGATGGATGAAGCTCACAAATCCCGATACTCTATTCATCCTGGTTCAGACAAAATGTACCACGATCTCAAATAACGATATTGGTGGCCCAATATGAAAGCTGACGTAGCCACTTATGTTAGCAAATGTTTAACTTCTTCCAAGGTAAAGGCCGAATATCAGAAACCATCCGGGTTACTTCAACAACCCGAAATACCTCAGTGGAAATGGGAACAAATAACCATGGACTTCATCACGAAATTACCAAAAACCTCGAGTGGTTGCGATACCATTTGGGTAATCGTCGACCGTCTCACAAAGTCCGCCCATTTTCTAGCAATCAAAGAAACCGACAAGATGGAGCGTTTGGCTCGCATATACATCAAAGAGATTGTGGCAAGACACGGTATACCCATCTCAATCATTTCGGATAGAGATAGCCGCTTGACCTCTCGATTTTGGCAAACACTTCAGAAAGCTCTTGGTACTCGCCTTGATCTGAGCACCGCTTACCACCCACAAACCGATGGTCAAAGTGAACGAACCATCCAAACCCTGGAAGACATGCTACGTGCTTGCTTAGTTGACTTCGGAAACAGTTGGGAAAACCACCTACCCTTGTGTGAGTTTTCGTACAATAACAGTTACCACACCAGCATTAATGCTACCCCTTTCGAAGCACTTTACGGAAGAAAGTGCCGATCACCTATTTGCTGGACCGAAGTGGGTGATAGCCAACTCACCGGTCCCGAAATCATTCATGAAACGACCGAGAAAATCGTAACCATTCAAAACCGACTAAAAGTCGCTCGTGATCGTCAAAAGAGTTACGCCGACATGAGACGCAAACCACTAGAGTTCCAAGTTGGGGACAAAGTACTTTTGAAAGTGTCACCTTGGAGAGGTGTCATTCGCTTTGCCAAACGCGGTAAACTAAACCCCAGGTACATCGGACCTTTTGAAATTCCGGAAAGAATCGGTCCGGTGGCGTACCGACTGCAGCTACCACCACAACTCAGTAGCGTGCACAATACCTTTCACATTTCCAATTTGAAGAAATGTCTGTCTGATGAGACACTTGTAATTCCGCTCGACGAAATCCATATTGATGACAAACTTCATTTCGTCGAGGAACCCGTAGAAATCATGGACCGTGAGGTCAAACGCTTGAAACAAAGTCGCATTCCCATCGTTAAAGTCCGGTGGAATTCCAGGCGCGGTCCTGAATTCACTTGGGAACGGGAAGACCAGATACGGCTGAAATACCCACATCTATTCTTAGATGCCACACAGACCACGACAACAAACTAATTTCGGGACGAAATTCCTCTAACAAGGGGAGAGTGTGACACCCGACACTTTAGGTTAATTGTTAAACCTAGCTGGAAACCCTAATTACTTGTATTTAGTTGGTATTAGGCTAAATATGTGTAATTACCTGTATATTTGAATATACACTTACGTGATTATGCGTTTATCTGTAATTACGCGAAACAACCGGACAAGGTCCGACAATCTATACGGCGTTGGTGATAACTCCTCGTAAATAATGTAAACCTATTTTATAAATTAAATAGTAATTATTTACCCCATATTATTGTTATTAATTGATAATATACGAAAAACGTAGACGTTTTGCTTAAAACGTAACAAACGCAACGAAAATGCGCGAATCGCGCCCGACACCCGAACGAAACCGATAAAAATTTTTAAGGTTCAATAATGTATTTTTAAATATGTTGGTCAAATTTAAAATAGTGATTGGTATCAATAATAAAACACAAAAGTTAAATATTAACGGTTTAATTTCTACACACGCGATTAACGTTTAACCGAACAAGTAAAGTAATACGAAATCGAGGAGCAAGTCACGGGCCCGAGAACCACAACGGGCCAGGCCCAATATCCGGCCCAGCCCAGCCCAAACCGGCCCCATTGGACCCTCCTTTCCTCCTCCTCCTTTTAAACACTCATACACTCACAACCTCCCACTTTTCACTCACATTTCAGACACACAAACCCATTTTCTCTCTACTCTCTCTCTCTCAAGAAAAATCTGCCATTTTAACACCACCACCACCAAAAATCCGGCCACCATCACCACCATCATCATTCACCATACTTTCAAGAAGAAATCAAGCCTAAAACGCAAGAAAACGAGCTCTCAACGTCCATCTCTTTGTGCTTTCATCCTCCTCTTTGTAAGAACTTAAAAACCCTTCTAAAATACTTCCATGAACATGTTATAAGGTTCATATAACAAAGAAATGTCCAAAATATATCATAAAAACATTTTTCATGGCTTAAAATGTTCAAGAACAAAACATGCATTTTCGGGCAGAAAAGTAGCTCGACTTTTAGGGGCTTTTTCTCCCTCAAAACTTGACCAAAATGGACGATTCAAAAGGCAAAAATTAAGTTTAAGAAGTTAGCTTTCATTTCCAAGTGGTTTCATAATTTTTGAGCTTGTTTGATACCCGAAATGATTTTTACAAAAACATGTGTCCTGGCTGTCAAAAAGGACAGAAATTTCATCTCTCTTGTTTTAATCATAACTCGAGATATACACCCCCAAATGACCTGAAACCACCTCCAAAAGTTCACAAAATTTGTTAGGTACAAATGTCGTTTAGATAACTTTTTCTGGAAACGTGTAGATTTTGCCCAGAAATCCGATCTTGTTGCATGTATCCGGATTGGTCACTTTCTGACCTTAGGGAACAAACGAAATTTTTAAAAATACTTAGGAGTACCTAAAAATCCTGGAAAAATTAATTTAGAAAGCTAACATACTAAGGAATAACATATATTTTTCTTGAATTTTTATATAAACATTTGGAACTCGAAATAAAATGCACAAAACCGATCTGTTTTAGGCCTCTGTGTCGCAGAAGCCCAGTAGTCTGCGACACAAGCCTTTGTGTCGCTATAGCACCCGAATTGTCACATTAGCTACACAAGCCTTTGTGTCGCTATAGCACCCGAATCGTCACATTAGCGACACAAGCCTTTGTGTCGCATAATATCTTAGTGTCGCATAATACCTTAGTGTCGCATATAGCGACACTAGCCCAGTGTCGCTAAAAACACAAAAAACGATACGTTTTCCTTAAAGCAATATAAGCATAAATAAAAATCGACCCCAGCCAGGGGCTCTGCCCCTTGGACCCCGCCAGGGGTTGCCACCCCTTTGACCCTGCTTCCAAGGGCGCTGCCCCCGGACCCCCGTCATTAATGGGCTTCGCCCATGCCACACTGATTAATTACCCATAACTGGAAAGTAAAAATAAACGTAACATAATTAATCAAAAGCTGTGTTTTCACAAAATATCACCAACGGCCCGTACATGTTTTATAAGCACAAACGATAACTGAACAATTGGACATTTCTAATTGTGTGAACTTATTTTAGGTGGACATTAACCCTCCACCTACATGATTAACTTCGGTGGACATTAACCCTCCACCTACATGATTGGCTTAAGTGGACATTAACCCCCACTTATACAATCACTATAGATGGTCTTTTGAGACATCTACTTACACAGCCTTATACGTTTAGGACGTTAGAAGGTTGCATTCAGAAAACACGCTTTGCTTACTATTTGCTACTTGCTTGCTAATATCAGGTGAGTTTCATAGCCCCTTTTTACTGTTTCCAACTGGGGTGAGAATACATACAACTGCTTTTACACTGCTATTTTCATGTGAACATAAGTACAAAACTCGATATATTGGTTGCATGAGTTATTTTACTAATCCTGAAGTCCCCCACATCATAGTTTGTTAGTATCGTTATAGCGTGAATGTTAATGAATAGTACTATTTGGGATTGACTCCCCCCGTCCGGGTTAGTAGCGCTAACTTGTCAAACGGACGCATTATCATTTGTTCTTACGAGTGTTGGATTAGGCACTCGCTGGGAGGCACCCCGATCGTGGCACTTGATTGTGACCCGACACCACAGTTAAGCTCGAACTATGAGCTCATGGCAACAATATACACTATCTTTACACTTTTGTAATACATTACCTATCATTGTTGAATGATACAAACGGAAATCTTGTGTTCCATACAATGTTATATCAACTGTTTACAAACCTATGAACTCACCAACTTTATGTTGACCTTTTAGTATGTATTTCTCAGGTAATCCCCAGCAGTAGGACGCCTTTGGATAGCGTAGCTCGAGTCGCATATATTTTCGAACAACAAGAGATTACATTGCATTTAATATATTTTGTATTATCAATTACATATGTATCTCTACTTATCGGATGCGAACTCCATGGAAATTGTAAAACTATTGCAAAACAATTATGTTTAATGAATATAATTATTTTTCAAACGTCTCATTTAGAGGTCGTTTGCCGTAATCTTTTGTTGTAATATTTGATTTGGTCGGCGCCCCCAACGCAACACCCTACCTTCCGCTGCCACGTGTCTTGGGGGTGCAACACTGAGGAACGCAAAGCCTTTGAAAATGATAAAAAGGCTCATTCTGCAATTACCATGGCATTACCACCGTCAATCCTCAAGCAATTTCGACATCTGGAAATTGCATATGATTTATGGAAAGCATTTGAGAAAAGATGTGGCGGTAGTGAACAATATAAACAGAATAAGTTGCGTTTAGTCAAGAAGCAATATGACGTATTCGATATTCTTCCAAACGAGTCTCTTTCTGACTTGTTTTCTAGATACTCACAGTTGGTTAGTGAGTTAATAGAAGGGGGAATAACTCTGGACAAAACCGAAATAAATAAAAAACTTCTTGAATCTCTACCTGATAAATGGGATACAAGAGTTTTAATGATGGAAAAGGATCCGGACATTTTGAATATGTCTCTTGATGATCTTATTGGTCAGCTAGAAGCTGATCTATTGGACATGCAAAGGAAGGAAACAAAAGCTACTACAAATGTCCAAAATCCTAAGATCTACGGAGTGGATGTTTCATCAACCGGAACATCTGGCTCAGCATTCTTGGCTGGTGGAACTGGTGGCTCTTCAAGTCATCAACCAAGTGCTTCTTCTGGTGGTTCTTACTTTCAACCACCAAGTCATCAAGGGCCTATTCCTGCAGCTACACAAGATCATGCTGCACTTTTTTCGGCGTTGCTATCCGCCTATGATGACTTCTCTGCAAGAAAGCTGGTTCCATGGACTTGACAGAGGAAGATTTTCGTCAAATAGATGATGACGAACTGGAACGAATGGACTTAAGGTGGAACTTGGCTATGCTTACTCGTAGAGCCAAGACCTATTTTAAGAAAACAGGAAAGAGATCGCTGGAGGACCCGAATGATAAGGGTCTGGGATTCAACAAGAGAAAGGTTAAGTGCAATAAGTGTCACAACTATGGACACTTTGCTCGTGAATGTGAAACACGACAGCCCTCCTCTGGTTTCACAAGGCCTTCTCAGAACAACCCTACAGAGAAGGCTAAAGCTGAAAAAAAGGCAATAGTATCGGCTGCCTTAATGTTGTCAGATGAAGCGTTTGACTGGTCAGAACAAGCTGATGATGACCAACAGAACAAAGCTTTCACGGCCAACATTCATGAGGTTGATAATGAACCTTTGTCTTGTATTTCATGCATTCATTTGACAGGACAAGTGAACAGGTTAAGAGAGGAAAATGAACGTCTTATTGCTAACATAGAACAATTAACTGCTTCAAATAATATGTTAAAAGATAATGATAAGGTTTGTGATAAAAAGCTAAAAGCTATTTTTGAAGAAAAGAAAGAGCTGAAAGCCAAAATTTTTGAACAGCAAGATGAAATAGGAAGCTATGTTAATATGCTTTCCTTCGTAAAGAAACAACTTGCTGATTCCTTGGCTGAAGTTCTTGATTTGAACAGAAAATTATCTAACTTTTCAACTTCCTCTCTAGTCTTTGATGAGATCCTTCAGGCACAAAGAAGTGATACGAAAAGCAAGGCTGGACTTGGCTTTCATCATGTTCCACCTCCTAAAAATTATTTTCCCATGCCTGTTAAGGATGACATCACTGAATTTATGCCAAATTTTTCAAAGACGACAATAAATCCTGTCTAAGCCTGTGAAAATTCAGGCTGAAAAAATTAAAGTAACTGCTGATCAACCCAGCACTAGTGAGCCTGAAAGATTAAAGTAAAGATTAAAGTAACTGCTGTCTATCCGATTGGTACTCGCTGGGTTTATCGAGTCAAGAAAGATGACCGTGGCGTAGTTGTGAAGAATAAAGCTCGTCTGGTGGTTCAAGGTTTTACTCAGATCGAAGGATTGGATTATGACAAGGTTTTTGCTCCAGTTGCGCGTTTAGAGTCAATACGGATATTTCTTGCTTACGCTTCATTCAAGAAATTTTGTGTCTATCAACTGGATGTAAAGAGTGCGTTTTTGTATGGGAAGGTCAACGAAGAGGTTTATGTGAAACAAGCTCCTGGTTTCGAAGACTCAGTGCATCCTGATTACGTTTACAAACTCGATAAAGCATTGTATGGTCTTCATCAAGCTCCAAGGGCTTGGTATGAAACGTTGTCTCAACACCTGCTCACCAATGGTTACACTCGTGGGCAGATTGATTCAACTCTTTTTATCAAAAAGACAGGAAACGATTTGTTGCTTGTGCAGGTATACGTGGACGATATTATTTTTGGATCGACCAATGAGGTGCTGTGCAGAGATTTCGAAAAGTCATGAAGTCTAAGTTTGAGATGAGTGCAATGGGAGAACTCAAATTCTTCCTAGGTGTTCAAGTCGAGCAGTCTGATAAGGGAATTTATATTCATCAGACAAAATATGTCAAGGACATCTTGACAAAATATCAGATGCTCGATGCTAGACACTATGGAACTCCCATTGACATCAGTCACAAACTTGGACCTGCTGATGATGAAGACGATGTTAATCAGCGTGACTATCGTTCAATGATAGGATCGCTTATGTACCTCACAGCATCTAGGCCGGACATATTATTCACCGTGTCTATCTGTTCTAGATATCAAGCAAAGCCCAAAGCTTCTCATGAAAAGGCTGTCAGACGCATCTTAGGTTACCTTAAGTGGAGACCCTCTTTGGGTCTCTGGTACTCTAACGAAAACGATTTTGCTCTAACTGCTTTTTCAGATTCGGATTATGGTGGCTGCTCAGTGGACGCGAAGTCAACAACTGGAGGATGTCAGTTTCTAGGAAGCCGATTAGTCTCGTGGCAGTGCAAGAAGCAGACAACTGTCTCTACTTCAACCGCTGAAGCAGAATACATTGCTGCTGCCCGTTGCTGTTCCCAGGTTCTCTGAATTCAGCATCAAATGCGTGACTATGGGTTACTTCTAACTCTTACTCCTATTCATCTTGATAATTCAGCTGCTGTATCCATCATACGCAATCCCGTACAGCATTCAAAAACAAAGCATATTGAAATTCGTTATCATTTTATACGGGATTGCTATGAGAAGCACCTAATTGACCTTGTCCAAATTCCTACTCTTAAGCAAAACGCAGATCTTTTCACAAAAGCTTTCTCTCGTAGTCGATTTGATGAGCTAGTCTCTATGATTGGAATGGTGAGTCTGGGCAACGCTTAACTCTCCATTTCTGGTCAGAATTATCCTTAGACTTGGTAATTATATAAAAAAAAAAAAAAAAAAAAAACGCAACTGCCACTCTTTATACTTGTTAGTATTAGAGAAATGCAAAAGTTGCTACATTTCTAAAATAGACGATGAATTGTGTCTGTAAACAATTGGGGAAATGATAGTACATCAGGAAACATGCATAAAATGGAATTTTAAGATTTATTTTTGATGTGTCAGTAGATTTATCTAGCATAATTGAAATACCTTTTATAAATATTAGCTTCATCAAAATGATGTATTGGTAGGCATTTCTTCTAAAGTTACTAAGAAGCTTAACTTTCAAATATGCATATTATTTTATATAAAGACATATTAATATGTATGACATTAAGTTGAAATAAGGGCATAATTGTCCAAAATATTTTGACACCTAGTCTTAATATTTGGATGATAAACATGTTATGATCTAAAATATAGGGTCTCTGTATGGAGTTATCTGGGGGAATATATTAGGTATCTCCTCTGTTGTATGAAAATACAGACCTGGTTTCATCAAATATATTCTTGAAAAGCACTTAGGTACGTATTCTATGTTAAGCAATAGACAACTATTACGTACTCGTGGCATTCTTACAATTCCCAAATAAAATGTACAAATGTACAGAAACGTCATAAAAAGATTGCCTAGTACTGGTTTGTGTTAAACTATGGTACTCTATTGTACGAAAGTACAGAACTGTACCCTCTAGTTTAAAGTGTTCAGACTGGTGTTAGTTCAACCATGTGACTTTGTTGTACGAAAGTACAGACCTGTCACCGCTAGCTTGGTTCTAAAGATACGTCCATACCCTCACCCTCTATATAGAAAATACTAACATGTTTTGAGTTCAAATGTATATTTTAATGTAATTTATATACTCTAATATGCATGCTAATAATAACACAAGTGGTTCATCTCATTATGAGTTGAAATCATATACTTAAGTTCAAATGTCTAGATGGATAAAATATCAATAATCGTCCTGAACTAATCTTTATAACAGGTGATTTAAATATGCTAAGTAAATTTAAAGTGGACAAACATATTGATAATCGAAATAACACTTACTATTCCTAATAATTGCATGTTATCCTAATATGATTCTAAAGCAGACCTAAACAATTTCGTCATCAAAAAGATTTTACTTTTGTTTTCGTTGATTGCAAAATCGAATCAACGGTTTGTATTTTAATTCTTGTATAGTTTTGGTTTATTCTTTTCACTTTAGTTTATCCAAGTCTCTGAGATAATATCAAATTGATTCTCGAGTGTAAACTTTAAAATAAAGTCAAACTACAAAAACTGTCCATGGTGCGACACAACCCTTGTGTCGCAATGCGACACAACCCTTGTGTCGCAAGCCATGTCGCATCTTGTGTCGCTATACAGGGTTGAGGTATAAAAGTCGGACCCTACCTCTCAGTCGCTACACGATTTTGCGACACAAAGAGCGACACAAGCCAAATTCTGCGACACAACCACTGCGACATTTTCAACCTTCGGCCGTTTTTCTTCGCAATCCATTCCGTGTTTCTTGTTCTCCTCATCTTTCTCGACTTATAGGTACCATTTTTACCCAATTCCACCGTCTAATTTTGTTTAATCGTTGAATGAAACATACGGTTTGTTAGGGTTTTTGGTTTGGGGTAAAATTGGACACGGGATATGTTGCTAACATGTTAACACTCATGGTTTTATGCTCTTCATACATTGGCGCATCATTTGGTGCTCTCAATTTCAAAAACCCCCAAATTTTATCATCGGGTTTTTCTGGGTTGCATCTGTTCGTCATTGCGACACAATATGCGACACAAGCCCTTGTGTCGCACTTGTGTCTGTTGCATTGCTGTCTTGCGACACAAGCTTTTGTGTCGCTTACTTAGCGACACAAGTTGTGTGACATAAGCCTTCTGTCGCTGTGATTGAATTAAATCAATTTATTGCAAAATGCGACACAACCCTTGATGTCGCATAACTTGTTAGCGACACAATCGCTTCTGTCGCATAGCGTTTCAAATTGATTTCTGCGACACCATCTGTAATGTCGCACCGTATTCTAGCGACACAAACTCTTATGTCGCATTTTCTCTGCGACACAACCCTTGTGTCGCAGCTGGCATTTTTGTGAAAAACAATTGTCTACATTTATTAATGATAACGCTTTTCAAGCTATAATGTTTGTGTATGTAGCTATGGCAGATATCAATGTAAATGATTGGGAGCCGAGGCACAACATAGTGGCTTTTCTTGAGGATGATCAAGATTCGGTCGCACAACATAGTCGCATCTTTACGGCCATTTCCGCCACTGCTCAAATATACAAGGATCAAGTTGGTTCATTCTGGGACTCAGCTGTGATCAACTCTGACTTGCCTCACACTCGTATTATTTCCAGAGTGGATGACAACGAGGTCGTCATCTCGGAGCAGCTGATTCGCGAATTCTTTCAATTCGCTGACCACCCGGATTTGCCCATCCAGTTCTCAAATTATTTTATCAATGGCGGCATGCTCCGTCTTGGCTATCCGGGTGTCCCCAAGGATCAATACCGCAAGGCCAACCTGACTAGGGTCTGGCGGTATCTAATGCATGTTATGATCGTTTGCCTCTCCAGCAGGAAGGCCGGTTTTGATGGCATGAGTCATTCTACAGCTTCTGCCATGCTCGCCTTAGTGTACAACAAGCCCTACAACTTTTCTGGTTATATTTTTCGGGCTATGGTTGACAATGTACACACCGGGGATAACCGATGGAACATGTACCCGCGGTTTATCCAGTTATTGCTCAACCATCTTCTTCCGGGGCTTCCGGTGAATGTTGTTCACCGTGTTCGACAAACCCCAATGAATGTTCGCATCTTTGCCATCTGTGGCCAATATGCAAAGGGGGTCCCGGCACCGGCAGACGTGCCACTTTTTGGGCACATTGTAAATAAAGATTATGTTCCTCCGATGGCCGATGAATTTTTGGATGCTGCTGCTCCTCCTCCGCCAGAGGATACTTTTGTTAATGTGCCTGTCCAAGAAGAACATCCTCAGCTAGAGGCATTTTTGCAGGATATTGATAATTTCCAAACAGTTGACGAGACTGCAGCTGATGCGGCCTCGGATGATACTGTATCCGGGGATCCCAATGACACCCCAACGGATTCGGATGGTGATGTCCCTTCACCGAAAACCATTGAACGCCTCCGAGACCACAATTCTCTACGATTCGAGCGTGTTCTTCGCCGAATTAGGGCGGGTGCATGTGCCGCCTAACCGGGGAAAACGGTCCCGGAACGTACAGGACTCTGATGATGATATCTCCGAGCCCCGTCCTCGTCCTCGAACTCAAGATAACTTGGTTCGTTCTGCTGCTACATCAACTCCTCAGCCACAACCACCAACGCTGGATCATATTTGGCTGATCAAGCCGCTGTTATTGAAGTTCAAGCTGCTAGAATTTCTGAATTGGAGAATTCTGCCGCTAGGGTTCCAGAGTTAGAAAGTAGACTTTTGGAATTGGAAGCCCTAGCTAATGTTCCGGGGGATTCAGGCCCTAGTGCCTTAGAAACATCAACTAGGACTCCAAATGTTGATGATGTAAATAATGATTTTATTAATGAAAATATTAATTTAGATTATTTTGCGTCTTCTGCACAAACTCTTGGTCAACCAATTCCACTTAATATTGATTATTCGGAGACTAACCTTGAGTATCTGCAAAGTTTGTTGAATGAAAATGAAGATGACATAAATGCAGAGAATGTTGATGAAGAATCTGTTTTTGATGATGAAGGGGTTGATGTTGAAGTAGAAAATGTTCATGAAGATTTTGTGAATGCTGATGAAGTAAATTTGGGAGAGGAGATGGAGATCTGAAGAGGTTGTTGAGCCTGAATCATCCAAAGACTCCACTCCTGCTCCAGATATGGCTGAACCGTCTACTTCCACTGCTGCTGAGTCAAATATGTCTAAGACCTGCAAATTTTACAAAGTCAGCAGCAAACGATGCAAAGGTCAAATAATCTGCTGGAAGTATGACGAAGTGAACAAAGTAATTGTGGTTAAGAGGAAGGATGGGATACAGTATTTTGCTACAAATTTCAAGGTTTTGAGCACATTGCCATATTGTGAAATTCTTCATCTGGCTCAACTAAACATCATAAATCACTCAGACAATGATTTGGGAAATCAAGTGCAGAGGATATTGAGGAAAGAGGTCTACAGCAAACAATTTTATCTTTTGAGACCAAATCTGGGGACGAGGTACATATATAGGAATAAGATACATCCTCTTACCAACAGGCCCTGGATTAAAGTTGTGTATAAATCTCCAAAAACATTGAAGTGCATTCCCTTGGAGAGACTTTCGGTAGATTTTTTGAAGAAGCTACAATATTGGGTGTATGATGGCTACACAGGCGAAGCTGAAATTGTATATATCCCTGATACAGAGCCTGAAGATTTGTGGAAAGCCAAGATTGCCAAAATAAGAGTGTATGATCCGTTAAGTTTGATTAATCTATCAACGGATGATCTTAAAGCTCTTCAAGCTAAGAAGATTGAATATATTGAAGAGTTTAAGGCTGAGGCGATAAATTTTCAGAAGGTTGTAGATGTTTGCGTGGCTCACGGAGTACATGCCGGAGGAAATTTTCCAGCTAACTGGAAGTGTTAGAAGATTTTTGAAGACCAAGCTGAAGACACGGGGGAGTTTGTTGGTGCATATTTGTATGTCTGTCAGTTGGTCTTAGCTTGTAATAGTTTGTTATGTAATTAAGACGTTTTGTCTATTATTAGTATATTACAAGTTTTGTTTTAGGCGACACAGAGCCTGTGTCGCTTATGCGACACAAGGCTTGTGTCGCATGAACTAGCTGTGCGACACAAAGCTTGTGTCGCAGGTCAGTTTCGTTTTGGCTATAAATAGAGAAGTTCGGCCTCATTTGCGAGGTTGACGAATCCAGGGTTTCAGAGAGCATTTGTAAAGCATTTCAGTGTATTAAGCTAATTGGCAAATATATCTATATACAAGTTGATTTGCATTTGATTCGTTTGTGTTTTACGTACTTTATACAATCGTTTGAATTCCGCCTCTCGATTGTTTGTGTTGATCCTGTTAGGTCCAAGACAAGGGAACCTACAACATATCATGAAGGGAAGATGAAAGAAAGTGTTTGAAGTTTTAGGGGAAGATGAAAGATAAAGGAAATTTCAAGAGATATCTAAACCTATTTCAAGGTTGTGAGAGAGATTTCAAGAAATATCTATTCGAAGTTGTGAGAAAAGTTTTCAAGATAAATCTAAAATGTGAAGTTTGAAAGAAGAAAGTATGATTTCTGCTCAAGCTACTCAATAAATGGATCAAATGTTTTATGAGAGAGTTGGAGATAGCTTCTGGTTTGAGGGGGAGCAGATAAGAGATAGTTTATTCTAAAAAGTGTTGACTCAAGTGAAATCGATCAAGCTCCTAAAAAGATGAATATCAGTTTAAGGGGGAGCTTGAGTTTAGAAAGTCAAGAAAAGTTCAAACGACAACACATTCGTTGAAATGATGTTTTTGATTATCAAAGATCGAGCTTAAAAGAATCATTTCATACAAGCGTTCAAGATTAGAAGTTGCCTTTGATGAACAAATTAAAAAGTTTAGTCTTCAAGAATGTTTTAGAGTCGCTTTAAAGATTTTCCGCTGCTGCTACTCAAACGACTCTGACATTCAAGGCATCAAAGATAAAAATCAGATTTGAAGAAAACCGAAGCTATTGTTTACAATCAGGGGAAGTTTGTTGATGCATTATTGAAATTGTAAAAATAGCTTATTTAAATTTGATTTTAAATGTAAATATTAACTAGCTTAGGAGGTGAGATTCTCTATAAATAGATGTAGCTAGTTAGAATCATGTAACCCTTGAGAATACTTGATCACTTAAGCTTTCATTTTGTTAAAATCAAAAACACATAGTTAATGGTGTGATTAGTGTTTTTCTTTCAATATTCATACACATTCAAACACAAACACTCATACAAGTTTGATTCGATTCGACATTCGATATACGTATTAGGATATTCGATCCTACACTATGAATTGCATTATGGGATCAGTGGGATTTGGCAAGGAAGTTGTATTCAGAGGTTCCTCTATGGTATGATCAACGAGGTGGGAATAGGTGTATTATCTGGATTGTTGGTATCTCCAATCCCTTATCAATAGGTGCTTGAAATGGGCTTTCATTGGACATGTTTTTATCTGTGTGGGGGGTGTTTGTTGAAAAAGGAAAGAGTATATTCAGGTCTTACGGATGGCGCCAATTGATGATAGGGAGATTGGCCTGTATGAATTGTGAATCTACGTGACGTAATTAATACCACAAATACTTATATAATCTAGTATCACTTGATTTAGAATACAGAGGTATGATGAAAAAAGAAGTTCTTAAGCCATCATATATCGAAATATACGAGGGCTTAATATGATGATGATTTTTTGGGTGGCGATTCCGTTACGGTGACTCGTCCTTTGGAAACGGTTTTACGCCACTTCTTGTTACTTAGCATAAGCCTTTAGAGAATAGATTATTAAGGAGTACTTGTATGTATATAGAAGGAGAAGTAATGAATGAATAAACCATCCTTCGTAACTCTATTTATAGAGTTTTAATATGCATGTGTGTAATTGAAATGTATTATGTGGACATAGATTGTTTGCAAGTTGTTTTCATAGATTTGTTTTCGACAGAAAGAATGTTCACGATGACACAATATGTGGGATATATTAATTGTTTAGCTTGTTAACAAGATTATGTGGAAGTTTATATCACCATGTATAGGCTACAAGTTGGCACATGCATATGTTTTCTATTGAAGCCCACTTGTCAATATCTATATTAAATAATTGTGCAAGATTAATTCTTTTATTTATTTATTATTATTATGTTATCTTTATAATAATATGTAGGCATATTAGTTATGAATATAATTATTTTATGGTAATACTATTATCTTACCTTTTTTTTTAACCATGGTTTCGACTAATCAATGGCGTCTAAGCACACCGCCACACAGACTCAAACCGGGTAACCCTCCCTTTTCAAGAGGTTAGGTTGGCGTGGCCACTTCGGAGAGTTTGCGCCCAACATGATTCAAACTTGAGACCTCCCACTATTCAGTGATGAAGCCCCAAGCTTTTACCAGTTGGGCCGCCCTCCCTCAGGTTTAGCAGTCTCAGTTGTTTAATAATGCACCCTATGTAATTACTTCTTTCCTTTGCATATTTTAACCACTTAGTAAAAAAACATTGATTGATATAGCGGTTATTAAGATCAATAATGACTACCTGGTATCTGGGGTTCAGTATATTTGGAGTAGTGGTACCATTTGTGGTTTGCATATATACATGTTAGACGATCTGTTACCTTTTGTGACGATTCACATAAAATATATAGGAGCACGCGACTTGTAGAACACATCCTAATGAGTGCTATTGGTCTTGTACTCTGAAATAGTTGCATGTTCTTTAAACATGATATTATAGGGTGCAAAATGAATGGATTGGGCAGATTCGGTAAGGGGTCAAAATGGTTTTGGGTAGGAACGGGTTGTCTTCAGTACGGGTTGAATCAGACTACGTTAAGTTGGTCGACTCAAAAACATTTGTTTCTTCATTTTTTATGAATAGTAATGTGTTTATCTATAATTACAAAAACCAAGTTATTTTTGTAACAATCTAATGTTTTAAAGTAAGATGACTTGGGAGGCTGGAACATTACAAATATGTTTTCATCTACCTTTAGACTGTTTGACCGATTTCCCTTGTGGCCAAACTTTTTTATTCGACGCATTGACCCATTGGGGAAAACACAATATCGGCCGATACACAAGTAATTTGTTCGATATTGCAACCTCTATGTGACGCTCTGGGATTCACGGCTTTGTAGAGGTCAATAATGTTCTCTGATCAAAAAACTACTTTACTGCCCATTTGGAACTATCCTGCTGTCAAAAACCAAGGGAAAGGTTGCAATCTTCAAGGGAGCTTTAACTGGCAATGAAATTATAATTTTTTTAGTATAACATAACATGGAACACTAATGTATTTCAAGTTTTCGGTGAGCCAAATATCAGATCTTGATTCCGTATAAATGAGTCCAAGATCGCCTTCATTAGTCTGTACTCTGTAGGCTCTACAATTGTATTCTTTTTGCAAGAATAATCAAAGGTGAGCTTTTGCCCCTAAATCCAAATTAAGATAATAATTTCATGCACGAGGTACAAGTCATCATAGCGGAGAATCAAACTAGAAGTGGGTTTACTATTTCGTTCAAAAGCAAGACGATCTCTAGCTGTAGTTTTAGCAAAAAGAAACTGAGCATTTCTTCTCTTCTAGTGGTCAGAATATATGCAATCCTTGTTACGTATCGAGTGCTTACAGGCTGAATCCAAAGCTAATGACTGGTAAAGTTTAGTCACTATTGTTCAGCATCTGTAACATCAACTATTTCATGTAATCATCGGTTTGTTTGAATCTGTAGTGTACATTGTTAATTGTAGGGTTGAAAATTAATTATGATACTTTAATTTCTTGCACATATTCTTTGCCCTCTTGTAAAGTTAAATGGTCTGCAGTTAACCACAACATTTGTAACAGTACGTACCTTGGGCATTTATGATATTCAATCGGTTGATAGTTCAAGACCCTAGCTATCATGACAGTGTTGGGTGTTACTCCTATTATTTAATAAAGAATAACCTCATGTTCACTGTTCATACTTTCATATATAGGCTGAATTGAGGCATAATATGCATCATCGTTTTATAAAAGAGAGATCAGCATAATCTATCTTTCTTCCAAAAGCATATCATATCTAAGTAATCTAATACTATTAATTATTAAGAGGAACTTATTGTTGTTGGATTTGTGTATCATTTTGATTCTATATCACATCACAACTTCATTTTCTTTGTACCAAGCATAAACCGAAATTTCTTATTGTCTGATGAGTTAAAATGGATGTAAATCAATTGAAATACATCGATTTCCAAATATAACAAAAAAGTAACCTATTCCATATCTGAATCATACCGAACTTTGATGACTTTGCTTCAAAGAGCATACACCCTCTTCCGTCCAAATTTAAATGTCTACATTACCATTTTTCTTCGGAAAGTGGGTTTTTATGATCCGATCAAGAATCAAACGCATTTAAAGGTTCCCGCAATTCTCTTCTCTTTTATTCAATTTGGATATTTGAAAGAAGATTACCATCTTTTTTGTTTGTACCAAAAAGTTTCCTATTGGAAAAAATAAGTATAAAAAATTATTTAATTCTCAAATTTATCTTCATTTATTACTCTCAATAATCCATTTTTTTAAAGTTTTCAGTCAAATTTGTCTTGAATAATATAAAACTATCATATATTTAACAATTTTTTTAGGGGACATTATTTTGTAAGACGTATGTAGCATTTCATAGATTAACAAGTGGGCTAAAAAATATATATGCTAACAAGATCAGACTTTCCATATATTGTCTTTGTATTAATCAATATTGTTGGTCATCAATGTTCTACGATTACTAAAATTAAAACGCTTAAGTGTACGGAAATGATAATTATTTATACTCCGACATTTATAGTGTGTAGCGAACTATTCTGCATTCCATTGTGTGTAACGAACTTATTATGCATTGCTATTGTATGCAACTTTTAGTACTTTTACGGCTTAAGTACTCTAAAATGTACTCCCTCCGTTCCCTTCAAGTGTCAACTACGGACTTAGCACACAGTTTTAGAAAAGTACAAAGATTCCCCTCTAAACCAATAAGATGTTACCCTTTATTTTTTAGAAGTTTATTGATTGATTGAAAGTCAAGGTGGATACTTAAGTTGGTACATACAAAAATCGCACTGTGGACACTTGAAATGGAACGGAGGAAGTACTTTTTTATGGTCTAACATTAATAGTATGCAATAAAGTATTCAGACTTCTATTGTGTGTAGTAAATTTGTTATTCATTGATATTGTATTCAACTTTTAGTATTTATACTTACGTATTAGTTGTATGACGTAACATGTGACAACATTACAAGTTGTCATGTCACCAAGGTGGTATACTTACCTGTCAGTTGTACTTATTTGTCTACTATGCATGTCAGACCATAAATAATTACATTTCAGAGTATTTGACCCTACTTTCACTTGCGTGTCAGATTATCGAGGTCACATGTGGCGTCATTACAAATTCACAAGTGACCATAATACATACAATAGCAATAAGTTGAAAGTTCATTACGTAAAATGTAACCCGAGTACTTTATTGCATACTACGAATGTCAGAATATATATAATTACATTTGGTCTCTCATTTATGTTACGTTATGTGCGCATAAATTATGCACAGCAAACAGAACCAAGGGTACACTTTTAACCCATAAGCGTTTCTATATTTGCTGTCACCTGCACCTTATTCCGGGCTAGTGTCCCCCTTTATCCAAAAAAAAAAAAAGAAAGAAAAAAGAAACACTTATTCTGTTGTTATGTACGTAAGAAAAAAATGATCCAAATTATATATATTATGAAAAAATTGTAATCTGAATAGACCGCAAATTAGTGAATAACTTGACTATTACCGGTAGACAATATCTATAACTACAATTTTCTTTTACCATTTGAAGGCCTAGCAATCCTCAATCTTTTTCCTTTCAAAATGATCATGAGTTATATTTAATCACATCTAATGTAACTTAAGAGTATATATCTTAAAATTTATTGGTAATATATTCATGGAACGAGGAAGCATGATCGTTTGGGGAATAATAGCTAAAGTGGCCAACAAAGCATCTGCTTTGGCATATGTTATGTTATGTTATTGTCACATACCGAATTACAGATTGCCTTGTTATAAAATTGACCTTTAATCGCTCTTTAACCGGCATTTGATGAATCCAATTCCAGTTCCCGTGCCACTCAAACTTTGCTTCAAAAACTTATATACCCTCTTGATAAATTCGGCGATAAGGTATAATGAAAGTTACTTGGTCCCCTAACTCCTTTTCATATTTCTCTATGGCGCAAAAAGTAAATTTTGAGTGTCCGCGAGAGTGGGTTTAGTAAATGAAAATAATTTCCAACGATTGTATTGAACAAGCTAGCATCTTATCAATTATAAGTCATCATCCATATACAAACTTGCTTGGCTTCTGAACAAAAGTTTGGCTTCGCTTAGGGCTGCCCAAGCCACAAACTCAGGTTCCAGTTTGACTGGTCAATCTTGGAACGTGGACTCGTTCATTAATGTGATGGCTACTGCTACTCAGCTAGCACTGGCTTAGCTTATAGAAAAAGGAATGACACAAGAACTTAAATGTGGCAAAATAGTTAAGTCAGCCAGGTTAAGGGGCCAAAACGGTTCAAGTCAAACCAGGCATTACAGGTCGGGTCACACCGACCCACAAACATTCTTTTATTGGGTTCCATAATTAACTTACGTGTCAAATACAATCATGAAATTATATTATTATGATGATAATTTGATTTCTGAATTACAACAAATTCTGAGAAATAGTGGATGTCAAGTATATTGTGAGTGACTTCCGACCCACTAGAGTTCACCCTGTTTCCAATTTGGTTAAAACTTTAAACTTACCCATTTCATTTGTTAGAAACAAAAGCATAACCCGGATCAACCTGTTTAACATAAAAGGGTCACAATTTCCACCTTTAAACAACATATAACTATTATAAAACCCTCAGAAAACGCAATTGAGAAAATATCAGTAAGCTTGACCCATTAAAGTTTCCGCATGAGGGTTCATTAGTGGGTCAATCACAGATCAGATGGTCAGATCAGTGGCTCGGACTATCGGTAACAGGTCAAGTATTTGATATGAGTTTCTAGCTCTATGGCTTATTTTTCTTTATGTATGTACTAACTACTAATTTATTGGTTGGGTGTGGCATGGAAGGTGAGGATTTTGATGCCACAATCCTCAATGGACCCAAGATTTGCATTAAAGTTGACAAAAGCAACTTCTTTAAGACCAGACCTAAGAATCTACAAGCTGCAAAGCCAACATCCACAAGTTTTTAAACAAACCATCACTTTATTTTGGATGTTGGCTAATTTGCTAAAGGTAGAATCATGCCAATTCCCCATTAGATTCTGCTTTAGTAAGTATCTAACAAGTACATCGCATTTATAACGCTAAGCTGTACGTACCCGTACCATACGCAAATCACAAGGTCCCACTTCCTACTTTCATCCTAGTTTCATTTTGCAACGCATACAAACTGATGGAAATCGTTTTAAAAATGCAGACAAACTGATGGAAATGAGCTTTGAAAGAGAATATACTGATCTTAATATATGATGGGTATGTCATTATCGTATACAAACACATGCATTATCATCATGATTATGATGGGTAAATAACAACAGATGGCCAAAACAGAGAAGAAAAAAAGTGTAAAGGAATACAAATGGCACTGTAAACTAAGACTGTTCTTTTGCTGCATGGGGAACAGAGCTTGGAATTCTAAAGTGAGATTTTCAAAGTGGCATAAAGTGAATGCTTGGTTTTTTTGCTAGATTTCATATTTTATATACATTATTTTTCTAGCATTTGTCTTTATGACTACTTGACTAGCCTAACACAATTACCATATGCTAATTATTTTCCAAGGCTTCTCAATGTCTTTTCTTACTAACTAAGGAATGGAATTATACTAAATTACCCTCCATACAATAGAACAAATTTATGCTAATTACTAATTTTATTCGACTGTTTTGTCCGCATCCACGTACAATCATGAGAATGGTTTTGTCTTTGATTGGTAGATAAAAGTGAGAAGAATGAAAATGATGCTTGGCTTGTAAGGGGAACTGCTCCAATTCCCAATAGTCAGATTCTTCTTTTTTTGTAACAGCCTTAATCTGCTTGAATAGAAGGTTTATGATTGGGATAATATAAAACTTCTAGGGGATGTGGGTCCCTTTTCGCTTTATTCTATATACCACAGGCTTATATCTAAGCAGTAGGTCATAAACACCAGAAATTAACTGTCTTACTCCAAAGAAAATATCATCTCTAATTTCTATTTTCTACCTCTCTTGTTTAGAACTAGATATAAAATTATGATTTCAAGTACACATAAACTGTTCATCCTTCTGACCTGTATTGGAATGTTAGCAGTTGAACCATATGTGGTTTCTAGCTTCAGAAACATAGGCATTAAACTCCCTGTGAATCATCGCATGCTTAAGGGAGTTTCCATGAAGGACCTTCAACCAAAGCCATCACCTGCATCTTTAAACACAAAATTTGATCCTTATCAGTCAAGTAAAAGAACAGTTCGAAGAGGGTCAGACCCCATTCACAACCGATCTTAATACCGAGGTTAAGATGCTACAGCTTGAAATACTTCAGGAGAAATGAAAGGTTATGACATTTTTTTAATTTCGTTATAGGAAGTATTACTATAGAGTGATGTGCATAATCAAATTTAAGGATGGCCCCAAGGTGTGCTGCAAATTTATTCATTATCAGAAAGTCTTCATCAAAGATGTTGAGGTCGGTCACAAAGGTAAATGACAGATTATTTCTTACTTCTTGTTTGAACCAGAACGAGAACAAGAACAGGAGCAAGAGCAAAGAAGTGTCTTCAATTCTTAGCTTATATTCTTACAGATGTAGTGATATTGTTGTCCCTAATCTAATATCATATTATTCCACCAGCACTGGTCTACTTAAGAATGTCGTTTTGTCGTCTTATCCCACACACATAAAACATGTAAACAGCTATTGAAAAGGTTCAACTAAATTCATGGTTTCTATCATGCTTATTAGTGCCTTAACCATAAAGTCTGTATAAATCCTAAAGTCTTCCTCCTAAAATGATGTCCTCCACAAATATTTTACTGATGAAGTAATATCAACCTCAATAAAACAGAGTACACGTGCCCAAATTAAGTAGATGTTATTTAATTTAGTAAATACTATGTCCAAAGGTAAAGTGTTGCATGATACAAATCAGTATATGTGTAATCCCTTTGAAACTCTTGACAGTTGATATTGCTGTTAATCAGTCTAAGCAACTGGCATTGAGTTAAAATGCATCTGCGTAGGTCTCAAAAGTAGGAAACCTTTCATATAGGTCAAAATTGTACACGACTTTAGGAATGTTTATTCGATCAAAAGCCGGCATTGATAGGCAAGCGATGAAAAGACATCTTTAGATAATGAAGTAGCATGTTAATCCCAATACATTATTTGAATCAAATTTTAGAAAGAAAAAAAAAACATGTATAGGGATTTGGTCCATTTGAAGATGGACGTGAACATGACAACGTTATCCTAACTTTTATCACGAAGTTATACTATATTCTCAAAAATGTAACCAAACCAAGTCTATTGAAACTTCTAGTTAGCATATTCATCTATAAATGTTGTGACCTGATATTCCAACTCCATCAGGCTTTATAAGAGCACGAGGAGTGAGAGGAGGTCTTTGGGCGTGCACTAAGTTCAACAGCGGGCTTCCTGCCGTTAATCTAGGTGTGGATAGGCCTAGGTTGACGGTCAGATGGATGAACATGTTTATTTATTTTTTTGTAATTTCCCACATCCAAAACCAAAAAAAAAAAAAAAAAAAAAATAATAATAATAATAATAATAATAATAATAATAATAATAATAATAATAATAATAATAAGTAATATTAATAAAGTGGGTCCCATTCGATAATACATTTCAAATTTTGAATTGCACCCCTTAAATGTGAAACATAATGGGTATGTTTGGTATTCCAATTGGTTCAAAGTGCTGAGTTCCACACTGATTTCACACCAAAACCACTACTCGTGCTCTAACATATAAAACCAAATACGATCCCTCAAATGAACTATCTTCACGATCTTCTGCATTGGTGTTCCAATTGTTCTCTGGTATAAGTTCTACCAACTATAATTACTTCAAATTAGTTAGTATTATTTTTTCTTAACCTTTCTTTCAGCTATCGTAACTTATGAGTTATGAATACTTATTTAATACAGTATGTATTCACAAATAAAAGACATATCTCAATATTTTTGATGAAGCATACAAAGCTAGTATTCTATACATTAATAGTGAATCAATGAATTGAAGCTAAACATGAAATTTCATTAAAGATATACAAGCACACAGTGTGTAACGATAACAAGTAAATCTCATCATTACACGATGAAACTCATAATAATATAATTTGATTAAATGCATAAGATAATTTATTACTATACATGAAATTTCGAATATCAACAAAATGAATACCTAATTTCAGAACGTAATGGAAATTTGAGAATAGATTGACCAAAATCCACGAGAGAAATATGCTCGAATTAAACCTTGAAAAATGGATTCATTGGGCGCGTATTTAATTGGTGAACGCCTGAAGCTCGGATTAGGGCTCGAACAGTCGAGCATGATTTGGAGATGACATTATGAAAATGGAAACAAATAAGAAAGCCCGGAAAGCTTTGTGTACTACAAAGTCCCGTTAAATTTATGAAATACACCCATTTATTTCAGGCTAAATGGGGAGATGTCCTTTTTCTTGGTAAAATGGGGCATGTTCATACATCACCTTAAAAACGTCAATGATGTTTTGAGCCGATTTAAGATGCTTGATGTGAAATAGCTAATACCCCATTGACATCAATCATAAGATCGGTCATGCTCTCGATGAGGAGGATTCTGACCAACGTGAATATTGATCTATAATTGGTTCTCTTATGTACTTAACCGCATCAAGAACCGATATATGTTTGATGTATGTATCCGTTTCTAGATACCAAGCTCATCCGAAGATCTCCCATCTCAAAGCAGTCAAACGGAATTTTAGTTATCTCAAACGAAAACCTAATCTTGGATTATGGTATTCCAATGATGAAAACTTTCTTCTTTCGGCCTATTTAGATTATGACTATGGTGGCTGCAATATGGATAAGAAATCCACAGCGGGTGGATGTCAATTGTTGGGTGACCGTCTTGTATCGAGTTGCTACTCTCAGGTCCTCCGGTTTCAACATCAGATGCGGGATTACGGTTTACTTGTTACTCATACTCCTATACATATTGATAACAGGGCTGCCATTTGCATTACACGCAATCCCGTGCAACATTAAAAAATAAAACATATCGAAATTCAATATCATTTTATACGGTATTGCTATGAGAAGGGCTTGATTAATTTAATCCAAATTGACAGTTTGAAACAAAAAACTGATATTTTCACAAAACACGCTTTGAAGAGCTAGTTTCTATGTTTGGGATGAAAATTCTTGATCAAAAATTATATTGTGATGAAAATTATTTTTTTTATGTTTAGTTTAAAAAAAACGAAAATGGGGGAGATTTGTGTGTAAAAATATGGAAAATGATAGTACATCGGAGGGTACATACCTAAAATGAAAATTTAGGTACTATGTTTGATATGTTAGTAGACTTAACTAATTTTAAACCAAATTTTCTAAATCTTAGACAGTTTCATCATATGATGTATTGATATGCATACTATACGAAGGTTTCTAACAAGTTTTAAACCAAAGTAATTATATTATTCGGGAGAAACAAACTTTGACATATGACTCTTTTAGTCTTAATTCTTGAATGAAAGTATACCATATTCTATGATTTTGGGTCTTAATATTAATTATCCGGGGTATATAATTAGTTCATTTGCTGCATACATGCTGACCTGGATTCTAATAGCATATTTAGGTAAGTCATGCTTGTATCAAAGCGTGACTAAAATGTGTTTTTGTTTAAACTAATGATCACTTTGTTGTACGAAAGTACAGACCTGTAGCCAATAGTTTATTCAAAGATATTCAAATTGGTGTTTGTTTAAACTAATGATTACTTTGTTAGCTTTATCCAATTCACTTATTATAATTGATTCAAGTTCCCTTCAAAAGTTTGAAAATTGTGAAAAGTGTTTGAACTTTGTCTTAAACTTGTAAAAAGTTTTAAAAAGTAGCGACACTACAAGTGTAGCGACATTAAGTGTCGCGCGACACTTTGTGTCACGCGACACTTTGTGTCGCCTATATAAAGGCAAAAGCGACATTTAAAACGACACTTTTCGTTTTCCTCAAGTGCCACTTCTCAGTCCCAAGCGACACTCAAAGCGACAGTATCCGTGTGTTCATTTCTGTTGATTTTCCAGTGCTTAATCTTCTTCATTTGTGTGCGTATACTCTCGATCTACTTAAAGGTATGCCTATTATCGTCTTTAAACTTGATTTTATTGATCAATTTTAATGATTATGACTTTAGGGTTTCGGGCACAGGGTGAATGAATATTAAATGGATTAAAAACGATTAATAGCTAAGTGTTTAGGATCTTAAAAGTGTGTCGCACTTTTGTGTAATGCTTAATCGGGTTTTCCACGGTTAAAATTACGAATTTGCATTTGATTCTAAAAGCGAAACTTTCTGGATCTGAAGCGACACTCTTCTGGAGCGAAGCAACATTCAAGTAGTGTCGCTTACCTTCTAGAAATGACACTTATCTAGTGTCGCCTCTACAGTAAAGCGATATTATGTTAGTCGACACTTGTATTTTTAAAAGATAAGGTTGGGTGACACTCCATACCGTCGCCTCTACAATAAAGCGACATTATGTTAGTCGACACTTGTATTTTTAAAAGATAAGGTTGGGCGACACTCTATATTGTGGCCTCTACAGTAAAGCGACACTATGTTAGTCGACTCTTATTTTTAAAATAGATAAGTTTGAGTGACATTTCGTTCTATCGCTTCTCTTGACAACACTAATCTAGTGTCGCTAAACACTTTGAAGATTTTGAAAATGTGAAATTTTTATGTTAATCTTTCGTGTTTTCATGAATTTTGTCTAACGCTTACTTAAATGGCTGCTGCTTTGAAATTTGAACCTCGTCATAACACGGTGGCATTTTTGGATGAAAATGTTCATGAATCTCATCCGTACCGTGAAATTATCCAATTTCTGAAGAGATCGCGGATTCATTATGCTATCACAACAAATACTCCTTTGAGTTATAACTTGATTTCCCAATTTTGGACGACTGCGGATTATCATTGTGATATGGATCCAAATGCGATCATTGCAACAGGAGCTGGACATCAAATTACAATAATTGAAGAGACTGTTCGCCAAGTACTACAATTTAATGATTCTCCAGAGTACAGAACAAGATTCCCAGCATTTCTTCTTACCGAATGCTTCACAAGAATGGGATATACAGGAAGATTTGATGATTCTCAATTGCGTAAGGCACAACTAAGCCCCAGCATTTCTACTTATCGTATGTCTCTCTACAAGGAAAGCTGGTTTTGACGGAATCGGCCAAGAGCTTCAGTCAGTCGTGGTTGCATTGGTTTTAAACAAACCATACAACTTCTCCGGCTACGTCTTACACTCAATGGTCTCTAATGTTGGAGCATCAGCTCAAATTTTTTTGATGTTTCCTAGATTCATTCAGTTGATGATCAATGCTCAATTTCCTAATCTGCCAATTGACGGGATGCCTATGAACCTTACACTGATGCCTAAATGAATTTTTGCTTTGCTGATTGCCGTTAGTATGGCAAATTGGCGACTCCTCCGACAGTTGAATTCTTAACACTTAATTAAAATAACAAATTAATTACAATAATTAACAATTAAAAGTAATAAGTTCAATTAAAAGTATAAAGTATAAATAATTAAGTAGTACAAATAATTTATTACAGATTCTATTTACAAAGTTAATCAAAAGTCCACGGTAGCTCCATTGTAAAATACTCAGAAGCGGAGAAGTAGGTCAGCGCGAAGCTTATTAAAAACCCACTCCTTTAGGGAAGCAGAGCGACCCTCCTTATACCTCTGTTGTGTTGTATTCACAATGGGTAAGCCGATTTTTCAATCGATTAACAATATACAAAGATATCTTTTAAAAAATAAGTAAATAAATAATAAAAATTTTAATTTACCAAATCGCTTCCCCGGCAGCGGCGCCAAAAACTTGATGCATGTTAAGTAGTGCTTAAAAATAACAAGTTTTAATTGATTGGAAATACTAAAGTTAACTTAAACATAACCAGACAAGAATACCTGTTTGTATTATAGTATAGCTTTGGTAAGACCGAGTCGAACCACAGGGAATCGGTGTAAATTAAAAATAATTAATTAAACCTAAAATTACAAATTACAAATAGATAAGGGGTGCGTTTTAGTTCCGTATGAACGATTTTTAATAATAAAACTAATTAAAACATAAACAATTAAAAAGATAAAAAGTAACTTGAAAGTAATCAGATAAAGAAGCTTGTATTTACTTAGAATAGTGATTCTTCGATTCAGGTTTCAGATATGTTTATTGAATTGTTGATTGTTTATTATGGTGATTTCAACATATATGGATATCCTCTTGTTAAGGTTAACTGATCCCTAATAAACCTTAGCTTAATACTAGATTATCTTGAATACACTAGAATTTCTTCTACGTGTTATTAACCTAAACCTTATGCTATTATTCCTATCAACAGATCATTAAGATTCATTCAGCAACCTCATGTTAACGCAAGTTTATAATTATTGATTAGATAATTATCACATCAATTAGGTTATCTTAATACCTATTACTGGTTACAGACTCAACCCACAATTAACTAATAAATTACTTAATTGCAAATAATCAATCAATTTATACAAACGTTAGTTATAGCATAAATCTTTTATCACGTTAAGTAACAATTAATCAACACACAATTAATATGGATCTTTCGAATAAACTTAATAACCATTCATAACTTGAGTCAACATAAACATATCATAAAACCTTTATCTAGAAATCATTCATCTAAGTAAATACAATTAAAGAATTAGTTCATGTTCAAAGTAAACCTAATAAGATCTAGAAACATGTAATTAAACATAGTAAATAGAAAAGAATAAGAATCAAACCTAAGAAACCGAACCAAATCTTCGTTAGGGTTGAAAACCTTCAAACCCTAGCTTCCTAGCCTCCAAATACCCTCTTTAGTCGACTTCTAAACCCTAGAAACGAATTAAGGTTTACTTAATTCGTATTGAATTGTATGGTATAAGTGTTGATAATGGCCTCTATTTATAGATTTCAGGTTCGCGCATCCAACCGTCGGTTGGATATTTTAGCCGCCGGTTTGGTTGGATTTTTACCCGAAAACCCAGATCTTGACCCGCACGTTCGACCGCCTTCCTGATTTAGGTTCAACAGTCGGCTGAATGTTCATTCCAGAATATTCTGCAGCTGGGCCAGGCTTTCTTCTTGGGCTTCTATCTTTAATAAATCCGAATTTAATTCTTTTCTTTGGCCCAATAACTCATTCTTCTTGGGTTTAATCTTCTCTCTAGCCCAATCTTCATGATCTTTAATCTTTTCTTTATTTTCTTCAGTTTTCAGCCCGTTTTCGTTCCTGTTCTTTATTTCTTCAATTTAAACATCTTTTTGCAAATATAAAAGAAATCAGTAATATATATAATTAAATTGCAATAAAAAGGCTTAGAAATAAGGGAATATATAACATTATTTGATGTTATCAAATATCCCCACACTTAAGTTTTGCTTGTCCTCAAGTAGATTACTGATAATAATAAGACAAAGTAGAAATTCATCTCCCATAAAAGAAATTTTAAGAATATAAATAAGAGATTGTACATATCACTTTTTTTCCCAAATATCTTTAAACTCTTCTGGGATCATATTAGAAAAACATGCTTTTTAATAGGACAATTAAATTTATATTGATTGTTGATATACATCAATATTAAACCTCATCAAACACTTCTAAGCACCTGTTATTCTAATTCTGACATTTCAAGACGATTATTGATATTTTAATCTGCTCTAAACTTTCTATACTCAAATTTAAGAATAACATTGTATTATTATTATTATGAATATAACTTATGTATCCCACAGACCGTCGCACCCCCAAATTTAATGTGCAGCGGAAGTCGGGTCGGGCGCGACTAATCATGGATCATTACACAAGTTACAACAAACGACCTCTAAATGAGACATTTTAAATTACATTTCATAAAATATATTGTTCACAAAATACAGTTGCACTATCCGTGAGTTCACACGAAAGCCTAGAGATCGTATCACATAACTACTAATACAAAACTAATAACGCAGGAAAATCTCTTTTTTGTTTGTAAAGCATGCGACTCGAGTTAGAGGTTTCTCTGTAGGCCGTCCTACTGTGTCTGCGAACCTGAGATTACATACTAAAACGGTCAACATATTGTTGGTGAGTTCATAGGTGTAAACGGTTATCAAATGTTGGTATTAATCACAAGATTTATCAGTGTTGCACGAATGCAAAAATAAGTATATACTATTGTCATGAGTCTCACATTCGGTCAGTGTCGCTAGTTTTGGCGACACAGAGGTTTGCATAGCGACATTAGCGGCTGATCAATCTCTTCGTTTTCGTGAACTTGGTCAAACGTGCTCGGTTTGACCCGGGACCCTTACATCAGTCCTTAAATATATTTTATTACTTAGAAAAAGTAAGTTTTGTGTTTTGTGGTTAGCCCGAAAGTGTCGTTTTAAACTCGTTGCAAAATCAGTCCCCGTGCTTAGATTTTCTGATTTTCGGTCTTGTTAGGGGCTCGTTTTGATTAGGTAAATGCTCGAGATAAAATCTGAGAAAAATCTATGATATTCCCCTGTGTTTTGGCTTCACAAAACATATTTTTATATAATTTTGTGTCAAGTGCAAGTTACGTAACCATTCCAAAAACTAAACAGGTGCCCAGTAGCTCGATTTCCTGACATATGCTCATTGTTTAATCTATATCTCAAGTTTTGTTGGACCCTTTGTACTGGATCTAAATCGAATCAATTTCAACAATTGAAAGCGCGGAATACAATCAATTGAACAAAGCAGTTAACAATCACACGAAACTACTCGATTAGCTTTTATATATATCAAGAATAACGAATCAACCAAATACAATCAATGCCTCACAAATAGCTTGAAAACTCTCTAGGTTCGTCAACCCTAGAACTGAACCCGTAATACTCTATTTATAGCCAAACCCTAAACTACCTGCGACACAAGCTCTGTGTCGCCAAACCGACCTATGCGACACAAGCTCTGTGTCGCCTAAACAGTGAAATCAATTACAAATAACGTTTTATATCACTGAACGCATTATTACAAACTACTCAGACCTAGACCAACTGACAGACATACAAACATGTATCAACAAACTCCCCCATGTCTTCAGCTTGGTCTTCTAAGACTTCCAACTAGCAGGAACGTTTCCTCCAGCGTGTACTCCTTGAGCTATACAAACATTGACAACCTTTTGAAAACGTATCGCCTCAGTCTTGAACTCTTGAAAATAATCAATCTTCTTGGCATGAAGAGCTTCAAGATCTTTCTTGGTAAGGTTAATCAAGCTCAAAGGATCATACACTCTAATCCTTGATAGTTTGGCTTTCCATAGGTCTTCAGGCTCTGTATCGGAAAAATAAAGAATCTCTGCTTCGCCTGTATACCCATCATATGTCCACAGTTGTAGTCTGCTCAAAAAATCAACTGGGAGCTTCTCCAGAGGAATAAACTTTAAGGTCTTCGGAGATTTGTATACAATCTTAATCCAGGGCTTGTTGGTAACAGGATGCATCTTGTTGCGGTAAATGTACCTCGTCCCCAGATTTGGTCTCAACAGATAAAACATTTTCGTGTTGACCTCTTTCCTCAAAATTCTCTGTAATTGGTTGGCTAATTCGTTGTTGGTGGGATTTATGATATTCAATTGTGCTAAGTGCAGTATCTCACAATATGGTAAGGTACTTAACACCTTGAAGTTCACGGTGAAATACTGCATCCCATCCTTTCTTTTAATAACAATCACCTTATTCACCTCATCATACTTCCAGGAAATGATTTGCCCTTTGTAGCGCTTGCTGCTGATCTTGTAAAACTTGCAAGTTTTTGACATTTTAGGCTCAGCAGGATTTGAAGTAGATGGTCCAGTTGTAGCCGAAACAGGAGTTGAATTTGCAGGTTGTTCTTCCTCAATGACTTCCTCTGTATCAGAAATTTCCATCTCCTCTCCCAAATTTACTTCGTCAGCATTTACGAAGTCTTCGTGAACATTTTCTTTTTCAACATCAATCCCTTCATCATCAAAAACAGATTCTTCATTATCATTTTCTGTACTTTGCCCTTCCTCATTTATCAGACTCTGTAGATACTCTTGGTTTGCTTCGGAGTAATCTACATTTAAGGGAATTGGTTGTCCTGGGATCGGTGCAGAATACGCGAAATAATCTAAAGAGATATTTTCATTTATAGAATCATTGTTTACATTATCATTGGGAGTCCTAGGTGATGTTTCTAAGGCACTAGGGCTTGACTCCCCCGTAACATTAGCTAGGGCTTCCAATTCTAACAACCTAGACTTTAAACCCGGAACCCTAGCTGCAGAGCTTTCCAACTCTGAAATTCGAGCAGCCTGCACTTCAATGACAGCAGCTTGATCAGCCAACTGCTTGTTCATTTTGTCAAGAAGCGCCATAATGTGATTGAGCGTTGGAGATTGTGGTTGAAGGGTTGGTGGTACATCAGAACGAACTGGATGGACTTGAGTTCGAGGACGAGGACGGGTTTCGTAGATATCATCGTCTGAGTCCTGTACGTCCCGGGGACGTTTCCCCCGGTTAGACGGCACATGCACCCGTCCTGCCCTAATTCGGCGACAGACCCGCTCATATCGAAGAGTATTGTGGATTCGGAGGCTTTCAATGGTTTTCGGTGAAGGAACGTCACCATCCGAATCCGTGGGGGTGTCATTGGGATCCACGGAGACAGTATCATCCGAGGCCGCATCAGCAGCAGTCTCCTCAACTGTTCCAAAATGTTCAATATCCACCAAGACATTGTGCAGTGACTCGGTCTCTCCTTCCTCAAAGATGGGAATGTTGACAAAAGCCTCAGTATCGGCCGTTGACGGTGGAGGAGCGACTGGATCTTCAAAATTGTCATTAGCTGGAGGGACATAACCCTCATTGACGATATGGCCGAATAGCGGCACATCTGGCGGTGCGGCAACTCCTTTACCATAAGAGTTGCAGATAGCAAAAATCCGCAAGTTCATTGGCGTTTGGCGGAAGGTTGCATCAGGATTGACCGGAAGATCCGGTAACAAATGATTCAGCAGTAACTGAATAAACCGTGGATACATGACCCATTTGTCATTGTCAGCTTTGGCATTTTCCACCATTTCACGGAACAGATATCCGGAAAAATTGTACGGTTTATTGTAGACCAGGGCCAGCATGGCAGAGACAGTACGGTGACTTGCACCATCGAAACCTGCCTTCCTGGCAGACAAACACACGATTATCACGTGCATCAAAAATCTCCAAACCCTAGTGAGGTGCCCCTTGCGGTACTGAGTAGAGGGGACACCTGGATAACCCATTCTTGCCATGCCACCAGCGATGAAGACGTTGGAGAATTGGGTGGGCATGTCCGATGTATCATTAAATCAGAGCACTTCGCGAATTAACTGCTCTGTTATAATAACTTCATGATCAAACACTCTGGATATAATCCGGGTATGTTCTAACTCGGTATTTACCACCGCATTCCTCCAGAAAGGACCAACATGGTCTCTGTAGATAGTGGGAGCAGCTGTGATAGCGTTAAAAATCCTGGAACGCCTCAGGAACTGGATCATTTGGCGAAAAGGGATTGCTGAATCCCTGTCGTCTTCGAGAAAAGCGACCGTGTTATGACGAGGTTCGAGCAACCTCAGAAAAGCATCTTGTCCTGCCATTTCTAAAAGAAAGCACAACGAAAAACACTACTGAAGCGTTAGCAAGAATCAGTTAATTTAAGCAATATGTGAAGGCGACACAAGGCTTGTGTCGCACAATAGGTGCGACATAGACCATAGTGTCGCAAACATTAAAGTTAATTAATTGGAATCATTTAAGCGACACAAGCTCTTGTGTCGCAACTAAAGGTGCGACAGAAAAGGATTGTGTCGCATTTGGCAATTATTTTGAAATTAATTAACTTAGGCGACAGAAGGACTTGTGTCGCAGAACAGTAGCGACACAAACCTTAGTGTCGCAACCAAACTCTTGCAAGAATTTTGATTTTGATAGACAAGCGACACAAGGGATTGTGTCGCATAGAATAGCGACACACACCTTAGTGTCGCACCTAAAGGCTGGCACTAAATTAATTTGAAAATTTCTGCTACACAAAGGCTTGTGTCGCAGGTTGTGTCGCAAAGATGAACACCAAGCCGTGCCCAGATCACGATGGTCCAAAAATTGGGGTTTTTGCAAAACAAGGCAACCACTAGATGCGAAGCATCATAAGGAACAATAAAGTACCCGTTTTATCCAGTTAAGTGCACACAAACACCTCAATTTAATCCCAAACCGAAACCCTTTAAACCCGTGACATTAATTGACGATTAAACACAAAATACTAAGTGAAAAAGGGACAGATATTGTCACACCCCGCTAAAGCGGAAACACGAGATGTAACAGCACAATGGTTTCATTACACAAAGTTCAACTAATTTACCGTTTACAAGATACAGCTACTAGCACTTACAATAAGATTACAGTACGAAATACTAGATCATACAACCAAATACATTCAAAAGATAAAACGAAGTAAGTCTAATCGTTTCAACATTAATAAAGATAGATGTAGCTTTACTCCAGAACTACTGACCGTTTCCTAAAAAGCATGTAAAACGTGGGTCAACTACAAAATTATAGTTGGTGAGTTCACAGGTTTTCAGAAATAAATGTGAAATCGTTTATAAATCATCAAACTATGTTTGATAGGTTTAAGTTGTCTTGTAAAGATTGTTTATACGCGATTTTTAAATTCATTTAAGAACGACATGTATTGCTTGAGTCCACAACCAAACCTACTGGCCCGAGAACAACACCCCAAAGACAATGCCCATCACGAACATTTAAAGTTGGTGGTATGCACTCACATGGCCGTGTGAGTGGGAAGGTGGCCTCCCTCCAAATAGTACTATCCATATCAACCATCGGCTCAATAATGAGTTAATAGGTTGTGTAAAGAATCCGGGGTCTTTAGATGCGATAGAGTCACAAGCATACAATAAGAGCGTAAAACTATGCATACAAGATAAGTATTTACAATGAGATAGCATGCTTTTCACCCCAAAACGTTTAGTAAAAGCAATAAAAAGAGGGGCTGTGAATACTCACAATTAAGCGTGAATGATACGGTTTGGATGTATTCCGAGTGCTAAACGAGTACGACTCCTATCCACGACCTACGAGCACGAAGGTTCTAATTAGGTTCTTGTCTAATTTTGTTCGTAAGATTGTTTAGCTAATTATTTAGATTACAAAGTGCCAATATAGTTTGTTTTGCTTTTATATTTGTTAACTTCCAATAATTACGTTTGAGTACCACAATGAATACATACATATACAACATCTTAAAATTGTCGAACCTTTTATACAATCATATAATGTCTCACGACCGTTAGTGTCTAAATTTCTTAGTGTTTTGAGTGTTGGAACTTTGGTTCCTCACAATTTATGATTAACGACATATAAACTGATAATTACATCATAAGAACCCAAACCCAAACCCACTTGGTCTGACCTGAAACTTCCCCCAAAATATTTATATATGTTTATAAGCCTTAAAAAGTTAATTTTTCTACTTTTAACAAGTTTACAAATGTTGATTTATATACACATGCAATTTCAGTCTACATTCTTATTTATCAGAAATGCATCACTTGGTTGTATTTATTAAAAATACTTATGTTTCAAAATAAGATAAGGCAAAAATCACAGACGTTCCTCCATTTGTCTAATATACTCTGTAATTTTTCCAAAATGTATAGAGAAGTTTAAGTATTTTTAAAATTTACTTTTATCATCAGAGGTCAAATCTGAACACATGCATGCAATCATTATTTCTGGGAAACATCTATTGGGTTTCAGAAAAAGTGATCAACACGAAAGTTGTAGCCAACAAAAAATGTAAACTTTTGGCGTTGGTTTCAAGTTATTTGGAGGTGTGTAGCTCTAGTTGTGATCAAAACACTAAGAGTAAAATTTCTGACTTTTTCTAACAGCTTACACATCTTTTCTCACAAAAATTATTAGGTATATCAAACGAACTCAGAAAAATATGAGGCTTATGGGGCTGGAAAGCTTATTTCCAGAACTTGATTTTAGCCTATAAAAACGTCCATTTTCATGAAGGAATGATTTTTATAAAAATTGTTGATGTCGACAAACTTTCTGGACAGAAATTTTGTAAGTCCATGATGGTTGTTTTATTCCAAAGTGAAGAACACCATTCATGAATTAAAAGAAGATTTTTATCTTTTGACCTTTAAATCCATGTTCTAACACATGCATGGTGTTGAAATACCTCTATGATGTGTTAGAGATGATTATTAACATAAAAACAAAATTTTACATGAAGATGAACAAGTTTTAACAAGATTACAAGTAATAATTCGATTTTCGCTTGATTTTCGATTTGATCATGGGTTATCCTCTCTATTAACACATAAATATGTGTAGAGGTGTAACCTACAAACATCAAAGCTTGTATGGAGATTTTAGCCATGGAAAAGGCTTAAAATCCAAATTTTATGAAGAAAAATACAAGAAAATGAAAGATAAATGAGTGTAGATGATATAGATTACCTTGAAGGGTTATTGTGGTGGATTTACACCTTAAGATTCTTGAATTTATCTTGAATATTTTCTGGAAATTTTAGAGAGAAAATGAAGAGAATGTGTGTGTTTTTGAGAGAGAAGAGAGAGTGAAGAGATGTAGGTGTTTTGGGAAATGAGTGAAGTAATGAGGAGTATAGGGAAGGGAAGAAATTTGAATGGAGAGGAGGGGGGGGACGGTTTTTGGAGGGGGGAAAATGTTTTTGGTATTTTTTTTTTTTGTTAAATAATGTATATAATGTTTAATCTAAAGTTAGGTATTAATTTGGTATAAGTATTTGTATAATATAAGGTTTATTTGGAGATAGTTTAGTGATTAATATTTGTGTTCTAAAAGTTAGTATTTTTAATTTCTAAAATACATAGATTTATGTTTGGGTGACCTATCATAGGGTTCATCTAATAATTTATCAAATTCGGGTCTCGTTTACGTAAGTACGGGACTTTAACTTAATTTCGATTTTGCGATAGAACAATATTTTGTGATATTTTAAAGGTAGATATTTGATTTTCTTTGGCACTTCGTAACCTAATTTAGCATTTCTCATGAACTTAAGGTTTGCTAAGCAATCTCTAAGACGTTCTACGAATTCAGTACGCTTAAGGAGTCATAACCTAGAATTTTCACTAGAATATAGGAAATGCCGTAAACGTAATTTAAGATTCGAGTATGGTAATGACCTGAGATTTTTGACGGTTGTTACAGATATATACCACTAGATCAAGCAAGGTAAGGAGAATGAGATTGTATGGATGGATTGGAACAGAAAGCTTAGAAAATGAAGATCAAATCGAAAAATTACACGGTTTGCTTGTGTCGCAATATCGAGTGCTTGTGTCGCAGTGATTAAGCGTGATGTCGCAGGTAATTAAAAACAGTAAACACTTTAAGGTCGCATGAGGTTGGCTTTTATACCCACCCCTAAATAGCGACATAGCCTGCGACACAAGAAGCGACACCGACGGCGACACAGGTAGCGACACAGAGCTTGTGTCGCATAGTGACACTTGGTGAATTTTACATTCGATTTCGAGTTTCAAGGTTCGATACACGATTCGATATTAACTTATAGACTTGGAGAAACTAATTAAGCTACAAATAATTAATAGATAAAAAAAATCGTTGATTCAATTTTACAATCAACAGAAAGTTCATACCATATTTTTGGTGACGGAAATGTTTAAGTCTGGTTAGGGATCATATCAGGATAACATGCAATTATTAGGAATAGTAAGTGTTATTTCGATTATCAGTATGTTTGTCCACTTTAAATTTACTTAGCGTATTTGAATCATCTGTTATAAAGATTAGTTCAAGACGAGTATTGATATTTTATCCATCTAAACATTTGTCCTTAAGTATATGATTTCAACTCATAGTGAGATGAAACACTTGTATGATTATTAGCATGCATATTATATTATATAACTCACATTAAAATATACATTTGAAATCAAAACATGTTAGTATTGTCTTTATAGAAGGTGAGGGTATGAACGTATCTTTAGAACTAAGATAGCGGTGACAGGTCTGTACTTTCGTACAACAGAGTCACATAAGCAATAGTTCGGGTTGAACAAACACCAGTCTGAACAATTAAACTAGAGGGTACAGGTCTGTACTTTCGTACAACAGAGTACCATAGTTTAACACAAACCAGTACGAGGCAAACTTTTTATAACTTTTCTGCACTTTTGTACATTTTATTTTGAGAATTTGAGGAATGCCACGGGTACGTAATAGTTGTCTATAGGGTAACATAGACTACGCACCTAAGTTCTGTTGAAGAATATATTAGATGAAACCAGGTCTGTATTTTCATACAACAGAGGAGACACCTAATATATTCCCCCAGATAACACCATACAAAGACCTTATATTTTTATATCATAACATGTTCATCATCCAAATATTAAGACGAAGCGTCAAAATATTTCGGACAAATCGGCCCTTATTTTAACTTAGTGTCATACATATTAATATGTCTTTATATAAAATAATATGCATATTTGAAAGTTAAGCTTCTTAGTAACATTAGAACAAATGCCTATCAATATAACATTTGATGAATCTAATATTTATAAAAGATATTTCAAGCATGCTAGATAAATCTACTGACACATCAAACATAAACCTTAAAATTCCATTTTATGCATGTCTCCTGATGTACTATCATCTCCCAAATTGTTTACAGACACAATTCAACGTCTATTTTTAACAATGTTGCAACTATTGCGTTTCTTTAATACTAACAAGTATAAAGAGTGGTAGTTGCGTATTTTTTTTTTTTTTTTAAATTTACGCTCCAAGTCATAAATTAATTTTTAACAAAGAACCTCATCCCTATCATAGAGACAAGTTCATCAAATCGAGATCGTGAAAAAGCCTTTGTAAAAAGATCAGCGTTTTGCTTAGATGTATCAATTTGGACAAGGTCTATCAGGTGTTTCTCATAGCAATCCCGTATGAAATGAAAACGAAGTTCAATATGTTTAGTTTTTGAGTGTTGTACGGGATTGCGTATGATAGAGATAGCAGCAGTATTATCAATATGGATAGGAGTTAAAGTTAAGAGTAACCCGTAATCGCGCATTTGATGCTGAATCTAGAGAACCTGAGAACAGCAACTTGCAGCAGCAATGTATTCAGCCTCAGCAGATGATGTAGAGACTGTGGTTTGTTTTTTACATTGCCACGAGACTAAGCGACTACCAAAGAACTGACATCCTCCAGTCGTAGACTTTTTGTCCACATTGCAACCACCGAAGTCTGAATCAGAGTAGGCAGTTAAAGCGAAATTGTCCTCATTAGAATACCAGAGACCCAAAAATGGTCTAAATTTGAGGTAACTAAAGATTCGCTTAACCGCCTTCATATGAGAAACCTTCGGATTTGCTTGAAATCTAGAGCAGATAGCCACGACAAACATTATGTCAGGTCTTGATGCTGTGAGATACATCAGTGATCCTATCATTGACCGATAGTCTCGCTGATTTACGTTTTCTTCGTCTTCAGCCAAACCAAGTTTGTGATTTGTCAATAGGAGTCCCAAAGGTCTTACAGTCGAGCAATTGATATTTTTTTAAGATGTCATTGACATACTTAGTTTGATGAATGTAAATACCTTTATCAGATTGCTCAACCTGTACACCTAAGAAGAATGAAAGTTCTCTCATGGCACTCATCTCAAACTTGTCCTTCATGATTTTTTCAAAGTCCTTACACAGCTTCTCATTTGTAGATCCAAAGATAATGTCGTCCACGTATACCTGCACAAGTAACAAATCGTTTCCAACCTTTTTAATAAAAAGTGTGCTGTCAATCTGCCCTCGTGTGAATTCATTAGCCAGCAGATGTTTTGACAATGTCTCGTACCACGCCCTTGGAGCTTGATGAAGTCCATACAGTGCCTTGTCTAACTTGTAGACATAATCAGGATGCACTGAATCTTCAAATCCAGGAGGTTGCTTGACATACACTTCTTCACTGACCTTCCCATATAGAAACGCGCTTTTTACATCTAGTTGGAACACTCTGAATTTCTTGTATGAGGCGTAGGCAAGAAATATTCTAATTGATTCTAGCCTGGCAACCGGAGCGAACACCTCATCATAATCAAGACCTTCTATTTGAGAGAAACCTTATACCACTAGTCTAGCCTTGTTCCTTATCACAATACCACGATCATCTTTCTTTGCACGAAACACCCAACGCGTACCAATAGGGTGTTGTCCCTTCGGGAGCGGAACCAAACTCCAAACTTGTAGCTTTTGAAATTGATGAAGTTCATCCTGCATAGCCTCGACCCAATGAGAGTCGATTAATGCCTCCTTCACATTTTTCGGTTCAATCTGAGATAAAAAACATGATTCCATCTCAGCTACAAGGCTAGAAGAGGAGTCAGATGAAGTAGCCTTAACTTGATGTCTGGTTTGTACACCTTTAGACAACTCACCAATAATATTATCAGTCGGGTGAGATGTGTGTACACGTTGCTGTGGAAGCTGTGGTAGTACAACCTCAGAATCCAAGTTGTTTAAATCTCCCTCAACTTCAATAATTTCAGGCGATTGGACAGCTTCATACGATTTATCCTCAGTTTCATCATCGGATGGTATACCAGGGTTAGGTTGAGGATTAGATGCACTATGAGCTGTTCCAGAAGTGGAAGGAATATCATTGTTTGAGGGTGGTGTGGATTTAGGAGGAGTAGATATATCTTGTAACATATTAATTCCATGCAGTAGGGTCACCACCTGATCAACATTATCATCCATAGGTAGATGAAATGAGTCAAACAATTCATTATAATTAAATAGTGAGTCGGGTCCCGTGCTTTGAGGAGATTCAGTATATCGTAAACATTTAACTTCATAGTGCTCCTCAATCCTCTTCGTTGATTTATTATAAACTCTCTTATTTGGAGAGTTAACAGAATATCCCAAGAAGAATCCCTCACTTGACTTTTCACCGAACTTGGAAACTCGTTCGCGTGTGTTCATGATGATACAGGGACACCCAAAAGGTTCAAGAAACTGCAAGTTGGGTTTACGGTTATTAAATAGCTCATAACATGTCTTACTTCGTTTCTTCACCGTCAAAACCCTGTTGAGAACATAACAGGCTGTATTAACCGCCTCTGCCCAAAAGGTGATAGGCAATTTTGAGTCTGAGTGCATGGTGCGTGCAGCCTCTATGAGAGTCCTATTCTTTCTTTCAGCGACTCCATTTTGTTGTGGAGTTCTTGCGGCACTGAATTGATGATTTATTCCTTTCTTCAAACAGTACATCTCTAATGTTTTATTCTTGAATTCAGTTATGTTGTCACTCCGCAGTTTCTTTATCTTCAGATTGCATAAGTTCTCCAGTTTGTCAAACAGATAAATCAGAATATCAGGCACTTCATCTTTAGAAGAAATGAAGTACACCAAAGAAAATCGCGAATAGTCGTCAGTTACTACCAAGCAGTAGTAACTTCCTCCTATACTCCGTTTGCTCGCTGGCCCGAAAAGATCCATATGCAATAACTCAAGTGGTGTTTCATTGGAATTCACTAACTTAGACTTATGGAATTTCTTGTGTTGTTTTCCTTTGAGACATGAAACACAGGTATCGTTTAATCCAAAAGTTTGTTTAGGCACACCTAACACAAGATCATGTTTTACAAGATAGTTCATCTTGCGGAAATGAAGATGACCCATTCGTCTGTGCCACATTAGTGAATCCTTTTCATCAGCTTTAGACAATAGACATGTATGCTCTGTGGATGTAACGGTACACATATCAAGTACATATGTGTCCTTTATTCTTGGTGCTCTCATTAGCACCCATTCCTCGGGAATTACAAATCCCGGCTTCAGAATCAAGCATTCTACATCAGTAAATGCTGTAATGTACTTCTTGTCACACATTTGAGAAACACTGAGCAAGTTGTGATTCAACTGTTCAACAAAGTTCATTTTTTCAAAGCTCACTTGCCCATTTGTGAGTGTTCCTTGTCCAGTAATCTCTCCACCCTTATCACCCGCAAATGCAACATAACCCCCATTATATGGCTTCAAATCGGAAAGTAGGGCTAAGTTGCCTGTCATGTGTCGTGAGCAGCCGCTATCGATATACCATTTACTATTTTTCACTTCCTCGGACTGCTGCAGACACAAAATGCAAGAATGGATTAATTAGTGGTGGAGACCCAAGCCTTCACAGACTTAGGTCTTCCAAGGTCATCTACAATAACAACATCAGTTAAAATTTTATCTTTTAACAAATCAGTGGTGTTTCCTGATGTGTTATTGTAGGATGACAGGTCATTGGTTGACCTTTTAATCTGCCAAACCTGTTTAGGTTTGGGTGGTTGCTTATATATAGGATTGTGCTTTTTGACACTAGGTTTACTGGGCACAATCTTATTGACTTTCTTGACAGTTAAGGGAGATGATGAGCAACGCCTCGATTGAGATTTATTATATGAATTTCTATATAAAGAATTTCGTGGCGTGAATCTCCCAAATTGTTGTTGAGAAAGCAACGGACAAACACTAATGAGATGACCTTGTTTCTTACAATGGAAACAAGATCGTCTTTCAACGAATGGTTGAGGTTGAGGATGAGGCACTGAAGGTTGATTAAATAAAGCATTAACAGAACATGCACATTTGTTTGTACATGATGAGTTAGATGCTGGGGAAGATGTTGATGGTTTATCAGAAACATCAACTGTTTCAGAAGATTTTTCAGATGATTTGTTTTTCTCATTTTTTAAAATCTTCTTTTGAGGCTCAGCTGTAGCTTTGCCTTTTCTCTGAAAAGCCATGTCACTTAATTCAGTAGTTATTATATGATTTTCAGGCTTAACATTTTCTTTCTTAATCTTCACATTAACTTCCTCAGTCCAATCCTCAACTTCAACTACTTCCTGTTCACTAACAGGGGTTGAAATCTTAATTTTAACAAATTCAGGTTTCATAACAGGTACAGGCTTAGTTTTATCAGTTTTAGATTCATTAGCAGGAGATTGTTCAGACTCAGATTCAATATTTTGCTTGGAATCTTTAACTGGCTCATTAACAGATTTCATGACTTCCGTTAAAAAGGAAGGCACAAAGTCTTTGGCTTCGTCCTTTGAAGGCATAGGTAGATAATTAATGGGAGGTGGTACTTGGTGATAACCAAGGCCAGCCTTACTTTTAGTATCATACCTTTGCCCTTGAAGAATTTCATCAAAGACAAGTGAGGACGTTGAGAAATTATAAATTTTTCTCTTAAGGTTAATTATTTCTGACTGTGAGTCAGCAAGTTCTTTTCTAAGATCAGCTAATAATTTAAGATAACTATCAATTGCATCTTGTTGACTAAAAATTTTAGCTTTGAGTTCTTTGCGGTCAGAAAATGCAGCATCTAGTTTCTTATCAAAAGCTTATTCATTATCTTTTAAGATCTTATTAGCCTTAGCAAGTTTTTCTAATTCATTATTCAGGCGTTGATTATCCTCAGAGTATCTGTTAATTTTACCAGTTAATTTAATGCATTATATACAAGAGAATGGTTCTTCAATGGGTACCTCATGCACACTGGAGATTTCAGCCATAAGAGCGCTGTTTTGATCATCATTTGCTTCTTCACTCCAATCATACGCCTCTTCATTTTGAATAAGAAGAGCATTTGAGGCAGGTGTTTTCTCAGGAGTCCTCGGAGGTGGTCTTGTGTAAGTAGATGGTTTGGAGAAGCCAGAAGCAGGATGCTTTGCCTTCTCACATTCCCTAGCGAAGTGCCCAAGATTTTGACAGTTGTAGCACTTCACCTTACTTTTATCAAAACCCAGACCGGAATCACTATCATCATCCAGATTCTTTCTCCCAGTTTTCTTTAAATATTTCTTTGCTCTCCGGGTTAGCATAGCAAAGTTCCAACGCAGATCCATTCTTTCAAAATCATCAGGATCTATTTGTTCAAAATCTCTCTCAGTAAGATCGATTGTGCTAGTTTTCTTTGAAAGAAAACTGTCATAAGCACTGAGAAAGGCTTGAAACACAACAGCATTCTCTTCAGTATCAGGTGAGACTGGAGTATTTGAAGAATAAGGTACTCTTCCAACTGAAGGAATAGCTGGTTTAGTAGAGGATGCAGAAGATCCATTCGAGCTGCCAGATAATAATGTCACACCAGTAGTAGGAGACGAACTACCATACAAGCTGGGATCTTGAACTTGTGCACTAGACTTCGTTTCTTTTCTCTGCATATCTAGTGCATAAGCTTGTAGTCTTCCCACAAGATCATCTAACGAGAGATTCATCACTCGTTCATCTTCCTCCATCATCATGACACGATGATTCCATTTCTTAGGCAAAGCGCCTAAGAGTTTCTTATTCACATCTTCAGTAGTTAAAGTCACCCCTCCTTCATTCAGCTCACTAACCAGATGCGAGTAGCGAATAAATAGTGCATTGATAGACTCATTTGGTAAAATGTCAAACAATTCATATTGCTTCTTAATGAGTGCAAGTTTACTCTTTTTGTATCTCTCATTACCCCCACACCGTTGTTCAATAGCCTTCCATAAATCATAAGCAATGGTGTAATGTTTAAACATTTTAGAACATCGGCAGACATGCTCATTGTGATTGCTGAATGTACCTTTCTTTCCAAATCCCAAGCCTTTTTCTCATCCGGAGTCAGGGATCTAATAGGTTTTGGTGGAGGGTTGATAGAATTGAATTGGCCATCAGATGGTGGATGTTCATAACGTTCAAGTAAAGGAATTAACATGTCTGGATCATTGTATGAAATGAAGGCTTCAAAACGTTGCCTCCATTCCACATAATCAGTATTTGCGGTAAATAATGGAGGTTTGTTTGTGCTTCCAACTTCATTACTGTGTTTTAATAGCTGGGTAAAGCTTTGAAGAGACATTATGTTTCCTGCACACTTATAAAACAATTTTTTTTTTTTAAATTAAAACAGCGACACAAAGGTAATGTCGCAAGCAGAAACAAATGGCGACACAAGGGTTGTGTCGCAATGAAAGCAACAGGCGACACAAAGGTTATGTCGCAATCCAATGTCGCTGTCCAATGTCTCAGGTTTATGTCGCACCCAATGTCGCAATGGTGTAATGGCGCAAATAACCCTAACGCGACACAGAGTGTTTGTGTCGCAGAAAATGCTTATGTCGCTAAAACCCTAATGGCGACACAGAGGTTGTGTCGCTATGCTGCGAAGTCAGCCGCACTTAAACCCCAAAATTCGAAAATTTTCTTAAACCCCACGGAGATTAACGACCTGAAATCGGACGAACCTTCAATGATCTTTCAGAAAAATCAGATTTCAAGCTTTTACCACTGCTAATCAAGAGTAATTGCTAAAAAGTATGTGATTTAACCCGAAAAACGCACAAAATCGATTCAATACCACAAAATCAAACGATTTTAGCTCTGATACCACTTGTTGGACCCTTTCTACTGGATCTAAATCGAATCAATTTCAACAATTGAAAGCGCGGAATACAATCAATTGAACAAAGCAGTTAACAATCACACGAAACTAGTCGATTAACTTTTATATATATCAAGAATAACGAATCAACCAAATACAATCAATGCCTCACAAATAGCTTGAAAACTCTCTAGGTTCGTCAACCCTAGAACCGAACCCGTAATACTCTATTTATAGCCAAACCCTAAACTACCTGCGACACAAGCTCTGTGTCGCCAAACCGACCTATGCGACACAAGCCTTGTGTCGCTATTGCGACACAAGCTCTGTGTCGCCTAAACAGTGAAATCAATTACAAATAACGTTTTATATCACTGAACGCATTATTACAAACTACTCAGACCTAGACCAACTGACAGACATACAAACATGTATCAACAAGTTTTACGAATTTTCAGGAAACATGCGAATACAACTTTGAAAGCTAACACAATTTCCCAACTTTTCCCACTAGTTTCACGTCTTAAAAATTTGTAGATCTCAAGATATGCCATTCTAGATTTGACTAAAGTTTTCTGATTTAAAGGACAGTCTGCTATGTACTTTTATATTTTCGTTTTAAAATAGCATTTGACCTCAGAAAATTATGAGGCCTAGTGGGTTCGAAAGTAGACTTCTTGAACTTGATTTTAGGCTCAAGAATCACTCGATTTGGTTGGGAAATGAGTTAGATATCACCGATCTAAAGTCGGGTTAAATTTTGTCCAGTGGTAAAGGTATTATCCGACGGTTTTTCGCATTATCCAGTGGTTTTTTGTTTAGATCTTGGACATAATCAGTGAAAACGAACATCTAACATGTATATGAACATTACCCAAGAAAAATAAACGAAGGAAAGTGATTTCTTACAACGAGAAAGTCGATCTAAAGCTGAAAATGCAAGGAGGGTGCTGCAGTAACTCGGTTCGTGTTTCTTTGCTTGTTCTTCTTCTTCGTATGACGTAGAAGATGATGGTGGTGACTAGAGCTCTTGGAGGAGGCTGAGGGACGTGGTGGTGGTGGTGGATTGGGGCTGGAAGTAGAGAGAGGGCAGAGAACAACGGGGTAAGAGAGGGTTTGGTATGTGAGAAATGAGAAAACTTGATAAGGGTGTGAGACTTAACAAAGGGAAGGGGTTAGTGTGCCGGTTCTTGGACCTGGGCTGGGCCGTGATTTGGGCCTGACTCATCGTGGGTCTTGGGCTCGTGACTTGCTCCTCAATTTCGTGTTACGTTCCTTGGTCGGTTAAACGTTAATCGCGCGGGTTAGAGTTTAATCGTTAACGTTTAGTTTCCGCGTTTTGTTTTGGATACGTAATCGTTATTTTATATTGACCAAATATTTTTAAACACTTCATTGAGCCTTTCTGAAATATTATTCGGGTTTCGTTCGGGTGTCGGGTTCGATTCGCGCGTTCGTTTCGCGTATGTCGCGTTTTATATAAAACGTACAAAACTTCGTATATTATTATACGGTAATAATAACACATAGTAAGTAACGGTTATTAATTTCCCAAAATAGATTTTTCGTTATTTACGACAATAAGTCCACCAACGGCCGTGTTAGTCGGAATTTCATTCGATAGTTCGTGTAACATCAGTTTATTACGTACAAGCGTATATACAAATATACGGAATGTTACAAGCAAATAGTCCTATTTCATACTAAATACAAGTAATTAAAAATCAAGTTTAGAGAGCTTAAATACACTTAAGTGCGGGTTGTCACACAGATAATATACCTCTGGAATTAAATCATGAACATAATTCTATATAATGAGTGAATAATTGAAAAATCATTTTTTATAGAGTTAAGACATTGGTGACAGTTCTGTATCTCAGTACAACAAAGCGATATAACTTAACTCAGTTGTAAGTGTACCTATTTTTCTAGCTTCAGTCAAACCAGCGGTGACAGGTCTGTACCTCAGTACAACAGAGCGACGTAATTTGACTGATATTTATATACATTTAAGCATTTTTGCTTTTCTTCATTTTTTTAGATATTCTGATGAAACTAGGTCTGTACTTAATACAATAAAGGAATCGATCAGTGCAAAATGATTTCAATTTAAACCCCAAGATTACAGAATATGCCAAGATATCATACAGAATTTAAGACTACAAAGTCATATATCAACTTGTGTTCCTCATAAAATTATATTCATGTTAAATTATTATTTCTTAGAATTCAGAAACTTTTGTATAGAAGCCTATCAATACATCATAAATGAAAATGTCTAACACTTATGTGTAAAATTAGAAGAATTTGGATCTTGAAAAATGTTAGTTAGGCCTATCAACATATCAAAATAGTATTTAAAAATTCCATTTTTATACATGATCCTAATGTACTATCATTTCCTAAAAATAGTATCGCAAAAACTTCATGCAATATGACAAAAATTTCATAGTTAGTTTTAGAGGACAAATAAACTTTTATTTCTTTTCGACTCCCATCCCCACACTTAAATTGTACAATGTCCCCATTGTACATAAACATGAAAAAGAAAGAAGAAAAGAAATTAGAACGAAAAAATCCCCTGATCCTGAAGTAAATGTTCTTGATCTGATTCGAAATATACAACAGCTCACTTCCGTAGGCAATCACGATTGCATTTAGCGCATGCAATAAGCCTTTAAACCCCTCGGTATCCCGAGTGGACGAGTTATATTCTCGTGAGGGTTTCCAGGGAACACACCCACAAAGTTCAAACCTGCAAAAATAAAGAAAACATGGGTTGCGTCCCGAGAAGCGCTTGTTTTTGTTCGAGTCACTAACTTGATTCCACCCTTATTTTCTTGAAAGTTGGGTGACTTTCCCCACACTTAAGATAAAACATGGATGATAACAACGATAAGTAATCCATAAATGTAAATTTATTGAAATGAAATTAATTAGGGACTTATTGTTTACAACAGGTATGTGTCCTTTCCATGACGCTCCATGACCTTCCAGAAACTGCGAGAATCTCACTTTCCGCTCGAATTGCCAAAAAGGGTCTTCATATGTTGAAAACATCAAACCTGTACTAAGAGATACTCCAACCGCCGGTTGAGACGACTCAACCGTCATTTGAATCTCAACTGCTAGCTGGGTTTTAATCCAACCACCGGTTGACAGCTGATCACAGTCGGTTCTGTTTTCGTTGTCTTCTCCAATCCTTACCATTGCTTGATCATCTCCCTTCAACTGTTGAACTTCCAGATGCAATAACGGAGCCTCATCAATATTCAAATCTATAGCAACTAGCAATTCCTCTTCCGTCATCATACCATCTCGGTTTCTTAGTTCAAGGAGCTCTTCGCCATTTGAACCAAGTAACATGAGCAATTCCTCATCTGAATCTTTGTAATCAAAATTTGGCAAAATCGACCAGTCCACTTCATTTTCTTCTACCTGTTTAAACTCACTAAAAAATTCATTAGAAATAAATGAATTAGAAGAATGAGGATACTTATCGATTTGATGAACCATCCCCTCAAGTCGTTGAATGGAAGCTCCTTGACTTTGATCAATCGCTTCGGGTTCTTCCATTCGGTCACTTGTAGTTTCCATGAATTGCGTATCTCCAACAATCGATGGTCGGGATAAGATCGAAATCTGTCCTTGTACTTCCTCCATCCTACTAGTGAAATCTATCGGATCCTTCTTCTTTTTATATCTATTCAAAGCAGTTGGATAAGGCGGCGGAGGTGTATAATCTCTAACATTTCTTTCTTTAAAGCCTGTAGGTAGGGAGGTGACGACGTGTAATCCTCGAAACTAGGTTTCTCCCTTGTGTCGTATCCTCTAACCTTAGGTTTGTTAAGAATTTCCACCTTCTTATCTTCCTCGTCTTCCACAATTGCACCTTGGTTCCGAAGTTCTGCTTCGAATTCTTCCATTCTCTTTCTTGAAGTTTCAATATATTAACTCATTGGCTCTTCTAAGTTCACCATTTTCTCGTGAAATGGTGCATGAGCTCCATTATTGGCATAGAAATCTGATGGTCCTTGTCATTTGCACATTAAACTCGAAATCAATGTGATCATGAGTTTGCCTCTCATACTCCTCAAGCATCATGTTAGCAATATCTTCATTCATGTCAGTAGAAGACTCAATCCAGTAGTTGGTAGATTCGTTTCTCGCGTTTTGCAAACTTGATATTTGAACTCTTCGAATCCGGTTCTCATACTCTTCAAGTGTCATGTTCGCAATATTGGCTGGTTCGTTTCTGCAGTTTTGAAAAATATACGGAACCATACCCATGGTTCAGCACCTTCCTGCAAAGCAGAAACGGAAAAGAAAAACAGTAGAAAAAGAAAACAAAAATAAAAACAATCTAAAACAAACTAAACGCAAAAATTAACAAAACAGGGCCCAACCGTGGTTGGATATGGCTAGCCGCCGGTCGAACTAAAAATCCGTTGAGAAGAACTGCTCAACCGCCGGTTGAATTGTAAGTCCCTTCCGTATAGGATCGATAACGAGATTATCTTAGGTATTAAGGTGCAGAATCCCTCAATACTAGTTATAGGATCTATAACGAATTCTTTCGCAATAGTTTAGCGAATCAATTATCTAATATGCTTTGTATCGAATATAACGAGCGTTAACGATCAATACCTAGCCTTTAGATCAGTTGTAATGTCTCTAGAAACCCTGAAGGTTCGTCTTGGATGAATGGCAAAAGACCGTTAGGTTTAAAACTAAAATTGCATATATAACCGTCTCGGTTCGCAGGCTTATGGGCTCTGCGAACTTACTCAGTTCGCAACCCAATTTGGCCCAGCGAACTGACTCGGTTCGCTGCCCAATTTTGTCCTGCGAACTGACTCGGTTCGCAGTCAAACTTGGTCAACATTTTTCAGCACTTTAATATTTAACTCTAAAATGTTTACCAACCAATAGCTTTCATTTACAATTCAAAACCAATGTACAAACTTGATTACAATTACCAAAAGTCTATTACAAGCTAGATCTGTTGTCACAAAACATGTCTTAACAGACTCCCCCTTGACAATAGTTCTAGCGTCTTTAGGTCTTTGTCTTCAAGTTGTCTTTGGTAATCACTTGTAAATATTACTACCCGCATATATCTTCAGCTTTATGCATGTCTTAACCATTGACTGATAGTCTCGAGCAACATCTTCCCATCCTTCAATCGTAGTGATCCTATTCTTGTGTAACATTAATAGGTCAGCCTTTGATAAGTTCATTAGATGTCGACGATCATAGATCTTTAAGATTTCTCTCTCTTCGTCTTCAACTTCATCGTCATGTTCAAACATGAGAGCTTCACCAGTCATAGAATCCACAGACCATCTCTTCAACTTACCTCAGATATCTTGAGTCATAGTCTTCAGTGGAATCTGTTGTATGCATTTCACAGCTGGATATATCTTCTTTCTTCGACGCCTTCCTGTTCTTTCGCTTCTCTCTTCGAGTTTGATTGTCTTTCCGACTCTTGGCTTAATTCTTTCAAACTTTATTGACCAACCCTCAGTCTTGATAATCTTTTCGACATATCTTCCAAAAGGATCATTACTGGGGTTATTCAATTCTAATCTAGCCAAGTCTCGAATTTCAAACCTCGGCAAAGAACTGAAGACTGCAAGCTTCTTCTCAAAGTATTGAACTCCGTCAAATCTCTTTATAGCAAAAAGCTTCAAGTCAGCGTCGTAGTACCATCCAATAATACCTCTTCTTGGTATACGCTTTCCAGTGATATCAATTTCATTAATCCTAGTCTTTTCCTTTTTCTTTTTCTCCAAAGGCCTAAACATCGGATTTTCTTTAAATTTATCAGGAAGATCATCTTCAGAATCAGTTGATTCATCTAGATTTTCATCTAAATCAACAACTCTTTCTCCATCTTCATCCTGAATAATAACCTTTGTCTGTGATGGGCTCACGATGTGTTCATCGATATCAACATCGGGATCTACAACTTCGTTTAACCCAACATCAGAGATAGAAGTCCAATCTTCAGGAGGTACAAACTCTCCCTCCTCTAGATCATAATCAACTGCTTCGATTTCAGTATCGGAATCACTTTCATCATTCATATCTACAAGTGATAAACATGTCATGAATCAAATGTGAATAATATAAATTCTTTTATCGAAATAGATAATCAATCTAAGAATTTCTTTATCACCTCATTCATGAAATCACAACCAATTATTAATCTTATATAATTGTAACTTGTCATGAAGAATCTCAAGTCTAAATCTTATATAATTAATCTTATATCATTTTGACTTGTCATATAACATCTCAAGTCTAAATCTTATATAATTTCTGTAGATACGAACACAAAACAAATAACTTTTAATGTACATCTTTCATTGATTATAAATATTCTTACAACCAATCTAAGAATACACATCTAAAATTATCACTTAGTAATTTGCTCACCAACATTACCAGCACCAGCACCAGCACCACTCCCACCAACACCACTTCCACTTGCACCAGCAGACTCCCCCTGAATTATAGGTAGCTCACCAGTCGTTGAAGGACCAGTCGGCTCTCTATCTTTCTGTGCATTGGGATCATCATCTGTATCATCACGTCTCTTCCTTCTCAGTTCATCTTCTCTGCAAGCCTCATTAAATAGCAAGATCTCCCCCTGAGGCGACTTGCCCTTCAATAAGTTGGTGACAAGACCTTGCAGTCGATCAAGCTGTCTCTGCTGATCTTCACTCTCTGATTGAAAGCATATGAGACTTCAGGAGATGAGTATAGGCTTCGCCTTGAGACACAAGCTCCTTTGCAAGAGTAGCATTCTGAGTCTCTAATATCCGAACTCGAAGTTCCAAATTTGAGATCCGCTCAAAAGCTCTAATAGGAGGCTGGGAAGTAGGTGCGGTGGCAGATTGAGCACAACGTTGTTCAATCTGGATGGCAACGTCTGTCAAAAGTAAGCGAGCTGCGATTCGACTAGCTTTGGTAGTCTGAATCGTGACAGTATTGTCAGCAGCAGGCTCCTGTTAGACAATAGTTATCAGTAAAAGTTACAGAGTAAACTGTCTCAATCTCTGAATAACTATAAATACTCGTATCTCTAACCTTCTCTGAGGTTTCAAATACCGGAGTACTCGGACGTTGCATCTATGGTTTATTATAAACCAGGGATAGTAGGCCAGATAAAAGTTCAGGGCTCAACTCATCGTAACCGCCCTTCTTGTTACTGAAGATGGTAACAATAATGTGGAATAAGAATCTCCACTGTCCAAGCACAAATGCTTTGACAAATTGGCGTCCTCTCTTGGGTCCAGAATAACCCATTCTACCAAGTGCACCCTCAATGAAGTCAGGAGTACACAGAGGGACCAGCTTCTTGCTCAACTGTACCCAGATGTAAAATCTGTCTCAGATCATCAGCAGAGAAGACAATGGGATGATCATTAACCCTTGTATGAATAAAAGGAGGAATTGTAGCACCATCATACACAATACTTTCCCAAAATTGATCCAGTAGATCTCGGGACAATAGTGGAGACTCCGTAATAGCATATCGAATCCTCGAACGTGCTAAATACGTCAAAATCTCAGTAAAACAAGCAGCACCACGCTCGTTGACATCCAAGTTCACCAATATATTGTGACCAGGAGTGAAAGATCGAGCAGCCATATCTGTAATCATAAGATACACACACCTGGCAATTAGCTCATATAATAGGAAAACTTGTCGAACATTAATTAATTTTAAACATTTATGTATTGTGAACAAAAATGATCACCAAACATCCACGTTTACTATTAATTAATAACTTAATTTACTGAACTTAATTGAACTATTAAGTATACGAGACTTAATTTTCAGTTATATTCTCTAAATTATATACAATTCGTAATTCCTAGTAGATAATCTGAAAAATCATACCGCCGATAGAAAATCGGAACACGACGCACGACTACATATGAGTCGGAAGTCTTTCGATATGAAACAACAGAAATCGTATATTATATGTATTTAACTTATAACCATAAGTCCTTAAGTCGAAACATATAACATATAATTAACAGTCGCAACTTGTAGTTTATTTGTAAACATAAAGATCTCAAATCGAAAACAAGTCTAAAATGTTAAATTTGTAGAATTATACGTATTTAACTTATAAACGTAAGTTCTTAAGTCTAAACGTATAACTAATAGTTAAAAGTCGCAACTTGTAATTTATTTGTAAACATAAAGTTTTTAAATCGAATAGAAGTAAATGTATACGTATTTAACCTATAAACGTAAGTTCGTAAGTCGAAACGTATAATAAGTAATTAACAAATCCCAACGTGTAATTTATTTGTAAACATAGAGTTCGCAAATCGAACACAAGTCGAAAATGTTAAATTTGTAAACTGAATATTGACTAAGTCAAACTTTCAGATCGCAAATCAAATTAAAATGCAAGAATTTAAGTCATGCGCAAAGTCAACATAAATCAATAAGTTCTTTCAGTTTGCTATAGTCAACCAAAGTCAAGCAGGTAACTCAGTTCACTAAAGTCAACGTAAGTCAATGATTTAGTTCGCTTCGCAGGTTTAAAGTCAAACTTTGAGTTCGCTTCGCAGGTCAACCATAGTCAAAGTATTAAGTTCGCTACGGTCAAAGCAACAGCTTGAGAACAACAGTATTCATCATCGATCATCATAGGAGTATCAGTAAAATTCAACCCGTAATCCCTTAGTTGTTGCTGAACCCATAACACTTGAGAACAACAGCTGCCAGCTGCAACATACTCAGCTTCACATGTGGAAATGGCTACTGAGCTTTGCTTCTTACACTGCCAAGACACGAGTCTACCTCCTAAGAATTGACATCCTCCGGTCGTAGACTTTCTATTTTGATTGCATCCACCATAATCCGAATCAGTATAAGCAACAAAATCTAGGTCTCCTTCAATCGGATACCAAAGTCCCAGCTTCGGCTTCCCTTTGAGGTAACGAAAGATTCGTTTTACAACTTGCATATGTGACTCTTTCTAATTAGCTTGATATCTTGCGCAGACACAAACAACAAACATAATGTCAGGCCTAGATGCAGTCAAATACATTAGTGATCCAATCATAACCCTATATAGAGTAGGATCTACATCCTGATCACTCGATGTATCGGGACCGAATCCGTGATTTTCTGGAATATGAGTTTTGTAGATACGAGATTCATCAATCTTGAAACGGTCTAATAGCTCATGTGTATATTTAGATTGATGAATAAAGAATCCATCTTTCTTTTGGTCAACTTGTAACCCTAAGAAAAAATTCAACTCTCCCATAGCAGACATCTCAAACTTGCCTTTCATAACTTGCTCAAAATCTTAACACATCTTTTCATCAGATGACCCAAAGATAATGTCATCAACATACACTTGAACAAGTAGAAAGTCATGTTTCTTCCATTTCACAAAAAGTGTACTATCAATTCTTCCTCTTGTAAAACTATTCTCAAGAAGATAAGTTGATAGTGTTTCATACCACACCACGCTCTTGATGTAATCCATACAGAGCCTTATCAAGACGATATACTCTATCTGGATAACTTGGATCAGTAAACCCCGGTGGTTGAGAAACATACACCGTTTCCTTGACTTTGCCATACAAGAAGGCACTCTTAACATCCAGCTGATAAACTTTCATTTTCTTTGAAGCTGCAAATGCTAAGAACAACCTAATTGCCTCAAGCCTAGCCACAGGTGCAAACACTTCATTGTAGTCAATCCCCTCTTGTTGATTAAAACCTTGAACGACTAGACGAGCTTTATTGCGAATCACGATTCCTCGATCGTCTTTCTTACACTTAAAGACCCATCTAGTTCCAATTGGATATTCACCAACTGGTAAATCAACCAACTCCCAAACTTGCAGTTTTGAGAACTGAGACAGTTCTTTCTGCATTGCTTCTACCCACGAATTGTCCTTCAAAGCCATTTGGACATTCTTAGGCTCAACTTGTGAGATAAAGCATGAATATAGACATAGATTTGTAACCCCTGTCTCTTTCATTTCAGCATACAGGCTAGTGTACTCAGATATACTAGCCCTAGTTTGAACAGATGCATTTGGATCCCCAATGATATTCTCAGTTGGATGATTTTTGTTAATTCTTGTTGTCATCACCGGTTCAAACTGTATTTCATCTTCTAGATTAGTGCCAATTTCTTCCAATGGTGGCATATCCTCATCAGTACTGTACACCTCATCAGAAGATTGTTGTGTGGCACTTGTTGAAGCTCGATTAGGATCCACAGAAGTTGTATTTTTAGGAGCACTCGATGTTGGTGTGGGGCTAATATCTCCATCACCCGACAATAAATGCTCAGGGATTGTTGAGTCAACTTTGTAGACACTAATTGGAACATTAAAACACTTAAAGAGATCTGAATAGTCAAATTGCCAATCTAGTCCCTTATGTAAGTCATGTGACTAGCTCGTAACTTCAATGTTATAAACTATTTCCACACGTCCCGTAGCTTTATTGAAGACACGTTTGTTTGGTGAATTAGGCACATAACCTAGGAAGTATCCTTCGTCAGCCTTCTAACCAAATTTCTGTTGATTACTAGTCTTCAGCAAAGTGCATGAAACTCCAAAGGGTTCAAACCCTTTTAAGTTAGGTTTCTTATTGTTCAAAAGCTCATAACAAGTCTTGTTCTCCTTTTTAACCGTAAGAACTCTTTTTAGAACATGACATGCTGTATTCACCGCTTCTGCCCAAAAGATGACCGGAAGCCTTGAATCTGCAAGCATTGTTCTAGCCCCTTCAATCAACATTCTGTTTTTCCTTTCAGCAACACCTTTATGTTGAGGTTCATAAGGTGCACTGAATTGATGTTGTATTCCTTTGCTTAAGCAATAGACATTGAACGTTGAATTTTTGAACTATGTTCCATTGTCACTACGAATTCTCTTAATTCGTGTTCTATAGACATTCTCTATTAGATCTAAGAACTCCATAAGAATACCAGGAGTTTCATCCTTAGATCCCAAAAAGAATACCCAAGAGAATCTAGAGAAGTCATTTGTGACAACTAAACAGTACCATTTGCCACCTATGCTTCTTTTGCTTATTGGGCCAAAAAGATCCATATGCAGCAATTCAAATGGCGAGGAGATTGAATTTTCAGTCTTAGACCTGTGTGGTTTTTTATGCTGCTTTCCTTTCATGCAAGGGACACACTTGTCTTCAGACTCGAAATGTTTTTGTGGTACACCCAGAACTAACCCATTCTTGGTTATATAGTTCATTTTTCGAAAGTTCAGGTGAGCCATTCTCCTATCCCATAATAGTGCGTCTGCTTCAGAAGCCTTGGATAGAAGACATGCCGATTCCATTGAAGTATTAGGAACACCCATGTTGATGGCATAGATGTCCTTCTTCCTTGGAGCCCTCATTAATATCCATTTTTCTGGGATGATGAAACCCGGCTTCAGACTAAGGCTTCTGTCTCATTGAAATGTACAGAATGACCTTTATCACAGACTTAGGAAACACTCACTAGGTTGTGAGTTAGTTCTTCAACATAATTCACTTCCTCTAGAGTCAAAGTTCCATTTGAAACTTTTCCTTTCCCAGTTATTACTCCTCCTTTCTCACCAGCGAAGTGAACTCGCTGTTTCATTCCACCTTTGAAGTCCTTCAGTAGACTTCTTTCACTTGTCATGTGCCTAAAACATCCACTGTCTACATACCACCAACTATCCTTGTTCACAGTCTGTTCCTGCACATGACACGTTGTACACAATTAGTTCTCAAGAGGGACCCAAGCCATTACGGTCTTAGTTTGTCCCTTATCATCAACAATATGAACTTCTTTAAAGTAACCTTAACTATTATCGTCAATAGTCTTGGTAACTGGCAAAGAAGTTTGAGGTTGTTGATGATCTGAAGTCCTATGCCTCTGAGGAGAGTGAGTAGAAAACCTCTTAGGCACATATTCAACTCTATGTGTACGTGAAGTCGAACCACTTTCAAATTGACTATGGTTTCTACTTGGAGTCCTAAATCTCGACGGTGTCTTATCTCTAGGCTTAGTGTCATTTAGAGAATAAGGCCGATTAGGTTTAGGCGGAGAGACACTATGAGGAACATCTCTTTTCAGAACGTTTACAGGTTTATTACCTAATCCCGGTTTGGTACCTAACTTGTCTACATTTGAACTATAGACTTTCGGTGTCTCATTGTTATTCACGAGCTTATGTGATGTTTCCAACTTCTTGTTAGGACAACAAGAAGCCACATGCCCCTTTTGGTGACATTTGAAGCAAGACATCTGCTTTCGTGACTTAACTACTTTTGCCTTTTCGTTTTCAGTCTGAGTTTTAGACACTAAAGGTGTATTTTCTTGTTCCTTAATAATCTCATCATTTATATCAGTATCAACCTTCATTCCACTCGAGAAAAAATGTACTTTAGTGAATGATGTGTTCTTATTGACATTAGATGATGGATCCTTATGAACAACCTTCTGTGTCTCAGACATTTCAGACTTTTTAGTTACATTATCCTCAGGTTTAGTATCCACATCCATCATTTCTAAGTCAACAGAAGTAGTGTAATTTGAATTAAAAGGAGGGGATACATCAGTGTATCCTAATCCAGTCTTATCCTTTACACTACGTTGAGCATCAATTATAGAGTCCATAGTTAAAGATGAGGTTCTATAACTTTCAAACTTACGATTAAGCTCAACTAACTTCAATTTTGACTCGGCTAGCTCCTTATCTTTATTAGCAATGTTTTGATTTAAGTCTCTTACATTTAAATAAAGGCCATATATTTTAACACATTGTTCATTTATTGTATCTCTTAGATTGGTCTTATCAGCAGCATCAGACTTAATCTTTTCTTTTAAAGCTAGTTTATCCTCACTAAACCTTTTAGCATCACTTTTAGCTATTTCTAATTCAGATTTCAAGGTATTATATGAATCAGCAAATATACTAACTTGTGATTGCAAATTAATAACTAAATCACAGACATCAACAAGAGTAAGCATATCAAGTCATACCCTTTTCTTGTCTGTTTGAACTTCAGCCATATGTGCTACAAATTCATCTGGACTCATATCCTTAGTTGAATCCATGAACAGCACATCATCATCACTTGCTTTAGGTGTAACTTCTGGCACCTTTACTTGATAATCCACATCAGTCGGCATATAGGATGTAGACTCAGCAATTTTCTCTTGATTATCTATCCCAGCCATAAGAGCATGCTCAGGCTGAGCAGACCAATCATAATACCCATCAAGCTGCTGAACCACCAAGGCTTTGGAATCTAAAGAACTTCCCGAGCCTTGTCTTCCATTGCTGACATCAAACTTTGGTCGTTGACATTCCCGAGCAAAGTGTCCGTAACCTTAACAGTTATAACACTTAACTTTGGATTTGTCAAACCCTGGTCGATTTCCTACCACCTTTCTACCAGTACGCTTCAAGAAATTTTTAACTCTCCTTGACACCATAGCTAGCTGCCACTGGAGATCCATTTCATCAAGATTATAGTCTTCATCAAACACAGCTGGATCATTGATTTTCTCCTGAATATAGTTCTCATAAGAAGCAACAAAAGAGGCAAGAACAGACAATCGCTGTTTAGCAGATTTCACACTCATAGGCATCTTATGATGCCCTTGAGGTGACTTCTCAGTAGATTTCTCTTTTGTTTCACTTCCAGATGAAGCGATAAAGCACAAATCCTCAGTTATCAATTCACCAGTTTCTCCAGTATCACCAACTAGTAAAGCAGTGGCCGAACTGGATGATGCATTCGAGAGAGTTGATTTTCCATGATATAGCCCAGGAATTCTGTAACTGATCAGAATCCGTTTCTCTCGTTTTGTTAGTGAAATCATAACCTCTGAGTTTATCAATAGCCTGCTCCAGAGTCATTGTGGCATACCGCTTTACATTATCCTTGAGCATAATTCCATGCAATTCCCATTTCGAAAGCAAACCCTCAATAAACTTGTCGGTTTTCTCCGTATCAGTAAAGGCAATCTCATGGTCATCTAGCTCACTCAATAGATGGTAGTATCTTGTGGTGTAAGCATCAAGATCTTCTCCTTTCAAAGCTTTAAACACAGCAAACTGCTTCTTAAGGAGATTCTTCTTGCCCGCCTTTACTTGTGGACTACCCTCACATCTTTTTTCAAGAGCAATCCAGAGTGCTTTAGCAGTGTGAAATGATTTCAATTGATGATTGATTTCCTTAGGTAGACTCATCTTAATCGAAGAATGAGCCTTATTCTCAATCTCAAAGTCCTTTTTCTGGTTATCATTCATCCGATTGTAGGGTACAAGTACTATTGCATTTTCAACAACAGTTGTAGGTGCAGTGTATCCATTCTTGATACACATCCAGATTGACAAATCATGGAATCTACAATATGATTCAAACCTGTCTTTCCATCCATAGTAATCCTCAAGTCGGAGCAATTTAGGTGGAACATTAGATTTTCCAATCTCGTGGTCCATCTCAATCATTCTACTTAAGTCAGACATCTTTGTCAATCTCAGAAGTTAAACAGTCACAAAAATCAGAAGTTTCAGTTCGCAGGAAACTCAGTTCGCAGAATCTCGGTTCACAAAAACTCAGTTCCCAGGAACTCACTTCGCAAGAACTCAGTTCGCATGAAACTCAACTCAGTTCGCAAATCTCAGTTCGCGACTCTCAGTTCGGTTCGCACACTCGGTTCGGTTCGCAAGTGATCTCGGTTCGCAGAAACTCAACTCAGTTCGCAAGAACTCGGTTCGGTTCGCAGAAACCCTAATCTCAGTTCGCGAAACGGCTGAAAATTCCAAAATTGAAAAAGTTAGTTATTTTTACGATTAAAAATGAAGATTTCGATCGTAAACAAAACTAAAAATGTCCAGAGAGTGATTTTGGTCGTAAATAAGTACGTAATGCACTAAAAACAACCCGAAATCACACATTATTATCCCGAATAACCTCGAACCTACGCGTATCTAGCTGTAGGCTCTGATACTAATTGTAAGTCCCTTCTGTATAGGATCGATAACGAGATTATCTTAGGTATTAAGGTGCAGAATCCCTCAATACTAGTTATAGGATCTATAACGAATTCTTTCGCAATAGTTTAGCGAATCAATTATCTAATATGCTTTGTATCAAATATAACGAGCGTTAACGATCAATACCTAGCTTTTAGATCTGTTGTAATGTCTCTGGAAACCCTGAAGGTTCGTCTTGGATGAATGGCAAAAGGCCGTTAGGTTTAAAATTAAAATTGCATATATAACCGTCTCGGTTCGCAGGCTCATGGGATCTGCGAACTGACTCAGTTCGCAGCCCAATTTGGCCCAGCGAACTGACTCGGTTCGCAGCCCAATTTTGTCCTGCGAACTGACTCGGTTCGCGGTCAAACTTTTTTTCAACATTTTTCAGCACTTTAATATATAACTCTAAAATGTTTACCAACCAATAGCGTTCATTTACAATTCAAAACCAATGTACAAACTTGATTACAATTACCAAAAGTCTATTACAAGCTAGATATGTTGTCACAAAACATGTCTCAACATGAATAATCTCAGCCGTCGGTCGGGACTGAACAGTTCGAGACTTTTTAAGTTTTGAAAATTCTTAACACTTAATTAAAATAACAAATTAATTAATTACAATAATTAACAATTAAAAGTAATAAGTTCAATTAAAAGTATAAAGTATAAATAATTAAGTAGTACAAATAATTTATTACATATTCTATTTACAAAGTTAATCAAAAGTCCACGGTAGCTCCACTGTAAAATACTCAGAAGCGGAGAAGTAAGTCAGCGCGAAGCTTATTAAAAACCCACTCCTTTGGGGAAGCAGAGAGACCCTCCTTATACCTCTGTTGTGTTGTATTCATAATGGGTGAGTCGAGTTTTCAATCGATTAACAATGTAGAAAGATATCTTTTAAAAAATAAGTAAATAAATAACAAAAATTTTAATTTAACAAACCGCTTCCCTGGCAGCGGCGCAAAAAACTTGATGTGTGTTAAGTAGTGCTTAAAAATAACAAGTTTTAATTGATTGGAAATACTAAAGTTAACTTAAACACAACCAGGCAAGAATACCTGTTCGTATTATAGTATAGCTTTGGTAAGACCGAGTCGAACCACAGGGAATCGGTCTAAATTAAAAATAATTAATTAAACCTAAAATTACAAATTACAAATAGATAAGGGGTGCGTTTTAGTTCCGTACGAACGATTTTTAATAATAAAACTAATTAAAACATAAACAACTAAAAAGATAAAAAGTAACTTGAAAGTAATCAGATAAAGAAGCTTGTATTTACTTAGAATAGTGATTCTTCAATTCAGTTTTCAGCCCGTTTTCGTTCCTTTTCTTTATTTCATCAATTTAAACACTTTTTTGCAAATATAAAAGAAATCAGTAATATATATATATATAATTAAATTGCAATAAAAAGGCTTATAAATAAGGGAATATTATAATATACATATGACATTATTCGATGTTATCACAGTGAATCTACTACTGAAGATGAACCAGAAGCTACTGCATCATCTGAAACTGACACTGACTATGGATTACAATTTTTATTGGATAATGCCCGTGCATTCTCAATTCGTCGACATCGAAAGCTTATTAGAGAGGAAGAAAATGATGCAAAAGGAAATGCCAAAACCAGTCAATTAAGTTCTAAGTGTCGACATGAAGATATTGATCCGGATTTTGTGCCAGAGGAAATAGTTTCACAATGAAAAAGAAGTCGAACTCAGCAGCGTCAAGACAAGCTTAAAAAGATTCAACAACGTACTGCTAGAGTTCTTTATGCTCAATCTCAACCTGCTTCCACACAATCTACATCCTCGAATGCAAATATTCAAGTTATGCTTCAAGCTCTACAACAACTGGTAAGGTCAATGCAACAGCACATTACTGAACAAGATCTGAGGATCTCTACACTTGAATCTGAGGTGGAAGTGTTAAAGAAGAAGAATTCTGTTGTTGGGGGGAAGGATTCAGATGATGATAATGATTTTGATGATGATAATGAAGATGGCAATGATGATGGTAATGAAGGAGCTAATGATGATAACGATGGTGATGATGGTGATGATGGAGGTGATGGTGGTGGTGACGGTGATGATGGAGGTAAAGGTGATCAAGGACATCAATCTGAAGGTCGACAAGATGAAGATCATGATGATTTGAAACTAGTTGATGACTAACCTAAAGATCAGAATACTGGACAACAACTAGATTCTTCTTCGAGACCTAATGAAGAAGATCTCATAAATATGGTAACATTTGATGATCTAGATGAAGAGATAAGTGAAGTTAAAGAGATTACCGAAAAATATGAACAAGAGACTGATGAGATTATCCTGGAAAAGGATGAAAATATTCAAAATGAATATGTTTCAAAGACAGGAGCTTCAGTGTTTGAAGATATACTTGAAGAAGGCAAAGATCAGGAAACTGCCGAGGCTGATGAAGAGACTGACAAGATGGATAGATCTGAGTAGTTTAAAGAATGTCCCCCATCTCCTCTTGTACTAAAGAAGAACTATAAGATCAAAAGCGACTGCAAAGGTCTGATTATTAGCTGAAAATATGATGAAGATCTTAACTTGTTGATAATCAAACGGACCGATGGATTGCAGTATCATAGAATAATCTTTGATGCGTGTTAAGTGGTGATTAAAAATAACAAGTTTTAATTAAATGGAAATACTAAAGTTAACTTCAACACAAGCAGGCAAGAATACATGTTCGTATTATAGTATAGCTTAGGTAAGACCGAGTCGAACCACAGGGAAACAGTGCAAATTAAAATAATTAATTAAACTTTAAATTACAAATTACAACTAAATAAGGGGTGCGTTTTAGTTCCGTACGAACGTATTTAATTAATTGAAAACGAATTAAACTTTAAACAATTAAGAGATAAAAAGTAGATTCGTGATTAAACTAAATTGAGAAGCATGTATTTACTTAAACTAAAGATAACTAGATTGAGAAGCATGTATTTACTTAGATTCGTGATTTCTAGATTCAGGTTTCAGATATGTTTATTGAATTGTTGATTATCATTATGGTGATTTTAACAAATGTAGATAGTCTCCTGTTAAGGTTAACTAATCCTAATAAACTTTAGCTTAATACTAGATTCTCTTGAATACACTAGAATTTCTTCCGCGTGTTATTAACCTAAACCTTAGTCAATTAATACTATCAACAAATCATTGAGATTCATTCAGCAACCTCATATTAACGCAAGTTTATAATTTATTGGTTAAATAACTATCACATTAATTAGTTTTTATTAATTGTTATTCTCTTAACCAATTACCGGTTACAGTCTCAAGCCACAATTAACTAATAAATTACTTAATTGCAAATAATCAATCAACTCATACAAACCCTAGTTATAGCGTAAGTCTTTTGACCATGTTAAGTAACAATTAATCAACACACAATTAATATGGATCTTTCAAATAAACTCAATAATCTTTCATAATTCAAATCAACATAAACATATCTTAAAACCTTCATCTAAAAATCATTCATCTAAGCAAATACAATTAAAGAATTAGCTCATGTTCAAAGTTATCAAAAGCAGATCTAAAAACATGTAGATTGTAAATAGAAAAGATTAAGAATCAAACCCAAGAAACCGAACCACATCTTCGTTAGGGTTGAAAACCTTCAAACCCTAGCTTCCTAGCCTCCAACTTGCACCTTCAGTCGATTTCTAAACCCTAGAATCGAATTAAGCTTTACTTAATTCGTATTGAACTGTGTATATTATTGGCTGAATATGTCCTCTATTTATAATTTTCAGATCGCAAATCCAACTGGCGGTTGAATATCCCAACCGCCGGCTGGGTTGGCTTTTTACCCACGAAACCCGGTTTGAACCGCGCGCTCCAACCGCCTTCCTTATCTGGGTTCAACCACCGGTTGAATATTTCAACCGCCGGTTGAATTATAGTTCCAGAATATTCTTTAATCGGACTGGGACTTCATCTTGGGCTTCAATCTTCACAAATCCAAATTTAATCCTCTTCCTTGGCCCAATAACTTAATCTTTTGGGTTTAATCTTTTCTTTAAGCCCGGTCTTCTTAATTCTTAGTCTTCTCTTCTTTTTCTTCAGTTTTTAAGCCCGTTTTCATTCATTTTCTTTATTTCTTTAATCTAAACACCTTTTTGCAAGTATAAACGAAATCAGTAATATATATAAATAAATCACAATAAAAATGCTGAAAAATAAGGGAATATTATTATATAAATATGACATTATTTGACGCTATCAATCTTCAAGGAATAAGTGAAACGTCCCAGTTTTTTTTTTTTTTTTTTTATTCTCAAAAACACTTTATATATTAATATAAAGTAATAACAACATGGTTCAACACAAAATATACATCATTTTCACAAAACATCACATGTTACTATAGAGCATGATCTATGAGTCCGTCTTCATACTATTTCGCATAGTAAGTCCATCACTAGTAGCCTTCGGGTTATTTACCTGCATCCCCGCCTCTCATTCCCTTAAATCTACCTATTAACACAGTACACAATAACACATAAGCACATCGCTTAGTAAGTAAAGGAATACAAAATGAAGCATATAATTAAGTAATGCACTCAACATAAAATCATATGACACAATTGATCACTCAGCAATTGCCCGTTCAACATATCACGTAGGTATAATTGATCACTCAACAATTTGCCATTCAACTCATCACATGGGCACAATTGATCACTCAGCAATTGGCCACTCAACTCATCATATAGGCACAATTGATCACTCAACATTTGGCCACTCAGCTCATCACATGGGCACAATTGGTCTCTCAGCAATTGGCCACTCAGCTCATCACATAGGCATAATTATCAGCAATTGGCCGTTCAACACAACATCATTATAAATAAAATCAAAATATAAAATTCTTTACGTTCCTACTACTTACCTCGAGGACCACGTTTAGATGTTTATTACTTGATACTCGAAATACCTATCGAGGTGTTCGTATTAGTTAACTCTGATTAAATATCAATTTACAACTATTAATTTTAATCATGTTATAAAAATTCTCAGTTCGCTTTAAAATTAAATCTCAGTTCGCAGGGCAATCTCGATTCGCAGGGCAAACTCAGTTCGCAGGGCAAACTCAGTTCGCAGGGCAAACTCAGTTCGCAGGGCAAACTCAGTTCGCAGGGCAAACTCAGTTCGCAGGGCAAACTCAGTTCGCAGGACAAACTCAGTTCGCCGGACAAACTCAGTTCGCAGACTGAGTTCTTCTTCTGCAGGCTGCGAAGCGAGCTTGCTGTAACCAAAAACCCGAACCTTCTTCTTCCAAAACTCACAAATTCGACATCTTATCATTCTAACTAGTTTTCTAACATCTCTTATGCATCAAATGTCATCACAAAACATCTTGCAAGCTTCAATTACACAACTATTTCACAAATTGACTAATTTTCTAAAAGTAGGTTATAAACACAAAACTCACAAGAACAAGATGATGATGATGATGTTACTGATTCTGGATTTTGAAATCAAAGATGATCTAGAGCTTTCTTCACTTCCAAATTTCCTCAAAAAGTGAATGTAGAATATTTGAGAATTCATGTATGTATATATATATAGAAGATTTGAGAATGTTTATTCTCCTCTTAATCTATTGTCTGGAACCTAAAACCATTTTGCAAAATCGACAATTTTAATTTCTCATATAATTACATAATTAACTCTTAATAGCTGACATTTCACTCGACATTGCGACACTAGCCTAGTGTCGCTCTGAGAACTTAGACTTACTTTAAAAATTTTGGGGTGTTACAATAAGTTCATTACCTAAGTGCGAGATGTATCGATTTGCTCAACTAAATATGATTAATAGAGCGAATGATGACTTAGGATGACTTGTATTAGCTCAACTAAACATTATGTTAGTTGACACTTGTATTTTTAAAAGATAAGGTTGGGTGACACTCCAGTAAAGTGACACTATGTTAGTCGACTCTTATTTTTAAAATAGATAAGTTTGAGCGACATTTTGTACTATCGCTTCTCTTGGCGACACTAATCTAGTGTCGCTAAACACTTTGAAGATTTTGAAAATGTGAAATTTTTATGTTAATCTTTCGTGTTTTCAGATTTTGTCTAACGCTTACTTAAATGGCTGCTGCTTTGAAATTTGAACCTCGTCATAACACGGTGGCATTTTTGGATGAAAATGTTCATGAATCTCATCCGTACCGTGAAATTATCCAATTTCTGAAGAGATCGCGGATTCATTATGTTATAACTTGATTTCCCAATTTTGGACGACTGCGGATTATCATTGTGATATGGATCCAAATGCGATCATTGCCACAGTAGTTGGACCGGCTACTGGCGACATGTCGGTGTGTTTTAATATTTATAAATGCTGGGGACCTATGTTTTACTAGGACTATATGACCTAAAGATTGTATAGCAACAAGTATGACCTAGGGTCATTCTTCAAAATCAACTGTATTGTGAAACAGAGAAATCAGGATGTCCAAATCTATTTAGTGAAGGGGTTTTGAAAATAGTTGGGAGTTGGTTTTTTGTTTGTTTTCTACGTTTTACTACTAATTAGTACTGGACGATAAAATAAAATAGGGATAGCAGTCAGGATAGAGGGGGTATTTGTTGTGACTTCGTTAGCCTTGATATGAAAACGTCTTTCTAAAGATTTGTATTTTATTTGTTTTGAGTATTGTGGTGTAAACACTTGTACCCTACTGATTGATTGCTCAATCAGTATGTCACTGAGTAACTAGGCTATCGTGATTCTGATCGGAGGAGGCTGCTCAACTCTCAACACTGCCCTGTTACGGAACAGTGACCCTTTTCTGGAATACGAAGATTCCTGGGTGCATGAATAGAGTAACAGACCCACTAACAGTCTGACCGTTCTTAACACCGCAGTGATACTTAATTGAATAAAACATTTAAGTTTAAGACTTGGTTGGTGTTTCATTACTTTCCATCAATGGTTTTGTAGAATCCAAGGGTGATAGACAAATTTGGAATACTCGATGATTCCTCGTCTTCCTTTCTGGATTTATAAACTAAGTTTGTATTTTAGATCATAGATTCTCCATTTGTGATTTAAACCAGCCTTCACTTATATTTAACCGATAAATCCCTAGTTTATTCACAGTGTACAATACTTGTTTAAAACAACATTTCCACCCCTTCGAAACCAGACCATGTTATTTAAAACAGATATTTAATCCAAAGTTTATTCACGGTGTACAATACTTGGTTAGTATTTTCACAGCATCAAAACCAAAACACAGATAATTAATTACCCCCGATATGACGTCTTATCAAAAGGGTTTTAACCACGTTTATTGGTGGAAAGGCATTACTTGAAATTGCGGTTTAAAATCGTAGACGGAATGTATAATCAAAGCATCGAGTTTTTATTTATAACTATAACAGTTTGGAACATTATTCCACAACGGATTGTGCCCACGACTTTTCATAGCTTCCACGTTCTGTAATACACACATTGGTGTTTCCAGCGCTATACCAATGATAAGCCGTTTTACGTTACTTCCATTGCTTTATAATGACATCATCCCAATTAATACGACTAACTACATCACAACAAACACACAATATAACTATTCACTAATCATGGCAAGTAATTCTAAATCTTGCATAATAACAATAATAACATGCATTATAATAGATAAGGAAAGATATAACCGTAAATAGCGCGTAGTTTGAATATATGCTGAAAGATTACAACAAGCGGAACTTCCGAATATCTTTTACAATATTACAATATTATCCCCTCCAAGTATCTTCAACAATATTACAATAAAGCCCATCCGTTAGTCTTGGTTAAATATTAACCACGAACTAACTGACTACTAACCTAACTAGCTAATTTAGAGAGAGAAGGTACAAAGAGAAAAAGTGTGTGAGGGAGAGTGTGAAGAATGAGGGATGATTGAAATGAGGAGGGGGGTCCCCCTATTTGTAGGGAAAGGCCCAAGAACACCCGTACAAGCTCCAAAGCACAAAATACAAGCCCAGAACAACACAGAATCTCAAAATAATTGAAAAACGGCATCACCAGGAGGCAAAAGGGGCCGTATACCGCACCCTAGAGGCCGTATACGGTATGCTAGGGGCCGTATACGGTATGCTAGCGGTCGTATACGGCATCCCTGATGTCGTTTAGTGTTTTGCCCGTTGTTCGGTACTTCGTTCGTTGCTTGTTTCGTGCGTATCTTGTTCGTTTCTTGTTTCGTGCGTATCAAGTTCATTCATCTGATGCTGTGGAAGTTAACCGTGAATCTACCGTTGAAGATGAACCAGAAGCTACTACATCATCTGAAACTGACACTTAGTATGGATTACAATCTTTATTGGATAATGCCCGTGCATTCTCAATTCGTCAACATCGAAAGCTTATTTGAGAGGAACATTCTCAATTAGTCAACATCGAAAGCTTATTTGAGAGGAAGAAAAGGATGCAAAAAGAAATGCCAAAACCATTCAATCAAGTTCTAAGCGTCGACATGAAGATATTGATCCGGATTTTGTGCCAGAGGAAATAGTTTCACAACGAAAAAGAAGTCGAACTCAGCAGTGTCAAGATAAGCTTAAAAAGATTCAACAACTGCTAGAGTTCTTTATGCTCAATCCTAACATGCTTCCACACAATCTACATCCTCGAATGCAAATATTCAAGTTATGCTTCAATCTCTACAACAACAGGTCAGGTCAATGCAGCAGCACATTACTGAACAAGATCTGAGGATCTCTACCCTTGAATATGAGGTGGAAGTGTTAAAGAAGAAGAATTATGTTATTGGGGTAAAGGATTCAGATGATGATAATGATTCTGATGATGATAATGAAGATGGCAATGATGATAATGATGGTAATGATGGTGGTGATGGTGATGATGGAGGTAAAGATGATCAAGGACATCAATCTGAAGGTCGAGAAGATGAAGATCATGATGATCCGAAACTAGTTGATGATTAACCTAAAGATTAGAATACTGAACAACAACTAGATTCTTCTTCGAGACCTAATGAAGATTCAGCAGAAGATCTCATAAATATGATAACATTCGATGATTTAGATGAAGAGATAAGTGAAGTAAAGGAGATTACCGAAAAATATGAAGAAGAGGCTGATGAAATTATCTTGGAAAAGGACGAAAATATTCAAAATGAATATGTTTCAGAGACAGGAGCTTCAGTGTTTGAAGATATAGTTGAAGAAGGCAAAGATCAGGAAATTGCCGAGGCTGATGAAGAGACTGACAAGATGCATAGATATGAGTAGTTCAAAGAATGTCCTCCATCTCCTCTTGTACTAAAGAAGAACTATAAGATCAAAAGTGACTGCAAAGGTCTGATTTTTAGCTGAAAATATGACGAAGATCTAAACTTGTTGATAATCAAACGGACCGATGGATTGCAGTATCTCGAGAATAATCTTTGATGCGTGTTAAGTGGTAATTAAAAATAACAAGTTTTAATTAAATGGAAATACTAAAGTTAACTTTAACACAACCAGGCAAGAATACCTGTTCGTATTATAGTATAGCTTAGGTAAGACCGAGTCTCCTGTTAAGGTTAACTAATCCTAATAAACTTTAGCTTAATACTAGATTCTCTTGAATACACTAGAATTTCTTCTACGTGTTATTAACCCAAATCTTATTCAATTAATACTATCAACAGATCATTGAGATTCATTCAGCAACCTCGTGTTAATGAAATTATGTTTCTAGTCATTTCTGATGAATAACAACAATTATTTAAATCTATCCTAACTCCAGACTTTAGCATGAGCTCGAACTTTCTAATCTTGGTCACGGGCGTAAATTTCCTGTTTCCCATGATTATATTGAGCTCTCCATGCTTCAAACTTCTACTTTCTTTTAGACCCTGTAATATAGTGCAAATGTGAGTACCACACCCTATATCCAGAACCCACGAATCAGAAGTTATAGTGTTATGGAGTTCGATCATAAACATACCTGAGTGACTACTCTTTTCAACCTTTCCGTCTTTAAGGTCATTCAGATATTTTGGGCAGCTACGCTTCCAGTGCCCCTTTGTGTTGCAGTAAAAGCACACTGCTTCCTTTGGGTCATTTGTAGATGCAATCTCATATTCAAACTTTCTCTTGGAACTACGAATTGACTTTTCAGTCTTTCCTTTCCAAGTTTTTCTTTTCTTTGCATTGTGACCAACAGCCAACACAGGAGCTGCTGAGGTAGAGGGCACATCAGCTTTCTTGATCCCTTGCTCTGAGGTTGGCAGCAAGTTATGGAGTTCCATTATTGAGGTTTCTTTCTCATTCAAATTCATTTGATATAGGATTATAAAATGATTGTAGACTACTGGTAGGTGAGATAGAATTATGTTTATCGAGAGCTCAGTATCAAATATTACGTTTAAAGATTTCAACCTATCAAAGTACCCTTTCATCTCCAAGACGAAAGCACAAATAGAGGCTCCAGGTTTGGGCTTGCAAGCCATGAGGGATTTAACCACATCAAGGCGTTCTTTGCTTGCCTTTGGCTGAAACATTTCCTTTAGCTGTTGGTTCATTTCATAAGCCCAAGTATTCTCAAAAGTCTTTTGCAATTCAGGGCTCATGGAAGATGCCATGATGCAAGACACTTTGTTTGCATCATCATAATGTTTTCGGTGAGCTTCAATCTCCTCTTGGGTTGATTCATTATCAATAGTGAGAATCTGCTCATCGAGAACATACTCCTTGTTCTCATACCTAAGGGTAAACCCAAGGTTTCGCATCCAGTCCATATAGTTTGGACCGGTGAGTCTTTCCCTCCTAAGAACTGAGAGTAGTGAGAAGTTCGAGTTTTTTTGCGGAACTGGGAGCGGGAGGAATAGTACCATTTTCAGTAGACATCTATAATATAAAACAGTTTTAGTTAGTATGAATATTCCTTAATTGTTTAATTACCCAATTCTAAATTAAGGCTAGGATCCATATTTTCGATTCGTTTTATGAAGAGGTTTGCCGTAATCATATCACTAATTTATTTTAGGTAGACAATGCTTTTGTCAATTTCATTCTCTATGAAATTCCTAGTTCTTTTGAGATTCGTTGATTCAATCAATGACATGTTAATTTCGGATATGCTTATCTACTATTCATGACTGGTATGCCGAAGATCATTAATAAGATAGTGAACTTAACCATGCAAAACCCGCGTGGTCACCAGCCCGAGTACGCTCGAGAATTGCGAGTCTCACATAACCTCTCACTTATATACTCTCATTAATGTGTCGGTAAACCACACACGCTCCATTAATAGTCCATATGAGGGATCTGCGGTTTTCATGGGCTAGCATACAATTCACATTTGTTATACTTAAAACGGAATTTTGTTTTAGTACTTTAAGTCAATACTTTTGATCTTGACATTATCCTATCAAAAGTCCTCGGTAGCTTCATTGAACGCACAAAGAAGCGGAGAAGTAGGTCAGCTCGAAGCATATCAAAAACTTACTTCTTTAGGGAAGTAAAGCGTCCCGCCTTATGCCTCTCTTATAGTTTGTTCACTATGGGTGAGCCGATTTATCAATTGACTGACAACGTATTTAGACTTTAAATGATACATATATATTTATCATAATATATATAGGTCTCTTTAAACTTTTAAAGTTCAGGGTTCTATTTTAAACATTTTAAAATTTAGGGGTATCATTTAAACAATTTAAATATTAGTATTTACTCTAGATCCATATTAACATTTAATGTTCATGCAAATTTATCTATGAATTACTATTTACAATTAACCATTAACTAAGCAGTAACTCCATGTTAAGTGTCTATATTATTAAGCTAAGGCTCTGATACCACCGATGGGTTTTCTATTCCCTTACTAGATAAACATACAATGAGGAAATAACAATTAATCTAGAGCATGAAGGAAACCAAACCCTAAAGGATCTTAACTTAACAATAATAAACAACAAAATATATAAATAGATAAATAAGAAATACTAACCTTTGAGAAAATCGGATTTCTCACACGCAAACCACCTTTGCAGACCTTGAAGGAGAGGGAAACTAGGGTTTGTTCCTTTGGCCGATGAGGGACAGCCTGATTCGCCGATCCAACCGCCGGTTGGGCTTACTTTCTGTCCAAGTATCCGAACCACGCCCCGCGTGTTCCACCGCCTTAACTTTTGGATTCCAGCCGCCGGCTGAACTTTCCAACCGGCGATTGGATTTGGCTTCCAGAATTTTGCTCCATTTCTTATAGTTTATAATTAATTCATCAACTATGATAATTAATAAACCAAATAATTAACCATAATATTAATTCCAATTAATATTATCTCTAATTTATTTCTCTTTAACTGTTCGTTGAGGGCGACCCAAAAAGGACTCTACTTTTAATGATATACTTACCAATTAGTTATGAACTTGGACACTATATCCAACAGTTTTCACTAATTAATAGCTCAAATAGCGAGGAATAATGTACGTAAAAACATGACTTTTTACGTTAAATCAAATATCCCACACTTAGATGTTGCTTGTCCTCAAGCAACAACATAGTCTTGAAACTCGTGAAAACATTTTAAGACCGATATGGGTGGGTTAAAACATTCTCAAAAGTTACCACTTCCTCATATAAGCAAGTTATTTCAAGAACATAAAGAGAGATAAGGTGATCTTCTCAGAAACAAGAAATAACTTTCTTAGGTATACTTCCAACTCTCGTGATCTTGGAGTATACATGACCAGGTAATCTCACAAAAGATGGTCACTCAATTCACTCAATGTTTATCGGGTTACCTATCATTCTAGACAATGAAATCGCTCGATAAGCCAGTCATGCATCACTCATCGTCATAGGTTTGATCGAGAATCGGATCTCCACCACTTAGGTGAGGACGGTGCTAATTATCCCAAGACATTCAAGAGGGTTGTAGTGATAAGTGAGAGTTAAGGGGTATGGATAGTGGTGAGTTTTTAGTTGTAAGGGATTTGCTTATCTTAAAAACTTCTAAGATCATGAAAAACTTATTTTAAAATGGAACGGAGATTTGATAGCTATTTGTCTTCTATAGGATTTTTCTTGAGGGGATGATACTTTTAAAGCACTTAGCTTTATTTGTTGGGATTTATTTTTCTTTTCTTTTCTTCTTTTTCTTTTTTTTTCTCTTTTTTCTTCTACAGAATTTTTTTGCTAGAGAATTTTCAAAGATATTCTTATTTCCTTCGAAAAATCCTTTCAGAACTATGTTCTTTTATCTTTGATTATTTCGAGTCTTTTCAGGGTGCCAATTTTACGCATCATTGCTCTCTCGCCTTTGTTAGGGTGCCAATTTTACGCACCAAGGCTTTTTGAGAGAGATAACTTTTGGGGATCACGAAAGAGTAGGATAAATGAAAAGGATATTCTAATAGATGTTTTTCATGTTGAGACATATTTTGTGACAACAGATCTAGCTTGTAATAGCGTGTAATAGTACTTTTAGTAATTGTAATCAAGCTTGTACATTGGTTTTGAATTGTAAATGAAATATATTGCTTGGTAAACATTTTAGAGTTAAATATTTATATGCTGAAAAATGTTGACCAAGGTTGACCGCGAACCGAATTAGTTCGCAGGACAAAATTGGCCTGCGAACCGAGTCAATTCGCTAGGCCAATATGGGCTGCGAACTGAGTCAGTTGGCAGAGCCCAGTGACCTGCGAACCGAGACGGTTATATATGCAAATTATGTTTTAAACCTAAAGGACTTTTGGCCAATTCACACATCCATACGACCTGCGATTCCAGAGAGCTTTCCAACATTCTAAAGGCTAGGTATTGATCGTTAACACTCGTTATAATCGATACAAAGCAATTAGACAATTGATTCGCTAATATTTTGCGAAAGAATTCGTTATAGATCCTATAACTAGTATTGAGGAATCCCGCACCTTAATACCGTAGATAACCTTATTATCGATCCGCCACAACCCGACTTACAATTGGTATCAGAGCCTACGGCTAGATACACGTAGGTTCGAGGTTATTCGGGATAATAATGTGTGATTTAGGGTTGTTTTTAGTGCATTACGTACTTATTTACGACCAAAATCACTCTCTGGACGTTTTTACTTTTGTTTACGATCGAAAACTTATGTTTTAAATCGTAAAAATAACTAACAATTTAGTTTTAGGAATTTTCAGCCGTTTCGCGAACTGAGATTAGGGTTTCTGCGAACCGAGATCACTTGCGAACCGAACCGAGTTTGCGAACCGAACTGAGACTCACAAACTGAGATTTGCGTACTGAGTTGAGTTTCCTGCGAACTGAGTTCCTGCGAACTGAGTTCCTGCGAACTGAGTTCCTGCGAACTGAGTTTCCGCGAACTGAGATTCTACGAACTGAGTTTCCTGCGAACTGAAACTTCTGATTTTTGTGACTGTTTAACTTCTAAGATTGACAAAGATGTCTGACTTAAGTAAAATGATCGAGATGGACCACGAGATTGGAAAATATAATGTTCCACCTAAATTGCTTCGACTTGGGGATTACTATGGATGGAAAGACAGGTTTGAATCATACTATAGATTCCATGATTTGTCAATCTGGATGTGTATCAAGAATGGATACACTGCAGCTACAACTGTTGTTGAAAATGTAACAGTAATTGTACCCTACAATCGGATGAATGATAATCAGAAGAAAGACTTTGATATTGAGAATAAAGCTCATTCTTCAATTAAAATGAGTTTACCTAAGGAAATCAATCATCAATTGAAATCTTTTCACACTGCTAGAGCACTCTGGATTGCTCTTGAGAAAAGATGTGAGGGTAGTCCACAAGTTAAGGCGGGCAAGAAGAATCTCCTTAAGAAGCAGTTTACTGTGTTTAAAGCTTTTAAGGGAGAAGATCTTGATGCTTACACCACGAGATACTACCATCTATTGAGTGAGCTAGATGACCATGAGATTTTCTTTACTGATACGGAGAAAACCGACAAGTTTATTGAGGGTTTACCGTCTAAATGGGAAATGCATGGAGTTATGCTTGTCACACCCCGCTAAAGCGGAAACACAAGGCGTAACAGCTGAGGGATTCACAACACAAAAGATATAGTACCAATACCTTAAATTAAAAAGTCGCCTTAAAGGCAATTAACAATAAATTAGTTTGTTCATGGTTACAAAGCACTGTTACAACAAGGTTATAAAAGTTTCCTTCAAAATGTCCATGATTTAAATCTTGAATAACATGATCCCATGCATTGCTCACATATGATCCAATCTTACCGGCGTTCTCCTGAAAAGCATGACAAAACAAAAGGGTCAACTATGGCCATAGTTGGTGAGTTCAAAGTTTGTAACTGTTAAACCAAAGATGTGTCCAATCGGGGACATAAGTAAGGGTATAGCCGTCCAATCGGGGACGCTATCACCCATGTGTTCGTCCAATCGGGGACGTAAGTATAATGAGCATTTGGTTGTTAAATGTTGATGTAAATAAACATGTGGTAATAAAGAGAGAGATGTTCAATCCTTGAGACCACTACTAATCCGATTATCCGACCGAGGTTTGCCACAAATGCACCATGTTCTTCAACCAACACTTCAATCAACGTTCTATTTTTCCTTTCAGCAACACCGTTCTGTTGGGGTTCATACGGTGCACTGAATTGATGTTGTATCCCTTTGCTTAAGCAATAGACATTGAACGCTGAATTCTTGAACTCTGTTTTATTGTCACTACGAATTCTCTTAACTCGTGTTCTATAGACATTCTCTATTAGATCTAGGAATTCCATAAGAATACCAGGAGTTTCATCCTTAGATCCCAAAAAGAATACCCAAGAGAATCTAGAGAAATCATCTGTGACAACTAAACAGTACCATTTTCCACCTATGCTTCTTTTGCTTATTGGGCCAAAAAGATCCATATGTAGCAATTCAAATGGCGAGGAGATTGAGTTTTCAGTCTTAGACCTGTGTGGTTTTTTATGCTGCTTTCCTTTCATGCAAGGAACACACTTGTCTTCAGACTCGAAACGTTTTTCTGGTACACCCAGAACTAACCCATTTGTGACACCCGACACTTTAGGTTAATTGTAAACCTAGCTAGAAACTCTAATTACTTGTATTTAGTTGGTATTAGGCTAAATATGTGTAATTACCTGTATATTTGAATATACACTTACGTGATTATGTGTTTATCTGTAATTACGCGAAACAACCGGACGAGGTCCGACAATCTATACGGCGTTGGTGATACACTTTCATAAATAATGTAAATCTATTTTATAAATTAAATAGTAATTATTTACCCTATATATTATTGTTGTTAAATAATAATATACGAAAAACCTAAACGTTTTGCTTAAAACATAACAAGTGCAACAAAAACGCGCGAATCGCGCCCGACACCAGAACGAAACCGACAAATATTTTAAGGTTCAATAAAGTATTTTTAAGTATATTGGTCAAATTAAAATAGTGATGCCATATCGAAAATAAAATACAAAAGTTAAACGTTAACGATTCAATTTTTATGCGCGCGAAGGACGGTTAACCGACCGAATAACGTAACACGGGCTCGAGAGAACTACTATATCAGCCCAAGGCTCTCTTGGACTGACCTAACTAAGCCCAAATCGGCCCAAGAGTCCAGCCCATACCATTAGCCCAAAGCCCACCCTATTTATTCATTATTTCTTTCATTCCTCCCATTTTCACTCACTTTTCACACACACAAACACCAAACACTCTCCTTTCTCTCCCAAAAATCTGCCATTTTAACACCACCACCACCAAAAATCCGGCCACCATCAACCACCATCATCATTCATCACATCTCCAAGAAGAAAATCAAGTCAAAAACTCAAGATTCAAGCTCCTTCAACAACTTCTCTTCAAAAATCACCAACAAATTTGTAAGAAAAATTATTCTCTATCCAAATATCTTTAAAAACATGTTAAAAGGTTCATATAACAAATAAATGTCCAAAATATAACATAAAAACGTTTTTCAAGGCTTAAAATGTTGAAGAACAAAACATGCATTTCCGGGCAGAAAAATAGCCCGACTTTGAGAAGCAGTTTCTCCCTCGAAACTTGACCAAAATGGACAATTCAAAAGGAAAAAATTAAGTTTAAGAAGTTAGCTTTCATTTCCAAGTGGTTTCATGATTTTTGGAGTTCGTTTGATACCCGAAATGATTTTTACAAAAACATATGTCCGGGCTGTCAAAAAGGACAGAAATTTCACCTTCCTTGTTTTAATCATAACTCGAGATATACCAATCCAAATGACCTGAAACCAACGCCAAAAGTTCACAAATAAATTATACAAGAAATAAAATAAAAACCGTTGATTCGATTTTGCAATCAACGAAAGCAGAACGTAAAATCTTTTTGGTGACGAAATTGTTTAGGTCTGCTTTAGAAATCATATCAGGATAACATGCACTTATTTGGAAATAGTAAATTTTATTTCGATTGTCAGTATGTGTGTCCACTTTAAATTTACTTAGCATATTTAAATCACCTGTTATAAAGATTAGTTCAAGACGATTATTGATATTTTATCTATCTAAACATTTGTACTTAAGTATATGATTTCAACTCATAATGAGATGAACCACTTGTGTTATTATTAGCATGCATATTATATTATATAACGCACATAAAATATACATTTGAAATCAAAACATGTTAGTATTTTCTATATAGAAGGTGAAAGTATGGACGTATCTTTAGAACCAAGTTAGAGCTGATAGGTCTGTACCTTCGTACAACAAAGTCACATAAACAGTAGTTCGGGTTGAACAAACACCAGTCTGAACAATTTAAACTAGAGGGTACAGGTCTGTACTTTCGTACAACAAAGTACCATAATTTAACACAAACCAGTACGTAGCAATCTTTTTATAACTTTTCTTGTACATTTGTACATTATATTTTAGAATTTAGAAATGCCACGGGTACGTAACGGTTGTCTATAACTTAATATAGACTACGTACCTAGGTTCTTTTCAAGAATATATTAGATGAAACCAGGTATGTATTTTCATACAACAGAGGAGACAACTAATATATTCCCCCAGATAACTCCATACAAAGACCCTATATTTTAGATCATAACATATTTATCATTCAAATACTAAGACTAGGTGTCAAAATATTTTGGACAATTATGCCCTTATTTCAACTTGATGTCATACATATTAATATGTTATTATATAAAATAATATGCATATTTAAAATTTAAGCTTCTTAGTAACTTTTAGCACAAATGTCTATCAATACATCATTTGATGAAGCTAATCTTTATAAGAGGTGTTTCAAGTATGTTAGATAAATCTATTGACACATCAAACATAAATCTTAAAGTTCCTTTTTATGCATGTGCCCTGATGTACTATCATTTCCCCAATTGTTTACAGACACAATTCAACGTCTATTTTAACAATGTTGCAACTATTGCGTTTCTTTAATACTAACAAGTATAAAGAGTGGCAATTGTGTTTCGTTTTTTTTTTTTTTTAAACCAAGTCTAAAAGATAATTCTGACCAGAAATGAAGAATTAGGCATTGCTCAAACTCACCATTCCAATCATGGAGACTAGCTCATCAAATCGACTACGAGAGAAAGCTTTTGTGAAAAGATCTGCGTTTTGCTTAAGAGTAGGGATTTGGACAAGGTCAATGAGGTGCTTCTCATAGCAATCCCGTATAAAATGATAACGAATTTCAATATGTTTTGTTTTTGAATGTTGTACTGGATTGCGTATGATGGATACTACAGCTGAATTATCAATATGCATAGGAGTAAGAGTTAGAAGTAACCCATAGTCACACATTTGAAGCTGAATCCAGAGAACCTGGGAACAGCAACTGGCAGCAGCAATGTATTCTGCCTCAACGGTTGAAGTAGAGACAGTTGTCTGCTTCTTGCATTGCCACGAGACTAATCGTCTTCCTAGAAACTGACATCCTCCAGTTGTTGACTTCGCGTCCACTGAGCAGCCACCATAATCCGAATCTGAAAAAGCAGTTAGAGCAAAATCGTTTTCGTTAGAGTACCAGAGACCCAAGGAGGGTCTCCACTTAAGGTAACCTAAGATGCGTCTGACAGCCTTTTCATGAGAAGCTTTGGGCTTTGCTTGATATCTGGAACAGATGGACACGGCGAATAATATGTCCGGCCTAGATGCTGTGAGGTACATAAGCGATCCTATCATTGAACGATAGTCACGCTGATTAACATCGTCTTCATCATCAGCAGGTCCAAGTTTGTGACTGATGTCAATGGGAGTTCCATAGTGTCTAGCATCGAGCATCTGATATTTTGTCAAGATGTCCTTGACATATTTTGTCTGATGAATATAAATTCCCTTATCAGACTGCTCGACTTAAACACCTAGGAAGAATTTGAGTTCTCCCATTGCACTCATCTCAAACTTAGAGTTCATGACTTTTTCGAAATCTCTGCACAGCACCTCATTGGTCGATCCAAAAATAATATCGTCCACGTATACCTGCACAAGCAACAAATCGTTTTCTTTCTTTTTGATAAAAAGAGTTGAATCAATCTGCCCACGAGTGTAACCATTTGTGAGCAGGTGTTGAGACAACGTTTCATACCAAGCCCTTGGAGCTTGATGAAGACCATACAATGCTTTATCGAGTTTGTAGACGTAATCATGATGCACTGAGTCTTCGAAACCAGGAGGTTGTTTCACATAAACCTCTTCGTTGACCTTCCCATACAAAAACGCACTCTTTACATCCAGTTGATAAACACGAAATTTCTTGAATGAAGCATAAGCAAGAAATATCCGTATTGACTCCAAACGCGCAACTGGTGCAAAAACCTCGTCATAATCCAATCCTTCGATCTGAGTAAAACCTTGAACCACCAGACGAGCCTTATTCTTCACAACCACGCCACGGTCATCTTTCTTGACTCGATAAATCCAGCGAGTACCAATCGGATAGAATCCCTGAGGTAGTTTAACCAGCTCCCAAACTTCTAACTTTTTGAACTGTTGGAGCTCCTCTTGCATGGCTTCTACCCAGTGAGAGTCAGTCAGTGCTTCCTTGATATTTTTCGGTTCAATTTGAGAAAGAAAGCATGACTCCATTTGAGCTAACTGGCACTCTGTTTGCCCTCTGGTTCTAACTCCATCGTGTAAATCACCAATAATATTATCGACCGGGTGATTCACATTTACACGGCTACCTGGAATCTCTTCAGGTTCAATGACAGTTTCCAAATTTGTATCGTCTCCCCCAGAGACTAAAGTCTCTTCAAGTACCTCTGTGACGGATTCTACTTCACCATCTGATAAAGCCGGCATATCTGGATCTGTATCAGGATCTTGAACTGGTTCAGTAGTTTGCGGAGGAGGTGGTGGTGTTTTTATAGGAGACTTGGATACATCAGAGTATATATCAAGTCCATGAAGCATTGTCACCACCTGTTCAACTTCATCTTCAACTGGATGTTTGAATGAGTCAAACATACTGTCATAGTTGAACAAAAATTCGGGCCCTGAACCTTGTGAAGGTTGAGTATAACGAAGACATGTTACCTGAAAATGTTCCTCTACTCTTTTTGTTGCTTTGTTATACACACGCTTATTAGGTGAATTATTTGAAAAACCTAAGCAATAGCCTTCACTCGATTTTTTACCGAATTTAGCCACTCGTTCTTTTGTGTGCATAATCATACAGGGACACCCGAACGACTCAAGAAATTGTAGATTTGGTTTACGGTTGTTAAGAAGCTCATAAAAGGTCTTATTGCGTTTCTTAACTATGGACACTCTATTCAAAATGTAGCAGGCTGTGTTGACTTCTTCTGCCCAGAAAGTCATAGGCAGTTTTGAGTCAGCTAACATAGTCCGTGCAGCTTCAATGAGAGTCCTGTTCTTACGTTCGGCAACTCCATTCTGTTGAGGAGTTCTTGCAGCACTGAACTGATGATCAATGCCTTTCTTCAAACAGTATAGATCTATTTGTAGAGTTCTTAAATTCTGTACCGTTATCACTTCGTAGTTTCTTGATTTTCAAGTTGCACAAATTCTCCAGTTTATCAAATAAGTAGATAAGGATTTCACTAGTTTCACCTTGAGTAATCATCAGTAACCACCAAGCAATACGATGCTCCACCTATACTCTTCTTGCTCACTGGTCCGAATAAGTCCATGTGCAACAATTCCAACGGCGCTTCAACGGAGTTTACTAATTTTGACTTATGGGTCTTCTTGTGCTGTTTCCCTTTTTGGCAGGGAACGCAATGGTAATTGAGACCGAAAGATTGCTTCGGTACACCACGCACAAGATCATGCTTAACCAGATAATTCATTTTTCGAAATTGCAAATGACCCATTCGTCGGTGCCACAATATTGATTCTCTTTCAGTGGCCTTGGACAGAAAAATACGTTTGCTGCTTTGTTTCAACAGTACGCATATCCAGAATATACGTGTCTCTGTCTCGTGGTGCCCTCAGTAGCACCCATTCCTCGGGAATAACAAATCCCGGCTTCAGAATACAACACTCACTCTTCGTGAAAACCGTAGTGTACGACTTATCAGAAACTTGCGATACACTTAAAAGATTGTGTTGCAGCTGTTCTACAAAATTAACTTTTTCAAAGCTCACTTTGTCGTTTGAGAGTGTGCCTTGACCAGAAATAACGCCTCCTTTGTCACCAGCAAACGCAACATATCCCCCATTATACGCATGAACATCGGAAAGCAGGGATATATTGCCGGTCATGTGCCGCGAGCAACCACTATTGATATACCATTTGCTATTCAGTACGGCTTCAGGTTGCTACAACACCAAAAACAAAGAAGTTAATTAGTAACGGAGACCCAAGCCTTGACAGACTTGGGCACTCCAGAAGCATCATCCACAATGATCACATCAGTCAAAATTTTGTTTTTAAACATATCAGAATTATTGATTGATGTGACACTGTTGGATGCAGAATCACTTGATGATTCTTTCACTTTCCAAACCCTTTTGGTTGCTTGTCAACAACATTGAGCTTAGCATTTGATGATTTGATTGACTCAACTTTGCTGAAATTCTTAGCGGGTGAGGGAGAACGTGAACCTTTTACTGAAGAATTTTTAATTTTAGAAATTTTAGGAACACTTTTCCCTGACCGCTTTTGAGCAAGCAACGGGCGATCATTTATTAAATGACCTTGTTTCTTGCAGTAGAAACAAGATCTTTTCTCAACAAGTTGTTGAAATTTTGGAACAATCCTATGAGGATGGTTGAAAGAAGTATTAAAAACACATGCACACTTATGTGAGCATGTTGAATTTGACACTTGTTTTGAAACAACAGTGGATTTAGAAGAACTTTGATGCTTTTTAATATTTTCTTTGATTTTCAAAATTTTCTTTTCAGACTCAGCCTTAGCTTTGCCTTTTCCACTTAAAGCCATGAAGGAAGATTCATTTGTTATAATTACATTGTTTGGCTTTATGTTTTTCTTTTCAACCTTTGAGTACTCCTCTTCGGTTATATCCTCAATTTCAACAATCTCCTCTACAATAACAGGAGAATCACTCGAAGCCTTATTTAGCACAGGCTCACAAACCACAGAAGGCTTAATTGACTCAGCCTTGACACAAACAGTAACTGATTCAACATATTTAACCTCTTGAGCCTTAACAATCTCAGGCTCACTAGGTTTTGCCTTAACAGGTTCAGGCTCACTAGTACTGGGTTGATCAGCAGTTACTTTAACTTTTTCAGCCTGAATTTTCACAGGCTTACTTATTTTGACAGGAACAGATTTAACAGGATTTATGTCCACCTTTGAAAAAGTAGGCACAAATTCTAAGATGTCATCCTTAGCAGACATTGGAAGATAATCTTTAGGAGGCGGGACTTGATGATAACCAAGTCCAGCCTTGCTTTTAGTATTAGTTCTTTGTGCCTGAAGGATCTCATCAAAGACTAATGAGGAAGTTGAAAAATTTGACAATTTTCTTTTTATATCTAAAACCTCAGTTTGAGAAGCAGAAAGTTCTTTCTTTACCTTAGTAAGCATGGTGACATAACTATCTATTTCATCTTGCTGACTAAAGATTTTAGCTTTTAATTCTTTCTTTTCTTCAAAAATTGCCTTTAACTTTTTATCACACACCTTATCATTATCTTTTAACATATTATTTGAAACAGTTAACTGTTCTATGTTGGCGATAAGGCGTTCAGTTTCTTCTCTTAGCCTGTTTACTTGTCCTGTCAAACGAATACAAGATATACAAGAAAAGGGTTCATTATCAATCTCATGTATGTTGGCCATGAAAGCTTTGTTTTGTTGGTCATCATCAGCTTGTTCTGATCAGTCAAACGCTTCATCTGACAACACTAAGGCAGCATATACCATTGCCTTTTCTTCAGCTTTAGCCTTCTCTGTTGATTTGTTCGGAGTAGGCCTTGTGAAACCAGATGAAGGCTGTCTTGTTTCACATTCACGAGCAAAGTGTCTATAGTTTTGACACTTGTAGCACTTGACCTTGCTCTTGTTGAATCCCAGACCCTTATCATTTGGGTCCTCCAGTGACTTTTTCCCTGTTTTCTTAAAGTAGGTCTTGGCTCTCCTAGTAAGCATAGCAAAGTTCCACCTTAAGTCCATTCGTTCCAATTCGTCATCATCGATTTGACGAAAGTCTTCTTCTGTCAAATCCATAGAACCAGCTTTCTTGCAGAGAAAGTCATTATAGGCGGATAACAGCGCCGAGAAAAGTGCAGCATGATCTTGTGAAGCTGCAGGGATAGGCCCTTGATGACTTGGTGGTTGAAAGTAAGAACCACCAGAAGAAACACTTGGTTGATGACTTGAAGAGCCACCAGTTCCACCAGCCAAGAATGCTGAGCCAGATGGTCCAGTTGATGAAACATCCACTACGTAGATCTTAGGATTTTGGACATTTGCAGTAGCTTTGGTTTCCTTTCTTTGCATGTCCAAAAGATCAGCTTCTAGCTGACCAATAAGATCATCAAGTGACATATTCAGAATCTCTGGATCTTTTTCCATCATTAAAACTCTAGTATCCCATTTGTCAGGTAGGGATTCAAGAAGTTTTTTATTTATTTCGGTTTTGTCCAGAGTTATTCCCCCTTCTATTAACTCACTAACCAACTGTGAGTATCGAGAAAACAAGTCAGACAGAGACTCGTTTGGAAGAATATCGAACACATCATACTGCTTCTTGACTAAGCGTAATTTATTCTGCTTATATTGTTCACTACCACCGCATCTTTTCTCAAATGCCTTCCATAGATCATAAGCAATTTCCAGATGTCGAAATTGCTTGAGGATTGACGGTGGTAATGCCATGGTGATTGCAGAATGAGCCTTTTTATCATTCTCAAAGGCTTTGCGTTCCTCAGGAGTCATTGATTTGATTGAATTTAATGGTGCTGTACCAGTATAAACTCCAGGACTGACAGGACGTTCGTATCTTTCAGTCAAAGCAACCCACATCTCGGGATCATTAAAAGAAACAAACGCTTCAAAGTGTTGACACCAGTAGGCATAATCCATCCCTACAGTATACATAGGTGGTTTATTCGTACTTCCGACTTCATAGTTTTTCTTGAGTAGATCTCCAACACGTTGTAATGAAGAAGATGCCATTTTGATAACCTGCAAAACAAACACAAAAAGAATACAAACTAAACTGTTATGCGACACAAGGATTGTGTCGCTAAATCAAATGGCGACACTAAAGATGTGTCGCAAGGAATTTAGTAACAGTTAAACAGGCGACACATGGTTTAGGTCGCAAAATTTTATGTCGCAATTTTAACTTGTGTCGTTATCTCGTGTCGCTGAACACTTAAATTTGACACGAAGTAGTGTCGCTTAAAACCTGCACGCGACAGAAGATTGTGTCGCTGAAACCCTAAATGCGACAGAGATTGTGTCGCTGAAAACCTAAATGCGACAGAGATTGTGTCGCTGAAAACCTAAATGCGACAGAGATTGTGTCGCTCCTTGTGTCGCAATTTCGGGGAGAGCTGCGGCTGAAAACCCTAAAATTCGCAAAATCCGAAACCCTAACGAAAAACCACGAACAACAGATGCTTCTAAACACCAAAATCTTCCAGAAAATGTAGAATATTGATCCTTTAACACGAAATGCAAAGATCTAATTCCAAAACTAGTCGATTTTAGCCGAAAAACACGTACTAACACGTACTAACACGATCCGATAACACCAAATCCGTAGATTATGGCTCTGATACTACTTGTAGGATCCCTGATCTTGGACCTAACCGGATCAACACAAACAATCGAGATGCGGAATTCAAACGATTGTATATAGTACGTAAAACACAAACGAATCAAACACAATTCGAATGTATATTGATATTATAACTGATTAGCTTGGATACACTTAAAATGCTTTACAATTTCTCTGAGAAGCCCTAGATTCGTCAACCTCACAACTGAGCCCGAAATGATCTATTTATACTCAAAACCGAAATGACCTGCGACATAAGAGATGTGTCGCACAGCCAGCTCATGCGACACAAGCCTTGTGTCGCCTAAAACACAACTTGTAACATTACATAAAATAGACAAAACGTCGTAATTTCATATCAAACTATTACAAGCTAAGACTAACTGACAGACATACAAATATGCACCAACAACTGATGAGAATCTATTTCTCTCATTTTATTGGTGAAATCATAACCTCTGAGCTTATCAATAGCCTGCTCCAGAGTCATTGTAGCATACCGCTCTTCATTATCCTTGAGCATAACTCCATGCATTTCCCATTTAGACAGTAAAACCTCAATAAACTTGTCAGTTTTCTATGTATTAGTAGAGAAAATCTCATGGTCATCTAGCTCACTCAATAGATGGTAGTATCTCGTGGTGTAAGCATCAAGATCTTCTCCCTTAAAAGCTTTAAACACAGGAAACTGCTTCTTAAGGAAATTCTTCTTGCCCGCCTTAACTTGTGGACTACCCTTACATCTTTTCTCAAGAGCAATCCAGAGTGCTCTAGCAGTGTGAATAGATTTCAATTGATGATTAATTTCCTTAGGTAAATTCATTTTAACTGAAGAATGAGCTTTATTTTTAATCTCAAAGTCTTTCTTCTGGTTATCATTCATCCGATTGTAGGGTACAATTACTGTTGCATTTTCAACAACAGTTGTAGGTGCAGTGTATCCATTCTTGATACATATCCAGATTGACAAATCATGGAATCTACAATATGATTCAAACCTGTCTTTCAATCCATAGTAATCCTCAAGTCGAAGCAATTTAGGTGGAACATTAGATTTTCTAATCTCGTGGTCCATCTCGATCATGTTACTTAAGTCAGACAATTTTGTCAATCTCAAAAGTTAAACAGTCACAAAAATCAGAAGTTTCAGTTCGCAGGAAACTCAGTTCGAAGAAACTCAATTCGCAGAAACTCAGTTCGCAGGAACTCAGTTCGCAGGAAACTCAACTCAGTTCGCGACTCTCAGTTCAGTTCGCAAACTCGGTTCGGTTCGCAAGTGATCTCGGTTCGCAGAAACTCAACTCAGTTCGCAGAACTCGGTTCGCAGAACTCAAATCGCAGACTCAGTTCGGTTCGCAGAAACCCTAATCTCAGTTCGCGAAACTCAGTTCGGTTTGCAGGAGCCCTAATCTCAGTTCGCGAAAAGGCTAAAAATTCCAAAAATGAAAATGTTAATCATTTTTACGATTAAAATTTAAAGTTTTCGATCGCAAACAAAACTAAAAACGTCCAGAAAGTGATTTTAATCGTAAATAAGTACGTAATGCACTAAAAACAACCCTAAATCACACGTTTTATCCCGAATAACCTCGAACCTACGCGTATCTAGCCGTAGGCTCTGATACCAATTGTAAGTCCGGTTGTAGCGGATCGATAACGAGGTTATCTACGGTATTAAGGTGCGGAATCCCTCAATACTAGTTATAGGATCTATAACGAATTCTTTCGCAAAATATTAGCGAATCAATTGTCTAATTGCTTTGTATCGATTATAACGAGTGTTAACGATCAATACCTAGCCTTTAGAATGTTGAAAAGCTCTTTGGAATCGCATGTCGTATGGATATGTGAATTGGCCAAACGTCCTTTAGGTTTAAAACCTAATTTGCATATATAACCGTCTCGGTTCGCAGGTCACTAGGCTCTGCGAACTGACTCAGTTCGCAGCCCATATTGGCCCAGCAAACTGACTCGGTTCGCAGGCCAATTTTGTCCTGCGAACTGACTCGGTTCGCGGTCAACCTTGGTCAACATTTTTCAGCATATAGATATTTAACTCTAAAATGTTTACCAAGCAATATATTTCATTTACAATTCAAAACCAATGTACAAGCTTGATTACAATTACTAAAAGTACTATTACACGCTATTACAAGTTAGATCTGTTGTCACCAAACATGTCTCAACAAAACCACCATAGCACCACCTCTTCGGTTTGCAAGAAAAAGCAAGAAACGAGCTCCCGACCTCCATTTCTTCGTGCTTTCATCATTTTCCTTGTAAGAAACTTCATCCCTCTTTTATTTTACTTGAAACATACTTATCAACATGTTATAATGTCCATTTAACAAGATCATGTTCAAAAACAAAGTCGAAAAACGTTTTTACAAACACAAAGTGTCAACAGTTTTCTGGGCAGAATTTTATCCCGACTTCAAGGAGAAGTTTCGTACTCAAAACTTAACGAAAATAGACGATTCAAAAGACAAAAATTAAGTTTAAGGTGTTAGCTTTCAGATCCAAGTGGTTTCGTAATTTTTAGTTACCGTTTGATACTTGAAAACGATTTTACAAAAAACATGTCGCATTTCTGTCTCGGGTGACAGATTCTTGCACCAACTTCCCGAGCCTAATCTTGAGTTCTAGACCTCTAAAACACATGAGGTTTGCACCAAAATCTCACAAAATACGTTGGTTACAAAAAGTTCTTCTATGGGCTTGCTTGAAAATACACGGATTTTCCCAGAAAAATAGATCTTTGAACTTGTGTCCAGATTGGTCAAGATTGGACCTCAGAGGACAAATGGAATTATTAAAAATGCCTAGACTTATCCAAAAATTCTAGAAAAATTACTGAAAGAAGCCAAGACATAGGGGAACAACTCGTGTTTTTCTTGGATTTTATAATTTATATTTTACTCAAAAAATTGAAAGAACAAAAAAATATCATTCGTGGTCCTTTTAAAAGGAGAATTAACAATCGTTAGTCTAAAGGACTGTTAGCGTAACAAGTTTCAAAAGAAATGATCATTGGTGTAATTAAATTTTGTAAAGGACTACCAGTGAAATTTGAGGTAAACTTAAAGGATGATTTGTGTAATTTTCTCTTTAATCAAGCATTATAGATTATGTGTCAATCATTAAGTAATAAATCATAAAAGTAATTTTGAGAAATTTCATGAAACAAATCTATTAACAAATCAATTTTATTGTTTAAATTTCAGTAATCAATCTACATTTAAATATTATAACTAATTCAAAGAAAAATCAGTTGCACAAACAAACAATCAATATAAAGAAATTCAGTACAAGATAATTACAAACCATACTATTAGTTTCTCCAATTAGATTGAATGAATGCTCATTGCTGTCGCACCCCCAAGACACGTGGCAGCGAAAGGTAGGGTGTTGCGTTGGGGGCGCCGACCAAATCAAATATCACAACACAAGAATTACAACAAACGACCTTTATATGAGACGTTTATAAAATAGTACAAAAGTAGTTACATTGAAATACTTTAAAAGTTTACATTAGCCTCGAGTTCGCAAAATAATATCCTGAAGATTCTAGTATATAACGAAATATTTCAAAAAAAAATATATGAACATATTCATATACGTATAATGCATGCGACCCTCGATATAGCTAGAAATCATGTGGGCAATCCTACTGTTGCTGAATACCTGAGAATACAAAGCTAAAAGGGTCAACCAAAAGGTTGGTGAATCTCACAGGTTTAACAGTAAAAACATAGTTATGAAACACAAGATTTATCCGTGATTTGCAATCAAGCAAATAAAGTAAGCAAAATTAATGTTTCCGAAATTGCCATGAGCCCACGGTTCGAAGCCTAACCCGTTTTGTGCCTCCCGGAGGTGTCTAATCCGAAACACTTTAATGACAAATACTAGAGTGCCCGTTTTTAACTTGGTTATAGCTAGTAACCCGGACGGGGGTGTCATTCCCATAATAGATCTATTCTCTAGCACTCGCGCCTTCGCAGTTAACGAACCATGTGTGTTGAGGACTTTTAATGGATTAAAAACAACTCATACAATCTTGTAAAAATAATCGAGTACTTGTGTTCATGAAAAACAGTTAAGCATTTGTATCTCACCCCAAAGTATATAAAACAGTAAAAGTGAAAGTGGGGCTGTAAGACTCACCTGAGATTAGTAAGCAAGTAGCAAATAGTAAGCAAAGCGTGTTTTCCAAATGCAACCTTCTAACGTTCTAAACGTATAAGGTTGTGTAAGTAGATGTCTCAAAAGACCATCTTTGTAAGTGGAGGGTTAATGTCCACTTATCTCATTCGTGTAGGTGGAGGGTTAATGTCCACCTATGCTAGTTCACTCAACTAGAAAAGTCCAATTGTTCGGTTATCATTTGAGTTTAGAAAATATGTACAGCCTGTTGGTGATATTTTTATGAAAACACAGATTTAACAAATTATGTTACGCATTTTTCTACTTTCCAGTTATGGGTAATTGATCAGTGTGGAAAGGGGGCGAAGCCTATGAATGACGGGGGTCCGGGGGCAGCGCCCCTAGTAGCGGGGTCCAAGGGATGGCAACCCCTGGCGGGGTCCAAGGGGCAGAGCCCCTGGCTGGGTTAAAAACGTATATGCGACACTAAGGTATTATGCGACTCTAAGGCTTGTGTCGCTAATGTGACGATTCGGGTGTTATGGCGACACAAAGGCTTGTGTTGCTATTATGACGATTCGGGTGTTATGGCGACACAACGGATTGTGTCGCTAATGTGACGATTCAGGTGTTATGGCGACACAAAGGCTTGTGTCGCAGACTACTGGGCTTCTGCGACACAGAGGCCTGTAACAGGTCAGTTTTGTACATTTTATTTCGTGTTCCAAATGTTCAAATAAAAATTCAAGAAAAATCTATGTTATTTCTTAGTATGTTAGCTCTTAAAATAATTTTTCCAGAATTTGTGGGTATAACTAAGTATTTTTAAAAATTCCGTTTGTTCCCTGAGGTCAGAAAGTGACCAATCCAGACACATGCAACAAGATCGGATTTTTGGGCAAAATCTACAAATTTTTCGAAAAAGTTATCTAAACGATATTTGTACCCAACAAAATTTGTGAACTTTTGGCGATGGTTTCATGTCATTTGGAGGTGCATATCTCGAGTTATGATTAAAACAATAAAGGTGAATTTTCTGAGTTTTTGGACAGCCCGTATACATGTTTTTGTAAAAATCATTTCGGGTATCAAACGAACTCCAAAAATTATGAAACTACTTGAAAATGAAATCTAACTTCTTAAACTTAATTTTTGCCTTTTGAATCGTCCATTTTGGTTAAGTTTTGAGGGAGAAACAACCTCTCAAAGTCAGATCATTTTTCTGATCAGCTTGCATGTGACGTTTTTGACACTTTTAAACATGAAAAAACGAGTTTTTATGTTATGATTTGGACATTTCTTTGTTAAGTGAACAATATAACATGTTATTAAAGTAGTTTTAGATATAGAATAAGTTTTCTTACAATGATAATAGAAAGGGGAATGAAAGAGATGTTGTGAAGCTTGAATTCCTTGAAAATCTTGACGTTTTTGAGTGGTGGTTGCACGGCGGTTTATGGTGGTCAACGGCGGTTTGTGGTGGTCAATGGTGGTTGTAGGGTGGTGTGGTGACTGATTTTGACCAGATTTCTAGTGAGAGAGTGTAGAGAGAGAATTGAGAGAAAATGTGTGTAAGGAGTGTGTGTGAAAATGAGGGGAAATGAAGGATGTTGGCTTATATATGCATGGGCTAAGTCCATGGCTTTGGGCTCCCCTCTATTGGGCCGAGTTGGGCCTTTGGGCCGTGAGTCTGGGCCTGGCCCTTTCCAAGGGTTGGACTCGTGACTCGCTTCTTGATTTCGTGTTACGTTTTTCGTTCGTTTAAACGTTTTTTGCGCGCGTAAAAATTAAATCGTTAACGTTTAACTTTTGTGTTTTATTTTTGATACGAAATCACTATTTTAATTTAACCAATATCTTTAAAATACTTCATTGAATCTTCTCAAAATATTTGTGGGTTTGGTTCGGGTGTCGGGCGCGATTCGTGCGTTTTCGTTGCGTTTATTACGTTTTAAGCAAAACGTCTAGGTTTTCCGTATATTATTATTTAATAACAATAATATAGTGTAAATAATTACTATTAATTTATAAAATAGGTTTACATTGTTTATGAAAAGTTATCACCAACGGCGTATAGTTGTCGGACTTAGTCCGTTCGTTTCGCGTAATTGCAAATAATTACGTATGTGTATATACATATATACAAGTAGTTACAAGTAGTTACAAGTACTTATCCTAATATATATCTAAATACATGTAATTACACTATTGTTAGGCTCAAATAATTGTCCTTATTTGTCGAGTGTCACAATTGCCTTCCTTACAATGCTAAACTAAGTACTTCATAGTAAAATAATATGAAAGTGATATCTCTAAAGTGAGGCGATGATAATATAATGAAAATGAGGTCTCTACTTATAGTTCAATTCTGACCGTCATGGTAACTCGCCAAGTAGCTCCTCGAGCTTGGCAAGTTCTCTTCCGGTTCTATATTTATATGAATCTAGTCTTCTTTCTAGATGATTTTCATCGAGTGCTTTCCTCATAATAAATTACAGGATTCTATCGCTTCATTTTTAGACGAGTTTGAGTTCATTTCTTCTTCTTATACAAAAATTAGATATATATCATTTCGCGTACCACTTACTCGGCGAATAATTCTGAAGCTCGGTGAGTAAGAGTAACTTGGAGGGTACCCCTGACCCACCGTACCATATTTCAATGGTACGCGTCCGCCCCCACCCGCAAGGAGCGTCAATGTTAGGTAAATCACCTGTCCACAAATCAACCACATATACTGAGGAACGGATTCGAAGTCCTAACCTATAGGTCACACGTGTAGAGTCTGGGCGTTTGTGGTGGCATAAGTCAATTCAATATGCGTTATTACAAACAACGAATTATTATCTTTTATAATCATTTTATATTTTAATTATCTCAAATAATAGTTAAATATATTATATGTAACTTAACTTTATAGTTTTCCTTTTTAATAAATACAAACTATATCTATACTATATGAACTATACTATTTAATGTAAGAATGTCGAGTATTATAAAATATTTACGTTTTTAATACAACCAAATCATGACCTTTTAATCTTCAACAAATGATCAAATTAATCATTACCACCTATATTATATCCGACTAAAATTTATATACTTAAATTATATAACCGTGACAATATAGATAACTGATGTAACGTAAAAAGTCATGTTTTTAGGTACATTATTCCTCATTATTTAAACTATTTATTAGTGAAAACATCTTAAATCAATGATTATTTACGAAATCGCTAAAAACGCTAAAAACTATTTTATGATTCATAGGTAATTACGAAATCGCTAAAAACCAGTAGTTCAAATATAGACGTTGCAACAAAATTCGCTAAAAACGTCCGAATAACATACAAAACTAAGCAAATAAACTTCACCTGATTCCTTCACTTTTATTTACCTTATAATTTACACTTCCTAAATACTATTTTATGATTCATAGGCAATACGGATAAGGAACGGAGAAGATACAGCACTTAGAGATCAACCGAACGCATTCCGAGCACGTATGAGCTACACACATCCAAAATACATAATTTTGATATCATTAGAAGCGTAATGGAATTTCAAGATCATAGGCGAAAGAATCAAGCCAAACGGACAAGAAACGAAGAAGATATGCACGAAACAAGCAACGAACGAAGTACCGAACAATAGGTAAAGAGCAAACGGCATCAGGGATGCCGTATATGGCGCCTAGCATACCGTATACGCCCCCTAGCATACTGTATAAGGCCTCTAGGTTGCCGTATACAGCCCTTGTTGCCATCAAGTGATGCCATTATTCAGTTATTTTGAGGTTCGGTGCTGTTTCGGGATTATATTTTGTGCTTTGGAGCTTGTATGAGTGTCTTGGGACTTTATGCGCCACCGGCGGTCGGGTTAACAATCACTTCCTGGTCGTCAGACCGTCTGCTGGCGGCGACACCTGTGTGTTTTAAAATTTATAAATGCTGGGGACCTAAGTTTTACTAAAGCAATAGCAGTAATATGACCTAGGGTACCCGGAAGAACAATTCGATTTAGTGATGAGTTTTAAAATGGTTTGATTGGGGTTTTTCTTAGGTCCAAAATTAAAACTAAATTAAACAGGCAGTAAATAAAGATAATAGGTTTGAATCAATAATGATAGGAGTGCTTGTTGTGATTTCGTTAGCTTATACGTGGGATGATGCCTTTTTAGGGTATAATATGAAAACTTCTCTAAGTATTTGTGTCTTTCCTATCTTAAATATTCGTGATGTAAACACTAGTACCCTACTATTCGGATACCTGAACAGTATGTCACTAAGTACTAGGTTATCCTGAATTCTGATCAGATCGGGCTGCTTTAAAACCCCCCTCACCGTCTCTTAAGAGACCAAGTGACCCTCGTTGGATATATGTATCCGGGGTGCAGGAATGAGGCAGCAGACTGCAATTTATCTTCTGATATTTCTTAACACTATGGGGGCATTTAAGCTAGGCAAGGCATTTAAGAGCAAGATAGGATTTTTGGTGGTTGTTAACCTTACACTAATGGTAGTAGTTTATTCTAGAGCTGGTGAATAACCAGGATACGGCACAGTCTTCAACCTTTGACTTTTCCGTGACTTCCACGTATTTGTACTACACCAAGAGGTGGTTCTAACGCTATACCAAGTATTCAGCCGTTTTACGGTCTTTCTGGTGCCACATACTTTTCGGTCACTCTAGATTAAATATTCCTATGTTTGTATTACAGTTCAACCATCTATGATAATTAAACAACCCGTTCACTTTATATTTTTTAGACCCAAATAAATCCCTCATTGATTCTCGGTGTACTATACGATAGGTTTAAACAATATTTCCACAGTTACAAAATCAGACCATGCTTTTAAGAAAACATAGATAGGTAATTACCGTTTGATCAAGGTTCGCGACTCCTTGTCATAAAGGTTTAACCACGTTTATTGGAAGAAAGGTGATAATTTAATTTATAATCATAAATGTAAAGTTTAAACAAAACGCCGAATTTTCAACTGTATATTAGCATCACCCCAAATATTAACAAGCTAACTACATCACAACAAACACATAAACTAACTACTCACTAAGCATGGCAACAAATCCTAAATCTAGCATAATAACAATAGTATGTATCATTATAATAGATAATGAAAGATATAACCGTGATTAATGCATAGATTGAATAGATGCTGAAGATTACACGAACGAAACTCCGAAATATCTTTTACAATATTATAAGTGCTCCCCCAAGCATTCCAACAATATTACAATGCTACTCCTACTGTTAGTCTCGGTTAAATATTAACCAAGAACTAACTAATTCTAACCTAAATCTCTCACTACTTAACTCTAGAGAGGAAAAGTAGAGAGAGTGAGTGTGTGAGAGAGAAAGGTGTGAGGAGTGAATGGAGAGGTGAGGGATGATGAAAATGAGGAAGGGAGGTTCCATATTTATAGGCAAAGGCTCCAAGACTCTGTACATGCTCCAAAGCACAAAATACAAGCCCGCCTAACCTCAAAATAACTGGAAAACGGCATCACCAGAAGGCAAAGGGGGCCATATACGGCACCCTAGAGGCCGTATACGGCATCATAGGGGCCGTATACGGTAGGCTAGAGGTCGTATATGGTATGCCCTAGGCCGTTTGGCCTTGACCCGTTGTTCGGTACTTCGTTCGTTGTTTGTTTTGTTCGTATATTCTTCGTTTCTTGTCCGTTTGGCTTGATTCTTTCGCCTATGATCTCGAAATTTTGTTACGCTTCTAATAATACAAAAATCATTGATTTTGGATGTGTGTAGCTCATACATGCTCAGAATGCGTTCTGTTGATCTTTGGGTGTTTATCCGTTTTGTTTGATTCTTGATTCTTCAATCTCGTAATCACCTATGAATCATAAAATAGTAGTTAGGAAGCATATATCATAAGGTAAATAAAAGTGGAGGAATCAGGTGAAGTTTATTTGCTTTGTTTTGCATGTTATTCTGACGTTTTTAGTGATTTTTGCTACAACGTCTATATTTGAACCTCTTTAGTGAATTTTAGTAAATAATCATTATTTTATGATGTTTTCACTAATTAATAGTTCAAATAGTGAGGAATATTGTACATGAAAATATGACTTTTTACGTTACATCAAATATCCCACACTTAGTCGTTGTTTGTCCTCAAGCAACAACTAATTTGTATCTCGTGAAAACATTTCAAGACCGTTTTAGGGTGAGTTAAAATTTTTCAAAAGTTACCACTTTCTCATATTAACAAGTTATTTCTAGAAATAAGGAAAGATACGGTGTTCCTTTCATAAACAAGAAATGACTTTCTTAGTCATACTTCCAACTATCGTGATCTTGGAGTATACATGACTAGGAGATCTCACAAAAGGTAGTCACTCAATTCACTCAAGTGTATCAGGTTACCTATCATTCTAGATTAATTGAAATCTCTCAATAGCCAGTCATGCAGCACTCATCGTCATAGACTTGATCGAGAATCGGATCTCTATCACTTATGTGAGGACGGTGCTAATTATTCTAAGACATTCTTGAGTGTTGTAATGATATGTGAGGGTTAGGGGGTATGGATAGTGGTGAGTTTTTGCGAGGGTTTTGCTTATCTTAAAAATTTCTAAGATTATGAATAACTTTATTTAGAATGGAACGGAGATTTGATAGCTTTTTGACTTCTATCGGTTTTTGTAGGATCGCAACAAAGACTGATCTTAAACAATGAATCAATACACAATAACTAATGCGCGGAATTCAATAGCTATCGATTGTACGTTTAACAACAAAATCACAAACACATATATTGAATTAATCATATAAAGCAATGTGAATTACAATGACTGGAACACTGAGAATGACAAAAGCTGCCAAAGAAAATTCGTATGTGCCAAAATGCAAAGTGTTCAGCTCTGAACTGAAACCCTAAACGAGTATTTATATGTAACTAATCTGGACTAAAGGGCGATATTGGTGATATCGCCTGTCCGATATTAGTGATATTGCCTAAGCGATATTAACAATATCGCCTAATACAAAATTAATCTAATTAATTACAACTCGAAACTTAGACCAAGTGACAGACACTCTAAATGTATCAACAAACTCCCCCGTGTCTTCAGCTTGGTCTTCAAAAAGTCTTTACCAACAAACTCCCCCATTGAGATAGCTTGGTCTTCAAAAGTCTTGATGTTCAGTCTCATATGACTGATATCTAATTAGATCTTCAACTTCAGTGACCATCATCTCTTTCATCAATAGCTTCTCCACTAGTATTTATCTTCAAAGTCTTTGGAGAACTCTCATCAATTCTTGTCTTTTGAATATGAGCAAGATATGTAACTTGAATAAAATAACTCAGAAATAAAATATTTTTGTAATTTTCTTTATAAGACAGAATTAAAATACTGAAAGCAATAAATAAACAATCTTTTTGGGAACGGAATTGTTTTGGTCTGGTTAGGGATCATATCAGGATAACATGCAATTATTAGGAAATAGTAAGTGTTATTTCGATTATCAGTATGTTTGTCCACTTTAAATTTACTTAGCATATTTAAATCATATGTTATAAAGATTAGTTCAAGACGAATATTGATATTTTATCCATCTAAACATTTGTCCTTAAGTATATGATTTCAACTCATAGTGAGATGAACCACTTGTGTTATTATTAGGATGCATATTATATTATATAACTCAAATTAAATTATACATTTGAAATCAAAACATGTTAGTATTTTCTTTATAGAAGGTGAGGGTATGAGCGAATCTTTAGAACTAAGTTAGCGGTGACAGGTCTGTACTTTCGTACAACAGAGTCACATAATCAATAGTTCGGGTTGAACAAACACCAGTCTGAACAATTAAACTAGAGGGTACAGGTCTGTACTTTCGTACAACAGAGTACTATAGTTTAACACAAACCAGTACGAGGCAAACTTTTTATAACTTTTCTGCACGTTTGTACATTTTATTTTGAGAATTTGAGGAATGCCATGGGTACGTAATAGTTGTCTATAGGTTAACATAGACTACGCACCTAAGTTCTTTTAAAGAATATATTAGATGAAACCAGGTCTGTATTTTCATACAACAGAGGAGACACCTAATATATTCCCCCAGATAACACCATACAAAGACCCTATATTTTTAGATCATAACATGTTCATCATCCAAATATTAAGACGAAGCGTCAAAATATTTCGGACAATTCGGCCCTTATTTTAACTTAGTGTCATATATATTAATATGTCTTTATATAAAATAATATGCATATTTGAAAGTTAAGCTTCTTAGTAACCTTAGAACAAAAGTCTATCAATACATCATTTGATGAATCTAATATTTATAAAAGATATTTCAAGTATGCTAGATAAATCTACTGACACATCAAACATAAACCTTAAAATTCCATTTTATGCATGTCTCCTGATGTACTATCATTTCCCAAATTGTTTACAGACACAATTCAACGTCTATTTTTAACAATGTTGCAACTATTGCGTTTCTTTTATACTAACAAGTATAAAGAGTGGCAGTTGCGTTTTTCAAGAATTTGCATGTTCATATTTTTCAGATTTTTTAAATCGGAATTTTAAAATTACTCCCCCCGAACAGCAAATTCTTTACTCAAAAACAAACAAATAAATAATCATGAAAGAAACAAAAAATTTCAAGTCACATATCAAGTCAAACTCAAATACTTTTAGCACTTTTTAAACACCTCGTATCACTTCAGAATTTCATCCATTCACTCAAACATAAACACCACACATAAGCACCTTGAAATCAACCTTCTTCGTATCCTTGCAGTCACTAAAAGTATTAGCGATCAAAAACCTGACTCGGGTTTTTGCAAGATGTGAGCCATGAGAGCTTTATTTTCGCTCAGATCATCATGTGCACTCCAATCATAAGCTTCTTCATTTAACATGAGAAAGGCATTTGAAGCGGCAGTAACAGGTTGCTTAGAAGGAGAAGGCTTTGTGAAGCCAGATGGGGGCTGTTTGGTCAAAGTTGACGTTTTCAAAGCTCACTTGACCATTTGTGAGTGTTCCAAGTCCAGTTATTGTACCTCCAGTATCACCAGCAAAGGCAACATGTCCCCCATTATATGGTTTAACATCTGAGAGCAGGGAGATATTGCCTGTCATGTGTCGCGAACAACCACTGTCAACATACCACTTGCTATTCTGCACCTTTGACTGTCACAACACAAGGAAAAAGAATGTTAGTTTGAAATGGAGACCCAAGCCTTGACAGACTTGGGTACTCCTGAGACTTCATCTATTATTATCACATCAGTTAAAACCTTGTTTTTTAGTACATCATTATCTTTTATTGATGTGATAACTTCAGATGACATAACATTTTTTGTACTTTTCTTTATCCAAACTTTCTGAGATAAAGTCGGTTGCTTATTAATAACATTAACCTTTCGATCAATTGATTTAGTAGGTGTAATGTTGTTAACTTTAGAAATTGGAACATGTCGAGATAATCCAGGTTGTTTTGACTTTTGAAAATTTCTTCTTTTATTATAACCTGTACTATATCGTGATGCCCATTTTCTAGCAAGCACAGGACACTGATTAATGAGATGACCCTGCTTCTGACAGTAGAAGCATGATAGTCTTTCTCGGAAAGTTTGATCAGAACTTGATAGTGGTTTAGGTGAAAGAGGAACCCTACGAGGTTTAATTTCAGGTACGTTTACTGCACATGAACACTTATGTGAACATGATGGAGTAAACGTATTCACAGTTGAAGTAATCTTTGGAGAAGGATTTTTAATTGAAACTTTATTATTTTTAAACTTCTCCTGGATGACTTGTTTCTTTTCAGGTTTGAGGTTATTCTTTTTAACGTTCTGTGTAACCTCGTGAGTTACATCCTCCACTTCTACCACTTCTTCAACATTTGTTGAAAGGACAAACTTGATTGGTTCAACTTTAGGCTTAATAAGCTCAGCCTTCCTTTTATTTGAACTCAAAACTTTAAGCAACTCAGGTTGCTTGTTATCAGCAGCCTTAACAAGCTTAGGCTGTTTAACATCATCACCCTTGACAGTTTCAGGCTGATTGGGAATTTCAACACTAACTGGTTCTGCCACAGGATTTGTATCCTTCTTAAGAACAGAAGGTACAAAATCTTTAATTTCTTCCTGCGAAAGAATAGGCTGATTCAAGTTTGAGGGAGGAGGTTGGTTGTGATAACCAATTCCTGCCTTACTCTTTGTATCAGTCCGTTGATTTTGCAGAATATCAGAAAAGACCATAGTAGATGTGGAAATATTTGCAAGTCTTCGTTTTAAATCAACATTATCCGATTGAGTTTCAGCAAGTTCCCTTTTAAGATGAGAAATGAGTTTTAAATAACTGTCAATTGCATCTTGTTTGTTAAAAATCATTGCTTTTAACTCTTTCTTTTCTTCCATAATAGTTTTCTGATTTATAACATAGACTTTTTCATTTTCTTTTAAAACTTTGTTTGCTTCAATAAGATTGGTCAGATCTGTATTTAAGCGATCATTATCTACCATGTACCTGTTGATTTTACCAGTTAGTGTGATACAGGTTTGGCAATTAAAAGAATCACATTCTACCTCATTTTGAACATCTGCCATAAGGGCAACATTTTCTTGATCATCCATAGCCGAAAAATCATATGCTTCTTCTTCTTCTAACAGAATGGCTGCCTTGGCTACTTCATTATCCTTTTTGTAGATAGAAGGTTTTGTAAAACCCGTAGATGATTGTCTACCCTTCTCACATTCTCGTGCAAAGTGACCCAGATTTTGACATTTGTAGCATCTGATCTTGGATTTGTCAAATCCCGTGTTGGTTTTATCAGTGACGTCTTCAAGAGATCTCTTTCCAGTTCTCCTTAAATACGTCTTAGTCCTTCTTGTCAGCATGGCCATGTTCCAACGAAGATCCACTCTCTCTAACTCATCAGGATCAACTTGCGCAAAATCTTCGTCGGTAAGATCTACCGAGTTAATCCTCTTTGAAAGAAAATCATCGTATGATGATAGAAAGGCATTAAAGATTACTGCATGCTCATTGTGAGATGCAGTAGCAGAAGAGGATGATGGAAAAGAAGAGAATGTCCCAACTGAGTTATTTCCCGAAGAGTAATTGGGTTTAGATGAAGATGTAGACGGCCCAGATAGAAGTGTTGTACTTCCATATCCAAAATTGCTATTATCAGGAAGCAAAGAGCTAGATCTTGTGCTTTTCTTCTGAATGTCCAAGGCACATGTTTCAAGCTTCCCAATAAGTTGATCCAGAGACATAGCTAGTATGTCTGGATCATTCTCCATCATCAGCACTCTAGTTTCCCAGTGAGGAGGCAGAGCATTCAGTAGCTTCTTGTTGACTTCAATAGAGCTAAATTTGTAGCCTCCTTCAGTCAGCTCATTTACAAGACGCGAATATCTGCAGAATAAATCTTTCACCGTCTCGTTCTTCTGGATGTCAAACAGATCATACTGTTTCTTCACTAACTCCAGTTTACTTTGCTTGTACTCAGTAGTACCTCCACATCGTTCAGCTATGCCATTCCACAGATCATAAGCGATGTCGTGTTGTTTAAACATTTTCATGGCATCTGCAGGTAAAGACATGGTTATAGCAGAGTGAGCCTTCCTCTCACATTCCCATGCTTTGCGTTCTTCAACAGACATGGAACGAATAGGCTTTGGTGGAGGAATACCAACATGCTCTCCACTTGATACAGGTCTAACGTATCGTTCCAGTAAAGGTATCTCCATTTCAGGGTCGGTAAACGCGACAAACGATAAAAATCTACCTCTCCATTCAGAATACTCCATTCCTGGAGCAAAGAATGGAGGTTTGTTTGCACTACCCACTTCAGCATTGTGTTTTAACATTGCATAAACAGCTTGTAAAGTAGACATTTTAATTTATATTAATTAAAATTAACTTTTGAAAAAGGTTTAAAATCTGTCTAACACCCTATAGCGATATTGCTAATATCGCTAACAATCTGATGATTGAGCGATATTGGTGATATCACTATCAATATCGCTAATTAAAGCGCAAATCAAAATCAGACAAAACAGGCGATATCACAGACGATATTTCGAGTAATATCGCTAAACTTAATCAGGCGATTTTGAATCAATATCGCAAAAATTAACTAGGCGATACCAGGTTATATCTCTAGTAATATCGCTAGAGATATCGCTCAAATTAATGAGCACAGAACACGTAATATCGCTGTAACCCTAAAGGCGATATTATGATAATATCGCTTTTAATATCGCTAAAACGGCTGTAAACCCTAAAATTTCAAAGACAACGAAATTTTCAAAGTTTAGAGTAGCAAACAACGAACACGAATCCAGAAAACACTAAAAATACTGATTAAATAGCTTTTTAAGAATAGAAAACAATTTGTTTATACGAAAAAAAACTAGTTAATACGACTTTTAAACGTACGAATAATGATTCAATAACCACTAATCCAATGATTAAATGGCTCTGATACCAATTGTAGGATCGCAACAAAGACTGATCTTAAACAATGAATCAATAAACAATAACTAATGCGCGGAATTCAATAGCTATCCCGATTGTACGTTTAACAACAAAATCACAAACACATATATTGAATTAATCATATAAAGCAATGTGAATTACAATGACTGGAACACTGAGAATGACAAAAGCTGCCAAAGAAAATTCGTATGTGCCAAAATGCAAAGTGTTCAGCTCTGAACTGAAACCCTAAACGAGTATTTATATGTAACTAATCTGGACTAAAGGTTGAGTTCGAGGACGAGGACGGGGTGCGAAAGTATCATCATCTGAGTCCTGTGCGTCCCGGGGCCGTTTCCCCCGGTTAGACGGCACATGCACCCGTCCTGCCCTAATTCGGCGTTGAACCCGCTCATATCGATGAGTATTATGGATTCGGAGGCTTTCAATGGTTTTCGGTGAAGGAACATCACCATCCGAATCCGTTGGGGTGTCGTTTGGATCCACAGAGACAGTATCATCCGAGGCCGCATCAGCAGCAGTCTCGTCAACTGCTTGAAAGGTATCAATGTCCTGCAAAATGTCATTAATATTTTCCTCCTCGGTTTGAATCGGGATATTGACAAAGGCATCCTCAGAGGGAAGAGGAGCAGCAGCATCATCCAAAAATCCTTCGTTAGCCGGAGGGACATAGCCCTCATGTACAATATGGCCGAAAAGCGGCACATCTGGCGGTGCAGCAACTCCTTTACCATAAGAGTTGCAGATGGCAAAAATCCGCAAGTTCATTGGCGTTTGGCGGAAGGTTGCATCAGGATTGACCGGAAGATCCGGTAACAGATGATTAATCAGCAACTGGATAAACCTTGGGTACATGACCCATTTGTCATTTTCAGCTTTTGCATTGTCCACCATTTCACGGAACAGATATCCGGAAAAATTATACGGCTTATTGTAGACCAGGGCCAACATGGCAGAGACGGTACGGTGACTTGCACCGTCGAAACCTGCCTTCCTGGCAGATAAACACACGATTATCACGTGCATCAAAAATCTCCAGACTCGGGTGAGGTGCCCCTTGCGATACTGATCAGAGGGTACACCTGGGTAACCCATACGTGCCATCCCACCAGCAATGAAAACATTTGAGAATTGGGTGGGCATGACTGGAGAATCATGAAACTGAAGCACTTCACGTAGCAGCTGCTCGGTTATGATAATTTCCCGATCAAAAACTGTAGATATAATCCTGGTCTCCTCCAGTTCGGTGTTTACAACCGCATTTCTCCAAAAAGGACCAACATGGTCTCTATAGATAGTGGGAGCAGCAGTGATAGCGTAAAGAATCCTGGAACGCCTAAGGAACTGGATCATGGGGCGAAAAGGAATGGCTGACTCCCTGTCGGCATCAAGAAATGCGACCGTGTTGTGACGAGGTTCAAGCAACCTCAGAAACGCATCTTGTCCTGCCATTTCTAAAAGACCCGAAAAAGGGAACACTACAGAAGCGTTAGTAGTAATTACGTTAATTTAAACAATCTGCAGTGGCGACACAAGGGTTGTGTCACACAGATGTGGCGACACAAACCTTTGTGTCGCAAAAGTTGAAGTTAATTAATTCAAATCATGTAAGCGACACAAGCACTTCTGTCGCAACAGAAAGATGCGACAGAAGAGGCTTGTGTCGCATTTGGCAATTGTTTTGTAATTAATTAAATCAAGCGACAGAAGGACTTGTGTCGCAAAGAAGTAGCGACACAGATGTTAGTGTCGCAAGCCAACACTAGCACGAAAATTAATTTTGATAGAACAGCAACACAAGAGCTTGCGTCGCCTAGCATAGCGACACAAACCTTAGTGTCGCACCCAAAGTTTGGTATTAAATTAATTTGAAAAATCCTGCGACACAAAGGCTTGTGTCGCAGATTGTGTCGCAAAGATGAACACCAACCCGTGCCCAGATCCCGATGGTTCAAAATTTTGGGTGTTTTCAAAGCTAACGCAACCCGAAGGTGCGTATGAACATCAGGAACTCTAAAATATCCTAGATATCAAGTTAAGCACACCTAAACACCTCAATTTAATCCCAAAACGAAAACCCTTAAAACCCGTGACTTTAATTCACAATTAAACACAGTATACACGGTAAAAAAGGGAAATATTTATACCACTAGATCGAGTAAGGTAAGGAGAAAGAGATTGTATGGATTAATTGCAACAGAACGCTAAGAAAATGTAGATGAAGTCGAAAAATCACTCGGTTTGCTTGTGTCGCTATATCAGATGCTTGTGTCGCAGTAATTAAATGTGATGTCGCAGGTAATTAAGAACAGTGAACGGTTTTAGGTCGCATGAGGTTGGCTTTTATACCCAAACACTAAGCAGCGACATAGCCTGCGACATAAGAAGCGACAGAGGCAGCGACACAGGCAGCGACACAAAGCTTGTGTCGCATAGAGGCACTTGGTGAATTTTCGAATCGCTTTCGATTTTCAAATTTCGATACCCGATTCGATATTAACTTATAAACTTGGAGAAACTAATTAAGCTACAAATAGATAATACAAAAATAAAATCGTTGATTCAATTTTACAATCAACGGAGATTTCATAACATATTTTTGGTGACGGAAATGTTTAAGGTTGGGTAGGGATCAAATCAGGATAACATGCAATTATTAGGAATAGTAAGTGTTATTTCGATTATCAGTATGTTTGTCCACTTTTAAATTTACTTAGCATATTTAAATCATCTGTTATAAAGATTAGTTCAAGACGATTATTGATATTTTATCCATCTAAACATTTGTTCTTAAGTATATGATTTCAACTCATAATGAGATGAACCACTTATGTTATTATTAGCATGCATATTATATTATATAACTCACATTAAAATATACATTTGAAATCAAAACATGTTAGTATTTTCTTTATAGAAGGTGAGGATATGGGTGTATCTTTAGAACTAAGTTAGCGGTGACAGGTCTGTACTTTCGTACAACAGAGTCACATAATCAATAGTTCTGGTTGAACAAACACCAGTCTGAACAATTAAACTAGAGGGTACAGGTCTGTACTTTCGTACAACAGAGTACCATAGCTTAACACAGACCCGTACGAGGCAAACTTTTTATAACTTTTCTGTACTTTTGTACATGTTATTTTGAGAATTATTTGAATGCCACGGGTACGTAACAGTTGTCTAACGTTTAACATAGACTGCGCACCTAAGTTCTTTTCAAGAATATATTAGATGAAACCAGGTCTGTATTTTCATACAACAGAGGAGACACCTAATATATTCCCCCAGATAACATCATACAAAGACCCTATATTTTTAGATCATAACATGTTCATCATTCAAATATTAAGACGAAGCGTCAAAATATTTCGAACAGTTTTGCCCTTATTTCAACTTAAAGTCATACATATTAATATGTCTTTATATAAAATAATAAGCATTTTTGAAAATTAAGCTTCTTAAGAACTTTTAGAACAAATGCCTATCAATACATCATTTGATGAATCTAATATTTATAAAAGATATTTCAAGTATGCTAGATAAATCTACTGACACATCAAACATAAAACTTAAAATTCCATTTTATGCATGTCTCCTGATGTACTATCATTTCCCGATTGTTTACAGACACAATTCAACGTCTTTTTTTTTTTTTTTTTTTTTTTTTTTTTTTTAACAATGTTGCAACTATTGCATTTCTTTAATACTAACAAGTATAAAGAGTGGCAGTTGCCTTATTTAAATAAACACGCTCCAAGTTATAAATTAATTTTTAACAAAGAATCTCATCCCTATCATAGAGACAAGTTCATCAAATCGAGATCGTGAAAAAGCTTTTGTAAAAAGATCAGCATTTTGCTTAGATGTATCGATTTGGACAAGGTCTATCAGGTGTTTCTCATAGCAATTCCTTATGAAATGAAACCTAAGTTCAATATGTTTAGTTTTTGAGTGCTGTACAGGATTGCGTATGATAGAGATAGCAGCAGTATTATCAATATAGATAGGAGTTAAAGTTAAGAGTAACCCGTAATCGCGCATTTGATGCTGAATCCAGAGAACCTGAGAACAGCAACTTGCAGCAGCAATGTATTCAGCCTCAGCAGATGAAGTAGAGACTGTGGTTTGCTTTTTACACTGCCACGAGACTAAGCGACTACCAAAGAACTGGCATCCTCCAGTCGTAGACTTTTTGTCCACATTACAACCACCGAAATCTGAATCGAAGTAGGCAGTTAAAGCGAAGTTATCCTCATTACAATACCAGAGACCCATATATGGTCTAAATTTGAGGTAACTAAAGATTCGCTTAACCGCCTTCATATGAGAAACCTTCGGATTTGCTTGAAATCGTGAGCAGATAGCTACAGCAAACATTATGTCGGGTCTTGAAGCTGTGAGATGCATCAGGGATCCTATCATTGATCGATAGTCTCGCTGATTTACATCTTCTTCGTCTTCAGCCAAGCCAAGTTTGTGATTTATGTCAATGGGAGTTTCAAAGGTTTTACAGTCGAGCAACTGATATTTGGTTAAGATTTCATTGACATACTTAGTTTGATGAATGTAAATACCTTTATCAGATTGCTCAACCTGTACACCTAAGAAGAATGTAAGTTCTCCCATAGCACTCATCTCAAACTTGTCCTTCATGATTTTCTCGAAGTCCTTACACAGCTTCTCATTTGTAGATCCAAAGATAATGTCGTCCACATATATCTGCACAAGTAACAAATCGTTTCCAACCTTTCTAATAAAGAGTGTGCTAACAATCTGTCCTCGTGTGAATCCGTTGGTCAGCAGATGCTTTGACAATGTCTCGTACCATGCCCTTGGAGCTTGATGAAGTCCATACAGTGCTTTGTCTAACTTGTAGACATATTCAGGATGCACTGAATCTTCAAATCCAGGAGGTTGCTTGACATACACTTCTTCACTGACCTTCCCATATAGAAACGCGCTTTTTACATCTAGCTGGTACACTCTGAATTTCTTGTATGAGGCGTAGGCAAGAAATATTCTGATCGATTCTAGCCTGGCAACCGGAGCGAACACCTCATCATAATCAAGTCCTTCAATTTGAGAGAAACCTTGTACCACTAGTCTAGCTTTGTTGCGTATTACAATCCCACGATCATCTTTCTTTACACGAAACACCCAACGCGTACCAATAGGGTGTTGTCCCTTCGGGAGCGGAACCAAACTCCAAACTTGTAGCTTTTGAAATTGATGAAGTTCATCCTGCATAGCCTCGACCCAGTTAGAGTCAATTAATGCTTCCTTCACATTTTTCGGTTCAATCTGAGATAGAAAACATGATTCCATCTCAGCTACAAGGCAAGAAGATGATTCGGATGTAGCCTTAACTTGATGTCTTGTTTGTACACCTTTAGTCAACTCACCAATAATATTATCAGTCGGGTGAGATGTGTGTACGCGTTGCTGTGGAATTTGAGGTGGCACAATCTCAGAATCCAAGTTGTTTAAGTCTCCCTCAACTTCAAAAATATCATTCGGTTGAACAGCTTCATCAGATTTATCCTCAGATTCATCATTGGAAAAACCCGGCATCTCAGGATTAGGTTGTGGAATAAATACACTAGGAGCTGTTCCAGAAGTAGAAGGGATATCATTGTTTGAGGGTGGTGTGGCTTTAGGAGGAGAAGATACATCTTGGAACATATCCATTCCATGCAGTAGGGTCACCACCTGATCAACATTATCATCCATAGGAAGATGAAATGAGTCAAACAATTCATCGTATTTGAATAGTGAGTCGGGTCCCGTGCTTTGAGGAGATTCAGTATATCGTAAACATTTAACTTCATAGTGCTCCTCAATCTTCTTGGTTGATTTATTATAAACTCTCTTGTTAGGAGAATTAACAGAATACCCCAAGAAGAAACCATCACTTGACTTTTCACCAAACTTAGCAACTCGTTCGCGTGTGTTCATGATGATGCAGGGACACCCAAAAGGTTCAAGAAACTGCAAATTGGGTTTACGGTTATTAAAAAGCTCATAACAAGTTTTATTGCGTTTCTTCACCGTCAAAACCCTGTTAAGAACATAACAAGCTGTATTGACCGCCTCTGCCCAAAAAGTGATAGGCAATTTTGAGTCTGAAAGCATGGTGCGTGCAGCCTCTATGAGAGTCCTATTTTTTCTTTCAGCGACTCCATTTTGTTGTGGAGTTCTTGCGGCACTGAATTGATGATTTATTCCTTTCTTCAAACAGTAAATCTCTAAAGTTTTATTTTTGAATTCAGTTCCATTGTCACTCCGCAGTTTCTTTATCTTCAGATTGCATATGTTTTCCAGTTTGTCAAACAAATAAATCAGAATATCAAGCACCTCATCTTTAGAAGAAATGAAGTACACCCAAGAGAATCGCGAATAGTCGTCAGTCACTACCAGACAGTAATAACTTCCTCCTATACTCCGTTTGCTCACCGGTCCGAAAAGATCCATATGCAATAACTCAAGAGGAGTTTCAATAGAATTCACTAACTTAGACTTATGGAATTTCTTGTGTTGTTTCCCTTTGAGACAGGAAACACAGTTATCATTTAATCCAAAAGATTGTTTAGGAACGCCCAACACAAGATCATGTTTTAAAGATAATTCATCTTGCGGAAATGAAGATGTCCCATTCGTCTGTGCCACATTAGTGATTCCTTTTCACCAGCTTTAGACAATAGACAAGTATGCTCAGTGGATGTAAAGGTTCGCATATCTAGTACATACGTGTCCTTTGTCCTTGGTGCTCTCATTAGCACCCATTCCTCGGGAATCACAAATCCCGGCTTCAGAATCAAGCATTCTACATCAGTAAATGCTGTTATGTATTTCTTGTCACACATTTGAGAAACACTGAGCAAGTTGTGATTCAACTGTTCAACAAAGTTCATTTTTTCAAAGCTCACTTGCCCATTTGTGAGCGTTCCTTGTCCAGTAATTTCTCCACCCTTATCACCAGCAAATGCAACATAACCCCCATTATATGGCTTCAAATCAGAAAGTAGGGATAGGTTGCCTGTCATGTGTCGTGAGCAGCCGCTATCGATGTACCATTTACTATTTTTTACTTCCTCGGACTACTGCAGACACAAAATGCAAGAGTGAATTAGTTAGAAGTGGAGACCCAAGCCTTCACAGACTTGGGTCTTCCAAGGTCATCTACAATAACAACATCAGTTAAAATTTTATCTTTTAACAAATCAGTGGTGTTTCCTGATGTGTTATTGTAGGATGACAGGTCATTGGTTGACCTTTTAATCTGCCAAACCTGTTTAGGTTTGGATGGTGGCTTGTTTATAGGATTGTGCTTTTTGACCCTAGGTTTACTTGGTACAATCTTATTGACTTTCTTGACAGGTAAGGGAGATGATGAGCGACGCTTCGATTGAGATGAATTTCTATATAAAGAATTTCGTGGCGTGTATCTCCCAAATCGTTGTTTAGAAAGCAACGGACAAACACTAATGAGATGACCTTGTTTCCTACAATAGAAACAAGATCGTCTTTCAACGAATGGTTGAGGTTGAGGATGAATCACTGGAGGTTGTTTAAATGAAGCATTAACAGAACGTGTACATTTGTGTGTACACGATGAGTTAGATGCTTGTGAAGATGTTGATGGTTTATCCGTGATATCAACAGGTTTAGAAGATTTTTCAGATGATTTGTTCTTTTTATCTAACTTTAAAATCTTCTTTTGAGGCTCAGCCGTAGCTTTGCCTTTTCTTTGAAAAGCCATGTTACTCAATTCAGTAGTTATTATATGATTTTCAGGCTTAATATTTTCTTTCTTAATCTTCATATTAACTTCCTCAGTCAAATCCTCAACTTCAACTATTTCCTGTGCACTAACTGGAGTTGTAATCTTGATTTTAGCAAATTCAGTTTTCTTAACAGATACAGACTTAGTTTCAACAGTTTTTTCAGATTCATTAGCAGTAGACAGATTAGACTCAGATTCAACATTTTGCTTAGAATCTTTAACTGGCTCATTAACAGATTTCATGACTTCCTTTAAAAAAGAAGGCACAAAGTCTTTGGCTTCATCCTGTGAAGGCATAGGTAGATAATTCATAGGAGGTGGTACTTGGTGATAACCAAGCCCAACCTTACTTTTAGTATCATACCTTTGCCCTTGAAGAATTTCGTCAAAAACAAGTGAGGATGTTGAGAAATTAGACAGTTTTCTTTTAAGGTTAATAATTTCTGACTGTGAGTCAGCAAGTTCTTTTCTAAGATCAGCTAATAATTTAAGGTAACTATCAATTGCATCTTGTTGACTAAAAATTTTAGCTTTTAGCTCCTTTTGGTCAGAAAATGCAGCATCTAGTTTCTTATCAAAAGCTTGTTCATTATCTTTTAAGATCTTATTAGCCTTAGCAAGTTTTTCTAATTCATTATTTAGGCGTTGGTTATCCTCAGAATATCTGTTAATTTTACCAGTTAATTTAATGCATGATATACAAGAAAGTGGTTCTTCGATGGGTACCTCATGCACACTGGAGATTTCAGCCATAAGAGCACTATTTTGATCGTCATTTGCCTCTTCACTCCAATCATACGCTTCTTCATTTTGAATAAGAAGAGCATTTGAGGCAGGCGTTTTCTCTGGAGTCCTCTGAGGTGGTCTTGTGTAGGTGGATGGTTTGGAGAAGCCAGAAGCAGGATGCTTTGCCTTCTCACATTCCCTAGCGAAGTGCCCAAGATTTTGGCAGTTGTAGCACTTCACCTTACTCTTATCGAAACCAAGACCAGAATCGCTGTCATCATCCAGATTCTTTCTCCCAGTTTTCTTCAAGTATTTCTTTGCTCTCCTAGTTAGCATAGCAAAATTCCAACGTAGATCCATCCTTTCAAGATCATCAGGATCTATTTGTTCAAAATCTCTCTCAGTAAGATCAATGGTGCTAGTTTTCTTTGAAAGAAAACTATCATAAGCACTGAGAAAGGCTTGAAATACAGCAGCATTCTCTTCAGTATCAGGTGAGACTGGAGTGTTTGAAGAATAAGGTACTCTTCCAACTGAAGGAATAGTCGGTTTAGTAGAGGATGCAGAAGATCCACTAGAGCTGCCAGATAATAAAGCCACGCCAGTAGTAGGAGACGAACTACCATACAAGCTGGGATCTTGAACTTGTGCACTAGACTTAGTTTCCTTTCTCTGCATATCTAGTGCATAAGCTTGTAGTCTTCCAACAAGATCATCTAATGAAAGATTCATCACACGTTCATCTTCCTCCATCATCATAACACGATGATTCCATTTCTTAGGTAAAGCGCCTATGTAGGTTCCCTTGTCTTGGACCTAACCGGATCAACACACACAATCGAGAGGCGGAATTCAAACGATTGTATAAAGTACGTAAAACACAAACGAATCAAACGCAAATCGAATGTATATAGATATAATAACCGAATAGCTTGAATACACTGAAATGCCTTACAAATGCTCTCTATAATCACAGATTCGTCTACCTGGAAACTGAGGCCGAAATGACCTATTTATACTAAACCGAAACTGACTCTGCGACACAAGCTTTGTGTCGCACAGTCAGCTCATGCGACACAGGCCTTGTGTCGCATAAGCGACACAGGCTCTGTGTCGCCTAAAACAAACTTGTAATATTACATAAAACTTCATAATTACATATCTAACTATTACAAGCTAAGACCAACTGACAGACAACCAAATATGTATCAACAAACTCCCCCGTGTCTTCAGCTTGGTCTTAAAAAAAAACTTCTAACAGCTCCAGTCTTCCGGGAAACGTCCACCCGCATGGATTCCCTTTGACACACAAATGTTAACTATCTTTTGAAACTTTAACGCTTCAGCTCGATCTTCTATTGTGTATTCAATCTGTTTTTTGCTTAAAGCTTTTAGATCATTCTCAGACATATTGATCAAGCTAATCGGATCAAAAATTCGAATTGTCTTCTTAGATAATCCCCAATTCTCTTCTGGCTCTGAATCTGGAATAAAGACGATTTCAGCTTCACCAGTGATACTGTCGATATACCAATAACATAATCTACTCAGCACATTCAGTGGTAATATCTCCAGAGGGATCTTTTTCAAACAAGTTGCCGGCGGATAAATCATCTTGACGACCGGCTGTCCTGTAACAGAGTCAAGCCTTTTCTTTGATTTTTGTCGTTTTCCCAAAATAGGCTTTATCATGTTATATCTCTTTGAGTATACTTCACGCCTGATAATTTTCTGAATGTATGCCTTTCCTTCTCTTCCCGGATTAATGAGCTCCAGTTGAGCTAATCTGTTTATTTCACATTTTGGGAGAGAACTTAACTTCTTAAATTTCGGCTGGAAGTATTGAATGCCATATGATCTCTTTATCATAAAAACATTGTGATCACAATCAAACTTCCAACTTCTTATCAATCCCGTAAAATCACCTTTAACTTTGTAGAATTTACAGGTTGGTGGAGCTGCTGCCACGGCCCTTATCCAGTCTGGATGTTCCCTAAACATTTTAGGAACAGACTGATTTGACTCATTGTTTGGCTCCTCATCACTCTCAGAATCTTGCCAGTCTTCAACAACAGATGCATCATCATAGACTTCATTTTCACTCAGCACCTCTTCTTCAACTTCAACATCATCATCACAAAGATCCGAATCATACCTCGAATGTTCATCTTCATTTAATATGTTTTGCAAATACTCAAGATTGGCCTCCGAGTAATCAATATTTAGTGCGATTGGTTGACCAGGAATTGGTGCAGAATACGCAAAATAATCTAAACAGATATTTTCATTCATAGGTTCATCATTTACATCTACAGTCTGTGTTCCGGCGGAAGTCGTAGTTGTTGTTTCAATGGCACGCAGGCCTGACTCCCTCGAAACAACTGCTAGGGCTTCTAATTCTAAGACCCTAGTCTCCAAAATAGGAACTCTGACAGTCTGCAGCTCCAAATCTTTAATCTGTGGAGCTTGAGCTTCCAGAACCGCAGATTGTGACTGAATTAATGCAGCTTGGGATGTCATCGTTTGCTGCATCGTGTCCAACCGCCTCATTAATTCTTGAATGACAGACGGGAGAGGTTGGACAGGAACCTCCACACAGGGAATGTCAACCCGTGGCGTGGAAGAAGAAGTTGGAGCCGATGGACGTTGACGAACCATCGGAGGCACCCAATCTTCATCCATAGGTTCTGATTGACGAGGCCTTTTGCCCACATCGGGTCGCACATAACCTGTCCCTGCCCTTTTGCGTCGTTGAATACGCTTGAAGCGTCTTAAATCAAAACGACGAATATTTTCCAACGAAGTGTCGGAAGGGACTATACGAGGGGAAGTTGGTGGAGTTGAGCCACCATCAGAAGAGCTGACAGCCATGTCTTCGACAATACGCGGCTCATGTACCTGAACGGTTTCTCCTTCAAGATGTGCAACATGACCAAAGGTCTCAATGTCGTCCAAAATTGCCTCAAGCTGGGGATTTTCTGCTTGTACAGGCACATTGACAAAAAGATCCTCTGGCTGTGGAGGAGCAGCAGCATCCAAAAACTCATCGGCCGCCGGAGGAACATAATCCTCATTTACAATGTGCCCAAACAGTGGCACATCCGCCGGCGCCGGAACTCCTTTAGCATATTGCCCACAGATGGCAAAGATGCGAACATTCATAGGGGTTTGTCGAAAACGGTGAACAGCATTCACCGGAAGCCCCGGAAAAAGATGGTTGAGCAATAGCTGGATAAACCGCGGGTACATGTTCCATCGGTTGTCCCCGGTGTGTACATTGTCAACCATAGCCCGAAAAATATAACCAGAAAAGTTGAAGGGCTTGTTGTACACTAGTGCCAGCATAGCAGAAGCCGTAGAATGGCTCATGCCGTCAAAACCAGCCTTTCTGCTGGATAGGCAGACGATCATAATGTGCATCAAATACCGCCAGACCCTAGTTAGGTTGGCCTTGCGGTATTGATCCTTCGGAATGCCCGGATACCCAAGACGGATCATGCCTCCATTTATAAATGAGTTTGCAAATTGAATCGGCATGTCCGGATGGTCAGCAAATTGGAAAAATTCTCTAATAAGCCGCTCGGAGATAACCATCTCTTTGTCTTCTACCCGTGCGAGAATGCGGGTTTCAGGCAGATCAGAGTTGATCACAGCAGAATTCCAGAAGGAGCCAACTTGATCTTTGTATATTGGTGCATTGGCGGAGATGGCTGTAAAAATGCGGGAACGGCGCAAGAAAGCAATCATTGGCCTAAAAGGCGCAGAAGAATCCCGATCATCCTCAAGAAAAGCCACAATATTGTGCCTCGGCTCCCAATCATTCACATTTAAATCTGCCATTGCTATTAACACAAAAGAAAACATAGCTCGAAAAGCGTTAGCATACAAACGTGAAGACAATTAATTTGAATAAAATGTCTTATGCGACATTATAATTGTGTCGCTAAACCCATATGCGACACAAAGGATGGTGTCGCAAAAATCAATTTTAAAAAATTATGCGACACAATCGCTTGTGTCGCTAACAAATTAAGCGACTGCATGGGTTGTGTCGCATTTTGCAATAAAATTGAATTTAATTGAATTTAGCGACAGAAGCCTTATGTCGCAAATTATGTGTCGCAAGCTAAGGCGACACAACGTTTGTGTCGCCTAGAAACAAAAACGACAGACACAAATGCGACACAAGTACTTGTGTCGCAACTTGTGTCGCAATGACGAACAGTTCCAAACCCAGAAAAACCCTATAATCAAATTTGGGGGTTTTCGAAATCGAGGACACCAAATGATGCGTCAACGTTTGTAGAGCATGAAACCATGAGATTTAGCATGTTAAAGAAAGGTTTCCGTGTCCAATTTTACCCAAAACGAAAAACCCTAAAACCCGTATATGATTATAACTATTAAACACAAATTATACGGTAAAAGAGGTTAAAATTTGTACCTATAAGTCAAGAAAAAGGAAGATGAACACAAAACACGGAATAGATTGCAAAGAAACACGGCCGAAGATAGAAAATCGAAAGAAAATTACGTCGCAGTCCTTGTGTCGCAAGAGAGAGGCTTGTGTCGCTTGTTGTGTCGCAAAAACGTGTAGCGACTGAGAGGTAGGGTCCGGCTTTTATACCACAACCCTGTATAGCGACACAAGATGCGACATTTGTAGCGACACAAAATTTATGTCGCATTTGCGACACAGCGCTTGTGTCGCACCTGGGACTGTTTGGAAATTTTAATTTGATTTCAAGTTTTACAGTCGAAGCCGATTTGATATTTACTTAGAGACTTGGTATAACTAAGAACAATAAAGCAATAAATAAATAAAATAACAATCTAAAAAAATTAAAAACCGTTGAATCTATTTTACACTCAACGACAGAATCATAACATCTTTTTGGTGACGGGATTGGTTAAGTCTACTTTAGGAATCATATCAGGATAACATGCACTTATCAGGAATAGTAAGTGTTATTTCGATTATCAGTATGTTTGTCCTTTTTAAATTTACTTAGCATAGTTAAATCACATGTTATAAAGATTAGTTCAAGACGACTATTGATATTTTAACCATATAAACATTTGTACTTAAGTATATGATTTCAACTCATAATGAGATGAACCACTTGTGTTATTATTAGCATGCTTATTATAGTATATAAAACACATTAAAATATACATTTGAAATCAAAACATGTTATTATTTTCTATATAGTAGGTGAAGGTATGGACGTATCTTTAGAACCAAGTTAGCGGTGACAGGTCTGTACTTTCGTACAACAGAGTCACATAAACAATAGTTCGGGTTGAACAAACACCAGTCTGAACACTTTAAACTAGAGGGTACAGGTCTGTACTTTCGTACAACAGAGTACCATAGTTTAACACAAACCAGTACGAGGCAATCTTTTTATAACTTTTCTAGTACATTTGTACATTATATTTTAGAATTTAGATATGCCACGGATACGCAATAGTTGTCTATAACTTCACATAGACAACGTAACTAAGTTCTTTTCAAGAATATATTAGATGAAACCAGGTCTGTATTTTCATACAACAGAGGAGACAACTAATATGTTCCCCCAGATAACACCATACAAAGACCCTATATCTTAGATCATAACATTTTTATCATCCAAATATTAAGACGAAGCGTTAAAATATTTCGGACATTTTTGCCCTTATTTTAACTTAATGTCATACATATTAATATGTCTTTATATAAAATAATATGCATATTTGAAAGTTAAGCTTCTTAGTAACTTTAGAACAAATGCCTACCAATACATCATTTGATGAAGCTAATACTTATAAAAGGTATTTCAAGTATGCTAGATAAATCTACTGACACATCAAACATAAATCTTAAAATTCCATTTTATGCATGTTTCCTGATGTACTATCATTTCCCCAATTGTTTACAGACACAATTCAACGTCTAGTTTAACAATGTTGCAACTATTGCATTTCTTTAATACTAAACAAGTATAAAGAGTGGCAGTTGCGTTTTTTTTTTTTTTTTTTTTTTTTTTTTTTTTTTTTTAATCTAACCAAGTCTAAAAGATAATTCTGACCAGAAATGGAGAGTTAGACATTGCTTAAACTCACCATTCCAATCATAGAGACAAGCTCATCAAATCGACTACGAGAGAAAGCTTTTGTGAAAAGATCTGCGTTTTGCTTAAGAGTAGGTATTTGGACAAGGTCAATTAGATGCTTCTCATAGCAATCCCGTATAAAATGATATCGATTTTCAATATGTTTGGTTTTTGAATGTTGTACGGGATTGCGTATGATGGATACAGCAGCAGAATTATCAATATGAATAGGAGTGAGAGTTAGAAGTAACCCATAGTCACGCATTTGATGTTGAATCCAGAGAATCTGGGAACAACAACTGGCAGCAGCAATGTATTCTGCCTCGGCAGTTGAGGTAGAGACAGTTGTCTGCTTCTTGCACTGCCACGAGACTAAGCGGCTTCCAAAAAACTGACATCCTCTAGTTGTTGACTTTGCATCCACTGAGCAGCCACCATAATCAGAATCTGAAAACGCAGTGAAAGTAAAATCGTTTTCGTTAGAGTACCAGAGACCCAAGGAGGGTCTCCACTTGAGGTAACCTAAGATGCGTCTGACTGCCTTTTCATGAGAGACCTTTGGCTTTGCTTGAAATCATGAACAGATGGATACGGCAAATAAAATGTCCGGCCTAGATGCTGTAAGGTATATAAGCGATCCTATCATTGAACGATAGTCACGCTGATTAACATCATCTTCGTCGTCAGCATGTGACTGATGTCAATAGGAGTTCCATAGTGTCTGGCATCAAGCATCTGATATTTTGTCAAGATGTCCTTGACATATTTTGTCTGATGAATATAAATTCCCTTATCAGACTGCTCGACTTGAACACCAAGGAAAAATTTTAGTTCTCCCATGGCACTCATCTCAAACTTAGACTTCATAACTTTTTCGAAATCTCTGCACAGCACCTCATTAGTCGATCCAAAAATAATATCGTCCACGTATACCTGCACAAGCAACAAATCGTTTCCTGTCTTTTTGATATAAAGAGTTGAATCAATCTGCCCACGAGTGTAACCATTTGTGAGCAGGTGTTGAGACAACGTTTCATACCAAGCCCTTGGAGCTTGATGAAGACCATACAATGCTTTATCGAGTTTGTAGACGTAATCAGGATGCACTAAGTCTTCGAAACCAGGAGGTTGTTTCACATAAACCTCTTCGTTGACCTTCCCATACAAAAACGCACTCTTTACATCCAGTTGATAAACACGAAATTTCTTGAATGAAGCATAAGCAAGAAATATCCGTATTGACTCCAAACGCGCAACTGGTGCAAAAACCTCGTCATAATCCAATCCTTCGATCTGTGTAAAACCTTGAACCACCAGACGAGCTTTGTTCTTCACAACTACGCCACGGTCATCTCTCTTGACTCGATAAACCCAGCGAGTACCAATCGGATAGAATCCTTGAGGTAGTTTAACCAGCTCCCAAACTTCTAACTTTTTGAACTGTTGGAGCTCTTCTTGCATGGCTTCTACCCAGTGAGAGTCAGTCAATGCTTCCTTGATATTTTTCGGTTCAATTTGAGAAAGAAAGCATGACTCCAATTGAGCTAATAGGCACTCGGTTTGTCCTCTGGTTCTAACTCCATCGTGTAAATCACCAATTATATTATCGACCGGGTGATTCACATTTACACGGCTACTTGGAATTTCTTCAGGTTCAATGACAGTTTCCAAATTTGTATCATCTCCCCCAGATACTAAAGTCTCTTCAAGTACCTCTGTGACAGATTCTACTTCACCATCGGATAATGCCGACATATCTGGATCTGTATCAGGATCTTGAACTGGTTCAGTAGTTTGTGGAGGAGGTGGTGGTGTTTTTGTAGGAGACTTGGATACATCAGAGTATATATCAAGACCATGAAGCATTGTTACCACCTGTTCAGTTTCATCTTCAGCAGAAAGATTGAATGAATTAAACATACTGTCATAATCGAACAAGAAGTCGGGTCCCGTTCCTTGTGAAGGTTGAGTGTAATGCAAACAAGTTACTTCAAAATGTTCCTCCACTCTCTTCGTAGCTTTGTTATACACACGTTTATTTGGTAAATTATTTGAGAAACCCAAAAAATAGCCTTCACTTGATTTTTCACCAAATTTAGCCACTCTTTCTTTTGTGTGCATAATCATACATGGACACCCGAAAGGCTCAAGAAACTGTAAAATTTGGTTTACGGTTGTTGAAGAGCTCATAGGAGGTCTTATTGCGTTTCTTAACCATGGACACTCGATTAAGAATGTAGCAAGCTGTGTTGACCGCCTCTGCCCAGAACGTGATAGGCAGTTTTGAATCAGCTAACATAGTCCTTGCAGCTTCAATGAGAGTCCTGTTCTTACGTTCAGCAACTCCATTTTGTTGAGGAGTTCTTGCAGCACTGAATTGATGATCAATGCCTTTTTTTAAACAGAAAAGACCTAGTGTAGAGTTCTTAAATTCCGTACCGTTATCACTTCTTAGTTTCTTGATCTTCAAATTGCACAAATTCTCCAGTTTGTCGAACAAGTAGATAAGGATTTCAGCAGTTTCATCCTTGGAGGCCAAAAAATAAACCCAAGAGAACCTCGAGTAATCATCAGTGACCACCAAACAATACCATGCTCCACCTATACTTTTCTTGCTCACTGGTCCAAATAAGTCCATGTGCAATAATTCCAATGGCTTTTCAACTGAGTTGACCAGTTTTGACTTATGGGACTTCTTGTGCTATTTTCCCTTTTGGCAGGGAACGCAATGATCATTAAGCCCGAATGATTGCTTCGGTACACCACGCACAAGATCATTTTTAACCAGATAATTCATCTTACGAAAATGTAGATGACCCATCCGTCTGTGCCACAACAAGGATTCTTTTTCATTAGCCTTAGACAAGAAACACGTTTGCTGCTTTGTTTCAACAGTACGCATATCTAGAATGTACGTGTCTCTGTCTCGAGGTGCCCTCAGTAGCACCCACTCCTCGGGAATGACAAACCCCGGCTTCAGAATGCAACACTCACTTTTCGTGAAAACAGTAGTGTACGACTTATCACAAACTTGCGATACACTAAGAAGGTTGTGTTGCAGCTGTTCTACAAAATTAACCTTTTCAAAGCTCACTCGGCCGTTTGAGAGTGTGCCTTGACCAGAAATAACACCTCCTTTGTCACCAGCAAAAGCAACATATCCCCCATTATATGCATGAACATCGGAGAGCAAGGATATATTGCCGGTCATGTCCCGCGAGCAACCACTATCGATATACCATTTGCTATTAAGTACGGCTTCAGGTTGCTGCAACACCAAAAACAAGGAAGTTAATTAGTAACGGAGACCCAAGCCTTTACAGACTTGGGGACTCCAGACACATCATCCACAATGATCACATCAGTCAAAATTTTGTTTTTAAACATATCAGAAGTATTGATTGATGTGACACTGTTGGATGTAGAATCATTTGATGATTCTTTCACTTTCCAAACCTTTTTAGGTTTGGTAGATTTCTTGTCAACAACATTGAGCTTAGTAATTGATGATTTGGTTGGCTCAACCTTGCTGTTTTTCTTAGCAGGTGAGGGAGAACGTGAACCTTTAACTGAAGAATTTTTAATTTTAGAACTTTTAGGTACACCTTTCCTAGACCGCTTTTTAGCAAGCAACGGACAATCATTTATTAAATGACCTTGTTTCTTGCAGTAGAAACAAGATCTTTTCTCAACAGGTTGTTGAAATTTTGGAACAAACCTATGAGGATGGTTGAAAGAAATATCAAAGGCACATGCACACTTATGTGAGCATGTTGAATTTGACGCTTGTTTAGAGAAAACAGTGGATTTAGAAGAAGTTTGATGTTTTTTAATATTTTCTTTGATTTTCAAAATCTTCTTTTCAGGCTCAGCCTTAGCTTTGCCTTTTCCACTTAAAGCCATGACTGAAGATTCATTAGTTATAATTACATTGTTTGGCTTTACATTTTTCTTTTCAACCTTTGAGTACTCCTCTTCAGTTATATCCTCAATTTTAACAATCTCCTTTAAAATAACAGGAGAAGCACTCGAAGCCTTGTTTACAACAGGCTCACAAACATCAGAAAGTTTAACTGACTCAGCCTTGACACAAACAGTAACTGATTCAACAGATTTAACCTCTTGAGCCTTAACAATCTCAGGCTCACTAGGTTTTGCCTTAACAGGTTCAGGCTCACTAGTGCTGGGTTGATCATCAGTTACTGTTATTTTTTCAGCCTGAATTTTCACAGGCTTACTTATTTTGACAGGAGCAAATTTCACAGGATTTATTGCCGTCTTTGAAAAGTTTGGCATAAATTCAGTGATGTCATCCTTAACAGGCATGGGAAAATAATTTTTAGGAGGCGGAACTTGATGAAAACCAAGTCCAGCCTTGCTTTTCGTATCACTTCTTTGTGCCTGAAGGATCTCATCAAAGACTAGAGAGGAAGTTGAAAAGTTAGATAATTTTCTGTTCAACTCAAGAACTTCAGCCTGAGAATCAGCAAGTTGTTTCTTTACGAAGGAAAGCATATTAACATAGCTTCCTATTTCATCTTGCTGTTCAAAATTTTTGGCTTTCAGCTCTTTCTTTTCTTCAAAAATAGCTTTTAGCTTTTTATCACAAACCTTATCATTATCTTTTAACATATTATTTGAAGCAGTTAATTGTTCTATGTTAGAGATAAGACGTTCATTTTCCTCTCTTAACCTGTTTACTTGTCCTGTTAATTGAATGCATGAAATACAAGACAAAGGTTCATTATCAACCTCATGAATGTTGGCCATGAAAGCTTTGTTCTGTTGGTCATCATCAGCTTGTTCTGACCAGTCAAACGCTTCATCTGACAACATTAAGGCGGCTGACACCATTGCCTTTTCTTCAGCTTTAGCCTTCTCTGTAGGGTTGTTCTGAGAAGGCCTTGTGAAACCAGAGGAGGGCTGTCGTGTTTCACATTCACGAGCAAAGTGTCCATAGTTGTGACACTTATAGCACTTAACCTTGCTCTTGTTAAATCCAAGACCCTTATCACTAGGGTCCTCCAATGACCTTTTGCCAGTTTTCTTAAAATAGGTCTTGGCTCTACGAGTAAGCATAGCCAAGTTCCACCTTAAGTCCATTCGTTCCAGTTCGTCATCATCTATTTGACGAAAATCTTCCTCTGTCAGGTCCATGGAACCAGCTTTCTTGCATAGAAAGTCATCATAGGCGGATAGCAACGCCGAGAAAAGTGCAGCATGATCTTGTGTAGCTGCAGGAATAGGTCCTTGATGACTTGGTGGTTGAAAATAAGAACCACCAGAAGAAGCACTAGGTTGATGACTTGATGAGCCACTGGTTCCACCAGCCAAGAATGCTGAGCAAGATGTTCCAGTTGATGAAACATCTACTCCGTAGATCTTAGGATTCTGGACATTCGCAGTCGCCTTTGTTTCTTTTCTTTGCATGTCCAGAAGATCAGCTTCTAGCTGACCAATAAGATCATCAAGAGACATGTTTAGAATGTCTGGATCCTTTTCCATCATTAAAACTCGAGTATCCCACTTGTCAGGTAGGGATTCAAGAAGTTTTTTATTAGTTTCAGACTTATCCAGAGTTATTCCCCCTTCCGTTGGCTCACTTACTAACTGTGAGTATCTAGAAAATAAGTCAGAAAGAGACTCATTTGGAAGAATATCAAACACGTCGTATTGCTTCTTGACTAAACGCAATTTGTTCTGCTTATATTGTTCACTACCTCCACATCTTTTCTCAAATGCCTTCCATAAGTCATAAGCAACTTCCAAATGACTAAATTGTTTGAGAATTGACGGTGGTAATGCCATGGTGATTGCAGAAGATGCCATATTGAGTAACCTGCAAAACATAGGTGGTTTATTCGTACTTCCGACTTCAGAGTTTTGCTTTAGTAGATCTCCAACACGTTGCAATGAAGAAGATGCCATATTGAGTAACCTGCAAAACAAACACACAAAGAACAAACTAAACTGTTATGCGACACAAGAGTTGTGTCGCTAAGTCAACTGGCGACACAAAGGATGTGTCGCAAAGAGATTAGTAACAGCTAAACAGGCGTCACAAGAATTGTGTCGCAAACTTTTATGTCGCAATATTAACTTGTGTCGCAGTCTTTGTGTCGAAACTTTCAAACTTGTGTCGCTTGCTGGTGTCGCTTAAAACCTACACGCGACAGAAGATTGTGTCGCAGAAACCCTAAAAGCGACAGAGGTTTTGTGTCGCAAAAACCCTAAATGCGACAAAGCTTGTGTCGCTGCTTGTGTCGCTATGTCGAGGAGAGCTGCGGCAGAAAACCCTAAAATTCGCAAACTTCCGTAACCCTAACGAAAAACCACGAACAATGGACGAATGTAATCACCAAAAACTTCCAGAAACTTCAGAATATCGATCCTTAACCCGAAATGCAAAGATTTAATTCCAAAAACTAGTCGTTTTTAATCGAAAACACGTACTAACCGATCCGATAACACCAAATCCGTAGATTATTGCTCTGATACCACTTGTAGGTTCCCTTGTCTTGGACCTAACCGGATCAACACACACAATCGAGAGGCGGAATTCAAACGATTGTATAAAGTACGTAAAACACAAACGAATCAAACGCAAATCGAATGTATATAGATATAATAACCGAATAGCTTGAATACACTGAAATGCCTTACAAATGCTCTCTATAATCACAGATTCGTCTACCTGGAAACTGAGGCCGAAATGACCTATTTATACTAAACCGAAACTGACTCTGCGACACAAGCTTTGTGTCGCACAGTCAGCTCATGCGACACAGGCCTTGTGTCGCATAAGCGACACAGGCTCTGTGTCGCCTAAAACAAACTTGTAATATTACATAAAACTTCATAATTACATATCTAACTATTACACGCTAAGACCAACTGACAGACAACAAAATATGTATCAACAGCCTAAGAGTTTCTTGTTGACATCCTTAGTAGTTAAAGATACCCCTCCCTCATTCAGCTCACTAACCAGATGTGAGTAGCGAATAAACAGTGCATTTATGGACTCATTTGGTAAGATATCAAACAGTTCATATTGCTTCTTAATAAGTGCAAGTTTACTCTTTTTATATCTTTCATTACCCCCACACCTTTGTTCAATAGCCTTCCATAAATCATAAGCAATGGTGTAATGTTTAAACATTTTCAAAACATCAGCAGACATGCTCATTGTGATGGCTGAATGTACTTTTCTTTCCAAATCCCAAGCCTTTTTCTCATCAGGAGTCAAAGATCTAATAGGTTTTGGTGGAGCATTAATAGAATTAAATTGTCCATCAGATGGTGGATGTTCATAACGTTCATGTAAAGGAATCAACATGTCTGGGTCATTGTATGAAATGAAGGCTTCAAAACGTTGTCTCCATTCCACATAATCAGTGTTTGCAGTAAATAATGGAGGTTTGTTTGTGCTTCCAACTTCATTACTATGTTTTAATAGCTGGGTAAAGCTTTGAAGAGACATTATATTTCCTGCACACTTATAAAACAAAAATTGTTATTCAAAAATTAAAACAGCGACACAAAGGTAATGTCGCAAGCAGACACAAATGGCGACACAAGGGTTGTGTCGCAATAAAGCAACAGGCGACACAAAGGTTGTGTCGCTAATAGTGAATAAATGAGTCCAAATGCGACACAAAGGCTATGTCGCAATCCAATGTCGCTGTCCAATGTCTCAGGTTAATGTCGCACCCAATGTCGCAATGGTAAGATCGCAAATAACTCTAATACGACACAGAGTGTTTGTGTCGCAGAAAAAGCTTATGTTGCTAAAACCCTAATGGCGACACAGAGGTTGTGTCGCTATGCTGCGAAGTCAGCCGCACATAAACCCCAAAATTCGAAAATTTTCGTAAACCCCACGAAAATTAACGACATGCAATCGGACGAGCCTTCAATGATCTTTCAGAAAAACCAGATTTCAAGCTTTTACCACCTCTAATCAATAGTAATTGCTAAAAAGTATATGATTTAACACAAAAAACGCACAAAATTGACTCAATACCACAAAATCAAACGATTTTGGCTCTGACACCACTTGTTGGACCCTTGTTACTGGATCTAAATCGAATCAATTCAACAATTGAAAGCGCGGAAAACAATCAATTGTACAATGCACGTTAACAATCACACGAAAGTAGTCGATTAGCTTTTATATATATCTCGAATAACAAATCAACCAATTACACAAGATTCCTCACAGATCGTTTGAAAACACTCTAGGTTCGTCAACCCTAAAACTGAACCCGTAATGATCTATTTATAGCCAAAACCTAACTGACCTGCGACACCAGCCCTGTGTCGCCTTGTGTCGCTATTGCGACACAAGCTCTGTGTCGCCTAAACAGTGACATTAATTTTGATTTCCAAAACAAATAACATCTATATCACAATCAAAATATTACAATCGACTTTGACCTAGACCAACTGACAGACATACAAAACATGTATCAACAAATTAATTACAACTCGAAACTTAGACCAAGTGACAGACACTCTAAATGTATCAACAGTTTTTTTCTTTTCTTGAGGGGATGATACTTCCGAAGCACTTAGCTTTATTTGATGGGATTTTTCTTAACTTTTTCTTCAGAATTTTTTCTTTTTCAAGGATTTTCCAAGGGTATTTTCTTTTAAAAATCCTTCCAGGACTATGTTCTTTTTATCTTTGACTATTTCGAGTGTTTTCGGGGTGCCAATTTTACGCACCATTGCTCTCTCGCCTTTGTTAGGGTGCCAATTTTACGCACTCAGGCTTTTTGAGAGAGATAACTTTTTGGGGATCACAAAAAGTAAGATAAGTGAGGAGGATATTCTAAAAGATACGTTTTGAGGATAGTTTTGTGGAAGTAGGTTATTAGATGGGTTTGAAAGATAAATTGGTTTAGGTTCAAAGGTTTTTCTAATCGTATATTCGATACTAAAAATGAGTATCGGTTGGGTTTTAGGCTTCAAGAGTAGGTTAAAATGGGGGTTTAGATAATAGGGAATGTCAAGGTCCTCTAATTGCACCTATACCGCATACGGTACTCACCAATGTGATTTCGAAGCGTATATCAGGAGCAAGTTCTAATTTAGAGATACATACATTGGCACACACAACAAATGAAATAGTGAAGCATTTAAAGTGAATTCTTTTTTTAATTAGGCTCAAAATACCTCACTACAAATAAGTTTGGGTTGTATGTACCTAGTCATGCGATGCCCCTCTTAGATTATCATTCATTGCTTAAAAATTATTACTTTATTTTCCCTAGGTTTCAAAATATAATTTAGTCATATTTGAAAATGGCTTCTTTTAAAAATATTAAAACTCAAAAAGATTAGAGATAATCAAGTGATTAGGCTCTTACTTTTTCAATTTTCTTGAAAATTTTGAAGAAATATGAGAAACATTTCCGAGCCTTCTATTTTTGACATAAAAATCTATCTAAGATATTTTATACCTGCTATCCCACACTTAGAGGAACATTGTCCCTAATGTTCTCTTTAGTAGAGATTTTACTAGAAGTAAAATCCAACACTTAAAGTTTAGACACATACGAAAATGTTTCTCAAGTACTGCATTTGGGCTGGAATCCCACACTTAGTGATAAGCTTAGGATAGAGTATAAATTACCGTTATTATAATATGCTATCAAAATAACTAAGAATCTTAAAAAGCGGATAAAGCGATAAGGAGACTCCCCAGATAGCAAGTTGCAATTGGAGCTAAAATTCTGAAATTTTGTTGAGAAGAGGTGTTGCCAAAATCTCTTTCTGCATTCTTTATGAAGATTTGATCGGCTTCAATTGACTTGCTATTGTTTTATTCATTCCAATATCCGTCATAACTCTCTTTTGTGAATTAATCTCGTAGGTGCGAAGACATTGGATGTACCCATTTTACCAACTCAGTATATTTGCAAGTAAAAGAGAAATCACTATCTCAGAATATGAAAAGATATTTTATACTACAAAACAATATTATAACATGTGCATTTTTAAACGAGTTCGAGCATAATGCATAAAAGTAGTATGCAAGTACCTCAAATGCTCGAATCGCATAAGTTATTAGTTTTCAAATCGATTTCCTTATTTTCTGAGACTAGTGGTTTGTTTGCAATAATTGAGTTGTCATATGAAGAAAAGTATTTGGGCACATCCAGGTGTGAAGGATAGTCGGAGATTTTCTTCACTTATTGACACACTTTATCATGTCTTATTCCACGGGTTGCCTCCCGAGAAGCACTGCTGTTAGAGTTGAGAACTCGACTTTGTCTTCCTGTAGATCAATATGGAGTGGGGCGCCCAGGGCCGGAAGTGCTGAGTAGTGGAGCCCTGGGGTTTGGTGGGTAAATCCTTATGAAATGGCGGAACATGTTTGGTGTGATGTCTGGGATCCTTGCTACAAAAGTTAGGAAACTAAGGATATGCTTCTCCATGACTCGCTGCAGGTGCAGAAGGTCCCAGGTGATGTTCTCTGCTGCTTTGGCAATGATTCCATGGGGGTTGATTGTAGAAACTCCATTGATTTCGGTTCTTTCAAACTCCAGGTATTCCTGTCTCAATGAATCCATGAATCCGAAAAATCGTAGATGGAGTTTATCATGATCTGCGAAGATAGGGTTCCTCCCGAATTCACTTATGGATTCGTAGATGCCGTGGATGAGCTTTTTCTGATGATCGGAGAACGTGAGGTTGGAGTTATGAAATATATCGATCAACATGTTGTAAACCTCATGTAATTCGTCATGGAATAATTATCTATGCTCCCCTGGCTGGACAGTACCGAAGATTTTGTTGAGTCTGTCCGTGATAAAGTTCGCGGTGTTAACCATCGAACCTTCAGTTATTGATGGAGGAACGTCACGTGTTCTTTCGTCAAAACTCACGTACTCGAGCTCTTCGACAATCTTGTGGGCGTGGTACTCGATAGTGCAATCAATCCCCGTAGATATCATCAATCCCCGTAGATCATTCATCATCTGAATATCTACGTCCGCATCTGGATTTCCAGTAGCATTATCCAAATGACCCCGATATGAATGTAAGAAATTGCTTTGCTGGGCCAAATATGGGAATGCTGACTGAATTAGTTGTTGGGTCACAAGGTTCCCAAAACTTAGATACAGATTAAATAACAGTTATCTCAACGTGTTAGTTTATATCCAAGTTTTATATCAAACAAGTTTAAATTAATCTAGGCGGAAAACAAGATTAATTTTAACACAGAGTTTATTATGAATCAAAGTATTATTCACAATAAAGTGTTTGTCTCACAAAGATGACAAGGTATTCAAACCCACACAGATGGTTTGAATACGATCCAAGTAGTATACAAAGATACAGTTATCACTACAAACTTTACAGTAAGTGTGGTAATGCTTTAGCCTAAGCTCAAAGGTCTAGTATACTAATTCTCTTGAATTTCTTGGATGTTTTGAAGAGTGCTTTTGAGCTGCTATTTATAGAGTTGAGTATCAACTACTATTAACCAGCTCAGTCAGTTGTCCAAGGGATAACACATTCATCTTGGGCAACTTTGTACTCTTCCCTTTTTGCTTTTCTTGGAAATAGAAAAAGCAAAAAGTAAAAGGTTCCTTTGCTGAAAAGGAAACCTTTATCCAATGTTTGACTTTTATCAAACATCTCTTCAGTTGTATTGTGGCCTTGGGAAAGAAGAACTCCTTTTGTACGATTGTACTTTCATTCTTCAATCTGTGCTCTTCAGTCTGTGCACTCAGTCTGTGCTCCCAGTCTGTGATCTTCAGTCTGTGAACTTCAGTCTGTGAACTTCAGTCTGTGAAGCCTTCTGTATTCAATCTTCATTCTTCAGATGATGAATTCATAAGTCTTCAGGAAGAGCATGGCTTTTAGTCTGTGAGAATTCTTCAGTCTGTGCAGCACAGACTCAGAAACAATTCTTCAGTCTGTGTAGCACAGACTCAGAAACACAGACTCAGGAATTCACTAAGTTTTTCCTGAATACAACTGAGATAGATTTTGACTGTTCAGATTTATAACTTAGGTTTGATCATTGTTTTTCCCAACAATCTCCCCCTATCTGATGATGTCAAAATCTATTTACAAAAGATAATGGAGAAATAATAAATACTAAAGTATAACATAACTTATGAATCTTAGACTTATATATATAAAGTCAAAGTCATAGTTAGTATACAAAAATATTACAATTATTACATAAGATTGTAAATAATATAACAATCTTCAGTCCTTTCTCCGAGCCTTGATCTCTTTCATCTTTTCCACTTTCCATTTCAACAATACTTCCATTTCCTTATCAGATTTTTCTTCAAAATCTTGATATTCCAGGATGATCTTCTTGCAGATGTCTTCAAACCCAATCATCATCCTGATCTTGGAAAGGTTGTTGAATAACCAGCTGATTAACCTTCTTCTAAATGGCTTGGCTTGAGAATGTTTGCATTCCTTCAGCAGGGCAATGCAATGCAGCAGAGACTCTCCATATAGTCTATTTTGATCCTGAAAGCACTCTATCCCATTGATATCTCTGTAGCACAGACCTTCAACTTTGTCAGTCTGGACATAGGATTTATCGATAAAAACGATACCTTTAGGTAGAGGATGCTCCCGTCTCTGTTCATTCTCTATGGATAACCCAGCTGACTTCTTCTTTATTACAAAGTTGTTTGCTATGCAGAACAATTTGTATTCTTCTTCTGTGATGAGCCCCAGACTGAGAACTAACTCAATCAGGTAAGATAGCTCATCCAGAACTTCTCTTTTCAAATCTTTGTCAGCTGCACTCTTCAAAAGGTTAGCAATGGATTGCCATTCTTTAAGTCCTAGAGTGTACAGGTCATCCACCCATACCATTTTCTTGCTCTTGGTCAAAGTCAACTTCAGCTCCAATTTCTGTCCAATCTTATTCAGATGACATTCTTTAATCTTCTGCTTGAGCTTTGACTTTTGGAAAGTGGCTTGTAGCTTTGGTTTCAGGCTCTATATCTTCTGTAACTTTGTTGATAGCTCCTCATCTTCTTTGATTTGTTGCTCAACTTGACTCCTTCTGATTTGGGTCAGTGAACAACTTTCTTCTTGTAGTTCTTGAGTGAGCATGTCAACAAATCTTGCTTCCTTCAGCTTCTGCTCTTCAAGAGTTAATACATCTAAGTATTCAGTTAAGGTCATACCTTGAGCAGTAGCTTCTTGTTGCAAGAGTTCATCCTGTAGATTTGTCAGTTCAGGATTTCTTGTTCCAGTAGCATGATCATCCACCATCTTCTTGATCTTGCTTAATCTTTCCTGCTTGGATAAGGCAATCTCCTTGCCCTTACCCTTATCCATTACTTCTTCCATGGTAGAGCTTGACCCAGGATAAGTGCTTATCAGATGAGCACTTCTCCATTGCATTCTGTCTTCAATCTCACTTCTACCTGGAGGCAGTGTTCTGGTTGATGTGGTTGGTCTAGCAGGATAGGCTTCAGCTTGAATGGCTTCAGCACTGATAATTAGAACATCAGTGCTTGCTGCTGGTTGCTCTGAGCTCTGAGTCTGTGATTGATGCTGTGTCTCAGTTTGTGCAGGTTCAGAAGGCACAGACTGAGACTCTCCAGTCTTGACTTTTGAGGCTCCTTCACCTATACCTCCAAAAGTAGCATCATCTTCATCATCATATGATCTTCTGAAAACTTCAGACTCAGAACTGCAGTCAGGATTGATGGCATCATCATCATCACCATCAGTGTCCTGTTCTTCAGCCAGCTTCACAAACTGATCCCAGGTCTTGATCCCCTTCATCTTTGGTTGGGAATCAAAGATATCCCTTTCAGGAATCCTCCTAGCCATTCTTTTTGTCTTTCTGGCTCTTTTGATCTGCAGTGGTTGAACATCTTCATCTTCTTCCCTTGGTCTCTTCAACTCCATCTGACCTTGGGTTGAGATAGTTGCAATTGGGTCTATGTGTAAGACAATGGATGACTCCCCCTGAGTCTGTGCAACCATCTCAGCATGTTCACCTAACTGCAATCTTTCTTGCTCCCCCTCAGTCTGTGCACTCATATCTTCAGTCTGTGGCACAGACTGAGCTTCAGTCTGAGACTTCACCCTAGCACCTTCGGGTCCATCATCTCCATCATCTCCCTCACTGCTATCTCCCCCTAAATCTAAGGATTTATTATTTAAATCTTTATCTTTTGAGGTTTTAGCTTCTGCAGACCCATGCTTCATCTTCTCCCCCTTTTTGACATCATCTACCAAGTTTGAGAGGGTGGTCTGCATTTCATCTAACCTATTGGATACCTTTTCCTCCAGCATATCTACTTTATCCACCGTAGTAGAGACTAGATGCTTCATCTTCTCTAGCTCTTTCTTATTATTATTGAACTCAGTCTGTACCCATTCAGACAACCTGTTGATGGCAGAAAGCACATCATTAAGTGTACTAGAAGGCACAGACTGGGTCTGGTTGGAGGGGTTAGAATTGGGTGATGGTATGTGTTCCTCACTTGACTCATGTTGAAACTGAGCAAGATCACTGGAATCTTTTGGTGTTGCACTCTTTGCCTCACTCTGTGTCCTGTGCATTGAGTGGTGTAGTTGTTCCCTCAGATCTAATCCGGTGATAGGATAAGACATCACTGGGAATTGATTGTGTAGCACCTGTTGCCTCAAACAGTTCCTGGTGTAATGGAACAGTATCACTGGCAACAGATGTTGAAGTTTGTATGCCCTCACTAACCATCTGGTGATAAGATGGTAGATCATGGAGCAAGGAAGAGGAGATCTGTACCTCAGTCTGTGACATGACTGGGGCATTGGCAATCTGTGCAGAGGGGTGTAAGAAAAGACTCACCGGAGTGTGAACTAGTGCAGGACTAGTGGTCAATATGGGTCCAACCATTGTGAGTGGGGTAAAGAGGGGGTTGGTAGTGCTCAGGATTGGAGCATCTTCTTCAATGCTTACTACAGGGGTCAGTGTAGCAGCAGCAATGTGGGTATCCAAGCTGACTAAACTAGGTGTAGGTTGGGTCAGTTGGGTAGCCATTGGCACCACAGACTCTAGCAGAGCTGTAATGGAATGGTCTACAGCACTGGAAGGTGTTCTGTTGACATCCAGTTCCATGGATGATGATTCCATTTGTGCTATACTTTTGGGGGTTGAGTCTGGTGATTCCTCCAGAGTGAGTGGTGACTCATCTGGGTTGGTTTGTTTGGGACTCTCTTTTGTGGGTGAGGATGGGCTAGGATAAGAAGGTTGATCTATATCCATGTCCTCAGATGAAGAAGAAGTACTACCTGCATCTTCTGTTGAAGATGGAACAGACTCAGGAATGTTTGAGTCTGACTCCAAGTGCACAGACTGAGTTGAGTCTGTATCCCCGGAGTCTGTGTGCTCTGCTTCAGCCACACGATCTTCAACAGCCTGGGTCTTATTACCCATACTATCACTTGAATCATCACCCTCCATGGATGCAGAAGCAACATATGGGTGATCAATCCAGTGCTGCATAGCAGCAGTGATAGGTGCTCCAGAAAGTGGAACCGGATGGTTAAACACTTTATATGTGAGCACAGGAACAGGTATATCTGCCACTTTATTATTAAAGGACATATATACAGACCCAGTTAACCTGGATTGGATGCACAGGGAGAGTAGCCTTATAAAAGGTACATTAAAAATTATGTTTGACTCATTCACCAGTTTTAAAATTTCTTGAAAATACAACTCTGCAAAGTTGATGTTTAAACCAGTTATGAATGAGCTCAACAGCTGAGTTTCAAACTCATTTAGCTCCCCTGTGCTACCAGATTTACCTCCTAGACTCCTAATGATGCCAGAAATTAAAAATTTCCATTTGGGGGTGAATCCTGACATCAAAATTGTGCCTTTTTCTTTGGTATATCCAACCAAAGTAAGAGAAGCCCTTGCTGCTTCTTTGGTTGGAATAGGTTCAAAATTATTTCCCAAAGGCAGGTCTAAGACATTCCTAATTAACTCCTGATCAATGGTAACTGCCCGTTTACCATGATCAATAGTACCAGTAATTGCAGTATTGGTACTATTTGAGGAGCAAGTATACCACCATTCCATTAAAAAATGTGGGTATATTTGAGGAACTGTGTTAAAGAATGCTCCCCTTAATGGATGAGCAGACATAAAAGCAGTTAGTTCCTCAAACCCTTTATTCTTTTTCGAATCAGGGATGGAAATGGTAGCTACTTGATTGTTGATACAGAGTTTTACCTGTTTCCCTTGTTTGAAGGGTTTAGCCGCAGCGATGTTGGCAGGTGCCGTGTAAACCCATTGATCAGCCATTGAAGAAATTTTAGAAATTGATTTTGAAAATGGTTGAGCGATTTAGGGTTTAGAAACTCTGTTTGTTTTTGATGTGCAAGTACGAATGAAGAAGAAAGGGAGAAAACACAAATGGGTATTTGTAGAAATTAAATTTCCGTTAAATGGGACCCACTTGGACGGTTTATCCCTGTTTCTGCAACAGTAGCGCTGAGGCACGTGCACTTTTTGTATTGAGCAGATAAATAGACAACAAGCGCCAAAACTTTTAATGATTATTACCATAAAGATGGTTAAAGCATTAAATGCAAAGATATTGTTGTTTATTTATGTTTATTAAACTTAAAAAAAAATGAGCTCAGTCCGAGTGTATATGGTCAGTCTGTGTAGTGAGTCTGGATGACGTCACACAGACTGAGCCATATAACAGACAGACTGAGAAAATAACAGAATTTTTTAAAAAAAAAACTTTTGTGCCAGCAGTGGTAACAGATTGATATTGCTAACAGTACTAACTTGTGAAAGCAGTACTAAAATTAACTAACAGTAGTAACTTTCGAAGGCAGTACTAAAGTTAACTAACAGTGGTAACTGGTGTGAGCAGTACTAAAGTTAACTAAAAGTGGTAACTGGTGTGAGCAGTACTAAAGTTAACTAACAGTGGTAACTGGTGTGAGCAGTACTAAAGTTAACTAACAGTGGTAACTGGTGTGAGCAGTACTAAAGTTAACTAACAGTGGTAACTGGTGTGAGCAGTACTAAAGTTAACTAACAGTGATAACTTGCTACATTAACAGTGTTAATTATACCAATCTTTACCAGCAGTGCTAAAATACGAATTCATGGGGGCAGTGTTAAAAAGTCTTATCAGTATTAACCAGCAGTACTAAAAGTAACTAGCAGTATTAATACTAATAGTACTAAAATACTAACCTTATGAATTAATAAAGCACAAAAATAGAGGGTCTAGTCTGAATGAATATGGTCAGTCTGTGTAGCTAATTTGGAAGAAGTTACACAGACTGAAACATATAATCAGTCAGACTGAGAGAAAATAACAGAAGGTATAAAATCTTTTTGGTATTTTCTTAGAAAGTATGTACAAAAACATCTCTTTGTCTGTGCTTTTTGATTGTATGTAGCTGAGAATACAGTTATACAAATTGAAAAGCAGACACAGACTGAGAATTGAATCATACAGATTCAAGGTTTTACTAGGGGTTGAGCATTCCTAGTTGACCAAGCAGATACAAAAATCTATCTTCATTTAAAGGTTTAGTAAAGATATCTGCTAATTGGTCATTTGTGGGCACATATTTGAGAATCACTTTACCTTTCTCAGCACAATCTCTGATAAAGTGATGTCTGATCTCAATATGCTTTGTCCTGGAGTGAAATACAGGATTCTCAGTGATGGCAATGGCACTTTGGTTATCACACATGATTGGAGTTTTTGTAAACACCAAATCATAGTCTGCTAGTTGATGTTGCATCCATAGCAATTGAGCACAGCAACTACCAGCAGCCACATATTCTGCTTCTGCAGTGGATGTAGCAACAGAATTCTGTTTCTTGCTTGACCAACTGACTAGTTTGCCACCTAGCAGTTGACATCCACCAGAAGTGCTTTTCCTGTCTAATTTACAACCTGCATAATCTGCATCTGTATATCCAATTAGATCAAAACCAGAGTCTTTGGGATACCAAAGACCCAGGTTGGGAGTACCTTTTAGGTACCTAAAAATCGTTTTTACAGCTTTTAGATGCGATTCTTTAGGTTCAGATTGATATCTAGCACACAAACATGTTGAGAACATGATATCTGGTCTACTTGCAGTGAGGTATAGTAGAGATCCTATCATACCTCTATAAGTGGTTTGACAGACTAACTTGCCAGACTGATCCTTATCCAACTTATCTGCAGTGCTCATTGGTGTTTTCATAATTGAACAGTCCTTTAAAGAATATTTAGTAAGTAGGTCATTGACATATTTACCTTGGTTGATGAAGATACCATCAGGTTTTTGATGTACTTGTAGACCAAGAAAGTATGTTAATTCACCCATCATACTTATTTGATACTGTTTTGACATTAAGTTTGAAAACCATTTACACAATTTTTCATCAGTAGACCCAAATATAATATCATCAACATAGATTTGGACTAGTATGACATCTGCCTTGTTCCTTTTGAAGAACAAAGTTTTATCAATTGATCCTCTTGTAAAGTCATTACTAAGAAGATAGGATGATAAGGTGTCATACCAAGCTCTTGGAGCTTGTTTTAGCCCATATAGTGCTTTCTGCAATTTATAGATATGATTTGGAAATGTGGAACTTACAAAACCTGGAGGTTGTTTCACATAGACTTCCTCCTGTAAGTTGCCATTCAGAAATGCACTCTTGACATCCATTTGATAGACTTTGAAGTCCTTGAATGCAGCATATGCCAAGAATAACCTTATTGCTTCAATTCTGGCTACAGGGACAAATGTTTCATCATAATCAATGCCTTCTTCCTGCTTGTAGCCTTGATCAACTAGCCTTGCCTTGTTTCTGATTATCACTCCATCCTTGTCCATTTTGTTTCTGTAAACCCATTTTGTTCCAATAATGGTTTTCCCTTTTGGAGCAGGAACTAGGGTCCAAACATTGTTTCTGTCAAATTCTGTTAACTCTTCCTGCATTGCTTCAACCCAATCATCATCTTTCAAGGCTTCTTCAGCTTTCTTTGGTTCAATGATTGACAGGAAGTTTGTGTAGAAACAGAAATTTGTAGTAGATAAGTTTGACACTTTAGCTCTTGTTTGTACACCAGAAACATAATCTCCAATTATTTCTGTAATTGGATGATACTTGTGTTCTTTGACTCCTAGAAGTGATTCATCATTTGATGGTAAATCATTCTCATTTGGTGGAAGAATAGCAGGACTGAGTTCTGCATCATCTTCTACACAGGGCAAGTCAGAGTCTGTAGAGTTCACAGACTGAAAACTATCAGACTGAACACATGTATCAGAAGAATTTGAATCTCTGGACACAGATTCATCTTCTGTTGATGAAGGTATTGTCATAGAATGAGCAGGTTGATCATCTTCATTATCACTTTCAGAGTCCTGTTGTTGGTTAACAACAACTGGGATTTGAGATTCAGATCCCACAACAGATAAATCTTCTAACAAATGAACATCAGACTGAGAAACATGTTCATCATTAGCAGAGGAAGCATCAAAGGTGACATTGATGGTTTCTTCAATTTTATTCCTTCTGTTGTTGTAGACTCTGTAGGCCTTTGAGATAGATGAATAGCCAACAAAAATTCCTTCATCAGATTTAGGTTCCATCTTAGCTAATTGATCTCTTTGATTGAGAATATAGCATTTACTACCAAAGGTCTGGAAGTAATGGATGGTTGGAACCTTCTTATGATACAACTCATATGCAGTTTTGTCATGCCTTTTGACCAAAATAGATCTATTTTGGGTATAACAGGCAGTGTTAACTGCTTCTGCCCAAAAATAAACCTTCATTTGACCATGGCATAACATGGTTCTTGAAGCTTCTATGAGTGTACGATTTCTTCTCTCAGCAACACCATTCTGTTGAGGAGTTCTGACAGAGGCAAAGTTTTGAATAATGCCTTTGTCAGTACAGAATTCAATGAGAGTAGAATTCTTAAATTCTGTACCATGGTCACTCCTGAGTTGCTTGACAGGTGCATCTTTCTGCAATTCTTCTCTCTTGATTAGATTAATAATCTCTTCAGGAGCATCACTTTTAGCTTTAAGAAAGATGACCCAAGTATACCTTGTGTATTCATCCACAACCACAAGTGTATACTTCTTTCCACCCAAACTGCTAATGCTCATGGGTCCAAACAGATCCATATGGAGCATATGCAGTGGTTGTTCAATTGTAGCTAACAATTTGGATGGAAAATGGTTCTTGGTCTGTTTCCCTAGTGTACATGCAGGACAAAGTTTGTCTTTTGCAAATGTAACATCAGGCAGACCTCTAACCAGTTTCTTCTTTGACAGGAGGTTAATATTTTTGAAGTTCAGGTGGGATAACCTCCTATGCCATAGCCAGCTTAGTTCTGGCACAGACTGAGTATAGAGACAGGTCTCTACATTGTTGTCTGCAGAAGAAAGATCCAAGAGATAGATATCTCTTTCTCTTTTGGCAACTAATATAGGTTTGCCTTTGGAATTATAGATAACAGCAGCCTTCTTTCTGATTCTGATTTCACCATCATCATCACAAATCTGGCTAGCACTAAGCAGGTTATGCTTTAATCCCTCAACATAGGCCACCTTTGTTATTCTAATGTTGCCAGCCTTTACCACACCATAACCTTTTATCTTGGCAACAGAGTTGTCACCATATTTGACAGAAGGTCCTTCTTCTTCTACAAACTCTGACAGATTCTTCAAGGAACCTGTCATGTGTCTTGAGCATCCACTGTCTAGGTACCATTTGCTGTTACCCTGCACAGGACAAACAAAATCAATTAGTTACTTTTGGGAACCCATCTTTTGATGGGTTCTTTAGAGTTGGTTGAAGTCAATTCTTTAGCAGTTTTGGTGCTAAGTCTGTGAAGTTGACTTTTAACCTCTCTATTTTTGATTTTGTTGTTTGTAGACGACATTTGTTTGATCAAAGCAGCCTTTGGCTGTTTAAAAATGGACTTTGTGCATTTAATACCTTCATGTCCCAGATTTCCACAGTTGTAACATTTTCTGTTCAACATGATGGTCCTTTTGGATTTTGGGTTATTATTTGCACTAGATCCTCGGTTAAACTCTTGTTTTGACTCAACAAATGTTTTAAAATCTGTGGTTAACTTCATTAAGTTTTCACTAAGCAGCTTAATGGTCTCAGTCTGGTTGTTAAGATTTGACTTTTGAGAGTCAAACTGAGTGTTAACACAAACAGATTTGGAGTTAAGTTTGCCAGACTGAAAATTTATTTTTCCAGACTGACAGTTAGATCTCACAGACTGAGATCTTTTTAACTCCTTTGTTACTGGTTTTATGCCTTTAGATTTATCATTTGGCATATTATTGTCTGGACCAGTTACAGACTGAGATGTGGAAGGTTCAAACACATTGTAACCTTTCTGTTTATTCTTGATTCCTTTTACCTCTTTTTGTCTTTTTAAAGATGGTACTGTGGGAATATTAACTTTGCCTTTTATAAATCTTTTCTTTTCAAGTTCTATAGTTCTTAAAGATTCATTAGTGATTATAAGTTCAGGCTGTTCAGATTGAGAAGTTTCACAGACTGAGATTTCTGAGTCTGTGTCTTCAGAGTCTGGCTCTGTCTCATATACTAGTTCTTTAGTAACTATTTTTGGTCTAACAAAAGCATTTGTCAATATAACTTTGTCTCCCACAGTATGACTAAAAGTATGAGGTAAAATCTCAGGTACAAATATAGTAGGTTTTGAGTTTATTTCTGAATTTATGTGACATTTAAGATCAAACTCATCACCTATGACCGCTTGTATCTGAGCTGGAATCTGTTTGGATAAACAGTCCACATTTTTTAGTGATGAAATACACCAAGATTTACAGATCCTTTCATAATGATCAGCTTTGTTTTTATAAGCTTCTTTTTCTAGCTTGATCTTTTTGAGAAGGTCATATTGAGCATCAAGCTCAAGTTTGTACTGTTTATTTTGGTTTATTTCATTCACTTTTGATTGTAGATCTTTTTGAACTTGACTGAGTTTGGTTTTTAAATCTTGTATTTCCTCAAGTCTTTTCAAAAAATCTACATAAATGTGTTCAAACATTTTCTGTTTTTCTGCATCACTATAGTAAAGCTTAAAATGATTTACATTGTAAGCAGATCCTCTGTCCCAATCTGGATGAACACATGCCTTTTCTGCAAATTTGACATCTTTGTCAAACTGGCTCTCTGTGATAGCCATTAAGCACATATCTTCATCATCCTCAGATGATGAAGATTCTTCATCTATCCATTGTTCAACAACCAAAGCTTTCTCTAGTTTCTTTGGTTGTTGTTTCTCTCCAATTTTCTTGGAGTTGAAGTACTTTTTCTTGTACTTCTTGGCCTTTTCTTCCCACTTATCAGAACTTGAAGATTCTGCAATCTTCACTCTGCAGTCAGAAGAAATATGACCAACTTGCCCACATTTATAGCAAGTAGCTTTCTTAGGATCAAAAGTTGGCCTTCCTTTTGAACCTTTGAATCTTGCCTTTTCTAACCTTTGGGCTAGCAATGCCATTTCAGCTTCTAGAGACTCAGTTTCATCATCTGATTCTGAGTCTGTAAGAGTAAGATGGTAATCTGCTCTAGAGAAAAGTTCTCTATTTTTCCTTGTTGTTGCAACAAGGGCAGCAGATGGATCTTTTGCAATCCTTTTGGCATTTAGATCCTTTCTGGATTTGGTTTCTTCAAAGTTTAGTAGAAGTCCAAACAAGCCAGAGAGATCATATGTCTCCAATTTTTCACTTACAATTAATGAAGTGATAACTTCAGAAAAAGTGTTTGGAATGACATCAACAAATTTTGCACAGATTTCAAACTGTCCTTTGATGATATTATACCTTTCAAGATCATTGATTAAGATCTGAAATCTGGTATGAATATCAGTTAATGACTCATTTTGGCCAGCAGAGAAGTTCTCATAATTTCTTATGAGATTCTTCTTCTTTTGGGATTGTACTAAACTTACACCATCATATTGGTCAGTAAGCATATCCCATATGGCTTTAGCAGTTTTGTAGCCAGATATCTTAGCAAAGATAGGCTCAGTAACTGCATTGCCCAGTATGGATTTGGCCTTAAAGTCTAGTGCATATAGTTGTCTGTCTAGATCAGTCCATGTCCTTTTGGCAGCCTCAACAAATTTTTCAGGTGTCAAAATAAAACCATTTGCATCTAAGGTTGCCGGAACTATTCTGCCAGGAATAATGGGTCCTTCCTAAATGACTCTAAGCATTTCATCATGAATGCTAGCAAGAAACCATTCAGCTTTCAATTTCCAGTGGGTAAAATTTACACCATTGAAGATTGGAATTCCCTTCCCAGCCATAGCAATAGAGGAAGTCATTTTTCAAAGTAGAAAATGTAGAGAAAAATGGGTTTAGATGATTGTTTGATAAACTGGGTTCCTTTGATCGTTAAAGATTAAATCTTTATTTGCTCTGATACCAGTTGTTGGGTCACAAGGTTCCCAAAACTTAGATACAGATTAAATAACAGTTATCTCAACGTGTTAGTTTATATCCAAGTTTTATATCAAACAAGTTTAAATTAATCTAGGCGGAAAACAAGATTTATTTTAACACAGAGTTTATTATGAATCAAAGTATTATTCACAATAAAGTGTTTGTCTCACAAAGATGACAAGGTATTCAAACCCACACAGATGGTTTGAATACGATCCAAGTAGTATACAAAGATACAGTTATCATTACAAACTTTACAGTAAGTGTGGTAATGCTTTAGCCTAAGCTCAAAGGTCTAGTATACTAATTCTCTTGAATTTCTTGGATGTTTTGAAGAGTGCTTTTGAGCTGCTATTTATAGAGTTAAGTATCAACTACTATTAACCAGCTCAGTCAGTTGTCCAAGGGATAACACATTCATCTTGGGCAACTTTGTACTCTTCCCTTTTTGCTTTTCTTGGAAATAGAAAAAGCAAAAAGTAAAAGGTTCCTTTGCTGAAAAGGAAACCTTTATCCAATGTTTGACTTTTATCAAACATCTCTTCAGTTGTATCGTGGCCTTGGGAAAGAAGAACTCCTTTTGTACGATTGTACTTTCATTCTTCAATCTGTGCTCTTCAGTCTGTGCACTCAGTCTGTGCTCCCAGTCTGTGATCTTCAGTCTGTGAACTTCAGTCTGTGAACTTCAGTCTGTGAAGCCTTCTGTATTCAATCTTCATTCTTCAGATGATGAATTCATAAGTCTTCAGGAAGAGCATGGCTTTTAGTCTGTGAGAATTCTTCATTCTGTGCAGCACAGACTCAGAAACAATTCTTCAGTCTGTGTAGCACAGACTCAGAAACACAGACTCAGGAATTCACTAAGTTTTTCCTGAATACAACTGAGATAGATTTTGACTCTTCAGATTTATAACTTAGGTTTGATCATTGTTTTTCCCAACATTAGTGTTTCATATACCTTTCGATATATGGTCTTCTGTTCCTCGAAAAATTCTAACTCCTTGGAAGTGGGTCCATCATTTTCATGAATTTCCTGTAGTAATTGAGAAGCAAGATTTTCGGAGAAGGCCTTAATGCGGTTGCGGAGGAAATGAGAACCTAAGGTACTGCTGCTTGCTAGATAAACGGTGTATTCTGCTTCGATCTCTTCTATCATCTCTCTTTTCTGTGGTGTGTACTCATTGGTGGATTCTCGAATGACTGCCATTGTTATATGGAGGTCATTGATGTAATGTAAAAAGTCATGTTTTTACGTATATTATTCCTCGCTATTTGAGCCAATATTTAGTGAAAACATTTTAAGACAATACGTATTTACTAAAATTCACTAAAGTGGTTCAAATACAGACGTTGTAGCAAAAATCATTGAAAACGATCAATTAACAAGCACTCATAGGTAATTACAAGATTGAAGAATCAAGAATCAAGGAAAACGGATAGAGAACGGAGAAGACATGTCGCACCCCCAAGACACGTGGCAGCGGAAGGTAGGGTGTTGCGTTGGGGGCGCCGACCAAATCAAATATCACAACACAAGAATTACAACAAACGACCTCTATATGAGACGTTTCCAAAAATCATTACATTTCGTAGTTAAAATGTTTATATAAGTTTTGCCAAAAGTAGAGTACGCATCTAGTACAAGATTACAACATAATACAATGCAAGCTAATCTCTGTTGTTTTGTGAAAAATATGCGACTCGAGCTATCTCCTTGCAAAAGCAAACCTACTGCTGTTGATCTCCTGAGAAATACATACTAAAAGGTCAACATAAAGTTGGTGAGTTCATAGGTTCGTAAACAGTTGATATAACATCGTGTGGAACACAAGATTTCTGTTTGTATCATTCAACAACGATAGGTAATGTATTACAAAAATGTAAAGATAGTGTATATTGTTGCCATGAGCTCATAGTTCGAGCTTAACTGTGGTGTCGGGTCACAATCAAGTGCCACGATCGGGGTGCCTCCCAGCGAGTGCCTAATCCAACACTCGTAAGAACAAATGATAATGCGTCCGTTTGACAAGTTAGCGCTACTAACCCGGACGGGGGGAGTCAATCTCAAATAGTACTATTCATTAACATTCACGCTATAACGATACTAACAAACTATGATGTGGGGGACTTCAGGATTAGTAAAAATATCTCATTCAACCAATATATCGAGTTTTGTACTTGTGTTCACATGAAAATAGCAGTGTAAAAGCAGTTGTATGTATTCTCACCCTTGTTAGAAAAGAGTAAAAAGGGGCTATGAAACTCACCTGATATTAGCAAGCAAGCAATAATCAATTAGCAAGCAAAGCGTGTTTTCCGGATGCAACCTTCTAACGTCCTAAACGTATAAGGTTGTGTAAGTAGATGTCTCAAAAGACCATCTATCGTGATTGTATAAGTGGGGGTTAATGTCCACTTAAAACAAGCATGTAGGTGGAGGGTTAATGTCCACCTAAGTTAGTTCACACAATTAGAAATGTCCAATTGTTCAGTTATCGTTTGTGCTTAGAAAAACATGTACAGGTCGTTGGTGATATTTTGTGAAAATACAGCTCTTGATTAATTATGTTATGCGTATTTCTACTTTCCAGTTATGGGTAATTAATCAGTGTGGCAAGGGCGAAGCCCATTAATGACGGGGGTCTGGGGGCAGCGCCCCTGGTAGCGGGGTCCAAGGGGTGGCAACCCCTGGCGGGGTCCAAGGGGCAGAGCCCCTGGCTGGGGTCGAGCTTTAAGGAAAACGTGTCGATTTTTGTGTTTTTAGCGACACTGGGCTAGTGTCGCTACATGCGACACTAAGGTATTATGCGACACTAAGATATTATGCGACACAAAGGCTTGTGTCGCTAATGTGACGATTCGGGTGCTGTAGCGACACAAAGGCTTGTGTCGCTAATGTGACGATTCGGGTGCTGTAGCGACACAAAGGCTTGTGTCGCTAATGTGACGATTCGGGTGCTCTAGCGACACAAAGGCTTGTGTCGCTAATGTGACGATTCGGGTGCTCTAGCGACACAAAGGCTTGTGTCGCAGACTACTGGGCTTCTGCGACACAGAGGCCTGAAACAGGTCGGTTTTGTACAATTTATTTCGTGTCTCAAATGTTCAAATGAAAATTCAAGAAAAATCCCTGTTGTTTCCTAGTATGTTAGCTCTATAAATTAATTTTTCCAGTATTTTTAGGTACTTCTAAGTATTTTTAAAAATTTCGTTTGTTCCCTAAGGTCAGAAAGTGACCAATCCGGATACATGCAACAAGATCGGAATTCTGGGCAAAATATACACATTTTCAGAAAACGTTATCTAAACGACATTTGTACCTAACAAAATTTTTGAGCTTTTGGCGTTGGTTGCAGGTCATTTTGATGGGTATATCTCGAGTTATGATTAAAACAAGGAAGGTGAAATTCCTGTCCTTTTTGACAGCCCGGACACATGTTTTTGTAAAAATCATTTCGGGTATCAAACGAACTCCAAAAATCATGAAACCACTTGGAAATGAAAGCTAACTTCTTAAACTTAATTTTTGCCTTTTGAATAGTCCATTTTGGTCAAGTTTTGAGGGAGAAACAGCCTCTCAAAGTCGGGCTATTTTTCTGCCCGAAAATGCATGTTTTGTTCTTGTACTTTTTAAGCCATGAAAAACGTTTTTATGTTATGATTTGGACATTTCCTTGTTATGTGAACATTATAACATGTTTATAGAGGTGTTACAAGTATTTTGGAAGAGTTTGAAGTTCTTACAAATGTTAAACAATCGAGCAAGAGGAGAAAGATGATGTTGGAAGTTCGATCTTGGTTTTTGGCTTGCTTTCTTCTTGAAACTTGGATGGATGATGACGGTGGCAGGTGGTTGTTGGTGGTGGCAGGTGGTTTTTGGGGGTGGTAGGGCTGGGATATCTTGAGAGAGAGGAGGAGGAGAGAGTAGAGAGAAAGAGTGTGAATTTGTGTGTGTAAAAATGAGAGAAAATGGGAGATATGGAGCTTATGTAGGGTGGGCCTCTTGGGCCGATTTCTAGGCCTCTTGGGCCGGTTTTTAGGCTCAATTGGGGCAGCCCAATTTGAGTCTTGGGCTTGGCTAATGGTTTCTCAAGCCCGCGATACGTTATTTGATCGGTTAATCATTATTCGCGCGCGTAAACCTTAAATCTTTAACATTAAAATTTTGTGTTTTATTTCTGATACAAAATTCAGTATTTTAATTTGACCAATATATTTAAAAATACTTTATTGATCCTTCTTAGAATATTTGTTGGTTTCGTTCGGTTATCGGGCGCGATTCGCGTGTTTTCGTTGCGTTTGTTACGTTTTAAGCAAAACGTTTAGGTTTTTCGTATATTATTATTTAATAACCATAATATAGGGTAAATAATTACTATTTAATTTATAAAATAGATTTACATTATTTATGAAAGTGTATCACCAACGCCGTATAGATTGTCGGACCTTGTCCGGTTGTTTCGCGTAATTACAGATAAACACATAATCACGTAAGTGTATATTAAAATATACAAGTAATTACAGATATTTAGCCTAATATCCACTAAATACAAGTAATTAGGGTTTCAAGCTAGGTTTAACAATTAACCTAAAGTGTCGGGTGTCACATTCTCCCCTTGTTAGAGGAATTTCGTCCCGAAATTAGTTTGTTGTCGTGGTCTGTGTGGCATCTAAGAATAGATGTGGGTATTTCAGCCGTATCTGGTCTTCCCGTTCCCAAGTGAATTCAGGACCGCGCATGGAATTCCACTGGACTTTAACGATGGGAATACGACTTTGTTTCAAGCGTTTGACCTCACGGTCCATAATTTCTACGGGTTCCTCGACGAAATGAAGTTTGTCATCAATATGGATTTCGTCGAGCGGAATTACAAGTGTCTCATCAGACAGACATTTCTTCAAATTGGAAATGTGAAAGGTATTGTGCACGCTACTGAGTTGTGGTGGTAGTTGCAGTCGGTATGCCACCGGACCGATTCTTTCAAGGATCTCGAATTGTCCGATGTATCTAGGATTTAGTTTACCGCGTTTGTCAAAACGAATGACACCTCTCCAAGGTGACACTTTCAAAAGTACCTTGTCCCCAATTTGGAATTCTAGTGGTTTGCGTCTTATGTCGGCGTAACTCTTTTGGCGATCACGAGCGGCTTTTAGTCGGTTTTGAATGGTTACGATTTTCTCGGTCGTTTCATGAATGATTTCGGGACCGGTGAGTTGGCTATCACCCACTTCGGTCCAGCAAATAGGTGATCGACACTTTCTTCCGTAAAGTGCTTCGAAAGGGGCAGCATTAATGCTGGTGTGGTAACTGTTATTGTACGAAAACTCACACAAGGGTAGGTGGTTTTCCCAACTGTTTCCGAAGTCAACTACGCAAGCACGTAGCATGTCTTCCAGGGTTTGGATGGTTCGTTCACTTTGACCATCGGTTTGTGGGTGGTAAGCGGTGCTCAGATCAAGGCGAGTACCAAGAGCTTTCTGAAGTGTTTGCCAAAATCGAGAGGTGAAGCGGCTATCTCTATCCGAAATGATTGAGATGGGTATACCGTGTCTTGCCACAATCTCTTTGATGTATATGCGAGCCAAACGCTCCATCTTGTCGGTTTCTTTGACTGCTAGAAAATGGGCGGACTTTGTGAGACGGTCGACGATTACCCAAATGGTATCGCAACCACTCGAGGTTTTTGGTAATTTCGTGATGAAGTCCATGGTTATTTGTTCCCATTTCCACTGAGGTATTTCGGGTTGTTGAAGTAACCCGGATGATTTTTGATATTCGGCCTTTACCTTGGAACAAGTTAAACATTTGCTAACATAAGTGGCTACGTCAGCTTTCATATTGGGCCACCAATATCGTTGTTTGAGATCGTGGTACATTTTGTCTGAACCAGGATGAATAGAGTATCGGGATTTGTGAGCTTCATCCATCACCAAATCTCGTAGGTTCCCAAAGCTTGGTAACCAAATTCGGTTGGAGAAGTATCGGGTTCCGTCGGATTTGATTTCAAATTGTTTATCCATGCCTCGCAAGGCTTCGTTTTTAATGTTTTCTTCGTTGAGTGCATCGAGTTGAGCGGAGAGGATTTGAGGAGTTAGGTTGTTGTGAACGGTTAGACCAAGGGCTCGAACTCGAAGAGGTTTTTCTCGTTCTTTTCGACTTAGGGCATCAGCAACAACATTTGCCTTACCCGGGTGGTACTGGATTTCGCAGTCGTAGTCACTAAGTAACTCGACCCAACGACGTTGTCTCATGTTTAATTCCTTCTGATCGAAAATGTGTTGAAGGCTTTTGTGGTCGGTGTAGATGGTGCACTTGGTGCCATACAAGTAGTGTCTCCAGATTTTGAGCGCGAAAACTACGGCTCCTAATTCGAGATCGTGAGTTGAATAGTTCTTTTCGTGGATTTTCAGTTGGCGTGAGGCATAGGCGATGACTTTATCATGTTGCATTAACACACAACCAAGTCCTTGGGCTGAGGCGTCACAGTAAACTATGAAGTTATCGCTGCCCTCTGGTAAGGACAAGATTGGTGCACTGCAGAGTTTCTGTTTCAAGAGTTGGAAGGCAGATTCTTGTTTGTCGGTCCAGTCGAATTTCTTATCTTTTTGAGTCAGGGTGGTTAATGGTTGGGCAATTTTGGAGAAATTCTCAATGAATCGCCGATAGTATCCAGCGAGACCTAAGAATTGACGTACTTCAGTGGGAGTGGTAGGTGCTTTCCAGCACTTGATGGCTTCGATCTTAGCTGGATCAACATGTATGCCTTGACTGTCAATGACATGCCCTAGGAAGTGTACTGTTTGCATCCAAAATTCACATTTGGAGAACTTGGCGTATAACTTCTCGTGTTTGAGTAGTTCCAATATGGTTTTTAGATGTTGGCCATGTTCGGTTTCGTCGCGTGAGTAGATTAAAATGTCGTCGATAAACACGATAACGAATTTATCTAGGTATGGTTTGCACACCCGATTCATAAGGTCCATGAATACAGCCGGTGCGTTGGTCAAGCCAAATGGCATCACTTGGAATTCGTAATGCCCGTAGCGGGTTCGGAAGGCTGTTTTTGGAATATCAGTGTCGCGGACTCGAAGTTGATGGTAACCAGACCGTAAATCGATCTTTGAGTAGTAGCTTGACCCTTGAAGTTGCTCAAACAGGTCATCGATTCTCGGGAGTGGGTATCGGTTCTTGATGGTTAGTTTGTTTAGTTCGCGGTAATCGATACACATTCGGAAAGATCCGTCCTTCTTTTTCACGAAAAGGACCGGAGCTCCCCAAGGTGAAGAACTCGGTCGGATGAATCCTTTGTCCAGGAGTTCTTGTAATTGGGTGGACAACTCCTGCAACTCGGACGGGGCTAATCGGTATGGGGCTCGTGCCACGGGTGCAGCTCCGGGCACAAGGTCTATTTGGAATTCGACTTGTCTAGGCGGGGGAAGGCCAGGCAAGTCTTTGGGAAAGACTTCTGGAAAGTCCCGGACTATGGGTACCTCCTCGAGTCGCTTCTCCTCTGCCTTCTTCTCTGTTACGTGTGCGAGGATTGCCTGATACCCTTTTCGCAGGTATTTTCTAGTTTTCATACACGAGATAATGTTGAGGTTAGGTTTATCGGTCTCCCCTTGTACGACCAAGGTTCCACCGGTAACGAGGGGATACGGACAATTTTATCGAAGCAAACAATTTCGGCACGATGTTTGGACAGCCAGTCCATGCCTACGATAATATCAAAGCTCCCGATTTCGATAGGTATAAGATCTACGGGGAAAAGTTCGTTTGCGAGGTTTAGAGTGCAGTTGAGTATTACACTATCGGCCACAATCAGTTTGCCATTTGCTAATTCTACGGTGTACTCAGCATCTAAGGCAGTGGGAGTGATGTTGAGTAGTGGACATAACTCATTTGATATGAAACTTTTATCGGCTCCGGTATCGAATAAAACAGAAACGGATAAATCGTTGAGGAGAAACATACCCGTAACAACGTTGGGATCCTGACGGGCTTCTCCTGCGTTGAGTACAAAGGCTCTACCGCGAGAGTTGTTGCTGTTATTGTTCCTATTGGTGTTGTTGTTGTTGTTGTTGTTTCGTTTTGGGCAGTCAATTCTGAAATGCCCTGGGTTACCGCACTCGAAACAGGTTTTCGGTGCGTTAGGATTGGCGTTTGAGTTTGTGTTTGAGTTGGGAGTTCGACAATCTTTGGTTTGATGCCCGAACCGCTTGCACTTGCCGCATTGGTTATTACACGGGCCATTGTGATGACGGTTACATTTTGAACAGTAGGGTTGACTTTCGGCATACCCTTTTCTCTCTCCTGATCCAGAGGTGTAAGCCTTAATGGTCTCAGGCTTTTTGTTTTGCTGTTGTTGCTGTGGTCGGTTGTTTCCCTGCCATTTTCGTTTGTTGTCCCCGGAGATTTTCACAATGGGTGTCTCACGGCGGACAATTTGGGCCATAAGTTCATGTGCCATGCGGACGGCACTTTGGATGGTTCCGGGCTTGGAGGAGGTTACATTGCCCTGTATCTTCTCAGGTAGTCCCCAAATGTACCTTTCGATACGTTTTTCTTCGGGGTCCACCATTGATGGACATAGGAGAGCAAGTTGGTGAAATCTGGTGGTGTAACCGGTGATATCATTTCCTTGCACAGTGAGGTGCCAGAATTCCTCCTCGAGCTGCTGTAGTTGCTCTCGAGGCAGTATTCTTCCTTTAGCATCTTCTTGAGTTCAACCCAGGGAAATTGATAAGCAGCATCAATTCCCATGGTCTGAGCGTATGAGTTCCACCATGTGAGTGCACCGTCAGCGAGAGTGCAGGTAGAGAATTTGACCTTGTTTTCCTCCGTGCAGTTGGAGATTCGGAAAACAGATAACATTTTCTCTATCCATCGCATGAGGCCGATGGCTCCCTCGGTGCCATTCAAATTGAGAGGTTTGCAGTTCATGAAATCTTTGTAGGTGCAAGGCTTGGTTGCCGGTGGGTTGTTGATTGGGTTCTCAGGATTTTGAGGGTTAGGACCATTGTTCCTAACCGCTTCTTGAGCAGCCAAGGCGTCAGCTACTCCTTGTGCGACAAGTTGTGCTATTTCCTCAGCGGTGAAAGTTTGTCGTCGGGGCGGCATGATTCTTAAAAGAAAACAATATGAAACAAATGAGATTTCGTTGTGCAAGTATCAAACTTTCGCAGTTGTGTAAGATAAGACTATAAAGAGTTTCACGCACGAAAATCAATATTAGGAAATAGGAATTGCGGTCAAATTTAAGCGCAAGGTAAGTCGATTACAATAATTCGAAGTTTACAAAACGTGTCGGGCATTGATACATCCGACTAGATACGAAAGTTCATAAAATTTAAATTGCTGGGCACAACCCGCCTCCATAGGTTACGAAATAGGATAATAATTTAAGGCTGGCTTGGACTTTGCTGAGGGAGTAGTGTGACGACTCGTTCCATGGTCTCCGTGAGTCTGCCGACCATTCGGAGAGTCTCTTCAGCCACTGTCCAGCGTTGCTCCAGCGAGCGTGTGTATTCCTCTGTTTCCCGTAGACGTGTCTCACATTGCTCCAGTCGGGATTGTAGTACGGAGATTTCATTTCGGTTCCCTATGACTTGGTTATGCACCACACCCATAGTTTCAGTAATGTCCTCCTGGTCCTGGGAGATTTGTGCAACTCGATCTTGAGTCAAGTGCATCCAGTTGGAACGGGTTTCGGGTTGTTCGGTTCGGCGGGGGAGTTCCTCGACTGCTTGCAAGCGTTGCTCACTAAGTTGCATCCTTACCCTTAATTCTAGGAGTTCGTCTCTAGTGTCTGTGGACAAGTCATTGGTGAGGTTCACGACCTCCGAAATACCTTCTTGGTTTTGGCAGATTAGAGATAGCTTGTCCCGCATGTCGTTTTGTTCCACGTCCATAGTGTTTAGCCTCCTCTCATGGCGGTGGAGTCTGGCGGCTAACACTGGGACAGTGTAGTGGGTGGGTTCCTGTGTGTATGGGGAGATATCCATGGGTTCAGCAGTAACCTGAATTCCCTCTTCGGATCTCCAAGAATCTAGAGTAGTGGGTAGCCAATTCCAACGGCGAGCACTTGCCCGACGGCGGGCTTTGTTAGTGGTATTATTGGCGGTAGTAGTGCCGCGATATGGTCTAGTCCGACGAGAGTCAGTTGCCCTCCTAGTGGTGTGTATCACGCGTGAATTCGAAGAGGTGCGGTTTTGCGAGGCTTGAGTATCGTTTCCTATATCGGTTGAAGTTGCGGTAGGAAAATCTGCCATTTCTGTGGCAAGAGTTTTAGTACGTGAGGTCTATTTATATATACATATAAAAACCTAGTACAAATAGCACATATAAGGGTTTTGTCATAATCTATCCTCGGTCCATGTGTTCTACTATATTCCCATTTGATATAACTATTTCCGATCTTGTATCGATTCTTGTTTAATTTGACATAGTTGATCAGGCTATGTTAAATTAAATTCAAATGATGCAATTACTGAACCAATCATACCTAACAAGGAATACTAACTTAACGGTTATAGTCTAGGTCCACTAATGCAACCTAGTTCGCTATAACCTTGGCTCTGATACCAATCTGTCGCACCCCCAAGACACGTGGCAGCGGAAGGTAGGGTGTTGCGTTGGGGGCGCCGACCAAATCAAATATCACAACACAAGAATTACAATAAACGACCTCTATATGAGACGTTTCCAAAAATCATTACATTTAGTAGTTAAAATGTTTACATAAGTTTTGCCAAAAGTAGAGTACGCATCTAGTACAAGATTACAACATAATACAATGCAAGCTAATCTCTGTTGTTTTGTGAAAAATATGCGACTCGAGCTATCTCCTTGCAAAAGCAAACCTACTACTGTTGATCTCCTGAGAAATACATACTAAAAGGTCAACATAAAGTTGGTGAGTTCATAGGTTTGTAAACAGTTGATATAACATCGTATGGAACACAAGATTTCTGTTTGTATCATTCAACAATGATAGGTAATGTAGTACAAAAATGTAAAGATAGTGTATATTGTTGCCATGAGCTCATAGTTCGAGCTTAACTGTGGTGTCGGGTCACAATCAAGTGCCACGATCGGGGTGCCTCCCAGCGAGTGCCTAATCCAACACTCGTAAGAACAAATGATAATGCGTCCGTTTGACAAGTTAGCACTACTAACACGGACGGGGGGAGTCAATCCCAAATAGTACTATTCATTAACATTCACGCTATAACGATACTAACAAACTATGATGTGGGGGACTTCAGGATTAGTAAAAATATCTCATTCAACCAATATATCGAGTTTTGTACTTGTGTTCACATGAAAATAGCAGTGTAAAAGCAGTTGTATGTATTCTCACCCCTGTTAGAAAAGAGTAAAAAGGGGCTATGAAACTCACCTGATATTAGCAAGCAAGCAATAATCAATTAGCAAGCAAAGCGTGTTTTCCGGATGCAACCTTCTAACGTCCTAAACGTATAAGGTTGTGTAAGTAGATGTCTCAAAAGACCATCTATCGTGATTGTATAAGTGGGGGTTAATGTCCACTTAAAACAAGCATGTAGGTGGAGGGTTAATGTCCACCTAAGTTAGTTCACACAATTAGAAATGTCCAATTGTTCAGTTATCGTTTGTGCTTAGAAAAACATGTACAGGCCGTTGGTGATATTTTGTGAAAATACAGCTCTTGATTAATTATGTTATGCGTATTTCTACTTTCCAGTTATGGGTAATTAATCAGTGTGGCAAGGGCGAAGCCCATTAATGACGGGGGTCTGGGGGCAGCGCCCCTGGTAGCGGGGTCCAAGGGGTGGCAACCCCTGGCGGGGTCCAAGGGGCAGAGCCCCTGGCTGGGGTCGAGCTTTAAGGAAAACGTGTCGATTTTTGTGTTTTTAGCGACACTGGGCTAGTGTCGCTACATGCGACACTAAGGTATTATGCGACACTAAGATATTATGCGACACAAAGGCTTGTGTCGCTAATGTGACGATTCGGGTGCTGTAGCGACACAAAGGCTTGTGTCGCTAATGTGACGATTCGGGTGCTGTAGCGACACAAAGGCTTGTGTCGCTAATGTGACGATTCGGGTGCTCTAGCGACACAAAGGCTTGTGTCGCTAATGTGACGATTCGGGTGCTCTAGCGACACAAAGGCTTGTGTCGCAGACTACTGGGCTTCTGCGACACAGAGGCCTGAAACAGGTCGGTTTTGTACAATTTATTTCGTGTCTCAAATGTTCAAATGAAAATTCAAGAAAAATCCCTGTTGTTTCCTAGTATGTTAGCTCTATAAATTAATTTTTCCAGTATTTTTAGGTACTTCTAAGTATTTTTAAAAATTTCGTTTGTTCCCTAAGGTCAGAAAGTGACCAATCCGGATACATGCAACAAGATCGGAATTCTGGGCAAAATATACACATTTTCAGAAAAAGTTATCTAAACGACATTTGTACCTAACAAAATTTTTGAGCTTTTGGCGTTGGTTGCAGGTCATTTTGATGGGTATATCTCGAGTTATGATTAAAACAAGGAAGGTGAAATTCCTGTCCTTTTTGACAGCCCGGACACATGTTTTTGTAAAAATCATTTCGGGTATCAAACGAACTCCAAAAATCATGAAACCACTTGGAAATGAAAGCTAACTCCTTAAACTTAATTTTTGCCTTTTGAATCGTCAATTTTGGTCAAGTTTTGAGGGAGAAACAGCCTCTCAAAGTCGGGCTATTTTTCTGCCCGAAAATGCATGTTTTGTTCTTGTACTTTTTAAGCCATGAAAAACGTTTTTATGTTATGATTTGGACATTTCCTTGTTATGTGAACATTATAACATGTTTATAGAGGTGTTACAAGTATTTTGGAAGAGTTTGAAGTTCTTACAAATGTTAAACAATCGAGCAAGAGGAGAAAGATGATGTTGGAAGTTCGATCTTGGTTTTTGGCTTGCTTTCTTCTTGAAACTTGGATGGATGATGACGGTGGCAGGTGGTTGTTGGTGGTGGCAGGTGGTTTTTGGGGGTGGTAGGGCTGGGATATCTTGAGAGAGAGGAGGAGGAGAGAGTAGAGAGAAAGAGTGTGAATTTGTGTGTGTAAAAATGAGAGAAAATGGGAGATATGGAGCTTATGTAGGGTGGGCCTCTTTGGCCGATTTCTAGGCCTCTTGGGCCAGTTTTTAGGCTCAATTGGGGCAGCCCAATTTGAGTCTTGGGCTTGGGTAATGGTTTCTCAAGCCCGCGATACGTTATTTGATCGGTTAATCATTATTCGTGCGCGTAAACCTTAAATCTTTAACGTTAAAATTTTGTGTTTTATTTCTGATACAAAATTCAGTATTTTAATTTGCCCAATATATTTAAAAATACTTTATTGATCCGTCTTAGAATATTTGTTGGTTTCGTTCGGTTATCGGACGCGATTCGCGCGTTTTCGTTGCGTTTGTTACGTTTTAAGCAAAACGTTTAGGTTTTTCGTATATTATTATTTAATAACCATAACATAGGGTAAATAATTACTATTTAATTTATAAAATAGATTTACATTATTTATGAAAGTGTATCACCAACGCCGTATAGATTGTCGGACCTTGTCCGGTTGTTTCGCGTAATTACAGATAAACACATAATCACGTAAGTGTATATTAAAATATACAAGTAATTACAGATATTTAGCCTAATATCCACTAAATACAAGTAATTAGGGTTTCCAGCTAGGTTTAACAATTAACCCAAAGTGTCGGGTGTCACAAGACACAGCACCTGGAGATCAACCGAACGCATTCCGAGCATGTATGAGCTACACATATCCAAAATCTATGATTTTGGTGTCATTAGAAGCGTAACGGAATTTCAAGATCATAGGCGAAAGAATCAAGCCAAACAAACAAGGAACGAAGAATATACGCGCGAAACAAGCAACGAACGAAGCACCGAACAACGGGCAAAAGGCCAAACGGCCTAGAGGATACCGTATTCGGCCCCCGAGGTACCGTATACGGCCCCCTAGGTACCTAGTTTTGGTTATTTTTTGATTTCGTGCTATTCCGGGCTTGTATCTTGTGCATAAGGACTTGTACGGGGTGGTAGGGACTTTTGCCTATAAATATAGAGCCTCCCTTCCTCATTTTCAACACCTCTCACTCTCCATTCAATCCTCACACCTTTCTCTCTCTCACACACACACTCTCTCTCTACTTTCTCTCTCTAGAGTTAAGTAGTTAGAGATTTAGGTTAGATTTAGTTAGTTCTTGGTTAATATTTAACCGAGACTAACGGTAGGGGTAGCGTTGTAATACTGTTGGAATACTTGAGGAAGCATTTGTAATATTGTAAAAGATATTTCGGAGTTCCATTCGTGTAATCTTCAGCATCTATTCAATCTATGCATTAATCACGGTTATATCTTTCCTTATCTTTTATAATGATGCATGCTATTGTTATAATGCTAGATTTAGTATTTGTTGCCATGCTTAGTGAGTAGTTCGCTTATGTGCTTGTTGTGATGTAGTTAGCTTGTTAATATTTGGGGTAATGCTAATAAATCGTTGAAAACTCGGTGTGCCGTTAAACTTTACATTTATGATTATAGATTAAATTATCGCCTTGCCTCCAGTAAACGTGGTTAAAACCTTTATGACAAGGAGTCGCGAACCTTGATCAAACGGTAATTACCTATCTATGTTTTCTTAAAAGCATAGCTCCAGTAAACGTGGAAATACTGTTTAAACCTTTCGTATAGTAGACCGTGAATCAATCAGGGATTTACTTGGGTTTTAAAATTATAAAGTGCACGGGTTGTTTAATTATCATAGATGGTTGAACTGTAGTACAAACATAGGAATATTTATTCTAGAGTAACCGAAAAGTATGTTCCACCGGAAAGACCGTAAAGCGGTTGAATACTTGGTATAGCATTGGAACCACCTCTTGGTGTAGTACAAATACGTGGAAGCAACGGAAAAGTCGAAGGTTGAAGATTGTGGCGCATCCTAGTTATTTCTCAGCTCTAGAATAAACTACTGCCATTAGTGTAAAGTTAACGGCCACAAAAATCCTATTTTGCTCTAAAATGCCTTGCCTAGCTTAGATGTCCATGTAGTGTTAAGAAAGATCAGAAAATAAATTGCGGTCTGTTGCCTCATTCCTGCACCCCGGATACATATATCCAAAGAGGGTCATTTGGTCTCTTAAGAGACGGTGAGGGGGGTTTTCAAAACAGCCTGATCTGATCAGAATTCATGATAACCTAGTACTCAGTGATATACTGTTCGGGTATCCGGATAGTAGGGCTCTAGTATCTATACTACGAACATTTAAGTTAGGAAAGATACAAATACTTAGATAAGTTTACATACTATTTTCCTTAAAAAGCATCATCCCACGTATAAGCTAACGAAATCATAACAAGCACTGCTATCCATATCTGATTTAAACCTATCATCTTTATTTGCTCCTTATTTAATTTAGTTTAATTTCGGACCTAAGAAAAACCCCCAATCAAACCATTTTAAAACCCATCACTAAAATGAATTGTTCTTCCCGACATATCTGTTTCACAATACGATTAGCCTTTGAGAATGACCCTAGGTCATACTACTGCTATTGCTTTAGTAAAACATAGGTCCCCGGCATTTATAAATTTAAAACTTACACCCGACGTAGCCATCCAACGATCCCGGTTCCCTCACGACAGGAATCGATAAACGACCGTCAGGCGGCCGCACGTCAAGTTTTTGCGGCCGCAGCCGGGGAGTTAATCGTAAGATCCAGAGGCGTCCAGACGAATTTTCTCTTTAGTGATACCCTTAGGATAGTTATCTTTTCTTATAATTACCAAAAATTCTTTCTCCAAACACTTTTCGATATCCGACCAGATCGTCTGGATCTGAACCACTCATTTTCGTACCCGATCTTGAGTCTATCGTCCGCACCGTCCGTAGAGAAAGACGTTTTCGTTCTACACAAATGGCCGCTCGTGTTACTCTCGCCGACAACACCAAACCATCCATCGATGGACGAGGAGGACCGATTAGATATCCCGTGGTCGATGGAGCATCTTTCGAACTCAAACACCACATCGTTCAACTCATCAAAGACAATTGCCAGTTCCACGGTTTACCCCGTGATGATCTGAATGCCCATATCGACAAATTCATTCATGTCTCAAACTCCTACAAGTAGAATGGGGTTGAGCAAGACATAGTCCGACTCTACTTGTTCCCCTATTCTCTCGCCTTACATGCCCTGACTTGGTTTGAGGGACTCGAGACCGGCTCAGTCACCTTTTGGACGGTTATGGCAACAAAATTTCTAACAAAATACTTTCCCCCGTTCAAACAAATCAAACTCAAGAACGACATCACGAACTTCCACCAAGCTCATGATGAGTCCATCTACACTGCATGGGAGCGATTCAAGAGTTCACTTAAAAAATGTCCAAACCACCAAATGGAGAAAAGTGCCCAGTTGTGAACTTTCTATAACGGTCTTGCTCCAAACCACCGCATTACTCTTGATGCCGCTGCTCAAGGTAATTTTATGGAATTCACCGCTAAGGAAGCTTGGAGTCTGATCGAGAACATGACCATGCACCACCACAACTGGAAGTCCGATGAGCATTCCTCATCTTTACCACTCTCCGCTTATAACACCAACCAAAACGAAGCCATCAAATCTCTAAGTGAGCAGATCGAGAATCTAACGAAGCAGATTGGGGAGATGAAGAAACAACTGCAACACGTCCATCAAGTTCAGGCTTGTCAGAACTGTACCAACCATCGTACTGAAGAATATCGGGTTGAGTACGAGGATCCCGCTGACGGTACCGTCTACTAGGCTAAATTTCCTTCTCGAACGCAGAACCCACTTGGATTCTCTCGAACTTCACCACCTAGAAACCGAGGAAATCAATATCCTCCACGGAACAATCAACCACCTTTTCCACCTAGATTTCAACCATGATATCCAACCTACCCTCAACAACCCCAGCTAAGCTATTGTCGACCCTTATCTCTGACCGCACCCCATGATATCTAGCCTTGTGAGCCCTCAAAGACTATTGTGCCAAACACTGGTACAGACGATAACTTCGCTAAATTCATCCAAAGTCAAAACACATTTAACCTTAAAACCACGGCTAGGCAAGACCAAACCGACCTTTTCATAAGAAACCAACTCTCGGTTCTCAAAAGCCTTGAGAACCAGATTGGTCAATTAGTCCATCGTCTTGACAGTAGACCACAAAGAACCCTTCCTAGCAACACGATCCATAACCCTCACGATGAGGAAGCTAAAACTATGAACTCCACGGATTCTCAAATGGCACCGAGCCATTCTGACATTTCTTCTCCGGTGAAGGAACCTCCTCCTGTCCCGAAGACAGTTGAGACTCAATCCGTGCCCACTCCTACTCAAGAAGTTCAAGTTCCTTTCCCAAATCATCTACGTCAAAAATACAACGCCAAATCATTTAAGTTAGACGGAAAATTCTTAGACACCGTGTCTAGAATCCCTTCCGGCTCAAAGTATATTCGACAAATGCTAGCCACTAAGGAAAAAGTGCCCGAAGCACCTAAAATCTCTCTGAACGCGGAATGTTCAGCCGTAGTACAAAATGCCATGCCGGAAAAACTAGGAGACACCGGTCGATTCACTTTACCCTGCTCTATCTATAATTCAGGCATGACACGTTCCTTGGCCGATCTTGGAGCTAGTATTAACCTTATGTCGTTCTCACTCTACACAAGATTAGAACTAGGACCCTTAAAACCAACTAAGATGAGCGTTCAGTTAGCCGACCAATCAATCCGATATTCTAAAGGGATAGCTGAAAACGTAATGGTTAAAGTTGATAAGTTTTGGTTCCCTACTGACTTTGTAGTAATGGATATTCAGGAGGACATTAACATACCGATTATCCTAGGTAGGCTTTTTATGAATACTGCTCGTGCTATTATTGATGTTTATTCGCAGACTATCAGCCTTAGAGCACATGGACAGACTATAGCATTCAAGATTGATCAAGCTGAATGCTCGGTAGCTAAAAATGCAGAGATATACACAATATCAATGGGCAGAATCACATCAGACGATGACATTTCCGACTATCAGAACAAAATCCATATATTCCTGATGACCATACTTGCCTCATCTCATCTATAGAAGAATCAGAATCAAAAACAGAGGAAGAAATGGATGAGTCTGAAGAAGAGATAGAAAAAGAAGAGGAATCAGAAGAACCCGAAGAAATGAAGGATGATGAGCACGAAGCATATCGCTACTTCCCTGATAACCACACTCCGACGGCAGAGATCATGCAAATTGAAAACACTGAAGAAATTATCTCTCTGCCCGATGGTGATTCAGATGGAGAGCCACCTACTGAAGACTCTCACAGTAGTGACTATGCCCTTGTTATGGAGAGACTCATAGAATCTGCTATTGATCCTACCAAACCTCTAGTTTCCTCTCGCCTTGATACTCTGCTACGTATCGAAAGAACTATTAGTCTATCTAATGAACATCCAGAAGTACGAGACAAACTCCTGAGAAAGATCGCATATTTTAAAGTCTAGATTGATACCTTCCTAGAGAATTCAAACCTCTTATGCTTCCGCACCTCAAACTCGGTTTGAGACGGGAGGTACTTCTAGATCAAGTCATGACTCTGATTCTCAGGAGGAGAGAAACATAGAGATGATTTCCTCACATCCGATATCACAGATTGCTGACGTTACTCAGCCCTCTTCTGATGCTGTAGAATTCGCTGATTCTCAGGAGTCTGACACCACAGCAACAAAGATGAATGAAAAATACGTCATCTATACTGGCATCCCGATTGATATCAGCTCGATTCCCATTCCTACACCACCTATCTCAGGATTTTGAGGGTTAGGACCATTGTTCCTAGCCGCTTCATGAGCAGCCAAAGCGTCGGCTACTCCTTGAGCGACAAGTTGTGCTATTTCCGCAACGGTGAAAGTCTGTCGTCGTGGCGTTGTTGTTGTTGTTGTTATTGTTCCTGCTGGTGTTGCTGTTGTTGTTGTTGTTGTTGTTGTTGTTGTTTCGTTTCGGGCAGTTATTTCTGAAGTGCCCAGGGTTACCACACTCAAAACAGGCTTTTGGTGCGTTAAGGTTGGCATTTGAGTTTGTGTTTAGGTTGGGAGTTCGGCAATCTTTGGTTTGATGCCCGAACCGCTTGCAATTGCCGCATTGGTTATTACACGGGCCATTGTGATGACGGTTACATTTTGAACAGTATGGTTGACTTCCGGCATACCCTTTTCTCTCTCCCGATCCGGAGGTGTAAGCCTTAATGGTCTCCGGCTTTTTGTTTTGTTGTTGATGGGTTTGGTTGTTGTTGTTCCCGGACCATTTTCGTTTGTTGTCCCCGGAGGTTTTCACAGTGGGTGTCTCACGGCGGACAATTTGGGCCATAAGTTCGTGTGCCATGCGGACGGCACTTTGTATTGTTCCGGGCTTGGAGGAGGTTACATTGCCCTGTATCTTCTCAGGTAGTCCCCAAATGTACCTTTCGATACGTTTTTCTTCGGGGTCCACCATTGATGGACATAGGAGAGCAAGTTGGTGAAATCTGGTGGTGTAACCGGTGATATCATTTCCTTGCACAGTGAGGTGCCAGAATTCCTCCTCGAGCTGCTGTAGTTGCTCTCGAGGCAGTATTCTTCCTTTAGCATCTTCTTGAGTTCAACCCAGGGAAATTGATAAGCAGCATCGATTCCCATGGTTTGAGCATATGAGTTCCACCATGTGAGTGAACCGTCAGCGAGAGTGCAAGTAGAGAATTTGACCTTGTTTTCCTCCATGCAGTTGCAGATCCGGAAAACAGATTCCATTTTCTCTATCCATCGCATGAGGCCGATGGCTCCCTCGGTGCCTTTGAAATTGAGGGGTTTGCAGTTCATGAAGTCTTTGTATGAGCAAGGTTTGGTTACTGGTGGGTTGTTAACAGGTTCTCCAGCGTTTCCTTGGTTATTATTAGGGCCGTTCCTGGCCGCTTCATAAGCTGCCATGGCTTCAGGACTCATTGGTTGGCGTCTTGGCGGCATGACTCTTAAAAGAAGACAATATGAAACAAATGAGATTTTGTTGTGCTCGAATCAAACTTTCGCAGTTGTGTAAGATAAGACTATAAAGAGTTTCACGCACGAAAATCAATAATAGGAAGTAGAATTTAAGGTCAAATTTAAGCGCGAGGTAAGTCGATTACAATAATTCGAAGTTTACAAAATGTGTCGGGCATTGATACATCCGGCTAGATACGAGAGTTCACAAAATTTAAATTGTTGGGCACAACCCGCCTCCATAGGTTACAAAATAGGATAATAATTTAAGGCTGGCTTGGATTTTGCGGAGGGAGTAGTGTGACGACTTGCTCCATAGTCTCAGTAAGTTTGCCGACCATTCGGAGAGTCTCTTCAGCCACTGTCCAGCGTTGCTCCAGCAAGCGTGTGTATTCCTCTGTTTCCCGTAGACGTGTTTCACATTGCTCCAGTCGGGATTCTAGGACGGAGATTTCATTTCGGTTCCCCATGACTTGGTTATGCACCACACCCATAGTATCAGTAATGTTCTCCTGTTCCTGAGAGATTTGTGCAACTCGACCTTGAGCCAGGTGCATCAAGTTGGAACGGGTTTCGGGTTGTTCGGTTTGGCGGGGGAGTTCCTCGACTACTTGCAAGCGTTGCTCACTAAGTTGCATTCTTACCCTTAATTCTAAGAGTTCGTCCCTAGTATCTGTGGACAAGTCATTAGTGAGGTTCACGACCTCCGAAATATCTTCTTGGTTTTGACAGATTAGAGTTAGCTTGTCCCGCATTTCGTTTTGTTCCACGTCCATTGTGTCCAGCCTCCTCTCATGGCGGTGGAGTCTGGCGGCTAGCACTGTCCCAGTGTAGTGGGTGGGTTCTTGTGTGTATGGGGAGATATCCATGGGTTCAGCCGTAACCTGAATTGCCTCTTCGAATCTCCAGGAATTTAGAGTAGTGGGTAGCCAATTCCAACGGCGAGCACTTGCCCGACGGCTGGCCCTGTTAGTGGTATTATTGGCAGTAGTAGTGCCGGGATATGGGCTAGTCCGTGGAGAGTCAGTTGCCCTCCTAGTGGTGCGTATGACGCGGGTATTCGGAGAGGTGCGGTTTGGCGAGGCTTTGTTGGTACATAAATGTGTGTCAGTCAGTTGGTCAATGTTTGTTCTGTTAAAGTTAATTAGTCTGAGTGTGTGAAGTATTAAGTTTGTATTTTCGAGTCTGTAAACGAAATGTAATTATAGAAAATACACAATATACTGTTCAGGAAACACAGAGCCTGTGTCGCTATAGCGACACAAAGGCTGTGTCGCAATGGGCTGGGCCTACGACATAGGGCTTGTGTCGCAGGGTCCAGTAGGGTTTGTATAAATAGAGAGTTAGAGTTTATGTTTTGGTTTGATCAAACCCTAGAGAGAGATAGAGATACGGCAGAGAGTGTGAGAGGGAGAGAGTTTGTGATTTGTAATCTTTATTCTTCAAGTGTTAATATATACGAAAAGATTATAAATCGTTGTGTTTGTGTTTACGTTTCAATTGCTTGATTGATTGTTTCCGCCTTTCAATTGAGTCAAACGACAAGTATAGATCCGTGATTAAGGGAATCTACAAGTGGTATCAGAGCCTTTGGGCGTTTGTTTAAAGATTTGATCGTTAATTGAAATGTTTTCGGTTTGATTCGTGGTGTTTTTGGTTGTTTGATCAACGTTTTGGGTCCAATCAGTTGAATATTTAGCTTCTGGAAGTGGATTTCTGGGTTTGTTCATCAAATATCGTTCGAAATTCGTTAGGGTTTCGAAAATTTTCGATTTTTAGGGTTTTTGGAGCTACTGGCCGCGACATTGCGACACTAACTTTTGTGTCGCTACTAGGGTTCCAGTTTTGTATTTGTGCGACACAAGCTTTAGCGACACAATCAGCCTTAGCGACACAAGCAGCGACATAATTTTTGTGTCGTATTTAGGGTTTTCGCGACATAAGATTGCGACACCAGATCGGATTTTGCGACACTATCTTGCGACACTAATGTGCGACACTAAGGTGCGACACTAACTTTTGGCGGGAAATTTTTCGCATGACCAAATTTTGTTCTTAAGCTTAAAAGGTCTTAATTTTGATTTTGAAAAATTTTCGTTTTACTCGGACAGTTTTCGATATTTTCGAATCAAATTTTGGAAGGAAAAGTCAAAAGGACAAAATTTTGGTATATTTCTGGATTAAAAATGTCGCTTAAAAGCTTTTCCCAATTACTAAAACATAACAATGAGATCGGTAGTACTAATAAACCTCCATTATTCACTACCAATACTCCTTATGTTGAATGGAGAATACAGTTTGAGGCATTCATCGCTGTCAATGATCCTGATATCCAAATTTATTTAGAGAAAAGATATGAACGTCCTCTTAGCATTAGTGTTTTTCCCGGAAAATCTCAAATTAAGCCTATCAAATCCATGACTCCTGAAGAACGCAAGACTTATGATACTGAAAGGAAAACATATACTACGATCACCATGGCACTATCACAACCACTCATGAAGCAATTTAGACATCATGAGCTTGCATATGATTTATGGCAAGCCATTGAAAGGTGTTGCGGTGGAAGTGAGCAATATGAGAAGAATAAATTGCAGCTAGTGAAGAAACAGCATGAGTTGGGCGATAATCAAGTTCTCATGGCTCACATCACGAGTAAATCTGAGGTACCCATTGAAGAGCCATTATCTTGTGTGTCTTGTATCAAATTGACTAACAAAGTTAACAGATACAGTGAGGATATTGAACGCCTGAATTCTGATTTAGAAAAACTTACTCAGGCAAACAAAATTTTGAAAGATAATGAAAAGGCTTTTGACAAGAAACTAGATGCTGCGTTTTCTGACCGGAAAGAATTAAAAGCTAAGATTTTCAGTCAACAAGATGCAATTGATAGTTGTATAAAAATGATTGCTTTACTAAGAAATGATCTTGCTGAAAAACAGTCACAAGTAGATGACTTAAATCGAAAGCTTTCAAATTTTTCAACATCCTCACTGGTCTTTGACGAGATCCTCCAATCGCAAAGGACAAATACGAAAAGTAAGGTTGGTCTTGGTTACAACTTTGTACCACCTTCTTCTGACTATCTGCCAATGCCTTCAAAGGATGCAGCCAAAGACTTTGTACCTACCTTTTCAAAGGTAGATACAAAATCTGTTGCTGAGTCAGTGTTTGATACAGCTCCAACTGTTAAAAAGCCTGATTTTGTTAAGGCTAAATTTGTATCTCCTGTGTGTATTGAGGAGATTGTTGAAATGGAAGACTTAACTGAAGAGTCTGAGGTCAAGGTTGAAAAGGTTAATGTTAAGCCCAAAAATCATATACTTGCTAATGAAACTGAACAAGTTTTAAATAATAAGGGCAAAACTAAGGTTGTAAATGAATCCGACTCTGCTAAAATCTTAAAGAAGGATTCAAGAGGAAAATCTTCACATATCTCACAATCATCTATGACTAATCTGAAGAAAAATAAAATAATTAGTAAATCAGTTAAAGAACAACCTTCAACATCAACCTGTTCAACTTTAAAGGCTTCTACATCAACATGTACGCATAAGTGTTCATGTTCTGTAAATACCTCAACCGCTAAGCCTCCCTCAGTAAATCCTCCGTCGAAACAATTTGAGGGTAGTCATTGGAAAAGGCCGTATGTGGAACGGCGTTCGTGTTTTCGGTGTGGTCAACAGGGCCACATCATTAGGGATTGTCGGTTATTATCCCTAGATAGGTTTGGTAGAGGGATGCCAAGAACTTCATTTTTTAGAAATTCTTTTCAAAAATCCATTTCAAGGCGTGGTTCGTTTTCGCCTGTATCTAGTTGTGCATCCAACTCTCCAAAACCTATGGTTAGAGTAAACAAAGGTGTGCCCTGTAGACCTCAAGTCCAAAAGCACAACATTGTTGAAAACAAAACATCTGAACCTAACCAGGTTTGGAAACCTAAATCCACAAACGACACATCAATGAAATCATCTGAATTTTTAAAATATCATAAACTCATTGATGTGATGGTTATGGATGATAGTGGACAACCCAAGTCTATCAAGGCTTGGGTGTCTCATAAGTACTAATGTTTGTTTGTGGTGATGCAGTCAGGTTTCTGATCGCTAATACTTTTAGTGACTGCAAGGATACGAAGAAGGTTGATTTCAAGGTGCTTATGTGTGGTGCTGATGTTTGAGCGAATGGATGATATTTTTGAAATGAAACGAGGTGGTTAATAAGTGCTAAAAGTATTTGAGTTTGACTTGATATGTGACTTGAAATTTTTGTTTCTTTCATGATTATTTATTTGTTTGTTTTTGAGTAAAGAATTTGCTGTTCGGGGGGAGTAATTTTAAAATTCCGATTTAAAAAGTTTGAAAAATATGAACAGGCAAATTCTTGAAAAACATGCAACTGCCATTCTTTTTACTTGTTAGTATTAAAGAAATGCAATAGTTGCAACATTGTTAAAATAGACGTTGAATTGTGTCTGTAAACAATTGGGAAATGATAGTACATCAGGACACATGCATAAAATGGAATCTTAAGGTTTATGTTTGATGTGTCAGTAGATTTATCTAGCATACTTGAAATACCTTTTATAAATATTAGCTTCATCAAATGATGTATTTGTAGGCATTTGTTCTAAAGTTACTAAGAAGCTTAACTTTCAAATATGCATATTACTTTATATAAAGACATATTAATATGTATGACATTAAGTTAAAATAAGGACAAAAATGTCCAAAATATTTTAACGCTTCGTCTTAATATTTGGATAATAAATATGTTATGATCTAAAATATAGGGTCTTTGTATGGTGTTATCTGGGGGAATATATTAGTTGTCTCCTCTGTTGTATGAAAATACAGACCTGGTTTCATCTAATATATTCTTGAAAATAACTTAGGTACGTAGTCTATGTTCAGTTATAGACAATTAGTGCGTACCCGTGGTATATCTAAATTCTAAAATATAATGTACAAATGTACAAGAAAATTATAAAAAGATTGCCTAGTACTGGTTTGTGTTAAACTATGGTACTCTGTTGTACGAAAGTACAGATCTGTACCCTCTAGTTTAAATTGTTCAGACTGGTGTTGGTTCAACCAGAACTACTGTTTATGTGACTCTGTTGTACGAAAGTACAGACCTGTCACCGCTAGCTTGGTTCTAAAGATACGTCCATATCTTCACCCTTTATATAGAAAATACTAACATGTTTTGATTTCAAATGTATATTTTAATGTGATTTATATACTATAATATGCATGCTAATAATAACACAAGTGATTCATCTTATTATGAGTTGACATCATACACTTAAGTACAAATGTTTAGATGGATGAAATATCAATAATCGTCTTGAACTAATCTTTATAACAGGTGATTTAAATATGCTAAGTAAATTTAAAGTGGACAAACATACTGATAATCGAAATAACACTTATTATTCCTAATAATTGCATGTTATCCTGATATGATTCCTAAAGCAGACTTAACACAATTCTGTCCCCAAAAAGATTGTTTATTTATTGCTTTCAGTATTTTAATTCTGTCTTATAAAGAAAATTACAAAAATATTTTATTTCTGAGTTATTTTATTCAAGTTACATATCATGCTCATATTCAAAAGACAAGAATTGATGAGAGTTCTCTAAAGACTTTGAAGATAAAGACTATTGGAGAAGCTATTGATGAAAGAGATGATGGTCACTGAAGTTGAAGATCTAATTGGATATCAGTTATATTAGACTGAACATCAAGACTTTTGAAGACCAAGCTATCTCAATAGGGGAGTTTGTTGGTGAAGACTAATTGAAGATTATTTGACCAAGCTTATGACATGGGGGAGTTTGTTGGTGCATAAATGTGTGTCAGTCAGTTGGTCAATGTTTGTTCTATTAAAGTTAATTAGTCTGAGTGTGTGAAGTATTAAGTTTGTATTTTCGAGTCTGTAAACGAAATGTAATTATAGAAAATACACAATTTACTGTTCAGGCGACACAGAGCCTGTGTCGCTATAGCGACACAAAGGCTGTGTCGCAATGGGCTGGGCCTGCGACATAGGGCTTGTGTCGCAGGGTCCAGTAGGGTTTGTATAAATAGAGAGTTAGAGTTTATGTTTTGGTTTGATCAAACCCTAGAGAGCGATAGAGATACGGCAGAGAGTGTGAGAGGGAGAGAGTTTGTGATTTGTAATCTTTATTCTTCAAGTGTTAATATATACGAAAAGATTATAAATCGTTGTGTTTGTGTTTACGTTTCAATTGCTTGATTGATTGTTTGCGCCTTTCAATTGAGTCAAACGACAAGTCTAGATCCGTGATTAAGGGAACCTACAGGCTTGAGTATCGTTTCCTATATCGGTTGAAGTTGCGGTAGGAAAATCTGCCATTTCTGTGGCAAGAGTTTTAGTACGTGAGGTCCATATGTATATATATAAAAATCCTGGAACAATTATCATGTATAAGGTTGGTCATAATCTATCCTCGGTCCATGTGTTCTGACGTATTCCCATTTGATATAACTATTTCCGATCTTGTATCGATTCTTGTTTAATTTGACATAGTTGATCAGGCTATGTTAAATTAAATTCAAATGATGCAATTACTGAACCAGTCATACCTAACAAGGAATACTAACTTAACGGTTATAGTCTAGGTCCACTAATGCAACCTAGTTCGCTATAACCTTGGCTCTGATACCAATCTGTCGCACCCCCAAGACACGTGGCAGCGGAAGGTAGGGTGTTACGTTGGGGGCGCCGACCAAATCAAATATCACAACACAAGAATTACAACAAACGACCTCTATATGAGACGTTTCAAAAATCGTTACATTACATAGTTAAAATGTTTACATAAGTTTTGCCAAAAGTAGAGTACGCATCTAGTACAAGATTACAACATAATACAATGCAAGCTAATCTCTGTTGTTTGTGAAAAATATGCGACTCGAGCTGTCTTCCTCCAAAGGCAAACCTACTTCGGTTGATCTCCTGAGAAATACATACTAAAAGGTCAACATAAAGTTCGTGAGTTCATAGGTTTATAAACAGTTGATTTACATCGTTTGGAACACAAGATTTGTTGTTTGTATCATTCAACAATGATAGGTAATGTATTACAAAAATGTAAAATAGTGTATATTGTTGCCATTAGCTCATAGTTCGAGCTTAACTGTGGTGTCGGGTCACAATCAAGTGCCACGATCGGGGTGCCTCCCAACGAGTGCCTAATCCAACACTCGTAAGAACAAATGGTAATGCGTCCGTTTGACAAGTTAGCGCTACTAACCCGGACGGGGGGAGTCAATCCCAAATAGTACTATTCATTAACATTCACGCTATAACGATACTAACAAACTATGATGTGGGGGACTTTCAGGATTAGAAAAATAACTCACGCAACCAATATATCGAGTTTAGTACTTGTGTTCACACAAAAATAGCGGTATGAAAGCAGTTGTATGTATTCTCACCCCCGTTAGAAACAGTAAAAAGGGGCTATGAAACTCACCTGATATCAGCAAGCAAGTAACAAATAGAAAGCAAAGCGTGTTTTCCGAATGCAACCTTCTAACGTCCTAAACGTATAAGGCTGTATAAGTAGATGTCTCAAAAGACCATCTATAGTGATTGTATAAGTGAGGGGTTAATGTCCACTTAAGCCAATCATGTAGGTGGAGGGTTAATTCCACCTGAGTTAATCGTGTAGGTGGAGGGTTAATGTCCACCTAAATAAGTTCACACAATTAGAAATGTCCAATTGTTCAATTATCGTTTGTGCTTAGAAAAACATGTACAGGCCGTTGGTGATATTTTGTGAAAATACAGCTCTTGATTAATTATGTTACGCGTATTTCTACTTTCCAGTTGTGGGTAATTGATCAGTGTGGCATGGGCGAAGCCCATTAATAACGGGGGTCCGGGGGCAGCGCCCCTGGCAGCGGGGTCCAACGGGTGGCAACCCCTGGCGGGGTCCAAGGGGCAGAGCCCCTGGCTGGGGTCGAGCTGCCAGGTCAGCTTGGAAAATTTTTATTTATGCTTATATTGCTTTAAGGAAAACGCATCGATTTTTGTGTTTTTAACGACACTGGGCTAGTGTCGCTATATGCGACACTAAGGGTTTATGCGACACTAAGGGTTTATGCGACACAAAGTCTTGTGTCGCTAATGTGACGTTTCGGGTGTATAGCGACACAAAAGCTTGTGTCGCTAATGTGACGATTCGGGTGCTATAGCGACACAAAGGCTTGTGTCGCAGACTACTGGGCTTCTGCGACACAGAGGTCTGAAACAGATCGGTTTTCTGCATTTTATTTCGGGTTCCAAATGTTCAAATAAAAATTCAAGAAAAATATATGTTGTTCCTTAGTATGTTAGCTTTCTAAATTAATTTTTCCAGAATTTTTGGGTACTCCTAAGTATTTTTTAAAATTCCGTTTGTTCCCTAAGGTCAGAAAGTGACCAATCCGGACACATGCAACAAGATCGGATTTCTAGGAAAAATCTACACGTTTCCGGAAAAAGTTATCTAAACGAAATTTGTACCTAACAAATTTTGTGAACTTTTGGCGGTGGTTTCAGGTCATTTGGGGATGTATATCTCGAGTTATGATTAAAACAAGAGAGGTGAAATTTCTGTCCTTTTTGACAGCCCGGACACCTGTTTTTGTAAAAATCGTTTCGGGTATCAAACGAACTCCTAAAATTATGAAACCACTTGGAAATGAAAGCTAACTTCTTAAACTTAAGTTTTGCCTTTTGAATCGTCCATTTTGGCAAAGTTTTGAGGGAGAAACAGCCTCTCAAAGTCGAGCTATTTTTCTGCCCGAAAATGAATGTTTTGTTCTTGAACATTTTAAGCCATGAAAAACGTTTTTACGTGATATTTTGGACATTTCCTTGTTATGTGAACCTTTTAACATGTTTATAGAGGTGTTACAAGTATTTTGGAGAAGTTTTGGAGTTCTTACAAATGTTAAACAATCGAGCAAGAGGAGAAAGATGATGTTGGAAGTTCGATCTTGGTTTTTTTTTGGCTTGCATTCTTCTTGAATCTTGGATGGATGATGACGGTGGTGGATGGTGGCAGGTGGTGTTTGATGGTGGTGTGGGGTTTTTGGGCAGATTTTTGGGAGAGAGGAGGAGGGGAAAGATGAGAGTGTTTTTGTGTGAAGTTTGAGGGTGTAGAAATGAGAGGAAATGAAAGATATGAGGCTTATGTAGGGTGGGCCTCTTGGGCCGATTTTTAGGCCCCTTGGGCCGGCCTTGGGTTCAAGTTGGGGCGGCCCAATTTGAGTCTTGGGCTTGGATAATAGTTTCTCAAGCCCGTGTCACGTTATTTGATCGGTTAATCGTTATTAGCGCGCGTAAACATTAAATCTTTAACGTTTAACTTTTGTGTTTTATTTTAGATACGAAATCACTGTTTATGATTTTGTGATGAGAATAAGTTGTTGATAAGAATAGGTTCGTGATAAGATTGAGTCTGTTATGGAAGTTATCTAACTCCATAAAACTAGGAGCTTGAATGTACATGACTCTATGTGTTATAAATAGAGATCCTTAGAACCTAGTTTGATATACAGATACGCATGTACATACACATATACATAGTATAGAATAGCTTCAAGGTGTAAACCCCAATACAACAAGTGTATTCGTCTTATTCATATTAATAAGATTGAAGCTTTTGGTTTTATATTTGTTCTTGTTTTCTGTTTTCAATATTTGTGTTGATCTTTCTAATATTATTGAGTGTGATTCCGGAACTTCTCAATAATAGTTCAAAGCTTGTTCAAGTTATATTTGAATTAAAAGTAAAACGGGACTGACAAGTGGTATCAGAGCTTGGAAAGCTTTGAATACAGGAAGATCTGGGAATTTAATATTAAGCTGTAGTTTGTGATCAAGTATTAAATACAATGACATCCGAAAGCAATGAAGGAATCCAAGTCACTAAAATCCCCATGCTCAGGCCTGATGAGTTTGATCTGTGGAAGATCAGAATCAAGCAATATATGCTTCTCACTGATTATCAGATGTGGGAGGTTGTTGTCAATGGTCCTCCAGTAACAGTAAACGGTGATGGTGTCAGGCAAAAGAGACCACCACCAACTACTGATGCAGAAAGAAAAATCAGATCAATAGAGTTCAGAGCCCTCAGCACATTGTTGCTGTCAATTCCTAATGAGTACCAGAGAAGATTTGAAGCATGTGATGATGCTAAAGTACTCATGGAGGCTATTGAGAAGAGATTTGGTGGTAATGATAGCACCAAGAAGAACAAAAGATCTCTATTGAAGCAACAATATGAGAACTTCGATTCTACAAAAACTGAAACTCTAACTCAAACCTTTGACAGTGTTGGTGCATATTTGTATGTCTGTCAGTTGGTCTTAGCTTGTAATAGTTTGTTATGTAATTACGACATTTTGTCTACTATTAGTATATTACAAGTTTTGTTTTAGGCGACACAGAGCCTGTGTTGCTTATAAGACACAAGGCTTGTGTCGCATGAACTGGCTGTGCGACACAGAGCTTGTGTCGCAGGTCAGTTTCGGTTTCTCTATAAATAGAGCATTTCGGCCTCATTGTTGGGGTTGACGAATCCAGAGTTTCTCAGAGAAATAGTAAAGCAATTCAAGTGTATCTAAGCTAATCAGTGATCATATCAATATACATTCGATTTGTGTTTGATTCGTTTGTGTTTTACGTGCTTTATACAATCGTTTGAATTCCGCCTCTCGATTGTTTGTGTTGATCCGGTTAGGTCCAAGACAAAGGAACTTACAAGTGGTATCAGAGCAATAGTATAAAGAAATGCAATAGTTGCAACATTGTTAAAATAGACGTTGAATTGTGTCTGTAAACAATTAGAGAAATGATAGTACATCAGGAAACATGCATAAAATGGAATTTTAAGATTTATGTTTGATGTGTCAGTAGATTTATCTAGCATACTTGAAATACCTTTTATAAATATTAGCTTCATCAAATGATGTATTGGTAGGCATTTGTTCTAAAGTTACTAAGAAGCTTAACTTTCAAATATGCATATTATTTTATATAAAGACATATTAATATGTATGACATTAAGTTAAAATAAGGGCAAAAATGTTCAAAATATTTTAACGCTTCGTCTTAATATTTGGATAATAAACATGTTATGATCTAAAATATAGAGTCTTTATATGGTGTTATCTGGGGGAATATATTAGTTGTCTCCTCTGTTGTATGAAAATACAGACCTGGTTTCATCTAATATATTCTTGAAAAGAACTTAGGTACGTTGTCTATGTTAAGTTATAGACAATTATTGCGTACCCGTGGCATATCTAAATTCTAAAATATAATGTACAAATGTACAAGAAAAATTATAAAAAGATTGCCTAGTACTGGTTTGTGTTAAACTATGGTACTCTGTTGTACGAAAGTACAGATCTGTACCCTCTAGTTTAAATTGTTCAGACTGGTGTTTGTTCAACCCGAACTATTGCTTATGTGACTCTGTTGTACGAAAGTACAGACCTGTCACCGCTATCTTAGTTCTAAAGATACGTTCATACCCTCACCGTCTATAAAGAAACTACTAACATGTCTTGATTTCAAATGTATATTTTACCGTGACTTATATAATATAATATGCAGGCTAATAATAACACAAGTGGTTCATCTCATTATGAGTTGAAATCATCTTTACTTAAGTTCGAATGTCTAGATGGATAAAATATCAATAATCGTCCTGAACTAATCTTTATAACAGGTGATTTAAATATGCTAGAAAATTTAAAGTGGACGAACATACTGATAATCGAAATAACACTTACTATTCCTAATAATTGCATGTTATCGTGATATGATTCCTAAAGCAGACTTAAACAATTTCGTCACCAAAAAGATTTTACGTTTTGTTTTCGTTGATTGCAATATCGAATCAACGGTTTGTATTTTATTGTTTTACCTTTAGTTTATCCAAGTCTCTGAAATAATATCAACTTGACTCTCGAGTGTACATTTTAAAATAAAATCAATCTACAAAAACTGTCCCTGGTGCGACACACCCTTTGTGTCGCAATGCGACACAACCCTTGTGTCGCAAGCCATGTCGCATCTTGTGTCGCTATTCAGGGTTGAGGTATAAAAGCCGGACCCTACCTCTCAGTTGCTACACGATTTTGCGACACAAAGAGCGACACAAGACAAGTCCTGCGACACAATCACTGCGACGTTATTTTGATTCGATTTTCAACCTTCGGCCGTTTTTTCTTCGCAATTCATTCCGTGTTTTGTGTTCATCTCAATTTACTCGACTTATAGGTACCATTTTTACTCTCTTTCACCGTCTAATTTTGGTTTAATCGTTGTATGAAACATACGGTTTTTTTAGGGTTTTGTTTATGGTGCAAGTTAACGATGTGTTTGGTTATGTTATGGGTTAAAACACATGATTTCTTGCTCTACATACATAGTCGCATCCTTTGGTGTGCTCAATTTCGAAAACCCCCAAATTTGGTCATTGGATTTTTTCTGGGTTGGGCACCTGTTCGTCAATGCGACACAAGCTGCGACACAACCGCTTGTGTCGCACTTAATTAAAGTTAGTTCGTCAATGCGACACTATTTTTGTTTGCGACACATGATGTGCGACACAAGGCTTCTGTCGCCTAGATTAAAATAAATCAATTTATTGCAAAATGCGACACAACCCTTGATGTCGCTTAATTCGTTAGCGACACAAGTCCTTGTGTCGCACAGTGTTTGAAATTGATTTATGCGATACCTCTGTCTGTGTTGCTTACCTTTAAAGCGACACAAAAGCTTATGTCGCATACCTTCTGCTACACAATCCTTTGTGTCGCATAAGACAAATTTTTGAAATTAATTGTTTTCGATTTTTAATGCTAACGCTATTCGAGCTATGTTTCTTTGGTGTTAATAGCAATGGCAGATATCAATGTGAATGATTGGGAGCCGAGGCACAATATCGTGGCTTTTCTAGAGGATGATCGGGATTCGGTTGTGCCGTTCAGGCAGATGATCGCGTTTCTTCATCGTTCCCGCATTTTTACTGCCATCACAGCCACTACTCCTATATATAAGGACCTCGTTGGTTCCTTCTGGAGTTCGGCAGTCATAAACTCAGATTTGCCATACACGCGTTTAATCTCCAACGTTGCTGACAACGAGATTATTATTTCGGAGCAGCTTATTCGTGATCTGTTCCAATTCAATGACCATCCAGACATGCCCGTTCTCTTTCCGAACTTGTTCATAAATGGTGGCATGAATCGTATGGGCTATCCGGGCGTTCCCCGTGATCAATACCGAAAGGCCAATCTTATGAGGGTCTGGAGGTATCAAATGCACATAATGATTGTGTGCTTGTCAAGCAGGAAGGCTGGCTTCGACGGAATGAGCCACTCAACAGCCTCTGCTATGCTCGCGTTGGTCTACAATAAGCCCTTCAATTTTTCAGGCTACATCTTTCGGGCTATGGTGGATAATGTACACGCCGGGGCCAATCGCTGGAACATGTACCCGCGCTTTGTACAACTATTGCTCAATCATCTGGTTCCGGGGCTTCCGGTAAATGTTCCTCACCGGTTCCGCCAAACCCCAATGAATATCCGCATTTTTGCCATCTGCGGCCAATATGCAAAAGGGGTTCCGACACTGACTGATGTCCCACTTTTTGGGCACATCGTGCATGAGGGCTATGTTCCTCCGGCTGAAAATGGTTTTTTGGATACTCCTGCTGCTCCTCCTCAGCCAGAGGATACTTTTGTTAATGTGCCTGTCCAAGATGAAAATCCTCAGCTGGAAGCAATTTTGGAGGATATTGAGACTTTTGGTCGTGTTGAAGATCTTCAAGGAGAAAACATTCAGGCACCTGAGCCTCATATTGACGAAGAAATGGCTGCCAACTCTTCTGATGGTGGCTCCACTCCACCAACTTCTCCTCGGATAGTTCCTTCCAACAATTCGTTGGAAAATATTCGTCGTTTCGATATAAGACGCTTTAAGCGCATTCAACGACGCAAAAGGGCGGGGATGGTTTATGTGCGACCCGATGTGGGTAAATGGCCTCGCCAATCAGAATCTGCAGATAAAGATTGGGTGCCTACGTTGGTTCGTCAACGTCAATCGGCTCCAACTTCTTCTTCCACGCCAAGGGGTGACATTTCCCGTGTTGAAGTTCTTGTCCAACCTCTCACGTCTGTCATTCAAGAATTAATGAGGCGGTTGGACACGATGCAGCAAACGATGACATCTCAAGCTGCATTAATTCAATCACAATCTGCGGTTTTGGAAGCTCAAGCTGCACAGATTAAAGACTTGGAGCTGCAGACCGCCAGAGTTCCTGTTTTGGAGACTAGGGTCTTAGAGTTAGAAGCCCTAGTTGTAGTTTCGGGGGAGTCAGGCCTGCGTGCCATTGAAACAACACCTAAGACTTCTGCCGGAACTCAAACCGATGATGTAAATAATTCGGACATTAATGAAAATTTACTTTTAGATTATTTTGCATCGTCTGAAAACATTCCAGGTCAACCGATGCCTATGGCTGTAGATTACTCTGAAGCAAATATCACGTATCTACAAAGCTTAATAAATCCGGTGAATAATGATGATATATCTTATGACTTTGAGGATGTTGAGGCTGAACCGGAGATACCATCAGATGAAGATGTGTATGAAGAGTTAAATCGTCCGGAATCTCCTATTGAAAGACAAAGTGAGCCTACTCAAGCTCAACCAGAAGAACCGTATGATCCCGATGCACCTATCATTGAATCGGATTCTTCTGAAGATGAACATGAATCTGCCTCTAAATCGTCATCATCAGCACAGTCCAAGCCTGTCGTGAGTTATCATACTGCGGCTGTGGCGCCTACTATTTGTAAATCTTACAAAGTTCGAGGAGATTTCACTGGCGTGATTTATAGCTGGAAATTCGATGCTCAAACCTCTCTCATTCAAATTAAAAGAAAGGATGGCGTTCAATACTTCCGGCCGAGATTCAATTGCATCAGCACTTTGCCGAAGGTTGAACTTAATCGTCTTGCGCAATTAGAATTGGTAAATAATTCAAACGACTCTCGTGGCGCTTTCATTCAAAAGGTTCTTAGAAGAGAAAGTTTTAGCAGACACTATGTATGGATAAGACCTGAGGTGGGCGTTCGTTATCGTTTCAAGAAGAAGCTAGATCCGAGAACTCAAGAGCCTATTGTGAAATATAAATATCCGCCAGCTGCAAGTCTAAAAAGTGTTCCACTTGAAAAGTTACCTTTGAATTTGTTAAGAAAATTAAGGTATTGGTGGTATGACCCGAAGACTGGTGAAGCTGTAATTGAGTATCTAAATGAAAGAGACCAAGAACAGGGTTCGGGAGAGTGGATTCATTCTCAACAGTTAAGAGGCTCAACTATTCGTATTTTTGATCCTATAAGCCTTATCAATCTAACGAGATATGACTTAAGAGTTCTTCATGCCAACAAGATTCAGCATTATGATATTGATCAAGAAGAAGCTCTAAAATTTCAGAAGATTGTTGAGATTTGTTTAAAGATGGGTATACATGCTGGTGGCACATTCCCTGCAGGCTGGAAGTGTTAAAAGATTTTTGAAGACCAAGCTGAAGACACGGGGGAGTTTGTTGGTGCATATTTGTATGTCTGTCAGTTGGTCTTAGCTTGTAATAGTTTGTTATGTAATTACGACATTTTGTCTACTATTAGTATATTACAAGTTTTGTTTTAGGCGACACAGAGCCTGTGTCGCTTATGCGACACAAGGCTTTTGTCGCATGAACTGGCTGTGCGACACAGAGCTTGTGTCGCAGGTCAGTTTCGGTTTCTCTATAAATAGATCATTTCGGCCTCATTGTTGGGGTTGACGAATCCAGAGTTTCTCAGAGAAATAGTAAAGCAATTCAAGTGTATCTAAGCTAATCAGTGATCATATCAATATACATTCGATTTGTGTTTGATTCGTTTGTGTTTTACGTGCTTTATACAATCGTTTGAATTCCGCCTCTCGATTGTTTGTGTTGATCCGGTTAGGTCCAAGACAAAGGAACCTACAGACAGGTTTTCAAAACTTGTTGGAGATCTGGAAAATCACAAGGTAAAAATTGATAAAGATGATCTGAACAGGAAGTTTCAGAGATCATTAGGTGAAGAATGGACAATCTACACTGTAGGTTTAAGACAGAGTGCAGATTGGGAGGTGAAGGAGCTTGAAGATATTTATAATGATTTGAGAAACTTTGAGCCAGAAGTTGAAAGCAAAAAGCAGGTTGTAGGAAACAATCATAATGTTGCTTTTATGTCAGTAGGTGGATCTCAAGTTGATTCAAATCAACAAGGGTCTGCTTATATTGCTGCAGGAGTTGGATCATCTCAAAACAACTCAAATGATCAAATATTAGAATCTTTCTTTGCTAGTAATGTGAACTCTTCACTTACTAATGAAGATTTGGAACATATAAATTCTGATGATTTGGAGGAGATGGATATCAAGTGGCAAATTGCTTTGATTACTCAAAGAGCCAAAAGGTTTATGCAAAGGACAGGAAGGAATAACTTTGCAAATCAAAGGAATGATGCTGCTTGGTTTGACAAAAGCAAGGTAGAGTGCTTCAATTGTCATAAAATGGGGCACTTTGCAAGAGAATGTAGAAGTCAGAGGCAAGAGCAGACTGGGCAGAGAGCAGGAAGCAATGGGATTAAGAGAAGGAATGTACCAGTGCAGGAAAATACATCAAATGCTTTAATTTCACAAGATGGGCTTGAATTTGATTGGAGTGATCAAGCAGAACATGAAGTGAAGAATCAAGTCTTAATGGCCATTGCTGATGAGAACAAGCCATCAGAGGTTCCTTATGAGGTACAAATCAAATTATGTTCTCCTGTGTGCAAACAAACTGTTAAACATTATAGAGAATATAATATGAAATTTTGTGAGGAACTTAAGCAATGTGAGATTAAAAATAGACACACTACAGCTGCAATAGAAAACTTGGAAAATCAAATAAAGGCATATGAGAAGAATGTAACTCAATATGAATATGATCTTAAGTATGCCAGATGGGAAAGAGATGTGTTAAAAGATAAGGTTGAAGCAATAAATCAGAAATTAGTAGAGGTCACTTGTGAAAGAGATAATATAAAATTAACAGTAAGTGATCTTGAACATGCTTCTAAGAGTGTAAATCAAATTATCAAATCTCAAATTCATGACAAGATAAAAACTGGGTTAGGATATAATTCTGTTTCCCCACCTTATAATAACAACTATTTTCCTCCTAAAACTGATTTAAATTTAAATAAGTTAAAGGAAGGAATAACAGTTGATGTTACAAAGGTTGATCCAGTTATTAACTTGGATAATAAAATTGACTTTGATAAGGTTGGAATTAGAGAATGGACTGAGGAAGATGAACTGGATTATTCATCTGAAAATAATAACAATTCTAATTCTGAAACAACTAATAGCCCAAATTCTGAAAAATCATGTGAGAATATCAAAAAATCAAATACCGGTCTAGTTTTAGAACTCAACAGTGATAAACTAGAAGAGGGTAAGAAAATGTTTCAGGAAAAGAAAAAGAATAATTTGGAAAACATGAAAACCACTGCTAATAAATCTAGAGCTGGTCTAGGGTATAATAGTAATTCAGTTAAAACAGTTAACAAACCTAATAATGTAAAATCTGTAAACATTAACTATGCTGACTGTAAATGTAAAGCCAAAATTTCTCAATTACTACTTTCTCAAAAATTAAAACCCAGAGGAAATCAGAGAAATTGGAACCAAATGGTTTCACAAAAGTTGGGAAAGAATTTTACAGTGGTAAAGGAGAAATCTTGCTTTACATGTGGCAGAAACAATCATCTTCAACATGATTGTTATTATAATCCTAAGAATCTTCAAAGGATTAGAAAACAACCATGAACAGGAACTGATATGATCAATAAGCAAAATTTTAAATTAAAAATTGATCATATTACTACTGCCAAGAAGAAAATTGTTAAGGCTAATAAGTTAAAGACTGCTACAGCTATTTCTACTGCATCAGTATTAACTAGAAAATTAGCTAACAGTAACAAGGCAAAATCAGTGGTAAAAACTAAAACTGTCAGTGTTAATAATATTAACACTGTTAATAAGATTGATAAAACAGTTAACACTGTTAGATCAATTTCCACTGTTAAGCCTAAAATAAGTTGGATTTGGACACCAATTAAATCTGATAAATCAAAAGGTCCAAATACCAACTGTGCATCACAATCAATAATCTTCAAGAAAGTTGACTTTGTGAATGCACATGGGAAACCCAAAGCCAAATTGGTTTGGGTTCCCAAGAGAAACTAATTATAGTTTCAATTTGATGTGCAGGGCAAGCCAGCAAACTTATGGCACATGGATAGTGGCTGCTCTAGGCACATGACGGGGGATAGGAAAATGCTGCAGGACTTCAAATCATTTGATGGAGGATATGTAGCTTTTGGAAGCAATCCCAAAGGAGGAAAAATCACAGGCAAAGGAACAGTGCACAACAATAAGATAAGTTTTGAGGATGTGTATTTTGTTGAACAACTGAGGTACAATTTGCTAAGTGTGAGTCAAATCACAGATAAAAAGAACCCAGTTCATTTTACTGACACTGAATGCCTTATACTTTCCAAGCAATTTAAAATACCTGAAAATATGATTTTAATGAGAATTCCTAGAAAGCATAATGTATATAAGTGTGACTTAGCAAATATGGAACCTCAACCTGAACTAAACTGTCTTATAAGCAAAGCAACTATAAATGAATCTGAACTATGGCATAGAAGGATGTGTCACATGAATTACAAGACCATTAATAAGCTTGTCAAAAGCAAACTTGTTAGAGGTTTACCTGAAAAGGTATATTAATGTGATGATCATTGTGTTGCCTGCCAAAAAGGCAAGCAACACAAGTCTTCTTTTAAGTCCAAAACTGTGAACACAAACTTTTCACCATTACACTTACTACATATGGACTTATTTGGACAAACACACATAAGCAGTATAGGGAAGAAATTATACTGTTTGGTAGTAATTGATGATTTTACTAGATTTAGCTGGGTATTCTTCCTTAGGACAAAAGATGAAACAGGTGAAACACTTAGATCATTTATAACTAAGATTGAAAACCAAATGAATCTCAAAGTAAAAATCATTAGGAGTGATAATGGCACAGAATTTAAAAATCATGAGATGGATAAATTTTGTGAAAACAAAGGTATTAAGAGAGAATTTAGTGCACCTAGGACTCTACAACAGAATGGGGTAGCTGAGAGGAGAAATAGGACACTAATTGAGGCTGCAAGAACAATGTTAGCTGAGTCTAAATTACCTATGTCTTTTTGGGCAGAAGCAGTTAGCACTACTTGTTATGTCCAAAACAGGGTATTAGTTGTCAAGCTTCACAACAAGACACCATATGAACTGTTTTTTAAGAGAAAACCATTGTTTAGTTTCTTAAAACCATTTAGGTGTCCTTGTACCATCTTAAATACCAAAAGTCACTTAGGAAAGTTTGAAAGTAAGGCTGATGAAGGTCTCTTTGTTGGTTACTCTATTCAAAGTAAGGCTTATAGAATTTTCAACCAAAAGACCAGAATCATAGAGGAGTCAATGGATATCACCTTTAATGAATATACTGAAAATACTGTAGGAAAAGGACCAGAATCTTTGTTTGATATTGATGCACTAACCCATGCTTTTAGATATACAAATGTGCAATCAAGTGCAGGTATAAATGCAGGTACAAGTACTTCATCAACAGATATACCAACAGCACAGCCAAGCAAACCACAGGAATATGTAGTATTTCCTGTTTGGTCACCTGATCCACCAGCAGTATTTGACTCCACATCACAGCAGTCTACCCAGAGTTCAGAAACATCAACAGACTGGCCTGATGATCCTAATATGCCAGCTTTAGAAGAAGATGGTGAAGAATGTGAGAGTGAAAATGTGGATAAGACATCTGCAGATTCAACGGATCTATCAGCTGTAGAACAGAGAATCATGGATGACATTTTCACTCCCTCAAGGCAGATTAGGGAAAGAATCACATCAGATACACAACAACAAGATCTGGATGTGAATATAACAAACTTGGAATCTGAGATGCCAGTATCACCAACATCACACTATCATGATCATAGAGACCATCCTCTAGAAAATGTGATTAGTGATATTGGCACACATGTACAAACAAGGCATCAAGTCAGAATATCAGAAGAAGGACTCCACACTTCTTTATATGCCTGTATTATATCTCAGATGGAGCCAAAGAAGGTAACAGAGGCTCTAAAGGATCCAAGTTGGATTGAAGCTATGCAAGAGGAGCTGCTTCAATTCAAAGTACAGGAAGTATGGACCTTGATGGATCTACCAAAGGCAAAAGAGCAATTGGCACAAAATTGGTGTTCAGGAACAAGAAAGATGAAAGGGGAATAGTGATCAGGAACAAGGCTAGATTAGTAGCCCAGGGGTATTCACAGGAAGAAGGGATTGACTATGATGAGTTGTTTGCTCCTGTGGCTAGGATTGAAGCTATCAGACTGTTCCTGGCATATGCCTCTTTCAAAGGATTCATGGTCTATCAAATGGATGTGAAGAGTGCCTTTCTGTATGGCACTATTCAAGAGGAAGTTTATGTATGCCAGCCTCCAGGCTTTGAAGATTCAAAGTATCCTGATAAAGTGCTCAGACTGGATAAAGCTCTTTATGGCTTACATCAAGCACCAAGAGCCTGGTATGACACTTTATCAGAGTATCTACTAAAGAATGGCTTCACAAGGGGTGCAATAGACAAGACCTTGTTCACCAAAAGAATTAAGAATGATATCCTACTAGTGCAAATCTATGTAGATGATATCATTTTTGGTTCTACAAGAGACAGTCTTTGCAAGAAATTTGAAGCTTTGATGCATGACAAATTCAAGATGAGCTCAATGGGAGAATTAACCTTCTTTCTGGGATTACAAGTGAAACAGCAGAAGGATGGGATTTTCATTCATTAAAGCAAGTATGTGAATGACATTCTGGAGAGGTTTGGCTACAAGGATGCCAAGGTGGCAAGCACACCAGTGGAGACACACAAAGCATTACATGCAGATCTTGAGGGGGAGGATGTTGATGTTCATCTTTATAGATCAATGATTGGCTCCCTCATGTATCTGACATCATCCAGACCAGACATCATGTTTGCTGTGTGTGTGTGTGCAAGATTTCAATCCAATCCGAAGATGTCACATCTGCATGTAGTGAAAAGAATCTTTAGATATTTAAAAGGCCAACCAAAACTAGGCCTTTGGTACCCAACGAACAGTTCTTTTGATCTGCTTGCCTACACATATAGTGACTATGGAGATCTAATTTGGATAGGAAATCTACTTCAGAGGGTTGTCAATTTTTAGGAGAAAGGTTGATCTCCTGGCAATGCAAGAAGCAATCCACTGTGTCTACATCAACAGTAGAGGCTGAGTATGTTGCTGCTGCTAGCTGCTGTGCTCAAGTGCTATGGATTCAGAATCAGATGTTAGACTATGGTTTGACTTTTCTTAAAACTCCTATATTTATTGATAATAACTCTGCTATCAGTATCATAAACAATCCTGTTAAACATTAAAAAACTAAGCACATTGAAATACGATATCATTTTATTAGAGATTGTAATGAGAAAAGGCTTATACAAATTTTTAAAGTTCATACTGATAATCAATATGCAGATCTGTTTACCAAAGCTTTTAATGTGGGCAGATTTACATTTTTGGTTACCAGCATTGGATTGATGAATCTGTCTTAACTTTTCTCACTATCTTTGACCTAATAAATTTTTTTTAAGTGCTTAAACTTGGGATTGATACTGATATCCTAATTACCACTGTACGTGTTAACACTGCTGGCGTATTTTAACACTACCAAGTATTATTAGTACTATTAGTTACTTTTAACACTGCCAGTGTTTATACTGCCGTAAGTTACCACTGCCTTTGGTAATTAGTACTGTTTGTATACTTGTATTTTTTTTTGTTTTGCTTGTTTTTTTTTAACACTGCGCAGGTATAATTTCCATTGTTTGGAGACTTAGTACTGCTTACAGGATGTTACCACTGCTTGCGTTAGAGTTAATACCGTAAGATTAAAAAAAAAAAAAAAAAAAAAATTGTTAGTACTGCTTTCTTTACTCAATACTGCTAGACTATTAGTACTGCTTATATTAAGTTGTCACTGCCTTGGTCGGTTAGTACTGCTTATACAAGTTAGTACTGATAGCTTACTTAAGTATAAGATAAGCAAGCGTATGAAACCTGTGTTTGGACAGTTATCACTGTTAGTGCAAATCTCTCCATTACCACTGTTTTTGAGATTTCACTCGTTAACACTGTTAGTGTTAAATATTGGGGGTTTTTCCACTGACCTAATTTGACCAGTATATAAACCCAAACACTGCCGTCTTTCAATATGCTTTCAACTCAAACTCAAACCCTTGCGCTTAAACAGTCAAAATCTTCAAACAACCTTCTAAGCCTTCAATCATTCTTAGAACATACAACAATGGCTTCAACTTCATCTTCCACCTCACTTGCAACAGGGCAAAATCATAACATGATTGCCTACCTCATGAAACTCAAAGAGGCACAGGATTTCATACAAATTATTGATTTCCTGCGTGCCTCCCACATCTACCATGCCCTCACTGTTGCACCCAGAGTCTCCAAAGACTACATCAATAACTTCTGGGTCAATGAAACTATCGAAGACGAATAGGGGACAAGGCGTATAGTCTCCATGGTGGCCAACACCAGGGTAGTTATTACTGAAGCCACTGTTCGTGCTTCTTTACACCTCGATGATGAGGCAGGTATTACTTCTTTATCTAGTCAAACATTGTATGAAAATTTTCGATTGATGGGTTATGAAGGTCCTTTAGATACTTTTACGTTTCAAAAGACTCTTTTCTCCCATCAATGGAGGTTTTTAATACATACTCTTTTACACTGCCTCTCATCCAAAAGATCAGCCTTTGAACAGTTTGGCAGCAACATTGCATATGCAACTGTTTGTCTTGCCACTAGACAAAGGTTTAATTTTTCAAATCTGATATTTTCTGGTATGCTCAGAAACATTGAGCAACCAAAATTAAAATTTTTGATGTATCCTAGGTTTGTGCAGTTAATTTTAAATGCACAAATCCAAAACCTGCCTGACCAGGATACTGTTATTGGTGTTCTCTCTCATAAACCTAAGGTTTTTTCAAATATGAAGAGAGACTCCAAATTTTCTGGGAGGGTTACAGCATTGTTTCCAACAATGCTTCCTGCACCCTCCACCACAGTTGCAGTTCCACCCACTACAGCTGAACCATCTGCTGAGAGAGATGACACACCCATCATCTCTCAACCCACAGCAGTTGGGGGTACCAAAAGAAATCAAGGGACCCACAAACCAACCACTGCTAAAGCCAAAAGGGCTAAAACACAGACATCTGAGGCTCTTGCTGCTCAGATGTCTCAGTCAAATGATTCAACACAACATGTGGTCTATAAGGAGTGGGATGACCATTCTGGGAGGGCTGCTTCTGGCCAAAGGGCAAAGCAGGATAGAAGTAACATCATTAAGACCCAAACAGAGGCAACACCAGAAGATGATCCTTCTCCAGAAGGTGATTTTGGTGGCCCCAGTACCAAGAAAAGAGGGCCATCTGATGCTCATGCTAGGCATGAATTAGATGGAAATTCTGTCAATGATTCACCAAAGGAGTCACATCCTAAAGGTGATGAGGCTAGCATGAACTATGAAAAATTGACGGATATGTTGGACTTTATGTGGGCTGAGGTGGTGAGGCAGAAAAGGATCATCACGAAGCAACAAGCTGAGATAGATGCCTTGAAAACAGTTGTGCTGAAGTGTCTGAAGCAGGGCAAGAAATATTACATCATCAATGATACCCACAAAAGATCTATCCCTGTGCAACAAGCTAGGGTTGTTCTAACTTCCCCTGAACCTTCCGAAGATGCATTCAAAAAGGGGGAGAATGAACAGGGTGAAGATGATAGGTCTGAGGAGGTAGATGAGGAGATAATGATGGAGAATGAAGCAGAGGTTGATGAGATAATAGAGGAGGCATCCAAGACTGTCAGTGCCAATTTAAGTGAACAACCTGTTGGGGTAAACTTGGATGATGAAACAGAAGAAATGAGGGTGGCAGAAGATGAAGAAGAAGAGGTGGAGAGCCCTGAAATTGAAAAGACTACAGAGGTTGCTGCAGACAGGTTTGCTCAGAAGTTTAGCATGAAGAAAAGTGAACCATCTTTGCCTGGTTTTACAATCAGAGAATCTGCTGCAGCACCTACATTCCAAAGGGCAGACTTACCCAAGATTGATCCAAAAGACAAAGGGAAAGGCAAGTTAGTTGAAGAGCCTAAACAGAAGAAATCAAAGCAAGTGCCTGCTGCTGCTACTACAAATGATTAAGAATATGCACAGAGGCTACAGGCTGAATTAGATGTAGAGATGGGTGAGAATTTGATAAGAGTTGAGGTTGAACCTGGTAAATTCGTGATGATGACCAAGGAAGAGGTTAACCAATTCGATGAGTGGATGCTCAGAAAAGAGACAGAGGAATCTGTGGAATACTTGGTAGATCAGCTGAAGAGGAAGAAAGCTGAACAAGCAAGAAGAAAGAAAGCAAATAAACCAATGACCACTGCACAGAAGAAACAGGAAGAGGTAAATAAAAATAAAGAATCAGTAGAAGAGGTGGTAAATAACTTAGAGAGAGATGAAAAGCAATTGAATGCATTAATGATTATCCATCCAGTTAAAGCAGAGCCAATAAATCAGGATTTGCCTGAGATTATTGACTGGATGTTAGTCAAATTGCTTATACCTAAGAAGGAGGAGAAAATAAGAATTATTAGAGCTGATGGAAGTGAATCTTTCTGGAGGTCATTCAGGGATATTTTGAGAAGGGTGAGTAGAGCTGATATGGATAAAATGTATGAGATTGGGAAGAGGAAATTGGATGGACAAAGAATTGATAATATCATTGAGAAAGTCACATGGGACTGAATTCAAATGATGTATGAGCCAGAAAATTTTCCCTTTCGATTTGGTACATTCAAGGTGGTAAAGATGTGGATATATTTTGAGGTGCCTGGAGTACATCAGGTTATCTTAGAAGATGGTGAGATCTTGTACATGCTCACAGACAGAGAGTATGACATGAATTTGAGTTTATTAAGGAGCCTGAAGTTAGCCAAATTACATTCTTCTGCATGTAATGAGGTTGCTGAGAGATTAGTATACATGATTTTGAACCAGATTCACAGAAAAGAACAGTTGGGGAAGAAATCCAAGAATTGGTTTTGAAAGCATCTTCAAAGAAGCTAAAATGGAGAATTTGAAGAAACTTAATGTGTTGAGACATGTTTTGTGACAACAGATCTAGCTTGTTATAGCTTGTAATAGTACTTTTAGTAATTGTAATCAAGTTTGTACATTGGTTTTGAATTGTAAATGAAATATATTGCTTGGTAAACATTTTAGAGTTAAATATCAAAAGGCTGAAAAATGTTGACCAAGGTTGACCGCAAACCGAGTCAGTTCGCAGGACAAGATTGGCCTGCGAACCGAGTCAGTTCGCTGGGCCAACATGGGCTGCGAACTGAGTCAGTTCGTAGAGCCCACGAGCCTGCGAACCGAGACGAGTATATATGAAAAACTAGGTTTTCATATTCAAGGACTTTTGCCATTTTCGATTACCGGCTGCCCTGCGATTCCAGAGAACTTCTAAGTATTCTAAAGGCTAGGTATTGATCGTTAACACTTGTTATAATCGATACAAAGCAATTAGATAATTGATTCGTTAATATATTGCGAAAGAATTCGTTATAGATCCTATAACTAGTATTGAGGGATTCCGCACCTTAATACCTTAGATAACCTCGTTATTGATCCGCCACAACCGGACTTACAATTGGTATCAGAGCCTACGGCTAGATACGCGTAGGTTCGAGGTTATTTAGGATAATAACGTGTGATTTCGGGTTGTTTTTAGTGCATTACGTACTTATTTACGACCAAAATCACTCTCTGGACGTTTTTAGTTTCGTTTACGATCGAAAATCATAAATTTTAATCGTAAAAATAACTGACATTTTCGTTTTAGGGTTTTTCAGCCGTTTCGCGAACTGAGTTTAGGGTTTCAGCCGTTCCTGCGAAGTGAAAGCTGCGAACCGAACTGAGTTCTTGCGAACCGAACCGAGTTTGCGAACCGAACTGAGAGTTGCGAACTGAGACTTGCGAACTGAGTTGAGTTTTGCGAACCGAGACCACTTGCGAACCGAACCGAGTTTGCGAACCGAACTGAGAGTTGCGAACTAAGAGTTGCGAACTGAGATTTGCGAACTGAGTTGAATTTCTGTGAACTGAGTTTTGCGAAGTAAGTTCCTGCGAACTGAGATACTTGCGAACTGAACCTTCTGATTTTTTTTTGTGACTTTTTAACTTCTGAGATTGACAAAGATGTCTGACTTGAGTAAAATGATCGAGATGGACCACGAGATTGGAAAATCTAATGTTCCACCTAAATTGCTTAGACTTGAGGATTACTATGGATAGAAAGACAGGTTTGAATCGTACTGTAGATTCCATGATTTGTCAATCTGGATGTGTATCAAGAATGGATACGCTGCACCTACAACTTTTGTTGAAAATGCAACAGTAATTGTACCCTATAATCGGATGAATGATAACCAGAAGAAAGACTTTGAAATTAAAAACAAAGCTCATTCTTCAATTAAAATGAGTTTACCTAAGGAGATCAATCATCAATTGAAATCTTTTCACACTGCTAGAGCACTCTGGATTGCTTTGGAGAAAAGATGTGAGGGTAGTCCACAAGTCCGGGCTGGCAAGAAGAATCTCCTTAAGAAGCAGTTTACTGTGTTTAAAGCTTTTAAGGGAGAAGATCTTGATGCCTACACCACGAGATACTACCATCTACTGAGTGAGCTAGATGACCATGAGATCTTTTTTACTGATACGGAGAAAACTGACAAGTTTATTGAGGGTTTACCGTCTAAGTGGGAAATGCATGGAATTATGCTCAAGGACAATGAAGAGCGATATGCTACAATGACTCTTGAGCAGGCTATTGACAAGCTCAGAGGTTATGATTTCACCTACAAAACGAGAGAAACAGATTCTGATCAGTTACAGAAATTCGTGCTTTATCATGGCAAATCCACTCTCTCTAATGCCTCATCCAGTTCGACCACTGCCTTACTAGTTGGTGATACTGGAGAAAAGGGTGAATTGATAACTGAGGATTTGTGCTTTATTGCTTCTTCTGGAAGTGAAGCAAAAGAGAAAACTATTGAGAAGTCACCTCAAGGGCATCAGAAGATGCCGCTGAGTGTGAAATCTGCTGAACAGCAATTGTCTGTTCTTGCCTCTTTTATTGCTTCCTATGAGAACTACATTCAGGGGAAAATCAATGATCCTGCGGTTTTTGATGAAGATTATGATCAGATAGACCCTGATGACCTTGAAGAAATGGATCTCCAGTGGCAACTAGCTATGGTGTCAAGGAGAGTTAAAAATTTCTTGAAGCGTACTGGTAGAAAGGTGGTAGGAAATCGACCAGGGTTTGACAAGTCCAAAGTTAAGTGTTATAACTGTCAAGGTTACGAACACTTTGCTAGGGAATGTCAACGACCAAAGGTTGATGTCAGCAATGGAAGACAAGGCTCGGGAAGTTCTTTAGCTTCCAAAGCCTTGGTGGTTCAACAGCTTGATGGAACTTATGATTGGTCTACTCAGTCTGAGCATGCTCTTATGGCTGAAATAGATGATCAAGAGAAAGCTGCGGAATCTACATCCTATATGCCGACTGATGTGGATTATCAAGCAAAGGTGCCAGAAGTCACACCTAGAGCAAGTGATGAGGATGTGCTGATCATGGAGTCAACTGAGGACATGAGTCCTGATGACTTTGTAGCACATATGGCTGATATTCAAACAGACAACAAAAGGGTATGTCTGGATTTGCTTACTCTTGTTGATGTCTGTGATCTAGTTACTAATCTGCAATCACAAGTTAGTGTTTTCGCTGATTCATATAATACTTTAAAATCTGAATTAGAAATAGCTAAATGTGATGCACAAAGGTTTAGTGAGGACAAACTAGCTCTTAAAGAAAAGATTAAATCTGATGCTGCTGATAAGACCAATCTTAGGGACACAATTAATGAACAATGTGTTAAGATAGATGGCCTTTATCTAAATTTAAGAGACTTAAATCAAAATATTGCAAATAAAGACAAGGAGCTAGCTGAGTCAAAATTGAATTTAGTTGAGCTAAATCGTAAATTTGAATGTTATAGAACCTCTTCTTTAACTATGGATTCTATAATTGATGCTCAACGTAGTGTAAAAGATAAAACTGGATTAGGATACACTGATGTGCCTCCTCCTTTTAACTCTAATTATACTACTTCTGTTAACTTCGAAATGATGGACTTAGATACTAAACCTGAGGAGATAGTAACTAAAAAGTCTGGAAAGTTAGAGACACAGAAGGTTGTTCATAAAGATTTATCATCTGATGCTAGTAAAAACACACCATTCCCTAAAGTACAATTTGTCTCGAGTGGAATGATGGTTGATACTAACATAAATGATAAGATTATTAAGGAACAAGATATACCTTTAGTGTCTGAAACTCAGACTGAACAAGAAAAGGCAAAAGGGGTTAAGTCACGAAAGCCTAAATCATGTTTCAAATGTCACCAAAAGGGGCATGTGGCTTCTTGTTGTCCTAACAAGAAGTTGGAAACATCGGTTAGGCTCGTGAATAACAATGAGACACCAAAAGTCCTCAGTTCAAATGTAGACAGGTTAGGTACCAAACCAGGATTAGGTAGTAAACCTGTTAACACTTTGAAAAGAGATGTTACTCATGGTGTCTCTCCACCTAAACCTAAACGGCCTTATACTCTAAATGACTCTAAGCCTAGAGATAAGACGCCGTCGAGGTTTAGGACTCCTAGTAGAAACCATAGTCAATTTGAGAATGGTTCCACTTCTCGTACACATCGAGTTGATTATATGCCTAAGAGGTTTTCTACTCACTCTCCTCAGAGGCATAACAATTCAAATCATCAACAACCTACAACTTCTTTGCCAGTTACCAAGACTATTGATAATAATAGTTATGGTCACTTTAAAGAAGTACAAATTGTTGATGATAAGGGACAGACCAAGACCGTAATGGCTTGGGTCCCTCTTGAGAACTAATTGTGTACAACTTGTTATGTGCAGGAGCAGACTGTGAACAAGGACAGCTGGTGGTATGTAGACAGTGGTTGTTCTCGGCACATGACAGGTGAAAGCAGTCTACTAGAGGACTTCAAAGGCGGAATGAAACAGCGTGTTCATTTCGCTAGTGATAAAGGAGGAGTTATAACAGGGAAAGGAAAAGTTTCAAATGGAACTTTGACTCTAGAGGATGTGAATTATGTTGAAGAACTAAGTCACAACCTAGTGAGTGTTTACCAAGTCTGTGATAAAGGTCACTCTGTACATTTCAATGACACAGAGGCCTTAGTCCTGAAGCCGGGTTTCACCATCCCTGATGAATGGATATTAATGAGGGCTCCAAGGAAGAAGGACATCTATGCAATCAACATGGGTGCTCCTATTACTTCGATGGAGTCGACATGTCTTTTATCCAAGGCTTCTGAAGCAGACGCACTCTTATGGCATAGGAGAATGGCACACCTGAACTTTCGAAAAATGAACTTCATAACCAAGAATGCGTTAGTTCTAGGTGTACCAGAAAAACGTTTCGAGTCTGAAGACAAGTGTGTTCCTTGCATGAAAGGAAAGCAACATAAAAAACCACACAGGTCTAAGACTGAAAACTCAATCTCCTCGCCATTTGAATTGCTACATATGGATCTCTTCGGCCCAATAAGAAAAAGAAGCATAGGTGACAAATGGTACTGTTTAGTTGTCATAGATGATTTCTCTAGATTTTCTTGGGTATTCTTTTTGGGATCTAAGGATGAAACTCCAGGTATTCTTATGGAGTTCCTAGATCTAATAGAGAATGTCTATAGATTACGAATTAAGAGAATTCGTAGTGACAATGGAATAGAGTTCAAGAATTCAACGTTCAATGTCTATTGCTTAAGCAAAGGGATACATCATCAATTCAGTGCACCATATGAACCACAACAAAACGGTGTTGCTGAAAGGAAAAATAGAACAATGCTTGCAGATTCAAGGCTTCCTGTCATTTTCTGGGCAGAAGCGGTGAATACAGCATGTCATGTTCTAAACAGAGTTCTTACAGTTAAAAAGCAGAACAAGACTTGTTATGAGCTTTTGAACAATAAGAAACCTAACTTAAAAGGGTTTGAACCCTTTGGAGTTTCATGTACTTTGCTGAAGACTAGCAATCAACAAAAATTTGGTGAGAAGGCTGACGAAGGATATTTCCTAGGTTATGTGCCTAATTCACCAAACAAACGTGTCTTCAATAAAGCAACGGGACGTGTGGAAATAGTTTATAACATTGAAGTTACGAGCTACACACATGACGTACATAAGGGATTAGATTGGCAATTCGACTATTTAGATCTCTTTAAGTCATTTAATGTCCCAATCAGTGACTACAAAGTTGACTCAGCGTTCTCTGAACATTTATTGTCGGGTGATGGGGATATTGGCCCTGCACCAACATCGAGTGTTCCTAGAGATACAACTTTTGTAGATCCGAATCATGCATCAACGAGTGCCACACAACCATCTTCTGATGAAGTGCACAGTACTGATTCATATGTGCAATCATTGGAAGAAATTGACACTAATTTACAAGAGGAAATAGAACTTGAACCGGTGACAACCACAAGAGTTAACAAAAATCACCCAATTGACAATATCATTAGGGATCTAAACGCATTTGTTCAAACGAGGGCTAGTATATCTGAGTACACTAGCCTATATGCTGAAATGAAAGAGACAGGGGTTCCAAATCTATGTCTATATTCGCGCTTTATCTCACAAGTTGAGCTTAAGAATGTCCAAATGGCGTTGAAGGACAACTCATGGGTAGAAGCAATGCAGGAAGAACTTTCACAGTTCTCAAAACTGCAAGTTTGGGAGTTGGTTGATTTACCAAGTGGTGAATACCCAATTGGCACTAGATAGGTCTTTAAGTTTAAGAAAGACGATCGGGTAATCGTAATTCGCAATAAAGCTCGTCTAGTAGTTCAAGGTTTCAATCAACAAGAGGGGATAGATTACAATGAAGTGTTTGCACCTGTGGCCAGGCTTGAGGCAATTAGGTTGTTCTTAGCATTTGCAGCTTCAAAGAAAATGAAAGTTTATCAGCTGGATGTTAAGAGCCCCTTCTTGTATGGCAAGGTCAAGGAAACGGTGTATGTTTCTCAACCACCGGGATTTACTGATCCAAAGTATCCAAATAGAGTATATCGTCTTGATAAGGCTCTGTATGGATTACATCAAGCTCCAAGAGCGTGGTATGAGACTCTATCAACTTATCTTCTTGAGAATGGTTTTACAAGAGGAAGAATTGATAGTACACACTTTGTAAAGTGGAAGAAAAAGGACTTTCTACTTGTTCAAGTATATGTTGATGACATTATCTTTGGGTCATCTGACGAAAAGATGTGTCAAGAATTTGAGCAAGTTATGAAAGGCAAGTTCGAGATGTCTGCTATGGGAGAGTTGAACTTCTTCTTAGGGTTACAAGTTGACCAAAAGAAAGATGGTTTCTTTATTAATCAATGTAAATATACACATGACCTGTTAGAACGCTTCAAGATGGATGAATCTCGTATTTACAAAATTCCTATTCCAGAAAATCACGGACTCGGTCCTGATACATCGAGTGATCAGAATGTAGATCCTACTTTATATAGGGCTATGATTGGATCACTAATGTATCTGACTGCATCTAGACCTGACATTATGTTCGCTGTTTGTATTTGCGCAAGATATCAGGCTAATCCGAAAGAGTCACATATGCAAGCTGTAAAAAGAATCTTTCGTTACCTCAAAGGGAAGCCGAAGCTGGGACTTTGGTATCCAATTGAAGGAGACTTAGATTTTGTTGCGTATACTGATTCGGATTATGGTGGATGCAACCAAAATAGAAAGTCTACGACCGGAGGATGTCAATTCCTAGGAGGTAGACTTATGTCTTGGCAGTGCAAGAAGCAAAGCTCAGTAGCCATTTCTACATGTGAAGCTGAGTATGTTGCAGCTGGCAGCTGTTGTTCCCAAGTATTGTGGATACAACAGCAACTGCGAGACTACGGACTAAACTTTACCGAAACTCCAATGATGATTGATAATGAATCGACGATCTCAATAACCAATAATCCGGTAAAGCATAGCAAGACGAAACACATTGATATTCGTCACCATTTCATTCGTGATTGCGCCGAGAAGAAGCTGATTAGGTTAGTCAAAGTTGCCTCTTCTGACAACTTGGCAGACCTATATACTAAAGCTTTCGACAGGGCGCGTTTTGAGACATTAGTTCAACTTAACGGAATGCGAAATCCAGAATAACGTGTCTTCCAAAGGAATATGTAATAGTTAGTAAGTTTTACTGTTTACGTCTTTATTTTTTTAGTTCTTATCTGCTGGGAAATGATAGTACATTAGGAGAATAAGCTTAACAATAATAACTATAAGTCTTAAGTTAGATGTGTTAGTAGATTCCTATAAGTCACCTAAACATTACATATTTTCAACTAGGAATTTACTTATATTTATTTTATTATACACCTTTATCCACAAGCTATACTTTGCTTAGAATAAAATTAAGTCTAGACAACTTCATTATATGATGTACTGGTAGACAAATTATGCTATGATTTCTGAGCATTTAATAAGCATTAATTCTCATGTATGTTATCTAGTGTGAACTATTATATGATGTATGACATAAGTCTTAATTGGTGAATCATAGTATAAACATACACTGTTATCAACAATATATAAATTTATGAACAGACAAATAGTTAGAAAAATGGCTATTAGCTAAACTACTAGTAACTCTATTGTACTATGTACAGACCCGTAACCGTTAGTTTCGCCAATGGTCTCAAACTTATTTTGCTCATACTAAGGGATCTTCTATTGTACTATGTACAGATCTAGAACCACTAGTATCTTCAAAATCTGTTTGATGTTTGTCGAGCCTTAAAATGACTCAAGGATATGTTATATGTTACGAAAAGTGCATCATTTAGTAACCTCTACCTTGAATGTAAAAGATACAGTGGTATGTACTATACTTGATTTCTCAGTATGTCATATATTAGAACATACTAGTTAATATCCATACTAACAATAAAGGTTTGCTTGGAAATCAGTGTGTAATTTGTTTATATGGATCATAATATCAGTAATCATTTTGAACTATCAATGACAAATGAACATTCACTTTGGTGAATCTTTCATTTAAAAGTATGTTCAAAGAACGTGTTATATCATGTGGATAAAGGTAACCAAGTTATAATCTTATAAATATAAGTTCATAAATGGTTAAAGTGTAATTTTTCTGTAACTTATTTGAATTTTATACTAACAATCTTCTTAGACTTGATTAATAAATAATAATTTTCAGCTTATTTTTTCCTAATATGATCCCTAAGAAGATAAATTCTTAACACAAAATATGTATCGTTTCTCGTATTGAATAAAATGGTACTCGATACCACTCGTTAGTTTGATAATTTTATTTGTTACGTGTTCTTTATTTTGTGTGTGTTTATCCTTTGGAATCTATGTTAAACCATATTTCATCATTTCGTGTTGAATAAATGTGACAAAAACGCATTGGAAAGTTCAAAATCGCATGAAAAGTTTCAATTGCGAAGTTGACTAGTCCTGCGAATCCAAATCTCACTTTCCAAACTATCCTGCGAACTGAAAATCTAATCCTACGAGACGAATATTGCGAACCGAAACGAACCTCCTGTTTTCTAAAATTTTCGACACTTTCGTTCAAGAATCGGTTTTTCACTCCGGACAACATTTACTTCTTTCAATTTCGCATCATTTGAAGTAAGTATCACTTGATTTCACCGTTTAATTCATCCTTAATCGACAAATATAAGTTTTGGAGGTTTTGGTTTCGAATCTCACGGATTTCTTCGAAATGAGTGAAGATTAAAACCTAAAACTTGTAAAACTTGTTAATCGGTATATAATAAACATGTTTATACCATTAAATTGCATTTAAAAGTGTTCGATCATCGACTTCGAATTTCTAGTTGAACCAGACGCTCCTGCGAACCGAGCTCAATCTCAGTTCGCAGCGAACCCAGAACCTTTGACATCGGTTAACTGCGAAGCGAACCCATCGGGTTGACTTTGCTTGACCGAAGCGAAACCAAATGCTTGACTTCGGTTGACTGCGAAGCGAACCCATCGGGTTGACTTTGCTTGACCGAAGCGAAACCAAATGGTTGACTCGCGTTGACTGCGAAGCGAACCAAATGGTTGACTCGCGTTGACTGCGAAGCGAACCAAATGGTTGACTCGCGTTGACTTGCGAAGCGAACCCAACAGGGTTGACTTTGTTTGACCAAATTAAACATTTTCGATGTGTACTCGATTCGTGAATTCTAGATTTATGAATAAATTATACATTGAAACTTATTAATTGGTTGTTATACGTTTCGATTTACAAACTTATGTTTCTAGATTAAATACGTATAAATTTACTCATTTAATTTTCTAGACTTGTATTCGATTTGAGCACTTTATGTTTACAAATGAAGTACAAGTGAAGACTTTTAACTATCGCTTATATGCTTCGACTTAAGAACTTAATGTTATAAGTGAAATGCATATAAGTTACGAATTTTGTTCTATTATATCGAAAGACTTCCGACTCATATGTAGTCGTGCGGCGTGTTCCGATTTACTATCGGCGGTATAATATTTCGGATTATCTACTAGGACGTGCGAACGATGTATATAATTTAGAGAAGATAATTGAAAAATTAAGTGTTGAATACTTAATCGTTCAATTAAGTTCAGTAAATTAAGTTATTAATTAATAGTAAACGTCGATGTTTGGTGATCTCTTTGGTTCACAATACATAAACGTATAAAATTAATTAATGTTCGATAAGTGTCCTATTATTTGAGCTAACTGCCATTTGTGTATATCTTATGACTACAGATATGGCTGCTAGATCTTTCACTCCTGCTCACAACATCTTGGTAAACTTGGATGTCAATGAGCGTGGAGCTGCACGTTTCACAGAGATTCTGACGTATTTAGCACGATCGAGGATTCGATATGCTATTACGGAATCTCCGCCACTGTCCCGAGATCTTCTGGAACAATTCTGGGATAATATAGTATTTGACGGTGCAGCAAACCCTCCGGTTATTCGCACGAGGGTTAATAACCATCCAGTGGTTTTCTCTGCTGATGATCTGAGACAGATTCTACATTTGGGAACAGTCGATCAGGAAGCTGGACCTTCGGTGTACACCTCTGGTTTCATTGAGGGTGCACTAGGTAGAATGGGTTATTCTGGACCCAAGAGAGGCCGCCAGTTTGTGAAGGCGTTTGTCCTTGGCCAGTGGAGATTCTTATTCCACATTATTGTTACCATCTTCGGTAACAAGAAGGGTGGTTATGATGAGCTAAGTCCTGAGATGTTATCTGGCCTACTGTCCCTGGTTTATAATAAACCATACAGTTTTTCATCCTACATTTTCAATTCCTTCATTGGCCAGATAACCGGAACTGTTCGTTCCAAATTCATGGTGAATCCGAGGTTCTGCATGCTTATCATTAAGCACTGTATCCCTAATCTTCAAGGATTTCAGGCAGATCTGCGTGTAGACACCATTGGATTGAGGACCTACAATGCGTGCTTTCTTCATTCCTCCAGACGTCCGGATCAGGTCAAACCTGAAGCATGCGACCTGTTCGGTCATCTTCTAGATGCCGCATATGTAGCTCCACCAAATAATGGTTGGTTGGATGATGGAGCCCAACCAGAAGTACAACCTCAGCCAACAGTTGTGGCTCAAAACCTTGGGCCGCAAGAGCTTATAGAAGATGTTATACATCAAGCTGGACAACCTGACATTGCGGCTCAGGTTTTACATGAGGTTCTGATAGAAAATGATGATGCTACTAATCCTCTCCTACGTGAGATAGATCAATATTAGGTATTATTTATATCATCATTGTTCAACGTACATGTAATTTATAAGTTACTTATCATCTATTATCATTCATCTTGTCTAGGCTCCTGAAGCTGTAGACCCAGAGGTCATTCGACCTGAGGGTGAACAGGATCAGGCGAGTCTGGATGTTGGGCCCTCTAGTACCTTTGACAAAGATGGTGCCACCACATCTGACTCTGATAGTGAGGAGACTGTTGATGATCTTCCTCATCCTCCTACTTTTTCGGGTATTCCTGCGGGAATGATCCGGAGAGGTTCCAAGCTGATCATGGATCCTGCCTTCAAGGGCAAGCGCAAAGTCGATGATTTGGATCCTGATTTTTGTTTGATCAACGAGGAAACAGATGATGAAGAGGATCAATCTCTTCAGACGCAACGCCGAAAGCGTATTCGTTCAGCTACTTCTCAGCTGACGATTGGCGATTTGGCTAGTCCAGGTTATTTTTTAACCATCTTATTCTATTGAATGTTGTGCGTTCTACATATGAGAAACTGAGATAGATATTTCTATAACATTCGCTCAAGATACACAACAGCAGGCTAGACCTGCGGTGCAACGTCCGAGTGCTCCGGTATCTGAAACCTCAGAGAAGGTTAGAGATACGAGTATTTATAGTTATTCAGAGATTGAGACAGTTTATTCTGTTACTTTTACTGATAACTATGGTCTAACAAGAGCCTGCTGTTGACGATACTATCACGATTCAGACTACAAAGGCTAGTAGAATCACAGCTCGCTTACTCCTGACGGATATTGCCACCCAGATTGGACAACATAATGTTCAATCTGGAATCAAACCTATACCCCAGGTGTCTACTTCTGTGAGAGCTTCTGAGCGGTTCTCAGATTTGGAACGTCGGGTTCAAATATTAGAGACTCAGAATGCTACTCTTGCAAAGGAGCTGGTAAATCAAGGCGAAGCCTATACTCATCTTCTGCGGTCGCATATGCTTCTCTTCAGAGAATCTGAAGATCAACAGAGACAGCTTGATCGACTCCAAGGCCTTGTCACCAATTTATTGAAGGGCAAGTCGCCTCAAGGGGAGATCTTGATATTCAATGAGGCTTGCCGAGAAGATGAACTAATAAGGAAGAGAAGAGAAGATACAGACGATGATCCCAATGCCCAGAAAGATAGAGAGCTGACTGGTCCTTCAACGACCGGTGAGCCTTCTACAATTTAGGGGGAGTCTGAGCCTGCTGGGACAAGTGGTGTTGGTGGTGATGGTGCTGGTACTGCTGCTGGTGCTAGTAATGTTGGTGAGAAATTCACCACGGAATAATTCTTTTTAATATGTATTCTTAGATTGATTGTAATAACTCTTATAATCAATGAAAGACTTACATTAAAAATTATTATCATCTGTTTCATGTTCATATAATATAAGATTAGTTATATACGATTTAGACCTAAGATGTTATGTTACAGGTTAAAATGATATAAGACTAATTATATAAGACTAATTATATAAGATTTAGACTTGAGATTCATCTTGACAAGTTAACATTATATAAGATTAGTAATCGATAGTGATTTCGTGAAAGAAATGATAAAGAAACTCTTGATAAAAGAATTTATATTATTCATTTGATTCATGACATATATATCACTTGTAGATATGAATGATGAAAGCGATTCCGACACTGAAGTCGAAGAAGAAGTTGATTATGATCTAGAGGAGGGAGAGTTTGTACCTCCTGAATATTGGACTTCTATCTCTGATGTTGGGCTAGACGAAGGTGTAGATCCAGATGTTGATATTGATGAACACATCGTGAGCCCATCTCAGACAAAGGTCATTATTCAGGACGAAGATGGAGAAAGAGTTGTAGATTTAGATGAAAATCTAGATGAAACAACTGATTCTGAAGATGATCTTCCTGATAGACTAAAAGATAATCCGATGTTTAGACCTTTGAAGAAAATGAAAAAGGTAAAGACTGGGATTAGTGAAGTCGATATCGGTTGGTACTACGACGCAGATCTGAAGCTCTTCGCCATAAAAAGATATGATGGTGTTCAATATTTTGAGAAGAAGCTTGCAGTCTTCAGTTCTTTGCTAAGATTTGAAATCCGAGACTTGGCTAGATTAGAATTGAACAACCCTAGTAATGATCCATTTGGAAGATATGTCGAAAAGATTATCAAGACTGAGGGTTGGTCAATGAAGTTTGAAAGAATTAAGCCAAGAATCGGAAAGACAATTAAGCTTGAAGAAAGAATCGAAAGAACAGGAAGGCATCGTAGAAAGAAGATATATCCAGCTGTGAAATGCATGCAACAGATTCCACTAAAGACAATGCCTCAACACATCTTAGGAAATTTGAAGAGATGGTCTGTGGATTCTGTGACTGAGGAAGCTCTCATGTTCGAACACGATGATGAAGTTGAAGATGAAGAGAGAGAGATCCTAAAGATTTATGATCGTCGACATCTGATGAACCTATCAAAGGCTGACCTATTGATGTTACACAAGAATAGGATCACAACGATTGAAGGTTGGGAAGATGTTGCACGAGATTATCAGTCAATGGTGAAGACGTGCATTAAGCTGAAGATATACGCGGGCAGTAAAATTTACAAGTGATTACCAAAGACAACTTGAAGACAAAGACTTAAAGATGCTAGAGCTATTGTCAAGGGGGAGTCTGTTGAGACATGTTTTGTGACAACAGATCTAGCTTGTTATAGCTTGTAATAGTACTTTTAGTAATTGTAATCAAGTTTGTACATTGGTTTTGAATTGTAAATGAAATATATTGCTTGGTAAACATTTTAGAGTTAAATATCAAAAGGCTGAAAAATGTTGACCAAGGTTGACCGCGAGCCGAGTCAGTTCACAGGACAAGATTGGCCTGCGAACCGAGTCAGTTCGCTGGGCCAACATGGGCTGCGAACTGAGTCAGTTCGCAGAGCCCACGAGCCTGCGAACCGAGACGAGTATATATGAAAAACTAGGTTTTCATATTCAAGGACTTTTGCCATTTTCGATTACCGGCTGCCCTGCGATTCCGAGGAACTTCTAAGTATTCTAAAGGCTAGGTATTGATCGTTAACACTTGTTATAATCGATACAAAGCAATTAGATAATTGATTCGTTAATATATTGCGAAAGAATTCGTTATAGATCCTATAACTAGTATTGAAGGATTCCGCACCTTAATACTTTAGATAACCTCGTTATCGATCCGCCACAACCGGACTTACATAATGCTGTAGATGACAGATTAAGTTTAGGGGGAGATTGTTGGGATAAACTGATTTGGGTTTGGATTACCACTGTTAATTAAGTCTGAAGAGATCAAAAGGTTACCACTGAAGATCACCACTGATAGTGAAGAATTACCACTGAAGACTAACATGGTTACCACTGATTGTTGAAGATTAACACTGGTCGAAGATTACAACTGTTTGAAGAACTGAAGGTTAACACTGCTACAAAGATTACAACTGTTAGTTGATTTTGTAAGTAGTTTCCACTGTTTATGTAATTAAGACTGTTAGTGTATATAAGTGGTTAACACTGTTAGTTGTTTATACTTAGACTTACACAAATGAAGCAGTTACCACTGTTGGAAGCTTGTTTCCAGTGAATGTTCAAATGTGGTAGTTAACACTGTTTATGACTTTGTGATGAGAATAAGTTGTTGATAAGAATAGGTTCGTGATAAGATTGAGTCTGTTATGGAAGTTATCTAACTCCATAAAACTAGGAGCTTGAATGTACATGACTCTATGTGTTATAAATAGAGATCCTTAGAACCTAGTTTGATATACAGATACGCATATACATACACATATACATAGTATAGAATAGCTTCAAGGTGTAAACCCCAATACAACAAGTGTATTCGTCTTATTCATATTAATAAGATTGAAGCTTTTGGTTTTATATTTGTTCTTATTTTCTGTTTTCAATATTTGTGTTGATCTTTCTAATATTATTGAGTGTGATTCCGCAACTTCTCAATAATAGTTCAAAGCTTGTTCAAGTTATATTTGAATTAAAAGTAAAACGGGACTGTCAATCTCAAACTTAGACTTCATGATTTTCTCGAAATCTTTGCATAGCACCTCATTAGTCGAGCAAAAGATGATGTCGTCCATGTATACCTGCACAAGTAACAAATTGTTTCTAGCCTTCTTGATGAAGAGAGTTGAATCTATCTGCCCGCGAGTAAATCCATTTTCCAGCAGATGTTGAGATAGCATTTCATACCAAGCCCTTGGAGCTTGATGATGTCCATACAGTGCTTTGTATAGTTTATAGACATAATCAGGATGCACTGAGTCTTCGAAACCAGGAGGCTGTTTCACATAAACCTCTTCATTAACCTTTTCGTATAAGAACGCACTCTTCACATCCAGTTGATAAACACGAAATTTCTTGAATGAAGCATAGGCAAGAAAAATTCGAATCGATTCCAGACGCGCAACTGGAGCAAATACCTTGTCATAATCCAGAAATTCAATTTGAGTAAATCCTTCTACAACCAGACGAGCTTTGTTCTTGACAACCACTCCACGATCATCTTTCTTTACACGATACACCCATCGCGTGCCAATAGGATAAAATCCTTTAGGTAATTCCACAAGTTCCCATACATCTAATTTCTTAAACTGTTGGAGTTCCTCTTGCATAGCCTCCACCCAGTATGGGTCTTTCAACACCTCATCAATCTTCTTCGGTTCAACTTGAACAGAAAGCAGGATTCTATCTCAGCTAACAGGCATTCTTGTGAATTTGATGCAAATGCTTTCACTTGTCCTCTTGTTTTCACCCCATCATCCAGAGTACCGATAATATTTGTAACTAGGTGATTCTTATTCACACGTGAACTTGGAATTTCATCAGGCACAATGACAGTATCCAAGTTTGTAGAATCTCCCCCGGAAACAAAATTTTATGCATTGTAATCCGAAACCAGTTCGTCTTCATCATCAGACAAATCAGGCATTTCATGTTGAGTAGATGATTCCGGTGCTGATTCAGTGGTTAAAGGAGGTGGTGGAGTTGTCGTTGGAGCAGAAGTTGGTGTTGTTGCAGATGGCGTAGGTACATCAGAAGATATATCAAGCCCATGTAAAAGAGTCACCACCTGTTCAACATCATCATCTTGTGGAAGATTGAATGAGTCAAACATAGCTTCATAATCAAACAAATATTCGGGTCCCATTCCTTGTGGATTTTCAGTGTAACGTAAGCACATTATTTCAAAGTGTTCTTCCACACGCTTTGTAGCCATATTATACACACGTTTGTTGGGAGAGTTGTTTGAAAAGCCCAAAAATATACCTGCACTTGACTTCTCACAAAATTTTGTGACCCTCTCCTTTGTGTACATGATGGTACAGGGACAGCCGAACGGTTCAAGAAACTGTATGTTGGGCTTACGGTTATTAAGCAATTCATAAGATGTTTTGTTTCGCTTCTTAACCATCAAAACCCTGTTAAGAACATAACAGGCTGTGTTGACTACTTCTGCCCAGAAAGTAATAGGCAGTTTAGAATCATCTAACATGGTCCTCGCAGCCTCTGTGAGAGTCCTGTTTTTGCGTTCAGCAACTCCATTCTGTTATGGAGTCCTCGCAGCACTGAATTGATGTTCAATGGCTTTGTTCAGATAGTACATCTCAATAGTTGAGTTTTTAAACTCCGTACTATTATCGCTTCGAAGTCTCTTGATCTTCAAGTCACATAGATTTTGCAGTTTATCGAACAAGTAAGTAAGAATCTCCGGCGCCTCATCCTTAGTAGCCAAGAAATAAACCCAAGAAAACCTCGAGTAGTCATCAGTAACTACCAGACAGTAGGATGCACCTCCGATACTCTTCTTCCTTACTGGCCCAAATAAATCCATCTGTATTAACTCTAATGGTTTTTCAACAGAATTCACTAACTTTTGCTTATGGGCCTTCTTGTGCTGCTTCCCCTTTCGGCTAGGAACATAAAGATCATTCAGCCCGGAGGATTGCTTCGGTACTCCACGCAAAAGATCATTTTTCACCAAATATATCATCTTTTTGAAGTGTAGATGTCCCATACGCCTGTGCCATAGTAGTGATTCTTTTTCAGGAGCTTTAGAAAGAAGACACGTGAACTGTTTTGTTTCAACCGTGCTCATATCCCGAATATACGTGTCTCTCTCCCTTGGTGCTATCAGTAGCACCCATTCCTCGGGAATTACAAATCTCGGCTTCAAAATACAGCGCTCAGTGTCCGTAAAAGCAGTAGTGTACTTTTTGTCACACACTTGAGAGACACTGAGTAAATTGTGGTTAAGTTGTTCCACAAAGTTGACTTTCTCAAAACTCACTTGTCCATTAGTGAGTGTACCTTGACCAGTAATAACACCTCCCGTATCACCGGCAAATGCAACATATCCCCCATCATAATCATGAACTTCAGACAGAAGAGATACATGGCCAGTCATTATACCATTTACTATTCTTTAATGCTTCAAGTTGCCGTGGCACCACAAACACAAAAGATTAAATAGTAACGGAGACCCAAGCCTTTACAGACTTGGGCACTCCAGTAGAATCATCCACAATGATCACATCAGTCAAAATTTTATTCTTAAGTAAATCCGAGGTGTTGACTGATGTGTCACTGTCAGATGAGGAATCACATTTAGATTCTTTAATCTTCTAAACCTTTTAAGGTTTGGGTAGTTGCTTGTCAACAACTTTGAGCTTCAGATTAGTTGATTTGGTTGGCTCAACTTTGTTGATTTTCTTAGCGGGTGGGGGAGATGGAGAACCTTTCATTGAAACAGATTTATTTGAAAAGTTTCTATATTTAGAGGTTCTTGACACACCTCTCCCAAATCGCTTTTGGGCAAGCAACGGACAATCACTAATCAAATGACCTTTGTTTCTTATAAATTTCTATTTATTTAAAACTTGCTATTTTTAACCACTACTTAACACGCATCAGAACCAATCATAGATCGGTATTCACGTTGGTCAGAATCCTCCTCATCTAGAGCAGGACCAATCTTATGATTGATGTCAATGGGGGTATTAGCTATTTTACAGTCAAGCATCTTGAATCGGCTCAAGATATCATTGACGTATCTAGCTTGATGAATGAAGATGCCATCAACAGATTGTTTTACCTACAATCTTAACCGGTTGAGAATGAAGAATAAACCTCTGAGGAGGACCAAAAGAAGCATTTACCTGGCATGCACACTTATGTGGACACACAGAGGTTGATGCTTGAGAAGATGCTTTAGAAGATTTTTGATTATTTTGCTTATTATCACTTTTAAAATCTTCCTTTTTGGCTCAGCCTTAGCTTTACCCTTTTTGAAAAAATTATCATTTCCTTCATTTGTGAAGATATGATTTTCAATTTTTACAGATTTTTCTCTGATGGTCCGTATTCCTCATCAGTTATATCTTCAATCTTCAACTAACTGGAGGATCTGACCTAGCCTTACTAGATTCAGGCTTATCTACATCAGGCTTAACAATCTCAGCCTTGACTTCAGTAGCCTTAACAGGCTCAACTACAACAGGCTTAACAAGCTCAGCCTTGACATTTGGAGTCGTAACAGACTCAACTTTCTCAACCTTTTGAGCCTTGATAGTTTCAGGCTCACTAGTTGTTGCCTTAACTGGCTCAGGCACATGTTTCATGTTTTTTAAGCATAGGTTTCACATTTTCAGTCTTAACTAACTTAGGTTTACTTATCTTTATGCTAACTGCAGGTTTAACAGGTTTTATGTCTATCTTGGAGTAGATAGGCACAAAATCATTAATGACTTCCCTTACAGGCATAGGGAGATAATCGTTAGGAGGCGGGACTTAATGATAACCAAGTCCAGCTTTACTTTTGGTATCACCCCTTTTGAGCCTGAAGGATTTCATCAAAGACTAGAGAGGATGTTGAAAAGTTAGACAATGTTCGCTTTAAATCTAGAACTTCAGCCTAAGAATCAGCAAGTTCTTTCTTTACTAAAGTGAGCATATCAACATAACTTCCTATTTCATCTTGCTGTTCGAAAATTTTGGCTTTTAGTTCTTTCTTTTCTTCAAAAATAGCTTTTAACTTTTTTCAGATGCCTTATATCACTTTCTCTTAACATTTCATTAGTTTCAGTTAATAGTGTTATGCTAGTGTTAAGGCGTGAAGTCTCCTCTCTATACCTATTAACCTGATTGGTTAGCTTAATGCAACAAATACAAGATAAAGGTTCATCATCTACCTCATGTACTTCTGCCATAAGAGCTTTATTCTCTTGATCATCATTTTCATGATCAGACCATTCCCAAGGACTATTTGACTGCATCAAAGCAGCAGATACCATCGCCTTCTCTTCCGCCTTAGTCTTCTCAACTAATTTATTTTGAGAAGGTTTGGATAACTCAGAAGGTGAATTCTTATTTCTGTCGCATTCACGAGCAAAGTGTCCATAGTTATGACACTTGTAGCATTTAACCTTGCTTTTGTTGAATCCCAAACCCTTGTCTTCTGGGTCAGTCATCGACTTCCTGCCTGACTTCTTCAAAAAGTTCTTCACTCTTCGTGTGAGCATAGCCATGCTCCACTTCAAGTCCATTCTTTCCAACTCATCTTGATCAATTTGACTGAAATCTTCTTCAGTCAAGTCCACAGTACTGTTCTTGTTAGAAAGAAAATCATCATATGCTGTAAGAAATGCTGAAAAGACAGCAGCATGTTCTTCAGCTGCAGCAGAAGAAGTTCCTTGGAAATTAACATAAGTACCACCAGTAGTAGTACTTGCAGATCCACCAGTTCTGCCAGCTAAAAAAGCAGAACCAGTCGTGTCAGATTTGGACACTGTCACATCAACACCATATAGCTTAGGGTTTTGGACGTTGGCAGCAGCCTTCGTTTCCTTATGCTGCATGTCTAGCAAAGTAGCATCCAAATGCCCAATCAAATCATCCAGGGCCATTTCCATGACATCAACATCATTTTCCATTAACAGTACTCGAGTATTCCACATCTTAGGTAAGGAACCTAGAAGTTTCTTGTTAACATCGGTTCTCACCAAAACAACCCCTCCCTCAGTTAACTCACTAACAAGCTGTGAGTATCTAGGGCACAAGTCTTCAAGTGATTCATTAGGCAACATGTCAAACACTTCATATTGTTTCTTTATTAGTTCCAACTTGTTTTGCCTATATTTTTCACTTCCACCACACCTTTTCTCAAAGGCTTTCCATAAATCATATGCAAGCTCATGATGTCTAAGTTGCCTCATGAGTGGTTGTGGTAGTGCCATGATGATCGCAACACGCGTTTTCCTTTCAGGAAAGATGATGTGCGTTCTTCAGGAGTCATGGATTTTATAGGCTTAACTGGAGCTTCTCCGGGAAAAACACCAGTTCTAAGAGGACGTTCATATCTTTCCTATAAATAAATTTGCATATCAGGATCATTGAATGCGATGAACGCCTCAATAATCCATCTCACTAGTGAACATGGGAGGCTTATTAGTACTCCCCACTTCATTATTATGTTTGAGCATAGCTCCGACTTGTTGAATTGATGAAGATGTAGAAGCCATTGAGAATAACCTGCAAAAGAATAAACACAAAAGAAACACAAGTTCTGGTTATGCGACACAGAGGTTGTGTCGCAGAATTAAATGGCGACACTAAGGTTATATCGCAAATAATTAATTGAATAAATCAAGTAGCGACACAAGAGTTGTGTCGCAATCCAATAGCAAAGGGAGAAAACCAGGTCTTATGTCGCAACTTATGTCGTAATGGATGTCGCAACCAAAGTCGCAAGATATGTCGCAAAAGTTAGCTTGTGTCGCAACACTGGAATCGTGTCGCAGACTGATGTCGCTGAAACCCTAAATACGACATAAGGCTATGTCGCAGAAACCCTACACGCGACACAAAGGTTGTATCGCAGCTTGTGTCGCAACTTCGAGGAGAACAGCGGCTGTAAACCCTAAAATTCGTAAGGTTTCGAAACCCTAACGAAAATCCACGAACGATCGACGAATCCTAACACCCAGATTTTCAAGAAAACCCAGAATATGATCCTATAATACCTTCTATGAAGATCTAACACCAAAAACTATTTGATTTCAACCGAAAACACGTACCTAAGCGATCCAATAACGCCAAATCCGAAGATTGTTGCTCTGATACCACTTGTAGGTTCCCAATACCTGATCTAACTCGAATCGTTACGTTCAAATTAAAGGCGAAATTCAATCAATTGACTATAGTACGTAAATCACAAACAAATCAAAACACAAATCAAACGTGTATATTGATAATATAAACCATCAGCTTGTTACAGAGAATTCTCATACAAATGCTCTCAAACTCTCCAGATTCGTCAACCTCAATTCTGATCTAAAATTACCTATTTATACCGAAACCCTAACTGACCCTTGCGACACAGAGGATGTGTCGCACAACCGATACATGCGACACAGGCTTTGTGTCGCCAAAACAAATAATGTAATTACTTATATAAATCAAACTTCGTAATTACATAAACAAAACTATTACAGACTGAGACCAACTGACAGACACACTAGATATGCACCAACAAGGTTTTATGATATGTTTATGTTGATTTGAATTATGAATGATTATTGAGTTTATTTGAAAGATCCATATTAATTGTGTGTTGATTAATTGTTACTTAACGTGATCAATAGACTTATGTTATAACTAGGGTTTGTATGAGTTGATTGATAATTTGCAATTAAGTAATTATTAGTTAATTGTGGCTTGAGACTATAACCGGTAATAGGTTAAGAGAATAGCAATTAATAAAACCTGATTAATGTGATAATTATTTAATCAATAATTATAAACATTCGTTAACACGAAGTTGCTGAATGAATCTCAATGATCTGTTGATAGTATTAATTGAATAAGGTTTAGGTTAATAACACGTAGAAGAAATTCTAGTGTATTCAAGAGAATCTAGTATTAAGCTAAAGCTTATAGGATTAGTTAACCTTAACAGGAGACTATCTATATTTGTTAAAATCACCGTAATAAATAATCAACAATTCAATAAACATATCTGAAATTTGAATCGAGAAATCACTAATCTAAGTGTATAAATGCTTTTCTATCTGATTATCTTTAGTTACTTTTATTCTTTTAATTGTTTAAAGTTTAAATCATTTTCAGTTAAAAACCGTTCGTACGGAACTAAAACGCACCCCTTATTTATTTTTAATTTTTAATTTAAGGTTTAATTAATTATTTTAATTTACACCGTCTCCCTGTGGTTCGACTCGGTCTTACCTAAGCTATACTATAACACGAACAGGTATTCTTGCCTGGTTGTGTTAAAGTTAACTTTAGTATTTCCATTCAATGAAAATTCTGTTAATGAAAATACGCGCACTGTGGAATTTAAGGATATTTTGGTCAATGAAAATTCTGTTAAGCTGATTCAGACTGTCAGTTCGCCAGTTCAGAGTGTTATGGATTCACCAGTAGAAGAGGAACCAGCTGAATTTGACACTTCTCTAGGATTACTTACAGTGCGCGTATTTTCAGATCCAAATGATATGATCGAGTGCTTAGAGTATCACCAAGGCGATATTCGTTTTCTAATAGCTACTGTAGGGCATCTACTATTGAGTATACAGTTTATCAGAAACAACTTATTGATCAATTGGAGGGAGAATATGAAAAATTTCGCAATTCTGACGCTGATTTTAATCCATAAGTTTTTGAAGATACTGTGATTGAGCTCAAGGAAAATTTGATACTTGGAGAGATGCTCAATGCTGAGTACTGTGAGGAGCAAAGGAACTACTATAATTGTGTGTATCGTGCTTTCGTGAGATCTTCATTTCCCTATTCGGATAAGCAAAAGCATTTATCGGAGGAAATTAAGGACAATACTAATTGGGTTACTGGGAACATGAGCGATATGCGAGACATTGTGGCATTTGAGCAAGTGTAGAAGTTCTTGGACTTAATGAAGGCTAAAGATCATCTCAACAATGGGAAATTCTATGTGGATTGTACGGTGGATTACTATGTTCAAGAAATAATTGATGAACTCTATTATCCGGCTTTCGATGAAATGACTATGGAAATTCCCGAGAGTTTAATGGTTGAGCCTAAGGTGCGCCTAGTGTAACACCCTCTATCGCAGATATTATAAAATATTATTTAACATTGGACGCGTAGGTCAAAACATAAATAACATTAATATCATTTACCAAAATGTACATAATTTTTGTTCAAAAACAAAGTATAACCACCAGGTGTTACATCATTTCAACTTTCATTAAAAGACATATATCTGAGTTGTCAGCTGGTCAAACATTCTTTCAATTATAAATCTCCTGCCTGCCCCTATCAGACATGACCTGCAGGGATTAAGGTGGGGGATTAGCACAGAGCTAAGTGAATGAATACGAAACTAACAGTTTAACTTAGCATAACCATTTGTTTACATCAATAATCGTAAACACAAATAGTCAAAGAGGATTGGTGGTTTTTGATGAACCCTACTGCCGCGGTGGCCCTCAAGAAACGCTTATCACAATCTGTATTGGCCTATACAGAATATACCGATAACTTAGTATTACCATTTCACAATACAGGTTTTAATACAACACATGTACAAACCCTGTATTTGTAATCCTGTAATAATCAAGTCCAACAATCTGTTGACCTCTTTAGAAGCAACCAATGCCCGAAGGCCACATTGCACGTAGATTCATAATCAGCAAATCAGACTAAACAGTCTATCAATTATATCTACGTTTACTTGTTGCAACCAAACCGTTACAACCAAATCAAACTTGTGAGTTCCAGATCCACTCACCTGTCAATCTCAATCCAACAACTCAGAAGTCTTATGTTACTGAGTCTTCTGCTGATCTGAGAATACAACAAATAATGAGTTAGCAACTCATTTCCTAATCATATAACATATTTAAACAAGCAAGTAAATTCCTGAAGTCTATGAAAACAAACGTTCAATCCGAAGCGACATCAGAAAGTCCCGTAACGAGGTTTAAAACTGAAAAATGTCATTTTCAACCCCAAGATGACCCCGAAAGGCCTAAAACTGCCTAGGTTCATAGAATAGAGCCTTGATTAATGGGTCGTTTTCAAGTGACCATGCGAATTTCAACCCAATCCGTGTTAGTGAAATTGTCACTTATTCGCTACCCTCGCAATTTCAAAATTTGCAAAACAAAAATTTAAAAATCCCAGTTCGCAACAATCTCGGTTCGCAAGATCAAATCTCGGTTCGCAGGGCAACTCAGTTCGCTTCGCAGCAAACTTAGTTTGCAGCCCAGCTCAGTTCATAGGAACTCAGTTCGCTTCGCAGGTTTCAGTTCGCAGCGCAACTCGGTTCGCAGAACAACTCAGTTCGCAGGTCAACAAAGTTCGCTTCGCAGTCAAGCATTGCGAACTGAGTTCACCTTCTGCAAACTCGCGAACCGAACTTGCTGTAACCGAAAAAACCGAGCTTTTCTCTTCCAAAACTCACAAATTCGACTTTCTAACATTCTAACAATCATTCTAACACTTCATATGTACCAAATAACATCAAATAACATCCTTCAAGCTTCTTTTCACAGGAAATTCATGATTTGGCTAATTTTCATAAAAATGAGTTTATAAACACTGAATTACTCACATGAACAAGATGATGATAATGAAATGAAACTCGTTTCCGAATCAAGATGATGATACTACAGAAGATTATAATCTCACAGAAAGCTTTCTTTGGTTTTGGTTTTTTTTCTCAATTTTTGGTTTCGGTTCGCAAGATGTAGAAAGTATAGAAACTTTGAGAACTTAAATGGATATGTGTATATATATACATATAATCTAACCCCATACCAATACAATTTTAGTTCCCTTCTTAACCTATTGTCTGGAATCTAAAACCATTTTGCGAAACCAACTATTTTATTTTACCGTCAAATAGATTAATTTAATACAAGGAATTATGTATTGGTCATAATAACTCATTTATCCATTTGATTAATATTGTCACATAATCATAATAATACTAAATTATTTCTAACACATTAAATAATAAATTTAAAGTTAGGAAATTACCCGAATAATACTAGGCCCTTAGGGTAGATGTTACAAATCTACCCCCCTTAAGAAGATTTCGTCCCCGAAATCTCTTCTCGGACAAATAATCTAGGGTATCGAGATCTCATGCTTTCCTCAGTCTCCCACGTATGGTTTGGACCTAGACTATGCTTCCATTTAACTAACACCATGGGTATCTGTTTATTACGCAATTTGGTCACTTTTATATCTAAGATCTCAACAGGTTCTTCAACTAATTTCTGATTCTGATCGACACGCAATTCTTGCAAAGGAAGAACTTGAGACTGATCTTCGACATTGCATTTCCTCAAATAACAAACATTGAAAGTATCATGAATTCCAGCAAGTTCCGGTGGAAGATCAAGAGTAACTGTTTGATCATTAACAACGCGTCGAATTTTAAAAGGACCAATATATCTAGGAGCCAATTTTCCTCGTTTTCCAAATCGAATTACACCTTTCCACGGGGAAACTTTCAAATATACCAATTCACCTTCGGCAAAGGAAACAAGTCGCCTACGCGGATCAGCATATTGTTTATGTCTATCTCGAGCTGCTTTTAATTTCTCGCGAGCAATAGCTACTTTATTGGCTGTAATCTGAACAATATCTGGACCTGCAAACTGTTTCTCCCCGACCTCTAACCAACAAGTTGAGGTTCTGCAACGTCGCCCATATAACATCTCATAGGGAGGCATGCCAATACTCGAATGATAAGAATTATTATATGCAAACTCAATTAATGGTAGATGCGAATCCCAAGACCCACCATATTCTAATATACAGGCACGTAGCATATCCTCAAGAGTTTGAATGGTACGCTCTGTCTGACCGTCTGTCTGGGGGTGATAAGCTTTACTCAAATTTACTCGGGTGCCCAACTCATGTTGTAGGCTTTGCCAAAATCGAGATACAAATCGCGAATCTCTGTCAGAAACAATAGATAACGGAATCCCATGTCTCGAAACAATCTCATTAATATACAACTGGGCAAGTTTGCTTAAAGATACTGTCTCATTGGTAGCAAGAAAATGAGCACTTTTCGTTAATCTGTCCACAATCACCCAAATCATATCATTACCTCGAGGTGTCCACGGAAGTTTAGTTACAAAATCCATAGTTAGATGTTCCCACTTCCATTCTGGAATCTCAAGTTGTTTCAACGACCCATACGGTTTATGGTGTTTAGCTTTAACTTGAGAACAAATATGACAAGAATTTACTAACCGTGCTACATCTGTCTTCATTGTAGGCCACCAATATAAAGGTTTCAAATCATGATACATTTTATTACTTCCTGGATGAACCGATAATCGAGATTTATGAATTTCAGTCAAAATTACATCTCGAAGACCTCCTATCAATGGAATCCAAACACGAGACTGAAAAGTTTTTAATCCCCTCGAATCATCAAGTAACAAATCTTTTCTTTTCAACATGATTTCAGATTTCAAGTTATGATCCATCAAAGCCTCTAATTGGGCAGCTCTTATTTGATTCATTAAATCAGAAGAAATTTCCAGACGCATAAAATAAACTTTGTCAAAGGATACCTTTCGGCTCAAAGCGTCTGCAACCACATTAGCTTTTCCCGGATGATATCGGATTTCGCAATCATAATCTTTTATCAATTCCAACCATCGTCTCTGACGCATATTCAGCTCTTTTTAGGAAAACATATACTGGAGGCTTTTATGATCTGTACAGATAATACACTTGGTACCATATAGATAATGTCTTCAAATTTTCAAAGCAAATACAACAGCTGCAAACTCTAAGTCATGGGTTGGATAATTTCTTTCATGAGGTTTAAGCTGACGAGAAGCGTATGCAATAACTCGATCTCGCTGCATCAAAACACAACCTAAACCAGCAAAAGATGCATCACAATATACAACAAAGTCATCAGATCCATCAGGTAATGCTAACACAGGAGCCTGACACAACAATTGTTTCAAAGTCTGAAAAGCTGATTCCTGTTGTTCATTCCACTGAAACTTTACATCCTTACGAGTCAATTTAGTCAACGGGCCAGCAATCTTAGAAAAGTCTTTAATAAACTTCCGATAATAACCCGCTAATCCAAGAAAACTCTTAATCTCAGAAGATGTTTTAGGTGCATTCCACTTCATTACAGCTTCAACTTTAGATGGATCCACCTTAATCCCATCTTTACAGATAACATGCCTCAAAAATTGTACTTCTCGAAGCCAAAATTCACACTTTGAGAATTTAGCATAAAGATGTTCTCTTTTTAAAGTTTCAAGAACCGTTCTCAAATGTAGTTCATGCTCAGATTCAGATTTCTAATAAATCAAAATATCATCGATAAAAACAATGACAAATTTATCAAGAAAAGTTCGACATACCCGGTTCATTAAATCCATAAAAACTGCAGGAGCATTTGTTAACCCAAATGGCATAACCAAAAACTCATAATGACCATACCTAGTACGAAAAGCAGTTTTAGGAATATCTTCCTCACGAACACGAACCTGGTGATTCCCTGACCTCAAATCAATTTTAGAATAGAAAGAAGATCCTTGCAACTGATCAAACAACTCATCTATTCTGGGTAAAGGATATTTATTCTTTACTGTTCTTTTATTCAATTCGCGATAATCAATGAACATTCTAAAAGTACCATCTTTCTTTTTCACAAATAAAACTGGTGCACCCCATGGGGAAGAACTTGGTCTGATAAATCCCTTATCTAACAATTTCTGAATCTGATTCATCATTTCACGAATTTCTGCAGGAGCTAATCTATATGGAGCTTTAGCTACAGGTGTTGAGCCTGGAACAAGATCAATATGATATTCTACCTCTCTAACAGGAGGCAACCCAGGTAATTCATCAGGAAATACCTCCGGATATTCAGAAACCACTCGAACATCAGAAACAGATTTCTTTTCTAATTTGGCATCAACAACATAAGCCAGGAAAGACTCACACCCCTTTGCTAATGATTTCCGGGCCTTCATTAAAGAAATTAAAGGAATATGCCCATTCTCCCTTTCTCCTCGAGCCACGACATATGACTCCTTAGAAACAGGGATTTTTATTAATTTCTTATGGCATTCTATATTTGCTTTATTATGACTTAACCAATTCATACCAATAACTACATCAAAACTAGAAATTGGCATTAACAGAAATGAAACTGGAAAAGTCTGACCCTCTATTGATATACTAGTTCCAGTCACCGAGGTGGTAACAGGAACCAATTTGCCACTAGCTATTTCTACTTCAATAGGATTCATAATCAAAGTAGGGGTCACATTCAGTTTATCACAGAAACATACAGATATAAAGGAACAATTTGCTCCAGAATCAAAAAGAACACGTGCTGGTACAGAATTAATAAGAAAAGTACCAGTGATAACGTCATCTGCTCTGACAGCTTCATCAACTGTCATTTGGAAAGCTCTGCTTGCTGTTGGTGGCGGATTCTTCCGCTTCTGACCAGAAGATGACGACCCACCGACCATACCAGAACCCCGTCTCCCCGCCTCAGAACACTGACCAGCTCTATGCCCCTCTTTCTTGCAATTCCAACAAACATTATTGGGATACTTACAATCATTAAAATCATGTCCAAATTCACCACATTTGATACACCGGGCGGTTTGAGCAGTACACGGTCCGGTATGCTTAGCTTTACACTTGCTGCACCAAGTGGGTCGATCAATTACATTACCACGATTACTTTGTTTCTTATTATGTTGGTTACTCTGCCATTTCTGTTTACCTTTACCAAAAGAATCACTTTTAAATCTGTGAAATAACTTATCCTTATTCTGTTCATCTCGAGCTCTCAAATCACTATCTACTGAACGAGCAAGAGTGAAGGCCTGAGAAAGAGAACCTGCTAATCTCACGGTAGTACGATAATCAGGTGGTAAGGTTCGAACAAAGTGCTCCACCTTTGTTCTGTCATCCGGTACCCACTGCTGAACAAATCTCAATTTCTCAGAGAACTGAGTGATAAGCTCATCCATCGTCATCCGCTCAGTCATATGTAATTCGATAAATTCTCGCCTGATGCGAGCCATCTCAAATTCAGAACAATACTGACGACAAACTTCATTATGAAAATCCGGCCATCTGATCAATTCTTTTTGCTGCTGAGTCAGAGTAGCAGTAATAGAATCCCACCATGACATGGCCTGACCTTTCAAAAGTTGAACTGCATAAGGAACTTTAACTTCTTCCTCACACCTGCAAACTTCAAATTTCCTTTCCACATCGCGCAACCAATCTAATGTGACTGAAGGGTTTGAACTCCCAAGATACTCGGAGGGTTTACTAGACATAAACGTTTTAAATGAACAAACCTTCGGTTGCTGTTGCTGATAATAAAATGGCACAGAGGCTGATATATGCGAAGTTGACACAAGGGGAGGTGGAACAGTGCTGATAGTAGGCTGTTGCAACGACACAGGTTGTTGAGAAGATCCAGCCTGATGATCTTGTAAAGCTCGCTGTCTAAAACCTCTGAGTTCCTGTAATTCATCCTCTAATTGCAGAATATACTCGTCTCTGTCTGTTTCTTCTCCAACTGAGAATGTAGTACCAGTATGTCCATGTCTATCATCATGATTACCAGGAGGAAGAACATCGGTTCTAGAGGCATTGTTAGGGGTAATGGTCAGGTGCTCGTTATCTGCCATATCTGTACTCACAACAACATCTCATAGTTCGTTAATCGTTAGTACATAACATACTACACGATTCACATATAATACTAAATCCCACTCTAGAATGTTTGACTAAGCACAAAATCAGATTTGGGATTGAACACTTTACCAATGTTCAATTCACCCAAACCTAAGCTCTGATACCAAAACTTGTAACACCCTCTATCGCAGATATTATAAAATATTATTTAACATTGGAAGCGTAGGTCAAAACATAAATAACATTAATATCATTTACCAAAATGTACATAATTTTTGTTCAAAAACAAAGTATAACCACCAGGTGTTACATCATTTCAACTTTCATTAAAAGACATATATCAGAGTTGCCAGCTGGTCAAACATTCTTTCAATTATAATTCTCCTGCCTGCCCCTATCAGACATATATCTATTATGGGAATGACACCCCCTAACAATTTAACTTAGCATAACCATTTGTTTACATCAATAATCGTAAACACAAATAGTCAAAGAGGATCGGTGGTTTTTGAGGAACCCTACTCCCGCGGTGGCCCTCAAGAAACGCTTATCACAATCTGTATTGGCCTATACAGAATATACCGATAACTTAGTATTACCATTTCACAATACAGGTGTCACACCCCCTGATTTGTACAGCGGAAGCGGTTCGGGTCGGGGCGTGACTAATCAAGTAATCACAACACAAAGGAAAAAGCGAACGACTCTATATGAGACGTTTATAAAATAGTACAAAGTAGTTACATTGAAATACTTTAAAAGTTTACATTAGCCTCGAGTTCGCAAAATAATATCCTGAAGATTCTAGTACATAATGAAATATTTCAAAAATAATATATGAACATCTTCATAAATGTATAATGCATGCGACTCGATGTAGCTAGCAATCCTGTGGGCAATCCTACTGTTGCTGAGTACCTGAGAATACAAAGCTAAAAGGGTCAACCAAACGGTTGGTGAATCTCACAGGTTTAACAGTAAAAACATAGTTATGAAACACAAGATTTATCCGTGATTTGCAATCAAGCAAATAAAGTAAACAAAATTAATGTTTCCGAAATTGCCATGAGCCCACGGTTCGAAGCCTAACCCGTATTGTGCCTCCCGGAGGTGTCTAATCCGAAACACATTTATGACAAATACTAGAGTGCCCGTTTTTAACTTGGTTATAGCTAGTAACCCGGACGGGGGTGTCATTCCCATAATACATCTATTCTCTAGCACTCGCGCCTTCGCAGTTAACGAACCATGTGTGTTGAGGACTTTTAATGGATTAAAAACAACTCATACAATCTTGTAAAAATAATCGAGTACTTGTGTTCATTAAAAACAGTTAAGCATTTGTATCTCACCCCAAAGTATATAAAACAGTAAAAGTAAAAGTGGGGCTGTAAGACTCACCTGAGATTAGTAAGCAAGTATAGCAATTAGCAAGTAGATAACAAATAGCGGGTGTCTGTGTCCCGTAAGGAAACCTTCTAGCGCCCTAAACGCGTAAAGTGGTGTAAGTAGATGTCTAAAGATCATCTATGTAAGTGGAGGGTTAATGTCCACTTAAGCTAGTTCACACAATTAGAAATGTCCAATTGTTTAGTTATCGTTTGTGTTTGGAAAAAAAAAAACATGTACAGGCCGTTGGTGATATTTTGTGAAAACACAGATTTGATTAGTTATGTTATGCATAATTCTACTTTCCAGTTATGGTAATTAATCAGTGTGGCAAGGGGCGAAGCCCATTAATGACGGGGGTCCGGGGGCAGCGCCCCTGGTAGCGGGGTCCAAGGGGTGGCAACCCCTGGCGGGGTCCAAGGGGCAGAGCCCCTGGCTGGATTTTGTGTTTTTAGCGACACAGGGTTAGTGTCGCTATAGGCGACCCTAAGGTATCCTGCGACACTAAGGTCTTATGCGACACTAAGGCTTGTGTCGCTAATGTGACGATTCGGGTGCTATAGCGACACAAAGGCTTGTGTCGCTAATGTGACGATTCGGGTGCTATAGCGACACAAAGGCTTGTGTCGCAGACTACTGGACTTCTGCGACACAGAGGCCTAAAACAGGTCAGTTTTACGCATTTTATTTCGGGTTCCAAATGTTCGAGTTAGAATTTTCACAGGAATTTTGGGTAGGTGTATATATTTTTAAAAATTACATTTGTAACCTGTGGTCAAAAAGTGACCATTCAGGACACATGTAAATGTTCTCCTTTTCTGGGCAGAATGCGTACACTTTTAGACAAAATCATCAAAACGACTTTTGCACCTAACAAAATTTGTGAACTTTTGGCGGTAATTTCAGGTCATTTGGAGGTGTATATCTTGAGTTATGATTAAAACAAGAAAGGTGAAATTTCTGTGATTTTTGACAGCCCGTATACATGTTTTTGTAAAAATCATTTCGGGTATCAAACGAACTCCAAAAATTATGAAACCACTTGGAAATGAAAGCTAACTTCTTAAAATTAATTTTTGCCTTTTGAATCGTCCATTTTGGTCAAGTTTTGAGGGAGAAACAGCCTCTCAAAGTCGAGCTACTTTTATGTCCGAAAATGCATGTTGTGTTCTTGAACATTTTAAGCCATGAAAAACGTTTTTATGTTATATTTTGGACATTTCTTTGTTATATGAACATTATAACACGTTTATAGAGTGTTTTGGAAGAGTTTTGAAGTTCTTACAATGCTTGAACAACCGAGGAGGCGGGGAAGAAGCTAGTGTGCTCGTTTTCTCGTGTTTTACTTGATTTTCAAGGAGGCGGCCGATGGTGGCCGAATGGTGGTGTTGTGGTGGTTAGGTGGTGGAGCTGGGTGGCTGTGGTGGTGGTTGGGGACAGCCTTGGGTCGTTTTTGAGAGAGGGGTGGAGAGGAATATGAGAGAAATGTGTGTAAAATGTGTGTGAAAATGGAAGTTTGTAAAGGTGGAAGGGTTTAAAAAGGGAGAGGAGGAAAGGGGTCCATTGGGCCGGCTTTGGGCTGGGCTGGGCCGGATATTGGGCCTGGCCCATTGTGGTTCTCGGGCCCGTGACTTGCTCCTCGATTTCGTATTACTTTACTTGTTCGGTTAAACGTTAATTGCGCGCGTAAAAATTTAATCGTGAACGTTTAACTTTTGTGTTTTATTTTTTGATACAAATCACTATTTTAATTTGACTAATATATTTAGAATACTTCATTGAACTTTCTTAAAATATTTGTCGGTTTCGTTCGGGTGTCAGGCGCGATTCGCGCGTTTTCATTGCGTTTGTTACGTTTTAAGCAAAACGTCTAGGTTTTTCGTATATTATTATTTAATATCAATAATATAGGGTAAATAATTACCATCTAATTTATAAATTAGGTTTACATTATTTATGAAAAGTTATCACCAACGCCGTATAGATTGTCAGACTCAGTCCGTTCGTTTCGCGTAATTGCAAATAATTACGTATGTGTATATACATATATACAAGTAGCCACAAGTAGTTAGCCTAATATATATCTAAATACATGTAATTACACTATTGTTAGGTTCAAATAATTGTCCTAATTTGTCGGGTGTCACAACAGGTTTTAATACAACACATGTACAAACCCTGTATTTGTAATCCTGTAATAATCAAGTCCAACAATCTGTTGACCTCTTTAGAAGCAACCAATGCCCGAAGGCCACATTGCACGTAGATTCATAATCAGCAAATCAGACTAAACAGTCTATCAATTATATCTACTTTTACTTGTTGCAACCAAACCGTTACAACCAAATCAAACTTGTGAGTTCCAGATCCACTCACCTGTCAATCTCAATCCAACAACTCAGAAGTCTTATGTTACTGAGTCTTCTGCTGATCTGAGAATACAACAAATAATGAGTTAGCAACTCATTTCCTAATCATATAAGATATTTAAACAAGCAGGTAAATTCCTGAAGTCTAAGAAAACAAACGTTCAATCCGAAGCGACATCAGAAAGTCCCGTAACGAGGTTTAAAACTGAAAAATGTCATTTTCAACCCCAAGATGACCCCAAAAGGCCTAAAACTGCCTAGGCTCATGAAATAGAGCCTTGATTAATGGGTCGTTTCCAAGTGACCATGCGAATTTCAACCCAATCCGAGTTAGTGAAATTGTCACTTATTCGCTACCCTCGCAATTTCAAAATTTGCAAAACAAAAATTTAAAAATCTCAGTTCGCAACAATCTCGGTTCGCAAGACCAAATCTCGGTTCTCAGGGCAACTCAGTTCGCTTCGCAGCAAACTCAGTTCGCAGCCCAGCTCAGTTCGCAGGAACTCAGTTCGCTTCGCAGGGTTCAGTTCGCAGCGCAACTCGGTTCGCAGAACAACTTAGTTCGCAGGTCAACTCAGTTCGCTTCGCAGTCAAGCATTGCGAACTGAGTTCACCTTCTGCAAACTCGCGAACTGAACTTGCTGTAACCGAAAAAACCGAGCTTTTCTCTTCCAATACTCACAAATTCGACTTTCTAACATTCTAACAATCATTCTAACACTTCATATGTACCAAATAACATCAAATAACATCCTTCAAGCTTCTTTTCACAGGAAATTCAAGATTTGGCTAATTTTCATAAAAATGAGTTTATAAACACTGAATTACTCACATGAACAAGATGATGATAATGAAATGAAACTCGTTTCTGAATCAAGATGATGATACTACAGAAGATTATAATCTCACAGAAAGCTTTCTTTGGTTTTGGTTTTTTTTCTCAATTTTTGGTTTCGGTTCGCAGGATGTAGAAAGTATAGAAACTTTGAGAACTTACATGGATATGTGTATATATATACATATAACCTATTGTCTGGAACCTAAAACCATTTTGCGAAACCAACTATTTTATTTTACCGTCAAATAGATTAATTTAAAACAACGAATTATGTATTGGTCATAATAACTCATTTATCCATTTGATTAATATTATCACATAATCATAATAATACTAAATTATTCCTAACACATTAAATAATAAATTTAAAGTTAGGAAATTACCCGAATAATACTAGGCCCTTAGGGTAGATGTTAAACCTTGCGACCCATGTGACAGAACAACTGAAGTCTACTTATCATGGTGTTCATTTTGAGACACACCAGAATCTGTTTCACTTAGGTATGTCTGAAATATATAACCGTGTGCTTGGTATCTTCTGGAACTCAGGATTACTTATTCCCCTATGACAGTCCCTTTTTAACATAATAAACTAATACTATAACAAGCTTTTAATTATTATTGAGAGGTTGCGGAATCACATTCAACAATATTAGAAAGACCAAGAATTAATATTGAAAACAATTAACATTAAAACACAAATACTAAATTCAAAATTTCAATCTTATATTAATGAATAAGACGAATACACTTTTGTATTAGGGTTTACACCTTGAAGCTGCGCTATTCTATCGTATTCTGTTAACCTAATCTAGGTTCTAAGGATCTCTATTTATAACACATAGAGTCATGTACAATCTCCTATAATTATGGAATGAGATAAATTCCATAACCAACTCATACTTATCACAAAATCATAAACAGTGTTAACTATCACATTTACTCAAACAGTGGAAACAAACTTCCAACAGTTGTAACTACTTCATTTATGAAAGTCTAAGTACAAATACCACTAATAGTGTTAACCACACGATAAACTACACTAACAGTTGTAATTACATAGACAGTGGTAACTACTTACAAAACTTAACTAACAGTGTTAATCCTTGTAGCAGTGTTAATCTTCAGTTCTTCAAACAGTTGTAATCTTCACTATCAGTATTAATCTTCAACCTTCAGTGGTAATCACTTGTTCTCTTCAACTTTACCCAATCAGTGGTAATCCAAACCTAAATCAGTTTATCCTAACACCCTATAGCTGAGAGAGATGATGAATGGTACTTTAGGAGATATTGGTAAGACAGTAAGAATCCTGACAGTTAGGAATTATGCTAATTTACAATTAGGGTTCTATGGGTTTATGGATGCTTTAAGGCATGTTCTCCCAGAGCGCGAAATGAAGATTGTAGATGGCTATAAGGTTATTGATGAAGAAGGAATGGTAGCCAACGCTGTTGCAAAAATTACTAAGGAATTTGATGATTTGTAAGAAGCTGCGGAAATACATCAAAAGAGTTTTCTAGATTACTCATTAAGTTTCTTCTGATTCTCAAATCAGTTTATCCTAACAATCTCCCCCTAAACTTAATATGTTCTCTACAGCATTAAGTTTCTTCTGATTCTCCATTTTAAGCTCTGGAAGATGCTTTCAAAACTATTTCTTTGCATTCTTTCCCAACTGTTCTTTCTTATCATTCTATTTTCTCATCTCTTTTTCTCTCCTCTGATTTTCTTGATAAGGCACAAATATATCTCTTTCATATGCTCTGGCCATCTCTTGATATGTCATCTTCTTCAACACCCCAGCAGGAATCGTGCACTTTAATTTATTGTACAAATCTCTTCTTTTCTGTGCAATGGTCATTGGCTACTTTTCTCTCTTAATCCTAACTTGTTCAACCTTCTTCTTCTTCAGTTGATTTACCAAATATTCCACTGACTCCTCTTTTTCCTTCCTAAGCATCCATTCATCAAACCTGTTAACCTCCTCTTTGGTCATCATCACAAACTTTCTAGGTTCAACCTCAACTCTTACCAAACCAGAACCCATCTCAACATTTAATTCAGCTTGTAGCCTCTGTGCATATTCCTCATCATTTGCAGTAGCAGCAGCAGGCATTTGTTTAGATTTCTTCTATTTTGGCTCTTCAACTAGCTTTCCTTTCCCTTTATCTCTATGATCAATCTTTGGTAGATCTGCCCTTATTGGAGTAGATGCTGCAGTAGGCTCTCTAATAGTGAAACCAGGCAATGATGGTTTCTTTGGAGTCTCAACCTTCTTCCCTGTTCCTGTCACTTTCTTAGCTATTTGAGGCACACTTTTCTTCCTACTAAACTTCTGGCATATTCACTTCTTCACCTTCATCATCAACTCTCACCTCTTCAGTCTTTCCATCTAGATCAATCTCTAAATTTACACTTGCAGTATTTGAACCCTCATTTACAATGGTCTCTGTTTTATCATCATTCACAACTCCATCATCAAATTGTTCCTCTGGTTCATCCACATACCCTTTTTCCATCGCAATCTCTTCATCCACTTCCTCAGAATCATCTCCACCCTGTTCATTCTCCCCCTTTTTGAATGCATCTTCTGAGGGTTCAGGGGAAGATAGAACTACCCTAGCTTGTTGCACAGGTACAAATCTTTTGTATTTATCATTAATGATGTAGTACCTCTTACCCTGCTTCAAGCATTTCAGCACCACTGTTTTCAAGTCATCAATCTCTGCTTGCTGATTCTTAATAATTTTCTTTTGTCTCACCACCTCCTTCCACATAAATTCCAGCATATCCGTCAATTGTTTGTATTGCATACTAGCCTCATCACCTTTAGGATGTGACCCCCTTGGTGAATCATTGGCAGAGTTCCCATCTGACTCATGCCTAGCATAATCTTCAGATGACCCTCTGTTCTTGGTACTGGGTCCACCAAAATCACCTTCTTGCAAAGGATTATGTTCTGGTGTTGCCTCTGGTTGGGTATTATTGATGTTACTTCAGTCCTGCTCTGCCATTGGGCCAGAAGCAGTAGAAGCAGCCCTCCCAGAATGGTCATCCCACTCCTTATGGACCACATGTTGTGAAGATTCAGTGGACTGGGACATCTGAGCAGCAAGAGCCTCAAATACCTGTTTCTTTGCCTTTTTGGCTTGAGTAGTGGTTGGTTGTTGGGTCCCTTGATTTCTTTTGTTACCTCCAGCTACTGTGGGTTGAGAGGTGATGGGTATGTCAACTCTCTCAGCAGATGGTTCAGCAGCAGTGGATGTAACTACAGCTGTGGTGGAGGGTGCATGAAGCATTGTAGGAAACAATGCTGTAACCCTCCCAGAAAATTTGGAGTCTCTCTTCATATTTGAAAACACTTTAGGTTTGTGAGAGAGAACACCAATAATAGGGTCCTGTGCAGGCAAATTTGGTATTTGGTCATTTAAAATTAACTGCACAAACCTAGGATACATCAAAAAATTTAATTTTGGTTGCTCAATGTTCCTGAGCATACCAGAAAAAATAAGATTTGAAAAATTAAATCTTTAACCAGTTGCAAGACACACAATTGCATAGGCAATGTTGCTTCCAAACTGTTCAAAAGATGATCTTTTGGATGAGAGGCAGTGTAAAATAGTGTGAATTAAAAACCTCCATTGATAGGAGAAGAGGGTCTTTTGAAACGTGAAGGAATCTAGTGGACCCTCATAACCCATCAATCGCAAATTTTCATACAAAAATTGATTATTTAAAGTAGTTATACCAGCCTCATCATCAAGATGTAAAGAAGCACGAACAGTGGCTTCAGTGATAACCACCCTGATATTGGCCACCATTGAGACTATGCGCTTAGTCCCCTGTTCGTCTTCGATTGTCGCATTCACCCAGAAATCATTGAGATGTCCTTTAGAAACTCTGGGCGATACAGTAAGGGCATGATGGATGTGGGAAGCACGAAGAAAATCTATAATTTGTAGAAACTCCTGTGCCTCTTTAGGTTTCATCAAATAGGCAACCATATTATGATTTTGCCCAATTGCAAGTTGTGTGGAAGATGAAGTAGATGCCATTGTTGAGCGATCGAAGGTAAATTGAAAGTTTAGCAGGTGATTGAAGGTGTAAGCGCAGTGGTATTGGAATGTATTGAGAGCGTATTGAAAAACTATAAGTGTTTGGGTTTATATACTGCTCGAATTAGGTCAGTGGAAAAATCCCCAATTTTAACACTAACAGTGTTAACAGATGAAAAGTAACACTAACAGTGGTAACAGAGAGATAAAACCAACAGTGATAACCAATCAAACACTTAGGTTCCATACACTTGCCATCTTATAATTAATAAAGCTAGCAGTGCTAACTCGTATAAGCAGTACTAACCGACCAAGGCAGTCACAACTTAATACAAGCAGTACTAAAGATCTAGCAGTAGTAAGTAAAGAAAGCAGGCAGTGGTAGTTTTAAATTTTTTTTTTTTTTTTTAAATTAAAATCAGTTTCTCTTGGGAACCCAAACCAATTTGGCTTTGGGTTTCCCATGTGCATTCACATAATCAACTCTCTTAAAAATCATTGATTGTGAAGCACTGTTGGAATTTGAACCTTTTGATTTAACAGTATGAATTGGTGTCCTAATCCAACTTATTTTAGACCTAAAAGTGGAAATTGGTTTAGCAGTTTTAACTGTTCTACCAATTGAACTAACAGTGTTAATGTTGTTAATACTGCCAGTTTGTGTGGATACCACTGTTTTCATCTTTTTAATGTTGGCTAACTGATCAATTACCACTACAGCAGTAGATTTACCTACAACAATTTTTAACTTATTAGCCTTAGTATTTATAATCCTGGCAGTGGTTAAATGATCAATTTTTGATTTGAAATTTTGTTTATTGATCATATTAGCTGCTGTCCATGGTTGTTTTCTAATCCTTTGTATATTCATAGGATTATGATAACACTCATGTTGAAGATGATTGTTTTTACCACAGATAAAGCAAGGTTTCTTCTTTACCATTTTGAAATTATTTTCCAGTTTTTATGAAACCATTTGGTTCCAATTTCTTTGATTTCCTCTGGGTTTTAATTGTTGAATATGTGGTGACTGAGAAGTGCTTGCTTTACATTTACAGTTAGCAAAGTTATTGTTCACAGAATTTACAGTAGCAGGGTTGTTAACTGTTTTAACTGAATTACTAATATAACCTAGACCAATTCTAGATTTATTAGTAGTAGATTTCATTTTTTTCAGATTATTATTTATTTTTTTCTGAAATAATCTTTTACCCTCTTCTAGTTTATCACTCTTAAGTTCTGAAACTAGATCAGTAATTGATTTCTTGCTACTCTCACATGACTTTTTAGAATTTTCAGTTGTTCCAGAATTAGAACTCTTATCACTTTCAGATGAAAAGTCCAGTTCATCTTCCTCAGTCCATTCTCTCACCTCAACTTTATCAAAGTCAACTTCATTGTTTAAGTTATGAACTGGATCTACCTTTGTAGTGTCAACTGCTATTTCTTCCTTTAACTTATTTAAATTTAAATCAGTTTTAGGAGGAAAGTAGTTATCATTATAAGGTGGTGGAACAGAATTGTATCCTAATCCAGTTTTTAACTTATCATGAAGTTGAGATTTGATAATTTGATTTACACTTTTAGAGGCATATTCAAGAACACCTACTTTTAATTTGATATTGTCTCTCTCACATGTGACCTCTACTAGTTTCTTATAAAGTGTTTCCATTTTATCTTTCAACACATCTCTCTCCCATCTTGCATACTTAAGATCATATTCATTTTGAGTTACATTCTTTTCATATGCCTTAATTTGATTTTCTAGATTTTCAATGGCAGCAGTGGTGTGTCTACTTTTAATCTCACATTGTCTAAGTTCCTCACAAAATTTTACATTATGATCTCTGTAATGCTTAACAATTTGTTTACACACAGCAGAACACAATTTAATTTGTACCTCATAAGGAATTTCTGACTTTTTGTCAGACTCAGCAATGGCCATGAGAGCTTGATTCTTTACTTCATGTTCCTCTTGATCACTCCAATCAAATCCAAGTCCATCCTGAGAAACCAATGAATTTGATGTACCATCCTGAATTGGTACATTCCTTCTCTGAGCTCCATTGCTTCCAGATCTCTGTCCATTCTGCTCCTGTCTTGGACTTCTGCATTCTCTAGCAAAGTGCCCCATCTTATGACAGTTGAAGCACTCTACTTTGCTTTTATCAAACCATGCAGCATTAGTCCTTTGATTTGCAAAGTTATTCCTCCCAGTTCTTTGCATAAACCTTTTGGCTCTTTGAGTAATCAAAGCAATTTGCCACTTAATATCCATCTCCTCCAGATCATCAACATTAATCTGCTCCAAATTTTCATTAGTAAGTGTAGTAAGTGAAGAGTTCACATTACTAGCAAAGAAAGATTCTAGTATCTGATCATTGGATCTGCATTGAGATGATCCAATTCCTGCAGTAACATAAGTAGATCATTGTTGATTTGAATCAACTTGAGATCCACTTACTGACATGAAAGCAACATTATGATTGTTTCCTAAAGCCTGCTTTTTACTTTCAACTTCTGGCTCAAAATTTCTCGGATCATTATAGATATCCTCAAGCTCCTTTACTTCTAAATCTGCACTCTGTCTTAAACCAACTGTGTAGATTGTCCATTCCTCACCTAATGACCTCAGAAACTTCCTATTCAAATCATCTTTATCAATCTTTACCTTATGGTTCTCCAGGTCTCCAACTAACTTTGAAAACCTGTCAAAGGTTTAAGTCAAAGTTTCTGTTTTTGCAGAATTGAAGTTCTCATATTGTTGCTTCAATAGAGATCTTTTGTTATTCTTGGTGCAATCATTACCACCAAATCTCTTTTCAATAGCCTCCATGAGTACTTTGGCATCATCACAGGCTTCAAACTTTCTTTGGTACTCATTGGGAATTGACAGTAACAATGTGCTAAGAGCTTTAAATTCTATAGATTTGACTTTTCTTTCTGCATCAGCAGTTGGTGGTGGTCTCTGTTGCTTGACACCATCACCATCTACTGTTACTAGAGGACCATTAACCACAACTTCCCACATCTGATAATCTGTGAGAAGCATATATTGTTTGATCCTGTTTTTCCACAGATCAAACTCATCAGGCCTAAGCATAGGGATTTTAGTAACTTGGATTCCTTCATTGTTTTCTGTTGCCATTGAATTCAAAACTTAATCACAAACTAAACCTCAAAAATCAATTTAATCTTAAATCCCAGATATTTCTGTATTCAAAGCTTTCCTCGTTCTGATACTGTGACACCCGGCAAATTAGGCCATCATTTATACCTAAGATAGGTAATTACTACTTGTAATTAGTGTGAAATAGGACTAATTACGGTAACACTTGGTATATTGTATTATACGCACGTACGTAATTAATTTTAATTACGCGAATTCGATCGGATGGAATCCGACACAATAAATATGGACGTTGGTGAAAAACATTTTTACTAAATAACCTAATTCTGATAAATAATTGTTATTTAACTTATATTATTCGACAATATCTAAAACGCTCTACGTTTCGTATAAAACGTATCGTACGCGACGAAAACGCGCAAAACGAAACCGACACCGAACGGAACCTGTCAAATAGTTTGAAAAGGTTCAATAATATTTTTAAAAACATTTGGTCAAGTTAAATTAATAATTACGTATTAAAAGTTTAAAACACGAAAAACTAAACGTTAACGATTAAAATCTAACACGCGCGATTAACGTTTAACCGACCAAGGGACGCAACACAAGTTTGGGTAGCAAGCATACAAGCCAAAGGCTTATTTGGGCCGGCCCAACTTCGGCCCAGCTCAGGCCCAAACCAGCCCAAGAGCCCATGACCACACATTAACTAAATTACGTCTTTCTTTCCTTCGTATACTCTCAATCAACCACACCTCACTTTTCTCCACTCTTCCTCCCTTACTCTCTCTACAAATCAGCCCCAAATCCACCACCACCACCATCCTCAACCCCTTCCAAGAGTTCTAGCCATCCCAACCATCATTTACCTCATCACGAAGAAGGAGAAGAAGTTAGGAAAAGAAGATCAAGTCACAGCAGCCCTTCTCCCTTCATTTTGGCTTTAGATCGACTTTTTCTTGGCGGCAGCTGGTTACTTATTGGATACACGTTTATTTTTATAAACGCACGCATTCAAGACTCAGGTGAGTCTCATAGCCCCTCTTTTACTGTTTTAACTATTGGGGTGAGAATACATACACAACTTTTCATGAACACGAGTACAAAAAACACATATACGGATTGCATGAGTTTCACTTTCATAATCCACACAAAAGTCCTCTACACATCATAGTTTCGTTAGTATGGATCTTAGCGCGAGTATTAATGAATAGATCTATTTGGGATTGACCATCCCCGTCCGGGTTAGAGAGCTAACTGGTCAAACGGACGCATTATTATTTGTTCATACGGATGTTCTGGATTAGGAATCTGCAGGAGGCAAACTCATATCGGTTAAGCTTCGGACTATGAGCTCATCGCAGTAGTATCAAACCTATGAACTCACCAACATTATTGTTGACCATTTTTAGTATGTATTCTCAGGTTCACAGCAACAATAGGATGACCTACAGGGAATCCTAGCTCGAGTCACATGGTTTACAAACAATAGAGATTTACTTGCATTACTATTTTGTAACATTAGTTATGTACTAGAATCTCTAGGATTATTTCGCGAACTCATGAACATTTGTAAACATTTGATTTAACAATGTACAATTTATGTACTGTTTTCAAAACAACGCATATAGTGGTCGTTCAATGTAATCTTGTGTGATGATCCATCATTAGTCGCGCCCCGAACCGACTTCCGCTGCACATCGAATTTGGGGGTGCGACAGATACCACTTGACAATCCCTTTTTAACATAATAAACTAATACTATAACAAGCTTTTAATTATTATTGAGAAGTTGCGAAATCACATTCAACAATATTAGAAAGACCAAGAATTAATATTGAAAACAATTAACATTAAAACACAAATACTAAATTCAAAACTTCAATCTTATATTAATGAATAAGACGAATACACTTTTGTATTAGGGTTTACACCTTGAAGCTGCGCTATTCTATCGTATTCTGTTAACCTAATCTAGGTTCTAAGGATCTCTATTTATAACACATAGAGTCCTGTACAATCTCCTATAATTATGGAATGAGATAAATTCCATAACTGACTCATACTTATCATAAAATCATAAACAGTGTTAACTACCACATTTACTCAAACAGTGGAAACAAATTTCCAACAGTGGTAACTGCTTCATTTATGAAAGTCTAAGTACAAATACCACTAACAGTGTTAACCACACGATAAACTACACTAACAGTTGTAATTACATAGACAGTGGTAACTACTTACAAAACTTAACTAACAGTGTTAATCCTTGTAGCAGTGTTAATCTTCAGTTCTTCAAACAGTTGTAATCTTCACTATCAGTATTAATCTTCAACCTTCAGTGGTAATCACTTGTTCTCTTCAACTTTACCCAATCAGTGGTAATCCAAACCTAAATCAGTTTATCCTAACACCCTATAGCTGAGAGAGATGATGAATGGTACTTTAGGAGATATTGGTAAGACAGTAAGAATCCTGACAGTTAGGAATTATGCTAATTTACAATTAGGGTTCTATGGGTTTATGGATGCTTTAAGGCATTTTCTCCCAGAGCGCGAAATGAAGATTGTAGATGGCTATAAGGTTATTGATGAAGAAGGAATGGTAGCCAATGCTGTTGCAAAAATTACTAAGGAATTTGATGATTTGTAAGAAGCTGCGGAAATACATCAAAAGAGTTTTCTAGATTACTCATCATCCATTTTCGACATTACTAAGCCATTGTTTCATCACTTCTTGCAGTTTTACCCAAAAGATTATAAGGAGACAGTTATAGTGGATTTGGGTAAAGGTTCCGTGCTCCATCTTTGAATGATGTTTGATTCGACCGCACTGGCAGAAATTGATTAAGATTCTCCTTGCATTTATTTTCTACTTTGTTTGTTTTTACTAATGAGTTTTTGTTTCGTATTTAGTTTTACTAATGAGTTTGATATGTAATTTTCTTTCTACTAGAACAAGTCCGCAGCGAGCCGAGCGAAAAAAATGTTATTGGTTATGAAATATTATTTAAAGGTAACTATAGATTATTTATTGTTAAAAGTGAATAAAATAAAAGAATTTACAAAACTAAAACAGATTTTTAAAGATTTAATATAATTTTATAAAAAGCAACTAACAGAAGTACTGAAAAATCAAACCAACCAGCGGTTGAATTTTCCAGCCGCCAGTTGGATTTTGAAACGAATTGGGCTGGTAAACGAACTGGGCTTAACGAAAGCAGCCTTGTTGGGCTGAAATCCAACCGCCGGTTGAATTATTCAGCCGATGGCTTGAAGTTCTGGGTTTTAAACCAGTTTACAGTTTCCACTCCCTCATTTTTCCAAAACCTAAAAACTCAAAATTACACTAAACTTCCGGCTAATCTTCACTTCACTCATTCTTTTCGTTGCAATTTTGTTTGTTCTTCCACAAAGGTATGTAACTTTCATTCTTTACTCATTACTATCTCTTGATTTTTGCATTGCAATTTTGGAATTAAGGTTTCATATTTAGGGTTTAATTCCGAATTGTATATACTTTTTGTATGAACCTAGTTGGTGATATTGTGATGTTAGATTCGTTTTTGGTTAGCATTCGAATTTGAAAGGGATATATGTTATGGTTAGGGTCTGATTTTTGCACATTTATTTGTTGGAAGATTTGTATGAAATTAATTAAGTTTAAAAAGTGTTCGGTTAGAATTTTTGAATTGGAAGTTGTTTTGACCGGAATTTGGGGAACAAAGAGGTCAGCTGATGGCTCAGGCATCCAACCGCCGGTTGAATTATTCAGCCGACGGCTGGATTCATTTTCCAAAAAATAAAAACATTTTTTTTTTGTTTAATGTGTATATTGTAATTGATGATTGATTAATTAAATAGTAATTGTTTAGTTTAAGTAAATAATTAACCCACATTAATGTTGGTTGACTTAGTTTGACTAATTTATAACGCTTTAGAATTTTATATATGTTTGTTAAAATTATATTTGTCTAAAAAGTAGTTGTTCTAACTTTATAGTATTAAATCTATATTGTGAATATATTTTTATGTGTATGTGTGTATTATGTCAAAAATATTTTTCTAAAATGCTATGGAATTTTATAGTATTATATGTATTATTGTAATAAATTGTTGAAATTTTATTTTGTAGATGATGTTTGACAGGATAAGGAACCGGGGAGAGGATTTTATAGCCAATCCCATTATCAGGACTCACCCTATTTTCGAGTTTGATCATGCTGAGTATACACTAGCTCAGAGGGCTGGATTCCGTGACCGGTTGGCTGCTAATATTGATCAGCATATTGTTCCACCAGATGTATTAGATTGGGATTTCACAGATACAGTTTTGGATCCAAACACTGGAGTATCAGGAATACAGACATTGGAGCATTTGTTGGCAGCTAGCTATGTGTTGCCAAGTGGCAATGTCGGTTATGTGTCATATGCCTGGAGGAGATTGTTTAGCGTTTACGAGATTATTTTTAAGGAGCTAGTGGTTGAGTTTTACAACATGGTGAGGTTTGAGATTGATGAGGATGATGTCAGGGATCACAGGTTGACATTTCAGCTTAGAGGAGAGCCTCTTGCACTGAGCCTAGTAGAGTTTTCTCTGGCTATTTGTAACACCTGACACTTTAGGGTAATGATTACCTTAAGCTAGAACCTTAATTTCGTGTATTTAGTATTTGATTAGGCTAATTACTTGTAACTACTTGTATATATTTACATGCACATACGTAATTATTTATAATTACGCGAAACAATCGGACAGAGTCCGATAACTTATACGGCGTTGGTGATAACTCTTTCATAAATAACGTAAATCTATTTTAGCTAGACGTTGTGAATAAAACGTAACAAACACAACGAAAACGCGCGAATCGAATTCGGCAACGAAACAAAGGTCAATAAATATGTTTATTAAATCAAAATAAAGTATTTTAATTATACTTCAATCGAAAAATAACCCAATCCAATCGTTAGTTAAAAACAACTCAAATAAACGTTAGGCGATTTAACGATTTAACACGAAAAACGGGTAAACGATCACAGCACACAACACAGTCTGGAAAACAAGAATTTAAAAATCACAAAACCCACCCCCATGGGCCCAAAAATCTGCCATGTGCCACCACCCCCAAGAATCCATACAGAATTCATGCATACATGCAATATCATCACAACCTCCATTCACACTTCATGCATTTTACTCTCTTTCTCCCAAACTCTCTTTAACTTCTCTCTAAACTTTCTCTCTCTAAAATCTGGAGATTTACCTCCCTACAACCACCACAAATCACCACATCACCACCAAGAACCACCACCTAAATACTACATCATTTTACAAGATTTTTCAAGAAAAGGAAGCTTCAAGTCATTCTCATCTCATTTCTGTCCACTCATCTTCAAAAACACCATTGTGAGGACATTCTCTTCTTTTTAATACTCTTATAACATGTTAAAATGTTCACTCAAAAGATTCATGTTCAAAAACCATGCTAAAAACGTTTTTCATCATCAACAACTTACAAAAATGCAACATGCACTTTCTGTCCAGAAAATGTTACGAATTTCACCTAAGTGTTTGTCAATCAACACTTAATGAAAATGGATGATTCAAAAGAGAAAACTCAAGCTCAAGAAGTTACCTTTCAGATCCAACTGGTTTAATATTTTTCTGAGCTTGTTTGCTATTTTAAATAATTTTTGTAAGGAAACATAGATAATCTGCCCAGAAAAGTCAGAAACTTTAGTCTTATGGTTTTGACCATATATCGAGCTACACGGCACCAAATGACCTAAAACTACTGCCAAAACTTTAAAAATTTTATTGGCTACAAGTTTCGTGTTGACCACTTTTTCTAAAAATGTATAGATTTTGCCCAGAAAGTAGATCTTGTTGCATGTGTCCAGATTGGTCAATTTTGTACCTCAGAGGACAAACGTAATATTTAAAAATATATAGACTTGCCTAAAAATTCTAAAAAAATTACTGGAAGTAGAAAAGACAGGGGAACCTCTGTGATTTTTCTTGTAATTTATTTCGGACTTATGGTTTTTGAAATATAGCCAACAAAAGTTTACATTTTCTGGAAATATGAAATGTGGATTGTTTTGGTATAAAAATAAAAACCAATACATGTGGACTTACAAAAATGGAAAAAACTGACTTTTTGTGACATTTAAATATATTTAAGATTTGTGTAAAAGTTTCGGGTCAAACCGAGTTGGTTTGACCAAAGTCAACGAATACGGTTCGTATGTTAAAAGTAAACCGATATATTCAAAATTTAGCTTTAAAACCGAGAACGAACCCCAAATATTTTAGTTCCAAAACAAAACATAATCATAATGTCTTCGGGAATTATTATTACAAAACGTCACCAACGGGCCGAACATGTTTTCTAAACACAAACGATAACTGAACAATTGGACATTTCTAGTTGAGTGAACTAGCATAGGTGGACATTGACCCTCCACCTACATGATTTACTTAGGTGAACATTAACCCTTCATCTACATGATTGACTTAAGTGGACGGTCTTGTGAGACATCTACTTATATACAACCTTATACGTTTAGGGCGTTAAAAGGTTGCACTTGGAAGCACACCTGGCGTTAAACTTTATTTTACAAACAAGAAAATCATGGGTTTATAGTATTACTTTACAGATTAAACCTATGAACTCACCAACTTTATGTTGACCTTTTAGTATGTATTTCTCAGGTAACTAGCCGTAGTAGGATGTTTTCATAAGCGTTAGCTCGAGTCGCATATTTTCACAAACAAATCAAAGATTAGATTGCATTACTATATTTTGTAACTATCACTATTGTAGTAGGAATCTCTAAACTGTTGATACGAACTATAAGGAATTTGTAAACATTTTAATTATGGAAATGTAATGATTTCAAAACGTCTCATATAGAGTCGTTTGCTTTACCTCTGTGCAATGATTACTTGATTGGTCACGCCCCGACCAGACTTCCGCTGAACAGCAAATTTGGGGGTGCGACAGATTGGTATCAGAGCCAAGGTTATAGCGAACTAGGTTGCATTAGTGGACCTAGACTATAATCGTTAAGTTAGTATTCCTCATTAGGTATAACTAGTTCAGGAATTTCATCATTCAACTTTAATTTAACATAGCCTGATCAACAATGTACAATTACAGAAGAATCGATGCAAGACCTGAAGTGGTTATAGTGAATGGGAATACATTAGAATACATGGACCGAGGATAGATGGTGACCAACCCCTTATACGTGCTATTTGTACTAGGATTTTATATGTATATTTATATATAACCTTACGTATACTAGACTTACTTACCACAAAAAACGACAACCACTCCCTCTAATACGCCACCCGACCTCGAGAATGAGGCTCAAGCCTTACAAACTACCGGAGAGACTCCCACGATACTCGCTCGCCCAACCGTATCGGACAACAACGACTCGTTTGAATACAAAACTATAGTACCGCCCTAGAGTGATCTCTAATAATACTATGAAACGAATGTTTAGCACTAAATATCAACACACTATCAGGGACTAGGCTCCTCTTCTATAATTTCTCTACCTTCTAGGACTCCCTCTTGCGAAAAATGGCAAGCTCCCCCATGGACGACATTCCCTTACCTACTCACTTTAGACGACGATACGAAACTATTGGAAGACGAACCATTGGAGATGATGGCACTTGAGGAAGAACCAGAGGATATCTCAATCCACTCATGAACCTTTACGGGAATTGATTTTCTTAAGTTAACAGTTAGTACTGTTAGTTAAAAGAATATACTGTTGACTTCAGTTAGTACTGTTGGTAGAAGTTTTCACTGTTAGTGATGTTTCCACTGTTCTCGCAAAATCCTAAAGTTTCTACTGTTGTCATTATTAACACTGCTAACACAATTCCCTCAGTTTCCACTGCTAGCACAAATACCTCAGTTAATACTGCTAGCATAATTTACCTCAGTTTCTACTACTAGCTCCATTACTACTGTTTCTATTGTTGGCACTATTATTATCGTTTCTACTGTTCAGTTTCTACTGGCAGTCGAGTTACTACTGCTTTCGTTGTTTCTACAGTTTATATTACTACTGCTAGTTCAGTTTCTACTGCTAGTTCCGTTTCCACTACTAGTTTCTACGTTTTATTACTAGGGTTTCTACTGGTAGATCAAAGTTTATACAGTTAGTACACTTATGTCACGAACACACCATGAATTACTTGGTGTCAATCTATTGTCAGTAATATGCTTAAACGATTTTAAAATCTAACCAAGTGTTACCCACACATCCAGTAAATCATCCTGCCCGATTTAAAAGTTTTCTAAGTAGTATAGTATGCGAAGTAACCGTGCATACATACTGTAAAAAAAAAAAAAATTAATATTTGAAATAAAGATACCGGTGCATGCAAAAAGGGTTATGATTAACTCTTTCCTCTCAAAACGGCCAGCAACCCTATAATCCATAAAACACAATCAACTAGCTTACATTCCCCAAAAAATCACCTCCACCCCAACCCAATCAAGTTCTCTGGTAATAATCATATACACACTATGTCACACCCCGCTAAAGCGAAAACACGAGGTGTAACAGCTGAGGAATTCACAACACAAAAGATATAGTAACAATACCATAAATTAAAAAGTCACTTTAAAGGAAATTAACAATACATTAGTTTGTTCATGGTTACAAAAGTACTGTTACAACAAGGTTATAAAAGTTTCCTTCAAAATGTCCATGATTTAAATCTTGAATAACATGATCCCATGCATTTGCCCACATATGATCCAATCTTACCGGCGTTCTCCTGAAAAGCATGACAAAACAAAAGGGTCAACTATGGCCATAGTTGGTGAGTTCAAAGTTTGTACTGATAAACCAAAGATGTGTCCAATCGGGGACATAAGTAAGGGTATAGCCGTCCAATCAGGGACGCTATCACCCATGTGTTCGTCCAATCGAGGACGTAAATATAATGAGCATTTGGTTGTTAAATATTGATGTAAATAAACATGTGGTAATAAAGGGGGAGATGTTCAAGCCTGGAGACCACTACTAATCCGATTATCCGACCGAGGTTTGCCCCAAATGCGCCATGTTCTTCAACCAACATGGGTAATGGCGATATTATGCACCCACGTTGAAGTGTGAGTGAGAGATTGTCTACCCTAAATAGCATGCTACCCATAATATCTACGGCTCGTCGTTACGAGTTAGTTAGACAAGAATTCTCAAGCTTAACATAATGACATACCACAGTTTGTGTAAAACAGTTCAAAAACAGTTGATAACATGTAAAAGTACAATCAAAAGTTTAATGTCAATTCATGCTTTTCAGCCCCAAAATAGAAATCAGAAAAGGGGGACAGTGAATTCACCAGAGTATGATAAGCACTAGCAAATAAACGAGCGTAATGAGTTTCCAAGTGCAGCCTCCTAATGCCCTAAACGTATGACGTTGTGTGTGTAAGTAGATGTCTCAAAGACCATCTATGTAAGTGGGAGGTTAACGTCCACTTATGTAATGTTCACTCAATTAGAGATGTCCATTTGTTCAGTTATCGTTTGTGCTTAGAAAACATGTACGTGCCGTTGGTGATATTTTGTGAAAACACAGATTTGATTAATTATGTTACACATATTTCTACTTTCCAGTTATGGGTAATTGATCAGTGTGGCAAGGGGCGAAGCCCATTAATGATGGGGGTCCGGGGGCAGCGCCCCTGGTAGCGGGGTCCAAGGGGCAGAGCCCCTGGCTGGGGTCGAGCTGGATTTTTAGCGACACTGGGTTAGTGTCGCTATATGCGACACTAAGGTATTATGCGACACTATGGCTTGTGTCGCTAATGTGACGATTCGGGTGTTATGGCGACAAGGAGGCTTGTGTCGCTATTGTGACGATTCGGGTGTTATGGTGACAAGGAGGCTTGTGTCGCTAATGTGACGATTCGGGTGTTAGGGCGACACAAAGGCTTGTGTCGCTAATGTGACGATTCGGGTGTTATGGCGACACAAAGGTTTGTGTCGCAGACTACTGGGCTTCTGCGACACAGAGGCCTGAAACAGGTCAGTTTTGTAAATTTTATTTTGTGTTCCAAATGTTCGAAATAAAATCCAAGAAAAATCTATGTTGTTCCTTAGTATGTTAGCTCCTTAAAATATTTTTTTCAGAATTTTTGGGTATCCCTAAGTATTTTTAAAAATTCTATGTGTTCCCTGTGGTCAGAAAGTTACCAATCCGGATACATGCAACAAGATCGCCTTTCTGGGCAACATCTGCACATTTTTCGAAAAAGTTATCTAAACGATATTTATTCCTAACAAAATTTGTGAACATTTGGCGGTGGTTTGTTGACATTTAGAAGTGTATATCTCGAGTTATGATTAAAATAAGAAAGGTGAATTTTCTGTGTTTTTGGACAGTCCGTATACATGTTTTTGTAAAAATCATTTCAGGTATCAAACTAACTCCAAAAATTGTGAAACCACATGGAAATGAAAGCTAACTTCTTAAACTTAATTTTTGGCTTTTGAATCGTTTATTTTGGTCAAGTTTTGAGGGAGAAACAGCCTCTTAAAGTCAGATCATTTTTCTGATCAGCTTGCATGTGACGTTTTTGACACTTTTAACCATGAAAAACGAGTTTTATGTTATAATTTGGACATTTTCTTGTTAAGTGAACTTTATAACATGTTTATAAGAGTATTACAAGTAAATTTTGAAGAGCTTGAAGTTCTTACAATGTTTGTGCAACCGAAAGAGGAGAAAGAAGCTACTTCGTCCTTTTTGTGCGATTTTCCGAGTGGCGGCCTATGGTGGTTGGATGGTGGCCGTATGGTGGCTGTAGGGTGGTGTTTGGTGGCTGTGGTGGTGGTGGTTAGGTCTGGTGGTAGAGACAAGAGAGGTTTGGTGTGTGTTTGTGTAGTGCAAAATGAGAGAAGTGAAGGGAGTTAGGCTTATATATACATGGCTAACTCCATGGGCTTTGGGCTCCCCTCTCTTAGGCCGAGTTGGGCCTTTGGGCCGTGAGACTGGGCCTGGCCCTTTCCAAGGGTTGGGCTCGAGACTTGCTTTTTGATTTCGTGTTACGTTTTTTCGTTCGTTTAAACGTAAATTTCGCAGTTTAAAAGTTAATAATTTACGTTATGTGTCCATGTCCATTTTAAATTTGTAAATGATATTCGGGATGACTAAGTACTCTTAAAATACTTAAGTTGAGTTACAAAAATATATTTTGGGTTTCGCTCGGGCGTCGGGCTCGGTTTGCGCGTTTTCGTCGCGTTTGTTACGTTTTGAGCCAAACGTCTAGGTTTTTCGCGTACTATTATATTAAGATAATAATATAAGTGCAAATAACTACTATTTACTTATAAAAATAGATTTACATTATTTAGAAATAGTTATCACCAACGCCGTATGATTGTAGGACTTCGTCCAATTCGCAGTTGTACGATTTTAACCGATTGTTAACGTGTGCACGTAATCGCATGAAATGTCACATATATTTAGATTAACTAATGCTAAACACACGTTTTACTAATGGTCTAGGCAATTATGAACATCTGTTGTTACTAATGAGGTCTGTAAGTACATTTGCTATAAATTCGCCTATGAGAAAAGCTGTTATAGATGAAGTTTTTGCTAGACAAATCAGATATCTTCCATCAAATGACAAGTATGAGCTACACAGAGAAATGGAAACAATCAAAGCTGAAGAAGTATGGAAATATTAATAGTGATAACTAGTATATGTAACTTTTGTTGAACTTAGAATAGAGCATAAATGTAATATTTCATTTACAGTTTAATGAGAATGCTATCATTATTGAAAATAATCCAAAAAGAGTAATATATAGATCAAGTATGTAGTCACTGATAGTAATACTATTCGTTTACCATGATTTTCTTTGATATGGCTCGTTTTATACATATTTTCTATAGCCATATATATTCATTTTTATTGTAATTTTGGTTGATTCTATGAAATTTTGGTACTTAATCGATTAAATGTATATTCAGGTTCATTGAGAAGACTTGCGGAAGAAACTAATGAGTTTGGGTCTAAAATGGATGAAAGTTGGCAGACTCTGGAAAAGGGCAAATGGAGTGGCGAATGTACCCAAATAGCGCAGCGATTTGTTATAGATGGAGCCTCGATCTCCAGACAATAGAGCAGCGATTACCTACTGATCGCGACTCAATCCTTAAAGTAAGCGACGCGATTTAGTGAACATAGAGACTCGATCCTTTTAGTTAGCGACGCAATCTTTATGTCGGCCAGAAAACATTATAAATACGCATTTAAACCCAAAAATTAGGGTATGCTTTTCTCTGGACGAAGTCAGGCGACTTTGGGCGACTTTTGGAGATATCCTAAGTCGAATTTGAAGGTTTTCATCCGTTCTAAGCGAGAAGATTAATTCCATACGTCATCAACATTGGTTTGTGTATGAATTATTCGATTATGAACATTATTTTGTCTATGATTTATTGTTTGACTTCACCCACCATTATGGGCTAAGTCTTTAATGCTTGTTTAGGCTTAATTGACATCTAGTGATTGGATATTATTTTGTGATTGGATTTATATACTTCGATTTCTCGGTAACTAACGAACGAACGATTGATATTTTTAATTGATTATTTGATTCAAGTAGTGAACTTTATTGCTTTGCAATTAGTGATAACTTTCTCTATCCGGAAAACAGATTCCATTTTCTCTATCCATCGGATGAGACCGATGGCTCCCTCGGTGCCCTTAAAATTGAGGGGTTTGCAGTTCATGAAGTCTTTGTATGAGCAGGGTTTGGTTACAGGTGGGTTGTTGACAGGTTCTTCAACGTTTCTTTAGTTATTATTAGGGCCGTTCCTGGCTGCTTCATAAGTTACTATGGCTTCAGCAACCCCTTGAGAGACAAGTTGAGCAATTTCTTGGGGACTCATTGGTTGGCGTCTTGGCGGCATGATTCTTAAAAGAAGACAATATGAAACAAATGAGATTTCGTTGTGCTAGAATCAAACTTTCGCAGTTGTGTAAGATAAGACTATAAAGAGTTTCACGCACGATATTCAATATTAGGAAGTAGGATTTGTGCAACTCGACCTTGAGCCAGGTGCATCCAGTTGGAACGGGTTTCGGGTTGTTCGATTTGGCGGGGGAGTTCCTCGACTGCTTGCAAGCGCTGCTCACATAGCTTCATCCTTACCCTTAGTTCTAAGAGTTCGTCCCTAGTATCCGTGGACAAGTCATTTGTGAGGTTCACGACCTCTTAAATATCTTCTTGATTTTGACAGATTAGAGTTAGTTTGTCCCGCATTTCGTTTTGTTCCACTTCCATAGTGTCCAGCCTCCTCTCATGGCGGTGGAGTCTGGCGGCTAACACTGGGACAGTGCAGTGAGTGGGCTTTTGTGTGTATGGAGAGATATCCGTGGGTTCGGCAGTAACCCGAATTCCCTCTTCGGATCTCCAGGAATTTAGAGTAGTGGGTAGCCAATTCCAACGGCGAGCACCTGCCCGACGGTGGGCTCTGTTAGTGGTATTATTGGTGGTAGTAGTGCCGGGATACGGACTAGTCCGAGGAGAGTCAATTGCCCTCCTAGTGGTGCGTATCACGCGTGAATTCAAAGAGGTGCGATTAGGTGAGCTTGAGTATCGTTTCCTATATCGGTTGAAGTTGTGGTAGGAAAGTCTGCCATTTCTGTGGCAAGAGTTTTAGTACGTGAGGTCCATACATATATATACATATAAAACCTAGTACAATTAGCACGTATAAGGGTTGGTCATAATCTATCCTCGGTCCATGTGTTCTAATGTATTCCCATTCGATATAACTAATTCCGATCTTGCATCGATTCTTCTGTAAATGTACATAGTTGATCAGGCTATGTTAAATTAAATTCAAATGATGCAATTTTGGAACTAGTCATACCTAATAAGGAATACTAACTTAACGGTTATAGTCTAGGTCCACTAATGCAACCTAGTTCGCTATAACCTTGGCTCTGATACCAATCTGTCGCACCCCAAAACACGTGGCAACGGAAGGTAGGGTGTTGTGTTGGGGGCTACGACCAAATCAAATATCACAACACAAAAATTACAACAAACGACCTCTATATGAGACGTTTCACAAATCATTACATTTCTAGTTACAATGTTTACAAATGTTTTGCCAAAAATAGAGTACGCATCTAGTACAAGATTACAACATATCATAATGCAAGCTAATCTCTGTTGTTTGTGAAAAATATGCGACTCGAGCTATCTCCTTCCAAAAGCAACCCTACTGCGGTTGGTCTCCTGAGAAATACATACTAAGAGGTCAACAAAAAGTTGGTGAGTTCATAGGTTTGTAAACAGTTGATATAATATCGTATGGAACACAAGATTTCCGTTTGTATCATTCAACAATGATAAGTAATGTATTGCAAAAAGCAAAAATAGGGTATATTGTTGCCATGAGCTCATAGTTCGAGCTTAACTGTGGTGTCGGGTCACAATCAAGTGCCATGATCGGGGTGCCTCCCAACGAGTGCCTAATCCAACACTCGCAAGAAACAAATGATAATGCGTCCGTTTGACCAGTTAGTGCGACTAACCCGAACGGGGGGAGTCAATCCCAAATAGTACTATTCATTAACATTCACGCTATATCGATACTAACAAACTATGATGTGGAGGACTTTCAGGATTAGTCAAATAACTCGTGCAACCAATATATCGAGTTTAGTACTTGTGTTCTCATAAAAATAGCAGTATAAAAGCAGTTGTATGAATTCTCACCCCTGGGTAAATCAGTAAAAAAGGGCTATGAAACTCACCTGAGATTAGTATGCAAATAGCAATTAGCAAATAGCAAGCAACGTGTGATTCCAAATGCAACCTTCTAACGCCCTAGACGTATAAAGTTGTGTAAGTAGATGTCTCAAAAGATCATCTATGTAAGTGGAGGGTTAATGTCCACTTAAGCCAATTGTGGAGGTGGAGGGTTAATGTCCACCTAGGTCTATTATGTAGGTGGAGGGTTAATGTCCACCTATGCTAGTTCACTTAACTAGAAATGTCCAATTGTTCGGTTATCGTTTGTGTTTAGAAAACATGTACGGCCCGTTGGTGATATTTTGTGAAAACACAGATTTGATTAATTATGTTAAGCGACACAGAGGTTAGTGTCGCAGGTTACTGCGACACTCGATGTGGTAGCGACATTGTCTTAGTGTCGCTGGTTTATACTTAATCGATTAAATGTATATTCAGGTTCATTGAGAAGGCTTGCGGAAGAAACGAATGAGTTTGGGGCTAAAATGGATGAAAGTTGGCAGACTCTGGAAAAGGGCAAATGGAGTGGCGAATGTACCCAAATAGCGCAGCGATTTGTTATAGATGGAGCCTCGATCTCCAGACAATAGAGCAGCGATTACCTACTGATCGCGACTCGATCCTTAAAGTTAGCGACGCGATTTAGTGAACATAGTGACTTGATCCTTTTAGTTAGCGACGCGATATTTATGTCGGCCAGAAAACATTATAAATACGCATTTAAACCCAAAAATTAGGGTATGCTTTTCTCTGGACGAAGTCAGGCGACTTTGGGCGACTTTTGGAGATATCCTAAGTCGAATTTGAAGGTTTTCATCCGTTCTAAGCGAGAAGATTAATTCCATACGTCATCAACATTGGTTTGTGTATGAATTATTCGATTATGAACATTATTTTGTCTATGATTTATATTTGACTTCACCCACCATTATGGGCTAAGTCTTTAATGCTTGTTTAGGCTTAATTGACATCTAGTGATTGGATATTATTTTGTGATTGGATTTATATACTTTGATTTCTCGGTAACGAACGAACGATTGATATTTTTGATTGATTATTTGATTCAAGTAGTGAACTTTATTGCTTTGCAATTAGTGATAACTTTTGCGTGATATTGTTGCTTTGTCAATTGAGTAATTGATTGTGGATTTTAATTACACGTGATTAGAAGACTTGAATTTGTTAGTTGATTATTAATATTGGTGAGCCATAATTTAGAGACATCTTGTATGGTTAATGGTTTTTATGAAAGTAAGACTATTAGTTAACTTGAGATTTCATTGATTACATGATTCATAGTTAAGAGGTTTTAAATTTCAAGGACACTTGGATTGTATAATCTTGACTAGGTGATTGTTAAGTGACAACTTGTAATCTGAATTGTGTTTTCTAGGTGGACTAAATTTTATCTAGTGCTTAATCCAAATATCCAAAAGCTAGATGTTAAATGGTCTAAACAAGTATATCTTCTCTATTTGAGTAAATCTATCTTTTAATCGCTTTACTTTAATTAATTATTAGTTGAATAATCTCTCTTTGACTGTCTATCGTTAAAAGATACAAAAACTCAAATATTTACTTGCTTTTCTTTAGTTTAATTAGTAGTTGATTAATAACGAAAAATACATATTGTTCTTGCGGACGATACTCGGAACTTATCCTAGCTATACTATTGTGCGATTAGGTACACTTGTCTAGTTGTGTTTTAGTCTAGATCTTTAGTATTTTCTATTTTATTTTTATAACCTGATTTTAGCACATTAAGTTTTTGGCGCCGCTGCCGGGGAACAGTTTCGTTATTTTAAGTTTTTGATTTTGTTCTATTAGATAGTTATTTTTAATTTTAGTCTTTATTTTTATTTTATAGATTTGGTAGTTTTATTCGGGTTAGTATTTTTGTTTTGACATATTACAGGTAGTTTATGACCCGTTCTTCTGAATCACCACTCTTTGAGCCATATTTTGATCCAGAGAGAGAGTTTAGGAAATTAGCTCGACTTCAAATCACATCTACTGATTTTCAGTTCGAACCTGTCGCACCCCCAAAACACGTGGCAGCGGAAGGTAGAGTGTTGTGTTGGGGGCAACGACCAAATCAAATATCACAACACAAGAATTACAACAAACGACCTCTATATGAGACGTTTCACAAATCATTACATTTCGTAGTTACAATGTTTACAAATGTTTTGCCAAAAATAGAGTACGCATCTAGTACAAGATTACAACATATCATAATGCAAGCTAATCTCTGTTGTTTGTGAAAAATATGCGACTCGAGCTATCTCCTTCCAAAAGCAACCCTACTGCGGTTGGTCTCCTGAGAAATACATACTAAGAGGTCAACAAAAAGTTGGTGAGTTCATAGGTTTGTAAACAGTTGATATAATATCGTATGGAACACAAGATTTCCGTTTGTATCATTCAACAATGATAAGTAATGTATTGCAAAAAGCAAAAATAGGGTATATTGTTGCCATGAGCTCATAGTTCGAGCTTAACTGTGGTGTCGGGTCACAATCAAGTGCCACGATCGGGGTGCCTCCCAACGAGTGCCTAATCCAACACTCGCAAGAAACAAATGATAATGCGTCCGTTTGACCAGTTAGTGCGACTAACCCGAACGGGGGGAGTCAATCCCAAATAGTACTATTCATTAACATTCACGCTATATCGATACTAACAAACTATGATGTGGAGGACTTTCAGGATTAGTCAAATAACTCGTGCAACCAATATATCGAGTTTAGTACTTGTGTTCTCATAAAAATAGCAGTATAAAAGCAGTTGTATGAATTCTCACCCCTGGGTAAATCAGTAAAAAAGGGCTATGAAACTCACCTGAGATTAGTATGCAAATAGCAATTAGCAAATAGCAAGCAACGTGTGATTCCAAATGCAACCTTCTAACGCCCTAGACGTATAAAGTTGTGTAAGTAGATGTCTCAAAAGATCATCTATGTAAGTGGAGGGTTAATGTCCACTTAAGCCAATTGTGGAGGTGGAGGGTTAATGTCCACCTAGGTCTATTATGTAGGTGGAGGGTTAATGTCCACCTATGCTAGTTCACTTAACTAGAAATGTCCAATTGTTCGGTTATCGTTTGTGTTTAGAAAACATGTACGGCCCGTTGGTGATATTTTGTGAAAACACAGATTTGATTAATTATGTTAAGCGACACAGAGGTTAGTGTCGCAGGTTACTGCGACACTCGATGTGGTAGCGACATTGTCTTAGTGTCGCTGGTTTATACTTAATCGATTAAATGTATATTCAGGTTCATTGAGAAGGCTTGCGGAAGAAACGAATGAGTTTGGGGCTAAAATGGATGAAAGTTGGCAGACTCTGGAAAAGGGCAAATGGAGTGGCGAATGTACCCAAATAGCGCAGCGATTTGTTATAGATGGAGCCTCGATCTCCAGACAATAGAGCAGCGATTACCTACTGATCGCGACTCGATCCTTAAAGTTAGCGACGCGATTTAGTGAACATAGTGACTTGATCCTTTTAGTTAGCGACGCGATATTTATGTCGGCCAGAAAACATTATAAATACGCATTTAAACCCAAAAATTAGGGTATGCTTTTCTCTGGACGAAGTCAGGCGACTTTGGGCGACTTTTGGAGATATCCTAAGTCGAATTTGAAGGTTTTCATCCGTTCTAAGCGAGAAGATTAATTCCATACGTCATCAACATTGGTTTGTGTATGAATTATTCGATTATGAACATTATTTTGTCTATGATTTATATTTGACTTCACCCACCATTATGGGCTAAGTCTTTAATGCTTGTTTAGGCTTAATTGACATCTAGTGATTGGATATTATTTTGTGATTGGATTTATATACTTTGATTTCTCGGTAACGAACGAACGATTGATATTTTTGATTGATTATTTGATTCAAGTAGTGAACTTTATTGCTTTGCAATTAGTGATAACTTTTGCGTGATATTGTTGCTTTGTCAATTGAGTAATTGATTGTGGATTTTAATTACACGTGATTAGAAGACTTGAATTTGTTAGTTGATTATTAATATTGGTGAGCCATAATTTAGAGACATCTTGTATGGTTAATGGTTTTTATGAAAGTAAGACTATTAGTTAACTTGAGATTTCATTGATTACATGATTCATAGTTAAGAGGTTTTAAATTTCAAGGACACTTGGATTGTATAATCTTGACTAGGTGATTGTTAAGTGACAACTTGTAATCTGAATTGTGTTTTCTAGGTGGACTAAATTTTATCTAGTGCTTAATCCAAATATCCAAAAGCTAGATGTTAAATGGTCTAAACAAGTATATCTTCTCTATTTGAGTAAATCTATCTTTTAATCGCTTTACTTTAATTAATTATTAGTTGAATAATCTCTCTTTGACTGTCTATCGTTAAAAGATACAAAAACTCAAATATTTACTTGCTTTTCTTTAGTTTAATTAGTAGTTGATTAATAACGAAAAATACATATTGTTCTTGCGGACGATACTCGGAACTTATCCTAGCTATACTATTGTGCGATTAGGTACACTTGTCTAGTTGTGTTTTAGTCTAGATCTTTAGTATTTTCTATTTTATTTTTATAACCTGATTTTAGCACATTAAGTTTTTGGCGCCGCTGCCGGGGAACAGTTTCGTTATTTTAAGTTTTTGATTTTGTTCTATTAGATAGTTATTTTTAATTTTAGTCTTTATTTTTATTTTATAGATTTGGTAGTTTTATTCGGGTTAGTATTTTTGTTTTGACATATTACAGGTAGTTTATGACCCGTTCTTCTGAATCACCACTCTTTGAGCCATATTTTGATCCAGAGAGAGAGTTTAGGAAATTAGCTCGACTTCAAATCACATCTACTGATTTTCAGTTCGAACCTGTCGCACCCCCAAAACACGTGGCAGCGGAAGGTAGAGTGTTGTGTTGGGGGCAACGACCAAATCAAATATCACAACACAAGAATTACAACAAACGACCTCTATATGAGACGTTTCACAAATCATTACATTTCGTAGTTACAATGTTTACAAATGTTTTGCCAAAAATAGAGTACGCATCTAGTACAAGATTACAACATATCATAATGCAAGCTAATCTCTGTTGTTTGTGAAAAATATGCGACTCGAGCTATCTCCTTCCAAAAGCAACCCTACTGCGGTTGGTCTCCTGAGAAATACATACTAAGAGGTCAACAAAAAGTTGGTGAGTTCATAGGTTTGTAAACAGTTGATATAATATCGTATGGAACACAAGATTTCCGTTTGTATCATTCAACAATGATAAGTAATGTATTGCAAAAAGCAAAAATAGGGTATATTGTTGCCATGAGCTCATAGTTCGAGCTTAACTGTGGTGTCGGGTCACAATCAAGTGCCACGATCGGGGTGCCTCCCAACGAGTGCCTAATCCAACACTCGCAAGAAACAAATGATAATGCGTCCGTTTGACCAGTTAGTGCGACTAACCCGAACGGGGGGAGTCAATCCCAAATAGTACTATTCATTAACATTCACGCTATATCGATACTAACAAACTATGATGTGGAGGACTTTCAGGATTAGTCAAATAACTCGTGCAACCAATATATCGAGTTTAGTACTTGTGTTCTCATAAAAATAGCAGTATAAAAGCAGTTGTATGAATTCTCACCCCTGGGTAAATCAGTAAAAAAGGGCTATGAAACTCACCTGAGATTAGTATGCAAATAGCAATTAGCAAATAGCAAGCAACGTGTGATTCCAAATGCAACCTTCTAACGCCCTAGACGTATAAAGTTGTGTAAGTAGATGTCTCAAAAGATCATCTATGTAAGTGGAGGGTTAATGTCCACTTAAGCCAATTGTGGAGGTGGAGGGTTAATGTCCACCTAGGTCTATTATGTAGGTGGAGGGTTAATGTCCACCTATGCTAGTTCACTTAACTAGAAATGTCCAATTGTTCGGTTATCGTTTGTGTTTAGAAAACATGTACGGCCCGTTGGTGATATTTTGTGAAAACACAGATTTGATTAATTATGTTAAGCGACACAGAGGTTAGTGTCGCAGGTTACTGCGACACTCGATGTGGTAGCGACATTGTCTTAGTGTCGCTGGTTTATACTTAATCGATTAAATGTATATTCAGGTTCATTGAGAAGGCTTGCGGAAGAAACGAATGAGTTTGGGGCTAAAATGGATGAAAGTTGGCAGACTCTGGAAAAGGGCAAATGGAGTGGCGAATGTACCCAAATAGCGCAGCGATTTGTTATAGATGGAGCCTCGATCTCCAGACAATAGAGCAGCGATTACCTACTGATCGCGACTCGATCCTTAAAGTTAGCGACGCGATTTAGTGAACATAGTGACTTGATCCTTTTAGTTAGCGACGCGATATTTATGTCGGCCAGAAAACATTATAAATACGCATTTAAACCCAAAAATTAGGGTATGCTTTTCTCTGGACGAAGTCAGGCGACTTTGGGCGACTTTTGGAGATATCCTAAGTCGAATTTGAAGGTTTTCATCCGTTCTAAGCGAGAAGATTAATTCCATACGTCATCAACATTGGTTTGTGTATGAATTATTCGATTATGAACATTATTTTGTCTATGATTTATATTTGACTTCACCCACCATTATGGGCTAAGTCTTTAATGCTTGTTTAGGCTTAATTGACATCTAGTGATTGGATATTATTTTGTGATTGGATTTATATACTTTGATTTCTCGGTAACGAACGAACGATTGATATTTTTGATTGATTATTTGATTCAAGTAGTGAACTTTATTGCTTTGCAATTAGTGATAACTTTTGCGTGATATTGTTGCTTTGTCAATTGAGTAATTGATTGTGGATTTTAATTACACGTGATTAGAAGACTTGAATTTGTTAGTTGATTATTAATATTGGTGAGCCATAATTTAGAGACATCTTGTATGGTTAATGGTTTTTATGAAAGTAAGACTATTAGTTAACTTGAGATTTCATTGATTACATGATTCATAGTTAAGAGGTTTTAAATTTCAAGGACACTTGGATTGTATAATCTTGACTAGGTGATTGTTAAGTGACAACTTGTAATCTGAATTGTGTTTTCTAGGTGGACTAAATTTTATCTAGTGCTTAATCCAAATATCCAAAAGCTAGATGTTAAATGGTCTAAACAAGTATATCTTCTCTATTTGAGTAAATCTATCTTTTAATCGCTTTACTTTAATTAATTATTAGTTGAATAATCTCTCTTTGACTGTCTATCGTTAAAAGATACAAAAACTCAAATATTTACTTGCTTTTCTTTAGTTTAATTAGTAGTTGATTAATAACGAAAAATACATATTGTTCTTGCGGACGATACTCGGAACTTATCCTAGCTATACTATTGTGCGATTAGGTACACTTGTCTAGTTGTGTTTTAGTCTAGATCTTTAGTATTTTCTATTTTATTTTTATAACCTGATTTTAGCACATTAAGTTTTTGGCGCCGCTGCCGGGGAACAGTTTCGTTATTTTAAGTTTTTGATTTTGTTCTATTAGATAGTTATTTTTAATTTTAGTCTTTATTTTTATTTTATAGATTTGGTAGTTTTATTCGGGTTAGTATTTTTGTTTTGACATATTACAGGTAGTTTATGACCCGTTCTTCTGAATCACCACTCTTTGAGCCATATTTTGATCCAGAGAGAGAGTTTAGGAAATTAGCTCGACTTCAAATCACATCTACTGATTTTCAGTTCGAACCTGTCGCACCCCCAAAACACGTGGCAGCGGAAGGTAGAGTGTTGTGTTGGGGGCAACGACCAAATCAAATATCACAACACAAGAATTACAACAAACGACCTCTATATGAGACGTTTCACAAATCATTACATTTCGTAGTTACAATGTTTACAAATGTTTTGCCAAAAATAGAGTACGCATCTAGTACAAGATTACAACATATCATAATGCAAGCTAATCTCTGTTGTTTGTGAAAAATATGCGACTCGAGCTATCTCCTTCCAAAAGCAACCCTACTGCGGTTGGTCTCCTGAGAAATACATACTAAGAGGTCAACAAAAAGTTGGTGAGTTCATAGGTTTGTAAACAGTTGATATAATATCGTATGGAACACAAGATTTCCGTTTGTATCATTCAACAATGATAAGTAATGTATTGCAAAAAGCAAAAATAGGGTATATTGTTGCCATGAGCTCATAGTTCGAGCTTAACTGTGGTGTCGGGTCACAATCAAGTGCCACGATCGGGGTGCCTCCCAACGAGTGCCTAATCCAACACTCGCAAGAAACAAATGATAATGCGTCCGTTTGACCAGTTAGTGCGACTAACCCGAACGGGGGGAGTCAATCCCAAATAGTACTATTCATTAACATTCACGCTATATCGATACTAACAAACTATGATGTGGAGGACTTTCAGGATTAGTCAAATAACTCGTGCAACCAATATATCGAGTTTAGTACTTGTGTTCTCATAAAAATAGCAGTATAAAAGCAGTTGTATGAATTCTCACCCCTGGGTAAATCAGTAAAAAAGGGCTATGAAACTCACCTGAGATTAGTATGCAAATAGCAATTAGCAAATAGCAAGCAACGTGTGATTCCAAATGCAACCTTCTAACGCCCTAGACGTATAAAGTTGTGTAAGTAGATGTCTCAAAAGATCATCTATGTAAGTGGAGGGTTAATGTCCACTTAAGCCAATTGTGGAGGTGGAGGGTTAATGTCCACCTAGGTCTATTATGTAGGTGGAGGGTTAATGTCCACCTATGCTAGTTCACTTAACTAGAAATGTCCAATTGTTCGGTTATCGTTTGTGTTTAGAAAACATGTACGGCCCGTTGGTGATATTTTGTGAAAACACAGATTTGATTAATTATGTTAAGCGACACAGAGGTTAGTGTCGCAGGTTACTGCGACACTCGATGTGGTAGCGACATTGTCTTAGTGTCGCTGGTTTATACTTAATCGATTAAATGTATATTCAGGTTCATTGAGAAGGCTTGCGGAAGAAACGAATGAGTTTGGGGCTAAAATGGATGAAAGTTGGCAGACTCTGGAAAAGGGCAAATGGAGTGGCGAATGTACCCAAATAGCGCAGCGATTTGTTATAGATGGAGCCTCGATCTCCAGACAATAGAGCAGCGATTACCTACTGATCGCGACTCGATCCTTAAAGTTAGCGACGCGATTTAGTGAACATAGTGACTTGATCCTTTTAGTTAGCGACGCGATATTTATGTCGGCCAGAAAACATTATAAATACGCATTTAAACCCAAAAATTAGGGTATGCTTTTCTCTGGACGAAGTCAGGCGACTTTGGGCGACTTTTGGAGATATCCTAAGTCGAATTTGAAGGTTTTCATCCGTTCTAAGCGAGAAGATTAATTCCATACGTCATCAACATTGGTTTGTGTATGAATTATTCGATTATGAACATTATTTTGTCTATGATTTATATTTGACTTCACCCACCATTATGGGCTAAGTCTTTAATGCTTGTTTAGGCTTAATTGACATCTAGTGATTGGATATTATTTTGTGATTGGATTTATATACTTTGATTTCTCGGTAACGAACGAACGATTGATATTTTTGATTGATTATTTGATTCAAGTAGTGAACTTTATTGCTTTGCAATTAGTGATAACTTTTGCGTGATATTGTTGCTTTGTCAATTGAGTAATTGATTGTGGATTTTAATTACACGTGATTAGAAGACTTGAATTTGTTAGTTGATTATTAATATTGGTGAGCCATAATTTAGAGACATCTTGTATGGTTAATGGTTTTTATGAAAGTAAGACTATTAGTTAACTTGAGATTTCATTGATTACATGATTCATAGTTAAGAGGTTTTAAATTTCAAGGACACTTGGATTGTATAATCTTGACTAGGTGATTGTTAAGTGACAACTTGTAATCTGAATTGTGACAACAGATCTAGCTTGTAATAGACTTTTGATAATTGTAATCAAGTTTGTACATTGGTTTTTAATTTTAAATGAAAGCTATTGGTTGGTAAACATTTTAGAGTTAAATATTAAAGTGCTGAAAAATGTTGACCAAGTTTGACCGCGAACCGTGTCAGTTCGCAGGACAAAATTGGGCTGCGAACCGAGTCAGTTCGCTGGACCAAATTGGGCTGCGAACTGAGTCAGTTCGCAGTGACCTGTGAACCGAGACGGTTATATATGCAATTTTGGTTTTAAATCTAAGGGATTTTTGCCACTTTGCTCATCCAGACGACCTGCGATTCCAGAGAGTTTTTCACCATTTCTAAAAGCTAGGTATTGATCGTTAACATTCGTTATAATCGATACAAAGCTATTAGACAACAATTGATTCGCTAATATATTGCGAAAGAATTCGTTATAGACCCTATAACTAGTATTGAGGGATTCCGCACCTTAATACCGTAGATAATCTCGTTATCGATCCTTACACGAAGGGACTTACAATTGGTATCAGAGCCTACGGCTAGATACGCGTAGGTTCGAGGTTATTCGGGTTAATAAAGTGTGATTTCGGGTTGTTTTTAGTGCATTACGTACTTATTTACGACCAAAATCACTCTTTGGACGTTTTTAATTTTGTTTACGATCGAAATCTTCATTTTTAATCGTAAAAATAACTAACTTTTTCGTTTTTGAAATTTTCAGCCGTTTCGCGAACTGAGATTAGGGTTTCTGCGAACCGAACCGAGTTCTTGCGAACTGAGTTGAGTTTCTGCGAACCGAGATCACTTGCGAACCGAACCGAGTTTGCAAACCGAACTGAGAGTCGCGAACTGAGATTTGCGAACTGAGTTGAGTTTTCTGCGAACTGAGTTCTTGCGAACCGAGTTTCCTGCGAACTGAAACTTCTAATTTTTGTGACTGTTTAGCTTCTAAGATTGACAAAGATGTCTGACTTAAGTAAAATGATCGAGATGGACCACGAGATTGGAAAATCTAATGTTCCACCTAAATTGCTTCGACTTGAGGATTACTATGGATGGAAAGACAGGTTTGAATCATACTGTAGATTCCATGATTTGTCAATCTGGATGTGTATCAAGAATGGATACACTGCACCTACAACTGTTATCGAAAATGCAACAGTAATTGTACCCTACAATCGGATGAATGATAACCAGAAGAAAGACTTTGAAATTGAGAATAAAGCTCATTCTTCAATTAAAATGAGTTTACCTAAGGAAATCAATCATCAATTGAAATCTTTTCACACTGCTAGAGCACTCTGGATTGCTCTTGAGAAAAGATGTGAGGGTAGTCCACAAGTTAAGGCGGGCAAGAAGAATCTCCTTAAGAAGCAGTTTACTGTGTTTAAAGCTTTTAAGGGAGAAGATCTTGATGCTTACACCACGAGATACTACCATCTATTCAGTGAGCTAGATGACCATGAGATTTTCTTTACTGATACGGAGAAAACCGACAAGTTTATTGAGGGTTTACCGTCTAAATGGAAAATGCATGGAGTTATGCTCAAGGAAAATGAAGAGCGGTATGCTACAATGACTCTGGAGCAGGTTATTGATAAGCTCAGAGGTTAGGATTTCACCAACAAAACGAGAGAAACAGATTCTGATAAAGTTACAGAATCCTGTGCTTTATCATGGAAAATCAATTCTCTCATCTAGTTCGACCACTGCCTTACTAGTTGGTGATACTGTAGAAAATGGGTGAATTGATTATTGAGGATTTGTGCTTTATCGCTTCTTCTGGAAGTGAAGGAAAAGAGAAATCTACTGAGAAGTCACCTCAAGGGCATCATAAGATGCCGATGAGTGTGAATTCTGCTGAACAGCAATTGTCTGTTCTTGCCTCTTTTGTTGCTTCAAATGAGAACTATATTCAGGGGAAAATCAATGATCCAGCTGTGTTTGATGAAGACTATGATCAGTTAGACCCTGATGACCTTGAAGAAATGGATCTCCAGTGGCAACTAGCTATGGTGTCAAGGAGAGTTAAAAATTTCTTGAAGCGTACTGGTAGAAAGGTGGTAGGAAATCGACCAGGGTTTGACAAATCCAAAGTTAAGTGTTATAACTGTCAAGGTTACAGACACTTTGCTCGGGAATATCAACGACCAAAGGTTGATGTCAGCAATGGAAGACAAGGCTCGGGATGTTCTTTAGCTTCCAAAGCCTTGGTGGTTCAGCAGGTTGATGGGTCTTATGATTGGTCTGCTCAGCCTAAGCATGTTCTTATGGCTGAGATAGATAATCAAGAGAAAACTGCTGAGTCTACATCCTATATGCCGACTGATGTGGATTATCAAGTAAAGGTGCTAGAAGTTACACCTAAAGCAAGTGATGATGATGTGCTGTTCATGGACTCAACTGAGGATATGAGTCCAGATGAATTTGTAGCACATATGGCTGAAATTCAAACAGACAAGAAAAGGGTATGTCTTGATATGCTTACTCTTGTTGATGTTTGTGATTTAGTTACTAATTTGCAATCACAAGTTAGTGTATTTGCTGATTCATATAATACCTTGAAATCTGAATTAGAAATAGCTAAAAGTGTGATGCTGCTAAAATAGATGGACAATGTGTTAAAATAGATGGCCTTTATTTAAATCTAAGAGACTTAAATCAAAACATTGCTAATAAAGATAAGGAGCTAGTGAGTCAAAATTGAAGTTAGTTGAGCTTAATCGTAAGTTTGAAAGTTATAGAACCTCATCTTTAGCTGTGGACTCTATAATTGATGCTCAACGTAGTGTAAAGGATAAGACTGGATTAGGATACACTGATGTACCCCCTCCTTTTAATTCAAATTACACTACTTCTGTTGACTTAGAAATGATGGATGTGGATGCTAAACCTGAGGATAATGTAACTAAAAAGTCTGAAATGTTTGAGACACAGAAAGTTGTTCATGACAGTAAGAACTCACCATTCCCTAAAGTACATTTTTGTCTCGAGTGGAATGTTGGTTGATACTGACATAAATGATGAGATTATTAAGGATCAAGAAACACCTTTAGAGTCTAAAACTCAGGCGAAAAATGAAAAGGCAAAAGTGGTTCAGTCACGTAAGCAGATATCGTGCTTCAAATGTCACCAAAAGAGGCATGCGGCTTCTTGTTGTCCTAACAAGAAGTTGGAAGCATCACATAAGTTCGTAAATAACCATGAGACACCGAAAGTCTCTAGTTCAAATGTAGATAGGTTAGGTACCAAACCGGGATTTGATAATAAACCTGTAAACATTCTGAAAAGAGATGTTCCTCATAGTGTCTTGTAAGTCCGGTTGTGGCGGATCGATAACGAGGTTATCTAAGGTATTAAGGTGCGGAATCCCTCAATACTAGTTATAGGATCTATAACGAATTCTTTCGCAATATATTAGCGAATCAATTGTCTAATTGCTTTGTATCGATTATAACAAGTGTTAACGATCAATACCTAGCCTTTAGAATGTTGTGAAGTCTCTGGAGTCGCAGGGTTTCTGGTTAACGAATAATGGCAGAGCCCTCGAATATGAAAACCTAGTTTTTCATATATACTCGTCTCGGTTCACAGGCTCCTGGGCTCTGCGAACTGACTCAGTTCGCAGCCCATGTTGGCCCAGCGAACTGACTCGGTTCGCAGGCCAATCTTGTCCGGCGAACTGACTCGGTTCGCGGTCAACCTTGGTCAACATTTTTCAGCTTTTTGATATTTAACTCTAAAATGTTTACCAAGCAATATATTTCATTTACAATTCAAAACCAATGTACCAACTTGATTATAATTACTAAAAGTCTATTACAAGCTAGATCTGTTGTCACAAAACATGTCTCAACATGTCTCTCCACCTAAACCTAAACGACCTTATACTCTAAATGACACTAAGCCTTGAGATAAGACACCGTCGAGATTTAGGACTCCAAGTAGAAATCACAGTCAATTTGAAAGTGGTTCTACTTCACGTACACATAGAGTTGATTATGTGCCTAAGAGTTTTCTATCACTCTCCTCAGAGGCATAAGACTTCAGATCATCAACAACCTCCAACTTCTTTGCCAGTTACCAAGACTATTGACGATAATAGTTATGGTTACTTTAAAGAAGTTCAGATTGTTGATGATAAGGGACAAACCAAGACCGTAATAGCTTGGGTCCCTCTTGAGAACTGATTGTGTACAACTTGTTATGTGCAGGAGCAGACTGTGAACAAGGACAGTTGGTGGTATGTAGACAGTGGATGCTCTAGGCACATGACCGGTGAAAGAAGTCTACTGAAGGACTTCAAAGGTGGAATGAAACAGCGAGTTCATTTCGCTGGTGAAAAAGGAGGAGTAATAACAGGGAAAGGAAAAGTTTCAAATGGAACTTTGACCCTAGAGGATGTGAATTACGTTGAAGAACTAACTCACAACCTAGTGAGTGTTTTCCAAGTCTGTGATAAAGGTCATTCTGTACATTTCAATGAGACAAAAGCCTTAGTCCTGAAGCTGGGTTTCACCATCCTAGAAAAATGGATATTAATGAGGGCTCCAAGGAAGAAGGACATCTATGTGATCAACATGGGTGTTCCTAATACTCCAATGGAATCTACATGTCTTTTATGCAAGGCTTCTAAAGCAGACGCACTTTTATGGCATAGGAAAATGGCTCACCTGAACTTTCGTAAAATGAACTATATAACCAAGAATGGTTTAGTTCTGGGTGTACCACAAAAACATTTCGAGTCTGAAGATAAGTGTGTTCCTTGCATGAAAGGAAAGCAACATAAAAACCCACACAGATCTAAGACTGAAAACTCAATCTCCTCGCCATTTGATTTGCTACACATCGATCTTTTTGGCCCAATAAGCAAAAGAAGCATAGGTGGCAAATGGTACTGTTTAGTTGTTACAGATGATTTCTCTAGATTCTCTTGGGTATTCTTTCTGGGATCTAAGGATGAAACTCCTGGTATTCTTATGGAGTTCTTAGATCTAATAGAAAATGTCTATAGAACAAGAGTTAAGAGAATTCGTAATGACAATGGAACAGAGTTCAAGAATTCGACGTTCAATGTCTATTGCTTAAGCAAAGGGATACAACATCAATTTAGTGCACCTTATGAACCTCAACAGAACGGTGTTGCTGAAAGGAAAAACAGAACGTTGATTGAAGGGGCTAGAACAATGCTTGCAGATTCAAGGCTTTCGGTTATTTTTTGGGCAGAAGCGGTGAATACAGCATGTCATGTTCTAAATAGAGTTCTTACGGTTAAAAATAAGAATAAGACTTGTTATGAGCTTTTGAACAATAAGAAAACTAACTTAAAAGGGTTTGAACCCTTTGGAGTTTCATGCATTTTGCTGAAGACTATTAATCAACAGAAATTTGATGAGAAGGCTAACGATGGATACTTCCTAGGTTATGTGCCTAATTCACCAAACAAACGTGTCTTTAATAAAGCTACAGGACGTGTGGAAATAGTTTATAACATTGAAGTTACGAGCTACACACATGACTTACATAAGGGATTAGATTGGCAATTTGACTATTCAGATCTCTTTAAGTCTTTCAATGTTCCAATTAGTGACTACAAAGTTGACTCAATAATCCCTGAGCATTTATTGTCGGGTGATGGGGATATTGGCCCCGCACCACCATCGAGTGCTTCTAATAGTACAACTTCTGTGGATCCTAATCGAGCTTCAACAAGTGCCACACAGCACTCTTCTGATGAGGTATACAGTACTGATGAGGATATGCCATCATTGGAAGAAATTGGCACTAATCTAGAAGAAGAAATAGAACTTGAACCAGTGACGACAACAAGAACTAACAAAAATCATCCAATTGAGAATATCATTGGAGATCCAAATGCATCTGTTCAAACTAGGTCTAGTATATCTGAGTACACTAGCCTGTATGCTGAAATGAAAGAGATAGGGGTTACAAATCTATGTCTATATTCATGCTTTATCTCACAAGTTGAGCCTAAGAATGTCCAAATGGCGTTGAAGGACAACTCGTGGGTAGCAGCAATGCAGGAAAAGCTTTCTCAGTTCTCAAAACTGCAAGTTTGGGAGTTGGTTGATTTACCAAGTGGTGAATATCCAATTGGCACTAGATGGGTCTTTAGGTGTAAGAAAGACGATCGGGGAATCGTGATTCGCAATAAAGCTCGTCTAGTCGTTCAAGGTTTCAATCAACAAGAAGGAATTGATTACAATGAGGTGTTTGCACTTGTGGCTAGGCTTGAGGCAATTCGGTTGTTCTTAGCATTTGCAGCTTCAAAGAAAATGGAAGTTTATCAGCTGGATGTTAAGAGTGCCTTCTTGTATGGCAAGGTTAAGGAAATGGTGTATGTTTCTCAACCACCAGGGTTTACTGATGCAAAGTATCCAAATAGAGTATATCGTCTTGATAAGGCTCTGTATGGATTACATCAAGCGCCAAGAGCGTGGTATGAAACACTATCAACTTATCTTCTTGAGAATGACTTTACAAGAGGAAGAACTGATAGTACACTTTTTGTGAAATGGAAGAAGCAGGACTTTATACTTGTTCAAGTATATGTTAATGACATTATCTTTGGGTCATCTGCTATGGGAGAGTTGAACTTTTTCTTAGGGTTACAAGTTGACCAAAAGAAAGATGGATTCTTTATTCATCAATCTAAATATACACATGAGCTGTTAGAACGTTTCAAGATGGAAGAATCTCGAATCTACAATCTCGAATCTACAAAACTCCTATTCCAGAAAATCACGGACTCGGTCCTAATACATCAAGTGATCAGAATGTAGATCCTACTTTATATAGGGCTATGATTGGATCACTAATGTATTTGACTGCATCTAGGCCTGACATTATGTTTGTTGTTTGTGTTTGCGCAAGATATCAGGCTAATCTGAAAGAGTCACATATGCAAGCTGTAAAACGAATCTTTCGTTACCTCAAAGGGAAGCCGAAGCTGGGACTTTGGTATCCAAATGAAGTAGACTTAGATTTCGTTGCTTATACTGATTCGGATTATGGAGGATGCAATCAAAATAGAAAGTCTACGACCGGAGGATGTCAATTCCTAGGAGGTAGACTCGTGTCTTGGCAATGCAAGAAGCAAAGCTCAGTAGCCATTTCCACATGTGAAGCTGAGTATGTTGCAGCTGGCAGCTGTTGTTCTCAAGTGTTGTGGGTTCAGCAATAACTAAGGGATTATGGGTTGAATTTTAGTGATACTCCTATGATGATCGATAATGAATAGATGATCTCTATAACCAATAATCCGGTAAAGCACATCAAGACGAAATACATTGATATTCGTCATCATTTTATTCGGGATTGTGCCGAGAAGAAGCTTATTAGGTTAGTCAAAGTTGCCTCTTCTGACAACTTGGCAGACCTATACACTATAGCTTTCGACAGGACGCGTTTTGAGACATTAGTTCAACTTAACAGAATGAGAAATTCAGAATAACTAGTCTTCCAAAGGAGTATGTAATAGTTAGTAAGTTTTATTTTTATGTCTTATATTAAAAAAAAAAAAAAAAAAGGAAGGCGTATGGCATTCATTTGCTTGTTACCTGAAGGGAATCGCCTCCGATAAAAGAACAAAAGTATGTTTCTTTTAGAAAATGTTTAAGCTTTTATTTGCTGGGAAATGATAGTACATTAGGAGAATAAGCTTAACAATAATAAGTATAAGTCTTAAGTTAGATGTGTTAGTAGATTCCTGTAAGTCACATTAACGTTACATCTTTACAACCAGGACTTTACTTATATTTATTTTATTATACACCTTTATCCACACGTTATACTTTGCTAAGAATAACATTAAGTCTCGGCGGATTCATTATATGATGTACTGGTAGTCAAATTATGCTATGATTTCTGACCATTTAATAAGCATTAACTCTCATGTGTGTTATCTAGGGTGAACTACTATATGATGTATGACATAAGTCTTAATTTGTGAATGATAGTAGAGCCATACACTGTTATCAAGAAACTATGAAAATATGAACAGACAAATAGTTAGAAAAATGGCTATTAGCAAAACTATTGGTGACTTTGTTGTATTAAGTACAGACCTGAAACCTTTAGTTTTGCCAATGCGCTCAAACTTGTTTTGCTCATACTAAGGGATCTTCTGTTGTACTATGTACAGATCTAGAACCACTAGTATCTTCAAAATATGTTTGATGTTTGTCAAGCCTTAAAATAACTCAAGGATATGTTATATGTTACGAAAAGTGCGTCATTTAGTAACCTCTACCTTGAATATAAAAGATACAGTGTTATGTGTTATACTTGATTTCTCAGTATGTCGTATATTGGAACACACTAGTTAATATGCATACTAACAATAAAGGTTTGCTTGGAAATCATTGTATAATTTGTTTATATGGATCATAATATCAGTATTCGTCTTGAACTGTCAATGACCAATGAACGTTCACTTTGGTAAATAATTCGTTCTCATTAATATAAAAGTATGTTCAAAGAACGTATTATTTCATGTGGATAAAGGTAACCAAGTTATAATCTTATAAATATAAGTTGATAAATGGTTAAGTTGTAATTTTTCTGTCACTTATTGTGAATTTCATGAGGCTGTATACTAACAATCTTCTTAGACTTGTTAATAAATGATAAGGTACAGCGTATTCTCCCTAATATGATCCCTAAGAAGATAAATTCTAAACGCCAAAAATATGTATTATTTATCTTATTTAATAAAATGGTACTTGATACCACTCATTAGTTTGATTATTTATTTATTTATTACGTTTTTATTTTTGTTTATCCTTTGGAATTAAGTTAAACTGAAATTTATCATTCCATATCGAATAAATGTGACAAAAACGCAATGGAAAGTTTCAAATGTTGACTAGTAAAAATATTAATAACGTCAATTTATATTTAAAGCTAAATTCACATTTTTGGTCAAAGTTGCGAAGTTGACCAGTTAAACTTGCGAATCGAGCTTGGAATATAAAAGGAAAAGTCAACAAGTCCATCTCTCACTTTCCAAACACCCCTGCGAGACGAATTTATGCGAACTCTATAGCGAACAAGTCAAAGTTGACTTCCGTTGACTGCGAAGCGAATTTACGTGTTGACTTCTGTTGACTATAGCGAACTTAGTCGTGTTGACTTTTGTTGACTATAGCGAACTGAAACAACCTTGATTTGCGAACTGAACGTTTGACTTAGTCAATATTCAGCTTACAAATTTATGATTTTCAACTTGTATTCGATTTGCAAACTCTATGTTTACAAATAAATTACATGTTGAGACTTGTTAATTATTTGTTATACGTTTCGACTTACGAAATTACGTTTATAGGTTAAATACATATACATTGAAACGTCCCAATTTTTTTTTTATATATACTCAATTTAAATTCTCGAAAACACTTATATATATTAATATAAAGTAATAACAACATGGTTCAATACGAAATGTACATTATTTTCACAAAACATCACATGTTAATATAGAGCATGATCTATGAGTCCGTCTTCTTACTTTCCTGCCATAGTAAGTCCATCACTAGTAGCTCTCGAGTCGCTTGCCCGGATCCCCACCCTTCATCCCTTTAGGCGTACCTATCTACACAACATCCAACAATTCATAAGCACATCGCTTAGTAAGTAAAGGAAAAATGCATTCACAGTAACACAATAAACCAGACATCTCATGTCTTTATCATTCAATCATATAATCAATCGGCACAATTGATCAATCAGCAATTGGCCACTCAACTCATACAGCTAGACACAATTGATCACTCAGCAATTGGTCACTTAACTCACATATACATGCGTACAATTGATCACTCAGCAATTGGTCATTCGGCTTAATCTCATGGGCATAATTGATCACTCAGCAATTGGCCACTTAACTCAATCTCATAGGCACCATTGATCACTCAGCAATTGGCCACTCAACTCAGATATACGATACTTAACCACACACGTGATCTAATTATCGTTATTTGGTGCAACCTCATAACACAATTAGTATTAATAAAATCAAACAATTGAATTCTTTCCTTTCCTACTACTTACCTCGAGGACGACGTTCAGATATTTATGACTTGCTACTTGAAATACCTGCCGAGACTTTCGTATTAATAAACTCTTATTAAATATTATTTAAAATATCAATTAACTCTGCCACACTACCCCCTAGTGTCGCTACACCTCCTGGCGACACTAAATTAGTGTCGCACAACACACTATCGCGACACAACCTGTGACACTAGCTCATAGTGTCGCTATGGCAACAGTTGTAATTAACAGAAGAAACTAGCGACACAAGCTGCGACACTAACTCTTTGTGTCGCTAAAGCAACAGTACTATCTAGCAGTGGAAACTAGCGACACAAATCCTTGTGTCGCTAAAACAACAGTTTTAATTTGCGACACCATCACTACGACACAAGCTGCGACACAAGCCTTGTGTCGCAATGACGAACAGAACAACAGCAGCTTTTCAAAATTAACAAATTTCTGAGCGATTTTAACATCTTAAATTCGGTCAAGTTTCAGTGGGTGTTTAACATACATATACAATCCATTCAAAACACATTTCAACCCATTTCAATCAACACAACATTTTACCCCCAAATTCACTATTTTAAACTCAATTAAAACTCAATTTCCTTTATCAATAACCATAAATTTTAAACTTAAGTTTGATCAGGGCTTAACCCCTTACCTTGAATATCAGAAATCACCTTCAAGAATTGAAGTTCAAAGCTAAATTTCTTGATCTCTTTTTGTTTCCTTTACTTTCTCTCACTAAAACCTCACACACACACACTTAAGTCTAGAATGTTTTCTTCTTGTTTCTGGAAGATTTTGAAATGAAAAAAATGGTGTTTAACCCCTCTGTTTTACACTTTTTACCCTTGCTAACCGCCTTTCAACCCGACACTGCGACACAAGCCTTGTGTCGCACTGGGCTTTGTGTTGCTATCTGCGACACTAGCCCTTGTGTCGCATAACAGTACACAACTTTCAAATTTAACAAATTTCGGGGTGTTACATACATTTACGAAGATAACATTTTATACTTGTATTCGATTTGAGAACTTTATGTTTACAAATAAATTACAAGTTGCGACTGTTAATTATCTGTTATACGTTTAGACTTAAGAACTTACGTTTATAAGTTAAACACGTATAAATCTCTGAATTTAACATGTTAGACTTGTTTTCGGTTTGAGATCATTATGGTTACAAATAGATTACAAGTTGCGACTGTTAATTATTTGTTATATGAATCGACTTAAGGCCTTTCGGTTATAAGTTAAATACATATGACATACGAATTCTGTTCCTTCATATCGAAAGACTTCCGACTCTTATGTAGTCGTGCGGCGTGTTCCGATTTTCCATCGGCGGTATGGTTTTTCAGATTATCTACTAGGACTTACGAACTGTATATAATTTAGAGAATATAATTGAAAATTAAGTCTCGTAGACTTAATCGTTCAATTAAGTTCGGTAAATTAATTTATTAATTAATAGTAAACGTGAATGTTTGGTGATCATTTTTGTTCACAATACATAAATGTTTAAAATTAATAAATGTTCGATAAGTTTTTCCTATTATACTCATCTAAGGAAGTCTCACATGCTTTCGTTCAGAGAGTCTGAAGATCAGCAGAGACAGCTTGATCGATTGCAAAGTCTTGTCAACAATTTGTTGAAGGACAAGCCGTCTCAGGGGGAGATATTGCTATATCATGAGACATGCAAAGCTGATGAACTGCTAAAAAAGAGACGTAATGATACAGATGATGATCCCAATTCACAGAAAGATAGAGAGCTGACTGGTCCTTCAACGAATGGTGAGCTAACTATGATTCACAGAAAGATAGAGAGCCGACTGGTCCTTCAACGACTGGTGAGCTAACTATAATTCAGGGGGAGTTTGTTGGTGTAGGATGTTCTGGTAACTTAAAAGTATTTTTTTTATATATTCGACTTGAGATTTTAAATTACAAGTTAAATATGTTTGAAATAGTTTAAGTTATTATTAATGAAAGTTAAGAAGAATAATGATCGAAAGTCTTCCGACTTATACATAGTCGTGCGACGTGTCCCGATTGATATCGGCGGTCAGATTTTCTATTATGACTTATGCATTTTAGACTTGAGATATCATGACAAGTCAAAATGATATAAGATTAATTATATAAGATTTAGACTTGAGATGTTATATGATAAGTCAAAATGATATAAGTTTTAGACTTGAGATTTATTATTTGACAAGTTAATTATGCAATATGTTATAACTTGCAAACGATATATATAATTTAAGGATATAATTGATAGTTAAGTTTGGAAATATAACTGTTCAATTAAGTCTTGGAAATTACGTTATTAATTAATTGTAAACTTGAATATTTGGTGATCGTTTTCGTTCACAATACATTAATGTTTAAATTTAATAAATGTTTGCTATGTATATTTTATATTATAAGTCTTTTGTAATCTTAGATTGATTCAGGGTAATCAATAAAAGATTTATAAGTTTATATAATGTGTTTATAATAGGTATTAAATATACAAAAGGGATTAATAAGGAAATTCTTAGATTGATTCAGGGAAATCAATGAAAGAATTTATGTTATTAATATTTTATTTGGTCTGGAAATGCTGTAGATATATGCGGGTAGTAATATTAACAAGTGATTACCGAAGACAACTTGAAGACAAAGACCGAAAGACGCTAGAGCTATTGTCAAGGGGAGTCTGTTGAGCCATGTTTTGTGACAACAGATCTAGCTTGTAATAGACTTTTGATAATTGTAATCAAGTTTGTACATTGGTTTTGAATTGTAAATGAAAGCTATTGGTTGGTAAACATTTTAGAGTTAAATATTAAAGTGCTGAAAAATGTTGACCAAGTTTGACCGCGAACCGAGTAAGTTCTCAGGACAAAATTGGGCTGCGAACCGAGTCAGTTCGCTGGACCAAATTGGGCTGCGAACTGAGTCAGTTCGCAGAGCCTAGTGACCTGCGAACCGAGACGGTTATATATGCAATTTTGGTTTTAAACCTAAGGGATTTTTGCTACTTTGCTCATCCAGACGACCTACGGGAATTCAGTTTGTGAACTATTAATAAAAGACTTGGGCTACCTAACGGGAATTCAGTTTGTGAACTATTAATGGCGTACACGTGTAATGAAGTAAAATTTGAAAGGAGTTAAAGGTTCGAAAGTTGAAGAGCGAGAGTAGTGTTAGTAAAAGTTGTTGATTTCACAATTGTATAGTTTTGGAAAAAGCAGCTAGCAACTCTATGTTTTATTGTCTAATTGTTCAGATTTTTGTTTGCACTTAACCACTAATAAATTATCCCATTCAATACCCTTTAACCCTAGCCAGTACATTACAACCTTAATAAAAGTCCTCTTTTGATAGTACACCTGGTGCTTACGCCAGTCGGTAGAGATTTGATCCTTCTGCAAGCCTATGGTAACATTGCATCACAACTTGGCTTACTGAGTGTTTATTTATATTCCATTCCCAATTTAGATTAGATTGAGGGTTGAGTGATTTAAACACATTTCCTATTGTGAGGTGCTAAGTCATGCATTCGGGCTTGATAGATTAATTATCTCAGGTTTTTTCTAATTACTATATACTATGCACTAATCTGATTACTTATGTGATTATTGTTAGTGTTATCTTTTTAAAACCTAATCACCATTTTTAAACTGCCAGAGGAGTTGTTTTTGATTTGTAAATTGTTAGTTTGCTTGAGGACAAGCAAAGTTCAAGTGTAGGGGATTTTGATATGGCTCGTTTTATACATATTTTCTATAGCCCGATATATTCCTTTTTATTGTAATTTTGGTTGATTCTTTGAAATTTTGATACTTAATCGATTAAAATGTATATTCAGGTTCCTTGAGAAGACTTGCGGAAGAAACGAATGAGTTTGGGGCTAAAATGGATGAAAGTTGGCAGACTCTGGAAAAGGGCAAATGGAGTGGCGAATGTACCCAAATAGCGCAGCGATTTGTTATCGATGGAGCCTCGATCTCCAGACAATAGAGCAGCGATTATCTACTGATCGTGACTCGATCCTTGAAGTTAGCGACGCGATTTAGTGAACATAGCGACTCGATCCTTTTAGTTAGCGACGCGATCTTTATGTCGTCTAGAAAACATTATAAATACGCATTTAAACCCAAAAATTAGGGTAAGCTTTTCTCTGGACGAAGTCATACGACTTTGGGCGACTTTTGGAGATATCCTAAGTCGAATTTGAAGGTTTTCATCTGTTCTAAGCGAGAAGACTAATTCCATACGTCATCAACATTGGTTTATGTATGAATTATTCGATTATGAACATTATTTTGTCTATGATTTATTGTTTGACTTCTCCCACCATTATGGGCTAAGTCTTTAATGCTTGTTTATGCTTAATTGACATCTAGTGATTGGATATTATTTTTTGATTGGATTTATATACTTTGATTTCTCGGTAACGAACGAACGATTGATATTTTTGATTGATTATTTGATTCAAGTAGTGAACTTTATTCCTTTGCAATTAGTGATAACTTTTGCGTGATATGGTTGCTTTGTCAATTGAGTAATTGATTGTGGATTTTAATTAGACGTGATTAGAAGACTTGAATTTGTTAGTTGATTATTAATATTGGTGAGCCATAATTTAGAGACATCTTGTATGGTTAATGGTTTTTATGAAAGTAAGACTATTAGTTAACTTGAGATTTCATTGATTACATGATTCATAGTTAAGAGGTTTTAAATTTCAAGGACACTTGGATTGTATAATCTTGACTAGGTGATTGTTAAGTGACAACTTGTAATCCGAATTGTGTTTTCTAGGTGGACTAAATCTGATCTAGTGCTTAATCCAAATATCCAAAAGCTAGATGTTAAACGGTCTAAACAAGTATATCTTCTCTATTTGAGTAAATCTATCTTTTAATCGCTTACTTAAGTTAATTATTAGTTGAATAATCTCTCTTTAACTGTCTGTCGTTAAAAGATGTAAGTCCGTATGTATAGGATCGATAACGAGGTTATCTAAGGTATTAAGGTGCGGAATCCCTCAATACTAGTTATAGGATTTATAACGAATTATTTCGCAATAGTTTAGCGAATCAATTATCTAACGAGCTTTGTATCGATTATAACAAATGTTGAACGATCAATACCTAGCCTTTAGAATACTTTGAATATCTCTTGAAACACAAGAAGTTCGTATCTATTGAATGGCAAAAAGTCTATTTATTATAAAACCTAATTTTCATATATAATCGTCTCGGTTCGCGGGTTCTGGGCTTTGCGAACTGACTCAGTTCGCAGCCCAAATTGGCCCAGCGAACTGACTCGGTTCGCATTGCAATCGTGCCCTGCGAACCCACTCGGTTCGCAGTCAAACATGGTCAACATTTTTTCAGCATTTTAATATTTAACTCTAAAATGTTTACCAACCAATATTTTTCATTACAATTCAAAACCAATGTACAAACTTGATTACAATGATCAAAAGTCCTATTACAAGCTAGATCTGTTGTCACTAAACATGTCCCAACAGACTCCCCCTTGACAATAGCTCTAGTGTCATTGTCTTCAAGTTGTCTTTGGTAATCACTTGTAAATTTTGCTACCCGCATATATTTTCAGCGTCATGCATGTCTTTACCATAGACTGATAATCTCGAGCAACATCTTTCCATCCTTCAATTGCAGTGATCCTATTCTTGTGTAGCATCAATAGGTCAGCCTTTGATAGGTTCATCAGATGTCAACGATCATAAATCTTTAAGATTTCTTTCTCTTCATCTTCAACTTCATCATCGTGTTCAAACATAAGAGCTTCACCAGTCACAGAATCCACAGACAATCTCTTCAACCTACCTAAAATATCTTGAGGTATAGTCTTTAGTGGAATCTGCTGTATGCATTTTACAGTTGGGTATATTTTCTTCCTTCGACGCCTTCCTGTTCTTTCGCTTCTTTCGTCAAGTTTGATAGTCTTTCCAACTTGTAAGTCCGGTTATGGCGGATCGATAACGAGGTTATCTAAGGTATTAAGGTGCGGAATCCCTCAATACTAGTTATAGGATCTATAACGAATTCTTTCGCAATATATTAGCGAATCAATTATCTAATTGCTTTGTATCGATTATAACAAGTGTAAACGATCAATACCTAGCCTTTAGAACGTAGTGAAGTCTCTGGAGTCGCAGGGTTTTCCGGTAATCGAAATGGCAAAAAGTTTTTTTAATATGAAAACCTAGTTTTTCATATATACTCGTCTCGGTTCGCAGGCTCGTGGGCTCTGCGAACTGACTCAGTTCGCAGCCCATGTTGGCCCAGCGAATTGACTCGGTTCGCAGGCCAATCTTGTCCTGCGAACTGACTCGGTTCGCGGTCAACCTTGGTCAAGATTTTTCAGCCTTTTGATATTTAATTTTAAAATGTTTACCAAGCAATATATTCCATTTACAATTCAAAACCAATGTACAAACTTGATTACAATTACTAAAAGTACTATTACAAGCCATAACAAGCTAGATCTGTTATCACAAAACATGTCTCAACAGACTCCCCCTTGACAATAGCTCTAGCATCTTTAAGTCTTTGTCTTCAAGTTGTCTTTGGTAATCACTTGTAAATTTTACTGCCCGCGTATATCTTCAGCTTAATGCACGTCTTCACCATTGACTGATAATCTCGTGCAATATCTTCCCAACGTTCAATCGCTGTGATCCTATTCTTGTGTAACATCAATATGTCAGCCAAATGTCGACGATCATAAATCTTTAAGATTTCTCTCTCTTCATCTTCAACTTCATCATCATGTTCGAACATGAGAGCTTCCCCAGTCAGAGAATCTACAGAACATCTCTTCAAATTTCCTAAGATGTCTTGAGGCATGGTCTTTAGTGGAATCTGTTGCATGAATTTCACAGCTGGATATATCTTCTTTCTACGACGCCTTCCTGTTCTTTCGCTTCTTTCTTCAAGCTTAATTGTCTTTCCGATTCTTGGCTTAATTCTTTCAAACTTCATTGACCAACCCTCAGTCTTGATAATCTTTTCGACATATCTTCCAAATGGATCATTACTAGGGTTGTTCAATTCTAATCTAGCCAAGTCTCGGATTTCAAATCTTGGCAAAGAACTGAAGACTGCAAGATTCTTCTCAAAATATTGAACACCATCATATCTTTTTATGGCGAAGAGCTTCAGATCTGCGTCGTAGTACCAACCGATAATTCCCCTTTTCGGTACTCGCTTTCCAGTGATATCAACTTCACTAATCCCAGTCTTTACCTTTTTTCATTTTCTTCAAAGGTCTAAACATCGGATTATCTTTTAGTCTATCAGGAAGATCATCTTCAGAATCAGTTGTTTCATCTAGATTTTCATCTAAATATACAACTCTTTCTCCATCTTCGTCCTGAATAATAACCTTTGTCTGAGACGGGCTCACGATGTGTTAATCAATATCAACATCTGGATCTACACATTCGTTTAGCCTAACATCAGAGATAGAAGTCCAATCTTCAGGAGGTACAAACTCTCCCTCCTCTAGATCATAATCTACTTCTTCTTCGACTTCAGTGTCGGAATCGCTTTCATCATTCATATCTACAAGTGATATATATGTCATGAATCAAATGAATAATATAAATTCTTTTATCAAGAGTTTCTTTATTATTTCTTTCACGAAATCACTATCGATTACTAATCTTATATAATTTTAACTTGTCAAGATGAATCTCAAGTCAAAATCTTATATAATTAGTCTTATATAATTAGTCTTATATCATTTTAACCTGTAACATAACATCTCAGGTCTAAATCGTATATAACTAATCTTATATTATATGAACATGAAACAAATAATAATTTTTAATGTAAGTCTTTCATTGATTATAAGAGTTATTACAATCAATCTAAGGATACATAAAAAAAATTATTCTGTGGTGAATTTCTCACCAACATTACTAGCACCAGCAGCAGTACCAGCACCATCACCACCAACACCGCTTACCCCAGCAGGCTCAGACTCCCCCTGAATTATAGAAGGCTCAACGATCGTTGAAGGACCAGTCGGCTCTCTATCTTTCTGTGCATTGGGATCATCGTCTGTATCATCTCGTCTCTTCCTTCTCAGTTCATCTTCTCTGCATGCCTCATTAAATAGCAAGATCTCCCCCTGAGGCGACTTGCCCTTCAATAAATTGGTGACAAGGCCTTGCAGTCGATCAAGCTGTTTCTGCTGATCTTCAGACTCTCTGATAGAAAGGATATGAGACTTCAGCAGATGAGTGTAGGCTTCGCCTTGTGTTGCAAGCTCCTTTGCAAGAGTAGCATTCTGAGTCTCTAATATCCGAACTCGAAGTTCCAAACTAGAAATCCGCTCAGAAGCTCTCACAGAAGTAGTAGCCTGGGGTGTAGGTGTGGTTGCAGGTTGAACATTATGTTGTTCAATATGGGTGGCAATATCCGTCAGGAGTAAGCGAGCTACGATTCTACTAGCTTTAGTAGTCTGAATCGTGACGGTAACGTCAGCAGCAGGCTCCTGTTAGACAATAGTTATCAGTAAAAGTAACAGAATAAACTGTCTCAATCTCAGAATAACTATAAGTACTCGTATCTCTAACCTTTTCTGAGGTTTCAGATACCGGAGCACTCGGACGTTGCACCGCAGGTCTAGCCTGCTGTTGTGTATCTGGAGCGACTGTTATAGAAATATCTATCTCAGTTTTTCATATGTAGAACGCACAACATTCAATAGAATAAGAAGGTTAAAAAAAATAACCTGGACTAGCCAAATCGCCAATCGTCAGCTGAGAAGTAGCTGAACGAATACGTTTTCGGCGTTGCGTCTGAAGAGAATGATCCTCTTCGTCATCTGTTTCCTCTTCGATCAAGCAAAAATCAGGATCCAAATCATCGACTTTGCGCTTGCCCTTTAAGGCAGGATCCATGATCAGCTTGGAACCTCTCCGGATCATTCCCGCAGGAATACCCGAAAAAGTAAGAGGATGAGGAAGATCATCATCAGTATCCTCACTATCAGAGTCAGATGTGGTGGCACCATCTTTGCCAAAGGCACTAGAGGGCCCAACATCCAGACTCGCCTGATCCTGTTCACCCTCAGGTCGAATGACCTCTGGGTCTACAGCTTTAGGAGCCTAGTCAAGATGAATGATAATAGATGATAAGTAACTTATAAATTACATGTACGTTGAACAATGATGATATAAATAATACCTGATAGTGATCTATCTCACGTAGGAGTGGATCAGTAGCATCATCGTTTTCTATCAGAACCTCATGTAAAACCTGAGCAGCAATGTCAGGTTGTCCAGCCTCATGTAGAACATCTTCTATAAGCTCTTGTGGTCTAGGATTTGGAGCCACAACTGCTGGCTGAGGTTGTGTTGCTGGTTGAGCGTCATCATCTATCCAACCATTATTTGGTGGAGCTACATATGCGACATTAAGATGATGTCCGAACAATTCACATGCTTCAGGTTTGACCTGATCCGGACGTCTGGAGGAATGAAGAAAGCACGCATTGTAGGTCCTCAATCCAATGGTGTCTACACGCAGATCTGGCTGAAATCCTTGAAGATTAGGGATACAGTGCTTAATGATAAGCATGCAAAACCTCGGATACACCATGAATTTGGAACGAACAGTTCCGGTTATCTGGCCAATGAAAGAATTGAAAATGTAGGATGAAAAATTGTATGGTTTATTATAAACCAGGGACAGTAGGCCAGATAACATCTCAGGACTTAGCTCATCATAACCACCCTTCTTGTTACCGAAGATGGTAACAATAATGTGGAATAAGAATCTCCACTGGCCAAGGACAAACGCCTTCACAAACTGGCGACCTCTCTTGGGTCAAGAATAACCCATTCGTCCTAGTGCACCCTCAATGAAGTCGGAGGTGTACACTGAAGGTCCAGCTTCCTGATCGACTGTTCCCAGATGTAGAATCTGTCTCAGATCATCAGCAGAGAAAACCACTGGATGGTTATTAACCCTCGTGCGAATAACCGGAGGGTTTGCTGCACTGTCAAATACTATACTATCCCAAAATTGTTCCAGAAGATCTCGGGACAGTGGCGGAGATTCCGTAATAGCATATCGAATCCTCGATCGTGCTAAATACGTCAGAATCTCTGTGAAACGTGCAGCTCCACGCTCATTGACATCCAAGTTTACCACGATGTTGTGAGCAGGAGTGAAAGATCTAGCAGCCATATCTGTAGTCATAAGATATACACAAATGGCAGTTAGCTCAAATATTAGGACACTTATCGAACATGGACGTTTACTATTAATTAATAACTTAATTTACTGAACTTAATTGAACGATTAAGTATTCAACACTTAATTTTTCAATTATCTTCTCTAAATTATATACATAGTTCGTACGTCCTAGTAATTAATCCGAAATATTATACCGCCGATAGTAAATCGGAACACGCCGCACGACTACATATGAGTCGGAAGTCTTTCGATATAATATAACAAAAGTCGTAAATTATATGCATTTCACTTATAACATTAAGTTCTTAAGTCGAAGCATATAAGCGATAGTTAAAAGTCTTCACTTGTACTTCATTTGTAAACATAAAGTTCTCAAATCGAATACAAGTCTAGAAAATTAACTGAGTAAATGTATACGTATTAATCTAGAAACATAAGTTTGTAAATCGAAACGTATAACAACCAAACAATAAGTTTCTATGTATAATTTATTAGTAATTCTAGAATTCACGAATCGAGTACACATCGAAAATGTTTAATTTGGTCAAACAAAGTCAACCTTGTTGGGTTCGCTTCGCAGGTCAACGCGAGTCAACTATTGGTTCGCTTCGCAGTCAATGCGAGTCAACCATTTGGTTCGCTTCGCAGTCAACGCGAGTCAACCATTTGACTCGCTTCGCAGTCAACGCAAGTCAACCTATTGGGTTCGCTTCACAGTCAAGGAAGTCAACTCGATGAGTTCGCTTCGCAGTCAACCGAAGTCAAACCATTTGGTTTCGCTTCGGTCAAGCGAAGTCAACCCGATGAGTTCGCTTCGCAGTCAACCGAAGTCAAACGTTATGGGTTCGCTGCGAACTGAGATTGAGCTCGGTTCGCAGGAGCGTCTGGTTCAACTAGAAATTCGAAGTTGATGATCGAACACTTTTAAACGCAATTTAATGGTATAAACATGTTTATTATATACCGATTAACAAGTTTTACAAGTTTTAGGTTTTAATCTTCACTCATTTCGAAGAAATCCGTGAGATTCGAAACCAAAACCTCCAAAACATATATTTGTCAATTAAGGATGAATTAAACGGTGATGAAATACAGTTTAACATAGTTTCCAAAGGATAAACACACACAAAAACTAAAGAACACGTAACAAATAAAATTATCAAACTAACGAGTGGTATCGAGTACCATTTTATTCAATACGAGAAACGATACATATTTTGCTTAGGGATCATATTAGGAAAAATAAGCTGAATATTATTATTTATTAATCAAGTCTAAGAAGATCGTTGTGCCTCGGCTCCCAATCATTTACACTAACGTTGATACCTGCCATAGCTACATACACAAAAAATATAGCTCGAAAAGCGTTAGCATCAATGCACGTAGAAAATTATTTTTCACAAAACTGCCATCTGCGACACAAGGGTTGTGTCGCTAACGAGACTATGCGACACAAGGGTTGTGTCCCTAACAAGTTGTGCGACATCAAGGGATGTGTCGCATTTTGCAATAAATTAATTGAATTCAATCACAGCGACAGAAAGCTTATGTCGCACAACTTGTGTCGCTAAATAAGCGACACAAAAGCTTGTGTCGCAAGACAGCAATGCAACAGACACAAGTGCGACACAAGGGCTTGTGTCGCATATTGTGTCGCAATGACGAACAGATGCAACCCAGAAAAACCCGATGATAAAATTTGGGGGTTTTTGAAATTTTAGCACACCAAACGATGCGCCTATGTATGAAGAGCATAAAACCATGAGTGTTAACATGTTAGCAACATATCCCGTGTCCAATTTTACCCCAAACCAAAAACCCTAACAAACCGAATGTTGCATTCAACGATTAAACAAAATTAGAAGGTGGAATTGGGTAAAAATGGTACCTATAAGTCGAGAAAGATGAGGAGAACAAGAAGCACGGAATGGATTGCAAAGAAACACGGCCGAAGATTGAAAATCAAATTGAAATAACGTCGCAGTGGTTGTGTCGCAGTATTTGTCTTGTCTCGCTATTTGTGTCGCAACATCGTGTAGCGACTGAGAGGTAGGGTCCGGCTTTTATACCTCAACCCTGTATAGCGACACAAGATGCGACATGGCTTGCGACACAAGGGTTGTGTCGCATTGCGACACAAGAGTTGTGTCGCACCAGGGACAGTTTTTGTAGATTGATTTTATTTTTAAAGGTTACACTCGAGAGTCAATTTTATATTATCTCAGAGACTTGGATAAACTAAAGATAATGTTGATACATTTAGAGTGTCTGTCACTTGGTCTAAGTTTCGAGTTGTAATTAATTAGATTAATTTTATATTAGGCGATATTGTTAATATCGCTTAGGCGATATCACTAATATCGGACAGGCGATATCACCAATATCGCCCTTTAGTCCAGATTAGTTACATATAAATACTCGTTTAGGGTTTCAGTTTGATGAGCTTGACACTTTGCATTTTGGTACACACGAATTTTCTTGGGCAGCTTCGGTCATTCTCAGGGTTCCAGTCATTGTAATTCACATTGCTTTATATGATTAATTCAATATATGTGTTTGTGATTTTGTTGTTAAACGTACAATCGATAGCTATTGAATTCCGCGCATTAGTTATTGTTTATTGATTCATTGTTTAAGATCAGTCTTTGTTGCGATCCTACAATTGGTATCAGAGCCATTTAATCATTGGATTAGTGGTTATTGAATCATTATTCGTACGTTTAAACGTCGTATTAACTATTTTTTTCGTATAAACAAATTGTTTTTATTCTTAAAAGGCTATTTAATCAGTATTTCTAGTGTTTTCTGGATTCGTGTTCGTTGTTTGCTACTCTAAACTTTGAAAATTTCGTTGTCTTTGAAATTTTAGGGTTTACAGCCGTTTTAGCGATATTAAAAACGATATTATCATAATATCGCCTTTAGGGTTACAGCGATATTACGTGTTCTGTGCTCATTTGTTGATACATGTTTTGTATGTCTGTCAGTTGGTCTAGGTCAAAGTCGATTGTAATATTTTGATTGTGATATAAATGTTATTTGTTTTGGAAATCAAAATTAATGTCACTGTTTAGGCGACACAGAGCTTGTGTCGCAATAGCGACACAAGCCTTGTGTCGCATATGTCGGCCTGGCGACACAGGTCTTGTGTCGCAGGTCAGTTAGGTTTTGGCTATAAATAGATCATTACGGGTTCAGTTTTAGGGTTGACGAACCTAGAGTGTTTTCAAGCGATCTGTGAGGAATCTTGTGTAATTGGTTGATTTGTTATTCGAGATATATATAAAAGCTAATCGACTACTTTCGTGTGATTGTTAACGTGCATTGTACAATTGATTGTATTCCGCGCTTTCAATTGTTGAATTGATTCGATTTAGATCTAGTAACAAGGGTCCAACAAGTGGTATCAGAGCCAAAATCGTTTGATTTTGTGGTATTGAATCAATTTTGTGCGTTTTTTTTGTGTTAAATCACATACTTTTTAGCAAATACTATTGATTAGAGGTGGTAAAAGCTTGAAATCTGGTTTTTCTGAAAGATCATTGAAGGCTCGTCCGATTGCAGGTCGTTAATTTTAGTGGGGTTTACGAAAATTTTCGAATTTTGGGGTTTAAGTGCGGCTGACTTCGCAGCATAGCGACACAACCTCTGTCTCGCCATTAGGGTTTTAGCGACATAAGCTTTTTCTGCGACACAAACACTCTGTGTCGTATTAGAGTTATTTGCGACATTACCATTGCGACATTGGGTGCGACATTAACCTGAGACATTGGACTGCGACAGTGGATTGCGACATAACCTTTGTGTCGCATTTGGACTCATTTATTCACTATTAGCGACACAATCTTTGTGTCGCCTGTTGCTTTCTTGCGACACAACCCTTGTGTCGCCATTTGTGTCTGCTTGCGACATTACCTTTATGTCGCTGTTTTAATTTTTGAATAACAATTTTGTTTTATAAGTGTGCAGGAAATATAATGTCTCTTCAAAGCTTTACCCAGCTATTAAAACACAGTAATGAAGTTGGAAGCACAAACAAACCTCCATTATTTACCGCAAATACTGATTATGTGGAATGGAGGCAACGTTTTGAAGCCTTCATTTCATACAATGACCCAGACATGTTGATTCCTTTACTTGAACGTTATGAACATCCACCATCTGATGGACAATTTAATTCTATCAATGCTCCACCAAAACCTATTAGATCTTTGACTCCTGATGAGAAAAAGGCTTGGGATTTGGAAAGAAAAGTACATTCAGCCATCACAATGAGCATGTCTGCTGATGTTTTGAAAATGTTTAAACATTACACCATTGCTTATGATTTATGGAAGGCTATTGAACAAAGGTGTGGGGGTAATGAGAGATACAAAAAGAGTAAACTTGCACTTATTAAGAAGCAATATGAATTGTTTGATATCTTACCAAATGAATGAGGGAGGGGTATCTTTAACTACTGAGGATGTCAACAAGAAACTCTTAGGCGCTTTACCTAAGAAATGGAATCATCGTGTTATGATGATGGAGGAAGATGAACGTGTGATGAATCTTTCATTAGATGATCTTGTTGGAAGACTACAAGCTTATGCTCTAGATATGCAGAGAAAGGAAACTAAGTCTAGTGCACAAGTTCAAGATCCCAGCTTGTATGGTAGTTCGTCTCCTACTACTGGCGTAGCTTTATTATCTGGCAGCTCTAGTGGATCTTCTGCTTCCTCTACTAAACCGACTATTCCTTCAGTTGGAAGAGTACCTTATTCTTCAAACACTCCAGTCTCACCTGATACTGAAGAGAATGCTGCTGTATTTCAAGCCTTTCTCAGTGCTTATGATAGTTTTCTTTCAAAGAAAACTAGCACCATTGATCTTACTGAGAGAGATTTTGAACAAATAGATCCTGATGATCTTGAAAGGATGGATCTACGTTGGAATTTTGCTATGCTAACCAGGAGAGCAAAGAAATACTTAAAAAAAACTGGGAGAAAGAATCTGGATGATGAAAGCGATTCTGGTCTTGGTTTTGATAAGAGTAAGGTGAAGTGCTACAACTGCCAAAATCTTGGGCACTTCGCTAGGGAATGTGAGAAAGCTAAGCACCCTGCTTCTGGCTTCTCCAAACCATCTACCTACACAAGACCACCTCAGAGGACTCCAGAGAAAATGCCTGCCTCAAATGCTCTTCTTATTCAAAATGAAGAGGCATATGACTGGAGTGAAGAAGCAAATGACGATCAAAATAGTGCTCTTATGGCTGAAATCTCCAGTGTGCATGAGGTACCCATCGAAGAACCACTTTCGTGTATATCATGCATTAAATTAACTGGCAAAATTAACAGATATTCTGAGGATAACCAACGCCTAAATAATGAATTAGAAAAACTTGCTAAGGCTAATGAGATCTTAAAAGATAATGAACAAGCTTTTGATAAGAAACTAGATGCTGCATTTTCTGACCGAAAGGAGCTAAAAGCTAAAATTTTTAGTCAACAAGATGCAATTGATAGTTACCTTAAATTATTAGCTGATCTTAGAAAAGAACTTGCTGACTCACAGTCAGAAATTATTAACCTTAAAAGAAAACTTTCTAATTTCTCAACGTCCTCACTTGTCTTTGATGAAATTCTTCAAGGGCAAAGGTATGATACTAAAAGTAAGGTTGGGCTTAGTTATCACCAAGTACCACCTCCTATGAATTATCTACCTATGCCTTCACAGGATGAAGCCAAAGACTTTGTGCCTTCTTTTTTAAAGGAAGTCATGAAATCTGTTAATGAGCCAGTTAAAGATTCTAAGCAAAATGTTAAATCTGAGTCTAATCTATCTACTGCTAATGAATCTGAAAAAACTGTTGAAACTAAGCCTGTATCTGTTAAGAAAACTGAATTTGCTACAATCAAGATTTCAACTCCAGTTAGTGCACAGGAAATAGTTGAAGTTGAGGATTTGACTGAGGAAGTTAAAATGAAGATTAAGAAAGAAAATATTAAGCCTGAAAATCATATAATAACTACTGAATTGAGTAACATGGCTTTTCAAAGAAAAGGCAAAGCTACGGCTGAGCCTCAAAAGAAGATTTTAAAGTTAGATAAAAAGAACAAATCATCTGAAAAATCTTCTAAACCTGTTGATATCTCGGATAAACCATCAACATCTTCACAAGCATCTAACTCATCATGTACACACAAATGTACATGTTCTGTTAATGCTTCATTTAAACAACCTCCAGTGATTCATCCTCAACCTCAACCATTCGTTGAAAGACGATCTTGTTTCTATTGTAGGAAACAAGGTCATCTCATTAGTGTTTGTCCGTTGCTTTCTAAACAACGATTTGGGAGATACACGCCACGAAATTCTTTATATAGAAATTCATCTCAATCGAGGCGTAGCTCATCATCTCCCTTACCTGTCAAGAAAGTCAATAAGATTGTGCCAATTAAACCTAGTGTCAAAAAGCACAATCCTATAGACAAGCCACCATCCAAACCTAAACAGGTTTGGCAGATTAAAAGGTCAACCAATGACCTGTCATCCTACAATAACACATCAGGAAACACCACTGATTTGTTAAAAGATAAAATTTTAACTGATGTTGTTATTGTAGATGACCTTGGAAGACCCAAGTCTGTGAAGGCTTGGGTCTCCACTTCTAACTAATTCACTCTTGCATTTTGTGTCTGCAACAGTCCGAGGAAGTAAAAAATAGTAAATGGTACATCGATAGCGGCTGCTCACGACACATGACAGGCAACCTATCCTTACTTTCTGATTTGAAGCCATATAATGGGGGTTATGTTGCATTTGCTGGTGATAAGGGTGGAGAAATTACTGGACAAGGAACACTCACAAATGGGCAAGTGAGCTTTGAAAAAGTGAACTTTGTTGAACAGTTGAATCACAACTTGCTCAGTGTTTCTCAAATGTGTGACAAGAAATACATAACAGCATTTACTGATGTAGAATGCTTGATTCTGAAGCCGGGTTTTGTGATTCACGAGGAATGGGTACTAATGAGAGCACCAAGGACAAAGGACACGTATGTACTAGATATGCGAACCGTTACATCCACTGAGCATACTTGTCTTTTGTCTAAAGCTGATGAAAAGGAATCACTAATGTGGCACAGACGAATGGGACATCTTCATTTCCGCAAGATGAATTATCTTGTAAAACATGATCTTGTGTTGGGCGTTCCTAAACAATCTTTTGGATTAAATGATACCTGTGTTTCCTGTCTCAAAGGGAAACAACACAAGAAATTCCATAAGTCTAAGTTAGTGAATTCTATTGAAACTCCTCTTGAGTTATTGCATATGGATCTTTTCGGACCGGTGAGCAAACGGAGTATAGGAGGAAGTTATTACTGTCTGGTAGTGACTGACGACTATTCGCGATTCTCTTGGGTGTACTTCATTTCTTCTAAAGATGAGGTGCCTGATATTCTGATTTATTTGTTTGACAAACTGGAAAACATATGCAATCTGAAGATAAAGAAACTGCGGAGTGACAACGGAACTGAATTAAAAAATAAAACTTTAGAGATTTACTGTTTGAAGAAAGGAATAAATCATCAATTCAGTGCCGCAAGAACTCCACAACAAAATGGAGTCGCTGAAAGAAAAAATAGGACTCTCATAGAGGCTGCACGCACCATGCTTTCAGACTCAAAATTGCCTATCACTTTTTGGGCAGAGGCGGTCAATACAGCTTGTTATGTTCTTAACAGGGTTTTGACGGTGAAGAAACGCAATAAAACTTGTTATGAGCTTTTTAATAACCGTAAACCCAATTTGCAGTTTCTTGAACCTTTAGGGTGTCCCTGCATCATCATGAACACACGCGAACGAGTTGCTAAGTTTGGTGAAAAGTCAAGTGATGGTTTCTTCTTGGGGTATTCTGTTAATTCTCCTAACAAGAGAGTCTATAATAAATCAACCAAGAAGATTGAGGAGCACTATGAAGTTAAATGTTTACGATATACTGAATCTCCTCAAAGCACGGGACCCGACTCACTATTCAAATACGATGAATTGTTTGACTCATTTCATCTTCCTATGGATGATAATGTTGATCAGGTGGTGACCCTACTGCATGTAATGGATATGTTCCAAGATGTATCTTCTCCTCCTAAAGCCACACCACCCTCAAACAATGATATCCCTTCTACTTCTGGAACAGCTCCTAGTGTATTTATTCCACAACCTAATCCTGAGATGCCGGGTTTTTCCAATGATGAATCTGAGGATAAATCTGATGAAGCTGTTCAGCCGAATGATATTTTTGAAGTTGAGGGAGACTTAAACAACTTGGATTCTGAGATTGTGCCACCTCAAATTCCACAGCAACGCGTACACACATCTCACCCGACTGATAATATTATTGGTGAGTTGACTAAAGGTGTACAAACAAGACATCAAGTTAAGGCTACATCCGAATCATTTTCTTGCCTTGTAGCTGAGATGGAATCATGTTTTCTATCTCAGATTGAACCGAAAAATGTGAAGGAAGCATTAATTGACTCTCACTGGGTTGAGGCTATGCAGGATGAACTTCATCAATTTCAAAAGCTACAAGTTTGGAGTTTGGTTCCACTCCCGAAGGAACAACACCCTATTGGTACGCGTTGGGTGTTTCGTGTAAAGAAAGATGATCGTGGGATTTTAATACGCAACAAAGCTAGACTAGTGGTATAAGGTTTCTCTCAAATTGAAGGACTTGATTATGATGAGGTGTTCGCTCCGGTTGCCAGGCTAGAATCGATCAGAATATTTCTTGCCTATGCCTCATACAAGAAATTCAGAGTGTACCAGCTAGATGTAAAAAGCGCGTTTCTATATGGGAAGGTCAGTGAAGAAGTGTATGTCAAGCAACCTCCTGGATTTGAAGATTCAGTGCATCCTGAATATGTCTACAAGTTAGACAAAGCACTGTATGGACTTCATCAAGCTCCAAGGGCATGGTACGAGACATTGTCAAAACATCTGCTGACCAACGGATTCACACGAGGACAGATTGACAGCACACTCTTTATTAGAAAGGTTGGAAACGATTTGTTACTTGTGCAGGTATATGTGGACGACATTATCTTTGGATCTACCAATGATACGCTGTGTAAGGACTTCGAGAAAATCATGAAAGACAAGTTTGAGATGAGTGCCATGGGAGAACTTACATTCTTCTTAGGTGTACAGGTTGAGCAATCTGATAAAGGTATTTATATTCATCAATCTAAGTATGTCAATGACATCTTAACAAAATATCAGTTGCTCGACTGTAAAACCTTTGGGACTCCCATTGACATAAATCACAAACTTGGCTTGGCTGAAGACGAAGAAGATGTAAATCAGCGAGACTATCGGTCAATGATAGGATCACTGATGTATCTCACAGCATCAAGACCCGACATAATGTTTGCTGTAGCTATTTGCTCAAGATTTCAAGCAAATCCAAAGGTTTCTCATATGAAGGCGGTTAAGCGAATCTTTAGTTACCTCAAATTTAGACCATATCTGGGTCTCTGGTATTCTAATGAGGACAACTTCGCTTTAACTGCCTACTCCGATTCAGATTTTGGTGGTTGCAATGTGGATAAAAAGTCTACGACTGGAGGATGTCAGTTCTTTGGTAGTCGCTTAGTCTCGTGGCAGTGTAAAAAGCAAACCACAGTCTCTACTTCATCTGCTGAGGCTGAATACATTGCTGCTGCAAGTTGCTGTTCGCAGGTTCTGTGGATTCAACATCAAATGCGCGATTACGGGTTACTCTTAACTTTAACTCCTATCCATATTGATAATACTGCTGCTATCTCTATCATACGCAATCCCGTACAACATTCAAAAACTAAACATATTGAACTTAGGTTTCATTTCATACGGGATTGCTATGAGAAACACCTGATAGACCTTGTCCAAATCGATACATCTAAGCAAAATGCTGAACTTTTTACAAAAGCTTTTTCACGATCTCGATTTGATGAACTTGTCTCTATGATAGGGATGAGGTTCTTTGTTAAAAATTAATTTATAACTTGGAGCGTGTTTATTTAAATGAGGCAACTGCCACTCTTTATACTTGTTAGTATTAAAGAAATGCAATAGTTGCAACATTGTTAAAAAAAAAAAAAAAAAAAAAGACGTTGAATTGTGTCTGTAAACAATCGGGAAATGATAGTACATCAGGAGACATGCATAAAATGGAATTTTAAGTTTTATGTTTGATGTGTCAGTAGATTTATCTAGCATACTTGAAATATCTTTTATAAATATTAGATTCATCAAATGATGTATTGATAGGCATTTGTTCTAAGTTTCTAAGAATCTTAACTCTCAAATATGCATATTATTTTATATAAAGACATATTAATATGTATGACCTTAAGTTAAAATAAGGGCAAAAATGTCCGAAATATTTTGACGCTTCGTCTTAATATTTGGATGATGAACATGTTATGATCTAAAAATATAGGGTCTTTGTATGGTGTTATCTGGGGGAATATATTAGGTGTCTCCTCTGTTGTATGAAAATACAGACCTGGTTTCATCTAATATATTCTTCAAAAGAACTTAGGTGCGTAGTCTATGTTAAACGTTAGACAACTGTTACGTACCCGTGGCATTCAAATAATTCTCAAAATAACATGTACAAAAGTACAGAAAAGTTATAAATAGTTTGCCTCGTACGGGTCTGTGTTAAGCTATGGTACTCTGTTGTACGAAAGTACAGACCTGTACCCTCTAGTTTAATTGTTCAGATTGGTGTTTGTTCAACCAGAACTATTGATTATGTGACTCTGTTGTACGAAAGTACAGACCTGTCACCGCTAACTTAGTTCTAAAGATACACCCATATCCTCACCTTCTATAAAGAAAATACTAACATGTTTTGATTTCAAATGTATATTTTAATGTGAGTTATATAATCTAATATGCATGCTAATAATAACATAAGTGGTTCATCTCATTATGAGTTGAAATCATATACTTAAGAACAAATGTTTAGATGGATAAAATATCAATAATCGTCTTGAACTAATCTTTATAACAGATGATTTAAATATGCTAAGTAAATTTACAAATGGACAAACATACTGATAATCGAAATAACACTTACTATTCCTAATAATTGCATATTATCCTGATATGATCCCTACCCAGACTTAAACATTTCCGTCACCAAATATATGTTATGACGTCTCCGTTGATTGTAAAATTGAATCAACAATTTTATTTTTGTATTATCTATTAATTATCTGTAGCTTAATTAGTTTCTCCAAGTTTATAAGTTAATATCGAATCGGGTATCGAACCTTGAAAATCGAAAGCGATTCGAAAATTCACAAAGTGCCTCTATGCGACACAAGCGTTGTGTCGCTGCCTGTGTCGCTGCCTCTGTCGCTTCTTATGTCGCAGGCTATGTCGCTGCTTAGTGTTTGGGTATAAAAGCCAACCTCAGGCGACCTTAAACCGTTCACTGTTCTTAATTACCTGCGACATCACATTTAATTAATGCGACACAAGCATCTGATATAGCGACACAAGCAAATCGAGTGATTTTTCGACTTCATCTACATTTTCTTAGCGTTCTGTTGCAATTAATCCATACAATCTCTTTCTCCTTACCTTACTCGATCTAGTGGTATAAATTTTTCCCTCTTTTACCGTGTATACTGTGTTAAATTGTGAATTAAAGTCACGGGTTTTAAGGGTTTTCGGTTTGGGAGTAAATTGAGGTGTTTGGGTGTGCTTAACTTGATATCTAGGATATTTTAGAGTTCCTGATGTTCATACGCACCTTCGGGTTGCGTTCGCTTTGAAAACACCCAAAATTTTGAACCATCGGGATCTGGGCACGGGTTGGTGTTCATCTTTGCGACACAATCTGCGACACAAGCCTTTGTGTCGCAGGATGTTTCAAATTAATTTAATACCAAACTTTGGGTGCGACACTAAGGTTTGTGTCGCTATGCTAGGCGACGCAAGCTCTTGTGTCGCTGTTCTATCAAAATTAATTTTCGTGCTAGTGTTGGGTTGCGACACTAACATCTGTGTCGCTACCTCTTTGCGACACAAGTCCTTCTGTCGCTTGATTTAATGAATTACAAAACAATTGCCAAATGTGACACAATCCTCTTCTGTCGCATCTTTCTGTTGCGACACAAGTGCTTGTGTCGCTTACATGATTTGAATTACCTTCAACTTTTGCGACACAAAGGTCTGTGTCGCCACATCTGTGCGACACAACCCTTGTGTCGCCACTGCAGATTGTTTAAATTAGGGTAATTATTACTAATGTTTCTGTAGTGTTCCCTTTTTCGTATCTTTTAGAAATGGCAGGACAAGATGCGTTTCTGAGGTTGCTTGAACCTCGTCACAACACGGTGGCTTTTCTGGAAGATGACAGGGATTCTGCTATTCCTTTTCGCCCCATGATCCAGTTCCTTAGGCGTTCCAGGATTCTTTACGCTATCACTGCTGCTCCCACTATCTATAGAGACCATGTTGGTCCTTTTTGGAGAAATGCGGTTGTAAACACCGAACTGGAGGAGACCAGGATTATATCTACAGTTTTTGATCGGGAAATTATCATAACCGAGCAGCTGCTACGTGAAGTGCTTCAGTTTCATGATTCTCCAGTCATGCCCACCCAATTCTCAAATACTTTCATTGTTGGTGGGATGGCACGTATGGGTTACCCAGGTGTACCCTCTCATCAGTATCGCAAGGGGCACCTCACCCGAGTCTGGAGATTTTTGATGCACGTGATAATCGTGTGTTTATCTGCCAGGAAGGCAGGTTTCGATGGTGCAAGTCACCGTACCATCTCTTCCATGTTGGCCCTGGTCTACAATAAGCCGTATAATTTTTCCGGATATCTGTTCCGTGAAATGGTGGACAATGCAAAAGCTGAAAATGACAAATGGGTCATGTACCCAAGGTTTATCCAATTGCTGATTAATCATCTGTTACCGGATCTTCCGGTCAATCCTGATGCAACCTTCCGCCAAACGCCAATGAACTTGCGGATTTTTGCCATCTGCAACTCTTATGGTAAAGGAGTTGCTGCACCGCCAGATGTGCCGCTTTTCGGCCATATTGTACATGAGGGCTATGTCCCTCCGGCTAACGAAGGATTTTTGGATGATGCTGCTGCTCCTCTTCCCTCTGAGGATGCCTTTGTCAATATTCCGATTCAAACCGAGGAGGAAAATATTAATGACATTTTGCAGGACATTGATACCTTTCAAGCAGTTGACGAGAATGCTGCTGATGCGGCCTCGGATGATACTGTCTCTGTGGATCCAAACGACACCCCAACGGATTCGGATGGTGATGTTCCTTCACCGAAAACCATTGAAAGCCTCCGAATCCATAATACTCATCGATATGAGCGGGTTCAACGCCGAATTAGGGCAGGACGGGTGCATGTGCCGTCTAACCGGGGGAAACGGCCCCGGGACGCACAGGACTCAGATGATGATACTTTCGCACCCCGTCCTCGTCCTCGAACTCAACCTTATCCGGTCTCTACTTCTGCTGAGTCTCAGCAGATAATGGCTCTTCTAGACAGAATGAACAAGCAGTTGGCTGAGCAAGCTTCTAGAATCACCGAGTTAGAAGCAACGGCGGCTAGGGTTCCTCAGCTGGAGAGTCGCCTGTTAGAACTAGAGGCCTTAGCTGTTGTTCCGGGGGAGTTAGGCTTAGATGAAACAACATCAATGGCCCCTTGTTCAACTCAAATTGTAAATACAAATGATGTAACCGAAGAAGCTATAAATGAAAATATTAATTTGGATTATTTTGCGTACTCTGCACCAATTCCAGGACAACCAATTCCCTTAAATGTAGATTACTCTGAAGCAAACCTAGAGTATCTACAGAGTCTGATAAATGAGGAAGGGCAAAGTACAGAAAATGATAATGAAGAATTTGTGTTTGATAATGATGAAGGGGTTGATATTGAAAAAGAAAACGTTCACGAAGACTTCGTAAATGCTGACGAAGTAAATTTGGGAGAAAAGATGGGATGCAGTATTTCACTATGAACTTCAAAGTATTAAGTACCTTACCATATTGTGAGATACTGCACTTGGCGCAATTGAATATCATAAATCCCACCAATAGCGAGTTAGCGAATCAACTACAGAGAATCTTAAGGAAAGAGGTCAACACCAAAGTGTTCTATCTTTTGAGACCAAATCTGGGGATGAGGTATATTTATCGTAACAAGATACATCCGTTTACCAACAAGCCCTGGGTTAAGATTGTATATAAATCTCCAAAGACCTTAAAGTCTATTCCTCTGGAGAAGCTCCCAGTTGATTTCTTGAGAAGGTTACAACTGTGGACATATGATGGATATACAGGCGAAGCTGAAATTATCTACATTGAAGATTCAGAGCCTGAAGATCTATGGAAAGCCAAAATATCGAAGATTAGAGTGTACGATCCTGTGAGCTTGATTAACCTTACCAAGAAAGACCTTGAAGCTCTTCATGCTAAGAAGATTGATTATTTTCAAGAGTTCAAGACTGAGGCGATGCGTTTTCAAAAGGTTGTCAATGTCTGTATAGCTCAAGGAGTACATGCTGGAGGAAACTTCCCTGCCAGCTGGAAGTGTTAGACGACCAAAGCCGAACGAAGAAATCTTGAAGACCAAGCTGAAGACACGGGGGAGTTTGTTGATACATGTTTTGTATGTCTGTCAGTTGGTCTAGGTCAAAGTCGATTGTAATATTTTGATTGTGATATAAATGTTATTTGTTTTGGAAATCAAAATTAATGTCACTGTTTAGGCGACACAGAGCTTGTGTCGCAATAGCGACACAAGGCTTGTGTCGCATATGTCGGCCTGGCGACACAGGTCTTGTGTCGCAGGTCAGTTAGGTTTTGGCTATAAATAGATCATTACGGGTTCAGTTTTAGGGTTGACGAACCTAGAGTGTTTTCAAGCGATCTGTGAGGAATCTTGTGTAATTGGTTGATTTGTTATTCGAGATATATATAAAAGCTAATCGACTACTTTCGTGTGATTGTTAACGTGCATTGTACAATTGATTGTATTCCGCGCTTTCAATTGTTGAATTGATTCGATTTAGATCTAGTAACAAGGGTCCAACATCATTAATTTGAGCGATATCTCTAGCGATATTACTAGAGATATAACTTGGTATCGCCTAGTTAATTTTTGCGATATTGATTCAATATCGCCTGATTAAGTTTAGCGATATTACTCGAAATATCGTCTGTGATATCGCCTGTTTTGTCTGATTTTGATTTGCGCTTTAATTAGCGATATTGATAGTGATATCACCAATATCGCTCAATCATCAGATTGTTAGCGATATTAGCAATATCGCTATAGGGTGTTAGACAGATTTTAAACCTTTTTCAAAAGTTAATTTTAATTAATATAAATTAAAATGTCTACTTTACAAGCTGTTAATGCAATGTTAAAACACAATGCTGAAGTGGGTAGTGCAAACAAACCTCCATTCTTTGCTCCAGGAATGGAGAATTCTGAATGGAGAGGTAGATTTTTATCGTTTGTAGCGTTTACCGACCCTGAAATGGAGATACCTTTACTGGAACGATACGTTAGACCTGTTTCAAGTGGAGAGCATGTTGGTATTCCTCCACCAAAGCCTATTCGTTCCATGTCTGTTGAAGAACGCAAAGCATGGGAATGTGAGAGGAAGGCTCACTCTGCTATAACCATGTCTTTACCTGCAGATGCCATGAAAATGTTTAAACAACACGACATCGCTTATGATCTGTGGAATGGCATAGCTGAACGATGTGGAGGTACTACTGAGTACAAGCAAAGTAAACTGGAGTTAGTGAAGAAACATTATGATCTGTTTGACATCCAGAAGAACGAGACGGTGAAAGATTTATTCTGCAGATATTCGCGTCTTGTAAATGAGCTGACTGAAGGAGGCTACAAATTTAGCTCTATTGAAGTCAACAAGAAGCTACTGAATGCTCTGCCTCCTCACTGGGAAACTAGAGTGCTGATGATGGAGAATGATCCAGACATACTAGCTATTTCTCTGGATCAACTTATTGGGAAGCTTGAAACATGTGCCTTGGACATTCAGAAGAAAAGCACAAGATCTAGCTCTTTGCTTCCTGATAATAGCAATTTTGGATATGGAAGTACAGCACTTCTATCTGGGCCGTCTACATCTTCATCTAAACCCAATTACTCTTCGGGAAATAACTCAGTTGGGACATTCTCTTCTTTTCCATCATCCTCTTCTGCTACTGCATCTCACAATGAGCATGCAGTAATCTTTAATGCCTTTCTATCATCATACGATGATTTTCTTTCAAAGAGGATTAACTCGGTAGATCTTACCGACGAAGATTTTGCGCAAGTTGATCCTGATGAGTTAGAGAGAGTGGATCTTCGTTGGAACATGGCCATGCTGACAAGAAGGACTAAGACGTATTTAAGGAGAACTGGAAAGAGATCTCTTGAAGACGTCACTGATAAAACCAACACGGGATTTGACAAATCCAAGATCAGATGCTACAAATGTCAAAATCTGGGTCACTTTGCACGAGAATGTGAGAAGGGTAGACAACCATCTACGGGTTTTACAAAACCTTCTATCTACAAAAAGGATAATGAAGTAGCCAAGGCAGCCATTCTGTTAGAAGAAGAAGAAGCATATGATTTTTCGGCTATGGATGATCAAGAAAATGTTGCCCTTATGGCATATGTTCAAAATGAGGTAGAATGTGATTCTTTTAATTGCCAAACCTGTATCACACTAACTGGTAAAATCAACAGGTACATGGTAGATAATGATCGCTTAAATACAGATCTGACCAATCTTATTGAAGCAAACAAAGTTTTAAAAGAAAATGAAAAAGTCTATGTTATAAATCAGAAAACTATTTTGGAAGAAAAGAAAGAGTTAAAAGCAATGATTTTTAACAAACAAGATGCGATTGACAGTTATTTAAAACTCATTTCTCATCTTAAAAGGAAACTTGCTGAAACTCAATCGGATAATGTTGATTTAAAACGAAGACTTGCAAATATTTCCACATCTACTATGGTCTTTTCTGATATTCTGCAAAATCAACAGACTGATACAAAGAGTAAGGCAGGAATTGGTTATCACAACCAACCTCCTCCCTCAAACTTGAATCAGCCTATTCTTTCACAGGAAGAAATTAAAGATTTTGTACCTTCTGTTCTTAAGAGGGATACAAATCCTGTGGCAGAACCAGTTCGTGTTGAAATTCCCAATCAGCCTGAAACTGTCAAGGGTGATGATGTTAAACAGCCTAAGCTTGTTAAGGCTGCTGATAACAAGCAACCTGAGTTGTTTAAAGTTTTGAGTTCAAATAAAAAGAAGGCTGAGCTTATTAAGCCTAAAATTGAACCAATCAAGTTTGTCCTTTCAACAAATGTTGAAGAAGTGGTAGAAGTGGAGGATGTAACTCACGAGGTTACAAAGAACGTTAAAAAGAATAACCTCAAACCTGAAAAGAAACAAGTCATCCAGGAGAAGTTTAAAATTAATAAAGTTTCAATTAAAAATCCTTCTCCAAAGATTACTTCAACTGTGAATACGTTTACTCCATCATGTTCACATAAGTGTTCATGTGCAGTAAACGTACCTGAAATTAAACCTCGTAGGGTTCCTCTTTCACCTAAACCACTATCAAGTTCTGATCAAACTTTCCGAGAAAGACGATCATGCTTCTACTGTCAGAAGCAGGGTCATCTCATTAATCAGTGTCCTGTGCTTGCTAGAAAATGGGCATCACGATATAGTACAGGTTATAATAAAAGAAGAAATTTTCAAAAGTCAAAACAACCTGGATTATCTCGACATGTTCCAATTTCTAAAGTTAACAACATTACACCTACTAAATCAATTGATCGAAAGGTTAATGTTATTAATAAGCAACCGACTTTATCTCAGAAAGTTTGGATAAAGAAAAGTACAAAAAATGTTATGTCATCTGAAGTTATCACATCAATAAAAGATAATGATGTACTAAAAAACAAGGTTTTAACTGATGTGATAATAATAGATGAAGTCTCAGGAGTACCCAAGTCTGTCAAGGCTTGGGTCTCCATTTCAAACTAACATTCTTTTTCCTTGTGTTGTGACAGTCAAAGGTGCAGAATAGCAAGTGGTATGTTGACAGTGGCTGTTCGCGACACATGACAGGCAATATCTCCCTGCTCTCACATGTTAAACCATATAATGGGGGACATGTTGCCTTTGCTGGTGATACTGGAGGTACAATAACTGGACTTGGAACACCATTGAATCTCCTTTGGAATTGCTTCATATGGACTTGTTTGGACCTGTAAGCACGAAGAGTATTGGAGGTAAATCCTACTGTTTGGTTGTAACTGATGACTACTCTCGTTTCTCATGGGTCTACTTCTTGCGCACCAAAGATGAAGTACCAGATAATTTGACCTATCTATTTGATCGTCTTGAAAATCTGTGCAACTCCAAGATCAAGAAAATACGAAGTGATAATGGAACGGAATTCAAGAACAAAATTCTTGAATTATACTGTCTTCGTAAGGGAATTGTTCATCAGTTTAGTGCTGCAAGAACTCCGCAACAGAACGGGGTGGCAGAGAGAAAGAATAGAACCATCATTGAAACTGCTCGCACTATGCTGTCAGATTCACATTTGCCAATTACTTTTTCAACAAAGAAACGGGATGGATTATTTCTCGGCTATTCGGTTAACTCTCCTAACAAACGGGTCTTCAACAAAGAAACGGGAAGGATTGAAGAACATTTTGAGGTTCAATGCTTAAAGTACACAGAGACTCCAAAAGGAAAAGGTCCGGATTGGTTGTTTGAGTATGACAATCTTCTTAACTCATTCAATCTCCCAAAGCTTGATGAAGTGGATCAAGTTGTTACTCTTCTTCATGGATTACATCTTAATCCGGATAATTCTTCATTACACTTGTCTTCTACTTTGTCTCCTTCTGCTACTGATCCTCAACCATCTTCATTTACTGTTGTTCCCGAAAGTGTTTCGTCTGATCAACATTCTGAAGATTATTCTGCTAATGTTGATAGTGTTGAAGACATTCTTGTTGAAACTGAAGATGACCCTACCGCTCAAGAGGTTGAGCTAAATAATATGGAAACAAACCTCACACCTGATCCAATACCCGTCTCCCGTATTCACTCGAATCATCCGATTGAAAATATCATTGGAGATTTGGATGCAGGTATTCAAACAAGAAGCAAATTAGCTGGTCTTAATACTGAAATTGATGCTGATATTGAAGAATGCTTCTTATCCCAAGTTGAGCCAACAAAGATTGATGCGGCTCTAAAGGATTCTCATTGGGTATCGGCTATGCAAGAAGAGTTGCAGCAATTCGTGAAGTTGAAAGTCTGGACTCTAGTTCCATTCCTAAAGGTGTACACCCAATTGGAACTCGTTGGGTGTTTCGTGTTAAACGTGATGATAGGGGAGTGGTGATTCGCAATAAGGCTAGACTCGTTGTCCAAGGATATACACAACAAGAAGGTCTAGATTATGATGAAGTTTTTGCACCTGTTGCAAGAATGGAATCTATTCGCATCTTCTTAGCCTATGCAACTTTTAAGGGGTTTCGCGTCTATCAACTGGATGTGAAAAGTGCGTTTCTATATGGTAAGGTTGCTGAAGAGATCTATGTCAGGCAACCTCCTGGCTTTGAAGATTCGGTCAACCCGGACTATGTGTGCAAGCTGGATAAGGCACTTTATGGTCTTCATCAAGCTCCGCGTGTGTGGTATGAACGGTTGGCAACGCACTTGATCAAAAATGGGTTTGAACGTGGTCACATCGATAGCACTCTTTTCATCAAGAGAACTGGAAATAGTCAACTACTAGTTCAAGTTTATGTAGACGACATTATTTTCGGTTCAACTGATGAATCTCTGTGTCGACATTTTGAAGAGATAATGAAATCTGAATTTGAGATGAGTGCGATGGGGGAGCTAAAATTCTTTCTGGGTGTTCAAGTTGATCAATCATCAAAGGGCACCTACATTCATCAATCCAAGTATGTTAACGACATGTTAACACGCTACAAATTGCATGATTGTAGAGTGTATGGAACTCCCATCCCTACAAACCACAATCTTGGACCAGACGAAGATGAGGAGAATTGTGAAGAAAAGCTATATCGGTCGATGATTGGATCTTTATGCCTAAGAGGTTTTCTACTCACTCTCCTCAGAGGCATAACAATTCAAATCATCAACAACCTACAACTTCTTTGCCAGTTACCAAGACTATTGATAATAATAGTTATGGTCACTTTAAAGAAGTACAAATTGTTGATGATAAGGGACAGACCAAGACCGTAATGGCTTGGGTCCCTCTTGAGAACTAATTGTGTACAACTTGTTATGTGCAAGAGCAGACTGTGAACAAGGACAACTGGTGGTATGTAGACAGTGGTTGTTCTCGGCACATGACAGGTGAAAGAAGTCTACTGAAGGACTTCAAAAGTGGAATGAAACAGCGTGTTCATTTCGATGGTGATAAAGGAGGAGTTATAACAGGGAAAGGAAAAGTTTCAAATGGAACTTTAACTCTAGAGGATGTGAATTATGTTGAAGAACTATGTCACAACCTAGTGAGTGTTTCCCAAGTCTGTGATAAAGGTCACTCTGTACATTTCAATGAGACTGAGGCCTTAGTCCTGAAGCCGGGTGTCACACCCCCTGATTTGTACAGCGGAAGCGGTTCGGGTCGGGGCGTGACTAATCAAGTAATCACAACACAAAGGAAAAAGCGAACGACTCTATATGAGACGTTTATAAAGTAGTACAAAAGTAGTTACATTGAAATACTTTAAAAGTTTACATTAGCCTCGAGTTCGCAAAATAATATCCTGAAGATTCTAGTACATAACGAAATATTTCAAAAATAATATATGAACATCTTCATATACGTATAATGCATGCGACTCGATGTAGCTAGTCATCCTGTGGGCAATCCTACTGTTGCTGAGTACCTGAGAATACAAAGCTAAAAGGGTCAACCAAACGGTTGGTGAATCTCACAGGTTTAACAGTTAAAAACATAGTTATGAAACACAAGATTTATCCGTGATTTGCAATCAAGCAAATAAAGTAAACAACATTAATGTTTCCGAAATTGCCATGAGCCCACGGTTCGAAGCCTAACCCGTATTGTGCCTCCCGGAGGTGTCTAATCCGAAACACCTTTATGACAAATACTAGAGTGCCCGTTTTTAACTTGATTATAGCTAGTAACCCGGACGGGGGTGTCATTCCCATAATAGATCTATTCTCTAGCACTCGCGCCTTCGCAGTTAACGAACCATGTGTGTTGAGGACTTTTAATGGATTAAAAACAACTCATACAATCTTGTAAAAATAATCGAGTACTTGTGTTCATGAAAAACAGTTAAGCATTTGTATCTCACCCCAAAGTATATAAAACAGTAAAAGTAAAAGTGGGGCTGTAAGACTCACCTGAGATTAGTAAGCAAGTATAGCAATTAGCAAGTAGATAACAAATAGCGGGTGTCTGTGTCCCGTAAGGAAACCTTCTAGAGCCCTAAACGCGTAAAGTGGTGTAAGTAGATGTCTAAAGATCATCTATGTAAGTGGAGGGTTAATGTCCCCTTAAGCTAGTTCACACAATTAGAAATGTCCAATTGTTTAGTTATCGTTTGTGTTTGGAAAAACATGTACAGGCCGTTGGTGATATTTTGTGAAAACACAGATTTGATCAGTTATGTTATGCATATTTCTACTTTCCAGTAATGGTAATTAATCAGTGTGGCAAGGGGCGAAGCCCATTAATGACGGGGGTCCGGGGGCAGCGCCCTTGGTAGCGGGGTCCAAGGGGTGGCAACCCCTGGCGGGGTCCAAGGGGCAGAGCCCCTGGCTGGGGTCGAGCTGTAAGTAAAACGTATCGATTTTTGTGTTTTTAGCGACACAGGGCTAGTGTCGCTATATGCGACACTAAGGGTTTATGCGACACTAAGGGTTTCTGCGACACTAAGGGTTTCTGCGACACCAAAGCTTGTGTCGCTAATGTGACGGTTCGGTTTATAGCGACACAAAAGGCTCGTGTCGCTAATGTGACGATTCGGTTTATAGCGACACAAAAGGCTTGTGTCGCTAATGTGACGATTCGGTTTATAGCGACACAAAAGGCTTGTGTCGCAGACTACTGGGCTTCTGCGACACAGGGCCTGAAACAGGTCGGTTTTACGCATTTTATTTCGGGTTCCAAATGTTCGAGTTGGAATTTAAGAAAAATATATGTTGTTCATTTATGTCTTAACTAACTAATATAATTTTTACAGCAATTTTGGGTAGGTGTATATATTTTTAAAAATTACATTTGTCACCTGTGGTCAAAAAGTGACCATTCAGGATACATGCAAATGTTCTCGTTTTCTGGGCAGAATGCGTATACTTTTAGACAAAATCATCAAAACGACTTTTGCACCTAACAAAATTTGTGAACTTTTGGCGTGGTTTCATGTCATTTGGAGTTGTACATCTCGAGTTATGATTAAAACAAGAAAGGTGAAATTTCTGTCCTCTTTTACAGCCTGAACACATGTTTTTGTAAAAATCGTTTCGGGTAACAAACGAACTCCAAAAGTTATGAAACCACTTGGAAATGAAAGCTAACTTCTTAAACTTAATTTTTGCCTTTTGAATCGTCCATTTTGGTCAAGTTTTGAGGGAGAAACAACCTCTCAAAGTCGAGCTACTTTTCTGTCCGAAAATGCATGTTGTGTTCTTGAACATTTTAAGCCATGAAAAACGTTTTTATGTTATATTTTGGACATTTCTTTGTTATATGAACTCTTTAACATGTTTATAGAAGTATTTTAGAAGGGTTTTTAAGTTCTTACAAAGAGGAGGATGAAAACACAAGGAGAGGGATGTTGAGAGCTCGTTTTCTTGCGTCTTCGGCTTGATTTCTTCTTGGAAGTATGGTGAATGATGAGGGTGGTGATGGTGGCCGGATTTTTAGGTGGTGGTGGTGTAAAAATGGGCAGATTTTAGAGAGAGATTTGGAGAGTAGAGAGAAGTTGAGAGAAAAGTGTGTGTTTTGTGTGTGAAAAATGAGAAGTGGGGGAGGAGATGATGATTAAATAGGGTGGGCCTTGGGCTAAGGTCTTGGGCCGATTTTTGGGCCTCTTGGCTGGCCTTGGGCTCAGTTGGGGCGGCCCAATTGGGTCCTTGGGTTTGCACATTTGTTTTCTCAAGCCCGCGTTACGTTATTTGATCGGTTAATCGTTATTCGCGCGCGTAAACAAATTAAATCGTTAACGTTTAACTTTTGTGCTTTATTTTTGATACAAATCACTATTTTAATTTGACCAATATATTTACAATACTTCATTGAACTTTCTTGAAATATTTGTCGGTTTCGTTCGGGTGTCGGGCGCGATTCGCGCGTTTTCGTTGCGTTTGTTACGTTTTAAGCAAAACGTCTAGTTTTTCGCGTATTATCATTTAATAACAATAATATAGGGTAAATAATTACTATTTAATTTATAAAATAGGTTTACATTATTTATGAAAAGTTATCACCAACGCCGTATAGATCGTCGGACTCAGTCCGTTCGTTTCGCGTAATTGCAAATAATTCTGTATATACATATATACAAGTAGTTACAAGTAGTTAGCCTAATATATATATCTAAATACATGTAATTACACTATTGTTAGGCTCAAATAATTGTCCTAATTTGTCGGGTGTCACACCGGGTTTCACCATCCCTGATGAATGGATATTAATGAGGGCTCCAAGGAAGAAGGACATCTATGCAATCAACATGGGTGCTCCTATTACTTCGATGGAGTCGACATGTCTTTTATCCAAGGCTTCTAAAGCAGACACACTCTTATGGCATAGGAGAATGGCACACCTGAACTTTCGAAAAATGAACTACATAACCAAGAATGGGTTAGTTCTAGGTGTACCAGAAAAACGTTTCGAGTCTGAAGACAAGTGTGTTCCTTGCATGAAAGGAAAGCAACATAAAAAACCACACAGGTCTAAGACTGAAAACTCAATCTCCTCGCCATTTGAATTGCTACATATGGATCTTTTTGGCCCAATAAGCAAAAGAAGCATAGGTGGCAAATGGTACTGTTTAGTTGTCACAGATGATTTCTCTAGATTCTCTTGGGTATTCTTTTTGGGATCTAAGGATGAAACTCCAGGTATTCTTATGGAGTTCCTAGATCTAATAGAGAATGTCTATAGAACACGAATTAAGAGAATTTGTAGTGACAATGGAACAGAGTTCAAGAATTCAACGTTCAATGTCTATTGCTTAAGCAAAGGGATACAACATCAATTCAGTGCACCGTATGAACCACAACAAAACGGTGTTGCTGAAAGGAAAAATAGAACGTTGATTGAAGGAGCTAGAACAATGCTTGCAGATTCAAGGCTTCCTGTCATTTTCTGGGCAGAAGCGGTGAATACAGCATGTCATGTTCTAAACAGAGTTCCTACGGTTAAAAAGCAGAATAAGACTTGTTATGAGATTTTGAACAATAAGAAACCTAACTTAAAAGGGTTTGAACCCTTTGGAGTTTCATGTACTTTGCTGAAGACTAGCAATCAACAAAAATTTGGTGAGAAGGCTGACGAAGGATATTTCCTAGGTTATGTGCCTAATTCACCAAACAAACGTGTCTTCAATAAAGCTACGGGACGTGTGGAAATAGTTTATAACATTGAAGTTACGAGCTACACACATGACGTACATAAGGGATTAGATTGGCAATTCGACTATTCAGATCTCTTTAAGTCATTTAATGTCCCAATCAGTGACTACAAAGTTGACTCAGCGGTCTCTGAACATTTATTGTCGGGTGATGGGGATATTGGCCCTGCACCAACATCGAGTGTTCCTAGAGATACAACTTTTGTAGATCCTAATCGTGCATCAACGAGTGCCACACAACCATCTTCTGATGAAGTGCACAGTACTGATACATATGTGTAATCAGTGGAAGAAATTGGCACTAATTTATAAGAGGAAATAGAATTTGAACCGGTGACAACCACAAGAGTTAACAAAAATCACCCAATTGACAATATCATTGGGGATCCAAACACATCTGTTCAAACGAGGGCTAGTATATCTGAGTACACTAGCCTATATGCTGAAATGAAAGAGACAGGGGTTCCAAATCTATGTCTATATTCATGCTTTATCTCACAAGTTGAGCCTAAGAATGTCCAAATGGCGTTGAAGGACAACTCATGGGTAGAAGCAATGCAGGAAGAACTTTCACAGTTCTCAAAACTGCAAGTTTGGGAGTTGGTTGATTTACCAAGTGGTGAATACCCAATTGGCACTAGATGGGTCTTTAAGTGTAAGAAAGACGATCGGGGAATCGTAATTCGCAATAAAGCTCGTCTAGTATTTCAAGGTTTCAATCAACAAGAGGGGATAGATTACAATGAAGTGTTTGCACCTGTGGCCAGGCTTGAGGCAATTAGGTTGTTCTTGGCATTTGTAGCTTCAAAGAAAATGAAAGTTTATCAGCTGGATGTTAAGAGCGCCTTCTTGTATGGCAAGGTCAAGGAAACGGTGTATGTTTCTCAACCACCAGGATTTACTGATCCAAAGTATCCAAATAGAGTATATCGTCTTGATAAGGCTCTGTATGGATTACATCAAGCTCCAAGAGCGTGGTATGAGACACTATCAACTTATCTTCTTGAGAATGGTTTTACAAGAGGAAGAATTGATAGTACACTCTTTGTGAAGTGGAAGAAAAAGGACTTTCTACTTGTTCAAGTATATGTTGATGACATTATCTTTGGGTCATCTGACGAAAAGATGTGTCAAGAATTTGAGCAAGTTATGAAAAGCAAGTTCGAGATGTCTGCTATGGGAGAGTTGAACTTCTTCTTAGGGTTACAAGTTGACCAAAAGAAAGATGGTTTCTTTATTCATCAATCTAAATATACACATGAGCTGTTAGAACGCTTCAAGATGGATGAATCTCGTATTTACAAAACTCCTATTCCAGAAAATCACGGACTCGGTCCTGATACATCGAGTGATCAGAATGTAGATCCTACTTTATATAGGGCTATGATTGGATCACTAATGTATCTGACTGCATCTAGACCTGACATTATGTTCGCTGTTTGTATTTGCGCAAGATATCAGGCTAATCCGAAAGAGTCACATATGCAAGCTGTAAAAAGAATCTTTCGTTACCTCAAAGGGAAGCCGATGTAGGATCCCTTGTCTTGGACCTAACCGGATCAACACACACAATCGAGAGGCGGAATTCAAACGATTGTATAAAGTACGTAAAACACAAACGAATCAAACACAAATCGAATGTATATTGATATAATAACCAATTAGCTTGATACACTGAAATGCCTTACAATATACTCTCTGGAACCCTGGATTCGTCAACCCCACAAATGAGGCCGAACCTCTCTATTTATAGCCTAAACCGAAACTGACCTGCGACACAAGCTCTGTGTCGCACAGCCAGTTCATGCGACACAAGCCTTGTGTCGCATAAGCGACACAGGCTTTGTGTCGCCTAAAACAAAAATTGTAATATACAAATAATAGACAAAACGTCATAATTACATAACAAACTATTACAAGCTAAGACCAACTGACAGACATAATAAATATGCACCAACAAACTCCCCCGTGTCTTCAGCTTGGTCTTCAAAAATCTTCACTCAACTCCAGCCTGCTGGGAATGTGCCACCGGCATGTATTCCCATTTTCAAACAAATCTCAACAATCTTTTGAAACTTCAGAGCCTCTTCTTGATCAATAACATAATGCTGAATTTTGTTGGCATGAAGGACTCTTAAGTCATATTTCGTTAAATTGATGAGGCTTATAGGATCAAAAACACGAACAATTGAACCTCTTAATTGTTGAGAATAGATCCACTCTCCCGGACCCTGTTCCTGGTCTCTCTCAGTTAGATATTCAATCACGGCTTCACCAGTCTTCAGGTCGTACCACCAATATCTAAATTTCTTTAACAAATTTAGTGGTAGTTTCTCAAGTGGAACCGATTTCAGACTTGCAGCTGGCGGATATTTATACTTCACAATAGACTCTTGAGTTCTTGGATCTAACTTCTTCTTGAAACGATAGCGAACTCCCAGCTCAGGTCTTATCCATACATAGTGTCTGCTGTAGATCTCTTTTCTAAGAACCTTTTGAATAAAAGCGCCTCGACAATCATTTGAATTATTTACCAATTCTAATTGCGCCAGACGATTAAGTTCAACCTTCGGCAAAGTGCTGATGCAATTGAATCTCGGCCGAAAGTATTGAACGCCATCCTTTCTTTTAATTAAAATGAGAGAGCTTTCAGCATCGAATTTCCAGCTATAAATTAGACCAGTGAAATCTCCTCGAACTTTGTAAGATTTACAAATAGAAGATGCCACAGCCACAGTTCGATATTTCACAACAGGCTTGGACTGTACTGATGGCAACGGTTCGGAGGCTAGTTCATTTTCATCATCAGAAGAATCCGATTCAATGATAGGTGCATCAGGATCATACGGTTCTTCTGGTTGAGCATGAGAAGGCTCACTTTGTCTTTCAATAGGAGATTCCGGACGATTTGACTCTTCATACACGTCTTCATCTGAGGGAATCTCCGGTTCAACCTCAACATCCTCAAAGTCATAAGATATATCATCATTATTCACCGGATTTATTAAGCTTTGTAGATACGTGATATTTGCTTCAGAGTAATCTACAGCTATAGGAATCGGTTGACCTGGAATGTTTTCAGACGATGCAAAATAATCAAAAAGTAAATTTTCATTAATGTCTGAATTATTTACATCTACAGTCTGTGTTCCGGCGGAAGTCGTAGTTGTTGTTTCAATGGCACGCAGGCCTGACTCCCCCGAAACTACAGCTAGGGCTTCTAATTCTAAGACCCTAGTCTCCAAAATGGGAACTCTGGCAGTCTGCAGCTCCAAATCTTTAATCTGTGCAGCATGAGCTTCCAGAACCGCAGATTGTGACTGAATTAATGCAGCTTGGGATGTCATCGTTTGCTGCATCGTGTCCAACCGCCTCATTAATTCTTGAATGATAGACGGGAGAGGTTGGACAGGAACATCCACACGGGGAATGTCGACCCGTGGCGTGGAAGAAGAAGTTGGAGCCGATTGACGTTGACGAACCATCGGAGGCACCCAATGTTCATCCGTAGGTTCTGATTGACGAGGCCTTTTGCCCACATCGGGTCGCACATAACCTGTCCCTGCCCTTTTGCGTCGTTCAATACGCTTAAAGCGTCTTAAATCGAAACGACGAATATTTTCCAACGAAGTGTCGGAAGGGACTATCCGAGGGGAAGTTGGTGGAGTGGAGCCACCATCAGAAGAGCTGGCAGCCATGTCTTCGACAATACGCGGCTCTTGTGCCTGAACGTTTTCTCCTTCAAGATGCTCAACATGACCAAAAGTCTCAATGTCGTCCAAAATTGCCTCAAGCTGAGGATTTTCTGCTTGTACAGGCACATTCACAAAAAGATCCTCTGGCTGTGGAGGAGCAGCAACAGCATCCAAATAATTGTCGTCAGCCGGAGGGAGATATCCCTCATTGATAATATGTCCAAATAAAGGAACATCGGCTGGTACTGGAGCTCCTTTAGCGTATTGAGCACAAACAGCAAAAATACGATTGTTCATCGGAGTTTGACGGAAGCGATGAGCAGCATTCACCGGAAGCCCCGGAAGCAGATGATTGATTAACAGCTGGATGAAACGCGGGTATAAATTCCATCGGTTGTCCCCCGCGTGGACATTATCCACCATAGCCCGAAAGATGTATCCAGAAAAATTAAAAGGCTTGTTGTAGACCAAAGCAAGCATAGCAGAGGCTGTTGAGCGGCTCATTCCGTCGAATCCTGCCTTCCTGCTGGAGAGGCATACGATCATGATATGCATGAGGTACCTCCAGACCTTTGTGAGGTTGGCCTTCCGGTATTGATCTCGAGGGATACCCGGATAACCTAGACGGTGTGCATTCGGCCTCAGTGTTGGGGTTGACGAATCTAGGGTTACCTTGAGTTATTGTAAGGCTATTCACTATATTCAATCTAATTGGTTATTATATCAATATACAAGTGATTTGTGTTTGATTCGTTGTGTGTTTAACGTACTTAATTCAATCGTTTGAATTCCGCTTTTCGATTGTGTGTGTTGATTCGATTAGGTCCAAGTTAGGGATCCTACACTTCACGAAACGTAATCATACTACTTTTAAAGCTAACAAAATTTGTGATATTTAGGCGAAAACCTCATGTCGTTTGGAGGAGAAAAAGGTTTGAGGTTGAGTATAAGAGTGTTTGTGTGTGAGGTGAGAAAAGAGAGTATGGGATATGGAGTGGGAGAAGAGAGGTGAGGAAGGTATGGGGTGTGGGGCATGGCTACTGATTTCGTGGGCCCCACATGGTGTGGGTTGTTCAAATTTTGTTTCCCCAAATTTACGTTATGTGCGGTGCTCGTTTACCCGTTCGTTTCGTCGTTCGTTTAAACAATAAACGTTTATTAATCATGTTTTTCGTTAACGATTTATTCGCGTAAATTTTGATTGAGGTTTTATTTAAAATACTTCATTTTAAGTTATTGAAATATAATTCGAGCTTCGTTCGGTTATCGAGCGCGATTCGCGCGTTTTCGTCGCGTACTGTACATTTTATACAGAACGTATAACGTTTAATATATTATCGTAATAATATAAGTTAAATAACGAAAATTTAATATAATTACGTTATTTAAGAAAATATTTTTCACCAACATCCGCAATTATCGGGTCGGATTCTATCCGATTGAAATTGCGTAATTAAAATTAATTACGTACGTGCGTATATAAAAATATACATAATGTTACTGTACTTAGTCCTATTACAACCTAAATACACGTAATAATGACTTAGCATAGGTAAAAATGACGGGCTAATTTGTCGGGTGTCACATTCTCCCCTTGTTAGGAGAATTTTGTCTTGAAATTAGCTCGTAGTTGCGGTCTGTGTGGGACCAGTGAAAAGATGTGGGTATTTCTGTCATATTTGGTCTTCCCGTTTGACATTTGTTTCAAGCGTTTGATGGGAATACGACTCTGTTTCAAGCGTTTGACCTCTCGGTCCATGATTTCCACGGATTCCGTGACGAAATGAAGTTTGTCATCGATTTGGATTTCGTCGAGTGGAATAATAAGTGTCTCATCAGACAGGCATTTCTTAAGGTTAGAAATGTGAAAGGTGTTGTGCACGCTATTGAGTTCTTGAGGTAGCTGCAGTCGATATGCCAGCGGACCAATTCTTTCCAGAATTTCAAACGGTCCGATGTACCTAGGGTTAAGTTTCCTCGTTTACCAAAACGGATGACGCCTTTCCAAGAAGACACCTTCAATAGTACTTTGTCCCCGACCTGAAATTCGAGGTGTTTGTGTCTCACGTTAGCATAACTTTTCTGACGATCACGTGCGGCTTTCACTCGGTTTTGGATTCCTACGATTTTCTGAGTGGTTTCATGAATGATTTCAGGACCGGTGAGTTGGCTGATGAGTGTTAAGTAGTGCTTAAAAAGAATAACAAGTGTTAAATTAAAAAGGAAATACTAAAGTTAACTTTAACACAACCAGGCAAGAATACCTGTTCGTATTATAGCATATCTTTGGTAAGACAGAGTCGAACTCAGGGAAACGGTGTAAACTAAAATAATTAATTAAATCTTAAAATTACAAATTACAAAAAGATAAGGGAGCGTTTTAGTTCCGTACGAACGTAGTAAAGTAAAAACGAATAAAACTTAAACAATTAAGGATTAAAAAGTAACTTGAAAGTAATCAGATGGATAAGCATGTATTTACTTAAAATAGTGATTACTTGATTCAGATATGTTTATTGAATTGTTGATTGTTTATTATGGTGATTTCAACTTATATGGACAGTCTCCTGTTAAGGTTAACTAATCCCTAATAAAACTTACCTTAATACTAGATTCTCTTGAATACACTAAGGCGTGTTATTAACATAAGTTTTATGCTATTATTCCTATCAACAGATCATTAGGATTCACTCTATGACATCGTGTTAACGCAAGTCTATAATTATTTGGTTTTCATAATTATCACACTAATTAGGTTATATTAATTGCTAGTCTCTTAACCCGTCGCCGGTTACAGTCTCAAGCCACAATTAACTAATAAATTATTTAATTGCAGATAATCAATCAATTCATACAAACGTTAGTTCTAGCATAAATCTTTTGACCACGTTAAGTAACAATTAATCACCACATAATCAATATGGATCTTTCGAATAAACTTAATAACCATTCATAATTTAAATCAACATAAACATATCATGAAACCATTATCTATTAATCATTCATCTAAGTAAATACAATAAAAGAATTAGCTCATGTTTGAATTAAACCTAACCAAATCTAGAAACATGTAATAAAACATAGTAAATAGAAAAGAATAAGAATCAAACCCAAGATACTGAACCAAATCTTCGTTAGAGTTGAAAAGCTTCAAACCCTAGCTTCCTAGCCTATAAATAACCCTCAAAGTCGGATTCTAAACCCTAAAGTCGAATTAAGAATGACTTAATTTGTTCGTAAAAGTGTATGGTTAAAGGTTGAGAATGGCCTCTATTTATAGATTTCAGGTCCGAGAATCCAACCGCCGGTTGGATTTTTCAACCGCCGGCTAGGTTGAAATTTAACCTAATAACACGAATTTTGACCCGCGCGCTCGACCGCCTTCCACATTTAGGTTCAACCGCCGGTTGGAAATTCCAACCGCCGGCTGAATGTCAGTTCCAGAACATTCGAAACTCGGGCTGGGCTCTCTTCTTGTTGGGCTTCCATCTTCATTAATCCTATTTTTATACTTTTATTTGGCCCAATATCTTATTTTCTTTGGGTTCTTCTTTCTTCAAAGCCCGGTCTTCTTGGTCTTCAATCTTTTCTTATTTCCTTCAGTCTTGGGCCCATTTTCGTTCCTTTTCTTTGTTTCTTTATTTTAAATACGTTTCTGCAAATATAAACGAAATCAATAGTATATATAAATAAATTGCACTAAAAAGGCTTAAAAATAAAGGAATATTATTATATAAATATGACATTATTTGATGCTATCAAATATCCTCACACTTAAGTTCTGCTTGTCCTCAAGTAGATTTCTGATAAAAACAAGACAAACTAGAAATTCTTCTCCCTTAGAAATAGAATATAAATAGGAGATTGTACATATTACTTAATCCGCGATTACTTTTGACTATATTGGGATCATATTAGAAAACATGCTTTTTATTAGAAACGATTAAATCTATCTAGATTGTTGATATAAATCCTCATTAAACCTTACTAAACACTTTTAAACACAAAGTTTTCTAATTCTGACATTTCAAGATGATTATTGATATTATAATTCTCTTTAAACTTTCTATACTCCACCTTAAGAATAACACTTTATTATTATTATGAATATAAATTATGCATCCCACAATTGATATACCCCTGTAATCAAATCATGACCATATTTCTGTATAATGAGTGAGTAATTGAAAAATCATTTTTAGAGTTAAGACATTGGTGACAGGTCTGTACCTTAGTACAACAAAGCGACATAACTTAACTCGGTTAGATATGTAACCATTATTACAGATTTTAGTCAAGACAGTGGTGACAGGTCTGTACCTTAGTACAACAAAGTGACATAACTTGACTAACATTTATATTTCCTTAAGCATTTTTGCTTTTGTTTATATATAAATATTTTTAGATATTCTAATGAAACCAGGTCTGTACTTAGTACAACAGAGGAGTCGATCAGCGTATCTTTTAAATAATTTCAATTTAATGCCCAAAATTATAGAATATGACAAGATATCATACAGAAATTAAGACTTCATAGTCATATATCAATTTATGTTCCTCATAAAATTATATTCATGTTAGATTATTACTTCTTAAAATTCAAAAACTTTTGTATAGAAAGTCTGTCAATAAATCATATAATGAAGATGTCTAACACTTTTGTGTAAGATTAGAAAAATTGGATTTAAACATGTTTAGTTATGCCTATCAACATATCAAAATAGCATTTTAGAATTTCATTTTTTATGCATATTTCTAATGTACTATCATCTCCCAAAATAGTATCGCAGAAAATTTTATGCAATATGACAAAAATTTCATAGTTATCTTTATAAGGACAAATAAACTTTTTATTTCTTTTCGATTCTCATCCCCACACTTAAATTGTACCATGTCCTCATTGTACTTAAACATAGAAAGGTAAAAGAGAATGAGAAAAAAAATTAGAACGAAAAATTCCCCTGACTGTGCAATAATGTTCTCTGGATTTGATCGGAAATATACAACAGCTCACTTTCGTAGGCAATCACGATTGCATTTAGCAAAGGCAATAAGCCTTTAAACCCCTCGGTATCCTAAGTGGACGAGTTATAGTCTCGTGATGGTTTCCCGGGAACACACCCACAAAGTTTGAAAATAGGAAAATATAGCTTCAAGAAAAATAAAATGTTAAACATAATAGACATAATAATAAAATTTTAAATCATCCTAAACAAATAATAAACAAATAGTTTAAGTTAAACAGTTATCCAACAGAATAAATAAATAAAATAATAAGAAAAATGTCTAAATACAGTGCTAAATCACTGTCATCACCGTCATGCTGCTGCTGCTGAGAGGAGGAACCAAAATCCCATGGAATATAGGGTCGGACCGGACCTGGATGAGCGGTCGTGTAGGATCCCTTGTCTTGGACCTAACCGGATCAACTCAAACAATCGAGAGGCGGAATTCAAACGATTGTATAAAGTACGTAAAAACACAAACGAATCAAATGCAAATCAACTTGTATATAGATATATTTGCCAATTAGCTTAATACACTGAAATGCTTTACAAATGCTCTCTGAAACCCTGGATTCGTCAACCTTACAAATGAGGCCGAACTTCTCTATTTATAGCCAAAACGAAACTGACCTGCGACACAAGCTTTGTGTCGCACAGCCAGCTCATGCGACACAAGCCTTGTGTCGCATAAGCGACACAGGCTCTGTGTCGCCTAAAACACAACTTGTAACATTACATAAAATAGACAAAACGTCGTAATTTCATATCAAACTATTACAAGCTAAGACCAACTGCCAGACATACAAATATGCACCAACAAACTCCCCCGTGTCTTCAGCTTGGTCTTCGAGAAATCTTCTAATAGCTCCAGTCTTCCGGAAAACGTCCACCAGCGTGGATTCCCTTTAACACACAAATATTAACTATCTTTTGAATCTTTAAAGCTTCAGCTCGATCTTCTATTGTGTATTCAATCTGCTTTTTGCTTAAAGCTTTTAGATCATTCTCAGACATATTAGTCAAGCTAATCGGATCAAAAATGCGAGTTGTCTTCTTAGATAATCCCAAATTCTCTTCTGGCTCTGAATCTGGAATAAAGACGATTTCAGCTTCACCAGTGATACTGTCGATATACCAATAACATAATCTATTCAACACATTCAGTGGTAATATCCCTAGAGGGATCTTGTTCAAACAATTTGCCGGCGGATAAATCATCTTGACGGCTGGCTGTCCTGTAACAGAGTCAAGCCTTTTCTTTGATTTTCGTCGTTTTCCCAAAATAGGCTTTATCATGTTATATCTCTTTGAGTATACTTCACACCTGATAATTTTCTGAATGTAATCGGCCTTTCCTTCTCTTCCCGGATTAATGAGCTCCAGCTGAGCTAATCTGTTTATTTCACATTTTGGGAGAGAACTCAACTTCTTAAATTTCGGTTGGAAGTATTGAATGCCATCTGATCTCTTTATCATAAAAACATTGTGATCACAATCAAACTTCCAACTTTTTATCAATCCCGTAAAGTCACCTTTAACTTTGTAAAATTTACAGGTTGATGGAGTTGCTGCCACGGCCCTTATCCAGTCTGGATGTTCCCTAAACATTTTAGAAACAGACTGATTTGACTCATTATTTGGCTCCTCATCACTCTCAGACTCTTCCCAGTCTTCAACAACAGGCGCATCATCATAGACTTCATTTTCACTTAGCACCTCTTCTTCAACTTCAGCATCATCATCAGCAAGATCTGAATCATACCTCGGATGTTCATCTTCATTTAATATGCTTTGCAAATATTAAAGATTGGCCTCCGAGTAATCAATATTAAGTGCGATTGGTTGACCAGGAATTGGTGCAGAATACGCAAAATAATCTAAATTAATATTTTCATTAATAAAATCATTATTTACATCATCAACATTGGGAGTCCTAGTTGATGTTTCTAAGGCACTAGGGCCTGACTCCCCCGGAACATTAGCTAGGGCTTCCAATTCCAAAAGTCTACTTTCTAACTCTGGAACCCTAGCGGCAGAATTCTCCAATTCAGAAATTCTAGCAGCTTGAACTTCAATAACAGCGGCTTGATCAGCCAACTGCTTGTTCATTCTGTCTAGAAGAGCCATTATATGATCCAGCGATGGTGGTTGTGGCTGAGGAGTTGATGTAGCAGCAGAACGAACCAAGTTATCTTGAGTTCGAGGACGAGGACGGGGCTCGGAGATATCATCATCAGAGTCCTGTACGTTCCGGGACCGTTTTCCCCGGTTAGGCGGCACATGCACCCGTCCTGCCCTAATTCGGCGAAGAACACGCTCGAATCGTAGAGAATTGTGGACTCGGAGGCGTTCAATGGTTTTCGGTGAAGGGACATCACCATCCGAATTCGTTGGGGTGTAATTAGGATCCCCGGATACAGTATCATCCGAGGCCGCATCAGCTGAAGTCTAGTCAACTGTTTGGAAATTATCAATATCCTGCAAAAATGCCTCTAGCTGAGGATGTTCTTCTTGGACAGGTACATTAACAAAAGTATCCTCTGGCGGAGGAGGAGCAGCAGCATCCAAAAATTCATCGGCCATCGGAGGAACGTAATCTTCATTTACAATGTGCCCAAAAAGTGGCACGTCCGCCGGTGCCGGGACCCCCTTTGCATATTGGCCGCAGATTGCAAAGATGCGAACATTCATTGGGGTTTGTCGAAAACGGTGAACAGCATTCACCGGAAGCCCCGGAAGAAGATGGTTGATCAACAACTGAATGAACCGCGGGTACATGTTCCATTTGTTGTCCCCGGTGTGTACGTTGTCAACCACAGCCCGAAAAATATAACCAGAAAAGTTGTAGGGCTTGTTGTACACCAAAGCTAACATGGCAGAGGCTGTAGAAAGACTCATGCCATCAAAACCAGCCTTCCTGCTAGAGAGGCAGACGATCATGATGTGCATTAAATACCGCCAGACCCTAGTTAGGTTGGCCTTGCGGTATTGATCCTTTGGCACACCCGGATAGCCAAGACGGTGCATGCCACCATTGATGAAGGAGTTGGAAAACCGAATTGGCGAATCCGGGTTGTCATCGAATTGAAAGAATTCGCGAATAAGCTGCTCCGAAATCACTACCTCTTTGTCAGCAACTCTTGAAATAATTCGGGTGTGAGACAAGTCAGAGTTAATCATAGCTGAGATCCAGAAGGAACCAACTTGATCTTTGTAGATAGGGGTAATTGCGGAGATGGCCTGAAAGATGCGGGAACGGCGAAGAAACGCGATCATCGGCCTGAACGGCGCAGCCGAATCCCTGTCATCCTCGAGGAAAGCCACGATATTGTGCCTCGGCTCCCAATCATTCACATTGATATCTGCCATTGCTATTAACACAAAAGAAACATAGCTCGAAAAGCATTAGCATTAAAACGTCAAGACCATTTGTTTCAATAAAATTATCTTATGCGACACAGAGGATTGTGTCGCAGTAAGAATGCGACAGAAGCATTTGTGTCGCTAGAGAGGTGTGCGACATAAAAGATAGTGTCGCATAAATCAATTTCACAAACCATGCGATAGAAGCGCTTGTGTCGCTAACGAATTAAGCGACAGCAAGGGTTGTGTCGCATTTTGCAATAAATTGATTTATTTTAAGCAAAGCGACAGAAGCTTTGTGTCGCAACTGATGTGTCGCAAGAGAAAGCGACACAAAGTTAGTGTCGCATGTCAACAATGCAACAGACAGAAGTGCGACACAAGCACTTGTGTCGCAGCTTGTGTCGCATTGACGAACATGTGCCCAACCCAGAAAAACCCGATGATCAAGATTGGGGGTTTTCAAAATTTACCACACTTAATGATGCGCCAAAGTTTGTAGATCATGAAACCATGAGATTTAACATGTTAAACAAAAGTTTCCGTGTCCAATTTTACCCAAAAGTAAAAACCCTAAAAACCCGTATATGATTATAAAAATTAAACACAAATTACACGGTAAAAAAGGTTAAAATTGGTACCTATAAGTCAAGAAGAATGAAATGAACACGAAATACGGAATGGATTGCAAAGAAAAACGGCCGAAGGTTGAAAATCAAAGTGAAATAACGTCGCAGTGGTTGTGTCGCAGAATTTTGGCTTGTGTCGCTCTTTGTGTCGCAAAAACTTGTAGCGACAAAGATGTAGGGTCCGGCTTTTATACCTCAACCCTGTATAACGACACAAGATGCGACATGGCTTGCGACACAAGGGTTGTGTCGCATTGCGACACAAGGTTTGTGTCGCACCATGGACAGTTTTTGAAGTTTGATTTTATTTTAAAGTTTACACTCGAGAATCAATTTGATATTATCTCAGAGACTTGGTTAAACTAAAGGTAAAACAATAGACTAAAATTATATAGGGAATAAAATAGAACCGTTGATTCAATTTTGCAATCAACGAAAACAGAACGAAAAATCTTTTTGGTGACGAAATTGTTTAGGTCTGCTTTAGGAATCATATCAGGATAACATGCAATTATTAGGAATAGTAAGTGTTATTTCGATTATCAGTATGTTTGTCCACTTTAAATTTACTTAGCATATTTAAATCACCTGTTATAAAGATTAGTTCAAGACGACTATTGATATTTTATCCATCTAAACATTTGTACTTAAGTATATGATTTCAACTCATAATGAGATGAACCACTTGTGTTATTATTAGTATGCATATTATAGTATATAAATCACATTAAAATATACATTTGAACTCAAAACATGTTAGTATTTTCTATATAGAGGATGAAGGTATGGACGTATCTTTAGAACCAAGTTAGCGGTGACAGGTCTGTACTTTCGTACAACAGAGTCACATAAACAATAGTCTTGGTTGAACAAACACCAGTCTGAACACTTTAAACTAGAGGGTACAGATCTGTACTTTCGTACAACAGAGTACCATAGTTTAACACAAACCAGTACGAGGCAATCTTTTTATAATTTTTTCTGGTACATTTGTACATTATATTTTAGAATTTAGATATGCCACGGGTACGCAATAATTGTCTATAACTTAACATAGACTACGTACCTAAGTTCTTTTCAAAAATATATTAGATGAAACCAGGTCTGTATTTTCATACAACAGAGGAGACAACTAATATATTCCCCCAGATAACACCATACAAATACCCTAAAATTTAGAATTTAACATGTTTATTATCCAAATATTAAGACGAAGCGTTAAAATATTTTGGACATTTTTGCCCTTATTTTAACTTAATGTCATACATATTAATATGTGTTTATATAAAGTAATATGCATATTTGAAAGTTAAGCTTCTTAGTAACTTTAGAACAAATGCCTACCAATACATCATTTGATGAAGCTAATATTTATAAAAGGTATTTCAATTATGCTAGATAAATCTACTGACACATCAAACATAAATCTTAAAATTCCATTTTATGCATGTTTCCTGATGTACTATCATTTCCCCAATTGTTTACAGACACAATTCAACGTCTATTTTAGAAATGTAGCAACTTTTGCATTTCTCTAATACTAACAAGTATAGAGAGTGGCAGTTGCGTTTTTTTTTTTTTTTTTTAAATTACCAAGTCTAAGGATAATTCTGACCAAAAATGGAGAGTTAAGCGTTGCCCAGACTCACCATTCCAATCATAGAGACTAGCTCATCAAATCTACTACGAGAGAAAGCTTTTGTGAAAAGATCTGCGTTTTGCTTAAGAGTAGGGATTTGGACAAGGTCAATTAGGTGCTTCTCATAGCAATCCCGTATAAAATGATAACGAATTTCAATATGCTTTGTTTTTGAATGCTGTACGGGATTGCGTATGATGGATACAGCAGCTGAATTATCAATATGAATAGGAGTAAGAGTTAGAAGTAACCCATAGTCACGCATTTGATGCTTGTTGGGTCACAAGGTTCCCAAAACTTAGATACAGATTAAATAACAGTTATCTTAACGTGTTAGTTTATATCCAAGTTTTATATCAAACAAGTTTAAATTAATCTAGGCGGAAAACAAGATTAATTTTGACACAGAGTTTATTATGAATCAAAGTATTATTCACAATAAAATATTTGTCTCACACAGATGACAAAGTATTCAAACCCACACAGATGGTTTGAATACGATCCAAGTATTAGTATGTTAAGATACAATTATCACTACAAACTTTAACAGTTAGTGTGGTAATGCTTTGAGCCTAAGCTTAAAGGTCTTGTATACTATTTTGCTTTGAGAGCTTGGATATCTTGGATACTTGGATTATTTGAAGAGTGCTATTGAGCTGCTATTTATAGAGTTGAGAATCAACTTCTATTACCCAACTCAGTCAGTTGTCCAAGCGATAACACATTCATCTTGGGCAACTTTGCACTCTACCCTTTTTACTTTTCTTGGAAATAGAAAAAGCAAAAGGTAAAAGGTTTCTTTGCTGAGAAGAAAACCTTTGTTCGATGTTTGACCTTTCTCAAACATCTTATCAGTTGTATCTAGCCCAAGGAGAGAAGAATATCTTATGTACACTTGTACTTTCATTCTTCAATCTGTGCTCTTCAGTCTGTGCTCTCAGTCTGTGATCTTCAATCTGGGATCATCAGTCTGTGATTTTCAGTCTGTGAAGTCTTTTGTCTTCAATCTTCATTCTTCAGATGATGAATTCATAAGTCTTCAGGAAGAGCAAGGCTTTCAGTCTGTGAGATTCTTCAGTCTGTGCAGCACAGACTCAGAAACAATTCTTCAGTCTGTGCAGCACAGACTCAGAAACACAGACTCAGGAATTCACTAAGTGTTTCTTGAGTACAACTGAGATAGATTTTGACTCTTCAGATTTATAACTTAGGTTTGATCATTGTTTTTCCCAACAATCTCCCCCTATCTGATGATGTCAAAATCTATTTACAAAAGATAATGGAGAAATAATAAATACTAAAGTACAACATAACTTATGAATCTTAGACTTATATATATAAAGTCAAAGTCATAGTTAGTATACAAAAATATTACAATTATTACATAAGATTGTAAATAACATAAATTTAACAATCTTCAGTCCTTTCTCCGAGCCTTGATCTCTTTCATCTTTTCCACTTTCCTCTTCAACAGTGTTTCCATTTCCTTATCAGATTTGTCTTCAAATTCTTGATACTCTAGGATGATCTTCTTGCAGATGTCTTCAACTCCAATCATCATCCTTATTTGGGAAAGGTTGTTGAATAACCAGCTAATCAGTTTTCTTCTGAATGGTCTGGCTTGAGAATGTTTGCATTCCTTCAGCAGGGCAATGCAGTGCAGCAGAGACTCTCCATATAACCTATTCTGATCCTGGAAGCATTCTATCCCATTGATATCTCTATAGCACAGACCTTCAATGTTGTCAGTCTGTACATAAGATCTATCTATGAAAACAATACCTTTGGGTAGAGGATGCTCCCTTCTCTGCTCATTCTCTGTGGATAACCCAGCTGACTTCTTCTTGATTACAAAATTGTTTGCTATGCAAAACAACTTGTACTCTTCTTCTGAGATGAGCCCCAGACTGAGAACTAGCTCAATCAGGTAAGATAGCTCATCCAGAACTTCTTTCTTCAGATCCTTGTCAGCTTCACTCTTCAAAAGATTGGCAATGGATTGCCATTCCTTAAGCCCTAGAGTGTACAGTTCATCCACCCATACCATCTTCTTGCTCTTGGTCAAAGTCAGCTCCAGCTTCAATTTCTGTCCAATCTTGTTCAGATGACATTCTCTAATCTTCTGCTTGAGCTTTGACTTTTGGAAAGTGGCTTGTAGCTTTGGCTTCAGGCTCTCTATCTTCTGTAACCTTGTTGACAGCTCTTCATCTTCCTTGATTTGTTGCTCAACTTGACTCCTTCTGGTTTGAGTCTGTGAACAGTCTTCATCTTCTAATTCTTTGGAGAGCATGTCAACAAATCTTGCTTCCTTCAGCTTCTGCTCTTCTTCAGTTAGTACATTTAAGTACTCAGTTAAAGACATGCCTTGAGCAGTAGCTTCTTGTTGCAAGAGTTCATCCTGTAGATTTGTCAGTTCAGGATTTCTTGTGCCAGCAGCATGATCATCCACCATCTTCTTGATCTTGCTTAACCTTTCCTGCTTGGATAAGGCAATCTCCTTGCCCTTACCCTTATCCATAACTTCTTCCATGGTAGAGCTTGATCCAGGATAAGTGCTAATCAGGTGAGCACTTCTCCATTGCATTCTATCTTCAAGTTCACTTCTACCTGGAGGCAGTATTCTGGTTGTTGTGGTTGGTCTAGCAGGATTGGCTTCAGCTTGGATGGCTTCAGCACTGATAATTAGAGCATCAGTGCTTGCTGCTGGTTGCTCTGAGCTCTGAGTCTGTGATTGATGCTGTGTCTCAGTCTGTGCAGGTTCAGAAGGCACAGACTTAGACTCTCCAGTCTTGACTTTTGAGGCACCTTCATCTACACCTCCAAAAGTAGCGTCATCTTCATCATCATCTGATCTTCTAAAAACTTCAAACTCAGAACTGCAGTCAGGATTGATGGCATCATCATCATCACCATCATTGTCCTGTTCTTCTGCCAGCTTCATAAATTGATCCCAGGTCTTGATCCCCTTCATCTTTGGTTGGGAATCAAAGATATCCCTTTCAGGAATCCTCCTGGCCATTCTTTTCATCTTCCTGGCTCTCTTGATTTGCAGAGGTTGAACATCTTCATCTTCTTCCCTTGGTCTCTTCAACTCCATCTGACCTTGGGCTGAGATAGTTGCAATTGGGTCTATGTGTAGGACAATGGATGACTCCCCCTGAGTCTGTGCAACCATATCAGTATGTTCACCCGTCTGCAATCCTTCTTGGTCCCCCTCAGTCTGTGCACTCATATTTTCAGTCTGTGGCACAGACTGAGCTTCAGTCAGAGACTTCACCCTAGCACCTTCGGGTCCATCATCTCCATCATCTCCCTCACTGCTATCTCCCCCTAAATCTAAGGATTTATTATTTAAATCTTTATCTTTTGAGGTTTTAGCTTCTGCAGACCCATACTTCATCTTCTCCCCCTTTTTGACATCATCTACTAAGTTTGAGAGGGTGGTCTGCATTTCATCTAACCTATTGGATACCTTTTCCTCCAGCATATCCACTTTATCCACCATAGTAGAGACTAGATGCTTCATCTTCTCTAGCTCTTTCTTATTATTATTGACCTCAGTCTGTACCCATTCAGACAACTTGTTGATGGCAGAAAGCACATCATTAAGTGTACTAGAAGGCACAGACTGGGTCTGGTTGGAAGGGTTAGAATTGGGTGATGGTATGTGTTCCTCACTTGACTCATGTTGAGATTGAGCAAGATCACTGGAATCGTTTGGGGTTGCACTCTTTGCCTCACTCTGTGTCCTGTGCATGGAAAAGCGATCATAGGCATTGAGTGGTGTAGTTGTTCCCTCAGATCTAATCCGGTGATAGGATAAGATATCACTGGGAAATGATTGTGTTGCACCTGTTGCCTCAAACAGTCCCTGGTGTAATGGAACAGTATCACTGGCAACTGATGTGGAAGTTGGTATGCCTTCACTAACCATCTGGTGATAAGATAGTAGTTCATCAGGCAAAGAAGATGAGATCTGTACCTCAGTCTGTGACATGACTGAGGTATTGGCGATCTGTGCAGAGGGGTGTAAGAGAGGACTCACTGGAATGTGAACTAGTACAGGACTAGTGGTCATTATGGGCTCAGCCATTGTGAGTGGGGTAAAGAGGGGGGTGGTAGTGCTCAGGATTGGAGCATCTTCTTCAATGCATACTACAGGGGTCAGTGTAGTAGCAGTAATGTGGGTATCCAAGCTGACTAAACTAGGTATAGGTTGGGTCAGTTGGGTAGCCATTGGCACCACAGACTCTAGCAGAGCTGCACTGGAATGGACTACAGCACTGGAAGGTGTTCTATTGACATCCAATTCCATGGATGATGATTGCACTTGTGCTATACTTTTTAGGAGTGAGTCTGCTGATTCCTCCAGAGTGAGTGGTGACTCATCTGGGTTGGTTTGTTTGTGACTCTCTTTTGTGGGTGAGGATGGGCTAGGATAAGAAGGTTGATCTATATCCATGTCCTCAAATGAAGAAGAAGTACTACCTGCATCTTCTGTTGAAGATGGAACAGACTCAGGAATGTTTGAGTCTGACTCCAAGTGCACAGACTGAGTTGAGTCTGTATCCCTGGAGTCTGTGTGCTCTGCTTCAGCCACACGATCTTCAACAGCCTGTGTCTCAGTACCCTCACTATCACCTGAACTATCACCCTCCATAGATGCAGAAGCAACATATAGGTGATCAATCCATTGCTGCATAGCAGCAGTGATAGGTGCTCCAGAAAGTGGAACCGGATGGTTGAACACTTTATATGTGAGCACAGGTACGGGTATATCTGCAGTTTTGTTATTAAAGGACATATACACAGACCCAGTTAATCTGGATTGGATGCACAGGGAGAGTAACCTTATAAAAGGTACATTAAAAATTCTATGTGACTCATTCACTAGTTTTAAAATTTCTTTAAAATACAACTCTGCAAAGTTGATGTTTAAACCTGTGATGAATGAGCTCAACAGTTGAGTTTCAAACTCATTTAACTCCCCTGTGCTACCAGATTTTCCTCCTAGACTTCTAATGATGTCAGAGATTAAAAATTTCCATCTAGGGGTGAATCCTGACATCAAAATGGTGCCTTTTTCTTTCGTATATCCAACCAAAGTAAGAGTAGCCCTTGCTGCTTCTTTGGTTGGAATGGGTTCAAAAATATTTCCCAAAGGCAAGTCTAAGACATTCCTAATTAGCTCCTGATCAATGGTAACTGCCCGTTTACCATGATCAATAGTACCAGTAATTGCAGTATTGGTACTATTTGAGGAGCAAGTATACCACCATTCCATTAAAAAATGTGGGTATATTTGAGGAACTGTATTAAAGAATGCTCCCCTTAATGGATGAGCAGACATAAAAGCAGTTAGTTCTTCAAACCTTTTATTCTTTTTAGAGTCAGGAATGGAAATGGTAGCTACTTGATTATTTATACAGAGTTTTACCTGTTTACCCTGTTTGAAGGGTTTAGCCGCAGCGATGTTGGCAGGTGCCGTGTAAGCCCATTGATCAGCCATTTTAAATGAAGAATTTGTGAGATTGATTTCGAAAATGGTTGAGCGATTTAGGTTAGGGCTTACAAACTCTGTGTAATTTTGGATGTGCAAGTATAGGTGAAGAAGAAAAGGGGAAAACAGAAGTGGGTATTTGAAGAAATTAAATTTCCGTTAGATGGGACCCACTTGACGGTTTATCCCTTTCTCTGCAACAGTAATGCTGAAGCACGTGCACTTTTTTTATTGAGAAGATAAATAGACAACAAGCGCCAAAACTTTTAATGATTATTACCATAAAAATGGTTTTAGCATTAAATGCAGAGATATTGTTGTTTATTTATTTTTATTAAAGAAAGTAAAAATAAAAATAAAATAATAAATAAAAATAAAAGAAGGTTGCGGGCAGTGGTAACAGATTGATATAGCTAACAGTACTAACATGTGAAAGCAGTACTAAAATTAACTAACAGTAGTAACTTGCCAAAGCAGTACTAAAATCAACTAACAGTGGTAACTTGCGAAAGCAGTACTAAAGTTAACTAGCAGTGATAACTTGCCACAGCAATACTAAAATCAACTAACAGTGGTAACTGCGAAAGCAGTACTAAAGTTAACTAACAGTGGTAACTTGCCACAGCAGTACTAAAATCAACTAACAGTGGTAACTGCGAAAGCAGTACTAAAGTTAACTAACAGTGGTAACTTGCCAAAGCAGTACTAAAATTAACTAACAGTAGTAACTTGCTACATTAACAGTGTTAATTGTACCAATCTTTACCAGCCAAAAAAAAACATCAGTATTAACCCAGCAGTACTAAAAGTAACTAGCAGTATTAATACTAACAGTGCTAAAATACGAATTCATGGGGGCAGTATTAAAAAGTCTTATCAGTATTAACCAGCAGTACTAAAAGTAGCTAGCAGTATTAATACTAACAGTACTAAAATACTAACCTTATGAATTAATAAAGCACAAAAATAGAGGGTTTAGTCTGAATGAATATGGTTAGTCTGTGCAGCTAATCTGGAAGAAATCACACAGACTGAAACATATAATCAGTCAGACTGAGAGAAAATAAACATCTCTTAGTCTGTGTTTTTTGATTGTATGTAGCTGAGAATACAGTTATACAGATTGAAAAGCAGACACAGACTGAGAATTGAATCATACATATTCAAGGTTTTACTAGGGGTTGAGCATTCCTAGTTGACCAAGCAGATACAAAAATCTATCTTCATTAAGAGGTTTAGTAAAGATATCTGCTAATTGGTCATTTGTTGGCACATATTTGAGAATCACTTTACCTTTCTCAGCACAATCTCTGATAAAGTGATGTCTAATCTCAATATGCTTTGTCCTGGAGTGAAATACAGGATTCTCAGTGATGGCAATGGCACTTTGGTTATCACACATGATTGGAGTTTTTGTAAACACCAAATCATAGTCTGCTAGTTGATGTTGCATCCAAAGCAATTGAGCACAGCAACTACCAACAGCCACATATTCTGCTTCTGCAGTGGATGTAGCAACAGAATTCTGTTTCTTGCTTGACCAACTGACTAGTTTGTCACCTAGCAGTTGACATCCACCAGAAGTGCTTTTCCTGTCTAATTTACAACCTGCATAATCTGCATCTGTATATCCAATTAGATCAAAACCAGAGTCTTTGGGATACCAAAGACCCAGGTTGGGAGTACCTTTTAGGTACCTAAAAATCCTTTTTACAGCTTTTAGATGCGATTCTTTAGGTTCAGATTGATATCTAGCACACAAACATGTTGAGAACATGATATCTGGTCTACTTGTAGTGAGGTATAGTAGAGATCCTATCATACCTCTATAAGTGGTTTGACAGACTGACTTACCAGACTGATCCTTATCCAACTTATCTGCAGTGCTCATTGGTGTTTTCATAATTGAACAGTCCTTTAAAAAATATTTAGTAAGTAGGTCATTGACATATTTACCTTGGTTGATGAAGATACCATCAGGTTTCTGATGTACTTGTAGACCAAGAAAGTATGTTAATTCACCCATCATACTCATTTGATACTGTTTTGACATTAAGTTCGAAAACCATTTACACAATTTTTCATCAGTAGACCCAAATATAATATCATCAACATAGATTTGGACTAGTATGACATCTGCCTTGTTCCTTTTGAAGAACAAAGTTTTATCAATTGATCCTCTAGTAAAGTCATTACTAAGAAGATAGGATGATAAGGTGTCATACCAAGCTCTTGGAGCTTGTTTTAGCCCATACAGTGCTTTCTGCAATTTATAGACATGATTTGGAAAAGTGGAACTTACAAAACCTGGAGGTTGTTTCACATAGACTTCCTCCTGTAAGTTGCCATTCAGAAATGCACTCTTGACATCCATTTGATAGACTTTGAAGTCCTTGAATGCAGCATATGCCAAGAATAACCGTATTGCTTCAATTCTGGCTACAGGGGCAAAGGTTTCATCATAATCAATGCCTTCTTCCTGCTTGTAGCCTTGAGCAACTAGCCTTGCTTTGTTCCTTATTATCACTCCATCCTTGTCCATCTTGTTTCTGTAAACCCATTTAGTTCTAATAATGGTTTTCCCTTTTGGAGCAGGAACTAGGGTCCAAACATTGTTTCTGTCAAATTCTGTTAACTCTTCCAGCATTGCTTCAACCCAATCATCATCTTTCAAGGCTTCTTCAGCTTTCTTTGGTTCAATGATTGACAGGAAGTTTGTGTAGAAACCGAAATTTGCAGTAGGTGAGCTTGATACTTGAGCTCTTGTTTGTACACCAGAAACATAATCTCCAATTATTTCTGTAATTGGATGATACTTGTGTTCTTTGACTCCTAGAGATGATTCATCATTGAATGGTAAATCATTCTCATTTGGTGGAAGAATAGCAGGACTGAGTTCTGCATCATCTTCTACACAGGGCAAGTTTGAGTCTGTAGAGTTCACAGACTGAAAACTACCAAACTGAACACATGTATCAGAAGAATTTGAATCTCTAGACACAGATTCATCTTTTGTTGATGAAGGTACTGTCATTGAATGAGCAGGTTGAGCATCTTCATTATCACTTTCAGAGTCCTGTTGTTGGTTAACAACAACTGGGATTTGAGATTCAGATCCCACAACAGATAAATCTTCCAACAAGTGAACATCAGACTGAGAAACATGTTCATCATTAGCAGAGGAAGCATCAAAGGTGACATTGATGGTTTCTTCGATTTTATTCCTTCTGTTGTTGTAGACTCTGTAGACCTTTGAGATAGATGAATAGCCAACAAACATTCCTTCATCAGACTTAGGTTCCATTTTTGCTAATTGATCTCTTTGATTGAGAATGTAGCATTTACTTCCAAAGGTCTGGAAGTAATGGATGGTTGGAACCTTCTTGTGATACAGCTCATATGCAGTTTTGCCATGCCTTTTGACCAAAATAGATCTATTTTGGGTATAACAGGCAGTGTTAACTGCTTCTGCCCAAAAATAAATCTTCATTTGACCATGGCATAACATGGTTCTTGCAGCTTCTATGAGTGTACGATTTCTTCTCTCAGCAACACATTGTTGTCTGCAGAAGAAAGATCCAAGAGATAGATATCTCTTTCTCTTTTGGCAACTAATATAGGTTTGCCTTTGGAATTATAGATAACAGCAGCCTTCTTTCTGATTCTGATTTCACCATCATCATCACAAATCTGGCTTGCACTAAGCAGGTTATGCTTTAATCCCTCAACATAGGCCACCTTTGTTATTCTAATGTTGCCAGCCTTTACCACACCATAACCTTTTATCTTGGCAACAGAGTTGTCACCATATTTGACAGAAGGTCCTTCTTCTTCTACAAACTCTGACAGATTCTTCAAGGAACCTGTCATGTGTCTTGAGCATCCACGGTCTAGGTACCATTTGCTGTTACCCTGCACAGGACAAACAAAATTAATTAGTCACTTTTGAGAACCCATCTTTTGATGGGTTTTTTAGAGTTGGTTGAAGTCAATTCTTTAGCAGTTTTGGTGCTAAGTCTGTGAAGTTGACTTTTAACCTCTCTATTTTTGATTTTGTTGTTTGTAGATGACATTTGTTTGATCAAAGCAGCCTTTGGCTGTTTAAGAATGGACTTTGTGCATTTAATACCTTCATGTCCCAGATTTCCACAGTTGTAACATTTTCTGTTCAACATAATGGTCCTTTTGGATTTTGGGTTATTATTTGCACTAGATCCTCTGTTAAACTCTTGTTTTGACTCAACAAATGTTTTAAAATCTGTGGTTAACTTCATTAAGTTTTCACTAAGCAGCTTAATGGTCTCATTCTGGTTGTTAAGATTTGAATTTTTAGAGTCAGACTGAGTGTTAACACAAACAGATTTGGAGTTAAGTTTGCCAGACTGAAAATTGATTTTTCCAGACTGACAGATAGATCTCTCAGACTGAGATCTTTTTAACTCCTTTGTTACTGGTTTTATGCCTTTAGATTTGTCATTTGGCATATTTTTGTCTGGACCAGTTACAGACTGAGATGTGGAAGGTTCAAACACATTGTAACCTTTCTGTTTATTCTTGATTCCTTTTACCTCTTTTTGTCTTTTTAAAGCTGGTATTGTGGAAATATTAACTTTGCCTTTTATAAATCTTTTCTTTTCAAGTTCTATAGTTTCTAAAGATTCATTAGTGATTATAAGTTCAGGCTGTTCAGATTGAGAAGTTTCACAGACTGAGATTTCTGAGTCTGTGTCTTCAGAGTCTGGCTCTGTCTCATATACTAGTTCTTTAGCAACTATTTTTGGTCTAACAAAAGCATTTGTCAATATAACTTTGTCTCCCACAGTATGACTAAAAGTATGAGGTAAAATCTCAGGTACAAATATAGTAGGTTTTGAGTTTATTTCTGAATTTATGTGACTTTTAAGATTAAACTCATCACCTATGACCGCTTGTATCTGAGCTGGAATCTGTTTGGATAAACAGTCCACATTTTTAAGTGATGAAATACACCAGGATTTACAGATCCTTTCATAGTGATCAGCTTTGTTTTTATAGGCTTCTTTTTCCAGCTTGATCTTTTTGAGAAGGTCATATTGAGCATCAAGCTCAAGTTTGTACTGTTTATTTTGGTTTATTTAATTCACTTTTGATTGTAGATCTTTTTGAACTTGACTGAGTTTGGTTTTTAAATCTTGTATTTCCTCCATTCTTTTCAAAAAATCTACATAGATGTGTTCAAACATTTTCTGTTTTTCTGCATCACTATAGTAAAGTTTAAAATGATTTACATTGTAAGCAAATCCTCTGTCCCAGTCTGGATGAACACATGCCTTTTCTGCAAATTTGACATCTTTGTCAAACTGGCTCTCTGTGATAGCCATTAAGCACATATCTTCATCATCCTCAGATGATGAAGATTCTTCATCTATCCATTGTTCAACAACCAAAGCTTTCTCTAGTTTCTTTGGTTGTTGTTTCTCTCCAATTTTCTTGGAGTTGAAGTACTTTTTCTTGTACTTCTTGGCCTTTTCTTCCCACTTATCAGAACTTGAAGATTCTGTAATCTTCACTCTGCAGTCAGAAGAAATATGACCAACTTGCCCACATTTATAGCAAGTAGCTTTCTTAGGATCAAAAGTTGGCCTTCCTTTTGAACCTTTGAATCTTGCTTTTTCTAACCTTTGGGCTAGCAATGCCATTTCAGCTTCTAGAGACTCAGTTTCATCATCTGATTCTGAGTCTGTAAGAGTAAGATGGTAATCTGCTCTAGAGAAAAGTTCTCTATTTTTCCTTGTTGTTGCAACAAGGGCAGCAGATGGATCTTTTGCAATCCTTTTGGCATTTAGATTCTTTTTGGCTTTGGTTTCTTCAAAATTTAGTAGAAGTCCAAACAAGCCAGAGAGATCATATGTCTCCAATTTTTCACTTACAATTAATGAAGTGATAACTTCAGAAAAAGTGTTTGGAATGACATCAACAAATTTTGCACAGATTTCAAACTATCCCTTGATGATATTATACCTTTCAAGATTATTGATTAAGATCTGAAATCTTGTATGAATATCAGTTAATGACTCATTTTGTCCAGCAGAGAAGTTCTCATAATTTCTTATGAGATTCTTCTTCTTTTGGGATTGTACCAAACTTACACCATCATATTGGTCAGTTAGCATATCCCATATGGCTTTAGCAGTTTTGCAGCCAGATATCTTAGTAAAGATAGGCTCAGTAACTGCATTGCCCAGTATGGACTTGGCCTTAAAGTCTAAAGCATATAGTTGCCTGTCTAGATCAGTCCAGGTATTTTTGGCAGCCTCAACAAATTTTTCAGGTGTCAAAATAATACCATTTGCATCTAAAGTTGCAGGAACTATTCTTCCAGGAATAATGGGTCCTTCCTGAATGACTCTAAGCATTTCATCATGAATGCTAGCAAGAAACCATTCAGCTTTCAATTTCCAGTGGGTAAAATTTACACCATTGAAGATTGGAATTCCCTTCCCAGCCATAGCAATAGAAGAAGTCATTTTTCAAGGAAGAAAATGTAGAGAAAAATGGATTTAGATGATTGTTTGATAAACTGGATTCCTTTGATCGTTAAAGATTAAATCTTTATTTGCTCTGATACCAGTTGTTGGGTCACAAGGTTCCCAAAACTTAGATACAGATTAAATAACAGTTATCTTAACGTGTTAGTTTATATCCAAGTTTTATATCAAACAAGTTTAAATTAATCTAGGCGGAAAACAAGATTAATTTTGACACAGAGTTTATTATGAATCAAAGTATTATTCACAATAAAATATTTGTCTCACACAGATGACAAAGTATTCAAACCCACACAGATGGTTTGAATACGATCCAAGTATTAGTATGTTAAGATACAATTATCACTACAACCTTTAACAGTTAGTGTGGTAATGCTTTGAGCCTAAGCTTAAAGGTCTTGTATACTATTTTGCTTTGAGAGCTTGGATATCTTGGATACTTGGATTATTTGAAGAGTGCTATTGAGCTGCTATTTATAGAGTTGAGAATCAACTTCTATTACCCAACTCAGTCAGTTGTCCAAGGGATAACACATTCATCTTGGGCAACTTTGCACTCTACCCTTTTTGTTTTTCTTGGAAATAGAAAAAGCAAAAGGTAAAAGGTTTCTTTGCTGAGAAGAAAACCTTTGTTCGATGTTTGACCTTTCTCAAACATCTTATCAGTTGTATCTAGCCCAAGGAGAGAAGAATATCTTCTGTACACTTGTACTTTCATTCTTCAATCTGTGCTCTTCAGTCTGTGATCTTCAATCTGGGATCATCAGTCTGTGATTTTCAGTTTGTGAAGTGTTTTGTCTTCAATCTTCATTCTTCAGATGATGAATTCATAAGTCTTCAGGAAGAGCAAGGCTTTCAGTCTGTGAGATTCTTCAGTCTGTGCAGCACAGACTCAGAAACAATTCTTCAGTCTGTGCAGCACAGACTCAGAAACACAGACTCAGGAATTCACTAAGTGTTTCTTGAGTACAACTGAGATAGATTTTGACTCTTCAGATTTATAACTTAGGTTTGATCATTGTTTTTCCCAACAATGCTGAATCCAGAGAACCTGGGAACAGCAACTGGCAGCAGCAATGTATTCTGCTTCAGCGGTTGAAGTAGAGACAGTTGTCTGCTTCTTGCAATGCCACGAGACTAATCGGCTTCCTAGAAACTGACATCCTCCAGTTGTTGACTTCGCGTCCACTGAGCAGCCACCATAATCCGAATCTGAAAAAGCAGTTAGAGCAAAATCGTTTTCGTTAGAGTACCATAGACCCAAGGAGGGTCTCCACTTAAGGTAACCTAAGATGCGTCTGACAGCCTTTTCATGAGAAGCTTTGGGCTTTGCTTGATATCTAGAACAGATGGACACGGCGAATAATATGTCTGGCCTAGATGCTGTGAGGTACATAAGCGATCCTATCATTGAACGATAGTCACGCTGATTAACATCGTCTTCATCATCAGCAGGTCCAAGTTTGTGACTGATGTCAATGGGAGTTCCATAGTGTCTAGCATCGAGCATCTGATATTTTGTCAAGATGTCCTTGACATATTTTGTCTGATGAATATAAATTCCCTTATCAGACTGCTCGACCTGAACACCTAGGAAGAATTTGAGTTCTCCCATTGCACTCATCTCAAACTTAGACTTCATGACTTTTTTGAAATCTCTGCACAACACCTCATTGGTCGATCTAAAAATTATATCATCCACGTATACCTGCACAAGCAACAAATCATTTCCTGTCCTTTTGATAAAAAGAGTTGAATCAATCTGCCCACGAGTGTAACCATTTGTGAGCAGGTGTTGAGACAACGTTTCATACCAAGCCCTTGGAGCTTGATGAAGACCATACAATGCTTTATCTAGTTTGTAGACTTAATCAGGATGCACTAAGTCTTCGAAACCAGGAGGCTGTTTCACATAAACCTCTTCGTTGACCTTCCCATACAAAAACGCACCCTTTACATCCAGTTGATAGACACGAAATTTCTTGAATGAAGCGTAAGCAAGAAATATCCGTATTGACTCTAAACGCGCAACTGGAGCAAAAACCTCGTCATAATCCAATCCTTCAATCTGTGTAAAACCTTGAACCACCAGACGAGCTTTATTCTTCACAACTATGCCACGGTCACCTTTCTTGACTCGATAAACCCAGCGAGTACCAATCGGATAGAATCCCTGAGGTAGTTTAACCAGCTCCCAAACTTCTAACTTTTTGAACTGTTGGAGTTCCTCTTGCATGGCTTCTACCCAGTGAGAGTCAGTCAGTGCTTCCTTGATATTTTTCGGTTCAATTTGAGAAAGAAAGCATGACTCCATTTGAGCTAACTGACACTCTGTTTGCCCTCTGGTTCTAACTCCATCGTGTAAATCACCAATAATATTATCGACCGGGTGATTCACATTTACACGGCTACTTGGAATCTTTTCAGGTTCAATGACAGTTTCCAAATTTGTATCGTCTCCCCCAGAGACTAAAGTCTCTTCAAGTACCTCTGTGACAGGTTCTACTTCACCATCTGATAAAGCTGGCATATCTGGATCTGTATCAGAATCTTGAACTGGTTCAGTAGTTTGAGGAGGAGGTGGTGGTGTTTTTGTAGGAGACTTGGATACATCAGAATATATATCAAGTCCATGAAGCATTGTCACCACCTGTTCAACTTCATCTTCAGCAGGAAGTTTGAAAGAGTCGAACATACTGTCATAGTCGAACAAAAATTCGGCCCTGAACCTTGTGAAGGTTGAGTATAACGAAGACATGTTACCTCAAAATGTTCCTCCACTCTTTTTGTTGCTTTGTTATACACACGCTTATTAGGTGAATTGTTTGAAAAACCCAAGAAATAGCCTTCACTCGATTTGTTACCGAATTTAGCCACTCGTTCTTCTGTGTGCATAATCATACAGGGACACCCGAACGGCTCAAGAAACTGTAAATTTGGTTTACGGTTGTTGAAGAGCTCATAACAGGTCTTATTACGTTTCTTAACCATAGACACTCGATTTAGTATGTAGCATGCTGTGTTGACCGCTTCTGCCCAGAACGTGATAGGCAGTTTTGAATCAGCTAACATAGTCCGAGCAGCTTCAATGAGCGTCCTGTTCTTACGTTCAGCAACTCCATTTTGTTGAGGAGTTCTAGCAGCACTGAATTGATGATCAATGCCTTTCTTTAAACAGAACTGACCTAGTGTAGAGTTCCTAAATTCCGTACCGTTATCACTTCTCAGTTTCTTGATCTTTAGATTGCACAAATTTTCCAGCTTGTCGAACAAGTAGATAAGGATTTCAGCAGTCTCATCCTTGGAGGCCAAAAAGTAAACCCAAGAGAACCTCGAGTAATCATCAGTGACCACCAAACAGTACCATACCCCACCTATACTTTTCTTGCTCACTAGTCCAAATAAATCCATGTGCAGTAATTCCAATGGCTTTTCAACAGAGTTGACCAGTTTTGACTTATGGGTCTTCTTGTGCTGTTTCCCTTTTTGGCAGGGAACGCAATGGTCATTAAGCCCGAATGATTGCTTCGGTACACCACGCACAAGATCATTTTTAACCAGATAATTCATCTTACGAAAGTGCAGATGACCCATTCGTCCGTGCCACAACAAGGATTCTTTTTCATTAGCCTTAGACAGAAAACACGTTTGCTGCTTTGTTTCAACAGTACGCATATCCAGAATGTATGTGTCTCTGTCTCGAGGGGCTCTCAGTAGAACCCACTCCTCGGGAATAACAAACCCCGGCTTCAGAATGCAACACTCACTTTTCGTGAAAACAGTAGTGTACGACTTATCACAAACTTGCGATACACTAAGAAGGTTGTGTTGCAGCTGTTCTACATAATTAACTTTTTCAAAGCTCACTTTGCCGTTTGAGAGTGTGCCTTGACCAGAAATAACCCCTCCTTTGTCACCAGCAAATGCAACATATCCCATATTATACGCATGAACATCGGAAAGCAAGGATATATTGCCGGTCATGTGCCGCGAGCAACCACTATCGATATACCATTTGCTATTTAGGACGGCTTCAGGTTGCTGCAACACCAAAAACAAAGAAGTTAATTAGTAACGGAGACCCAAGCCTTTACAGACTTGGGCACTCCAGACGCATCATCCACAATGATCACATCAGTCAAAATTTTGTTTTTAAACATATCAGAATTATTGATTGATGTGACACTGTTGGATGTAGAATCATTTGATGATTCTTTCACTTTCCAAACCTTTTTAGGTTTGGAAGGTTGCTTGTCAACAACATTGAGCTTAGCAATTGATGATTTGGTTGGCTCAACCTTGCTGAAATTCTTAGCGGGTGAGGGAGAACGTGAAGAATTTTTAATTTTAGAACTTTTAGGAACACCTTTCTCAGACCGCTTTTTAGCAAGGAATGGACAATCATTTATTAAATGACCTTGTTTCTTGCAGTAGAAACAAGATCTTTTCTCAACAGGTTGTTTAAATTTTGGAACAATCCTATGAGGATGGTTGAAAGAAGTACCAAAGGCACATGCACACTTATGTGAGCATGTTGAATTTGACACTTGTTTAGAGAAAACAGTAGATTTAGAAGAAGTTTGATGTTTTTTAATATTTTCTTTGATTTTCAAAATCTTCTTTTCAGGCTCAGCCTTAGCTTTGCCTTTTCCACTTAAAGCCATGACTGAAGATTCATTAGTTATAATTACATTGTTTGGCTTTACGTTTTTCTTTTCAACCTTTGAGTACTCCTCTTCGGTTATATCCTCAATTTTAACAATCTCCTTTAAAATAACAGGATAATCATTCGAAGCCTTGTTTACAACAGGCTCACAAACATCAGAAGGCTTAACTGACTCAGCCTTGACACAAATAGTAACTGATTCAACAGATTTAACCTCTTGAGCCTTAACAATCTCAGGCTCATTAGGTTTTGCCTTAACAGGTTCAGGCTCACTAGTGCTGGGTTGATCGGCAGTTACTTTAACTTTTTCAGCCTGAATTTTCACAGGCTTACTTATTTTGACAGGAGCAAATTTCACAGGATTTATTGCCGTCTTTGAGAAATTTGGCATAAAGTCAGTGATGTCATCCTTAACAGGCATGGGAAAATAATTTTTAGGAGGCGGAACTTGATGAAAGCCAAGTCCAGCCTTGCTTTTCGTATCACTTCTTTGTGCCTGAAGGATCTCATCAAAGACTAGAGAGGAAGTTGAAAAGTTAGATAATTTTCTGTTCAAATCAAGAACTTCAGCCTGAGAATCAGCAAGTTGTTTCTTTACGAAGGAAAGCATATTAACATAGCTTCCTATTTCATCTTGCTGTTCAAAAATTTTGGCTTTCAGCTCTTTCTTTTCTTCAAAAATAGCTTTTAGCTTTTTATCACAAACCTTATCATTAACTTTTAACATATTATTTGAAGCAGTTAATTGTTCTATGCTAGCGATAAGACGTTCTTTTCCTCTCTTAACCTGTTCACTTGTCCTGTCAAATGAATGCATGAAATACAAGACAAAGGTTCATTATCAACCTCATGAATGTTGGCCGTGAAAGCTTTGTTCTGTTGGTCATCATCAGCTTGTTCTGACCAGTCAAACGCTTCATCTGACAACATTAAGGCAGCCGATACTATTGCCTTTTTTTCAGCTTTAGCCTTCTCTGTAGGGTTGTTCTGAGAAGGCCTTGTGAAACCAGAGGAGGGCTGTCGTGTTTCACATTCACGAGCAAAGTGTCCATAGTTGTGACACTTATAGCACTTAACCTTGCTCTTGTTGAATCCCAGACCCCTATCATTCGGGTCCTCCAGCGATCTCTTTCCTGTTTTCTTAAAATAGGTCTTGGCTCTACGAGTAAGCATAGCCAAGTTCCACCTTAAGTCCATTCGTTCCAGTTCGTCATCATCTATTTGACGGCAATCTTCCTCTGTCAAGTCCATGGAACCAGCTTTCTTGCAGAGAAAGTCATCATAGGCGGATAACAACGCCGAGAAAAGTGCAGCATGATCTTGTGTAGCTGTTGGAATAGGCCCTTGATGAGTTGGTGGTTGAAAGTAAGAACCACCAGAAGAAGCACTTGGTTGATGACTTGAAGAGCCACCAGTTCCACCAGCCAAGAATGCTGAGCCAGATGTTCCGGTTGATGAAACATCCACTCCGTAGATCTTAGGATTTTGGACATTTGCGGTAGCTTTTGTTTCCTTCCTTTGCATGTCCAAAAGATCAGCTTCTAGCTGACCAATAAGATCATCAAGAGACATATTCAAAATGTCTGGATCCTTTTCCATCATTAAAACTCTTGTATCCCATTTATCAGGTAGAGATTCAAGAAGTTTTTTATTTATTTCGGTTTTGTCCAGAGTTATTCCCCCTTCTATTAACTCACTAACCAACTGTGACTATCTAGAAAACAAGTCAGAAAGAGACTCGTTTGGAAGAATATCGAATACGTCATACTGCTTCTTGACTAAACGCAACTTATTCTGTTTATATTGTTCACTACCGCCACATCTTTTCTCAAATGCCTTCCATAAATCATACGCAATTTCTAGATGTCGAAATTGCTTGAGGATTGACAGTGGTAATGCCATGGTAATTGCAGAATGAGCCTTTTTATCATTTTCAAAGGCTTTGCGTTCCTCAGGAGTCATTGATTTAATTGGTTTTAGTGGTGCAGAACCAGTATACACTCCCGGACTGACAGGACGTTCGTATCTTTCAGTCAAAGCAACCCACATTTCGGGATCATTAAAAGAAACAAACGCTTCAAAGCGTTGACGCCAATAAGCATAATCCATCCCTACAGTATACATAGGTGGTTTATTCGTACTTTTAACTTCAGAGTTTTGCTTGAGTAGATCTCCAACTCGTTGTAATGAAGAAGATGCCATTTTGATAACCTGCAAAACAAAACACACAAAGAACAAACAAAACTGTTATGCGACACAAGGGTTGTGTCGCTAAGTCAACTGGCGACACAAAGGATGTGTCGCAAAGAGATTTGTAACAGCTAAACAGGCGACACAAGGTTTGTGTCGCAAACTTTTATGTCGCAATTTTAACTTATGTCGCAGTCTTTGTGTCGCAACTTTCAAACTTGTGTCGCTATCTAGTGTCGCTTAAAACCTACACGCGACAGAATATTGTGTCGCAGAAACCCTAAAAGCGACAGAGGTTTTGTGTTGCAGAAACCCTAAATGCGACAGAGGCTGTGTCGCTGCTTGTGTCGCAATGTCGAGGAGAGCTGCGGCAGAAAACCCTAAAATTCGCAAACTTCCGTAACCCTAACGAAAAACCACGAACAATGGACGAATGTAATCACCAAAATCTTCCAAAAAATTTAGAATATTGATCCTTAACCCGAAATGCAAAGATTTAATTCCAAAAACTAGTCGATTTTAACCGAAAACACGTACTAACACGATCCGATAACACCAAACCCGTAGATTATGGCTCTGATACCACTTGTAGGATCCCTTGTCTTGGACATAACCAGATCAACTCAAACAATCGAGAGGCGGAATTCAAACGATTGTATAAAGTACGTAAAAACACAAACGAATCAAATGCAAATCAACTTGTATATAGATATATTTGCCAATTAGCTTAATACACTGAAATGCTTTACAAATGCTCTCTGAAACCCTGGATTCGTCAACCTTACAAATGAGACCGAACTTCTCTATTTATAGCCAAAACGAAACTGACATGCGACACAAGCTTTGTGTCGCACAGCCAGCTCATGCGACACAAGCCTTGTGTCGCATAAGCGACACAGGCTCTGTGTCGCCTAAAACACAACTTGTAACATTACATAAAATAGACAAAACGTCGTAATTTCATATCAAACTATTATTACAAGCTAAGACCAACTGCCAGACATACAAATATGCACCAACAGGTCGTGCTACCCCAACTGGTGCATCAGATATGTGCTATAAAACTCCACCACGAGTTCCTTGAAGATGATCTCGTGGATGCTGAAAAGTCGTCTCCAAGCATAAGAGACGTAGCCCACATTGCCAGTTGGCAATATATAACTGGCGGCCAGAAGATGCTCGAGCGTCTGTATGCCTAATGCTAAAGTGTTCGGATCCAATACCCGATCAATAAAGCCCCAATCAAGTACATCTGGTGCTATAATATGTTGATCGATATTAGTAGCTAATCGATCGCGAAATTTTGCTCGCTGAGATATGGAGTAAGCGGCATGATCGAACTCAAAAATGGGGTGAGTCCGAATAACGGGGTTAGCTACAAATGCTTCCCCATGGTTCCTGCGCCTGTTGAATATCATCTACAAACAACATTTCAACAATTAGTTACAATAATACATTTATAATAGTAGAAAATTTAAAATTAGACCAACATTTTAGACATAATATATTTTACAAAGACATAATAATAACTAACTATAATTTTATAGCGTTACAACAACTACAATTTAGACAAATAAAATTCAAAGCGTTATACTAGTATTATAGACATAATATTGCAAACATATACGAATATTAACAATAATGTAACAACTATACAAGCGTTATAACTTTAATCAAACTAAGTTAAGCACTCTAATGTGGGTTAAATATTAATTTGAACTTAAACTATTGCTTATTAATTATTAATTCACAAATTACAATACATTTATCTAATATTTAACAATTAAACAATTTTTTTTAATATCCGAAAACTATATCCAACCGTCGGCTGAATAATTCAACCGGCGGTTGGACACCTGGGCCGTCGGTTACACCCCCTTGTTCCCCAAATTTAGGCCAAAACTCTTTTTCCATGTAAGTCCGTATGTATAGGATCGATAACGAGGTTATCTACGGTATTAAGGTGCGGAATCCCTCAATACTAGTTATAGGATCTATAACGAATTCTTTCACAATATATTAGCGAATCAATTGTCTAATTGCTTTGTATCGATTATAACAAGTGTTAACTATCAATACCTAGCTTTTAGAACGTGATAGGTCTCTCTGGAATCGCAGGGTCTCTGGGTAAACGAAAATGGCCGAGATTCTGAACATGAAAACCTAGTTTTCATATATACTCGTCTCGGTTCGCAGGCTCGTGGGCTCTGCGAACTGACTCGGTTCGCAGCCCATGACGGCCCAGCAAACTCACTCAGTTCGCAGTACAAACTTGTCCTGCGAACTGACTCGGTTCGCAGTCCACCTTTGTCCTGCGAACTGACTCGGTTCGCGGTCAACCTTGGTCAACATTTTTCAGCCTTTTGATATTTAACTCTAAAATGTTTACCAAGCAATATATTTTATTTACAATTCAAAACCAATGTACATACTTGATTACAATTACCAAAAGTACTAAACCTCACTATTACAAGCTAGACCTGTTGTCACAAAACATGTCTCAACAGACTCCCCCTTGACAATAGCTCTAGCATCTTTAAGTCTTTGTCTTCAAGTTGTCTTTGGTAATCAGTTGTAAATTTTGCTAACTGCATATATCTTCAGCTTAATGCATGTCTTCACCATTGACTGATAATCTCGTGCAACATCTTCCCAACCTTCAATCGCCGTGATCCTATTCTTGTGTAACATCAATAGGTCAGCCTTTGATAGGTTCATCAGATGTCAACGATCATAAATCTTTAAGATTTCTCTCTCTTCATTTTCAACTTCATCATCGTGTTCGAACATGAGAGCTTCCCCAGTCACTGAATCTACAGACCATCTCTTTAGCTTACCTAAGATATCTTGAGGCATAGCTTTCAGAGGAATCTGTTGTATGCATTTCACAACTGGATATATCTTCTTTCTACGACGCCTTCCTGTTCTTTCGCTTCTTTCTTCAAGCTTGATTGTCTTTCCGATTCTTGGCTTAATTCTTTCAAACTTCATTGACCAACCCTCAGTCTTGATAATCTTTTCGACATATCTTCCAAATGGATCATTACTAGGGTTGTTCAATTCTAATCTAGCCAAGTCTCGGATTTCAAATCTTGGCAAAGAACTGAAGACAGCTAGCTTCTTCTCAAAGTATTGAACTCCGTCAAATCTCTTTATAGCAAAAAGCTGCAAATCTGCGTCGAAGTACCAACCAATAATAATAATGTAAGTCTTTCATTGATTATAAGAGTTATTACAATCAATCTAAGAATACATATTAACAAGAATTATTCCGTGGTGAATTTCTCACCAACATTACTAGCACCAGCAGCAGTACCAGCACCATCACCACCAACACCACTTGTCCCAGCAGGCTCAGACTCCCCCTGAATTGTAGACGGCTCACCAGTCGTTGAAGGACCAGTCGGCTCTCTATCTTTCTGTGCATTGGGATCATCGTCTGTATCATCTCGTCTCTTCCTTCTCAGTTCATCTTCTCTGCATGCCTCATTAAATAGCAAGATCTCCCCCTGAGGCGACTTGCCTTTCAATAAATTTGTGACAAGGCCCTGCAGTCGATCAAGCTGTTTCTGCTGATCTTCAGACTCTCTGATAGAAAGCATATGAGACTTCAGGAGATGAGTGTAGGCTTCGCCTTGAGTTGCAAGCTCCTTTGCAAGAGTAGCATTCTGAGTCTCTAAAATCCGTACCCGAAGTTCCAAACTAGAAATCCGCTCAGAAGCTCTCACAGAAGTAGTAGCCTGGGGTGTAGGTGTGGTTCCAGGTTGAACATTATGTTGTTCAATCTGGGTGGCAACATCCGTTAGGAGTAAGCGAGCTACGATTCTACTAGCTTTAGTAGTCTGAATCGTGACGGTAACGTCAGCAGCAGGCTCCTGTTAGACAATAGTTATCAATAAAAGTAACAGAATAAACTGTCTCAATCTCTGAATAGCTATAAGTACTCGTATCTCTAACCTTCTCTGAGGTTTCAGATACCGGAGCACTCGGACGTTGCACCGCAGGTCTAGCCTGCTGTTGTGTATCTGGAGCGACTGTTATAGAAATATCTATCTCTGTTTCTCATATGTAGAACGCACAACATTCAATAGAGAATAATAAGGGTAAAGAATAACCTGAACTAGCCAAATCGCCAATCGTCAGCTGAGAAGTAGCTGAACGAATACGCTTTCGGCGTTGCGTCTGAAGAGAGTGATCCTCTTCATCATCTGTGTCCTCTTCGATCAAGCAAAAATCAGGATCCAAATCATCGACTTTGCGCTTGCCCTTGAAGGCAGGATCCATGATCAGCTTGGAACCTCTCCGGATCATTCCCGCAGGAATACCCGAAAAAGTAGGAGGATGAGGAAGATCATCATCAGTCTCCTCGCTGTCGGAGTCAGATGTGGTGGCACCATCTTTCTCAAAGACACTAGAGGGCCCAACATCCAAACCCGCCTGATCCTGTTCACCCTCAGGTCGAATGACCTCTGCGTCTACAGCTTCAGGAGCCTAGTCATGATGAATGATAATAAATGATAAGAAAATCTAGAAAGTAAATGCAATTTTAACAATGATGATATAATTAATACCTGATATTGATCGATCTCACGAAGGATAGGATCAGTAGCATCATCGTTTTCTATCAGAACCTCATGTAAAACCTGAGCCGCAATGTCAGGTCGTCCAGCTTGATGTATAACATCTTCTATAAGCTCTTGCGGCCCAAGGTTTTGAGCCACAACTGCTGGCTGAGGTCGTACTTCAGGTTGGGCTTCATCATTCAACCAATTATTATTTGGTGGAGCTACATATGCGGCATCTAGAAGATGACCAAACAAGTCACAAGCTTCAGGTTTGACCTGATCCGGACGTCTGGAGGAATGAAGAAAGCACGCATTGTAGGTCCTCAATCCAATGGTGTCTACACGCAGATCGGGCTGAAATCCTTGAAGATCAGGAATACAGTGTGTAATGATCAGCATGCAAAACCTCGGATAAACCATGAACTTTGATCGAACAGTTCCGGTTATCTGCCCAATGAAGGAGTTGAAGAGGTATGAGGAGAAACTGTATGGTTTGTTATATACCAGTGACAGCAAGCCTGAGAGAAGCTCGGGACTCAACTCATCGTATCCTCCCTTCTTGTTACCGAAGATGGTAACAATAATGTGGAATAAGAATCTCCACTGGCCAAGAATAAACGCCTTTACAAACTGGCGGCCTCTCTTGGGTCCAGAATAACCCATTCTACCTAGTGCACCCTCAATGAAGTCAGAGGTGTACACTGAAGGTCCAGCTTCCTGATCAACTGTTCCCAGATGTAGAATCTGTCTCAGATCATCAGCAGAGAATACCACTGGATGGTTGTTAACCCTCGTGCGAATAACCGGAGGGTTTGCTGCACCGTCAAATACTATATTACCCCAAAATTGTTCCAGAAGATCTCGGGACAATGGCGGAGATTCCGTAATAGCATATCGAATTCTCGAACGTGCTAAATACGTCAAAATCTCTGTGAAACGTGCAGCTCCACGCACATTTACATCTAAGTTCACCAATATGTTGTGAGCAGGAGTGAAAGATCGAGCAGCCATATCTGTAGTCATAAGATATACACAAATGGCAATTAGCTCAAATAATAGGACATCTTATCGAACATTAATTAATTTTAAACGTTTATGTATTGTGAACAACAACGATCACCAAACATCGACGTTTACTGTTAATTAATAACTTAATTTACTGAACTTAATTGAACGATTAAGCATACGAGACTTAATTTTCAATTATATTCTCTAAATTATATACAGTTCGTAAGTCCTAGTAGATAATCTGAAAAATCATACCGCCGATAGAAAATCGGAACACGCCGCACAACTACATATGAGTCGGAAGTCTTTCGATATAATAGAACATAATTCGAATATTATATGCATTTTACTTATAACAAAAAGATCTTAAGTCGAAACATATAACAAATAATTAAAAATTGCAATTTGTATTTTATTTGTAATCATAAAGATCTCAAATCGAAAACAAATGTAAGTCAAACAAAGTCAACCCTGTTGGGTTAGCTTCGCAGGTCAAACAAAATCAAACTTTTGGGTTCGCTTCGGTCAATGCGAGTCAAACTTTTGGTTCGCTTTGCAGTCAACGGAAGTCAACCTTTTGGTTCGCTTCGCAGTCAACGAAGTCAACCTTTTGGTTCGCTTCGCAGTCAACGAAGTCAACCTTTGGTTCTCTTCGCAGTCAACGAAGTCAACCTTTGGTTCGCTTCGCAGTCAACGAAAGTCAACCATTTGGTTCGCTTCGCAGTCAACGCGAGTCAACCCTTTGGTTTCGCTTCGGTCAAGCAAAGTCAACCCGATGGGTTCGCTTCGCAGTCAACCGAAGTCAAAAATTTGGTTTCGCTGCGAACTGAGATTGAGCTCGGTTCGCAGGAGCGTCTGGTTCACCAAGAAATTCAAAGTCGATGATCGAACACTTTTAAACGCAATTTAATGGTATTAACATGTTTATTATATACCGATTAACAAGTTTTATAAGTTTTAGGTTTTAATCTTCACTCATTTCGAAGAAATCCGTGAGATTCGAAACCAAAACCTCCAAAACTTATATTTTTCGATTAAGGATGAATTAAACGGTGAAATCAAGTGATACTTACTTCAAATGATGCGAAATTGAAAGAAGTAAATGTTGTCCGGAGTAAAAAACCGATTCTTGAACGAAAGTGTCGAAAATTTTAGGAAACAGGAGGTTCGTTTCGGTTCGCAATATTCGTCTCGCAGGATTAGATTTTCAGTTCGCAGTGAATGTTTGGAAAGTGAGAAGTGAGCTCGCAGGACCTGTTCCTTTTATACCCAAATCTCAATTCGCAACGTTGACTAGTCAACTTCGCAAGTTTGACTTTTCAAGCAAATTTAGTTGGAAATATAAATTGAACTTTCCAATGCGATTTTGTCACATTTATTCAACACAGAATGATAAATTACAGCATTAACATATTTTCCAAAGGAGAAACACAAATAAAAATAGTAAAATACGTAATAAATAATCAAACCAATGAGTGGTATCAAGTACCATTTTATTAATGAAACAAAAAGGAGAAACACTACATATTTTTGGAGTCAAGAGTTTATCTGCATCGGGATCATATTAGGAAGAATAAGCTATACCTTATTACTTATTAAACAAGTCTAAGAAGATTGTTAGTACATGAAAATCAAATAAGTTACAGAAAAATTACAACTTAACCATTTATGAACTTATATTTATAAGATTATAACTTAGTTACCTTTATCCACATGGAATAACATGTTCATTGAACATACTATTATATTAATGAGAATGTATTATTCACCAAAGTGAACGTTCATTTGTCATCGACAGTTCAAGATGATTACCGATATTATGATCCATATAAACAAATTATTCAACGATTTCCAAGCAAACCTTTATTGTTAGTATGCATGTTAACTAGTGCGGGCTAATAAATGATATACTAAGAAATCAAGTATAACTCATAACACTGTATCATTTATGTTCAAGGTAGAGGTTACTAAATGATGCACTTTTCATAACATATAACATATCCTTGAGTTATTTGAAGGTTTTTGACAAACATCAAATAAATTTTGAAGATACTAGAGGTTCTAGATCTGTACGAAGTACAACAGAAGATCCCTTAGTATGAGCAAAATAGGTTTGAGACCATTGGCGAAACTAAAGGCTTCAGATCTGTACATAGTACAACAAAGTCACCAGTAGTTTTGCTAATAGTCATTATTCTCACTATTTGTCAGTTCATATATTCATATTTTGATAACAGTGTATGACGATACTATCAATCTCAAATTAAGACTTATGTCATACATCATATAATAGGTCACACTGGATAACATGCAAGAGAATTAATGCCTATTAAATGCTCAGAAATCATAGCATAATTTGCCTACCAGTACATCATATAATGAATCTGTCTAGACATAAATTTATTCTTATCCAATTATAACATGTGGAGAAAGGTGTATAACACAATAAATATAAGTACCGTCCTGGTTGTAAAGATGTAACTTTAATGTGACTTACCAGAATCTACTAACATATCTTAAGACTTATACTTATTATTATTAAGCTTATTCTCCCAATGTACTATCACTTCCCAGCAAATAAAAACTTAAACTTTTTATGATTTATATTCTTTTTGTACTTTATAGAAGGCGATTCCCCTTAGGTAAAAAGCAAATGAATGCCATACGCCAACCCCTTTTTTAAGAAAAGACCTTACAAACTATTACATTCTTCTTTGGAAGATAAGTTATTCTGGATTTCTCATTCCATTCAGTTGAACTAATGTCTCAAAACGAGCCCTGTCGAAAGCTTTAGTGTATAGATCTGCCAAGTTGTCAGAAGAGGCAACTTTGACTAATCTAATAAGCTTCTTCTCGGCACAATCCCGAATAAAATGATGACGAATATCAATGTGTTTTGTTTTGCTGTGCTTTACCGGATTATTGGCTATAGAAATCGTCGATTCATTATCGATCATCATAGGAGTATCGGTAAAGTTTAGCCCATAATCTCGCAGTTGCTGTTGTATCCACAATACTTGGGAACAACAGCTGCCAGCTGCAACATACTCAGCTTCACATGTAGAAATGGCTACTGAGCTTTGCTTCTTGCACTGCCAAGACACAAGTCTACCTCCTAGGAATTGACATCCTCCGGTCGTAGACTTTCTATTTTGGTTGCATCCACCATAATCCGAATCAGTATATGCAACAAAATCTAAGTCTCCTTCAATCGGATACCAAAGTCCCAGCTTCGGCTTCCCCTTGAGGTAACGAAAGATTCTCTTTACGGCTTGCATATGTGACTCTTTCGGATTAGCCTGATATCTTGCGCAAATACAAACAACAAATATAATGTCAGGCCTAGAAGCAGTCAAATACATTAGCGATCCAATCATAGCCCTATATAAAGTAGGATCTACATTCTGATCACTCGATGTATCAGGACCGAGTCCGTGATTTTCTGGAATAGGAGTCTTGTAGATACGAGATTCATCCATCTTAAAACGTTCTAACAACTCATGTGTATATTTAGATTGATGAATAAAGAATCCATCTTTCTTTTGGTCAACTTGTAACCCTAAGAAAAAGTTCAACTCTCCCATAGCAGACATCTCAAACTTTCCCTTCATAACTTGCTCAAATTCTTGACACATCTTTTCGTCAGATGACCCAAAGATAATGTCATCAACATATACTTGAACAAGTATAAAATCCTGCTTCTTCCTTTTCACAAAAAGTGTACTATCAATTCTTCCTCTTAAAAAACCATTCTCAAGAAGATAAGTTGATAGTGTTTCATACCACGCCCTTGGTGCTTGATGTAATCCATACAGAGCCTTATCAAGACGATATACTCTATTTGGATACATTGAATCAGTAAATCCTGGTGGTTGAGAAACATACACCGTTTCCTTGACCTTGCCATACAAAAAGGCACTCTTTACATCCAGCTGATACACTTTCATTTTCTTTGAAGCTGCAAATGCTAAGAACAACCTAATTGCCTCAAGCCTAGCCACAGGTGCAAACACTTTATTGTAATCAATTCCTTCTTGTTGGTTGAAGCCTTGAACGACTAGACGAGCTTTATTGCGAATCACGATTCCCCTATCGTCTTTCTTACACTTAAAGACCCATCTAGTACCAATTGGATATTCACCACAAGGTAAATCAACCAACTCCCAAACTTGTAGTTTTGAGAACTGAGAAAGTTCTTCCTGCATTGCTTCTACCCACGAGTTGTCCTTCAACGCCATTTGGACATTCTTAGGCTCAACTTGTGAGATAAAGCATGAATATAGACATAGATTTGTAACCCCTGTCTCTTTCATTTCAGCATATAGGCTAGTGTACTCAGATACACTAGACCTGGTTTGAACCGGTGCATTCGGATCACCAATGATATTTTCAATTGGATGATTTTTGTTAGTTCTTGTTGTCGTCACTGGTTCAAGTTCTATTTCTTCTTCTAGATTTGTGCCAATCTCCTTCAATAGAGGTATATTTTCATCAGAAGATTGTTGTGTGGCACTCGTTGAAGCATGATTAGGATCTACAAAAGTTGTATCTCTAGGAACATTCGATGTTGGTGCAGGGCCAATATCCCCATCACCCGACAATAAATGTTCAGAGATTTCTGAGTCAACTTTGTAGTCACTGATTGGGACATTAAAAGACTTAAAGAGATCTGAATAGTCGAATTGCCAATCTAATCCCTTATGTACGTCATGTGTGTAGCTCGTAACTTCAATGTTATAAACTATCTCCACACGTCCCGTTGCTTTATTGAAGACACGTTTGTTTGGTGAATTAGGCACATAACCTAGGAAATATCCTTCGTCAGCCTTCTCACCAAATTTCGGTTGAGTGCTAGTCTTCAGCAAAGTACAAGAAACTCCAAAGGGTTCAAACCCTTTTAAGTTTGGTTTCTTATTGTTCAAAAGCTCATAACAAGTCTTATTCTGCTTTTTAACCGTAAGAACCCTGTTCAGAACATGACATGCTGTATTCACCGCTTCAGCCCAGAAAATGACCGGAAGCCTTGAATCTGCAAGCATTGTTCTAGCTCCTTCAATCAACGTTCTGTTTTTCCTTTCAGCAACACCGTTCTGTTGAGGTTCATACGATGCACTGAATTGATGTTGTATTCCTTTGCTTAAGCAATAGACATTGAACGTTGAATTCTTGAACTTTGTTCCATTGTCACTACGAATTCTCTTAACTCGTGTTCTATAGACATTCTCTATTAGATCTAGGAACTCCATAAGAATACCGGGAGTCTCATCCTTAGATCCCAAAAAGAATACCCAAGAGAATCTAGAGAAATCATCTGTGACAACTAAACAGTACCATTTGCCACCTATGCTTCTTTTGCTTATTGGGCCAAAAAGATCCATATGTAGCAATTCAAATGGCGAGGAGATTGAGTTTTCAGTCTTAGATCTGTGTGGTTTTTTATGTTGTTTTCCTTTCATGCAAGGGACACACTTATCTTCAGACTCGAAACGTTTTTTTGGTACACCCAGAACTAAACAATTCTTGGTTATATAATTCATTTTTCGAAAGTTCAGATGAGCCATTCTCCTGTGCCATAAAAGTACGTCTGCATCTGAAGCCTTGGATAAAAGACATGTAGATTCCATTGAATATTAGGAACAGCCATGTTGATGGCATAAATGTCCTTCTTCCTTGGAGCCCTCATCAATATCCAATTTTTCGGAATGGTGAAACCCGGCTTCAGGACTAAGGCTTCTGTCTCATTGAAATGTACAGAATGACCTTTATCACAGACTTGGGAAACACTTACTAGGTTGTGAGTTAGTTCTTCAACGTAATTCACATCCTCTAGAGTCAAAGTTCCATTTGAAACTTTTCCTTTCCCAGTTATTACTCCTCCTTTATCACCAGCGAAATGAACTCGCTGTTTCATCCCACCTTTGAAGTCCTTCAGTAGACTTCTTTCACCTGTCATGTGCCGAGAACAACCACTGTCTACATACCACCAGCTGTCCTTGTTCACAGTCTGCTCCTGCACATAACAAGTTGTACACAATTAGTTCTTAAGAGGGACCCAAGCCATTACGGTCTTGGCTTGTCCCTTATCATCCACAATCTGAACTTCCTTAAAGTAACCATAACTATTATTGTCAATAGTCTTGGTAACTGCTAAAGAAGTTAGAGGTTGTTGATGATCTGAAGTCTTATGCCTCTGAGGAGAGTGAGTTGAAAACCTCTTAGGCACATAATCAACTTTATGTGTATGTGAAGTAGAACCACTTTCAAATTGACTATGGTTTCTACTTGGAGTCCTAAATCTCGACGGTGTCTTATCTCTAGGCTTAGTGTCATTTAGAGAATAAGATCGTTTAGGTTTAGGCGGAGAGACACTATGAGTAACATCTCTTTTCAGAATGTTCACAGGTTTACTACCTAATCCTGGTTTGGTACCTAACCTGTCTACATTTGAACTAGAGACTTTTGGTGTCTCATTGTTATTCACGAGCCTAATCGATGTTTCCAACTTCTTGTTAGGACAACAAGAAGCCACATGTCCCTTTTGGTGACATTTGAAACAGGATTTATGCTTTCGTGACTTAACCCCTTTTGCCTTTTCGTGTTCAGTCTGAGTTTCAGACACTAAAGGTACATCTTGTTCCTTAATAACCTTATCATTTATGTCAGTATCAACCATCATTCCACTCGAGACAAATTATACTTTGGGGAATGGTGTGTTCTTACTAACATCAGATGATAGATCTTTATGAACAACCTTCTGTGTCTCTAACTTTTCAGACTTCTTAGTTACTATATTCTCAGGTTTAGCATCTACATCCATCATTTCTAAGTCAACAGAAGTAGTGTAATTTGAATTGAAGGGAGGAGGTACATCAGTGTATCCTAATCCAGTCTTATCCTTAACACTACGTTGAGCATCAATTATAGAGTCCATAGTTAAAGAAGAGGTTATATAACTCTCAAACTTACGATTAAGCTCAACCAATTTCAGTTTTGACTCAGCTAACTCATTATCTTTATTGGCCATACTTTGATTTAAGTCCCTTAGATTTAAGTACAAACCATCAATCTTAACACATTGCTCATTTATAGTGTCTCTTAAAGTGGTCTTATCAGCAGCATCAGACTTAATCTTTTCTTTTAGAGCTAGTTTATCCTCACTAAACCTTTGAGCATCACATTTAGCAATTTCTAATTCAGATTTCATCGTATTATATGAATCAACAAATACACTAACTTGTGATTGCAAACTAGTAACTAGATTACAGACATCAACAAGAGTAAGCAAATCAAGACATACCCTTTTCTTGTCTGTTTGAAGTTCAGCCATATGTGCTACGAAATCATCTGGACTCATATCCTCAGTTGAATCCATGTATAGCACATCATCATCACTTGCTTTTGGTGTGACTTCTGGCACCCTTACATGATAATCCACATCAGTCGGCATATAGGATGTAGATTCAGCAGCTTTCTCTTGATCATCTATCTCAGCCATAAGAGCTTGCTCTGGCTGAGCAGACCAATCATAAGAACCATCTAGCTGTTGAACCACCAAGGCTTTGGATGCTAAAGAACTTCCCGAGCCTTGTCTTCCATTGCTGACATCAACCTTTGGTCGTTGACATTCCCTAGCAATGTGTCCGTAACCTTGACAGTTATAACACTTAAATTTGGACTTGTCAAACCCTGGTCGATTTCCAACCACCTTTCTACCAGTACGCTTCAAGAAATTTTTAACTCTCCTTGACACCATAGCTAGTTGCCACTGGAGATCCATTTCTTCAAGGTCATCAGGGTCTATCTGATCATAATCTTCATCAAACATAGCTGGATCATTGATTTTCCCTTGAATATAATTCTCATAGGAAGCGACAAAAGAAGCAAGAACAGACAATTGCTGTTCAGCAGATTTCACACTCATCGGCATCTTCTGATGCCCTTGAGGTGACTTCTCAGTAGATTTTTCTTTTGTATCACTTCCAGATGAAGCGATAAAACACAAATCCTCAGTTATCAATTCACCCTTTTCTCCAGTATCACCAACTAGTAAAGCAGTGGTCGAACTGGATGATGCATTTGAGAGAGTTCATTTTCCATGATATAGTCCAGGATTCTGTAATTGATCAGAATCTGACTCTCTCGTCTTGTTGGTGAAATCATAACCTCCGAGCTTATCAATAGCTTGCTCCAGAGTCATTGTAGCATACCGCTCTTCATTATCCTTGAGCATAACTCCATGCATTTCCCATTTATACGGTAAACCCTCAATAAACTTGTCGGTTTTCTCCGTATCAGAATAGAAAATCTCATGGTCATCTAGCTCACTAAACAGATGGTAGTATCTTGTGGTGTAAGCATCAAGATCTTCTCCCTTAAAAGCTTTAAACACAGTAAACTGCTTCTTTAGGAGATTCATCTTGCCTGCTTTTACTTGTGGACTTCCCTCACATCTTTTCTCAAGAGCAATCCAGAGTGCTCTAGCAGTGTGAAAAGATTTCAATTGATGATTGATTTCCTTAGGTAAACTCATTTTGATTGAAGAATGTGCTTTGTTTTCAATCTCAAAGTCTCTCTTCTGGTTATCATTCATTCGATTGTAGGGAACAATTACAGTTGCATTTTCAACAACGGTTGTAGGTGCCGTGTATCCATTTTTGATACACATCCAGATTGACAAATCATGGAATCGACAGTATGATTCAAACCTGTCTTTCCATCCATAGTAATCCTCAAGTCTAAACAATTTAGGTGGAACATTAGATTTTCCAATCTCGTGGTCCATCTCACTCATTTTACTTAAGTCAGACATTTTTGTCAATCACAAAAGTTAAAAAGTCACAAAAATCAGAAGTTTCAGTTCGCAGGAATCTCAGTTCGCAGGAACTCACTTCGCAAAACTCAGTTCGCAGAAACTTAACTCAGTTCGCAACTCTCAGTTCGGTTCGCAAACTCGGTTCGGTTCGCAAGAGATCTCGGTTCGCAAAACTCAACTCAGTTCGAAAATCTCAGTTCGGTTCGCAAACTCGGTTCGGTTCGCAAGAACTCAGTTCGGTTCGCAGCTTTCACTTCGCAGGAACGGCTGAAACCCTAAACTCAGTTCGCGAAATGGCTGAAAAACCCAAAAACGAAAAGTCAGTTATTTTTACGATTAAAACTTGTGGTTTTCGATCGTAAACCAAACTAAAAACGTCTAGAGAATGATTTTGGTCGTAAAAAAAGACGTAATGCAATAAAAACAACCCGAAATCACACGTTATTATCCTAAATAACCTCGAACCAAAGCGTATCTAGCCTAAGGCTCTGATACCAATTTAAGTCCGTATGTATAGGATCGATAACGAGGTTATCTACGGTATTAAGGTGCGGAATCCCTCAATACTAGTTATAGGATCTATAACGAATTCTTTCACAATATATTAGCGAATCAATTGTCTAATTGCTTTGTATCGATTATAACAAGTGTTAACGATCAATACCTAGCTTTTAGAACGTGATAGGTCTCTCTGGAATCGCAGGGTCTCTGGGTAAACGAAAATGGCCGAGATTCTGAACATGAAAACCTAGTTTTTCATATATACTCGTCTCGGTTCGCAGGCTCGTGGGCTCTGCGAACTGACTCGGTTCGCAGCCCATGACGGCCCAGCGAACTCACTCAGTTCGCAGTACAAACTTGTCCTGCGAACTGACTCGGTTCGCAGTCCACCTTTGTCCTGCGAACTGACTCGGTTCGCGGTCAACCTTGGTCAACATTTTTCAGCCTTTTGATATTTAACTCTAAAATGTTTACCAAGCAATATATTTTATTTACAATTCAAAACCAATGTACATACTTGATTACAATTACCAAAAGTACTAAACCTCACTATTACAAGCTAGACCTGTTGTCACAAAACATGTCTCAACATTCCAATTAAAAATCCCCAACCAAACTATTATCGAACCTAATTACTTCATGCAAATCCCCTAAGCAAATGTGTACGCACAAATCAAACCCGAACTTATATTTCTTCCAAATACGAATTCTAAATGAAAACGGATCTAACATTTCAATTACATCAACTTGGTTCATATCAAAAACTATATACAATTCAGAATTAAAAACCTCTAAATATGAAACCCTTGAGAAATCGAAATACAAAAACTAAGAGTTAATGAGTTAGCGAGTGAAATGTACATACCTTTGTAGGAGAACAAACAAAATTGCAATGATAGTAATGAAGTGTGTGATGATTTAGCCGGAATTTTCGTGTAAGTTTTTTTGGTTTTGGATTTTTAAAAATGAAGAAGATGAATCTGTTAACTGGTTTAAGACCTGTATGTCTAGCCGGCGGTTGAATAATTCAATCGGCGGTTGGATTGCTAGTCCAATAGGCCCAATTTGTTTAGCCCAAATCGTTTACGGCCTAATTCGATTTTAAATACAACCGTCGGCTGAAAAATTCAACCGGCGGTTGGTTTGATTTTTCAGAATACATTTTTAATCGTTTATAATTTTAAAATTTCTTTTTATATAAATATTTCATTAATTCTTTTATTATATAATCAATTATACTTACCTTACCATGACATGCTTCCTTCAATCTTTAACTAACAACATAAAGAAAATTTTAATTAAATCGTAAATAATATTTCATAATAAATCAATTACAGCTAACTAGTGAAACTAAATACTAAACAAAATAATAGGAAATAATTGCAAGAAAAATCTTAGTCAATTTCTATCTATGCGGTCAAATCAGACTTCGTTCAATGCTGGAGCACGGAATCTCTTTCTCAAATCTACTGTCACTGTTTCTTTATAATCTTTTGGATAAAGCTGCAAGAAGTGATGAAACAAGGGCTTAGTAATGTCAGAAATAGAAGATGAATAATCTTGAAAGTTCTTATGATGTATTTCTGCAGCCTCTTGCAATTCATCGAATTCCTTGGTAAATTTAGCTACAGCCTTGGCCACAATTCCCTCTTCATCAATGACCTTGTATCCACCAACAATCTTCATTTCCCGCTCTGGAAAAACGTGTCTTAATGCATCCATAAATCCGTAGAAACTTAATTGCAAGTTAGCATAATTCCTAATAGTCGGGCTTCTAGTGGTTTTTCCAATGTCTCCTAATATACTGTTCATCGTTTCTCTCAAATGGATGGGAAGAAGTAGTCCAGAGTTCCAGAAGATACCCAGCATACGGTTATAAATCTCGGACATACCTAAGTGAAATAGATTCTGGTGTGTCTCAAAGTGAACTCCATGATAAGCAGATTTCAATTATTCTATCACATAAGTAGCAAGACGCACTTTAGGTTCATCTCTTAGTCCTTCGGGAATTTGCATGGTCATCTCATCAGAAGCCGGATAAAAGAGTTCATCAATTATTTCTTGAACGTAATACTCCACCGTACAATCCACATAGAATTTCTCATTTTTGAGATGATCCTTGGCTTTCATCAGATCCAAGAACTTCTGCACTTGCTCCAATGCCACAATGTCGCGCATGTCGCTCAAGTTCCCAGTAATCCAATTAGCACTCTCCCTAATTTCTCCCAATATCTGTTTCTGCTTGTCTGAATAGGGAAAAGAAGATCTAGTGAAAGCACGATGTACACATTTATAGTAGTTCCTCTGCTCCTCACAGTATTCAGGGTCAAGTATTTCTCCTGGTATTAAATTCTCCTTTAGCTCAATCACATTATCTTCAAAGGGTTCTGGATCAAATTCTGTCTTAATGTTTCGAAACTTTTCATATTCTTGCTCCAATTGCTCAATGAGTTGCCTCTGATATACGGTAAATTCGATAGTGGATGCCCTTATGGTAGCAATCAAAAAACGAATATCGCCTTGGTGATATTCCAAACAATTAATCATATCCTCTGGATATGAAAATACGTGCACTGTAAGTAATCCTAGAGAAGTGTCAAACTCAGATGGTTCCTCTTCCACAGGTGAATTCTCGATACTTTGATTTATTGTTTGCATCAGCTTATCCGAACTTTCGTTGACCTGAATGTCCTTAAATTCCGCGATGTCCACTTGCATATTTTCCATTTTAAATACAGCTAAAAACTTTCTATATACACAAATTATCACACAAGTTAGATGTTGGACCCTTTGTACTGGATCTAAATCGAATCAATTCAACAATTGAAAGCGCGGAATACAATCAATTGAACAAAGCACGTTAACAATCACACGAAACTAGTCGATTAGCTTTCATATATATCAAGAATAACGAATCAACCAAATATAATCAATGCCTCACAAATAGCTTGAAAACTCTCTAAGTTCGTCAACCCTAGAACTGAACCCGTAAGTCTCTATTTATAGCCAACCTCTAAATGACCTTCGACACAAGCTTTGTGTCGCCAAACCGACCTATGCGACACAAGCCTTGTGTCGCTATTGCGACACAAGCTCTGTGTCGCCTAAACAGTGACATTAATTTTGATTTCCAAAACAAATAACGTTTATATCATAATCAAAATATTACAAACGATTTTGACCTAGACCAACTGACAAACATACAAAACATGTATCAACAAACTCCCCCGTGTCTTCAGCTTGGTCTTCGAAATTTCTTCGCTCAGCCTTGGTCTTCTAACACCTCCAACTGACAGGAAAGTTTCCTCCAACGTGTAGTCCTTGAGCTATACAAACATTGACAACCTTTTGAAAACGCATCGCTTCAGTCTTGAACTCTTGAACATAATCAATCTTCTTGGCATGAAGAGCTTCGGGTCTTTCTTGGTAAGGTTAATCAAGCTCAAAGGTTCATACACTCTAATCCTTGATAGTTTGGCTTTCCATAGGTCTTCAGGCTCAGTATCTTGAATATAGATAATTTCAGCTTCGCCTGTATATCCATCATTTGTCCACAGTTGTAACCTGCTCAAAAAATTAACTGGGAGCTTCTCCAGAGGAATAGACTTTAAGGTCTTCGGAGATTTGTATACAATCTTAACCCAGGGCTTGTTGGTAATCGGATGCATCTTGTTTCGGAAAGTGTACCTCGTCCCTAGATTCGGTCTCAAAAGATAAAACACTTTAGTGTTGACCTCTTTCCTCAAAATTCTCTGCAATTGGTTGGCTAATTCGTTGTTCGTGGGATTTATGATATTCAATTATGCTAAGTGCAGTATCTCACAGTAAGGTAGTGTGCTTAATACTTTGAAGTTCATAGTGAAATACTGCATCCCATCATTCCTCTTAATAACAATCACTTTATTCACCTCATCATACTTCCAGGAAATGATTTGACCTTTGTAGCGCTTGCTGCTGATTTTATAGAACTTAGAGGTCTTTGACATATTTGGCTCAGCAGCAGTGGAAGTAGACGGTTCAGCCATATCTGGAGCAGGAGTGGAGTCTTTGGATGGTTCAGGCTCAACAACCTCTTCAGTATCAGAGATCTCCATCTCCTCTCCCAAATTTACATCATCAGCGTTTGCATATTCCTCATTTATTGTCTCTTCTTCAATATCAACCTCTTGATCTTCATAGTCAAAATTTTCATTAACATTCTCTGTACTTTGCTCTTCATTTAATAGACTTTGTAGATACTCAAGATTGGCTTCGGAGTAATCTACATTTAGGGGAGTTGGTTGTCCTGGGATTGGAGCAGAAGACGCAAAATAATCCAAATTAATATTTTCATTCATAGCTTCTTCGGTTACATCATCAGTATTTACAATTTCAGTTGAACCAGGGGCCATTGATGTTGTTTCATCTAAGCCTACCTCCCCCGGAATAACAGCTATTGCCTCTAGTTCTAACAGTCGACTCTCCAGCTGAGGAACCCGAGCCGCTGTTGCTTCTAAATCCGTAATCCTCGAAGCTTGAACTTGAATGACAGCCGCTTGATGTCATCATCTGAGTCCGGTACGTTCCGGGGCCGTTTCCCCTGGTTAGACGGCACATGCACCCGTCCTGCCCTAATCCGGCGATGAACGCGCTCGAATCGAAGAGTATTATGGACTCGGAGACGTTCAATGGTTTTCGGTGAGGGGACATCACCATCCGAATCCGTTGGGGTGTCGTTGGGATCCACGGATACAGTATCATCCGAGACCGCATCAGCAGCAGTCTCGTCAACTGTTTGAAAGTTATCAATATCCTGCAAAAAGATCGTAAAGCCGGCTGCAAACCACCCACTCGATCTCAATTTCAATTGCTTGAATCTATAGATCAAATCTCGTAAAAAATGGTTAGTAAAACAGAGGAATCTCAATTACAACAACTCGAGAATCAAGTTGAAAACGGTGGTGGTGGTGCTTGGGATTACATCTCTCTTGTTCGTAAGCTTAAAATACGTCGCTCTGATACCACTTGTTGGACCCTTTGTACTGGATCTAAATCGAATCAATTCAACAATTGAAAGCGCGGAATACAATCAATTGAACAAAGCACGTTAACAATCACACGAAACTAGTCGATTAGCTTTTATATATATCAAGAATAACGAATCAACCAAATACAATCAATGCCTCACAAATAGCTTGAAAACTCTCTAAGTTCGTCAACCCTAGAACTGAACTCGTAAGTCTCTATTTATAGCCAACCTCTAAACGACCTGCGACACAAGCTTTGTGTCGCCAAACCGACCTATGCGACACAAGCCTTGTGTCACTATTGCGACACAAGCTCTGTGTCGCCTAAACAGTGACATTAATTTTGATTTCCAAAACAAATAACGTTTATATCATAATCAAAATATTACAAACGATTTTGACCTAGACCAACTGACAGACATACAAAACATGTATCAACATTAGATAATATACACATATAATTACAATAGAGATTTAATATTTACAATTTATTAATTAATTTAAAACTTTTATTTTACAAAGTTCATCGAAAGTCCTCGGTAGCTCCATTGATCATACACAGAAGCGGAGGAATAGGTCAGCGCGAAGCGTATTAAAAACCTATCCCTTTTGGGAAGCATAGAGACCCTCCTTATACCTCTGTTGAGTTTTATTTACAATGGGTGAGCCGATTTTTCAATCGATTTACAATTAAAAATAAAATTATATTTTACAGGGAAAAATTAGTTATTAAAATTTGACAACCGTTCCCTGGCAGCGGCGCCAAAAACTTGATGCATGTTAAGTTGTCGTTAAAAATATACGTTTTAATTGATTGGAAATACTAAAGTAAACTTAAACACAATCAGGCAAGAATACCTGTTCGTATTATAGTATAGCTTTGGTAAGACCGAGTCGAACCACAGGGAATCAGTGTAAACTAAATTAATTAATTAAACCTAAATTACAAATTACAAATAGATAAGGGGGCGTTTTAGTTCCGTACGAACGTATATTTAATAGGAAACTAATAAAAACAATTAAAAACAATTATAAGATAGAAAAGATAACTACTAGGAAACTAATAAAAACAATTAAAAACAATTATAAGTTAGAAAAGATAACTAAAGATAATCAGATAGGCAAGCATGTATTTACTTAAATTACTGATTTCTCGATTCAGGATTCAAATATATTTATTGATTGTTGATCATTTATTATGGTGATTTCAACTAAAATGGATAGCCTCCTGTTAAGGTTAACTGATCCCTAATAAACCTTACCTTAATACTACATTCTCTTGAATACACTGAGGCGTGTTATCAACATAAGATTTATGCTATTAAAACTATCAACAGATCATTGAGATTCATTCAGTGATTTTGTGTTAACGTAAGTCTATAATTATTGGTTTTCTAATTATCACACCAATTAGGTTGTATTAATTGCCATTGGTCTTAACCTATTACCGGTTAGAGTCTCAAGCCACATTAACTAATAAATCACTTAATTATAGATAATCAATCAACTCATACAAACGTTAGTTCTAGCATAAGTCTCTTGACCACGTTAAGTAACAATTAATAAACACACAATCGATAAGGATCGTTCAAACAAACTCCATAACCATTCATAAGTAAGATCAACAGAAACATATAATGAAACCCTTATCTAAAAATCATTTATCTAAGTAAATACAATAAAGAATTAGTTTATAATTAAAGTAAGATAGATCAGATCTAAAAACAAGTTATTACACATTGCAAATAGAAAAGAATAAGAATCAAACCCTAATAACCGAACCGAATCTTCGTTAGGGTTGAAAACCTTCAAACCCTAGCCTCCTAGACTCCTAGCCTCCTAATCACCCTTAAATTCGATGTTGGGATAAAAAGATTAGTACTGCCAAGGTTAATATAGGTTAGTACTGCTATCCAAAGTTTCTACTGCTAGTTCATTTCAAAGTTTCTACTGCTGGAACAAGACCAAGATTAGTACTGCCAGGAGAATCTCAGAGTTAGTACTACCAGTATGATTTTCAGGATTAGTACTGCCAGTTCGTTTTACAAAGATTAATACTGCTGGCATGATTTCTGCAATTGTACTGCTAGACCAGTTTCCATTGTTTCCACTGTTGGTTCGATTTACAGAGTTTCTACTGCTACTTGTTTCTACTGCTTAGTGGAGCTGTCAGACTACCCAAAAGTAAAGCAGTAAAGCATATTTTACTTTATGGACACAGAGCATGCTTGAAGAGTTGACTTATGTGCATTAATTGCTATAACGTGTAACAGAGTGTCTAGTTTACTTTTGTGGCATGCTTAACATTGTAACTTGTGTAAATTCTAGGTTTATAAACAAGTGTAAAAGTGTGTATAATAGAACAAGTGAGTAAGCTTAGACAGAGTTTCATATATAGATTAGTTAGCTTCAAGGTTATTGTAACCCTAATACAATCAAGTGTATTCGTATTATTTTCATAAATAATATTGGAGCTTTTTGTTATACAATTTGTAGGTTCTGTTGTTTACTATATACAAACACTTATACAAGACACTCATATAACTTCCAAACTTAACAAGTATTATTCAGCAAATTTCTTGTTAAGAAGTTCAAGCACAGTTAAAATTTAATCTTGATCTTGATCAAGTCGATCCTGACAAGTGGTATCAGAGCTTCAGGTTGCTTTGAACTTTTGGAAGTCAAAATTTGGTTTGTTTAAAAGCTATTTAAAAAAAAAAAAAAAAAACTTTTAAAATGTCTTCTGAAGAAACTCAGGCAAACAAAATCCCCATACTCAGGCCAGATGAGTATGATTTGTGGAAAAATAGGATGAAGTAGTACATGTTGCTTACAGACTATCAACTATGGGATATTTGTGTAAATGGTCCTAAGTATCCTGTTAATGGTGATGGTGTCAGGATTCCAAGGGCACCACCAAGTATAGATGCTGAAAGAAAGGAAAGAGCTACAGAATTTAAAGCTCTTAGCATTCTAGTGATATCCATTCCTAATGAATATCAAAGAAAGTTTAAAAATTGTGAGGATGCAAAGGTTCTTTTAGAATCAATAGAGAAAAGATTTGGTGGCAATGAAAGCACAAAAAAAAATAAAAGATCCCTTTTAAAACAACAATTTGAAAACTTTAAATCTGTAAGGACTGAAACATTAACACAAGTTTTTGACAGATTTTCTAAACTTGTGGGTGATCTTGAAAACCACAATGTTAAGATTGACAAAGATGATCTTAACAGAAAGTTTCTAAGATCACTTAGAGATGAATGGACCATGTATACTGTTGCTTTGAGGTAGGGCAGTAATTTGGATGATAAGGAGCTTGATGATCTATACAATGATCTAAGATCATTTGAGCCGGAAGTGGAGAACAAGAAGCAAGCCACTGGATACACTCCAAATATGCAGAATGCTGCATTTATGTCATCAGGAGGAGTACAGGTAGATCCAAACTCAGCATATGTATCTACCTCTATTGTTACAGGTTCTGCATCTGGGTCATCATCAAAAGACAAAACTGGTGATCAAGTGTTAGAAGCATTCTTTGTCAGTAATGTGAATTCATCTCTGACAAATGAAGAACTTGAGCAAGTTAATCCAGATGATCTTGAAGAGATGGATATTAAATGGCAGATGGCTATGTTGACTGTAAGGGCAAAGAGATTTATGCAAAGAACTGGGAGAAACAACTTTGCATATAAGAGAGAAGATGGAGCAGGATTTGATAAGAGCAAAGTTGAGTGCTTTAATTGTCAATAGATGGGACACTTTACAAGAGAATGCAGAAGTACTGGAAGAACTAATGATAGTGGCCAAAGGACAGGGAGCTATAATGGAATACAAAGAAGAAACATTCCAATTCAAAACAATTCAAACTCAACAGCACTGATGTTACAAAATGAGTTTGAATTTGATTGGAGTGATCAAGAAGAGCATGTTGTTACAAATCAAGCTTTAATGGCCATTACAGAAGAAGAAGCGAAATCTCCTGAAGTGCCTCAAGAGGTACAAAATAAATTATGTTCATCTATCTGTAAGAAAACTGTTAAACACTACAGAGATCATAATCTATTTATCTGTGCTGAACTTGAAAAATGGGAAGTTAGGAATAGAAGCATAATTGCATCAATTGAAAACCTAGAACAACAAATAAAAGCATATCAGAAGAATGAATCACAATATATGTATGATATTGAATATGCTAGGTGGGAAAGAGATTGTCAAAAGGACAAAGTTGAAGAATTGAGCAAAGACTTAGAGAATGTGAGAACTGAAAGAGATAGCATTAATCTGAAAATAGATAATCTAGAAAATGCTTCTCAAAACATTCAAAATCTAATTAAATCTCAGATTCATGATAAACTCAAAACTGGATTAGGATACAACAATGTTCCTCCACCTTATAACAACAATTACTTTCCTCCTAAAAGTGATATTGAGATTGAAACTTTAAAGGAGAATGTAGAAATTGAAGTTATAAAGGCTGATCCAATCAAAAGTTTAGCTGAACCTGAGATAGATTTAGATAAAGTAGAAATCACTAGTTGGGTATCTGATGATGATGACATAGAAGGAGAACTTACTGAGCTAGTTGAATCAACTAAGAAAGATATTAAGAAAGTAAGTAGTGCATCAGATACTATCTTAACTGGTAATAAACTAGCAGAGGGTAAAAGATTATTCAAAGAAAAGGCTAAGTTTATATCTACTCAAAAGAAGAACAACACTAACAAGAATGAAAAGAATCAAGCCTGTAAAAAGTGTAATTGTAAAGCAGGTATTCAAATACCATACAATTACTCAAAATCTGTTCCTAGTGGAAATCAAAGAAATTGGAACCAAATGGTTTCACATAAACTAGGAAAGGGTTTTGTCATGGTTAAAGAAAAGGCTTGTTATATCTGTGGTAGAACAAATCATCTTCAACATGACTATTTTAATAACTCCAGCAATACTCACAGAGTTGTAAAACCAACATGGACATCATCAAACAGAGTTAATCATGCTAATTTCAAATCAAAAATTAACTCCGTTAAGCATGTTAAGAAGATGAAATACATGGCAAATATAGTTAAAACTGCTACAGCTCAATCTACTGATGCTGTATTAACCAATAAAGCCAACAGCAGAAAGACTACCAAATCAGCATTGAGAATTAATACTGCCAGAAAAGTTAATACTGCCAGACATATTAATACTGTTACCAAAGTTAATACTGCCAGGCATATTAATACTGTTGACAAAGTTAATACTGCTAGGCAAGTTACTACAGCAAACAGAATTAATACTACCAGACATGTTAATACTGTTGGTCATCTTAATGCTGTTAATGAGTCTAACATTCGTTGGATTTGGAAACCTGTGCCTACAATAAAATCAAAAGTTTCCAAAACCAACAGTACACCACAAGCAGTGATTCTTGAAAGAGTTGACTTTGTTGATGTACAAGGGAGACCCAAAACCAAATTGGTTTGGGTTCCCAAAGAAAACTGATAATCTTTATTGTTTTATCTGTGCAGAGCAAGCCAAGAAGTTTGTGGCATGTTGATAGTGGATGCTCAAGGCACATGACGGGGGATAGAAGCAAGCTACAGAACTTCAAGGAAATTGATGATGGATATGTAGCTTTTGGAAGTAATCCTAAAGGTGGAAGGATTACGGGAAAAGGGACTGTCAACAGTGATAAGATAAGCTTTCAAGATGTTTATTATGTTGAACAGTTGAGATTCAATTTGCTAAGTGTGAGTCAAATCACAGAGAAAAAGAATCCAGTTCTTTTTACTGACACAGAATGCTTTATTCTTTCTGATAAATTTAATCTAGATGAAAACATGATTTTGATGAAAATTCCTAGAAAGAATAACGTGTACTATTGTGAATTAGCAAACATGAAACCTCAACAAGATTTAAACTGCCTTATCTCAAAGGCATCTGTTGATAAGTCTGATCTTTGGCATAGAAGAATGTGTCACATGAATTTCAAAACTATTAACAAACTGATTAAAAACAAACTTGTTAGAGGTTTACCTGAAAAGACATATTCATGTGATGATCATTGTGTTGCATGTTTAAAGGGGAAGTAACACAAATCTTCTTATAAGACCAAAGGTGTGAACTCAAACTTTTCTTCTTTACATCTACTGCATATGGACCTGTTTGGACCAACCAATGTCAGTAGTATAGGAAAGAAAGTTTATTGCTTGGTGATCATTGATGACTTTAGCAGATTTAGTTGGGTATTCTTTCTTAGAACTAAGGATGAAACAGGTGAAATGCTTAGATCATTCATTACTAGGATTGAAAACCAAACTAATCAAAAGGTTAAAATCATCAGGTCTGATAATGGAACAGAATTTAAGAATCATGAGATGAATAAATTCTGTGAAACAAAAGGAATAGAAAGACAGTTTAGTGCTCCTAGAACTCCACAACAAAATGGAGTAGCAGAGAGAAGAAATAGGACACTAATTGAGACAGCTAGAACCATGTTAGCAGATGCTAAACTACCAATGACTTTCTGGGCAAAAGCAGTTAGTACTGCTTGTTATGTTCAGAACAGGGCACTAGTAGTAAAGCCTCATAACAAGACACCATATGAATTGTTTTTCAAAAGAAAACCCTTGATTAGCTTTTTAAAACCATTTGGATGTCCTGTTACTATCTTAAATTCCAAAGATCACCTAGGCAAGTTTGAGAGCAAAGTTGATGAGGGAGTTTTTGTTGGATACTCTACCCAAAGCAAAGCATATAGAGTATTCAACCATAGGACTAGAATAGTGGAGGAAACCATGAATGTGACCTTTAATGAACATACACCTAGTATTGTGAGCAAAGGTCCAGATTGGTTATTTGATATTGATGCTCTAACCCAATCTCTCAGATATGTGTATGAGTCATCAAATGCAGGTACAAATTCTGGTGAATCAAATGCAGCAAACCAGAACAAAAATACCCCATTAGTGTACATTACTCTACCTTTCTGGTCACTTGATCCACCTGAAGTTTTTCAATCACCTCCACAACAACAAGCTCAGAGTTCAGAACCAATCACATCAAGTCAGGAACAGTATGGTGCTTATGATGATGGCCATACATCCTCAGATCCTGAAATGCTTCAAGAAGAAGAAGCAAATGGTATGAATACATCTGAGAATGTAGAAAGAAGTGCAGATGTAATTGCAGAAGAAAATGTAGATGAGAATCAAGATCCAACTAGTCTATCCTTGTCTGAGACTAGTATTCAAATAGAACAAAATGATACAAACTTGGAATCTGGGATTCCTCTGTCATCTACTGGTCAGTATCAAAAATACAAAGCCTATCATCCATTGGAGAATGTAATAGGTGATATTGACTCTGCAATGCAAACCAGAAGATCTGCCAGACTAAATGAAGAAGACATCAATACTTCTTTATTTGTTTGTTTTCTATCTCAGATAGAGCCCAAGAAGGCAAATGAAGCCTTGAAAGATCCAAGTTGGGTTGAAGCTATGCAAGAAGAGCTGCTTCAGTTTAAGATTCAAGATGTTTGGACATTGGTGGATCTCCCAAAAGGAAAAAGGGCAATTGGAACAAGATGGGTATACAGAAACAAGAAAGATGAGAGAGGCATTGTGATCAAGAACAAAGCAAGGCTGGTTGCTCAGGGATATTCTCAAGAAGAGGGCATTGACTATGATGAAGTCTTTGCTCCTGTAGCTAGAATAGAAGCAATTAGGTTGTTTTTGGCGTATGCATCTTTCAAGAACTTCAAAGTATACCAGATGGATGTGAAGAGTGCATTTCTATATGGCACTATTGAAGAAGAGGTTTATGTATGCCAACCACCAGGATTTGAAGATCCCAAGCATCCAAATAAAGTGTACAGATTGGACAAGGCACTTTATGGATTGCATCAGGCTCCTAGAGCATGGTACGATACTTTATCAGTTTATCTGTTGGAGAATGGTTTCAAGAGAGGTGCAATTGACAAAACCTTGTTTATCAAACGAATTAGAAATGATATCCTACTAGTTCAAGTCTATGTAGATGATATTATTTTTGGTTCAACAAGGGATAGTCTCTGTAAAGAATTTGAAGCTCTTATGCATCGGAAATTCAAGATGAGCTCTATGGGAGAGTTGACTTTCTTTCTAGGATTACAAGTTAAATAGCAGAAAGAAGGGATCTTCATAAGTCAAGGGAAATATGTTAATGACATTCTGGAAAGGTTTGGATACAAAGATGTAAAGACTGCTAGGACTCCAATGGAGACACACAAACCATTGCATTCAGATCTTGAGGGCGAGGATGTTGATGAACACCTCTTCAGATCTATGATTGGATCCCTCATGTATCTGACCTCAAGCAGACCAGATATTATGTTTGCTGTTTGTGTCTGTGTTAGATTCCAGGCAAATCCTAAAATGTCACATGTTCATGCAGTCAAGAGAATTTTTAGATATCTCAAAGGTCAACCAAAACTGGGACTTTGGTATCCTAAAAATTCTTCATTTGACTTGATTGCATACACTGACAGTGATTATGGAGGAGCCAATATGGATAAAAAATCTACATCAGGAGGTTGTCAATTTTTGAGAGGAAGACTTGTGTCTTGGCAATGCAAGAAGCAAACTACTGTTTCCACATCTACAGCAGAAGCAGAATATGTTGCAGCATCAAGTTGCTGTGCTCAAGTGCTTTGGATTCAGAATCAGATGTTGGACTATGGTTTGACCTTTCTAAATACTCCCATTTTTATTGATAACAACTCTGCTATCAGTATTATAAATAACCTGTAAAACATTCTAAAACTAAGCACATTTAAATCAGATATCATTTTATAAGAGATTGTAATGAGAAAAGATTAATTCAGATTTTTAAAGTTCATACTGATAATCAATTTGCAGATCTATTCACAAAAGCATTTGATGTGGGTAGATTCACATTCCTGGTTACAAGCATTGGAAAAAAAACTTCTTAATAAATCTTTAGTTAATACTGATCTTTGTAAAACTCTGTGCTTATTCATGGGTTAATACTGATCTACTAATTTATGTTGTTAGTATTCTTTAATACTTTCAAATATTAATACTGCAAGTCACTTTTAGTACTGCTAGTGTTAATATTGTTAAGTATTTTAATACTGCTGTTAAAATTAGTACTGCTATTAATACTGGTCTACTAAATAAGAATATCAGTATCTTTAATACTGTCAATGTTAATACTGCTTGTTGCTTTTAGTACTGCTAGTGTTAGTATTGTAGATATTTTTAATACTGCTACTTTTGTTTAGTACCGCTATTAATGCTTAGCATTATTAATACTGCTAATGTAGTTTACATTACTACTGTTAGTCATTGTTAATACTACTGTCTTTAACTAATATATAATAGTACTACTTTCCCTCGTTAGTACTATTAGTTATATTAGTACCGCTGATTTGTAATAAATGGTTTATGCTGCTAGCACAAATCTGAGTACTGGGCATGTTTTAATACTGCCAGTACAAAATTCCTAATTCATTACTGCTGGCACAATTTACTCTATTTAAAAATTAGGACATTTAATGCTGCCCCTTTTCAAATAGTATAAATAGCAAACCTTTTTCACTGTTCGCTTTTCACCTACTGTTAACCTTTAACTACCAAAAAGCGATCAAAATCTCCTTTTTCACAAAAAAAAATTTTTCAATTTCTCCAACTAAAATGACTTCTCCTTCATCTTCCAACATTGTTTTACCAACCGTAGATAAGCACAATCTGCTTGCCTATCTGCTAAAACCAAAAGGAGGAGAAGATTTTTATGAAATTGTAAATTTTCTCAGACATAGCAACTTAAAGGTAGCTCTTTCTGTCAACCCCATCATTTTTATTTCACATATAAATGACTTTTGGACTTCTGCTGAAAAGACAGTCGTCGATGGGGTAGCTACCATTGTTGGCCAAGTTGCAGGGCAAACCGTCAGATTTACAGAGGCATCTATTCGTACTCATCTTCAACTACATGATGAAGAAGGTATCGAATGCTTATCTGTATCTCAAATTTATGAAAACCTATTGTTGCTAGGGTATGAGGAGGAGTTGAATAAACTTACTTTTTGGAAATCCATGTTCTCTCCCCAGTGGAAATTTTTGATTCATACCCTGCAACAATGCATATCTCAAAAAAGAACTTCATGGGATCAGTTTAGCAGTAACATTGCTTAGGCTTTGATCTGCTTAGCTACTAACATCAAGTTCAATTTTTCAAAAATGATTTTTACTAGGATGTTGTATAATCTGGAACACACTGACTCAAAGTTTTTAATGTATCCAAGGTTTTTACAACACATTTTTGAAAATGAATTGACTGATTTACCAAGAGTTGGTGGTAAAATCGTTCTCCTCTCACATACACAAAAATTATTTTCAAATATGAGGAGAACAGGGTCGGTCAAAGGTATTATATTTTCTGGGAGGGTCACAAACCTAACTGCACATATGCTAAGTGCACCCTCCACAGCAGGTGAAGAAGTAGTCACACCCTCTACTTCTCAACCCACACCTGCTGTTAAAACCAAGAAAACAAGGAACCCCAAACCAACCTCCAGGAAAGCCAAAATGGCTAAGAAACATGCACCTGAGACTCCTCTTTCTCAGATGCATCAGCCAATTGATTTAAATGAGGTGGTCAATGAAGAGGAAGATGACCATATGGAAAGGGCTGCCACTACTGATTCTGCCCAATTGGGAGAACAGGACAGTGGTAATGGAACTAGGACCCAATCCATGGCAACACAGGATACAGAGATGCCATTGGACTCTTCTAATGCAGAGGATCCAGTGAATATCAATGTATCCAGTGGTCCCAGGTGCCAAGAAACCACATTGGGAGCTAATGATGCTAAGACTAGGTCTGAGACATTAGCTAAATCTTCCAATGATCCACTAAGAGAGGGTAACACTTCTGGAAGTGGTGAGGATAGCTTATCACTAAATGAATTGACGATTTTATGTACCAATTTATCTGAGGAGGTGGCTAGGCAGAAGGAAATGCTAGCATCTCAAGGTGATGAGATCTCTAGGTTAAATGGGTTGGTGAAATTGCTGCTAGAAAAGATTAATACTGCTCCAGTTACTACTGCTAGTATTGGAATTAGTACTGCCAGTGCAGAAGAAGTTAATATTGCTGGGCTAAATGAGCCAGTTAGTACTGCTGTGGTTAATGAGGAGATTGCTGCAGCAGAGGTATTAATAAGGGTATCTGAAAGCCCTAAGGAGAAAGAAAGAGTAAAAGAAAAGGGTGTAAGCATAAGAGAACCATCTGAACATACACCTGCTGCTATGCCAAAGAAATTAGATGCCAAAGATAAGGGAAAAGGCATTCTAATTGAAGAAGAAAGACCTCTCAAAAGGAAACATCAAATTGAGGCTGATGAGGAATTGGCCAGAAAGCTGCAGGAGGAGGAGAGGCAGTTGTATACCAAAGAGGAGAGGGAAGCTGAACTGGAAAGGTTATTAAATGAAAAGAGAAGAAAGGAGTCTGAGGCTAAATATAAAAATCAGAGGGCCAAGCCAAAGACAAAAGCTCAACTGAAGAAAGATTATGTAGCATTTTTAAGAAATGCTTTGGATATAAATGTGAAGATCCTTCAGGGAATGTCCTTTGAAGCTGTAAAACAGATGTATGATAAAGAGCAGGACATTCTCCAAAAAGGTAAGGAAGAAGATATAAGGTGGGAAAAAGAAAAGAAGCTGAAAGGTATGCATGATACACCTGTTCAAAAGGGTATCAAAATGTTTGAGAGGAAGAAGAAAGCTGCAGAGGGCACACAAAGTGAGGGTTACTTTGAAAAAGTGCAGAAAAGGCAGAAAGTTGAAAAGGATGTGCATACTGAGGTGCCATCTACAGATGATAAGGAAAAGGAGGATGAAGATAGCAGAGGACTGGTAATAATTGATACAGCTGACTTTGAGCCCTTGAAGGTGGATTATCCAATCATAGATTGGTATCAGACACTGGATAGTGCAAACAGAAGGTTATTTAAAGTGATTAGAGCAGGGGGTCAGTTGAGTTGTACAGAAGCTTCTTCTCTATGCTTAAAGTTTTCAGAAGAAAAGATTTAAATGAGATGTATGAAGCAGGGCTCAAGAGGTTTGAAGGAGAAAGAGGATACAATGATGATCATCAACTCTTTGAGTACCTGAAGCAAATATACACCCCTGAGGCAGAGATGAGGATGTTCATAAAGGAATACTCACCTGTCAACTACTGATACTGCTTTGAAAGCTGTGGAGTGCATATGTATAGCCAGTTAGATGGAGGTGTAGGATATTTTCTGATTGGAAAAGATTATCCATGGAAACCTATTATGGTAGAGAGCATGCTGAAGCAAAAAGTCAAATGCACAAATCTGGAAGTTGCAGCAGTTTTGATAAAGGAGTTAAAAGAGTATCTTAAAAGAATGAGTAAGCAGAAGAAATAAACCCCAATGTAGTCAAAAGGTAAATCTGGAGATTGTTGGGATAAAAAGATTAGTACTGCCAAGCTTAATATAGGTTAGTACTGCTATCCAAAGTTTCTACTGCTAGTTCATTTCAAAGTTTCTACTGCTGGAACAAGACCAAGATTAGTACTGCCAGGAGAATCTCAGAGTTAGTACTGCCAGTATGATTTTCAGGATTAGTACTGCCAGTTCGTTTTACAAAGATTAATACTGCTGGCATGATTTCTGCAATTGTATTGCTAGACCAGTTTCCATTGTTTCCACTGTTGGTTCGATTTACAGAGTTTCTACTGCTACTTGTTTCTACTGCTTAGTGGAGCTGTCAGACTACCCAAAAGTAAAGCAGTAAAGCATATTTTACTTTATGGACACAGATCATGCTTGAAGAGTTGACTTATGTGCATTAATTGCTATAACGTGTAACAGAGTGTCTAGTTTACTTTTGTGGCATGCTTAACATTGTAACTTGTGTAAATTCTAGGTTTATAAACAAGTGTAAAAGTGTGTATAATAGAACAAGTGAGTAAGCTTAGACAGAGTTTCATATATAGATTAGTTAGCTTCAAGGTTATTGTAACCCTAATACAATCAAGTGTATTCGTATTATTTTCATAAATAATATTGGAGCTTTTTGTTATACAATTTGTATGTTCTGTTGTTTACAATATACAAACACTTATACAAGACACTCATATAACTTCCAAACTTAACAAGTATTATTCCACAAATTTCTTGTTAAGAAGTTCAAGCACAGTTAAAATTTAATCTTGATCTTAACAAGTCGATCCTGACATTCGACCTTTAAACCCTAAAACCGAATTAAGAATTACTTAATTCGTATTATAATTGTATGGTATATGGGTTGGTAATGGCCCTATTTATAGATTTCTGGCTCGATGATACGTGTTAAGTTGTTGTTAAAAATACAAGTTTTAAATTAAAAGGAAATACTAAAGTTAACTTAAACACAACCAGGCAAGAATACCTATTCGTATTATAGTATAGCTTTGGTAAGACCGAATCGAACACAAGGAATCAGTGCAAATTAAAATAACTAATTAAACCTAAAATTATAAATTACAATTGATAAGGGGTAGCGTTTTAGTTCCTTACGAACGTAATTTAAATTAATAAAACTAAATAAAAACAATTAAAAACAGTTAAAAGATAGAAAAGATAACTTAAGAATAATCAGATAGATAAGCATGTATTTAGTTAGACTATTGATTTCTCAACTCAGGTTTCATATATGTTTATTGATCAGTCATTATGGTGATTTCAACTAGAATGGATAGCCTCCAATTAAGGTTAGCGAATCCCTAATAAACCTTACCTTAATACTAGATTCTCTTGAATACACTCATGCGTGTTACCAACATAAGATTTATGCTATTAAACCTATCAACAGATCATTGAGATTCATTCTTGACTGTGCGTTAGCCTTGAGTCTATAATTATTGGTTTTCAAATTATCACACCGATCGGGTTTAAATTAATTGCTATGCCTCTTAACCTATTACCGGTTACAGTCTCAAGCCACAATTAACTAATAAATTATTTAATTGCAGATAATCAATTAACTCATACAAACGTTAGTTCTATCATAAGTCTTTTGACCACGTTAAGTAACAATTAACAAACGCGTCGTAACTCACAATCAATGTGGATCTTCAAATAAACTGAATAACCATTCATAATTAAGATCAATATTAAACATATAATGAAACCTTTATCTAAAAATCATACATCTAAATAAATACAAATAAAGAATTAGCTCATAATTAAAGTAAGACCACTCAAATCCATAAACAAAGTATTAAACATTGCAAATAGAAAAGAATAAGAATCAAACCCTAAAATCTGAACTGAATCTTCGTTAGGGTTGAACCACCTTCAAACTCTAGCTCCTTAGCCTCTGAATACCTTAAAAGTCGGATTTCTAACCCTAGAACCCAAATTAGGGTTAACCTATATGTAATTGTTTTTTTGTTAAAGGTTGACAATGAACCCTATTTATAGATTTCAAATCCGAGAATCCAACCGCCGGTGGGCTAAATTTTAACCCGAAAACCCGGTCTGCGACCCGCGCGTCCAACCGCCTTCCATTTTTACATCCAACCGCCGATTGAAAGCTTTAATCGCCGGTTGGGATCCAATTCCAGAATGTTCTATTTTTGGGCTGGGCTTTTGTCTTGGGCTCCATCTTTTAACTTCAAAGTGGATTTATTCTCAATTTGGCCCACTTTCTTTTATCTTTTTGGGCTTTGCTTTCTCTTCAAGTCCAATATTTTTTGGGTCTTCAATCTTTTCTTTCTTTTCTTCAGTCTTGAGTCGATTTTCGTTCCTTTTCTTCGTTTCTTTATTTAAAAGACCTTTTCACAAATATAAAAGAAATCAGTAGCATTTGTAATTAAATTACAATAAAAAGGCTTGAAAATAAGGGAATATTATTATATAAATAAGGCATTATTTGATGCTATCAAATATCCCCACACTTAAGTTCTGCTTGTCCTCAAGTAGATTTCTGATATAAACCAATCTAGAATTTCTCATCTCCCATATAAATAGGATTATCTACATATCACTTACTTCGCGAATTTCTTTTGAACTATTCTGACATCATATTAGTCAACTGGCTTTTTATTAGGAACAAATAAATCTATCCAGATTATTGATATAAATCCTTATTAAACCTTACTAAACTTTTTTAAACACAAGATTTCTAATTTTGACATTTCAAGATGATTATCGATATTATAATCCTCTATAAACCTTCTATACTCCAGTTTAACAATAACATTACATTATTATTTGTTATGAATATAACTCATGCATCCCACAATTGATATACCTCTGTAATCAAATCATAACCATATTTCTATATAGTGGATGAGTAATTGAAAAATCATTTTTATATGAGTTAAGACATTGGTGACAGGTCTGTACCTTAGTACAACAGAGCGACATAACTTAACTCTTTCATAGAAGTGTAATCTTCTTACAGATTGTAGTCAAGACAGCGGTGACAGGTCTGTACCTTCGTACAACAAAGCGACATAACTTGACTAATATTTATATTTCTTTCAAGCATTTTTGCTTTTTTTTCTGTATATATAATTTTTTTCTTAAGATATTCTGATGAAACCAGGTCTGTTGACTGTCCCGGTTTAACTCAATAAACTTGTAACCTTGAACAAGCTTTGAATTATTATTGAGAAGTTGCGGAATAACACTCAATAATATTAGAAAGATCAAAGATAATTATTTGAGAATAATAAATAACAAAACACGAATATTAAATCCAAAGCCCCAATCTTATTTATATGAACAAGAAGAATACACTTTTTGTATTAGGGTTTACACCTTGAACCTACGCTATTTTTCATTCACTTTTTGTCTCCTAATCTAGGTTCTAAGGATCTCTATTTATAACACATAGAGTCTTGTACAATCTCCTATTATTATGGAATTAGATAACTTCCATAACTGACTCATTCTTATCACAAAATCATAAACAGTGTTAACCACTTCAAACTACACTAACAGTCGTAATTACATAAACAGTGGAAACTACTTACAAATCTTAACTAACAGTGTTAATTCTTATAGCAGTGTTAACCTTCAGTTCTTCAAACAGTTCTAATCTTCAACCTTCAGTGTTAATCTTCAACCTTCAGTGGTAATCACTTGTTCTCTTCAACTTTATAAAACAGTGGTAATCTAAACCCAAATCAGTTTATTCTAACATCTGTACTTAGTACAACAGAGGAATTGATCAGCGTATCTTATAAATGATTTCAATTTAAACCCCAAGATTATAGAATATGATATGATATGATACAGAAATTAAGACTTAATAGCCATATATCAATTTGCGTTCCTCATATAATTATATTCATTATTTAATTATTATTTCTTAAAATTCAAAAACTTTTGTATAGAAAGCCTATCAATACATCATATACTAAAGATGTAAAATTTCGAAAAATTGGACTTAATCATGTTTAGCGTCCTATCAACATATCAAAATAGTATTTAAGAATTCCTTTTTATAAACATATTTCTAATGTACTATCATCTCTCAAAAATAGTATCGCGAAATTTGATGTAATACGACAAAATTTTTCATAATCAGCTTTTTAAGGACAAATAAAACTTTTTATTTCTTTTCGATTCCCATCCCCACACTTAAATTGTACAATGTCCCCATTATACTTTAACATAGAAAGCGTAAAAGAATGAGAAAAGAAAGTAGAACGAAAAACTCCCCTGACTGTGCAATGCTGCTCTCTGGGTCTGATGGAAAATATACAACAGCTCACTTTCGTAGGCAATCACGATTGCATTTAGCGTATGCAACAAGCCTTTAAACCCCTCGGTATCCCAAGTGGACGAGTTATAGTCTCGTGAGGGTTTCCAGGGAAGACACCTACAAAGTCAAACACCTGTAAAAACCAAACCAAAGAAAAACACGGGTTGTCTCCCGAGAACCGCTTTTATTTAAGCAGTGAGTCGTTAAGCTCGACTCGTAACTGGCATTACTATTCATCCTCAAAGATGATGGTGCCATCGCCATCATCATCTTTGGCAGCTACGTTATATTTCTTCAAACGATGACCGTTGACCTTGAATAGAATACCCTCACTATTAATTAATTCCATTGTCCAGTAAGGAAATACCTGCGTCACCTTATACGGACCGGTCCACCGTGATTTCAACTTTCCCGGAAAGAGACGTAACCGAGAATTATAAAGAAGTACTAAATCTCCTTCAACAATGTTTTTATGCATCTGGATCCTTTTATCGTGCCATTTTTTCGTGTGCTCCTTATAAATTCTCGAGTTTTCATATGCAGACCAGCGTAATTTCTCCAACTCATGCAACTGTAAAAACCTGTGTTTCCCGGCGTCGTCAAAATTCATATTACAACTCCGTAATGCCCAATACGCTTTATGTTCCAATTCTACTGGTAAATGGCATGCCTTTCCATAAATTAAACGGAAAGGAGTGCATCCAGTAGGCGTTATTAAGGCAGTGCGGAAAGCCCACAATGCGTCATCCAGCTTTGTCGACCATTTCTTACGGTTGTTCAATACTAAGCGTTCGAGAATACGCTTTAGTCCTCTGTTCGTAACTTTAACCTGACCACTAGTTTGCGGATGATATGGTGTAGAAAGTCTGTGTGTAACGCCATACCTCTTGAGTACCTTTTCCATTAGAATATTGCAGAAATGTGTTCATCTATCACTAATCAACGCTCTTGGGACGCCGAATCGGGAAAACAATTGCTTTAGAAATTTCACCACAATTCTAGCGTCATTAGTTGGTAATGCCTTCGCTTCAGCCCATTTGGAGACTTAGTCTACTGCTACCTAAATATATTTATTACCATGACTTGGTGGGAAAGGTCCCATAAAGTCAATGCCCCAAATATCAAAGATTTCATAGTCTTGGATTCCTGTTTGAGGCATTTCGTCTCGTTTAGAGATATTTTTTGCGCGTTGGCAAGCATCACAGTTACGTACAAATTCATGAGGATCCTTGAATATGGTCGGTCAGTAGAAACCTGAGTCCAGTATTTTCTTTGCTGTGTAATTGGCTCCGTGATGTCCACCAACCGGACCCTTATGGCAGTGTAAAATATTATAGCTTTCTGCACCATGCACGCATCTCCTAATTATGCCATCTGCACAAAATCGAAACAAAAATGGGTCTTCCCAAAAATAATATTTTAAGTCAGCGAAGAATTTCTTCCTCTGTTGATAAAGCATATTCTTAGGTAAAAACTTAGTAACCAAATAATTAGCAAAATTGGCAAACCAAGGCACTTCGGTGTGTACACGAAAGGCCATCAATTGTTCATCAGGGAATGTGTCTCTAATTACGGACTCATCCAATTTTTCTAATTCGGGATTCTCCAATCTGGATAAGTGATCCGCAACAAGGTTCTCTGTTCCTTTCTTGTCGCGAATTTCGATATCAAATTCCTGCAATAATAGAATCCATCGTAGCAGTCGAGGCCTTGCATCCTGTTTATTAAATAAATACTTTAAGGCAGAATGGTCAGTAAAAATGATAGTTTTAGATAAAACCAAATAAGATCGAAATTTGTCAAATGCAAAGACGACTGCTAAAAGTTCTTTTTTCGTGGTCGTGTAATTCTCCTGAGCATCTGTTAACGTTTTGCTTGCATAATAAATTGGTTTAAATCTCTTATCAATCCGCTGACCCAGAACTGCTCCGACTGCGTAATCACTCGCATCGCACATTAATTCAAATGGCAAATTCCAATCTGGACTGGTCATGATTGGTGCTGAAATCAATTTCTTTTTCAAAATGTCAAATGCCTTCAAACAATCACCCGTAAAAACAAATTTCGCATCTTTTTCCAACAGCTGATTCAATGGTCGGGCGATTTTAGAGAAGTCCTCAATAAAACGTCTGTAAAATCTTGCATGTCCTAAAAAACTGCGTACAATTTTAACGTTTGTTGGAGGATGAAGTTTAGAAATTGCATCAATCTTTGCTGGGTCCACTTCCATCCCCACTCTTGAGATTTTATGTCCAAGCACTATTCCTTCATGTACCATGAAATGACATTTCTCCCATTTGAGTGCCAGATTAGAAACTTCACATCGCTGTAACATTTTCTTCAAATGTGCTAAACATTCTTCAAATGAGTCACCAAAAACAGAAAAATCGTCCATAAAGATCTTCATAAAATCTTCTACCATATCATGAAAAATTGCCATCATGCAACGTTGAAAAGTTGCTGGAGCGTTGCATAATCCGAACAGCATCCGTCTGTATGCAAATGTACCAAATGGACAGGTGAAAGTGGTCTTATCCTGATCTTCTGCTGCAATGGGTTTCTGCAAATATCCTAAAAAGCCATCTAAGAAACAGTAAAATCTTTTTCCTGCCAATCGTTCTATCATCTGATCAATAAATGGTAAAGGAAAATGATCTTTTCTGGTGGCGTCATTTAGTTTGCGGTAGTCGATACATACTCGCCATCCTGTTACCGTCCTAGTGGGAATTAATTCATTTTTATCGTTTGCCACTACTGTCATACCTCCTTTTTTCGGTACCACATGTACGGGACTTACCCAGGGACTGTCTGAAATAGGATAGATTAGACATGCATCCAGTAATTTTAATATCCCCTTCCGCACAACATCTTTTACTTTAGGATTTAACCGTCGGAGTGGTTGAACTACAGGTTTGAAGTCGGTCTCCATCAAAATTTTATGAGTACATTAAGAAGGCTGATTCCCTTAATATCCGTTATCTTCCATGCTATAGCTCGTTTGTGCTCTTTGAGAACCTGTAATAAACTTGCCTTTTCTACAGGGGTTAGCTTAGCAGAAATAATGACAGGTAATTCAGATGTACCTTGGAGATAAGCATATTCTAGGTGGGCTGGTAATTCCTTGAGTTCCAGTTGGGGTGGTTCTTCGTAGGACGTCTTGATCTCCATAATCTCTAATTTGGAACATGGAATACCATATGATGCAATGGGTGTATTATTTGGTGCATTTGTTGGTCGATCCATCTGTTTCATTATTGGATGCTGCTCTGAACTTATTTCTTCTGCCGTAAACATTACATTTACTTCTTCCAGTAATCTATAAAATTCGGCTAAGTCCTTAGCAGTGTCGAATTCTCCAGACCATGCCTCCAGTAATTTCAACTCCTCCTGTGTTTTTTCTAACAGATTCTGAAAGAAATTGTTATCCAAATAATCGAAAGAGTTTAAATAATAGCAAGTATCATCCACATAATCAGGAACTGCATAGATTGGTTTACATTAAAAACAACATTTTCATTTCCCAAACGCATAGTAATTTTTCTGTCATAAACATTTATTAATGCATGTGTTGTGGCTAAAAATGGTCTGCCTAAAATAATGGGAACTCTAAGATCCTCTACCATGTCTAAGATGACAAAATCACATGGGAATACAAATTTATCAACTTTTACCAAGACATTTTCAACCATTCCTTTTAGGTATTGGACTGATCGATCTGCTAATTCAATACACATGCGAATTGGTTTTGGTTCTCCTAATCCTAGTCGGGTGTACATGCTATATGGCATAAGAGAGATACTTGCACCTAAATTAGCTAATGCATTTTTAATAGATAAGTTTCCAATTAAACAAGGAATAGTAATACTCCCTGGGTCTTTCAATTTTGGTGGAAGCTTATTTTGCATTACGGCTGAGCATCTGGCATTCATTGTTACTTTAGTCACATTTGTTAGCTTGTTTTTGTTTGTTAGGAGTTCCTTCAAATATTTCGCATATTTCGGCATCTAAGCGATAGCTTCCACAAACGGTATATTGATGTGCAATTGTTTCAAATTATCCAAAAATTTATGATAGTGCTCTTCATCCCCTCCTCTCAGCAATGCCGCTGGATAAGGTGGTGGGGGTGTATAATTTTTAGGCTTTCTTCTGCTTCCGTCTTTTTAGTGTCATTTACATGCTTTGTTGGCATAGCATCCTCTCCGTCTTTCTTCTCAGTAACCTATTCAGGAGAAACATTATCGTTAGTGTTAATAGTAGAGTGAGGATGCTTACCAATGCGTGTGAATACTGCTTTGGCATGCTCTCTTGGATTGGTTTCTGTAACTCCTGGTAGTGTTCCTGGAAATCTTTCTTGTAGGACTTTCCCAATCTAATGAACTGCGCCTTCAATTTGTTTAATTGATGCTCCTTGATTACGAACAACAGCTTCCGATTGCTCTATCCTTTTGTTGGTGTTAGTTATAAACTTTTCGTTAGCTTCCATAAACTTACTCATCATATCTTCCATTGAGCTCATTCTGTCCGAAAAGGATGGGTTTTGCCCATTCTTAACAAAATATCCTGGTGCCCTCTGTTGATATGGGCCACCAGCGCCTTGATTGGTTCGTCGAAAGCTATTCCCTTGAAAGTCTCCATATTTAACTTCTTCTGTAACCACATCTCTCTCTGGACATTTTGTTCTTGAAAGTGATTCCCTTGAAAGTGATTCCATCCGCATATTTCACAGCCAATTCGGATAGCGTGGACTTGTTCATTAACTTTTTTAATATCTCGCCCCAAACTTTCCAATTTAGCTGTTATTGCTGCTAATCCTTCCGTGTCTTCAGTAGATCTCTTCCTTCCGGCAGAAGCATCGTCCCAGAGTTGAGAATGTTTCGCGAGTTCTTCAATCCCTTGTCGTGCTAGAGCAGGAGTTTTCTTCGGTATAGGCCCTTGTGCATCCAATTGTTGACGAGTTACGCGATCAACGCCCTTGTAAAATATTGTAATTTCCTGTTGCACGTTCAGATCGTGTTGTTGACACTTGTGTAACATTTCTTTATAGCGTTCCCATGCCTGGAATAAAGATTCATCAGGTTTTTGCTTGAAATTCCTGATATCCTCAGTCATCTTCGAAGTCTTGGACGGTGTCCAATACATTTTCAGGAATTTAGTGCGTAGATCTTCCCATGTAGTAATTGAACCTGCTACTTCATTATTGATCCACCTTTTAGCTCCTTCCTTTAGTGTTAATGGAAATACTCTTAGCATAACCTGGTCTCTGGTGACGTTAGGGATGTTAAACATATCAGCAATCTCTAATATTTTCTCCACATGCTCGTTAGCATCTTCTTTATCTTCTCCCTTAAACGGGTTTTCTCTAAGTTCTTAAAGAAATTGTCCCTTAAGTTCAAACTCCACTTCTCTGGCTATTGCCGGACGTACTACTCCTGGTCGAAGATCTCCACGAGTTTGACTCGTGTAGTCTTTAATAGTCATATTTGTTGGGTCTCGATCCATTGTTTGCTGTGTTCCTTACTCTTTTTCTTCCTCAGAATCACTTGGGTATTTAGTAGGTGCTTTTGAAGGTAACTGGTTATCCTCAAGATCTAATCCTGAGTAATGTCCGTATTCTGTCGTGTTGATTAGTGTGTAAGGTGTGCGACTTTGACTATGCAAAAATCTTTCAAGTTCTTTAAGTGGATTTACGAGATCTGGATTAGTTCTCCTGGTCATGAAACAACCTGAAAACCCAAAACAAATCCAGAAGTACTAGGAAAATAAAATGTACAAAGATTAAAAATTAATAATTAATTAAAACAAAATCAATCAACAATGTTAATCAAAAGTCCTCGGTAGCTCCACTATAATATACTCAGAAGCGGAGAAATAGGTCAGCGCGGAGCTTATTAAAAACCTACTTCTTTCGGGAAGCAAAGCAACCCTCCTTATACCTCTGTTGTATCGTATTCAAAATGGGTGAGCCGATTTTTCAATCGATCAACTATACAGAAAGATTTATCTTTTACAGGGAATAATTAAAAAATAAAATTTGACAACCGTTCCCTGCCAGCGGCGCCAAAAACTTGATGCGTGTTAAGTTGTTGTTAAAAATACAAGTTTTAAATGAAAAGGAAATACTAAAGTTAACTTAAACACAACCATGCAAGAATACCTGTTCGTATTATAGTATAGCTTTGGTAAGACCGAGTCGAACACAGGGAATCAGTGCAAATTAAAATAATTAATTAAACCTAAAATTATAAATTATAATTGATAAGGGGTAGCGTTTTAGTTCCGTACGAACGTAATTTAAATTAATAAAACTAAATAAAAATAATTAAAAACAATTAAAAGATAGAAAAGATAACTTAAGAATAATCAGATAGATAAACATTTATTTACTTAGACTACTGATTTCTCGACTCAGGTTTCATATATGTTTATTGATCAGTCATTATGGTGATTTCAACTAGAATGGACAGCCTCCTGTTAAGGCTTTAAAAAGGCTTTAAAAATAAGGGAATATTATTATACAAGTATGATATTATTTGATGTTATCAAGCAGTATGGTTTGCTTCCTTGGTAATTTTTCTTGTCATCGGTTCCCGTAGTATAGGCCTTAACAGTTTCCGGCCTCCTGTTCTGCTACTTGTTTTGGTTGGGGTGATTGGGGTTTCCTTCCCACTTGCGTTTGTTATCCCCCGCTCGATTTTCAGGGTTCTTTTCCGCAGGTGTCCCGTGTCGGACCACTTGTGCCATCAAGCTGTGTGCCATACGGACGGCACTTTGAATTGTTCCAGGGTTTGAGGCAGTTACTGTGACACCCGACAAATTAGGACAATTATTTGAACCTAACAATAGTGTAATTACATGTATTTAGATATATATTAGGTTAACTACTTGTGACTACTTGTATATATGTATATACACATACGTAATTATTTGCAATTACGCGAAACGAACGGACTGAGTCTGACAATCTATACGGCGTTGGTGATAACTTTTCATAAATAATGTAAACCTAATTTATAAATTAGATGGTAATTATTTACCCTATATTATTGATATTAAATAATAATATACGAAAAACCTAGACGTTTTGCTTAAAACGTAACAAACGCAATGAAAACGCGCGAATCGCGCCTGACACCCGAACGAAACCGACAAATATTTTAAGAAAGTTCAATGAAGTATTCTAAATATATTAGTCAAATTAAAATAGTGATTTGTATCAAAAATAAAACACAAAAGTTAAACGTTCACGATTTAATTTTTACGCGCGCAATTAACGTTTAACCGAACAAGTAAAGTAATACGAAATCGAGGAGCAAGTCACGGGCCCGAGAACCACAATGGGCCAGGCCCAATATCCGGCCCAGCCCAGCCCAAAGCCGGCCCAATGGACCCCTTTCCTCCTCTCCCTTTTTAAACCCTTCCACCCTTACAAACTTCCATTTTCACACACATTTTACACACATTTCTCTCATATTCCTCTCCACCCCTCTCTCAAAAACGACCCAAGGCTGTCCCCAACCACCAACACAGCCACCCAGCTCCACCACCCAACCACCACAACACCACCATTCGGCCACCATCGGCCGCCTCCTTGAAAATCAAGAAAAACACGAGAAAACGAGCACACTAGCTTCTTCCCCGCCTGCTCGGTTGTTCAAGCATTGTAAGAACTTCAAAACTCTTCCAAAACACTCTATAAACGTGTTATAATGTTCATATAACAAAGAAATGTCCAAAATATAACATAAAAACGTTTTTCATGGCTTAAAATGTTCAAGAACACAACATGCATTTTCGGACAGAAAAGTAGCTCGACTTTGAGAGGCTGTTTCTCCCTCAAAACTTGACCAAAATGGACGATTCAAAAGGCAAAAATTAAGTTTAAGAAGTTAGCTTTCATTTCCAAGTGGTTTCATAATTTGTGGAGTTCGTTTGATACCCGAAATGATTTTTACAAAAACATGTATACGGGCTGTCAAAAATCACAGAAATTTCACCTTTCTTGTTTTAATCATAACTCAAGATATACACCTCCAAATGACCTGAAATTACCGCCAAAAGTTCACAAATTTTATTAGGTGCAAAAGTCGTTTTGATGATTTTGTCTAAAAGTGTACGCATTCTGCCCAGAAAACGAGAACATTTGCATGTGTCCTGAATGGTCACTTTTTGACCACAGGTGACAAATGTAATTTTTAAAAATATATACACCTACCCAAAATTCCTGTAAAAATTATATTAGTTAGTTAAGACATAAGGGAACAACATATATTTTTCTTAAATTCTAACTCGAACATTTGGAACCTGAAATAAAATGCGTAAAACTAACCTGTTTTAGGCCTCTGTGTCGCAGAAGTCCAGTAGTCTGCGACACAAGCCTTTGTGTCGCTATAGCACCCGAATCGTCACATTAGCGACACAAGCCTTTGTGTCGCTATAGCACCCGAATCGTCACATTAGCGACACAAGCCTTTGTGTCGCTATAGCACCCGAATCGTCACATTAGCGACACAAGCCTTAGTGTCGCATAAGACCTTAGTGTCGCAGGATACCTTAGGGTCGCCTATAGCGACACTAACCCTGTGTCGCTAAAAACACAAAATCCATGCATTTTTGGTTAAAGCAATATAAGCATAAATAAAAATTTTCCAGCTCGACCCCAGCCAGGGGCTCTGCCCCTTGGACCCCGCCAGGGGTTGCCACCCCTTGGACCCCGCTACCAGGGGCGCTGCCCCCGGACCCCCGTCATTAATGGGCTTCGCCCGTTGCCACACTGATTAATTACCATAACTGGAAAGTAGAATTATGCATAACATAACTAATCAAATCTGTGTTTTCACAAAATATCACCAACGGCCTGTACATGTTTTTTTTTTTCCAAACACAAACGATAACTAAACAATTGGACATTTCTAATTGTGTGAACTAGCTTAAGTGGACATTAACCCTCCACTTACATAGATGATCTTTAGACATCTACTTACACCACTTTACGCGTTTAGGGCGCTAGAAGGTTTCCTTACGGGACACAGACACCCGCTATTTGTTATCTACTTGCTAATTGCTATACTTGCTTACTAATCTCAGGTGAGTCTTACAGCCCCACTTTTACTTTTACTGTTTTATATACTTTGGGGTGAGATACAAATGCTTAAGTGTTTTTAATGAACACAAGTACTCGATTATTTTTACAAGATTGTATGAGTTGTTTTTAATCCATTAAAAGTCCTCAACACACATGGTTCGTTAACTGCGAAGGCGCGAGTGCTAGAGAATAGATCTATTATGGGAATGACACCCCCGTCCGGGTTACTAGCTATAACCAAGTTAAAAATGGGCACTCTAGTATTTGTCATAAAGGTGTTTCGGATTAGACACCTCCGGGAGGCACAATACGGGTTAGGCTTCGAACCGTGGGCTCATGGCAATTTCGGAAACATTAATTTTGTTTACTTTATTTGTTTGATTGCAAATCACGGATAAATCTTGTGTTTCATAACTATGTTTTTACTGTTAAACCTGTGAGATTCACCAACCGTTTGGTTGACCCTTTTAGCTTTGTATTCTCAGGTACTCAGCAACAGTAGGATTGCCCACAGGATTGCTATCTACATCGAGTCGCATGCATTATACATTTATGAAGATGTTCATATATTATTTTTGAAATATTTCGTTATGTACTAGAATCTTCATGATATTATTTTGCGAACTCGAGGCTAATGTAAACTTTTAAAGTATTTCAATGTAACTACTTTGTACTATTTTATAAACGTCTCATATAAAGTCGTTCGCTTTCTCCTTTGTGTTGTGATTACTTGATTAGTCACGCCCCGACCCGAACCGCTTCCGCTGTACAAATCAGGGGGTGTGACAGTTACCATTCCCTTAATTTTTGCTGGGAGTCCCCAGATGTATCTCTCAATTCTCTTATACTCAGGATCCACCATGGTTGGACAGAGGAGTGCCAACTGGTGAAAACGGGTGGTGTAGCCAGTAATGTCATCATCCTTTACAGTGAGGTTCCAGAATTCCACCTCCAACTGTTGTAACTCCTTCCGGGGACAGTATTCTTCCGTCATCATCTTCTTTAAATCTTCCCACGGGAGTTGATAGGCGACATCAATTCCCATGGTTTGGGCATAGGTGTTCCACCAGGTGAGTGCCCCATCCATGAGGGTGCAGGTGGAATATTTGACCTTGCACTCTTCGGTGCAATTGCAAATTCGGAATACGGATTCCATCTTTTCAAACCATCTTAACAGACCGATGGCTCCTTCAGTGCCCTTGAAGTTTAGGGGTTTGCAGCTCAGAAAATCTTTGTAGGTACAGGGTTTAGTTGTTGGATTTGTGTTTGTTGTGCCCTCGCTGTCCGCCCGTGGATTCGATCCACTGTTTCTTTTTGCTCCTTGAGCTGCCAGAGCATTGGCCACTCCTTGTGAAATGAGTTGTGCAATTTCAGCTGGGGTGTAAGTCTGTCTTCGCGGCGACATGATTCTTTAATGAAAGTGATTTAAAAGAAATGTGAGATAGTTTGTACGAGGATTATGATTATCACAAATGTATATATAAGGGGTAATATACAACAGCACAAAGTGACAATCAACGATGTAAGATAATAAGATTTGTAATCATTTAAGGTACGAGTTTAAAAGATGACAGAATTCGACGTTTACAAAAGATGGCGGGAATTGATATATCCGGACGAATTACAAGCGTTTAACAAATAGATTACAGAACGGATACTACACTAATCTTGGCGTAGATCTACTTGTGGTAGCAGGGTGAGGAGATGATCCACAGTTTCTGCAAGTCTACTAGCCTGTCTGGCATTTTCTTCAGCCAAAGTTAACCGTTGTTCCAGCATGCGAGTGTATTGTTCAGCTTTCTGTGAGCGTAGTTCACATTGTTCTAGTCTTAATCGTAAAGTGGTGACCTCGTCTCTAGTCTCGACCACTTAGTCATGAGTAATGTTCATGGTTTCGGCTAGATCTTCCTGATCTTGATAGATTTGTCCGATTCGGCCTTGTGCCAAGTGCATCCAGCTTGAACGTGTTTCCTGTTGTTCTAATTCCATATCGTCAAGTCTTTTCTCATGGCGGTGTAGTCTAGCAGCTAGCACCGGAACAGTGTGATATATGGGTTCTTGGGTGTATGGAGAGATATCCACGGGTTCAGTAGTGACTCGTATTCCTTTTTCGGATCTCCAAGTATCTAAAGTAGTGGATGGAAATTCCATCGGCGAGCGTTTGTTCGATGGCGGGCTCTGGTAGTTGCGTTATCAATGGTAGTAGTACCGGGATAAGGACTAGCCCGAGGAGAGCCAACAGTTCTCCTAGAGGTGCGTATAACGCGTGAATCCGAAGAGGTGTGGACGGGTGAGGCTTGAGTTTCGCTCTCTAAATCGGTTGGAATTACGATAGGAATGTCTGCCATTGCTGTGGCAAGAGTTTTAGTACTTGTGGTCTATATATATACATATAGTATATAATAGTCTAATACGTATAGCACGTATGAGTTCGGTCCTGTTTCTATCGTTATCAAAGTCTTCTAATGTATTCCCGTTTGCCATAACCATTTCAGACCTTGCATCGATTCTTCTGTAATTGTATGTAGTTGATCAGGCTATGTTAATTTAAAGTCGAATGATGAAATTCCTGAACCAGTTATACCTAATGAGGAATGCTAACTTAACGGTTATAGTCTAGGCCCACTAATACAACCTAGTTCGCTATAACCTTTAGCTCTGATACCAATCTGTCGTACCCCCAAATTTAGTGTGCAACGGAAGTCGGGTCGGGGCACGACTAATCATGGATCATTACACAAGTTATAACAAACGACCTCAAAATGATACATTTTAAATTACATTTCATAAAATATGTTGTTCACAAAAATACATTTTTGTTCTATCAACGAGTTCGTACGAAAGCCTAGAGATCTTAGTACATAACTACCACTACAAAAATAGTAATGCAAGAAAATCTCTCTGTTTGTTTGTAAAGCATGCGACTCGAGCTAGAGTTCCCTGTAGGCCATCCTACTATGTCTGCGAACCTGAGATTACATACTAAAACGGTCAACATATTGTTGGTGAGTTCATAGGTTTAAACAGTTATCAAATGTTGGTAATAATCACAAGATTTATCAGTGTTGCACGAATGCAAAAATAAACATATACTATTGTCATGAGTCTCACAGTTTGAAGCTTAACCTGGTTTGTGCCTCGGGCAAGTGTATAATCCAGTACACCAATCGGATAGAATCCGACCCGATAATTGCGGATGTTGGTGAAAAATATTTTCTTAAATAACGTAATTATATTAAATTTTCGTTTATTAACTTATATTATTACGATAATATATTAAACGTTATACGTTCTGTATAAAATGTACAGTACGCGACGAAAACGCGCGAATCGCGCCCGACAACTGAACGAAGCTCGAATTATATTTCAATAACTTAAAATGAAGTATTTTAAATAAAACTTCAATCAAAATTTACGCGAATAAATCGTTAACGAAAAACATGATTAATAAACGTTTAACGTTTAAACGAACGACGAAACGAACGGGTAAACGAGCACCGCACGTAACGTAAATTTAGGAAAACAAAATTTGAACAACCCACACCATGTGGGGCCCACGAAATCAGCAGCCATGCCCCACACCCCATACCCTCCTCACCTCTCTTCTCCCACTCCATATCCCATACTCTCTTTTCTCACCTCACACACAAACACTCTTACACTCAACCTCACACCTTTTTCTCTCAATCGCTCTCTCCCTCTCTTTTCTCTCCTCCTTCTCACTACACCAACATAACCACCATCAACCACCATCAGCCACCATCATCACCATCATTGTTTATCATAATTTCAAGAAGAAAATCAAACAAAAAGCAAGATCAAGCTTTCTCCATCATCTTTCTCTCCTAAATCAGCGAATCTCCTTTGTAAGAAACTTCACCCCTCTTTTATTTTACTTAATTTTTTTAAACATGTTATAATGTCCATTTAACAAGATCATATCCAAAAACAAAGTCGAAAAACGTTTTTGCAAACACAAAACACCAACAGTTTTCTGGGCAGAAACTTAACCCAACTTCAAGGATAATTTTCGTACTCAAAACATAACGAAAATGGACGATTCAAAAGACAAAAATTTAGTTTAAGAAGTTAGCTTTCATTTCTAAGTGGTTTCGTAATTTTTCGACATCGTTTGATACCCGAAAACGATTTTACAAAAACATGTCGCCGTTTTGTCTCGAATGACAGATTTTTGACCCAACTTCATGAGTCCATAACTCGAGCTACACAACTCCAAATGATATGAGGTTTTCTCCTAAATCTCACAAATTTTGTTAGCCTTAAAAGTAGTTTGATTACGTCTCGTGAAGTTTTGTAGATTTTTCTCAATATTTAAAAGATCACACCTGTATCCGGATTCATCAATTTTGGACGTCAGGGGACTTGCCTAATTATTTGACCAACTTAACATTAATTAAAAATTATGGAAAAATTATTCTAAGTAGTTTAGACATGGGGGAATGTCTGGAAATTTTCTCGAATTTTTTCTCGACACTTTAACTAGTCAAAACGAGCCACGAAAAGTGTATAAGTTTTGAAGAAACAACTCTAGGGACTGTTTTGACATACTTTTGAAAATGACACTTTTGGATTAACCATAAAACGTAGCTCTAAGTTTTATAAGTCCTAAAAACATATTTAAGAGTCGTGTAAAAGTTTCGGGTCAAACCGAGCACGTTTGACCAAGTTCCCGAACGCGAAAACACATCAGGTCCTCTGTGTCGCAGATGGCCCAAAACCATTGCGACACAACCTCTGTGTCGCAACTTTTAAAACGAGCAGTGTTAACTTGTGTCGAAACATTTACAACTGACAGTACTAACTTGCAACACTAACCACTGTGTTGCACATTTATTTAAAATCACGACCTGCGACACAAATTATTGTGTCGCACAATTATCTAGATTTCACTCTTTGCGACACTACATCGGTGTCGCAACACTTCCCAGCGACACAATCTCTGTATCGTATAATACAGGCTGATTCAAAAAGATGTTTTCGCAAAGTATCGTTTTCGCGAAACAACAATAAAACTACATACGACACTACTCGTACACGCAATACATATACTCTTATAAGTATACAACGAAACAAACATAATAATAACGTCTTCGGAAATTATTATTACAAAACGTCACCAACAGGTCGTACACATTTTCTAAACGCAAACAATAAACAAACATTTGGACATAACTAGTTGAGTGGACAACTAGCATGGATGATCTTTCGAGACATTCACTTACACATAACCTTATGCGTTTAGGGCGCTAGAAGGTTACATTTCGGATATACGTTTATTGATATAAACGCTTGCTTTCAAGACTCAGGTGAGTCTCATAGCCCCACTTTTACTATTTTATACTATGGGGTGAGATTACATACACTGTTTTATAATCACAAATAAGTGAAACAACTTTTATATGGATTACATGAGACCTTAATCCACTAAAAGCCCTCACTTTATCATAGTTCGTTAATTTTATAAGCGCGAGTATTATTGGATAGATCTATCGGGGATTGACATCCCCGTAAGGGCTAGTCGCTCTAGCCGACCCACGGACAAACTAAATACACGTAATAATGACCTAGCTTAGGTACAAATGACGGCCTAATTTGTCGGGTGTCACAATCGCCTACATATCAGTCCGTTTGAACAGTCCACCTAAACAGTTCGGTTTTGGATTGTGAACTTTTGATCTCCAAATCCAAATCTACTAACAAGTGACCAAATTCTTTACATAATAGTAACATATTAAGTTTTAAATTACTTAAATTTGTTTTAGGTGTTTAGATGTCGAATAACATATTTCAAATGGATGTAACGAAAATTAAAGTACTCATATTTTTTAGGAATTTATAAATTTGTACAAAACTCTATAATATTAGTATAGATGATGGAAGATGGTTATAATTTATTATAAAAAATTAATTTTCATTGATACTTGTACCGAAATAATTGTAACTGACAATTCACTATCATTCAATATATTATGTAAATTACATAAGTTATAAATAAAATTTATAATTATGAAGGTACATATTTTGTGTTTATGATATATTAACTTTTATAATTATGTATTAACTTTAGATGTTTAAATTTTGAATAAGATAACTAGAAGGGTAATTTTAGTAATTTACTACTTCATTTTAAAACTTTTGCTCAAATCCATTATATCATAGTATAGATAATTAAAGATTTGTCATTTTATCATTAAATTCAATAAATGTTTTCAATATAGTTACATTAATTTAACTATATATAGAAACAAGTAATTCTTGTCCGTGCGATTGCACGTGCCTTGTTAGTTTACGTTAACTGTTTATGAAGGTAAATTGCTTAAAAAACATAATAATTAAGTTTAGAATTTTCAAGTGGAGAGAAAACTTAAATTACATTTAATATATACAACTAAAACCTTTTTACAACGCTTTAAAAAATATAATATCAAAACTTATAGTAATAGTACAATATGTAATGTATATTAAGGTTTAACTGGTGGCGGAGCCATGTAGAAGGTAGGGGTAGCAGTCGCTAGGGTCCTATCACTATACGCAGTGTAATTTGTTATAAAAAATTGCATTTTTTGCTGCATTTGTTGTTTGTGATACGAGTTAACAAAAATAAAGATACCCTAGCTACGGGTCACCCCGGATCCTGAATCCGCTACTGGGTTTAACTAGAAGAAAATCTGCAAAATACAGCAAACAATACTTTCGTTCGATGATACGTTGAATCAAATATTATTTAAGTTTGTTTTATGTACACAAAAAGTTAGAAATATAATAGTTGAAAATCCATAGCATGAACATCCATCTATGATGGATAGTAAGATAAAAAGATAAGTTTTATGTCAAACATTTAATATCTCGTAACTTTGAGTTCCACGTTCAACTGTGATTCAGTCGTCAGTGTTATTTATATTAGGTGTAATAGATTACAAATTTTAAGTGTTGTCGGTTACACATCTCATGTCATTTAAGTTGCGTCGGTTATAACATTAAATATTTTAGTAATTAAGTTACAATTTAAGTTGCGTCGGTTATATCATAAGCATTGAGTGAGGGTAATATAGTAAATTGTATTGTTCCATTTTCAAAGGGATTAATACTTGAGCTTCAAATGGTTTATATAGGAGTATAGATATAGATAAAACATCATACTTTAAATCGACTTAAATATGATTTAATAAAACATCATCCTCGGGGGTCCTTTTTATATGCACATACTTCAACTATTTTTATGAATATTTGAGGAAATATGTCATATGCACATCCTTCAACTATTTTAATGAATATTTGTGAAAATGTGTAATTCAGATGCTTTGTGAAGAGAAATATGTAATTATCATAAAGTTTAAAGAGTAAGGTTTCGAGGAGAATGTTTCATTTGAGGAGAAAGAGGAGAAGACATTGTCTATTACATGTAAGAACAAAAATTATAAAGATTAAAATGCAGTGATGTTAAACTGCAATGAAATCTATAGGTATAAAAGACAATGTTATTAAAATGCAGTGTTGTTAAAATACAAAAAATACTTACAAAAAATACAGTAAAAAGACCCCTCAGTTACTCCACCAAGTTTAAAATTAACAAAATAAATAAATCTTTATAATAAAATTTGAGCGTATCTAAATACAAAAAAATACTTTAACAAGAGTGAAGAAGGTTAGTCAATACTATTGGTATAATATATCTTCAGGAACGCGAGGGGATTTTGAAACAAACCCATATTTTGATTTCAACTTTCGTTTTTGTTTGTTTGTATTGTGTTTAACCGATCTTTTAATTATCATATACTTATCATGAACAATTTAGTTTATAAATGCAAAATATATTTATGATATCTTCTTTCGTCATTATCATTGTTAACGTCTAAAACTTTTTACATGATATTCATTTTTTTCCACATTTTTACTGCATATGATATTTTTCTAGTATAATTATTTGCCATTTTTGTATTTTGCAAGTTTGAGGATGGTTCAATATAAAATACTAAAAAAAAATGTAGAATGAAGGAATCAATATGATTGCTCCATTTCAATTACTCATTTTCACTTTTTTTTTCTAAATCTAAATATCTCACAAATCGTATATCTATAAATTATAAAAATTACACCGTTAAAATCAACGTCTTTTTATCTTTAATTAGAGATCTCACATGACATACTTCCGACGAATTTTTTTTCTTCATTTTCTAATGAGCATGTGAAATTCGTAATGTTAAATCACATGTGATTTAACACTCACATGTGAATATATTTACAATCAAATTATAATTTTTAAATTACTAGCTATAATCACGTGTGAATAATCAAAGTTACAAATTATAAGTTTAAAATCACATAAAAATAATTTATTTGATAATTTAATAAACATTCAGAAAAAAAATTTGTTATAATCAAATGTGATTAAACATTAAATTATTAATCACATGTGAATAAAGTATAAATAAATAGGAATTTCAAATAATTTTTTAAAATTATACATGTAAATAAATATATGGGTGAAATCACATGTGAACTATCAGTTATTATCACATACTTCATTTGAAAAACACATGTGATTAAACTTCAAAATAATAATCACATGTGATTTTTGCCGTAAACGAATGCAATTCTTAAAATCTTATTTATAATTAATTATGTGAATGAATATTAAGTCGTAATCATGTGTGAGTTAACATCCACCATTAATAAATAATTGTGTACCAATATTATATTTTTATCATAAATCACATGTAATTATATATAAAATCACATGTGATTATACATAAAATTACATGTGATTATATAAATCGCATTTTTTAAGACCCGACAAAAATGAAGAAATTTATTTTTTGTCAAAACTATAGCTTGTCAGATTTCTAATCGAAAAGAATAAAACGCTGATTTCGAATATGTAATTTTTATAATTTGTAGTCATGCCGTTCTAAGTGTGGGATTTCACTTTCAATAAAATCCCTACAAATGAAAACATTAGGGATAATATTCCTTTAAGTGTGGGATAACGGTATAGAATAATGTAGATTAGATTCTTAATTCAAAGGCAAACTCAGAAAATGTTACTCAAACAAGTTAGATTAGCTTTAACAGTGGGTATGTCATTCATTCGATTGGCTTTAAACTAACTTCGACAATGGGTATGTTACTCATTCAGCTAACTCTAAACTTTCTTTAACAACTCACTTTTGTTTAAAAAATTTCAAAACTTTTGAATTAAAATGTTTTGAGAGGAATCTTTTTTAGATATGAGTAAGTTATTTTGAAAAATAGGACGAAATAACTTAGAAATTTCTTAAAATGAAATGACAATCTAAGAGGAGAATCGCATGGCTAGGCACATTCAACCCATACTTACTTGTTGTGAGGTAACTTGAGCTTAATGAAAAGCATTCATTTTAAATGCTTCACTATTCTATTGTTGTGTGTGCCGATGCATGCGTCTGGAATTAGAACTTGCTCCTGACATGCACTTCGAAATCACACTGTTGAGTACCATACGCGGTATAGGTGCAATTAGATGACCTTGACATTCCTTAGTATTAAATCCCTGTTGAGCCTTAACCAATATATTTTTCTTGTTAAAATCCACATCTTTAACCCATTCACTCTCATACCTCCTTAAAACTTATCTTATAATTTTTAAAAGTTATGAAAAATGTGATTTAGAAATCGTTTGTGCTCACATTCCAAATCATATACTTCATGTTTACTCAAAGCTTCTCGCGTGCGTTATCATGATTAAAATACTAAAAAATTGAGAGCCTGAACTCATGTGAGAGTCAGATGTCTTTGTCAGAGTCTGATCTTGGTTTGAGTCTGAAACGAGTGAGTCTAAAATCGTGTCACAGTCTGACTTTGTCTCGGTCAGAGTCTGAAATTTCAGACTTAGATTTGCAGCAGATTCAAAATTATATAACTCCTCGTAGATAGCTCATATCATGTTCAAATTTTACATGAAGTATAAAAGTGTGTTGTGAACCTATTGTCCAAAAATCAAATCGATCCAACGGTTAACGAATACACGATTATCTTTTGACAGTAGTTGCACAAACAGAAACCACAAACATTCTGCAGTAAATTCGAATATTAGTATCTCATTAATTTTACACAATATAAATAGATATGTATGTATGTATTTATGTATATGTATGTATGTATACATTTATATGTGTATGTATGTATGTTGGCATGTATATATATATAGATCTTTGTATGTCTCTACGTATGTATGTATGTATGTATGTATGCACGTATGTATGTATGTATTTATGTATGTATGCCTATTTGAATGTATGTATGTATGTATACATGTATCTATGTATGTAGGCATGTCTATACTCTAAATATATGTATGTATGTATGTATCTCTGTCTCTGTGTAGTAATGTATGTATATTTATTGTATGTATATATATTGGCATGTCTATACTCTAGACGTATGTATTTATGTATATATGTATGTATATATATATGTATGTATGTTTGTATCTATATCTGTCTCTATGTAAATATGTATTCTATATATGTAGGTATATGTATGCATGTTTATGTATGTATATATGTAGACATGTCTATACGTATGTATGTTTATGTATGCATATATTCAGGCATGTTTAATACGTATGTATGTATGTATATTTCTCTTTATGTATGTTTATGTGTTGTGTATAATTATATATGTAGACGGTTTGTATGTATGTTTATGTATGTATAGTTTTATATATTTTATATATGTATATGTATGTATATCTATAATTTGTGTATATATATATATATATATATATATATATATATATATATATATAAATATAACTAAGAAAACGATTTTTACTTTTCATATTATGTTAGACAAATTAGTAATTGTTAAACGTAATCACAAAGGTACACTATTGGTTATCATAAATTTCATTAATTAATATATGTTAAACTTATAAATACAATAATATATATATATATATATATATATATATATAGTCAAAGGTTCAAATAAGAACCGGAAAAAATACAGAACTACGAGAACTTTTAAATTATATAAATTTTCAAATGTTTAATGATTCAATCACATGTGATTATTGATGTAGATTAATATTAAAAGCAAAATAGTTTGACAAAACTTCAAAATAACCTTTAAAATCAAATTTATATTTTTCGTTCACATGTGCACATTTGACTTGTGCACATGTGAATATTTCGTATATTCAATAATTTAACATATTTTTAGTGATTTTTAACTTTATGTTGTCAATAATATGAACATTAAATAACATTTATATGTAATTTATTGCGTTTACATGTATAAAATAATGTAATTCAAAAGTTCTCGCAGTTCTGTACCTTTTTGTGGTTCTCATTTGAACCTAACCCTTTATGTATATATATATATATATATATATATATATATATATATATATATATATATAGGGAGGATCCTGTGAGAACTAATAGACTGTGAGAACTGCCCGCTTCATCTTTCACACCTGCCCACTTCCTCCTGTGCTTCCTCCTGCGCACGCTCATTTTTTAAAGAAACCCAATTTTTTCAATTCAAAATTACCTTTATATAAATACATTTAAATCAAACAAAATTCATCATTGAATTCAGTTTTTCATTCTCTCTGTAAATTAGGTAGAAATAGTTAGGTGCTAAACGTAACTAGGTTCAGAACGCAAAGCTTGAATCAGTTGTTTTTTTTCCTTTGTTTTTATATTCCTTATAGAGACAATTAGGTGCAAAAACGTAACTACGTGCAAAGGTAATTAGGTGCATAACGCAATCAGGTGCAAAACGCAACCAGGTGCAGAACGCAACCAGGTGCGAAATGCAACCAGGTGCAGAACGCAAACATGTGCAGAACACAAACAGGTGCATAACGAAAACCAGGTGTAGAACGCAAATTCGATCAAAATGTTCAATGTTAAGTTATAACAAGTAGTTAAAAAGATATAAATATGCTATTTGAATTAATCTTGGAAATAATTAAAAAGGATCCACAATTGTAAAATAAAAGAAAAGCTCAATACGAATTGCCGATTGCCGTTGCCGATCGCCGACTGTGATTGTAAAAATGAATTGGTTTTAGGCCAAATGAATTACATATTACATCGTTGTTTGCCGATTGCCGACTGTGATTGTAACAATGAATTGGTTTTAGGCCAAATGAATTACATATTACATTGTTGTAAAGAATCTGACGCTATCAAATGTAAATCTATATATTTTGACTCTAGTAAATCGCCATTGAAACTAGCTAGAAGAACTCCGCGATTATCACCGATGATGATTGCGAAATAAATGGCGATTATCACTGACCAGAAGCGTTTTATCATGTCGTTCGTCAAAAGTGGTAGTACACCGTCATCAATTATCGACACCAGTAGTTTGGATGTATCAGAAAGTTAGAGAGGATTTTGATGAGAGGAGAATATTAGAAAGAATTTTGATGAGAGAAAATTAGGGCATATATCTCAGTCAGCAGGGAGTAAGAAAAAGATGAATTTGGGTTAATTGATCGAAAAGTTAACGGGTTAAATTGTAAGTTCTCGCGGTTCTCATTATGTTGGAGTTCTCACTAGATCCCTTCACTATATATATATATATGCATATATATATATATGTGTATATATATATATATGAATGTAAAATATAGATATTATTAATTTTTAAAATATAATATAATGTATAATTTTGTCTTTTTCAGACCCAACCAAAATGGAAATATTTGCGCCAACACTTTCTGACGTATTTTTCATTAGTTTTTCAGGCGGCGATCAAATATTTTAGGGTGCTGGTTGCTCAACGAAACTTAAGTGGCTATGTCATGGACCACCTTAATGTGCGTAGAGTAAAGCGGTTCTTGTTGGAACCGTAGTATTTGATATGTTTAAATTATTTTTCACTTACTTTTTGAATGTTTTAGTCAGATTAGCTTTTCATTATCACTCTCAAAATTTCATCTACTATATTACAGTGGACGACTTTGGCGATAAAACAACGACACCTAAAACTATCAAAATTACGGTGAAAAGTGGTACGGATTGAGCATTTTTTTCAGTTATTATTGTTGACGGATTAAATTGCTCATTAAAATATTAGTAATTGATAAAATGATACACATGTACATTTATACAAAGTATGAAAGGAACGGGGAAGTGAAAAGTTACCGGCAAAAAGGCGCTTGGATCTAAAAAGGGTCCAAAGAGGAAAATGGTCACGGTTGAAGATTTTGAAGCGTCCATAATCGAAGAACAACAACGCCATATACAGGTACTTGAAACAGGCATGGCCCGAGGTGGAGGAAAGCCCGATGGGTTTGATGATGACGAGGTAACTTCATCCATTGAAAACTCCTAACTTGTATTGCTTGAATTAATACCTTCTAAATTTTTAAGTATATTTTATTATATATATATATATATATATATATATATATACATACATACACTAGACTGGACTAGATAAAGATGAACAAACTTACTACATGACCCTACCCCTTTTTGATTGTGAATATATGATGCCAAGCGTGTCAATTATTATCTATTTTGTTTGTATGAAAATATAGCTAAAATAATAAAACTTGAATGTGTTTGAGAGCTTCGTGTACATACTATACAATCTCATGGTTTACAAACTGTAATCTAACCGACCACATGCTTTGGCAAAGTAACGCCCCCTGTGAACGCATTTTATGAATCCGTCACTGTAAATAATATAAATATATATAGGATTCCGCCCCGTGTCAACTTATGAAGCCGTATGATGACTACGTCGATAAATGGGCAAGAGGGATCACATACCTTAGTGAGAAGGAATGATGTTATGTGTTTGTACAAGTAGATATCGTTGAAGACGGTTGTGAAGGATTGTCGATCCAGGTTGAAAGATACGAAAGATACGACATGAGTTGTTCAAGAGATGCAAGAAGTGAAGTTAGTCGGTGGCCACGAAAGCGATCAAGGTTAGTAAACTTTAATTTGGATCAACGTGTGTGTTGTATGTCATAATTTTATTTAACCGTTTTCTTTAAATGTAGCTTGGCAATGACATGTTGTAACACCCCCACAATTTGAATACTAATAATTAAGGCAGAAGTTCGGAGCGGAAGCTCGGAGCGTGACTCGATCAATCGACAATAAATCGAAAGTGTATGATTATCACAGAAAATCTATAATATTAAGATGCCAATAATAGTTTTACAAACGTTACGGCTTATCAAGCCGTCAAAATAGCAATGTTATCAAATACATTGTTTTACAAAAGATACATTTTTCAAAAGATGACATCCTAATTATCATGGCAAGTGTGGTCCCAAAATGCATGAGGTCTTGCGGCATGGCTAATTCCCTGAAAAACATATTTAAAACGTCAACATAATTGTTGAATGAATTCACAGGTTTAAGACTCAATCATAAACCATCATTTAGTAAAGTCCATCTATAAATCAAAGTATGGCACGGAAGGCCTAAAGTACGATTATTTAAAGTTTGAAACAAAGACGGTGATCCCCCAAAGGCTACTAGGCCTAATGAGTTAAAGTACGACCTCTAGTCCTATAACCAAACAACGACCTGTTGTGTTGTTTGCCTCGGACGGGTTAAATATACGCTCCTCGCTGTGTGACATAAAGTCGGGGGTTGGCATGACCAACAAATAGTGGGAGGGATGTCATCTCGATAGTACTATCCGTATATTCAGTGGCTAGAGTCACCTAGCTAATGGTTATAGTTTGTAAGCAAATGGACTTCTATGCACTACAACTGTAAACATAGATTCGTACAAGGATTCGTTGTCATGTTACCAAGTATAGTATGAAATTCATTCATAAGTAAACAAGTTTTCAATCATCGTATGAAAAGCAGTTCATATGTTTTCCACCCCTAGTTTAAAAGCAGTAAAACAGTAAAATAGGGGCTGTGAACTCACCTGAGTCCGAGCGTGCTAGCAAAATGAGTTTAAAGTGAACGAGCCCAAATAAGCCTCTTAGCGCCCTAAACGCATGAGGTCGAGTTAATAAATGTAGGCGTCTTAATAGTCCGTCTATGCTAGTTGTTCACTTAACTAAGGTTTTATGTGCCCTCATAGGCGTATGTGAGACGTTGTGATATTTATAGTTTTCAAAATACCACAATCATTTATGTCATCCCTATAATATACTATTATTCATAATATACTATTATTCATAATATATTCATAGCGTTGATTATTAATCGTTATGTTTATCGTTTCGATCGTATTCGATTTGAAGTTCATGATTTCGTTTAATCGACATTTAATTGTGTGTCGTACGTTATTATAATATAACCATGTTGCTTAGATATAATATACATTATTAATAACGTTATAAGTTTTATAACTCAATTTTGTAACCTTTATCGTTAACGTACGTTTTAACTTGTTATAATTCGGTTTTCACGATTTCTCGGCCTATACACTAATCATGACTTAATATATATTGTTATAATAAAAGTCCCCTGATTTACAGAGGGTCCTTAACAGCCCTCAAAGTTTCTAAGTGACGGTTTTAGTCCTTGTAGTTTCTATTTTGTCATTTTAGGTTGAATCGTTCGGTTTCTTCGATTTTTAACGTATAAGTTAGATTCTTGACATCTTTTCTTAGGGTTTTCACTTGTGGACACTTAAGTTACTGTTTTTAGGTCTTAAGTCCCTGAACTTTCTGATTTTACACTATTAGTCCTTAAAGTTTTCAATTATCTCGTTTTTAGCTCAAACTTTCGGTTTGTCGACTTTTAACTACACAAGTCTTGATTTTAACACTCTAAACTATATATTAAACTTTAATATCATTGTACTTACTTATTTTACCATCTCAGTCCACAAATTTCTATTTTTACATGTATAGTCCCTCTAGTTCTCATTTTTCCACTTTTAACCGCATAGTTTCATTTTCTTGGTTTTTAACCACAAGGGTTTGGTCTTTAACACTTTTATCCATAGATTAACCTAATGACCTCTAAGTAAACTGTTTTTAACCTTTTAGTCCTCAAAATATGGATTTTTACATATTTAGTCCCTTAAGTCTTCTTTTTGATATTTTTCACCCAAAAGTGTGTTTAGTTAGTTTTTATAAACCACAAAGTTCATGTCATTACAAGTTTATTGTGTTATTTAGTTTAAAATAACTATTTTAACATAAATAAGAGTTTATTACATATAAGTGAAGAGTTTAAAGAGTAGAACATATATTTTGCATTTTTAAAGTCTCTAAACTAGTTTATAGACTTTTCATTTGTTAAACTTACTAGTTAATGTTTTTAAAAGACAAAGTAACTAGATTAAAAGCATATTTTAGTATGAGAGAACATTTTTAGCATAAACATATATATAAAGTTAAAGACTAGAGAAAGTTTCCTTACAAAGCTTTTAGGCTGAGATTTGAGCAAGATGAGAACTTGATTTCTTGGTGAATGATTCCTAGCTCCAATCCTTGTATTTAACTTAATTTACCCATGGGAATGTAGTGGTGTTATGAGTTCTAGGTTTTTATATATTAAATGAGCCTTAATTTATGTTTTGAAAGTGGTGGTTTATGGTGGTTTAGGGTGGTTTGTGGTAGTGTTCTTGAAATTAAAGTGAGAGAGATGGGAAGAGTGTGTGTGTGTTTGTGTGTGAGGAGATGTGAGTTGATTGAAGTGTAATTGATCAAGTGAAAGAGTAAGGTTATGGAGGTATGGTGTGCATGTAAATTCAAGAAAAGAGGTGGTCATGGGAGGGGGGGGCCTAGGGGCCGGTTTTGGAGAGGGGGGGGGGGCTTCATGTAATTAAGGTATGTTAGTGGTAATTATGGTAAATTAATGGTATTAGAATATTATTAGTTGATTTTAATAATATTTGAATATTTATCGTTAGTTCGTTCGATTAATTTCATAATCTATCTGGTCGTTGCATGTCTTTTAGTTCTCGTGAACATTTATCGTTTATCAAAGGTTGTTATACTTATATATTAGCATAATTATCATAATATAAATAACTACTATTTATATTCGAATAGATTTATGTTATTTATGAAAATTGATCACAACGTTCGTGGGTGTGCTCTACCGATTGTTTGTGTAAATCATCTTAATTACGTATGCATATATAACTCTGACAAGTATTTAGCCTAAGTACGCACTAAATACACGTAATGACATTTTAGTTAAAGGTAAAAGTTAGTCCTAAATTGTTGGTTGTCACACATCTCTATAAGTCATCGCGACTCATCACCTAGGCATTCGGTAATGGGTTTATGCTTTGTTAATGTAGGTTGTACCCTCAACTTCACAACAACAGGAGCCATATAAAAAGTTCTTGGGAAGGACCTCAAATATTGTACATTTTGAGGATAAGCTAAAGAGTAGACATCTAAGAATTAGAGAGTTGGGTGACCGTTTCACCAACCACTTTGCAGTCAAGAATTGGGGATGTATGCCGGTTCTGCTCCGTATGATGAGTGGATTGATTACGACGTGGTGCTAAGTTGGCTGACAAATGAGTTGCTCGATATCACCATTGTGTCTTGGTGGGTGATGTAAGTTGATAATATCAACTAATGTCATATTTATATAATAATATTCCCTTATTTTTAAGCATTTTTATTGCAATTTATTTATATATATTACTGATTTCGTTTATATTTGCAAAAAGGTATTTAAAATAAAGAAATAATGAAAAAGAATGAAAATGGGCTAAAAAATTGAAGAAAATGAAGTGAAGATTAAGAATCAGGAAGACTGGGCTTAAAGAGAAGATTAAACCCAAGAGATTAAGTTATTGGGCCAAGAAAAAGGATTAAATGCGGATTTGTGAAGATTGAAGCCCAAGAAGAAGCCCAAGCCCGACTGTAGAATACTCTGGAACCACAATTCAACCGGCGGCTGGAATATTCAGCCGGCGGTTGAAGATAAATATAGAAGGTGGTGAAGCGCGCGGGTCAAAAACTGAGTTTCGTGGGTAAAAAGCCAACCCAACCGGCGGCTGAAATATTCAACCGGCGGTTGGATCAGCGATTTGAAATCTATAAATAGAGGCCATAATCAGCCAATAAACCATACAATTTACAATACGATTGAAGAAAAGCCTAATTCGATTCTAGGGTTTAGAAGTCGACTAAAGGTGCGATTTGGAGGCTAGGAAGCTAGGGTTTGAAGGTTTTCAACCCTAACGAAGATTTGGTTCGGTTTATTGGGTTTGATTCTTAATCTTTTCTATTTACAATGTGTAATTACATGTTTTTAGATCTGGTTTTGATTACTTTGAACATGAGCTAATTCTTTAATTGTATTTGCTTAGATGAATGATTATTAGATGAAGGTTTTATGATATGTTTATGTTGATTTGACATATGAATGATTATTGAGTTTATTTGAAAGATCCATATTAATTGTGTGTTGATTAATTGTTACTTAACGTGGTCAAAAGACTTATGTTATAACTAGGATTTGTATGAGTTGATTGATTATTTGCAGTTAAGTAATTTATTAGTTAATTGTGACTTGAGACTGTAACCGGTAATATGTTAAGAGAATAGCAATTAATAAAACGTAATTAATGTGATAGTTATTTAACCAATAATTATAAAATTGCGTTAACACGAGGTTGGTGAATGAATCTCAATGATCTGTTGATAGTATTAATTGAATAAGGTTTAGGTTAATAACACGTAGAAGAAATCCTAGTGTATTCAAGAGACTATCCATATTAGTTAACCTTAACAGGAGACTATCCACATTTGTTAAAATCACCATAATGATAATCAACAATTCAATAAACATATCTGAAACCTGAATCGAGAAATTACGAATCTAAGTAAATACATGCTTCTCTATCTGGTTATCTTTAGTTACTTTTTATTTCTTAATTGTTTAAAGTTTAATTCGTTTTCAATTAATTAAATACGTTCGTACGAAACTAAAACGCACCCCTTATCTATTTGTAATTTGTAATTTAAGGTTCAATTAATTATTTTAATTTACACCGTTTCCCTGTGGTTCGACTCGGTCTTACCTAAGCTATACTATAATACGAACAGGTAGTCTTGTCTGGTTGTGTTAAAGTTAACTTTAGTATTTCCATTTAATTAAAACTTTTTATTTTTAATCACCACTTAACATGTATCATAAGTTGTATAATAGTGGTTTATAAAAAGTGTCCTTATATATTATATTCTTATTTCTTATTGATGTGCATCGATCGGTCGTCGTATTTCCAACTGGCACACACCCGTGTGGGGGTAAGTTTTATATTTATAATTTGCTGGGGACCTAAGTTTTACTAAAGCAATAGGAGTAGTATGATGTAGGGTCGTTCTTTGAAGCTAATCGTATTGTGAAACAGAGATGTCGGGAAAAAACAATTCGATTTAGTGATGTGTTTTAAAATAGTTCGAGTGGGGGTTTTTGTTCTTAGGTCCGAAATTAAAATTAAGTAAACAAACAGTAAATAAAGAGAATAGGTTTAAATCATATGGATAGGAATGCTTGTTGTGATTTCGTTAGCTTATACGTATGACAATGCTTTCAAAGGTACAATATGAAAACGTCTCCAAGTATTTGTATCTTACCTAACTTAAATGTTCGTAGTGTAAACACTAGCACCCTACTGTTCGGATGCCCGAATAATATGTCACTGAGTACTCGGCTATCTTGAATTCTGATCAGATCATACTGCTTTAAACTCCCCTCACTGTCTCTAAGAGACCAAGTGACCCTCTTTGGATACATATATCCGGGGTGCAGGAATGAGGCAGCAGACTGCAGTTTATCTTCTGACATTTCTTAACACTATGAGTACATTTAAACTAGGCAAGACATTTAAGAGCAAGATAGGATTTTGGTGGCTGTTAACCTTGCATTAATGACAGTGGTTTATTCTAGGGTTAGGAAATAACCAGGATGTGACATAGTCTTTAACCTTCGGATTTTTCGTGGCTTCCATGTATTTGTACTACACCAAAGGGTGGTTCCAACGCTATACCAAGTATTCAGTCGCTTTACGCTCTTTCCGGTACCACATACTTTTCGGTCACTCTAGAGTAAATAATCCTACGTTTGTATTACCGTTCAACCATCTATGATAATTAAACAACCCGTTCACTTTATATTTATAAGACCCAAATAAAATCCTGATTGATTCACGGTGTACTATACGATAGGTTTAAACAGTATTTCCACAGTTACAAAATCAGACCATGTTTTTACGAAAACATAGATAATTAATTACCATTTAATCAAGGTTCGCGACTCCTTGTCATAAAGGTTTTAACCACGTTTATTGGAGGAAAGACAATAGTTTAATTTATAATCATAAATGTAAATTTAAACAGCACACCGAGTTTTCAATATTAAATTAGCATCACCCCAAATATTAACAAACTAACTACATCACAACAAGAACATAACCTAACTACTCACTAAGCATTACAATAATTCATAAATCTATCATAATAACAATAACATGCATCATTATAAAGATAAGGAAAGATATAATCGTGATTAATACGTAGATTGAATAGATGCTGTAAGATTACACGAACGGAACTCCAAAATATATTTTACAATATTACAAATGATCCCTCCAAGTATTTCGACAATATTACAATGCTACCCCTTCCGTTAGTCTTGGTTAGATATTAACCAAGAACTAACTAGTTCTAACATAAGTCTCTAACTACTTAACTCTAGAGAGAGAAAGTAGAGAGAGTGTGTGTGTGTGAGAGAGAAAGGTGTGGAGAATGAGAATGAGGGATGGAAGGGATGATAAAAATGAGGAGGGGAGGTTCGCTATTTATAGGCAAAGGTCTCAAATTTCCCCGTACAAGTCCCGAAGTACAAAATACAAGCACGAATCAGCACCGAACCTCAAAATAACTGAAAAACGGCATCACTGGAGGCACTAAGGGCTGTATACGGCACCCTAGAGGCTGTATACAACATTAAGGGGGCCGTATACGGTATCCCTAGGGCCGTATACAGTATCCCTAGGGCCGTATATGGTATCCCCTAGGCCGTTTGGTCTTTTGCCCGTTGTTTGGTACTTCATTCGTTGCTTGTTTCGATCATATCTTCTTCGTTTCTTGTCCATTTGGCTTGATTCTTTCGCCTACGATCTCGTAATTCCGTTATGCTTCTAATGATACCAAAATCAGGTATTTTGGATGTCTATAGCTCATACATGCTTGGAATACATTCGATTGATCTTTAGGTGTTGTATCTTCTCTGTTCCTTATCCGTTTTGCTTGATTTTTGACCATTGCCAATCCGATGGAAGAAAAACTCTCTAAGCTCATCTTTCATTTGCAACACTTTCCTCCAACCATTATTTGCAATAGTCCCTCGGACTCAGAAACTAATAACGAAAATGACTCGCACAATAGCAAATTTCACAGTCAATTTTCTCAAGTTGATTTCGTATCTTTAAAAGAAAATGATACTAAAATCTATTTTCCATTGACATTTTCCAGAAATTTTGGCTTTTTAAACGATATGAATGAACCTTGTGAACCTACAATGATTCTTTATAAGGTAAGATACATCATATATGATACGGAGTATGACATTAGAGCATTTTGAATCATGTCTCCTATCCGCATTATAAGAACACGAAACTTAACCTTCCACAATTCTTAATCAACATCAAGATCTTTAATATAACAGAAATTATGACTCTCACTAGTACACAAATTGCTCTTTTAGGCGGTTTAAATGCCAATTAGAAGCGGTGGAACGACCGCCTCATATACCCGCGACTAATACTATGAATGTTTTTTAGACCGGTCAAATGACCATTTCAAAAGAATGAATTTGAAGCTGTTACTTTGTTTTAATATAACGGTTATTGGACAATACGTGAGGTGGTTTTTGGGCTAATGGACCCCTTCAAAAGTCAAATGAAAATTAAAAAAAAAATTACCCCCAAAAGCACATATCCATTTCTAGTTTCCCGCTAATCACCCAAACATATTCATTATTCTTGCCTCAGATACAAAATAATTTTCTTTTATGAAAAAGTATTAGATTCCTTCTCAACTTATATACATAGGTACAAAATAATTGAAAGACAAAAGATTAACCTATTTTAGTTGGAAAAAAACACGTATTTTTTTTCCGAAAAATGAATCAATAGTTCTCTTTTTTGCATTTTCGAGTATCAACTAATTTTGTTTTTTAAAAATAAACCACTAATTTAAAATCGAACATTTTCGGGTATATTGATTCATTTTTAAATTAGTTGTTCATTTTTAAAAAACGAAAATGTTCAATTTTAAAGGTACTAATACCCGAAAATATTCGATTTTAAATTAGTGCTTCATTTTTAAAAAACGAAATTAGTTGATACCCGAAAATGCAAAAAGGAGAACTATTGATTCATTTTTCGGTAAAAAACCTATCCATAAATAAAAGATATCAAATTACAATTAATTAAGAATACAAGGAATTGAACCGAGCACTACTATACTACAAGTACACAAGCATATATTTATAAAGTAAAGCTTCTTCAATTCCACCAACGATACGCTGCAACTCGATACGCTGCAACTCATCTCCCTTTTAGTAACCACTGGTCCACTATAAATTATATGTTTATTTTGTTTATTGTCTCCCTTTTAGTAACCACTGGTCCACTATAAATTATATGTTTATTTTGTTTATTGTATTTACATATACGTAGAAGACACATATGCTCACCACAACAACCGATCAAGTATAACTAGATGTTGGACCATCATCACGGACGAGATCTGAACACAAACACAGATATCTAAGAACACATATCTGATGAACCAAAACACATATCTAATAATCAAAATCTTAACTCATTGTTTGTTTTAATCTTACCTTACTTTACTGGTTTTGTTGCCACCATTACATCACCGTTATTCACCACCGACCAACAATTGGATTTTTCTAGAGTGAAAAATGACACAGATAATAGTAAATTGTTTGTGTGAGTTAGTGATTGTTTGCTGGAGATAATATGTGTCTGTGTGGATATATGTGTGACATTTGTTTATGTGTGTATATTTATAAGTAAAATGAGAAAAGAGATAGTATTGGGAACAAATAAAAGGGCGGTATTATTTTCTACCGCTTCAAAAAAATATGATAATTTAAGGCGGTTCATTTCTAACCGCTACAAATAGGAGAATTTTGAGTGGTTTTTTGTATACCCGCTCTAGATAGTTGCAAACAACCTCTCTAACTTCTTATTTGGATTCACATTCCGGATATTAGAGCGATTTTTACGTGACGCTCTAGAAAGTCATTTTTGTAGTAGTATCTCCATCAACCTTGAAAATAAATAAGTAAACAAAAATACAAAATATAAATAAACATAAACAAGAACATAATATGAGGAAATTTTTTTGAAAAAAAACCTACTTAAATATATAATAACAACAAAAATGAACAAAACCTGCTTCAATATGTATTTTACTATAGTTAGATGATAAACACGTGTACAAATTAAATGACAAAATTGTAACATAAAATATACAAAAAATACTAAAATACGGCGCACTAACGTATTAAAACGTATTAACTACGTATATCATTTGTGACTGACAAACAATATTAGGTAAAATACAAAGATTCCTCATTATAAGAGTCAAATGTCACTTTTACCCTTTACTTTATGCATAGACTTTTGTGAAAAATTATAATTAGGGATAAAAAAGGTAAAGTTGATTATTTATTTTTGAAAGCGAACATTTATCTTGGAATAAAATAAAAAGAAACATTAGACACTTATTTTGGGACGGAAGAAGTATATATGATAACTTCTGAGAAGACGTATATATGTAGTCTGGAAACTAGGCAACTTCAATTCGTCACCTTGTGGGCTCTGGCGCTCGGTTGGTCCCGTCCTGGCCTACGATTCAAGTCTTGTATCCATCTTTGATGTGACGACATGTTTTTTTCATTTCAATTTCAAAACATGCAAATGACCTGTTGATTTTTAGTTTTCTTTTTTTCATTATTATTATTATTAATTATTATTATCGATCCATGTTTTTGGTTAATAACATTTTACCCGGATGAAACTTCATTCACCATTGACATATCTTGAATCTTCAATTTTACGTTTCCCTTTTCATTTCAAGATTAGAAAGAAAATATAAACCAAAACGACACATTTTACTCGAAATTAGACTCAGCCTCAGCAACTGACCATGATCTAAGTACCTGTTCAAGATTAGTACCTTTGCAGACCGTAAGCTCGTGATACGATTGGGCTTGTGGCATTAACCTAACCGATAATCTAATAGCCGTTTAACTTTTGGACACCACGTACGTACTACATTATAATTGAAGAAAGAAAATTACAAAGAAACCCTCAGAGATGGATTTGGAATTTTGCTTGGAGATATTTTAGTTATATGGATATAACAATATATAAAAGGTTATGGTGTATATCGCGTTAAAAAATCTTATCTTCCCTTATTTCTTGATTGGTCTAAACTTCATCACTTACAAATCTTGAGCTAGAAAGAAGCATTTTCCTCACATTAACAAAATACAATGTCTTACACTTTACCCCCCTCAACTTCTCTTAATAACAATACTCCCATTAATCACAACTTTCCAATTTCATCCACACCCAAAAGCCTTCTCAAAACTCTCACTTTCACATTATCCATCCCTTCAAAACTAACCCTCACTTCCATCAAATCTTCAACCACTGCAAACTACAATGACCTCGGGTTGGATGAGGAAATGGGTCGGATCAAAAGGTTACAAAATGGGTCAGATGTTCGTGGAGTTGCTGTGGAAGGAGAACCAGGTCGGAAAGTGGACCTTACGCCACCTGCAGTGGAAGCAATTGCCGAGAGTTTTGGAGAGTGGGTGATGAATGGATTGGTGAAGGAGAAAGGAAGGCCCGTGGAGGATGTCCGGGTTTCACTTGGGAGAGACCCACGAATATCGGGCGGGTTATTGAGTGTGGCGATATTTTCGGGGCTGGGTCGGGCTGGTTGTATAACGTATGATATGGGATTAGCGACTACACCAGCTTGTTTCATGAGCACAGTGTTGCCACCCTTTTTATATGATGCTTCCATAATGGTGTGTTACCTTTTTATCCGTCAGCAAAAATATTCTTTTAAATTAGAATATTATTTGTAAATTTTATTTTGTTTGTTTAGAAATACTAGAAATACTGTATTGGTAAAGCTCTAGTAGATGTATTTTTTTTTTTTTAGGGAAAATGGTTTTTTAAAGTGACCAACTGGCGCATATGTCCACGTTTTTAAATTGTTTATCATAAAAGATTAAAGAATAAAGAATTTTGTTCTACAGTAAAGTATGATTTTTAAATTAATACCAATTAAATAAGTTATTTTCATCTTTTCCTGTACTGTACAAAAATTTATTTTGCTGGAAAACTAAAGCTCTATTCAAAAGAGCAAAATAAAATAAAATAAAAGAAATAAAATTATTAATTATCTGTGAAAACAAATAATTAAACTCACTTTTTTTTCTTCTCTTTTATGGTTATTTTAAATACTACGAGTACGAGTATATATCATGTGTTTCTTAAAGTTAACATTGAGATTATTAATTCTTGTTGTACGTACATTGGTTATATATTGAACTGAAAAAGTTATTTAATTAACTTAACTTTAATATTTATTTGTGTGTAATTAGATGACTGCGTCTCACTTGCCATACACCCGAAATGGTCTAAAATTCTTTACGAAGAAAGGAGGGCTAACATCAGTAGAGGTTGAAGAAATATGCAACAAAGCTGCATTTAAATATGTGAATCGAGTCACAAAAGTGTCTGCATTACTCAAAACGACCCCTACACGAGTTGATTTCATGAGTGTTTATGCAAAACATCTTCGAGATATCATCAAAGAAAGAGTGAATCATCCACAACACTACGACACTCCTCTTGAAGGGTTTCAGGTACCTACTTATAAACATTTTGTAACACATATAGACTAATTATGATTATTATGGTTGTTATTATAGGAGTTCCATATAAGGGCACTAACTAAATAAGCTTTACGTTTTTTAAGTTATCTTTCATATTTGATACTCCCGTCGTTCCAGTCAAAATGTTTATTTGAATCTGCACACAGTTTTATGAATCTCCATTATATACACTTTTGTGAAATAAAGTATGGAGTTTGGACTAATGTTACGACAATTAATTAATGATGTAATTCATTAATTATTTGATTTTGTGTTTTAGATGGCCTGATTTTTGATGGGACCCCGTTGATTTTAGTGGTTAAAAATTAGTACAACAGAACAAGTTTTAATATATGAATTGTGGTTCGTCATGTTGGGCCTTTTTCAAAATGTAATGGACCTTAAAGAGAAATCAAATAGAAAAAAAATAAACTGGGCCTAAAGAAATGATAATAGTTTGGACTGGACTTCAATAAACATATACATAGACATATAGGTTAATTATGGTTTCCTAAGTGAGGGCCCTAATTTTTTTAACCACAAATATTATGAGTTAAAACTTAAAAATAACAACTTCGAGGTTAAATTCATTGGGCCCATATCCAGACCAATATGAGCCCAAAACGACTGTGTATGTCCATATAAAATTATCTTTTTCTTTATTCACGTGTTTTCGAAATTATTTATTCTTTCGTTATGCACTTAACCTTATGGTCATTAATATTATGTTCTCAACTTTTATACCTTCTATTGTATGAGCTGAACCTTCTAAAAACTCTATTGTATACTTCAAATTTACTTACTCTCTGTTGTATGAGATGAACTTTTCTAAAATAGTTTTTAAAATGTCTAACTTATATAATATTACTTAAAGTTTTTAGAAAGTTCACCCCATACAATAGAGAGTATGAAAGTTGAGAGCATACAATAAAGTTTTTAAAAAATTCACCTCATACAATATGAGACGTAAAAGTTTAGCGCATACAATAGCAATGAGTGTAAAGTTGAGCGCATAACCAAATAATAATCCATTTTCGTTAATTTAATTTGTCATTATTACTTGTGATTTAAATTTAATATTTCTTAACGGTAACTTGCAATTTCTATTTAACTTCTTTGACCAACTTTAACAAGTAACTTATAATTTATTCGTCCAATATTTATTTTATTGATTAACTATCTTTAAAACTCGTATATACTTATGAGACGTTTACTCTTATTATAATAGAGAGTGAGGTTCAAATGAAAATAAATTTTTTTCGAGAATGAAGGAATCAATTTCGGTCATTCATTTTCATCAAACCCAATATTCTTCACGTTTTCAAAAATTAAATATCTCAAAAACGACAAGTCAAAAAATTATAAAAATTGCACCATAAAATTCAGCGTTTTTTTTTCTCTTCGATTATACATCTCACATAATATACTTTTGACGATTTTTTTTATGAGTTTTACAAATTGTACAATATTAGTATCACATGTGATACCCGTTGGTATCACATGTGATACACGTTGGTATCACATGTGATACACGTTGGTATCACATATGATAATTGTTTACAAAACCCACCGACAATGAAAAAAATTCGTCGAAAGTATATCTTGTTGGATATATAATAAAAAAACGCTAATTTTTTATGGTGCAGTTTTTATAATTTTTCGATTTACCGTTTGTGATATATTTAATTTTTAAAAACGTGAAGGCAAGGGGGTTTTGTGACACGTGACACAATCTTATTGATTCCTCCATTCTTACTGTATTATAATAGATTATAATAGATAATAGATTTTCAGCATTTAGATAAACGGTGTGAGTTTAAATAAAAATGCTACAAAATTAAGGAATGTGAGAAACAATAGGATTGTTCAATCCATTACTAAACTCACTTCTGCTTTCACTTTTAAAATTAAATATCTCACAAACGGTACGTCAATAAATTATAATAATTATATGTTTGGAATCAACGTTTTTATATCTTAAATTAGAGATCCCACAAGCTATACTTTTGACAAACTTTTTTTTTTGTCGGATTTTACAATATAATCATATATGATTTATGATAAAAAGTTAAAATTTGTTCACGGCTATTTATTTATGGTATATGTTAACTAACACGTGATTACAACTTAATTTTCATACACATTAATAATTATAAATAAAATTTTATAAATTGTATTTATTTTCCTCAAAAAGCGCATGTGATTGCTAGTTTATATTTGATGTGATTTTGTATATAATCATATGTGTTTTTGTATATAATCAGATATGATATTTAATTAAAAATTGATATTTGATGAGCAATTTACCAATATATGATAATTCATTTATGATTTCAACTTAACTTATATTTAATTACATAATTATAGTCAATGATTTAAAATTCATATTTGATTACTCTTTAATCATATTTTATTGATACTTTAATGTTCAATCACATTTGATTACAACTTAGTCTTTTATGTTTAAATCATCAATGATTTGAATTTAAAATTTGATTGGACATATAAGCGTGTGTGATTATTATCTAGTGGTTAAATTACATTTGATTTAATATTACAAATTTAAAACAAGTAAAAAATGGAAAAAAAATATTCATCAAAAGTATATCACGTGATATCTCTAATTAAAGATAAAATGACACTGGTTTTTAACTGTGTAATTTTATAATTTATTGTCGTACGATTTGTGAGATATTTAATTTCAAAGGAAAATGTGAAAATAAGTATTTGAAATGGTCCAATCCTATTGGTTCTCTCATTCTTTAGTTTTTTGTCATTCTTATTTAAACGTTTCTATGAGATAAACAGGTAAAACATTGATTAATAGATGTAAACCCGTGTAAAATTACTTAATACATAATTAATCTCCGTATATTATTTTTAATTAATAATTATAAACAACAGAGTTTTTTGAATCTCTCTTTATATATAATAGAAAGTTAAAAATGTGTAGTCATTCTAAAAGTAGATCATTTTAAAATAATCTTGGTCATTAAATGAATAAGGGCTTTTAATTAGGACCATTGATCTCCCTTTTCAAACTTGACTACCTAAATAGTAAATGAGTCAAAGCAAAAAGACGTCAATGCCCTTAAAATAATAACCCATCTTTAACATTAGTATTAAAAGTTAATTAAATATGCAAATAGTCTTGCAATCTCATGAATATGATTCCTGCAATTTAGGGGTAATTTGTTCTTTTTTTTTATTCAAAGTCGTTAGTAATTATTTTATAATCGTATAAGTAAATTGAATTATCTTTTTCAATTTTTAAATACAAATACATATATAATTCTAAAGTGTTTGGTTTAACAAGTTATATTATCATAATTAATTAATATATATAAAGAGAAATATATCTCATATTTACATGTATAAATATGTATTCAATTTCAAGTACAATACTGATTTCAATTTAAATACAATACTAATACTATGAACATTAAATACAAAGGGAAACATACTAAGACTATAAACATTAAATACAAATGATATATCTCTTCACATTTATATCAAAATACTAATTAGGTTGCCATTAGTCAAATAACCCCTTACAAGTTAATCATAACCATTCAATTAATTAGACTTAATTAGAACTCTTGATTAGTTCTAGATATAATGACTACCTAAATAGTTGATCAGAGTTGTCACAAAGACTAACAATTCCATGAATAGTTTTGTTAATTACCCGTGTTTTTTTTAATGCCCACTAATTTTGAAACGCGTATTAACAGAGACGGAGTATATTCTCAACCCTAACAAATTGAATTCAAATTTTGAGATCGAAAGACGAATTCATTGCTAATACCTTCCCTCTCTCTGCTTCCTTCGATTGATTCATATTATTTATACGGTACAAACTTTACTTTATTTCTTCATTAAATAAAATTTGTGGTTTATTTGATTCTGCTTTTACTTTAATGTTTTCCTAGATAATCAATTTTAATTTTGCATTCCAATCGATCATCTTATAGCATCTAAAACCTCAAATTGAAGTGAATTGTTTGTTATTTGTACAAACTACTTGTTGGAAATGATTTGGTTACAAAGAGTTTACAAAAAATAAAAATTTGTTATTTGTACAAACTACTTGTTGGAAATGATTTGGTTACAAAGAGTTTACAAAAAATAAAAATTATACAAAATTATGTGTTTCCAATAGAATGAAGTAAGAGAAAGTGGAGTGAGAAAATAGTAACCGATCTAAATGATGACAAATCTGTTTATGATATATTTTGTATATTGTGTTTGTAATACTAACATTCCTCAAAATGGAAAGAATCTAACTCACAGAAGTGCACGAGACATGTAGTGAGACACATTAAGATTTATTAACCAAAATGATGACAAATAACCGAGTTTCATACGAAGTCGTCTTCAAAATCAGAAAAGGTTTGTTATTTTGGTGGACTAAATTATTACGTCATTAACACAAAGTTTATTGCATAATTCATCGAATTCACAGGTCTTAAGCCATCACTTTTATCATTCCGAATTTCCAAATTTTACCGTATATTTGAACGTGTAGTATGAATATACAATAATTTATTACAATGCAATATTCAAACATTTTTCAAATAAACAGATAAGAAAAGTAATACCTATCAATTATTTTACTCTCGTGGACATTCACAAAATGTATTGTATGATTATTAAATAAAAAAGACACATTTTGATTACTTTAACTTCGTCATATTTGATAAATTTAAAACAAATATATTGATAAATACACTAAATTTACAGGAATAAAAACATAATATAAATTTTATAGTAAAATCATGTGATAGCCCGCGAATTTGCGGGTTATAATTTAGTTGGTTACTAAATTAAAACTCATATATAAAATATTTGTAAGCAAATGTATAAAATTATAAATGTTAGGACAAGTACTTAATAAATTAAAGATTAAAGAAAATAAATAACCTAACTCTAAAAAAATAAATTAACATATAAAAGAGCCGAGAGATTTGAATACATTCATCCTATATATTTGTATTTTATTTATAAAACTATTTATATTATTTATTTATGACATCATCATTTTTTAAATTTTAGTTAATTGTATAAAATTAAATAATTTAATTGATTAATTGATTTTATGTGACATCATCACTCCCTTCTTATATGATATTTAATTTAATTTAATTTAATAATAATTAATAATAATAATAATATATTTAGATTTAGATTAGATTTAAGATTAAGATTTCGGTTTAATAGCAAATAGTTAGAGAGTTTGATGGGTCAAGTGTATGCAATTTTATTAGTTAGATCAGCTTTCATTGGTGGAGAATTAATCATCTCATCATCATTTACATGTCTCCAAGTTATTTTCTAAGATCGGATCCTCTAATACTTCAGCATAACAAATAATAATTTGTTAATTAATACATTAAATTTGTAAGTATGAGATAAAATGACCTCTCATGATATGGTTCAACATAAGGATTCAAATAGTATTTTCTAAATGAAATTTGAAATATAATGACAGATCATAGTAAATGCCGGAAACGGGTCAGGAGGGTTCTTTACCTACGAAGTATTAGACAAGTTAGGTGCAGAAACATTCGGGTCGTTAAACCTTAAACCAGATGGCATGTTTCCAAACCATATCCCAAACCCTGAAGACAAAGTGGCCATGGCTGTAACACGAACTGCTGTGCTCCAAACTTCAGCCGATCTTGGCATTGTTTTTGACACTGATGTGGACCGAAGTGGCATTGTTGATAAAGAGGGTAACCCAATAAATGGTGATAAGTTAATTGCACTTATGGCTGCTATAGTCCTAAAAGAACATCCTGGTTCAACCATTGTGACGGATGCTCGAACTAGTATAGCTCTAACTCGGTTCATCACTGATCGTGGTGGTCAACATTGTTTGTACCGTGTTGGTTACCGAAATGTTATTGATAAGGGTGTTCAACTTAATGAAGATGGTGTTGATGCTCACCTTATGATGGAAACATCCGGTCATGGTGCTCTTAAAGAAAATTATTTCCTTGATGATGGTTAGTTCTTTTACTTCATTTTTAAATATTCTTGAATACATTTAATTCGGGTGATCATGTTTAATTATAAGATCATCCAAGATTAAAAAGTACGATCAAACTCAAAAATGAAAGTGGTTATGGGATAAATTGGAACTCAAGATTTACCACACTCATATTTCCAAGGCTAGTATTAAAAGCAAATTGTAGCATATATATATTAATTGAAAAGAAAAAAAAAACAATATTCTATATTATCACATTTTGTTAAACTTTATTTGAATAAGTTGATGTTTATTTCGAATGATCAGAAGCAGAAAAAAAAAAACAAAACTTTAAATTAGTTGACATTCATTATTTCATATTAATCTAATGAGAGCAACCATATTCTTGTGGCCAGGGCCGATTGCGAGAAGCACTATTCGATATTATATACGAGAAATCATGATAAACACTACAAATTAAACACTACAAATTTGGTAATTCTTTTTAGAAATTTGGTAATTCTTTTTAGAAAATATCCATAAGCAAAAGTACTAAGACCTCATTTCTTATTTATCGAAATAAATAATGTAACTATTTGTATTTTACGTTTAAAGAGTCATTTCTTGAGCATTCTTTAAATAATTCGTTGATCAAATCTTTGTAGTCAATTAATGGTATCTAGTATATCAAAGTTTGAATCCTACCTTTTAAATATTTTATTTTAGTAACAATTGTTTTTTCCACTTTAAAAATATAATAATATAATTGTTCTTCATCGCTCTCAAAAATCGATGGCCCTTACCGATATCCTCACTGTGTTCGTAAGAAGGAGAGATGGTTGGCATCTCCCGACAGGGACGGGAACGGCTTTTGAGCTTACCTGTTACCACACATCAGGCTGCCCACTTCGGTGGATCTGTAACCCATTTTGTTTTTAAATAATTTTCTTTAATCTATTATCAACTATTTTATCAAAGTAAAACTGTTGTACTACTCGTTATTTTATTGAACTTATTAGTTAAAATCCTTTCAATTACAACTTACTACGACAGAAAACCAATGTATGAATAATGTGTACTTGATTGGTGCAATAAAGAGTATGTGTTGTGCAGGTGCATATATGGTGGTAAAGATTATTATAGAAATGGTAAGAATGAAACTAGAGGGATCAAATGAAGGAATCGGAAGTTTGATTAAAGATCTCGAAGAGCCATTAGAATCGATTGAGCTAAGAATGGACATCCTTTCCGAGCCTAAACATGCCAAGGCTCAAGCCATTGAGATCATTGAGACCTTCAAAACCTACATACAGGTACGTACATCATATCCTAAAATCATATATAATAAATGATTGATGATATATTGATTCATAAAGATGTGATTAATACTATATATAGGAAGAGAGGCTAGAAGGATGGGAGTTAGATGCTTGCGGAGATTGTTGGGTAAGTGATGGTTGCCTTGTTGATTCCAATGACGCTCCTGCTCCCATAGATGCTCAAATGTACAGGTATATATGCGCTCCTAGCTACGATATTAAACGTTTTTGCATAAAATAAAAAATTTCATTTACCTTGAAACATTAATTATAGGGCTAAGGTTTCAAATGAAGAAGACGGACAGTATGGATGGGTACACATTAGACAAAGTATTCATAATCCAAACATAGCAGTCAATATGCAGTCAACGGTGCTTGGTGGTTGCTTATCCATGGCTAGAGTTTTCATAGATAAGTAAGTTTAGCAGCATTGATATATACATATATATATCCTATACTAGACTAGATATACTAATTACTAATTTTACAAAGGTTTGATATTTCTAGGTTTCTCATCGCTAGTGGAATGGATAGAGATCTCGACTTCTCTCAGATCGAAAAATATGCAAAGAACACAAACATCAGCTAGTAATTGGTTTCCATCTTTGACAACTCTGCTCCGAATTTTGTGGAGAATAACCCAATGTTGAAGTATCTTTGATAAGAAAACCCAATGTCTGATATGTTGATACATAGTACAACATACAATAAAATTTGTATATCACCCAAATATGATTCATATGTTTCAACATGAAACAGATAGATAAGAAACGAGACTCGCTTCGCCTGCAAGTTTGTTTTGGAACCATGATGTTGAAAGTGAAGCTAAAAGAAAGACCTGATCATATATCCTACTAAAACACAATTATTTCTTTTATTATAAACAAACCATATGTAGAACATAGAAATCAGAAATGGCCATAGGGGGTGATCATTTAGAGGATCACTACAAAACTGAAGAGGTACGATTCCATCATTGATTGGTAGTCCCTCCGTCTCAAAATAAGTGTCCACAGTCAGTTTTTACAAAGTTTAGGAAATTACATTCTTGTAGTGACGATGACACTATTACCCTTACTTTTTTCATAGAGTCTCATGTATCAGTTTTGAAAAAAAATATACAAAGGGTAAAATGATAAAGGTAATGTATTACTTTTGGAAGTGAACACTTATTTTGGAAAAAAATAAAATGAAAAAGTAGATACTTATTTTGAGACGTAGATATTTTTATTCACCAACCAGGTTGTACCTTACAGATGCTCAGTTGTACCATTCATCCCATACCGGCCATATCATCTATAAAACCAGTACAAACCTGCAATGGATTAAGTTTCCTACATATTTGGTGTCGAGCTGAGCTTTTTTGGATGGTTGGTCAAGTTGATCAAAAAAATTAAGCCAGATAATGTTTGTTTTCTAAAAAGTTATAGATCATCATCTTCATAGATCCTCTGGAGTTCTATTGAATACTCATGATCTCAATTAATCAGAGGAATGGTCCACATATTACATTTGCAATTGACCAATGTTACCTTAAAACTTCTGTACTGAATCGCAAATACATTTCTTCAAGCTAAGAATCAATAAACGAAAAATTATTCGTCAGACATATGCAGAAAATCAAAACCTAAAGATAAATATGTTCCTTCGTGTTGTGTATCGAAAATCCTACAACCAAACACACAATACTATGTACAACCACACATACCATATAAACTCTATCTCAAGTGAATTTTGAACCCACAAACTCGTAGTTTTCATACATACCGCAAGGCGAAAGGCCCTTTGGTAATCTTCTTCCACATATTACAGCCTACTTGAATTAAAAAAAAAAAACGTTTCTTAGATACTGAGTAACCTTCAAGGGACCGCAATTACTGAACAAAAGAAAAGTTGTAGACTTAAAGAACCTCTTCACAAGGATATCCTATGTGTGAAAATCGTCAAGTTTTTTTATTTCTTCTAACAAAGTTAATTGGTTTACCCATAGAAATATCGAATTTGAGCAAGCTTTTGTCGATGGAAGTACACAATTAACATCTTTCACATCCTTTTTCATTCGTGTCGCCTCTTGAACAGAGCCCGTCTTCAACTATATCTTGTAATACATCGACGAAATTTCTGTTCACTTCTTTTTGTTTCTCAAGACTTCATGAGAGCCCTCATCGATCATGGTCGGCCTACATTTAATTTACCTTTCGTTTGGATAACTATTGTATACATTTCTTTTTAATCTCTCTTCATATCATTTATTGGAGTATCAGCTAGTTTGTTATTCGTAGGTAGAAAAAGAGTTAAATGTAGGTTCCTTAATCACGGATCTAGACTTGTCGTTTGACTCAATTGAAAGGCGGAAACAATCAATCAAGCAATTGAAACGTAAACACAAACACAACGATTTATAATCTTTTCGTATATATTAACACTTGAAGAATAAAGATTACAAATCACAAACTCTCTCCCTCTCACACTCTCTGCCGTATCTCTATCTCTCTCTAGGGTTTGATCAACCCAAAACATAAACTCTAACTCTCTATTTATACAAACCCTACTGGACCCTGCGACACAAGCCCTATGTCGCAGGCCCAGCCCATTGCGACACAACCTTTGTGTCGCTATAGCAACACAGGCTCTGTGTCGCACGAACAGTACATTTGTGTATATTTTCTATTACTCTATTCATTTACATACTCGCATATACACACTAAACACGATACAAACGCGGACTAATTGACTTTGACAATTACAATTGTTTGACCAAATGACTGACACACATTATGCACCAACAAACTCCCCCATGTCAGCAGCTTGGTCAAATAATCTTCAATTAGTCTTCACCAACAAACTCCCCCATTGAGATAGCTTGGTCTTCAAAAGTCTTGATGTTCAGTCTCATATGACTGATATCCAATTAGATCTTCAACTTCAGTGACCATCATCTTTTTCATCAATAGCTTCCCCAATAGTATTTATCTTCAAAGTCTTTGGAGAACTCTTATCAATTCTTGTCTTTTGAATATGAGCATGATATGTAACTTGAATAAAATAACTTAGAAATAAAATTTTTTTGTAATTTTCTTTATAAGACAGAATTAAAATACTGAAAGCAATAAATAAACAATCTTTTTGGGGACGGGATTGTTTTGGTCTGGTTAGGAATCATATCAGGATAACATGCAATTATTAGGAAATAGTAAATTGTCACCATATTTGACAGAAGGTCCTTCTTCTTCTACAAACTCTGACAGATTCTTCAAGGAACCTGTCATGTGTCTTGAGCATCCACTGTCTAGGTACCATTTGCTTTTACCCTGCACAAGACAAACAAAATCGATTAGTTACTTTTGGGAACCCATCTTTTGATGGGTTCTTTAGAGTTGGTTGGAGTCAATTCTTTAGCAGTTTTGGTGCTAAGTCTGTGAAGTTGACTTTTAACCTCTCTATTTTTGATTTTGTTGTTTGTCGATGACATTTGTTTGATCAAAGCAGCCTTTGGTTGTTTAAGAATGGACTTTGTGCATTTAATACCTTCATGTCCCTGATTTTCACAGTTGTAACATTTTCTATTCAACATGATGGTCCTTTTGGATTTTGGGTTATTATTTGCACTAGGTCCTCTGTTAAACTCTTGTTTTGACTCAACAAATGTTTTAAAATCTGTGGTTAACTACATTAAGTTTTCACTAAGCAGCTTAATGGTCTCAGTCTGGTTGTTAGGATTTGACTTCTGAGAGTCAGACTGAGTGTTAATACAAACAGATTTGGAGTTAAGTTTGCCAGACTGAAAATTGATTTTTCCAGACTGACAGTTAGATCTCACAGACTGAGATCTTTTTAACTCCTTTGCTACTGATTTATGCCTTTAGATTTGTCATTTGGCATAATTTTGTCTGGACCAGATACAGACTGAGATGTGGAAGGTTCAAACACATTGTAACCTTTTTGTTTATTCTTGATTCCTTTTACCTCTTTTTGTCTTTTTAAAGATGGTACTGTGGAAATATTAACTTTGCCTTTTATAAATCTTTTTTTTTTCAAGTTCTATAGTTTCTAAAGATTCATTAGTGATTATAAGTTCAGGCTGTTCAGATTGAGAAGTTTCACAGACCGAGATTTCTGAGTCTATGTCTTCAGAGTCTTGCTCTGTCTCATATACTAGTTCTTTAGCAACTATTTTTGGTCTAACAAAAGCATTTGTCAATATAACTTTGTCTCCCACAGTATGACTAAAAGTATGAGGTAAAATCTCAGGTACAAATATAGTAGGTTTTGAGTTTATTTCTGAATTTATGTGACTTTTAAGATCAAACTCATCACCTATGACCGCTTGTATCTGAGCTGGAATCTGTTTGGATAAATAGTCCACATTTTTAAGTGATGAAATACACCAAGATTTACAGATCCTTTCATAATGATCATCTTTGTTTTTATAAGCCTCTTTTTCCAGCTTGATCTTTTTGAGAAGGTCATATTGAGCATCAAGCTCAAGTTTGTACTGTTTATTTTGGTTTATTTCATTCACTTTTGATTGTAGATCTTTTTGAACTTGACTGAGTTTGGTTTTTAAATCTTGTATTTCCTCTAGTCTTTTCAAAAAATCTACATAGATGTGTTCAAACATTTTCTGTTTTTCTGCATCACTATAGTAAAGTTTAAAATGATTTACATTGTAAGCAGATCCTCTGTCCCAGTCTGGATGAACACATGCCTTTTCTGCAAATTTGACATCTTTGTCAAACTGGCTCTCTGTGATAGCCATTAAGCACATATCTTCATCATCCTCAGATGATGAAGATTCTTCATCTATCCATTGTTCAACAACCAAAGCTTTCTCTAGTTTCTTTGGTTGTTGTTTCTCTCCAATTTTCTTGGAGTTGAAGTACTTTTTCTTGTACTTCTTGGCCTTTTCTTCCCACTTATCAGAACTTGAAGATTCTGCAATCTTCACTCTGCAGTCAGAAGAAATATGACCAACTTGCCCACATTTATAGCAAGTAGCTTTCTTAGGATCAAAAGTTGGCCTTCCTTTTGAACCTTTGAATCTTGATTTTTCTAACCTTTGGGCTAGCAATGCCATTTCAGCTTCTAGAGACTCAGTTTCATCATCTGATTCTGAGTCTGTAAGAGTAAGATGGTAATCTGCTCTAGAGAAAAGTTCTCTATTTTTCCTAGTTGTTGCAACAAGGGCAGCAGATGGATCTTTTGCAATCCTTTTGGCATTTAGATCCTTTCTGGCCTTGGTTTCTTCAAAATTTAGTAGAAGTCCAAACAAGCCAGAGAGATCATATGTCTCCAATTTTTCACTTACAATTAATGAATTGATAACTTCAGAAAAAGTGTTAGGAATGACATCAACAAATTTTGCACAGATTTCAAACTGTCCTTTGATGATATTATACCTTTCAAGATCATTGATTAAGATCTGAAATTTGGTATGAATATCAGTTAATGACTCATTTTGGCCAGCAGAGAAGTTCTCATAATTTCTTATGAGATTCTTCTTCTTTTAGGATTGTACTAAACTTACACCATCATATTGGTCAGTTAGCATATCCCATATGGCTTTAGCAGTTTTGCAGCCAGATATCTTAGCAAAGATAGGCTCAGTAACTGCATTGCCCAGTATGGATTTGGCCTTAAAGTCTAAAGCATATAGTTGCCTGTCTAGATCAGTCCAGGTATTTTTGGCAGCCTCAACAAATTTTTCAGGTGTCAAAATAATACCATTTGCATCTAAAGTTGCAGGAACTATTCTGCCAGGAATAATGGGTCCTTCCTGAATGACTCTAAGCATTTCATCATGAATGCTAGCAAGAAACCATTCAGCTTTCAATTTCCAGTGGGTAAAATTTACACCATTGAAGATTGGAATTCCCTTCCCAGCCATAGCAATAGAAGAAGTCATTTTTCAAGGAAAAAAATGTAGAGAAAAATGGATTTAGATGATTGTTTGATAAACTGGGTTCCTTTGATCGTTAAAGATTAGATCTTTATCAGCTCTGATACCAGTTGTTTGGTCACAAGGTTCCCAAAACTTAGATACAGATTAAATAACAGTTATCTTAACATGTTAATTTATATCCAAGTTTTATATCAAACAAGTTTAAATTAATCTAGGCGGAAAACAAGATTAATTTTGACACATAGTTTATTATGAATCAAAGTATTATTCACAATAAAGTGTTTGTCTCACACAGATGACAAAGGATTCAAACCCACACAGATGGTTTGAATACGATCCAAGTATTAGTATATTAAGATACAATTATCACTACAAACTTTAACAGTTAGTGTGGTAATGCTTTGAGCCTAAGCTTAAAGGTCTTGTATACTATTTTGCTTTGAGTGCTTGGTTATCTTGGATACTTGGATATTTTAAAGAGTGCTATTGAGCTGCTATTTATAGAGTTGAGTATCAACTTCTATTACCCAGCTCAGTCAGTTGTCCAAGGGATAACACATTCATCTTGGGTAACTTTGCACTCTACCATTTTTGCTTTTCTTGGAAATAGAAAAAGCAAAAGGTAAAAGGTTTCTTTGCTGAGAAGAAAACTTTTGTTCGATGTTTGACCTTTCTCAAACATCTTATCAGTTGTATCTAGCCTAAGGAGAGAAGAATATCTTCTGTACACTTGTACTTTCATTCTTCAATCTGTGCTCTTCAGTCCGTGCTCTCAGTCTGTGATCTTCAATCTGGGATCATCAGTCTGTGATTTTCAGTCTGTGAATTCTTTTGTCTTCAATCTTCATTCTTCAGATGATGAATTCATAAGTCTTCAGGAATAGCAAGGCTTTCAGTCTGTGAGATTCTTCAGTCTGTGCAGCACAGACTCAGAAACAATTCTTCAGTCGTTGTAGCACAGACTCAGAAACACAGACTCAGGAATTCACTAAGTTTTTCCTGAATACAACTGAGATAGATTTTGACTCTTCAGATTTATAACTTAGGTTTGATCATTATTTTTCCCAACAGTTTATCTTGTGCAGGGTAACAAAAAATGGTACCTAGACAGTGGATGCTCAAGACACATGACGGGTTATTTGGATAATTTGTTAGAGTTTGTAGAAGAAGAAGGACCTTCTGTCAAATATGGTGACAATTCTGTTGCCAAGACAAAAGGTTATGGTGTGGTGAAGGCTGGCAACATCAGAATATTAAAGGTGGCCTATGTTGAGGGATTAAAGCATAACCTGCTTAGTGCAAGCCAGATTTGTGATGATGATGGTGAAATTTAAGATTATTAATATAATCAAGAGGGAAGAATTGCAGAAAGATACATCTGTCAAGCAACTCAGGAGTGATCATGGTACAAAATTTAAGAATTCTACTCTCATTGAATTATGTACTGACAAAGGCATTATTCAAAACTTTGCCTCTGTCAGAACTCCTCAACAAAATGGTGTTGTTGAGAGAAGAAATCGTACACTCATAGAAACTACAAGAACCATGTTATGCCATGGTCAAATGAAGATTTATTTTTGGGCAGAAGCAGTTAACACTGCATGTTATATCCAAAATAGATCTATTTTGGTCAAAAGGCATGGCAAAACTGTGTATGAGTTGTATCATAAGAAGGTTCCAACCATCCATTATTTCCAGACCTTATGAACTAAATGCTATATTCTCAATCAAAGGGATCAATTAGCAAAGATGGAACCTAAGTCTGAAGAAGCATTGGAGATTATGTTTCTGGTGTACAAACAAGAGCTCAAGTGTCAAACTTTTCTACTGCAAATTTCTGTTACTACACAAACTTCCTGTCAATCATTGAACCAAAGAAAGCTGAAGAAGCATTGAAAGATGATGATTGGGTTGAAGCAATGCAGGAAGAGTTAACAGAATTTGAAAGAAACAATGTTTGGACCCTAGTTCCTGCTCCAAAAGGCAAAACCATTATTGGAACTAAATGGGTTTACAGAAACAAAATGGACAAGGATGGAGTGATAATCAGAAACAAGGCAAGGCTAGTTGCTCAAGGTTACAAGCAGGAAGAAGGCATTGATTATGATGAAACGTTTGCCCCTGTAGCCAGAATTGAAGCAATAAGGTTATTCTTGGCATATGCTGCATTCAAGGACTTCAAAGTTTATCAAATGGATGTCAAGAGTGCATTTCTGAATGGTAACTTATAGGAGGAAGTCTATGAAACAACCTCCAGGTTTTTTTGTAAGTTCAACTTTTCCAAATCATGTCTATAAATTGAAGAAAGCACTGTATGGACTAAAACAAGCTCCAAGAGCTTGGTATGACACTTTATCGTCTTATCTTCTGAGTAATAACTTTAGTAGAGGATCAATTGATAAAACTTTGTTCTTCAAAAGGAACAAGGAAGATGTCATACTAGTCCAAATATATGTTGATGATATCATATTTGGGTCTACTGATGTAAAATTATGCAAATGGTTTTCAAATTTAATGTCAAAACAGTACCAAATGAGTATGATGGGTGAATTAACATACTTTCTTGGTCTGCAAGTACATCAGAAACCTGATGGAATCTTCATCAACCAAGGCAAATATGTTAATGACCTACTCACTAAATATTCTTTAAAAGACTGTTCAACAATGAAAACACCAATGAGCACTGCAGATAAGTTGGATAGTGATCAGTCTGGCAAGTCAGTCTGTCAAACCACTTATAGAGGTATGATAGGATCCCTACTATATCTCACTGCCAGTAGACCAGATATTATGTTCTCAACATGTTTATGTGCTAGATATAAATCTGAACCTAAAGAATTACATCTCAAAGCTGTAAAAAGGATTTTAAGGTACCTAAAAGGTACTCCTAACCTAGGTCTTTGGTATCCCAAAGACTCTGGTTTTGATCTAATTGGTTATACAGATGCAGATTATGCAGGTTGCAAATTAGACAGGAAAAGCACTTCTGGTGGATGTCAACTACTAGGTGGAAAACTAGTCAGTTGGTCAAGCAAGAAACAGAATTCTGTTGCTACATCCACTACAGAAGCATAATATGTAGCTGCTGGTAGTTGCTGTGCCCAATTGTTGTGGATGCAACATCAACTAGCAGACTATGATTTGGAGTTTACAAGAACTCCAATCATGTACGATAACCAAGGTGCCATTGCCATCACTGAGAATTCTGTATTTCACTCCAGGACAAAGCATATTGAGATCAGACATCACTTTATCAGAGATTGTGCTGAGAAAGGTAAAGTGATTCTCAAATATGTGCCCACAAATGACCAACTAGCAGATATCTTTACTAAACCTTTGAATGAAGATAGATTTTTGTATCTGCTTGGTCAACTAGGAATCCTCAACCCCTAGTAAAACTTTTGAATCTGTGTGATTCAACTCTCAGTCTGTACATGTTTTTCAATCTGTATGTCTGAACTTTCAGTTACATACAACCAAATGGCACAGACTCAGAGATCTTTGTAAATAACTTAAAGAAAATACCAAAAAGATTTTACAATCCTATTATTTTTTCTCAGTCTATCTGTTATATGGTTCAGTCTGTGTGCGTCATCCAGACTCACTACACAGACTAACAATATACACTCAGACTGGGTTCTTTTTATTTTTAATTTAATTTATTTTTAATTTATTTTTATTTTTATTTTTATTTTTATTTTTATTTTTATTTTTTTATAAAAATAAATAAACAACAATATCTTTGCATTTAATGCTTATACCATTATTATGGTAATAATCATTAAAAGTTTTGACGCTTGTTGTCTATTTATCTACTCAATACAAAAAGTGCACGTGCCTTAGCTTTACTGTTACAGAAAAAGGGATAAACGGTCAAGTGGGTCCCATTTAACGGAAATTTAATTTCGTTAAATACCCATTTCTGATTTCCCCCTTTTTTCTTCACTTTTACTTGCACACCAAAAATATACAGAGATTGTAAGCCCTAACCTAAATCGCTCAACCATTTTCGAAATTAATCTCACGAAATAATCATTAAAAATGGCCGATCAATGGGTTTACACACCACATGCTACTGTCGTTGCGGCTAAGCCTTTTAAACAAAGTAAACAGCTAAAACTCTGCATAAATAACCAAGTTGCTACCATTTCCATCCCTGATTCTAAAAAGAACCAAAAAATTGAGGAATTAACAAACTTTATGTTTGCTCATCCTTTAAGGGGAGCATTTTTCAACACTATTCCTCAAATATATCCTGATTTTCTTATGGAATGGTGGTATACTTGCTCTACAAATAGTACCAATACTGCAATTACTGGTACTATTGATCATGGTAAACGGGTAGTTACCATTGATCAGGAGCTAATTAGGAATGTCTTAGACTTGCCTTTGGAAAATAATTTTGAACCCATTCCAACTAAAGAAGCAGCATGGGATTCTCTTACTTTGGTTGGATATTCCAAAAAAAAAGGCACCATCTTGATGTCAGGATTCACCCCCAGATGGAAATTTTTAATCTCTAGCATCATTAGAAGTCTAGGAGGTAAATCTGGTAGCACAGGGGAGCTAAATGAGTTTGAAACTCAACTATTGAGCTCATTCATCACTGGTTTAAACATCAACTTTGCAGAGTTGTATTTTCAAGTAATTTTGAAATTGGTGAATGAGTCTAACAGAATTTTTAATGTACCTTTTATAAGGCTACTCTCCTTGTGAATCCAATCCAGATTATCTGGGTCTGTATATATATCCTTTAACAATAAAATTGCAGATATACCTGTCCCTGTGCTCACCTATAAAGTGTTTAACCATCCGGTTTCACTTTCTGGAGCACCTATCACTACTGCTATGCAGAAATGGATTGATAACCCATATGTTGCTTCTACATCTATGGAGGGTGATGATTCAAGTGATAGTGAGGATACTGAGACCCAGACTGTTGAAGATCGTGTGGCTGAAGCAGAGCACACAGACTCCATTAACACAGACTCAACTCAGTCTATGCACTTGGAGTCAGACTCAAACATTGCTGAGTTTGTTCCATCTTCAACAGAAGATGCAGGTAGTAATTCTTCTTCAACTGAGGAGATGGATATAGATAAACCTTCTTATCCTAGCCCATCCTTACCCACAAAAGAGTCACAAACAAACCAACCCAGATGAGTCACCACAAACTCTGGAGGAATCACCAGACTCAAACTCCAAAAGTATAGCACAAATGGAATCATCATCCATGGAATTGGATGTCAATAGAACACCTTCCAAAGCTGTAGACCATTCCATTACAGCTCTGCTAGAGTCTGTGGTGTCAATGGCTACCCAACTGACCCAACCTAAACCTAGATTAGTCAGCTTGGATACCCACATTACTGCTGCTACACTGACCCCTGTAGTATGCATTGAAGAAGATGCTCCAATCCTGAGCACTACCACCCCCTCCTTACCCTACTCACAATGGCTGAACCCATATTGACCACTAGTCCTGTACTAGTTCACATTCCAGTTAGTCTTTCCTTACACCCCTTTGCACAGATCGCCAATGCCCTAGTCATGTCACAGACTGAGGCACAGATCTCCACTTCTTTGCTTGATGATCTACCATCTTATCACCAGATGGTTAGTGAAGGCATACCAACCTCCACATTCGTTGCAAGTGATACTGTTCCTTTACACCAGGGACTATTTGAGGCAACGGATGCAACACAATCATTTTCCAGTGATGTCTTATCCTATCACCGGATTCGATCTGAGGGAAACACAACTACACCACTCAATGCCTATGATCGCTTTTCCATGCACAGGACACAGAGTGAGGCAAAGAGTGCAACACCAAAAGACTCTAGTGGTCTTGCTCATTTTCAACATGAGTCAAGTGAGGAATGTATTCCATCACCCAATTCTAATCCTTCCAACCAGACCCAGTCTGTGCCTTCTGTACACTTAATGATGTGCTTTCTGCCATCACCAGGTTGTTTGAATGGGTACCGACTGAGTTCGATAATAATAAGAAAGAGCTAGAGAAGATAAAGCATCTAGTCTCTACCATGGTGGATAAAGTGGATATGCTGGAGCACAAGGTATCCAATAGGTAAGATGAAATGCAGACCACCCTCTCAAGCTTAGCTGCTGATGTCAAAAAGGGGGAGAAGATGAAGTTTGGGTCTGCAGAAGCTAAAACCCCAAAAGATAATTTACTAAATAATAAATCCTTAGATTTAGGGGGAGATAGCAGTGAGTGAGATGATGGAGATGATGGACCTGAAAGTGCTAGGGTGAAGTCTCAGATTGAAGCTCAGTCTGTGCCACAGACTGAAAATATGAGTGCACAGATTGAGGGGGAGTCAGAAGGATTGCAGGCAGGTGAACACACTGAGATGGTTGCACAGACTCAGGGAGAGTCAACTATTGTCTTACACATAGACCCAATAGCAACTATCTCAGGTCTAGGTCAGATGGAGTTGAAAAGACCAAGGGAAGAAGAAGATGAAGATGTTCAACCTCTGCGAATAAAAATAGCCAGAAAAATAAAAAGAATGGCCAGAAAGATTCCTGAAAGGGATATCTTTGATTACCAACCAAAAATGAAGGGAATCAAAACCTGCGATCAATTTGAGAAACTGGCAGAAGAATAGGAAATTAATGATGAAGATGATGATGCCATCAATCCTGATTGCAGTTCTGAGTCTGAGGTATTTAGAAGATCAGATGATGATGAAGATGATGCTACTTTTGGATGTGTAGATGAAGGTGCCTCAAAATTCAAGACTGGAGAGTCTAAGTCTATGCCCTCTGAACCTGCACAGATTGAGACACTGCATCCATCACAGACTCAGAGCTCAAAGCAACAAGCAACAAGCATTGATGCTCCAATCATCAGTGCTGAAGCCATCCAAGCTGAAGCCAACCCTCCTAGACCAATCACAACAACCAGAACACTGCCTCCAGGTAGAAGTGAACTTGAAGACAGAATGCAATGGAGAAATGCTCATCTGATAAGCACATATCCTGGGTCGAGTTCTACTATGGAAGAAGATATGGTTAAGGGTAAGGGCAAGGAGGTTGCATTATCCAAGCATGAGAGGTTAAGCAAGATCAAGAAGATGGTGGATGATCATGCTGCTGGTACAAGAAATCCTGAACTGTCAAATCTACAGGATGAACTCTTGCAACAAGAAGCTACTGCTCAAGGTATGACTCTAACTGAATACTTAAATATATTAACTGAAGAAGAGCAGAAGCTGAAGGAAGCAAGATTTGTTGACATGCTCTCCAAAGAATTAGAAGATGAAGGTTGTTCACAGACTCAAACCAGAAGGAGTCAAGTTGAGCAATAGATCAAAGAAGATGAAGAGCTGTCAATTAAATTAAAGAAGATAGAGAGCCTAAAAGCTAAGCTACAATCCACTTTCAGAAAGTCAAAGCTCAAGCAGAAGATTAAAGACTGTCATCTTAATAAGATTGGACATAAATTGAAGCTGAAGTTGACTTTAACCAAGAGCAAGAAAATGGTATGGGTGGAAGACCTGTACACTTTAGGGCTTAAAGAATGGCAATCCATTGCTAATCTTTTGAAGAGTGCAGCTGACAAAGATTTGAAGAAAGAAGTTATGGATGAGCTATCTTACCTGATTGAGTTAGTTCTCAGTCTGGGGCTCATTTCAAAAGAAGAATACAAGTTGTTCTACATAGCAAACAACTTTGTAATAAAGAAGAAGTCAGCTGGGTTATCTACAGAGAATGAACATAGAAGGGAGCATCCTCTACTAGAAGGTATCGTTTTTATCGATAGATGCTATGTCCAGACTGACATTATTGAAGGTCTGTGCTACATAGATATCAATGGGATAGAGTGCTTCCAGGATCAAAATAGACTGTATGGAGAATCTCTGCTACATTGTATTGCCCTGCTGAAGGAATGCAAACATTCTCAAGCCAAGCCATTTAGAAAAAGACTGATTCGCTGGTTATTCAACAACCTTTCCAAGATCAGGATGATGATTGGGTTTGAAGACATCTCCAAGAAGATCATCCTGGAATATCAAGAATTTGAAGAAAAATCTGATAAGGAAATGGAAGTATTGTTGAAGAGGAAAGTGGAAAAGATCAAAGAGATCAGGGCTCAGAGAAAAGATTGAAGATTGTTAAATTTATGCTATTTACAATCTCATGTAATAACTGTAATATTTTTGTGAACTAACGATGTTTTTGACTTTATGTATATAAGTCTTGATCCATATGTTATGTTTCACTTTAGTGTTTATTATTTCTCTATTATCTTTTGTAATAGATTTTGACATCATCAGATATGGGGAGATTGTTGGGAAAAACAATGATCAAACCCAAGTTATAAATCTGAGGAGTCAAAATCTAACTCAGTTGTATTCGGGAAAAACTTAGTGATTTTCTAAGTCTGTGTTTCTGAGTCTGTGCTTCACAGACTGAAGAATTCTCACAGACTGAAAGCCGTGCTCTATTTGAAGACTTATAAATTCATCATCTGAAGAATGAAGATTGAAGACAGAAGGCTTCACAGACTTAAGATCACAGACTGATGATCACAGATTGAAGATCACAGACTGATGAGCACAGACTGAAGAGCACAGATTGAAGAACAAAAGTACAATCGTACAAAAGAAGTTCTTCGTTCCCTAGGCTACGGTACAACTGAAAAGATGTTTGAGTAAAGTCAAACATTGGAGAAAGGTTTTCTTCTCAGCAAAGAAACCTTTTACCTTTTGCTTTTTCTATTTTCAAGAAAAGCAAAAAGGAAAGAGTGCAAAGTTGTCTAAGATGTACCTGTTATCCCTTGAACAACTAATTGAGCTGGTTAATATAGAGTTGATACTCAACTCTATAAATAGCAGCTCAAAAGCACCACAAAGTAGCATCCAAGAAAAATAGTGTACAAGACCATTAAGCTTAGGCTAAAAGCATTACCACACTTACTATTAAGTTTTTAGTGATAATTGTATCATAGTATACTACTTGGATCGTATTCAAACAATCTGTGTGTGTTTGAATACTCTGTCTTCCTTGTAAGACAAACCATTTATTGTGAATAAAACTTTAATTCATAATATATTCTGTGCTTTAATTAATCTTGTTTTCCGCCTTGATTAATTAACCTGTTTGATATAACTTAGATATAAACTAATATATTAAATACTTGTTATTTAATCTGTATCTAAGTTCTGGGACCTTTAAGACCTAACAGATATTTATAGAATCCAAGGGAATACATTGACTTGCATTCAAGTATAAATGAGTATTTTATATGTATAAATTTTAGATACTTGCATTTTATATATATATATATATATGTATATATATATATATATATATGACCTGAATTCTTATAGACTAAAAGTTTGCAAGCACAAGGTAAGCCACAACTATTGCGTGGTTGACAACCACAATTTGATGAGTCTAAATGGGAATCCTTCAACCGTTTGCGTTCTTCAATTATTATATTTAGAGCCGCATTTGTAACAAAACTGCGTAATGACTTGAAACACTAAATGTTATGTTGATGATTGCTGACAATTTTGCTTTTCTCTAAGCTTGCTTTAATTGGTGTAAGTTGCGTCTCCACTACATGATCAATACAACCAACAAATCTATCGAGACTAGATTTTGAAGATTTCAAGTATTTTGTTAACTTTGCATGTTGACTCTCAACTCGATTGGTTATGCGGTTTCCAAAGTTGAGATGTTGATCAATCTAGACAGACACAAATATTTCCTTATATTTGCTCAACCAATTTTGATCTATATACTTGAAAACACCTGAAAATAGTATATTCGATGTAAAAACACTATGATACACAAATATGAATATTGAATGTGAATTACATAAACGTACGTTGATAATTTATCAACATTGCTTTTAGTTGATTGTAGTTTTTCACGTATGATATCGACGTTGGAGAATCTTCTATCAACTTCCACAACGAAAGAAATGAGTCCCATTCAGGTTGTGATTTGATCGTTTGCCTACAGTTCCTCAAAATGTTATGCATTATGTGCCATCTACAAAGCAATCGAGTAGCATCCGGAAACACTTGATGGCATGCATTCATCAAAGCTAAATCTCTGTCTGTTATTATAACATGTGGGTGCATGCACGCATCTAGTGTTACCTTTAGACTGTTTAATACCCATGTATAGTTGACCTCCCTTTCCTTTTCCATAAAGGCAAAGGCTATGGAAAATGTCAAGTTGGTTGAAGTTACACCAACAAATTCAACAAATGGCATATTATAGATGTTCGTCTTGTACGGGGCATCTATAATCACCACGTGTGGGAATGCGTGCCAAATATCGAATAATTTTGGATGAACAAAAAAGATATTTTCTAACTTGTTTGAATCGTTCGTACAATACTCATAGACGTAACCATTCAAATGCAAATTGGACATAAGAACTTGCATGTGAGATTTGTCTACTTGCTCGGTCATACGAATTTTTTGTTGTATATTATAAATGGTTTTTAGCGAGGACACGTTGTTCACATTCAGCTCCTTTAGTACCAATAAAATATCACGTGGCACAACATTTTGCCTTGTTAATTCCGCGACAAAATTAATTTCATCTGTAGTTAATTGTTGTACAAATGGATGTCCCTCCATATATTGTATGACATGATGATTATTCTCATCACGTACATATCACCGTGAACGTCCAATGATCATATTTTTTTAAATATTTTCTTTCTAATTCGAATGGACAATTACATTTTTTTGTGCCAGACACTTTACTTGAATCCTTAACCTTATATGTGCCGCCCCGATTATACATGAGTATAACTTGATATACAAAACCACCTGGATATTTATTAGATCTTTTCGTGATAATGACAACACCAAGAGACCGTCCCTTATTTTGTGCCCAGTTCGTCAAATCTTCACGAGACTTGAACATCTAAAAGTTAGTTTAATTTTGTTAAATTAGTTCGATTTTGTTAATATTTACAAAGAATTGCTAAAGATAAAAATATAAATAAACTAATTGATATTGTACCTTACTAGTGGCAAATTCTGGTGTCCTCATATAAAATTCAGCATCTTCGGTTGAGTTATTTCCATAAAAAATTTCCATCACCATTTATAAAAATGACAAAAAGTTGCTATAAATAAATGTTAAAAAAACCACCCGCTCATTATTATATATGAGACAATTATATTTATACATATTTATCATAATTTAATTTATTTGATTACTTTATATAAAACCATTCACTGGATATGAATACTAGGGCAGATATTCTACACTTTTACCTTTTCTTATCATGTTTCAATTACAACGACATGATACATCATGGCTCTACATGATACACCTACTCCTCTAAATTACTTTCTCTTTATAAATCTTAACTTCTCAATTTTTCCTCTTCAACACTAGAGATACACTTACTTCTCTTTTTTTAAAGTGAATTAAAAGGAACAAGATATATGAAAGAAAACAAAGAAAGAAGGATGTTTGTTTTGTTTTTATGGTGTTGTGAGATGATAGAATAATAGATGATGTGGTTTTGGTATGTAAAGTGTGTCTTGTGTCATCGATAGATAATGTGATTCATGGTGTACTATGCTTTCATTTAATTCCAAAATGCTTTCATTTTGCATGTGGTAGTATTTGTTTCATGAATGTAAAATTTCATTGTGTTCACATAAACTAATTATTATTTATTGTTTGTATTCTATTTACAATATCACTAGATGTATGAAAAATATGTAAACGAATAAGATGATGGGTACACATTGGTTGGAGTAACTAGAGTATTTAACTATTTAGTTTCTATATAAGATATTTATTATTTATTCTTTTTATAAAATTGACTTTTAGTATTAGTATAGTTAGCCGTCATAGTTCATAGTGTAGTGAGTCTATCCTTCCCGTTGATGTGAGCTCTTGGGGAAGATCAGCCCTCTCAAAGTAATAGAGAGATCCTTTTCTTTTTCCAGTATGTAGCTCTGCGAGCAAGGAGCGCAAATTTCCGATAGGGACAGTTGACAACTGAATCCTATTTTTCCCATTTTTTTCATGGTCAAAAAACTGAAAAAGAATTATTTTTATAAAATTGATTGATGGGATGGTTAAAAGAAAACAAGGAAATGACAAAAAAGATAAAAGGATGAATGTACGTAAAAATAAGAGATAAAGCATAAAAAGGACGGCCAGACAAAAAAAATCCAGTACATTTAGTATCACCCTAAATTATTAAGTGGAGTAGAAGCCTTGAGAAAGTGTCTGGATTGAAGGGAACATGCTTCACTACTACTATTATGAAAATAGTAGCAACTGAGATGATATTAATGTCAACCAAACAGAAGTATTTCTAGCCTTCTAGGTATCATCAATCACCAGATAAACATACGTTACAATTGATCTTACTTTTATTTGTTTAAAAATAATTGCTCACCTTTCCATTTTAGTTTGTTACAAAATAAGTGTCAATTTCCAAAAGTAATCCATTAACTTTACCATTTTACTCTCAATATACCCTTTCTCAAAACTGATATGTAAGTGTCTATGCCAAAAACACGAGTAAAAGTGTTATGTTCACTACGAGATAACGTAATTTCTTAAACTCCGTAAAAACTTATTGTGAATACTTATTTTGAGATGGAGGGCGTATGATATTAGTGATGAGCCTAAAAATACATGCCTAAAAATAATCATAACATTTCATCGTTTGATAACTTGTAAAAGACAAATTTGCCCCTAACAAAAGTGTTAAACATATGATATGTACCCATGAAATGAAAATTAACCGTTTTGCTTATGAAAGAGTAACAATTAAAGGTTGCGCTCATGTTACATAGCTCCATGCATGATCGGAAGAAATCAAATTCATCTACAATTGTTTGTAAAAGAAATATTTACTCTGAATAAATGCTACACTTACAAAATATTAAAAACAAAATGAGATTATACAATTTCATCAAGACATGGTATTAAAATGGAGAAAAAGACATTTATTTTGATCCACATAATTTTGGAACTCAAATTTAATATAATTTTTTGAAGTAGTGTAGCAAATAATTTTTACCCAACCTTGAGTTGAGATAATAAATATATAAATGGTTCCATACATAATTTTATCAAAAGACACAATTATTTCTAACCAGATCAAACTACTACACACCGGTATGGATCCTAATAAATTAAGCATATCTTTAAACATGATGCACACCAGGAAATTAATGGCATAAGGTATCTACATCAAATTCTATTGCTTTTAATGGGTTTCTAAATTATAAGGAAACAAATAAATGGCCAATAAGTTAGACCCAATACAAGTAAAAATATAAATGCCCTTGTATATTAGGGTTTGAAAGGTGTGAGACAAATCTTCGTACACAAGAAAGAGAGAGCAAAGAGATAATTTTTATTTTTCCCGTATTTGAATACCTAGCAGCACCAAGCCTTCGATTCACGGAGATTGAATCGTCAGATCGCTTTGATTTTGAAAAGTAACTTCCTGATATCTAGGAGAATGTTTTTCACCGTTTGATCTTTGTTTTTAGGTCTGGAAGTCAAGATTTAGCTGGTTAGATAGCACTAGTTTTTCGGGTGATATTTTTTCTCGTCTTTGTCTTTAGTTTGATTCCATACTTCTTGCCGGTTAATTCCAAGAGTATGATGGTTATTGTATGACTCTAGTTTGTTGGTTCATATATGTGTGTCAGTTAGTTGGTCAAAGTCTGTACGCGTCTAAATTGTAAAAATTAGTTTTGTAATGAAAAGTGATGTTAGAATTACACAAGTATGGTATTGCGACACTTGCTTAGTGTCGCATATGCGACACTAGCCTAGTGTCGCAGGAGTCGGCTAGGGTAAGTGTCGCAAGGTCCAGATCAGTGTGTATAAATAGATGTTTAGGGTTTCAGTTGTAGTGTGACGAAACCCTGAGAGTTTGGAGCGACTATGGAGTGTTATTCTGTAAATCTTAAACGTTCTAATCAATATACATCTGAAGCTTTTGAAAAATTGCATTTGTGTGTCGTTAACGTTCGATTAATTATTTATACAGTTTTCGCACGTATAATCTGTCACCATTCGATTTGATCCTGACCTAAAGGACCTACAAAGTGGTATCAGAGCCTTTGATTCGTGATCAACAGGTTTTGAATCGTATTTGAACGTTTTATTCGGTTTGAAAATGAAGGTACGCGAAACAAATGGATTAGAAGTCAATAAAAAAATTCTAGGTTTCTCTACCAAACAAATGGAATATACGTGTCATGATGATGGAAGAGGATCTAGAACTCGAGTCAATGACTCTTGATGATCTAATTGGAAAATTATAAGCTTATGCTCTTGACATGCAAAAGAAGGAGACTAAATCAGGAGCTCAAGTTTAGGATCCTAGTGTTTATGGTGGTCAATCTTATGGTGGATCTTATGGTGGTCAATCTTATGCTCTTGAATTTAATGCGTGATAAACAGGTAGATCTTATGGTGGAATTGCTTTCCTCTCTGGAAACCATTCTGCATCGGGTTCTAAATCTGCTGCTCCTGTGTATGGAAATTCTTTCTATAATTCCAAGTCTGCTTCTCCATCTCCGGCTACTAAGGTACACGCAGTTATCTTTACTGCATTTCTCAGCTCCTATGAGAACTTCCTAGCTGCAAAATCAAGTACTCTTGAACTTACTGAAGAGGACTTTGACCAGATCAATCCTGACGATCTGGAACAAATGGACATCAAATGGAATATGGCTATGTTAACTTGAAGAGCCAAGAAGTTCTTGCAGAGAAATAGAAGGAAGAATCTAGAGGAAGATGGTAAATCAGGATTGGGGTTTGATAAAAGTAAGGTTAAATGCTATAACTGTCAGAACTATGGTCATTTCGCCAAAGAATGTGAAAAGGCGAAGCAGCCGTCATCTGGGTTCACAAAACCTTCTGCTCCAAAGTCTCCATATCCTAAGCCTCCTGAGAAAGAAAAGACTAGTACTTCTACAACATTAGTATTGGTAAAAGAAGAAAAATATGATTGGAGTGCTCAATGCATTCATGGCCAACATACATGAGGCTAATATTGATCCTTTTACTTGTTTATCATGCATTAAATTAACTGGTTCAGTCAACAAATACAAGAAAGACAATGATAATCTACGGTAAATGTTGAAAAACTAACACAGGCTAATAAAGTATTTAAACATAATGAAAAACTCTTGGTAAAGAAACCTGAAGCCTACCGTACTAAGATTAAAGATTTAAAATGTAAAATTTATAATCAGCAAGATGCTATCGACAATTATCTAACCGAGATAAGTTTGTTAAAGATAGAACTTGCTGAATCTCAGTATGAGATTTTTGATCTTAAAAGAAAACTTTCAAACTTCTCAGCGTCTTCCTTAGTTTTTGATCAAATCCTACACTCGCAGAGGACGGATACTAAGAGTAAGGCATGTATTGGGTATAACTCAGTACCTCCCCCAAAGGAGTATTCGCCCATGCCTGATCAAGATGAGATCAAAGACTTTGTGCCTACAACTTCATCGGTTGTAGACACTGTATCCGATGCTCAACCGGTCAAAAATTATGATGAGGATACATTAATCATTATTGAGGATGTCACAGAGGAGTGCAATGTTAAGGTTGAGAAAGTTAATGTTAAACCTGAAAACTTCATAGTTACTACTTAATATGAAGAAATGTTTAAAAAGAAAAATAAAGTCAAGGTTGAATCTGATAATAAGGTTTTGAAAACTGAGTCAAAGAAAGATAAAATTCAGAAACAGACCTCAAAATCCAAACCTTCAGCTAAATCACAGTCACATGTGAAAATTCTGAAGAGAGAAAAGGCTGTTGATAAGTCAGAACCTGAAAAACCTTCAACATTAACTAACTCAACCTCACAGGCATCCACTTCAACTTGTACACATACGTGTGCTTGTTCTCTGAATGCCTCGTATTCTAAGACTCCCACTGTTCATCCTCCTCAACAACCTTATGTCGAACGCCGTTCTTGTTTTTACTGTCGAAAACAAGGACATATCTTAAAAAGATTGTTTATTACTTTCTCGCAAAAAGTTTGGGAGATACATGCCATACATGCCAAGAAACTCATATAATAGAAATTCCTTTTCAAAACCAGTTTCTAGGCGTAGCTCACTATCTCCCAAACCGACTGAGAAATCTAATAATGTTGTAAAAAATAAACTGCCAAATCCAATGCACAACATTAGTAATAAACAATCATCCAAACCTAAAAAGGTTTGGAAAGTTAAAATTATGAAGAATGCTATATCTTCATCCAACAACAACACATCAGTAGACCCACCTGATTTATTGAAAAACCGCAAACTTACTGATGTAGTTGTTGTGGATGATCTTGGACGACCCAAGTCTATCAAGGCTTGGGTCTCCACTGATAACTAACTTTTTCTATATTTGTACTGCAGGAGTCAGGTAATTCATTAAACAGTGTTTGGTATGTGGATAGTGGCTGCTCGCGGCACATCACAGACGATTTATCTATATTGACTAATGTCAAGCCTATAAATGGGAGATATGTTGCCTTTGCTGGAGATAAAGGTGGAATAATCACAGGTCAAGGAACGCTTACCAATGGGCAAGTGAGTTTTGAGAAGGTGAATTATGTTGAACAACTTTAGCACAATCTGCTGAGTGATTCACAAGTCTGTGACAAAAAGTTCACCACAGTGTTTACAGATGTAGAATGTTTGATTCTGAGGCCGGGATTTATTATCCCTGAAGAATGGGTTTTGATGCGTGCACTAAGAAAGAAAGATATGTATGTAATGGATATGCGAACAATAGAAACTTCAAATGAAGAATTTACATATTTGTTGTCCTAAGGCTTCATAAAAGGATTCACTATTATGGCATAGACGTATGGGACATATTCATTTTCGCAAGATGAATTATCTGATTAAACATAATCTTGTGCTTGGAGTTCCAAAGCAAACATTCTCCTTGAATGATCATTATGTTTCCTTTCAAAAAGGGAAACAGCACAAGAAGTCCCACAAGAAAAAGATGGTGAATTCTATTAATATCCCCTTAGAGTTACTGCACATGGATTTGTTTGGGCCAGTTAGTAAACAAAGTATGGGTGGAAAATTCTATCGTTTGGTGGTGACTGATGACTACTCAAGATTTTTCAGGGTATATTTTCTCACTACTAAGGATGAAACGCCTAAAATTCTTAAATACCTGTTTGTCAAACTGAAAAATCTGTGCAACTTGAAGATTAAGAAACTGAGAATTGATAATGGTACCGAGTTCAAGAATCACAATTTGAAAATGTTTTATTTGCAAAAAGGTATTCATCATCAATTCAGCGCTCCAAGAACTCCTCAACAAAATGGAATTGCTGAAAGAAAGAACAGAACTCTCATTGAAGCTGCTAGAACAATGCTTTCTGATTCAAGGTTGCCAATTACATTTTCGGCAGAAGCAGTAAACATAGCATGTTATGTTCTGAATAGAGTGTTGACGGTTAAGAAGCATAATAAAACTAGTTATGAACTGCTTAATAACCGAAAACCTAATCTTCAGTTTCTGGAACCATTCGGATGTCCTTGCTCTATTATGAACACATTCGGATGTCCTTTCTTGGATATTCTGTCAATTCTCCAAACAAAAGGGTATTCATTTAGGCAGCTGGTAGAGTAGAAGAGCACTTTGAAGTTCAATGCTTTTGATATACCGATGCTCCTAAAGGTAAAAGACCCGACTGGTTATTTAATTATGATCATCTATTTGATTCCTTCAACATTCCTTCTGATGATGTTGAAGAGGTGGTTACATTGCTACATGGAATTGATATATCTTCTGATGTACTGATGTGTGTTAAGTACTGATTAAAAATAACAAGTTTTAAATAAATGGAAATACTAAAGTTAACTTAAACACAACCAGGCAAGAATACCTCTTCGTATTATGGTATAGCTTAGGTAAGACCGAGTCGAACCACAAGGAATCGGTGTAAATTAAAATAATTAATTAAACCTTAAATAATAAATTACAAGTAAGGGGTGCATTTTAGTTCCGTACGAACGATTTTAAATTAATAACTAATAAAACTGTAAACAATTAAAAGATTAAAAGTAACTTGAAAGTAATCAGATAGAGAAACATGTATTTCTTAGAATAGTGATTTCTCGATTCAGGTTTCAGATATGTTTATTGAATTGTTGATTATTAATTACGGTGATGTAGGAACCCTTGTCTTGGACCTAATCGGATCAACACAAACAATCGAGAGGCGGAATTCAAACGATTGTATAAAGTATGTAAAACACAAACGAATCAAACACAAATCGAATGTATATTGATATAATAACCAATTAGCTTGATACACTGAATTGCCTTACAATATACTCTCTGGAACCCAGGATTCCTCAACCCCAACAATGAGGCCGAAGTGCTCTATTTATAGAGAAACCGAAACTGACCTGCGACACAAGCTCTGTGTCGCACAGCCAGTTTATGCGACACAAGCCTTGTGTCGCATAAGCGACACAGGCTCTGTGTCGCCTAAAACAGAAATTGTAATATACTAATGATAGACAAAACGTCGTAATTACATAACAAACTATTACAAGCTAAGACCAACTGACAGACATACAAATATGCACCAACAAACTCCCCCGTGTCTTCAGCTTGGTCTTCAAAAATCTTTTAACAGCTCCAGTCTTCCGGGAAACGTCCACCCGCGTGTATTCCCTTTGACACACAAATGTTAACTATCTTTTGAAACTTAAAACTTCAGCTCGATCTTCTATTGTGTATTCAATCTGCTTTTTGCTTAAAGCTTTTAGATCATTCTCAGACATATTGATCAAGCTAATCGGATCAAAAATTCAAATTGTCTTCTTAGATAATCCCCAATTCTCTTCTGGCTCTGAATCTGGAATAAAGACGATTTCAGCTTCACCAGTGATACTGTCGATATACCAATAACATAATCTACTCAGCACATTCAGTGGTAATATCTCCAGAGGGATCTTTTTCAAACAATTTGCCGGCGGATAAATCATCTTGACGACCGGCTGTCCTGTAACAGAGTCAAGCCTTTTCTTTGATTTTTGTCGTTTTCCCAAAATAGGCTTTATCATGTTATATCTCTTTGAGTATACTTCACGCCTGATAATTTTCTGAATGTAGTCGGCCTTTCCTTCTCTTCCCGGATTAATGAGCTCCAGTTGAGCTAATCTATTTATTTCACATTTTGGGAGAGAACTCAACTTCTTAAATTTTGGCTGGAAGTATTGAATGCCATCTAATCTCTTTATCATAAAAACATTGTGATCACAATCAAACTTCCAACTTCTTATCAATCCCGTAAAATCACCTTTAACTTTGTAGAATTTACAGGTTGGTGGAGCTACTGCCACGGCCCTTATCCAGTCTGGATGTTCCCTAAATATTCTAGGAACAGACTGATTTGACTCATTGTTTGGCTCCTCATCACTCTCAGACTCTTCCCAGTCTTCAACCACAGGTGCATCATCATATACTTCATTTTCACTCAGCACCTCTTCTTCAACTTCAACATCATCATCACCAAGATCCGAATCATACCTCAGATGTTCATCTTCATTTAATATGCTTTGCAAATATTCAATATTGGCCTCCGAGTAATCAATATTAAGTGCAATTGGTTGACCAGGAATTGGTGCAGAATACGCAAAATAATCTAAACAGATATTTTCATTCATAGCTTCATCATTTACATCATTTGTTTGTGTTCCTGCGGAAGTCCTAGTTGTTGTTTCAATGGCACGCAGGCCTGACTCCCCCGAAACCACAGCTAGGGCTTCTAACTCTAAGACCCTAGACTCCAAAACAGGAACCCTCGCCGCTTGCGTCTCCAAAGCCTGAATTTGAGCAGCTTGAGCTTCGAGAACCACAGATTGAGATTGAATTAAAGTGGCTTGGTCTCTTGCCGTTTGCTGCATCTCATCCATACGCCTCAGAAGGTCTTGGATGACTGAAGGCAGAGGTTGAACAGGAACCTCAACACGGGGAATGTCAACCCGTGGCCTGGAAGAAGAAGTAGCAGATTTACGACGTTGAACGACCGGAGGCACCCAATCTGCATCCGTAGATTCTGATTCACGAGGCCTCTTACCCACGTCGGGTCGCACATAAACCATCTCTGCCCTTTTTCGTCTCTGAATACGCTTAAAGCGTCTTATGTCGAAACGACGTATATTCTCCAAGGAAGTTTCGGAAAGGACTATCCGTGGAGAAGTTGGTGAAGTGGAGCCACCATCAGAAGAACTGGCAGCCACGTTTTCTCCTTCAAGATCTTCAACATGACCAAAAGTCTCAATGTCGTCCAAAATTGCCTCTAGCCGAGGATTTTCTTCTTGGACAGGCACATTAACAAAGTTATCCTCGTGCTGAGGCGCAGCAGCAACATCCAGATAATTGTCATCAGCCGGAGGGAGATATCCCTCACTGATGATATGTCCAAATAAAGGGACATCGGCGGGTACCGGAGCTCCTTTAGTGTATTGAGCACAAACAACAAAAATACGGTTGTTCATCGGCGTTTAACGGAAGCGATGAGCAGCATTTACCGGAAGCCCCGGAAGCAGATGATTGATCAACAGCTGGATGAAACGCGGGTATAAATTCCATCGGTTTTCCCCCGCGTGGACATTATCCACCATAGCCCGAAAGATGTATCCAGAAAAATTAAAAGGCTTGTTGTAGACCAAAGCAAGCATAGCAGAGGCTGTTGAGCGGCTCATTTCGTCGAAGCCCGCTTTCCTGCTGGACAAGCACACAATTACTATGTGCATGAGATACCTCCAGACCCTTGTGAGATTGGCCTTTCGATATTGATCACGGGGAATGCCCGGATATCCCATACGGTTCATGCCACCGTTGATAAATAAATTTGGGAAGAGAACGGGCATGTCTGGATCGTCATTGAGTTGAAAGAAATCACGAATAAGCTGCTCCGAAATAATAATATCTTGGTCAGCAACCTTGGAGAGTAAACGTGTGAATGGCATGTCTGAATTAATGACTGCCGAACTCCAAAAGGAACCAACCAGATCCTTATAGATAGGAGTAGTAGCTGTGATAGCGGTATAGATGCGGGAACGGCGAAGAAACGCAATCATCGGCCTAAAAGGTGCAGCCGAATCCCGATCATCCTCGAGAAAAGCCACGATGTTATGCCTTGGCTCCCAGTCATTCACATTAATATCTGCCATCACTATTAACAAAATAAACATAGCTCGAAAAGCGTTAGCGTTAAAATTCGAGGACAAAAAAAATGTCTTATGTGACATAAGGCTTGTGTCGCATTAAGCATGCGACATAGGAAGTTGTGTCGCTAAGATTATATGCGACACAGAAATTTGTGTCGCAGAATTCAATTTCAATAAGAATGCGACACAAGCACTTGTGTCGCTAACAAATTAAGCGACAGCATGGGTTGTGTCGCATTTTGCAATTAAATAGAATTTAAATTGAATTTAGCGACAGAAGCTTTATGTCGCAAACCTAGTGTCGCAAGTATAGGCGACACAACGTTTATGTCGCATAGTACCAATTGTAAGTCCCGTTGTTTTGGATCGATAACGAGGTTATCTAATGTATTAAGGTGCGGAATCCCTCAATACTAGTTATAGGATCTATAACAAATTCTTTCGCAATATATTAGCGAATCAATTGTCTAATTGCTTTGTATCAATTATAACACGTGTTAACAATCAATACCTAGCCTTTAGGATATTGGAAATCTCTCTGGAATCGCAGGGCAGCCGAATGAGCAGACTGAAAAAAGTTGTGAATATGAAAACCCTAATTTTCATATATATTCGTCTCAGTTCGCAGATACATGGGCTCTGCGAACTGACTCGGTTCGCAGCCCATCTCGGCCCAGCGAACTCACTCAGTTCGCAGTACAAACTTGTCCTGCGAACTGACTCGGTTCGCAGACCAATTTTGTTCTGCGAACTGACTCGGTTCGCGGTCAACTTTGGTCAACATTTTTCAGCCTTTTGATATTTATCTCTAAAATGTTTACCAAACAATATATTTCATTTACAATTCAAAACCAATGTACAAACTTGATTACAATTACTAAAAGTACTAATACAAGCTATAACAAGCTAGATCTGTTGTCACAAAACATGTCTCAACAGACTCCCCCTTGACAATAGCTCTAGCATCTTTAAGTTTTTGTCTTCAAGTTGTCTTTGGTAATCAGTTGTAAATTTTGCTACCTGCATATATCTTCAGCTTAACGCATGTCTTCACCATTGACTGATAATCTCGTGCAACATCTTCCCAACCTTCAATCGTTGTGATCTTATTCTTTGTAACATTAATAGGCCAGCCTTTGATAGGTTCATCAGATGTCGACGATCATAAATCTTTAAGATCTCTCTCTCTTCATTTTCAACTTCATCATCATGTACAAACATAAGAGCTTCACCAGTCACTGAATCTACAGGCCATCTCTTCAGCTTACCTAAGATATCTTGAGGCATAGCTTTCAGAGGAATCTGTTGTATGCATTTCACAGCTGGATATATCTTCTTTCTACGACGCCTTCCTGTTCTTACGCTTCTTTCTTCAAGCTTAATTGTTTTTCCGATTCTTGGCTTAATTCTTTCAAACTTCATTGACCAACCCTCAGTCTTGATAATCTTTTCAACATATCTTCCAAATGGATCATTACTAGGGTTGTTCAATTCTAATCTAGCCAAGTCTCGGATTTCAAATCTTGGCAAAGAACTGAAGACTGCAAGCTTCTTCTCAAAATATTGAACACCATCATATCTTTTTATAGCAAAAAGCTGCAAATCTGCGTCGAAGTACCAACCAATAATACCTCTTCTAGGTATACGCTTTCTAGAGATATCCACTTCACTAATCCTAGTCTTCTCCTTTTTCTTCTTCTCCAAAGGCCTAAACATCGGATTATTTTTGAGCCTATTAGGAAGATCATCTTCAGAATCAGTCGACTCATCTAGATCTTCATCTAAATCAATAACTCTTTCTCCGTCTTCTTCCTGAATAACGACTTTAGTCTTTGAAGGGCTCACGATGTGTTCATCGATATTAGCATCAGGATCTACACCTTGATCTAACCCAACATAAGAAATAGAAGTCCAATCTTCAGGAGGTACAAACTCTCCCTCCTCTAGATCGTAATCTACTTCTTCTTCGACTTCAGTGTCAGAATCGCTTTCATCATTCATATCTACAAGTGATATATATGTCATGAATCAAATGAATATTATAAATTCTTTTATTAAGAGTTTCTTTATCATTTCTTTCACGAAATCACTATCGATTACTAATCTTATATAATTTTAACTTGTCAAGATAAATCTCAAGTCAAAATCTTATATAATTAGTCTTATATAATTAGTCTTATATCGTTTTAACCTGTAACATAAAATCTCAGGTCTAAATCGTATATCACTAATCTTATATTATATGAACATGAAACAAATAATAATTTTTAATGTAAGTGTTTCATTGATTATAAGAGTTATTACAATCAATCTAAGAATACATATAAAAAAAAAATTATTCTGTGGTGAATTTCTCACCAACATTACTAGCACCAGCAGCAGTACCAGCACCCTCACCACCAACACCACTTGTCCCAGCAGGCTCAGACTCCCCCTGAATTGTAGACGGCTCACCGGTCGTTGAAGGACCAGTCGGCTCTCTATCTTTCTGTGCATTGGGATCATCGTCTGTATCATCTCGTCTCTTCCTTCTCAGTTCATCTTCTCTGCATGCCTCATTAAATAGCAAGATCTCCCCCTGAGGCGACTTGCCCTTCAATAAATTTGTGACAAGGCCTTGCAGTCGATCAAGCTGTTTCTGCTGATCTTCATACTTTCTGATAGAAAGCATATGAGACTTCAGCAGATGAGTGTAGGCTTCGCCTTGTGTTGCAAGCTCCTTTGCAAGAGTAGCATTCTGAGTCTCTAATATCCGAACTCGAAGTTCCAAACTAGAAATCGCTCAGAAGCTCTCACAGAAGTAGTAGCCTGGGGTGTAGGTGTGGTCGCATAATGAACATGATGTTGTTCAATCTGGGTTGCAACGTCTGTCAGAAGTAAGCGAGCTGTGATTCTACTAGCCTTTGTAGTCTGAATCGTGACAGTATCGTCAGCAGCAGGCTCCTGTCAGACCATAGTTATCAGTAAAAGTAACAGAATAAACTGTCTCAATCTCTGAATAACTATAAATACTCGTATCTCTAACCTTCTCTGAGGTTTCAGATACCGGAGCACTCGGACGTTGTACCGCAGGTCTAGCCTGCTGTTGTGTATCTTGAGCGACTGTTATAGAAATATCTATCTCAGTTTCTCATATGTAGAACGCACAACATTCAATAGAGAATAATAAGGTTAAAAATAAAAAAATAACCTGGACTAGCCAAATCGCCAATCGTCAGCTGAGAAGTAGGTGAACGAATACGCTTTCGGCGTTGCATCTGAAGAGATTGATCCTCTTCGACATCTGTGTCCTCGTCAAGCATGCAAAAATCAGGATCCATATCATCAACTTTGCGCTTGCCCTTTAAGGCAGGATCCATGATCAGCTTGGAACCTCTCCGGATCATTCCCGCAGGAATACCCGAAAAAGTAGGAGGATGAGGAAGATCATCATCAGTCTCCTCACTATCAGAGTCAGATGTGGTGGCGCCATCTTTGCCAAAGGCACTAGAGGGCCCAACATTCAATAAGTTCTTGCGGCTCAGGGTTTTGAGCCACAACTGCTGGCTGAGGATCTTGCGGTTGAGCTCCATCATCCATCCAACCATTGTTTGGTTGAGCTATATAGGCAGCATCGAGGAGATGGCCAAAGAGATCACATGCTTCAGGCTTAACCTGATCTGGACGTCGGGAGGAATGAAGAAAGCACGCATTGTAACCTCGAAGTCCAATCCGGTCGACATGCAAATCTGGCTGAATATTTGTCAAACCAGGAATGCAGTGACGAATGATAAGCATGCAGAAACGCGGATAAAGCATAAACTTTGATCTCACCGCGCCAGTTATCTGACCAACAAAAGAATTGAAGATATATGACGAAAAACTGTATGGTTTATTATAAACCAGGGACAATAGGCCAGACAACAGCTCAGGGCTCAGCTCATCGTATCCGCCCTTCTTGTTACCGAAGATGGTAACAATAATGTGGAAAAGAAATCTCCACTGGCCAAGGACAAATGCCTTCACAAACTGGCGGCCTCTCTTGGGTCCAAAATAACCCATTCTACCTAGTGCACCCTCAATGAAATCAGAGGTGTACACCGAAGGTCCAGCTTCCTGATCGACTGTTCCCAGATGTAGAATCTGTCTCAGATCATCAGCAGAGAAAACCACTGGATGGTTATTAACCCTCGTGCGAATAACCGAAGGGTTTGCTGCACCGTCAAATACTATATTATCCCAGAATTGTTCTAGAAGATCTCGGGACAGTAACGGAGACTCCGTAATAGCATATCGAATCCTCGAACGTGCTAAATACGTCAGAATCTCTGTGAACCGTGCAGCACCACGCTCATTGACATCCAAGTTCACCAATATATTGTGACCAGAAGTAAAAGATCGAGCAGCCATATCTGTAGTCATAAGATATACACAAATGGCGGTTAGCTCAAATATTAGGACACTTATCGAACATTAATTAATTTTAAACGTTTATGTATTGTGAACCAAAGAGATCACCAAACATCGACGTTTACTATTAATTAATAACTTAATTTACCGAACTTATTGAACAATTAAGTATTCAACACTTAATTTTTCAATTATCTTCTCTAAATTATATACATCGTTCGTACGTCCTAGGAATTTAATCCGAAATATTATACCGCCGATAGTAAATCGGAACACGCCGCACGAATACATATGAGTCGGAAGTCTTTCGATATAATAGAACCGAATTCGAATATTATATGCATTTTACTTATAACATTAAGTCCTTAAGTCGAAACATATAACAGATAATTAAAAATTGCAATTTGTATTTTATTTGTAATCATAAAGATCTCAAATCGAAAACAAATGTAAGTCAAACAAAGTCAAACTTTTGGCTACGCTTCGGTCAATGCGAGTCAAACACTTGAGTTCGCTTCGCAGTCAACGGAAGTCAACCTTTGGTTCGCTTCGCAGTCAACGGAAGTCAACCTTTTGGTTCGCTTCGCAGTCAACGAAGTCAACCTTTGGTTCGCTTCGCAGTCAACGGAATCAACCTTTTGGTTCGCTTCGCAGTCAACGAAGTCAACCTTTGGTTCGCTACGAACTGAGACTGAGCTCGGTTCGCAGGAGCGTCTGGTTCACCAAGAAATTCTAACTCGATGGTCGAACAATTTTAAACGCGATTGAATGGCATAAACATGTTTATTATAGTCCGATTAACAACTTCTAAGAGTTTTAGGTTTTAATTTTCACTTATTTGTACAAAATCCGTAAAACTCTAAACCGAAACATTCAAAGCATAAAACGATCGATTAAACACAAATTAGACGGTGTAATCGAGTGATTCTTACTTTTAAAGATGCGTAATCGAAAGTTGTAAATGTTCTACGGAGTGAAAAACACGATCTGGTGCTTCGAATTTCGAAAATTTAAGAGAAGATGACTTTTTTTGGGTTCGCTGAAAGTCGGCTCGCAGGAGTAAAAGTTCAGTTCGCAGGGGATATTTGGAAAGTGAGAAGTGGGCTCGCAGGACCTGTTCCTTTTATACTCAAAACTCAATTCGCAACTTTGACTAGTCAACTTAGCAGTTTTGACTTTTCATGCAAATTTAATTGTAAATATAAATTGAACTTTTACAAGTAAATATTTTGAACTTTCCAATGTGTTGTTGTCACATTTATTCAACACGATACCAGAACGATAAATTACAGATTAACTTACTTCCAAAGGATAAACAAAAATAAAAGACGTAATAAATAAAAAAATCAAACTAATGAGTGGTATCAAGTACCATTTTATTAATAAAACATAAGGATAAACACTACATATTTTTGGTGTTAAGAATTTATCTGCTTAGAGATCATATTAGGAAGAATAAGCTGTACCTTATAATTTATCAACCAAGTCTAAGAAGATTGTTAGTAACCATATCTTATGAAATTCAAATAAGTTACAGAAAAATTACAACTTAACCATTTATGAACTTATATTTATAAGATTATAACTTGGTTACCTTTATCCACATGAAATAACACGTTCTATGAACATACATTTATATTACTGAGAACGAATTATTCACTGAAGTGAACACTCAATTGTCATCGACAGTTCAAGATGATTACCGATATTATGATCCATATAAACAAATTATTCAACGATTTCCGAGCAAACCTTTATTGTTAGTATGCATAATAACTAGTGTGTACCAATATATGATATACTGAGAAATCAAGTATGTCACACCCCGCTAAAGCGGAAACACGAGGTGTCACAGCTAATGATTTCACAACACAAAGATATAGCAACCATACCATTTAAATTACGATAAAACCGCCTTGGAGGCATCCAAAAATACATCAAATTGTTCAAAGTATACGGCATTATTACAAACATATTACAAAAATTTAGTTCAAAGTCCGTTTAAATGGCTTGGTCGACATAATCCCATGCATTAGCCCACATATGATCCGTGCTTACCGACGTTCTCCTGAAAAGCATGCCAAAATAAAAGGTCAACTATGGCCATAGTTGGTGAGTTCAAAGTTTGAAACTTGTTAAACCAAAAGTGTGTCCAATCGGGGACATAAGTATGGGTATAGCCGTCCAATCGGGGACGCTATCATCCCTGAGTTTGTCCAATCGGGGACATAAATATAATAAGCAATTGGTTGATAAAGTTGTTGTAAATAAACATGTGGTAATAAAGAGAAAAATGTATAAGCCTTGAGACCACAACTAATCCGGTTATCTGACCGCTGCCCCAAAGTATAAGAGCTGCATGTTCTTCAACAAACATGAGTAAAAGGCAATATTATGCACCCACGTTGAAGTGTGAGTGAGGGATGGTCCTACCCTAAATAGAATGCTACCCATAATATCTACGGCTCGTCGCTACGAGTTAATTAGTGGTGGGTTAGTTAAAGGGGACTTTGAGTATAAGAAAAACCCAAGCTTAACATGTTGACATACCACAGTTCGCGTAAAATAGTTCAAAAGCAGTTGATAGTACGTAAAAGTTCAACCAAAAGTTTAAAGTAATTGCATGCTTTCAGCCCCAAAAATAGAAATCAGAAAGAGGGGACAATGAACTCACCTTGTGAGCTGAGTTTAACGAGTAAAGCTGTGAGAAAGTTACAATCCGGAAATGATTCTCTAACTGTGACCTAGTCCAGTAAGAATGTGTCCATTAATGTCTAGTGATATGCTTTAATATAGTAGTTCATACGAATTGGTTACCCACTATTTTTAAATGATGAATCTGCCCAGGGTTGTGTGGTTTGTTTCGTGACTCTCTTTAGCAAAACTAAACAGTTTCTGGGCGTCTTCTTGATACACCTCAAAATATTAGGTCTTTGGTGTATGATTTAGGTTTTGTGTGAATGATTAAAATCAAGCTATTCTCAGTTTAAAGTCACTATTTTTATAAAGAGTAGATGAAGATACGGTTGTCCAAAGTCAGGTGAGGAAAACTACCACTGCACGGCAGCCTCACTCCTTTGTCATTCAACCAGTATTTGTAGACTCAAATCTTACTGTTGCATGAAATCAGTTGGGTTTGGAAGATGACATATAAAGGTAAATTTTTAGAAGAAAAACTATCACTTCTGGTGGAGTATTCATGGAGTTACAGCCTTCCACAGTGGGATAGAGATCTGGACAGAAGTCGTCTGACTCTCTTATTTTACCAAAAGCAACTAATTTGTTATAACTCCGAATGTAACTGGTTTGGGTAGTTTTTAGGAGTGTTTTTATACACAAAATATAGTGAGATTGCAGATATAAAAATCCTAATGCACGTGTATAGTGAAGAACAGACGTAAAAATAAATAGAAATAGTTGGGTTAGTGCAAGATGAAATGTAATCATCTTTACACTTCTCATTACCTCTGCGACCAGGAAGGTGTGTATGGAGAGATGATGTTTTATCCAGTGATTGAAATCGAGCACAAGCTTCTGGAGTGACTGAAAGGAGATGGATGAGTTGGGGTGTTGAGTTAGAACCGTGTATAGGTGTTGAGAGAATTTGAGAGAGAACAGTTGAGAGTGTTTTGAGTGTGTGTGTGATTATTTCTGCCGTTTGATACAAAGAGAATAAGAGGTAGAGTGTGTATAATTATTACCAGAGAATTTGATTGGGTGAGGGTGGAGGTGATTTTTGGGGAGTGTAAGTTAATTGATTGGGTTTCATGGGAAATAGGTTTGCTGGCCGTTTTGAGAGGAAAGAGGTAATAATGACCCTTTTTGCGTGTACAGTTAACTCTATTTCAAATATTAATGTTCCTTTTTACAGAATATGAATGGTTACTTATCTTATTAACTACTTAGAAAGCTTTTAAATCGGGCAGGAGGTTTACTGTGTGTGTGGGTAACACTTGATGGGTCTTAAAATCGTTTAAGCATATCTTCTAACAGTAGATTGGCACTAAGTATATCATGATTTGTTCGTGACATTAGTGTGCCAACTGTATAAACTTTGGCCTACCAGTAGAAACTGACTAGCAGTAGCAACTAAACTATCAGTAGTAACATAACAGTGGAAACAATAATAATGGTGCTTAACAATAGAAACAGTAGTAGTTGAGCCAACAGTAGAAACGGAGGTAATTCGGGCTAGCAGTATCAACAATTTCAACAGTAGTAATTTGAACTAGCAGTGGAAACTGAGGCACTTATACTAGCAGTGGTAACATAAACAGTTGTAATAATGAAAGCAGTAGTAACTCGACCACCAGTAGAAACTCAAACAGTGGTAATTGAGCTAACAGTTGAAACTTGTGCTAACAGTGAAAACGGTGACAACAGTACTAATTTGTACTAACAGTGGAAATGGTGATTTGTGCTAGCAGTGTTAACTACTTAGCAGTGGTAACTGAATGTCAAGCAGTATTAATTAATGCGGGCAGTAGAAACTGGACTAACAGTAGTAACTGAACTAGCAGTGGAAACTGACTAGCAGTTGTAACACAAGCAGTAGTAACTCGACTACCAGTAGAAACTCACTAGCAGTAGAAACTGAGCTGGCAGTAGAAACAATGAGAGCAGTAGTAACTATTAAGAGCAGTGTTAACTATGAGAGCAGTATTAACCATGAAAGGTGAACATTATTAACTCAACTACCAGTAGAAACTGACCAACAGTTGAAACTGAGGTAATTTGTACTAGCAGTATTAACTTGACGTTGTACTGGCAGTATTAACTAGACTTTGTCCTGGCAGTATTAACTGAAGAATTTGCTCTAACAGTATTAACTTAGAATTTGTACTGGCAGTATTAACTGAAGAATTTGCTCTAACAGTATTAACTTAGAATTTGTACTGGCAATATTAACTGAAGAATTGCTCTAACAGTATTAACTTAGGATTTGTACTGGCAGTATTAACTGAAGTATTTCTCGAACAGTATTAACTTAGAATTGCACTGGCAGTATTAACTGAAGTATTTCTCGAACAGTATTAACTTAGAATTTGTACTGGCAGTATTACTGAAGTATTTCTCGAACAGTATTAACTTAGAATTGCACTGGCAGTATTAACTGAAGTATTTCTCAAACAGTATTAACTATAATTCTTAAGAAGTCAGGTCCAGATTTAGGTGAAGATTAAGTTAAGTGGTAACATGATATTTTTGGTGGTTGTTACAAAGTATAAGTCATAACACTGTATCATTGACATTCAAGGTAGAGGTTACTAAATGATGCACTTTTCGTAACATATAACATATCCTTGAGTTATTTTAAAGCTTGACAAACATCAAACAGATTTTGAAGATACTAGAAGTTCTAGATCTGTACAAAGTACAACAGAAGATCCCTTAGTATGAGCAAAATGAGTTTGAGACCATTGGCGAAACTAAAGGCTTCAGTTCTGTACGTAGTACAACAAAGTCACCAGTAGTTTTGCTAATAATCATATTTCTAACTATTTGTCAGATTATATATTCATATATTGTTGATAACAGTGTATGACGATACTATCATTCTCAAATTAAGACCTATGTCATACATCATATAATAAGTCACACTGGATAATATGCATGAGAATTAATGCTTATTAAATGCTCAAAAATCATAGTATAATTTGCCTACCAGTACATCATATAATGAATCTGTCTAGACTTAATTTTATTCTTATCCAATTATAATGTGTGGATAAAGGTGTATAATGAAATAAATATAAGGATCGTCCTGGTTGTAAAGATGTAACGTTAATGTGACTTACAAGAATCTACTAACACATCTAACTTAAGACTTATACTTATTATTGTTAAGCTTCTTCTCCTAATGTACTATCATTTCCCAGCAAATAAAAACTTAAACTTTTTATGGTTTATTTTCTTTTTGTATATTATAGGAGGCGATTCCCCTTAGGTAATAAGCAAATGAATGTCATACGCCAACCCCTTTTTTTAATAAAATACCTTACTAACTACTACATAATCCTTTGGAAGACAAATTAATCTGGATTTCTCATTCCATTTAGTTGAACTAATGTCTCAAAACGTGCCCTGTCGAAAGGTTTAGTGTATAGGTCTGCCAAGTTGTCAGAAGAGGCAACCTTAACTAACCTAATAAGCTTCTTCTCGGCACAATCCCGAATAAAATGATGACGAATATCAATGTGTTTCGTCTTACTGTGCTTTACCGGATTATTGGCTATAGAGATCGTCGATTCATTATCGATCATCATAGGAGTATCGGTAAAGTGTAGCCCATAATCTTGCAGTTGCTGTTGTATCCACAATACTTGGGAACAACAGCTGCCAGCTGCAACATACTCACTTTCACATGTAGAAATGGCTACTGAGCTTTGCTTCTTGCACTGCCAAGACACAAGTCTACCTCCTAGGAATTGACATCCTCCAGTCGTAGACTTTCTATTTTGATTACACCCACCATAATCCGAATCAGTATAAGCAACAAAATCTAAGTCTCCTTCAATCGGATACCAAAGACCCAGCTTCGGCTTCCCTTTGAGGTAACGAAAGATTCTTTTTACCGCTTGCATATGTGACTCTTTCGGATTAGCCTGATATCTTGCGCAAATACAAACAGCGAACATAATGTCAGGTCTAGATGCAGTCAGATACATTAGTGATCCAATCATAGCCCTATATAAAGTAGGATCTACATTCTGATCACTCGATGTATCAGGACCGAGTCCGTGATTTTCTGGAATAGGAGTTTTGTAAATACGAGATTCATCCATCTTGAAACGTTCTAACAGCTCATGTGTATATTTAGATTGATGAATAAAGAAACCATCTTTCTTTTGGTCAACTTGTAACCCTAAGAAGAAGTTCAACTCTCCTATAGCAGACATCTCGAACTTGCCTTTCATAACTTGCTCAAATTCTTGACACATCTTTTCATCAGATGACCCAAAGATAATGTCATCAATATACACTTGAACAAGTAGAAAGTCCCGTTTCTTCTATTTCACAAAAAGTGTACTATCAATTCTTCCTCTTGTAAAACCATTCTCAAGAAGATAAGTTGATAGTGTTTCATACCACGCTCTTGGTGCTTGATGTAATCCATATAGAGCCTTATCAAGACGATATACTCTATTTGGATATAATGGATCAGTAAACCCTGGTGGTTGAGAAACATACACCGTTTCCTTGACTTTGCCATACAAAAAGGCACTCTTAACATCCAGCTGATAAACTTTCATTTTCTTTGAAGTTGCAAATGCTAAGAACAACCTAATTGCCTCAAGCCTAGCCACAGGTGCAAACACTTCATTGTAGTCAATTCCTTCTTGTTGGTTGAAGCCTTGAACAACTAGACGATCTTTATTGCGAATCACGATTCCCCGATCGTCTTTCTTACACTTAAAGACCCATCTAGTACCAATTGGATATTCACCACTTGGTAAATCAACCAACTCCCAAACTTGCAGTTTTGAGAACTGAGAAAGTTCTTCCTGCATTGCTTCTACCCATGAGTTGTCCTTCAACGCCATTTGGACATTCTTAGGCTCAACTTGTGAGATAAAGCATGAATATAGACATAGATTTGTAACCCCTGTCTCTTTCATTCCAGCATACAAGCTAGTGTACTCAGAAACACTGGCCATGGTTTGAACCGGTGCATTTGGATCACCAATAATATTTTCAATAGGATGATTTTTGTTAGTTCTTGTTGTCGTCACTGGTTCAAGTTCTATTTCTTCTTCTAGATTAGTGTCAATCTCTTTCAATAAAGGTATATTTTCATCAGAAGATTGTTGGGTTGCACTCGTTGAAGCATGATTAGGATCTACAGAAGTTGTATCTCTAGGAACAATCGATGTTGGTGCAGGGCCAATATCCCCATCACCCGACAATAAATGTTCAGAGATTTCTGAGTCAACTTTGTATTCACTAATTGGGACATTAAAAGACTTAAAGAGATCTGAATAGTCGAATTGCCAATCTAATCCCTTGTGTACGTCATGTGTGTAGCTCGTAACTTCAATGTTATAAACTATTTCCACACGTCCCGTAGCTTTATTGAAGACACGTTTGTTTGGTGAATTAGGCACATAACCTAGGAAATATCCTTCGTCAGCCTTCTCACCAAATTTTTGTTGATTGCTAGTCTTCAGCAAAGTACATGAAACTCCAAAGGGTTCAAATCCTTTTAAGTTTGGTTTCTTATTGTTCAAAAGCTCATAACAAGTTTTGTTCTGCTTTTTAACCGTAAGAACTCTGTTTAGAACATGACATGCTGTATTCATCGCTTCTGCCCGGAAAATGACTGGAAGCCTTGAATCTGCAAGCATTGTTCTAGCTCCTTCGATTAACGTTCTGTTTTTCCTTTCAGCAACACCGTTCTGTTGAGGTTCATAAGGTGCACTGAATTGATGTTGTATCCCTTTGCTTAAGCAATAGAAATTGAACGTTGAATTCTTGAACTCTGTTCCATTGTCACTACGAATTCTCTTAACTCGTGTTCTATAGACATTCTCTATTAGATCTAGGAACTCCATAAGAATACCAGGAGTTTCATCCTTAGATCCCAAAAAGAATACCCAAGAGAATCTAGAGAAATCATCTGTAACAACTAAACAGTACCATTTGCCACCTATACTTCTTTTGCTTATTGGGCCAAAAAGATCCATATGCAGCAATTCAAATGGCGAGGAAATGGAGTTTTCAGTCTTAGACCTGTGTGGTTTTTTATGTTGCTTTCCTTTCATACAAGGAACACACTTATCTTCAGACTCGAAACGCTTTTGTGGTACACCCAGAACTAAACCATTCTTGGTTATATAGTTCATTTTACGAAAGTTCAGGTGAGCCATTCTCCTGTGCCATAGGAGTGCGTCTGCATCTGAAGCCTTGGATAAAAGACATGTAGATTCCATTGAAGTATTAGGAACACCCATATTGATGGCATAGATGTCCTTCTTCCTTGGAGCCCTCATTAATATCCATTTTTCAGGGATGGTGAAACCCGGCTTCAGGACTAAGGCTTCTGTCTCATTGAAATGTACAGAATGACCTTTATCACAGACTTGGGAAACACTCACAAGGTTGTGAGTTAGTTCTTCAACATAATTCACATCCTCTAGAGTCAAAGTTCCATTTGAAACTCTTCCTTTCCCAGTTATTACTCCTCCTTTATCACCAGCGAAATGAACTCGCTGTTTCATTCCACCTTTGAAGTCCTTCAGTAGACTTCTTTCACCGGTCATGTGCCTAGAGCATCCACTGTCTACATACCACCAACTGTCCTTGTTCACAGTCTGCTCCTGCACATAACAAGTTGTACACAATTAGTTTTAAAGAGGGACCCAAGCCATTACGGTCTTGGCTTGTCCCTTATCATCAACAATCTAAACCTCCTTAAAGTAACCATAACTATTATTGTCAATAGTCTTGGTAACTGCTAAAGAAGTTGGAGGTTGTTGATGATCTGAAGTCTTATGCCTCTGAGGAGAGTGAGTAGAAAACCTCTTAGGCACATAATCAACTCTATGTGTACGTGAAGTAGAACCACTCTCAAATTGACTGTGGTTTCTACTTGGAGTCCTAAATCTTGACGGTGTCTTATCTCTAGGCTTAGTGTCATTTAGAGTATAAGTCCGTTTAGGTTTAGGCGGGGAGACACTATGAGTAACATCTCTTTTCAGAATGTTCACAGGTTTAGTACCTAATCCCAGTTTGATACCTAACCTGTCTACATTTGAATTAGAGACCTTCGGTATCTCATGGTTATTCACGAGCTTATGTGATGTTTCCAACTTCTTGTTAGGACAACAGGAAGTCACATGCCCCTTTTGGTGACATTTGAAACAAGATTTCTGCTTTCGTGATTTAACCACTTTTGCCTTTTCGTTTTCAGCCTGAGTTTCAGACACTAAAGGTGTATTGCCTTGTTCCTTAATAATTTCATCATTTATGTCAGTATCAACCATCATTCCACTCGAGACAAACTGTACTTTAGGGAATGGTGAGTTCTTACTGACATCAGATGATGGATCCTTATGAACGACCTTCTGTGTCTCTAATTTTTCAGACTTCTTAGTTACTAAATTCTCAGGTTTAGTATCTACATCCATCATTTCTAAGTCAATAGAAGTAGTGTAATTTGAATTAAACGGAGGAGGTACATCAGTGTATCCTAATCCGGTCTTATCCTTAACACTACGTTGAGCATCAATTATAGAGTTCATAGTTAAAGAAGAGGTTCTATAACTCTCAAACTTACGATTAAGCTCAACCAATTTCAGTTTTGACTCAGCTAGCTCATTGTCTTTATTGGCCATGTTTTGATTTAAGTCTCTTAGATTTAAGTACAAACCATCAATCTTAACACATTGTTCATTTATAGTGTCTCTTAAAGTGGTCTTATCAGCAGCATCAGACTTAATCTTTTCTTTTAGAGCTAGTTTATCCTCACTAAACCTTTGAGCATCACATTTAGCAATTTCTAATTCAGATTTCAACATCTTATATGAATCAGCAAATACACTAACTTTTGATTGCAAACTAGTAACTAGATTGCAGACATCAACAAGAGTAAGCATATCAAGACATACCCTTTTCTTGTCTGTTTGAAGTTCAGCCATATGTGCTACAAAATCATCTGGACTCATATCCTCAGTTGAATCCAAGTATAGCACATCATCATCACTTGCTTTTGGTGTGACTTCTGGCACCCTTACTTGATAATCCACATCAGTCGGCATATAGGATGTAGATTCAGTAGCTTTCTCTTGATTATCTATCTCAGCCATAAGAGCTTGCTCAGGCTGAGCAGACCAATCATAAGAACCATCAAGCTGTTGAACCACCAAGGCTTTGGAAGCTAAACAACTTCCCGAGCCTTGTCTTCTATTGCTGACATCAACCTTTGGTCGTTGACATTCCCGAGCAAAGTGTCCGAAACCCTGACAATTATAACACTTAACTTTGGATTTATCAAACCCTGGTCGATTACCTACCACCTTCCTTCCAGTACGCTTCAAGAAATTTTTAACTCTCCTTGACACCATAGCTAGTTGCCACTGGAGATCCATTTCTTCAAGGTCATCAGGGTCTATCTGATCATAATCTTCATCGAACACAGCTGGATCATTGATTTTCCCCTGAATGTAGTTCTCATAGGAAGCAACAAAAGAAGCAAGAACAGACAGTTGCTGTTCAGCAGATTTCACACTCATCGGCATTTTATTATGCCCTTGAGGTGACTTCTCAGTAGATTTTACTTTTGTATCACTTCCAGATGAAGCGATAAAACACAAATCCTCAGTTATCAATTCACCCTTTTCTCCAGTATCACCAACTAGTAAAGCAGTGGTTGAACTGGATGATGCATTTGAGAGAGTTGATTTTCCATGATATAGTCCAGGATTCTGTAGTTGATCAGAATCTGACTCTCTCGTTTTGTTGGTGAAGTCATAACCTCTGAGCTTATCAATAGCTTGCTCCAGAGTCATTGTAGCATACCGCTCTTCATTATCCTTGAGCATAACTCCATGCATTTCCCATTTATACGGTAAACCCTCAATAAACTTGTCGGTTTTCTCCGTATCAGAATAGAAAATCTCATGATCATCTAGCTCACTCAATAGATGGTAGTATCTTGTGGTGTACGCATCAAGATCTTCTCCCTTAAAAGCTTTAAACACAGTAAACTGCTTCTTCAGGAGATTCATCTTGCCTGCCTTAACTTGTGGACTTCCCTCACATCTTTTCTCAAGAGCAATCCAGAGTGCTCTAGCAGTGTGAAAAGATTTCAATTGATGATTGATTTCCTTAGGTAAACTCATTTTAATTGAAGAATGTGCTTTGTTTTCAATCTCAAAGTCTCTCTTCTGGTTATCATTCATCCGATTGTAGGGTACAATTACTGTTGCATTTTCAACAACAGTTGTAGGTGCAGTGTATCCATTTTTGATACACATCCATATTGACAAATCATGGAATCTACAGTATGATTCAAACCTGTCTTTCCATCCATAGTAATCCTCAAGTCGAAGCAATTTAGGTGGAACATTAGACTTTCCAATCTCGTGGTCCATCTCAATCATTTTACTTAAGTCAGACATTTTTGTCAATCTCAGAAGTTACACAGTCACAACAAACAAGGAATTCAGTTCGCAAGAAACTCAGTTCGCAGAAAATTGGTTCCCAGAAACTCAGTTCGCAGAGACTCACTTCGCAGGAACTCAGTTCGCAAGACTCAACTCAGTTCGCAAGAACTCAGTTCGGTTCGCAATCTCGGTTCGGTTCGCAAGTGATCTCAGTTCGCAGAAACTTAACTCAGTTCGCAAATCTCAGTTCGCAACTCTCAGTTCAGTTCGCAAACTCGGTTCGGTTCGCAAGAACTCAGTTCGGTTCGCAGCTTTCACTTCGCAGTAACTGCTGAAACCCTAATCTCAGTTCGCGAAACAACTGAAAATCCCAAAAACGAAAGTGTTAGTTACTTTTACGATTAAAACACAGGTTTTTGATCGTAAACTAAACTAAAAAGCGTCCAGAGAGTGATTTTGGTCGTAAATAAAGACGTAATGCACTAAAAACAACCCGAAATCACACGTTATTATCCCAAATAACCTCGAACCTACGCGTATCTAGCAACAAGCTCTGATACCAATTGTAAGTCCCGTTGTTTTGGATTGATTACGAGGTTATCTAATGTATTAAGGTGCGGAATCCCTCAATACTAGTTATAGGATCTATAACAAATTCTTTCGCAATATATTAGCGAATCAATTGTCTAATTGCTTTGTATCAATTATAACACGTGTTAACAATCAGTACCTAGCCTTTAGGATATTGGAGATCTCTCTGGAATCGCAGGGCAGCCGAATGAGCAGACTGAAAAAAGTTGTGAATATGAAAACCCTAATTTTCATATATATTCGTCTCAGTTCGCAGATACATGGGCTCTGCGAACTGACTCGGTTCGCAGCCCATGTCGGCCCAGCGAACTCACTCAGTTCGCAGTACAAACTTGTCCTGCGAACTGACTCGGTTCGCAGACCAATTTTGTTCTGCGAACTGACTCGGTTCGCGGTCAACTTTGGTCAACATTTTTCAGCCTTTTGATATTTATCTCTAAAATGTTTACCAAACAATATATTTCATTTACAATTCAAAACCAATGTACAAACTTGATTACAATTACTAAAATTACTAATACAAGCTATAACAAGCTAGATCTGTTGTCACAAAACATGTCTCAACACCAATGCGACAGACAAAAATGCGACACAAAGGCTTGTGTCGCAAGTTGTGTCGCAATGACGAACAGTTGCCCAAACCACAAAAACCCAATGATTAAGATTTGGGGGTTTTCAAAATTTGCACACCAAATGCTGCGCTAAAGTGTGGAGAACACAAAACCATGAGATTTTACATGTTAAACAAAAGTTTTCATGTTCAATTTTACCCAAAACTAAAAACCCTAAAAATCGAATATTTCATTCGACGATTAAATCAAAATTAGACGGTGAAAACGGGTAAATATGGTACCTGTAAGTCGAGAAAATTGAGATGAACATGAAACACGGATTGGATTGCAAAGAAACACGGCCGAAGATTAAAAATCAAATTGAAATAACGTCGCAGTGGTTGTGTCGCAGTATTTGTCTTGTGTCGCTATTTGTGTCGCAAAATCGTGTAGCGACTGAGAGATAGGGTCCGGCTTTTATACCTCAACCCTGTATAGCGACACAAGATGCGACATGGCTTGCAACACAAGGGTTGTGTCGCATTGCGACACAAAGGTTGTGTCGCACCAGGGACAGTTTTAGTAGATTGATTTTATTTTAAAGTTTACACTCGAGAGTCAATTTGATATTATCTCAGAGACTTGGATAAACTAAAGGTAAAACAATAAAATATAAACCGTTGATTCAATTGTGCAATCAACGAAAACAAAACGTAAAATCTTTTTGGTGACGAAATTGTTTAAGTCTGCTTTAGGAATCATATCAGGATAACATGCAATTATTAGGAATAGTAAGTGTTATTTCGATTATCAATATGTTTGTCCACTTTAAATTTGCTTAGCATATTTAAATCACCTGTTATAAAGATTAGTTCATGACGATTATTGATATTTTATCCATCTAGACATTTGAACTTAAGTATGGATGATTTCAACTCATAATGAGATGAACCACTTGTGTTATTATTAGCATGCATATTATATTATATATAACTCACATTAAAGTATACATTTGAAATCAAAACATGTTAGTAGTTTCTTTATAGAAGGTGAGGGTATGAACGTATCTTTAGAACTAAGATAGCGGTGACAGGTCTGTACTTTCGTACAACAGAGTCACATAAGCAATAGTTCAGGTTGAACAAACACCAGTCTGAACAATTTAAACTAGAGAGTACAGATCTGTACTTTCGTACAACAAAGTACCATAGTTTAACACGAACCAGTACTAGGCAATCTGACCAGAAATGGAGAGTCAAGCGTTTCCCAGACTCACCATTCCAATCATGGAGACTAGCTCATCAAATCGACTACGAGAGAAAGCTTTTGTGAAAAGATCTGCGTTTTGCTTAAGAGTAGGAATTTGGACAAGGTCAATTAGGTGCTTCTCATAGCAATCCCGTATAAAATGATAACGAATTTCAATATGCTTTGTTTTTGAATGCTGTACGGGATTGCGTATGATGGATACAGCAGCTGAATTATCAATATGAATAGGAGTAAGAATTAGAAGTAACCCATAGTCACGCATTTGATGCTGAATCCAGAGAACCTGGGAACAGCAATTTGCAGCAGCAATGTATTCTGCTTCAGCGGTTGATGTAGAGACAGTTGTCTGCTTCTTGCACTGCCACGATACTAATCGGCTTCCTAGAAACTGACATCCTCCAGTTGTGGACTTCGCGTCCACTGAGCAGCCACCATAATCCAAATCTGAAAAAGCAGTTAGAGCAAAATCGTTTTCGTTAGAATACTAGAGACCCAAGGAGGGTCTCCACTTAAGGTAACCTAATATGCGTCTGACAGCCTTTTCATGAGAAGCTTTGGGCTTTGCTTGATATCTAGAACAGATAGACACAACGAATAATATGTCCGGCCTAGATGCTGTGAGGTACATAAGCGATGCTATCATTGAACGATAGTCACGCTGATTAACATCGTCTTCATCATCAGCAGGTCCAAGTTTGTGACTGATGTCAATGGGAGTTCCATAGTGTCTAGCATCGAGCATTTGATATTTTGGCAAGATGTCCTTGACATATTTTGTCTGATGAATATAAATTCCCTTATCAGACTGCTCGACTTGAACACCAAGGAAGAATTTGAGTTCTCCCATTGCACTCATCTCAAACTTAGACTTCATGACTTTTTCGAAATCTCTGCACAGCACCTCATTGGTCGATCCAAAAATAATATCATCCACGTATACCTGCACAAGCAACAAATCGTTTCCTGTCTTTTTGATAAAAAGAGTTGAATCAATCTGCCCACGAGTGTAACCATTAGTGAGCAGGTGTTGAGACAACGTTTCATACCAAGCCCTTGGAGCTTGATGAAGACCATACAATGCTTTATCTAGTTTGTAGACGTAATCAGGATGCACTGATTCTTCGAAACCAGGAGGCTGTTTCACATAAACCTCTTCGTTGACCTTCCCATACAAAAACGCACTCTTTACATCCAGTTGATAGACACGAAATTTCTTGAATGAAGCGTAAGCAAGAAATATCCGTATTGACTCTAAACGCGCAACTGGAGCAAAAACCTCGTCATAATCCAATCCTTCGATCTGTGTAAAACCTTGAACCACCAGACGAGCTTTATTCTTCACAACTACGCCACGGTCATCTTTCTTGACTCGATAAACCCAGCGAGTACCAGTCGGATAGAATCCCTGAGGTAGTTTAACCAGCTCCCAAACGTCTAACTTTTTGAACTGTTGGAGCTCCTCTTGCATGGCTTTTACCCAGTGAGAGTCAGTCAATGCTTCCTTAATGTTTTTCGGTTCAATTTGAGAAAGAAAGCATGACTCTATTTGAGCTAACTGGCACTCTGTTTGCCCTCTGGTTCTAACTCCATCGTGTAAATCACCAATAATATTTTCTACCGGATGATTCACATTGACACGGCTACTTGGAATCTCTTCAGGTTCAATGACAGTTTCCAAATTTGTATCGTCTCCCCCAGAGACTAAAGTCTCTTCAAGTACCTCTGTGACAGGTTCTACTTCACCATCTGATAAGGCTGGCATATCTGGATCTGTATCAGGATCTTGAACTGGTTCAGTAGTTTGAGGAGGAGGTGGTGGTGTTTTTGTAGGAGACTTGGATACAACAGAATATATATCAAGTCCATGAAGCATTGTCACCACCTGTTCAACTTCATCTTCAGCAGGAAGTTTGAAAGAGTCGAACATACTGTCATAGTCGAACAAAAATTCGGGGCCTGAACCTTGTGAAGGTTGAGTATAACGAAGACATGTTATCTCAAAATGTTCCTCCACTCTCTTTGTGACTTTGTTATACACACGCTTATTAGGTGAATTATTTGAAAAACCCAAGAAATAGCCTTCACTCGATTTGCTACCGAATTTAGCCACTCGTTCTTTTGTGTGCATAATCATACAGGGACACCCGAACGGCTCAAGAAACTGTAAATTTGGTTTACGGTTGTTGAAGAGCTCATAACAGGTCTTATTACGTTTCTTAACCATAGACACTCGATTTAGTATGTAGCAAGCAGTGTTGACCGCTTCTGCCCAGAATGTGATAGGCAGTTTTGAATCAGCTAACATAGTCCGAGCAGCTTCAATGAGCGTCCTGTTCTTACGTTCAGCAACTCCATTTTGTTGAGGAGTTCTGGTAGCACTGAATTGATGATCAATGTCTTTCTTTAAACAGAAAAGACCTAGTGTAGAGTTTTTAAATTCCATACCGTTATCACTTCTCAGTTTCTTGATCTTTAGATTGCACAAATTTTCCAGCTTGTCAAACAAGTAGATAAGGATTTCAGCAGTCTCATCCTTGGAGGCCAAAAAATAAACCCAAGAGAACCTCGAGTAATCATCAGTGACCACCAAACAGTACCATGCTCCACCTATACTTTTCTTGCTCACTGTTCCAAATAAGCCCATGTGCAGTAATTCCAATGGCTTTTCAACAGAGTTGACCAGTTTTGACTTATGCGTCTTCTTGTGCTGTTTCCCTTTTTGGCAGGGAACGCAATGATCATTAAGCCCGAATGATTGCTTCGGTACACCACGCACAAGATCATTTTTAACCAGATAATTAATCTTACGAAAATGCAGATGACCCATTCGTCTGTGCCACAACAAGGATTCTTTTTCATTGGCCTTAGACAGAAAACACGTTTGCTGCTTTGTTTCAACAGTACGCATATCCAGAATGTACGTGTCTCTGTCTCGAGGTGCCCTCAGTAGCACCCACTCCTCGGGAATAACAAATCCCGGCTTCAGAATGCAACACTCACTTTTCGTGAAAACCGTAGTGTACGACTTATCACAAACTTGCGATACACTTAGAAGGTTGTGTTGCAGCTGTTCTACAAAATTAACTTTTTCAAAGCTCACTCTGCCGTTTGAGAGTGTGCCTTGGCCAGAAATTACGCCTCCTTTGTCACCAGCAAAACCAACATATCCCCCATTGTACGGATGAACATCGGAAAGCGGGGATATATTGCCGGTCATGTGCCGCGAGCAACCACTATCGATATACCATTTGCTATTTAGGACGGCTTCAGGTTGCTGCAGCACCAAAAACAAAGAAGTTAATTAGTAACGGAGACCCAAGCCTTTACAGACTTGGGCACTCCAGACGCATCATCCACAATGATCACATCAGTCAAAATTTTGTTTTTAAACATATCAGAATTATTGATTGATGTGACACTGTTGGATGTAGAATCATTTGATGATTCTTTCACTTTCCAAACCTTTTTAGGTTTGGAAGGTTGCTTGTCAACAACATTGAGCTTAGCAATTGATGATTTGGTTGGCTCAACCTTGCTGAAATTCTTAGCGGGTGAGGGAGAACGTGAACCTTTAACTGAAGAATTTTTAATTTTAGAAATTTTAGGAACACCTTTCCCAGACCGCCTTTTAGCAAGCGACGGACAATCAATCATCAAATGACCTTGTTTCTTGCAGTAGAAACAAGATCTTTTCTCAACAGGTTGTTAAAATTTTGGAACAATCCTATGAGGATGGTTGAAAGAAGTATCAAAGGCACATGCACACTTATGTGAGCATGTTGAATTTGACACTTGTTTAGAGAAAACAGTGGATTTAGAAGAAGTTTGATGTTTTATAATATTTTCTTTGATTTTCAAAATCTTCTTTTCAGGCTCAGCCTTAGCTTTGCCTTTTCCACTTAAAGCCATGACTGAAGATTCATTAGTTATAATTACATTGTTTGGCTTTACGTTTTTCTTTTCAACCTTTGAGTACTCCTATTCGGTTATATCCTCAATTTTAACAATCTTCTTTAAAATAACAGGAGAATTATTCGAAGCCTTGTTTACAACAGGCTCACAAACATCAGAAGGCTTAACTGACTCAGCCTTGACACAAACAGTAACTGATTCAACAGATTTAACCTCTTGAGCCTTAACAATCTCAGGCTCACTAGGTTTTGCCTTAACATGTTCAGGCTCACTAGTGCTGGGTTGATCGGCAGTTACTTTAACTTTTTAAGCCTGAATTTTCACAGGCTTACTTATTTTGACAGGAGCAAATTTCACAGGATTTATTGCCGTCTTTGAAAAATTTGGCATAAATTCAGTGATGTCATCCTTAACAGGCATGGGAAAATAATTTTTAGGAGGCGGAACTTGATGAAAGCCAAGTCCAGCCTTGCTTTTCGTATCACTTCTTTGTGCCTGAAGGATCTCATCAAAGACTAGAGAGGAAATTGAAAAGTTAGATAATTTTCTGTTCAACTCAAGAACTTCAGCCTGAGAATCAGCAAGTTCTTTCTTTACGAAGAAAATCATATTAACATAACTTCCTATTTCATCTTGCTGTTCAAAATTTTTGGCTTTCAGTTCTTTCTTTTCTTCAAAAATAGCTTTTAGCTTTTTATCACAAACCTTATCTTTATCTTTTAACATATTATTTGAAGCAGTTAATTGTTCTATGTTAGCGATAAGACGTTCATTTTCCTCTCTTAACCTGTTCACTTGTCCAGTCAATTGAATGCATGAAATACAAGACAAAGGTTCATTATCAACCTCATGAATGTTGGCCATGAAAGCTTTGTTCTGTTGGTCATCATCAGCTTGTTCTGACCAGTCAAACGCTTCATCTGACAACATTAAGGCAGCCGATACCATTGCCTTTTCTTTAGCTTTAGCCTTCTCTGTAGGGTTGTTCTGAGAAGGCCTTGTGAAACCAGAGGAGGGCTGTCGTGTTTCACATTCACGAGCAAAGTGTCCATAGTTGTGACACTTATAGCACTTAACCTTGCTCTTGTTGAATCCCAGACCCTTATCATTCGGGTCCTCCAGCGATCTCTTTCCTGTTTTCTTAAAATAGGTCTTGGCTCTACGAGTAAGCATAGCCAAGTTCCACCTTAAGTCCATTCGTTCCAGTTCGTCATCATCTATTTGACGAAAATCTTCCTCTGTCAAGTCCATGGAACCAGCTTTCTTGTAGAGAAAGTCATCATAGGCGGATAGCAACGCCGAAAAAAGTGCAGCATGATCTTGTGTAGCTGCAGAAATAGGCCCTTGATGACTTGGTGGTTGAAAGTAAGACCCACCCGAAGAAACACTTGGTTGATGACTAGAAGAGCCACCAGTTCCACAAAACAAGAATGCTGAGCCAGATGTTCCGGTTGATGAAACATCCACTCCGTAGATCTTAGGATTTTGGACATTTGCAGTAGATTTTGTTTCCTTCCTTTGCATGTCCAAAAGATCAGCTTCTAGCTGACCAATAAGATCATCAAGAGACATATTCAAAATGTCTGGATCCTTTTCCATCATTAAAACTCTTGTATCCCATTTGTCAGGTAGAGATTCAAGAAGTTTTTTATTTATTTCGGTTTTGTCCAGAGTTATTCCCCCTTCTATCAACTCACTAACCAACTGTGAGTATCTAGAAAACAAGTCAGAAAGAGACTCGTTTGGAAGAATATCGAATACGTCATACTGCTTCTTGACTAAACGCAACTTATTCTGTTTATATTGTTCACTACCGCCACATCTTTTCTCAAATGCCTTCCATAAATCATACGCAATTTTCAGATGTCGAAATTGCTTGAGGATTGACGGTGGTAATGCCATGGTAATTGCAGAATGAGCCTTTTTATCATTTTCAAAGGCTTTGCGTTCCTCAGGAGTCATTGATTTAATTGGTTTTAATGGTGCAGAACCAGTATACACTCCCCGACTGACAGGACGTTCGTATCTTTCAGTTAAAGCAACCCACATTTCGGGATCATTAAAAGAAACAAACGCTTCAAAGCGTTGACGCCAATAAGCATAATCCATCCCTACAGTATACATAGGTGGTTTATTCGTACTTCCAACTTCAGAGTTCTGCTTGAGTAGATCTCCAACTCGTTGTAATGAAGAAGATGCCATTTTGATAACATGCAAAACAAAACACACAAAGAACAAACAAAACAATTATGCGACACAAGAGTTGTGTCGCTAAATCAACTGGCGACACAAAAGATGTGTCGCAAAGAGATTAGTAACAGTCAAACAGGCGACACAAGATTTGTGTCGCAAACTTTTATGTTGCAATATTAACTTGTGTCGCAGTCTTTGTGTCGCAACTTTCAAAGTTGTGTCGCTATCTGGTGTCGCTTAAAACCTACCCGCGACAGAAGATTGTGTCGCAGAAACCCTAAAAGCGACAGAGGCTGTGTCGCAGAAACCCTAAATGTGACAGAGGCTGTGTCGCAGCTTGTGTCGCAATGTCGAGAAAAGCTGCGGCAGAAAACCCTAAAATTCGCAAACTTCCGTAACCCTAACGAAAAACCACGAACAATGGACGAATGTAATCACCAAAAACTTCCAGAAACGTTAGAATATTGATCCTTAACCCGAAATGCAAAGATTTAATTCCAAAAACTAGTCGTCTTTAACCGAAAACACGTACTAACACGATCCGATAACACCAAATCCGTAGATTATGGCTCTGATACCACTTGTAGGAACCCTTGTCTTGGACCTAACCGGATCAACACAAACAATCGAGAGGCGGAATTCAAACGATTGTATAAAGTACGTAAAACACAAACGAATCAAACACAAATCGAATGTATATTGATATAATAACCAATTAGCTTGATACACTGAATTGCCTTACAATATACTCTCTGGAACCCTGGATTCGTCAACCCCAACAATGAGGCCGAAGTGTTCTATTTATAGAGAAACCGAAACTGACCTGCGACACAAGCTCTGTGTCGCACAGCCAGTTCATGCGACACAAGCCTTGTGTCGCATAAGCCTGTGTCGCCTAAAACAGAAATTGTAATATACTAATGATAGACAAAACGTCGTAATTACATAACAAACTATTACAAGCTAAGACCAACTGACTGACATACAAATATGCACCAACAGGTGATTTCAAACCAAGATGGATAGCCTCCTGTTAAGGTTAACTAATCCCCAATAAACCTTAGCTTAATACTAGATTCTCTAGAATACACTAGAATTTCTTCTATGTGTTATTAACCTAAACTTTATGCTTTTAATACTATCAACTGATCATTGAGATTCATCCAGCAACTTCGTGTTTACGCAAGTTTATAATTATTGATTAAATAATTATCATATTAATTAGGTTATATTAATTGCTAGTCTCTTAACCTATTACCGGTTACAGTCTCAAGCCACAATTAACTAATAAATTACTTAATTTCAAATAATCAATCAACTCATACAAACGTTAGTTATAGCATAAGTCTGTTGACCACGTTAAGTAACAACTAATTAACACACAATTAATATGGATCTTTCAAACAAACTCAATAACCATTCATAAGTCAAATCAACATAAACATATCATAAAACCTTCATCTAAAAATCATTCATCTAAGTAAATACAATTAAAGAATTAGCTCATGTTTATAGTAAATAAAACCAGATCTAAAAACATGTTATTACACATAGTAAATAGAAAAGATTAAGAATCAAACCCAATAAACCGAACTATTCTTTGTTGGGGTTGAAGACCTTCAAACCCTAGCTTCCTAGCCTCCAAATACCTCCTTTAGTCGACCTTTAAACCTAGAACCGAATTAAGGTTTACTTAATTCGTATTGTGAATTGTATGTTTTATGGGTTGAGTTTGTCCTCTATTTATAGATTTCAGGTTCGCGCATCCAACCGCCGGTTGGATATTTCAACTGCCGGTTGGGTTTGTTTTTAACCTGAAAACCTGGATCTTGACCCGCGCGTTCAACCGTCTTCCTGATTTAGGTTCAACCGCCGGTTGAATATTTCAACCGCCGGTTGGATTGAAATTCCAGAATCTTCCTTTTTTCGGGCCAGGCTTCTTCTTTGGGCTTCACACTTTAACAAATCCGAATTTATTCTTCATTTTTGGCCCAATAATCCAACCTTTTCGGTATATTCTTTTTTCTGAGCCCATTCTTCTTGATTCTTAAATCTTCACTTCATTTTCTTCAGCTTTTGAGCCCGTTTTCGTTCCTTTTCTTTAGTTCTTCAATTTAAAGACCTTTTTGCAAATATAAACGAAATCATTAATATATATAAATGAATTGCAATAAAAATGCTTAAAAATAAGGGAATATTACTATATAAATATGACATTATTTGATGTTATCAAATATCCCCACACTTAAGTTCTGCTTGTCCTCAAGTAGATTACTGATAAATACAAAACAATATCTCCTATGAAAGAATCAATTTTATAAATAAGAGATTGTACATATCACTTTCTTCGCGAAATATTTTAAACTACTTTGGGATCATATTGGAAAACATGTTTTTTATTAGGAACAATTAAATCTATCTTGATTGTTGATATAAATCTATATTAAACCTCATTAAACACTTCTAAGCACAAAATTTCTAATTTTGACATTTCAAGACGATTATTGATATTTAATCCGCTTTAACCTTTCTATACTCAAGTATAAGAATAACATTTTATTATTATTATTATGAATATAACTCATGTATCCCACAGATGATATATCCCTGTAATCAAATCATGAACATATTTCTATATAATGGGTGAATAATTAAAAAATCATTTTTAGAGTTAAGACATTGGTGACAGGTCTGTACCTCAGTACAACAAAGCGACATAACTTAACTCGGTTGTAAGTGTAAACATTCTTACAATTTTTTAGTCAAATTAGCGGTGATAGGTTTGTACCTTAGTACAACAGAGCAACATAATTTGACTAATATTTATATTTATTTTAAGCATTTTTGCTTTTCTTCATTTTTTTAGATATTCTGATGAAACCAGGTCTGTACTTAGTACAACAGAGGAATCGATCAGCGTATCTTCAAATGATTTCAATCTAAACTCCAAAATTATAGAATATGTCATGATATCATACAGAAATTAAGACTACAAAATCATATATCAACTTGTGTTCCTCATAAAATTATATTCATGTTAGATTATTGTTTATTAAAATTCAGAAACTTTTGTATAGAAAGCCTATCAATACAACATATAATGAAAATGTCTAACATTTATGTGTAAAATTAGAAAAATTGGATTTAACGGTGTTAGTTAGGTCTATCAACACATCAAAAATAGTATTTAAAAATTTCATTTTTATACATGATCCTAATGTACTATCATTTCCCAAAAATAGTATCGCAAAAATTTTATGCAATATGACAAAAATTCTAGTTAATTCTAGAGGATAAATAAACCTTTTATTTCTTTTCGACTTCCATCCCCACACTTAAACTGTACAATGCACTCATTGTACATAAACATGAAAAGTGAAAAAGAAAGGAGAAAAGAAAGGAGAAAAGAAATTAGAACGAAAAACTCCCCTGAATCTGAAGTAATGCTTTCTTGATCTGATTAGAAATATACAACAGCTCAGTTTCGTAGGCAATCACGGTTGCATTTAGCATATACAATAAGCCTTTAAACCCCTCGGTATCTCGAGTGGACGAGTTATAGTCTCGTGAGGGTTTCCAGGGAACACACCCACAAAGTTCAAACCTGCAAAAATAAAGAAAACATAAAAGAAAACAAGGGTTGCCTCCCGAGAAGCGCTTGTTTTTGTTCGAGTCACTAGCTTGACTCCACCCTTATTTTCTTGAAAATTGGGTTACTTTCCCCAAACTTAAGATAAAGCATGGATGGTAATAACAATAAGTAATCCATAAATTTAAATTATTTGAAATGAAATTAATTAGGGACTTATTGTTTACAGCAGGTATATGTCCTTTCCATGACGCTCCATGACCTTCCAGAAACTGCGAGAAACTCACTTTCTTCTCAAATTGCCAAAAAGGGTCTTCATATGTTAAAAACATCAAACCTGTACTAAGAGATACTGCAACCGCCGGTTGAGACGACTCAACCGTCGTTTGAATCTCAACTGCGAGCTGGGTTTTAATCCAACCACCGGTTGACAGCTGATCACAGTCGGTTATGTTTTCGTTTTCTTCTCCAATCCTTACCATTGCTTGATCATCACCCTTCAACTGTTGAACCTCCAGATGCAGTAATGGAACCTCATCAATATTCCAATCTATAGCAGCTAGCAATTCCTCTTCCGTCATCATACCATCTCGGTTTCTTAGTTCAAGGAGCTCTTCTACATTTGAACCAAGTAACATGAACAATTCCTCATCTGAATCTTTGTAATCAAAATTTGACAGAATCGACCAGTCCACTTCATTTTCTGTTGGACCCTTTGTACTGGATCTAAATCGAATCAATTTCAACAATTGAAAGCGCGGAATACAATCAATTGAACAAAGCACGTTAACAATCACACGTAACTAGTCGATTAGCTTTTATATATAACAAGAATAACGAATCAACCAAATACAATCAATGCCTCACAAATAGCTTGAAAACTCTCTAGGTTCGTGAACCCTAGAACTGAACTCGTAATACTCTATTTATAGCCAAACCCTAAACTACCTGCGACACAAGCTCTGTGTCGCCAAACCGACCTATGCGACACAAGCCTTGTGTCGCTATTGCGACACAAGCTCTGTGTCTCCTAAACAGTGAAATCAATTACAAATAACGTTTTATATCACTGAACGCATTATTACAAACTACTCAGACCTAGACCAACTGACAGACATACAAACATGTATCAACAAACTCCCCCGTGTCTTCAGCTTGGTCTTCTAAATTTTTTTTTTTTTTCGTTCAGCTTTGGTCTTCTAACACTTCCAACTGGCAGGAAAGTTTCCTCCAGCGTGTACTCCTTAAGCTATACAAACATTGACAACCTTTTGAAAACGCATCGCCTCAGTCTTGAACTCTTGAAAATAATCAATCTTCTTGACATGAAGAGCTTCAAGATCTTTCTTGGTAAGGTTAATCAAGCTCAAAGGATCATACACTCTAATCCTTGATAGTTTGGCTTTCCATAGGTCTTCAGGCTCTGTATCGGAAAAATAAAGAATCTCTGCTTCGCCTGTATACCCGTCATATGTCCACAGTTGTAGTCTGCTCAAAAAATCAACTGGGAGCTTCTCCAGAGGAATACACTTTAAGGTCTTCGGAGATTTGTATACAATCTTAATCCGGGGCTTGTTGGTAACAGGATGCATCTTGTTGCGGTAAATGTACCTCGTCCCCAGATTTGGTATCAACAGATAAAACATTTTCGTGTTGACCTCTTTCCTCAAAATTCTCTGTAATTGGTTGGCTAATTCGTTGTTGGTGGGATTTATGATATTCAATTGCGCTAAGTGCAGTATCTCACAATTCGTTGTTGGTGGGATTTAATAACAATCACCTTATTCACCTCATCATACTTCCAGGAAATGATTTGCCCTTTGTAGCGCTTGCTGCTGATCTTGTAAAACTTGCAAGTTTTTGACATTTTAGGCTCAGCAGCAGTTGAAGTAGATGGTTCAGTTGTAGCCGAAGCAGGAGTTGAATTTGCAGGTAGTTCTTCCTCAATAACTTCCTCTGTATCAGAAATTTCCATCTCCTCTCCCAAATTTACTTCGTCAGCATTTACGAAGTCTTCGTGAACATTTTCTTTTTCAACATCAACCCCTTCATCATCAAAAACAGATTCTTCATTATCATTTTCTGTACTTTGCCCTTCCTCATTTATCAGACTCTGTAGATACTCTAGGTTTGCTTCGGAGTAATCTACATTTAAGGGAATTGGTTGTCCTGGGATCGGTGCAGAATACGCGAAATAATCTAAAGAGATATTTTCATTGATAGAATCATTGTTTACATTATCATTGGGAGTCCTAGGTGATGTTTCTAAGGCACTAGGGCCTGACTCCCCCGTAACATTAGCTACGGCTTCCAATTCTAACAATCTAGACTCTAAACCCGGAACCCTAGCTGCAGAGCTTTTCAACTCTGAAATTCGAGCAGCCTACACTTCAATGACAGGAGCTTGATCAGCCAACTGCTTGTTCATTTTGTCAAGAAGGGCCATAATGTGATTGAGCGTTGGAGATTGTGGCTGAAGAGTTGGTGGAACATCAGAACGAACTGGATGGACTTGAGTTCGAGGACGAGGACGGGTTTCGTAGATATCATCGTCTGAGTCCTGTACGTCACGGGGACGTTTCCCCCGGTTAGACGTCACGGGGATGTATTCAGCCTCAGCAGATGATGTAGAGACTGTGGTTTGTTTTTTTACATTGCCACGAGACTAAGCGACTACCAAAGAACTGACATCCTCCAGTCGTAGACTTTTTGTCCACATTGCAACCACCGAAGTCTGAATCAGAGTAGGCAGTTAAAGCGAAATTGTCCTCATTAGAATACCAGAGACCCAAAAATGGTCTAAATTTGAGGTAACTGAAGATTCGCTTAACCGCCTTCATATGAGAAACCTTCGGATTTGTTTGAAATCTTGAGCAGATAGTCACGGCAAACATTATGTCAGGTCTTGATGCTGTGAGATACATCAGTGATCCTATCATTGACCGATAGTCTCGCTGATTTACGTTTTCTTCGTCTTCAGCCAAACCAAGTTTGTGATTTATGTCAATAGGAGTCCCAAAGGTCTTACAGTCGAGCAATTGATATTTTTTTAAGATGTCATTGACATACTTAGTTTGATGAATGTAAATACCTTTATCAGATTGCTCAACCTGTACACCTAAGAAGAATGTAAGTTCTCCCATGGCACTCATCTCAAACTTGTCCTTCATGATTTTTTCAAAGTCCTTACACAGCTTCTAATTTGTAGATCCAAAGATAATGTCATCCACGTATACCTGCACAAGTAACAAATCGTTTCCAACCTTTTTAATAAAAAGTGTGCTGTCAATCTGCCCTCGTGTGAATTCATTAGCCAGCAGATGTTTTGACAACGTCTCGTACAACGCCCTTGGAGCTTGATGAAGTCCATACAGTGCCTTGTCTAACTTGTAGACATAATCAGGATGCACTGAATCTTCAAATCCAGGAGGTTGTTTGACATACACTTCTTCACTGACCTTCCCATATAGAAACGCACTTTTTACATCTAGCTGGAACACTCTGAATTTCTTGTATGAGGCGTAGGCAAGAAATATTCTAATCGATTCTAGCCTGGCAACCGGAGCGAACACCTCATCATAATCAAGACCTTCTATTTGAGAGAAACCTTGTACCACTAGTCTAGCCTTGTTCCGTGTCACAATACCACGATCATCTTTCTTTACACGAAACACCCAACGCGTCGCTATAGGATGTTGTCCCTTCGGAAGCGGAACCAAATTCCAGACTTGTAACTTTTGAAATTGTTGAAGTTCATCCTGCATAGCCTCGACCCAATGAGAGTCAATTAACGCTTCCTTCACATTTTTCGGTTCAATCTGAGATAGAAAACATGATTCCATCTCAGCTACAAGGCAAGAAGAGGAGTCAGATGTAGTGGCTTTAACTTGATGTCTTGTTTGTACACCTTTAGACAACTCACCAATAATATTATCAGTCGGGTGAGATGTGTGTACGCGTTGCTGTTGAATCTGTGGTGGCACAATCTCAGAATCCAAGTTGTTTAAATCTCCCTCAACTTCATGAATTTCAGGCGATTGGACAGCTTCATCATATTTATCCTCAGTTTCATTATCGGATAAACCAGGCATCTCAGAATTAGGGTGTGGATTAGATGCACTAGGAGCTGTTCCAGAAGTGGAAGGGATATCATTGTTTAAGGGTGGTGTGGATTTAGGAGGAGTAGATATATCTTGTAACATATCAATTCAATGCAGTAGGGTCACCACCTGATCAACATTATCATCCATAGGTAGATGAAATGAGTCAAACATATCATCATAATTAAATAGTGAGTCGGGTCCCGTGCTTTGAGGAGATTCAGTATATCGTAAACATTTAACTTCATAGTGCTCCTCAATCCTCTTCGTTGATTTATTATAAACTCTCTTATTTGGAGAGTTAACAGAATATCCCAAGAAGAATCCCTCACTTGACTTTTCACCGAACTTGGAAACTCGTTCGCGTGTGTTCATGATGATGCAGGGACACCAAAAAGGTTCAAGAAACTGCAAGTTGGGTTTACGGTTATTAAATAGCTCATAACATGTCTTATTTCGTTTCTTCACCGTCAAAACCCTATTGAGAACATAACAGGCTGTATTAACCGCCTCTGCCCAAAATGTGATAGGCAATTTTGAATCTGAGAGCATGGTGCGTGCAGCCTCTATGAGAGTTCTATTCTTTCTTTCAGCGACTCCATTTTGTTGTGGAGTTCTTGCGGCACTGAATTGATGATTTATTCCTTTCTTCAAACAGTACGTCTCTAATGTTTTGTTCTTGAATTTAGTTCCGTTGTCACTCCGCAGTTTCTTTATCTTCAGATTGCATAAGTTCTCCAGTTTGTCAAAAAAATAAATCAGAATATCAGGCACTTCATCTTTAGAAGAAATGAAGTACACCCAAGAAAATCGCGAATAGTCGTCAGTTACGACCAAGCAGTAGTAACTTCCTCCTATACTCCGTTTGCTCACTGGCCCGAAAAGATCCATATGCAATAACTCAAGTGGTGTTTCATTGGAATTCACTAACTTAGACTTATGGAATTTCTTGTGTTGTTTTCCTTTGAGACATGAAACACAGGTATCGTTTAATCCAAAAGATTGTTTAGGCACACCTAACACAAGATCATGTTTTACAAGATAGTTCATCTTGCGGAAATGAAGATGTCCTATTCGTCTGTGCCACATTAGTGAATCCTTTTCATCAGCTTTAGACAATAGACAGGTATGCTCTGTGGATGTAACGGTACGCATATCAAGTACATACGTGTCCTTTGTTCTTGGTGCTCTCATTAGCACCCATTCCTCGGGAATTACAAATCCCGGCTTCAGAATCAAGCATTCTACATCAGTAAATACTGTAATGTACTTCTTGTCACACATTTGAGAAACACTGAGCAAGTTGTGATTCAACTGTTCAACAAAGTTCACTTTTTCAAAGCTCACTTGCCCATTTGTGAGTGTTCCTTGTCCAGTATTCTCTCCACCCTTATCACCCGCAAATGCAACATAACCCCCATTATATGGCTTCAAATCGGAAAGTAGGGCTAAGTTGCCTGTCATGTGTCGTGAGCAGCCGCTATCGATATACCATTTACTATTTTTCACTTCCTTGGACTGCTGCAGACACAAAATGCAAGAATGGATTAATTAGTAGTGGAGACCCAAGCCTTCACAGACTTGGGTCTTCCAAGGTCATCTACAATAACAACATCAGTTACAATTTTATCTTTTAACAAATCAGTGGTGTTTCCTGATGTGTTATTGTAGGATGACAGGTCATTGGTTGACCTTTTAATCTGCCAAACCTGTTTAGGTTTGGGTGGTTGCTTATTTATAGGATTGTGCTTTTTGACACTAGGTTTACTGGGCACAATCTTATTGACTTTCTTGACAGTTAAGGGAGATGATGAGCAATGCCTCGATTGAGATTTATTAAATGAATTTCTATATAAAGAATTTCGTGGCGTGAATCTCCCAAATTGTTGTTGAGAAAGCAACGGATAAACACTAATGAGATGACCTTGTTTCTTACAATAGAAACAAGATCGTCTTTCAACGAATAGTTGAGGTTGAGGATGAAGCACTGAAGGTTGATTAAATAAAGCATTAACAGAATATGCACATTTGTGTGTACATGATGAGTTAGATGCTGGTGAAGATGTTGATGGTTTATCAGAAACATCAACTGTTTCAGAAGATTTTTCAGATGATTTGTTTTTCTCATTTTTTAAAATCTTCTTTTGAGGCTCAGCTGTAGCTTTGCCTTTTCTCTGAAAAGCCATGTCACTTAATTCAGTAGTTATTATATGATTTTCAGGCTTAACATTTTCTTTCTTAATCTTCACATTAACTTCCTCAGTCAAATCCTCAACTTCAACTACTTCCTATTCACTAACAGGGGTTGAAATCTTAATTTTAACAAATTCAGGTTTCATAACAGGTACAGGCTTAGTTTTATCAGTTTTAGATTTATTAGCAGGAGATTGTTCAGACTCAGATTCAATATTTTGCTTAGAATCTTTAACTAGCTCATTAACAGATTTCATGACTTCCGTTAAAAAGGAAGGCACAAAGTCTTTGGCTTCGTCCTTCGAAGGCATAGGTAGATAATTAATGGGAGGTGGTACTTGGTGATAACCAAGGCCAGCCTTACTTTTAGTATCATACCTTTGCCCTTGAAGAATTTCATCAAAGACAAGTGAGGACGTTGAGAAATTAGAAATTTTTCTCTTAAGGTTAATTATTTCTGACTGTGAGTCAGCAAGTTCTTTTCTAAGATTAGCTAATAATTTAAGATAACTATCAATTGCATCTTGTTGACTAAAAATTTTAGCTTTTAGTTCCTTTCGGTCAGAAAATGGAGCATCTAGTTTCTTATCAAAAGCTTTTTCATTATCTTTTAAGATCTTATTAGCCTTAGCAAGTTTTTCTAATTCATTATTCAGGCGTTGATTATCCTCAGAGTATCTGTTAATTTTACCAGTTAATTTAATGCATGATATACAAGAGAATGGTTCTTCAATGGGTACCTCATGCACACTGGAGATTTCAGCCATTAGAGCGCTGTTTTGATCATCATTTGCTTCTTCACTCCAATCATACGCCTCTTCATTTTGAATAAGAAGAGCATTTGAGGCAGGTGTTTTCTCTGGAGTCCTCGGAGGTGGTCTTGTGTAAGTAGATGGTTTGGAGAAGCCAGAAGAAGGATGCTTTGCCTTCTCACATTTCCTAGCGAAGTGCCCAAGATTTTGACAGTTGTAGCACTTCACCTTACTTTTATCAAAACCCAGACCGGAATCACTATCATCATCCAGATTCTTACTCCCAGTTTTCTTTAAATATTTCTTTGCTCTCCTTGTTAGCATAGCAAAGTTCCAACGCAGATCCATTCTTTCAAGATCATCAGGATCTATTTGTTCAAAATCTCTCTCAGTAAGATCGATTGTGCTAGTTTTCTTTGAAAGAAAACTGTCATAAGCACTGAGAAAGGCTTGAAACACAGCAGCATTCTCTTCAGTATCAGGTGAGACTGGAGTATTTGAAGAATAAGGTACTCTTCCAACTGAAGGAATAGCTGGTTTAGTAGAGGATGCAGAAGATCCACTCGAGCTGCCAGATAATAATGCCACACCAGTAGTAGGAGACGAACTACCATACAAGCTGGGATCTTGAACTTGTACACTAGACTTCGTTTCTTTTCTCTGCATATCTAGTGCATAAGCTTGTAGTCTTCCCACAAGATCATCTAACGAGAGATTCATCACCCGTTCATCTTCCTCCATCATCATGACACGATGATTCCATTTCTTAGGCAAAGCGCCTAAGAGTTTCTTATTCACATCTTCAGTAGTTAAAGTCACCCCTCCTTCATTCAGCTCACTAACCAGATGCGAGTAGCGAATAAACAATGCATTAATAGACTCATTTGGTAAAATGTCAAACAATTCATATTGTTTCTTAATGAGTGCAAGTTTACTCTTTTTGTATCTCTCATTACCCCCACACCGTTGTTCAATAGCCTTCCATAAATCATAAGCAATGGTGTAATGTTTAAACATTTTTAGAACAGCGGCATACATGCTCATTGTGATTGCTGAATGTACCATCAGATGTAATTGTATCTCTCATCCGAAGTCAGGGATCTAATAGGTTTTGGTGGAGGGTTGATAGAATTGAATTGGCCATCAGATGGTGGATGTTCATAACGTTCAAGTAAAGGAATTAATATGTCTGGATCATTGTATGAAATGAAGGCTTCAAAACGTTGCCTCCATTCCACTTAATCAGTATTTGCGGTAAATAATGGAGGTTTGTTTGTGCTTCCAACTTCATTACTGTGTTTTAATAGCTGGGTAAAGCTTTCAAGAGACATTATATTTCCTGCACACTTACAAAACAAAATTTGTTTTTCAAAAATTAAAACAGCGACACAAAGGTAATGTTGCAAATAAACAAATGGCGACACAAGGGTTGTGTCGCAATGAAAGCAACAGGCGACACAAAGGTTATGTCGCAATCCATTGTCGCTGTCCAATGTCTCAGGTTTATGTCGCACCCAATGTCGCAATGGTAATGTCGCAAATAACCCTAACGCGACACAGAGTGTTTGTGTCGCAGAAAAAGCTTATGTCGCTAAAACCCTAATGGCGACACAGAGGTTGTGTCGCTATGCTGCGAAGTCAGCCGCACTTAAACCCCAAAATTCGAAAATTTTCGTAAACCCCACGAAGATTAACGACCTGCAATCGGACGAACCTTCAATGATCTTTCAGAAAAACCAGATTTCAAGCTTTTACCACTTCTAATCAAGAGTAATTGCTAAAAAGTATGTGATTTAACCCGAAAAACGCACAAAATCGATTCAATACAACAAAATCATACGATTTTAGCTCTGATACCACTTGTTGGACCCTTTGTACTGGATCTAAATCGAATCAATTTCAACAATTGAAAGCGCGGAATACAATCAATTGAACAAAGCACGTTAACATTCACACGTAACTAGTCGATTAGCTTTTATATATATCAAGAATAACGAATCAACCAAATACAATCAATGCCTATCAAATAGCTTGAAAACTCTCTAGGTTCGTCAACCCTAGAACTGAACTCGTAATACTCTATTTATAGCCAAACCCTAAACTACCTGCGACACAAGCTCTGTGTCGCCAAACCGACCTATGCGACACAAGCCTTGTGTCGCTATTGCGACACAAGCTCTGTGTCGCCTAAACAGTGAAATCAATTACAAATAACGTTTTATATCACTAAAACGCATTATTACAAACTACTCAGACCTAGACCAACTGACAGACATACAAACATGTATCAACATTTTCTTCTACCTGTTTAAACTCTCAAAAAAATTCATTAGAAATGAAGGAAGCTTCTTGACTTTGATCAATCGCTTCGGGTTCTTCCATTCGGTCACTTGTAGTTTCCATGAATTGCGTATCTCCAACAATCGATGGTCCGGATAAGATCGAAATCTGTCCCTGAACTTCCTCCATCCTACTAGTGAATTTTATCGAAGCCTTCTTCTTTTTATATCTAATCAAAGCAGCTGGATAAGGAGGCGGAGGTGTATAATCTCTAAAAATTTCTTTCCTTAAAGCCTGCGGGTAGGGAGGTGACGACGTGTAATCCTCGAAACTAGGTTTTTCTCTTGTGTCGTATCCTCCAACCTTAGGTTTGTTAAAATTTTCCACCTTTTTATCTTCCTTGTCTTCCACAATTGCATCTTGGTTCCGAAGTTCTGCTTCGAATTCTTCCATTCGCTTTCTTGAAGTTTCAATATATTTACTCATTGGCTCTTCTAAGTTCACCATTTTCTCGTGAAATGGTGCATGAGCTCCATTATTGGCATAGAACTCCGATGGTCCTTGTCGAATTTGCTAATTAAACTCGAAATCAATGTCATCATGAGTTCGCCTCTCATACTCCTCAAGTGTCATGTTAGCAATATCTTCATCCATATCAGTAGAAGAATCATTCCGGTTTTCATACTATTCAATTGTTATGTTCGCAATATCGATTAGTTCGTTGCTGCAGTTTCGAAAAATATACGGAACCATACTCATGGTTTAGAACCCTCCTGCAAAACAAAAACTGAAAAGAAAAACAGTAGAAAAAAGAAAACAAAAATAAAAACAATCTAAAACTAACAAAACGCAAAAATTAACAAAACAGGGCCCAACCGTGGTTGGATATAGCCAACCGTCGGTCGAACTAAACACTCGTTGAGAAGAACTGTCCAACCACCGGTTGAATAATCTCAGCCGCCGGTTGGAAATGAACAGTTTGAGACTTTTTAAGTTTTGAAAATTCTTAACACTTAATTAAAAGTAATAAGTTCATTTAAAAGTAAAAGTATAAATAATTAAGTAGTACAAATAATTTATTACAGATTCTATTTACAAAGTTAATCAAAAGTCTTCGGTAGCTCCATTGTAAAATACTCAGAAGCGGAGAAGTAGGTCAGCGCAAAGCTTATTAAAAATCCACTTCTTTTGGGAAGCAAAGCGACCCTCCTTATACCTCTGTTGTGTTGTATTCACAATGGGTGAGCCGATTTTTCAAACGATTAACAATGTACAAAGATATCTTTTTTATAGGGAAAAATAAAAATTTTAATTCAACAAACCGCTTCCCCGACAGCGTCGCCAAAAACTTGGTTCGTGTTAAGTACCGATTAAAAATAAAAAGTTTTAAATAAATAAAAATACTAAAGTTAACTTAAACACAACCAAGCAAAAATACCTGTTCGTATTATAATATACCTTTGGTAAGACCGAGTCGAACCACAGGGAATCGGTGTAAATTAAAATAATTAATTAAACCTTAAATTACAAATTACAAGTAAGGGGTGCGTTTTAGTTCCGTACGAACGATTTTAAATTAATAACTAATATAACTGTAAACAATTAAAAGATTAAAAGTAACTTGAAAGTAATCAGATAGAGAAACATATATTTACTTAGAATAGTGATTTCTCGATTCAGGTTTAAGATATGTTTATTGAATTGTTGATTATTAATTACGGTGATTTCAAACTAAGATGGATAGCCTCCTGTTAAGGTTAACTAGCTTCTAATAAACCTTAGCTTAATATTAGATTCTCTTGAATACACTAGAATTTCTTCTATATGTTATTAACCTAAACTTTATGCTTTTAATACTATCAACTGATCATTGAATACACTAGAATTTCTTCTATACCTGTTCGTATTATTGAATTAGGTTAAATTAATTGCTAGTCTCTTAACCTATTACCGGTTACAGTCTCAAGTCACAATTAACTAATAAATTACTTAATTGCGAATAATCAATCAACTCATACAAACGTTAGTTATAGCATAAGTCTTTTAACCACGTTAAGTAACAACTAATTAACACACAATTAATATGGATCTTTCAAACAAACTCAATAACCATTCATAACTCATATCAACATAAACATATCATAAAACCTTCATCTAAAAATTATTCATCTAAGTAAATACAATTAAAGAATTAGCTCATGTTTATAGTAAATAAAACCAGTTCTAAAAACATGTTATTACACATAGTAAATAGAAAAGATTAAGAATCAAATCCAAGAAACTGAACTAATCTTTGTTAGGGTTGAAGACCTTCAAACCCTAGCTTCCTAGCCTCCAAATACCTCCTTTAGTCGACCTTTAAACCCTAGAACCGAATTAAGGTTTACTTAATTTGTATTGTGACTTGTATGTTTTATGGGTTGAGTTTGGCCTCTATTTATAGATTTCAGTTTCGCGCATCCAACTGCCGGTTGGATATTTCAACCGCCGGTTGGGTTTGTTTTTTTACCTGAAAACTCAGATCTTGACCCGCGCGTTCGACTGCCTTCCTGATTTAGGTTCCACCTCCGGTTGAATATTTCAACCGCTTATTGGATTGAAATTTCAGAATCTTCCTTTTTTCGGTTCAGGCCTCTTCTTTGGGCTTCACACTTTAACAAATCCGAATTTATTCTTCATTTTTGGCCCAATAATCCAACCTTTTGGTTATATTCTTCTTTCTGAGCCAATTCTTTTTGATTTTTAAATCTTCACTTCATTTTCTTCAGCTTTCGAGCCCGTTTTCGTTCCTCTTCTTTATTTCTTTAATTTAAAGACCTTTTTGCAAACATAAACGAAATCATTAATATATGTAAATGAATTGCAATAAAAATGCTTAAAAATAAGGGAATATTACAATATATATATATGACATTATTGGGTTGAAGTTATGCAGGAAGAACTTTAACAATTTGAGAAGCTGCACGGATGGGAATTAGTTAAAGTACCAAATGGTGTTAATCCTATTGGTACTCGCTGGGTCTTTCGTGTGAAGAAAGACGATCGTTGTGTAGTTGTTAAAAATAAAGCACGAATTGTGGTACAGGGATTCACACAGATAGAGGAATTAGACTATGATGAAGTTTTTGCTCCTGTTTCGCGCCTAGAATCAATCAGAATTTTTCTTGTTTACGCCTCATACAAGAAATTTAAAGTATTTCAACTGGATGTGAAAAGCGCGTTTTTATATGGAAATGAAGAGGTTTATGTTCGTCAGCCTCCTGGATTTGAAGACTCTGTTCATCTAGACTATGTGTACAAGTTAGACAAAGCTCGGTATGGTCTTCATCAAGCTCCAAGGGCATGGTACGAAACATTATCACAACATCTGCAACAGAATGGGTTTACTCGATGGCATATTGATAGTACTCTCTTCATCAAGAAGTCTGTAAAAGATTTGCTTTTAGTACATGTTTATATGGATGACATCATATTTGGTTCTACTGATGAGAAGCTCTGAAAGGAATTTGAAGAAATAATTAAGTCTAAGTTTGAGATGAGTGCAATGGGAGAAATGTCATTCTTTTTAGGTCTGCAAGTTGAGCAATCGAACAACGGTATTTTCATTCATCAATTAAAGTATGTCAATGATATGTTGATTAAGTTTCAGTTGCTTGATTGCAAAACCTTTGGCACTCCCATTGACATTAATTATAAGCGTGGACCTGCTGAAGAAGAAGTAGATACTAATCAGCGAGACTATCGATCAATGATTGGCTCGCTTATGTATCTCACCGCTTCCAGACCGGATATTATGTTTGTTGTAGGTTCCTTTGTCTTGGACCTAACCGGATCAACACAAACAATCGAGAGGCGGAATTCAAACGATTGTATAAAGTACGTAAAACACAAACGAATCAAATGCAAATCAACTTGTATATAGATATATTTTCCAATTAGCTTAATACACTGAAATGCTTTACAAATGCTCTCTGGAACCCTGGATTCGTCAACCCCACAAATTAGGCCGAACTTCTCTATTTATAGGGAAACCGAAACTGACCTGCGACACATGCTCTGTGTCGCACAGCCAGTTCATGCGACACAAGCCTTGTGTTGCATAAGCGACACAGGCTCTGTGTCGCCTAAACAGAACTTGTAATATACTAATAATAAACAAAACGTCGTAATTACTTAACAAACTATTACAAGCTAAGACCAACTGACAGACATACAAATATGCACCAACAAACTCCTCCGTGTCTTCAGCTTGGTCTTCAAAAATCTTCAGTCAACTCCAGCCTGCTGGGAATGTGCCACCGGCATGTATTCCCATTTTCAAACAAATCTCAACAATCTTTTGAAACTTCAAAGCCTCTTCTTGATCAATAACATAATGTTGAATCTTGTTGGCATGAAGGACTCTTAAGTCATATTTCGTTAAATTGATAAGGCTTATAGGATCAAAAACACGAACAATTGAGCCTCTTAATTGTTGAGAATAGATCCACTCTCCCGGACCCTGTTCCTGGTCTCTCTCAGTTAGATATTCAATCACAGCTTCACCAGTCTTCGGGTCGTACCACCAATATCTAAATTTCTTTAACAAATTTAGTGGTAGTTTCTCAAGTGGAACAGATTTCAGACTTGCAGCTGGCGGATATTTACACTTCACAATAGACTCTTGAGTTCTTGGATCTAACTTCTTCTTGAAACGATAGCGAACTCCCAGCTCAGGTCTTATCCATACATAGTGCCTGCTGTAGATCTCTTTTCTAAGAACCTTTTGAATAAAAGCGCCTCGACAATCATTTGAATTATTTACCAATTCTAATTGCGCAAGACGATTATGTTCAACCTTCGGCAAAGTGCTAATGCAATTGAATCTCGGACGAAAGTATTGAACGCCATCCTTTCTTTTAATTAAAATGAGAGAGCTTTCAGCATCGAATTTCCAGCTATAAATTAGACCAGTGAAATCTCCTCGAACTTTGTAAGATTTACAAATAGAAGACGCCACAGCCACAGTTCGATATTTCACAACAAGCTTGGACTGTACTGATGGCAACGGTTCGGAGGCTAGTTCATTTTCATCATCAGAAGAATCCGATTCAATGATAGGTGCATCAGGATCATACGGTTCTTCTGGTTGAGCATGAGTAGGCTCACTTTGTCTTTCAATAGGAGATTCCGGACGATTTGACTCTTCATACACGTCTTCATCTGAGGGAATCTCCGGTTCAACCTCAACATCCTCAAAGTCATAAGATATATCATCATTATTCACCGGATTTATTAAGCTTTGTAGATACGTGATATTTGCTTCAGAGTAATCTACAGCTATAGGAGTCGGTTGACCAGGAATGTTTTCAGATGATGCAAAATAATCTAAAAGTAAATTTTCATTAATGTCTGAATTATTTACATCTACAGTCTGTGTTCCGGCGGAAGTCGTAGTTGTTGTTTCAATGGCACGTAGGCCTGACTCCCCCGAAACTACAGCTAGGGCTTCTAATTCTAAGACCCTAGTCTCCAAAATGGGAACTCTGGCAGTCTGCAGCTCCAAATCTTTAATCTGTGCAGCTTGAGCTTCCAGAACCGCAGATTGTGACTGAATTAATGCAGCTTGGGATGTCATCGTTTGCTGCATCGTGTCCAACCGCCTCATTAATTCTTGAATGACAGACGGGAGAGGTTGGACAGGAAAATTCACACGAGGAATGTCGACCCGTGGCGTGGAAGAAGAAGTTGGAGCCGATTGACGTTGACGAACCATCGGAGGCACCCAATCTTCATCCGTAGGTTCTGATTGACGAGGCCTTTTGCCCACATCGGGTCGCACATAACCTGTCCCTGCCCTTTTGCGTCGTTGAATACGCTTAAAGCGTCTTAAATCGAAACGACGAATATTTTCCAACGAAGTCTCGGAAGGGACTATCCGAGGGGAAGTTGGTGGAGTGGAGCCACTATCAGAAGAGCTGGCAGCCATGTCTTCGACAATACGCGGCTCTTGTGCCTGAACGTTTTCTCCTCCAAGATGTTCAACATGACCAAAGGTCTCAATGTCGTCCAAAATTGCCTCAAGCTGAGGATTTTCTGCTTGTACAGGCACATTGCCAAAAAGATACTCTGGCTGTGGAGGAGCAGCAGGAGTATCCAAAAAATTGTCGTCAGCTGGAGGGAGATATCCTTCATTGATGATATGTCCAAATAAAGGAACATCTTCTGGTACAGGGACACCTTTGGCATTTTGAGCACAAATGGCAAAAATTCGTGTGTTCATCGGAGTCTGACGGAAACGATGAGCAGCAATCACCGGCACCCCTGGAAGAAGATGATTGATAAGCAGCTGGATGAAACGGGGGTATAAGTTCCATCGATTGTCCCCCGCATGGACATTTTCAACCATTGCTTTAAAAAGATAGCCCGAGAAGTTGAAGGGCTTGTTGTATACGAGAGCCAGCATGGCAGAAGCCGTAGAATGGCTCATGCCGTCAAATCCTGCCTTCCTGCTGGAGAGGCATACGATCATGATATGCATGAGGTACCTCCAGACCTTTGTGTGGTTGGCCTTCCGGTATTGATCTCTAGGGATACCCGGATAACCTAGACGGAGCATGCCGCCGTTGATAAACGTGTTGGAGAACCGAATTGGCAAATCCGGGTGATCAGCAAAACCAAAAAACTCACGTAGCAGTTGCTCCGTAATAACCACTTCTCTGTCCTCTACCCTGGAAATAATACGCGTGATTGGCATATCAGAGTTGATCACAGCTGAGTCCCAGAAGGAACCAACTTGATCCTTGTAAATAGGAGCATTGGAGGAGATGGCGGTATAAATGCGGGAACGGCGTAAGAACGCAATCATCGGCCTAAAAGGCGCGGCCGAATCCCGATCATCCTCGAGAAAAGCTACTATGTTGTGCCTCGGCTCCCAATCATTTACACTAACGTTGATACCTGCCATAGCTACATACACAAAAAATATAGCTCGAAAAGCGTTAGCATCAATGCACGTAGAAAATTATTTTTCACAAAAATGCCATCTGTGACACAAGGGTTGTGTCGCTAACGAGACTATGCGACACAAGGGTTGTGTCGCTAACAAGTTGTGCGACATCAAGGGTTGTGTCGCATTTTGCAATAAATTAATTGAATTGAATCACAGCGACAGAAAGCTTATGTCGCACCACTTGTGTCGCTAAATAAGCGACACAAAAGCTTGTGTCGCAAGACAGCAATGCTACAGACACAAATGCGACACAAGGCTTGTGTCGCATATTGTGTCGCAATGACGAACAGATGCAACCCAGAAAAACCCGATGATAAAATTTGGGGGTTTTTGAAATTTAGCACACCAAACGATGCGCCAATGTATGAAGAGCATAAAACCATTAGTGTTAACATGTTAGCAATATATCCCGTGTCCAATTTTACCCCAAAACAAAAACCCTAACAAACCGAATATTGCATTCAACGATTAAACAAAATTAGACGGTGGAATTTGGTAAAAATGGTACCTATAAGTCGAGAAAGATGAGGAGAACAAAAAACACGGATTGGATTGCAAAGAAACACGGCCGAAGATTGAAAATCAACTTGAAATATCGTCACAGTGGTTGTGTCGCAGTATTTGTCTTGTGTCGCTATTTGTGTCGCAAAATCGTGTAGCGACTGAGAGGTAGGGTCCGGCTTTTATATCTCAACCCTGTATAGCGACACAAGGTGCGACATGGCTTGCGACACAAAGGTTGTGTCGCATTGCGACACAAGAGTTGTGTCGCACCAGGGACAGTTTTTGTAGATTGATTTTATTTTAAAGTTTACACTCGAGAGTCAATTTGATATTATCTCAGAGACTTGGATAAACTAAAAGTAAAACAATAAAATACAAAACCGTTGATTCGATTTTGCAATCAACGAAAACAAAACGTAAAATCTTTTTGGTGACGAAATTGTTTAAGTCTGCTTTAGGAATCATATCAGGATAACATGCAAAAATTAGGCATAGTAAGTGTTATTTCGATTATCAGTATGTTTGTCCACTTTAAATTTTCTTAGCATATTTAAATTTACCTGTTATAAAGATAAGTTCAGGACGATTATTGATATTTTATCCATCTAAGCATTTGAACTTAAGTATAGATGATTTCAACTCATAATGAGATAAACCACTTGTGTTATTATTAGCATGCATATTATATTATATAGCTCACATTAAAATATACATTTGAAATCAAAACATGTTAGTAATTTCTTTATAGAAGGTGAGGGTATGAACGTATCTTTAGAACTAAGATAGCGGTGACAGGTCTGTACTTTCGTACAACAGAGTCACATAAGCAATAGTTCGGGTTGAACAAACACCAGTCTGAACAATTTAAACTAGAGGTACAGATCTGTACTTTCGTACAACAGAGTACCATAGTTTATCACAAACCAGTACTAGGCAATCCTTTTATAAATTTTCTTGTACATATGTACATTATATTTTAGAATTTAGATATGCCACGGGTACGCAATAATTGTCTATAACTTAACATAGACTACGTACCTAAGTTCTTTTCAAGAATATATTAAATGAAACCAGGTCTGTATTTTCATACAACAGAGGAGACAACTAATATATTCCCCCAGATAACATCATACAAAGACCCTATATTTTAGATCATAACATGTTTATTATCCAAATATTAAGACGAAGCGTTAAAATATTTTGGACATTTTTGCCCTGATTTTAACTTAAAGTCATACATATTAATATGCCTTTATATAAAATAATATGCATTTTTGAAAGTTATGCTTCTTAGTAACTTTAGAACAAATGCCTACCAATACATCATTTGATGAAGCTAATATTTATAAAAGGTATTTCAAGTATGCTAGATAAATCTACCGACACATCAAACATAAATCTTAAAATTCCATTTTATGCATGTTTCCTGATGTACTATCATTTCCCCAATTGTTTACAGACACAATTCAACGTCTATTTTAACAATGTTGCAACTATTGCATTTCTTTAATACTAACAAGTAAAAGAATGGCAGTTGCATTTTTTTTTTTTTAATGCAATTTCCAAGTGTAAGGATAATTTTGACCAGAAAGGGAGAGTTAAGCGTTGCCCAGACTCACCATTCCAATCATAGAGACTAGCTCATCAAATCGACTACGAGAGAAAGCTTTTGTGAAAAGATCTGCGTTTTGCTTAAGAGTAGGGATTTGGACAAGGTGAATTAGGTGCTTCTCATAGCAATCCCGTATAAAATGATAACGAATTTCAATATGCTTTGTTTTTGAATGCTATACGGGATTACGTATGATAGATACAGCAGCTGAATTATCAATATGAATAGGAGTAAGAGTTAGAAGTAACCCATAGTCACGCATTTGATGCTGAATCCAGAGAACCTGAGAACAGCAACTGGCAGCAGCAATGTATTCTGCTTCAGCAGTTGATGTAGAGACAGTTGTCTGCTTCTTACACTGCCACGAGACTAATCGGCTTCCTAGAAACTGACATCCTCCAGTTGTGGACTTCGCGTCCACTGAGCAGCCACCATAATCCGAATCTGAAAAAGCAGTTGGAGCAAAATCATTTTCATTAGAATACCACAGACCCAAGGAGGGTCTCCACTTAAGATAACCTAATATGCGTCTGACAGCTTTTTCATGAGAAGCTTTGGGCTTTGCTTGATATCTAGAACAGATAGACACAACGAATAATATGTCCGGCCTAGATGCTGTGAGGTACATAAGCGATCCTATCATTGAACGATAGTCACGCTGATTAACATCGTCTTCATCATCAGCAGGTCCAAGTTTGTGACTGATGTCAATGGGAGTTCCATAGTGTCTAGCATAGAGCATCTGATATTTTGTCAAGATGTCCTTGACATATTTTGTCTGATGAATATAAATTCCATTATCAGACTGCTCGACTTGAACACCGAGGAAAAATTTTAGTTCTCCCATGGCACTCATCTCAAACTTAGACTTCATGACTTTTTTGAAATCTCTGCACAGCACCTCATTGGTCGATCCAAAAATAATATCATCCACGTATACCTGCACAAGCAACAAATCGTTTCCTGTCTTTTTGATAAAAAGAGTTGAATCAATCTGCCCACGAGTGTAACCATTTGTGAGCAGGTGTTGAGACAACGTTTCATACCAAGCCCTTGGAGCTTGATGAAGACCATACAATGCTTTATCGAGTTTGTAGACGTAATCAGGATGCATTGAGTCTTCGAAACCAGGAGGTTGTTTCACATAAACCTCTTCGTTGACCTTCCCATACAAAAACGCACTCTTTACATCCAGTTGATAGACATGAAATTTCTTGAATGAAGCGTAAGCAAGAAATATCCGTATTGACTTTAAACGCGCAACCGGAGCAAAAACCTCGTTATAATCCAATCCTTCGATCTGAGTAAAACCTTGAACCACCAGACGAGCTTTATTCTTCACAACTACGCCACGGTCATCTTTCTTGACTCGATAAACCCAGCGAGTACCAATCGGATAGAATCCCTGAGGCAGTTTAACCAGCTCCCAAACTTCTAACTTTTTGAACTGTTGGAGCTCCTCTTGCATGGCTTTTACCCAGTGAGAATCAGTCAATGCTTCCTTAATGTTTTTCGGTTCAATTTGAGAATGAAAGCATGACTCCATTTGAGCTAACTGGCACTCTGTTTGCCCTCTGGTTCTAACTCCATCGTGTAAATCACCAATAATATTTTCTACCGGGTGATTCACATTGACACGGCTACTTGGAATCTCTTCAGTTTCAATGACAGTTTCCAAATTTGTATCGTCTCCCCCAGAGACTAAAGTCTCTTCAAGTACCTCTGTGATAGGTTCTACTTCACCATCTGATAAAGCTGGCATATCTGGATCTGTATCAGGATCTTGATCTGGTTCAGTAGTTTGAGGAGGAGGTGGTGGTGTTTTTGTAGGAGACTTGGATACATCAGAATATATATCAAGTCCATGAAGCATTGTCACCACCTGTTCAACTTCATCTTCAGCAGGAAGTTTGAAAGAGTCGAACATACTGTCATAGTCGAACAGAAATTCGGGCCCTGAACCTTGTGAAGGTTGACTATAACGAAGACATGTTACCTCAAAATGTTCCTCCACTCTCTTTGTGACTTTGTTATACACACGCTTATTAGGTGAATTATTTGAAAAACCCAAGAAATAGCCTTCACTCGATTTGCTACCGAATTTAGCCACTCGTTCTTTTGTGTGCATAATCATACAAGGACACCCGAACGGCTCAAGAAACTGTAAATTTGGTTTACGGTTGTTGAAGAGCTCATAACAGGTCTTATTACGTTTCTTAACCATAGACACTCGATTTAGTATGTAGCAAGCGGTGTTGACCGCTTCTGCCCAGAATGTGATAGGCAGTTTTGAATCAGCTAACATAGTCCGAGCAGCTTCAATGAGCGTCCTGTTCTTACGTACAGCAACTCCATTTTGTTGAGGAGTTCTGGCAGCACTGAATTGATGATCAATGCCTTTCTTTAAACAGAAAAGACCTAGTGTAGAATTCTTAAATTCCGTACCGTTATCACTTCTCAGTTTCTTGATCTTTAGATTGCATAAATTTTCCAGCTTGTCAAACAAGTAGATAAGGATTTCAGCAGTCTCATCCTTGGAGGCCAAAAAATAAACCCAAGAGAACCTCGACTAATCATCAGTGACCACCAAACAATACCATGCTCCACCTATACTTTTCTTGCTTACTGGTCCAAATAAGTCCATGTGCAGTAATTCCAATGGCTTTTCAACAGAGTTGACCAGTTTTGACTTATGGGTCTTCTTGTGCTGTTTCCCTTTTTGACATGGAACGCAATGATCATTAATCCCGAATGATTGCTTCGGTACACCACACACAAGATCATTTTTAACCAGATAAATCATCTTACGAAAATGCAGATGACCCATTCGTCTGTGCCACAACAAGGATTCTTTTTCATTGGCCTTAGACAGAAAACACGTTTGCTGCTTTGTTTCAACAGTACGCATATCCAGAATGTACGTGTCTCTGTCTCGAGGTGCCCTCAGTAGCACCCACTCCTCGGGAATAACAAATCCCGGCTTCAGAATGCAACACTCACTTTTCGTGAAAACAGTAGTGTATGATTTATCACAAACTTGCGATACACTAAGAAGGTTGTGTTGCAGCTGTTCTACAAAATTAACTTTTTCAAAGCTCACTCTTCCGTTTGAGAGTGTGCCTTGGCCAGAAATTACACCTCCTTTGTCACCAGCAAAAGCAACATATCCCCCATTATACGCATGAACATCGGAAAGCAGGGATATATTGCCGGTCATGTGCCGCGAGCAACCACTATCGATATACCATTTGCTATTTAGGACGGCTTCAGGTTGCTGCAGCACCAAAAACAAAGAAGTTAATTAGTAACGGAGACCCAAGCCTTTACAGACTTGGGGACTCCAGACGCATCATCCACAATGATCACATCAGTCAAAATTTTGTTTTTAAACATATCAGAAGTATTGATTGATGTGACACTGTTGGATGTAGAATCATTTGATGATTCTTTCACTTTCCAAACCTTTTTAGGTTTGGAAGGTTGCTTGTCAATAACATTGAGCTTAGAAATTGATGATTTGGTTGGCTCAACCTTGCTGAAATTCTTAGCGGGTGAGGGAGAACGTGAACCTTTAACTGAAGAATTTTTAATTTTAGAACTTTTAGGTACACCTTTCCCAGACCGCTTTTTAGCAAGCAACGGACAATCATTTATTAAATGACCTTGTTTCTTGCAGTAGAAACAAGATCTTTTCTCAACAGGTTGTTGAAATTTTGGAACAAACCTATGAGGATGGTTGAAAGAAATATCAAAGGCACAAGCACACTTATGTGAGCATGTTGTATTTGACACTTGTTTAGAGAAAACAGTGGATTTAGAAGAAGTTTGATGTTTTTTAATATTTTCTTTGATTTTCAAAATCTTCTTTTCAGGCTCAGCCTTAGCTTTGCCTTTTCCACTTAAAGCCATGACTGAAGATTCATTAGTTATAATTACATTGTTTGGCTTTACATTTTTCTTTTCAACCTTTGAGTACTCCTCTTCGGTTATATCCTCAATTTTAACAATCTCCTTTAAAATAACAGGAGAATCACTCGAAGCCTTGTTTACAACAGGCTCACAAACATCAGAAGGCTTAACTGACTCAGCCTTGACACACACTGTAACTGATTCAACAGATTTAACCTCTTGAGCCTTAACAATCACAGGCTCACTAGGTTTTGCCTTAACAGGTTCAGGCTCACTAGTGCAGGGTTGATCGTCAGTTATTTTAACTTTTTCAGCCTGAATTTTCACAGGCTTACTTATTTTGACAGGAGCAAATTTCACAGGATTTATTGCCTTCTTTGAAATATTAGGCATAAATTCAGTGATGTCATCCTTAACAGGCATGGGAAAATAATTTTTAGGAGGCGGAACTTGATGAAAACCAAGTCCAGCCTTGCTTTTCGTATCACTTCTTTGTGCCTGAAGGATCTCATCAAAGACTAGAGAGGAAGTTAAAAGTTAGATAATTTTCTGTTCAACTCAAGAACTTCAGCCTGAGAATCAGCAAGTTGTTTCTTTACGAAAGAAAGCATATTAACATAACTTCCTATTTCATCTTGCTGTTCAAAAATTTTGGCTTTCAGCTCTTTCTTTTCTTCAAAAATAGCTTTTAGCTTTTTATCACAAACCTTATCATTATCTTTTAACATATTATTTGAAGCAATTAATTGTTCTATGTTAGCGATAAGACGTTCATTTTCCTCTCTTAACCTGTTCACTTGTCCTGTTAATTGAATGCATGAAATACAAGACAAAGGTTCATTATCAACCTCATGAATGTTGGCCATGAAAGCTTTGTTCTGTTGGTCATCATCAGCTTGTTCTGACCAGTCAAACGCTTCATCTGACAACATTAAGGCGGCCGATACCATTGCCTTTTCTTCAGCTTTAGCCTTCTCTATAGGGTTGTTCTGAGAAGGCCTTGTGAAACCAGAGGAGGGCTGTCGTGTTTCACATTCACGAGCAAAGTGTCCATAGTTGTGACACTTATAGCATTTAACCTTGTTCTTGTTGAATCCCAGACCCTTATCATTCGGGTCCTCTAGCGATCTCTTTCCTGTTTTCTTAAAGTAGGTCTTGGCTCTACGAGTAAGCATGGCCAAGTTCCACCTTAAGTCCATTCGTTCCAGTTCGTCATCATCTATTTGACGAAAATCTTCCTCTGTCAAGTCCATGGAAGCAGCTTTCTTGCAGAGAAAGTCATCATAGGCGGATAGCAACGCCGAAAAAAGTGCAGCATGATCTTGTGTAGCTGCAGGAATAGGCCCTTGATGACTTGGTGGTTGAAAGTAAGACCCACCGGAAGAAACACTTGGTTTATGACTAGAAGAGCCACTAGTTCCACCAGCCAAGAATGCTGAACCAGATGTTCCAGTTGATGAAACATCCACTCCGTAGATCTTAGGATTTTGGACATTTGCAGTAGATTTTGTTTCCTTCCTTTGCATGTCCAAAAGATCAGCTTCTAGCTGACCAATAAGATCATTGAGAGACATATTCAAAATGTCTGGATCCTTTTCCATCATTAAAACTCTTGTATCCCATTTATCAGGTAGAGATTCAAGAAGTTTTTTATTTATTTCGGTTTTGTCCAGAGTTATTCCCCCTTCTATCAACTCACTAACCAACTGTGAGTATCTAGAAAACAAGTCAGAAAGAGACTCGTTTGGAAGAATATCGAATACGTCATACTGCTTCTTGACTAAACGCAACTTATTCTGTTTATATTGTTCACTACCGCCACATCTTTTCTCAAATGCCTTCCATAAATCATACGCAATTTTCAGATGTCGAAATTGCTTGAGGATTGACGGTGGTAATGCCATGGTAATTGCAGAATGAGCCTTTTTATCATTTTCAAAGGCTTTGCGTTCCTCAGGAGTCATTGATTTAATTGGTTTTAATGGTGCAGAACCAGTATACACTCCCCGACTGACAGGACGTTCGTATCTTTCAGTTAAAGCAACCCACATTTCGGGATCATTAAAAGAAACAAACGCTTCAAAGCGTTGACGCCAATAAGCATAATCCATCCCTACAGTATACATAGGTGGTTTATTCGTACTTCACACTTCAGAGTTCTGCTTGAGTAGATCTCCAACTCGTTGTAATGAGGAAGATGCCATTTTGATAACCTGCAAAACAAAACACACAAAGAACAAACACAACTGTTATGCGACACAAGGGTTGTGTCGCTTAGTCAACTGGCGACACAAAGGATGTGTCGCAAAAAGATTAGTAACAGTTAAACAGGCGACACAAGGTTTGTGTCGCAAACTTTTATGTCGCAATATTAACTTGTGTCGCAGTCTTTGTGTCGTAACTTTCAAACTTGTGTCGCTTGCTGGTGTCGCTTAAAACCTACACGCGACAGAAGATTGTGTCGCAGAAACACTAACTGCGACAGAGGCTGTGTCGCAGCTTGTGTCGCAATGTCGAGGAGAGCTGCGGCAGAAAACCCTAAAATTCGCAAACTTCCGTAACCCTAACGAAAAACCACGAACAATGGACGAATGTAATCACCAAAAACTTCCAGAAACGTTAGAATATTGATCCTTAACCCGAAATGCAAAGATTTAATTCCAAAAACTAGTCGTTTTTTAACCGAAAACACGTACTAACACGATCCAATAATACCAAATCCGTAGATTATGGCTCTGATACCACTTGTAGGTTCCTTTGTCTTGGACCTAACCGGATCAACACAAACAATCGAGAGGCGGAATTCAAACGATTGTATAAAGTACGTAAAACACAAACGAATCAAATGCAAATCAACTTGTATATAGATATATTTGCCAATTAGCTTAATACACTGAAATGCTTTACAAATGCTCTCTGGAACCCTGGATTCGTCAACCCCACAAATGAGGCCGAACTTCTCTATTTATAGGGAAACCGAAACTGACCTGCGACACAAGCTCTGTGTCGCACAGCCAGTTCATGCGACACAAGCCTTGTGTCGCATAAGCGACACAGGCTCTGTGTCGCCTAAACAGAACTTGTAATATACTAATAATAAACAAAACGTCGTAATTACTTAACAAACTATTACAAGCTAAGACCAACTGACAGACATACAAATATGCACCAACATTTGTCGTATCCATCTGTTCAAGATTTCAAGCAAAACCGAAGCTCTCTCATGAGAAGGCTGTCAAGCGAATCTTCAGTTATCTAAAATGGAGACCTAATCTTGGTCCTTGGTATTCAAGTGGGGCCCCCAAATCTGATGCCATACATGCCCATACTCCCCCCATGCCAAGACTTTCAACACCCAAACCATACCCCCATACCCTCATTCTTCACACTTCACTCAACCACACTTTTCTCTCTTTTCTCTCCTCTCTCCCTCTCCCCTTGTTACCTGCGATTTTCCCACCCCCAAATACCTCTCCAACACCAACACAAACCACCACAAGCACCACCATAAACCACCATAACACCACTTCTTCGGTTTGCAAGAAAAAGCAAGGAAACGAGCTCTCGACGTCCATTTCTTCGTGTTTTCATCACCTTTCTGGTAAGAAACCTCATCTCTCTTTTATGTTACTTGAAACAAACATATAAACATGTTATAAGGTCCATATAACAAGATTATGTCCAAAAGAAAAGTCGAAAAATATTTTCGAAAATATAAAAACGCCTACAGTTTCTGGGCAGAAACTTGACCCGACTTCAAGGGAAAGTTTCGTGCTCAAAACTTAACGAAAATTGACGAATCAAAAGACAAAAATTAATTTTAAAGAGTTATCTTTCATTTCCAAGTGGTTTCGTAATTTTTAAAGAGTTATCTTTCATTACAAAAACGTGTCGCAAATCTGTCTCGGATGGCAAATTTTTGTGCCAACTTCTCGGGTCCATAACTCGAGCCACACAACTCCAAACGACATGAGGTTTTCGCCTAAATCTCACAAATTTTGTTAGCTTTAAAAGTTGTATGATTACACTCTCTGAAGTTTTGTAGATTTTTCTTAGTAATTCAATCTTTGAACATGTGTCCAGATTGGTCAAAATTGGACCTCAGAGAACAAAGGGAATTATTAAAAATAAGTAGACTTATCCAAAAATTCTAAAAAAATTACTGAAAGTAGCCAAGACATAGAGGAACAACTAGTATTTTCCTTGGATTTTATCTCGGCACTTTGATTAGGCAAAACTAGCCACGAAAAACGTATAATTTTAAGAAAAAATGACCCGTGGACTGATTTTTGTATAAACTTTTAAACGACACTTTCGGGATAACCACAAAATGTAACAGTAATTATCCTAAGCTCTAAAAACATATTTAAGACTTCCCTAAAAGTTTCAGGTCAAACCGAGCACGTTTGACCAAGTTCCCGAACTCGAACACACAACAGACCCTTAGTGTCGCAGCAGGCCCAAACGGGTGCGACACTAAGCCTGTGTCGCTAAATCATAAAACAGTACTAATTAGTGTCGCAATACCCTGCGACACTAACGCTTGTGTTGCTAAAACAAAATCGAAGTCACAACTTGCGACACTAATCCTAGTGTCGCATAAATCTCAACTTTCGAGATAATTGCGACACTGACCTAGTGTCGCAATCCATTCTAGTGTCGCACATAGTGTCGCGTAAAACAGATTTGAAACATGTTTCACAAAGTATTAAACACGCGTAACAACGAATAACAACGAATATTTATATACGACACTACCCGTACACGCAATACATATACTCTTACAAGTAATCAACAAAACAAACATAATAATAATGTCTTCGAGAATTATTATTACAAAACGTCACCAACGGGCCGTACATGTTTTCTAAACACAAACGATAAACAAACATTTGGACATAACTAGTTGAGTGGACAACTAGCATGAATGATCTTTTGAGACATTCACTTACTCATAACCTTATGCGTCTAGGGCGCTAGAAGGTTACATTTGGGAAACATTTATTTGCTATTTGCAAACGCTTACTTCAAGACTCAGGTGAGTCTCATAGCCCCTCTTTTACTGTTTTATACCATGGGGTGAGATTACATACACTGTTTTTATAATCACAAGTACTGAAACAACTCTTATACGGATTGCATGAGACCTTTAATCCACTAAAAGTCCTCACTTTATCATAGTTTGTTAATTGTATGAGCGCGAGTATTATTGGATAGATCTATCGGGGATTGACATCCCCGTCCGGGCAAGTCACTCTAACTGACCCACGGACGCATTAATATTTGACTGTTACGGGTGTATTGGATTATGCACCTGCCCGAGGCACAAACCAGGTTAAGCGTCGAACTGTGAGACTCATGGCAATAGTATATACTTATTTTGCATTCGTGTAACACTGATTAAATCTTGTGATTATTACCAACTTTTGATAACTGTTTCAAACCTATGAACTCACCAACATTATGTTGACCGTTTTAGTATGTAATCTCAGGTTCGCAGACACAGTAGGATGGCCTACAAGGAACCCTAGCACGAGTCGCATGCATTTCAAACAAACAAAGAGATTTTTCTGCATTACTGTTAATAGTAGTTATGTACTAGAATCTCTAGGCTATCTAGTGAACTCGTGGACAAATATAGGTGTATTTTGTAAACAGTATATTTTTCGGAATGTAATTTGCAAACTTCTCATTTAGAAGTCGTTTGCTTGTAACTTTGTGTAATGATCCATGATTAATTGCGCCCCGACCCGACTTTCGCTGCACTGTAATTTGGGGGTGCGACAGATAGGTATCAAAGCTAAAGGTTATAGCGAACTAGGTTGCATTAGTGGGCCTAGACTATAACCATTAAGTTAGTATACCTCATTAGGTATAACTAGTTCAGGAATGTCATCATTCGACTTTAATTTAACATAGCCTGATCAACTATGTACAATTAAAGGAGAATCGATGCAAGGTCTTAAATGGTTATGGCAAACGGGAATACATTAAAAGACTTGATAACGATAGAAACAGGACCGAACTTATACATGCTATATTTATTAGACTATTATATATACTATACGTATATATATAGAGCTCACGCACTAAAAACTCTTCCCACAACAATGACAGACATTCCTATCGTAACTCCAACCGATTTAGAGAGCGAAACTCAAGCCCCACCCGTCTACACCTCTTCGGATTCACGCGTTACACGCACCTCTAGGAGATATGTTGGCTCTCCTCGGGCTAGTCCTTATCCCGGTCCTACTACCACTGATAACGCAACTACCAGAGCCCGCCGCCGATCAGACGCTCGCCGATGGAATTGGCTACCCACTACGTTAGATACTTGGATTTCCGAGGAAGGAATACGGGTCACCGCTGAGCCCATGGATATCTCACCATACACCCAAGAACCCATACATCACACTGTTCCGGTGCTAGCAGCTAGACTGCACCGTCATGAGAAAAGACTTGATGATATGGAACTAGAACAACTCGAAACACGTTCAAGCTGGATGCACATGGCACAAGGCCGAATCGGACAAATCTATCAAGATCAGGAAGATCTAGCCGAAACCATGAACATTACCCATGACCAAGTAGTCGAGACAAGGGACGAGGTCACTGCCCTACGATTACGACTAGAACAATGTGAAGTACGCTCACATGAAGCTGAGCAATACACTCGCATGCTGGAGCAACGGTTAACGTTGGCTGAAAAAAATGCTAGACAAGCTAGCAGACTTGCAGAAACTGTGGATCACCTCCTTACCCTACTACCACAAGTAGATCTACACCAAGATTAGTGTAGTAATCGTTATGTAATCTACCTATTCACCGCTTGTAATCTGTCCGGATGTAACAATTCCCGACATCTTTTGTAAACATCGAATTCTGTAATCTTTTGAAATCGCATCTTAAATGATTACAATCTTATTATCTTATTATCATTGAATGTCACTTTGTGCTGTTGTATATATTACCCCTTATATATACATCGGTGATAATCATAATCCTCATACAAATTGTCTCACATTCCGTTTGATTTCTTTCTTTGAAGAATCATGCCACCAAGAAGACAGACTTACACCCCCGATGAAATCGCACAACTTATTGCCCAAGGAGTAGCCGACGCTCTGGCTGCTCAGGGAGCTCAAAGGAACAGTGGGTCGAACCCACATAGTGGCAGCGAAAATACTTCGAACACTGTAATCACAACCAAACCTTGCTCCTACAAGGAATTTATGAGCTGCAAACCCTTAAACTTCAAGGGTACAGAAGGAGCCATCGGTCTACAGAGATGGTTCGAAAAGATGGAATCAGTCTTCCGACTCTGCAACTGCACCGAATAGTGAAAATTCAAGTATTCCACCTGCACCCTCATGGATAGTGCCCTCACATGGTGGAATTCCTACGCACAAACTGTAGGAATCGATACTGCCTATCAACTCCCTTGGGAGGATCTGAAGAAGATGTTGAAGGAGGAATACTGCCCCAGGGAGGAGCTACAACGACTTGAGGTGGAATTCTGGAACCTCACCGTCAAGGGTGACGACATCACTGGTTACACTACTCGATTTCACCAGTTGGCACTTCTCTGTCCAACTATGGTAGACCCCGAGTACAAACGGATTGAAAGATACATCTGGGGACTCCCAGCAAAGATCCAGGGTATGGTAACTGCATCAAAACCGGGAACAATCCAGAGTGCCGTCCGCATGGCACATAGCTTAATGGCTCAGGTGGTCCGATGTGGGACACCTGCTGCGAACACGGGAAACTGGTCTCGGGATAACAAAAGAAAATGGGAGGGAAACCCCAACAACAACAACCAACAACAGAACAGAAGGCCGGAGACTGTTAGGGCCTATACAACGGGAACCGATGACAAGAAAAAGTACCGAGGAAGCAGACCCTATTGCTCCAAGTGTACTTTACACCATGAGGTTCCTTGTGGTAACACTTGCACTAAATGCAAACGGCAGGGCCACACAGCCAAGGTCTGCAAAGTTCCCAACGCCGCCACCAAACCCGGTACACCACGAACCTGTTATGAATGTGGTAACCCCGGACACTTCAGAAATGACTGTTCGAAGCTGAAAAACAACAACAACAACAGGAACAACAACGCTCGCGACAGAGCTTTTGTGATAAACTCAAGAGAAGCCCGACAAGACCCTAATGTGGTTACGGGTATGTTTCTCCTCAACAACTTAACTGCAATGTCTTATTTGATACTGGTACTGATAAGAGTTTTATATCCGATGAGTTTAGTTCACTACTCAATATCACTCCCACTGCCTTAATTGCTAAGTATATTGTAGAATTAGCAAACGGCAAACTAATCAAGGTTGACAGTGTAATTCAAAATTGCACTTTAAATTTAGCAAACGAACTCTTTTCCATAGACCTGATTCCCATTGAGATCGGGAGCTTTGATATCATCGTCGGCATGGATTCGCTATCCAAAAACCGCGCCGAAATCGTTTGCTATGAAAAACTCGTTCGCATTCCCCTCCTCACTGGTGGAACCTTAATCATACAAGGGGAGACCGGGGGATCGAGGGTAAATATCATCTCCTGCATGAAAACCGGAAAATATCTGAGAAAAGGATATCAGGCACTCCTAGCACACGTAACTGAGAAGAAGTCGGAGGAGAAGCGACTTGAAGATGTGCCTATCGTGCGGGATTTTCCTAAAGTATTTCCTGAAGACTTACCAAGCCTCCCACCGCCTCGGCAAGTCGAATTCCAAATCGATTTAGTGCCCAGCGCAGCACCCGTGGCACGAGCTCCTTATCGTTTATCCCCTTCCGAACTTCAGGAGTTGTCTACTCAATTACAGAAACTCCTGGATAAGGGATTCATTCGACCAAGATCCTCGCCTTGGGGAGCTCCGGTCCTATTGGTCAAAAAGAAAGATGGATCTTTTCGAATGTGTATCGATTACCGTGAATTGAACAAATTAACCGTAAAGAATCGATACCCACTCCCTCGAATCGATGACTTATTTGACCAGCTTCAAGGATCGAGTGTTTACTCAAAAATCGACCTTCGGTTAGGATACCACCAATTACGTGTTCAAAACGACGATATCCCAAAAACCGCATTTCGAACTCGATACGGTCACTACGAATTCCAGGTTATGCCATTTGGCTTAACCAACGCACCGGCTGTATTCATGGACCTTATGAATCGGGTGTGCAAACCATATCTTGACAAATTCGTCATTGTGTTCATCGATGACATTCTGATTTACTCTCGCAACGAACAAGAACACGACCGACACTTGAAAACCATCCTTGAATTACTCAAGCGCGAAGAGTTATACGCTAAATTCTCTAAGTGCGAATTCTGGATTCGAACGGTACAATTCCTAGGACACGTCATCGACAGTCAAGGAATACATGTCGATCCATCAAAAATCGAGGCTATCAAGTGCTGGCAAGCACCTACAACCCCAACAGAAGTACGACAATTCTTAGGTCTCCCTGGATACTATCGGCGATTCATTTAGAATTTCTCAAAAATAGCCCAACCCCTAACCACCCTGATTTAGAAAGAAAAGAAGTTTGAATGGACCGACAAACAGGAATCAGCCTTTCAGCTATTGAAACAGAAACTTTGCAGCGCACCAATCCTGTTCTTACCTGAAGGCAACGATGACTTCGTGGTTTATTGTGACGCCTCACACCAAGGACTTGGTTGTGTCCTGATGCAAAGGGAAAAAGTCATAGCCTACGCCTCCCGACAACTCAAAATCTACGAGAAAAACTATACAACTCATGACTTGGAACTAGGAGCCGTAGTTTTCGCGCTTAAAATCTGGAGACACTACTTATACGGTACCAAGTGTACTATTTTCACCGATCACAAAAGTCTCCAACACATCTTCGATCAGAAGGATCTAAACATGAGGCAACGCCGATGGGTCGAACTACTTACTGACTACGATTGCGAAATTCGCTACCACCCTGGCAAGGCTAACGTTGTTGCCGACGCCCTAAGCCGAAAAGAACGAGTTAAACCACTTCGAGTTCGAGCCCTAGGTATAACTGTACATAACAACCTCTCCACTCAAGTCCATGCCGCACAACTCGAGGCACTCAAGGAAGAGAATGTGAAAAATGAAGCATTACGAGGCATGGATAAACAATTCGAAATCAAACCCGATGGAGCCCGATACTACTCTAACAGAATATGGGTACCAAAGTTCGGAAACCTAAGAGATTTAGTGATGGACGAAACTCACAAATCTCGATACTCTATACATCCTGGAGCAGACAAGATGTATCACGGCATCAAAGAATCGTATTGGTGGCCCAACATGAAAGCTGACATAGCAACTCATGTCAGTAAGTGCTTTACCTGCTCAAAAGTCAAGGCTGAATATCAGAAACCCTCCGGATTGCTACAACTACCAGAAATACCTCAATGGAAATGGGAGCAGATAACCATGGACTTCATTACCAAATTGCCGAAAACACCGCGCGGCTGCGATACCATTTGGGTGATTGTCGACCGTCTCACCAAATCTGCCCATTTCCTAGCAATCAAGGAAACCGAAAGGATGGAGCATTTGACTTGCATCTACATAAAAGAGATTGTCGCTCGACATGGTGTACCTATCTCGATCATCTCGAATAGAGATAGCCGTTTCACTTCTCGCTTTTGGCAATCATTAACCAATCTGTGGTAATCCAAACCCAAATCAGTTTATCCTAACACTGATTCTGAAGCACATGCATCGGCACACACACCAAATGAGGTAGTAAAGCATTTAAAATGCATGCTTTTCAATTAGGCTCAAAATACCTCACTGCAAATAAGATAGGATTGTATGTACCTAGTCATGCAATGCCCCTCTTAGATTATCATTTATTGATTAAGAATATTTTACTTTATTTCCCTATATTCCAAAATGATTTACTCATATTTGAAAAATGGCTCCTCTTAAAAACATTAAAACTCAAAAAGATTAAAGATAATCAAGTGATTTAGCTCATACTTTTTTCAATCTAATGTATTCTATACCTGCTATCTGGACATAAAAATAGTATTCGAACGCATTAAAACTTAAAAACATTCTCTAAGTTTGCTATTTGGACATAAAAATCTATCTAATGTATTCTATACATGCTATCTCACATTTAGAGGAACATTGTCCCTAATGTTCTCTTTAGTAGAGATTTTACTAAAAGTAAAATCCCTCCCACACTTAGAGTTTAAACATATAAGAACATCTTTCTCAAGTGTTGTATTTGGGCTTGAATGCCCACACTTAGTGATAAGCTTAGAATCTGGTATAGACTACTTTTATTATTTAACAAACTAAAAAAGCAAATAAGAATCTTAAAAAGCGAATAAAGGGTAACCTTGAGTTTGACGACGACTTTGATAACCTAAATAAACCTCATAGATTCCTATGCAATAATGATTACGCTAGGTGGAAGACTAGATTTGAATCTTTTATTGCGTTCACTAACCCAGACTTATGGATCCCCAAAACCGAGCGTTATGAGGGACCAAGAGTAGAGGGAAAGATCCATGGTGAAGTTCCTTTAAAGCCAATAAAATAATTGATTATAGAAGAACGTAAGGAATTTGATAGAGAAAAGAAAGCCAATGAGACAATTAAAAGTTGCTTACTGAAAGATGTGCAGATGTGTTTCACAAAGGCTACAACTTCTTACGATTTATGGGAAGCTTTGTCAATAAGGTTTGGGGTAAACACACAGTTGAGATCTAAAGTTCAAACGAATGCATTACTGAGATGTTGGTACAAAAGGAAGATGAGGTTAAATCTCTTCAATCCCAAATACTAATCATGGAGAATGAACGTGAAAAGATGCGATCAAAGTTTGTCCAACTGGAAAATAGGATTTCAGAACTTGAGGGTAAACAGACAGTGGTAACCAAACTTCAAGAAGATCATGATATTGCACTGAAAACTATTCAAGATCTTCGCGAGTAACTTACTCAAGCCTCTCACTCGACCAAACAACTGGTCAAGGTTGTGAAGCAGATTCACAGGATAAATCTTCCAAACAATGTTCGAACATGGTTTGTGCGAAAAAGAAATATGTTGTTCCGGGGGAGAATTATGAAATATCGATGGTATCGATTAAAGAAGACTTTGTTAGTCCAGATTCCGGTAATTGTATCGGTTTCAAAGCTCTTTTGGGCTTTTGAGATCTTGAAATTGATCTTTTGTCGCGTTTAAAATCTCTGGAATCATAACAATCAACCTTTTGATGGTCTAATATTTTGGTTGATTTTGATTTCTTAGAATACATCTTATTCTTCTACATAGAATAATTGGTAAACTGTTAAATCTTTTTCGCATAAACCATGTTCGAATATGGTTTGGAAGATTTATCCGGGAGAATCTTCTTCACAACCTTGACTGGTTGTTTGGTCGTGAGAGGGTTGAGTAAGTTGCTCGCGAAGATCTTGAATAGTTTCCAGCGCAATAACATGATCTTCTTGAAGTTTGGTTATCACCGTTTGTTTACCCTCAAGTTCTGAAATCCTCTTTTCCAGTTGGACAAACTTTGATCGCATCTTTTCACGTTCATTCTCCATGATTAGTATTTGGGATTGAAGAGATTTAACCTCATCTTCCATCTGTACTAACATCTCAGTAATGCATTTGTTCGAACTTTTTAATCTCAACTGAGTGTTTACCCAAAACCTTATTGACAAAGCTTCCCATAAATCGTAAGAAGATGTAGCCTTTGTGAAACACATATGCACATCTTTCAGTAAGCAACTTTTAATTGTCTCATAGGCTTTCTTTTCTCTATCAAATTCCTTACGTTCTTCTATAGTCAATTGTTTTATTGCCTTTCAAGGAACTTCACCATGGAACTTTCCCTCTACTCTTGGTCTCTCATAACGCTCGATTATGGGGATCCATAAGTTTGGGTCAGTGAACGCAATAAAAGATTCAAATCTAGTCTTCAACCTAGCGTAATCATTATCTAGGAGGTTTATTTGGGTTATGAAACTCGTCATCAAACTCAAGCTTTACCATAGTTGTCATGTGTGAAAAAGCCTTTTTCGAGCTTTCCCTCCAAAATTTTGTTCAAAAACGTTCAAAAATGCTCGAGTAAAATGAAACTTTTCCCAAACTAAAATGAAGTAAATTTAAGCCTAAAAACAAAATTTGGCAATACACGAATTTTCCCGCCAAAACACTTTTTTTAAGTATCGCTGGAATCAAATTTCTGTATATAGCGATAGTAAAACAGATTCCGGTCTCAATTTGCTCTTAATTTCAACTTTTAACGTCGAATTGATCCGTGACCGTAACCCAAACTCAATCAAATTCGCCTAAACGATTCAAATAACCTCTATTTCAATAATAGAAGGCTCTGATACCACTTGATAATCACTCTGACCTTGTAGATGAATCGATTAACGAATCGTGCGGAATTCGAGTTTGTTAATTTGATACTTGAAATTGAAAATCTGCAAACAATCTAAATAAGTTTATGTTTTATTGACATTAATCAATTACTGAAACACAAATAAGCTCACAAACTCTAACTCTCTCAACTACAATCAACATCGCACATACACGATCGACCAGTACGTATAATTGACGACTTTGTTACATATTTATACAGACACAGGCGACACTCCTTAAGTGTCGATAGTTTATGAATAGTGTCGCTAGTTACAAAGAAACTAAAGTCGCCTAAGTACACAATCAAGCTAAGTTTCTAAAACAAGCTTTTGTCACACAATTATGTATCACAAGTTATGAAATATTTTGATCATCATGTTATAGACCTCACGTAGTCCGTTATGGAATAGTTGCCTACACAATCAAGCACCGAAAATTTCGCGGAGTCGGTTTGTGATGAAGTTCGCGGTGTTAACCATCGAACCTTCAGCTATAGATGATGGAACGTCACGCGTCCTTTCGTCAAAACTCACGTACTCGAGCTTTTCGATAATCTTGTAAGCGTGGTACTCGATAGTACAGTCAACGTAGAGTCTATGTGGTGTAGGATTATTGATATGATCGTTATCAGCCATGATATCATCAATCCTCGTAGATCATTCATCATCCGAATGTCTACGTCCGCATTCGGATTTCCAGTAGCATTATCCAAGTGACCCCGATATGAGTGTAAGAAATTGATTTGTTGGGCTGAATATGGAAATGCTGACTGAATCAGTGTTTCATATACCTTCCAGTATATGGTCTTCTGCTCCTCGAAAAATTCCAACTCTTCTGAAGTGGGTCGGTCATTTTCATGACTTTCCTACCGTAATTGAGTGGCAAGATTCTCGGCGAAGGCGTGAATACGGTTTCGAATGAAGCGAGAACCTAGGGTACTGTTGCTGGCTAGATAAACTGTGTATTCTGCTTCGATTTCCTCTATCAGCTCTCTTTGGCGTGGTGTATACTCATTGGTGGATTATCAGATGACTATCATTATGATATGAAGGTCATCATCGAGTCTATCAATAACACTGATCATCTCCTCATGATTGGAGATGATCCGGATGACTTCGAAAGTAGGATATGGGATAGGCCTAACAGGTGGTGCAGGGATGGTAATAGAGCGGATATCTATTGGAATGTCAGTATAGATGACATCCTCCTCGTCAATCTTTGTCGCCATGGTGTCTGAATCCTGAGAATAAGGGAACTCTGCAGTGTCAGATGATGGCTGGGTTTCGTCAGTGATCTGTGATATCGGCTGAGAAGAATGCATCGCTATGTCTCTCTCCTCATGAGAATCAGAGTCATGGCTGGATCTAGAAGTACCTCTTATCTCAAATTGAGTTTGAGGTACGGATGCATCAGAGGTTTGAATCCTCTGGGAAGGTATCAGTCTAGATTCCTTAAAAGCCGAAATCTTTCTCAAGAGTTTGTCTCGTAGCTCTGGATATTGCTTAGACAAAGCAATAGTTCGTTCGCTGTTTAGTAGAGCATCGAGGCAAGTGTAAACAAGAGGTTTGGTAGGATCAATAACAGATGCTATGAGTCTCTAGATGACAAGGGCATAATCATCACTGTGAGAATCTTCAGTAGGTGGCTCTTCATCTGAATCACTATCGGACAAAGAGATAAAATCTTCAATGTTGTCGATCTGCATAATCTCTGCTGTCGGAGTGTGGTTATCAGGGGAGTTGTGATATGCTTGGGTTGATTCGTTCTCATCATCTTCCATTTCTTATAGTTCTTCTTATTCCTCTTCTTCTTCTATCTCCTCTTCAGGTTCATCCATTTCTTCCTCTGTCTCTGATTCTGATTCTTCTGTTGCTAAGATGAGGCAAGTATGATCATCAGGAATATATGGATTTGTCTCTGACGCGTCTGAGTCTGAAGTGTCATCGTCTGATGTGACTCTGCCTATGGATATCGTGTATATCTCTGCATGTTCAACTACAGAACAGTCAGCTTGATCAATCTTGAATGCTATAGTCTGTCCATGTGCTCTAAGGCTGACTGCGAATACACATCAATGATAGAACGAGCGGTATTCATAAAGGGCTTGCCTAGGATAATTGGTATGTTAATGTCCTCCTAAATATCCATCAAAACAAAATCAGTAGGGAACCAGAACTTGTCAACTTTAACCATTACGTTCTCAGCTATCCCTTTAGGAAATCGGATAGATTGATCGGCTAGCTGAACGCTCATTTTGGTTGGTTTCAATGCTCCTAGTTCTAATCTTGTGTAGAGTGAAAAAGGCATAAGGTTGATACTAGCTCCAAGATCGGCGAAGGAGCGTATCATGCCTGAGTGATAGATTGAGCAGGGCAATGTCAATCGACCGGTGTCTCCTAGCATTTCCGACAGGGCTTTTGTACGACGGTTGAACATTCCGCGTTCAGAGAGATCTTAGGTGCTTCGGGCATTCTAAAGAAAGAAAAATTTTAATCTATATGAACCAGTAAAAAATTAAAAAAATCAAATTATTGAAGACCATTATTGGAAAGAATTATTAATAATTCATGTCACGTTTTCATTATTGAAGCGAAGACAAAGCCAAAAGATGTCACGCTCTTAAAAGAAGGAATTATTGAAGATCATTATTAAAACAAAGATAATGTCACAGAATTATTGAAGACCATTATTAAAGCAAAGACAAGAAAATAAAGCAAAGAAAAAGATGCAGAAGTATTATTTAGGTGAATTATGAAATAGGCAAGTGTCGGTTACAATGACCGGATGAAGTTCACAATTTCAATTATAAAAGAAGCAAAAATTGAGGAAAGGAGGCAGAGTTTTCATTACTCAAAAAATTGAATCCTTTATAAAAAAAACCCTCTATCAAATTATCAACTTCTCAATATTCAAAAACCTTAGATTTTAATATTTGTATATATCCTATTTGTCAGTCTAGTTCTACTTCCAATATAGAAGAAAGCAATCATTGTATTATATCCAAGTGTTCTTGTATCAAGATTGAACCTATAAACAAAGGTATAATTTGTTAAATCCTTCACTATTTATTATTTATATTGATCCGTTCTTAATCGTTCCGATGATGTATTGATCCATTATTTAATATTTATATTGATCCGTGATTATCAAAATACCCACATTATTTGGCTCTATTACAAGAAATGACTATGGCAGCTACTGCATATAAATCAAATGGGAATACTGAATTTAGGGTAGCACAAATGATTATATCATGATTCACTGAAATATTAAAGGCTGGTGGGATAGTTATGTTACTCAAGAAGAAAAAAGCGCTATAATAAATGCAAAAAAGACTATAATTAAAAATAAAAATGGTCAAACAAGTCAATCACAAATAGATGATATGATGAATACATTAATATATGCTATATTAAAAAATTATGTGGGAAATCCAGCAGCTTATCAAGAAAGAAACTCATCTATACTATTAAATCTAACATGTAGAAAATTACAAGACTTTAGATGATATAAAGATGTATTTTGGCTAAAGTAATGACTAGGCCTGATTGTAAAGAAGCATATTGAATCTTTAAAATTACCTCCCTCTAGTTCTAAAAAAAATAAATACAGAGATAAAAGTAAATACAAAAAACATTATAAAAAAGAACATGAATATAAAAAAAATAGATGATTATAGAAAAAACAAGTTTAAAGGAAAAAGAAAATTTCCGTATAAAATTTTTAACCAAAGTAAACAGAAAGACATTATAATATGTTATAAATGTGGTAGGAATGGCCATATGACAAAAGACTGTTATGTTAATAATAAAATAAATGAGTTAGATATATCAAATGAACTTAAAAAACAAATTAGTAAGTTAATTATAAGATATAGTTCAAGCGAATCTAGTATATCAGATTATAGTGAAAATGATATAAATGTTTTGGAAGAAAATACCTCTAATAGTGAATATGAAATATGTGAATGTATAGAAAATTGTAATTGTGACTATAAATCCATTAATGTTATAACTAAAGATAGTGAAATAGAACAATTAATAGATTTAATAAATAAAATCGAATATAGGGATATAAAAAAGATATATTTTCAGAAGTTAGAAGAAAAATTAAATAATAAAGAAGAAAAATCTTTAGATCATAAGCAAGAATATAATTTTAATGAAATATGTAAAAGATTTAACAAAAATATAAATCCTATAACAATTCCAGAATTACAGGAAGAGCTTAATACTGTAAAATTAGAAATAAAAATTTTAAAACAAAGAATAGAAAAAATAGAAAGTAACGAAAAATCTTTATATGAAGAAAAGCCAGAAAATGAACCTAAAATAAATATAATAGAGAAAGTAAATTATCAAAGGTGGTATACAAAATTAACCATAGTTATCAATAAAAATTTCAAGCTATCACTAACAGCTTTATTAGATTCAGGAGCAGATTTAAATTGTATACAAGAAGTTTTAATTCCAACCCAATATTATGAAAAGTCCTCTGAAAAATTATTTTCAGCAAGTGGATCTAGATTAAAAATAAATTACATTTTTCAGAGCAAGTGAATCTAGATTAAAAATAAATTACAAATTATCTAATGTTCATATATGTAAAGACAATTATTGTTATAATACTCAATTAATCTTAGTAAAAAATTTAACCTCTCAACTTATATTAGGACAACCATTTATATTACAATAATATCCTTTCTCAGTAGATGCAAAAGGATTAACTACTAAAGTTTTAAACAAAGATATAACTTTTGAATTTGTTTACCTGATTATAACCAAAGAAAAAAATATATTAGAAAACAAGAAAAAACAAGTAGAATATTTAGTAAGTGAAATAAATGACAAAAGAATATACAATCAATTAAAAGACAAAACTATACAAACAAAAATAAAACTACTAGAAGAAAAATTTAAGAATAATATATGCGCAACTATACCTAATGCATTTTGGAAAAGAAAACAACATATAGTAGGATTACCCTATATTAAGGACTTTAGTGAGAAAAATATTCCTACTAAATCAAAATCTATACATATGTCTATAGAATTAGAACAACATTGTTAAATAGAAATACAAGATTTATTAGATAATAAACTTATACGTCCATCAAAATCCCCTTGGTCATGTTCAGCTTTCTATATTATAAACAATGCTGAAATAGAAAGAGGAGCACCTAGGTTAGTCATAAACTATAAACCTTTAAATAAAGTTTTAGAATGGATTAGATATCCTATACCAAACAAAAGAGATTTATTAAAAAAGCTATATGATTCAAAAATATTTTCTAAGTTTGATATGAAATCTAGATTTTGGCAAATTCAAATAAAAGAAGAAGATAAATATAAAACAGGCTTTAATGTCCCTTTTGGACATTATGAGTGGAACGTAATGCCTTTTGGTTTAAAAAATGCTCCATCTGAATTTCAAAATATAATGAATGATATAATTTTAGGAAATTTTGCAATAGTTTATATCGATGATGTTTTAATATTTTCAAAAAATATAGATCAACATTTTAAACATTTAAATGCATTTTATGATACTGTATACGAAAATGGATTAGCAGTCTCTCCAACTAAGATATCATTATTCCAAACACAAATAAGATTTTTAGACATAATATAATTCAAGGAACTATAAAACCAATAAATAGGAGTTTAGAATTTTCAACCAAATTTCCTGATGAAATAAAAGATAAAAATCAATTACAAAGATTTTTAGGATGTTTAAACTACATACATGATTTCTTTAAAGATTTAGGAATTGTTTGTAAACCTTTATATGATAGCTTAAAGAAAAATCCTAAACCATGGACAGAAGAACATTCTAAAATAATAAGACATATAAAAGAAAAAATAAAATTTTTACCATGTCTAACTATACCTCATCCAAATGCTAAGCTTATAGTTGAAACAAACGCAAGTGATTTAGGATATGGTGGCATTTTAAAACAAAAGCTTTCTGATAATGATTCTGATAATGAAAGTGAACAACTAGTTAGGTTTTATTCCGGTTCCTGGAATGAAACTCAGAAAAACTATTCTACCATTAAAAAAGAAATTTTAAGCATTGTTCTAAATATTAAAACATTTGAAGATGATTTATGATGCGAGTTAAGTAGTAGTTAAAAATAACAAGTTTTAAATGATTGGAAATACCAAAGTTAACTTTAACTCAACCAGGCAATAATACCTGTTCGTATTATAGTATAGCTTCGGTATGACCGAGTCGAACCACAGGGAATCGGTGTAAATTAAAATAATTAATTAAACCTAAAATTACAAATTACAAATACATAAGGGGTGCGTTTTAATTCCGTACGAACAATTTTTAATAAGAAAACTAATTAAAACTGTCAACAATTAAAAAGATAGAAAGTAGCTAAGAACAATCAGATAGATAAGCATGTATTTACTTAGAATAGTGATTTCTCGATTCAGGTTTCAGATATGTTTATTGAATTGTTGATTGTTTATTATGGTGATTTCAAACTAATATGGATAGCCTCCTGCTAAGGTTAACTAATCCTTAATAAACCTTACCTTAATACTAGATTCTCTTGAAAACACTAGACATTCTTCTACGTGTTATTAACATTAACTTTATGCTTTTAATACAATCAACAGATCATTAAGATTCATTCAGCAACCTCGTGTTAACGTAAGTCTATAATTATTGGTTAAATAATTATCATATCAATTAGGTTATATTAATTGCTAGTCTCTTAACCTATTACCGGTTACAGTCTCAAGCCACAATTAACTAATAAATTATTTAATTGCAAATAATTAATCAACTTATACAAACGTTAGTTATAACATAAATCTTTTGACCATGTTAAGTAACAATTAATTAACACACAATTAATATGGATCTTTCGAATAAACTTAATAACCATTCAAAATTTAAATCAACATAAACATATCATAAAACCTTTATCTAGAAATCATTCATCTAAATAAATACAATTAAAGAATTAGCTCATGTTTATAGTAAACAAAATCAGATATAAAAATATGTTATTACACATAGTAAATAGAAAAAATTAAGAATCAAACCCAAGAAACCGAACTAAATCTTCGTTAGGGTTGAAACCTATCTTCCTAGCCTCCAAATACCTCTTTAGTCGACCTTTAAACCCTAGAACCGAATTAAGTTTTACTTAATTCGTATGTAAATTTTATGATATAAGGGTTGGTAATGGCCTCTATTTAGAGATTTCAGGTTTGCAAATCCAACCGCCGGTTGGGTTGGATTTTTACCCGAAAATCCGGATTTTGACCCGTGCGTTCGACCGCCTTCCTGATTTAGGTTCAACCGCCGGTTGGATATTCCAACCGCCGGCTGAATGTTGGTTCCAAAATATTCTGAACTCGGGCCAGGGCTCTTTCCTTTGGGCTTCAACTTCACAAATCCGATTTTAATCTTTATTCTTGGCCCAATATCTTATCCTCTTTGGGATTAATCTTCTCTCTAAGCCTAATCTTCTTGGTTCTTGATCTTCTCTTCATTTTCTTCGGTTTTTAGCCCGTTTTCGTTCTGTTTCTTTATTTCTTTAATTTAAACACCTTTTTGCAAATATAAACGAAATCAGTAATATATATAAATAATTTGCAATAAAAAATGCTTAGAAATGAGGGAATATTATAATATAAATAAGACATTATTTGACGTTATACAGAACAAACTAGAAATTTATCTCTCATGAAAGAATCAATAGGAGCTTGTACATATTACTTTCTTCGCGAAAACATTTTAAACTTCTTTTGGGATCATATTAGAGAACATGCTTTTTATTAGGAATAATTAAATCTATTTTGATTGTTGATATACATCAATATTTAAACCTCATCAAACACTTCTAAATACAAAATTTCTAATTTTGATATTTCAAAACGATTTATTATTTCAAAATTTCTAATTTCTAATCCGCTTTAAACTTTCTATACTCAAGTTTGAGAATAACATTTTATTATTATTATTATGAATATAATTTATGTATCCCACAGATGATATACCCTTGGAATCAAATCATGAACATATTTCTATATAATGGGTGAGTAATTGAAAAATCATTTTCTTAAGAGTTAAGACATTGGTGACAGGTCTGTACCTCAGTACAACAAAGCGACTTAACTTAACTCGGGTATAAGTGTACCCATTCTTTTCTATCTTCAGTCAAATCAGCGGTGACAGGTCTGTACCTTAGTACAACAGAGCGACGTAACTTGACTGATATTTATATTCTTTTAAGCATTTTATTTGCTTTTCTTCATTTTTTAGATATTCTGATGAGACCAGGTCTGAACTTAGTACAAAAGAGGAATCGATCAGTGCAAAATGATTTCAATTTAAACCCCAAGATTATAGAATATGTCATGATATCATACAGGAATTAAGACTACAAAGTCATATATCAACTTGTGTTCCTCATAAAATTATATTCATGTTAAATTATTATTTCTTAAAATTCAAAAAACTTTTATATAGAAAGCCTATCAATATATCATATAATGAAAATGTCTAACACTTATGTGTAAAATTAGAAAAATTGGGAAAAAAAATTGTTAGTTAGGCCTATCAACACATCAAAAATAGTATTTAAAAATTCCATTTTTATACATGATCCTAATGTACTATCATCTCCCAAAAATAGTATTGCAAAAATTTTATGCAATATGACAAAAATTCCATAGTTAATTCTAGAGGACAAATAAACTTTTTATTTATTTTCGACTCCCATCCCCACACTTAAATTGTACAATGTCCCCATTGTACATAAACATATAAAGTGGAAAGGAACGAGAAAAGAAATTAGAATGAAAAACTCCCTTGATTATGAAGTACATGCTTTCTGAGATCTGATTGAAATATACAACAGCTCATTTTCGTAGGCACTCACGATTGCATTTAGCGTATGCAATAAGCCTTTAAACCCCTCGGTATCCCGAGTGGACGAGTTATAGTCTCGTGAGGGTTTCCAGGGAACACACCCACAAAATTCAAAAAATAATAAATAAGCAAGCTCCTGAAATAACTAACTATAGAAAACATAAAATATTAAACATTTTAATTATAAGAATAAAGTATCTATCATCTAAAAATAAAAGAAACATATATCTTAATTTAAACAGTTATCCAACAAAATAATAAAATAATAGGAACAATGTCAAAATACAGTGATCAATCACTGTCATCACCGTCATGCTGCTAATGCTGCTGAGAAGATCCACCAAAATCCCATGCTCCTGCACATGTCGCTGATGAGCAAGCTGTTGCTGCTCCTGCATCCTCTGAATCTCTGCTATCTTAATCTGAATATGAAGCTGATGCAGATCATATACAGGTCCCTGTTGATCTTCCGTCTCTGGTGCTGCTGCTGCTGTATCAGCTGCTACAACACGAGCTCTCCTCCTAACCCCTGGCTCTGGCATTTTACCTGCAGCTAATGGAGTCGCCCACAAAAAGTAATCTCCCTCGATGGGCCTCTGAATAATATCAATATCTAGCAAAAGCTGCTGTCCCAAGAGCTGTATGCCGGGACTAACAGGTGTACACGACTGAAACATCGGGTCAGGAACACCAAACCACCTAGCTAATCTGGTCATAAAATGACCTCCGCAAATACCGCTCAGAGCTCTAGTACCAGTGGCCTTCTGAGCCATCCAATATGCCAAACACCAGGGAACATTCACGAGCGTCCCTTGAGTAATACAGTGAAGATAGAAAAAATCAGGCTTGTGAACCTTCTCCTTCCCCGTCTTCCTAGCTACTATCGTGTTCGCCAGCAGCCGGTGCACCAACTTATGGACCGGATCTCTAATAAATAAATCTGATGGTCCTCTCTCACCGTAATCTCCATTGCCTATCTCAGGCCAAAACTGTCTTACTTCTACAGCCGAATACTTCTCGATCCGCGCAGCTGTGAAATGACTCAGAAAATGAGGATTAGCCTCCTCGTCCAAAGTATGTAGACCTAAAGCCCGAGAGAACTCCACCAGGCTCACTACACGAGGCTCTCCTTCAAGCTGAAAAGTCAGCATGTGATCCCTCACATCATCCTCGTCAATCTCAAAATGAACAGTACTATAAAACTCCACCACGAGCTCTTTGAAGATAATCTCGTGGATGCTAAACAGTCTCCTCCAAGCATACGAAACATAACCTACATTGCCAGTCGGCAACATATAACTGGCCACCAAAAGATGCTCTAGTGTTTGTACCCCTGGCACTCCAACGTTCGGGTCCAACACTCTATCAATAAAGTCCCAGTCCAATACATCTGGCGCAATAATATGCTGATCGATATTAGCAGCTAACCGATCACGAAATCCGGCTCGCTGAGCTAGGGTGTACGCAGGATGATCAAATGTGAAGATCCGGTGAGTCCGAATAATAGGGTTGGCTACAAAAGCCTCTCCTCGGTTCCTTCGCCTGTTAAATATCATCTACAAATAATATTTCGACAATTAGTTAAAATAATATGATAATATTCTATATCACCTAAGATAAACATTTTAGACATAACATTACAAACATATACGAATATTAACAATAGAGTCATAGCAACTATACTTTATATAAATATACGAAAAACAAGCATATATATAAAAATACAAGCATTATAAAATTAGTCAACTAAGTCAACTACAATGCGAAAGTGGTTTACTAAGTTATTATTTACTTGAACTAAACAATTACTCATTTAACTAATTTTTTAAAATATACAATAAATTTATGTAGTATCTATTAATTAAAAAGTTATTATTTTTTGGAAAACACATTCAGCCGTTGGCTGAATAATTCAACCGGCGGTTGGATGTCTGAGCCGTCGGCTATACCTTTTTGTTCTCCAAATTCCGGCAAAAAACCTTTTTCCAATTAAAAATTCCAACTCAACATTTATCAAACTCTATTACTTCATGCAAATCTTCCAAGTAAATTAGTACGCATAAATCAAACCCTAACATATATCCCTTTCAAAATGCGAATCCTAAACGAATCTAACATTACAGTTATATCAACTAGGCTCATACCAAAAATTATATACAATTTGGGATTAAAAACCGCTAAATATGAAAACCTAATTCGAAAATTGTAATGTAAAAAATCAAGAGATAATGAGTAACGAATGAAATGTACATACCTTTGAGGAAGAACAAACGAAATTGCAATGAAAATAACGAGTGAAGTGGAGAATTGCCGGAATTTCGTGTGATTTTTTTGAAAAATGAAGAAGACGATCTGTTACTGGTTTAAAACCCAGTACGTCCAGCCGTCGACTGAATAATTCAACCGGCGGTTGGAATTAAGTCCAACAGGCCCAAATTGTTTAGCTCAAAACGTCATTGGCCCAATTCGATTTAAAATCCAACCGTCGGCTGAAAAATTCAACCGGCGGTTGGCTTGATTTATCACAGAAAGTATTAATCGTTTATAATTTTTAAAGTTTGTTTTTATTATAAATTTTTTTTATTAATTCTTTTATTAAATAATTTATACTTACCTTACTATGGACCTGCTTCCCTCAACCTTTAACTAACAACAAAAATAAAACTTGAATTAAATCGTGAATGATATTTCATAATAAGTAAATTACATAAAAACTAACTAATAATCCTTGGGATAAAGCTGCAAGAAGTGATGAAACAAGGGCTTAGTAATGTCAGAAATAGTAGATGAGTAATCCTGGAAGCTCTTATGATGAATTTCCGCGGCCTCTTGCAAATCATCGAATTCCTTAGTAATTTTAGCTACAGCCTTGGCCACAATTCCCTCTTCATCAATAACCTTATATCCACCTACAATCTTCATTTCTCGCTCTGACAAAACATGTCTTAATGCATCCATGAATCCATAGAAACCTAATTGCAAGTTAGCATAATTCCTAATGGTCGGGTTTCTAATGGTTTTGCCAATGTCTCCTAAGATACTGTTCATCGTCTCTCTCAACTGTATGGGAAGAAGTAATCCAGAGTTCCAGAACATGCCTAGCATGTGGTTATAAATTTCGGACATTCCCAAATGGAACAAATTCTTATGTGATTCGAAAGGAACTCCATTAGAGGCAGACTTCAGCTCCTTTATCACATAGGTTGCAAGACGCACTTTAGGCTCGTCTCTCAATCCCTCGGGAATTTGCATAATCATCTCATCGTAAGCAGGATAAAAGAGGTCATCAATTATCTGTTGAACATGGTACTCCACTGTGCAATCCACGTAAAACTTTTCATTGTTGAGATGATCCTTTGCTTTCATCAAATCTAAGAACTTCTGTACTTGCTCTAACGCCACTATGTCTCGCATATCGCTTAAGTTACCAGTGACCCACCTAGTGTTCTCCTTAATTTCTTCCAATAATTGCTTCTGTTTATCCGAATAGGGGAATGACGATCTTGCGAAAGTGTGGTATACTCCGTTATAATAGTTCCTCTGCTCCTCATAGTAATCAGGGTTGAGCATTTCTCCTGGTATCAAATTCTCCTTTAGCTCAATTACGATATCCTCAAAGACTTGTGGATCAAAATCTGCCTCAGCGTTTTGGAATTTTTCATATTCTTGTCCAGTTGCTCAATGAGTTGCCTCTGATAAACGGTATATTCGATAGTGGATGCCCTGATGGTAGCTATCAGAAAACGAATATCGCCTTAGTGATATTCTAAACACTCGATCATGTCGTCGGGATCCGAAAATACACGTACTGTAAGTAATCCTAGAGAAGTGTCAAATTCAGCCGGTTCCTCTCCCACTGGTGAATTCTTGATATTCTGACTTGACGAACTGATTGTCTGAATCAGCTTAACCGAACCTTCATTGACTTGAATGTCCTTAAATTCCGTGGTGTCCACTTGCATATTTTCCATTTTAAATAGAGCTAAAAACTTTCTATATACAAAAATTATCACACAAATTAGATAATATACACATATAGATAAAATAGACGTTTTACAATTTATTAATTAAATTAATGTTTTTATTTTACAAAGTTCATCGAAAGTCCTCGGTAGCTCCATTGATCATACACAGAAGCGGAGGAATAGGTCAGCGCGAAGCGTATTAAAAACCTATCCCTTTTGGGAAGCATAGCGACCCTCCTTATACCTCTTTTGTGTTGTATTCACAATGGTTGAGCCGATTTTTCAATCGATTTACAATGTACAAAAATTTATATTTTACAGGGAAAAATTAAAAATTTAAATTCGACAACCGTTCCCCAGCAGTGGCGCCAAAAAACTTGATGCGTGTTAAGTAGTAGTTAAAAATAACAAGTTTTAAATTATTGGAAATACTAAAGTTAACTTTAAAACAACCAGGCAAGAATACCTGTTCGTATTATAGTATAGCTTCGGTAAGATCGAGTGGAACCACAGGGAATCAGTGTAAATTAAAATAATTAATTAAACCTAAAATTACAAATTACAATTAGATAAGGGGTGCGTTTTAGATCCGTACGAACGATTTTTAATAAAAAAAACTAATTAAAACTGTAAAAAATTAAAAAGATAGAAAGTAACTAAGGACAATCAGATAGATAAGCATGTATTTACTTAGAATAGTGATTTCTCGATTCAGGTTTCAGATATGTTTATTAAATTGTTGATTGTTTATTATGGTGATTTCATACTAATATGGATAGCCTCCTGTTAAGGTTAACTAATCCCTAATAAACCTTACCTTAATACTAGATTCTCTTGAATACACTAGAATTTCTTCTACGTGTTATTAACATAAACTTTATGCTTTTAATAATATCAACAGATCATTAATATTCATTCAGCAACCTCGTGTTAACGTAAGTCTATAATTATTGGTTAAATAATTATCATATCAATTAGGTTATATTAATTGCTAGTCTCTTAACCTATTACCGATTACAGTCTCAAGCCACAATTAACTAATAAATTACTTAATTGCAAATAATCAATCAACTTATACAAATGTTAGTTATAGCATAAATCTTTTGACCACGTTAAGTAACAATTAATTAACACACAAATAATATGGATCTTTCGAATAAACTTAATAACCATTCATAATTTAAATCAACATAAACATATCATAAAACCTTTATCTAGAAATCATTCATCTAAATAAATACAATTAAAGAATTAGCTCATGTTTATAGTAAACAAAACCAGATCTAAAAACATGTTATTACACATAGTAAATAGAAAAGATTAAGAATCAAACCCAAGAAACTGAACTAAATCTTCGTCAGGGTTGAAAACCTTCAAACCCTAGCTTCCTAGCCTCCAAATACCTCCATTAGTCGAACTTTAAACCCTAGAATCGAATTAAGGTTTACTTAATTCGTATGTTAATTGTATGGTATAAGGGTTGGTAATGGCCTCTAGTTATAGATTTCAGGTTTGCGAATCCAACCGCCGGTTAGGTTGGATTTTTACCCGAAAATTCGGATTTTGACCCGCGCATTCGACCGCCTTCCTGATTTAGGTTCAACATCCGGTTGGATATTCCAACCGCCGGGTGAATGTTGGTTCCAGAATATTCTGAACTCGGGCCTGGGCTCTTTCCTTTGGGCTTCAACTTCACAAATCCGATTTTAATCTTTATTCTTGGCCCAATATCTTATCCTCCTTGGGATTAATCTTCTCTCTAAGCCTAATCTTCTTGGTTCTTGACCTTCTCTTCATTTTCTTCGGTTTTTAGCCCGTTTTCGTTCATTTTCTTTAAATCTTTAATTTGAACACCTTTTTGCAAATATAAACGAAATCAGTAATATATATAAATAATTTGCAATAAAAAATGCTTAGAAATTATGGAATATTATAATATAAATAAGACATTATTTGACGTTATCAGTTTATATATGAAAACTTTTATATTAAGAATTGATTGCTTATCTGCAAAATATATTTTAGAAAAAGATATAAAGAATTTAATTTCTAAACAAATTTTTGCTAGATGGCAAGCTATATTAAGTAACTTTGATTTTACTATTGAGTTTATTAAAGGAGAGAACAATTCTCTACCAGACTTTTTATCACGAGAATTTTTACAGGAAAAATGAGCAGTTCATCAGAGTTTGGAAAGAAGATTATATTAACAAGACAATCTATAGCAAATCTAAAGAAGGAAAACAACCCATCTCCTTTTTCTAAAGATTTTCCATCCCTTCCTATACACCAGAATAAATTTGAACATATATCTCCTTATTCTAACAAAGTCAGACCCCCTTATTCAGTTCTAGCCCAGTTACAAGATTTACCGAAATCTCCTATAACTCCGCAAAAACCTTTTACTCCATCCCCTACTATATCAAGATCCTCTTCTAGTTCAAATGAGTATGCTATAAACCCAAACAAACAAGTCATTAAAATCCTAGAACCATTTGAAGAACAAAAATTGAGTCAAGGTTTTCAATCGCTTATAGAATATCTATATCCAAAAAATTCCCACTTTTATAACAATGATTATCAAACCAAAGAGTATTATCAAGCCATTTTAGTTGACTTCGGGTCAGTTATTATAGAACACACTACTAACCCAAGAAACTCAAACGTTATATACTGTAGTAAAGTCAAAATTATCAAAGTCATAAACCCAGAAGAATGGTCTATCAAACCTTATACTCATAAAGTTTTATCTGGATATCCATCATACCATGTCTATAATTATTATGATTATCAAGAGGCATAGTTTAAAGCTTTCCTTTTAAGGAGCTTTAATCATACGTGATTTTTATATTTTTCTGACAAGTTTTCTAATATATATCCAAGATGGTTTATCAAGTGGTTTAGATATATGGGAACCATTCCTGAAGCTTTTCCTGCAAAGGTTTTAGAAGAGTATAATAAGTTCAAATTCTACTATAAGCACGAGAATCTCTCTCCTTTTGAGTATACCCTTCAATTCACCATTATGTTCAAGCTCCCATGGATTATGTTGTTTACTTATGAAAAACAAGAAGCTCAAGATCTAAGTCCACCTCTCCTATATAGACAGTTCAGTGTAAAATGGTGGAAAAAGATTAATGAAGATAAAGCAAGTGCTAAAGCTGTAACAGAGTTTTATAATGAAAGTTTAAGTCAATCAGCAAGCTCTTCTACTCCAGTTCCTACTATCCAAGATACTGAATTTATTAGTAGACTTCAGGCGTGTTCATCACCTGAAGATATACAGAAGATTATAAATGAAATCAAGAGGTCTCCCACTCCAAGTGAAGACCTTCTCCAAGATGCTCAAGATCCTTATGATGATGTTATATTAAATTAAAAGGAGTCCTAACGAGAGTCACAATTTTATAAAAATAGGTTTAGTCCAAGTCTATATGAACAACATAAAGTCTTTATCATTATGAACCAGTCATATTGAATTTATAAAAAAGAAAGAAAATTTTTAATCTATATGAACTAGTAGAAAATTAATATTTTCAGTCTGAGTCTATATTAACAATAGAGAGTCTTTATCAATATGAACCAGTTATATTAAATTTATATAAAAAAAGAAAAATTTTAATCTATATGAACCAGTAAAAAATTAAGAAAGATCAAATTATTGAAGACCATTATTGGAAAGAATTATTAATAAATCATGTCACGTTTTCATTATTGAAGCAAAGACAAAGCCAAAAGATGTCACGCTCTCAAAAGAAGGAATTATTGAAGATCATTATTAAAACAAAGACAAGAAAAGAAAGCAAAGAAAAAGATGCAGAAGTATTATTTTGGTGAGTTATGAAATAGGCATTTACTATCTATTATTTGATTGACTAATCCTTTATATAAAGAATTATGTACAAAAAAATATGAAAACATCTTCTGGCGTCAAGTGTCGGTTACAATGACCGGATGAAGTTCACAATTTCAATTATAAAAGAAGCAAAAATTGAAAAAATAGAATCCTTTATGAAAAAACCCTCTATCAAATTATCAACTTCTCAATGTTCAAAAACCTTAGATTTTAATATTTGTATATCTCCTATATGTCAGTCTAGTTCTACTTCCAATATAGAAGAAAACAATTATTGTATTATATCCAAGTGTTCTTGTAGCAAGATTGAACCTATAAACAAAGGTATAATTTGTTAAATCTTTCAATATTTAATATTTATATTGATCCGTTATTAATCAATCTGATGATGTATTGATCCATTATTTAATATTTATATTGATCCGTTATTAATCTTTCTGATTAATTTAATATAACATCATCAAATTTATTATGGTGTATAGGAAGGGATGGAAAATCTTTAGAAGAAGGAGATGGGTTCTTTTCCTTCTTTAGATTTGCTATAGATTGTCTTGTTCATATAATCTTCTTTCCAAACTCTGATGAACTGCTCATTTTCCCTGTAAAAATTCTCGTGATAAAAAGTCTGGTAGAGAATTGTTCTCTCCGTTAATAAACTCAATAGTAAAATCAAAGTTACTTAATATAGCTTGCCATCTAGCAAAAATTTGTTTAGAAATTAAATTCTTTATATCTTTTTCTATAATAAATTTTGCATATAAGCAATCAATTCTTAATATAAAAGTTTTCATATATAAATTATCTTCAAATTTTTTAATATTTAGAACAATGCTTAAAATTTCTTTTTGAATTGTAGAATAGTTTTTCTGAGTTTCATTCCAGGAACCTGAATGAAACCTAAATAGTTGTTCACTTTCATTATCAGAAAGTTTTTGTTTTAAAATGCCACCATATCCTAAATCACTTGCGTCTGTTTCAACTATAAGCTTAGCATTTGGTTGAGGTATAATTAGACATGATAAAATTTTTAGTTTTTCTTTTATATGTCTTATTATTTTAGAATGTTCTTCTGTCCATGGTTTAGAATTTTTCCTTAACCTATCATATAAAGGTTTACAAACAATTCCTAAATCTTTAAAGAAATCATGTATGTAGTTTAAACATCCTAAAAATCTTTGTAATTGATTTTTATCTTTTATTTCATCAGAAAAATTGGTTGAAAATTCTAAACTCCTATCTATTGGTTTTATAGTTCCTTGAATTATATTATGTCCTAAAAATCTTTTTTGTGTTTGGAATAATGATATCTTAGTTGGAGAGACTGCTAATATATTTTCGTATATAGTATCATAAAACGCATTTAAATGTTTAAAATGTTGATCTATATTTTTTGAAAATATTAAAACATCATCGATATAAACTATTGCAAAATTTCCTAAAATTATATCATTCATTATATTTTGAAATTCAGATGGAGCATTTTTTGAACCAAAAGGCATTACGTTCCACTCATAATGTCCAAAAGGGACATTAAAGCCTTCTTTTATTTTAATTTGCCAAAATCTAGATTTCATATCAAACTTAGAAAATATTTTTGAATCATATAGCTTTTTTAATAAATCTCTTTTGTTTGGTATAGGATATTTAATCCATTCTAAAACTTTATTTAAAGGTTTATAATTTATGACTAACCTAGGTGCTCCTTTTTCTATTTCAGCATTGTTTATAACATAGAAAGCTGAACATGACCAAAGGGATTTTGATGGACGTATAAGTTTTTTATCTAATAAATCTTGTATTTCTATTTTACAATGTTGTTCTAATTCTATACACATATGTATAGATTTTGATTTAGTAGGAATATTTTTCTCACTAAACTCCTTAATACAGGATAATCCTATTATATGTTGTTTTCTTTTCCAAAATGCATCAGGTATAGTTGCGCATATATTATTCTTAAATTTTTCTTCTAGTAGTTTTATTTTTGTTTGTATAATTTTGTCTTTTAATTGATTGTATATTCTTTTGTCATTTATTTCACTTACAAAATATTCTACTTGCTTTTTCTTGTTTTCTAATATATTTATTTCTTTGGTTATAATCGGGTAAACAAATTCAAAAGTTATATCTTTGTTTAAAACTTTAGTAGTTAATCCTTTTGCATCTACTGAGAAAGGATATTATTGTAATATAAATGGTTGTCCTAATATAAGTTGAGAGGTTATATTTTTTACTAAGATTAATTGAGTATTATAACAATAATTGTCTTTACATATATGAACATTAGATAATTTGTAATTTATTTTTAATCTAGATCCACTTGCTAAAAATAATTTTTTAGAGGACTTTTCATAATATTGGGTTGGAATTAAACCTTCTTGTATACAATTTAAATCTGCTCATGAATCTAATAAAGCTATTAGTGATAGCTTCAAATTTTTATTTATAACTATGGTTAATTTTGTATACCAGCTTTGATAATTTACTTTCTTTATTATATTTATTTTAGGTTCATTTTTTGGCTTTTATTCATATAAAGATTTTTCGTTACTTTCTATTTTTTCTATTCTTTGTTTTAAAATTTTTATTTCTAATTTTACAGTATTAAGCTCATCCTGTAATTCTGGAATTGTTATAGGATTTATATTTTTGTTAAATCTTTTACATATTTCATTAAAATTATATTCTTGCTTATGATCTAAAGATTTTTCTTCTTTATTATTTAATTTTTCTTCTAACTTCTGAAAATATATCTTTTTTATATCCCTATCTTCAATTTTATTTATTAAATCTATTAATTGTTCTATTTCACTGTCATTAGTTATAACATTAATTGATTTATAGTCACAATTACAATTTTCTATATATTCACATATTTCATATTCACTATTAGAGGTATTTTCTTCCAAAACATTTATATCATTTTCACTATAATCGCTTGAACTATCTCTTATAATTAACTTACTAATTTGTTTTTTAAGTTCATTTGATATATCTAACTCATTTATTTTCTTTTTAACATAACAGTCTTTTACCATATGGCCATTCCTACTACATTTATAACATATTATAATGTCTTTCTGTTTTTGGTTAAAATTTGTATACGAAAATTTTCTTTTTCCTTTAACCTAGTTTTTTCTATAATCATCTCTTTTTTCATATTCTTCTTCTTTTTTATAATATTTTTTGTATTTACTTTTATGTTTGTATTTAATTTTTTTAGAACTAGAGGGAGGTAGTTTTAAAGATTCAAAACCATATTGTTGACAGAAATCTCCTAATTCTTGCCTAGAATTAACGCCTTCTTTCTTAATTTTGGCTTTTAATTTTAAATCTGAACATATAGCTAATCCTTCTTGATTAACATAATTTATAATTTCTCCATACGTTAATTCTTTATAAGGTATATTATTATTATAATCATGACTTAATTTATTTCTAATTCTTTCAGCAAATAACTTAGGTAAACCTGCTACAAACCTCTCTTTTCAATATGCTTCTTTACAATCCGGCCTAGTCATTACTTTAGCCAAAATACATCTTTATATCATCTAAAGTCTTGTAATTTTCTACATGTTAGATTTAATAATACAGATGAGTTTCTTTCTTGATAAGCTGCTGGATTTCCCACATAATTTTTAATATAGCATATATTAATGTATTCATCATATCATCTATTTGTGATTGACTTGTTTGACCATTTTCATTTTTAATTATAGTCTTTTTTACATTTAATATAGCATTTTTTTCTTCTTGAGTAACATAACTATCCCACCAGCCTTTTAATATTCCAGTGAATCCTGATATAATGATTTGTGCTACCTTAAATTTAGTATTCCCATTTGATTTATATGAAGTAGCTGCCATAGTCATTTCTTGTAATAGATTTAAAATTTGATATTCTGATTGGCCATCTATATTCCATTCATACATAGAAGTACATCATATTTAGCTTGTACTAGAGTATGTCGTTCTTCATATTGTAAATATGGAGGTGTTGGTCTATAATAATAATTTCGAGTCTCTGGTCTTGAAGTACAAGTTTTATTTGAAGTATAAGGATTGTGTTTTATTCTGCTTACTTCATTATCAAATTAATTTCTTATATTACGAATATCATCTTCTGAAGATTCTTCTTCATTTATTACATTAATTTTATTATTTGATATATTTAATTGAGATAATTTATTTTCAATTTCTTTTAATATAATATTCTGTCTTCCTAGATTTATAGGAGTATCTATTTGGTATGGTATAAATAAAGGACTTTCTTCTATAACTTGTTTATTATTAGATTTCGAAGTGCTGAGTTTACTGTTGTCATTCTTTTCTATTCGGTCTAATTGTTGGCCTATGGTACTTAATACTTCATTTGTATAATTATTTTGATATGCTATTTGTTTTAGAGTTTTATTAGAATCTTGTTCTTTTACTTCGACTAAAGGAATGCCTACATATTCTTTATTATTTTGTTTTATTATTATATTTTCATAGGGTGGATGGATTCCTATAGATTCTACTTGTGTTTTAAGATTAGTATATGTTTTATTTATATCGGTTATTGCTTCGGCTTTTTCTAGAAAGGGAAAATCAATTCCTTCTTTTACACAATATATATGTCACCATGAAAAGAAAGGCATGACTTCATTGTTTTCAAATACATACAAATGCAATTTTAATTGATTTATATTTCTTTGACCTTTATCAAATTTAAAATTATACCAAGCTAATTTTTTTTTATTATAATCATTATTTATTTCATTTTCTAGATAATCTAAATCTTGTTTGGTTATAGTTGTTTTAATCTTTGGCATTTTAACAGATTACTAATTTAGCCCTCGCATCTTTGATTAATTTAGAATTTGATATTAATTGATTTTTTAATATGTGTGATAAAAATTCTATACGTTTGTTTTCTAATATTTTGCCTTTTATTTTATACTTTATATCTTTTTCTTTATTTGTATTATTAGATTATTTCTTTCTATATATAAACTTCTTAAATATAAACTTGTTCTCTCATTTCTATCATTTTTCATTTGTATTTTTGAATCACTCATAATTGCTCTTCTATGATAATCTACCTCAGATCTAGTTGGTTTGTAAGTATTATTAAAATCATCACTTTTGTTATCATCTCCGTATAAAGGCTTAGGTATAGATTGATTAAAATCTACCCTCTCATTTTCATGGATTGAGTTTTTCTTAAATATATGTTATCTTCTGACATAGAACTAGAGGATTCTGGGATATAAGTAGAAAATCTTGACGGTTCTATTTTATTATTTTCAAAAGTTATGTTTATACTTCCATCAATATTTTCTATAATATTAGATATTTGATTAGAATTTTCTATAGGTTTAGGTGTGCTTATATCTTCTATATTCCAAGTTTGATTTTGAGTAATTTCATTCTATTTTAATTTCTTAGGTATATTAATTTTAGAATGTTGGGTATTAGCTTCAAATATTAAAGTTTCATCTTTTGGTGATATTAACCTAGAACGAGTATCTATAGTAGTTGCCATGGTTTTATAATATATTCTATATATAACTACAACTGGATCAGATCCTTCTTTTGTTTCTAAATTTTTGGTTTTAATTGTTAGAGTTAAAGTATCTAGTATATTACGATCATATAATGATATAGTAAAATTAGGATAACAATTAAAATATATTGGGCCATTATATATATTAGATTCTGCCATAGCTAATAAAGAATTCTTAAAATTTAGTAATCTAGTATCTCTTAATATAATAAGTGTAGGGACGTCTAATCCTATTCTTGTCATAGGTTTAATAGCTACTTGAACTAATCCTATATGTAAAAATTTATAATTTTTCTTATGTTCTTTTATTGCAATTTTAAAAAACAATCGTATATTTTGATTATTTTGTAATAAAGGTAAAGTTTTTTCTGTTGTTTTTATAGAGTATCCTTGAAAATAATCAAATGATCATACTTTATAAATGGTTCTAACATCTTGTTTGGGTATATTCCAATTTAACAAATTACTTTCAATATTTGAGATAGAAATTTCAATGGAATTCGTTTGATCCTGTTCTTCTTCAATATCTGAAGCAGAACTATCTTTTCGATTTAGTAGTAGTTTTGAAAGTTTATTCATAATGGTTTTAAGTAATTGTTTATTTTTAGCTAGCTAAAACAAAAGCTTAATTTATAAGGTTGAACGAGTATACCTTCTACGGGAACACCCCCATATCGTCGTGGTCTGGCCATCTTACAGTCATATTGCTGCGGTTAATCCATCCGATTGATCGATAGGGCTTACCAACGCAGATGTATATTCTTTCAACTTATAGATTAGTATTTTCTTTTAACATGACAAAAATTAAACGATTGTTTAACATCATTTAGAGAAAATATTTACACTACTACCACCCCGAAAAGATGAGCTCATGGCTCTGATACCATCAAATATATTAATATTTGTTGGGTCACAAGGTTCCCAAAACTTAGATACAGATTAAATAACAGTTATCTCAACGTGTTAGTTTATATCCAAGTTTTATATCAAACAAGTTTAAATTAATCTAGGTGGAAAACAAGATTAATTTTAACACAGAGTTTATTATGAATCAAAGTATTATTCACAATAAAGTGTTTGTCTCACAAAGATGACAAGGTATTCAAACCCACACAGATGGTTTGAATACGATCCAAGTAGTATACAAAGATACAGTTATCACTACAAACTTCACAGTAAGTGTGGTAATGCTTTAGCCTAAGCTCAAAGGTCTAGTATACTAATTCTCTTGAATTTCTTGGATGATAGCAGTGCTTTTTGGACTGCTATTTATAGAGTTGGATGTAACTCTATATTATCCAGCTTACATAGTTGTCCAAGGGATAACAGATGCATCTTGGGCAACTTTGCACGCCTTCCTTTTTGCTTTTCTTGGAAATAGAAAAAGCAAAAAGGTAAAAGGTTTCTTTGCTGAGAAGAGAACCTTTATATGATGTTTGACCTTTCTCAAACATCTTATCAGTTGTATCTAGCCTAAGGAAAGAAGAATATCTCCTGTACATTTGTACTTTCATTCTTCAATCTGTGCTCTTCAGTCTGTGCTCATCAGTCTGTGATCTTCAGTCTGTGAACTTCAGTCTGTGAAGCCTTCTGTATTCAATCTTCATTCTTCAGATGATGAATTCATAAGTCTTTAGAAAGAGCATGGCTTTCAGTCTGTGAGGATCTTCAGTCTGTGCAGCACAGACTCAGAAACAATTCTTCAGTCTGTGTAGCACAGACTCAGAAACACAGACTCAGGAATTTCACTAAGTTTCCTGAATACAACTGAGTTAGATTTTGACTCTTCAGATTTATAACTTAGGTTTGATCATTATTTTTCCCAACAATCTCCCCCTATCTGATGATGTCAAAATCTATTTACAAAAGATAATAGAGAAATAATAAATACTAAGGTGAATCATAACATATGGATCAAGACTTATATATATAAAGTCAGAATCACAGTTAGTTCACAAAAATATTACAATTATTACATAAGATTGTAAATCAAAAATCTAACAATCTTCAATCCTTTCTCTGAGCCCTGATCTCTTTCATCTTTTCCACTTTCCTCTTCAACAGTTCTTCCATTTCCTTATCAGATTTGTCTTCAAATTCTTGATACTCTAGGATGATCTTCTTGCAGATATCTTCAAGTCCAATCATCATCCTGAGTTGGGAAAGGTTGTTGAATAACCAGCTGATCAGTCTTCTTCTGAATGGTCTGGCTTGAGAATGTTTGCATTCCTTCAGCAGGGCAATGCATTGTAGCAGAGACTCTCTATATAGTCCATTTTGATCCTGGAAGCACTCTATCCCATTGATATCTCTATAGCACAGACCTTCAATGTTGTCAGTCTGTACATAAGATCTATCTATGAAAACAATACCTTTGGGTAGAGGATGCTCCCTTCTCTGCTCATTCTCTGTGGATAACCCAGCTGACTTCTTCTTGATTACAAAGTTGTTTGCTATGCAAAACAACTTGTACTCTTCTTCTGAGATGAGCCCCAGACTGAGAACTAGCTCAATCAGGTAAGATAGCTCATCCAGAACTTCTTTCTTCAGATCCTTGTCAGCTGCACTCTTCAAAAGATTGGCAATGGATTGCCATTCCTTAAGCCCTAGAGTGTACAGTTCATCCACCCACACCATTTTTGAGCTCTTGGTCAAAGTCAACTCTAGCCTCAATCTCTGTCCAATCTTATTCAGATGACAGTCTTTAATCTTTTGCTTGAGCTTTGACTTTTGGAAAGTGGATTGTAGCTTCGCTTTTAGACTCTCTATCTTCTGTAATCTTGTTGACAGCTCCTCATCTTCTTTGATTTGTTGCTCAACTTGACTCCTTCTGATCTGAGTCTGTGAACAACTTTCATCTTCTAACTCTTTGGAGAGCATGTCAACAAATCTTGCTTCCTTCAGCTTCTGCTCTTCAATTGATAATACATTTAAGTATTCGGATAAGGTCATACCTTGAGCAGTAGCTTCTTGTTGCAAGAGCTCATCCTGTAGATTTGACAGTTCAGGATTTCTTGTTCCAGCAGCATGATCATCCACCATCTTCTTGATCTTGCTTAATCTTTCCTGCTTGGATAAGGCAATCTCCTTGCCCTTACCCTTATCCATTACTTCTTCCATGGTAGAGCTTGACCCAGGATAAGTGCTTATCAGATGAGCACTTCTCCATTGCATTCTGTTGGGTCACAAGGTTCCCAAAACTTAGATACAGATTAAATAACAGTTATCTCAACGTGATAGTTTATATCCAAGTTTTATATCAAACAAGTTTAAATTAATCTAGGCGGAAAACAAGATTAATTTTAACACAGAGTTTATTATGAATCAAAGTATTATTCACAATAAAGTGTTTGTCTCACAAAGATGACAAGGTATTCAAACCCACACAGATGGTTTGAATACGATCCAAGTAGTATACAAAGATACAGTTATCACTACAAACTTCACAGTAAGTGTGGTAATGCTTTAGCCTAAGCTCAAAGGTCTAGTATACTAATTCTCTTGAATTTCTTGGATGATAGCAGTGCTTTTTGAACTGCTATTTATAAAGTTGGGTGTAACTCTATATTATCCAGCTTGCATAATTGTCCAAGGGATAACAGATGCATCTTGGGCAACTTTGCACGCCATCCTTTTTGCTTTTCTTGGAAACAGAAAAAGCAAAAAGGTAAAAGGTTTCTTTGCTGAGAAGAAAACCTTTGTTAGATGTTTGACCTTTCTCAAACATCTTATCAGTTGTATCTAGCCTAAGGAAAGAAGAATATCTTCTGTACACTTGTACTTTCATTCTTCAATCTGTGCTCTTCAGTCTGTGCTCTCAGTCTGTGATCTTCAATCTGTGATCATCAGTCTGTGATCTTCAGTCTGTGAAGTCTTTTGTCTTCAATCTTCATTCTTCAGATGATGAATCCATAAGTCTTCAAGTAGAGCACGGCTTTCAGTCTGTGCAGCACAGACTCAGAAACAATTCTTCAGTCTGTGTGGCACAGACTCAGAACCACAGACTCAGGAATTCACTAAGTTTTTCCTGAATACAACTGAGATAGATTTTGACTCATCAGATTTATAACTTAGGTTTGATCATTGTTTTTCCCAACAATCTCCCCCTATCTGATGATGTCAAAATCTATTTACAAAAGATAGTAGAGAAAAAATAAATACTAAAGTAAAGCATAACTTATGAATTTAGACTTATATACATAAAGTCAAAGTCATAGTCAGTTTACAAGAATATTACAATTATTACATGAAATTGTAAATCAAAAATTTAACAATCTTCACTTCTTTCTCTGAGCCTTGATCTCTTTCATCTTTTCCACTTTCCTCTTCAACAGTTCTTCCATTTCCTTATCAGATTTGTCTTCAAATTTTTGATACTCCAGGATGATTTTCCTGCAGATGTCTTCAAATCCAATCATCATCCTGATCTTGGAAAGGTTGTTGAATAGCCAGCTGATTAACCTTCTTCTAAATGGCTTGGCTTGAGAATGTTTGCATTCCTTCAGCAGGGCAATGCAATGCAGCAGAGACTCTCCATATAGTCTGTTTTGATCCTGGAAGCACCTTATTCCATTGATATCTCTGTAGCACAGACCTTCAACTGTGTCAGTCTGGACATAGGATCTATCGATAAAAATGATACCTATGGGTAGAGGATGCTCCCTTCTCTGCTCATTCTCTGTGGATAACCCAGCTGACTTCTTCTTGATTACAAAGTTGTTTGCTATGCAAAACAACTTGTACTCTTCTTCTGAGATGAGCCCCAGACTGAGAACTAGCTCAATCAGGTAAGATAGCTCATCCAGAACTTCTTTCTTCAGATCTTTGTCAGCTACACTCTTCAAAAGGTTAGCAATGGATTGCCATTCTTTAAGTCCTAGAGTGTACAGGTCATCCACCCACACCATTTTTGAGCTCTTGGTCAAAGTCAACTCTAGCCTCAATCTCTGTCCAATCTTATTCAGATGACAGTCTTTAATCTTTTGCTTGAGCTTTGACTTTTGGAAAGTGGATTGTAGCTTCGCTTTTAGACTCTCTATCTTCTGTAATCTTGTTGACAGCTCCTCATCTTCTTTGATTTGTTGCTCAACTTGACTCCTTCTGATCTGAGTCTGTGAACAACTTTCATCTTCTAACTCTTTGGAGAGCATGTCAACAAATCTTGCTTCCTTCAGCTTCTGCTCTTCAATTGATAATACATTTAAGTATTCGGATAAGGTCATACCTTGAGCAGTAGCTTCTTGTTGCAAGAGCTCATCCTGTAGATTTGACAGTTCAGGATTTCTTGTTCCAGCAGCATGATCATCCACCATCTTCTTGATCTTGCTTAATCTTTCCTGCTTGGATAAGGCAATCTCCTTGCCCTTACCCTTATCCATTACTTCTTCCATGGTAGAGCTTGACCCAGGATAAGTGCTTATCAGATGAGCACTTCTCCATTGCATTCTGTCCAGACAATAATATACCAAATGATAAATCTAAAGGCATAAAACCAGTAACAAAGGAGTTAAAAAGATCTCAATCTGTGAGATCTAACTGTCAGTCTGGAAAAATAAATTTTCAGTCTGGCAAACTTAACTCCAAATCTGTTTGTGTTAACACTCAGTCTGACTCTCAAAAGTCAAATCTTAACAACCAGACTGAGACCATTAAGCTGCTTAGTGAAAACTTAATGAAGTTAACCACAGATTTTAAAACATTTGTTGAGTCAAAACAAGAGTTTAACAGAGGATCTAGTGCAAATAATAACCCAAAATCCAAAAGGACCATCATGTATTATCCAGCTTGCATAATTGTCCAAGGGATAACAGATGCATCTTGGGCAACTTTGCACGCCATCCTTTTTGCTTTTCTTGGAAACAGAAAAAGCAAAAAGGTAAAAGGTTTCTTTGCTGAGAAGAAAACCTTTGTTAGATGTTTGACCTTTCTCAAACATCTTATCAGTTGTATCTAGCCTAAGGAAAGAAGAATATCTTCTGTACACTTGTACTTTCATTCTTCAATCTGTGCTCTTCAGTCTGTGCTCTCAGTCTGTGATCTTCAATCTGTGATCATCAGTCTGTGATCTTCAGTCTGTGAAGTCTTTTGTCTTCAATCTTCATTCTTCAGATGATGAATCCATAAGTCTTCAAGTAGAGCACGGCTTTCAGTCTATGGGATTTCTTCAGTCTGTGCAGCACAGACTCAGAAACAATTCTTCAGTCTGTGTGGCACAGACTCAGAACCACAGACTCAGGAATTCACTAAGTTTTTCCTGAATACAACTGAGATAGATTTTGACTCATCAGATTTATAACTTAGGTTTGATCATTGTTTTTCCCAACACATTCTGTCTTCAATCTCACTTCTACCTGGAGGCAGTGTTCTGTTTGATGTGGTTGGTCTAGCAGGATAGGCTTCAGCTTGAATGGCTTCAGCACTGATAATTAGAACATCAGTGCTTGCTGCTGGTTGCTCTGAGCTCTGAGTCTGTGATTGATGCTGTGTCTCAGTTTGTGCAGGTTCAGAAGGCACAGACTGAGACTCTCCAGTCTTGACTTTTGAGGCTCCTTCACCTACACCTCCAAAAGTAGCATCATCTTCATCATCATCTGATCTTCTGAAAACTTCAGACTCAGAACTGCAGTCAGGATTGATGGCATCATCATCATCACCGTCATTGTCCCGTTCTTCTGCCAGCTTTAAGAACTGGTCCCAGGTTTTGATCCCCTTCATTTTTGGTTGGGAATCAAAGACATCCCGTTCAGGAATCCTCCTGGCCATTCTTTTCATCTTTCTGGCTCTCTTGATTTGCAGAGGTTGAACATCTTCATCTTCTTCCCTTGGTCTCTTCAACTCCATCTGACCTTGGGTTGAGATAGTTGCAATTGGGTCTATGTGTAAGACAATGGATGACTCTCCCTGAGTCTGTGCAACCATCTCAGCATGTTCACCTAACTGCAATCTCTCTTGCTCCCCCTCAGTCTGTGCACTCATATCTTCAGTCTGTGGCACAGACTGAGCTTCAGTCTGAGACTTCACCCTAGCACCTTCGGGTCCATCATCTCCATCATCTCCCTCACTGCTATCTCCCCCTAAATCTAAGGATTTATTATTTAAATCTTTATCTTTTGAGGTTTTAGCTTCTGCAGACCCATGCTTCATCTTCTCCCCCTTTTTGACATCATCTACCAAGTTTGAGAGGGTGGTCTGCATTTCATCTAACCTATTGGATACCTTTTCCTCCAGCATATCCACTTTATCCACCATAGTAGAGACTAGATGCTTCATCTTCTCTAGCTCTTTCTTATTATTATTGAACTCAGTCTGTACCCATTCAGACAACCTGTTGATGGCAGAAAGCACATCATTAAGTGTACTAGAAGGCACAGACTGGGTCTGGTTGGAGGGGTTAGAATTGGGTGATGGTATGTGTTCCTCACTTGACTCATGTTGAAACTGAGCAAGATCACTGGAATCTTTTGGTGTTGCACTCTTTGCCTCACTCTGTATCCTGTGCATGGAAAAGCGATCATAGGCATTGAGTGGTGTAGTGGTTCCCTCAGATCTAATCCCGTGATAGGATAAGATATCACGGGGAAATGATTGTGTTGCACCTGTTGCCTCAAACAGTTCCTGGTGTAATGGAGCAGTATCACTGGCAACTGATGTTGAAGTTTGTATGCCCTCACTAACCATCTGGTGATAAGATGGTAGATCATGGAGCAAAGAAGAGGAGATCTGTACCTCAGTCTGTGACATGACTGGGGCATTGGCAATCTGTGCAGAGGGGTGTAAGGAAAGATTCACCGGAGTGTGAACTAGTGCAAGACTAGTGGTCAATATGGGTCCAGCCATTGTGAGTGGGGTAAAGAGGGGGTTGGTAGTGCTCAGGATTGGAGCATCTTCTTCAATGCTTACTACAGGGGTCAGTGTAGCAGCAGTAATGTGGGTATCCAAGCTGACTAAACTAGGTGTAGGTTGGGTCAGTTGGGTAGCCATTGGCACCACAGACTCTAGCAGAGCTGTAATGGAATGGTCTACAGCACTGGAAGGTGTTCTGTTGACATCCAGTTCCATGGATGATGATTCCATTTGTGCTATACTTTTGGGGGTTGAGTCTGGTGATTCCTCCAGAGTGAGTGGTGACTCATCTGGGTTGGTTTGTTTGGGACTCTCTTTTGTGGGTGAGGATGGGCTAGGATAAGAAGGTTGATCTATATCCATGTCCTCAGATGAAGAAGAAGTACTACCTGCATCTTCTGTTGAAGATGGAACAGACTCAGGAATGTTTGAGTCTGACTCCAAGTGCACAGACTGAGTTGAGTCTGTATCCCCGGAGTCTGTGTGCTCTGCTTCAGCCACACGATCTTCAACAGCCTGGGTCTTATTACCCATACTATCACTTGAATCATCACCCTCCATGGATGCAGAAGCAACATATGGGTGATCAATCCAGTGCTGCATAGCAGCAGTGATAGGTGCTCCAGAAAGTGGAACCGGATGGTTAAACACTTTATATGTGAGCACAGGAACAGGTATATCTGCCACTTTATTATTAAAGGACATATATACAGACCCAGTTAACCTGGATTGGATGCACAGGGAGAGTAGCCTTATAAAAGGTACATTAAAAATTCTGTTTGACTCATTCACCAGTTTTAAAATTTCTTGAAAATACAACTCTGCAAAGTTGATGTTTAAACCAGTGATGAATGAGCGAACAGCTGAGTTTCAAACTCATTTAGCTCTCCTGTGCTACCAGATTTACCTCCTAGACTCCTAATGATGCCAGAAATTAAAAATTTCCATTTGGGGGTGAATCCTGACATCAAAATTGTGCCTTTTTCTTTGGTATATCCAACCAAAGTAAGAGAAGCCCTTGCTGCTTCTTTGGTTGGAATAGGTTCAAAATTATTTCCCAAAGGCAGGTCTAAGACATTCCTAATTAACTCCTGATCAATGGTAACTGCCCGTTTACCATGAACAATAGTACCAGTAATTGCAGTATTGGTACTATTTGAGGAGCAAGTATACCACCATTCCATTAAAAAATGTGGGTATATTTGAGGAACTGTGTTAAAGAACGCTCCCCTTAATGGATGAGCAGACATAAAAGCAGTTAGTTCCTCAAACCCTTTATTCTTTTTCGAATCAGGGATGGAAATGGTAGCTACTTGATTGTTGATACAGAGTTTTACCTGTTTCCCTTGTTTGAAGGGTTTAGCCGCAGCGATGTTGGCAGGTGCCGTGTAAACCCATTGATCAGCCATTGAAGAAATTTTAGAAATTGATTTTGAAAATGGTTGAGCGATTTAGGGTTTAGAAACTCTGTTTGTTTTTGATGTGCAAGTACGAATGAAGAAGAAAGGGAGAAAACATAAATGGATATTTGTAGAAATTAAATTTACGTTAAATGGGACCCACTTGGACGGTTTATCCCTGTTTCTGCAACAGTAGCGCTGAGGCACGTGCACTTTTTGTATTGAGCAGATAAATAGACAACAAGCGCCAAAACTTTTAATGATTATTACCATAAAAATGGTTTTAGCATTAAATGCAGAGATATTGTTGTTTATTTATTTTTATTAAAGAAAATAAAAAAATAAAAATAAAAATAAAATAAAATAATAAAAAGATAAAAAATAAAAGGAAAAATGAGATGAGCTCAGTCTGAGTGTATATGGTCAGTCTGTGTAGTGAGTCTGGATGACGTCACACAGACTGAGCCAAATAACAGACAGACTGAGAAAATAAAATAAAAAAAATTTTGTGCCAGTAGTGGTAACAGATTGATATAGCTAACAGTACTAACTTGTGAAAGCAGTACTAAAATTAACTAACAGTGGTAACTGGTGTGAGCAGTACTAAAGTTAACTAACAGTGGTAACTGGTGTGAGCAGTACTAAAGTTAACTAATCAGTGGTAACTGGTGTGAGCAGTACTAAAGTTAACTAACAGTGGTAACTGGTGTGAGCAGTACTAAAGTTAACTAACTGTAGTAACTTGCTACATTAACAGTGTTAAGTGTATCAATCTTTACCAGCAGTGCTAAAATATGAATTCATGGGGGCAGTGTTAAAAAGTCTTATCAGTATTAACCAGCAGTACTAAAAGTAACTAGTAGTATTAATACTAATAGTACTAAAATACTAACCATATGAATTAATAAAGCACAAAAATAGAGGGTCTAGTCTGAATGAATATGGTCAGTCTGTGTAGCTAATTTTGAAAAAGTCACACAGACTAAAACATATAATCAGTCAGACTGAGAGAAAATAACATAAGGTATCAAATCTTTTTGGTATTTTCTTAGAAAGTATGTACAACGACATCTCTTTGTCTGTGCTTTTTGATTGTATGTAGCTGAGAATACAGTTATACAGATTGAAAAGCAGACACAGACTGAGAATTGAATCATACAGATTCAAGGTTTTACTAGGGGTTGAGCATTCCTAGTTGACCAAGCAGATACAAAAATCTATCTTCATTAAGAGGTTTAGTAAAGATATCTGCTAGTTGGTCATCTGTTGGCACATATTTGAGAATCACTTTACCTTTCTCAGCACAATCTCTGATAAAGTGATGTCTGATCTCAATATGCTTTGTCCTGGAGTGAAACACAGGATTCTCAGTGATGGCAATGGCACTTTGGTTATCACACATGATTGGAGTTTTTGTAAACACCAAATCATAGTCTGCTAGTTGATGTTGCATCCATAGCAATTGAGCATAGCAACTACCAGCAGCCACATATTCTGCTTCTGCAGTGGATGTAGCAACAGAATTCTGTTTCTTGCTTGACCAACTGACTAGTTTGCCACCTAGCAGTTGACATCCACCAGAAGTGCTTTTCCTGTCTAATTTACAACCTGCATAATCTGCATCTGTATATCCAATTAGATCAAAACCAGAGTCTTTGGGATACCAAAGACCCAGGTTAGGAGTACCTTTTAGGTACCTAAAAATCCTTTTTACAGCTTTTAGATGCGATTCTTTAGGTTCAGATTGATATCTAGCACACAAACATGTTGAGAACATGATATCTGGTCTACTTGCAGTGAGGTAGAGTAGAGATCCTATCATACCTCTATAAGTGGTTTGACAGACTGACTTACCAGACTGATCCTTATCCAACTTGTCTGCAGTGCTCATTGGTGTTTTCATAATTGAACAGTCCTTTAAAGAATATTTAGTAAGTAGGTCATTGACATATTTACCTTGGTTGATGAAGATACCATCAGTTTTCTGATGTACTTGTAGACCAAGAAAGTATGTTAATTCACCCATCATACTCATTTGATATTGTTTTGACATTAAGTTTGAAAACCATTTACACAATTTTTCATCAGTAGACCCAAATATAATATCATCAACATAGATTTGGACTAGTATGACATCTGCCTTGTTCCTTTTGAAGAACAAAGTTTTATCAATTGATCCTCTAGTAAAGTCATTACTTAGAAGATAGGATGATAAGGTGTCATACCAAGCTCTTGGAGCTTGTTTTAGCCCATATAGTGCTTTCTGCAATTTATAGACATGATCTGGAAAAGTGGAACTTACAAAACCTGGAGGTTGTTTCACATAGACATCCTCCTGTAAGTTGCCATTCAGAAATGCACTCTTGACATCCATTTGATAGACTTTGAAGTCCTTGAATGCAGCATATGCCAAGAATAACCTTATTGCTTCAATTCTGGCTACAGGGGCAAATGTTTCATCATAATCAATGCCTTCTTCCTGCTTGTAGCCTTGAGCAACTAGCCTTGCCTTGTTTCTGATTATCTCCATCCTTGTCCATTTTGTTTCTGTAAACCCATTTTGTTCCAATAATGGTTTTCCCTTTTGGAGCAGGAACTAGCGTCCAAACATTGTTTCTGTCAAATTCTGTTAACTCTTCCTGCATTGCTTCAACCCAATCATCATCTTTCAAGGCTTCTTCAGCTTTCTTTGGTTCAATGATTGACAGGAAGTTTGTGAAGAAACAGAAATTTGCAGTAGATAAGTTTGACACTTTAGCTCTTGTTTGTACACCAGAAACATAATCTCCAATTATTTCTGTAATTGGATGATACTTGTGTTCTTTGACTCCTAGAAGTGATTCATCATTTGATGGTAAATCATTCTCATTTGGTGGAAGAATAGCAGGACTGAGTTCTGCATCATCTTCTACACAGGGCAAGTCAGAGTCTGTAGAGTTCACAGACTGAAAACTATCAGACTGAACACATGTATCAGAAGAGTTTGAATCTCTGGACACAGATTCTTCTTCTGTTGATGAAGGTATTGTCATAGAATGAGCAGGTTGATCATCTTCATTATCACTTTCAGAGTCCTGTTGTTGGTTAACAACAACTGGGATTTGAGATTCGGATCCCACAAAGAATAAATCTTCTAACAAATGAACATCAGACTGAGAAACATGTTCATCATTAGCAGAGGAAGCATCAAAGGTGACATTGATGGTTTCTTCAATTTTATTCCTTCTGTTGTTGTAGACTCTGTAGGCCTTTGAGATAGATGAATAGCCAACAAAAATTCCTTCATCAGATTTAGGTTCCATCTTAGCTAATTGATCTCTTTGATTGAGAATATAGCATTTACTACCAAAGGTCTGGAAGTAATGGATGGTTGGAACCTTCTTATGATACAACTCATATGCAGTTTTGCCATGCCTTTTGACCAAAATAGATCTATTTTGGGTATAACAGGCAGTGTTAACTGCTTCTGCCCAAAAATAAACCCTCATTTGACCATGGCATAACATGGTTCTTGCAGCTTCTATGAGTGTACGATTTCTTCTCTCAGCAACACCATTTTGTTGAGGAGTTCTGACAGAGGCAAAGTTTTGAATAATGCCTTTGTCAGTACAGAATTCAATGAGAGTAGAATTCTTAAATTTTGTACCATGGTCACTCCTGAGTTGCTTGACAGGTGCATCTTTCTGCAATTCTTCTCTCTTGACTAGATTAATAATCTCTTCAGGAGCATCACTTTTAGCTTTAAGAAAGATGACCCAAGTATACCTTGTGTATTCATCCACAACCACAAGTGTATACTTCTTTCCACCCAAACTGCTAATGCTCATGGGTCCAAACAGATCCATATGGAGCATATGCAGTGGTTGTTCAATTGTAGCTAACAATTTGGATGGAAAATGGTTCTTGGTCTGTTTCCCTAGTGTGCATGCAGGACAAAGTTTGTCTTTTGCAAATGTAACATCAGGCAGACCTCTAACCAGTTTCTTCTTTGACAGGAGGTTAATATTTTTGAAGTTCAGGTGGGATAACCTCCTATGCCATAGCCAGCTTAGTTCTGGCACAGACTGAGTATAGAGACAGGTCTCTACATTGTTGTCTGCAGAAGAAAGATCCAAGAGATAGATATCTCTTTCTCTTTTGGCAACTAATATAGGTTTGCCTTTGGAATAGCAGCCTTCTTTCTGATTCTGATTTCACCATCATCATCACAAATCTGGCTAGCACTAAGCAGGTTATGCTTTAATCCCTCAACATAGGCCACCTTTGTTATTCAGATGTTGCCAGCCTTCACCACACCATAACCTTTTATCATGGCAACAGAGTTGTCACCATATTTGACAGAAGGTCCTTCTTCTTCTACAAACTCTGACAGATTCTTCAAGGAACCTGTCATGTGTCTTGAGCATCCACTGTCCAGGTACCATTTGCTGTTACCCTGCACAGGACAAACAAAATCAATTAGTTACTTTTGGGAACCCATCTTTTGATGGGTTCTTTAGAGTTGGTTGAAGTCAATTCTTTAGCAGTTTTGGTGCTAAGTATGTGAAGTTGACTTTTAACCTCTCTATTTTTGATTTTGTTGTTTGTAGACGACATTTGTTTGATCAAAGCAGAACTTCTCTGCTGGTCAAGGAGAGTCATTAACTGATATTCATACCAGATTTCAGATCTTAATCAATGATCTTGAAAGGTATAATATCATCAAAGGACAGTTTGAAATCTGTGCAAAATTTGTTGATGTCATTCCAAACACTTTTTCTGAAGTTATCACTTCATTAATTGTAAGTGAAAAATTGGAGACATATGATCTCTCTGGCTTGTTTGGACTTCTACTAAACTTTGAAGAAACCAAAGCCAGAAAGGATCTAAATGCCAAAAGGATTGCAAAAGATCCATCTGCTGCCCTTGTTGCAACAACAAGGAAAAATAGAGAACTTTTCTCTAGAGCAGATTACCATCTTACTCTTACAGACTCAGAATCAGATGATGAAACTGAGTCTCTAGAAGCTGAAATGGCATTGCTAGCCCAAAGGTTAGAAAAGGCAAGATTCAAAGGTTCAAAAGGAAGGCCAACTTTTGATCCTAAGAAAGCTACTTGCTATAAATGTGGGCAAGTTGGTCATATTTCTTCTGACTGCAGAGTAAAGATTGCAGAATCTTCAAGTTCTGATAAGTGGGAAGAAAAGGCCAAGAAGTACAAGAAAAAGTACTTCAACTCCAAGAAAATTGGAGAGAAACAACAACCAAAGAAACTAGAGAAAGCTTTGGTTGTTGAACAATGGATAGATGAAGAATCTTCATCATCTAAGGATGATGAAGATATGTGCTTAATGGCTATCACAGAGAGCCAGTTTGACAAAGATGTCAAATTTGCAGAAAAGGCATGTGTTCATCCAGACTGGGACAGAGGATCTGCTTACAATGTAAATCATTTTAAACTTTACTATAGTGATGCAGAAAAACAGAAAATGTTTGAACACATCTATGTAGATTTTTTGAAAAGACTGGAGGAAATACAAGATTTAAAAACCAAACTCAGTCAAGTTCAAAAAGATCTACAATCAAAAGTGAATGAAATAAACCAAAATAAACAGTACAAACTTGAGCTTGATGCTTAATATGACCTTCTCAAAAAGATCAAGCTGGAAAAAGAAGCTTATAAAAACAAAGCTGATCATTATGAAAGGATCTGTAAATCTTGGTGTATTTCATCACTTAAAAATGTGGACTGTTTATCCAAACAGATTCCAGCTCAGATACAAGCGGTCATAGGTGATGAGTTTGATCTTAAAAGTCACATAAATTCAGAAATAAACTCAAAACCTACTATATTTGTACCTGAGATTTTACCTCATACTTTTAGTCATACTGTGGGAGACAAAGTTATATTGACAAATGCTTTTGTTAGACCAAAAATAGTTATAAAGAACTAGTATATGAGACAGAGCCAGACTCTGAAGACACAGACTCAGAAATCTCAGTCTGTGAAACTTCTCAATCTGAACAGCCTGAACTTATAATCACTAATGAATCTTTAGAAACTATAGAACTTGAAAAGAAAAGATTTATAAAAGGCAAAGTTAATATTCCTACAGTACCATCTTTAAAAAGACAAAAAGAGGTAAAAGGAATCAAAAATAAACAGAAAGGTTACAATGTGTTTGAACCTTCCACATCTCAGTCTGTAACTGGTCCAGACAATAATATACCAAATGATAAATCTAAAGGCATAAAACCAGTAACAAAGGAGTTAAAAAGATCTCAATCTGTGAGATCTAACTGTCAGTCTGGAAAAATAAATTTTCAGTCTGGCAAACTTAACTCCAAATCTGTTTGTGTTAACACTCAGTCTGACTCTCAAAAGTCAAATCTTAACAACCAGACTGAGACCATTAAGCTGCTTAGTGAAAACTTAATGAAGTTAACCACAGATTTTAAAACATTTGTTGAGTCAAAACAAGAGTTTAACAGAGGATCTAGTGCAAATAATAACCCAAAATCCAAAAGGACCATCATGTATTATCCAGCTTGCATAATTGTCCAAGGGATAACAGATGCATCTTGGGCAACTTTGCACGCCATCCTTTTTGCTTTTCTTGGAAACAGAAAAAGCAAAAAGGTAAAAGGTTTCTTTGCTGAGAAGAAAACCTTTGTTAGATGTTTGACCTTTCTCAAACATCTTATCAGTTGTATCTAGCCTAAGGAAAGAAGAATATCTTCTGTACACTTGTACTTTCATTCTTCAATCTGTGCTCTTCAGTCTGTGCTCTCAGTCTGTGATCTTCAATCTGTGATCATCAGTCTGTGATCTTCAGTCTGTGAAGTCTTTTGTCTTCAATCTTCATTCTTCAGATGATGAATCCATAAGTCTTCAAGTAGAGCACGGCTTTCAGTCTATGGGATTTCTTCAGTCTGTGCAGCACAGACTCAGAAACAATTCTTCAGTCTGTGTGGCACAGACTCAGAACCACAGACTCAGGAATTCACTAAGTTTTTCCTGAATACAACTGAGATAGATTTTGACTCATCAGATTTATAACTTAGGTTTGATCATTGTTTTTCCCAACACATTCTGTCTTCAATCTCACTTCTACCTGGAGGCAGTGTTCTGTTTGATGTGGTTGGTCTAGCAGGATAGGCTTCAGCTTGAATGGCTTCAGCACTGATAATTAGAACATCAGTGCTTGCTGCTGGTTGCTCTGAGCTCTGAGTCTGTGATTGATGCTGTGTCTCAGTTTGTGCAGGTTCAGAAGGCACAGACTGAGACTCTCCAGTCTTGACTTTTGAGGCTCCTTCACCTACACCTCCAAAAGTAGCATCATCTTCATCATCATCTGATCTTCTGAAAACTTCAGACTCAGAACTGCAGTCAGGATTGATGGCATCATCATCATCACCGTCATTGTCTTGTTCTTCTGCCAGCTTTAAGAACTGGTCCCAGGTTTTGATCCCCTTCATTTTTGGTTGGGAATCAAAGATATCCCTTTCAGGAATCCTCCTGGCCATTCTTTTCATTTTCCTGGCTTTCTTGATTAACAGAGGTTGAACATCTTCTTCTTCTTCTTCCCTTGGTCTTTTCAACTCCAGCTGACCTTGGGTTGAGATAGTTGCAATTGGGTCCATGTGTAAGACAATGGATGACTCCCCCTGAGTCTGTGCAACCATCTCAGCATGTTCACCTAACTGCAATCTCTCTTGCTCCCCCTTTGTCTGTGCACTCATATCTTCAGTCTGTGGCACAGACTGAGCTTCAGTCTGAGACTTCACCCTAGCACCTTCGGGTCTATCATCTCCATCATCTCCCTCACTGCTATCTCCCCCTAAATCTAAGGATTTATTATTTAAATCTTTATCTTTTGAGGTTTTAGCTTCTGCAGACCCATACTTCATCTTCTCCCCCTTTTTGACATCATCTACTAAGTTTGAGAGGGTGGCTTGCATTTCATCTAACCTATTGGATACATTCTCCTCCAGCATATCCACTTTATCCACCATAGTAGAGACTAGATGCTTCATCTTCTCTAGCTCTTTCTTATTATTATTGAACTCAGTCTGTACCCATTCAGACAACCTGTTGATGGCAGAAAGCACATCATTAAGTGTACTAGAAGGCACAGACTGTGTCTGGTTGGAGGGGTTAGAACTGGGTGATGGTATGTGTTCCTCACTTGACTCATGTTGAAACTGAGCAAGATCACTGGAATCTTTTGGTGTTGCACTCTTTGCCTCACTCTGTATCCTGTGCATGGAAAAGCGATCATAGGCATTGAGTGGTGTAGTTGTTCCCTCAGATCTAATCCGGTGATAGGATAAGATATCACGGGGAAATGATTGTGTTGCACCTGTTGCCTCAAACAGTTCCTGGTGTAATGGAGCAGTATCACTGGCAACTAATGTTGAAGTTTGTATGCCCTCACTAACCATCTGGTGATAAGATGGTAGATCATGGAGCAAAGAAGAGGAGATCTGTACCTCAGTCTGTGACATGACTGGGGCATTGGCAATCTGTGCAGAGGGGTGTAAGGAAAGACTCACCGGAGTGTGAACTAGTGCAGGACTAGTGGTCAATATGGGTCCAGCCATTGTGAGTGGGGTAAAGAGGGGGTTGGTAGTGCTCAGGATTGGAGCATCTTCTTCAATGCTTACTACAGGGGTCAGTGTAGCAGCAGCAATGTGGGTATCCAAGCTGACTAAACTAGGTGTAGGTTGGGTCAGTTGGGTAGCCATTGGCACCACAGACTCTAGCAGAGCTGTAATGGAATGGTCTACAGCACTGGAAGGTGTTCTGTTGACATCCAGTTCCATGGATGATGATTCCATTTGTGCTATACTTTTGGGGGTTGAGTCTGGTGATTCCTCCAGAGTGAGTGGTGACTCATCTGGGTTGGTTTGTTTGGGACTCTCTTTTGTGGGTGAGGATGGGCTAGGATAAGAAGGTTGATCTATATCCATGTCCTCAGATGAAGAAGAAGTACTACCTGCATCTTCTGTTGAAGATGGAACAGACTCAGGAATGTTTGAGTCTGACTCCAAGTGCACAGACTGAGTTGAGTCTGTATCCCCGGAGTCTGTGTGCTCTGCTTCAGCCACACGATCTTCAACAGCCTGGGTCTTATTACCCATACTATCACTTGAATCATCACCCTCCATGGATGCAGAAGCAACATATGGGTGATCAATCCAGTGCTGCATAGCAGCAGTGATAGGTGCTCCAGAAAGTGGAACCGGATGGTTAAACACTTTATATGTGAGCACAGGAACAGGTATATCTGCCACTTTATTATTAAAGGACATATATACAGACCCAGTTAACCTGGATTGGATGCACAGGGAGAGTAGCCTTATAAAAGGTACATTAAAAATTCTGTTTGACTCATTCACCAGTTTTAAAATTTCTTGAAAATACAACTCTTCAAAGTTGATGTTTAAACCAGTGATGAATGAGCTCAACAGCTGAGTTTCAAACTCATTTAGCTCCCCTGTGCTACCAGATTTACCTCCTAGACCCCTAATGATGCCAGAAATTAAAAATTTCCATTTGGGGGTAAATCTTGACATCAAAATTGTGCCTTTTTCTTTGGTATATCCAACCAAAGTAAGAGAAGCCCTTGCTGCTTCTTTGGTTGGAATAGGTTCAAAATTATTTCCCAAAGGCAGGTCTAAGACATTCCTAATTAACTCCTGATCAATGGTAACTGCCCGTTTACCATGATCAATAGTACCAGTAATTGCAGTATTGGTACTATTTGAGGAGCAAGTATACCACCATTCCATTAAAAAATGTGGGTATATTTGAGGAACTGTGTTAAAGAACGCTCCCCTTAATGGATGAGCAGACATAAAAGCAGTTAGTTCCTCAAACCCTTTATTTTTTTTCGAATCAGGGATGGAAATGGTAGCTACTTGATTGTTGATACAGAGTTTTACCTGTTTCCCTTGTTTGAAGGGTTTAGCCGCAGCGATGTTGGCAGGTGCCGTGTAAACCCATTGATCAGCCATTGAAGAAATTTTAGAAATTGATTTAGAAAATGGTTGAGCGATTTAGGGTTTATAAACTCTGTTTGTTTTTGGTGTGCAGGTACGAATGAAGAAGAAAGGGGGAAAACATAAATGGGTATTTGTAGAAATTAAATTTCCGTTAAATGGGACCCACTTGGACGGTTTAACCCTGTTTCTGCAACAGTAGCGCTGAGGCACGTGCACTTTTTGTATTGAGCAGATAAATAGACAACAAGCGCCAAAATTTTTAATGATTATTACCATAAAAATGGTTAAAGCATTAAATGCAAGGATATTGTTGTTTATTTATGTAAAAAAAATAGAATAAATAAATAAATATATTAAAATTAAAAAGCATTTAGTCTGAGTGTATATAATCAGTCTGTGCAATGAGTCTGGGTGACGTCACACAGACTGAGCCATATAATAGACAGACTAAGAGAAAATAACAGAATTTAAAAAAAAACTTTTGTGCCAGCAGTGGTAACAGATTGTTATTGCTAACAGTACTAACTTGTGAAAGCAGTACTAAAATTAACTAACAGTAGTAACTTGCGAAGGCAGTACTAAAATCAACTAACAGTGGTAACTTGCCAAAGTAGTACTAAAATCAACTAACAGTGGTAACTGGTGTGAGCAGTACTAAAGTTAACTAACAGTAGTAACTTGCTACATTAACAGTGTTAATTGTACCAATCTTTACCAGCAGTGCTAAAATACGAATTCATGGGGGCAGTGTTAAAAAGTCTTATCAGTATTAACCAGCAGTACTAAAAGTAACTAGCAGTATTAATACTAATAGTACTAAAATACTAACCTTAAGAATTAATAAAACACAAAAATAGAGGGTCTAGTCTGAATGAATATGGTCAGTCTGTGTAGCTAATCTGGAAGAAGTCACACAGACTGAAGCATATAATCAGTCAGACTGACAGAAGGTATAAAATCTTTTTGGTATTTTCTTAGAAAGTATGTACAAAAACATCTCTTTGTCTGTGCTTTTTGATTGTATGTAGCTGAGAATACAGTTATACAGATTGAAAAGCAGACACAGACTGAGAATTGAATCATACAAATTCAAGGTTTTGCTAGGGGTTGAGCATTCCTAGTTGACCAAGCAGATACAAAAATCTATCTTCATTTAAAGGTTTAGTAAAGATATCTGCTAATTGGTCATTTGTGGGCACATATTTGAGAATCACTTTACCTTTCTCAGCACAATCTCTGATAAAGTGATGTCTGATCTCAATATGCTTTGTCCTGGAGTGAAACACAGGATTCTCAGTGATGGCAATGGCACTTTGGTTATCACACATGATTGGAGTTTTTGTAAACACCAAATCATAGTCTGCTAGTTGATGTTGCATCCATAGCAGTTGAGCACAACAACTACCAGCAGCCACATATTCTGCCTCTGCAGTGGATGTAGCAACAGAATTCTGTTTCTTGCTTGACCAACTGACTAGTTTGCCACCTAGCAGTTGACATCCACCAGAAGTGCTTTTCCTATCTAATTTACAACCTGCATAATATGCATCTGTATATCCAATTAGATCAAAACCAGAGTCTTTGGGATACCAAAGACCCAGGTTAGGAGTACCTTTTAGGTACCTAAAAATCCTTTTTACAGCTTTTAGATGCGATTCTTTAGGTTCAGATTGATATCTAGCACACAAACATGTTGAGAACATGATATCTGGTCTACTTGCAGTGAGGTAGAGTAGAGATCCTATCATACCTCTATAAGTGGTTTGACAGACTGACTTACCAGACTGATCCTTATCCAACTTGTCTGCAGTGCTCATTGGTGTTTTCATAATTGAACAGTCCTTTAAAGAATATTTAGTAAGTAGGTCATTGACATATTTACCTTGGTTGATGAAGATACCATCAGTTTTCTGATGTACTTGTAGACCAAGAAAGTATGTTAATTCACCCATCATACTCATTTGATATTGTTTTGACATTAAGTTTGAAAACCATTTACACAATTTTTCATCAGTAGACCCAAATATAATATCATCAACATAGATTTGGACTAGTATGACATCTGCCTTGTTCCTTTTGAAGAACAAAGTTTTATCAATTGATCCTCTAGTAAAGTCATTACTTAGAAGATAGGATGATAAGGTGTCATACCAAGCTCTTGGAGCTTGTTTTAGCCCATATAGTGCTTTCTGCAATTTATAGACATGATCTGGAAAAGTGGAACTTACAAAACCTGGAGGTTGTTTCACATAGACTTCCTCCTGTAAGTTGCCATTCAGAAATGCACTCTTGACATCCATTTGATAGACTTTGAAGTCCTTGAATGCAGCATATGCCAAGAATAACCTTATTGCTTCAATTCTGGCTACAGGGGCAAATGTTTCATCATAATCAATGCCTTCTTCCTGCTTGTAGCCTTGAGCAACTAGCCTTGCCTTGTTTCTGATTATCACTCCATCCTTGTCCATTTTGTTTCTGTAAACCCATTTTGTTCCAATAATGGTTTTCCCTTTTGGAGCAGGAACTAGGGTCCAAACATTGTTTCTGTCAAATTCTGTTAACTCTTCCTGCATTGCTTAACCCCAATCATCATCTTTCAAGGCTTCTTCAGCTTTCTTTGGTTCAATGATTGACAGGAAGTTTGTGTAGAAACAGAAATTTGCAGTAGATAAGTTTGACACTTTAGCTCTTGTTTGTACACCAGAAACATAATCTCCAATTATTTCTGTAATTGGATGATACTTGTGTTCTTTGACTCCTAGAAGTGATTCATCATTTGATGGTAAATCATTTTCATTTGGTGGAAGGATAGCAGGACTGAGTTCTGCATCATCTTCTACACAGGGCAAGTCTGAGTCTGTAGAGTTCACAGACTGAAAACTATCAGACTGAACACATGTATCAGAAGAATTTGAATCTCTGGACATAGATTCATCTTCTGTTGATGAAGGTATTGTCATAGAATGAGCAGGTTGATCATCTTCATTATCACTTTCAGAGTCCTGTTGTTGGTTAACAACAACTGGGATTTGAGATTCAGATCCCACAACAGATAAATCTTCTAACAAATGAACATCAGACTGAGAAACATGTTCATCATTAGCAGAGGAAGCATCAAAGGTGACATTGATGGTTTCTTCAATTTTATTCCTTCTGTTGTTGTAGACTCTGTAGGCCTTTGAGATAGATGAATAGCCAACAAAAATTCCTTCATCAGATTTAGGTTCCATCTTAGCTAATTGATCTCTTTGATTGAGAATATAGCATTTACTACCAAAGGTCTGGAAGTAATGGATGGTTGGAACCTTCTTATGATACAACTCATATGCAGTTTTGCCATGCCTTTTGACCAAAATAGATCTATTTTGGGTATAACAGGCAGTGTTAACTGCTTCTGCCCAAAAATAAACCCTCATTTGACCATGGCATAACATGGTTCTTGCAGCTTCTATGAGTGTACGATTTCTTCTCTCAGCAACACCATTTTGTTGAGGAGTTCTGACAGAGGCAAAGTTTTGAATAATGCCTTTGTCAGTACAGAATTCAATGAGAGTAGAATTCTTAAATTTTGTACCATGGTCACTCCTGAGTTGCTTGACAGGTGCATCTTTCTGCAATTCTTCTCTCTTGACTAGATTAATAATCTCTTCAGGAGCATCACTTTTAGCTTTAAGAAAGATGACCCAAGTATACCTTGTGTATTCATCCACAACCACAAGTGTATACTTCTTTCCACCCAAACTGCTAATGCTCATGGGTCCAAACAGATCCATATGGAGCATATGCAGTGGTTGTTCAATTGTAGCTAACAATTTGGATGGAAAATGGTTCTTGGTCTGTTTCCCTAGTGTGCATGCAGGACAAAGTTTGTCTTTTGCAAATGTAACATCAGGCAGACCTCTAACCAGTTTCTTCTTTGACAGGAGGTTAATATTTTTGAAGTTCAGGTGGGATAACCTCCTATGCCATAGCCAGCTTAGTTCTGGCACAGACTGAGTATAGAGACAGGTCTCTACATTATTGTCTGCAGAAGAAAGATCCAAGAGATAGATATCTCTTTCTCTTTTGGCAACTAATATAGGTTTGCCTTTGGAATTATAGATAACAGCAGCCTTCTTTCTGATTCTGATTTCACCATCATCATCACAAATCTGGCTAGCACTAAGCAGGTTATGCTTTAATCCCTCAACATAGGCCACCTTTGTTATTCTGATGTTGCCAGCCTTCACCACACCATAACCTTTTATCTTAGCAACAGAGTTGTCACCATATTTGACAGAAGGTCCTTCTTCTTCTACAAACTCTGACAGATTCTTCAAGGAACCTGTCATGTGTCTTGAGCATCCACTGTCTAGGTACCATTTGCTGTTACCCTGCACAGGACAAACAAAATCAATTATTTACTTTTGGGAACCCATCTTATGATGGGTTCTTTAGAGATGGTCGAAGTCAATTCTTTAGCAGTTTTGGTGCTAAGTCTGTGAAGTTGACTTTTAACCTCTCTATTTTTGATTTTGTTGTTTGTATAAGACATTTGTTTGATCAAAGCAGCCTTTGGCTGTTTAAAAATGGACTTTGTGCATTTAATACCTTAATGTCTCAGATTTCCACAGTTGTAACATTTTCTGTTCAACATAATGGTCCTTTTGGATTTTGGGTTATTATTTGCACTAGATCCTCTGTTAAACTCTTGTTTTGACTCAACAAATATTTTAAAATCTGTGGTTAACTTCATTAAGTTTTCACTAAGCAGCTTAATGGTCTCAGTCTGGTTGTTAAGATTTGACTTTTGAGAGTCAGACTGAGTGTTAACACAAACAGATTTGGAGTTAAGTTTGCCAGACTGAAAATTTATTTTTCCAGACTGACAGTTAGATCTCACAGACTGAGATCTTTTTAACTCCTTTGTTACTGGTTTTATGCCTTTAGATTTATCATTTGGCATATTATTGTCTGGACCAGTTACAGACTGAGATGTGGAAGGTTCAAACACATTGTAACCTTTCTGTTTATTCTTGATTCCTTTTACCTCTTTTTGTCTTTTTAAAGATGGTACTGTGGGAATATTAACTTTGCCTTTTATAAATCTTTTCTTTTCAAGTTCTATAGTTTCTAAAGATTCATTAGTGATTATAAGTTCAGGCTGTTCAGATTGAGAAGTTTCACAGACTGAGATTTCTGAGTCTGTGTCTTCAGAGTCTGGCTCTGTCTCATATACTAGTTCTTTAGTAACTATTTTTGGTCTAACAAAAGCATTTGTCAATATAACTTTGTCTCCCACAGTATGACTAAAAGTATGAGGTAAAATCTCAAGTACAAATATAGTAGGTTTTGAGTTTATTTCTGAATTTATGTGACTTTTAAGATCAAACTCATCACCTATGACCGCTTGTATCTGAGCTGGAATCTGTTTGGATAAACAGTCCACATTTTTAAGTGATGAAATACACCAAGATTTACAGATCCTTTCATAATGATCAGCTTTGTTTTTATAAGCTTCTTTTTCCAGCTTGATCTTTTTGAGAAGGTCATATTGAGCATCAAGCTCAAGTTTGTACTGTTTATTTTGGTTTATTTCATTCACTTTTGATTGTAGATCTTTTTGAACTTGACTGAGTTTGGTTTTTAAATCTTGTATTTCCTCCAGTCTTTTCAAAAAATCTACATAGATGTGTTCAAACATTTTCTGTTTTTCTGCATCACTATAGTAAAGTTTAAAATGATTTACATTGTAAGCAGATCCTCTGTCCCAGTCTGGATGAACACATGCCTTTTCTGCAAATTTGACATCTTTGTCAAACTGGCTCTCTGTGATAGCCATTAAGCACATATCTTCATCATCCTCAGATGATGAAGATTCTTCATCTATCCATTGTTCAACAACTAAAGCTTTCTCTAGTTTCTTTGGTTGTTGTTTCTCTCCAATTTTCTTGGAGTTGAAGTACTTTTTCTTGTACTTCTTGGCCTTTTCTTCCCACTTATCAGAACTTGAAGATTCTGCAATCTTCACTCTGCAGTCAGAAGAAATATGACCAACTTGCCCACATTTATAGCAAGTAGCTTTCTTAGGATCAAAAGTTGGCATTCCTTTTGAACCTTTGAATCTTGCCTTTTCTAACCTTTGGGCTAGCAATGCCATTTCAGCTTCTAGAGACTCAGTTTCATCATCTGATTCTGAGTCTGTAAGAGTAAGATGGTAATCTGCTCTAGAGAAAAGTTCTCTATTTTTCCTTGTTGTTGCAACAAGGGCAGCAGATGGATCTTTTGCAATCCTTTTGGCATTTAGATCCTTTCTGGCTTTGGTTTCTTCAAAGTTTAGTAGAAGTCCAAACAAGCCAGAGAGATCATATGTCTCCAATTTTTCACTTACAATTAATGAAGTGATAACTTCAGAAAAAGTGTTTAGAATGACATCAACAAATTTTGCACAGATTTCAAACTGTCCTTTGATGATATTATACCTTTCAAGATCATTGATTAAGATCTGAAATCTGGTATGAATATCAGTTAATGACTCTCCTTGACCAGCAGAGAAGTTCTCATAATTTCTTATGAGATTCTTCTTCTTTTGGGATTGTACTAAACTTACACCATCATATTGGTCAGTTAGCATATCCCATATGGCTTTAGCAGTTTTGCAGCCAGATATCTTAGCAAAGATAGGCTCAGTAACTGCATTGCCCAGTATGGACTTGGCCTTAAAATCTAATGCATATAGTTGTCTGTCTAGATCAGTTGGCAGCCTCAACAAATTTTTCAGGTGTCAAAATAGTACCATTTGCATCTAAAGTAGCAGGAACTATTCTGCCAGGAATAATGGGTCCTTCCTGAATGACTCTAAGCATTTCATCATGAATGCTAGCAAGAAACCATTCAACTTTCAATTTCCAGTGGGTAAAATTTACACCATTGAAGATTGGAATTCCCTTCCCAGCCATAGCAATAGAGGAAGTCATTTTTCAAAGTAGAAAATGTAGAGAAAAATGGGTTTAGATGATTGTTTGATAAACTGGGTTCCTTTGATCGTTAAAGATTAAATCTTTATTTGCTCTGATACCAGTTGTTGGGTCACAAGGTTCCCAAAACTTAGATACAGATTAAATAACAGTTATCTCAACGTGTTAGTTTATATCCAAGTTTTATATCAAACAAGTTTATATTAATCTAGGCGGAAAACAAGATTAATTTTAACACAGAGTTTATTATGAATCAAAGTATTATTCACAATAAAGTGTTTGTCTCACAAAGATGACAAGGTATTCAAACCCACACAGATGGTTTGAATACGATCCAAGTAGTATACAAAGATACAATTATCACTACAAACTTCACAGTAAGTGTGGTAATGCTTTAGCCTAAGCTCAAAGGTCTAGTATACTAATTCTCTTGAATTTCTTGGATGATAGCAGTGCTTTTTGGACTGCTATTTATAGAGTTGGATGTAACTCTATATTATCCAGCTTAGATAGTTGTCCAAGGGATAACAGATGCATCTTGGGCACCTTTGCACGCCTTCCTTTTTGCTTTTCTTGGAAATAGAAAAAGCAAAAAGGTAAAAGGTTTCTTTGCTGAGAAGAGAACCTTTATATGATGTTTGACCTTTCTCAAACATCTTATCAGTTGTATCTAGCCTAAGGAAAGAAGAATATCTCCTGTACATTTGTACTTTCATTCTTCAATCTGTGCTCTTCAGTCTGTGCTCATCAGTCTGTGATCTTCAGTCTGTGAACTTCAGTCTGTGAAGCCTTCTGTATTCAATCTTCATTCTTCAGATGATGAATTCATAAGTCTTTAGAAAGAGCATGGCTTTCAGTCTGTGAGGATCTTCAGTCTGTGCAGCACAGACTCAGAAACAATTCTTCAGTCTGTGTAGCACAGACTCAGAAACACAGACTCAGGAATTTCACTAAGTTTCCTGAATACAACTGAGTTAGATTTTGACTCTTCAGATTTATAACTTAGGTTTGATCATTGTTTTTCCCAACAATATTAAATAATGTTGGTACTATTAGAAGATGAGCTTAGTGGCCAACATTCATCGAATATACTTTGAGCCGGAAGGGATTCTAGACACGGTGTCTAAGAATTTTCCTTCTAGCTTGAATGATTTGGCATTGTATCTTTGTCGTAGACGATTTGGGAAGGGACTTGAACTTCTTGAGTAGGAGTAGGCACGGACTAAGTCTCAATTGTTGTCGGGACAGGAGAAGGTTCCTTCAATGGAGAAGAAACGTCAGAGTGGCTTGGTGCCATCTGAGAATCCTTGGAGTTCATAGTTTTAGCTTCCTCAACGTGAGGGTTATGGATAGTATTGCTAGGAAGGGTTCCTTGGGGTCTAGTGTCAAGACGATGGGCTACTTGACCAATTTGGTTCTCAAGGTTTTTAAGAACTGAGAGTTGGTTTCTTAGGAAAAGGTCAGTCTGGTCTTGCCTAGTCGTGGTCTTAAGATTGAAAGTGTTTTGAACTTGGATAAACTTAGCGAGGTTATCATCTGCACCAGTAATTGGTACAAGAAGGCTCACTAGGTTGGATGTCATCGGGTGCGGTCAAAGACAAGGGTTGAAAATAGCTTAGTTGGGGTTGTTGCGAGTAAGTCGGATAGCGTGGTTGAAATCTAGGTGGGAAAGGTGGTTGGTTGTTCTGAGGAGGGTATTGAGTTCCTCGGTTTCTAGTGGGGAAGTTCGAGAGAAGCTATGTGGGTTCTGTGTTCACGTAGAAAATTGGGCGTAGTAGACAATACTGTCAGTGGGATCTTCATACTCAACCTGATATTCTTCTACATGATGGCTAGTACAGTTCTGGTAAACCTGAACTTGATGGACCTGCTGTGTTGCTTCTTTAGCTCCCCAATCTACTTCGTCACAGTCTCGATTTCCTCACTCAGGGATTTGATGGCTTCGTTTTTGTTGGAGTTGTAAGCGGAGAGAGGTAAGGATGAGGAATGCTCATCGGATTTCCAGTCGTGGTTGTGCATGGTCATATTCTCGATCAGACTCCAAGCTTCCTCAGTGGTGAGTTGCATAAAATTACCTTGAGCAACGGCATTAGGAGTAATGCGGTGGTTTGGAGCAACACCGCTATAGAAGGTGCACAACTGGGCAGTCTTCTCCATTTGGTGGTTTGGACATTTCTTCAACAGATTTCAGAATAAGCTCCCATAAACTCCCGAATAATCATCAGTATCAATATTTCAGAATTCTCCCCCGGAACAGCAGATTTCTTCTTTAACCCTTGAAGGATCTTCAAATTTAAGCGTTTCGTTGTTGATCATCAATCGTCATACGCACAGATTGATAGGGAATTGATATTAAGAAATGTCGCTGGTTTTCTTTTTTCTTTCTTCTTTCTTCCTCCTTTTCTCCCCTTGGTCTTCTAATAATATTACTAGAACCGTGCTAGTTTTTTTATTATTATTATGTACAACCTAAACAACTTTAGGAACCCTTTTGAGCACGGTTCCGATAGCCTTTGAACGTTTCGAACACCATTTATAAGTTGTGTCGATATAATCCAAGGACATTGAATTTCATCTTAAATTAAAACGCGGTGTTTCATTTCTGAAAAGTTTTCGTGGAATCAATGGTTAAGGATTTCTCTTTGGGGAGAGAGGAACAAAATCTTTTCGTTTCTGCACCATATGAAAAGAATGTGGTGGTGCAAGAGCAAACATCTGTTGTCTCGAATATACGAAAGATTTTCTTTGACCAGATTCCAGTAATTGTATCGGTTTTGAAGCTCTTTTTGGCTTTCAAGGTCTCGAAACTGATCTTTTGGCGCGTTTAAAGTCTCTGGAATCATAACAATCAACCTTTTGATGATCTAATATTTTGGTTGATTGCGATTTCTTAAAATACATCTCATTCATGTGCATAGAATAATTGGTAAACTGTGAAATCTTTTCTTCACAAACCATGTTCGAACATGGTTTGGAAGATTTAACCGGGTAAATCTTCTGCACTGCTTTGACGGGTGGTCTGGTTGAATGAGAGACTTGAGTAAGGTTCTCACGACGATCATGAATAGTTTTCAATGCAAGATTATGATCTTCTTGAAGTTTGGTTATCACTGTTTGTTGACCATCAAGTTCTGAAATTCTCTTTTTCAGTTGGTCAATCATTGATTGCATCTCTTCACGTTCATTCTTCATGATTAGTATATGGGATTGAAGAGCTTTAACCTCATCTTCCTTCTTTACCAACATCCTATTATCATAAGCCTGAATTTTATCAATCATCACATCCAAATTCCATTGAGATAATTTCTTATCCTCCTTTAGTTGCTTTACATGAAAATTCCATTTGGATGGCAGAGAGTCCAAGAGTTTTATATTCACCTTAGTGAATGTACATGTCTTTCCAATCTCTTTCAACTCACGCATCAACTGAGAGAACCGTGAGATCAAATCATTAAATGATCCGTTTTTCATGTGATTGAAAACTTCAAACTGTTTCTTGAGTAATTCTTTTCGACTTTGCCTCAGTTCTTCATTTCCACTCCTTTTTATTCTTATTTCATTGTCAAGTTTAATCCTAGCTTCCATATTTGAAAAAGCCATTTTCGAGTTTTTCCACCAAAATATCGTTCAAAAATGCTGGGGTAAAACAAAACTTCTCCCAAACTAAGATTAAGCAATTTTAAGCCTAAAATAAGATTTGGCAACATAAAATTTTTTCCTCCAAAAGAGTGTCGCTGGAATCAAATTTCTGTAAATAGCGACACTAAGCTAGTGTCACTTCCATAGTAATTGACCTAAAAAGTCATGTTATATACTGACGTGACGTAAAAAGTCATGTTTTTATGCATATTATTCCATACTAATTGACCTAAAATTGGTAAAAACTTATAAATTTAACGTTTATTTACTAAAATTCATCAAGGAGGTTAAAATACAGAGGTTGCGTTGAAAATCACTAAAAACGTCCAAATAACACACAGAACGGGGCAAACTGATCTTAAACCGATTTTTCTGCTCGTTTAGTTACCTTTGAGATACAAGTCTTGATTAGTCTCATATGAATCCATAGGTAATTACGAGACCGTAGAATCAAGAAATGTTTTGAACGGATAAGGAACGACAAAGATAGAGCATTTGAAGACAAACCGATCATATTCTGGATACCTACGAGTTAAATACATGAAGAATATACCTAATTGGTATCATTACGTTCATAACATAATTACGAGATTGTGAACACAAGAATCAAGTCAAATGGACAAGAAACGAAGAAGTTACGACCGAATTAAGCAACGAACAACAAACGGGGCAACATACCCCCCAAAGGGCGTATACTGCCTCCAGGGGCGTATACGGCCCCTTTAGAGGGCGTATACGGCCCTAGAGGGGATACGTCCTCCTTTCGTACTTCATTCGCTTGTAACTTGTGCTTCGAAGCTTGTTTAATGCTTTCGAGGGTTTTGCAAAGAAATAGGAGCTTTCCCCTCCCCATTTCAACATACCTCACACCTCTTGTGACACCCCTCGAAATGAGGTGAAACTCCGTACACCCAAATTATGCATTCTTACATTAATTCCCTCGTATTTGAAAACAACTTGATTTAACTGAGATAAGTCTAGCACGAACCCACGATGCATATTTCTGATGCACACGATTTAATGCATGATGCATTACACATACGTAATTTTCTAAGAATTTCGCGAAACTATCGGAATAATCCTGTCAAGATCGATTATGTCTAACAAGAACATGTGAACCTAGATCTATTAAGGATGTTGCATAATAACACCTTGATATTTCAAATAAGATTTGTGATATAAACTGTAAATAACAACAACAATAATAATCAAAAGCCCCAATCTTATTAATCGATGAAACCAATAAGACGAATACATGAATTTTCTATTTTTATTTCAAGAACAATATTAATATCGATAAAACAATAAGTAGTAGTAAATCCTTCAACAACAACATTAACTCTATCTTCAATAATGGCACAAACTACTCGAGCAACACTAATTTTGGTCTAGCAACACTAACTATTCGAGCAGCACTAATTTTGGTCTAGCAGCACTAACTACTCGAGCATCACTAATTTTAGTCTAGTAACACTAACTACTCGAGCAGCACTAATTTTGGTCTAGCAGCACTAACTACTCGAGCATCACTAATTTTGGTCTAGCAGCACTAACTACTCGAGCATCACTAACTACTCGAGCAACACTAATTTTGGTCTAGCAGCACTAACTACGTGAGATTTCGTAATTAAACTAAACGAACCAACAATAACGTACGAATATGATGAATTCAAGTATTTTTTATTCTAATCACATTGAATTAACTTTAATTATATCTAACATACCCTAATTATCTAATTAACACCTAATTGATCATAAATCTAACTTAACTATCAAAATATCTACCAAATTAACTAATCAGACAAGAATCAAGGAGGCCATACTCCCTCCCTTGTCCCTTGACAGCTTTGTCAACCTACAACACACCTCCACTCCTTTTTGCTTACTTACACACTCAACATGATACCACTCTCTCTCTAATTTTATATTATGTATACCATACTTTAAATCTTCTTTAAATATTGTTAAAGTATGGTAGATAGATAGGAAAAACACACACATATTCACTCTCTAAAAATCTGCATACTCTCTCTTTTTCCTCTCCCCTTTTCATCGCCATTTTCATCATCATCACACTCTCACTTTTCTTCAAAGAACCACCATGAACCACCACTTTTACACTACTTTTACACCACCTTTACACCATTATTACACACCTCTTGAACTCATAAACATATCCTTTGATCTTTCAAAGTCTCATACTCTCAAGCTTTAGAAGAGTGGGGTTGAAGATCAAGTTCTCCTCTTTTCTTTCTTCTTTTCCAACCGATAGCATTGTAAGGAAAAACTCCCCTTAATCTCACTATTTTATAGATTTTATGTACTTGTATGTTAGGTGTTCACTCACATAAGAACTCGACTAAATACATGTTAAAACTTTCAATTGAACGGTTAAAAACCAACTAAACAAACTCATAAATGAAAAACACAAAAGCTGGCAGATGCCTTAGACTGAATTAAGACGTCATAACCTGAACATAACATAACTCAATTGAGTGATTCTTAGCTAAAAAGTTAAGTTTAAGAAGTTAGGTTTCCAATCCAAGTGGTCTCATGCGATTTGAACAAGTTTTGATACCCCAAACTGATTGTATAAAAACATATATCCAATCTGTCTTCGAGAGACAAAATTTGATCTTACTTTGTGAGACCATAACTTTTTCTTTACAGATCCAAATGACATGATTTTTTTCCTAAATGTCACATTTTGTCTAAGGTTTAAAAGTTGTATGGGCACATTTCGTGAGGAGAAGGCTAAGTCAGCCAACAATCCATTTTTCCAAGGACTATTCAGAAAAATAGCTGATGTACCTTTGTGTACTAATAAATAATTTTGAACCCCTTAAACATATCCAAAAATTATGAATCTTATTTTTAATTAAACCTAAGACATGTAAGGATATGTGATAAAAATTTCATAACAAAATACAGCCATTTGACTGGTCAAAATAACGTCACACGAAAGGTCAAAATCTGACAGAGTTAAGATAAAGGAACTTGTTAACGACACGTTTTAGACAAAACAAAAACGATATACACATAATCCTACTAGTTGGGTGAAAAACTAGCATATATGGGCAGTTAGCCGTTTACTTATATGAACGACCTCATGCGTTTAAGGCGCTAGGAGGCTATTTTGGGCAAACACATTCGCTTATAAACGCTAGCACTCACACAACTCACGAGGTGAGTTCACAACCCCTATTTTACTGTTTTACTGCTTTTAAATTGGGTTGAAAAACATATGAATGACTTTCATACGATACTTGGAAACATGACAACGAATCTTTGTGCAAACCTACGTTAACTAGTTGTAGTGCATAGAAGTCCTCTTGCTTGCAAACTATAACCATTAGCTAAATGACGCTAGCCACTGATAATACGGATAGTACTATCGGGATGACGTCCTTCCCACATTTGTTAGTGATGGTAACTGCCGACAATATGTCGAGACGAGGAGCGTATATTTAACCGGTCCCTAGCAAAAATGATACACAACAGGTCGTGGTTAAGTTATAGGCCTAGGTGTCGGCACTTTAACGTTGTACAAGATTTTTCGTGACACAGATTGCGGCAGTGTTGTCAATATGGATTGGAGTTGCAGTTATTAGTAAACCATAGTCTCTTAGTTGATGCTAAAACCAGAGAACATGGGAGCAACAACTAGAAGCAGCAATGTATTCCGCCTCATTTAAGGACGTAGAAACAGACGTTTATTTTTTTACATTACCATGAGACTAAACATTTACCCAAAAACTGACAACCACCGGTGGTAGATTTCTTATACATATTACAACCACCATGGTCAGAGTCTGAATAGACAGTTAGGCTAAAATCATTATCTTTAGGGTACCAGAGACCAAATTTTGGTCTACCCTTTAGATAACACAAAATACATTTTACCGCCTTCAAATGTGAAACCTTAGGAGTGGCTTGATAACGTGAACAAATATCGACTGCAAACATGATGTCTGGTCGAGAAGCTATGAGATACATCAAGGATCCGATTATAGATCGATATTCTTTTCTTATCAACATCCTGTTTGTCTGGTGAAGGACCAAGTTTGTGATTGAACTCAATTGGAGTACCAGAAGACCGACAATCAAGCATCTTAAACCGGCTCAAGATGTCATTGACATACTTAGTCTAGTGAATAAAGATTCCTTTGTTTGAACCTGTAGGCCCAAAAAGAAGGACAATTCACCCATAGAATTCATCTCGAACTTGGACTTCATTATCTTCTAAAATTCTTGACACAGATCTTTGTTTGTAGAACCGAAGATAATATCGTCGACATATATTTGCACAAGTAACAAGTCACCCGTCGATTTCTTTATAAAGAGGGTACTATCAATTTGCCCATGTGTAATCCATTTTGGAGCAAATGCTGGGACAGTGTCTCATACCAAGCCTTCGGTGCTTGATGAAGTCCATACAAAGCTTTATCAAGCTTGTAAACATACTCGGGATGTTGTGGATCTTCAAAGCCGGGCGGGGGTGGCACACATAGACTTCCTCTTGGACTTTACCATACAGAAAAGCACTTTTTACAACAAGTTGGAAGAACTTGAATCTTTTGTAAACGGCGTATGCAAGGAACAGCCGAATAGATACAAGTCTAGCAACTGGTGCAAAAACCTCATCATAATCTAGACCTTTAATCTGAGTAAACCCTTGAACAACTAATCTAGCCTTATTGCGTACCACAACCCCGCGATCATACTTCTTGTTACGAAATACCCATCTCGTACCAATAGGATGTTCACCGTCCGGTAAAGGAACAAGTCTCCATACATCCAACTTCACAAACTGTTGCAGCTCTTCTTGCATAGCTTCGACCTATGACAAGTCTTCCAATGCTTCATGTATCTTTTTAGGCTCGATTTGAGATAGAAATGGATTCTCTCTAAGCCGATTGGGCGATTGAGCTTCCATTGAAGGTCCACTTTGTTGAATTTGATTTCTGGTTCTAACACCCACCGAAAGATACCCAAAATTTGTTCTGTGGGGTGAGCATTATGAATTCTCATAGTAGGAATAGGCTTTGATACCAATTGTGGAACCCTAATACTGGATCTAGAACTCAATCACAATCAATTAGATGTGGAATCTCTAATTGATTGCTTCATTTCGTGAAATATGAATGATAAAACAAAACAAACGTACGATGTAAATAACTTTATGCTTTTCTATTAACTTCAACAACGCAATTACAATTGTTGCACTCTGAATGTTAGCTAATGAATTCGTACAAACTGATCACTGATATCTAACATGCTTATTTAATAACGAACTGGACACACATATATATAGACACTTTTCATGCGAACATGTGATGCGAACTTATTGCAAACTGCGAACTTATGACAAGTTCGCATGACAAGTTCACATATGAATAAGTTCGTATGACTCTTTACAAAAAATGCTAAGTCTAAAATCTAACTTTACACTCTTCAAAAACTCCAAGATGCATGACACACATTCTTGAATCAACAGATGATGAAACAGAGTCACTAAATGATCTTTCTTAAGCGACTAGTCCTCTGTTCTCATTCTTACCAATCCTAGCTTGTGCTTTCAACTTCCTGTACTTTGCTTTGTACTTGTTGTACTTGTCATTCTTATTTCCATGTTTCTTGTCAGATGTGGACCCAGATGGTTTCAGTTTACAATCAACAATGAAATGGCCTGGTTTGCCAAAGTTATAAAAACTGCTCGCTGACTTAAACTTATCAGGGACTAACCCACCATTGAATGACCTGGGTCTAGCATTCCTCCTGAAATTTGCAACCATCATTGCCATATTTTTCTCCAGCTTCTCTAGTCCTTCATCATAATCGAAATTAGGTTGTTCCTCAATCTTTTCCACTTCATCCTCTATCTTCAATGACTTGGAGTTTCTTTTTGGCAATTTTAGCCTTCTGCTTCTGATCAAGCTCATCAAGTTCAGCAACTAGAGGATTTGTAAACTTTTGATTACCAAGTGTAACACGAATATGCTCACTTTGATCAGCTTGTTTTTCAGATTGTTTCCAGTTTAATAAAATTCCATAGACTCGAGTTAGATTAAGATGAAGATAATCATTTCTTTGTCTAGTACATGTAGAATCGGTTCGCTCGTTCTTTCTAGGCAGCAGTTTTAGAAATTTCTCAACCACAAATCTACGTTCCTTACCGATACTAGCCTTTTTCATCTCGTTCATCAGGGACTGGTATCTAGTATAGGTTGAAGATATAGATTCATCTCGTTCATCAGGGACTGGCAGCAGTTGTTTCTGTAGCGGGTACAACAGGCACAATTGTTGTGGGAACATAAGAACCATTATTGATTACATCACATAAATGATCATCAGATACATCGAAAAACATCATCATTCGGGACATCAAGGTTTCAATCCTAGATGGATCAAAAGCAGGTGGTTTGGTTGTTGAACCATTTCCCTTCTGATATTCAAAGTCCACACAACTATACTTTACTGATTCTATTGACAGATCTAGTTATATAATTTAAACCAACTCTCGTCTGATACCAATTGATAGTCCCATATTCACTATTAGTTAGTGAATTAGAGTTACAATAAGTAAAGTAATTGTAGAAGAGGGGTTGAATACAATTTAAAACTTGTTTCTGATTTAGTTATTTAATTGATTAAGTTTAAATTAAATTGTTTGAAACAGAGTATGATAACAGTTAATGATAAAGCAAGTAAATGAATGCAATAATAGCTGAAAGGTGAATTTTATTAATCATAAATTACACCAAGTGTTGATTGCAGAATGAACTAGCCAAGGCTAAGATAAAATCAAACACTAGAACTAAATTACAATCACTCAAGTGAATTGTAGTTGACAAACAACGTACATAGTCACTCATTGTCAAGTAATTATACTTAGACAAACAACTCACTGATATTCACTGATTAACACAAAAACAGCAAGTTTCTAAGTATAATATATCACTCTACATATAGCCAATATACGCCCGTAAATATCTCATATTATTTCGGAATATAGAATGAGACATGTCGCTACCTGATTGGTTCAACTCTAATTGAAAACGGTTAAAGAAGATTTTGTGGTCCCCATTTCTGATCATGTTGAATGTGTGACTTGAAAATCCTCAAATCACAATCAACCTTGATGTCATCAATTCTTCACTTGTATTCTTTAGATGTTATTGATGTTTTTCTTGATCAGGGATTATCAAACAACGAGTACAAAGATAACATTATTATTCTTTATTCAGTCGTTGAAAGGTGATACTCTTCTTCACTCACTGAGAGCTAACATGCTCTTGTAAAGTGATTCATCTTATCATTTTTCAATAATTGTCTTTTATTCAGGGACAGCGACTACTTCCTTTATTAGATAGAGTGAGTAATTTGAATCTCTCACTGTCATGAGGATGACTAGTGAGTACATAGAGTTGAGATTCAATCACTCCGCTAAACACTTGTAAACTTGTAAGAGACAAGTGATAGTCATGATCTTCTTCTTCAGTGACAGGAGTTTGACTTCATTATTTCTAGGGATAAATACTTCAGTGATTTGGTTGGTCATCGACCAGTGACCCAACAAAAGTTTTTATTTATAGTTGAAGTCTGACCGTCCAGATAACTCAACGAGTAGCTCCTCGAGCTCGGCGATTTCTCGTCCGGTTGAAACTCTATCTCCTCTTCAATGGATCTACTCTACTTGTTGGTTAATATTCAAGAGAAATTTTCTTCTAATCAGTTACGAAATTCCATCTTCATCTTTATCTCCTCATTTTTAAATTGAGTTTGAGTTATCTCTTCTTCCTTATTAAGTTTGAAATAGATATCTTTTCAGCAGTATTTCCCGTACCATATGCTCGGTAAGTATTGAATAGGCTTGGTGAGTCTTTGGTCTGGAAGTCTTCAATTTTGCATTTTAGTCATTGAATTTCTTTATATATATATTTTTTTCATTTCAGCTCCAAACTATAAACAAAATAAATAAATACCACATTCTAACATAGATACACTAAATACAATAAAACTAACTTAAAGACTCTTTAAAAACATATACAATTTCACACTTATCAACATATAAATGTGTATGCAACAAGAATAGCCACATAAAACGCTTTAAATACCGATCTTCTTAATAAAACGAACGTGGCTATTGTATGGCAATTTTTAATTGCAGGAGATGTATCAATCTGATAGTGTAATTATTGTAAAGCAATTTGTATGTTTGGGAACTAACAAATAATTGACAGCAAATTCTGTTACAGATTTATTAAAAAGTTCAAAAATAGAGAGAAAATTCTTTAATCCTTATTTATTTCAATCACGGTGACATAAGCAAAATAATCTCGTGATGCCATTATTATACTTTAGTAAATACATATTCTTACGATCTTACACTGAAACATTAAATTTGATATTTTTGTGTAAAAATAGTTCTCTAAACAACTCGCTAAATTTGATTTTTTTTTACAATATGTTTTTAAAAAAATTTGTATCAAATTTAATGCAATACCAAACATTACACCAAATTCTCAAATATTTCATTTGAGCCCTTTTGTATTAAATATGTGAGTTGAGTTCAAATAAGTATAAAAAATTTGATGAGAATGAAAAAACTAAGGAGAGATCTCCATTTATAGGGGGTACAAAAATCATTTTAACAAAACTTCACTTTTCTCCACGTTCGTTAAAATTAAATATTTCAAAAACGGTTAGTCAAAAAAATTATAAAAATTACACCATAAAAATCATTCTTTTTTCTTCGATTAGACATCTCACATAGAATAATTTCAACAAATTTGTTTTTCTTTTTTTGGGTGGGTTTTGAAAACCGGATAATTTAGTATCACATGTGATACTGTATCATACCACATGTGATATAACAACTAAATCTAACATGCGATAATACCTATCTGATAACAACGACTATCACATGTGATAACAATAAATATCACACGTGATATTGCGTAGTATTACATGTAATAGTAAATCGTATAATTTGTAAAATCATAAAATAAAATAAAAAAATTCGTCTAAAGTATATCATGTGATGTCTAATCAAAGAGAAAACAATGCTGATTTTTATGATGCAATTTTTTTTAATTTTTAATTAGCAGTGTTTAGGATATTTGATTTCTAAATATGTGGAAGAAAGTGATAGTTTTGTTATCCTTGATAAAAATAAACAGTTAGATTTAGTCTTTCATTTTCACTAAATTTTCTATACTCATTTGAATTCTACTCAATTTATTTATTATTTAAGTACAAAATTTGAAGAAATTTATATATTTGAATTATTTGTATAAGTACGTTATATTTGTACTATGTAATTGATGATAAAAATAAAAATAAAAAATATATATTTTTTCAATCAAAGTATGTTAATTTAAAACATTGATTCATAAAGTATGTATGTATGTAGTTGTCAGTTGATGGTTTGGAGGTTAATCGAAACAAAAAGTAACGAATTGTAACAAAATACAGCATAAAAAATATTTAAGAGTCAATATGTAAATATTAAAAGTGTATTTAATGAAGAAATTTAGTGCAATTGTGCAAATGTTACAACATGACTCCGCATATAGTGTAAAGTTTACTCCATACGTTGTAAAACACCGTTTGCCACGTGGCTGATACATACAAAGATTTGTACATAGTTCGGTCAACATAAACTCAATACTTTACCCCGAACCTTTTCTAATTTCTTCACTCACTCAAAAAGTCTCAACCACTATGGACCCCACCACCACCACAATCCCACCATCATCTCCGTCATCACCACCACCGCAAAACCCGCACACTCCCCCAAATGCAATAATCGACACTGATTGTTTCCAGGAAGCCGAACCAAGTACTACCAACCCAAGCAACATCGAAAACTTAAAGTTACTTGTATTGAAGCTCGCCGGACGAATGTTGCCAGCTCATCAATCACTCATCCAACAACGATTTGATGATATTTTCCCTGACGAGCTTCTCGTTCCCAATCACCCTCCCTACGCTGATGTAAGTCACTATATATTACGATCTTTAGTTTGCTCAAATCCAAATGCATGCATGTGCGATATATACACATTCCGTTCATATGTATCTTTAATCTTGTGGATTTATATAAAATGCTGAAACTGAAATTGAAAATTTATTTAGCTTTTTGTGTAACAATTAATTGATCCAAATATGATATAATGTTGGTGTGGAATCTGCAAATAAGTTTAGGGGAATGCATTTGGGGAACTGTGATAATTAGAGTAAGGGATGAAATTGGTGTTTTAAATTATTGTTTATTTCAGTAGTTTAGAGTTGTGGTTTTTAACTTGTAATGTTTATAGTTAAATACTCAGTCTTAGATATAACAAAAAGGATGCCTTTAGCCTAGGTGATAGAGAAGGTATGCAAAAAGAACAGTCTAAAAAGGAAGAAATAAATAAATCTACAGTGATTGCGATATGTGGCATCGTTTCTTATATTAAAAAAGGAAGAGAGGATAGATGTATATTTTCTATATACATTAATTTGGATATAAGTAGTTATAGGAAAAAAACGGCAAAAATAGGAAACTGTTTTACAAAGCTTTCATATTCTTAAACTTATTAGACTATGATACAAGAATTCGCAACCTACTGCTGTAGTTGGAAGCATCTTAAGTAGATAAACCTAATAAACCTCAATCAGCAACATTAGCTTATGATGTAAAATGCAGCCGAGGCTCACAAGATAAGCATTATTCTCAGATCGAATCAAGGTGTTCAATATGTGAAGCATACTGGAACAAATGTTAATGGCAACTGGCGAATCTAGGATTGAGATTCATGTGGTTCCTTAACTTAGTTGACGCAACAAAATAGATGGGTCAAGTGGGCTGGTTCAGTTTGGGCTCAATCTGTTCGTTTGGTACGTAACGTAAAGCATAAATTTGACAATTATCTTCGAGTTCTTACAGTTATTCTTTCATAAGTAAAAGTGTATACTTGAAACAAAATACACAATTTCATGATTCACAACTGATAATAAAAATTTAAACCTAATCTACAGTTAACACTTTTAGGATAGCAATTTAAAGATGCATAATAACACAAGAACCTGTCTAGAATTTGATGAAAAAAGTTGTAGTTGAAAATGGTTATGATTATTCCTAAAAACAAATATAAGGTAGTTCCTAACATAAGTTTAAAGTAGTTACTTATAGAATATCATTCTAAAGGATTTTCAAGATTTAGGTGGTTCATGGGAACCATGTTCGACTTATGTAGAGTCTCCCTTGGAGAGCATAATTATAGATCGTTATATGTTAAGTTCTATTAATTTTACAAACTTGTCCCTTTATACCCGAGCTTCAATGATTTCAATTATGTAATTATAAATACCAATGTTGTCTCATTACATGCATGATTGGTCGAGTTAGGTTGTTGTAGTTATGCATTACATCAAAAGCATACTACATGCGCCTAATTCAAGTAGTTAACTATTCTCTTATACTAGGTAATGCATTTGAAACATATTAATGATATTTTGTGTCCATAGTATTAGATGGTAACACAAAAATCGCTGGCACAGGGAAATCATAATGAAGAAACTATGTAATATAGACAATGATTTGTCGTGGCATATCTGTAGAAAAATGTCTTTCACTGGTCTTATTTATATTTTTTATGCTTATTACTTTGTCGTTATGTTTTTCCTTATGTCATTGTCTAGATAAGTGAAGTCTTGAACAGAGTGCTAATTCATACACATATATTCTATCATGGTTTGTACAGATGATATTAACAGCCCTGTGGGAGTTAAAAGTGGAAGGTGGTTCTAATGAGGAAGCCATTTCAGATTTCATTGAAAAGGAATACCATGAATTGCCATGGGCACATGCTACCATTCTAAATTATCATCTGAAAGATCTTTGCATGAAAGGCAAGATTACCATGACACAAGACAGATGTTATCAACGTTGTTCATCAATCCCTAAACCCATACCTACTCCTAACATTTCTCCAAGCCCCATGTCAAGCGCTTTTTCTAGTTCATCTGATAGCCTTTGCTCTAGCCCAAGTTCATCCAGCACTAGCTTTTGCTGGGGTCCTCCTCACCAAGGACACAAGAGTAAGAGGAAGAGAAAGAGAAAGAATACCGTGGGAAGAGGGGGTAAAAGGGTTCAGGTTAGGGGTAGAGGTAGAGGTAGGGGAAGGGGTAGACCACCCAAGACGATTCAGGTAGGGCAACGGGGTAGATCACTTGGGATGATTCAGCAAAGAAAACAAGGTAGCTTTTGTATTGAGGTTAAGATTGGTGAAGAATCTCAAACAGAGGAAGAGCAGGTAGATGTTGATATTGTAGAGGAACCCAAACAGGCGACTGAAGTTACTAGTATGGAGGTTGAAGCGGATTCGATTCAAGATGGAGAAACAGGGTTCTCAAACGAAGATCACAACAAAATGATTATAGGTCAAAAAGGTCGCGATGAAGGGAATGAGAATGTAAACGAGAAGGGAGAAAGTAGAGGAGTGAGACGATCAGGAAGAAGGAAATATAAAACTGTTAGTGATGAAGAAAATCTACCATGTGAGGAAGGGACTAAAGAGCAGGGTCATAAAAGAAAACGTTATAACGTGGTGTGGATTGGTCGAAGAGTGCAAAAGATGAACGAAAATAGAACAGACCTTTCAGAGGACCAGTCTGATGATGAACTCCCTGAGCTAGGAGAATGTGTGGATAAAGAGAAAGAAGCCGTGATCACTGGCAGTGATTCTAATGTAGTTGAACTGTTAAAAAAGAAAGAAGTAAAAGTAGCTACAGATGTGGAACATAACCAACCGATAGAAAACCATCAGTCGGGTCTTCTTGAGAAACAAAATGATATTGGTGGTGAGCTAAAAGTAGCTACAGATGTGGAACCTAACCAACCAATAGAAAACCAGCAGTCAGATGTTCTTGAGAAACAAAATGATATTGGTGGAGAACTAAAAGTAACTACAGATGTGGAACCTAACCAACGGATAGAAAACCAGCACGAACAAATTCTTGAGAAACAAAATGATGTCGGTGGAGAACAAAAAGAAGCTATAGATGTGGAACATAATCAACCGGTAGAAAACCAGCAGTCAGATATTCTTGAGAAACAAAATGATATTGGTGAAGAACTAAAAGTAGCTAGAGATGTTGAACATAACCAACCGATAGAAAACCAGCACGAAGATAATCTTGAGAAACAAAATGATATCTGCGGAGAACAAAAAGGAGCTACAGATGTGGAACATAATCAACTGGTAGAAAAACAGCAGTCAGATATTCTTGAGAAACAAAATGATATTGGTGGAGAACTAACTACAGATGTGGAATATAATCAACTGGTAGAAAACCAGCAGTCAGATATTCTAGAGAAACACAATAATCTCGGTGGAGAACAAAATGATTACAAAAAAAAGAGTAAGAATGAGACTGATAAAATAATTCACTTCCAGGGGCCACGGCAAAGAGAAAATATGGAACAAGATCAACTACAGAAACAAGAAATTCAAACGGCTGATGTGCAAGATTCAGTGATGATACAATGTGAAGCACAAGCAATAGTTTCTGATGTGGGAAAACAGGATGATGATAAAGTTAAAGAACAAATTTGTGCTGAAGAACAACCCGAAAAAGGTAGCGAACAGGAAGAATCAGTTCAACAACAAGTGCAGTGCGTTGAAAATAGAGAAGCCGAGTCAGCTAAAGAGCAACAAACAGAAGTAAATCAGAAAGAAATTGTGCTCACAATTGATACCGAAGTGCAACAAAATTTAGAGATGAATCAAAAAGAAACACAGGCTAGACAGGCATGTGTTGTAGAAAATGTGTCAGAAGAGCAATCAAATGCCTCTGAAAAGCATGTTCAGCCAAATGAGCAATGCGTTGAAAGGATCCAATATTCTCTTCGCTATTGTGGACAGAATTGGCTGGAAAATAGAGAAAACGAGTCTGCTGAAGAGCCACCTCAACAGGATGAACAACAAACAGAAGTAAATCACAAAGAAATTGTACTCATAATTGATACTGAAGTGCAACAAAATTTAGAGAAGAATCATGCTAGATGGGCATGTGCTGTACAAAATGCGTCAGAAGAGCAACCAAATGTCTGTAATGAACATGTTCAGCCACAAGATCATTGCACAGAAGGGGACAAATTACAACTGCATGAGCAACAAAAGAGTGATGTCATGGAAAAAGTTCAGCTAGAAGGAGAAGTTAAAGTTGCTGAAGATGAACATCAACAATATCAATTAAACTTGGTGAAAGAGAAAGATATTGGACTTGTACGTAGTTTGGAACAAGTTCAGCTAGAAGGAGAAGTTAAAGCCGCTGAAGGTGAATGTCAACAAGATCAGTTAAACCAATTGAAAGAGAAAGGTATTGGACTTGTGCATGGTGTTTCTAGTGACCAACGGGATTCAGTGATGACACAAACTGAATCAGAAGTAGAAGGGGACAATGAGGAACATGAAAACCCAGAAACGCACCAGGATCAGATAGGAACACAAGAAACTGTAACATCTGAAGTGCAACCTCAACTGGAACTTCAGGAAGGATCTGAGCAAAGGCGGACGTTGAGACAAGGGCTGAGATCTAGCTACAAGAAAGAAGAGGTACTCTAAATACAAAGGTGTCTATTTACACTTAATTTGACCAATTAAAATCTTGCCGCTACATTAGTGTTTGATTTCTTGTTTTTTATTTGTAATGCATTTAGAATCAACTTGAGCGACAGACACCTGTCCGTCGAAGCTTGAGGCATCAGAAAACAGTTTCAGAAGCAGCTGAAGTAGTTGAGGTATCGTATGCTATAAAATTGAGTATCGAATTGATAAATCATCAAGCTAAATTTAGATAAAAAGAGTCTTGTTTCATAATTTACTATTTTCCTATGTAATCAATATACTATAAGCTACTTTAGACTAATTAAGCTGAAAATTTTGCTATGAAGAAGGAATCCGATCATTCAGAAGAGAAACTAAAATATTCGGGACGTACAAGGTCCTCCAAGAGGGAACCCAAATTTTCCGAAGCAGAACAAGGGTCAAACTTGCGGAAGACTAGAACTGGTTTATGATTTCTACAACTGCGAGAATGGCTTATGATAGTTGTTACATTATGGTGGTATTTATATAAACTAAAAGCTTGTTTAGTCATCTGTTCCAAGGAAGAAAGTAACTGCAAGTTCTAAGGTATGATTATTGTATCTAATTTCATTCACGTAAAACTGATATTTTGTATGCAAATAACTGGTGACTAGGCTGGCCGTACAAATGTTAATAGCTAAATTTCATTAACGTAAAACTGATAGTTTGTATGCGAATAACTGGTGACTAGGCTGGCCGTACAAATGTTAATAGCTAAATGGTTGTATTTATTAGTTACTATGGAAAGACTGATCTTGATGAATCATATTTGTAATACCTTTGAAATAAAAGAAATGGGCAAACTAAAAATCGCCACCTTTATCCTCTTGGCCTCAGCTTCAGGATTAGAATATATAATTTCATTTATCTTCTTAAACTTTTTAGACTCAAATGGTTTTTGTTTTGCGATATAAGGAAGAGTACGAGGAAGAGGAGGGTAAGAAGGATTATCAAATGGATTATAATCGGAGGAGTAGGAGAAACTTTAAGACAATTTCATAAAAAGTATGCTCCAAGTATGACAATTTCGTCCACCAACCTGCTCGGTTGTTAATCTTAGAAGAATATTTTTCTGCATCAGATAACATTTCTCGGCAAATTGACGACGTTGTGTTCCCAAAGGTTCATTAGAAATAGGATCCAACACTGCAACATCAAGTAAACGACAATGGCATAAAACTTAATATTCATATGGTATGAGAAACTTTAAGTTGCATTAGGTAAGAATAATACTTTGAATAAAGAGTTGACCATTGTACCTACACCAGGAAAACAGGTGTTATATGCATCAGGCAAAGGAGGGCTGCCTTCACGAACACTTTTTGAATAAAGAGTTTACCATTGTACCTAACCCACGACTACTTTCACAAGCTTTATATGCTGAGTTGCTGACCTAATATGCAAATCAAGAATCGGAGCTAAAATAGCTTTACAGTTGATCAAATTAATCAAACATCAACAAAAAAGTAGCTTTATATCATTATCTCGTATCAACTATTTAGTAATCCTTTTTCTTTTTAAATATCATATCAATATCAATAATACTAACATTTTTAGTGGATTTTGACTTAAACAAACATCCACAAGTTTTGACTTTTGACCCTGACCTACCATGTAAAATCAGTAAATCAAATATTACATAGAATTAACTCTTATGTACAAAAAATACCTATTTTCACCATTGACCCACATAATAAAATCAATAAATTAATAATCATAACCTAATTAATAAACACTTTACTTTATCAACCGAAGTGAACTACAATCTATATTTCTGTTAAATACACACAATTTATCATACACAATAACACAATAAAAACAAAAATACACTTTTACCCACCATATAAAAATCACGATTATAACCTAAATAATTTGATACTGAGCCAATCGAAAATTAAGTGGCTGTCAAGCTCCCATGTAACATTATCAACAATTTGATTTACCCTCTGAACCAACATATACTTCACTGAATTTGTCGAAAATGCTCACTGGTTCCACATTATAATAGCACTTGTTCCATTGCTGAAACTTGTTCTTAACACTCGCAAAAGTGCTTGGTTGTATGTTTTTCCCCATTTTCGTGTTGACCAACCAGGTTTCCACTTATTCTCATCAACTGTCAACCCAACATCCATATACAGATCAAGTTTAGAGAACGTTGGTTCCCCACTTAACTCGTCAATGAGTTCTTCTATGACTGAAGTTGGGAACTTGTCCTCTACCATATACTTATTAAGTTGTTTATTAGCTACACACATCCTGCAAGTTCCATCGTACTTCTTAACCATCATAATTGGTGAAGAAAAAGAACTTTGACTGTCTTTTTTAACTTCAGACTCCACCAAGTCCTTCACCATCAACTCTATTGCATCTCTTTGGATGGGTGGGTATTTATAGGATTTGACATTGAAAGTTGGAGTATTTGGTAGCAACAGAATTTTGTGATCTTGAGCTCCATGTGGAGGTAAGGATTTAGGTATTTCAAAAACTGGCTTATATACCTCTAATAGTGCTTGTAGCTGACTGTTTTAAGTTACTAAAGTCTCAGCCCGATCATTACAATGAGTAGCAGGATACACACATCGAGTCATGGATGACAACTCTGCTTGTGTGCTCAGTGGGTTGGTACTTTTAGTCATTCTCTTGCCTTGCGTCCACCGGATAGCAGCTTGTTTCATTCCCTTGAGAACCACCCTTCTCTTCATACAATAATACTCCATGACAAAGAATTTAAAGTCCCACTTAATGCATCCCAATGTAGCTAACCATTGTACACCCAACACCATTTCACAACCTCCTAGTGGCAAAATCATCACATCATAAACATAGGGTTGATCTTGCAAAGTCCAAGTGAAACCTTTGCACTCATGAACACTAGTCATCATCTACCCAATTGGTACAGAAACTTGCAGTGGACAGGTACTCCTAATCTTGCAACCTATTCTTTTAGCAGTTTGTAGGTCTAGAAAATTGTGAGTACTGCCTGAGTCTACCAACATATGCACCACCCGCTTTTTTTTTTCAAGATAGAGTTGATGCGCCTACATACCCCCTAACTCTCATAGTTTGATAATTGTTAACTCCAGTGAGAGCATGTAATGATATTTGGGAAATCACTTCAGTAGACACTCCATAACTGCTCATGTTTTCAGTTGGTAATTCAATGTAGCTACCACTATTATCTTATCCTACCTCCATCTGTTTACCTAACATTTCATTAGGTGTTGCAACAATTAATTCCAAAGAGTAAATTTGACTTCTACACTTATGGCCAGATGTGTACAATGGTCACATGGAGGTGGGGCCCACAAAAATCTGCAGCCCTCATGCCCCACACTCCACAAGATCACCATCATTTTATTTTGGTTACATATACACTCAACTCACATGCAAACCCATTTCCTCACACTTCACTCAACCATTTTCTCTCATTTTCTCTCAAACCTCTCTCTCCCTTCTCTCTCTAACTCCAGAAAGTCAGCCACCACAAATCCACCCTACACCCACCCTTGACCACCACACAACCACCATTGACCACCATAAACCACCATACAACCACCACATCAAAAACTCCAAGCTCCACATCCTTCTCTCCTTCTTCCCATCTTAAAACTTTGTAAGGAAACTAAATCTTCATCTAGAATTACTTTTATAACATGTTAATAAGTTCACTTAACAAGATTATGTCCAAAACCTTGCTAAAAATCGTTTTCATCACTTAAAACACTCAAGAAATGCAACATGCATTTCTGTCCAGAAATATGTGCGACTTTCTCCACAAAGTTTCGTACTAAAAACTTAACCAAAATGGACGATTCAAAAGGCAAAACTTAAGTTTAAGAAGTTATCTTTTATTTCCAAGTGGTTTCATAATTTTTCGACACCGTTTGATACCCGAAAATGAATTTACAAAAATGTTGCACCGGACTGACCTGATGGTCAGATTTTTGTGCCAACTTCTCGAGTCCATAACTCGAGCTACACAACTCCAAACGACATGAGGTTTTCGCCTAAATCTTACAAATTTTATTAGCTTTAAAAGTAGTATGATTACACTCTCCGAAGTTTTATAGATTTATCTCAGTAATTAAAACAATGTGCGTGTGTCCAGATTGGTCACTGTTAGACCTTAGAGGATAAATGGAATTATTAAAAATACTTAGACTTACTCAAAAATTCTAGAAAAATTATTGTAAGTAGCCAAGATATAGGAGAACAACTGGTATTTTTCTTAGATTTTATTTTGGACTTATGAATTATAAAGTCGGGCCTACAAAAACGTGTATTTTCTGGAAAAACTAAACCGGGGACTGATTTTGTATAATTTACAAACTGACATTTTTCAAACATGCTATAAGTGATGAAACTAACTTTTCATGACATTTAAACATATTTAAGAGTTGTGTAAAAGTTTCGGGTCAAACCAAGTTGGTTTGACCAAAGTCAACGAATACGGTTCGTACGTTAAACGTAAACCGACATATTTAAAATTTAGCTTTAAAACCGAGAACAAACTCCAAATATTTTATGTGACACCCGACAATTTAGGTTATCATTTAACCTTAATCATAACATTTATTACTTGTATTTAGTTGGTAATTAGGCTAAGTACTTGTAACGCTTTGTATATTTATATATATATACACGTACGCGATTAATTTAGATCGTGCGATTTCGATCGGAAAGACTCCGACACTATGAATACGGATGTTGGTGAAATTTTTTTCATAAATAACGTAAATCTATTTTATAATTAAATAGTAGTTATTTACATTATATTATTATGGTACAATAATAAACAAACGTTTTACGTTCTATGTAAAACGTACCGTACGCGATGAAAACGCGCGAATCGCGCCCGACAACCGAACGAAACTCGATTTATATTTCAATAACTTAAAATGAAGTATTTTAAATAAAACTTCAATCAAAATTTACGCGAATAAATCGTTAACGAAAAACCTAATTAATAAACGTTTAACGTTTAAACGAACGACGAAACGAACGGGTAAACGAGCACCACGCGTAACGCAAATTGGGGAATAAATTAAAACACCCACATGGGGGTGGGACCCGCCAGAAATCTGCAAGAAATCAACCCCCTCCCCCATGCTTTCACCCTTCCCCATTCTTCTTTCTTACTTACACACAATCTCATTTCACACTCCAACACACATCATCTTTCTCTCAATCTCTCCCACTCTTTCTCCTCTCTCTCCCTCTATTACCAGCAGATCCAGCAGCCCCAACACCACCACAATCACCACCACAAACCACCATAGCACCTCCATTTCGGTTTGCAAGAAAACGAAAGAAAACGACCTCACGACTTCCATTTCTTCGTGTTTTCATCATCTTCTTTGTAAGGAACTTCATCTCCCTTCTATTTTACTTGGAACATACTTATAACATGTTATAATGTCCATTTAACAAGATTATGTCCAAAAAGAGTGTCGAAATACGTCTTTGAAACTCACAAACTTAAACAGCTTTCTGAGCTGCAACTTTACTCGACTTTAACTAATTATTTCGAACTCAAAACTTAACGAAAATGGACGATTCAAAAGAAAAAAATTAAGTTTAAGGTGTTAGCTTTCAGATCCAAGTTTCGTAAACTTTTGACACCGTTTGATACCCGAAAACGATTTTACAAAAACATGTCGCATTTTTGTCTCGGGTGACAAATTTTTGCACCAACTTTCCGAGCCTATATCTTGAGTTCTAGACCTCTAAAACACATGAGGTTTGTGCCAAAATCTCACAAAATATGTTGGGTACAAAAATCAGTTTATGAACTTGTATCCAGATTGGTCAAGATTGGACCTCAGAGGACAAAAGGAATTATTAAAAATACTTAGACCTATCCAAAACTTCTAGAAAAATCACTGAAAGTAGCCAAGACATAGGGGAACAACTAGTATTTTTCTTGGATTTTATGTCAACACTTTGACTAGTCAAAACGAGCCACGAAAAACGTACAAAAACTGATGAATTAACCCGGGGACTGCTTTGACATATAAAATAAAAATGACACTTTCGGGTTAACCACAAAACGTAACTCTAATTTTTATAAGTTCTAAAAACTTATTTAAGAGTCGTGTAAAAGTCTTGGGTCAAACCGAGCACGTTTAACCAAGTTCCCGAACACGAAAACATTTCAGGCCCTCTGTGTCGCAGGTGGCCCAAAACCATTGCGACACAAGCCCTATGACACTCCTAACTTTCGAAATACTCCCGCAACACAAGTCCCTGTGTCGCAACACCTCCGGGAGCTTATTGTCCTTGATCTCAGGCTACGAACTTCAATCAGGGAACTTATTGTCCCTGAACTCAGGCCACGAACTTTAATCAGGGAATTTATTGTCTCTGATCTCAGGCTACGAACTTCAATCAGGGAACTTATTGTCCCTGATCTCAGTCAGCGAACTTAAACCAAGGAACTTACTATCCCTGATCTTCACTTATGAACTTCAATCAGGGGACTTCCAATCCCTGATCTCCGTCTATGAAATTCAATCAGGGGACTTCTGATCCCTGATCTTCACCTATGAAATTCAATCAGGGGACCTTCGATCCCTGATCTCCGCCTATGAACTTCAATCAGGGGACTTCCAATCCCTGATCTCAGTTACCTTCAAGCAGGGGATTAGCGACCCCAGCCTTAGTGTCGCACTACCCTGACCTCAGTCTTACCTGCGAGCAGGGAACCTAGCGATACTATTATTAGTGTCGCAACATCTCCAAACTTAAGTGTCGCACCTAGTGTCGCCTAGAAAAGATTTAAGACGTTTTTTTTTTCACAAGGTAATAAACACGCGTAACAACAATTAAACTATCTACGACACTACTCATACACACAACACATATACTCTTATAAGTATACAAAGAAACAAAACATAATAATAATGTCTTCGAGAATTATTATTACAAAACGTCACCATCGGGCCGTACACATTTTCTAAACACACATGATAAACAAACTTTGGACATAACTAGTTGAGTGGACAACTAGCATGGATGATCTTTTGAGACATCTACTTACTTATAACCTTATGCGTTTAGGGCACTAGAAGGTTACTTTTGGGAAACACTTGTTTACTATTTGTAAACACTCTGTACAAGACTCAGGTGATTCTCATAGCCCCACTTTTACTTTTACTGTTTTACCTACTTTGGGGTGAGAATACACTGCTCTGTTTTTATGAACACAAGTACTATGAAAACACTTATACGGATTGCATGGGTAACTAAACCATACTACGATGGCCTCCAACAAATATCATAGTCCGTTAATACTAAGCGCGAACATTATGGATAGATCTATCGGGAACTGACAGTCCGCCGTCCGGGGTTAGTCGCTCTAACTACTATACGGACGCATAATAATTCGTATTTCGAGTGTACTAGTTTATACACTTAACTGGAGACACCAACTACGGTTAAGCTTCGGAACTATGAGCCCATGACAATAGTATACTATGATTTACTTTGGCATTCGTGCTACTACGAAAACTCTGAAATCTTGTGGTTCATACTATGATTTTAACTACGTAAACCTATGAGCTCACCAACATTATTGTTGACCTTTTAGCGTGTATTTCTCAGGTACTCAGCAACAGTAGGGTTGCCCACAGGATTGCTTGCTAGCTCGAGTCGCATGCATTATACGTATATGAAGATTTTCTTACATTATTTTTGTAATAATCGTTATGTACTAGAATCTTCAGGATTTCATCTCACGAACTCGAGACTAATGTAAACCTTTAATTATATCAATATAACTACTTTTGTACTATTTTAAAAACGACTCATATAGAGTCATTTTCTTTACCTTGGTGCAATGATTACTTGATTAGTCGCGCCCCGACCCGACATCCGCTGCACACGAAATTTGGGGGTGCGACATTTTAGTTTGAAACTTAAACAAAAATGACACGTATAAACTCAACCCGAGATGAAAAACGACACCTAAAACACTTAGAACGAAAACGAAGAACCAACAGACCCTTAGTGTCGCAGTAGAATCCGAGTGTCGCAACCTGCGACGCTAAGCCTAGTGTCGCAACCATTAAGTTTCGCAATAACCTGCGACACTAACTCTAAGTGTCTCATCAAACAAGTTGATCAAAATTATGTTTTCACAAAATATTAAATTTGCGTAATAACACGTAACCGTATATGTTTGATAACTACTCGTACGCGCAATACACATACTTTTATAAGCATACAACGAAACAAACATAATAATAATGTCTTTGAGAATTATTGTTACAAACTTTCACCAACGGGTCGTACACGTTTTCGAAAACAAAACACATTTGGACATACTAGTTGAGTGAACAACTAGCGTAAGTGGACATTAACCCTCCACTTACACAACTAGCTTAAGTGGACAGTAACCCTCCACTTACATACAACCTTATACGTTTAGGGCGTTAGAAGGTTGCACTTGGAACACACTTTACTTGCTACTTGCTATATTTGCTTGCTAAACTCAGGTGAGTCTCATAGCCCCACTTTTACTGCTTTTTACTATTGGGGTGAGCATACATACACTCTTTTTATGATCACAAGTACTGAAAACACTTATACGGATTGCATGAGTAACACACTAATCCATTAAAATCCTCTCATATCATGGTTCGTTAATCACGGAGTGAGCGCGAACATTGTGAAATAGATCTATTTGGGTTTAACATCCCACGTCCGGGCAAGTCGCGCTAGCCAAACGTTAAACGGACGCATAATAATTCGTCCATAACAAGTGTTCTGGATTAGGCACTTGCAGGGGTAACAACAGGGCAAGTTTCGAACGCATGAGCTCATGGCAATAGTATAAACTATTATTTTTGCATTCGTGCAATTACATTTACTTATCGTTGGCTAACGATACAAACAAATCGTGTGTTTCATACCAATGCTTTTACAACTGCTTACAAACCTATGAACTCACCAACTTTATGTTAACCTTGTAGTATGTATTTCTCAGGTATCCAACCGCAGTAGCATGCTTTCGGAAGCATTAGCTCGAATCGCATATTTTCATAAACAAATCAGAGATTAGATTGCATTACTTTATTTAGTATTACCAGTATGTAGTAGAAATCTCTAGACATTGGATGCGAACTCCAAGTATTTTGTAAACATCTTATTTTGGAAATGTAATTGTTTTAAAACGTCTCATATAGAGGTCGTTTGTTGTAACTTTGTGTGATGATATTTAATTGGTCGCGCTCCGACCCCTGACTTCCGCTGCATCACGATTTGGGGTTGCGACATGACGAAACCCTAATAGCTTATAGTCAACATATTCAGTTTCTCAGTAACCTTCATACGTTCATATCATCAATATAAAGAGAAAATTTGGTATTTGAGTGTTTAAGTGATTCGTTAAACGTTCATTGATTAATCGTTTGTATTCCGCCTTACGATTGATTGTCACGATTCGATTAGATCCTTGGTATAGGACATACAAACTGGTATTTGAGCCTTAGAGGAGAAAGTTGAAGTGCTCGAGACCCGGTCTATTGCCTCGGGGGAGTTTGGACCTTCTTGTCAAGTTTTAGAGTCAATAGGACCCGAGTCTGTAAATGAACTTGCGGTAAATGAAAATGTTGAAAATGAAAAGCTTCTTTTGATAAGAAATTAAATGTTGCATTTACAGTATAAGAGCTTGCTGACTCTCGGTCAGAAGTACTTAATCTTAAACGAAAGCTTTCAAAATTTTCTACATCCTCAGTTGTTTTTGATGAAATCCTTCAATCGCAAAGGAGTGATACAAAGAGTAAGGCCGGTCTTGGTTATCACCATGTACCACCTCCTAAGGACTATCTACCTATGCCTTCAAAGGATGAGATCAAAAACTTTGTGCCTGCTTCTCTAAATGTAGACACAAAATCTGTTAATGAGCCAGTTGGTAATCCTAAACAAATTGTTAATCCCGAGCCTAATAAATCTGAAGCTGTTAAGTCTTCTAGTGTTAAAAAGTCTGAGTTTGTTAAGGCTGAGTCTGTACCTCCTGTTAGTATTGAGGAGGTAGTTGAAGTTGAGGATGTAACTGAGGAGGTTACCGTTAAGGTTGAAAAGAAAAATGTTAAGCCTGAATATCACATAATAATGAATGAAACAGAGGAAGAGGTTTTTCATAAAAAGGGCAAAGCTAAGGCTGAGCCTGAAAAGAAGATTTTACAAAATGATAAAAAGTTTACACATCAAGAAAAATCTTCACACAACTTACCATGCTCACACAAGTGTGTGTGTTCTGTAAACGCCACTTTCAAACAATCTCCGGTGTTCTATCCTCAACCTCAACCTTTTGTTGAGAGAAGATCTTGTTTCTATTACGGGAAACAATGTCATTTTATTAGAGAATGTCCGCTATTGTCTAGACAACGGTTTGGGAGATCTATGTCTCGAAATTCCTTTTATAAAAATTCATTTGGGAGATTAATGTCCCGAAACTCTTTTCATGGAAACTCTTTAAGTAACTCAAACTTGAGATGTGGCTCATCATCTCCCTTACTTGTTAAGAAAGTCAACAAAGTCGTGCCTAGTCAACCTCAAGTTAAACAGCACAACATTGTTGACAAGCAACCAACCAACCCACAAAGGGTTTGGAAGATTAAAGAGTCCAAAGCATACTCATCATCTTACAATAACACATCAGAAGACACCACTGATTTGTTGAAAAATAAAATTCTTGCTGATGTGATTATTGTAGATGATTATGGACGACCCAAGTCTATAAAGGCTTGGGTCTCCCCTTCTAATTAACCTTTTAATGTGATGTGCTGCAGCAGTCCGAAGAAGTTCAAAATAGTGTATGGTATGTAGACAGTGGCCGCTCGCGGCACATGATTGGCAATTTATCCCTTCTTTCTGATGTAAAACCTATCGATGGGGGATATGTTGCATTTGCTGGTGATAAAGGTGGTGTAATTACTGGTCAAGGAACACTCACCAATGGGAAAGTAAGTTTTGAAAAAGTGAACTTTGTTGAGCAACTAAATCACAATTTGCTCAGTGTATCGCAAGTCTGTGACAAGAAGTTCACAACGGCCTTTACTGATGTGGAATGCTTGATATTGAAGCGGGATTTGTTATTCCCGAGGAGTGGGTGTTGAAGAGAGCACCTCGGAATAAGGACGTATACCTTCTAAATATGAGTACTGTTCAAACACAACTGAACATATATGTTTGTTGTCCAAGGCTACTAAGAAGGATTCTCTGCTTTGGCACAGACGAATGGGACACATTTATTCTCGTAAAATGAACTATCTTGTGAAAAATGATCTTGTGCTAGGTGTACCGAAGCAAACTTTTGCCTTAAATGACAAACGTCTTTCTTGTTTAAAAGGGAAGCAGCATAAGAAATCCCATAAGTCAAAGCAGGTGAATTCTATTGAAACACCTCTCGAGTTATTGCACATGGATTTGTTTGGCCCAGTGAGCAAATAGAGTATAGGAGGCAGTTCTTACTGTTTGGTGGTGACTGACGACTACTCGAGATTTTCTTGGGTTTATTTCATATCTACCAAGAATGAAGTGCCAGAGATTTTGACTTACTTGTTTGATAAGCTGGAGAATTTGTGTAATCAGAAGATCAAAAAGCTGCGAAGCGACAGTGGAACAGAGTTCAAGAACAAGACCTTAGAGATGTACTATCTGAAGAAAGGAATACATCATCAATTCAGCGCCGCTAGAACTCCTCAACAAAATGGAGTTGCTGAAAGGAAGAATCGGACACTCATCGAGGCTGCAAGGACTATGCTCTCTGATTCCAAACTGCCAATCACATTTTGGGCAGAGGCAGTCAATACAGCCTGTTATGTTCTGAACAGGGTTTTAACGGTTAAGAAAAGAAATAAAACAAGCTATGAGTTGTTCAATAATCGCAATCCCAACTTACAGTTTCTTGAGCCTTTCGGGTGTCCCTGTACCATCATGTATACAAATGAGAAAGTTATTAAATTTGGTGAAAAATCTAGTGATGGTTTCTTTTTGGGTTATTCTGTGAACTTTCCCAACAAGAGAGTATACAATAAAGCAACAAAGAGGATTGAGGAGCATTATGAGGTTCAATGCTTAAGGTATACGGAAGCTCCTCAAGGTAAGGGACCCGATCTGCTGTTTCAATATGATGCATTGTTTGATTCATTCAACATTCCTGTCAATGAGGATGTTGAACAGGTGGTGACCTTACTACATTGAATTGATATCTCTTCGGATGTACCGACTCCTACTCCTGCTACTACACCACCTCCTGCATCACCTTCTCCAAATAAAGATGATCCTTTCACTTCTGGAAAAGCTCCTGTTGCATCTATTCCACATGTATATACAGAAATGCCTCTCTTATCTAATGACGAATAAGAGGTTCATTCTCCAAAAGGGTTGTCTTTAACTAAGAACAATATCCTGATGGATAAGTTTGATGAGTTGGAAGCTGCTCAAAATAAGGAAACTAATCATACTGGGGGAGATGGTAGTGATTTGAATAACTTGGATTCTGTGATTGCGCCTCAACAGATTCCAAAGCAACGAGTTCATGCAAATCACCCAACTAAAAATATCATTGGTAATTTGAATAAAGGTGTTCAAACAAGAACTCAAACGCAAGCATCTACATCAGAGACTCCTCTATGTCTTGTAGCAAAGATGAAATCTTGTTTTCTGTCTCAAACCGAACCGAAAACTGTAAAGGAAGCATTGTTAGACTCTCATTGGGTTGAAGCCAGGCAAGATGAACTTCAACAGTTTCAAAAGCTACAAGTGTGGGAGTTAGTTCCGTTACCCAAGGGTTTCTATCGATTGGAACTCGTTGGGTTTATCGAGTTAAACGGGATGATGGAGGCGTTGTGATAAAGAACAAAGCAAGACTTGTAGTACAGGGTTTCTCACGAATTGAGGGATTGGACTATGATGAAGTTTTTGCTCCGGTTGCACGATTAGAGTCAATCCGAATCTTTCTTGCTTATGCTTCTTATAAGAGATTTCAAGTTTTTCAACTGGATGTGAAAACTACATTTTCGTATGGAAAGGTGAATGAAGAGGTCTATGTTCGTCAGCCTCCTTGTTTCGAAGACTCTGAGCATCCAGATCATGTCTACAAGTTGGACAAGACTCTGTATGGTCTTTATCAAGCACCAAGGGCGTGGTACGAGACCTTATCTCAACATCTGCTGCAAAATGGATTTTCTCGAGGGCAAATTGATAGTACCCTCTTCATCAAAAAGTCTGGGAAGGATTTGCTTCTTGTGCAGGTTTAGGTGGACGACATTATTTTAGGGTCAACTAACGAGAAGTTGTGCACCGATTTTGAGTATATAATGAAGTCTAAGTTTGAGATGAGTGCAATGGGAGAACTTAAAGTCATCTTAGGTCTGCAAGTTGAGCAGTCTGATCATGGTATGTTCATTCATCAGTCTAAGTACGTTAATGATATCTTGACTAAATATGAGTTACTCGACTTTAAAACCTTTGGGACTCCCATCGACACTATCGCACCCCAAAATTATGATGCAGCGGAAGTTAACGCGGGGCGCGACGAAATCAGGAATCATCACACAAGGATATAACGAACGACCTCTAAATATATCGTTTCAAAAATAGTACATTCCATTTATATAAAATGTTGAAATGTATTGTTTACATGACACAAAAATATTGTTTCCCTAGAGTCCGCGTTTAAAACGGGAGATTCTATTACATAACAGTTTACAAAAAGTAATGCGAAGGGATCTCTAGTTATGCAATTGTGAAATCATGTGACTCTAGTGTGCGGTCCCCCTGAAGGAATCCTACTGTTGCTGTGAACCTGAGAAATACATACTAAAACGTCAACAATAATGTTGGTGAGTTCATAGGTTTAGTTATCAAAGTATCAATGTGAACCACGAGATTTCCATGTTGTTTGTATCGCAAAACTACGATAAATAAATGTATACTACTGCCATGAGCTAATAGTCCGAAGCTTAACCGATATGGGTTTGCCTCCTGCAGGTGTCTAATCCAGAACACCCGTATGAACGAATAATAAAGCGCCCGTTTGATCAGTTAGAGCTACTAATCCGGACGGGGATGGTCAATCCCAAATAGATCTATTCATTAATACTCGCGCTATGATCCATACTAACAAAACTATGATGTGTAGAGGACTTTTGTGTGGATTAGAAAGTAAAAACCACTCATGCAATCCGTATATGTGTGTTTCTGTACTCGTGTTCATGAAAACAGTGTAGGTATTCTCACCCCAATAGTTAAAATAAGTAAAAGTGGGGCTATGAGACTCACCTGAGTCTTGAAAGCGTGCGTTTAAATCAATAAACGTATATCCAAGGTGTAACCTTCTAGCGCCCTAAACGCATAAGGTTATGTATGAGTGAATGTCTCAAAAGATCATTCATGCTAGTTGTCCACTCAACTAGTTATGTCCAAATATTTGTTTATCGTTTGTGTTTAGAAAACATGTACGGCCCGTTGGTGACGTGTTGTAATAATAATTCTCGTAGACATTGTTATTATGTTCGTTTCGTTGTATACTTATAAGAGTATATGTATAGCGTGTAACGTCGTATATAAATACTCGTCATTATTCGTGGTTACGCGTGTTTTATACTTTGTGAAAACATAGATTTGAGTATACTGTTTTATGCGACACTAGGTGCGACACTAGGGCATATTGCGACACTAGGTCAGTGTCGCAATTATCTCGAAAGTTGGGATTTATGCGACACTAGGATTAGTGTCGCAAATTGTGATTTCGAATTTGTTTTAGCGACACAAGCGTTAGTGTCGCAGGGTATTGCGACACCAATTAACACTGTTGGTTAAAATCATTGTGACACAAGGGTTACCACTGTCAGTTCAAATTGTTGCGACACTAGCTTAGTGTCGCAGGTTGCCACACTCGAATGGCATTGCGACACAAGGTTAGTGTCGCAGGTAAGTACTGCCGATTTATGATTTAGCGACACAGGCTTAGTGTCACACCCGATTTGGGCCTGGTGCGACGCTAAGGGTCTGTTGTGTGTTCGAGTTCGGGAACTTGGTCAAACGTGCTTGGTTTGACTCGAAACTTTTAGGGAGGTCTTAAATATTTTTTTAAAGCTTAGAAAAATTATCGTTGCATTTTGTGGTTAACCCGAAAGTGTCGTTTTATATTCGTTACACAGTTTTGGGTCGTTTTCGTGACTCGTTTTGACTTCGAAATAAAATCTAAGAAAATTCTACGGTATTCCCCTATGTTTTACCTTCACAAAACATATTTTTACATAATTTTTAGTCAAGTGTAAGTCATGAAATCGTCCAAGAACCAAACATGTGTCCAGTGGGTCGATTTCCTGACCTTTACTCAGTGTTTACTCCATATCTCACGATTTATAAAACTTCAGAAAGCGTAATAGTACTACTTTTAAAGGTAACAGAAAATGTGAACTTTTCCAGGTGGTTTCAGTTGATTTGGTTTTGTAGATCTCGAGATATGCCTTCTCAAATTTGGTCAAATTTTCTGTTCAAAAGGACAGTCCGGACACTTACTTTTGTAAATTCGTTTTCCTATACCAAAAGACCTTAGAAAAATACAAAACCACGTGGGTTCAAAATCTAACATCCTAAACTTGATTTTAGGCTCAAGAATCACTCGATTTGGTTGAGAAATGAGTTAGATATCATAGATCAAAGTCGGGTTAAGTTTTTGTACAGCAGTTAATCAGTTTGTCCGATGGTTTTTCGTATTATCCAATAGTTTTCGGTTTAGATCTTGGACATAATTAGTGAAAACGAACCTCTTACATGTATATGAACATTATCCAAGGAAAATAAACGAGTTTGGAAGAGATTCCTACAAGGAAAAACGCGATTTAAAGTTGAAAAGAGAGAGTAGGGGCTGCTGCGGTTTTGTTCCTACTTTTTTTGCTTGTTCTTCTTCTTCGTGTGATGTAGATGATGAAGATGGAGTCTAGAGTTCTTAGAAGAGGTTGAGAATGGTGGTGGTGGTGGATGGTGGCTGGAAATTGAAAGAGAAAGTAGAGAGTAAAGGGGTAAAAGGTGTTAAGTGTGAGTGAGAATGGAAATCTTGCAAGGAGATGTTTAAAGGAAATGGTGGGCCAAAGAGGGGGGCCATTGGGCCGGTTTGGGCCCGAGCTGGGCCGTGCCTGGGCCTGGCCCATTGAGGGTCTCGGGCTCGTGACTTGCTTCTTGATTTCGTGTTACGTTCCTCGGTCGGTTAAACGTTAATCGCGCGCGTTATAATTTAATCGTTAACGTTTAGTTTTCGTGTTTTAATTTTGAATACGTAATTGTTATTTTAAAGTGACTAAATGTTTTTAAATACTTTATTGAACAATTTCAAAATATTTGACGGGTTTCTTTCGGTGTCGGGTTCGATTCGCGCGTTTTCGTCGCGTAAGGTACGTTTTATGCAAAACGTAATGTGTTCGTATATTATCGTACAATAATAATATAATGTAAATAACTACTATTTAATTAAAAATAGATTCATGTTATTTATGAAAATTTTCACCAACGTCCGTATTTATCGAGTAGGATTCCATCCGATTGAAATCGCGTAATCAAAAATAATTACATACATGTGTATAATACAATATACAAAGTGTTACAGTACTTAGTCCTATTTCACACTAAATACAAGTAATAATGACCTATCTTAGGTACAAATGATGGCCTAATTTCCGGGTGTCACAGACACAAACCATAAGCTTGGAGCTGCTAAAGATGAAGAAGATGCAAATCAGTGAGAATATCGATCAATGATAGGATCGCTCATGTATCTCACAGCATCTAGGCCTGATATCATGTTGTGACACCCGACACTTTAGGTTAATTGTTAAACCTAGCTGGAAACCCTAATTACTTGTATTTAGTTGGTGTTAGGCTAAATATGTGTAATTACCTGTATATTTGAATATACACTTACGTGATTATGTGTTTATCTGTAATTACGCGAAACAACTGGACGAGGTCCGACAATCTATACGGCGTTGGTGATACACTTTCATAAATAATGTAAATCTATTTTATAAATTAAATAGAAATTATTTACCCTATATTATTGTTGTTAAATAATAATATACGAAAAACCTAAACGTTTTGCTTAAAACGTAACAAGTGCAACAAAAACGCGCGAATCGCGCCCGACACCCGAACGAAACCGACAAATATTTTAAGGATGTCAATAATGTATTTTTAAATATATTGGTCAAATTAAAATAGTGATTTTGTATCAAAAATAAAACACAAAAGATTTAATGTTTACGCGCACGAATAACGTTTTACCAATCGAATAACGTAACACGGGCTTGAGAAAGCAATTGTGCAAGCCCAAGGACCCAATTGGGCTGTCCCAACTGAGCCCGAGGTCGGCCCAAGAGGCCCAAATCGGCCCCAAAAGCCAGCCCATGCCCTTAGCCCAAGCCCACCCTATTTATTCTTCCTTTTCTTTTCTTTTCCTCATTTCCATTCACATTTTACACACACACTCCTCCAACCTCTCTACACTCTCTCTATAATCTGCCCAAGAACACCACCACCACCACCCTACAACCACCAAAATCCGGCCACCATCACCACCCTCATCATTCACCACACTTTCAAGAAGAAATCAAGCCGAAAACACAAGAAAACGAGCCCTCAACGTCCATCTCTTTGTGCTTTCATCCTCCTCTTTGTAAGAACTTCAAAACTCTTCCAAAATACTTCTATGAACATGTTAAAAGGTTCATATAACAAAGAAATGTCCAAAATATAACATAAAAACGTTTTTCAAGGCTTAAAATGTTGAAGAACAAAACATGCATTTTCGGGCAGAAAAATAGCCCGACTTTGAGAGGCTGTTTCTCCCTCAAAACTTTACCAAAATGGACGATTCAAAAGGAAAAAATTAAGTTTAAGAAGTTAGCTTTCATTTCCAAGTGGTTTCATGATTTTTGGAGTTCGTTTGATACCCGAAATGATTTTTACAAAAACATGTGTCCGGGCTGTCAAAAATGACAGAAATTTCACCTTCCTTGTTTTAATCATAACTCGAGATATACCCATCCAAATGACCTGAAACCAACGCCAAAAGTTCAAAAGTTTTGTTAGGTACAAATGTCGTTTAGATAACTTTTTCTGAAAATGTGTAGAGTTTTCCCAAAAATTCGATCTTGTTACATGTATCCGGATTGGTCACTTTCTGACCTTAGGGAACAAACGAAATTTTTAAAAATACTTAGAAGTACCTAAAAATCCTGGAAAAATTAATTTAGAGAGCTAACATACTAGGGAACAACAGGTATTTTTCTTGAACTTTCATTTGAACATTTGAAACACGAAATAAATTGTACAAAACCGACCTGTTTCAGGCCTCTGTATCGCAGAAGCCCAGTAGTCTGCGACACAAGCCTTTGTGTCGCTACAGCACCCGAATCGTCACATTAGCGACACAAGCCTTTGTGTCGCTACAGCACCCGAATCGTCACATTAGCGACACAAGCCTTTGTGTCGCTACAGCACCCGAATCGTCACATTAGCGACACAAGCCTTTGTGTCGCTACAGCACCCGAATCGTCACATTAGCGACACAAGCCTTTGTGTCGCATAATACCTTAGTGTCGCATAATACCTTAGTGTCGCATAACACCTTAGTGTCGCATGTAGCGACACTAGCCCAGCTCGACCCCAGCCAGGGGCTCTGCCCCTTGGACCCCGCCAGGGGTTGCCACCCCTTGGACCCCGCTACCAGGGGCGCTGCCCCCGGACCCCCGTCATTAATGGGCTTCGCCCCTTGCCACACTAATTAATTACCCATAACTGGAAAGTAGAAATACGCGTGACATAATTAATCAAGAGCTGTATTTTCACAAGATATCACCAACGGCCTGTACATGTTTTTCTAAGCACAAACGATACTTGAACAATTGGACATTTCTAATTGTGTGAACTAACTTAGGTGGACATTAACCCTCCACCTACATGATTGTTTTAAGTGGACACTAACCCCCACTTATACAATCACGATAGATGGTCTTTTGAGACATCTACTTACACAACCTTATACGTTTAGGACGTTAGAAGGTTGCATCCGGAAAACACGCTTTGCTTGCTAATTGATTATTGCTTGCTCGCTAATATCAGGTGAGTTTCATAGCCCCTTTTTACTGTTTTCTAACAGGGGTGAGAATACATACAACTGCTTTTACACTGCTATTTTCATGTGAACACAAGTACAAAACTCGATATATTGGTTGCATGAGTTATTTTACTAATCCCGAAGTCCCCCACATCATAGTTTGTTAGTATCGTTATAGCGTGAATGTTAATGAATAGTACTATTTGGGATTGACTCCCCCCGTCCGGGTTAGTAGCGCTAACTTGTCAAACGGACGCATTACCATTTGTTCTTACGAGTGTTGGATTAGGCACTCGCTGGGAGGCACCCCGATCGTGGCACTTGATTGTGACCCGACACCACAGTTAAGCTCGAACTATGAGCTCATGGCAACAATATACACTATCTTTACATTTTTGTAATACATTACCTATCATTGTTGAATGATACAAACAGAAATCTTGTGTTCCATACGATGTTATACCAACTGTTCATAAACCTATGAACTCACCAACTTTATGTTGACCTTTTAGTATGTATTTCTCAGGGAACCAACCACAGTAGGCATGCTCTTGGAGGGAGATAGCTCGAGTCGCATACTTTTCACAAACAACAGAGATTAGCTTGCATTGTATTATGTTGTAATCTTGTACTAGATGCGTACTCTACTTTTGGCAAAACTTATGTAAACATTTTAACTATGTAATGTAATGATTTTTGAAACGTCTCATATAGAGGTCGTTTGTTGTAATTCTTGTGTTGTGATATTTGATTTGGTCGGGGCCCCCAACGTAACACCCTACCTTCCGCTGCCACGTGTCTTGGGGGTGCGATAGATTGGTATCAGAGCCAAGGTTATAGCGAACTAGGTTGCATTAGTGGACCTAGACTATAACCGTTAAGTTAGTATTCCTCATTAGGTATAACTAGTTCAGGAATTTCATCATTCAACTCTAGTTAAACATAGCCTGATCAACTATGTATAATTAAAGGCGAATCGATGCAAGATCGGAAATAGTTATATTAAAATGGGAATATAGTAGAACACATGGACCGAGGATAGATTATGACGAAACCCTTATATGTGCTATTTGTACTAGGTTTTTATATGTATATATATAGACCTCACGTATTAAAACTCTTGCCACAGAAATGGCAGATTTTCCTACCGCAACTTCAACCGATATAGGAAACGATACTCATGCCTCGCCAAACCGCACCTCTTCAAATTCACACGTGATACGCACCACTAGGAGGGCAACTGACTCTCCTAGGACTAGCCCCTATCCCGACACTGCTACCGCCAATAATACCACTAATAGAGCCCGCCGTCGGGCAAGTGCTCGCCGTTGGAATTGGCTACCCGCTACTCTAAATTCCTGGAGATCCGAAGAGGGAATTCAGGTTACTGCTGAGCCCATGGATATCTCCCCATACACCCAGGAACCCACCCACTACACTGTCCCGGTGTTAGCCGCCAGAATCCACCGCCATGAGAGGAGGCTGGACACTATGGACGTGGAACAAAGCGAAATGCGGGACAAACTAACCCTAATTTGCCAAAATCAAGAAGATATTTCGGAGGTCGTGAACCTCACCAATGACTTGTCCACAGACACTAGAGATGAACTCCTAGAATTAAGGGTAAGGATGCAACTTAGTGAGCAACGCTTGCAAGCAGTCGAAGAACTTCCCCGCCAAACCGAACAACCCGAAACCCATTCCAACTGGATGCACGTGACTCAAGATCGAGTTACACAAATCTCTCAAGACCAGGAGGACATTACTGAAACTATGGGTGTGGTGCATAACCAAGTCATAGGGAACCGAAATGAAATCTCCGTCCTACAATCCCGACTGGAACAATGTGAAACACGTCTACGGGAAACAAAGGAATACTCACGCTCGCTGGAGCAACGCTGGACAGTGGCTGAAGAGACTCTTAGGATGGTCGGCCGACTCACTGAGACCATGGAACGAGTCGTCACACTACTCCCTCCGCAAAGTCCAAGCCAACCTTAAATTATTATCCTATTTCGTAACCTATGGAGGCGGGTTGTGCCCAGCAATTTAAATTTTATGAACTTTCGTATCTAGTCGGATGTATCAATGCCCGACACGTTTTGTAAACTTCGAATTATTGTAATCGACTTACCTTGCGCTTAAATTTGACCGCAATTTCTATTTCCTAATATTGATTATCGTGCGTGAAACTCTTTATAGTCTTATCTTACACAACTGCGAAAGTTTGATACTTGCACAACGAAATCTCATTTGTTTCATATTGTTTTCTTTTAAGAATCATGCCGCCCCGACGACAAACTTTCACCGCTGAGGAAATAGCACAACTTGTCGCACAAGGAGTAGCTGACGCCTTGGCTACTCAAGAAGCGGTTAGGAACAATGGTCCTAACCCTCAAAATCCTGAGAACCCAATCAACAACCCACCGGCAACCAAGCCTTGCACCTACAAAGATTTCATGAACTGCAAACCCCTCAATTTCAAAGGCACCGAGGGAGCCATCGGCCTCATGCGATGGATAGAGAAAATGGAATCTGTTTTCCGAATCTCCAACTGCACGGAGGAAAACAAGGTCAAATTCTCTACCTGCACTCTCGCTGACGGTGCACTCACATGGTGGAACTCCTACGCTTAGACCATGGGAATTGATGCTGCCTATCAACTTCCATGGGAAGATCTCAAGAAAATGCTGAAGGAAGAATACTGCCCTCGAGAGCAACTACAACAGCTCGAGGAGGAATTCTGGAACCTCACCGTTCAAGGAAACGACATCACTAGCTACCCCACTCGTTTCCATCAACTAGCTCTCTTATGCCCATCCATGGTGGACCCTGAATCAAAGCGTATCGAAAGGTACATTTGGGGACTACCCGAGAAGATTCAGGGCAATGTAACCTCCTCCAAGCCCGGAACCATCCAAAGTGCAGTCCGCATGGCACATGAACTTATGGCCCAAATTGTCCGCCGTGAGACACCCACTGTGAAAACCTCCGGGGACAACAAACGGAAATGGTTCGGGAACAACAGCAACCAACAGCAGCAAAACAAAAAGCCAGAGACCATTAAGGCTTACACCACCGGATCAGGAGAAAGAAAAGGGTATGCAGGAAGTCAACCCTACTGTTCAAAATGTAACCGTCATCACAATGGTCCATGTAGTAACCAATGCGGCAAGTGCAAGCGGTTCGGGCATCAAACCAAAGATTGCCGAACTCCCAACCTAAACACAAACTCAAACGCCAACCTTAACGCACCAAAAGCCTGTTTTGAGTGTGGTAACCCTGGGCACTTCAGAAATAACTGCTTGAAACGAAACAACAACAACAACAACAACAACAACAACAACAACAACAACACCAACGGGAACAGTAACAGCAACAACTCCCGCGGCAGAGCCTTTGTACTCAACGCAGGAGAAGCCTGTCAAGACCCCAACGTTGTTACGGGTATGTTTCTCCTCAACGATTTATCCGTTTATGTTTTATTCGATACCGGAGCCGATAAAAGTTTCATATCGAATGAGTTATGTCCACTACTCAACATCACTCCCGTTGCCTTAGATGCTAAGTACACCGTAGAATTAGCAAATGGCAAACTGATTGTGGCCGATAGTGTAATACTCAACTGCACTCTAAACCTCGCAAACGAACTTTTCTCCATAGATCTTATACCTATCGAAATCAGGAGCTTTGATATTATCATAGGCATGGACTGGCTGTCCAAACATCGTGCCGAAATTGTTTGCTTCGATAAAATCGTCCGTACCCCCTCGTTACCGGTGGAACCTTGGTCGTACAAGGGGAGACCGAAAAACCTAACCTCAACATCATCTCGTGTATGAAAACTAGAAAATACCTGCGAAAAGGGTATCAGGCAATCCTCGCACACGTAACAGAAAAGAAGTCAGAAGAGAAGCGACTCGAGGATGTGCCCATAGTCCGAGACTTTCCGGAAGTCTTTCCCGAAGACTTGCCTGGCCTTCCCCCGCCTAGACAAGTCGAATTCCAAATAGACCTTGTGCCCGGAGCTGCACCTGTGGCACGAGCCCCATACCGATTAGCCCCGTCCGAGTTGCAGGAGTTGTCCACCCAATTACAAGAACTCCTGGACAAAGGATTCATTCGACCGAGTTCTTCACCTTGGGGAGCTCCGGTCCTTTTCGTGAAAAAGAAGGACGGATCTTTCCGAATGTGTATCGATTACCGCGAACTAAACAAACTAACCATCAAGAACCGATACACACTTCCGAGAATTGATGACCTGTTTGACCAACTTCAAGGGTCGAGCTACTACTCAAAGATCGACCTACGTTCGGGTTATCATCAACTTCGAGTCCGCGACACTGATATTCCCAAAACAGCTTTCCGAACTCGCTACGGGCATTACGAATTCCAAGTGATGCCATTCGGCTTGACCAATGCACCAGCTGTATTCATGGACCTTATGAATCGGGTGTGCAAACCATATCTGGACAAGTTTGTTATCGTGTTTATCGACGACATCTTAATCTACTCACGCGACGAAACCGAACATGGTCAACATCTAAAAACCATATTGGAACTACTCAAACACGAGAAGCTATACGCCAAGTTCTCCAAATGTGAATTTTGGATGCAAACAGTACACTTCCTAGGGCATGTCATTGACAGTCAAGGCATACATGTTGACCCAGCCAAGATCGAAGCCATCAAGTGCTGGCAAGCACCTACCACTCCCACCGAAGTACGTCAATTCTTAGGTCTCGCTGGGTACTATCGGCGATTCATTGAGAATTTCTCCAAAATAGCCCAACCACTAACCAGCCTGACTCAAAAAGATAAGAAATTCGATTGGACCGACAAACAAGAATCTGCCTTCCAACTCTTGAAACAGAAACTCTGCAGTGCACCAATCTTGTCCTTACCAGAGGGCAGCGATAACTTCATAGTTTACTGTGACGCCTCAGCCCAAGGACTTGGTTGTGTGTTAATGCAACATGATAAAGTCATCGCCTATGCCTCACGCCAACTGAAAATCCACGAAAAGAACTATTCAACTCCCGATCTCGAATTAGGAGCCGTAGTTTTCGCGCTCAAAATCTGGAGATACTACTTGTATGGCACCAAGTGCACCATCTACACCGACCACAAAAGCCTTCAACATATTTTCGATCAGAAGGAATTAAACATGAGACAACGTCGTTGGGTCGAGTTACTTAGTGACTACGACTGTGAAATCCGATATCACCCGGGTAAGGCAAATGTTGTTGCCGATGCCCTAAGTCGAAAAGAACGAATAAAACCTCTTCGAGTTCGAGCCCTTGGGTTAACCGTTCATAACAACCTAACTACTCAAATCCTCTCCGCTCAACTCGATGCACTCAACGAAGAAAACGTTAAAAACGAAGCCTTGCGAGGCATGGATAAACAATTTGAAACCAGATCCGACGGAACCCGATACTTCTCCAACCGAATCTGGTTACCAAGCTTTGGGAACCTACGAGATTTGGTGATGGATGAAACTCACAAATCCCGATACTCTATTCATCCTGGTTCAGACAAAATGTATCACGATCTCAAACAACGATATTGGTGGCCCAACATGAAAGCTGACATGGCCACTTATGTTAGCAAATGTTTAACCTGTTCCAAGGTAAAGGCCGAATATCAGAAACCCTCCGGGTTACTTCAACAACCCGAAATACCCCAGTGGAAATGGGAACAAATAACCATGGACTTCATCACGAAACTACCAAAAACCTCGAGTGGTTGCGATACCATTTGGGTGATCGTCGACCGTCTCACAAAGTCCGCCCATTTTCTAGCAATCAAAGAAACCGACAAGATGGAGCATTTGGCTCGCATCTACATCAAAGAGATTGTGGCAAAACACGGTATACCCATCTCAATCATCTCGGATAGAGATAGCCGTTTCACCTCTCGATTCTGGCAAACACTTCAAAAAGCCCTCGGTACTCGCCTTGATCTGAGCACCGCTTACCACCCACAAACCGATGGTCAAAGTGAACGAATCATCCAAACCTTGGAAGACATGTTACGTGCTTGCGTAGTTGACTTCGGAAACAGTTGGGAAAACCACCTACCCTTGTGTGAGTTTTCGTACAATAACAGTTACCACACCAGCATTAATGCTGCACCTTTCGAAGCACTTTATGGAAGAAAGTGCCGATCACCTATTTGCTGGACCGAAGTGGGCGATAGCCAACTCACCGATCCCGAAATCATTCATGAAACGACCGAGAAAATCGTAACCATTCAAAACCGACTAAAAGCCGCTCGTGATCGCCAAAAGAGTTACGCCGACATAAGACGCAAACCACTAGAATTCCAAGTTGGGGACAAGGTACTTTTGAAAGTGTCACCTTGGAGAGGTGTCATACGTTTTGGCAAACGCGGTAAACTAAACCCTAGATACATCGGACCATTCGAGATCCTTGAAAGAATCGGTCCGGTGGCATACCGACTGCAGCTACCACCACAACTCAGTAGCGTGCACAATACCTTTCACATTTCCAATTTGAAGAAATGTCTGTCTGATGAGACACTTGTAATTCCGCTCGACGAAATCCATATTGATGACAAACTTCATTTCGTCGAGGAACCCGTAGAAATCATGGACCGTGAGGTCAAACGCTTGAAACAAAGTCGTATTCCCATCGTTAAAGTCCGGTGGAATTCCAGGCGCGGTCCTGAATTCACTTGGGAACGGGAAGACCAGATACAGCTGAAATACCCACATCTATTCTTAGATGCCACACAGACCACGACAACAAACTAATTTCGGGACGAAATTCCTCTAACAAGGGGAGAATGTGACCCCCGACACTTTAGGTTAATTGTTAAACCTAGCTAGAAACCCTAATTACTTGTATTTAGTTGGTATTAGGCTAAATATGTGTAATTACCTGTATATTTGAATATACACTTACGTGATTATGTGTTTATCTGTAATTACGCGAAACAACCGGACGAGGTCCGACAATCTATACGGCGTTGGTGATACACTTTCATAAATAATGTAAATCTATTTTATAAATTAAATAGAAATTATTTACCCTATATTATTGTTGTTAAATAATAATATACGAAAAACCTAAACGTTTTGCTTAAAACGTAACAAGTGCAACAAAAACGCGCGAATCGCGCCCGACACCCGAACGAAATCGACAAATATTTTAAGGATGTCAATAATGTATTTTTAAATATATTGGTCAAATTAAAATAGTGATTTTGTATCAAAAATAAAACACAAAAGATTTAATGTTTACGCGCACGAATAACGTTTTACCAATCGAATAACGTAACACGAGCTTGAGAAAGCAATTGTGCAAGCCCAAGGACCCAATTGGGCTGTCCCAACTGAGCCCGAGGTCGGCCCAAGAGGCCCAAATCGGCCCCAAAAGCCAGCCCATGCCCTTAGCCCAAGCCCACCCTATTTATTCTTCCTTTTCTTTCTTTTCCTCATTTCCATTCACATTTTACACACACACTCCTCCAACCTCTCTACACTCTCTCTATAATCTGCCCAAGAACACCACCACCACCACCCTACAACCACCAAAATCCGGCCACCATCACCACCCTCATCATTCACCACACTTTCAAGAAGAAATCAAGCCGAAAACACAAGAAAACGAGCCCTCAACGTCCATCTCTTTGTGCTTTCATCCTCCTCTTTGTAAGAACTTCAAAACTCTTCCAAAATACTTCTATGAACATGTTAAAAGGTTCATATAACAAAGAAATGTCCAAAATATAACATAAAAACGTTTTTCAAGGCTTAAAATGTTGAAGAACAAAACATGCATTTTCGGGCAGAAAAATAGCCCGACTTTGAGAGGCTGTTTCTCCCTCAAAACTTTACCAAAATGGACGATTCAAAAGGAAAAAATTAAGTTTAAGAAGTTAGCTTTCATTTCCAAGTGGTTTCATGATTTTTGGAGTTCGTTTGATACCCGAAATGATTTTTACAAAAACATGTGTCCGGGCTGTCAAAAATGACAGAAATTTCACCTTCCTTGTTTTAATCATAACTCGAGATATACCCATCCAAATGACCTGAAACCAACGCCAAAAGTTCAAAAGTTTTGTTAGGTACAAATGTCGTTTAGATAACTTTTTCTGAAAATGTGTAGAGTTTTCCCAAAAATTCGATCTTGTTACATGTATCCGGATTGGTCACTTTCTGACCTTAGGGAACAAACGAAATTTTTAAAAATACTTAGAAGTACCTAAAAATCCTGGAAAAATTAATTTAGAGAGCTAACATACTAGGGAACAACAGGTATTTTTCTTGAACTTTCATTTGAACATTTGAAACACGAAATAAATTGTACAAAACCGACCTGTTTCAGGCCTCTGTATCGCAGAAGCCCAGTAGTCTGCGACACAAGCCTTTGTGTCGCTACAGCACCCGAATCGTCACATTAGCGACACAAGCCTTTGTGTCGCTACAGCACCCGAATCGTCACATTAGCGACACAAGCCTTTGTGTCGCTACAGCACCCGAATCGTCACATTAGCGACACAAGCCTTTGTGTCGCATAATACCTTAGTGTCGCATAATACCTTAGTGTCGCATAACACCTTAGTGTTGCATGTAGCAACACTAGCCCAGCTCGACCCCAGCCAGGGGCTCTGCCCCTTGGACCCCGCCAGGGGTTGCCACCCCTTGGACCCCGCTACCAGGGGCGCTGCCCCCGGACCCCCGTCATTAATGGGCTTCGCCCCTTGCCACACTAATTAACTACTCATAACTGGAAAGTAGAAATACACGTGACATAATTAATCAAGAGTTGTATTTTCACAAGATATCACCAACGGCCTGTACATGTTTTTCTAAGCACAAACGATACTTGAACAATTGGACATTTCTAATTGTGTGAACTAACTTAGGTGGACATTAACCCTCCACCTACATGATTGTTTTAAGTGGACACTAACCCCCACTTATACAATCACGATAGATGGTCTTTTGAGACATCTACTTACACAACCTTATACGTTTAGGACGTTAGAAGGTTGCATCCGGAAAACACGCTTTGCTTGCTAATTGATTATTGCTTGCTCGCTAATATCACGTGAGTTTCATAGCCCCTTTTTACTGTTTTCTAACAGGGGTGAGAATACATACAACTGCTTTTACACTGCTATTTTCATGTGAACACAAGTACAAAACTCGATATATTGGTTGCATGAGTTATTTTACTAATCCCGAAGTCCCCCACATCATAGTTTGTTAGTATCGTTATAGCGTGAATGTTAATGAATAGTACTATTTGGGATTGACTCCCCCCGTCCGGGTTAGTAGCGCTAACTTGTCAAACGGACGCATTACCATTTGTTCTTACGAGTGTTGGATTAGGCACTCGCTGGGAGGCACCCCGATCGTGGCACTTGATTGTGACCCGACACCACAGTTAAGCTCGAACTATGAGCTCATGGCAACAATATATACTATCTTTACATTTTTGTAATACATTACCTATCATTGTTGAATGATACAAACAGAAATCTTGTGTTCCATACGATGTTATACCAACTGTTCACAAACCTATGAACTCACCAACTTTATGTTGACCTTTTAGTATGTATTTCTCAGGGAACCAACCACAGTAGGCATGCTCTTGGAGGGAGATAGCTCGAGTCGCATACTTTTCACAAACAACAGAGATTAGCTAGCATTGTATTATGTTGTAATCTTGTACTAGATGCGTACTCTACTTTTGGCAAAACTTATGTAAACATTTTAACTATGTAATGTAATGATTTTTGAAACGTCTCATATAGAGGTCGTTTGTTGTAATTCTTGTGTTGTGATATTTGATTTGGTCGGCGCCCCCAACGTAACACCCTACCTTCCGCTGCCACGTGTCTTGGGGGTGCGACACATGTTCGCTGTATCCATTTGCTCGAGGTTTCAAGCTAATCCAAAGGTTTCTCATGTGAAGGCAGTCAAGAGAATCTTCAGTTATCTGAAGTGGAGACCTTCTCTAGGTCTCTGGTACTCAAATAAGGATAACTTCGATTTGACTGCCTACTCTGATTCAGATTACGGGGGTTGCCATGTAGATTTCAAGTCTACAACTGGAGGATGTCAGTTCTTGGGCAATCGGTTAGTCTGTTGGCAGTGCAAGAAGCAAACAACGGTTTCTACTTCAACAGCGAAGGCCGAATATATAGCTGCTGCCAGTTTCTGTTCTCAGGTTCTCTGGATTCAGCATCAGATGAGAGATTACGGGTTACTCTTAACTTTAACTCCTATCCATATTGATAATACCGCTGCTATCTCTATCACCCGCAATCCCGTACAACATTTCAAAACAAAACATATTGAAATTCGTTTTCATTTTATACGGGATTGCTATGAGAAGTACTTAATAGTCTTAGTCCAAATTGACACCTCTAAACAAAACGAAGACATTTTCACAAAAGCTTTTTCTAGGTCTCGATTTGATGAGCTGGTCTCAATGATTGGGATGAAAGATCCCAGTCATAAGTGATTTGTGACTTAGACATTTTATGTTGTATATTTGGTAAAAAAGAAAAAAAAATAGGGCAACTGCCAATCTTCATACTTATTAGTATTATAGACATGCAACAGTTGCAACATTTCTCAAAATTGGACGTTGGATTGTGTCTGTAAAAAATCTGGGAAATGATAGTACATCAGGGGACATGCATAAAAATGGAAATTTTAAGGTTTATATTTGATGTGTCAGTAGGTTTATCTAACATATTTAAATCTACTTTTCTAAACATTAGATTCACTATGTGATGTATTGGTAGACATTTTGTTGGGAAAAACAATGATCAAACCTAAGTTATAAATCTGAAGAGTCAAAATCTAACTTAGTTGTATTCAAGAAACTTAGTGAAATTCCTGAGTCTGTGTTTGAGTCTGTGCTACACAGACTGAAGAATTGTTTCTGAGTCTGTGTTGCACAGACTGAAGATCCTCACAGACTGAAAGCCATGCTCTTTCTGAAGACTTATGAATTCATCATCTGAAGAATGAAGATTGAATACAGAAGGATTCACAGACTGAAGTTCACAGACTGAAGATCACAGACTGATGAACACAGACTGAAGAACACAGACTGAAGAGCACAGATTGAAGAATGAAAGTACAAATGTACAGAAGATATTCTTCTTTCCTTAGGCTAGATACAACTGATAAGATGTTTGAGAAAGATCAAGCATCGATCAAAGGTTTTCTTCTCAGCAAAGAAACCTTTTACCTTTTGCTTTTTCTATTTCCAAGAAAAGCAAAAAGGGAAGAGTGCAAAGTTGCCCAAGATGAATGTGTTATCCCTTGGACAACTGTCTGAACTGGTTAATAGAAGTTGATACTCAACTCTATAAATAGCAGCTCAAAAGCACTCTTCAAAGAATCCAAGAAATTCAAGAGAATTAGTATACTAGACCTTTAAGCTTAGGCTAAAGCATTACCACACTTACTGTTAAGTTTGTAGTGATAATTGTATCTTTGTATACTACTTGGATCGTATTCAAACCATCTGTGTGGGTTTGAATACTTTGTCATCTTTGTGAGACAAACACTTTATTGTGAATAATACTTTGATTCATAATAAACTCTGTGTTAAAATTAATCTTGTTTTCCGCCTAGATTAATTTAAACTTGTTTGATATAAACTTGGATAAAAACTAACACGTTAAGATAACTGTTATTTAATCTGTATCTAAGTTTTGGGAACCTTGAGACCCAACAACTGGTATCAGAGCGAATAAAGATTTAATCTTTAACGATCAAAGGAACCCAGTTTATCAAACAATCATCTAAATCCATTTTCTCTACATTTTCTTCCTTGAAAAAAATGACTTCTTCTATTGCTATGGCTGGGAAGGGAATTCCAATCTTCAGTGGTGTAAACTTTACCCACTGGAAATTGAAAGCTGAATGGTTTCTTGCAAGCATTCATGATGAAATGCTTAGAGTCATTCAAGAAGGACCCATTATTCCTGGCAGAATAGTTCCTGCTACTTTAGATACAAATGGTACTATTTTGACACCTGAAAAATTTGTTGAGGCTGCCAAAAGTACCTGGACTGATCTAGACAGGCAACTATATGCATTAGATTTTAAGGCCAAGTCCATTCTGGGCAATGCAGTTACTGAGCCTATCTTTGCTAAGATATCTGGCTGCAAAACTGCTAAAGCCATATGGGATATGCTAACTGACCAATATGATGGTGTAAGTTTAGTACAATCCCAAAAGAAGAAGAATCTCATAAGAAATTATGAGAACTTCTCTGCTGGTCAAAATGAGTCATTAACTGATATTCATACCAGATTTCAGATCTTAATCAATGATCTTGAAAGGTATAATATCATCAAAGGACAGTTTGAAATCTGTACAAAATTTGTTGATGTCATTCCAAACACTTTTTCTGAAGTTATCACTTCATTAGTTGTAAGTGAAAAATTGGAGACATATGATCTATCTGGTCTGTTTGGACTTCTGTTAAATTTTGAAGAAACCAAAGCCAGAAAAGATCTAAATGCCAAAAGGATTGCAAAAGATCCATCTGCAGCCCTTGTTGCAACAACAAGGAAAAATAGAGAACTTTTCTCTAGAGCAGATTACCATCTTACTCTTACAGACTCAGAATCAGATGATGAAACTGAGTCTCTAGAAGCTGAAATGGCATTGCTAGCCCAAAGGTTAGAAAAAGCAAGATTCAAAGGTTCAAAAGGAAGGCCAACTTTTGATCCTAAGAAAGCTACTTGCTATAAATGTGGGCAAGTTGGTCATATTTCTTCTGACTGCAGAGTGAAGATTGCAGAATCTTCAAGTTCTGATAAGTGGGAAGAAAAGGCCAAGAAGTACAAGAGAAAGTACTTCAACTCCAAGAAAATTGGAGAGAAACAACAACCAAAGAAACTAGAGAAAGCTTTGGTTGTTGAACAATGGATAGATGAAGAATCTTCATCATCTGAGGATGATGAAGATATGTGCTTAATGGCTATCACAGAGAGCCAGTTTGACAAAGATGTCAAATTTGCAGAAAAGGCATGTGTTCATCCAGACTGGGACAGAGGATCTGCTTACAATGTAAATCATTTTAAACTTTACTATAGTGATGCAGAAAAACAAAAAATGTTTGAACACATCTATGTAGAGTTTTTGAAAAGACTGGAGGAAATACAAGATTTAAAAACCAAACTCAGTCAAGTTCAAAAAGATCTACAATCAAAAGTGAATGAAATAAACCAAAATAAACAGTACAAACTTGAGCTTGATGCTAAATATGACCTTCTCAAAAAGATCAAGCTGGAAAAAGAAGCTTATAAAAACAAAGCTGATCATTATGAAAGGATCTGTAAATCTTGGTGTATTTCATCACTTAAGAATGTGGACTGTTTATCCAAACAGATTCCAACTCAGATACAAACGGTCATAGGTGATGAGTTTGATCTTAAAAGTCACATAAATTCAGAAATAAACTCAAAACCTACTATATTTGTACCTGAGATTCTACCTCATACCTTTAGTCATACTGTGGGAGACAAAGTTATATTGACAAATGCCTTTGTTAGACCAAAAATAGTTGCTAAAGAACTAGTATATGAGACAGAGCCAGACTCTGAAGATACAGACTCAGAAATCTCAGTCTGTGAAACTTCTCAATCTGAACAGCCTGAACTTATAATCACTAATGAATCTTTAGAAACTATAGAACTTGAAAAGAAACGATTTATAAAGGGCAAAGTTAGTATTCTCACAGTACCATCTTTAAAAAGACAAAAAGAGGTAAAAGGAATCAAGAATAAACAGAAAGGTTACAATGTGTTTGAACCTTCCACATCTCAGTCTGTAACTGGTCCAGACAAAAATATGTCAAATGACAAATCTAAAGACATAAAACCAGTAACAAGGGAGTTAAAAAGATCTCAGTCTGTGAGATCTAACTGTAAGTCTGGAAAAATTAATTTTCAGTCTGGCAAACTTAACTCCAAATCTGTTTGTGTTAACACTCAGTCTTACTCTCAAAAGTCAAATCTTAACAACCAGACTGAGACCATTAAGCTGCTTAGTGAAAACTTAATGAAGTTAACCACAGATTTTAAAACATTTGTTGAGTCAAAACAAGAGTTTAACAGAGGATCTAGTGCAAATAATAACCCAAAATCCAAAAGGACCATTATGTTGGACAGAAAATGTTACAACTGTGGAAATCTGGGACATGAAGGTATTAAATGCACAAAGTCCATTCTTAAACAGCCAAAGGCTGCTTTGATCAAACAAATGTTATCTACAAACAACAAAATCTAAAATAGAGAGGTTAAAAGTCAACTTCACAGACTTAGCACCAAAACTGCTAAAGAATTGACTCCAACCAACTCTAAAGAACCCATCAAAAGATGGGTTCCCAAAAGTAACTAATCGATTTTGTTTGTCTTGTGCAGGGTAACAGCAAATGGTACCTAGACAGTGGATGCTCAAGACACATGACAGCCTCTTTGGAGAATCTGTCAGAGTTTGTAGAAGAAGAAGGACCTTCTGTCAAATATGGTGACAATTCTGTTGCCAAGATAAAAGGTTATGGTGTGATGAAGGCTGGCAACATCAGAATAACAAAGGTGGCCTATGTTGAGGGATTAAAGCATAACCTGCTTAGTGCTAGCCAGATTTGTGATGATGATGGTGAAATCAGAATCATAAATAAGGCTACTGTTATCTATAATTCCAAAGGCAAACCTATATTAGTTGCCAAAAGAGAAAGAGATATCTATCTCTTGGATCTTTCTTCTGCAGACAACAATATAGAGACTTGTCTCTATACTCAGTCTGTGCCAGAACTAAGCTGGCTATGGCATAAGAGGTTATCCCACCTGAACTTCAAAAATATTAACCTCCTGTCAAAGAAGAAATTGGTTAGAGGTCTGCCTGATGTTACATTTGCAAAAGACAAACTTTGTCCTGCATGTACACTAGGGAAACAGACCAAGAACCATTTTCCATCCAAATTGTTAGCTACAATTGATCAACCACTGCATATGCTCCATATGGATCTGTTTGGACCCATGAGCATTAGCAGTTTGGGTGGAAAGAAGTATACACTTGTGATTGTGGATGAATACACAAGATATACTTGGGTCATCTTTCTTAAGGCAAAAAGTGATGCTCCTAATGAGATTATTAATCTAATCAAGAGGGAAGAATTGCAGAAAGATACACCTGTTAAGCAACTCAGGAGTGACCATGGTACAGAATTTAAGAATTCTACTCTCATTGAATTCTGTACTGACAAAGGCATTACTCAAAACTTTGCCTCTGTCAGAACTCCTCAATAAAATGGTGTTGCTGAGAGAAGAAATCGTACACTCATAGAAGCTGCAAGAACCATGTTATGCCATGGTCAAATGAAGATTTATTTTTGGGCAGAAGCAGTTAACACTGCCTGCTATACCCAAAACAGATCTATTTTGGTCAAAAGGCATGGCAAAACTGCATATGAGCTGTATCACAAGAAGGTTCCAACCATCCATTACTTCCAGACCTTTGGAAGTAAATGCTATATCCTAAATCAAAGAGATCAATTAGCAAAGATGGAACCTAAGTCTGATGAAGGAATGTTTGTTGGCTATTCATCTATCTCAAAGGCCTACAGAGTCTACAACAACAGAAGGAATAAAATTGAAGAAACCATCAATGTCACCTTTGATGCTTCCTCTGCTAATGATGAACATGTTTCTCAGTCTGATGTTCATTTATTAGAAGATTTATCTGTTGTGGGATCTGAATCTCAAATCCAAGTTGTTGCTAACCAACAACAGGACTCTGAAAGTGAAAATGAAGATGCTCAACCTACTCATTCAATGACAGTACCTTCATCAACAGAAGATGAATCTGTGTCCAGAGATTCAAATTCTTCTGATACATGTGTTCAGTCTGGTAGTTTTCAGTCTGTGAACTCTACAGACTCAGACTTGCCCTATGTAGAAGATGATGCAGAACTCAGTCCTGCTTTTCTTCCACCAAATGAGAATGATTTACCATTCAATGATGAATCATTTCTAGGAGTCAAAAAACACAAGTATCATCCAATTACAGAAATAATTGGAGATTATGTTTCTGGTGTACAAACAAGAGCTCAAGTATCAAGCTCACCTACTGCAAATTTTTGTTACTACACAAACTTCCTGTCAATCATTGAACCAAAGAAAGCTGAAGAAGCCTTGAAAGATGATGATTGGGTTGAAGCAATGCAGGAAGAGTTAACAGAATTTGACAGAAACAATGTTTGGACCCTAGTTCCTGCCCCAACAGGGAAACCATTATTGGAACAAAATGGGTTTACAGAAACAAAATGGACAAGGATGGAGTGATAATCAGAAACAAGGCAAGGCTAGTTGCTCAAGGCTACAAGCAGGAAGAAGGCATTGATTATGACGAAACATTTGCCCCTGTAGCCAGAATTGAAGCAATAAGGTTATTCTTGGCATATGCTGCATTCAAGGACTTCAAAGTCTATCAAATGGATGTCAAGAGTGCATTTCTGAATGGCAACTTACAGGAGGAAGTCTATGTGAAACAACCTCCAGGTTTTGTAAGTTCCACTTTTCCAAATCATGTCTATAAATTGCAGAAAGCACTATATGGACTAAAATAAGCTCCAAGAGCTTGGTATGACACCTTATCATCCTATCTTCTTAGTAATGACTTTACTAGAGGATCAATTGATAAAACTTTGTTCTTCAAAAGGAACAAGGCAGATGTCATACTAGTCCAAATCTATGTTGATGATATTATATTTGGATCTATGGATGAAAATTTGTGTAAATGGTTTTCAAACTTAATGTCAAAACAGTATCAAATGAGTATGATGGGTGAATTAACATACTTTCTTGGTCTACAAGTACATCAGAAACATGATGGTATCTTCATCAACCAAGGTAAATATGTCAATGACCTACTCACTAAATATTCTTTAAAGGACTGTTCAATTATGAAAACACCAATGAGCACTGCAGATAAGTTGGATAAAGATCAGTCTGGCAAGTCAGTCTGTCAAACTACTTATAGAGGTATGATAGGATCTCTATTATACCTCACTGCAAGTAGACCAGATATCATGTTCTCAACATGTTTGTGTGCTAGATATCAATCTGAACCTAAAGAATCGCATCTAAAAGCTGTAAAAAGGATTTTTAGGTACCTAAAAGGTACTCCTAACCTGGGTCTTTGGTATCCCAAAGACTCTGGTTTTGATCTAATTGGATATACAGATGCAGATTATGCAGGTTGTAAATTAGACAGGAAAAGCACTTCTGGTGGATGTCAACTGCTAGGTGGCAAACTAGTCAGTTGGTCAAGCAAGAAACAGAATTCTGTTGCTACATCCACTACAGAAGCAGAATATGTGGCTGCTGGTAGTTGCTGTGCTCAATTGCTATGGATGCAACATCAACTAGCAGACTATGATTTGGTGTTTACAAAAACCCCAATCATGTGTGATAACCAAAGTGCCATTGCCATCACTGAGAATCCTGTGTTTCACTCCAGGACAAAGCATATTGAGATCAGACATCACTTTATCAGAGATTGTGCTGAGAAAGGTAAAGTGATTCTCAAATATGTGCCCACAAATGACCAATTAGCAGATATCTTTACTAAACCTTTAAATGAAGATAGATTTTTGTATCTGCTTGGTCAACTAGGAATGCTCAACCCCTAGTAAAACCTTGAATCTGTATGATTCAATTCTCAGTCTGTGTCTGCTTTTCAATCTGTATAATTGTATTCTCAGCTACATACAATCAAAAAGCACAGACAAAGAGATGTTTTTGTACATACTTTCTAAGAAAATACCAAAAAGATTTTATACCTTATGTTATTTTCTCTCAGTCTGACTGATTATATGTTTCAGTCTGTGTGACTTCTTCCAGATTAGCTACACAGACTGACCATATTCATTCAGACTAGACCCTCTATTTTTGTGCTTTATTAATTCATAAGGTTAGTATTTTAGTACTATTAGTATTAATACTGCTAGTTACTTTTAGTACTGCTGGTTAATACTGATAAGACTTTTTAACACTGCCCCCATGAATTCGTATTTTAGCACTGCTGGTAAAGATTGGTACAATTAACACTGTTAATGTAGCAAGTTACTACTGTTAGTTAACTTTAGTACTGCTCACACCAGTTACCACTGTTAGTTAACTTTAGTACTGCTTTCGCAAGTTACCACTGTTAGTTGATGTTAGTACTGCTTTCGCAGTTACCACTGTTAGTTGATTTTAGTACTGCTTTGGCAAGTTACCACTGTTAGTTAACTTTAGTACTGCCTTCGCAAGTTACTACTGTTAGTTAATTTTAGTACTGCTTTCACAAGTTAGTACTGTTAGCTATATCAATCTGTTACCACTGCCGGCACAACCTTCTTTTATTTTTTATTTTTATTTTCTTTAATAAAAATAAATAAACAACAATATCTCTGCATTTAATGCTAAAACCATTTTTATGGTAATAATCATTAAAAGTTTTGGCGCTTGTTGTCTATTTATCTGCTCAATAAATAGTGCACGTGCTTCAGCGTTACTGTTGCAGAGAAAGGGATAAACCGTCAAGTGGGTCCCATTTAACGGAAATTTAATTTCTTCAAATACCCACTTCTGTTTTCCCCCTTTCTTCTTCATTCGTACTTGCACACCAAAAACAAACAGAGTTTATAAACCCTAAATCGCTCAACCATTTTCAAAATCAATTTCTAAAATTTCTTCATTCAAAATGGCTGATCAATGGGTTTACACGGCACCTGCCAACATCGCTGCGGCTAAACCTTTTAAACAAGGTAAACAGGTAAAACTCTGTATTAATAATCAAGTTGCTACCATTTCCATTCCCGACTCTAAAAAGAATAAAGAGTTTGAGGAACTAACTGCTTTTATGTCGGCTCATCCTTTAAGGGGGGCATTCTTCAACTCAGTTCCTCAAATATACCCAAATTTTTTGATGGAATGGTGGTATACTTGCTCCTCAAATAGTACCAATACTGCAATTACTGGTACTATTGATCATGGTAAATGGGCAGTTACCATTGATCAGGAGCTAGTTAGGAATGTCTTAGACTTGCCTTTGGGAAATAATTTTGCACCCATTCCAACCAAAGAAGCAGCAAGGGCTTCTCTTACTTTGGTTGGATATACCAAAGAAAAGGGCACCATTTTGATGTCAGGATTCACCCCCAGATGGAAATTTTTAATCTCTGGCATCATTAGAAGTCTAGGAGGAAAATCTGGTAGCACAGGGGAGTTAAATGAGTTTGAAACTCAACTGTTGAGCTCATTTATCACAGGTTTAAACATCAACTTTGCAGAGTTGTATTTTCAAGAACTTTTAAAACTGGTGAATGAGTCACAACGAATTTTTAATGTACCTTTTATAAGGTTACTCTCCCTGTGCATCCAATCCAGATTAACTGGGTCTGTGTATATGTCCTTTAATAACAAAACTGCAGATATACCCGTACCTGTGCTCACATATAAAGTGTTCAACCATCCGGTTCCACTTTCTGGAGCACCTATCACTGCTGCTATGCAGCAATGGATTGATCACCCATATGTTGCTTCTGCATCTATGGAGGGTGATGATTCAGGTGATAGTGAGGGTACTGAGACCCATGCTGTTGAAGATCGTGTGGCTGCAGCAGAGCACACAGACTCCAAGGACACAGACTCAACTCAGTCTGTGTACTTGAAGTCAGACTCAAACAATGCTGAGTCTGTTCCATCTTCAACAGAAGATGCAGGTATTAAATCTTCTTCATCTGAGGACATGGATATAGATCAACCTTCTTATCCTAGCCCAACCTCACCCACAAAAGAGAGTCACAAACAAACCAACCCAGATGAGTCACCACTCACTCTGGAGGAATCACCAGACTCAACCCCAAAAAGTATAGCACAAGTGGAATCATCATCCATGGAACTGGATGTCAATAGAACACCTTCCAGTGCTGTAGTTCATTCCACTGCAGCTCTGCTAGAGTCTGTGGTGCCAATGGCTACCCAACTGACCCAACCTACACCTAGTTTAGTCAGCTTGGATACCCACATTACTGCTACTACACTGACCCCTATAGTATGCATTGAAGAAGATGCTCCAATCCTGAGCACTACCACCCCCTCTTTACCCCACTCACAATGGCTAAGCCCATATTGACCACTAGTCCTGCACTAGTTCACATTCCAGTGAGTCTTTCCTTACACCCCTCTGCACAGATCGCCAATGCCCCAGTCATGTCACAGACTGAGGTACAGATCTCAACTTCTTTGCTCCATGATCTACCATCTTATCACCAGATGGTTAGTGAGGGCATCCAAACTTCAACATCAGTTGCCAGTGATACTGTTCCATTACACCAGGATTTGTTTGAGTCAACAGGTGCAACACAATCATTTCCCAGTGATGTCTTATCCTATCACCGGATTAGATCTGAGGGAACACCTCACCACTCAATGCCTATGATCGCTTTTCCATGCACAGGAAACAGAGTGAGGCAAAGAGTGCAACACCAAAAGATTCCAGTGATCTTGCTCAGTTTCAACATGAGTCAAGTGAGGAACACATACCATCACCCAATTCTAACCCCTCCAACCAGACCCAGTCTGTGCCTTCTAGTACACTTAATGATGTGCTTTCTGCCATCAACAAGTTGTCTGAATGGGTACAGACTGAGTTCAATAATAATAAGAAAGAGCTAGAGAAGATGAAGCATCTAGTTTCTACTATGGTGGATAAAGTGGATATGCTGGAGGAGAAGGTATCCAATAGGTTAGATGAAATGCAGACCACCCTCTCAAACTTAGTAGATGATGTCAAAAAGGGGGAGAAGATGAAGTATGGGTCTGCAGAAGCTAAAACCTCAAAAGATAAAGATTTAAATAATAAATCCTTAGATTTAGGGGGAGATAGCAGTGAGGGAGATGATGGAGATGATGGACCCGAAGGTGCTAGGGTGAAGTCTCAGACTGAAGCTCAGTCTGTGCCACAGACTGAAGATATAAGTGCACAGACTGAGGGGGAGCAAGAGAAATTGCAGTTAGGTGAACATACTGAGATGGTTGCACAGACTCAGGGGGAGTCATCCATTGTCTTACATATAGACCCAATTGCAACTATCTCAACCCAAGGTCAGATGGAGTTGAAGAGACCAAGGGAAGAAGAAGAAGAAGAAGATGTTCAACCTCTGCAAATCAAGAGAGCCAGAAAGATGAAAAGAATGGCCAGGAGGATTCCTGAAAGGGATGTCTTTGATTCCCAACCAAAAATGAAGGGGATCAAAACCTGGGAGGAGTTCTTAAAGCTGGCAGAAGAACAGGACAATGATGGTGATGATGATGATGCCATCAATCCTGACTGCAGTTCTGAGTCTGAATTTTTCAGAAGATCAGATGATGATGAAGATGATGCTACTTTTGGAGGTGTAGGTGAAGGAGCCTCAAAAGTCAAGACTGGAGAGTCTCAGTCTGTGCCTTCTGAACCTGCACAGACTGAGACACAGCATCAATCACAGACTCAGAGCTCAGAGCAACCAGCAGCAAGCACTGATGTTCTAATTATCAGTGCTGAAGCCATTCAAGCTGAAGCCTATCCTGCTAGACCAACCACATCAACCAGAACACTGCCTCCAGGTAGAAGTGAGATTGAAGACAGAATGCAATGGAGAAGTGCCCATCTGATAAGCACTTATCCTGGGTCAAGCTCTACCATGGAAGAAGTTATAGATAAGGGTAAGGGCAAGGAGATTGCCTTATCCAAGCAGGAAAGGTTAAGCAAGATCAAGAAGATGGTGGATGATCATGCTGCTGGAACAAGAAATCCTGAACTGTCAAATCTACAGGATGAGCTCTTGCAACAAGAGGCCACTGCTCAAGGTATGACCTTAACTGAATACTTAAATGTATTATCACTTGAAGAGCAGAAGCTGAAGGAAGCAAGATTTGTTGACTTGCTCACTCAAGAACTACAAGAAGAAAGTCGTTCACTGACCCAAATCAGAAGGAGTCAAGTTGAGCAACAAATCAAAGAAGATGAGGAGCTGTCAACAAGGTTACAGAAGATAGAGAGCCTGAAACCAAAGCTACAAACCACTTTCCAAAAGTCAAAGCTCAAGCAGAAGATTAGAGAATGTCATCTGAACAAGATTGGACAGAAATTGAAGCTGGAGCTGACTTTGACCAAGAGCAAAAAGATGGTATGGGTGGATGAACTGTACACTCTAGGGCTTAAGGAATGGCAATCCATTGCCAATCTTTTGAAGAGTGCAGCTGACAAGGATCTGAAGAAAGAAGTTCTGGATGAGCTATCTTACCTGATTGAGCTAGTTCTCAGTCTGGGGCTCATCTCAAAAGAAGAATACAAGTTGTTTTGCATAGCAAACAACTTTGTAATCAAGAAGAAGTCAGATGGGTTATCCACAGAGAATGAGCAGAGAAGGGAGCATCCTCTACCCAAAGGTATCATTTTCATTGATAGATCATATGTACAGACTGACAGCATTGAAGGTCTGTGCTATAGAGATATCAACGGGATAGAGTGCTTCCAGGATCAGAATAGGTTATATGGAGAGTCTCTGCTGCACTGCATTGCCCTGCTGAAGGAATGCAAACATTCTCAAGCCAGACCATTCAGAAGAAGACTGATCAGCTGGTTATTCAACAACCTTTCCCAACTCAGGATGATGACTGGACTTGAAGATATCTGCAAGAAGATCATCCTAGAGTATCAAGAATTTGAAGACAAATCTGATAAGGAAATGGAAGAACTGTTGAAGAGGAAAGTGGAAAAGATGAAAGAGATCAGGGCTCAGAGAAAGGATTGAAGATTGTTAAATTTTTGATTTACAATCTTATGTAATAATTGTAATATTTTTGTGAACTAACTGTGATTCTGACTTTATATATATAAGTCTTGATCCATATGTTATGATTCACCTTAGTATTTATTATTTCTCTATTATCTTTTGTAAATAGATTTTGACATCATCAGATAGGGGGAGATTGTTGGGAAAAACAATGATCAAACCTAAGTTATAAATCTGAAGAGTCAAAATCTAACTTAGTTGTATTCAAGAAACTTAGTGAAATTCCTGAGTCTGTGTTTCTGAGTCTGTGCTACACAGACTGAAGAATTGTTTCTGAGTCTGTGCTGCACAGACTGAAGATCCTCACAGACTGAAAGCCATGCTCTTTCTGAAGACTTATGAATTCATCATCTGAAGAATGAAGATTGAATACAGAAGGCTTCACAGACTGAAGTTCACAGACTGAAGATCACAGACTGATGAACACAGACTGAAGAACACAGACTGAAGAGCACAGATTGAAGAATGAAAGTACAAATGTACAGAAGATATTCTTCTTTCCTTAGGCTAGATACAACTGATAAGATGTTTGAGAAAGGTCAAGCATCGATCAAAGGTTTTCTTCTCAGCAAAGAAACCTTTTACCTTTTGCTTTTTCTATTTCCAAGAAAAGCAAAAAGGGAAGAGTGCAAAGTTGCCCAAGATGAATGTGTTATCCCTTGGACAACTGTCTGAACTGGTTAATAGAAGTTGATACTCAACTCTATAAATAGCAGCTCAAAAGCACTCTTCAAAGAATCCAGAAATTCAAGAGAATTAGTATACTAGACCTTTAAGCTTAGGCTAAAGCATTACCACACTTACTGTTAAGTTTGTAGTGATAATTGTATCTTTGTATACTACTTGGATCGTATTCAAACCATCTGTGTGGGTTTGAATACTTTGTCATCTTTGTGAGACAAACACTTTATTGTGAATAATACTTTGATTCATAATAAACTCTGTGTTAAAATTAATCTTGTTTTCCGCCTAGATTAATTTAAACTTGGATAAAAACTAACACGTTAAGATAACTGTTATTTAATCTGTATCTAAGTTTTGGGAACCTTGAGACCCAACACATTTCATAATTAAGTTCATAAACTACTATAAAATATTCCTTAAATTTTGCATATTATTTTATATAAAACATATTATTAATGTATGACATTACGTCAAAATAGTCTTATATTTTGACACATAGTCTTAATATTTGGAAGACAAACATGTTATGATCTATTATTTAGAGTTTTAATATTGCTTTATCTGGGGAAATGTATTGGTTGAGTTCTCTGTTGTACGTTGTACAGACCTGAATTCAACTAATATATTTTTGAAAAAGAACATAGGTAATTCTGAATTTATAATATTGTAGTAACTACAAGAATACATTTTCAATCACAATTATCTCGTACTGGCTTCTGTTAAACTATGATACTCTGTTGTACTATGTACATACCTGTATCCTCTAGTTTAACTGTTTAAACTGCTGGTCTTGTTCAACACGAATCATTGTTCATGTGACTCTGTTGTACTATGTACAGACCTGTCACCCCTGGCTTGATTCTAAAGATATTTCCATACTTTCACTCTCTATATAGAAAATACTAACATATTTTGATTTCAAGTGTATATTATAATATGAGTTAAATAAAGTAATATGCATACTAATAATAAAGATTCCATGTTTGGCTTCTTAAGTATAAAATGTTTAGGTGGACAAACAATATCAATAATCATTGTGAACAAATTTTTCGAAACGTATCTTTAAATATGTTACGTAAATTTAAAGTGGACAAATATACTGGCAATCGAAATAAAGCTTACTATTTCTTAATAAGTGCATGCTAGCCTGATATGATCCCTAACCAGACCCAAAACAATCATGTCCCAAAAATATTCACTACGTGTAATACTTTGTGTATTTATTATGTTGTATTTTATTTTTAATTTTTAATTTTTAATTTTTGCGTTACTAAAAAAAAAATTAAAAAGATTTTGTTTTCATGTTACTTTCTCCAAGTCACATATTCCTTCAAATCGCATATCAAAATCTAAAATTCACCAAGTCTGATACTGCGACACAAGCTTTGTGTTTGTGTCGCCGCCCATGTCGCAACTCATGTTGTCCGCTATGTCGCATGTTCTGTCGCGTTTAGGGTTTGGGTATAAAAGCTTAACACATGCGACTCAAACTCTTACACTGTTTCCAAATACACTGCGACATAGTCACTAAAACCTGCGACATAAGCAGTACCACCTGCGACATAGAGAATCCGAAGGATTTTTCGATTCGATTTCGTTTTTTAGCCTCTTTCATGCAAATCCATTCTTATTTTCTTATTCTACGCATTATCTTCGATCGACTGGTATGTTCTTTACCCTTTTTCACCATATAATATTTCGATAATCGTTGCAGTTTTTTGGGGATTAGTTTTTTTTTTTTGGTAAAATAAGGCGTGTATATGTATGTGTTTTGTGTTAAAACTTAGGTTTTTCTTGTTCACAATCGCTTTGCGCACCTAGTGGATGTATTGGTTTAGAAAAACCCCAAATCGTGTTCTTGCGGTTCGTGTCTTTTTTATGTAATGATGTCCATTACTGCGTCATAATCTGCGACACAACTCTTTGTGTCACTCTCTCGCCTGCGACATCAATCTTTGTGTCGCAAATCTTGGAGTATTTACTTAAATTGAATTTTAATTGATAAATTGATAAATTGCGACACAACCTTTTCGGTCGCGTGCTTTTATTGCGACACCACTATCTAAGTCGCAGGTTAATTGGATAATTGGATCCTAATGGACAAGTCCTTTATTAAGACACCATGCTTATGTCGCATTCAATTTATGTGACACAAAGCCTGTGTTGCCATTCAAGACTTGTCAATTTTAATCATTTTTTGAATGCTATATGTTTAATACTGCTTGTCGTGCAACCTGTTTTCCCATTTCGAACCACGACACAACACGATGGCTTTTCTTGAGGATAATCGGGAAAGTGCAATCCCGTTTCGACCTATGATTCAGTTCTTTCGACGCTCTCGTATATTCCATGTTATCACTGCCACCGTCAACATCTATAAAAATCATGTTGGTTCTTTCTGGAGGGATGCGGTCGTTAATACGGAGCTTGATCACACGCGTATTATGTCCAAGGTTTTTAATCGAGATATTGTAATCACGAAACAACTAGTTCGTGAGCTTCTGCAGTTTAATGATGCCCCTGACATGCCGGTAAATACCTTCATTGTTGATGGTATGGCACGTATGGGTTATCCAGGGGTCCCTACAGACCAATATCGCAAAGCAAATCTTACGCGGGTCTGGAGATTTCTTATGCATATTATGATTGTATGCATGTCTAGCAGAAAAGTTGGGTTCGACGGTATCAGCCAGCAAACGGCTTCTGCGATGTTGGCCCTTGTATACAATAAGCCCTATAACTTTTCTGGTTATATATTCAGGGAAATGGTGGAAAATATTCATTCGGGGGAAGAGAGGTGGCTGATGTATCCGCGATTCATACATCTAATTCTCAATCATCAGCTGCCAGGGCTTCCGACTGACCCTGATCACAAAATTCGCCAGACTCCGATGACGCTACGAATCTTTGCTATTTGCGCGTCTTATGGCAAAGGGGTTCAAGCACCACCGGATGTTCCTTTATTTGGACATATTATAAATGAAAACTACGTTCCTCCTCCTGATAATGGATATATGGATCTTCCAGCTGCACCTCAACAGGCTCCTGAAGCAGTTTTGTAAATGTACCTGTGCACGAGGAAAGAGAAGAGACTGCGGAGCCCTTAGCCAATGTTTTGGCTGAAATTGATTAGTTTGGGCATGTTGATACTTCTATCCAAGATCCTCAAGATCAGGCAGTTCAGCCTAATCCGGATGCTGGTCGTTCTTCTGATGACGGTAGATCAACTCAAAGTGACTCTAATGGGGCGGTCCCGAGACCGGAGGAAATGGAAAATCTCCGTCGTCACTATCCCCAACGCTTTAAGCGCGTTCAGAGGCGTATTCGCCAGGGACGAACTTATGTTCCGCCGACTACAGGGAAAAGGCCTCGAGAGGATCGGGAATCCGAGGATGAAACGTATGAACCTCCTCTCAGACGACGCAACTCATCTACTCTTCAATCTTCGTCACGCCCTCCGGTTGCGAATCCGTCTCAGGATCTCGCTGTTCAACCACAATCGGCGTTTGTACAGAAACTTCTGGCCGATGTGCAAAACATACATCACATGATGCAAGAACAAGCTTCTCTCACTCAATCTCAAGCTGCGATCATCAAGCTTCAAGCAAGCAGGATAAGTGCCTTAGAGCATAAAGTTGAAGTGCTCAAGACCCGGTCTATTGCCTCGGGGGAGTCTGGACCTTTTGGTCCTGTTTTAGAGTCAATAGGACCGGAGTCTGTAAATGAACTTACTGTAAATGAAAATGTTGAAAATGAAAAGCTTCTTTTGGATTACTTAGCATCGTCTTCTTCTATTCCAGGTCAACCGGATGCATTAAATGTTGATTATACTGAAGCGAGCTTGGAATATCTTCAAAGTTTGCTAAACGAAAATGGACCGGTACCTGAAGCTGAACCGGTTTTTAATAATGTGGATGTTGAGGGTGAACCTGAAGCTGTGTCAGAGGATGAGATATTTCAAGACAATCCTTTCAACAAGCCCGATTCTGAGAGTGAAGCTGAACCTGCTGCTGCTGCATCTGAACCCGCACAAACTGCTGAGACTTCTTCAGAACCTTCCTCTTCAGCTCAGCCTACTACTAAACAATATCCTGATTATTTAAAGTTTACTGTTGTTGCTGTTGCACCTAAAAAATGCAAATTTTATAAGGTTCGTCGAGATTTCATTGGGTTATAAAAAGCTGGAAATATGATGCGAATACTGGATTGTTCCTGATCAAGAGAAGAGATGGGATTCAATATTTCAGGCCTAGGTTTAATTGTTTGAGCACATTACTGAAAGGTGAACTTAACCGATTAGCTCAACTGGAGTTAATAAATCCAACAAACGATGGAAAAGCTGAATTTATGCAAGCCATTTTGAGAAGAGAGATCAGAAGCAAGATGTACAAGCAAATCAAACCAACTTTAGGAGTTCGATATACATTCAAAAGGAAGTTGGATCCAAGGACCAGATTGCCAATCTATAAAGTGTTTTATCCGCCATCTAAATGTCTGAAGAAGATTCCGCTGATGGAACTGCCAATGAACTTTCTTAGAAGATTAAGATTTTGGCGTTATGATCCAAAAACTGGTGAAGCAATAATTGAATATTTTACTGAGGATGATCCTGAACGAGGCGACAAAGAATGGAAATATATTGAAGGCTCTATTGTTCGTGTGTATGATCCTATAAGCCTTATCAATTTGTCGAAGAATGATTTGAAAGCTTTGCACGAGAACATATTTCAATATTATCCAATCGACCGTGAAGAAGCCATTAAATTCCAAAAGGTTGTTGATCTTTGTGTAACTCTAGGAATTCATGCGGGTGAAGATTCCCTGAAGACTGGAAATGAACGATGACATCCTCGAAGTCCAAGCTGATGACACGGAGGAGTTTGTTGGTGCATAGTTAGTATGCCAGTCAGTTTGTCTCAGTCTGTACTCAGTCTGATATTGTAATTGTGTTTTGTAATGGAAATAAATTAACTTTTGTTTTAGGAAACACTAAGCTTGTGTCGCAATAGCAACACAGAGGCTTATGTCGCAAGGGTCAGGACCTGCGACATAGGGCTAGTGTCGCAGGGTTCAGTGGTTAGGCTATATATAGAACATTAAGGTTAATTGTAAAGCAGTAACGAAACCCTAATAGCTTATAGTCGACATATTCAGTTTCTCTGTAACCTTCATACGTTCATATCATCAATATAAAGAGAAAATTTGGTATTTGAGTGTTTAAGTGATTCGTTAAACGTTCATTGATTAATCGTTTGTATTCCTCCTTACGATTGATTGTCACGATTCGATTAGATCCTTGGTATAGGACCTACAACAATCTCAAATAATGCATCAACAAACTCCCTCTGATTGTAAACAATAGCTTCGGTTGTCTTAAATTCTTATTTATATCTTTGATGCTTTAAATATTAGAGCCTTTTAAGTAGCAGCAGCAGAAAATCTTTGAAGCGATTCTAAAACATTCTTGAAGACTAATCTTTTTAATTTGTTCATCAACGACAACTTCTAATCTTGAACGCTTGTATGAAATGATTCCTTTAAGCTCGATCTTTGATCATCACTTTCTTGAATCTTGAAGTGAAATATATCATTTCGACGAATGTGTTTCCATTTGAACTTTTCTTGACTTTCTAAACTCAAGCTCCCCCTCAAACTGATATTCATCTTTTTAGGAGCTTGATCGTTTTCTTGATTCAACACCTTTTAGAATAACCTTTCTCTTATCTGCTCCCCCTCAAACCAGTATCTATCTTCAATCCTCTCGTAAATCATTTGTTTCATTTGTTGAGTAGCTTGAGTAGAAAGTATGAGAAATCATACTTTCTTCAATCAAAACTTCACAGTTTAGATATATCTTGAAATCTCTTGCAATCCTATCGAAAAATATTTAGATTTGTTTAGAAATCCCTTGCAATCCTTTCTCAAAACTTCAATTAGATATTTCTTGAAATCTCTTGCAATATGTTCAGATACTTCTTGAAATCTCTTTCTTCTTTCATCTCCCTTAAGCTTTAAACACAAATATTTTCTTTTATCCTCCTCTCATGATATGCCTAATTTCATCTCCCCATAACATACATAATTTCATATCCCCCTCATGATGCTTATGATTTATCGTGGCCATAATGAACTTAAATGAATTAAGTTTGAAGATGATTCTATCAACATACTCCTCCAAATACTATCTTCTTCCAAAATCCAATTTCCCAAAAACATCCTTTGAATCTTGCAATGGGTACCAAAATTAATTTTCCAATAAACAGTTGAATCTTGTAATTAGCACCAACCATAGAAATCTTCCAACGAGAACTGTTTGAATATTACAATAACCACCAAACAATAGAACGGGGTAATACAACATGTTACTCGTTTACACAAGTTCACGTTGTTTGTAAGTTTTAGAAAACACATTTCTAAAATTACTAACACCCGGATTACAAAGATTACCAGTTAACACATAAATTGAAACAACTAAATGAATCAATTTAGAGACCTACGTTCAATGTTTGCATTGATGATAGTATTGGTAGGATTTCCATTCAATCCTCGTGGAATATCTGTATGAGATATCACTATGAATATTCCGGCAAAGTCACATAGACTTGCAATAATGTCACAAAGACATATTAAGTGTATTATAACACTTGTATCCTAATTGTAGTATGTGTTTTTAACACATTTAGGATCTAGACTCGATTATGCATAGAAAAGAAGTCGGAGACTGGAGGTGACTGTCCTCCTGTTTCAATATCAACAATCTCCAAAAGAGATGTTAATAGATTATGAGTTAAATCTCGGTAACAAATGAAACAAGGACCTTTTAAGAAGTACTTGAGTGGCTAGGAGGGTTATGTGCATTGCTCACTGGGTACATGATGTCTTTTTCAATATTAGAAATCAACGAATGAAATTCGATAGCATATGTGGTAACCCGGCGATTTAGTAGTTTAGAATACACACTCCTCAACCTCTCGAAATTTTCAACTCCTTCCTCAAAACTCATTGGTAATCTTGTCACACAATGTTGGCACTTTTAATGAATGCTGATCTGCACCTCACATTCCATCACCCCTCTTAGATTTTTATCACTAGACAATTTAGACCCTCACGTCCTAAATTTTGGTAGGTGGCTCCTGGGGTAGATAAAACCGGTTCTGGTAAATTATAGGAGAATTGGAAAATCTAATTCACTCATTGCAGATTTCAGCAATTTGCCAAAGGATGATACGTAGAATCAACCAAAGTGTTTTGAATAAAGATTTGAACACTTGGAAGTTTCAATTTCGAATTCACATACTTCCCTTAAACATATACATGTATTGTAGTGTAAATCCATGAAGGAATCCAGGAGGAACAATTATTAGCTTTACCATTCCCACATATATTTTAAGCAATGAAAGCCAGGAGGAAACTCGTTAAGAGAACCATTCCCATTGAAAAAAATACATGTGAAAACCAGGAGGTAAAACTATTCTAATTGAACCATTCCCAACAAGGATATCACAACAATAAGATGCATAGAAAGGTAAGTTGTTTGTTGAAAATAGATTGTATGATCTCCCCCTCAAAAATAGCATACACATAATGAGAGCTCGATTTCAGATATTGAAATCATTTTCACAAACAAGTTTAGATTTTTCAATAACGCCCATTCGTTTAAGCACGAGTCTTGTACTGAAATATACAAGAGTCATTCGATGAAGAACGAGTTATGAACTGATGTGTCCATAAGTCCAATTTTAAGTACGAGTTATGAACTGATGTGTTCATAAATCAAATTTTAAGCATTAGACCACAACTTTAGGAACCCATTTGAGCACGCCGTCAATAGGTTTTGAAATCTTTGAAAACCACTTGTAAGTTATGTCTATTTGATTTACACACATGAAATTCCATGGTGAGTGGAAACTCGGTGTTTCACTCGAAAATAATTTTCTTAGAATTAATGGTGAATACTCTTTCTTTCGAACGTGAGTTACAAAATCATTCATTTCTTGCATCGAGTGAAAAATATTTGATGATGCAAGTGAAAACATTTGAGCTCTTGAATAGGTGAATGATTTTGCCTTAGAAGATTTTTCAGAAACCTTTTGTTTTGGTTTCCAAACAAACATTTGCTTTGAAGTATAAGAAACCATTTTCGTAAACGCACAATCGTTTAACCTCGGAGAAGAAAATGTTCCACTTGAATGAAGTTTATCAGAATACTTATTATTCTTATGTAAAGAATAGTTAGTAAACTGAGAAACTCTTTTTGAAAACCGTTTAGAGGAATTTCCCGTGAAATTCTTATTTGGAACTTTCTTCTTTTGACTCTCTTGCATTTTGGCGACAACTTTTCCCTTTTTATGGTTAGGTTTAGATTTTGATTCAGAAACTTTTAATTCCAATTTTAGATTTAATGAAGCATTAAGTCTTTGAAGCTCATCAATCTTGGACAAGAACTCAGTTGTGACATTATCCATTTTACTATTATTTTATTCCAATTGTGATCTTAATTGATCAATCTTTTATATTAAAACTGATTGTGGAACATATAATATTGAAGAAATCACTTGATCTAAAACAAAGTTTTGATCAAGCTCCTTCTTGAGTAAATTGGTAAGTATTCGTCCGAAAGTGTTAACTCTCGAGTTTCATAACTTGCGTTAAGTTTCTCATAGTTAAATGGAACTTGTACATTATCAGTTCTTGTGCGATTGAAGTCCTCAAATTCTTTTGCTTCATTAGAACTTGTTAAGAATGACATTTGAAGTTTAGGACCAAAGTAATCTTTAGTATAAACCGTAGAAATTGCTAAAGATCCTTCAGTCTCAGAATTATATTTACCAAATCTCAAACCTTCCGTCGATGGATAAACCAAAAATCCTTTTGGTTCATTGAGAAAAAGAAGTTTATTTGTTTCAGCTCTTCGCAAATCATTTTGACTCTTCAAAATCACATTCTCATTTTGAATATTTTTCATTGTATCTTCAAGAAGTGTGATTTTCTCATTGGCTCTCTTTAATTCGAGATCTATCTCAACATGCTTAACTGAGTTAGTAACAGAAACCGGATCGACAACTAAGGGAGTTGTGGGAACAAAATGTTACATTTATATTCTTTTATATTCATATTTTTATACTTTAAACTTAACATCTACCTATATAACTAATAGAGAATAGTATCTTTCCTACGTGACATCTTTATTCTTTTGACCACTAATCAAAAATTCTAGTGTCATTACCCTAGCTTCCTAAAAAATCCTACGTGTCATTCAAATTTAAAAAAAGTTTTAATCCAGCTATTTTTTAGATTACAAACTCTATTTTCAAATGTATTTTCACTTAACACCCTCCTATTCATTGTTTGGTCCAAAATAATTTATCAATAGTTAACTATTTATTTTGTGGTTTATGTAAGATGAGATTGAGAAAGTTATAAAGATCAATTATTGAGAAAATGCTATGGAACATTCACATGTTTTTTTTTCAATTTTAGCAGGTTTTGGTCTCTTATGTATTTTTAATATCATTGAATATCAATCCGAAATATATAAAAATATGTATTTAAAGAGGTATGCATATATTCTTCACTCAAAAACGATATAAATCGATAGTCATTTATTTTCTTTGTAATATTGTACTAAAAATATGTTTTCCTTTAAGTTCTCACCGTGCATCGCACGGGTGGTGGGTTATTATTTCATGTTGTCCCATTATAATTGACTTGGACACTTTATTTACATTTTAATAAGAAAAATTTTTAGATAACTTTTAGTATATGCATTGACAAAATAATATATATATATATATATATATATATATATATATATATATATATATATATATATATATATATTAGTGTTTTAGATGATATATGAAACGATGTAGTTAAGATTATTATTTTAGTCGTCCATCGGACAGGTATAAAAACATTTTCACTTCACACCCTCTTGTTCATTGTTTGGTTCAAAATAATTTATCAATAGTTAACTATTTATTTGTGGTTTATGTAAGATGAGATTGAGAAAGTTGTAAAGATCAATTATTGAGAAAATAAATTGGTACAATCACATGTTTTTTTTTTCAATTTTTGCAGGTTTTGATTTCTTATGTATTTTTAGTGTCATTGAACATCAATCCGAAATATATAAAAATAATCGTTTTACATGTATACCAGAACCATATAGTATCTAGATTATGTTATCATTAAATTTCTTAAGCATTCATAAATACAAAATAAATATGTATTTAAAGAGTTTGCACATATTCTTCACTCAAAAACGATATAAATCAATAGTCATTTATTTTCTTTGTAATACTGTATTAATGAAACTATGTTTTCTTATAAGTTCTTACTGTACATCCCATTGGTGGGGGTTATCATTTCAGGTTATCCTATTATAAGTCATTTTGACTGGGATAGCTTTTGAAAAAGAAAAACTTCATATAACTTTTGATATATCTATTGACAAAATAATAATCTTAATTACATCCTTTAATATATCATCTAAAACAGTCTAAAACATTTAGTCGTTAATCGGACGGGTAAAAAAACTAGTTAATAAGTAACTTAAGGTTTTTTTTTTATTTACTATCTTTCTGCAAATTGGATTTAATGTTCGGATTTCACATCGTCAATCTTCTTTTAAGTTTTTATTTTTTATCTTTCAATTTTTTAAATAACTTTATTTAAAAATCTCATCGAAACTTTGTATTTTCACGTCTACATTTACAACATCCGTACATCTTATTCTGCATTTCTTTTATAAAATAAATAAATAAATATATGTATATATATTTCAATCTATTTTTTTTGTACTTTTTAAGCAAATTTTTTTGTTACTAAACCCCAAACCCTAAACCCTAAACCCTAAACTCTAAATGCAACACTAACACATGTGTTACTAATTTGTAAACCCACCAAAAAATGAAAAAAAAAAACTTGTCGAAAGTATAGTTTGTGAGATCTTAAATTGAAGAGGAGAAAACGCTGAATTTTATAGTGCAATTTTCATAATTTTTCGACTTGTCGTTTGTGAGATATTTAGTTTTTAAAAGATGGGGAAACTGGGTTTTGTGACACGTGGCGCATTCCTACTGGTTCTCTTATTCTCAACACTTTTGTTATTCTCATTTGAACCTCACCCTATAGTTTACATAACAACTTCGTCGTAAGTTTATAAACGGTTGAAGCATAATTGCTACTTTCTAACAACTGACCATAGTGTAGAAACAACATAACTGTTTTATTAGCAAATTATCCGCGCAATGCGACGGTGAAGATATATCTTTTCCATTTCACTCTTAGTTCTGTAATATAGTTGTTGAATCGATTAAACTATTTTAAAATTTGATTAAACTCTTTTTATACTTTTTGCTACCTGCAGAAGATTGCAGGATGTGTCCATAGAATAAAAATTAAATATGATCAAATCAAAAGGTCAACTTAAATATATGTTCCTGCTTTCCTTAATTTTAGTAGAGATGTAAGGGTATTATGGACTTTTACATTTGTTGAGTACCATTTTAAGATAAAAGTAGAAATGATTTATATGTAGTAGAGATAGTTTATAAACAACTTCCTTATTGTTCAGAAATAACTGAACCATAGTTTTTTAAAAAAGTGAATCATAGTTTATAAACAATTGCACCATAACTTTTAAACAACTGAACCATTTTTAAAAATGGTTACATTGCATTTTAAAAATGGTTACATTGCATTTTAAAAATAATTGTGTTATAGTTTCACAAAATTAGTGTTTAATAACTATGAAGTATGAACCAGATGTATCATACTTTCTAGATATTATTTGAGTATTTAAACATAAAAAGTGTCAAAACTTATAGTTTCACCATTCAAGGTATACAACTATTTCAAAACTTATAGTTTCACCTTTCAAGTATACAACTATGTACAATAATTATTTACTTTATACGTGATTATACACTCAAAAAAATTATTATTTAAAAGAATTAGATTTACAAGTAAAAGTATCAAAGAAAGAGAATTTGAATGATGCTAGAATGATGGTGACCACTCAAAACCACCAAGCTTACCACATCCCACTAAATAAAATAAAAAATATGGGTAAATTGCATTTTTCGTGTCAATTTGTCGATTTTGTCCTTTTACTTTTTTTTTCAGCAGTCGTCCCTGAACTTTTCAGCTTTCACTTTATTCATCTTTTCACGTTAAACTTAACAAATAAGTTGTTAAGTGACTGTAAATTGACCAAAATACCCTTCTTCTTCTTCAAACACTTCTAAAATCCAGATTTTTTCAATCATCACCAAACACCAACTTACCCTAATTCCACACCAAGATTCTAATCAAAATCATATACATATATGAAATCTGAAAAACATTACATTACATATGCTCATATATATGACCACATAGCCAGAAAAAAAATATTCAAAATTGGAATCAAATCGGTACAAACTCACTGAAAATTAACACCACACAAAAACAAACCCTTCTTTTTATCCAGAGAAATGAACCCAGATATAACAAAATGAGATATCATGGAACAGTGGCCTTACTTGAAACAATTGATAAAAATGTGTTATTAAAACAAGTAGAGGAAAGTTCAATGTATATTGCTAAAAAAATGTAGAACAGAGGAATCAATATGATTGCTCTATTTCAATTACCTATTTCCACATTTTTCTCTAAATCTAAATATCTCACAATCGTATATCTATAGATTATAAAAATTACACCGTTAAAATCAGCGTCTTTTTATCTTTAATCAGCTATAATCACATGTGAATAATCAAAGTTACAAATTATAAGTTTAAAATCACATAAAAAAAATTTATTTGATAATTTAATAAACCTTCAAAAAAAAATTTAGTTATAATCACATGTGATTAAACATTAAATTAGTAATCACGTGTAATAAAGTGTAAATAAATACAAATTTCAAATAAATTTTAAATTTATACATGTAAATAAATATAAAGGTGAAATCACATGTGAATTATCAGTTATTATCACTTACTTCATTTGAAAAACACATGTGATTAAACCTCAAATCAATAATCACATGTGATTTTGCCGTAGACGAATGCAATTCTTAAAATCTTATTTATAGTTATTTATGTGAATGAATATTAAGTTGTAATCATGTGTGAGTTAACATCCACCATTGATAAATAATTATGTACCAATATTATATTTTTATGATAAATCACGTGTAATTATACATAAAATCACATGTGATTATATAAATCGCATTTTTCAAGACCTTACAAAAATGAAGAAAAAATAGTTTGTCGAAACTATAGTTTTTCAGATCTCTAATCGAAGAGAAAAAAACGTTGATTTCGAATATGTAAATTTTATAATTTTTAGTCATGCCGTTTATGAGATATTTAATTTTAAAAATTAGAGTGAAAATTGGATTTAAAGAAAATGGGGCATTTCTATTGGTTCTCTCAATTTTCATTTTTTTAACATTTTTTATTGAACCTCTTCGATCCCCAATTTCGTTCAACAACCATCGATGACGACGAATCACAATCGCTACTATAATCATACGGCAGCGGTCGTAACTCGTAAGCAACATCAGATAACACCGACGGGATTTGTTGTCTCCTCCGATACGGTGGTGGTTGTGTACAAACCACCGTTACTTGGATTTTAGCCGGATCTACTCGGAATGAGAATCATCGGAGTACGAAAAGCGCTCGATCTGAATTACGAAAATCATCGGAGATAATGGTAGTGGTAATGGTGATCGTCGGAGGTGGTGTGGAGTTGCAGGTTGCGCCGCTACCGCCGAAGATCGTATTTGAAGTTAAATACGTGAATCGTAGTTTCAGCAGGTAGATCTAAATGGTTTTCAAAGATATTTGTTTGTTTGATATTTTTTTCGGCAAAATGTACATAAATAGAATCAAAGTCTCGCCGGAATTGGTTCACAGGAGATGGCCATTTGGTTGGGGGATTCAGTTACAATATGTCTACGTTTCAAATTTAGCGAGTTCTTAGTGATTTGATTTCAACATTGGGTTTTCGGTTTTGATTTTGGTGTTTGTGTATATATACGATCATTGTTATATAATGTAATGATTTAGAATTTTATTTTATAATCTTTAGAACATAAGGTAGAACACGTGTGTTTGTTTTTGATTTCATATATTTATATGGCTTTTGTGTTTTTTTGTCACGGAGATAGAAGAAGCAGGAATAATATGCCGTGGAGAATGAGGGACAAAGAAGATGATATGGTAGAGGGTATTTTTGTCATTTGACATTGACTTAACGAACTATTTGTTAAGTTTAACGGGAATAGACAAATATAGCAAAAACTGAAAAGTTCAAGGATGATTGCTGTGAAAAAAAAAGCAAAAGGATAAAATCGACGAATTAACAAAACCACAGGGACAAAAAAATGCAATTTACCCTAAAAATATCCTTTAGTAAATGAGATTACATTTTCTCCTATCAGTTCACACATTTGGTACTGCTTCTCAAAATCGAAGGCCTTTTCATTTCAATAAGACATATAAAAAGTATAAGTATAGAGTTATTTTTCTCTGAATTCCTAACTTGTCATAAGAAGAAAACGCACCCCACTCTAATCGATTACAACATTTGTTTTAACATCAAAAAGCTAAAAAACGAATTACAAAAGATCTGAAAAAGCTGCTACCAAAAAAGCGCAAAGAATATCTGACCGTTCAGAATTTAACGAGCATTAACGGCAGAGAGCGGTGGTCATGGCAGTGGTAAACGATGGTCAGCCGACGTTGCCACATTGGTCATGGGTGTTCCGCGGCCGGTTGGTGACAGTAAAGGAGAAAAGGAAGGTGATGGAAAGAGAGAATAAAGAAAGAGTGATGTGGAAAAAGACTTTTATACCCTTAATAAAAGAAGAAGGTGGAATTAATTAGGTGGAAGATTTTTATTGGCTTCTTTCTATTTGCTAATAAAAAGGTCTTTTCCTTGAACCTTACTAAAAAAATATTGAAGAATGAATTGTTAAATGTATACACTATTTAATTTAATTAACTAATCGTTATAGTTATTATCGCTTTGTTTGTTCATAGTTCAGATAAAATTAAATTATGTAATTGGATAACTTGGATTGAATCATATAGTTTAAATAACTTGATTTTCGGATAAGAATCAAATTTATTATTTTAGATCACGTATTGGTTTTGGTTAGTAAATTTCAAACCGGATTATCCAAAAAAATCAAATAAGAAATAATTATTAATTTTTCAAACATTATATATATTGTACATATACAAAATAGCTTACAAAATAAGAAATAAATATTGATTTTTCAACACATTTTATGCTTTTGTAGAAGAAATGAAGATGATGTTTATTTCTGAAGATGATGTGAAAGACATATTAAATTTTATAAATATGATAATTAATTTCACAAACACTATATATGGTTGAGATGATATTGATTTGAACTTGTACAAATCAACTTAGTATCATCTATTTTGTATATTTTTGTTATAATATTTAACGTATTTATATATATATATATATATATATATATATATATATATTTGTGTATGTATATGGATATTTGAAAACCAAACCGATCCATCCTAATAGTAATTCGGATGAATTAGTTCGGCTTTGAATTTGTTTGGACGAATCGGTTTCATATTTCTGAACTCAAAATCTATATGGATTCATGTATATGGATCGGATTAAAACCGATTCATCCATTTGAAGACCCCTAATCTAAAAGGTCATCATCGCGTGTTTATATCTTTACAAAATACTAACACATTTTAGTTCTGTATTGTAACCCAAATTTTTTAATTCTCATAGTGTTAAATTAAGATCTTAGTAACCGATAATAGCCCGAAACGAAACCAAAAAACTGAAAAAATGAATTATAGAGAAAATGAAACCGAATGATTTTGATTATTAAAAAGATCAAAATAATCGATTCGATTCAATTTTTGTCATAAAGCGACTCGAACCGATCCGTGAACACTCCTAAAAAAACCAGACTACTCATAATTTCACCTCATAAGTTGTCATTTTTGTTAGGTTTTTCTTTTTCGCAGCTAGTTGATATATCCTATTTTATCAATTATATACAAAAATGAATATTAATAAAAGTTTTTTATTCGCCAAAATTCATTTTAGTACTCTAGACCTGATTGACTAGGTTCTTTAGCACCCCAAATTATTTAAGGTATAGTATAACTCTAAACTCATAAACTCAGTTAAAATTAGACATTGACTCAGTCATATGACTAATACATAACTTATTTATGTTAAATCTAAAGGATATAAATTGATATCAAATTATACTATCTCTTTCTTCTCTAACTCAATTTCAATTATCCAACTTATAAAACTAAAATGGGGCATGTATGTTTTATCAACTCTCTGGACATTTTGCAATCAGGTGGAGGAAGACGTTGCTCACGTTATCTTTAATTGCCATCACTCGAAGACTCTTTGGCTTAAATTGGCGAATTGGTGGAACATATCTCTTCCCCCAAATCTCGACATTGATTTTGTTGCTCTTAATTCTTTTGGTCCGGGTGCTCATAAAAGAGTTTCAAAGGTATTTCACGGTGTGTGTCTAACTCTTGTTTGGGTGATTTGGAAATGGAGAAATACCTTACTTCATGCAAAGAATTAAGGTGTTATATGAAGACTTGTTCTCTCAGCTTCAAAGAGTTTCTCTTCTATGGATTTCTAATCGTTCTAAAATTGCTTGCGATTGGTCCGGTTGGATCTCTAGTCCATTGGGTTGCTTAATTTTCTAATGATTAGGTAGTGTTTATGCGCATTGTTTGATTTAGCTCCTAGTTTTATTTCTTCCTTTTCAAGATGATGATATTTTTGTGTTTTTGAGCTCCTGCTTGGGGAGCTTTTAATGATATGCTTTGCCGTTTCCAAAAAAAAAAAAACTTATAAAACTAAAATGATAACATCCATGTAGGGATGTTCATTTTCGGATACCCGAAGTTCGGATATCCAAAATTTCGGATAGTGAATTTCACTACCCAATACCCGTATCTGAAATTTCGGATATCCGAACTTTCTTAACAGAAAAAGTAATATCATTTAGACCATCTTTGACCACCAAATTTAAAATGTGAGCGGCACATCTCATGTGCAAAAAATCTCCTTTCAACACACCACATTCCCAATTGTTAAAAACCTTTTTCAAGTGCTTAACCGCAACATCATTTTCACAGTCAAAATGTTCTTTAACCCCATTCAATCAAACACTTCTCAACTGCCCTACCAATCAATAAACCAGAATGACTCGATATTGGACAGAAATTTATGATTCTCTTATGCAAACGCCAATTATCATCGATAAAGTGAGCAGTCAAAGCCATGTAACTCATATTCTGAAGTGAAGTCCATGTATATGTGGTAAGAAGATTTTTGAAGACATCACATAACTTTTTTCGTTCATTAATGAAAATAGTATAACAATCTCTAGTTCCAGTAAAACGTGATGGAACAACAAAATGTGGATTAATGACCTTGCAAAACTCACGAAAACCCTTACGCTCCACAAAAGAAAAAGCTAGCTCATTAATAATCAACATCTTTGCAAGAGCTTTCCTAATAACTTCTTGACTAAACTCCTATAACTTAGGAACTATGATAGTTTCAAGAGAACCATCATCAATTACATGTGTTTGTGACTCGCGGTCAATCAGTTTTTGTTTCTTATCCAAGTTAGCCGGATATTGTCTGCCAGAAGCAATGTGATTTTTCATAGGAGTAGTCCCTATCTTAGTTGAACAACCGATACGTCGATGACAATATAAGCACTCGGCAACATCTCGTTCTTCGTTTACTTGATAATGATCCCACCATTCAGATCGCCTTTTCATTCCCACAGTTGAAGTAGATCCACTCATTGGGCGCACATGGTGGTTTTCTTTGATTTTTCTTCCTTGAATTAACTTTCCTCTTCCCTCTCATATTTTTCTTTCATCAGTCTTCACTTCATCAGCCATCACCTCATTTTCAGAAACAAACTCACTGCTATCTTCATCATTCTTGTTGTCACTTTCATCAACCAGATTCTTAGTGTCCATATGGAACCTACGTTTGACCAATACAGCAAGATAAGTAATATGTAAATTAAAAAAATTAACAACATTGTATGTCTTTCTGATTCAAGTGTATTAAAAAGTGTTATATAGCAGCTAAGAGAATATATACACACTGATATGAAATAAGTTTTAAGTTGTTTAATTATGTAGGCAAAATCTTATTATTTATTTTGATGTACAAAGAGGAAAATAAGAAAAATCTAATTACGTAGAATTGTAGATATACATTTAAACAACAAAGAAAATTTAATTATTAAACCAAATGTAGTGATTACTGATTACTGATCCAAAGTTTTCAATAATTAATATAAAATGTAAAAAAAAAAATGAAAAGGGGGATTGTTTGTTGATACCAAGTCGTAGAGCCTGGAGGGAGTCGAGGGTAGCCGGTGGAGAGATGGTTGTCGCCGCCGAACGGTGGAGAACTGGAGATCGCACTTGTGTTGTTGAGGGTGGATGACCGATGAGGTGATGAGGGTGTTGTGTGATGAGATGTCGGCTGTCAAACTGAAAAGGGGATTTAGAGTTGGGTTTACATGTATTATTATCAATTATGTATATAAAAATATTTACATGTATTATTAACCCACTATCCGAATCCGAATTTTCGGGTATCCGAATTTTGGATATTCGAAATTTTAGGTATTTTCGGATCGGGTATTTCGGTTAATCGAGTATCGGATTCGAATACGGATATTTTGAACACCTCTACATCATGTGTGGTAAATAGTCAATAGTGTTATACATGCCTCACATTGCTCGTCTAACTGTCATGTGCTCCTTTGTAACGTGCTCATTCGTAATATTCTTGATTAGTTTAATCTTTCTATTAGCTCGTATATGCCATCGACTTTTCTATAAACTTAGCTATCTCTTATCAATATTATGATTATCAATTTAATTTAATGGTTCAATGACTCTATTATTATTATTATTACATATATCTTAAATATAATAAAAGAAACATTTTTATAACATCGTCGATCTTTAATTGATCAATTAAATCAATTTTGACTTTTTTAGTTTTGACTTTTACTAAAATCATATACGCCATAAGTAATAATCAACGTTAATTTATTTTACTCAATTATGATTATTCTAATATATATATTATTATGAGTAATGCTACATAGGCCTACTTATATAGACCTAAAACTAAACCTAATTTTTTTATTGGTTGATTTTTTCACTCTCTTAATCTCATCCAATCAATTTTTCACATCTACCAATCACATTTTTAGGCCTATAAAAATTTTTTTTGTGTATTTTACACATCTACCTAATAAACATTGTTGGAGTAATACGTTTACACTTTTACATTCATTTTTATGAATTTCATCAATAACTAATCTTAAGTACCCTAGAAAATAATTTTTTTAATATATAAATGATATATATAGCATTTTTTTAAAAGGGTGTAAACATCTTAATTAGCTTTACGTTGACTTTTAAGTTGTTCGAAACATGTAAGCCCCTTAGTCTATGGATCGATAACGAGGTTAATACCCAGTTCACAGGTGCGGAATCCCTGAGAACGGTCAATCAACACAAACAAGAATAATAAACGATTATATGCAAGTTAATATCTTAAATGCAATTCTTTTATTGATTATCACACAAAGTTACAATCAATCATAGACACACGTTCGCGTGTACCTTCTCTATCTCTAAAATCGTTCCCTGGAAAAACTGATCTCTAACCCTAGACTGAACTGAACATATATAAGCTCACATGTTCTCTGGATCGGGCCTGGGCGAACAAAGCCAAGTTCGCTGGCCCACTATCCTAACACATATGTTCGCTAGCCCATAATCGCTAGCTCATATATTCGCCGAACTTGACATGTTTGCTAGCTTACTATGTTTGCTAGCCTAACTATGTTTGTTACTATAACGATTACAATTGAACTTTAACGACTACTTAACTATCTAACTATCTAAAAGATGTTGTCACACAATATGCACCAACAGATTCCCCCCTGACAATAGCTTCTAGATAACTTCTTGTGGTCTTCTAGATGTCTTCGTTAGTCTTCAAGATGTCTTCGTCAATAATCTTCTAGAACAGTCTTGTCATACCCAAGATGTACCAACAGACTCCTCCTTGACAAGTGCTTCTAGAAGTGTTCTTCAAAATCTTCTATAATCTTCATATCTTCAATTATCTTTAGGTCTTCTAAAAATCTTTTAGATGTCCCACCTGATCTTGATCTTATGAAGTCTCAGTAGATTACCAGACTCCCCTTGAGATGTAGCAGGCATACCAAAAGTCTTTGAAGGACCTAGCAGCTCACCACACTTTGTTGTATCAGGATCATCAAAGAAAGAAAACTTTAGAATATTACTTTTCCGTCTCTTCTCTCTCAAATCATATCCATACAGCACAATATTTCCCCTTGAGCTGTCTGGTTCTTCAACACTTTGCAAATAGCTTATAACATGACAGATTAGATCAATTGTTTCTACAACAAGGATGACTAATACAAGAATAACTTTCTTCCATTTAAAAATATAACAAAAAAATTTAATATTATATACAATTTAAAACTAAGTATAGTATATTTATAAACTAAGAATAATATAATTTTAATATTTTTGTGAGATTCATCGAGCAACAATCAGGTAGCGTCTAAGACCACCTTGCACACAAGAAATTTTTCATTCCTTAGTTATTATGTGTCATGATAAACATTTCAAAATGATTATTGATATTGTTGTCCACCTAAACAATTTACACTCGAGTTTATGAGCAACACTTATTATTGTTATTATGCATATTATTTTGTGGTTCCCACCCATGACATACCCCTGAATTCCAGACATGTACATAACCTATGGGTTGAGTGAGTATACAAATATTATTTTTAGAGTCAAGACATTAGTGACAGGTCTGCACTTTCGTACAACAAAGTGACATAACTTGACTCGGGCAGGTAAAACCGGTTTTAGTCAAATTAGCGGTGACAGGTCTGTACTTTCATACAATAGAGCGACATAATTTGACTAAGATAGGAAACTTATATTTTTGATATACTTTTTACACTATTGCCAAGTAAATATACTATCTGAGTCCAGGTCTGTACTTTCGTACAACAGAGGAAGCATTTAGTATACCCCCAAATGATTTCATATAAAGACTCAAAACCATAGACTATTACACGCTATAGTTCAGAAATTAAGACTGTAAAGTCATACGTCATAGAGTGTTCCCCCCAAAATAAGACGCATATATTATAGTTTCTTATTAAAAGCTCAGAAACCTTCGAGTAGTTTGCTTATCAATACATCTTATGATGAAGCTATCTATAACTTTTGTTTAGTTTAAGTTTAAGTGTGCAAAAGTCTTGGCTGTAGCCAAAATTTTCTTCATCTTGTTAACGCTACGATGACCCACTTTTTTTTTCCGGAAGGGAAAAGTTCGCCGAACTACAGGTAACGAACAAGTAACTAGCGAACTTGAGACAAGTTCGCTTACACATTGAATGTTCGCCGAATGTCTAGCAAACTTGTAGTAAGTTCGCTCAAACAACTATGTTCGCCGAACCAAAAGTCAACGAAGGTCAAACGAACTTGAGGAAAGTTCGTTCAATCAAACTAGCGAACTTGAGGTAAGTTCGCTCAAATATGTTCGCAGTGAAGTTTGCCGAACTTATAGCTTAGCGAACTTGAGTTAAGTTCGCCAAAACCCCTAAGTTCGCCGAATGCGTTGTAAACCCCAAAATCCGAAAATTTTCGATCCAAACTTCGTCCAAGCCCCGAGATACGAACGAAACTAAACCCTAAACTTCCATAAACAATTTTGGTCGTAAAAACGCAAAGAATTAACGTCCAAACGATCCAAACACAACTTGCTTTTGTCGATTTAAACCCCGAACCAAATCGTAAGAGATTAATGCTCTGATACCAATTGTAAGTCCATTAGTCTATGGATCGATAATGAGGTTAATACCCAGTTCACAGGTGCGGAATCCCTGGGAACGGTCAATCAACACAAACAAGAATAATAAACGATTATATGCAAGTTAATATCTTAAACGCAATTCTATTATTGATTATCACATAAAGTTACAATCAATCACAGACACACTACTATATTGTTAAGAAGAGCTATCAAATTAGGTAGCTTGGGGATAAATAAACACACTACTATAAATAATTTATTTTGAAACTTCATGCTTATTATTCGACTCATATAAAACGTTAGAACTTTATCATATACTTCATCTAAATCATTTAAATATTAAAAAAAATCAAATACACATTCAACGGCCTCGTGTGTATACACGGCATTTGAGATCTAAGTATATATATAAAAAGATATTAAACAGTTGTAAATGTTTATGAGAAATAGAAATCAGAGTAATTGATTTTAAGTCGGAGAAGAAAGAGACTATATAATTTAGTGTCGTAACTTCATCGGTTAGATTTAACACCGAGTTAGACCTGTGCCAATGGCACATCACCTTTGCCATCAGTTTGGCATCAGTTTTGTGATGTCATTGGCACCATCACGTCACTTTTCCTTCAGTTTTTATGGCTTCGGTTTTCGACGGGAGAAGTGAAGTGGTGGTGTGGGCCACGTGATTAAATACTTTTTTTTATTTTTGTTTATTTGTTTAGTGTATAGAAATAAAGGTATATTGGTAGATGTGGGGTTCAGAAAAAACTGAAGTGATGTTACTGTTGGCAGTGTAGTGTCAGTTTTGTAAAGTGCTGACGTGGCGCTTCTTTGACACAAACTGATGCGTCAGTTTGTGTTCACTGTTGGGAGTGGTCTTTCAAGTTCGGGATTAAATAGTTCTAGGCAGTACTAAAACTGTTTCAATTTTGCCGGCAAAACACACGCGCTTTTATTTTTCACTGATATATTTTTGGGTTAATTACATATTTCTCCTACTTAAACCACACAAATATCATATATACCTAACAAAAGTAAAAAATTACATATATACCCAAATCACTAATTATGTTTATGATAATAAACTTTAAATCATTAATAAATTCTAAAATTTTCATTAATGACTATTATACCCTTATATTCCTATATATCCCTCTTTCTTTAAACCTTAAAATCTCTACAATAAACAAATCTAAAATCTACCAAACAAACTGATATTGACCTTTTGATATTGCCCCGATAGTTTTGAAAACAATTAACTGAATTGTTCTTAACATCACAGCGGTATATCTCATTAGATGTGTACTAGTAGTGAATATTTTGTAATTAGCCTTTGGTTGTTTCTATGTAACATTAATAGTAATTTATTAATGTACTAAATAAATATGCAAATACAGTAGAACCTCTATAAATTAATAATGTTGGGACCAAGATATTTTATTAATTTAGCGAGATATTATTATATCGATAAATTAATAAATTATTAATTTAAAGAGTTGTCTTATATTCGTGAGTACAATGAGTTTTCACATATAACTTTTTGTTGCAATATGAGAATACAATGCCTCAACTCTTAAGTGCAATGATGAAATTTAAAGATGAACTCAATATAGATTTGAAGTTCACAAAAAAGTGACTATAGATTCATTTTTTACTAGACAATCCTAGAATTTTGAAATATTTTAGTAATTATTAATTTATAGTTTCGCTGGGACCAATATATTTACATTGGGATTTCAAAAAAATTATTATTTTATTATTTTATCGATTGGAGTCCAATTTTGTATAGGTCCCAAGTTGGGACCGGACAAATTATTAATTTTATCGAGTATTAAATTATAGAGGTTCTACTGTAGACTCGTGAAGTAATCCTACGATGGTTTTTGATTTGTTTGGTGGAGAGGGTATTAAGATAGAGGGAGAGATACAGAAAATACGGATATAATTATCATTTATGGATATATAAATAGTTTTGTTGATTTTAAATTTTATTATTATAAATAAAATTAGTGATTTGAATATATCTGTAATTTTTTAATTTCATCGGGTATATATGATATTTACATGGTTTAACTATCGGAAATATGTAATTAACCCTGAATTTTTATATACTCCGTCATAAAATAAGATATTATTATTGTTGCCATAATCATCCGTTGAAACACAATTGAATCAAAACCCTAACGAAGCAATGAACAAGTTGAAAGAAGCCCTGATTCAATTTGCAAATTCAAACCCTAGTTTATTCCCAAACCCTAATTCTTATCCTACCTTAATCGAACAACAATTTTCTCAATTCTTCCCTGATTTTCACACTACTCCTAATCATCCACCTTATGCTGCTGTAAGTAAACAAACTACTTCTTCTTTTCAACTTCAATTTCATATAAATTTTAGGCTACCGTTGCTTTTTTGGTTGCAATTAGTTCCAACTACATTATTGGTTTCATATAAAGGGCAATATATTCTTCTGTATGAGATGAAGTTTTGTCTATGATTTATAGAAAAAAGTTTATATTTCCTGAAAATGTTTGTTCCAATTGTGTATTCCAGACTATTACAGTAGTTAAGACTTTGAAATTATGTTGGTGTACATTATAACCTCGGTTTATAAATGTCTTTACTTTCAATGTTAATTTTTGACTACATGAATCATTAATCAATTCTCAAAGATAAGACAACGTTGTAATTCATTACTCCTTTGCCAAGGATAATAATTTAACACACAATTGAATTGATCGAAATCACAACTACACACACCGTTAGATGAACAATGTTGAGTTTGCAAAACAGATTTTGGCAAACGCTATCATCTGACATTTAAGATAAGTTCCCCAAATCCTAATCCCACAGTCTATATGTTGTAGTACAGACAATGCACTAGAGATATAATATATACATATAAGTTAATATACGACACTCGGATGCTTACTTGTTACTTAATTTACTAGTTGTTGATGATTTATTTTTACCTGGTCAATTGTTATTTCAGATGATTCACAGGGCGATTTGGGAGTTGAAGGAGAAAGGGGGTTCTAGTGAGGAATCAATATCCAAGTTCATAAAACAGGAATATATTGATTTGCCTTGGGCTCACTCGACGTTGCTGAAACATCACCTTGAGAAGCTTTGTGATCGTAAAGAGCTTTGTACGACTCATAAGCAATTGTATTTTCTTGCTGGTGCAGATTCTGACCCAATATCCCCCTGTACATCTGAGAAGCAGTTGAAAAGGAAGAAAAATGCAGAATCAGGGAAGAAAAGCAGCGGGGCCCGTAAGAAACTTAAGAAGCGGAAGAATAGACAGGATTCAAAGAGTAAGGAGCAGATAATTGTAGTCTGTCAAGAACAAGATCAAGTTGTTCGACCATTGGATCAGGTGACTGATGACCAAGAAAAGCATGAAGCACGAGATATAAAGATTGAAGATCAAACATATGAGCAAGGAAGTAATCTGATTGATGTGTACATAAATCAAAACAGGGAAGAGGGTGGGGTTTGTGCAAATGCCGCAGAAGAAATTCCATCAGAAAATATAGTGGTGATTGAACATGTTGATGTAGCTATCAATGAAAATCAATCCGTGGTACAACATAACAATAAAGAGCAAATAGAAAATTGTGGTACAAAGAAAAGGAAGAGGAAGCAGAACATGGAGTCACAAAGGAGACGTAGTAAGCGCATCAAGATAAATGAGGAGACTCAACAAGATGATGAAGTTATTGGTGGTGAATCACAAGAGGTCAAGCAGATAGTAGAAGTTAATACAAGTGACATGCCAATTCAAGAAGAAGAAGAAGAATTACATCCTGATAATTCTGGTTACATTAACATAGAGCAGATTCAAATGAAGAAGAATCAGGAGCTTCTGCAAATAGAAGATTCTCCTAGTTCTGATCCGGTATTATATAAAAGTGCCAAACGGAGATGGACAAGATCACAAATAAAGAGAATGTCAGAGAAAGATGCATTAGCAAACACAAATGTAACAGAATCTCCTGGTTGTGCAAATATGCCAAAGGATCAGTTTGATGTTGTCGAGTATTCTTCTGAAGAAAAACAACAGGCAATGGAGACTATCAAGTGGAAAGAAGAGACAAAACAGACACCAACTGTAGTGTCTACTCAAATGAATGGGCAGCGAGCTAAACTAAGAAGTTCACAGAAGAAGACAGCTCATTTGAAGTCTCTTGATCTGCAGATGGAAAGTGTGGAGATGCCACTGATAGAACCTTTAAACCCTATATGTACAGAATTGAGTCGTCAATTACATGATCTTGATGAACCTAAACAAGTGAAGGAGCCTGAAGATCAACCAGAGGAGGATGAACCCAAGTACAGAGGTCGTGGCAGGCCTCCTAAGAAAGGTCAGAAGTCAGTTACGGAGTGCAAAGTTGGAAGTCGGGGTCATAAGCCTAAACAAGTCAAGGGTGAGGTATCGGGAAAATCTAAATCCACAAACAAAAAAGTTCAACCAAAGCACAGACGCCATGGCATGCATAAGATGGCAAGGAGGAGCAGTGTGAAGAAGAGAAACACATGCCATTAGGTTAAGAAGTCACCAAATCTCGTGTTCAAGGTAGGCATTGATGAATGAATTGGTCGGTGCAATGCTGAGTATACAGGTTCACCTGTTCCCTTGGTTGTTCATTGCTCTGTAGAACAGTATTAGTTTTACTCAGATTTTTGGAATTAGCTTTTTATGAGGATAGGTTAGTTACTATTGCTCGGTTATTTAGAACTCTTGATTCAATAGTCATGGAGTTTGTTTTAAAGATGGTTTTATAGCAGCAACTTGATTGATTGAAAAGTCATTTTTTAACTCATTATGGCATTTCTTTCTTTGTTATTGTATTTACTTTTGTCCCTGGGTTATGATCAGCAAGTGTTTCTTGAGAGACATGAACTCGGTGCATTAAATTTTGAATATTATTAACAAACATTGACATCTTTCTAATGTTAACATCCCAAAAAAATGGCCGAAAATTGTACCAATGTTTGTAATCTATTTCTTGGTAAGTTGGCCAACACTGAATGATGCAATCATTCCTGACTTAAAAGAGATTACAATCATTATCTTTATACATGCATTCATTAAGATTTGTTACATATATTAACAACACATTTTTTTACAAATAAAAGCATCCAACAAAGATAACATAAATAAGGCAGTGAAACATCAAACACACTCGAAGTGTATCAGGATCAGGAACATCAGGGTTCGGCTTCTCATACTCGACGATCCATGTGACCAGGTTGTCCAAACCATCCGTATCAACATGAACATGCATAACAAAGTTCTTATAAATTTCCAACAGATCACCTTCAAGTACCTTAAAGGTCACTGACTTTTTGCCCTCATAAATATTATCGATTAGCGTTTTGGCAACACACTCTTTTCCATCTGCAACAACATATTCATCATCCAAAACATCAATTTCAAGTGTTAATGTATAACAGTAACGGAAAACGTTAGGTACGTATGTACATACCAAGAAAATAGTTCCAGAAAGAGAACCGAGCCCATGGTACCATCATGGTTTTGACAGTTCTGATTGGTGGTTGGAGTCAAGTCTGGAATTTGGTGGGGTTTGCTCTCCATAACTCGTGAAAAACATCACTATCGGACTTAATAGCAACTTGAGCAACTCTTTTACCCATCAATGTCATTTTTTAGCAAAGTAAAGAGCACAAAGGTGAGTAAGAGATATGATCATTAGAGTACAACAATTTTATAAAGTATGGGAGAACCAATAAGATTGTGTCATTGATGTAACGTAAAAACTCATATTTTTACGTATATTATTCCTCGCTATTTGAGCTATTAATTAGTGAAAACATCTTAAATCAAAGTTTATTTACTAAAAATAACTAAAGTAGTTCAAATATAGACGTTGCAACAAAAATCGCTATAAACATTCAAATAACATGCAAAACAAAGCAAATAAACTTCACCTGATTCCTCTACTATTATTTACCTTATGATATACATTTCCTAACTACTATTTCATGATTCATAGGTAATTACGAGATCGAGGAATCAAGAATCAAGCAAAACGGGTAAGGAACGAAGAAGATACAGCACCTCAAGATCAACCGAACGTATTCCGAGCATGTATGAGTTATACCTCCAAAATACCTGATTTTGGTATCATAGCGTAACGTAATTACGAGATCATAGGCGAAAGAATCAAGTCAAACGGGCAAGAAACGAAGAAGATACGAGCGTAACAAGCAACGAACGAAGTACGAAACAATGGGCAAAAACCAAATGACACCTCTAGGTACCATATACGGCCCTAGAGGATACCGTATATGGCCTCATGATACCGTATACGGCCCTCTAGGGTGCCGTATACGGCCCATAGTGCCTCCCTTGATGCCGTTTTCAGGTTTTTGACTTTTTGGTGCTTGTATTTTGTGCTTAGGGGCTTGTACAAGGGGTTTGAGACTTTTGCCTATAAATACTAACCTCCCATTCCTCATTTCAATCATCCCTTTTCATCCCTTCACTCTCATTCTTCATACCTTTCTCTCTCTCACACACACTCTCTCTAATTTCTCTCTCTAGAGTTAAGTAGTTAGAGATTTAAGTTAGAATTAGTTAGTTCTTGGTTAATATTTAACCAAAACTAACGGAGGAGTAGCTTTGTAATATTGTTGGAATACTTGGAGGGATCATTTGTAATATTATAAAAGATATTTCGGAGTTTCATTCGTGTAATCTTTCAGCATCTATTCAATCTACGCATTAATCACGGTTATATCTTTCCTTATCTTTTATAAGGATGCATGTTAATGTTATTATGCTAGATTTAGGATTTGTTGCCATGCTTAGTGAATAGTTAGCTTATGTGCTTGTTGTGATGTAGTTAACTTGTTAATATTTGGGGTGATGCTAATATACAGTTGAAAACTCGGTGTGCCGTTTAACGTTACATTTATGGTTATAAATTAAACTATTGTCTTTCCTCCAATAAATGTGGTTAAAACCTTTATGACAAGGAGTCACGAACCTTGATGAAATGGTAATTACCTATCTATGTTTTCGTAAAAGCATGGTTTGATTTTGTAACTGTGAAAATACTGTCTAAATCTATCGTATAGTACACCGTGAATCAATCAGGAATTTATTGGGTCTTCTAAATTTAAAGTTAACGGGTTGTTTATTTATTATAGATGGTTGAACTGTAATACAAAGGTAGGAATATTTATTTTATAGTGACCGAAAAGTATGTGATACCGGAAAGACCGTAAAGCAGTTGCATACTTGGTATAGCATTGGAACCACCCTCTAGTGTAGTACAAATATGTGGTTATTCACCAGAAAAGCCGAAGGTTGAAGACTATTCCACATCCAGGTTACTCACCAGCTCTAGAATAAACCATTACCGTTAATGTAAGGTTAACAGCCACCAAAACTCCGTCTTAATCTTAAATGCCTTACTTAGCTTAGGTGCCCCCGTAGTGTTAAGAAAAATCAGAAGATAAATTGCGATCTGCTACCTCATTTCTGCACCCCGGATACATATATCCAAAGAGGGTCACTTGGTCTCTTAGAGACAGTGTTGGGTCACAAGGTTCCCAAAACTTAGATACAGATTAAATAACAGTTATCTCAACGTGATAGTTTATATCCAAGTTTTATATCAAACAAGTTTAAATTAATCTAGGCGGAAAACAAGATTAATTTTAACACAGAGTTTATTATGAATCAAAGTATTATTCACAATAAAGTGTTTGTCTTACAAAGATGACAAGGTATTCAAACCCACACAGATGGTTTGAATACGATCCAAGTAGTTTACAAAGATACAGTTATCACTACAAACTTCACAGTAAGTGTGGTAATGCTTTAGCCTAAGCTCAAAGGTCTAGTATACTAATTCTCTTGAATTTCTTGGATATATAACAGTGCTTTTTGAACTGCTATTTATAGAGTTGGGTGTAACTCTATATTATCTAGCTTGCATAATTGTCCAAGGGATAACAGATGCATCTTGGGCAACTTTGCACGCCATCCTTTTTGCTTTTCTTGGAAACAGAAAAAGCAAAAAGGTAAAAGGTTTCTTTGCTGAGAAGAAAACCTTTGTTAGATGTTTGACCTTTCTCAAACATCTTATCAGTTGTATCTAGCCTAAGGAAAGAAGAATATCTTCTGTACACTTGTACTTTCATTCTTCAATCTGTGCTCTTCAGTCTGTGCTCTCAGTCTGTGATCTTCAATCTGTGATCATCAGTCTGTGATCTTCAGTCTGTGAAGTCTTTTGTCTTCAATCTTCATTCTTCAGATGATGAATCCATAAGTCTTCAAGTAGAGCACGGCTTTCAGTCTGTGGGATTTCTTCAGTCTGTGCAGCACAGACTCAGAAACAATTCTTCAGTCTGTGTGGCACAGACTCAGAACCACAGACTCAGGAATTCACTAAGTTTTTCCTGAATACAACTGAGATAGATTTTGACTCATCAGATTTATAACTTAGGTTTGATCATTGTTTTTCCCAACAATCTCCCCCTATCTGATGATGTCAAAATCTATTTACAAAAGATAGTAGAGAAAAAAAATAAATACTAAAGTAAAGCATAACTTATGAATTTAGACTTATATACATAAAGTCAAAGTCATAGTCAGTTTACAAGAATATTACAATTATTACATGAAATTGTAAATCAAAAATTTAACAATCTTCACTTCTTTCTCTGAGCCTTGATCTCTTTCATCTTTTCCACTTTCCTCTTCAACAGTTCTTCCATTTCTTTATCAGATTTGTCTTCAAATTTTTGATACTCCAGGATGATTTTCCTGCAGATGTCTTCAAATCCAATCATCATCTTGATCTTGGAAAGGTTGTTGAATAGCCAGCTGATTAACCTTCTTCTAAATGGCTTGGCTTGAGAATGTTTGCATTCCTTCAGCAGGGCAATGCAATGCAGCAGAGACTCTCCATATAGTCTGTTTTGATCCTGGAAGCACTCTATTCCATTGATATCTCTGTAGCACAGACCTTCAACTGTGTCAGTCTGGACATAGGATCTATCGATAAAAATGATACCTTTGGGTAGAGGATGCTCCCTTCTCTGCTCATTCTCTGTGGATAACCCAGCTGACTTCTTCTTGATTACAAAGTTGTTTGCTATGCAAAACAACTTGTACTCTTCTTCTGAGATGAGCCCCAGACTGAGAACTAGCTCAATCAGGTAAGATAGCTCATCCAGAACTTCTTTCTTCAGATCTTTGTCAGCTACACTCTTCAAAAGGTTAGCAATGGATTGCCATTCTTTAAGTCCTAGAGTGTACAGGTCATCCACCCACACCATTTTTGAGCTCTTGGTCAAAGTCAACTCTAGCCTCAATCTCTGTCCAATCTTATTCAGATGACAGTCTTTAATCTTTTGCTTGAGCTTTGACTTTTGGAAAGTGGATTGTAGCTTCGCTTTTAGACTCTCTATCTTCTGTAATCTTGTTGACAGCTCCTCATCTTCTTTGATTTGTTGCTCAACTTGACTCCTTCTGATCTGAGTCTGTGAACAACTTTCATCTTCTAACTCTTTGGAGAGCATGTCAACAAATCTTGCTTCCTTCAGCTTCTGCTCTTCAATTGATAATACATTTAAGTATTCGGATAAGGTCATACCTTGAGCAGTAGCTTCTTGTTGCAAGAGCTCATCCTGCAGATTTGACAGTTCAGGATTTCTTGTTCCAGCAGCATGATCATCCACCATCTTCTTGATCTTGCTTAATCTTTCCTGCTTGGATAAGGCAATCTCCTTGCCCTTACCCTTATCCATTACTTCTTCCATGGTAGAGCTTGACCCAGGATAAGTGCTTATCAGATGAGCACTTCTCCATTGCATTCTGTCTTCAATCTCACTTCTACCTGGAGGCAGTGTTCTGGTTGATGTGGTTGGTCTAGCAGGATAGGCTTCAGCTTGAATGGCTTTAGCACTGATAATTAGAACATCAGTGCTTGCTGTTGGTTGCTCTGAGCTCTGAGTCTGTGATTGATGCTGTGTCTCAGTTTGTGCAGGTTCAGAAGGCACAGACTGAGACTCTCCAGTCTTGACTTTTGAGGCTCCTTCACCTACCCCTCCAAAAGTAGCATCATCTTCATCATCATCTGATCTTCTGAAAACTTCAGACTCAGAACTGCAGTCAGGATTGATGGCATCATCATCATCACCGTCATTGTCCTGTTCTTCTGCCAGCTTTAAGAACTGGTCCCAGGTTTTGATCCCCTTCATTTTTGGTTGGGAATCAAAGACATCCCTTTCAGGAATCCTCCTGGCCATTCTTTTCATCTTTCTGGCTCTCTTGATTTGCAGAGGTTGAACATCTTCATCTTCTTCCCTTGGTCTCTTCAACTCCATCTGACCTTGGGTTGAGATAGTTGCAATTGGGTCTATGTGTAAGACAATGGATGACTCCCCCTGAGTCTGTGCAACCATCTCAGCATGTTCACCTAACTGCAATCTCTCTTGCTCCCCCTCAGTTTGTGCACTCATATCTTCAGTCTGTGGCACAGACTGAGCTTCAGTCTGAGACTTCACCCTAGCACCTTCGGGTCCATCATCTCCATCATCTCCCTCACTGCTATCTCCCCCTAAATCTAAGGATTTGTTATTTAAATCTTTATCTTTTGAGGTTTTAGCTTCTGCAGACCCATGCTTCATCTTCTCCCCCTTTTTGACATCATCTACCAAGTTTGAGAGGGTGGTCTGCATTTCATCTAACCTATTGGATACCTTTTCCTCCAGCATATCCACTTTATCCACCATAGTAGAGACTAGATGCTTCATCTTCTCTAGCTCTTTCTTATTATTATTGAACTCAGTCTGTACCCATTCAGACAACCTGTTGATGGCAGAAAGCACATCATTAAGCGTACTAGAAGGCACAGACTGGGTCTGGTTGGAGGGGTTAGAATTGGGTGATGGTATGTGTTCCTCACTTGCCTCGTGTTGAAACTGAGCAAGATCACTGGAATCTTTTGGTGTTGCACTATTTGCCTCACTCTGTGTCCTGTGCATGGAAAAGCGATTATAGGCATTGAGTGGTGTAGGTGTTCCCTCAGATCTAATCCGGTGATAGGATAAGACATCACGGGGAAATGATTGTGTTGCACCTGTTGCCTCAAACAGTTCCTGGTGTAATGGAGCAGTATCACTGGCAACTGATGTTGAAGTTTGTATGCCCTCACTAACCATCTGGTGATAAGATGGTAGATCATGGAGCAAAGAAGAGGAGATCTGTACCTCAGTCTGTGACATGACTGGGGCATTGGCAATCTGTGCAGAGGGGTGTAAGAAAAGACTCACCGGAGTGTGAACTAGTGCAGGACTAGTGGTCAATATGGGTCCAGCCATTGTGAGTGGGGTAAAGAGGGGGTTGGTAGTGCTCAGGATTGGAGCATCTTCTTCAATGCTTACTACAGGGGTCAGTGTAGCAGCAGTAATGTGGGTATCCAAGCTGACTAAACTAGGTGTAGGTTGGGTCAGTTGGGTAGCCATTGGCACCACAGACTCTAGCAGAGCTGTAATGGAATGGTCTACAGCACTGGAAGGTGTTCTGTTGACATCCCGTTCCATGGATGATGATTCCATTTGTGCTATACTTTTGGGGGTTGAGTCTGGTGATTCCTCCAGAGTGAGTGGTGACTCATCTGGGTTGGTTTGTTTGGGACTCTCTTTTGTGGGTGAGGATGGGCTAGGATAAGAAGGTTGATCTATATCCATGTCCTCAGATGAAGAAGAAGTACTACCTGCATCTTCTGTTGAAGATGGAACAGACTCAGGAATGTTTGAGTCTGACTCCAAGTGCACAGACTGAGTTGAGTCTGTATCCCCGGAGTCTGTGTGCTCTGCTTCAGCCACACGATCTTCAACAGCCTGGGTCTTATTACCCATACTATCACTTGAATCATCACCCTCCATGGATGCAGAAGCAACATATGGGTGATCAATCCAGTGCTGCATAGCAGCAGTGATAGGTGCTCCAGAAAGTGGAACCGGATGGTTAAACACTTTATATGTGAGCATGGGAAAAGTTATATCTGCCACTTTATTATTAAAGGACATATATACAGACCCAGTTAACCTGGATTGGATGCACAGGGAGAGTAGCCTTATAAAAGGTACATTAAAAATCCTGTTTGACTCATTCACCAGTTTTAAAATTTCTTGAAAATACAACTCTGCAAAGTTGATGTTTAAACCAGTGATGAATGAGCTCAACAGCTGAGTTTCAAACTCATTTAGCTCCCCTGTGCTACCAGATTTACCTCCTAGACTCCTAATGATGCCAGAAATTAAAAATTTCCATTTGGGGGTGAATCCTGACATCAAGTTAACTGGTGTGAGCAGTACTAAAGTTAACTAATCAGTGGTAACTTGCTACATTAACAGTGTTAATTGTATCAATCTTTACCAGCAGTGCTAAAATACGAATTCATGGGGGCAGTGTTAAAAAGTCTTATCAGTATTAACCAGCAGTACTAAAAGTAACTAGCAGTATTAATACTAATAGTACTAAAATACTAACCATATGAATTAATAAAGCACAAAAATAGAGGGTCTAGTCTGAATGAATATGGTCAGTCTGTGTAGCTAATTTGGAAGAAGTTACACAGACTGAAACATATAATCAGTCAGACTGAGAGAAAATAACATAAGGTATCAAATCTTTTTGGTATTTTCTTAGAAAGTATGTACAAAGACATCTCTTTGTCTGTGCTTTTTGATTGTATGTAGCTGAGATTACAGTTATACAGATTGAAAAGCAGACACAGACTGAGAATTGAATCATACAGATTCAAGGTTTTACTAGGGTTTGAGCATTCCTAGTTGACCAAGCAGATACAAAAAACTATCTTCATTAAGAGGTTTGGTAAAGATATCTGCTAGTTGGTCAGTTGTTGGCACATATTTGAGAATCACTTTACCTTTCTCAGCACAATCTCTGATAAAGTGATGTCTGATCTCAATATGCTTTGTCCTGGAGTGAAACACAGGATTCTCAGTGATGGCAATGGCACTTTGGTTATCACACATGATTGGAGTTTTTGTAAACACCAAATCATAGTCTGCTAGTTGATGTTGCATCCATAGCAATTGAGCACAGCAACTACCAGCAGCCACATATTCTGCTTCTGCAGTGGATGTAGCAACAGAATTCTGTTTCTTGCTTGACCAACTGACTAGTTTGCCACCTAGCAGTTGACATCCACCAGAAGTGCTTTTCCTGTCTAATTTACAACCTGCATAATCTGCATCTGTATATCCAATTAGATCAAAACCAGAGTCTTTGGGATACCAAAGACCCAGGTTAGGAGTACCTTTTAGGTACCTAAAAATCCTTTTTACAGCTTTTAGATGCGATTCTTTAGGTTCAGATTGATATCTAGCACACAAACATGTTGAGAACATGATATCTGGTCTACTTGCAGTGAGGTATAGTAGAGATCCTATCATACCTCTATAAGTGGTTTGACATACTGACTTGCCAGACTGATCCTTATCCAACTTATCTGCAGTGCTCATTGGTGTTTTCATAATTGAACAGTCCTTTAAAGAATATTTAGTAAGTAGATCATTGACATATTTACCTTGGTTGATGAAGATACCATCAGGTTTCTGATGTACTTGTAGACCAAGAAAGTATGTTAACTCACCCATCATACTCATTTGATACTGTTTTGACATTAAGTTTGAAAACCATTTACACAATTTTTCATCAGTAGACCCAAATATAATATCATCAACATAGATTTGGACTAGTATGACATCTGCCTTGTTCCTTTTGAAGAACAAAGTTTTATCAATTGATCCTCTAGTAAAGTCATTACTAAGAAGATAGGATGATAAGGTGTCATACCAAGCTCTTGGAGCTTGTTTTAGCCCATATAGTGCTTTCTGCAATTTATAGACATGATTTGGAAAAGTGGAACTTACAAAACCTGGAGGTTGTTTCACATAGACTTCCTCCTGTAAGTTGCCATTCAGAAATGCACTCTTGACATCCATTTGATAGACTTTGAAGTCCTTGAATGCAGCATATGCCAAGAATAACCTTATTGCTTCAATTCTGGCTACAGGGGCAAATGTTTCATCATAATCAATGCCTTCTTCCTGCTTGTAGCCTTGAGCAACTAGCCTTGCCTTGTTTCTGATTATCACTCCATCCTTGTCCATTTTGTTTCTGTAAATCCATTTTGTTCCAATAATGGTTTTCCCTTTTGGAGCAGGAACTAGGGTCCAAACATTGTTTCTGTCAAATTCTGTTAACTCTTCCTGCATTGCTTCAACCCAATCATCATCTTTCAAGGCTTCTTCAGCTTTCTTTGGTTCAATGATTGACAGGAAGTTTGTGTAGAAACAGAAATTTGCAGTAGATAAGTTTGACACTTTAGCTCTTGTTTGTACACCAGAAACATAATCTCCAATTATTTCTGTAATTGGATGATACTTGTGTTCTTTGACTCCTAGAAGTGATTCATCATTTGATGGTAAATCATTCTCATTTGGTGGAAGAATAGCAGGACTGAGTTCTGCATCATCTTCTACACAGGGCAAGTCAGAGTCTGTAGAGTTCACAGACTGAAAACTATCAGACTGAACACATGTATCAGAAGAGTTTGAATCTCTGGACACAGATTCATCTTCTGTTGATGAAGGTATTGTCATAGAATGAGCAGGTTGATCATCTTCATTATCACTTTCAGAGTCCTGTTGTTGGTTAACAACAACTGGGATTTGAGATTCAGATCCCACAACAGATAAATCTTCTAACAAATGAACATCAGACTGAGAAACATGTTCATCATTAGCAGAGGAAGCATCAAAGGTGACATTGATGGTTTCTTCAATTTTATTCCTTCTGTTGTTGTAGACTCTGTAGGCCTTTGAGATAGATGAATAGCCAACAAAAATTCCTTCATCAGATTTAGGTTCCATCTTAGCTAATTGATCTCTTTGATTGAGAATATAGCATTTACTACCAAAGGTCTGGAAGTAATGGATGGTTGGAACCTTCTTATGATACAACTCATATGCAGTTTTGCCATGCCTTTTGACCAAAATAGATCTATTTTGGGTATAACAGGCAGTGTTAACTGCTTCTGCCCAAAAATAAACCCTTATTTGACCATGGCATAACATGGTTCTTGCAGCTTCTATGAGTGTACGATTTCTTCTCTCAACAACACCATTTTGTTGAGGAGTTCTGACAGAAGCAAAGTTTTGAATAATGCCTTTGTCAGTACAGAATTCAATGAGAGTAGAATTCTTAAATTCTGTACCATGGTCACTCCTGAGTTGCTTGACAGGTGCATCTTTCTGCAATTCTTCTCTCTTGATTAGATTAATAATCTCTTCAGGAGCATCACTTTTAGCTTTAAGAAAGATGACCCAAGTATACCTTGTGTATTCATCCACAACCACAAGTGTATACTTTTTTCCACCCAAACTGCTAATGCTCATGGGTCCAAACAGATCCATATGGAGCATATGCAGTGGTTGTTCAATTGTAGCTAACAATTTGGATGGAAAATGGTTCTTGGTCTGTTTCCCTAGTGTGCATGCAGGACAAAGTTTGTCTTTTGCAAATGTAACATCAGGCAGACCTCTAACCAGTTTCTTCTTTGACAGGAGGTTAATATTTTTGAAGTTCAGGTGGGATAACCTCCTATGCCATAGCCAGCTTAGTTCTGGCACAGACTGAGTATAGAGACAGGTCTCTACATTGTTGTCTGCAGAAGAAAGATCCAAGAGATAGATATCTCTTTCTCTTTTGGCAACTAATATAGGTTTGCCTTTGGAATTATAGATAACAGCAGCCTTCTTTCTGATTCTGATTTCACCATCATCATCACAAATCTGGCTAGCACTAAGCAGGTTATGCTTTAATCCCTCAACATAGGCCACCTTTGTTATTCTGATGTTGCCAGCCTTCACCACACCATAACCTTTTATCTTGGCAACAGAGTTGTCACCATATTTGACAGAAGGTCCTTCTTCTTCTACAAACTCTGACAGATTCTTCAAGGAACCTGTCATATGTCTTGAGCATCCACTGTCTAGGTACCATTTGCTGTTACCCTACACAGGACAAACAAAATCAATTAGTTACTTTTGGGAACCCATCTTTTGATGGGTTCTTTAGAGTTGGTTGAAGTCAATTCTTTAGCAGTTTTGGTGCTAAGTCTGTGAAGTTGACTTTTAACCTCTCTATTTTTGATTTTGTTGTTTGTAGACGACATTTGTTTGATCAAAGCAGCCTTTGGCTGTTTAAAAATGGACTTTGTGCATTTAATACCTTCATGTCCCGGATTTCCACAGTTGTAACATTTTCTGTTCAACATGATGGTCCTTTTGGATTTTGGGTTATTATTTACACTAGATCCTCTGTTAAACTCTTGTTTTGACTCAACAAATGTTTTAAAATCTGTGGTTAACTTCATTAAGTTTTCACTAAGCAGCTTAATGGTCTCAGTCTGGTTGTTAAGATTTGACTTTTGAGAGTCAGACTGAGTGTTAACACAAACAGATTTGGAGTTAAGTTTGCCAGACTGAAAATTTATTTTTCCAGACTGACAGTTAGATCTCACAGACTGAGATCTTTTTAACTCCTTTATTACTGGTTTTATGCCTTTAGATTTACCATTTGGCATATTATTGTCTGGACCAGTTACAGACTGAGATGTGGAAGGTTCAAACACATTGTAACCTTTCTGTTTATTTTTGATTCCTTTTACCTCTTTTTGTCTTTTTAAAGATGGTACTGTGGGAATATTAACTTTGCCTTTTATAAATCTTTTCTTTTCAAGTTCTATAGTTCTTAAAGATTCATTAGTGATTATAAGTTCAGGCTGTTCAGATTGAGAAGTTTCACAGACTGAGATTTCTGAGTCTGTGTCTTCAGAGTCTGGCTCTGTCTCATATACTAGTTCTTTAGTAACTATTTTTGGTCTAACAAAAGCATTTGTCAATATAACTTTGTCTCCCACAGTATGACTAAAAGTATGAGGTAAAATCTCAGGTACAAATATAGTAGGTTTTGAGTTTATTTCTGAATTTATGTGACTTTTAAGATCAAACTCGTCACCTATGACCGCTTGTATCTGAGCTGGAATCTGTTTGGATAAACAGTCCACATTTTTAAGTGATGAAATACACCAAGATTTACAGATCCTTTCATAATGATCAGCTTTGTTTTTATAAGCTTCTTTTTCCAGCTTGATCTTTTTGAGAAGGTCATATTGAGCATCAAGCTCAAGTTTGTACTGTTTATTTTGGTTTATTTCATTCACTTTTGATTGTAGATCTTTTTGAACTTGACTGAGTTTGGTTTTTAAATCTTGTATTTCCTCAAGTCTTTTCAAAAAATCTACATAAATGTGTTCAAACATTTTCTGTTTTTCTGCATCACTATAGTAAAGTTTAAAATGATTTACATTGTAAGCATATCCTCTGTCCCAGTCTGGATGAACACATGCCTTTTCTGCAAATTTGACATCTTTGTCAAACTGGCTCTCTGTGATAGCCATTAAGCACATATCTTCATCATCCTCAGATGATGAAGATTCTTCATCTATCCATTGTTCAACAACCAAAGCTTTCTCTAGTTTCTTTGGTTGTTGTTTCTCTCCAATTTTCTTGGAGTTGAAGTACTTTTTCTTGTACTTCTTGGCCTTTTCTTCCCACTTATCAGAACTTGAAGATTCTGCAATCTTCACCCTACAGTCAGAAGAAATATGACCAACTTGCCCACATTTATAGCAAGTAGCTTTCTTAGGATCAAAAGTTGGCCTTCCTTTTGAACCTTTGAATCTTGCTTTTTCTAACCTTTGGGCTAGCAATGCCATTTCAGCTTCTAGAGACTCAGTTTCATCATCTGATTCTGAGTCTGTAAGAGTAAGATGGTAATCTGCTCTAGAGAAAAGTTCTCTATTTTTCCTTGTTGTTGCAACAAGGGCAGCGGATGGATCTTTTGCAATCCTTTTGGCATTTAGATCCTTTCTGGCTTTGGTTTCTTCAAAGTTTAGTAGAAGTCCAAACAAGCCAGAGAGATCATATGTCTCCAATTTTTCACTTACAATTAATGAAGTGATAACTTCAGAAAAAGTGTTTGGAATGACATCAACAAATTTTGCACAGATTTCAAACTGTCCTTTGATGATATTATACCTTTCAAGATCATTGATTAAGATCTGAAATCTGGTATGAATATCAGTTAATGACTCTCCTTGACCAGCAGAGAAGTTCTCATAATTTCTTATGAGATTCTTCTTCTTTTGGGATTGTACTAAACTTACACCATCATATTGGTCAGTTAGCATATCCCATATGGCTTTAGCAGTTTTGCAGCCAGATATCTTAGCAAAGATAGGCTCAGTAACTGCATTGCCCAGTATGGACTTGGCCTTAAAATCTAATGCATATAGTTGCCTGTCTAGATCAGTCCAGGTACTTTTGGCAACCTCACCAAATTTTTCAGGTGTCAAAATAGTACCATTTGCATCTAAAGTAGCAGGAACTATTCTGCCAGGAATAATGGGTCCTTCCTGAATGACTCTAAGCATTTCATCATGAATGCTAGCAAGAAACCATTCAGCTTTCAATTTCCAGTGGGTAAAATTTACACCATTGAAGATTGGAATTCCCTTCCCAGCCATAGCAATAGAGGAAGTCATTTTTCAAAGTAGAAAATGTAGAGAAAAATGGGTTTAGATGATTGTTTGATAAACTGGGTTCCTTTGATCATTAAAGATTAAATCTTTATTTGCTCTGATACCAGTTGTTGGGTCACAAGGTTCCCAAAACTTAGATACAGATTAAATAACAGTTATCTCAACGTGATAGTTTATATCCAAGTTTTATATCAAACAAGTTTAAATTAATCTAGGCGGAAAACAAGATTAATTTTAACACAGAGTTTATTATGAATCAAAGTATTATTCACAATAAAGTGTTTGTCTCACAAAGATGACAAGGTATTCAAACCCACACAGATGGTTTGAATACGATCCAAGTAGTATACAAAGATACAATTATCACTACAAACTTCACAGTAAGTGTGGTAATGCTTTAGCCTAAGCTCAAAGGTCTAGTATACTAATTCTCTTGAATTTCTTGGATATATAGCAGTGCTTTTTGAACTGCTATTTATAGAGTTGGGTGTAACTCTATATTATCCAGCTTGCATAATTGTCCAAGGGATAACAGATGCATCTTGGGCAACTTTGCACGCCATCCTTTTTGCTTTTCTTGGAAACAGAAAAAGCAAAAAGGTAAAAGGTTTCTTTGCTGAGAAGAAAACCTTTGTTAGATGTTTGACCTTTCTCAAACATCTTATCAGTTGTATCTAGCCTAAGGAAAGAAGAATATCTTCTGTACACTTGTACTTTCATTCTTCAATCTGTGCTCTTCAGTCTGTGCTCTCAGTCTGTGATCTTCAATCTGTGATCATCAGTCTGTGATCTTCAGTCTGTGAAGTCTTTTGTCTTCAATCTTCATTCTTCAGATGATGAATCCATAAGTCTTCAAGTAGAGCACGGCTTTCAGTCTGTGGGATTTCTTCAGTCTGTGCAGCACAGACTCAGAAACAATTCTTCAGTCTGTGTGGCACAGACTCAGAACCACAGACTCAGGAATTCACTAAGTTTTTCCTGAATACAACTGAGATAGATTTTGACTCATCAGATTTATAACTTATGTTTGATCATTGTTTTTCCCAACAGACAGTGAGGGGGGGTTTAAACAAGCATGATCTGATCAGATTCACGATAGCCTAGTACTCAGTGACATACTGTTCGGGTATCCAAACAGTAGGGTGCTAGTGTTTACACTGTGAACACATAAGTCTAGTAAGATACAAACACTTAAAGACGTTTTCATACTTCAACCCTAAAACCCTAAAAGCATCATCCCATGTATAAACTAATGAAATCACAACAAGCACTCCTCACCATACTGATTTATACATATTCTATTTATTTACTATTTATTTACTTAATTTTAATTTCGAACCTAAGAACAAAAACCCCCACTTAAACCACTTTAAAACCCATCACTAAATCGAACCGTTTTTCCCGACATCTCTGCTTCATAATACGATTAGTTTCAAAGAACGAACCTAGATCATACTACTGCTATTGCTCTTAGGTTCGAAATTAAATATAAAACCCCAGACGCGCCTTTTCCCGAATCAACAACAACGACCGACGAGCGTAGGCGCGTCTAGTTTTTGGCGCCGCTGCCAAGGAACTTAATCGTAAGATCAAGAGGCGTCCTGACAAACTTTCCTTTTAGTGATACCTTTAGGCTAGATCTCTCTCTTCTTATAACCACCTACAATTCTTTCCCCAAACACTCCTCGATGTATGACCAGATCGTCCGGATCTGAACCACTCATTTTCATACCCGATCCTGAGACAATCATCCAAACTATTCGCAAAGAAAGACGTTCCCATTTGGCACAAATGGCCGCTCGTGTTACTCTCGCCGACAACACCAAACCATCCATCGAAGGACGAGGAGGACCGATTAGCTATCTCGTGATCGACGGAACATCTTTTGAACTCAAACACCATATCGTTCGATTCATCAAAGACAACTGTCAATTCCACGGTCTACCTCGTGATGATCCTAACGCCCATATCGACAAATTCATTCAAGTCTCAAACTCATACAAGCAGAGTGGGGTTGAGCATAACATAGTCCGTCTATACTTGTTCCCCTACTCTCTCGCTTTACATGCTCTGACTTTGTTTAAGGGACTCGAGACAGGCTCAGTCACCTCTTGGATGGATATGGCGACAAAGTTTCTTACCAAATACTTTCCTTCGTCCAAACAAACCAAACTCAAGAATGACATAACGAACTTCCACCAAGCTCATGATGAGTCTATCTACACCGCATGTGAGTCCGAACCACCAAATGGAGAAGACTGCCCAGTTGTGCACCTTCTATAATTGTCTTGCTCCAAACCGCCAGATTACTCTTGACGTCGGTGCTCAAGGTAATTTTATGCAACTCACCGCCGAGGAAGCTTGGAGTCTGATCGAGAATATGACCATGCACCACTACGTCTGGAAGTTTGATGAGCATTCATCATCCTTACCACTCTCCGCTTATAACTCCAACTAAAACGAAGCCATCAAATCTCTGAGTGAGCAGATCGAGACTCTAACGAAGCAGATTGGGGAGCTGAAGAAGCAACCGCAGCAGGTCCATCAAGTTTAGGCTTGCCTGAACTGTACCAACCATCCTAAAGAAGAATATCAGGTTGAGTACGAGGATCCCACTGACGGTACTGTCTACTACGCCCAATTCCCTACTCGAGCACAGAACCCACCTGGCTTCTCTCGAACTTCCCTACCTAGAAACCGAGGAACTCAATACCCTCCATGGAACAACCAACCACCTTTCCCACCTAGATTTCAACCACAATATCCAACCTACCCACAACAACCCCAGCTAAGAAATAATCAACCCTTGTCTTTGACCACACCCGATGATATCCAACCTAGTGAGCCTTCAAAGACTATTGTGCCAATCACTGGTACATACGATAACCTCGCTAAGATCATCCAAGGTCAAAACACCTCCAATCTTAAAACCACGACTAAGCAAGACCAAACTGACCTTTTCCTAAGAAACCAACTCTCGGTTCTCAAAAACCATCAGAACCAGATTAGTCAATTATCCCATTGTCTTGACACTAGACCATAAGGAACCCTTCCTAGCAACACTATCCATAACCCTCACATTGAGGAAGCTAAAACTCTGAACTCCACGGATTCTCAGATGGCACCGAGCCATTCTGACGTTGTTGGTACAACTAGTGTGTCATGAAACTTGGAGCTTAGAAGTTGATTTAAGACTTAGAAATTTTGTCCAAGTGTTTCTGCGAACTTAGTCTCTGACTGCGAACTTAACTTTTGTGTGAACTTGTTATGCGAACTTGTGATAAGTTCGCAGGGTTCATTAAGTTCACAGGAAGAGTATGTTTATAAATAGAGAAGTCAAGTTTGTAATTAAACACAGACACACGGACACGCGCGCACACACACACGCACATACTTTGAATGTTATCAGTTTGTATATTCCAAAGCTAGCATCTATCATACAAATTGTAATCGTTCGCGTTCGTGATTAATAGAAAAAGTGAAAAAGTTATTTACACCGTGAGTTCTTATTTTGATTGTTTACGATTAAAGCTTACAATTGGAGATTCCGCTAACAATTGTTCGTGATCAAGTTCTTAGATCGTGTATACGGGTTCCACAAGTGGTATCAGAGTCATCACAGGTTGAATTTGATCGATTTCGTAAAACAGAGCTACGGTTGAATTTTGTTTTTGAAGATTTTATGTGAAATTGAGTGCGTATTAAGTGTAAGTTGATTGATCAGGTTACGAATTGAAGCTTAATTTGATTAATTGAGCTATTACAGGAAGTGATCGAGTGTTCGTATTCTTCGCGGATTCGGATTAAATTTGAATTTTGTTTGCGGTGATTAAATTTGTTGATCTTAGCATTCATGAAGGACGGTTATGGATTGAATTAAAGTTTTGCAGGGTTGATTTTTGTTAATTCGACTTGAATTTCAAAATTTAATTCTCACGAGTTACAGGAGTTACGGTGGATATCGTTCTTGGTGATAACCGTATTGTGCGAACTTAGTTTTGGTTATTGCAAGTTCGCTGTAGGTGTTTTAACTGGTTACAGGTGCAGAGTTGAAATTTTACGAGTTAAAATTTTGAAATTTTGAAAGTGAACCGTATTTTTGGGTTTCTGTCAGCGAACTTGCTAATATCTGCGAATTTATTGATATTTGCGAACTTATTTCAGAAATAACTGTATTCTGCGAACTTGTGTGGCGCGAAGTTTGGTTTGACATATTTTTGACTTTAGCGAACTTGACCATTGCGAACTTATCGAGTACTGTTATTGCGAACTTATCATTAAGTTCGCAAGTTTGAATCAACTGATATCTGCGAACTTGTAATAGTTTCGTAAAAAGTGTTTAAGTGTTGTGTCACTGTTCAAACTGAATTTCTAGAATGGCGTATAATATGACCAGTATGTTAAAATTCGATAATGAGACAGGAACTCCTAATAAGCCTCCAAGATTTCTTAAACCCGATGATAATTCAAACTGGAGTTTCAGATTTGAAAACTACATTGCGTTTAATGATCCGGAACTTTTGGTCTGTCTTACAAAGAAATATGTGGCTCCACAAAGTGATACTGGAAGAGGTCCTAAATCTTTGGATCTTATGTCTCCAGAAGAAAAGAAGGATTTTGAGAAAGAACGAAAAGCTTACGCCACAATTACTATGTGTTTGTCTCGGGATACAATGTTTCTGTTCAAAAATAAGGAGACAACATATGAACTATGGGAAGCTATTGCTACAAGATTTGGTGGAAATGACATGTACAGGGAAAGTCGTAAAGATTTGTTGAAGAAACAGTTTGATCTTTTCTCTCAACTTCCAAATGAATCTTTTGATTCTTTAATGTCTCAATTTTCCTTGTTAATTTGTGAATTGAGGGATGTAAATGTTGATCTTGTGCAAGCAGAAATCAACAAGAAACTACTTCATTCACTACCAAAGAAGTGGGATGTTAGAGTAATGATGCTTAAAGAAAACAAAGATTTGCGCACATGGTCGCTGGATGTATTAATTCAAAAGCTGCAAGCATATGAACTTGATATGCAAACTCGAGCAGCAGGGAAAACATTTGTACAAGATCCAAGTTTATACTCTGATGTTTCTAAAAAGGATTCAGGTGTAGTTGCTCTGTTTTCAGGAGCTGGAGTTGCAAACACTTCATAAACTGGAAATGGAAATAGTATTCCATTTGTGACTAATACGTCTTGTATTGTTGGTCCAAATTGTTCAGTGAAAGTTCAAAGTACTTCTCAAGGTTCTAAAACTGCACCGAAGAACTTTGATGATAATCTTGCACTGTTCAATTCATTTCTGAGCTCATATGAAGGATTCTTATCATCAGCAACATCAAATCTAGACTTATCGGAAGAGGATTATGATCAAATCCATCCTGATGATCTAGAAGAGATGGATTTAAAATGGAACACGGCGATGCTAACAAGGAGAGCTAAAAAATTTCTACAAAGAACTGGACGTGAACATTTCAGTGGAAATTCTAAGCAAGGTTTTGACAAAAGCAAAGTAAGATGCTATAATTGCCAAAATTATGGGCATTTTGCTAGAGAATGTGAAAAGGCTAAGCAACCCGCATCTGGTTTTACAAAACCAAGCATGCCACGATTATCAAATAACAATCATGGGTCTGCTCAAGCATGGCATAATCCTCAATCAAAGGCAAATCATCTAGGAGCTTCTTTTTCTTCAGCTGCACTTGTTTCCACTAGTGACGATCCTTACAACTGGAAATCTCAAGAGGAAGAGATTGCAGCTTATGAGCATGTGCAACAATCAGCTTTTATGGCCAATGTCCCAGAGGTTGATTCTGAAACTTTTCAGAAAACCTGTGAAATGTGTGATGATCTTTTTTCAAAGCTCAAATTGTATCAGGATCAGACTCAACATCTGCTTGATGATATCGAAAAGCTAAAATTTTCAAACAAAACTTTAAAATCCAATGAAAAGATTTACGCAAAAAAACGTAAGTCTTCTGAGGATGAAACTCATCGTTTGAAAATTAAAATTTTAAATCAACAAGCTTCCATCGATACCTACATCACAGATATTGATGTCTTGAATAAGGAAATTGCTGAACTAAAAAGTGAAATCCTAAACTACAAAAGAAAGTTTTCAAACTTTTCAGCTTCTTCAATGATCCTTGATACAATTATTCATGATCAAAACTTGGACACAAAATCCAAGATTGGTATTGGGTATCATATGGTTCCTCCTCCACGTTCTTATACCAATATGCCTGAATCTGATGATCATGAGGTGCAACAATCTAAGAGCATTGAGAAAGAATCAAAAGATCTTTCCAAAAAGGAGAAAAAGAAAATTGAAAAATCTTCTAAAAAGGAAACGACAACTGATAAGATAAAAAATATTGATGAACCAATCATCGAAAAGGAGAAATGTGATGATGCCAAGGTTGATAAATCTTCAGTTACACCTGAAAATTTCATCATTACTAGTGAATATGATATGGCTTTTGAACAAGGCAAAACCTTTCTAGAGGCAGAAAAGGAAATTCTAGAAAAAGAGTTTAAGATTAAATCAAAATCTCAATCTTACTCTCAAAAGGTTGTGAAAATTCTTAAAAGAGAGAAGTCATCACAATCTTGTTCATCACATTCTCCTCAGGTTCATAAAGTGTGTGAATCTCCAGAAGTTTTGACATCTCAAACTTTTTTTGAGAAAAATGCTCCGAAAGTGTCTAGTTCTAGACCTTTTGTTGAGAAGAGACGCTGTTTTTATTGTGGTGTTGTAGGACATGTGATTAAACATTTTTTGAGTTTTGTTAAGCATAAAAATTCTATTTCTAAACCTAGAAATTCATTTTCTAGCTCAAAATTCTCAAACTTTGTTTCAAAATCACAAGTCTCTACAACGAAAATCAAAGAGAAAGTTACTGATTTCATTGGTGTTAAAAGGAGAAATTCCTAACCAAAGCAAGTTTGGAAAGTAAAGAATGGATTGGATTCTACATCCAAGATGGCATCATCAGTTAAAAATGATTTATTTAAAAATTCAAAATTGGTTGATGTATTCATCTTGAATGATGATGGACATCCCAAAGCCATTAAGGCTTGGGTGTCCCTTTCAAACTAACTCTTTTGTCTCTTTATGCTGGAACAGAATCGGCGTCCGCTCGAAAATATTTGGTATGTTGACAGTGGCTGTTCCAGGCATATGACTGGAAACCTGTCTTTATTGACTGATATTAAACCTTTTAACGGGGGTCCAGTTGAATTCGCTGGAGGATTAGGTGGTTATATTACCAATGAGGGTACTGTTTCAAATGGTGAAATCAGCTTTGAAAGAGTCAATTATTGTGAACAGCTCCAGCAAAACTTGCTCAGTGTTTCGCAAGTTTGTGACAAGAAATACATAACTGTTTTTACGGATACAGAGTGTCTAATATTGAGACCTGGTTTTGTCATACCCAAAGAAAAAAATGGATAGTTATGAGAGCACCGAGGAGGAAGAACACGTATGTTCTTGACATGACTACAATTACTACCTCGGATGAGAATACTTGTTTGTTTTCCAAAGCGTCAGACAAAGAATCTATGATGTGGCATCGAAGATTGGGTCACATTCACTTTTGGAAAATGAATGATCTGGTTAGATTCAATCTTGCTGAAGGTCTTCCACGTCAGACTTTTGGACATAACGATCATTACAATTCTTGTTTACAAGGAAAGCAACACAAGAAGTCACATTTGTCAAAAATGATGAACTCAATCAAGGCACCGCTAGAACTTCTACATATGGATTTGTTTGGTCCAATAAATGTGAGAACTATTGGTGGAAAACAATATTGTTTGGTTGTCACTTATGATTTTTCACGTTTTTCATGGTATATTTCCTACGCTCAAAGAGTGAGACTCAAGAAATTCTGAAGTCTTTCTTCTTGATGATAGAAAATATCCGTGGTTTAAAAATCAAGCGTTTGAGAAGTGACAATAGCATGGAGTTCAAAAACTATGAATTAGAATTTTTCTGTCTACAAAAGGGTATTCATCACCAATTTAGTGCTGCTAGAACTCCACAACAAAATGGAGTAGCAGAACGGAAAAACTGGACGTTAATTGAGACGGCTAGAACAATGCTTGCTGATTCCAAACTTCCGATAACCTTTTGGGCTGAAGCGGTTAATACGGCATGTTACGTATTAAATCGAGTGCTAACAATGAAGAAGCTGAAAAAGACATGTTATTAGCTTCTAAATAATCGTAAACCAAATCTGGGTTATCTTGAGCCGTTTGGATGTCCTTGTTCAATCTTAAACACAAAAGATTACTTGTCTAAATTTGGAGAGAAAACAAGTACCGGGTTCTTTCTTGGTTACTCTGTTAACTCACCAAACAAGCGAGTGTTTAACAAGGCATCTGGACGTATTGAAGAGCATTTTGAAGTTCAATATTTCAGATACACAGCTCCTCAGCAAGGTATTGGTTCTGATTTATTATTTGACTATGATAAATTGTTTCAGTCTTTTCAGGTTTTTCCAGAAGGTGATGATATCATATATGGTTTGATTTACGGGGGAGATGGAAATTCTATTTCATCATTGTCTACTTCTCCGGCTCCAGTGTCAAATCAACCAAATGATAATGTTGATGAAAGTGATGATGATGATGATGACTTTCAAGATTCTCCATCTGAATTTGTAAACGCTCAGCAAGAGGAAACTACAACAAGTAATGATGTTCCTCAATCTGCAACAGTTGATCCAAATTTTACTAATTTGGACACAACTTATGCTCATGAGGAAATACCAACTTCTCAGATCCATTCTTATCACCCCACTGAACAGATTTTGGGTGATGTTTCTGAAGGTGTGAGAACCAGAAATCAACTTAAATCCGGGGAATCCTCACAAATGGCTAATTTGTCTCACATGAACTCTTGCTTTCTATCGCAACTTGAACCGAAAAAGGTTCAAGAGGCTTTGCAAGAACCTTCATGGGTTGAGGCAATGCAGGAGGAATTACAACAGTTTGTCAAATTGGATGTATGGATGCTAGTTTCACTACCCAAGGGTGAGCACCCAATTGGAACGCGGTGGGTTTTTCGAAATAAAAAGGATGACCGCGGGGTAGTTGTGCGAAATAAAGCTCGTTTAGTTGTACAAGGTTTTACTCAAATCGAGGGCTTGGATTATGATGAGGTTTTCGCTCCAGTTGCAAGAATTAAATCTATTCGATTGTTTCTTGCATATGCTGCATATAAAAGATTCAAGGTTTTTCAGCTGGATGTGAAATCTGCTTTTCTTTATGGCAAGGTTCAGGAAGAGGTGTATGTAAATCAACCACCTGGGTTTGAAGATCACACACATCCCGAGTATGTGTACAAGCTAGACAAAGCTTTATACAGTCTTCATCAAGCACCCAGAGCTTGGTATGAAACATTGTCTACTCATTTGCATCAAAATGGATTCACAAGGGGGCAAATTGATAGTACATTGTTCATATGGAAATCTAAGGACGATTTGTTATTGGTTCAAATATATGTGGACGACATTATCTTCCGATCAACGAATGAAGCTCTTTGTATCGAATTCGAGAATATAATGAGGGCTAAGTTTGAAATGAGTTCCATGGGTGAACTATCATTCTTTCTTGGATTACAAGTTCAACAATCCAATAAGGGGATATTCATTCATCAAACAAAATATGTACACGACATTTTGAGCCGGTTCAAAATGATAGATTGTCGTACATTTGGAACTCCTATTGACTCTACTCATAAACTTGAGCCTTCTACAGACGAAGAATTTGTAGACCAGAAAGAGTATCGATCCATTATCGGTTTGTTGATGTATTTGACGGCATCTCGCCCAGATATAATGTTTGCCGTTGCATTATGTTCCAGATATCAAGCTGCTCCAAAGATTTCTCACCTCAAAGCAGTAAAGAGGTATCTTTCGTATCTTAAGGGTGCACCAAAACTTGGACTTTGGTACCCGAAAGATAATAATTTTGATTTACTGGCTTTTTCTGATTCTGATCATGGTTGTTGTCAATTGGACAAGAAATCCACAACGGGTGGATGCCAATTCTTGGGCACGCGCCTAGTCTCGTGGCAATGTAAGAAACAGACAACTGTTTCTACTTCTTCAGCTGAGGCTGAATACATTGCCGCATCGAGTTGTTGTTCCCAGGTTATCTGGTTTTAACATCAACTCCGAGACTACGGGTTGTTATACACAGCAACTCCAATCCACATTGACAACACAGCCGCAATTTGTGTGACTAAAAATCCCGTTCAACATTCTAAGACCAAGCACATTGAGCTTAGGCATTATTAGGGATTGTTACGAAAAACGGTTGATCACTTTGGTACACCTTGAAACCCTAAAGCAAAAAGCAGATCTATTCACCAAAGCCTTTCCAAAAGAATGATTTGATGATCTTGTTTCAATGATTGGAATGACAGATCTCGATCATATTGAGTGACTAGATATTTTTTATTTTAGTTTGTGTCTGCTTTTACTTTTATAAAAACTTCAAAAATACAAAAATAAAAATATTTCAAAAAGCCAAAAACAATATAAAACGAAAATATGGGGGAGATTTGTGTGTAAAAAGTTGGAAAATGATAGTACATCAGAAGTATATGAACAATAAAATTTAAAAATCTATTTTAGGGGCTTGCTTACCAATTTTATTTCAAATTTTCTAAATCGGAGATAGCTTCATCATATGATGTATTGATAGGCATTTTACATAAAAGTTTCTAAAATAATCTATAGATATCTAAAATTATTATTTGTAAGAATCAAATTTTGATATATGGCTTTTTAAAGTCTCAAATCTTGAATAATTGTGAAAGGAAATTATCTAGTGTATTTTAAATAGTTCCTCTGCTGCAATTTTTGCTGACCTGGAATTAGATTAATATATGAAGGTGAGTCATATTGTTATATACTTTGTTGTATGAAAATACAGACCTGTTGTAAAATATGACTAAAATATGTTTTTGCTTAATCTAAGGGTTACTCTGTTGTATGCAAATACAGACCTATTGCCACTAGATTATTCAAAAGCATACAAATTAATTTTTTGTTCAAACTAAAAATTACTCTGTTGTACTTAGTACAGATTTGTAATTAATAGTTTCTTCAAAGATTAATTTGCGCCTATAAAAATAATCACATATTTAAGAGTATGTCAAAATTTGAGTCTTTCGAGTAATATCCATATTAATAATAATCTTGTTTAGAAACTTGAAGTATAAAATGTTTAAGAGGATAATAATATCAATAATAGTCTTGAACTATCTAAAAGGATGAGAAAACTTATTTTTAAAATTGATTAAGCTAAGTTTAGAGTGGAAATTTATACTAGCAATTAAAATAGATTTAAATATATAAATAGCCTATACTTTCTGACATGATCCCAAAGCACATCAAATATATCTCCATACAAAAAGATTTTTTCGTTTTATTATTTTAGTTTTCGGTTGAAAAATGAAAAATTCAAAAATATTGTGAGTATTTTGTTTGTATATAGAAAATTAGAAAATTACAAAAATATTTTACATTTCTATGTTATTTTATTTCTATGTCACTCAAATATGAAAAAGATTTTATTTTCATGAGAAGTTTGAGCTTAAACTAAGCAAAGTGTATTTCCAATGATGGTTACCATATTTGTCTTTGATCCTTTGAGGTTGATAAATTTATCAAAAGACGATTTGGTATGCTTAAATGACCACTCGATTACAGAGAAGATAAACCTCAGGTTATGAAATATCAACGAGTTGTCGAAGTTTGCTGTACACAGGGAGTTCATGCAGGCAGCAACCTCTCTAGCAGATGGACTTGAAAATATACAAATCATCCAAGCTGCTGACAAGGGGGTGTTTGTTGGTACAACTAGTGTGTCATGCAACTTGGAGCTTAGAAGTTGATTTAAGACTTGGAAATTTTGTCCAAGTGTTTCTGCGAACTTAGTCTCTGACTGCGAACTTAACTTTTGTGTGAACTTGTTATGCGAACTTGTGATAAGTTCGCAGGGTTCATTAAGTTCGCGGGAACAGTATGTTTATAAATAGAGAAGTCGAGTTTGTAATTAAACACGGACACGCACACACACACACGCACGTACTTTGAATGTTATCTGTTTGTATATTCCAAAGCTAGCATCTATCATACAAATTATAATCGTTTGCGTTCGTGATTAATAGAAAAAGTGAAAAAGTTATTTACACCGTGAGTTCTTATTTTGATTGTTTACGATTAAAGCGTACAATTGGAGATTCCGCTAACAATTGTTCGTGATCAAGTTCTTAGATCGTGTATACGGGTTTCACAAACGTTTCTTCTCCGGTGAAGGAACCTTCTCCTGTCCCGACGACAATTGAGACTCAATCCCTTGCCCACTCCTACTCAAGAAATTCAAGATTCCTTCCCAAATCGTCTACGACAAAGATACAACGCCAAATCATTCAAGCTAGACGGAAAATTCTTAGACACCGTGTCTAGAATCCCTTTCGGCTCAAAGTATATTCGACGAATGTTGGCCACAGATTAGAACTAGAAGGTTTGAAACCAACCAAAATGAGCGTTCAGCTAGCTGATCAATCAATCCGATATCCTAAAGGGATAGCTGAGAACGTAACGGTTAAGGTTGACAAATTCCGGTACCCTACTGACTTTGTAGTGATGGATATTCAAGAGGACATTAACATACCGATTATCCTAGGCAGGCCCTTTATGCATATTGCTCGTGCTATTATTGATGTTTATTCGCAGACTATCAGCGTTTGAGTGCATGGACAGACCATAGCATTCAAGATTTATCAAGCTGACTGTTCGGTAGCTGAAAATGCGGTGATATACACAATATCCATAGGCAGAGTCACATCAGACGATGACACTTCTGAATTGGACTCGTCAAAGACAAATCCATATACTCCCGATGACCATACTTGCCTCATCTCATCAAAAGAAGAATCAGAATCAGAGACAGAGGATGAAATGGAAGAATCTGAAAAAGAGATAGAAGAAGAAGAGGAATCAGAAGAACCAGAAGAAATGGAAGAAGAAGATGATGAGTACGAGTCCACCCAGGCATATCACTACTTCCCAGATGAACACACTCTGACGTTGTAGAATTCCTTGATTCTTAGGATTCAGACACCACAATGACAGATATTGACGAAGAGGACGTCATTTATACTGACATCCCAATTGATATCTGCTCAATTCCCATGTCTGCACCACTTATCCCAGATTCTACTTTCACACTTGTTCGGATCCCTATCATCTCCAATCATGAAGAGATGATCAGCGCTATTGATAGATTCGAGGATGACCTCCATATCACAATGGAAGTCTTCCGAGAATCCGCCAATGAGTATACACGACGCCAAAGAGAGAAGATAAAGGAAATCGAAGCAGATACACTGTCTATCAAGCAAGCAGTAGTACCCTAGGTTCTCATCTCCTTCGGAACCGCATTTATGCCTTCGCCGAGAATCTTGCCATTCAATTACTGCAGGAAAGTCTTGAAAAAGACGGACCCACTTCAGAGGAGTTTGAATTTTTCAAAGAGCAGAAGGCCATATACTGAAAGGTATATGAAACACTTATTCAGTCAGCATTTCCATATTCAGCCCAACAAATCAATTTCTTGCATTCATATCGGGGTCACTTGGATAATGCTACTGGAAATCCGGATGCGGACGTAGACATTCGAATGATGAATGATCTACGAGGATTGATGATATCTATGGCTGATAATGATCATACTGACAATCCTACACCACACATACTCTATATTGATTGTACTATCAAGTACCACACTCACAAGATTGTCGAAGAGCTCGAGTACGTAAGTTTTAACGAAAGAACGCGCGATATTCCTTCATCTATAGATGAAGGTTCGATGATTAACACCGCGAACTTAATCACAGACCGACTCGGTGAAATCTTCGAATCTATCAGTGAATTCGGAAGAAATCCCATCTTCGCAGATCATGATAAACAATATCTACGCTTCCTTGGATTCATGGATTCATTGAGACAGGAACACCCAAAACGTGAAAGAATTAAGATCAATGGAGTTTCTGTCATCATCCCCGAAGGAACCATTGCCAAAACAGCATAAAATATCACCTAGGACCTTCTACACTTACAACGAGTTACGGAAAAACACATCTCTAGTTTCTCAAGTTTTTGAACAAGGATCCCAGACATCACACTAGCTATATTCCGCCACTTTATAAGAATTTATCCACCAAACCCCAAGGCTCCACTACCTATCACTTCCAACCCGTGGTGTAAGACGTGAAGAGAAAGTGTGTAATAAGTGAAGAAAATCTCTGAATATCCTTCACACTTGGATGTGCCCAAATACTTTATTCTCCAAATCACAAACTCAATTTTTGCAAATAAACCACTAGTCTCAGAAAATAGGAAATCACTTTGAAAACTAATAGCACACGCGATTCGAGCATTGGAGGTACTTGCATATTACTTTTATGCATTATGCTCGAACTCGTTTAAACCGCATGTTTTATAATATTGTTTTTTAGTAGAAAATATTTTTTTCATATTTGAGACAGTGATTTCTCTTTTGCAAAAACACTGAGTTTGTAAAATTGGTACATCCAATGTGTTCACACCTACGAGATTAATTCACAAAGAGAGTTGTGACGGCAATGAAATGAATAAAACAGTAGCAAGTCACTTGAAGCCAAGCATATCTTCATGAAGAGTGTAGAAAGAGATTTTGGTAACACTTATTTTCAGCACAATTTCAGAATCTTAGCTCCAATAACATCTCACAATCTGGGGAGTCTCTGATAACGCGTAAAAAGTCACGTTTTTACTCACGTTATCTATTCCATTATTATTAAATAATTAACATTTTACTTCAAATATTACATTTATTTGTGTTATTGTGTTTATTAGGAAATTACTAAGATGATGCAAAAAGAATCAACAAAAACGGACGAAGATTTTAGAGCCAAATGAAGAAACGGGTTACGACCTCGAACACAATGGCCAATGACACGTACACTCGTCCAAGACTAACTGAAGATATTATCTTAGATCCTTGAACTTCATTCGATTACGAAGATAATGCCGTGGAAATCAACTAAAACGGACGAGTAACGAAGAAGTTATAGTGTAAACAAGCATCGAAGAATTACGATCCCTCACACGAAAGCTCGACACCGCAAATTGATCCAGACCAGACCATATACGGCTTAGCCTTGACCATATACAGCCAGAGCAGACCGTATACGGCGAGCCATGAACGTATACAGCCAGTCTTGACCGTATACGGTTGCTTAAAAAAAGCTTCCTTTATCCGGGCGTGTATATACGGTCAATTCTTGGCAAGGAAAAATACGGTCAACAAGTCAAAATCCGGTCAACAAACTTCTTCTATAAATACCAACATCCACCAACACTTCAACACACTCTACTTTTCACACATCTTACCACCACTCAGTTATTTCTCTCTCTAGCTTCCTCTCTCTAGATTAATTATTAGTTAGCATTAGATTAGTGATTAATTAATGAGTAGTAAGTAGATAGTATTAGCGTGGAGTACGATCGGAGTCACATTATTATAAGAGCTTGGAATACGAACGGAGTCCTGCTTCTGTAATTTCAAGTTTATTCCAATCCTCGTTTTAATCTATGGTTATTTCTTTCCTTTATCTATCATAAATATAATGATTGATTTTATGTATATTATGTTAGATCTAGGACTTGCCATGATTAGTGAGTAGTTATCTTGTGTGTTTGTTGCGATGTAGTTAGTTAATTAATTATGGGATGATGTTATATTTAATTGGGAACTTATTATTTTAATTATGCTTTTTATCTATGATTTTAAACTTTACAAAAATGTCGCCTTTCCACCAACGAACGTGATTACAACTTTAAATATTAAGACATCTCAAACCTTAATATAAAGTAATTTATTATCTATGTTAAGTTCACGGTTTGATTACAACACCATGCAATCATCGTAAAATACATTGTTAGTTATTATGAAAACATTATATGTGAATTACATAATAACTACCATGGAAATTACTACGATTGACATCGTGAAGTACTTGAACAATGGAATAACTATTTTAGTAAATTGTTAAACACCTTAGAGTATTTTTACAAACATGGTCGAAGTTTGAACCTATGAAATGTGATAACCAACTTATATAGTCAAATACTTAGGGATTCTTTGATATATTTTGTGAAAGGGTCAGTTTAAATCATAAATTGGTTTTCAAAGCACTAAAATACAAACTTAACTTTTAAATCTAAAGCGAAAGGACAAGTATGATCAAAGAATTCATCCTTTGCCTGTCACCCTTAGATTTTATCATAACCATCTATAGAAAGAATATTAAAATATGAGGTTGCATTTGTAGATTCTCGTTATGTTAAATACTCCTGTAGTGATAAGAACGATTGGAATGTTGATTAGGTATGCTGCTATGTTCATGCGCCCAGGATTACTCCCAGAAAAGCTTCCTTTATCCGGGCGTGTATATTCGGAACCACTCATTCCATATCCCGATCCCGAATAAATCATCCGAACTACCTAACGAGAAAAACGATTATCCACCCACCGACAGACGATGGCAGAACACGTTACTCTCGCCGAAAACACCAAACCCTCGATTGAAGGTCGAGGAGGACCAATACTCTATCCGAAATTACAAGGAGCATCATTCGAGTTGAAGCATCACATCGTGCAGCTGATCCAGAATCATTGCCAATTCCACGGATTATCGAATGACGATCCCAACTCTCACCTTGAAAAATTCATCTCCTTTTCCAACTCCTACAAATAAAATTGGGTTGAGCAAGATATAATCCGCCTATATATGTTCCCCTATTCCTTCACTCACCATGTACAAACATGGTTTGAAGGATTAGAGACCGGCTCTATCACTTCTTGGAAGGAAATGACCACTAAGTTTTTAATTAAGTACTTTCCGCCCTCCAAACAAACCAAGTTAAGGAACGACATCATAAACTTCTGACAAGCCTATGATGAGTCGCTCTACACTGCATGAGAACGATTTAAAGGAACCCTTAAGAAGTGCCCAAACCACCAACTCGACCGATCATCACAATTATGCACCTTCTACTACGGTCTCGCTCCAAATTATCGTACTACCCTCGACGCTGCAGCCCAAGGGAACTTCATGCAACGGACGACAAATGAAGGATGGAGTTTTATCGAGAACATGACAATGCATCACCACGATTGGAACACCGGAGCTCAGCCCTCATCATCAGTACCTCTTGCCGCTTCCAACCCAATCCTTGTTGAGGCTATCGAATAACTCAGCGAGCAAATGGAAACTCTCGCCAAGAAGATCGGAGAATTGAAGAAGCAACCTCAACAAGTCAGCCAGTGTCGCACCCCAAAATTATGATACAACGGTAGTTAACGCGGGGCGCGACGAAATCAGGAATCATCACACAAGGATATAACGAACGACCTCTAAATATGTCGTTTGAAAAATAGAACATTCCATTTATATAAAAATATTGAAATGTATTGTTTACATGTCACAAAAATATTGTTTCCCTAGAGTCCGCGTTTAAAACGGGAGATTCTATTACATAACAATTTACAAAAAGTAATGCGAAGGAATCTCGAGTAATGCAATTGTGAAATCATGCGACTCTAGTGTGCGGTCCCTCTGAAGGAATCCTACTATTGCTGTGAACCTGAGAAATACATACTAAAACGTCAACAATAATGTTGGTGAGTTCAAAGGTTTAGTTATCAAAGTATCAATGTGAAACACGAGATTTCCATGTTGTTTGTATCGCAAAACTACGATAAATAAATGTATACTACTGCCATGAGCTCATAGTCCCAAGCTTAACTGATATGAGTTTGCCTCTTGCAGGTGTCTAATCCAGAACACCCGTATGAACGAATAATAAAGCGCCCGTTTGACCAGTTAGAGCTACTAACCCGGACGGGGATGGTCAATCCCAAATAGATCTATTTTTCAAAACTCGCACTAAGATCCATACTAACGAAACTATGATGTGTAGAAGACTTTTGTGTAGATTATGAAAGTAAAACACTCATGCAATCCGTATATGTGTCAATCTGTACTCGTGTTCATGAAAACAGTGTATGTATTCTCACCCTAATAGTTAAAACAGTAAAAGTGGGGCTATGAGACTCACCTGAGTCTTGATAGAGGGTGTTTATATTCAATAAACGTATATCCAATATGTAACCTTCTAGCGCCCTGAACGCATAAGGTTATGAGTAAATGAATGTCTCAAAAGATCATTCATGCTAGTTGTCCACTCAACTAGTTATGTCCAAGTGTTTGTTTATCGTTCGTGTTTAGAAAACATGTACGGCCCGTTGGTGACATTATGTAGTGATAATTCCTGAAGACATTATCATTTTGTTGGTTTTCATTGTATACTTATGAGAGTATATGTGTTGCGTATTCAAGTAGTGTCGTACATAACTATTCGTTGTTACGCGTTTTTAATACTTTGTGAAACATGTTCTAAGTTTATTTTAAACGACACTAGGTGCGACACTAAGGCATATTGCGACACTAGGTCAGTGTCGCAATTATCTCGAAAGTTGGGATTTATGCGACACTAGGATTAGTGTCGCAAGTTGTGATTTCGATTTTGTTTTAGCGACACAAGCGTTAGTGTCGCAGGGTATTACGACACCAATTAACATTGTTGGTTAAAATCATTGCAACACAAAGGTTACCACTGTTAGTTCAAATTGTTGCGACACTAGCTTAGTGTCGCAGGTTGCGACACTCGAATGGTATTGCGACACAAGGTTAGCGTCACAGATTAGTACTGCTGTTTTATGATTTAGCGACACAGGCTTAGTGTTGCACCCGATTTGGGCCCGGTGCGACACTAAGGGTCTGTTGTGTTTTCGAGTTCGGGAACTTTGTCAAATGTGCTCGGTTTGACCCGAAACTTTTAGGGAAGTCTTAAATATGTTTTTAGAGTTTAGAAAAATTATCGTTACGTTTTGTGGTTAACCCGAAAGTGTTATTTCAAAGTTTATACAAAATCAGTCCACGGGTCATTTTTCCTTAAAATTATACGTTTTTTTGGCTCGTTTTGGCTAATCAAAGTGTCGAGATAAAATCCAAGAAAATTCTACGGTATTCCCCTATGTCCTACCTTTACAAAACATATTTTTACATAATTTTTGGTCAAGTGTAAGTCATGAAATCGTCCAAGAACCCAACATGTGTCCAGTGGGTCGATTTCCTGACCTTTGCTCAGTTTTTTGTCCATATCTCACGATTTAAAAAACTTCAGAAAGCGTAATAGTACTACTTTTAAAGGTAACAGAAAATGTGAACTTTTACAAGTAGTTTCAGTCGATTTGGGTTTGTAGATCTCGAGATATGCCTTCTCAAAGTAGGTCAAATTTTCTGTTCAAAAGGACAGTCCGGACACTTACTTTTGTAAATTCGTTTTCCTATGCCAAACGACCTCAGAAAAATACAAAATCACATGGGTTCGAAATCTAACATCCTAAACTTGATTTTAGGCTCAAGAATCACTCGATTTTTGTTGATAAATGAGTTAGATATCATAGATCAAAGTCGGGTGAAGTTTTTGTATAGCAGTTAATCGTTTTGTCCGATGGTTTTTCGTATTATCCAATGGTTTTCGGTTTAGATCTTGGACATAATCAGTGAAAACGAACCTCTAACATGTATATGAACATTATGCAAGGAAAATAAACGAGTTTGGAAGAGATTCTTACAACAAAAATGCGATTTAAAGCCGAAATGAAAGGAGGAAGGCTGTTACGGCTCGATTTTCGTTTCCTTGCTTGTTCTTCTTCTTCGTGACGATGTAAATGATGATAGGTTTAAGGAAAATGGTGGGCCAAAGAGGGGGAGGGCCGGTTTGGGCCTGGGCTGGGCCGAGTTTGGCTTAGCCTATCTTGGTCTTGGGCTTGTGACTCGATTCCGTGTTACGTTATTTGGTCGGTTAAACGTTAATCGCGCGTGTTAAAGTTTAATCGTTACGTTTAATTTTTGTGTTTTGTTTTTGATACGTAATTGCTATTTTAAATTGACCAAATATTTATAAATATTATTGAACCTTTTCCAAAATATTGTCGGGTCTCCTTCGGGTGTCGGGTGCGAATCGCGCGTTTTAGTCGCGTATAGTACGTTTTATACTAAACGTGAAACGTTTAATATATTTTTGTAATAATATATGTTAAATAACGATTATTTAATATAGTCGCGTTATTTAAGAACATGTTTTTCACCAACGTCCGTATTTATTGTGTCGGATTCCATCCGATCGAATTTGCGTAATTAAAATTAATTACGTACGTGTGTATAATACAATATACATAATGCTACTGTACTTAGTCCTATTTCACACTAAATACAAGTAATAATGACCTATCTTAGGTACAATTGATGGCCTAATTTGCCGGGTGTCACATTCTCCCCTTGTTAGAGGAATTTCGTCCCGAAATTAGCTTGTGATCGCGGTCTGTGTGGGGTTTGAGAAGTGGTGTGGGTATTTCTGACGTATCTGATCTTCTCGTTCCCAGGTGATTTCAGGACCTTGTCTAGAATTACACCGGACCTTAACGATGGGAATGCGACTCTGTTTTAATCGTTTGACCTCTCGGTCCATGATTTCTACGGGTTCCTCGATGAAATGGAGTTTGTCATCGATTCGGATTTCGTCGAGTGGTATGATAAGTGTCTCATCAGACAGGCATTTCTTGAGGTTAGAGATGTGAAAGGTGTTGTGCACGCTACTGAGTTCTTGAGGTAGCTGCAGTCGATATGCCACCGGGCCAATTTTTTCCAGAATTTCAAACGGTCCGATGTACCTAGGGTTAAGTTTTCTGCATTTACCGAAACGAATGACACCTTTCCAAGATGACACTTTCAACAATACTTTGTCCCCAACTTGAAATTCGAGGTGTTTGCGTCTCACGTCAGCATAAATTTTCGGACGATCACGTGCGGCTTTCAGCCGGTTTTGAATTCCTACGATTTTCTCAGTTGTTTCATGAATAATTTCAGGACCGGTGAGTTGGCTATCTCCCACCTCAGTCCAACAAATGGGTGATCGACACTTTCGTCGATAAAGCGACTCAAATGGTGCAGCCTTAATGTTGGTGTGATAACTGTTGTTGTACGAAAACTCGCACAAGGGTAGGTGGTTTTCCAAGTTTTTGCCAAAGTCAACTACGCAAGCTCGTAGCATGTCTTCCAAGGTTTGGATTGTTCGTTCGCTCTGGCCATCGGTTTGTGGGTGATAAGCCGTACTCATGTCTAGATGAGTACCCTGGGCTTTCTGTAATGATTGCCAAAAGCGGGAGGTGAAACGGCTATCTCTGTCCGAGATGATCGAGGTGGGTACGCCGTGTCGAGCGACAATCTCTTTTATGTAGAGGCGGGTTAAGCGTTCCATCTTGTCGGTTTCCTTGATTGCTAGGAAATGAGCAGATTTGGTGAGAGGGTCAACAATCACCCAAATGGTATTGTATCCGCTCGGTGTTTTCGGTAGTTTAGTGATGAAGTCCATGGAAATCTGCTCCCATTTCCATTGGGGTATTTCCGGTTGTTGTTGTAATCCGGAGGGTTTCTGATATTCGGCCTTGACTTTTGAGCAGGTAAGGCACTTACTGACATAAGTAGCTATGTCAGCTTTCATGTTGGGCCACCAATACGACTCTTTAATGCCGTGATACATCTTGTCAGCTCCAGGATGTATAGAGTATCGAGATTTGTGAGCTTCATCCATCACCAAATCTCTTAGGTTTCCGAAACTTGGTAACCATATTCTGTTAGAGATGTATTTGGCTCCATCGAGTTTGATTTCGAATTGTTTATCCATGCCTCGTAATGCTTCATTTTTCACATTCTCTTCCTTGAGTGCCTCGAGTTGTGCGGCATGGATTCAAGTGGTGAGGTTATTATGTATAGTCATACCGAGGGCTCGAACTCGAAGAGGTTTCACCCGTTCTTTTCGACTTAAGGCGTCGGCAACAACGTTAGTCTTGCCTGGGTGGTAACGGATTTCGCAATCGTAATTGCTAAGTAGTTCGACCCATCGGCGTTGTCTCATGTTCAGGATCCTTCTAATCAAAGATATGTTGGAGACTTTTGTGATCGGTGAAGATAGTACACTTGGTACCACACAAGTAGTGTCTCTAAATCTTAAGCGCGAAAACTACGGCTCCTAACTCCAAGTCGTGAGTCGTATAGTTTTTCCCGTGGATTTTCAATTGTCGGGAGGCGAAGGCTATGACTTTTTCTCGTTGCATTAACACACAACCAAGTCCTTGGTGTGAGGCGTCGCACTGTAAAGTTTCTGCTTTAATAGCTAAAATGCTGACTCTTGTTTGTCAATCCAATCGAACTTCTTTTCCTTTTGAGTCAGGGTGGTTAATGGTTGGGCTATTTTTGAGAAATTCTCGATGAATCGTCGATAATATCCAGCGAGACCTAAGAATTGACGTACTTCGGTTGGGGTTGTAGGTGCTTGCTAGCACTTGATAGCCTCGATTTTCGATGGATCGACATGTATCCCTTGACTGTCAATGACGTGTCCAAGAAATTGTACGGTTCGAATCTAGAACTCAATCTTAGAGAATTTGGCATATAACTCCTCGTGTTTGAGTAATTCTAGGATGGCTTTTAGGTGTTGGCCGTGTTCTTGTTCGTTGCGAGAGTAAATCAAGATGTCATCGATGAACACAATGACGAATTTGTCAAGATAGGGTTTGCACACCCAATTCATAAGGTCCTTGAATACAGCCGGTGCGTTGGTTAAGCCGAATGGCATGACCTGGAATTCGTAGTGACTGTATCGAGTACGGAATGTGGTTTTTAGAATATCGTCGTTTTGAACACGCAATTGGTGGTATCCTGATCGTAGGTCGATTTTCGAGTAAACACTCGATCCCTGAAGTTGGTCAATCAAGTCATCGATTCGAGGGAGTGGGTACCGATTCTTTATGGTTAGCTTGTTTAGTTCACGGTAGTCGATACACATTCGAAAAGATCCGTCTTTCTTTTTCACGAAAAGGACCGAAGCTCCCCATGGTGAGGAACATGGTCGAATGAATCCCTTGTCAAGGAGTTCCTGTAATTGGGTAGACAACTCCTGCAACTCGGAAGGGGCTAAACGGTAAGGAGCTCGTGCCACGGGTGCTGCGCCGGGCACTAGATCGATTTGAAATTCGACTTGTCGAGGCGGTGGAAGGCCAGGAAAGTCTTTAGGAAAGACTTCAGGAAAATCCCGTACGATGGGCACGTCTTCAAGTCGCTTCTCCTCCGACTTCTTCTCAGTTACGTATGCCAGGATTGCCTGATATCCTTTTCTCAGATATTTTCGAGTTTTCAAGCATGAGATGATATTTACTCTCGATCCCCGGGTCTCCCCTTGTATGATTAAGGTTCCACCGGTGACGAGAGCAATACGGACGAGTTTTTCATGGCAGACGATTTCGGCTCGGTGCTTGGATAACCAATTGTCGCACCCCCAAGACACGTGGCAGCGGAAGGTAGGGTGTTGCGTTGGGGGCGCCGACCAAATCAAATATCACAACACAAGGATTACAACAAACGACCTCTATATGAGACGTTTCAAAAATCATTACATTACATAGTTAAAATGTTTACATAAGTTTTGCCAAAAGTAGAGTACGCATCTAGTACAAGATTTCAACATAATATAATGCAAGCTAATCTCTGATGTTTGTGAAAAGTATGCGACTCGAGCTATCTCCCTCCAAGAGCAAGCCTACTGTGGTTGGTTCCCTGAGAAATACATACTAAAAGGTCAACATAAAGTTGGTGAGTTCATAGGTTTGAAAACAGTTGATATAACATTGTATGGAACACAAGATTTCCTGTTTGCATCATTCAACAATGATAGGTAATGTATTACAAAAATGTAAAATAGTGTATATTGTTGCCATGAGCTCATAGTTCGAGCTTAACTGTGGTGTCGAGTCACAATCAAGTGCCACGATCGGGTTGCCTCCCAGCGAGTGCCTAATCCAACACTCGTAAGAACAAATGATAATGCGTCCGTTTGACAAGTTAGCGCTACTAACCCGGATGGGGGGAGTCAATCCCAAATAGTACTATTCATTAACATTCACGCTATAACGATACTAACAAACTATGATGTGGGGGACTTTCAGGATTAGTAACATAACTCATGCAACCAATTTATCGAGTTTAGTACTTGTGTTCACATAAAAATAGCGGTATGAAAGCAGTTGTATGTATTCTCACCCTAGTTAGAAACAGTAAAAAGGGGCTATGAAACTCACCTGATATTAGCAAGCAAGTAGCAAATAGTAAGCAAAGCGTGTTTTCTGAATGCAACCTTCTAACGTACTAAACGTATAAGGCTGTGTAAGTAGATGTCTCAAAAGACCATCTATAGTGATTGTATAAGTGGGGGTTAATGTCCACTCAAGCCAATCATGTAGGTGGAGGGTTAATGTCCACCTAAGTTAATCATGTAGGTGGAGGGTTAATGTCCACCTAAGTTAATCATGTAGGTGGAGGGTTAATGTCCACCTAAAATAAGTTCACACAATTAGAAATGTCCAATTGTTCAGTTATCGTTTGTGCTTATAAAACATGTACGGGCCGTTGGTGATATTTTGTGAAAATACAGCTCTTGATTAATCATGTTACGCGTATCTCTACTTTCCAGTTGTGGGTAATTGATCAGTATGGCAAGGGCGAAGCCCATTAATGACGGGGGTCCGGGGGCAGCGCCCCTGGTAGCGGGGTCCAAGGGGTGGCAACCCCTGGCGGGGTCCAAGGGGCAGAGCCCCTGGCTGGGGTCGAGCTGGAAAGTTTTTATTTATGCTTATATTGCTTTAAGGAAAACGTATCGATTTTTGTGTTTTTAGCGACACTAGGCTAGTGTCGCTATATGCGACACTAAGGGTTTATGCGACACAAAGGGTTTATGCGACACTAAGTCTTGTGTCGCTAATGTGACGTTTCGGGTGTATAGCGACACAAAAGCTTGTGTCGCTAATGCGACGATTCGGGTGCTATAGCGACACAAAGGCTTGTGTCGCTAATGCGACGATTCGGGTGCTATGGCGACACAAAGGCTTGTGTCGCTAATGCGACGATTCGGGTGCTATGGCGACACAAAGGCTTGTGTCGCTAATGCGACGATTCGGGTGCTATCGCGACACAAAGGCTTGTGTCGCTAATGCGACGATTCGGGTGCTATAGCGACACAAAGGCTTGTGTCGGAGACTACTGGGCTTCTGCGACACAGAGGTCTGAAACAGATCGGTTTTGGGCATTTTATTTCGGGTTCCAAATGTTAAAATAAAAATTCAAGAAAAATATATGTTGTTCCTTAGTATGTTAACTTTCTAAATTAATTTTTCCAGAATTTTTGGGTACTCCTAAGTATTTTTAAAAATTCCGTTTGTTCCCTAAGGTCAGAAAGTGACCAATCCGGACACATGCAAAAATATCGGATTTCTGGGAAAAATCTACACGTTTCCAGATAAAGTTATCTAAACGACATTTGTACCTAACAAATGTTGTGAACTTTTGGCGTCGGTTTCAGGTCATTTGGATGGGTATATCTCAAGTTATGATTAAAACAAGGAAGGTGAAATTTCTGTCCTTTTTGACAGCCCGGACACATGTTTTTATAAAAATCATTTCGGGTATCAAACGAACTCCAAAAATTATGAAACCACTTGGAAATGAAAGCTAACTTCTTAAACTTAGTTTATGCCTTTTGAATCGTTCATTTTGGTCAAGTTTTGAGAAAGAAACAGCCTCTCAAAGTCGAGCTATTTTTCTGCCCGAAAATGCATGTTTTGTTCTTGAACATTTTAAGCCATGAAAAACGTTTTTATGTTATATTTTGGACATTTCTTTGTTATATGAACTTTTTAACATGTTTTTAAGGAGATTTGGATAGAGAATAGATTTTCTTACAAGTAGGTTGGTGATTTTTGAAGAGAAATTGTTGGGAGAGCTTGAATCTTGAGTCTTTAACTTGATTTCCTTCTTAGAAATGTGATGAACACTATGGTGATGATGGTGGCCGATTTTGGTGATGGTGATGCTGTTCTTGGGCAGGTTTTTGGGAGAGAGGAGGAGGGGAAAGATGAGAGTGTTTGTGTGTGAAGTTTGAGGGTGTAGAAATGAGAGGAAATGAAAGATATGAGGCTTGTGTAGGGTGGGCCTCTTGGGCCGATTTTTAGGCCCCTTGGGCCGGCCTTGGGCTCAAGTTGGGGCGGCCCAATTTGAGTCTTGGGCTTGGATAATAGTTTCCTCAAGCCCGTGTCACGTTATTTGATCGGTTAATCGTTATTCGCGCGCATAAACATTAAATCTTTAACGTTTTACTTTTGTGTTTTATTTTAGATACGAAATCACTATTTTAATTTGACCAATATATTAAAAATACTTTATTGACCCTTCTTAAAGTATTTGTCGGTTTCGTTCGGGTGTCGGGCGCGATTCGCGCGTTTTCGTTGCGTTTGTTACGCTTTAAGCAAAACGTCTAGGTTTTTCGTATATTATTAATTAATAACAATAATATAGGGTAAATAATTACTATTTAATTTATAAAATAGGTTTACATTATTTATGAAAAGTTATCACCAACGCCGTATAGATTGTCGGACCTTGTCCGGTTGTTTCGCGTAATCACAGATAAACACATAATCACGTAAGTGTATATTAAAATATACAGGTAATTACAGATATTTAGCCTAATACCAACTAAATACAAGTAATTAGGGTTTCCAGCTAGTTTTAACAATTAACCTAAAGTGTCGGGTGTCACACCAATCCATACCTACGATGATGTCGAAGCTTCCGATTTCGACGAAAATTAAGTCTATGAGGAAGAGTTCGTTCGCTAGGTTTAGAGTGCAATCCCGGATTACACTGTCGGCCTCAATTAGTTTGCCGTTTGCTAATTTTACGATATACTTAGCATCTAAGGCAGTGGGAGTGATATCGAGTAACGGACTAAACTCAACGGATATGAAGCTCTTATCAGCACCAGTATCAAATAAGACAGATGCAGTTAAGTTGTTGAGGAGAAACGTACCCGTGACCACATTAGGGTCTTGGCGGGCTTCCCCGAGGTTCATCACGAAAGCTCTACCGCGAGCGTTGTTGTTGTTTCTGTTGTTGTTCTTCAGTTTTGGACACTCATTCCTGAAATGCACGGGATTACCACACTCAAAACAGGCGCTCGGTGTGTTGGTGTTTGTGTTTGGGTTGTGTGACACCCGACACTTTAGGGTAATGATTACCTTAAGCTAGAACCATGATTACGTGTATTTAGTATTTGACTAGGCTAAATACTTGTGACTACTTGTATATGTTTATATAAACGTACGTGATTATTTGTAATTACGCGAAACAACCGGACAGAGTCCGACAATCTATACGTCGTTGGTGATAACTTTTTATAAATAACATGAACCTATTTTATAGTTTAAATAGTAGTTATTTACCCAATATTATTGTTTTTAAATAATAATATGCGAAAAACCTAGACGTTTAGCTTAAAACGTAACAAACGCAACGAAAACGCGCGAATCGCGCCTGACACCCCAACGAAACTGACAAATATTTTGAGAAGGTTCAATGAAGTATTTTAAAATATTGGTCAAATTAAAATAGCGATTTCGTATCAAAAATAAAACACAAAAAAAAAACGAAACGTTTACAATTAAATTCTAACGCGCGCGATTAACGTTTAACCGACCGAGGATTGTGACACGGGTTTGAGAAACAAACGTACAAGCCCAAGGCTCCATTTGGGCCGCACCAACTGAGCCCAAGACTCAGCCCACGAAGCCCAAAGGCCGGCCCAAGGCCCACCCTACTTATTACCCCATTTCCTTTCTTTTTCTCATTTCCACACATTATTTTCACACACAAACACTCTTTTCCTCTCTTCCTCTCTCTCAAAAATGCCCCAAGGGCTGTTGCCAACCACCACCACACAACCACCACAGCACCACCATTTAACCACCATCGGCCGCCACCCGAAAAATCGCGAAAACGCAAGAAAACGAGCACACTAGTTTCTTCTCCTCTTTCTCGATTGTACAAATATTGTAAGAACTTCAAAACTCTTCTAAAACACTTGTAACACTTCTATAAACATGTTATAATGTTCACTTAACAAGAAAATGTCCAAAACATAACACAAAAACGTTTTTCATGGCTTAAAATATTCAAAAACGTCACATGCATTCTGATCAGAAAAATAGCTCGACTTCAAGGAGAAGTTTTCCTTCAAAACTTGACCAAAATGGACGATTCAAAAGGTAAAAATTAAATTTAAAAAGTTAGCTTTCATTTTCAAGTGGTTCATAGTTTTTGGAGCTCGTTTGATACCCGAAATGATTTTTACAAAACCATGTACACGGACTGTCCAGAAAGTCAGAAAAATTACTCTTCCTGTTCGAGTCATAACTGGAGCTATACATCTCCAAATAACTTGAAACCACCGCCAAAAGTTCAAAAATTTTGTTAGGTACAAACGTCGTTTAGATAACTTTCTCGGAAAATGCGTAGATTATGCCCAGAAATTAGATCTTGTTGCATGTGTCCAGATTGGTCACTTTCTGACTCAGGAGACAAATGGAATTTTTAAAAATACTTAGGTATACCCAAAAATTCTGAAAAAATTATTTTAAGTAGTTAAGATACTAAGAAACAACTCAGATTTTTCTTAAATTTTAGTTCGAATTTTTGGAATATGAAATCAGACTTGCAAAAACGACCTGTTTCAGGCCTTAGTGTCGCAGAAGAAGCCCAAACATCTGCGACACCAGCCTCTGTGTCGCCATAGCTTCCCAATCGGCACCTTTTTGCGACACTAGCCTTGGTGTCGCAGGATGGGAACGAATCGTCACATTAGCGACACTAGCCTTGGTGTCGCAAGAGTATCCCAATCGGCACCTTTTGCGACACTAGTTCTAGTGTCGTAATGGGTCCTACTAACGCACCAAACCTGCGACACCAACCTTTAGCGACACAAGCCTTAGTGTCGCATAATACCTTAGTGTCGCTTATAGCGACACTAACCCAGTGTCGCTAAAAACACAGAATATATACGTTTTTATTAAAGCGACACAAGCCAGGGGTTTGCCACCCCTTGGACCCTGCTACCAGGGGCTCTGCCCCCGGACCCCTGTCATTCGTGGGTTTCGCCTCTTACCACACTGATCAATTACGCATAACCGAAACGTAAAAAATGCTTAACGATCAAGTGTTGGGCTCACGTAACAACTGAATCTCATACGATACAACGAGTACACGAAATACGTAAACATATAGGGGTATACATTAAAACGAAACATAATAATAATATTATGAGATTATTATTACAAACCATCACCAACGGGCCGTACATGTTTTCTAAGCACAAACGATAACCGAACAATTGGACATTTCTAATTGAGTGAACTAGCATAGGTGGACATTGACCCTGCACCTACATGATTTACTTAGGTGGACATTAACCCTCCACCTATACAATTGGCTTAAGTGAACATTAACCCTCCACTTACATAGATGATCTTTTGAGATATCTACTTACGCAACTTTATACGTCTAGGGCGTTAGAAAGTTGCATTTGGAATTACACATTGCTTGCTATTTGCTATTTGCTATTTGCATACTAATCTCAGGGGAGTTTCATAGCTCCTTTTTACTGTTTTCTAACTGGGGTGAGAATACATACAACTGCTTTTATACCGCTATTTTTATGTGAACACAAGTACTAAACTCGATATATTGGTTGCATGAGTTATTTAACTAATCTTGAAAGTCCTCCACATCATAGTTTATTAGTATCGATATAGCGTGAATGTTAATGAATAGTACTATTTGGGATTGACTCCCCCCGTCCGGGTTAGTCGCGCTAACTGGTCAAACGGACGCATTATCATGTGTTCTTGCGAGTGTTAGATTAGGCACTCGTTGGGAGGCACCCCGATCGTGGCACTTGATTGTGACCCGACACCATAGTTAAGCTCGAACTATGAGCTCATGGCAACAATATACCCTATTTTTACTTTTTGTAATACATTACTAATCATTGTTGAATGATACAAATAGAAATCTTGTGTTCCATACGATGTTATATCAACTGTTTACAAACCTATGAACTCACCAACTTTATGTTGACCTTTTAGTATGTATTTCTCAGGGGACCAGCCGCAGTAGGATGCTCTCGAAAGCAATAGCTTGTGTCGCATGTTTTCAAAATCAAATCAGAGATTTGAATGCATTACTACATTTTGAAACTATTAGCAGGATTGTAAAACTATTAGCAGGATTGTAGTAGAAATCTCTAGACTGTTGACTCGAAATTTAATGACTATGTAGACTTTTATAAACATTGAAATTATGAAATGTAATGATTTTTCAAAACGTCTCATATAGAGGTCGTTTGTTGTAATTCTTGTGTTGTGATATTTGATTTGGTCGTAGCCCCCAACACAACACCTTACCTTCTGCTGCCACGTGTTTTGGGGGTGCGACAGGTTGGGAGTCCTGCAATCCTTGGTTTGATGCCCGTAGCGCTTGCATTTGTTGCAAGGAGTGCCATAGGAACAACCAACCACCCTTTCAACCTAGATATCCACCTCGATACCCTATCTATCCTCAACAACCCCAAATTACATACAACCAATCACTTCCACTTACCGGACCTCCATCAGACACTGCCTGCTGATCCAAATGCAAATACAACTACCCCAGTCACTGGTTCTAAACCAGAAGACGTTTGCCAGGCAGGACCAGGCTGATATACTCATGAGAAATCAACTCGCTTTGCTGAAAAACCTAGAAACCCAAATAGGACAATTAGCACAACGCCTTGATACTAGACCTAGGGGTAGTTTGCCTTGCAATACTATTCATAACCCGCAAGTTGAGGCGGCTAGACAGATCGACACACCAGAGGTTGCGAAGGCACAAGCCAACCTCCAGCTCTTTCGTCGGTGGAAGAACAACATGCTTCTACACCAATAGTAGGCATTGAGTCTATGCCCACACCAAACAGAGAAGTACGTATCCCTATTCCAGGACGTATCAAGTATCTCCTCGACAAGCTTGCGACATTCAAGCTTGACGGGAAATTCTTAGATACCATGTTTAAAGTCCCTAGTCGTAATAAGTACATTAGGAAACTTCTCTCGACTAAGGATAGGATACCCGAGATACATAATCTCCCTCTAAACGCCGACTGTTCAGCCCTTCTTAAGAATTCTCTGCCCGAAAAACTAGGGGACACAGGACGTTTCACTCTATCATGTTCCATCTACCAATCCAGCATTATTCGATCTTTAGTCGACTTATGAGCAAGCATCAACCTCATGCCCTACTCTCTATTTAAGAGACTAGAGATAGAAAACCGTCAACCCACCAAAATGATTGTCCAACTAACGGACCAATCCATTAGGTATCCAAAAGGCATAATTGAGAACGTTATGGTTAAGGTAGATAGATTCTTCTACTAAAGAGAACATTAGGGACAATGTTCCTCTAAGTGTGGGATAGCAGATATAGAATACCTTAGATAGATTTTTATGTCCAAATAGCAAACTCAGTAAATGTTTCTCAAAATTTTCAAAACTTTTAAGAAAATTGAAAAAAGTATGAGCTTAATCACTTGATCTTTTTGAGTTTTAATTTTTTAAGAGGAGCCATTTCCAAGTATGAGTAACTAATTTTGGAATCTAAGGAACATAGAGTTAAAATTTGTTAATCAGTAAATGATAATCTAAGAGGGGTATCGCATGACTAGGTATATACAATCAAATCTTATTTGTAGTGAGGTATTTTTGAGCCTAATTGAAAAGCATTCATTTTAAATGCTTCACTACTTCAATTGTTGTGTGTGCCGATGCATGTGCTTCTGAATTAGAACTTGCTCCTGACATACGCTTGGAGATCACATTGGTGAGTACCGTACGCGGTACAGGTGCAATTAGAGGACCTTGACATTCCCTAGGATTTAAACCCCATTTTAGCCTACTTTTCAAGCCTAAAAACCGGCCGATACTTATTTTTAGTATCGATGACATGACTAGTAAAACCATTTCAGCTTAACCGATATATCTTATGAAAAAAACCCCCATCTCTTAACCTTACTTCCCAAATATACCCCTTAAAACTTATCTTAGAATCTATGAGGTTGTGAAAAACATCGTTTAGAATAGCCTTTTTCATTTATCCTACTCTTTCGTGATCCCCAAAAATCTCTCTCAAAAAGCCTTGGTGCGTAAAATTGGCACCCTAACAAAGGCGAAAGAGCAATAGTGCGTAAAATTGGCACCCTAACTCGATATAGTCAAAGATAAAAGAACATAGTTCTAAAAGGATTTTCTAAAGGAAATAAAAATATCCTTAGAAATTTTCAACAAATAAAAATATCACTTAGCTTTATTTGTTTGAAAGCTAAGTGACGAAAAATAAAAATCCAAACAAATAAAGCTAAGTGCTTTGAAAGTATCACCCCCTCAAGAAAATCCAATAGAAGATAAATAGCTATCAAATCTCCGTTCCATTTTAAATAAGTTTTTCATGATCTTAGAAGTTATTAAGATAAACAAAACCCTTGCAACCAAAACTTATTATTATCCATACCCCTTAACCCTCACTTATCACTACAACCCTCTTGAATGTCTTGGGATAATTAGCACCGTCCTCACCTAAGTGATGGAGATCCGATTCTCGATCAAGCCTATGACGATGATTGCTGCATGACTAGCTTATTGAGTGATTTCAATTGTTCTAGAATAATAGGTAACCCGATACACTTTGAGTTAATTGAGTTACCACCTTTTGTGAGATCGCTTGGTCATGTATACTCCAAGATCACGAGACTTGGAAGTATGCCTAAGAAAGTCATTTCTTTTTTTTTTTTGTTAAAGGGAAAAATTACCCCGGCAAATATTATTAAAAACAAATGATAAGCGTTACAAGTACAAAATTGTGGTAGCACCACAAGATTTAATCTAACAGATATGAAAGACTAAGAGCATACACAAGACATGCCTTGCATATGACAACCAGCACTAAGCACAACCATTAGGCACCAAAAAACAAACTCCAGCCAAGCAATGACCCACTGCGCCCGCATGACGAAAATCAACTGGACGAAGAACACACCCCTTTCGGGATCTTCCATCTCTCCATGGCACGGAGAGCACGAGACGAAGGTCTGAAGGGAAAAGAGACCAACTTCAGCCTTATCGTATTGATGATAGCATCAACCACCTCCCTGCATGACCTCTTGCCTTTGTCAAATAGCCGAAAGTTACGTTCTTGCCAAATGAAAAATGCCGAAGCAGCTAGCACCAGGCGAGACACAACATGGTCAATATTTTTCGGACCCGTAGTAGATAAGAGAGAAGGCATAAAAACTTCAATTCTGTGCGACACAATCTTTAGCTGCGCATGACTAATAACCCTGAACCAAACCTGTGAGGAGAAGGAGCATTCAAAGAAGAGGTGGGCATGAGAGTCTTGGCACGAGCCACACAGCAGACAACGCAGCAGGGCTAAATCAACGGAAGGACCGACATCCCACTGCCTCAGACGGTCTTGGGTCTTCAGTCTACCTCGTAGGACGAGCCACAAATGAAAGGCATGCCTAGGAATACAATGAGAGAACCACACCACAAGAGCCCAATCCACCACGCTCCCTCTTGGCCGAATGGAATCCCTAACTTGACCAACCCGAAAATCGAAAAAATTTCCATCCGAATCGCGCCATAATAACTTGTCAGGCTGAGAGAGGAGAGTGGGAACCTCAATATGAAAAAGAGAAGGGTACCTTTGGAGCTATTGCACCGGCCATCTCAAAGAGTTACCCTCAATGAGATCAGCGACAGAATCAGAAGTCGAGAAGCCCGGGCGCATAATGTCACGCTGACCCGAAAAGACACGAGCAATAGGACATTGGTTACACCAAGTGTCATACCAAACCGAAACAGTCCTCCCATTGCCGATCTTATACCAACAAAACGGCCGCACGACATCCTTAATACGTAACAGACTCCGCCAATCCCAGCTCATACTGCGCTTAGCAGGGACATCCCAAAAACTGCGATCACGCAGTTTATAAGCATACACCCATCTGTCCCAGATGGAGTCCTTTCTAGAAAGGATGCTCCAAATGTGGGTGGCCATAAGAGAGACATTCCACTCACTCAAGCGACGGATCCCCAAGCCACCTTCAAGCTTCGGATGACAGATATCCTCCCAAGCCACCTTTGCTTTACCGGCCTTCATCGGACCTTGGCACCACAAGAAACCCCTCATAAGCTTCTCAATATCCCCAATTGTAGAGGTAGGGAGAATAAACATAGACGCCCAATACCCATGAAGAGAAGCAAGAACAGAGGAAATTAGTTGAACACGACCAGCAAAGGAAAGAGTCTTATTCTTCCAATCCCCAATCCTATTCTGGAGCGTCTCCACTAGAGCTTTACAGTCAGACTTGACGAGCCTCGAATAGATAAGGGGAATCCTGAGGTACCGAACCGGAAGAATACCTTCCTCGAAAGGCATGATATGGAGGATACTCCGCCGCACAGAACGGGGAACATTACAAAAGAAAGCAGTACTTTTCGGGATACTAAGAACGAAGCCCGAAACTTCCTTAAATTCCTTAACGGCAGACTGGATCACCGTGGCAGAGCCCAAATCCCCATGCGCAAAAAGAAACAAGTCATCTGCAAAACACAGGTTTACAAGACGAAGGTTTTCACATTTCGCATGGTAATTAAAGGAATTAGATCCATCTACCTTCCTCGGAATAAGCAAGGTCAACACCTCCATCACAAAGGTAAAAATATAAGGAGACATTGGATCCCCTTGCCGCAGGCCCCTTTTGCCTTTAAAGAAACCATGAACACCCCCATTAATACTCAGGGAGAAGGACACACAAGTCATGATTAGATTGACCATAACAGGGTGGAAGCCGAAACCATTTAAGATAGTCCGAAGAAAGCCCTAATCCACCGTATCATACGTTTTCTGAATGTCAACCTTGAAAGCACAACGAGCAACTCCATGATTAAGGTGGTAACACCTCATAAGCTCCTGAGTTAGGAGGATGTTATCAGAAATGCTCCTGCCAGGAATGAAAGTAGATTGATTGTCGCTCACAATATCCTCCAGCCCATCCTTGATTCGACTAGTGATCAACTTGCTGATGCACTTATACAAGACATTACACAAGGAAATAGGCTGAAAATCATTAATCCGACTAGGGGAGGAAACTTTCGGGATGAGGGCAAAAACAGTATGGTTGATTTCTTTTAATATCTGGCCATTAACAAAGAAATCCCGAACCGCAAAGAACAAGTCACCAATAGAAAACAAGGCCACCCGAACTTCATCCTTAGTAACAGGACGAATCATCAAGTCAGCCATGGATCTCGAGAGCTTGCGGGAGAAAAGCCCCGAGCTATCCAGCGGTAAAGCATCACCAGCACAACCCAAAAACTTCTGGTAGTGGTCAACAAAGATCATAGACACCGAGTCTCTCTTATGGACAACATCATTCAAGTCATGTACTCGTTCAATCCGACCCCTATTCGCTTTTTCCTTAACCACATTATGAAAAAATTTAAAGTTGCAATCCCTCACCCGAAGCCATTCAATCTTTGCTTTCAGCTTCAGGAATCGTTCCTCATCAATGACCGCCGCATTGAAAGCACGAAGGAAGAGACTCTCCTCCTCTCTCAGCGCAGCAGAGTCGGGATTAGAGTAAAGAGCTTTCTGAACTTCGTCCAATTCAGCACGAAGTTTAACAACCTTCTTATGGAGGTCACCCTGATCCCTCATTAACGCGGCAAGAGGCTTTTTAAGTCTCTTCAACCTCTTGGTAATCCGAAACATAGCATGTCCCACAATCTCCTCCTTCCACGCATCAATTACAATATCTTTAAATTCAGGTTTATGAGCAAGCAGATTATAGAATTTAAAGGGCTTAACACGAGGCTTTTAAATCACGGGGAGAGAAAGAACAGCAGGAGAATGATCAGAAATTTTGTAAATAAGACTAAAACAAAAAGCAAGTGGTTGAAGGGCGATTTCCGGCGTATTTTCCGGCAAGCATTCCGGCAAAGGCGATTCTCGGTTCTCTCCTGTTTTGGTCATGGTTTAACCGTCTAGCCCATTCTTCTGGCTGAGGTTAGCTTCTGTTGTTCGTGAGCTGCATTTCAGTTTTGATAGTTTCGTGTTCCCGTTGCTTTCTTGTTTCCCGAGAAGTTCCAATCCACGGTGTCAAGATAAAGGAAAAAGCTAGCTCGAAAAAGAAAAAGAAGGTTGTCGGTGCACTTGGTTTGAGTTGTAAGAGCGGCCAAAGTGTTTCTGGGTCTGATGCGTCGCTTGTTTATGAATCTGAGCTTGCTGAACTTGCGACGATGCGGCAGGAGGTTGAAAATGAACCTGTTAGCGACACTAAGCGCGACACAAGCCTTTACCCTAACCCTACTAGCGACACAAGGTCCTGCGACACAAGGTCCTGCGACTCAAGGTCCTGCGACTCAAGGGCCTGCGACACAAGCACCTGCGACACTACCGGTCTGTGTCGCACTCCTATTGCTCCTAGTAGCGACACTGTTGGCGACACTACAGGAGACACTTCTTGCGACACTTCCCAGTGTCGCATGGGTAAATTCCATGTTTTTGAGGGTGCAAATCCTGAAAATTTTCTTCCGGGGCGTGCTGCCCCCGCACCCTTAGCGAACTTTCCGCGAAGTTCGATCCGCGCAACCCAATGTGACGATCTTGGCGTTTGGGCTGAACTCTTACTTGCTTCTATGCATGGGAATCAGGTTAGGGTGCAAGACATTGGTAAATTCTCAGCCAGTTTGGAAATGCTGTAAGTCAGGTTGGGATTAAACATCCCTCTGAAATCCCCGATTTCTATGATGTTACCGCCCGATGTAGGATCCCTTGTCTTGGACCTAACCGGATCAACACAAACAATCGAGATGCGGAATTCAAACGATTGTATAAAGTACGTAAAACACAAACGAATCAAACACAAATCGAATGTATATTGATATAATAACCAATTAGCTTGATACACTGAAATGCCTTACAATATACTCTCTGGAACCCTAGATTCGTCCACCCTAACAATGAGGCCGAAATGCTCTATTTATAGAGAAACCGAAACTGACCTGCGACACAAGCTCTGTGTCGCACAGCCAGTTCATGCGACACAAGCCTTGTGTCGCATAAGCGACACAGGCTCTGTGTCGCCTAAAACAGAACTTGTATTATACTAATGATAGACAAAACGTCGTAATTACTTAACAAACTATTACAAGCTAAGACCAACTGACAGACATACAAATATACACCAACAAACTCCCGCGTGTCTTCAGCTTGGTCTTCAAAAATCTTTTAACAGCTCCAGTCTTCCGGGAAACGTCCACCCGCGTGTATTCCCTTTGACACACAAATGTTAACTATCTTTTGAAACTTTAAAGCTTCAGCTCGATCTTCTATTGTGTATTCAATCTGCTTTTTGCTTAAAGCTTTTAGATCATTCTCAGACATATTGATCAGGCTAATCGGATCAAAAATTCGAATTGTCTTCTTAGATAATCCCCAATTCTCTTCTGGCTCTGAATCTGGAATAAAGACGATTTCAGCTTCACCAGTGATACTGTCGATATACCAATAACATAATCTACTCAGCACATTCAGTGGTAATATCTCCAGAGGGATCTTTTTCAAACAATTTGCCGGCGGATAAATCATCTTGACGACCGGCTGTCCTGTAACAGAGTCAAGCCTTTTCTTTGATTTCTGTCGTTTTCCCAAAATAGGCTTTATCATGTTATATCTCTTTGAGTATACTTCAAGCCTGATAATTTTCTGAATGTAGTCGGCCTTTCCTTCTCTTCCCGGATTAATGAGCTCCAGTTGAGCTAATCTATTTATTTCACATTTTGGGAGAGAACTCAACTTCTTAAATTTTGGCTGGAAGTATTGAATGCCATCTGATCTCTTTATCATAAAAACATTGTGATCACAATCAAACTTCCAACTTCTTATCAATCCCGTAAAATCACCTTTAACTTTGTAGAATTTACAGGTTGGTGGAGCTGCTGCCACGGCCCTTATCCAGTCTGGATGTTCCCTAAACATTTTAGGAACAGACTGATTTGACTCATTGTTTAGCTCCTCATCACTCTCAGACTCTTCCCAGTCTTCAACAACAGGTGCATCATCATATACTTCATTTTCACTCAGCACCTCTTCTTCAACTTCAACATTATCATCACCAAGATCCGAATCATACCTCGGATGTTCATCTTCATTTAATATGCTTTGCAAAAATTCAAGATTGGCCTCCGAGTAATCAATATTAAGTGCAAATGGTTGACCAGGAATTGGTGCAGAATACGCAAAATAATCTAAACAGATATTTTCATTCATAGCTTCATCATTTACATCATCTGTTTGTGTTCCGGCGGAAGTCCTTTCTTTTGTTTCTATGGCACGCAGGCCTGACTCCCCCGAAACAACTGCAAGGGCTTCTAAGTCTAACAGTCTATTTTCTAATTCCGGAACCCTAGCAGCTAAAGTTTCCAATTCAGAAATTCTAGCAGCTTGAACTTCAATAACAGCAGCTTGATCAGCCAACTGCTTGTTCATTCTGTCTAGAAGAGCCATGATATGATCCAGCATTTGTGGTTGTGGCTGAGAAGTTGATATAGCAGTAGAACGAACCAAGTTATCTTGAGTTCGTGGACGAGGACGGGGCTCGAAGATATCATCATCAGAGTCCTGTACGTTCCGGGACCGTTTTCCCCGGTTAGGTGGCACATGCACCCATCCTGCCCTAATTCGGCGAAGAACACGCTCGAATCGTAAAGAATTGTGGACTCGGAGGCGTTCAATGGTTTTCGGTGAAGGAACATCACCATCCGAATCTGTTGGGGTGTCATTGGGATCCCCGGATACAGTATCATCCGATGCCGCATCAGCAGCAGTGTCGTCAACTGTTTGGAAATTATCAATATCCTGCAAAACACTATGTAATGTGTCATCTATATGTGTATACTCGGTTTGAACCGTGTGACACCCGACAAATTAGGACAATTATTTGAACCTAACAATAGTGTAATTACATGTATTTAGATATATATTAGGCTAACTACTTGTGACTACTTGTATATATGTATATACACATACGTAATTATTTGCAATTACGCGAAACGAACGGACTGAGTCTGACAATCTATACGGCGTTGGTGATAACTTTTCATAAATAATGTAAACCTAATTTATAAATTAGATAGTAATTATTTACCCTATATTATTGATATTAAATAATAATATACGAAAAACCTAGACGTTTTGCTTAAAACGTAACAAACGCAATGAAAACGCGCGAATCGCGCCTGACACCCGAACGAAACCGACAAATATTTTAAGAAAGTTCAATGAAGTATTCTAAATATATTAGTCAAATTAAAATAGTGATTTGTATCAAAAAATAAAACACAAAAGTTAAACGTTCACGATTTAATTTTTACGCGCGCAATTAACGTTTAACCGAACAAGTAAAGTAATACGAAATCGAGGAGCAAGTCACGGGCCCGAGAACCACAATGGGCCAGGCCCAATATCCGGCCCAGCCCAGCCCAAAGCCGGCCCAATGGACCCCTTTCCTCCTCTCCCTTTTTAAACCCTTCCACCCTTACAAACTTCCATTTTCACACACATTTTACACACATTTCTCTCATATTCCTCTCCACCCCTCTCTCAAAAACGACCCAAGGCTGTCCCCAACAACCACCACAGCCACCCAGCTCCACCACCCAACCACCACAACACCACCATTCGGCCACCATCGGCCGCCTCCTTGAAAATCAAGAAAAACACGAGAAAACGAGCACACTAGTTTCTTCCCCGCCTCCTTGGTTGTTCAAGCATTGTAAGAACTTCAAAACTCTTCCAAAACACTCTATAAACGTGTTATAATGTTCATTCAACAAAGAAATGTCCAAAATATAACATAAAAATGTTTTTCATGGCTTAAAATGTTCAAGAACACAACATGCATTTTCGGACAGAAAAGTAGCTCGACTTTGAGAGGCTGTTTCTCCCTCAAAACTTGACCAAAATGGACGATTCAAAAGGCAAAAATTAAGTTTAAGAAGTTAGCTTTAATTTCCAAGTGGTTTCATAATTTTTGGAGTTCGTTTGATACCCGAAATGATTTTTACAAAAATATGTATACGGGCTGTCAAAAATCACAGAAATTTCACCTTTCTTGTTTTAATCATAACTCAAGATATACACCTCCAAATGACCTGAAATTACCGCCAAAAGTTCACAAATTTTGTTAGGTGCAAAAGTCATTTTGATGATTTTGTCTAAAAGTGTACGCATTCTGCCCAGAAAACGAGAACATTTGCATGTGTCCTGAATGGTCACTTTTTGACCACAGGTGACAAATGTAATTTTTAAAAATATATACACCTACCCAAAATTCCTGTAAAAATTATATTAGTTAGTTAAGACATAAGGGAACAACATATATTTTTCTTAAATTCTAACTCGAACATTTGGAACCCGAAATAAAATGCGTAAAACTGACCTGTTTTAGGCCTCTGTGTCGCAGAAGTCCAGTAGTCTGCGACACAAGCCTTTGTGTCGCTATAGCACTCGAATCGTCACATTAGCGACACAAGCCTTTGTGTCGCTATAGCACCCGAATCGTCACATTAGCGACACAAGCCTTTGTGTCGCTATAGCACCCGAATCGTCACATTAGCGACACAAGCCTTAGTGTCGCATAAGACCTTAGTGTCGCAGGATACCTTAGGGTCGCCTATAGCGACACTAACCCTGTGTCGCTAAAAACATAAAATCCATGCATTTTTGGTTAAAGCAATATAAGCATAAATAAAAATTTTCATCTTACGAAAATGATCTTACGAAAATGCAATATTGATATTTTCAGCTCGACCCCAGCCAGGGGCTCTGCCCCGTGGACCCCGCCAGGGGCTGCCACCCCTTGGACCCCGCTACCAGGGGCGCTGCCCCCGGACCCCCGTCATTAATGGGCTTCGCCCCTTGCCACACTGATTAATTACCATAACTGGAAAGTAGAATTATGCATAACATAACTAATCAAATCTGTGTTTTCACAAAATATCACCAACGGCCTGTACATGTTTTTTTTTTTTCCAAACACAAACGATAACTAAACAATTGGACATTTCTAATTGTGTGAACTAGCTTAAGTGGACATTAACCCTCCACTTACATAGATGATCTTTAGACATCTACTTACACCACTTTACGCGTTTAGGGCGCTAGAAGGTTTCCTTACGGGACACAGGCACCCGCTATTCGTTATCTACTTGCTAATTGCTATACTTGCTTACTAATCTCAGCTGAGTCTTACAGCCCCACTTTTACTTTTACTGTTTTATATACTTTGGGGTGAGATACAAATGCTTAACTGTTTTTAATGAACACAAGTACTCGATTATTTTTACAAGATTGTATGAGTTGTTTGTAATCCATTAAAAGTCCTCAACACACATGGTTCGTTAACTGCGAAGGCGCGAGTGCTAGAGAATAGATCTATTATGGGAATGACACCCCCGTCCGTGTTACTAGCTATAACCAAGTTAAAAACGGGCACTCTAGTATTTGTCATAAAGGTGTTTCGGATTAGACACCTCCGGGAGGCACAATACGGGTTAGGCTTCGAACCGTGGGCTCATGGCAATTTCGGAAACATTAATTTTGTTTACTTTATTTGCTTGATTGCAAATCACGGATAAATCTTGTGTTTCATAACTATGTTTTTACTGTTAAACCTGTGAGATTCACCAACCGTTTGGTTGACCCTTTTAGCTTTGTATTCTCAGGTACTCAGCAACAGTAGGATTGCCCACAAGATTGCTAGCTACATCAAGTCGCATGCATTATACATTTATGAAGATGTTCATATATTATTTTTGAAATATTTCGTTATGTACTAGAATCTTCAGGATATTATTTTGCGAACTCGAGGCTAATGTAAACTTTTAAAGTATTTCAATGTAACTACTTTGTACTATTTTATAAACGTCTCATATAGAGTCGTTCGCTTTTTCCTTTGTGTTGTGATTACTTGATTAGTCACGCCCCGACCCGAACCGCTTCCGCTGTACAAATCAGGGGGTGTGACAGATTGGTATCAGAGCCAAGGTTATAGCGAACTAGGTTGCATTAGTGGGCCTAGACTATATCCGTTAAGTTAGTATTCCTTGTTAGGTATAACTGGTTCAGATATTGCATCATTCGAACTTAATTAAACATAGCCTGATCAACTATGTACAATTAAAGGAGAATCGATGCAAGCTCTGAAATGGATATAGCGAATGGGAATACATTAGAAGACTCAGACCGAGGATAGAAGTGGGACCAACCTTGATACGTGCTTATGTAATGGGCATAAAGAGGTATACACCTACATATATATATATATATATATATATATATATACAACGTTACGTATACTAGACTTACTTACCACGGAAAACGACAACCACTCCCTCTAACACGCTACTTGACCTCGAGAACGAGACTCAATTCTTGCCAATTACTATGGAGACACCTATGATAACCACTTACCCACGCGCATCGGACAACGACACTACTAAGGATGAACCAATGGAACTAGAACCACACAAAAATTTGTCACTTAGGCGCGACACATCTATTTTCTCTATTTCGTACTCCCTTTTTCCCTCTAATCATAAACCTACGAACTGCTTGTGTTATATGCGATTAGAAGAACTACTAGGTCATCTTATACTAACCCCATCTCGTTCGGAATAGGACTTATGCGACTTCTCTTAATTACAACGACTCCCGACACTTTTGTAAACTTCATAGCCTATAAATCCTTCGGACTCATACCTTAAATGGTTTCTGATCACTCACATCATTGATTTCCTCTCAAGTACAGTTATATATTACCCCCCCCCCCCATATATACAACTGTGGTAGTTAAAATCTTTACACAAAATCTCATATACTTTTATTCCTCCTTGTTAGTAAGGAATCATGCCACCAAGACGCCAACCGATAAGTCCTGAAGAAATTGCTCAACTCGTCTCTCAAGGGGTTGCTGAAGCTATGGCAGCTTACGAAGCAGCCAGAAACGGCCCTAATGCTAACCAAAGAAACGCTGAAGAACCCGTCAACAATCCACCTATAACCAAACCCTGCACATACAAAGACTTCATGAACTGCAAACCCCTCAATTTTAAGGGCACCGAGGGAGCCATCGGTCTCATGCGATGGATAGAGAAAATGGAATCTGTTTTCCGGATCTGCAACTTCACGGAGGAAAACAAGGTCAAATTCTCTACTTGCACCCTCGCTGACGGTGCACTCACGTGGTGGAATTCATACGCTCAGACCGTGGGAATTGATGCTGCCTATCAACATCCATGGGAAGACCTCAAGAAAATGATGAAGGAAGAATACTGCCCTCGAGAGCAACTCCAACAACTCGAGGAGGAATTCTGGCACCTCACTGTTCAAGGGAATGATATCACCAGCTACACCACCAGATTTCACCAGCTTGCTCTCCTATGTCCATCCATGGTGGACCCCGAACAAAAACGTGTCGAAAGGTACATTTGGGGACTACCAGAAAAGATCCAATGGAATGTAACCTCTTCTAAGCCCGGAACCATCCAAAGTGCCGTTCGCATGGCACACGAGCTTATGGCTCAAATTGTTCGCCGAGAGGCATCCGCTGAGAAAACTACCGGGGACAACAAGCGAAAGTGGCATGGGATCAACCGAACCGAACAACAACAACAAAACAAAAGGCAGGAGACCCTTAAGGCATATGCATCAGGATCTGGAGAGAGAAAAGGGTATATTGGAACCAAACCCTTCTGTTCTAAATGCAGTCGCCACCATGACGGACTTTGTGGCACTCCTTGCGACAAGTGCAAGCGTTATGGTCACCTAGCAAATGATTGTCGAACGAAAGCCTGTTACGAATGTGGCAACACGGGACATTTCCGGAACGACTGTCCCAAACTAAAGAATAACAACAACGAGGCTCGAGGTAGAGTTTATGTGCTGAATGCTGGGAATACTCATCAGGACCCGGATACGGTCACGGGTACGTTCATTCTCGCACCGTTGAACAACATTGTGTTACTTTCCTTAAATAAGGTTTTACATACTTAACGCTTTTCCCCACTCCCTAAGAATTTAAGTACACAATAAAACTTGCAAACGAACTCTTCCGCCATTTATTTCACGCCTGTCGAGATCAAGCACCTCGATATCATCGTCGGTACGTATTGACTGTCCAAGCACCGTGCCGAATCGCCTGTTCTGAGAAAACCGTCCGTCTTCCTACCATCTCGAATGGAACATCAAGCCCTGCGAACAATAGTATCGATAAACATGCATTAAAGAATTGAGATAGATATAATTAAATAATTGTGCTGAAAATTGATACATGTTATTAACTGCAAAACATTAACTCATAAAACGTTTGCCTCGTAGGAAATGACAAAATCCCCTATTAACAGCCACCTGTTGAACAACGACCAACTCCGTGAGGAACAGATGATTTTCCCGTACTTACTCGATCTAGATAACGATACGGAGCTGTTGAAAGACGAACCATCGGGAGAAGTGGTACCTGAGAAGGAACCCGAAGAACATCCGCCAGAACAAATGGCAACACGTGCACTATATACCCCCAAAGGGACTACCAGGATAACTCGAACAAATTCCACTCCCAACTTAACTACTACCAATCTCACCATTTCCACTTTTGCTACTACTTCATCCGTTACTAATAAGTCTGCTACGGTTAACACGAACACGCAAAGTACCTCCCTCGCGAATGAAACTCCTAAGACGTTACGCCACAGACTAGACGAGGCACAGAAAGAAATTGCTGACCTACGTCACATTGCTTATCAGAGTGAAGTACGCGCCCTCAACCACGGGGTACGCATGGTGGCTATGGAAAAAGCTATACAAGAATTGAAGCGTCTTTACCCAAACATTGGGAATACGAATCATGAGTCGTGCAACTCCATTAGGCAGATGACTAAATCTGACGGTCCTACTGAAGGGAACATCAGGGCAAAAGTGACGAATCATAAGAGGAAAGTAGAGGAAGGTCCTGACCACAACCCCACTCAGTGAAAAGTCAAAAGGACGAAAATCATCGGGAATGACATAACCGAACCCAAGGAAGAACGGGGTTACGCAGGGAACAAACCTTACTGCCCCAACTGCAAGCGTCATCACGAAGGTCCCTGCGGTACACCTTGTAAGAAGTGCAAAATAGTCGGGCATCGGGCTAAAGATTGCAAATCTCCTCCTACGGCTACGAACTCTAATACATCAAAAGCCTGCTTCGGGTGCGGAAGCGCTAGACATTTCAGGAAGAATTGCCCACAATTGAACAATAACGCTCGCCAGGATCCATAACCTTGTTTCGGGTACGATACTTCTCGACAACTTAATTATTTCAACCTTATTCGATAGTGAGTACTCTTAGTTCACTACACTATCACGCCACAATGATTAAGATGCCAAGTACTATTGTATAACTGGCCACCTTAGACTTTATGAACACAGTAGAATTTACAAAGTTACCCTAAGCTACCAACCTTAATGTAGCCATACCCTGGTGACTAACAAACAGACCTTGTCCAGCGGACAAAGTGGCCAACAGAGTCGAAACTCCTCCTCTCTCCTCCCGTAGTTGCCAGTAGGGCACTAGCTTAACAAGGGGAGGAAGGCAAAACAAAACTGAACGTTACACCTCATGGCACATGCCACGTTTATTCCTAAGTAACACACCGACCTCGACTTCGAACAAATTTCGGGACGAAATTTCCTTAACAAGGGGAGAATGTGACACCCGACAAATTAGGACAATTATTTGAACCTAACAATAGTGTAATTACATGTATTTAGATATATATTAGGCTAACTACTTGTGACTACTTGTATATATGTATATACACATACGTAATTATTTGCAATTACGCGAAACGAACGGACTGAGTCTGACAATCTATACGGCGTTGGTGATAACTTTTCATAAATAATGTAAACCTAATTTATAAATTAGATAGTAATTATTTACCCTGTATTATTGATATTAAATAATAATATACGAAAAACCTAGACGTTTTGCTTAAAACGTAACAAACGCAATGAAAACGCGCGAATCGCGCCTGACACCCGAACGAAACCGACAAATATTTTAAGAAAGTTCAATGAAGTATTCTAAATATATTAGTCAAATTAAAATAGTTATTTGTATCAAAAAATAAAACACAAAAGTTAAACGTTCACGATTTAATTTTTACGCGCGCAATTAACGTTTAACCGAACAAGTAAAGTAATACGAAATCGAGGAGCAAGTCACGGGCCCGAGAACCACAATGGGCCAGGCCCAATATCCGGCCCAGCCCAGCCCAAAGCCGGCCCAATGGACCCCTTTCCTCCTCTCCCTTTTTAAACCCTTCCACCCTTACAAACTTCCATTTTCACACACATTTTACACACATTTCTCTCATATTCCTCTCCACCCCTCTCTCAAAAACGACCCAAGGCTGTCCCCAACAACCACCACAGCCACCCAGCTCCACCACCCAACCACCACAACACCACCATTCGGCCACCATCGGCCGCCTCCTTGAAAATCAAGAAAAACACGAGAAAACGAGCACACTAGCTTCTTCCCCGCCTCCTTGGTTGTTCAAGCATTGTAAGAACTTCAAAACTCTTCCAAAACACTCTATAAACGTGTTATAATGTTCATTCAACAAAGAAATGTCCAAAATATAACATAAAAATGTTTTTCATGGCTTAAAATGTTCAAGAACACAACATGCATTTTCGGACAGAAAAGTAGCTCGACTTTGAGAGGCTGTTTCTCCCTCAAAACTTGACCAAAATGGACGATTCAAAAGGCAAAAATTAAGTTTAAGAAGTTAGCTTTAATTTCCAAGTGGTTTCATAATTTTTGGAGTTCGTTTGATACCCGAAATGATTTTTACAAAAACATGTATACGGGCTGTCAAAAATCACAGAAATTTCACCTTTCTTGTTTTAATCATAACTCAAGATATACACCTCCAAATGACCTGAAATTACCGCCAAAAGTTCACAAATTTTGTTAGGTGCAAAAGTCATTTTGATGATTTTGTCTAAAAGTGTACGCATTCTGCCCAGAAAACGAGAACATTTGCATGTGTCCTGAATGGTCACTTTTTGACCACAGGTGACAAATGTAATTTTTAAAAATATATACACCTACCCAAAATTCCTGTAAAAATTATATTACTTAGTTAAGACATAAGGGAACAACATATATTTTTCTTAAATTCTAACTCGAACATTTGGAACCCGAAATAAAATGCGTAAAACTGACCTGTTTTAGGCCTCTGTGTCGCAGAAGTCCAGTAGTCTGCGACACAAGCCTTTGTGTCGCTATAGCACTCGAATCGTCACATTAGCGACACAAGCCTTTGTGTCGCTATAGCACCCGAATCGTCACATTAGCGACACAAGCCTTAGTGTCGCATAAGACCTTAGTGTCGCAGGATACCTTAGGGTCGCCTATAGCGACACTAACCCTGTGTCGCTAAAAACATAAAATCCATGCATTTTTGGTTAAAGCAATATAAGCATAAATAAAAATTTTCCAAGCTGACCTGGCAGCTCGACCCCAGCCAGGGGCTCTGCCCCGTGGACCCCGCCAGGGGCTGCCACCCCTTGGACCCCGCTACCAGGGGCGCTGCCCTCGGACCCCCGTCATTAATGGGCTTCGCCCCTTGCCACACTGATTAATTACCATAACTGGAAAGTAGAATTATGCATAACATAACTAATCAAATCTGTGTTTTCACAAAATATCACCAACGGCCTGTACATGTTTTTTTTTTTCCAAACACAAACGATAACTAAACAATTGGACATTTCTAATTGTGTGAACTAGCTTAAGTGGACATTAACCCTCCACTTACATAGATGATCTTTAGACATCTACTTACACCACTTTACGCGTTTAGGGCGCTAGAAGGTTTCCTTACAGGACACAGGCACCCGCTATTCGTTATCTACTTGCTAATTGCTATACTTGCTTACTAATCTCAGCTGAGTCTTACAGCCCCACTTTTACTTTTACTGTTTTATATACTTTGGGGTGAGATACAAATGCTTAACTGTTTTTAATGAACACAAGTACTCGATTATTTTTACAAGATTGTATGAGTTGTTTGTAATCCATTAAAAGTCCTCAACACACATGGTTCGTTAACTGCGAAGGCGCGAGTGCTAGAGAATAGATCTATTATGGGAATGACACCCCCGTCCGTGTTACTAGCTATAACCAAGTTAAAAACGGGCACTCTAGTATTTGTCATAAAGGTGTTTCGGATTAGACACCTCCGGGAGGCACAATACGGGTTAGGCTTCGAACCGTGGGCTCATGGCAATTTCGGAAACATTAATTTTGTTTACTTTATTTGCTTGATTGCAAATCACGGATAAATCTTGTGTTTCATAACTATGTTTTTACTGTTAAACCTGTGAGATTCACCAACCGTTTGGTTGACCCTTTTAGCTTTGTATTCTCAGGTACTCAGCAACAGTAGGATTGTCCACAGGATTGCTAGCTACATCAAGTCGCATGCATTATACATTTATGAAGATGTTCATATATTATTTTTGAAATATTTCGTTATGTACTAGAATCTTCAGGATATTATTTTGCGAACTCGAGGCTAATGTAAACTTTTAAAGTATTTCAATGTAACTACTTTGTACTATTTTATAAACGTCTCATATAGAGTCGTTCGCTTTTTCCTTTGTGTTGTGATTACTTGATTAGTCACGCCCCGACCCGAACCGCTTCCGCTGTACAAATCAGGGGGTGTGACAAACCGGGATATTTACAAAAACATCCTCATGTTGTGGAGGAGCAGCAGGAGTATCCAAAAAATTGTCGTCAGCTGGAGGGAGATATCCTTCATTGATGATATGTCCAAATAAAGGAACATCTTCTGGTACAGGGACACCTTTGGCGTTTTGAGCACAAATGGCAAAAATCCATGTGTTCATCGGAGTCTGACGGAAACGATGAGCAGCAATCACCGGCACCCCTGGAAGAAGATGATTGATAAGCAGCTGGATGAAACGGGGGTATAAGTTCCATCGGTTGTCCCCCGCATGGACATTTTCAACCATTGCTTTCAAAAGATAGCTCATGCCGTCAAATCCTGCCTTCCTGCTGGAGAGGCATACGATCATGATATGCATGAGGTACCTCCAGACCTTTGTGAGGTTGGCCTTCCGGTATTGATCTCGAGGAATACCCGGATAACCTAGACGGAGCATGCCGCCGTTGATAAACGTGTTGGAGAACCGAATTGGCAAATCCGGGTGATCAGCAAAACCAAAAAATTCACGTAGCAGTTGCTCCGTAATAACCACTTCTCTGTCATCTACCCTGGAAATAATACGCGTGACTGGCAGATCAGAGTTGATCACAGCTGAGTCCCAGAAGGAACCAACTTGATCCTTGTAAATAGGGGCATTGGAGGAGATGGCGGTATAAATGCGGGAACGGCGACAGAACGCAATCATCGGCCTAAAAGGCGCGGCCGAATCCCGATCATCCTCGAGAAAAGCTACTATGTTGTGCCTCGGCTCCCAATCATTTACATTAACGTTGATACCTGCCATAGCTACATACACAAAAATATAGCTCGAAAAGCGTTAGCATCAATGCACGTAGACAATTATTTTTCACAAAAATGCCATCTGCGACACAAGGGTTGTGTCGCTAACGATACTATGCGACACAAGGGTTGTGTCGCTAACAAGCTGTGCGACATTAAGAGTTGTGTCGCATTTTGCAATAAATTAATTTAATTCAATCACAGCGACAGAAAGCTTATGTCGCACAACTTGTGTCGCTAAATAAGCGACACAAAAGCTTGTGTCGCAAGACAGCAATGCAACAGACACAAGTGCGACACAAGGGCTTGTGTCGCATATTGTGTCGCAATGACGATCAGATGCAACCCAGAAAAACCCGATGATAAAATTTGGGGGTTTTTGAAATTTATAAAACCAAACGATGCGCCAATGTATGAAGAGCATAAAACCATGAGTGTTAACATGTTAGCAACATATCCCGTGTCCAATTTTACCCCAAACCAAAAACCCTAACAAACCGAATGTTGCATTCAACGATTAAACAAAATTAGACGGTGGAATTGGGTAAAAATGGTACCTATAAGTCGAGAAAGATGAGGAGAACAAGAAGCACGGAATGGATTGCGTAGAAAAACGGCAGAAAGTTGAAAATCAAATCAATATAACGTCGCAGTGGTTGTGTCGCACAACTTGTCTTGTGTCGCTCTTTGTGTCGCAAAATCATGTAGCGACTGAGAGGTAGGGTCCGGCTTTTATACCTCAACCCTGAATAGCGACACAAGATGCGACATGGCTTGCGACACAAGGGTTGTGTCGTATTGCGACACAAAGGTTGTGTCGCACCAGGGACAGTTTTAGTAGATTGATTTTATTTTAAAGTTAACACTCGAGAGTCAATTTGATATTATCTCAAAGACTTGGATAAACTAAAGGTAAAACAATAAAATATAAACCGTTGATTAAATTGTGCAATCAACGAAAACAAAACGTAAAATCTTTTTGGTGACGAAATTGTTTAAGTCTGCTTTAGGATTCATATCAGGATAACATGCAATTATTAGGAATAGTAAGTGTTATTTCGATTATCAGTATGTTTGTCCACTTTAAATTTACTTAGTATATTTAAATCACCTGTTATAAAGATTAGTTCAGGACGATTATTGATATTTTATCCATCAAGACATTTGAACTTAAGTATAGATGATTTCAACTCATAATGAGATGAACCACTTGTGTTATTATTAGCATGTATATTATATTATATATAACTCACATTAAAATATACATTTGAAATCAAAACATGTTAGGAGTTTCTTTATAGAAGGTGAGGGTATGAACGTATCTTTAGAACTAAGATAGCGGTGACAGGTCTGTACTTTCGTACAACAGAGTCACATAAGCAATAGTTCGGGTTGAACAAACACCAGTCTGAACAATTTAAACTAGAGGGTACAGATCTGTACTTTCGTACAACAGAGTACCATAGTTTAACACAAACCAGTACTAGGCAATCTTTTTATAATTTTCTTGTACATTTGTACATTATATTTTAGAATTTAGATATGCCACGGGTACGCACTAATTGTCTATAACTTAACATAGACTACGTACCTAAGTTCTTTTCAAGAATATATTAGATGAAACCAGGTCTGTATTTTCATACAACAGAGGAGACAATTAACATATTCCCCCAGATAACACCATACAATGACTTTATATTTTAGATCATAACATGTTTATTATCCAAATATTAAGATGAAACGTTAAAATATTTTGGACATTTTTGCCCTTATTTTAACTTAATGTCATACATATTAATATGTCTTTATATAACATAATATGCATTTTTGAAAGTTAGGCTTCTTAGTAACTTTAGAACAAATGCCTACCAATACATCATTTGATGAAGCTAATATTTATAAAAGGTATTTCAAGTATGCTAGATAAATCTACTGACACATCAAACATAAATCTTAAAATTCTATTTTATGCATGTTTTCTGATGTACTATCATTTCCCCAATTGTTTACAGACACAATTCAACGTCTATTTTAACAATGTTGCAACTATTGCATTTCTTTAATACTAACAAGTAAAAAGAGTGACAGTTGCGGTTTTTTTTTTTTTTTTTTTTTTTTTTCACCAAGTTTAAGGATAATTCTGACCAGAAATGGAGAGTTAAGCGTTGCCCAGACTCACCATTCCAATCATAGAGACTAGCTCATCAAATCGACTACGAGAGAAAGCTTTTGTGAAAAGATCTGCGTTTTGCTTAAGAGTAGGAATTTGGACAAGGTCAATTAGGTGCTTCTCATAGCAATCCCGTATAAAATGATAACGAATTTCAATATGCTTTGTTTTTGAATGCATGCTGAATCCAGAGAACCTGGGAACAGCAACTGGCAGCAGCAATGTATTCTGCTTCAGCAGTTGAAGTAGAGACAGTTGTCTGCTTCTTGCACTGCCACGAGACTAATCGGCTTCCTAGAAACTGACATCCTCCAGTTGTTGACTTCGCGTCCACTGAGCAGCCACCATAATCCGAATATGAAAAAGCAGTTAGAGCAAAATCGTTTTCGTTAGAGTACCAGAGACCTAAGGAGGGTCTCCACTTAAGGTAACATAATATGCGTCTGACAGCCTTTTCATGAGAAGCTTTGGGTTTTGCTTGATATCTAGAACAGATAGACACGGCGAATAATATGTCCGGCCTAGATGCTGTGAGGTACATAAGCGATCTTATCATTGAACGATAGTCACGCTGATTAACATCGTCTTCATCATCAGCAGGTCCAAGTTTGTGACTGATGTCAATGGGAGTTCCATAGTGTCTAGCATCGAGCATTTGATATTTTTTCAAGATGTCCTTGACATATTTTGTCTGATGAATATAAATTCCCTTATCAGACTGCTCGACTTGAACACCAAGGAAGAATTTGAGTTCTCCCATTGCACTCATCTCAAACTTAGACTTCATGACTTTTTCGAAATCTCTGCACAGCACCTCATTGGTCGATCCAAAAATAATATCATCCACGTATACCTGCACAAGCAACAAATCGTTTCCTGTCTTTTTGATAAAAAGAGTTGAATCAATCTGCCCACGAGTGTAACCATTAGTGAGCAGGTGTTGAGACAATGTTTCATACCAAGCCCTTGGAGCTTGATGAAGACCATACAATGCTTTATCTAGTTTGTAGACGTAATCAGGATGCACTGAGTCTTCGAAACCAGGAGGCTGTTTCACATAAACCTCTTCGTTGACCTTCCCATACAAAAATGCACTCTTTACATGCAGTTGATAGACACGAAATTTCTTGAATGAAGCGTAAGCAAGAAATATCCGTATTGACTCTAAACGCGCAACTGGAGCAAAAACCTCATCATAATCTAAACCTTCGATCTGAGTAAAACCTTGAACCACCAGACGAGCTTTATTCTTCACAACTACACCACGGTCATCTTTCTTGACTCGATAAACCCAGCGAGTACCAATCGGATAGAATCCCTGAGGTAGTTTAACCAGCTCCCAAACTTCTAACTTTTTGAACTGTTGGAGCTCCTCTTGCATGGCTTCTACCCAGTGAGATTTAGTCAATGCTTCCTTAATGTTTTTCGGTTCAATTTGAGAAAGAAAGCATGACTCCATTTGAGCTAACTGGCACTCTGTTTGCCCTCTGGTTCTAACTCCATCGTGTAAATCACCAATAATATTTTCTACCGGGTGATTCACATTGACACGGTTACTTGGAATCTCTTCAGGTTCAATGACAGTTTCCAAATTTGTATCGTCTCCCCCAGAGACTAAAGTCTCTTCAAGTACCTCTGTGACAGGTTCTACTTCACCATCTGATAAGGCTGGCATATCTGGATCTGTATCAGGATCTTGAACTGGTTCAGTAGTTTGAGGAGGAGGTGGTGGTGTTTTTGTAGGAGACTTGGATACATCAGAATATATATCAAGTCCATGAAGCATTGTCACCACCTGTTCAACTTCATCTTCAGCAGGAAGTTTGAAAGAGTCGAACATACTGTCATAGTCGAACAAAAATTCGGGCCCTGAACCTTGTGAGGGTTGAGTATAACAAAGACATGTTACCTCAAAATGTTCCTCCACTCTCTTTGTGACTTTGTTATACACACGCTTATTAGGTGAATTATTTGAAAAACCCAAGAAATAGCCTTCACTCGATTTGCTACCGAATTTAGCCACTCGTTCTTTTGTGTGCATAATCATACAGGGACACCCGAACGGCTCAAGAAACTGTAAATTTGGTTTACGGTTGTTGAAGAGCTCATAACAGGTCTTATTACGTTTCTTAACCATAGACACTCGATTTAGTATGTAGCAAGCGGTGTTGACCGCTTCTGCCCAGAATGTGATAGGCAGTTTTGAATCAGCTAACATAGTCCGAGCAGCTTCAATGAGCGTCCTGTTCTTACGTTCAGCAACTCCATTTTGTTGAGGAGTTCTGGCAGCACTGAATTGATGATCAATGCCTTTCTTTAAACAGAAAAGACCTAGTGTAGAGTTCTTAAATTCCGTACCGTTATCACTTCTCAGTTTCTTGATCTTTAGATTGCACAAATTTTCCAGCTTGTCAAACAAGTAGATAAGGATTTCAGCAGTCTCATCCTTGGAGGCCAAAAAATAAACCCAAGAGAACCTCGAGTAATCATCAGTGACCACCAAACAGTACCATGCTCCACCTATACTTTTCTTGCTCAATCGTCCAAATAAGTCCATGTGCAGTAATTCCAATGGCTTTTCAACAGAGTTGACCAGTTTTGACTTATGGGTCTTCTTGTGCTGTTTCCCTTTTTGGCAGGGAACGCAATGATCATTAAGCCCGAATGATTGCTTCGGTACACCACGCACAAGATCATTTTTAACCAGATAATTCATTTTACGAAAGTGCAGATGACCCATTCGTCTGTGCCAAAACAAGGATTCTTTTTCATTGGCCTTAGACAGAAAACACGTTTGCTGCTTTGTTTCAACAGTACGCATATCCAGAATGTACGTGTCTCTGTCTCGAGGTGCCCTCAATAGCACCCACTCCTCGGGAATAACAAATCCCGGCTTCAGAATGCAACACTCACTTTTCGTGAAAACAGTAGTGTATGATTTATCACAAACTTGCGATACACTAAGAAGGTTGTGTTGCAGCTGTTCTACAAAATTAACTTTTTCAAAGCTCACTCTGCCGTTTGAGAGTGTGCCTTGGCCAGAAATTACACCTCCTTTGTCACCAGCAAAAGCAACATATCCCCCATTATACGCATGAACATCGGAAAGCAGGGATATATTGCCGGTCATGTGCCGCGAGCAACCACTATCGATATACCATTTGCTATTTAGGACGGCTTCAGGTTGCTGCAGCATCAAAAACAAAGAAGTTAATTAGTAACGGAGACCCAAGCCTTTACAGACTTGGGGACTCCAGACGCATCATCCACAATGATCACATCAGTCAAAATTTTATTTTTAAACATATCAGAAGTATTGATTGATGTGACACTGTTGGATGTAGAATCATTTGATGATTCTTTCACTTTCCAAACCTTTTTAGGTTTGGAAGGTTGCTTGTCAACAACATTGAGCTTAGTAATTGATGATTAGGTTGGCTCAACCTTGCTAGTTTTCTTAGCGGGTGAGGGAGAACGTGAACCTTTAACTGAAGAATTTTTAATTTTAGAACTTTTAGGTACACCTTTCCCAGACCGCTTTTTAGCAAGCAACGGACAATCATTTATTAAATGACCCTGTTTCTTGCAGTAGAAACAAGATCTTTTCTCAACAGGATGTTGAAATTTTGGAACAAACCTATGAGGATGATTGAAAGAAATATCAAAGGCACATGCACACTTATGTGAGCATGTTGAATTTGACACTTGTTTAGAGAAAACAGTGGATTTAGAAGAAGTTTGATGTTTTTTAATATTTTCTTTGATTTTCAAAATCTTCTTTTCAGGCTCAGCCTTAGCTTTGCCTTTTCCACTTAAAGCCATGACTGAAGATTCATTAGTTATAATTACATTGTTTGGCTTTACATTTTTCTTTTCAACCTTTGAGTACTCCTCTTCGGTTATATCTTCAATTTTAACAATCTCCTTTAAAATAACAGGAGAATCACTCGAAGCCTTGTTTACAACAGGCTCACAAACATCAGAAGGCTTAACTGACTCAGCCTTGACACAAACAGTAACTGATTCAACAGATTTAACCTCTTGAGCCTTAACAATCTCAGGCTCACTAGGTTTTGCCTTAACAGGTTCAGGCTCACTAGTGCTTGGTTGATCATCAGTTACTTTAACTTTTTCAGCCTGAATTTTCACAGGCTTACTTATTTTGACAGGAGCAAATTTCACAGGATTTATTGCCGTCTTTGAAAAATTAGGCATGGGAAAATAATTTTTAGGAGTCGGAACTTGATGAAAGCCAAGTCCAGCCTTGCTTTTCGTATCACTTCTTTGTGCCTGAAGGATCTCATCAAAGACTAGAGAGGAAGTTGAAAAGTTAGATAATTTTCTGTTCAACTCAAGAACTTCAGCCTGAGAATCAGCAAGTTGTTTCTTTACGAAGGAAAGCATATTAACATAACTTCGTATTTCATCTTGCTGTTCAAAAATTTTGGCTTTCAGCTCTTTCTTTTCTTCAAAAATAGCTTTTAGCTTTTTATCACAAACCTTATCATTATCTTTTAACATATTATTTGAAGCAGTTAATTGTTCTATGTTAGCGATAAGACGTTCATTTTCCTCTCTTAACCTGTTCACTTGTCCTGTCAAATGAATGCATGAAATACAAGACAAAGGTTCATTATCAACCTCATGAATGTTGTCCATGAAAGCTTTGTTCTGTTGGTCATCATCAGCTTGTTCTGACCAGTCAAACGCTTCATCTGACAACATTAAGGCAGCCGATACCATTGCCTTTTCTTCAGCTTTAGCCTTCTCTGTAGGGTTGTTCTGAGAAGGCCTTGTGAAACCAGAGGAGGGTTGTCGTGTTTCACATTCACGAGCAAAGTGTCCATAGTTGTGACACTTATAGCATTTAACTTTGCTCTTGTTGAATCCCAGACCCTTATCATTCGGGTCCTCCAGCGATCTCTTTCCTGTTTTCTTAAAATAGGTCTTGGCTCTACGAGTAAGCATAGCCAAGTTCCATCTTAAGTCCATTCGTTCCAGTTCGTCATCATCTATTTGACGAAAATCTTCCTCTGTCAGATCCATGGAACCAGCTTTCTTGCAGAGAAAGTCATCATAGGCGGATAGCAACGCCGAAAAAAGTGCAGCATGGTCCTGTGCAGCTGCAGGAATAGGCCCTTGATGACTTGGTGGTTGAAAGTAAGAACCACCAGAAGAAGCACTTGGTTGCTGACTTGAAGAGCCACCAGTTCCACCAGCCAAGAATGCTGAGCCAGATGTTCCGGTTGATGAAACATCCACTCCGTAGATCTTAGGGTTTTGGACATTTGCAGTAGCTTTTGTTTCCTTCCTTTGCATGTCCAATAGATCAGCTTCTAGCTGACCAATAAGATCATCAAGAGACATATTCAAAATGTCTGGATCCTTTTCCATCATTAAAACTCTTGTATCCCATTTATCAGGTAGAGATTCAAGGAGTTTTTTATTTATTTCAGTTTTGTCCAGAGTTATTCCCCCTTCTATTAACTCACTAACCAACTGTGAGTATCTAGAAAACAAGTCAGAAAGAGACTCGTTTGGAAGAATATCGAATACGGCATACTGCTTCTTGACTAAACGCAACTTATTCTGTTTATATTGTTCACTACCGCCACATCTTTTCTCAAATGCCTTCCATAAATCATACGCAATTTCCAGATGTCGAAATTGTTTGAGGATTGACGGTGGTAATGCCATGGTAATTGCAGAATGAGCCTTTTTATCATTTTCAAAGGCTTTGTGTTCCTCAGGAGTCATTGATTTAATTGGTTTTAATGGTGCAGAACCAGTATACACTCCCGGACTGACAGGACGTTCGTATCTTTCAGTCAAAGCAACCCACATTTCGGGATCATTAAAAGAAACAAACGCTTCAAAGCGTTGACGCCAATACGCGTAATCCATCCCTACAGTATACATAGGTGGTTTATTCGTACTTCCAACTTCAGAGTTCTGCTTGAGTAGATCTCCAACTAGTTGTAATGAAGAAGATGCCATTTTGATAACCTGCAAAACAAAACACACAAAAAACAAAGAAAACTGTTATGCGACACAAGGGTTGTGTCGCTAAGTCAACTGGCGACGCAAATGATGTGTCGCAAAGAGATTAGTAACAGTTAAACAGGCGACACAAGGTTTGTGTCGCAAACTTTTATGTCGCAATATTAACTTGTGTCGCAGACTTTCAAGCTTGTGTCGCTATCTGGTGTCGCTTAAAACCTACACGCGACAGAAGATTGTGTTGCAGAAACCCTAAAAGCGACAGAGGTTTTGTGTCGCTGCTTGTGTCGCAATGTCGAGGAGAGCTGCGGCGGAAAACCCTAAAATTCGCAAACTTCCGTAACCCTAACGAAAAACCACGAACACTGGACGAATGTAATCACCAAAAACTTCCAGTAAATTTAGAATATTGATCCTTAACCCGAAATGCAAAGATTTAATTCCAAAAACTAGTCGTTTTAACCGAAAACACGTACTAACACGATCCGATAACACCAAATCCGTAGATTATGGCTCTGATACCACTTGTAGGATCCCTTGTGTTGGACCTAACCGGATCAACACAAACAATCGAGAGGCGGAATTCAAACGATTGTATAAAGTACGTAAAACACAAACGAATCAAACACAAATCGAATGTATATTGATATAATAACCAATTAGCTTGATACACTGAAATGCCTTACAATATACTCTCTGGAACCCTGGATTCGTCCACCCTAACTGTTTGTTCCCTTAATCACGGATCTAGACTTATCGTTTGACTCAATTGAAAGGCGGAAACAATCAATCAAGCAATTGAAACGTAAATACTAACACAACGATTTATAATCTTTTCGTATATATTAACAATTGAAGAATAAAGATTACAAACTCACTAACTCTCTCTTCCCACTCTCTCTGTCGTATCTCTCGCTCTCTCTAGGGTTTGATCAACCCAAAAATGAAATTCTAACTCGATATATATAGTAACCCTACTGGACCCTGCGACACAAGCCCTATGTCGCAGGCCCAGCCCATTGCGACACAAGCTCTGTGTCGCTATAGCGACACAAGCTTTGTGTCGCCTGAACAGTATATTTGTGTATATATTCTATCTCGCTATTCATTTACATACTCGCATATACACACTAAACACGATACAAATGCAGACTAATTGACTTTGACAATTACAACTGTTTGACCAAATGACTGACACACATTATGCACCAACAAACTCCCCCATGTCAGCAGCTTGGTCAAATAATCTTCAATTAGTCTTCACCAACAAACTCCCCCATTGAGATAGCTTGGTCTTCAAAAGTCTTGATGTTCAGTCTCATATGACTGATATCTAATTAGATCTTCAACTTCAGTGACCATCATCTCTTTCATCAATAGCTTCTCCAATAGTATTTATCTTCAAAGTCTTTGGAGAACTCTCATCAATTCTTATCTTTTGAATATGAGCATGATATGTAACTTGAATAAAATAACTCAGAAATAAAATATTTTTGTAATTTTCTCTATAAGACAGAATTAAAATACTGAAAGCAATAAATAAACAATCTTTTTGGGACGGAAATGTTTTGGTCTGGTTAGGGATCATATCAGGATAACATGCAATTATTAGGAAATAGTAAGTGTTATTTCGATTATCAGTATATTTGTCCACTTTAAATTTACTTAGCATATTTAAATCACCTGTTATAAAGATTATTTCAAGACGATTATTGATATTTTTATCCATCTAAACATTTGTACTTAAGTGTATGATGTCAACTCATAATAAGATGAATCACTTGTGTTATTATTAGCATGCATATTATAGTATATAAATCACATTAAAATATACATTTGAACTCAAAACATGTTAGTATTTTCTATATAGAGGATGAAGGTATGGACGTATCTTTAGAACCAAGTTAGCGGTGACAGGTCTGTACTTTCGTACAACAGAGTCACATAAACAATAGTTCGGGTTGAACAAGCACCGGTCTGAACACTTTAAACTAGAGGGTATAGGTCTGTACTTTCGTACAACAGAGTACCATAGTTTAACACAAACCAGTACGAGGCAATCTTTTTATAATTTTTCTTGTACATTTGTACATTATATTTTAGAATTTAGATATGCCACGGGTACGCAATAATTGTCTATAACTTAACATAGACTACGTACCTAAGTTCTTTTCAAGAATATATTAGATGAAACCAGGTCTGTATTTTCATACAACAGAGGAGACAACTAATATATTCCCCCAGATAACACCATACAAAGACCGTATATTTTAGATCATAACATGTTTATTATCCAAATATTAAGACGAAGCGTTAAAATATTTTGGACATTTTTGCCCTTATTTTAACTTAATGTCATACATATTAATATGTCTTTATATAAAGTGATATGCATATTTGAAAGTTAAGCTTCTTAGTAACTTTAGAACAAATGCCTACCAATACATCATTTGATGAAGCTAATATTTATAAAAGGTATTTCAAGTATGCTAGATAAATCTACTGACACATCAAACATAAATCTTAAAATTCCATTTTATGCATGTTTCCTGATGTACTATCATTTCCCCAATTGTTTACAGACACATTTTAACGTCTATTTTTAGAAATGTAGCAACTTTTGCATTTCTCTAATACTAACAAGTATAAAGAGTGGCAGTTGCGTTTTTTCAAGAATTTGTCTGTTCATATGTTTCTGACTTTTTAAACCCCAATTTTTAAAATTTCTCCCCCTGAATAGCAAATTCTTTACACAAAACAAACAGGTAAATAAATATTAAACAAAACAGAAAAAAATTTCAAGTCACATATCAAGTCAAATTCAAATTCTTTTAGCAGTTTTTAACCACCTTGTTTCATTTCAAAAATATCATCCATTCGCTCAAACATCATCACCACACATGATCACATCCTTGCAGTCACTAAAAGTATTATCTATCAAAAACCGGACTGCATCACCACAAACAAACATTAGTACTTATGAGACACCCAAGCCTTGATAGACTTGGGTTGTCCACTATCGTCCATAACCATCACATCAATGAGTTTATGATATTTTAAAAACTCAGTTGATTTCATTGATGTGTTGTTTGTGGATTTAGGTTTCCAAACCCGTTTAGGTTCAGATGATTTGTTTTCAACAATGTTGGGCTTTTGAACAGCAGGTCTACTAGGCACAACTTTGTTTACTCTAGCCATAAGTTTTAGAGAGTTGGATGCACAACTAGATATAGGCGAAAATGAACCACGCCTTGAAAAAGATTTTTGAAAAGAATGTCTAAATAAGGAAGTTCTTGGCATCCCTCTACCAAACCTATCTAGGGATAATAACCGACAATCCCTAATGATGTGGCCCTGTTGATCACACTGTCAACACGAACGCCGTTCCACATACGGCCTTTTCCAATGACTACCCTCAAATTGTTTCGACGGAGGATTTACTGAGGGAGGCTTAGAGGTTGAGGCATTTACAGAACATGAACACTTATGCGTACATGTTGATGTAGAAGCCTTTAAAGTTGAACAGGTTGATGTTGAAGGTTGTTCTTTAACTGATTTATTAATTATTTTATTTTTCTTCAGATTAGTCACAGATGATTGTGAGATATGTGAAGAGTTTCCTCTTGAATCCTTCTCTAAGATTTTAGCAGAGTCGGATTCATTTACAACCTTAGTTTTGCCCTTATTATTTAAAACTTGTTCAGTTTCATTAGTAAGTATATGATTTTCGGGCTTAACATTAACCTTTTCAACCTTGACCTCAGACTCTTCAGTTAAGTCTTCCATTTCAACAATCTCCTCAACACACACAGGAGATACAAATTTAGCCTTAACACAATCAGGCTTTTTAACAGTTGGAGCTGTATCAAACACTGACTCAGCAATAGATTTTGTATCTACCTTTGAAAAGGTAGGTACAAAGTCTTTGGCTGCATCCTTTGAAGGCATTGGCAGATAGTCAGAAGGAGGTGGTACATAGTGGTAACCAAGACCAGCCTTACTCTTCGTATCTGTCCTTTGCGATTGGAGAATCTCGTCAAAGACCAGTGAGGATGTTGAAAAATTTGAAAGCTTTCGATTTAAGTCATCTACTTGTGATTGTTTTTCAGCAAGATCATTTCTTAGTAAAGCAATCATTTTTATATAACTATCAATTGCATCTTGTTGACTGAAAATCTTAGCTTTTAATTCTTTCCGGTCAGAAAACGCAGCATCTAGTTTCTTATCAAAAGCCTTTTCATTATCTTTCAAAATTTTATTTGCCTGAGTAAGGTTTTCTAAATCAGAATTCAGGCGTTCAGTATCCTCACTGTATCTGTTAACTTTGTTAGTCAATTTGATACAAGACACACAAGATGATGGCTCTTCAATGGGTACCTCAGATTTACTCGTTATGTGAGCCATGAGAACTTGATTATCGCCCAACTCATACTGTTTCTTCAATAGCTGCAATTTATTCTTCTCATATTGCTCACTTCCACCACAACACCTTTCAATGGCTTGCCATAAATCATATGCAAGCTCATAATGTCTAAATTGCTTCATGAGTGGTTGTGATAGTGCCATGGTGATCGCAGCATGTGTTTTCCTTTCAGTATCATAAGCCTTGCGTTCTTCAGGATTCATGGATTTGATAGGCTTAAATGGAGCTTCTCTGGGAAAAACACCAGTTCTAAGAGGACGTTCATATCTTTTCTCTAAATATATTTGCATATCAGGATCATTGACAGCGATGAATGCCTCAAATTGTATTCTCCATTCAACATAAGGAGTATTGGCAGTGAATAATGGAGGTTTATTAGTGCTACCGATCTCATTGTTATGTTTTAGTAAGTGGGAAAAGCTTTTAAGCGACATTTTAATCCAGAAATGTTCCAAAACTTCGTCCTTTTGACTTTTCCCTCCAAAATATGGTTCGAAAATATCAAAAATTGCACGAGTAACACGAAACTTTTTCAAAATCAAAATTAAGACCTTTTAAGCTTAAGAACAAAATTTGGTCATGCGAAAAATTTCCCGCCAAAAGACCTTTTTTTTTTTTTTTCTTCTCTTTAGCGACACTATGTTAGTGTCGCACCTTAGTGTCGCATATTAGTGTCGCAAGATAGTGTCGCAAAATCCGATCTGGTGCCGCAATCTTATGTCGCGAAAACCCTAAATACGACACAAAAATTTTGTCGCTGCTTGTGTCGCTAAGGCTGATTGTGTCGCTAAAGCTTGTGTCGCACAAATACAAAACAGGAACCCTAGTAGCGACACAAAAGTTAGTGTCGCAGCTAGTGTCGCAATGTCGCGGCCAGCAGCTCCAAAAACCGTAAAAATCGAAAATTTTCAAAACCCTAACGAATTTCGAACGATAATTGATGAACAAACCCAGAAATACACTTCCAGAAGCTAAATATTCAACTGACTGGACCCAAAACGTTGATCAAACCACCAAAAACACCATGAATCAAACCGAAAAAATTTCAATTAACGATCAAATCTTTAAACAAACGCTCAAAGGCTCTGATACCACTTGTTGGTTCCCTTAATCACGGATCTAGACTTATCGTTTGACTCAATTGAAAGGCGGAAACAATCAATCAAGCAATTGAAACGTAAATACTAACACAACGATTTATAATCTTTTCGTATATATTAACAATTGAAGAATAAAGATTACAAACTCAATAACTCTCTCTTCCCACTCTCTCTGTCGTATCTCTCTCTCTCTCTAGGGTTTGATCAACCCAAAAATGAAATTCTAACTCGATATATATAGTAACCCTACTGGACCCTGCGACACAAGCCCTATGTCACAGGCCCAGCCCATTGCGACACAAGCTCTGTGTCGCTATAGCGACACAAGCTTTGTGTCGCCTGAATAGTATATTTGTGTATATATTATATCTCGCTATTCATTTATATACTCGCATATACACACTAAACACGATACAAACGCAGACTAATTGACTTTGACAATTACAACTGTTTGACCAAATGACTGACACACATTATGCACCAACACTAACAATGAGGCCGAAATGCTCTATTTATAGAGAAACCGAAACTGACCTGCGACACAAGCTCTGTGTCGCACAGCCAGTTCATGCGACACAAGCCTTGTGTCGCATAAGCGACACAGGCTCTGTGTCGCCTAAAACAGAACTTGTAATATACTAATGATAGACAAAACGTCGTAATTACTTAACAAACTATTACAAGCTAAGACCAACTGACAGACATACAAATATGCACCAACACCCGAGATGCGAAGGAGGGTCGTGAGGCTGACCTGCCAAGTTATCGGGGTGATAATGTTGTTGATACGGCTGACAAGCAGGCTTCTGATGGCTCTAGTGGTAACTTTTTCGCTACCAGTGGTCTTGATAGGCTGAAAGCGGCTACAGTTGTTGTTCAACAACCAGGCCAAAAACAACCCTTACTTGGAAGTAAGTCTTATGCTCAAGCTGCGAATCGTGTTGTTAAGCAGAAAGTTAATTTCCGTGCTTTGAATCTGGAGGCTCCTGATGGTAGTGATGTGGATGTGGAGATCCCTTTGGCCACGGTTGTTGAAGCAAGTAAAAAGTACTCGAACACTCTGTACGGGTACTTCATTGGCAAGAGATTAGCTTTTCCCGTGGTCCAAAACTATGTTATGAATTCTTGGAGGAAGTTCGGTATCGAGAAGGTTATGATGCACTCCAATGGCTTCTTCTTTTTCAAATTCTCTTCGGAGCATGGTATGAATGAGGTTCTTGAAGTGGGCCCTTGGATGATTAGACTGGTCCCTATTATGTTAAGAAAATAGAATTCTGATGCTGATTTAGCTAAGGAGGATCTTACAAGAGTGCCGGTGTGGATTAAGCTCCATGATGTTCCGCTTTTGGCTTTTAACGAGGTGGGTTTGAGTGGTATTGCTACCAAGGTGGGGACACCTCTCATGCTTGACTCCTATACTAGTAGCATGTGCACTGAGTCTTGGGGTCGTCCTAATTTTGCTCGTGCCATGGTTGAGGTTGTGTCTGGGACTGAACTGAAGAAACTGTTACGGTTGCTATCCCTAAGCTTGAGGGTGGTGGTAAAACCCTTTATTCAGTTAGGGTGGAATATGAGTGGCGACCGCCCAGGTGTAGTACGTGCAAAATCTTTGGACATAAAGATGCTGAATGTCCAAAGAATGTGGTTGTTGTTGAATCCCCAAAGGCAAGCAATCCTGTTTTTGTTGCCCCTAAGAAGACTGCTCGTGGCCCTATTAAGCAGATTGGAAAACCTGTTGATGGGTTCTCTATGTAGAAACAGAAACCAAAGGTGTCGTATAGGGTGAAAGACTTGGGAATTGCTTCCAAACCGGCTCCTAATGGTCCTTATCCGAAACCGTCTTCCAAGACGTCTTCGGGTATTCCTAAACCCTTATCCTTGGGCAACCGCTTCGGGGCTCTAAGCAGTGATGAGAAAGAGGATGTTCCGAGGAGTAGAAAGACCCAATAGGGGGATGGTAACGGAGATGGCCCAAGTCAGCCTCGTAAGCTTAAAGGGGCGGTTAATGGTGGCGGTTCTGATGCTGATGATTCTAAATCCGACATTGAGGAAGTTTATGATGAGATGGCAGACTATATGAAACTTCCTAAGGGTGGGTCCTTTTCGGAGGGGGCAACCACTCCCAAGGCCTCTACTTTCCATGGTTAGTCTCGCATCATAGAATATTAGGAGTTTGAACCGTGCCCCTAAGCAAAATGAGGTTCAGCAGGTGGTTAGTGAAAACAAGTTGTGCCTTTGTGCCATCTTGGAGTCCCATGTTCATGTTTCTAATCTCACGCGTATCTGTTCTAAGGTTTTTAGGAGGTGGAGTTGGACGTCTAACTCCTCTAGGAGTGTTAGTGGCTCTCGCATTATTATTGGCTGGGATCCTGACTGGGTCGACCTTATGATCATTTCCTTCACGGATCAGGTTATGCACTGTCAGGTTCGGGTGCGGGATAGGGATCAGTCTTTCTACTGTTCCGTCATTTATGCGGGTAATTCTTATTCCCACAGAAGCGAGCTGTGGGATAATCTTCGTTTGCATAGCAGATTTGTCGGTGCTAATACCTGGACGTTATTGGGTGATTTTAATGTCATCCTTAATCTGGAAGATTCTTCCTCTGGTTTTCCAGGCGCTCTACCTCTATGCGCGAGTTCAGGGAATGTGTGGAGGATATTGGGATTGTTGATGTGCAGGCCTCGGGGCTCCACTTCACTTGGAATCAGCGACCTCAGTCTGCCTCGGGTATCTTGAGGAAGATTGATCGTATCATGTGTAATGGAGAGTTCTTGGATGCCTTCCCTAGGGCCCGTGCTTTATTCCAGCCATACAGAAAGTCATTTCTTGTTTCTGAAAGGAACACCTTTTCTCTCCTTATCATCCTACATAATAAAGCATTTACACCTTTTGTGTACAAACTTACAAATTTAAAGATTGAATATTACTATTTTACCCCTCTTTCACTAAAGAAATATTTGTTAATTAAGGAAATAATTTGCGTCTATTACTATGATCTATTTTTTTTTTAAATGTCAAACTTACTTATAATTATGTACGGAAATCTTTATCTGAAATTAACTAGCTCCCACTAAAAACATTGAAGAAAAAATTACTCTGTAATACATATAAGTTGATATTTCTCTCAATAATGAGTTGAAAATTTTTACTCTCATTACTTATTTTGTAGTTCGACATGCAGCAACATAAACTTTATCTATAGTTTTTATCACGGTAAAGTTATCAATATGGCTAAATTAACAATACGACATAATATTTGCAACTATTATGCAATGTTAATCAAAATACTTTTTATCAATTTTGAAAATTTTATCCGTTGCATAGCGCGAGTTGTTGCTTGAGGACAAGCAACGTCTAAGTGTGGGATACTTGATGTAACGTAAAAAGTCATATTTTTACGTACATTATTCCTCATTATTTGAGCTATAAATTAGTGAAAACATTTTAAATCAAGGTTTATTTACTAAAAGTCACTAAGGTAGTTCAAATATAGACGTTGCAACAAAAATAGCTATAAACGTCCAAATAACATGCAAAACAAAGCAAATAAACTTCAATTGATTCCTCCACTATTATTTACCTTATGATATACACTTCCTAACTACTATTTCATGATTCATAGGTAATTATGAGATCGGCGAATCAAGAATCAAGCAAAACGGGTAAGGAACGAAGGAGATACAGCACCTGAAGATCAACTAAACGTATTCTGCGCACGTATGAGCTATAGAAGTCCAAAATACCTGATTTTGGTATAATTATAAGTGTAACGAAATTACGAGATCATAGGCGAAGGAATCAAGTCAAACGGGCATGAAATGAAGAAGATACGAGCGAAACAAGCAACGACTGAAGTACCGAACAACGGGTAAAAACCAAACGGCACCTCTAGGTACCGCATACGGCTCTAGAGGATACCGTATACGGCCTCATGATACTGCATACGGCCCTCTAATTTGCCGTATACGTACCCTAGTGCCTCCCTTGATGCCATTTTTTAGTTTTTTGATGTTTTGGTGCTTGTTTGTGCTTGTATTTTGTGCTTCGAGGCTTGTACAAGGGGTTAGGGACTTTTGCCTAAAAAACTAACCTCCCATTCTCCATTTCAATCATCCCTTTTCATCCCTTCACTCTCATTCTTCACACCTTTCTTTTTCACACACTCTCTCTCTCTACTTTCTCCCTCTAGAGTTAAGTAGTTAGAGATTTATGTTAGAATTAGTTAGTTATTGGTTAATATTTAACCAATACTAACAGAGGGGAAGCTTTGTAATATTGTTGGAATAATTGGTGGGATCATTTGTAATATTGTAAAAGATATTTCGGAGTTCTGTTCGTGTAATCTTTCAGCATCTATTCAATCTACGCATTAATCACGGTTATGTCTTTCCTTATCTTTTATAATGATGCATATTAATGTTATTAAGCTAGATTTAGGATTTATTGCCATACTTAGTGAGTAGTTAGCTTATGTGTTTGTTGTGATATAGTTAGCTTGTCAATATTTGGGGTAATGCTAATATACATTTGAAAACTCGGTGTGCTATTTATCGTTACATTTATGATTAGAAATTAAACTACCGCCTTTACTCCAATAAACGTGATTAAAACCTTTATGACAAGGAGTCGCGAACCTTGATAAAATGGTAATGACCTTTCTATGTTTTCGTAAAAGCATGGTCTGATTTTGTAACTATGGAAATACTGTCTAAATCTATCGTATAGTACACCGTGAATCAATGAGAGATTTATTGGGTCTTATAAATATAAAGTGAACGGGTTGTTTAATTATCATAGATGGTTGAACTATAATACAAATGTAGGAATATTTTTTCTAGAGTGACTGAAAAGTATGTGGTACCGAAAAGACCGTAAAGCGGCTGAATACTTGGTATAGCATTGGAACCACCCTTTGGTGTAGTACAAATACGTGGAAGCCATGGAAAATCCGATGGTTCAAGACTGTGCCACATCCTAGTTATTCACCAACTATAGAATAAACCATTGCCGTTACTGTAAGTTTAACAGCCACCAAAACCCTGTCTTAATCTTAAATGCCTTACTTAGCTTAGGTTCCCCCGTAGTGTTAAGAAAGGCCAGAATATAAATTGTGTTATGTTGCCTCATTCCTGCACCCTGGATACATATATCCAAAGAGGGTCACTTGGTCTTTAAGAGACAGTGAGGGGGGGGGGGGGGTTAAACAAGCCTGATTTGATCAGATTCACGATAGCCTAGTACTCAGTGACATACTGTTCGGGTATCTGAACAGTAGGGTGCTAGTTTTTACACTACGAACACATAAGTCAAGTAAGATACAAACACTTAAAGACGTTTTCATACTTCAACCCTAAAAGCATCATCCCACGTATAAGTTAATGAAATCACAACATGCACTCCTTTCCATACTAATTTAAACCTATTCTCGTTATTTACTATTTATTTACTTAATTTTAATTTCAGACCTAAGAACAAAAATTCCCAGTCAAACCACTTTAAAACCCATCACTAAATCGAACCGTTTTTTCCGACATCTCTGCTTCACAATACGAGTAGCTTAAAAGAACGACCATAGGTCATACTACTCCTATTGCTTTAGTAAAACTTAGGTCCCCAACAAATTATAAATACAAAACCCCAGACGTGTTTTTTCCCGAATCAACAAAAATGACCGTCGGGCGTAGGCGCGTCCGTCATTTGTACAAAAACTCATTTACCCCATCTTTTAAAAAATTAATTATCTCACAAACGTAAAATCAAAAAATTATAAAAATTGCATCATAAAATTCAACGTTTTCTCCTCTTCGATTAGACATCTCACAAGGTATATTTTTGGCGATTTTTTTTTCTCATTTTTTGGTGGGTTTTACAAATTACTAACACATGTGTTAGTGTTTGGTTGTACATTTTATTTAGGTATTACGGTTAGGGTTTAGGTTTTAGCACGCTTTAGGGTTTAGGGTTTAAAGTTTAGTAGGATTAGGGTTTTTAAAGCGTTTAGGGTTTAGAGTTTAAGGTTTGGGGTTTAGGGTTTGGTAAACCCTGAACCCTAAACTCTTAACCCTAAACCCTAAACCCTACTAAAACCTAAATCCTAAACCCTAAACTCTGATAAACCCTAATCCCTAAACCCTAACCGTAACTCTAAATCAAATGTAAAACCAAACACTAACACATATATTAATAATTAGTGAAACCCACCAAAAAAAGAAAAAAAAATCTCGTCGAAAGTTTACCTCGTGAAATGTCTAATCGAAGAGGAGAAAACGCTGAATTTTATGGTGCAATTTTCATAGTTTTTCGATGTACCGTTTGTGAGATAATTAATTTTTATGATCTTGAGGTTAAATGAGTTTTATACACATGGAGCATTATCATTGGTACTCCTGTTTTTTCGGAAAATGTTGTACTCTAATAAACTTTTCTCAGGTGAGTAATACATGTTTGTATTTTCAACTCCTATGTTTACAAACGAACTTTTCTCAAGTGAGTAATACATGTTTGTATTTTCAACTCCTGCGTTTACAAACAGTTCATTAGGGTATAACATTTTTTGAATCTTCCAAAATTCCATAGGGTATAACATTTTTTGAATCTTCCAAAATTCCATATACTGTTCCTTTGATTTCAACCCAAAATTCCTTGTTTTCTTCTCAGATTTCTTGTTTAGAAGCTATGAATCCATCAAATCCTAACCCTGATTCACTTAATTGTCCTCCAGATCCACCAGATTTGTATGATTCTGTGAACTTTCATACCCCGACTCAAAAGTTTTCTGAAACTCCTCCGCTCATGAAATTGAGTCCAGCTGAGATTTGAGCAAGGTTGAGAGCCTCTAAACGTGATTATGTTGATAAAAATGAAGATCAAAAAATAGTGTTTCAAAGTATTCAATCGGAGATGCTGGAAAAAAGCTCAAAATATCCCAAAAATAAAAAGCGTAAATAGAAGCTGAAGAAAGGTGTCTTGGTACAAGGTTTCACTAATTCTGTACTTGCTATGAAGAAGACGAAGCCTCCAACATCTATTCCTAAGTTTCAATTCAATCATGGTGTTTCAGAAATTCCCGATGCTCAAATGTCAAATGTGCCTCTGTAAGAAATTCAAAACAAAGGTATATCTGAATTTATTAATCAAATGAATGAGGAATCGGTAGCTAAAATTGTTATGAATGCTATTGATGGTGAATTACATGTTAATCCTCAAGCTAATCCTGCTCCTTATGTTAAAAAGGTTATCGGGTATTTTGAATCTCAGAATGATGGGAAATATGAAACTGTAGTTGAATCTAAGATTCCTAAGAAAATACCTATGTTTTGTTCCAGAAATAAGAAAATGGACAGTGCCCTGGTATACCAATTGATAGGGATCCTCTATCATCCCTTTCTTATACTGTAAATTTGAAAGTTACTACTGCATCAGTAGCTAAAATGATTTAGCAAAGTGAATTGGGACATAGCCATTTGGGAGAGAATATTAATGTAGTTAAACCTGGTGTAGAGCAAGGTGTTGAAGGTAAGATGGATAATGATACTGAAATGGCTAATATGAGTAATGATCATGTTGCTAATGAAGAAGATGTCTCAAATGTTGTTGTTGAGTTGAGTGACCATACGGGGGATATGGTATTTAAAGAAGATAGTATAAATGGTGTGTAGGGGGTAATAGTGAAATGCTCAATGAATCATGCCCTAAATTGGGTCAATCATATTGTAAAATGCTATGCCTGGATCTGGAGTTCGATTACAATTACCTAGGTTCAGAATCTCTAAGCAATTGATCAATTCGGGAATATGTATAAACGATAATCAAACACGCACAGTATCTAAACTTGACTTTTCTATTAATTCACCAATGATTACAGTATCACGTACTTACCAACTCACTCAGTTGCTCCCAAAATTCTCAAATAATCGCGTACAAACTGGTTCACAAATATCTCTCGTGAGTATTTAAACAGAAACATGACACACACATATATATAGACTATTCATGCGAACTAGTACTGCGAACTTAATACTATATGCGTACTTATCACAAGTTCACATAACAAGTTCACACAGTACTAAGCACGCATAAATAGATTACAAAATAAGCTAAGTCTAACTCTTCATTCTTCACATCCAAGGTGTCCGACACACCACCTTGTATTGACACATATTATGAGAAGGATAGTGTTAAAAGGAAGCCCTGAAAGTAGTGATATACCGAAAGGGAGTAATTATGGCGATTGACAGCAACCAAATGTATGGAATACTCAAAGAGTTTAATTTGCTGATCTAGTAAAGAAGGGCAATGAAGAAGATGAGCTAAAGATGGAATATGTATCACCTGTTACACTTGAGAATGGGAAAAAAAGAGTCAGATTTATAGTAGAAGAAGTAAAGAAAGGTGGTAGTCATTTTACTTTGCAACTATATTGGTACTTCTACGGATTATCAAGTTGTTAATTCTAGCTTGAGAAGAATGTGGAGGAGCTGTGATCTAAGGGAAGTGAAGACTGTTGTAGGGTTTTATTAGGGTATGATATCTGTGTTGGAAAGTGGCCCTTGGTTGGTAAATAATGTGCCATTTTTTATCAATCAATGGGTCCTAGGGGTGTGGTTGGAGAGAATTAAGCCTGCAAAAGTTCCATTATGGGTGTGTATTCATAATATACCTATTAAACTTTGGAATGGAAAAAGTATAGGAAAACTGGTTAGTAGTGTTGGTAGGCCTTTTTTGATGGATAAAATTACAATGGATAGATGTATAAGAAAGAATGGCAGATTGAGCTCTGCTAGAGTGCTTATTGAAGTTAAAGTTGAAGAAGAGTTAGCTAATTCTATTGAATTTGAATATCCTGCTATTGGGCATTTTCCTCCCAAAGTTGGACAGTTAGAAGTAAGTTACCAATGGAAGCCTCCATTGTGTACACATTGTAAGGGGTTTGATCGTAGCTTTAAGCAGTGTAGGTTGAGACCAAGAACTGCCAAAGAAGAAGCTGCCAAGGTGTTAAACGATGTGTTGAATGTTAAGGAAACTAATGCAGCTGTTACAAGTGAAGGCTGTGATGATGGTTTCCAAGTTGATGGAAAAAAAGAACAAAATTGTGGATAGGTCGAATTTTAGTTGGCAGCAAAATTTGATGAATCTAGTTAAAGGTAATCAAGCTAGAGGATGTGAGAGTCAATGGCAACAACAGGGAATTAATGGGCAAAACAGGTGAATGCTACCAAACAGGGAAAGGTCAATAGAATTAGATTTAATGATTCAGTCAACAGAAGTCAAACCGGAGTTAATAGTGAGCAGACTCAAAAAGATAAAAGAGTGGATATTGGAAAGTTGATAGATGAAAGATCTGTACTAGTGGATGATTACAAATGGCAAGTGGAGAAGAAACTCAATGATCCATCCAAGACAGATAAATCTACTACTAATTATAAAACCCCATTTAGCATAAATTTAAAGATTGATGGTCTAGCTAAATCGGGTTTAGTTGAGAGTATTCCAACTGGAGGTGATGTAAGGGATGTGAATAATTTGATTTTTGAAATGAATAATGTTGAGATTTCAAATACATATGGTGCTCTTGATGGAATGGGTGAAAACATGGATCAAGTTGACTCAGATTCTGATGATGATTGGATTGTTGATCATGGAATGTATCGGTATCAAATGAAGAATGTGTCAGCTCACTTGAATGAAAAGAAACAACTAGATAAGGAGACTAGATTAAGCTGGATGGTGAGTCAAGTTGAGTATTTTAATTGATAACGAACTATTAGTATTATTGAGGAATATTATGTACTAATTATAGGACGAAACAATTATATTAGTATTATCGAGGAATATTATGTACTAATTATAAGACGAAACAATTATATTAGTATTATCGAGAAATATTATTATTCAAAAATATCACCAACGGGTCGTACAGTTTTTTTTAAAAAACGAAATACACATGATCTTATTAGTTGATGTGAACAACTAGCATAGATGGGCTTTTAGACATCTACTTATTCGAATAACCTTATGCGTTTAGGGCGCTAGGAGGTTACATTTGAAAAAACACACGTACACTTGCTCTTTGAAACGCTAGCACTCACAACTAAGGTGAGTCTCATAGCCCCTTTTTAATTGTATTATTGGGGTGAGAATACATACTCAAGTTGTCGCACCCCCAAATTTCGTGTGCAGCGGAAGTCGGGTTGGGGCGCGACTAATCATGGATCATTAAACAAATTATAACAAACGACCTCTAAATGAGACTTTTTAAATTACATTTCATAAAATATGTTGTTCACAAAAATACATTTTTGTTCTATCCACGAGTTCGTACGAAAACCTAGAGATCTTAGTACATAACTACCAATACAAAAAATAGTAATGCAGGAAAATCTCTCTATTTGTTTGTAAAGCATGCGACTCGAGTTAGAGTTCCCTGTAGGCCATCCTACTGTGTCTGCAAACCTGAGATTACATACTAAAACGGTCAACATATTGTTGGTGAGTTCATAGGTTTAAACAGCTATCAGATGTTGGTAATAATCACAAGATTTATCAGTGTTGCACGAATGCAAAAATAAGCATATACTATTGCCATGAGTCTCACAGTTCGACGCTTAACCTGGTTTGTGCCTCGAACAGGTGTATAATCCAGTACACCCGTAACAATCAAATATTAATGCGTCCATGGGTCGGCTAGAGCGACTAGCCCGAACGGGGATGTCAATCCCCGATAGATCTATCAAATAATACTCGCATTTATATAATTAACGAACTATGATAAAATGAGGACTTTTAGTGGATTAAGGTCTCATGCAATCCGTATAAAAGTTGTTTCAGTTACTTGTGATTATAAAACAGTGTATGTATTGTCACCCCATAGTATAAAACAGTAAAAGTGGGGCTATGAGACTCACCTGAGTCTTGTAAGCAAGCGTTCATATCAATAAACGTATATCTGAAATGTAACCTTGTAAGTGAATGTCTCGAAAGATCATCCATGCTAGTTGTCCACTCAACTAGTTATGTCCAAATGTTTAATTATCGTTTGTGTTTAGAAAATATGTACGGCCCGTTGGTAACGTATTGTAATAATAATTCCCGAAGACAATATTAATATGTTTGTTTCGTTGTATACTTATAAGAGTATATGTATTACATATACGAGTAACGTTGTAAGTAAATATTCGTTGTTATTTGTGGTTACGCGTGATTAATACTTTGTGACAACATAGATGCGACACAGAGAGTTAGTGTCGCAGGTTACTGCGACACTTGAAATGGTTGCGACACTTGATGCGTAAGTTTAAAGGGTTGCGACACTAAGATAGTGTCGCAAGGTGCGAAACTTGTAATAGTTGCGACACTCGGGTTAGTGTCGCGGGTTATTGCGAAACTTGTGATTGTTGCGACACTCGAGTTATTGTCGAAGGTTTTTGCGAAACTTAGTATTTAATTTTAAATGTTGCGACACTTGGCTCAGTGTCGCAGGTTGCGACACTCAGGTTCCCCTGCGACACTCAGGGTCTGATGTGGTTTCGTGTTCGGGAACCTGGTCAAACGTTCTCGGTTTGACCCGAAACTTTTACTCGACTCTTAAATATATTTTTAGAACTTATAAAAATTAGAGTTACGTATATGGTTAACCCGAAAGTGTCGTTTCTAATTTAATACTAAAAACAGTCCATGGGTTAGTTTCTTCAAAATTATACGTTTTTTATGTTTAATCCGAGAAAATTTCCAGACCTCCCCCCATGTCTTAACTACTTAGCATAATTTTTCCATAATTTTTAGTTAACGTTAAGTTGGTCAAATAATTAGGCAAGTCCCCTGACGTTCAAAAATGACGAATCCGGATACAGGTGAGATCTTTTAATTACTGAGAAAAATCTACAAAACTTCATGAGACGTAATAATACAACTTTTAAAGCTAACAAGATTTGTGACCTCTAGGAAATAGCTTCATATCGTTTGGAGTTGTGTAGCTCGAGTTTTAGGCTCGAGAAGTTGGTACAAAAATCTGCCATCCGAGACAGATTGGCGATGTGTTTTTGTAAAATCGTTTTCGGGTATCAAACGGTGTCGAAAATATGCGAAACCACCTGGAAATTAAAGCTAACTTCTTGAACTTAATTTTTGTCTTTTGAATTGTCCATTTTCGTTAAGTTTTGGGTGCGAAACATTTCTTTGAAAACGGCTTCAGTTTCTGCCCAGAAAACTGTTGGTGTTTTGTGTTTGCAAAAATATTTTTCGACTTTGTTTTTGGACATGATCTTGTTAAATGGACATTATAACATGTTTATAGGTATGTTCCAAGTAAAAGTAAAAGGGAGATGAAGTTTCTTACAAGGAGATGATGATCTAGAAGAGGAAGATGATGAAAAGTGCTTGATCTTGTGTTTTGGCTTGATTTCTCTTTGAAAATGGTGATGGATGATGATGGTGATGATGGTGGTTGATGGTGTTGGTGTAGTGGCTGCTAGCAATCAGGGAAAGAGAGGGAGAGAAAGAGTGGGAGAGATTGAGAGGAGAGGAGGGGAGATTGAGTGTGAATTTAGTTTGTGTGTGAAGTGAGTAAAAGAAGTGTGGGTTCATGGAGTGGGGGAGGGGGTATGGGTTATGGTTTGCAGATTTTTGGGGGGTCCCACATGGGTGTGGGTGTGTTAAATTTTGTTCCCCAAGTTTACGTTACGCGCGGTGCTCGTTTACCCGTTCGTTTCGTCGTTCGTTTAAACGTTAAACGTTTATTAATTATGTTTTTCGTTAACGATTTATTCGCGTAAATTTTGATTGAAGTTTTATTTAAAATACTTCATTTTAAGTTATTGAATTATTATTCGAGCTTTGTCCATTTATCGGGCGCGATTCGCGCGTTTTCTTCGCGTATTGTACTTTTTATACAAAACGTATAACGTTTAATATATTATCGTAATAATATAAGTTAAATAACGATTATTTAATATAATTACGTTATTTAAAAAAATGTTTTTCACCAACATTTGCATTTATCGTGTCGGATTCTATCCGATTGAGATTGTGCAATTAAAATTAATTACGTACGTGTGTATATAAAAATATACAAAATGTTACTGTACTTAGTCCTATTTCAAACTAAATACAAGTAATAATGACCTAGCTTAGGTACAAATGACGGCCTAATTTGCTGGGTGTCACACAAGTTTTTATGAACACAAGTACAAGAAAAACATATACGTATTGCATGAGTAGCTTACTAATCCATTAAGGCCTCTCATATCATGGTTCGTTAGTTATGGACTTAAACGCGAATGTTGTGAATAGATCTATTTGGGTTGACACCCCGTCCGGGTTAGTCGCGCTAACTGGTCAAACGAACGCATAATTATTTGACCCATTAAGTGTGCTGGATTAAACACTTACAAGAGGCACCAACATTATCTGTTAAGGTTTCGAATGCATGAGCTCATGGCAATAGTATACTTTATTTTTGCATTCGTGCAAACAACTATATAAATCTTGTGGTTCATGTTTTCATTTACAACTATATAAACCTATGAGCTCACCAACTTTATGTTGACATTTTAGCATGTATCTCTCAGGTCTACAGTCGCATTAAGCATGGGATGCTTTTGGAAACAATACACTAGAGTCACATGTTTTGCAAACAACATTTTATCGGAGATTTCACTGCATTACTATTTTGTATATTAGTTATGTATTAGAATCTCTCAATCTAGACGTGAACTCTAGGGTGAATTATTTAGTTGTAAAAGTTATGTTTAAACAATGTATTTTCGGAAATGTATTTATTTAAAACGACTCATATAGAGGTTGTTCGATGTAACTTTGTTGTTGGGATTCGGATTAGTCGCGCCCCGCTGTGATTCCGCCACGGCGGGGTACGACAGGCGGGACGGACAGACTGCTAGATCGGGTTGAAAGTTTTATAGTTTGTAATAGCTGGGGCTCAAACTATAAGTACTACCTACTACATTGGGTGAGTAAGCAACAAGTATAACTCGAGATCGTTCTTTAATCGAAGCGAATTGAAACGAAGTTCTCGCCGTAGATAAGTTTTACTTTTAGGATAGGGTTTGTGTAAAGTAGGTAGGTTTTTGAGTGGGGTTTTCTTAATTAAACTAATTACGATACAGTAAATAACAAAATAAAAATGGGTAGTTAGTTAGGTAGATATCGATTGTGGCTGTTGAAACTTCAATAACTAGAGGATCTTAGATGATGTTCATTATAAAGATAATTGAAGATATAGTTGGGAGATTTACAAATAAACACTAGGACCCTACTTATTTAGTCTAGAGCCTAAACGAGTCTGTCACTAAGTACCTAGGCTATCGTGATTCTGATCAGACCAGGCTGCTCAACCTCCCACACTGTCTGGTTAGGACTAGTGACCCATTACGGGTGCAGAAATAGGGTAACAGACTGCCATTAAAGATATTTTGACCGTTCTTAACACCTGAATCTAAATGTCAATTCCTAATTATATACTAATTATTAACTTGTTATTCTAAACTATCAGTTTTGTAGAGTCTAGGGTTTTAGGCATCTTGAACCACTGCTGGGCTTAGCCTTCTTTTCTAGACTCATTTTATTCTGTTTTTAAAGCACAATTACTTCTGTCATGATCTAGACTCTCCTTTGTCATCAATTATTCGTCCCTAAGAATGTTAAGAATGTTGAACAGTGTATAGTACTTCGAGTATTTCCATAACTATATAACCATGGGTATACTAGTGATGTACACTACTTTTAAATATTTCCATAACTGTATAACCGGAGGTATATGCAGTGTATAATACTATAGTATTTCCACGACTTTTAACGATTCCTAGATCATGTTCTAGATAACTAGGTAATCCACGATGTACTTAACTACAATTTTTCCTTAGCTTCCACAGTGTACTACACCAGAGGTGTTTCCACAGGTATACTAAGTAATAAGCCCTTTTAGGGTAATGCAACACACAGATAACTAGACTACTGTATTTAGAGGTGATCAGTTTCTAAACCTAGAGTAGTAACCAAGCGAAGAACTGAAAAGGGTGATCCATAGACTAGGTCTAGATACACGATAAATTTAGACATAACGGAGTTCAATAATTTCCAATTATATATTTTTAATAAAAGATTAATTTAACATCATCCCTACTTCTAATTATCTACATTTCAACAACCACAATATTACACTACTCAGTAATCATGGCAATAAATAAATCGCATACAATATAATCGTTCATAAATAATTTAGACATAATATAAGTATGAGAGAAAATAGATATCACCCAGAAATTAAGCAGAATAATATTGAGAAAATCTTAGCGTTGCACCAACTGTTCATACACCTTGAACCGTGATTACAAATCTAGCTCCTCTACTCTACTAATAACCAACTAACTAATTTCTTCTAGAGAGAGAAACAAAGAAAGAAAAAATAAGAAAGATGAAAAAATGAGAGTGTGTGTAGAGATGTGGAGGTGTTGATTAAGAAGTTGTTTTGGAAATGGTGGAAGGGATGCATATATTTATACTAGTTTCCCAACCGTATTTTTGCCTTCAAATTTCCAACCGTATTTCTGAAGAGAATAAAAATCACCAAAAATACGGGCAAGCACCAAAATACAGGAGAGTTTGGCCGTATACGGGAGGGAACCAACCGTATACGGGAGGGACCCAATCGTTTACGGTTGAACTAGGCTGTATACGGCTAGGCATGGGCCGTATAAGTTCTACACAGGCCGTATACGGTCTAGCTCAACCGTATACGGTTGAGCTCAACCGTATTTTGGTTCTTCGGTTCTTTGTTTCTTCGTTCGATCGTATCTTTTGCGTCGTATATCCGTTTTGAGCGGTTCTTGCGTCCACGTTCTCGTAATTTACTAACGAACAAAATGACACCGATTAGAGGTTATATCTTGAAGTTTAGGTCGTAGGTCATTAAAAGGAACGTATACGAATACCGTTGGTCATTTAAGCCTTGTTTTACACATTTTTCGTATCGTTTTTAGTGAATTTATAAACACCACTTCCGTTTTGACTTAGTTAACAAAATATGCTAAATAAAGACGTTATTGGTGTGGTTTTGTTAATGTACGTAAAAATATGACTTTTTACGTGTTATCAGTCATCACAAATAGAATTAAAGGTGTATTGGATATTATTATTGATGAAAACCGGAGTGCTTTTATACCTTATAGAAAAATAAGTGATAATATTCTTCTTACCCAAGAGCTTATGAGAAATTATAATAGAAGTGTTGGAACTCCCATATGTGCATTTAAAATTGATGTACAAAAAGCGTATGATACAGTGGAATGGAGCTTTCTTAGAAACTTCCTAATTAATTTTGGGTTTCATCATGTTATGGTAAAGTGGATTATGAATTGTGTTATGTCCACTTCTTTTACCATAAGTTTGAATGGAGAGCAAGATGGTTATTTTCAAGGAGCCAGGGATTAAGACAGGGTGACCCTATAATATCGCTCATTTTATACACATTTATCTCATGCGATATCGTTACTTGTGTACCTTATTTGTAGTAAATTCTATGAACTTTTGATACTTATTGAGTTTGGAATGGAATTTAGGTGTAATTGTTGAAGAAAGGTGAAAGGGTCGCATTTGGAAAATGAGCTTACCCGCTAGAGTACCCGCCGAGTACTATCTTATGCAAACCGGGTAACTTGCTGTGATTTTGAACAGAAAATGGTGTAAAAACAGCCTACCCACCGGGTAGCCTTGTTATCGCCGGTTACTTCCCAAATACGCGCAAGAACAAACCGGGTAGCCAAAAGATGGTCCGGGTAGGATTATTGACTACCCGCCGGGTACACTTACTTACCCGCCGGGTAAGGGTGCCAGACAAGAAACTCTTATTTTAGGTATAAATACGAAAATTAAACCCTAAACTTGCATTATTTTGTACCTGCGATTTTAAGGACGAATGATGTACTACCGGCGGTCGGGTCAGGAATTACTCCTGGTCATCGGACCATCCACTGGCGGCGACACCTGTTGTATTTTAATATTTATATGAGCTGGGGCTCAAACTATAAGTACTACCTACCTTTTGAGTAAGCAGCAAGTATAACTCGAGTGTCGTTCTTAAAATCGAAACGAATTGAATTGAATTGGACTACCTAAGATAAGTTCGCTTTGATAGGATGGATATAAAGATAGGTAGGTTTGTTTTATTTGGTTTTCTAAATTATCTAAATGCGTAAAATAAATAACTGAAAGTAAGATAGAAGTTTAAGCAGATAGGTAGAGAGTGATTGCTGAAACTTCGATAATTAGGGTTTCGGGATGATGTTCATTATAAAGTTGATTGGAGATTTTCGTTGGTGAGAAATTAACAGGCATTCGGTGTAAAGACTAGGACACTACGTTTTTAGTCTAGTTCTAAAAACGTATGTCACTAAATCCTAGGTTATCATGATTCTGACCAGACCAGACTGTTTTGAAACCCCCCTCACTATCTTTAAGAGACCATGTGACCATCTAAGGATAATTATATCCGGGGTGCAGGAATGAGGCAACAGACCGTAATTTATTTTCTGATCTTCCTTATGTCTAATTGATTATAACAAGGCTAATACTAATTGCATTCTATGTATGTTAAACTATCGATTAAGTTAAGCTGTTTAAGCATCTGAGACTATAGCCGAGTCTATGCTTTTATTTCAGAACTCCATATTCAATTATTGTAAGCACAATTACCTCTGTCTTGAATTAAACCCTCCTTTGCAATCAGTCGTTCATCCCTAGGTCTACTCACGGTGTACAATGCGATAAGCATTTTCACAGCTTTATGTTTCCTAGGCAATGTTCTAGAAGGGTAACTTCTAGGTATTTCACGATGAGATGGACCTACGACATTTCCTTAGCTTCCACGTATTTGTACTTTACCAGAGGTATTTCCAACGTTATACTAAGTACAGGGCCGTTTTATGAAAATCTCATAGCTTCATACTGTAACAGAGATAACTTATGTATTCGTAGCTAGGATTGATCAGATTCTAACTAAGGCAATAGTCACGTGAAAAACTGAAAAGGGTGAATGGGAAATTAGGTTTAAATTCAGAATAAGTTTAACCGGATACGTAAAATAGCAATTCCCAATCGTATATGATTAAAATATTAATTTAACATCATCCCTACTCCTAATATCTACATTTCAACAATCACATTACTAAGCTAAGTAATTACCATGGCAATAATCAAAACATATACTGAAATAACATGCAAGGCAAACATTATAACAGTAAATAGAGAAATAGATATCACTGGAAATTAAGCAGCGTAATACTGAGGATTACAATAGTCTGAACTTGACAAACCGTTACAACGTAATTACCAAGCTAAAACCTTCCTCTAGACTCTAACCGTCTAACTAAATCTCTCTAGTTCTCTAGAGAGAGAAACTAACAATGAGAGAAAATGAGAAGTGTGAAGAATTGAAGGATGATTTATTGGGTGTTTGGAGAAGGTCGGTATTTATAGGCAAAGGCCCAAGTCCCGCGTACAAGCTCCAAAGCACAAAATACAAGCCCAAAACAGCACGAAACCTCAAAATAACTGAAAAACAGCATCACCGGAGGGCAAGGGATGCCGTATACGAACCCTAGAGGCCGTATGTCTGTCCCGGTTTAATTCAATAAACTTGTAACCTTGAACAAGATTTGAATTATTATTGAGAAGTTGCGGAATAACACTCAATAATATTAGAAAGATCAAAGATAAATATTTGAGAATAATAAATAACAAAACACGAATATTAAATCCAAAGCTCCAATCTTATTTATATGAATAAGACGAATACACTTTTTGTATTAGGGTTTACACCTTGAAGCTGCACTATCTTTCATTCGTTGTTCATCACCTAATCTAGGTTCTAAGGATCTCTATTTATAACGCATAGAGTCCTGTACAATCTCCTATTATTATGGAATTAGATAACTTCCATAACTGACTCATTCTTATCACAAAATCATAAACAGTGTTAACTACCACATTTACTCAAACAGTGGTAACTGCTTCATTTATGAAAGTCCAAGTATAAATTTTACTAACAGTGTTAACCACTTCAAACTACACTAAAAGTCGTAATTACATAAACAGTGGAAACTACTTACAAATCTTAACTAACAGTGTTAATCCTTGTAGCAGTGTTAACCTTCAGTTCTTCAAACAGTTGTAATCTTCAACCTTAAGTGTTAATCTTCAACCTTCAGTGGTAATCACTTGTTCTCTTCAACTTTATAAAACAGTGGTAATCTAAACCCAAATCAGTTTATCCTAACAATCTCACCCTAAACTTAATCTGTCCTCTACAGCATTAAGTTTCTTTTAATTCTCCATTATAACTTCTTGAAGATGCTTTCAAAATCAATTTCTAGATTTCTTTCCCAACTGTTCTTTCTTGTGAATCTGATTTAATATCATATAAATCAATTCCTTAGCAACCTCATTACATACAGAAGAATGTAATTTAGTTAATCTTAAGCTCCTCAACAAACTCAAGTTCATATCATACTCTCTATCTGTGAGCATATACAAAATCTCACCATCTTCCAAAATAACCTGGTGTATTCCAGACACCTCAAAATACATCCACATCTTCACAACCTTAAATGTACCAAACTGAAACGGATATTTCTCTGGCTCAAACATCATCTTTATCCAGTCCCATGTGACTTTCTCCATGATGCTATCAAACTTTTTAGCATCCAACTTTTTCTCCTTTCCTATCTCATATAACCTCACTATATCCATCCTACTCAATCTTCTCAACATTTCTTTTACTGTTTTCCAGACAGACTCACTACCATAAGCTCTTATAATCTTGATATGTTCTTCTTTTCTTGGCACTAGAACCTTAACAATCATCTAATTAACTATCTCAGGCAAATCTTGACTTATTGGATCAACATGAACTTGATCTACAATCATCAACTCATTTAACTGCTCTTCATCTCTATCCAAGTCATCAACCACCTCTTCCACTGATTCCTTCTTTTCTTTCTCTTTCTTCTCTTCCTTTTCTTTCTTTTTCTTCAACTCTTCTTCCTTTCTCTGACTCTCTTGAAAAGGCACAAATATATCTCTTTCATATGCCCTGGCCATCTCTTGATAAGTCATTTTCTTCAATCTTGCAGCAGGAATCATGCACTTTAATTTACTATACAAATCCCTTCTTTTCTGTGCAATGGTCATTGGCTTATTTGCTTTCTTGATTCTAGCTTGTTCAGCCTTCTTCCTCTTCAGCTGATCTACCAAATATTCCACAGATTCCTCTTTTTCTTTCCTTAGCATCCATTCATCAAACCTATTCACCTCTTCCTTGGTCATCATTACAAACTTTCCAGGTTCAACCTCCACTCTCACTAATCCAAAATCCATCTCAGCATTCAGTTCAGCTTGTAGCCTCTGTGCATATTCTTCATCATTTGCAGTAGAAGCTGCAGGCACTTACTTTGATTTCTTTTTGAGCTTAGGCTCTTCCACTAACTTGCCTTTCCCTTTATCTTTTGGGTCAATTTTGGGTAGGTCTGCCCTTTGGAATGAAGATGTTACAGTAGGCTCTCTTATAGTAAACCCAGGAAAAGAGTGTTGTGTAGATTTCTTCTTGGGAGTTTCAACCTTCTTCCATGTTCCCGTCACTTTCTTAACTATTTGAGGCACACTTTTCCTCCTACTGAACGTCTAGGCAAACCTATCTGCCTTCTCATCCTCAACTCTAACTTCTGGCATGTTTACCTCTTCACCATCACCATCATCATCCCTTATCTCTTATGTCCTTCCATCCAAATCAACCTCAACTGTATTCTCACTCAGGTGCACACTGGCAGTCTTAGATACCTCCTCTAAAATCTCAGTCTGCACAGAATCTGCCCTATCATCCACTGGTGTAGGTGGAGTATGCACCAACTCATCATCAACCTCCATCTCCATCTCCTCATCCACTCCATCACTCAGTTCATTCTCCCCCTTTTTGAATGCATCTTCTGAAAGGTCAGGGGAAGATAGAACTGTGCTTGGTGAGCAGGGACTATCCTTTTGTACCTCTGCTCAGTGATGTAGTACTTTCTGCCCTTCTCCAAAACTAACCTTTTCAATTTCTCAATCTCCTCTTGTTGCTTCTTGATGACTTTCTTCTGCCTGACTACCTCAGTCCACATATACTCTATCATGGCCGTCAATTTTTCATAGTGACTACTAGCCTCATCACCATTAGGATGTGACTCCCTAGGTGAATCATTGGCAGAGTTACCATCTGACTCATGCCTAGCATGATCATCAGATGACCCTCTGTTCTTGGTACTGGGTCCACCAAAATCACCTTCTAGAGAATGTTCATCTTCTGGTGTTGCCTCTTGTTGGGTCTTATTTATGTTACTTCTGTCCTGCTCTGCCATTGAGCCAGAAGCAGTAGAAGCAGCCCTCCCAGAATGGTCATCCCACTCCTTATCGACCACATGCTGTTTGATTCATTGGACTGAGACACCTGAGTAGCAAGAGCCTCAGATGCCTGTGTGTTAGCCCTTTTGGCTTTAGCAGTGGTTAGTTTGTGGGTCCCTTGTTTTCTTTTGGTACCCCCAACTGCTGTGGGTTGAGAGTTGATGGGTATGTCAACTCTCTCCGCAGATGGTTCAGCAGCAGTGGGTGTAACTGCAGCTGTGGTGGAGGGTGTAGGAAGCATTGAGGGAAACAATGCTGTAACCCTCCCAGAAAATTTGGAGTCTCTCTTCATATTTGAAGAAATTTTAGGTTTGTGAGAGAGGACACCAATAAGTTTATCTTGTGTAGGCAGATTTGGAATTTGTTAATTTAAAAACAACTGCACAAACCTAGGATACATCAAAAAATTTAATTTTGGTTGCTCAATGTTTCTGAGCATACCAGAAAAAATTAAGTTTGAAAAATTGAATCTTTGACCAGTAGCAAGACAGACAGTTGCATAAGCAATGTTGCTTCCAAACTGTTCAAAAGATGATCGTTTTGATGAAAGGCAATATAAGATGGTATGTATTAAAAATCGCCATTGATAAGAAAAGAGAGTCTTTTGAAACGTAAAGGTATCTAACGGACCCTCATAACCCATCAATCGAAGTTTTTCATATAAAAATTGATCAGTTAAGGTAGTTATACCTGCCTCATCATCGAGATGTAATGAAGCACGAACAGTGGCTTCAGTGATAACCACCCTGGTGTTGGACACCATTGAGACTATGCGCTTAGTCCCCTGTTCGTCTTCGATTGTTGCATTTACCCAAAAATCATTGATGTGATCTTTGGAGACTCTGGGTGATACAGTGAGGGCATGATGGATGTGAGAAGCACGAAGGAAATCAATAATTTGGATGAAGTTCTGTGCCTCTTTGGGTTTCATCAGATAAGCAATCATATTATGATTCTGCCCTATTGCAAGAGATGTGGAAGAGGAAGTGGAAGCCATTGTTGTACAATCGAAGTGAAATTGAAGGGTTAGAAGGTGATTGAATGCTTAAGCGTAAGAATTTATGTAGGAATTGAGAGCGTATTGAAAAACGATAAGTGTTTGGGTTTATATACTATTCAATTTAGGTCAGTGGAAAAGTCCCCAATTTTAACACTAACAATGTTAACAAGTGAAAAGTAACACTAACAGTGGTAACCGAGAAATTGCACTAACAGTGATAACCGTCCAAACACTTAGGTTTCATGCGCTTGCCAATCTTGTACTTAATTAACCTAGCAGTGCTAACTTTTATAAGCAGTACTAACCGACCAAGGCGGTCACAACTTAATACAAGCAGTACTAAGAGTCTAGCAGTATTAAGTAAAGAAAGCAGTGGTAATTTTTTTTTTTTTTTTTTTAAAAAAAAGAAGAGAAACAGTAGTACTAATCCCAAAGCAAGCAGTTGTAAAATCCTGTAAGCAGTACTAATTCTCCAAACAGTGGAAATTTTACCTGCGCAATGTTGACTAAAAACAAAAACAAACAGACAAATATACAAATAGTACTAATTACCAAAGGCAGTGTTAACTTGCTTCAGTATTAACACTGACAGTATTAAAAGTAATTGACATAATACTTGGCCGTGTTAAAATACAACAGCAGTATTAATACTAACAGTGGTAATTAGGATATCAGTATCAACCCAAGTTTAAGCACTTAAATAATTTACAGACCAGAGATAATGAGAAAGCTTAAGAAGAATTTATCAATCCAATACTGGTAACCAAAAATGTAAATCTGCCGACATTAAATTCTTTGGTAAGCAGATCTGCATATTGATTATCAGTATGGACTTTAAAAATTTGTACAAGTCTTTTCTCATTACAGTCCCTAATGAAGTGATACCTTATTTCAATGTGCTTAGTTTTTGAATGTTTAACTGGGTTATTTATGATACTGATAGCAGAGTTATTGTCAACAAATATAGGAGTGTTAAGGAAAATCAAACCATAGTCTAACATCTGATTCTGAATCCATAGAACCTGAGCACAGCAGCTTGCAGCAGCAACATATTCAGCCTCTGCTGTTGATGTAGACACAGTTGTTTGCTTCTTGCATTGCCATGATACCAACCTTTCTCCTAGAAATTGACAACCCCCTGATGTGGATTTCCTATCCAAATTTGCACCTCCATAATCACTATCTGTGTAGGCAAGCAGATCAAAAGAACTACTCTTTGGATACCAAAGACCTAGTTTTGGTTAACCTTTCAAGTACCTAAAGATTCTTTTCACTGCATGCAGATGTGACATCTTAGGATTGGATTGAAATTTTGCACACACACAAACAGCAAACATGATGTCTGGTCTGGATGATGTCAGATACATGAGGGAGCCAATCATTGATCTATAGAGATGAACATCAACATCCTCCCCCTCAAGATCTGTATGTAATGATTTGTGTGTCTCCACAGGTGTGCTTGCAACCTTTGCATCCTTGTAGCCAAACCTCTCCAATATGTCATTCACATATTTACTTTGATGAATAAAAATCTCATCATTCTGCTGTTTGACTCTTAAACCCAGAAAGAAAGTTAATTCTCCCATTGAACTCATCTTGAACTTGTCATGCATCAATACTTCAAACTCCTTGCAAAGACTGTCCCTTGTAGAACCAAAAATAATATCATCTACATAGATTTGAACTAGTAGGATATCATTCTTAATTCTTTTAGTGAACAAGGTTTTGTCAATTGCACCCCTTTTGAATCCATTCTTCAGCAGATACTCTGATAATGTGTCATACCAGGCTCTTGGTGCTTGATGTAAGCCATAGAGAGCTTTGTCCAGTCTTAATACTTTATCAGGGTAATTGGAATCTTCAAAGCCTGAAGGTTGGCATATATAAACTTCTTCTTGGATAGTGCCATACAAAAAGGCACTCTATCAATATTAAGTGCAATTGGTTGACCAGGAATTGGTGCAGAATACGCAAAATAATCTAAACAGATATTTTCATTCATAGCTTCATCATTTACATCATCTGTTTGTGTTCCGGCGGAAGTCCTTTCTTTTGTTTCTATGGCACGCAGGCCTGACTCCCCCGAAACAACTGCAAGGGCTTCTAATTCTAACAGTCTATTTTCTAATTCCGGAACCCTAGCAGCTGAAGTTTCCAATTCAGAAATTCTAGCAGCTTGAACTTCAATAACCGCAGCTTGATCAGCCAACTGCTTGTTCATTCTGTCTAGAAGAGCCATGATATGATCCAACATTTGTGGTTGTGGCTGAGAAGTTGATATAGCAGTAGAACGAACCAAGTTATCTTGAGTTCGTGGACGAGGACGGGGCTCGAAGATATCATCATCAGAGTCCTGTACGTTCCGGGACCGTTTTCCACGGTTAGGTGGCACATTAACCCGTCCTGCCCTAATTCGGCGAAGAACACGCTCGAATCGTAGAGAATTGTGGACTCGGAGGCGTTCAATGGTTTTCGGTGAAGGAACATCACCATCCGAATCCGTTGGGGTGTCATTGGGATCCCCGGATACAGTATCATCCGATGCCGCATCAGCAGCAGTCTCGTCAACTGTTTGGAAATTATCAATATCCTGCAAAACACTATGTAATGTGTCATCTATATGTGTATACTCGGTTTGAACCGGGAAATTTACAAAAACATCCTCATGTTGTGGAGGAGTAGCAGGAGTATCCAAAAAATTGTCGTCAGCTGGAGGGAGATATCCTTCATTGATGATATGTCCAAATAAAGGAACATCTTCTGGTACAGGGACACCTTTGGCGTTTTGAGCACAAATGGCAAAAATCCGTGTGTTCATCGGAGTCTGACGGAAACGATGAGCAGCAATCACCGGCACCCCTGGAAGAAGATGATTGATAAGCAGCTGGATGAAACGGGGGTATAAGTTCCATCGGTTGTCCCCCGCATGGACATTTTCAACCATTGCTTTAAAAAGATAGCCCGAGAAGTTGAAGGGCTTGTTGTATACCAGAGCCAGCATGGCAGAAGCTGTAGAATGGCTCATGCCGTCAAATCCTGCCTTCCTGCTGGAGAGGCATACAATCATGATATGCATGAGGTACCTCCAGACCTTTGTGAGGTTGGCCTTCCGGTATTGATCTCGAGGAATACCCGGATAACCTAGACGGAGCATGCCGCCGTTGATAAACGTGTTGGAGAACCGAATTGGCAAATCCGGGTGATCAACAAAACCAAAAAATTCACATAGCAGTTGCTCCGTAATAACCACTTCTCTGTCATCTACCCTGGAAATAATACGCGTGATTGGCAGATCAGAGTTGATCACAGCTGAGTCCCAGAAGGAACCAACTTGATCCTTGGAAATAGGGGCATTGGAGGAGATGGCGGTATAAATGCGGGAACGGCGCAAGAACGCAATCATCGGCCTAAAAGGCGCGACCGAATCCCGATCATCCTCGAGAAAAGCTACTATGTTGTGCCTCGACTCCCAATCATTTACATTAACGTTGATACCTGCCATAGCTACATACACAAAAATATAGCTCGAAAAGCGTTAGCATCAATGCACGTAGACAATTATTTTTCACAAAAATGCCATCTGCGACACAAGGGTTGTGTCGCTAACGATACTATGCGACACAAGGGTTGTGTCGCTAACAAGCTGTGCGACATCAAGGGTTGTGTCGCATTTTGCAATAAATTAATTTAATTCAATCACAGCGACAGAAAGCTTATGTCGCACAACTTGTGTCGCTAAATAAGCGACACAAAAGCTTGTGTCGCAAGACAGCAATGCAACTGACACAAGTGCGACACAAGGGCTTGTGTCGCATATTGTGTCGCAATGACGAACAGATGCAACCCAGAAAAACCCGATGATAAAATTTGGGGGTTTTTGAAATTTAGAACACCAAACGATGCGCCAATGTATGAAGAGCATAAAATCATGAGTGTTAACATGTTAGCAACATATCCCGTGTCCAATTTTACCCCAAACCAAAAACCCTAACAAACCGAATGTTGCATTCAACGATTAAACAAAATTAGACGGTGGAATTGGGTAAAAATGGTACCTATAAGTCGAGAAAGATGAGGAGAACAAGAAGCACGGAATGGATTGCGTAGAAAAACGGCAGAAAGTTGAAAATCAAATCAATATAACGTCGCAGTGGTTGTGTCGCACAACTTGTCTTGTGTCGCTCTTTGTGTCGCAAAATCATGTAGCGACTGAGAGGTAGGGTCCGGCTTTTATACCTCAACCCTGAATAGCGACACAAGATGCGACATGGCTTGCGACACAAGGGTTGTGTCGCATTGCGACACAAAGGTTGTGTCGCACTAGGGACAGTTTTAGTAGATTGATTTTATTTTAAAGTTTACACTCGAGAGTCAATTTGATATTATCTCAGAGACTTGGATAAACTAAAGGTAAAACAATAAAACATAAACCGTTGATTAAATTGTGCAATCAACGAAAACAAAACGTAAAATCTTTTTGGTGACGAAATTATTTAAGTCTGCTTTAGGAATCATATCAGGATAACATGCAATTATTAGGAATAGTAAGTGTTATTTCGATTATCAGTATGTTTGTCCACTTTAAATTTACTTAGCATATTTAAATCACCTATTATAAATATTAGTTCAGGACGATTATTGATATTTTATCCATCTAGACATTTGAACTTAAGTATAGATGATTTCAACTCATAATGAGATGAACCACTTGTGTTATTATTAGCATGCATATTATATTATATATAACTCACATTAAAATATACATTTGAAATCAAAACATGTTAGGAGTTTCTTTATAGAAGGTGAGGGTATGAACGTATCTTTAGAACTAAGATAGCAGTGACAGGTCTGTACTTTCGTACAACAGAGTCACATAAGCAATAGTTCGGGTTGAACAAACACCAGTCTGAACAATTTAAACTAGAGGGTACAGATCTGTACTTTCGTACAACAGAGTACTATAGTTTAACACAAACCAGTACTAGGCAATCTTTTTATAATTTTCTTGTACATTTGTACATTATATTTTAGAATTTAGATATGCCACGGGTACGCACTAATTGTCTATAACTTAACATAGACTATGTACCTAAGTTCTTTTCAAGAATATATTAGATGAAACCAGGTCTGTATTTTCATACAACAGAGGAGACAACTAACATATTCCCCCAGATAACACCATACAAAGACTTTATATTTTAGATCATAACATGTTTATTATCCAAATATTAAGACGAAGCGTTAAAATATTTTGGACATTTTTGCCCTTATTTTAACTTAATGTCATACATATTAATATGTCTTTATATAACATAATATGCATTTTTGAAAGTTAGGCTTCTTAGTAACTTTAGAACAAATGCCTACCAATACATCATTTGATGAAGCTAATATTTATAAAAGGTATTTCAAGTATGCTAGATAAATCTACTGACACATCAAACATAAATCTTAAAATTCCATTTTATGCATGTTTCCTGATGTACTATCATTTTCCCAATTATTTACAGACACAATTCAACGTCTATTTTGACAATGTTGCAACTATTGCATTTCTTTAATACTAACAAGTAAAAAGAGTGACAGTTGCGGTTTTTTTTTTTTTTTTTTTTTTTTTTTTAACCAAGTCTAAGGATAATTCTGACCAGAAATGGAGAGTTAAGCGTTGCCCAGACTCACCATTCCAATCATAGAGACTAGCTCATCAAATCGACTACGAGAGAAAGCTTTTGTGAAAAGATCTGTGTTTTGCTTAAGAGTAGGAATTTGGACAAGGTCAATTAGGTGCTTCTCATAGCAACCCGTATAAAATGATAACGAATTTCAATATGCTTTGTTTTTTAATGTTGTACGGGATTGCGTATGATGGATACAGCAGCTGAATTATCAATATGAATAGGAGTAAGAGTTAGAAGTAACCCATAGTCACGCATTTGATGCTGAATCCAGAGAACCTGGGAACAGCAACTGGCAGCAGCAATGTATTCTGCTTCAGCAGTTGAAGTAGAGACAGTTGTCTGCTTCTTGCACTGCCACGAGACTAATCGGCTTCCTAGAAACTGACATCCTCCAGTTGTTGACTTCGCGTCCACTGAGCAGCCACCATAATCCGAATCTGAAAAAGCAGTTAGAGCAAAATCGTTTTCGTTAGAGTACCAGAGACCTAAGGAGGGTCTCCACTTAAGGTAACCTAATATGCATCTGACAGCCTTTTCATGAGAAGCTTTGGGCTTTGCTTGATATCTAGAACAGATAGACACGGCGAATAATATATCCGGCCTAGATGCTGTGAGGTACATAAGCGATCCTATCATTGAACGATAGTCACGCTGATTAACATCGTCTTCATCATCAGCAGGTCCAAGTTTGTGACTGATGTCAATGGGAGTTCCATAGTGTCTAGCATCGAGCATTTGATATTTTGTCAAGATGTTCTTGACATATTTTGTTTGATGAATATAAATTCCCTTATCAGACTGCTCGACTTGAACACCAAGGAAGAATTTGAGTTCTTCCATTGCACTCATCTCAAACTTAGACTTCATGACTTTTTCGAAATCTCTGCACAGCACCTCATTGGTCGATCCAAAAATAATATCATCCACGTATACCTGCACAAGCAACAAATCGTTTCCTGTCTTTTTGATAAAAAGAGTTGAATCAATCTGCCCACGAGTGTAACCATTAGTGAGCAGGTGTTGAGACAATGTTTCATACCAAGCCCTTGGAGCTTGATGAAGAGCATACAATGCTTTATCTAGTTTGTAGACGTAATCAGGATGCACTGAGTCTTCGAAACCAGGAGGCTGTTTCACATAAACCTCTTCGTTGACCTTCCCATACAAAAATGCACTCTTTACATCCAGTTGATAGACACGAAATTTCTTGAATGAAGCGTAAGCAAGAAATATCCGTATTGACTCTAAACGCGCAACTGGAGCAAAAACCTCGTCATAATCTAAACCTTCGATCTGAGTAAAACCTTGAACCACCAGACGAGCTTTATTCTTCACAACTACACCACGGTCATCTTTCTTGACTCGATAAACCCAACGAGTACCAATCGGATAGAATCCCTGAGGTAGTTTAACCAGCTCCCAAACTTCTAACTTTTTGAACTGTTGGAGCTCCTCTTGCATGACTCCATTTGAGCTAACTGGCACTCTGTTTGCCCTCTGGTTCTAACTCCATCGTGTAAATCACCAATAATATTTTCTACCGGGTGATTCACATTGACACGGCTACTTGGAATCTCTTCAGGTTCAATGACAGTTTCCAAATTTGTATCGTCTCCCCCAGAGACTAAAGTCTCTTCAAGTACCTCTGTGACAGGTTCTACTTCACCATCTGATAAGGCTGGCATATCTGGATCTGTATCAGGATCTTGAACTGGTTCAGTAGTTTGAAGAGGAGGTGGTGGTGTTTTTGTAGGAGACTTGGATACATCAGAATATATATCAAGTCCATGAAGCATTGTCACCACCTGTTCAACTTCATCTTCAGCAGGAAGTTTGAAAGAGTCGAACATACTGTAATAGTCGAACAAAAATTCGGGCCCTGAACCTTGTGAAGGTTGAGTATAACGAAGACATGTTACCTCAAAATGTTCCTCCACTCTCTTTGTGACTTTGTTATACACACGCTTATTAGGTGAATTATTTGAAAAACCCAAGAAATAGCCTTCACTCGATTTGCTACCGAATTTAGCCACTCGTTCTTTTGTGTGCATAATCATATAGGGACCCCCGAACGGCTCAAGAAACTGTAAATTTGGTTTACGGTTGTTGAAGAGCTCATAACAGGTCTTATTACGTTTCTTAACCATAGACACTCGATTTAGTATGTAGCAAGCGGTGTTGACCGCTTCTCCCCAGAATGTGATAGGCAGTTGTGAATCAGCTAACATAGTCCGAGCAGCTTCAATGAGCGTCCTGTTCTTACGTTCAGCAACTCCATTTTGTTGAGGAGTTCTGGCAGCACTGAATTGATGATCAATGCCTTTCTTTAAACAGAAAAGACCTAGTGTAGAGTTCTTAAATTCCGTACCGTTATCACTTCTCAGTTTCTTGATCTTTAGATTGCACAAATTTTCTAGCTTGTCAAACAAGTAGATAAGGATTTCAGCAGTCTCATCCTTGGAGGCCAAAAAATAAACCCAAGAGAACCTCGAGTAATCATCAGTGACCACCAAACAGTACCATGCTCCACCTATATTTTTTCTGCTCACTGGTCTAAATAAGTCCATGTGCAGTAATTTCAATGGCTTTTCAACAGAGTTGACCAGTTTTGACTTATGGGTCTTCTTGTGCTGTTTCCCTTTTTGGCAGGGAACGCAATGATCATTAAGCCCGAATGATTGCTTCGGTACACCACGCACAAGATCATTTTTTACCAGATAATTCATTTTACAAAAGTGCAGATGACCCATTCGTCTGTGCCACAACAAGGATTCTTTTTCATTGGCCTTAGACAGAAAACACGTTTGCTGCTTTGTTTCAACAGTACGCATATCCAGAATGTACGTGTCTCTGTCTCGAGGTGCCCTCAGTAGCACCCACTCCTCGGGAATAACAAATCCCGGCTTCAGAATGCAACACTCACTTTTCGTGAAAACAGTAGTGTATGATTTATCATAAACTTGCGATACACTAAGAAGGTTGTGTTGTAGCTGTTCTACAAAATTAACTTTTTCAAAGCTCACTCTGCCGTTTGAGAGTGTGCCTTGGCCAGAAATTACACCTCCTTTGTCACCGGCAAAAGCAACATATCCCCCATTATACGCATGAACATTGGAAAGCATGGATATATTTCCGGTCATGTGCCGCGAGCAACCACTATCGATATACCATTTGCTATTTAGGACGGCTTCAGGTTGCTGCAGCATCAAAAACAAAGAAGTTAATTAGTAACGGAGACCCAAGCCTTTACAGACTTGGGGACTCCAGACGCATCATCCACAAGGATCACATCAGTCAAAATTTTATTTTAAAACATATCAGAAGTATTGATTGATGTGACACTGTTGGATGTAGAATCATTTGATGATTCTTTCACTTTCCAAAACTTTTTAGGTTTGGAAGGTTGCTTGTCAACAACATTGAGCTTAGTAATTGATGATTTGGTTGACTCAACCTTGCTAGTTTTCTTAGCGGGTGAGGGAGAACGTGAACCTTTAACTGAAGAATTTTTAATTTTAGAACTTTTAGGTACACCTTTTCCCAGACCGCTTTTTAGCAAGCAACGGACAATCATTTATTAAATGACCTTGTTTCTTGCAGTAGAAACAAGATCTTTTCTCAACAGGATGTTGAAATTTTGGAACAAACCTATGAGGATGGTTGAAAGAAATATCAAAGGCACATGCACACTTATGTGAGCATGTTGAATTTGACACTTGTTTAGAGAAAACAGTGGATTTAGAAGAAGTTTGATGTTTTTTAATATTTTCTTTGATTTTCAAAATCTTCTTTTCAGGCTCAGCCTTAGCTTTGCCTTTTCCACTTAAAACCATGACTGAAGATTCATTAGTTATAATTACATTGTTTGGCTTTACATTTTTCTTTTCAACCTTTGAGTACTCCTCTTCGGTTATATCTTCAATTTTAACAATCTCCTTTAAAATAACAGGAGAATCACTCGAAGCCTTGTTTACAACAGGCTCACAAACATCAGAAGGCTTAACTGACTCAGCCTTGACACAAACAGTAACTGATTCAACAGATTTAACCTCTTGAGCCTTAACAATCTCAGGCTCACTAGGTTTTGCCTAAACAGGTTCAGGCTCACTAGTGCTTGGTTGATCATCAGTTACTTTAACTTTTTCAGCCTGAATTTTCACAGGCTTACTTATTTTGACAGGAGCAAATTTCACAGGATTTATTGCCGTCTTTGAAAAATTAGGCATGGGAAAATAATTTTTAGGAGGCGGAACTTGATGAAAGCCAAGTCCAGCCTTGCTTTTCGTATCACTTCTTTGTGCCTGAAGGATCTCATCAAAGACTAGAGAGGAAGTTGAAAAGTTAGATAATTTTCTGTTCAACTCAAGAACTTCAGCCTGAGAATCAGCAAGTTGTTTCTTTACGAAGGAAAGCATATTAACATAACTTCGTATTTCATCTTGCTGTTCAAAAATTTTGGCTTTCAGCTCTTTCTTTTCTTCAAAAATAGCTTTTAGCTTTTTATCACAAACCTTATCATTATCTTTTAACATATTATTTGAAGCAGTTAATTGTTCTATGTTAGCGATAAGACGTTCATTTTCCTCTCTTAACCTGTTCACTTGTCCTGTCAAATGAATGCATGAAATACAAGACAAAGGTTCATTATCAACCTCATGAATGTTGTCCATGAAAGCTTTGTTCTGTTGGTCATCATCAGCTTGTTCTGACCAGTCAAACGCTTCATCTGACAACATTAAGGCAGCCGATACCATTGCCTTTTCTTCAGCTTTAGCCTTCTCTGTAGGGTTGTTCTGAGAAGGCCTTGTGAAACCAGAGGAGGGTTGTCGTGTTTCACATTCACGAGCAAAGTGTCCATAGTTGTGACACTTATAGCATTTAACTTTGCTCTTGTTGAATCCCAGACCCTTATCATTCGGGTCCTCCAGCGATCTCTTTCCTGTTTTCTTAAAATAGGTCTTGGCTCTACGAGTAAGCATAGCCAAGTTCCATCTTAAGTCCATTCGTTCCAGTTCGTCATCATCTATTTGACGAAAATCTTCCTCTGTCAGATCCATGGAACCAGCTTTCTTGCAGAGAAAGTCATCATAGGCGGATAGCAACGCCGAAAAAAGTGCAGCATGGTCCTGTGCAGCTGCAGGAATAGGCCCTTGATGACTTGGTGGTTGAAAGTAAGAACCACCAGAAGAAGCACTTGGTTGCTGACTTGAAGAGCCACCAGTTCCACCAGCCAAGAATGCTGAGCCAGATGTTCCGGTTGATGAAACATCCACTCCGTAGATCTTAGGGTTTTGGACATTTGCAGTAGCTTTTGTTTCCTTCCTTTGCATGTCCAAAAGATCAGCTTCTAGCTGACCAATAAGATCATCAAGAGGCATATTCAAAATGTCTGGATCCTTTTCCATCATTAAAACTCTTGTATCCCATTTATCAGGTAGAGATTCAAGGAGTTTTTTATTTATTTCAGTTTTGTCCAGAGTTATTCCCCCTTCTATTAACTCACTAACCAACTGTGAGTATCTAGAAAACAAGTCAGAAAGAGACTCGTTTGGAAGAATATCGAATACGTCATACTGCTTCTTGACTAAACGCAACTTATTCTGTTTATATTGTTCACTACCGCCACATCTTTTCTCAAATGCATTCCATAAATCATACGCAATTTCCAGATGTCGAAATTGTTTGAGGATTGACGGTGGTAATGCCATGGTAATTGCAGAATGAGCCTTTTTATCATTTTCAAAGGCTTTGCGTTCCTCAGGAGTCATTGATTTAATTGGTTTTAATGGTGCAGAACCAGTATACACTCCCGGACTGACAGGACGTTCGTATCTTTCAGTCAAAGCAACCCACAGTATACATATATACATAGGTGGTTTATTAAAAGAAACAAACGCTTCAAAGCGTTGACGCCAATACGCGTAATCCATCCCTACAATATACATAGGTGGTTTATTCGTACTTCCAACTTCAGAGTTCTGCTTGAGTAGATCTCCAACTCGTTGTAATGAAGAAGATGCCATTTTGATAACCTGCAAAACAAAACACACAAAAAACAAAGAAAACTGTTATGCGACACAAGGGTTGTGTCGCTAAGTCAACTGGCGACGCAAATGATGTGTCGCAAAGAGATTAGTAACAGTTAAACAGGCGACACAAGGTTTGTGTCGCAAACTTTTATGTCGATATATTAACTTGTGTCGCAGACTTTCAAGCTTGTGTCGCTATCTGGTGTCGCTTAAAACCTACACGCGACAGACGATTGTGTCGCAGAGACCCTAAAAGCGACAGAGGTTTTGTGTCGCAGAAACCCTAAATGCGACAGAGGCTGTGTTGCTGCTTGTGTCGCAATGTCGAGGAGAGCTGCGGCAGAAAACCCTAAAATTCGCAAACTTCCGTAACCCTAACGAAAAACCACGAACACTGGACGAATGTAATCACCAAAAACTTCCAGTAAATTTAGAATATCGATCCTTAACCCGAAATGCAAAGATTTAATTCCAAAAACTAGTCGTTTTAACCGAAAACACGTACTAACACGATCCGATAACACCAAATCCGTAGATTATGGCTCTGATACCACTTGTAGGATCCCTTGTCTTGGACCTAACCGGATCAACACAAACAATCGAAAGGCGGAATTCAAATGATTGTATAAAGTACGTAAAACACAAACGAATCAAATAAAAATCGAATATATATTGATATAATAACCAATTAGCTTGATACACTGAAATGCCTTACAATATACTCTCTGGAACCCTGGATTCGTCAACCCTAACAATGAGGCCGAAATGCTCTATTTATAGAGAAACTGAAACTGACCTGCGACACAAGCTCTGTGTCGCACAGCCAGTTCATGCGACACAAGCCTTGTGTCGCATAAGCGACACAGGCTCTGTGTCGCCTAAAACAGAACTTGTAATATACTAATGATAGACAAAACGTCGTAATTACTTAACAAACTATTACAAGCTAAGACCAACTGACAGACATACAAATATGCACCAACATGCACAAACCTAGGATACATCAAAAAATTTAATTTTGGTTGCTCAATGTTTCTGAGCATACCAGAAAATATCAGATTTGAAAAATTAAACCTTTGTCCAGTGGCAAGACAAACAGTTGCATATGCAATGTTCCTGCCAAACTGTTCAAAGGCTGATCTTTTGGATGAGAGGCAGTGTAAAAGAGTATGTATTAAAAACCTCCATTGATGGGAGAAAAGAGTCTTTTGAAACGTAAAAGTATCTAAAGGACCTTCATAACCCATCAATCGAAAATTTTCATATTTGACTAGATAAAGAAGTAATACCTGCATCATCATCGAGGTGTAAAGAAGCACGAACAATGGCTTCAGTAATAACTACCCTGGTGTTGGCCACCATGGAGACTATGCGCCTTGTCCCCTGTTTGTCTTCGATAGTTGCATTGACCCAGAAGTCATTGATGTAGTCTTTGGAGACTCTGGGTGCAACAGTGAGGGCATGGTAGATGTGGGAGGCACGCAGGAAATCAATAATTTGTATGAAATCCTGTGCCTCTTTGGGTTTCATGAGGTAGGCAATCATGTTATGATTTTGCCCTGTTGCAAGTGAGGTGGAAGATGAAGTTGAAGCCATTGTTGTATGTTCTAAGAATGATTGAAGGCTTAGAAGGTTATTTGAAGATTTTGACTGTTTAAGCGTAAGGGTTTGAGTTTGAGTTGAAAGCGTATTGAAAGACGACAGTGTTTGGGTTTATATACTGGTCAAATTAGGTCAGTGGAAAAACCCCCAATATTTAACACTAACAGTGTTAACGAGTGAAATCTCAAAAACAGTGGTAATGGAGAGATTTGCACTAACAGTGATAACTGTCCAAACACAGGTTTCATACGCTTGCTTATCTTGTATAAGCAGTACTAACCGACCAAGGCAGTGACAACTTAATATAAGCAGTACTAATAGTCTAGCAGTATTGAGTAAAGAAAGCAGTACTAACAATATTTTTTTTTTTTGATTAACTCTAACGCAAGCATTGGTAACATCTTGTAAGCAGTACTAAGTCTCCAAACAATGGAAATTATACCTGCGCAGTGTTAAAAAAAACAAGCAAAACAAAAAAAAATACAAGTATACAAACAGTACTAATTACCAAAGGCAGTGGTAACTTACGACAGTATTAACACTGGCAGTGTTAAAAGTAACTAACAGTACTAATAATACTTGGCAGTGTTAAAATACGCCAGCAGTGTTAACACGAACAGTGGTAATTAGGATATCAGTATCAATCCCAAGTTTAAGCAATTAAAAAAAAATTATTAGGTCAAAGATAGTGAGAAAAGTTAAGACAGATTCATCAATCCAATGCTGGTAACCAAAAATGTAAATCTGCCCACATCAAAAGCTTTGGTAAACAGATCTGCATATTGATTATCAGTATGAACTTTAAAAATTTGTATAAGCCTTTTCTCATTACAATCTCTAATAAAATGATATCGTATTTCAATGTGCTTAGTTTTTGAATGTTTAACAGGATTGTTTATGATACTGATAGCAGAGTTATTGTCAATAAATATAGGAGTTTTAAGAAAAGTCAAACCATAGTCTAACATCTGATACTGAATCCATAGCACTTGAGCACAACAGCTAGCAGCAGCAACATACTCAGCCTCTGCTGTTGATGTAGACACAGTGGATTGCTTCTTGCATTGCCAGGAGACCAACCTTTCTCCTAAAAATTGACAACCACCTGAAGTAGATTTCCTATCCAAATTAGCACCTCCATAGTCACTATCTGTGTAGGCAAGCAGATCAAAAGAACTGTTCATTGGGTACCAAAGGCCTAGTTTTGGTTGGCCTTTTAAATACCTAAAGATTCTTTTCACTGCATGCAGATGTGACATCTTCGAATTGGATTGAAATCTTGCACACACACACACACAGCAAACATGATGTCTGGTCTGAATGATGTCAGATACATGAGGGAGCCAATCATTGATCTATAAAGATGAACATCAACATCCTCCCCCTCAAGATCTGCATGTAATGCTTTGTGTGTCTCCACTGGTGTGCTTGCCACCTTGGCATCCTTGTAGTCAAACCTCTCCAGAATATCATTCAGATACTTGCTTTGATGAATGAAAATCCCATCCTTTTGCTGTTTCACTTGTAATCCCAGAAAGAAGGTTAATTCTCCCATTGAGCTCATCTTGAACTTGTCATGCATCAAAGCTTCAAATTTCTAGCAAAGACTGTCTCTTGTAGAACCAAAAATGATATCATCTACATAGATTTGCACTAGTAGGATATCATTCTTAATTCTTTTGGTGAACAAGGTCTTGTCTATTGCACCCCTTGTGAAGCCATTCTTCAGTAGATACTCTGATAAAGTGTCATACCAGGCTCTTGGTGCTTGATGTAAGCCATAAAGAGCTTTATCCAGTCTGAGCACTTTATCAGGGTACTTTGAATCTTCAAAGCCTGGAGGCTGGCATACATAAACTTCCTCTTGAATAGTGCCATACAGAAAGGCACTATTCACATCCATTTGATAGACCTTGAATCCTTTGAAAGAGGCATATGCCAGGAACAGTCTGATAGCTTCAATCCTAGCCACAGGAGCAAACACCTCATCATAGTCAATCCCTTCTTCCTGTGAATACCCCCTGGGCTACTAATCTAGCCTTGTTCCTGATCACTATTCCCCTTTCATCTTTCTTGTTCCTGAACACCCATTTTGTGCCAATTGCTCTTTTGCCTTTGGGTAGATCCATCAAGGTCCAAACTTCCTGTACTTTGAATTGAAGCAGCTCCTCTTGCATAGCTTCAATCTAACTTGGATCCTTTAGAGCCTCTGTTACCTTCTTTGGCTCCATCTGAGATATAAAACAGGCATATAAAGAAGTGTGGAGTCCTTCTTCTGATATTGTGAGTTGATGCCTTGTTTGTACAGGTGTGCCAATATCACCAATCACATTTTCTAGAGGATGGTCTCTATGATCATGATAGTGTGATGTTGGTGATACTGGCATCTCCAATTCCAAGTTTGTTATATTCACATCCAGATCTTGTTGTTGTGTATCTGATGTGATTCTTTCCGTAATCTGCCTTGAGGGAGTGAAAATGTCATCCATGATTCTCTGTTCTACAGCTGATAGATCAGTTGAATCTGCAGATGTCTTATCCACATTTTCACTCTCACATTCTTCACCATCTTCTTCTAAAGCTGGCATATTAGGATCATCAGGCCAGTCTGTTGATGTTTCTGAACTCTGGTGGACTGCTGTGATGTGGAGTCAAATACTGATGGTGGATCAGGTGACCAAACAGGAAATACTACATATTCATGTGGTTTGCTTGGCTGTGCAGTTGGTATATCTGTTGATGAAGTACTTGTACCTGCATTTATACCTGCACTTGATTGCACATTTGTATATCTAAAAGCATGTGTTAGTGCATCAATATCAAACAAAGATTCTGGTCCTTTTCCTACAGTATTTTCAGTATATTCATTAAAGGTGATATCCATTGACTCCTCTATGATTCTGGTCTTTTGGTTGAAAATTCTATAAGCCTTACTTTGAATAGAGTAACCAACAAAGAGACCTTCATCAGCCTTACTTTCAAAATTTCCTTAGTGACTTTTGGTATTTAAGATGGTACAAGGACACCCAAATGGTTTTAAGAAACTAACCAATGGTTTTCTCTTAAAAAACAGTTCATATGGTGTCTTGTTGTGAGGCTTGACAACTAATACCCTGTTTTGGACATAACAAGATGTGTTAACTGCTTATGCCCAAAAAGACATAGGTAATTTAGACTCAGCTAACATTGTTCTTGCAACCTCAATTAGTGTCCTATTTCTCCTCTCAGCTACCCCATTCTGTTGTGGAGTCCTAGGTGTACTAAATTCTCTCTTAATACCTTTGTTTTCACAAAATTTATCCATCTCATGATTTTTAAATTCTATGCCATTATCACTCCTAATGATTTTTACTTTGAGATTCATTTGGTTTTCAATCTTAGTTATAAATGATCTAAGTGTTTCACCTGTTTCATCTTTTGTCCTAAGTAAGAATACCCAGCTAAATCTAGTAAAATCATCAATTACTACCAAACAGTATAATTTCTTCCCTATACTGCTTATGTGTGTTGGTCCAAATAAGTCCATATGTAGTAAGTGTAATGGTGAAAAGTTGTGTTCACAGTTTTGGACTTAAAAGAAGACTTGTGTTGCTTGCCTTTTTGGCAGGCAACACAATGATCATCACATGAATATACCTTTTCAGGTAAACCTCTAACAAGTTTGCTTTTGTCAAACTTATTAATGGTCTTGTAATTCATGTGACACATCCTTCTATGCCATAGTTCAGATTCTTTTATAGTTGCTTTGCTTCTATGACAGTTTAGTTCAGGTTGAGGTTCCATATTTGCTAAGTCACACTTATATACATTATGCTTTCTAGGAATTCTCATTGAAATCATATTTTCAGGTATTTTAAATTCCTTGGAAAGTATAAGGCATTCAGTGTCAGTAAAATGAACTGGGTTCTTTTTATCTGTGATTTGACTCACACTTAGTAAATTGTACCTCAGTTGTTCAACAAAATACACATCCTCAAAACTTATCTTATTGTTGTGCACTGTTCCTTTGCCTGTGATTTTTCCTCCTTTGGGATTGCTTCCAAAAGCTACATATCCTCCATCAAATGATTTGAAGTCCTGCAGCATTTTCCTATCCCCTGTCATGTGCCTAGAGCAGCCACTATCCATGTGCCATAAGTTTGCTGGCTTGCCCTGCACATCAAATTGAAACTATAATTAGTTTCTCTTGGGAACCCAAACCAATTTGGCTTTGGGTTTCCCATGTGCATTCACAAAGTCAACTTTCTTGAAGATTATTGATTGTGATGCACAGTTGGTATTTGGACCTTTTGATTTATCAGATTTAATTGGTGTCCAAATCCAACTTATTTTAGGCTTAACAGTGGAAATTGATCTAACAGTGTTAACTGTTTTATCAATCTTACTAACAGTGTTAATATTATTAACACTGACAGTTTTAGTTTTTACCACTGTTTTTGCCTTGTTACTGTTAGCTAATTTTCTAGTTAATACTGATGCAGTAGAAATAGCTGTAGCAGTCTTTGACTTATTAGCCTTAACAATTTTATTCTTGGCAGTAGTAATGTGATCAATTTTTGATTTAAAATTTTGCTTATTGATCATATCAGTTCCAGTCCATGGTTGTTTTCTAATCCTTTGAAGATTCTTAGGATTATAATAACAATCATGTTGAAGATGATTGTTTCTGCCACATGTAAAGCAAGATTTCTCCTTTACCACTATAAATTTTTTTTTTCAACTTTTGTGAAACCATTTGGTTCCAATTTCTCTGATTTCCTCTGGGTTTTAATTTTTGAGAAAGTAGTAATTGAGAGATTTTGGCTTTACATTTACAGTCAGCATAGTTAATGTTTACAGATTTTACATTATTAGGTTTGTTAACTGTTTTAACTGAATTACTAATGTACCCTAGACCAGCTCTAGATTTATTAGAAGTGGTTTTCATGTTTTCCAAATTATTCTTTTTCTTTCTCTGAAACATTTTCTTACCCTCTTCTAGTTTATCACCGTTGAATTCTGAAACTAGACCAGTATTTGATTTCTTGATATTCTCACATGATTTTTCAGAATTTGGGCTATCAGTTGTTTCAGAATTAGAATTGTTATTATTTTCAGATGAATAATCCAGTTCATCTTCCTCAGTCCATTCTCTAATTCCAACCTTATCAAAGTCAATTTTATTATCCAAATTAATAACTGGATCAACCTTTGTAACATCAACTGTTATTCCTTCCTTTAACTTATTTAAATTTAAATCAGTTTTAGGAGGAAAATAGTTGTTATTATAAGGTGGGGAAACAGAATTATATCCTAACCCAGTTTTTATCTTGTCATGAATTTGAGATTTGATAATTTGATTTACACTCTTAGAAGCATGTTCAAGATCACTTACTGTTAATTTTATATTATCTCTTTCACAAGTGACCTCTACTAATTTCTGATTTTTTGCTTCAACCTTATCTTTTAACACAACTCTTTCCCATCTGGCATACTTAAGATCATATTCATATTGAGTTACATTCTTCTCATATGCCTTTATTTGATTTTCCAAGTTTTCTATTGCAGCTGTAGTGTGTCTATTTTTAATCTCACATTGCTTAAGTTCCTCACAAAATTTCATATTATAATCCTTATAATGTTTAACAGTTTGTTTGCACACAGGAGAACATAATTTGATTTGTACCTCATAAGGAACCTCTGATGGCTTGTTCTCATCAGCAATGGCCATTAAGGCTTGATTCTTCACTTCATGTTCTGCTTGATCACTCCAATCAAATTCAAGCCCATCTTGTGAAATTAAAGCATTTGATGTATTTTCCTGCACTGGTACATTCCTTCTCTGAATCCCATTGCTTCCTGCTCTCTGCCCAGTCTGCTCTTGCTTCTGACCTCTACATTCTCTTGCAAAGTGCCCCATTTTATGACAATTGAAGCACTCTACCTTGCTTTTGTCAAACCAAGCAGCATCATTCCTTTGATTTGCAAAGTTATTCCTTCCTGTCCTTTGCATAAACCTTTTGGCTCTTTGAGTAATCAAAGCAATTTGCCACTTGATATCCATCTCCTCCAAATCATCAGAATTTATCTGTTCCAAATCTTCATTAGTAAGTGAAGAGTTCACATTACTAGCAAAGAAAGATTCTAATATTTGATCATTTGAGTTGTTTTGAGATGATCTAACTCCTGCAGCAATACAAGCAGACCCTTGTTGATTCGAATCAACTTGAGATCCACCTACTGACATAAAAGTAGCATTATGATTGTTTCCTACAACCTGCTTTTTGCTTTCAACTTCTGGCTCAAAGTTTCTCAAATCATTATAAATATCTTCAAGCTCCTTCACCTCCAAATCTGCACTCTGTCTTAAACCTACAGTGTAGATTGTCCATTCTTCACCTAATGATCTCAGAAACTTCCTGTTCAGATCATCTTTATCAATTTTTACCTTGTGATTTTCCAGATCTCCAACAAGTTTTGAAAACCTGTCAAAGGTTTGAGTTAGAGTTTTAGTTTTTGCAGAATTGAAGTTCTCATATTGTTGCTTCAATAGAGATCTTTTGTTCTTCTTGGTGCTATCATTACCACCAAATCTCTTTTCAATAGCCTCCATGAGTACTTTAGCATCATCACATGCTTCAAATCTTCTCTGGTACTCATTAGGAATTGACAGCAACAATGTGCTGAGGGCTCTGAACTCTATTGATCTGATTTTTCTTTCTGCATCAGTAGTTGGTGGTGGTCTCTTTTGCCTGACACCATCACCATCTACTGTTACTTGAGGACCATTGACAACAACCTCCCACATCTGATAATTAGTGAGAAGCATATATTGCTTGATTCTGATCTTCCACAGATCAAACTCATCAGGCCTGAGCATGGGGATTTTAGTGACTTGGATTCCTTCATTGCTTTCTGATGTCATTGTATTTAATACTTGATCACAAACTACAGCATAATATTAAATTCCCAGATCTTCCTGTATTCAAAGCTTTCCAAGCTCTGATACCACTTGACAGTCCCGTTTTACTTTTAATTCAAATATAACTTGAACAAGCTTTGAACTATTATTGAGAAGTTGCGGAATCACACTCAATAATATTAGAAAGATCAACACAAATATTGAAAACAGAAAACAAGAACAAATATAAAACCAAAAGCTTCAATCTTATTAATATGAATAAGACGAATACACTTGTTGTATTGGGGTTTACACCTTGAAGCTATTCTATACTATGTATATGTGTATGTATATGCGTATCTGTATATCAAACTAGGTTCTAAGGATCTCTATTTATAACACAAAGAGTCCTGTACATTCAAGCTCCTAGTATTATGGAGTTAGATAACTTCCATAACAGACTCAATCTTATCACGAACCTATTCATATCAACAACTTATTCTCATCACAAAATCATAAACAGTGTTAACTACCACATTTGAACATTCAGTGGAAACAAGCTTCCAACAGTGGTAACTGCTTCATTTGTGTAAGTCTAAGTATAAACAACTAACAGTGTTAACCACTTATATACACTAACAGTCTTAATTACATAAACAGTGGAAACTACTTACAAAATCAACTAACAGTTATAATCTTTGTAGCAGTGTTAACCTTCAGTTCTTCAAACAGTTGTAATCTTCGACCAGTGTTAATCTTCAACAATCAGTGGTAACCATGTTAGTCTTCAGTGGTAATTCTTCACTATCAGTGGTAATCTTCAGTGGTAACCTTTTGATCTCTTCAGACTTAATTAACAGTGGTAATCCAAACCCAAATCTGTTTATCCCAACACGTAATTACCTATGAATCATATGAGATAAGTTAGGATGTGCATATTATAGGGTAATTATTTGATGGATGAATCAGGTGCAGTTTATTTGCTTCTTTTTGCTTGTTATTTGATCGTTTTTACTGATTTTTGTTACAATGTCTTTATTTGAACCACTTTAGTGAATTTTAGTAAATAACTATTGTTTTAAGACGTTTTCACTAAATATTGACTCAAATAGTGAGAAATAATGAGTGTAAAAACATGACTTTTTACGCTACATCAAATATCCCACACTTAGACGTTGCTTGTCCTCAAGCAATAACTCATTTTGTATCTCGTGAAAACATTTTAAGATTCGTTGAGTTAAAACATTTCCAAGAGTTAACCACTTCCTTATATAAGCAATTTATCTTAAGTACATAAAGGAACATAAGGTATCCCTTTCAGACACAACATATGACTTTCTTAGGCATACTTTCAACTCTCGTGATTTTGGAGTATACTTGACCAGGTGATCTCACTAAAGGTGGTCGCTCAATTCACTCAAAGTGTATCGGGTTACCTATCATTCTAAAATAATCGAGATCGCTCAATAGCCAGTCATGCAGCACCCATCGTCATAAGCTTGGTCGAGAATCGGATCTCTATCACTTAGGTGAGGACGATGCAAATTATCCCAAGACATTCAAAGATGGTTGTGAAGGTGAAAAGTGTATGGATAGTGGTGAGTTTTTGTGAGGGTTTTGTTTATCTTGAAAATTTCTAGAAACATGAAAAACTTATTGGAATGGAACGGAGATAGCTATTTATCTTCTATCGGATTTTTCTTGAGGTGATGATACTTTTGAAGCACTTAGCTTTATTTCTATTTTTCTTCTTCAGAATTTCTTTGCCAGAGAATTTCCAAGGATATTTTTATTTCCTTTAGAAAATCCTTTCAGAACTATGTTCTTCTTATCTTTGACTATTTCGAGTCTTTTCAGGGTGCCAATTTTTCGCACCATTGTTCTCTCACCTTTATTAGGGTGCCAATTTTACGCACTCAGGCTTTTTGAGAGATGTATCTTTCGGGGAACACGAAAAAGTAGGATAATTGAGAAGGATATTCTAAAAGGTGTTTTTCACAACTTTAGAAATTCCAAGACAAGTTTTTATGGGTATGTTTGTGGAGGTAGGTTAATCGATAGGGTTTTGAAAGATAACTCGGTTTAGGCTCAAAGGTTTTACTAATTGTATCTTCGATACTAATAATGAGCATCAGTCGGTTTTTAGGCTCTTGAAGAGTATTTTGAAGTGAGGTTTAAGTCCTAGGGAATGTCAAGGTCCTCTAATTGCACCTGTACCACGTACGATACTCACCAATGTGATCTCGAAGCGAAAGTCAGGAGCAAGTTCTAACTTAGGAGTGCATGCATCGGCTCACTCAATAAACGAAATAGTGAAGCAATTTAAAATGAATGCTTTTTAGGCTCAAAGTACCTTACTACTTAATAAGATTGGGTTGTATGTACCTAGTCATGCGATGCCCCTCTTAGATTATCATTTGTTGTTTTAAGAAGTTTTTACTTTATTCCCCTAATGATTTCTCTTAAAAACATTAAAACTTTTAAAAGGTTAGAGATTATCAAGTGATTATGCTCATACTTTTATAATTTTCTAAAAAATTTGAAAAATTTTGAGAAACATTTTCTGAGTTTTTACTATTTGGACATAAAAAATCTAACGAAGGTATTCTATACCTGCTATCCCACACTTAGAGGAACATTGTCCCTAATGTTCTCTTCAATAAAGATTTTACTAGAAGTAAAATCCCACACTTAGAGTTTGAACATGGAAGAAAATGTTTCTCAAGTGTTGTGTTTGGGCTGGAATCCCACACTTAGTGATAAGCTTAGGATAGAGTCTAGATTACTTTTATTATTTAACAAACTAACAAAAAAAATAAGAATCCTAAAAAGCGGATAAAGGTAAGGAGACTCCCCAGATAGCGAGCTGTATTGGAGCTGAGAATCTAAAATAGTGCAGAAAAGAGGTGTTGCCAAAATCTCTTTATGCATTCTTCGTGAAGATCGGCTCGGCTTCAAGTTACTTGCTACTGTCTCATTCATCTCATTTTCGCACAACTCTATTGTGAATTAATCTCGTAGGTGTGAACACATTTGATGTCTAGGTGTGAAGGATAGTCGGAGATTTTATTCACTTATTAACACACATCTTCTCTCTCCTCCTTATTTCACGGGTTGCCTCCTGAGAAGCGCTGCTGATAGAGTCGAGAGCTCGACTTAACTAGGATGAATCATAGATTGTAAAAGATGAAGCAAAGTGATGTCTTGTTAATAAGGATGAGGATCCCAATCATCAAGAGCTGTTGATGTATCTTAACGGCTCCTAATGATCTGAAAGTTCTAAATCCAATGACCATAAATCTCTATTGCCCGAGATCTTGGCTGGCAAAATGATGTAATGAATCTGATTGTTGTTCTTATTAGCAGAGATCTCTAACTTCCATATCAATCGGTGAATGTTGAGTTGAACTTCTCGATGAACTAGTCGTACACAACTATAATGTGATCATTTATATTTCCGAACGAACCATCTCTTCCCCTGCGAGGCAGTTCCCAAGTTGTTCTCGAGTATCATGAACTTAGAATGCTCCACTTGTTTTCTCTTCACTATACTCAAAGATTCTCCATCTATAGGCGTCGATCCCTGTTTACTAGGCATTTGTACAAACAATAGAGCAGACAAACGTAATCTAACAAACAAGTGATCATTCTCAGAGCCATAGATTCACTGTTATATGTTTTTTTTTTCAAATGAAACAAACCAGTGTATGACTTGGAGTTAGATCACATAGTAAAATGGTTCGAATACCGATAATTTCACCAAAGCACAAGAAACAGATATGGAGGCACTACTATAAGCATATTAGTAGTTAAATCAGGTAGCCTAGTATAAAGCTTTCCAAAACACACACACGAGTTTGAGCATAGTACACATAATAACATACAAATCATGTTATCTGATAAAGCATCAAAGCTATCGAGTGAAAAGTTAATACTGTTGGTACGGTTAGTATTGTTAGTAGAAGTTTCTACTGCTAGCACAAACTACCTCAGTTTCTACTGTTAGTGATGTTTCCACTGCTTTCGCTAAACCTCCGTACTACCTACTGATATTAGGTACGAATACCTGATACTAGTACGTGGTAAGGATGATCCAGGGTCGTTCCTAACGATGGTCGAATTGAGACAGAGCTCGTTCAGATAACATAGTAATCAAGCTAGATTTGGATAGTTGGATAGATATGTGTTTTGGTTTTTATTTATTAAAAAATTACTAAAGCATAGAAGTAAAGGGAAGCTGGCATAAATATAACACTTAAGGATAACGAAGACGTGGTTCACCATGATATCGGATAGTGTATTGTTGGGATGATGTTTATTGGGGACACATTTAGCTAACAGACAGATAAACTATAGGTGTAAACACTAGGACCCTACTTCTTTAGTCCAGTTCTAAATTAGTATGTCACTGAGTCCCAGGTTATCTTGATTCTGATCAGACCAGGCTGTTTTAAAACCCCCCTCACCGTCTCTTAAGAGACCAAGTGACCCTCTTTGGATAAATGTATCCGGGGTGCAGGAATGAGGCAACATACCACAATTATATCTGAACTTTCTTAACACCTAAGTCTAAATGTTATTATCTAATTGTGTATTAACTTTGTATTCTAAACTATCGGCTAAGTGGAGTAAAGGGGTTTAAGCATCTTAGACTACAGCCGAGTCTTTGCATTCTTTTCAGAACTCCATATTCAATTAATGTAAGCACAAATACTTCCGTCATGAATTAGACCCTCCTTTACAATCAGGCATTCATCCCTAGGTGTACTCGCAGTGTACAAGACATTTAAGTATTTCCACAGCTGTATAACACTAGGTATATTCGTGGTGTACAATACTTTAAGTGTTTCCACAGCTTTATAACCCTAGGTATACTCACGGTGTACAATACTATAGTATTTTTACAACTTTAGGGTTCCTAGACCATGTTCTAGAATGGTGACTTCTAGGTATTTCACGATGAGATAGACCTTCGACATTTCCTTAGCTTCCACGTATTTGTACTCCACCTGAGGTCTTTCCAACGCTGTACTAAGTACAGGGACGTTTTACGTGTATCTCATAGCTTCATAAATAAACATAGATAACTATCTACCGTAACTAGGGTTTCGTCAAATCCTACAACTAAGGTGATAGCCACGTGAAGGACTGGAAAGGGTGACACGTAAATTAAGTCTAGATTCAGGATAAGTTTAGATAGATAACAAAGCATAACATCATTCTTAATTACAACTATCTATATCATGGCAAACATACAAGCAACTACTCACAAAGCATGGCAATAAACATTTCTAACATTAATCACAAACCTCAAACAAGAACATTATGACAAATTAATAATAGAAAAGATAGATAATACCCGTACAAATTGCGAGCAGAATAACACTTGTATTTCTTCTAATAAATCCCGAGCATTACAAATGCTAGCTTCTACTAATTAAACTACATAACTAATCTAGAAGAAAAGAGAAGGATTCTCCCCTAATCTTCCCACTAGTTTTAAGGATTAAAATCCTAGAGAGAGAAACTAGAGAGAGAGACTAGAGAGATAGACTAGAGAGAACCTAGAGAGAGAAAGAGTGTGTGAGAGAGATTAGAGAGATGTGTGAATGAAGGGATGATCAAAATGAGGGAAGGAGGCTTAGTATTTATAGGGAAATCAGCAAGGAACCCCGTACAAGACCCGAAGCACGAAATACAAGCCCAGAACAACACAGAAAGCACAAAACACTAAAAAATTGCATCACCGGAAGGCCAAGGGGCCGTATACGGCACCCTAGAGGCCGTATACTGCATGCTAGGGGCCGTATACGGTATCCCCTAGGACGTTTGGCCTTTACCCGTTGTTCGGTGCTTCGTTCGTTGCTTGTTTTTATTTTATTTTATTTTTTTTTGATAAAGGGGAAAAAATACCCCGGCAAATATTATTAGAATAAAATGATGATTCGATACAAGTACAAAGGGTGTGGTAGAACCACAAAGACTCAATCTAACAGAAGGAAAGACTAAGTGCATACACAAGACAGGCCTTGAGTATGATAACCAGCAAAGGCCCAACTATGGGCAACACAACCATGGGCAACAACAACAAGCAAGATTCTAGCCAAGCGATAAACCACTGCGTCCGCATGAAGAAATGAAGAAATGATTAACTTGACTAAGAACACACCCCTTTCGGGATCTTCCATCTCTCCATAGTGCAGAGAGCACGAAACGAGGGTTTGAAGGCAAAGGAAACCAGCTTTAACCTAATCGTATTGATGATTACATCAGCCACCTCCTTATAGGACCTTTTGCCTTTGTCAAAAAGCCGAAAGTTCCGTTCCAGCCAAATGAAGTATACCGATGCCGCCAGCACTAGACGAGATACCACATGGTCAATGTTTTTCGAGCTTGTGGCAGATAGAAAGGAGGGCATCAGGCTTTCAAGGCGATCGGACAGAACCTGCATCTTCGCATGATTAGTAACCCTGAACCAAACCTGGAAGGAGAAGGAGCATTCGAAGAACAGGTGGGCATGGGAGTCCGGGCAAGAACCACACAGCTAACAACGCAGCAGGGTTAAATCAACCGAAGGGCAAACATCCCATTGACTCATACGGTCTTGGGTCTTCAGTCTGCCTTTTAGGACAAGCCACAGGTGGAAAGCATGCCTAGGAATACAGGAAGAAAACCACACAACAGGAGCCCAATCCACCACGCTACCGCTTGGCCGAATGGATTCCCAAACTTGACCAGCCCGGAAATCGAGGAAATCTCCCGTCGAATCACGCTATAGAAGCTTGTCAGGCGTGGAAGAAAGAGTAGGGACCTCAATCTGGGACAGAGAAGGATACCAGACCGACAATGGGGCACTGGTTACACCACGTGTCGTACCAGACCGACACAGACCTCCCATTACCGATCTTATACCAACAATACGGCCGGACTACATCCCTGATACGTAAGAGGTTTCGCCAACCCCAGCTCATACTACTCTGAGCAGGGACATCCCAAAAGCTACGATCACGGAGTTTGTAAGCATATACCCATCTGACCCAGATGGAATTCTTTCTGGAAAGGATGCTCCAAATGTGGTTGGCCATGAGGGATATATTCCATTCACTTAAGCGACGGATCCCCAAGCCACCTTCTCGCTTTGGCTGGCATATATCATCCCATCCCACCTTAGCTTTCCCCGCCTTCATTGGGCCTTGACACCACAAGAAGCCCCTCATAAGCTTCTCAATATCACCGATAGTAGAGGCAGGAAGAATAAACATAGATGCCCAATATCCATGAAGAGATGTGAGAACAGAGGATATTAATTGAACACGACCAGCAAATCAGAGAGCCTTATTCTTCCAATCCCCAATCCTATTTTGAACCTTCTCCACCAGAACTTTACAGTCAGACTTGACAAGCCTAGAGGAGATGAGGGGAACCCCGAGATAACGAACCGGAAGGGTACCTTCCTCAAAAGGCACGATGTGGAGGATACTTTGCCGCACATAGTCAGGGACATTACAAAAGAACGCAGTACTCTTCGGGATACTGGGGATCAAGCCCGAGACTTCCTTAAATTCCTTGAGGGCGGAGTGAAGAACCGTGGTGGATTCCAGATCACCATGCGCAAAGAGAAACAAGGCATCTGCAAAACACAGGTTGACAAGCCCAAGATTTTCACACTTCACATGGTATTTAAAGGAAGCAGATCCGTTTGCCTTCCTCCGGATAAGTAAGGTCAGCACCTCCATCACTAGAGTGAAGATATAAGGGGACATTGGATCCCCTTGACGCAGACCTCGTTTGCCTTTAAAGAACCCATGCACTCCTCCATTAATACTCAGGGAGTAGGACGTGCTAGACACACAGGTCATGATCAGATTTACCATAACCGGGTGGAAGCTGAAGCCATGAAAGATAGTCCTAAGAAAACCCCAATCCACAGTATCATAAGCTTTCTGAATGTCAATCTTGAAAGCACAGTGAGCAGCACCGTGATTAAGGTGGTAACATCTCATAAGCTCCTGGGTTAGGAGGATGTTATCTGAGATACTCCTGCCAGGGATGAAGGCAGACTGGTTGTCACTCACAATATCTTCCAGTCCATCCTTGATACGATTAGTGATCAGCTTACTGATGCACTTATACAGGACATTACACAAGGAAATAGGCCAGAAATCATTGATTCGAGAGGGGGATGCAACTTTCGGGACAAGAGCAATAACAGTATGATTGATTTCTTTTAGGATCTGGCCATTGGAAAAGAAATCACTAACTGCCAAGAACATATCATCTCCAATGATATCCCAAGACCGTTTAAAGAAGGCGGCCGAGTAACCGTCTGGGCCCGGGGATTTACAGTTGCCAATAGAAAATAAAGCCGGCCTTGGATCTCGAGAGTTTACGAGAGAAAAGCCCCGAAGAATCCAGCGGAGTAGAGTCGCCAGCACATCCCAAAAAATTCTGGTAATGGTCAACAAAGGCCAAGGGCACCGAGTCACCCTCATGGACAACATTATGCAAGTCATGCACACGCTCAATCCGACCCCTATTAGCTTTTTCCTTAACCACATTGTGGAAGAACTTGGAATTACAATCCCCCACCCGAAGCCATTCAATTTTTGCTTTCTGTTTCAGGAACTGTTCCTCATCAAGAACCGCTGCATTGAAAGCACAAAGGTAAGAGCCCTCCTCCTCTCGCAGAGCAGCAGAGTCGGGATTAGAATCAAGAGCTTTTTGAACTTCATCCAATTCAGTGCGAAGCTTATCAACTTTCTTATGGATGTTACCCTGGTCCCTCATCAACTTTGCAAGGGGTTTTTTAAGTCTCTTCAACCTTCTGGTAATTCGGAACATAGCATGCCCTTCAAGGTTCTCCTTCCACGCTTCCATAACAATATCTTTAAATTCTGGCTTAAGGGCAGTCAGATTAAAGAATTTGAAGGCTTAATACGGGGTTTTTGAATCACAGGCATGTTAAGCACTGCAGGGGAGTGGTCAGAGATCCTGTAGGGTTGAAATAACGCACGAGCCCCCGGGTAAGTTCCTAGAAACTCCCCATTGCACATGATACGATCAATCTTCCTCAGGATACCCGAGTCGGACTGAGGCTTCTGATTCCAAGTGAAGTGAAGCCCCGTGGCCGGCACATCAACAACCCCAATATCCTCCACACACTCCCTAAACTCACGCATAGAAATTGTGCACCTGGAGGAACCAGCTGAGGAATCTTCCAAATTAAGAATGGCATTAAAATCACCCAATACTATCCAAGGTTTTTTATGGACAAACTGGCTATGTAGACGGAGATTACCCCACAGCTCCCTTCTATGGGAATAGGAGTTACCTGCATAAATGAAAGAGCAATAGAAAGACTGGTGCCTATCCCGCATCCGAACTTGACAATGCATGACCTGATCCGTAAAAGAAATAATCATAAGATCAACCCGGTCAGGATCCCAACCAAGGATAATGCGGGATCCACTAGCACTCCAAGAAGAATTAGAAGTCCAACTCCACCTTCTGAACACCTTAGAACATATACGATTGAGATTAGAGATATGGACATGGGACTCTAAGATGGCACAGATGCACACCTTGTTCTCACTAACCACCTGTTGAACCTCTTTTTGTTTGGGGACACGGTTCAAACTCCTAACATTCCACGAAGCGAGACTAATCATGGAGACTAGGGGCCCTAGGAGTGCTTGCCGCTTTAGAAAGAGATCCTTTCATAGGAAGTTTCATATATACAGATGTCTCATTATAAACTTCCTCAATGTCTGATTCAGATTCATCAGCCGATGTACCACAACTAGAGATTCTGATTCAGATTCAGTTTCATATATACGCCCTTTTAATTTTACCGGGCTGGCTTGGGCCATTTCCATTAACATCCCGGTTGAGGGTTTTCTTATCTCTTGGCTCCTCCTCTTTCTCCTCGTCGCTTAAGGCACCGAAGCGATTTCCCAAATATAAGGGTTTCGAAGCTCCCGAGCCAGACTTGAGAATCGGTTTCGGAAAAGGGCCCTTTGGAACCGGTTTGGAGGTAGTTCCCAGGTCTTTTACCTTAAACATCATTTTAGGCTTTTGTTTCTGCACAGAGAAACCATCGAGGGGTTTCCCACCCTGCTTTAGCGGACCTCGGGCCGTCTTCTTGGGGGCAATAAATTCCGGGTTACTTGCCTTTGGAGCTTCAACAACCACTACATTCTTGGAGCATTCAGCATCTTTGTGGCCGAAAATTTTACACATATTGCACCTAGGCGGACGCCATTCATACTCGACCCTAACCGTATGAAGGGTCTTGCCATTCCCCCCAAGCTTGGGAATTGCCACCGTGATAGTTTCCTTCAACTCGGCCCCCGACACGACCTCAACCATGGCACGGGCAAAGTTTGGTCGACCCCAAGCCTCAGTACACATTGTACTAGTATAGGAGTCAAGCAAAAGAGGAGTCCCAACCTTGGTGGCAATACCACTCAGCGCCACCTCATTAAAGGCCAGAAGCGGAACATTATGGAGCTTAATCCACACCGGCACTCGTGTAAGATCCTCCTTAGCTAAATCAGCATCGGAATCCCATTTTCTTAACATGATAGGGACCATTCTAATCATCCAAGGACCCCCCTCAAGAACCTCATTCATACCATGCTCCGAAGAAAATTTGAAAAAGAAGAAGCCATTAGAGTGCATCATAACCTTCTCGATTCCGAATTTCCTCCAGACATTCATCACGTAGTTTTGGACCATGGGAAACGCTAATCTCTTACCAATGAAGTACCCATACAAAGTGTTCGAGTACTTTTTACTGACTTCCACAACCGTGGCCAAAGGGATCTCCACATCCACATCACTATCATCAAGAGCCTCCAGATTCAGAGCTCGGAAAATAACCTTCGTCTTAACAACACGATCCGCAGCTTGAGCATAGGACTTAAGTCCAAGGGAGGGTTGTTTTTGGCCCGGTTGTTGAACAACAACCGTAGCCGCTTTAAGCCTGTCCAGACCCCTGGTAGCGAAAGAGTTATCACTAGAGCCTTTTGGATTAACAGAAGGGACAGTATATTCCTCCAGCTTGTCGATCGGATCAGCATTTTTTGCACTCCTACAGTTTAGCCTTTCAGCCTCACTACCCTCCTTAACAGCTTTTCCAGTAATATCATAAAAATCAGGGATTTCAGAGGGATATTTAATCCCAACCTGATTCGTAGCATTTCCAAACTGGCCGGCATCAGAACCCACAACTGGTTTATCAAGAGCACTAGACCGGGGATCAGGGAATTTACCAGGGTCTAGCACCCCAACCTGACTCCCACGTATAGTAGCAAGTAAATTTTCAGCCCACGATCCCAAAGATTCAGGGGTTACACCTTGAGGAGCTTGGATTTTACCCCTACGACATTGCGAAGAGTCGCAAGAAGTATCAACGGTGTCGCAGCAGGAAGGAGCGCGACACTTAGTGTCAGTGTCGCTAAAGGTGTTAGTGTCGCAGGAGGTGGTGTCGCACACAATTATACCCGTTGTGTCGCCTGACATGTCGCTAACAGAAGATGGAGGGGTGCAACACAACGAGCTTGTGTCGCATAGCAAGCTGGTGTCGCACAGATTACGGGAACATGTTGTGTCGCCATGCAATTTAGGGTTAGAATTGCGGCTTGTGTCGCACGGAGTGTCGCCAACTTCATCTTCAACCTGTAGTTGCGCCGCGGATTCAGTTTCAGCACCACCAAACTCGGGGACTTCCGATAGACCAGACCCATAATTTGATTGAGTACCGATATCCTTCGAACTAGAGACCTTTACCCCTTTCTTTTTCTTTTTGTTATTGCTTGCTTTCATGGTGACCGGCAACCGAGAGAGGAGAAAAAAAGAGACGCCCGGTTACTAGGAAAAACACCCTGAAGAGTCCTCCCGAAACCAACAACCAACGGGACACCAGCGCACAGGGAACACAGTGATCGGTTTAGATATTGCAGGGCATGGCCGAGCACCCGAAACACCAAGATCGCCGGAGATCGCCGGAGTTCGCCGGAAGTCGCCTACTTGATCTTCTGAGTTTTTCAACCGTTATTACCTATCATTGTTGAATCCGTTCGTTGCTTATTTCGCGCGTATCTTCTTCGTTTCTTGTTCGTTTTGCTTGATTCTTTCGCCTATGTTCTCGAAATCCCGTTAAGCTTCTAATGACACCAAAATCATGTATTTTGGATGTGTTTAGCTTGTAGATGCTCGGAATGCGTTCTGTTGATTTACGGTGCTGGATCTTCTCCATCTTCTATCCGTTTTGCATGATTCTTGATTCTTTGATCTCGTAATTACCTATGAATCATATGAGATAAGTTAGGATGTGCATATTATAGGGTAATTATTTGATGGATGAATCAGGTGTAGTTTATTTGCTTCGTTTTGCTTGTTATTTTATCGTTTTTACTGATTTTTGTTACAATGTCTTTATTTGAACCACTTTAGTGAATTTTAGTAAATAACTATTGTTTTAAGATGTTTTCACTAAATATTGGCTCAAATAGTGAGAAATAATGAGTGTAAAAACATGACTTTTTACACTACATCAAGGTTGTTAAGCTTCGTGCTGAACTGGATGAAGTTCAAAAAGCTCTTGACTCTAACCTTGACTCTGCTGCTCTGAGGGAGGAGGAGAATCTCTACCTTCGTGCTTTCAATGCGGCTGTCATTGATGAGGAACGTTTCCTTAAACAAAAAGCAAAATATGAATGGCTTCGCGTGGGGGACTGCAACTCCAAGTTCTTTCATAACGTGTTTAAGGAGAAAGCGAATAGGGGTCGGATTGAGCGTGTGCATGACGTTCAAAATGTTGTCCATGAGGGAGACTCGGTGCCTATGACCTTTGTTGATCATTACCATAAGTTTTTGGGTTGTGCTGGTGATTCTATGCCGCTAGATAGTTCGGGGCTCTTCTCCCGCAGGCTCTCGAGATCCAAGGCTGAATTGATGATTCCACCTGTTTCTAAGGATGAAGTTCGGGCGGCCTTGTTTTCTATTGGTGAGTGTAAGTCCCCGGGACCTGATGGATACTCGGCCTCTTTCTTTAAACGGTCGTGGGACATTATTGGGGACGACTTGTTCCTTGCGGTTTGGGACTTCTTTACTAATGGCTAGATCTTACAAGAAATCAACCATACTATTATTGCCCTCATCCCGAAAGTTTCCTCTCCTAGTCGGATTAATGACTTTTGGCCCATTCCCCTGTGTAATGTCCTGTATAAGTGCATCAGTAAGTTGATTACTAACCGAATCAAGGATGGGCTAGAGGATTTTGTGAGTGACAATCAGTATGCTTTCATTCCTGGCATCAGCATTTCTGATATCCTCTTAACTCATGAGCTTATGAGGTGTTACCACCTTAATCATGGAGCTGCTTGCTGTGCATTTAAGATTTACATTCAGAAAGCTTATGATACGGTGGATTGGGGTTTTCTTCGGACAATCTTACATGGTTTTGGCTTCCACCCTATTATGGTCAATCTAATCATGACTTGTGTTTCTAGCACGTCCTTCTCCCTGAGTATTAATGGAGGTGTGCATGGTTTCTTTAAAGGCAAAAGGGGTCTGCGACAAGGGGATCCAATGTCCCCTTATATATTTACTCTTGTGATGGAGGTGCTGACTTTGATCATTTGGAGGAAAGTGGATGGGTCTACTTCTTTTAAATACCATGCGAAATGTGACCACCTTGGTCTTGTTAACCTGTGTTTTGCTGATGATTTATTTCTTTTTGCGCATGGAGATCTGGATTCTGCCACGGTGATCCAATCTGCCCTTAAGGAATTTAAGGATGTCTCAGGATTGGTTCCTAGTATCCCGAAGAGTACTGCTTTCTTCCGTAATGTTCCCGTCTTTGTGCGGCAAAGTATCCTCCATATCATGCCTTTTGAGGAAGGCATTCTCCCGGTTCGTTACCTCGGGGTTCCCCTTATTTCTTTAAGGCTCGTCAAGTCTGACTGTAAAATTCTGGTGGAGAAGGTTCAGAATAGGATTGGAAATTAGAAAAATAAGACTCTTTCCTTCGCTGGTCGTGTTCAACTTATTTCCTATGTTCTTGCTTCCCTTTATGGGTTTTGGGCTTCTATGTTTATTCTCCCTGCATCTACTATTGGGGATATAGAGAAGCTCATGAGGGGTTTCTTGTGGTGCCAAGGCCCGATGAAGGCCGGTAAAGCAAAGGTGGCATGGGAGGATATCTGCCGTCCGAAATAAGAAAGTGGTTTGGGGATCCGTCGCTTGAGTGAGTGGAATGTCTCTCTTACGGCCACCCACATTTGGAGTATCCTCTCTAGAAAGGACTCCATCTGGGTCAGATGGTTGTATGCTTATAAGCTGAGTGATCGCAACTTTTGGGATGTCCCTGCTCAGCGTAGTATGAGCTGGGGTTGGCGGAGCTTGTTACGCATCAGGGATGTCATTCGGCCGTACTGTTGGTACAAGATTGGCAATGGGAGGACTGTTTCAGTTTGGTATGATACTTGGTGTATCCAATGTCCTATTGCTGGGCAACGTGACATTACGCGCCAGGGATTCTCGACCTCTGATTCTGTTGCTGACCTCATTGAGGGTAACTCTTGGAGTTGGCTGGTGGAATGGCTCCAGAGGTACCCCTCTCTTTCTCAGATTGCGGTCCCTCATCTCTCTTCTCAGCCTGATAAGTTGTTATGGCGCGACTCGGCTGGAAACTTTTTCAACTTCCGGGTTGTTCACGTTTGGGATTCTATTCGGCCGAGAGGGAGTGTGGTGGATTGGGCTCCCGTTGTGTGATTTTCTCATTGCATTCCTAGGGATGCCTTTCATTTGTGGCTCGTCTTAAGAGGCAGACTGAAGACCCAAGACCGTCTGAGACAATGGGATGTTGGCCGTTCTGTTGATTTAGCCCTGTTGCGTTGTCTGCTGTGTGGCTCTTGCCAGGACTCTCATGCCCACCTCTTATTTGAATGCTCCTACTCTTCACAGGTTTGGTTCGGGGTTATTAGCCATGCGCATCTGCAGATTGTGTCTGATAAACTTGAAGATGTTTTGCCATCTCTTTTATCTGCCACGGGCCCAAAAAATATTGACCATGTTGTGCCTCGTCTGGTGCTGGCTGCTACGACATTCTTCATTTGTCAAGAACGTAACTTTCGGCTCTTTGACAAAGGCAAGAGGTCTTGTAAGGAGGTGACTGATGCTATCATCAATACGATTAGGCTGAAGATGGTTTCCTTTCCTTTCAGACCTTCATTTCGTGCTCTCCGTGCCATGGAGAGATGGAAGATCCCGAAAGGGGTGTGCTCTTCGGCTAGTTGAGTCTCTCATCATGAGGGTGCAGTGGATCATTGCTTGGCTGGTGTTTGTCTGTTGTTGTCTATCGGTTGTGCTTTTTAGCTGGATGTCATACACAAGGCATGTCTTGTGTATGCACTTAGTCTTTCATATCTGTTAGATTAAGTCTAGTGGTGCTGCCACATCTATTGTATCTGTAACGCTTATCATTTGTTTTAACAATATTTGTCGGGGTAATTTTTCCCCTTTAACAAAAAAAAATCAACCAACTCCCAAACTTGCAATTTTGAGAACTGAGACAACTCTTCCTGCATTGCTTCTACCCACGAACTGTCCTTCAATGCCATTTGAACATTCTTAGGCTCCATTTGTGAGATAAAGCACGAGTAGGAACACTGATTTATGATCCCAGTCTCCGTGATTGCAACATACAGGCTAGAGTACTCAGATGTACTAGCCCTAGTTTGAACAGGTGCATTTGTGTGACACCCGGCAAATTAGGTCGTCATTTGTATTTAATCATAAACATTTATTACTTGTATTTAGTATGGAATAGGACTAAGTACAGTAACATTTTTGTATGTATGTAAATATATATACACGTACGTAATTAAATTTTAATTACGCAAATTCGATCGGATAGAATCCGACACAATAATACGGATGTTGGTGAAAAATATTTAATTAAATAACGTAATTGTAATAAATAATTGTTATTTAACTTATATCGTTACAATGATATCTAAAACGTTTTACGTTTCGTATAAAACGCACCGTACACGACAAAAACGCACGAATCACGCCCGACAACCGAACGAAGCCCGAAATATATTTCAATAACTTAAAATGAAGTATTTTAAATAAAACTTCAATCAAAATCTACGCGAATAATTCGTTAACGGAAAACTCGAATAATAAACGTTTAGCGTTTAAACGAATGACGAAACGAACGGGTAACGGGCACCACGCGTAACGTAAATTTGGGGAACAAAATTTAACACTCCCCCACCGCTAGTGGGCCCCCATGGCCGCCCCCCCCCCTACACCCAACATCACCACCATACCAAGACACCCCTCCCTTACTCTCTTTTCCCTTTTCCTTTCCATACTCAAACTCACACAAACACTCCACTTTCCTCTCAACACTCTCCCTCCTCTCTTTTTCTCTGCAATTCCAGCCCAAGAAACCTCCCAAATTATCATCATAAGCACCAAGATCACCACCACCAACCACAAAAGTTCTTCCCTTTCGGTTTGCAAGGAAATTCAAGAAAACGAGCACTCGACGTCTATTTCTTCGTGTCTTTCACCATCTTCTTGTAAGAAACTCCATCCCTCTTTTATGTTACGTGAAACATACACATAAACATGTTATTAGGTCCATGAACCAAGATTATGTCCAAAAGAAAAGTCAAAAATCGTTTTTGAAGACATAAACACACTAACAGTTTCGGGGCAGAAACTTGGCCCGACTTCAAGGGAAGGTTTTGTGCTCAAAACTTAACAAAAATGAACGAATCAAAAGACAAAAATTAAGTTTAAAGAGTTATCTTTCATCTCCAAGTGGTTTCATAATTTTTCGACACCGTTTGATACCCGAAAATGATTTTATAAAAATGTGTCGCCAAACTGTCTCGGGTGACAGATTTTTGACTCAATTTCTCGAGTCTATAACTCGAGATACACGATTCCAAATGACTTGAAACAATCGCCAAAATCTCACAAATTTTGTTAGGTACAAATGTCGTTTAGATAACTTCCTCTGAAAATGTGTAGATCTTGCTCGGTAATTCGATCTTTGAACATGTGTCCAGATTGGTCGATTTTGGACCTTAGAGGACAAATAGAATTATTAAATATACTTAGACTTGCTCAAAATTCCTAGAAAAATTACTAAAATTAGTTAAGATGTATAGGAACAACTAGTAATTTTCTAGGATTTTATCTCGACACTTTGTCCAGTCAAAACGAACCATGAAAACGACACAAAAACTAATGAGATAAACTTGTGGACTGTTTTGAGACATAATTAAAAACGACACTTTCGAGTTAACCACAAAACGTAACGATAATTTTTCTAAGCTCTAAAAACATATTTAAGATTTCCCTAAAAGTTTACGGTCAAACCGAGCACGTTTGACCACGTTCCCGAACAGGTTGACACAACAGACCCTTAGTGTCGCATAAACTAGCGACACCAAGCAAGTGTCGCTAAACCAACTTCTGTATCGCACACCTATTTAAAATCTCGACTTGCGACACCAACTCTTGTGTCGCACAACTATTTGACTTTTATACTTTGCGACACTACCTTTGTGTCGCAACATCTCATAGCGACACAACCTCTATCGCATAAAACAGACTAATTGAAAAACATATTTTTACTAAGGAATGTTTTCGCGAAACAACAACTATGTCATATACGACACTACTCGTAACACAATACATATACTTTTATAAGTATACAACGAAATAATGTCTTTGGGAATTATTATTACAAAACGTCACCAACGGGCCGTACATGTTTTCTAAACACAAACAAGAAACACCTTTGGACATAACTAGTTGAATGGACGACTAGCACAAGTGGACATTAACCTCCACTTGCATACATAAGTGGACATTAACCCCCCACTTACCTACAATCTTATGCGTTTAGGGCGCTAGAAGATTGCACATTGGGACACGAACACCCACTATTTGATATAATCGCTTACAAGACTCAGGTGAGTCTCATAGCCCCACTTTTACTGTTTTATATTTTGGGGTGAGATTACGTACACTGTTTTATAATCAGAAGTAACTGGAACAACTTTTATACGGATTGCATGAGACCCTAATCCACTAAAAGTCCTCACTTTATCATAGTTCGTTAATTGTATAAGCGCGAGTATTATTGGATAGATCTATCGGGGATTGACATCCCCGTCCGGGCTAGTCGCTCTAGCGGACCCACGGACGCATTAATATTTGACTGTTACGGGTGTATTGGATTATGCACCTGCCCGAGGCACAAACCAGGTTAAGCGTCGAACTGTGAGACTCATGGCAATAGTATATACTTATTTTGCATTCGTGCAACACTGATTAAATCTTGTGATTATTACCAACTTTTGATAATTGTTTCAAACCTATGAACTCACCAACATTATGTTGACCGTTTTAGTATGTAATCTCAGGTACGCAGACACAGTAGGATGGCCTACAGGGAAACCCTAGCTCGAGTTGCATGCTTTACAAACGAACCGAGAGATTTTCCTGCATTACTATTTTTGTATTGGTAGTTATGTACTAGGATCTTTAGGCTTTTACGCGAACTCGCTGATAGAACAAACGTGTATTTTTGGTGAACAATGTATTTTTATGGAATGTAATTCTAAACGTCTCATTTAGAGGTCGTTTGTTATAACTTGTGTAATGATCCATGATTAGTCGCGCCCCGACCCGACTTTCGCTGCACATCAAATTTGGGGGTGCGACAGATTGGTATCAGAGCTAAAGGTTATAGCGAACTAGGTTGCATTAGTGGGCCTAGACTATAACCATTAAGTTAGTATTCCTCATTAGGTATAACTAGTTTAGGAATTTCATCATTCAACTTTAATTTAACATAACCTGATCAACTATGTACAATTACAGAAGAATCGATGCAAGGTCTGAAATGGTTATGACGAACGGGAATACATTAGAAGACTTTGATAATGATAGAGATAGGACCAAACGTATACGTGCTACTTATTAGACTATTATATGCTATATGTATATATATAGACCTCACGTACTAAAAATCCTTGCCACAGCAATGGCAGACATTCGTAACTCCAACCGACTTAGAGAACCAAACTCAAGCCTCACTCATCCGCACCTCTTCGGATTCTCGCGTTATACGCACCGCTAGGAGGACCGTTGGCTCTCCTTGGCCTAGTCCTTATCCCGGTACTACTACCACTGATAACACAACTACCAGAACCCGCCGTCGCTCAGACGCTCACCGATGGAATTGGCTACCCAATATGTTAGATACTTGGAGGTCCGAGGAAGGTATGCGAATCACCGCCGAACCTATGGACATCTCTCCATACACTCAAGAACCCATATATCACAATGTCCTGGTGCTAGCTGCTAGACTACACTGTCACGAGAAAAGACTCGATGATGTGGAACTAGAACAACTCGAAACACGTTCAAGCTGGATGGACATGGCACAAGGCCGAATCGGACAAATCTATCAAGATCAAGAAGATCTTGCAGAAACCCTGAATATTACCCATGACCAAGTGGTCGAGACTAGAGACGGGGTCGCCGCTTTGCAACTACGACTAGAACGATGTGAATTACGCTCAGAGGAAGTTGAGCAATACACTTGCATGCTGGAACTACGATTAACTATGACTGAGGAAAACGCCGGACAAGCTAGCAGACTTGCAGAGACTTTGGATCATCTCCTCACCCTACTACCACAAGTAGATCTACACCAAGATTAGTGTAGTAATCGTTACGTAATCTACCTATTCACCGCTTATAATCCGTCCGGATGTAACAATTCCCGGCATCTTTTGTAAACATCGAATTATGTAATCTTTTGAAATCGCATCTTAAATGATTACAATCTTATTATCTTATTATCTTTGAATGTCACTTTGTGTTGTTGTATATATTACCCCTTATATATACATCGGTGATAATCATAATCCTCATACAAACTGTCTCACATTCCTTTTGATTTCTTTCTTTGAAGAATCATGCCGCCAAGAAGACAGACTTATACCCCCGATAAAATCGCACAACTTATTGCCCAAGGAGTAGCCGATGCTTTGGCTGCTCAGGGAGCTCAAAGGAACAGTGGGTCGAACCCACAGAGTGGCAGCGAAAATACTTCGAACACTGTAATCACAGCCAAACCTTGCTCCTACAAGGAATTTATGAGCTGCAAACCCTTAAACTTCAAGGGTACAGAAAGAGCCATCGGTCTACTGAGATGGTTCGAAAAGATGGAATCAGTCTTCCGAATCTGCAACTGCACCGAAGAGTGCAAGGTCAAGTATTCCACCTGCACCCTCATGGATGGTGCCCTCACATGGTGGAATTCCTACGCACAAACTGTAGTAATCGATACTGCCTATCAACTCCCTTGTGAGGATCTGAAGAAGATGCTGACGGAGGAATACTGTTCTAGGGAGGAGCTACAACAACTTGAGGTGGAATTCTGGAACCTCACCGTCAAGGGTGACGACATCACTGGTTACACTACTCGATTTCACCATTTGGCACTTCTCTGTTCAACTATGGTGGATCCAGAATATAAACGGATTGAGAGGTACATCAGGGGACTCCCAGCAAAGATCCAGGGAATGGTAACTGCTTCAAACCCTGGAACCATTCAAAGTGCTGTCCGTATGGCACACAGCTTAATGGCTCAGGTGGTCCGACGTTTACACCTGCGGAAAAGAACCCTGGAAATAGATCTGGGGATAACAAAAGAAAATGGGAAGGAAACCCCAACAACAACAACCAAAACCAGCAACACAACAGGAGGTCAGAAACCGTTAGGGCCTATACTGCGGGAACGAATGACCGGAAAAAGTACCAAGGGAGCAGACCCTACTGCCCCAAGTGAACTTTACACCATGAGGGTCCTTGCAGTAACACTTGCACTAAATGCAAGCGACAGGGCCACATAGCCAAGGAGTGCAGAGTTCCCAACACCACCACCAAACCCGGCACACCAAGAACCTGTTACGAATGTGGTAACCCCGGACATTTCAGGAATGACTGTCCGAAGCTGAGAAACAACAACAACAATAACAACAGAAACAACAACAACGCTCACGGTAGAGCTTTTGTAATGAACTCAGGAGAAGCCCGCCAAGACCCTAATGTGGTTACGGGTACGTTTCTCCTCAACAACTTAACTGCATCTGTCTTATTTGATACTGGCGCTGATAAGAGTTTCATATCCGATGAATTTAGTTCACTACTAAGTATCACTCCCACTGCCCTAGATGCTAAGTACATTGTAGAATTAGCAAACGGCAAACTGATCGAAGCCGACAAAGTAATCCAAAATTGCACTTTAAATCTAGCAAACGAACTATTTCCCATAGATTTAATTCCCATCGAAATCGGGAGCTTCGACATCATCGTTGGTATGGATTGGTTATCCAAAAACCGCGCCGAAATCGTTTGCTACGAGAAACTTGTTCGCATTCCTCTCGTCACCAGTGGAACCTTAATCATACAAGGGGAGACCAGGGGATCGACGGTAAACATCATATCATGCATGAAAACTAGAAAATATCTGAGAAAAGGATACCAGGAACTCCTAGCACACGTAACCGAGAAGAAGTCGGAGGAGAAACGACTCGAAGATGTGCCTATCGTCCGAGACTTTCCTGAAGTCTTCCCTGAAGACTTGCCTGGCCTCCCACCACCCAGACAATTCGAATTTCAAATCGATTTAGTGCCCGGCGCAGCACCCGTGGCACGAGCTCCTTACCGTTTAGCCCCTTCCGAACTTCAGGAGTTGTCTACTCAATTGCAGGAACTCTTGGATAAGGGATTCATTCGACCAAGTTCCTCGCCTTGGGGTGCTCCGGTCCTCTTCGTCAAAAAGAAAGATGGATCTTTCCGAATATGTATTGATTACCGTGAACTGAACAAACTAACCGTAAAGAATCGGTACCCACTTCCCCGAATCGATGATCTATTCGACCAACTTCAGGGATCGAGTGTTTACTCGAAAATCGACCTACGGTCAGGTTATCACCAATTGCGTGTTCAAAATGACAATATTCCGAAAACCGCGTTCCGAACTCGATACGGTCATTACGAATTCCAAGTCATGTTGTTTGGCTTAACCAACACACCGGCTGTATTCATGGATCTTATGAATCGGGTGTGCAAACTATATCTCGACAAATTCGTCATTGTGTTCATCGATGACATCCTGATTTACTCTCGCAACGAACAAGAACACGACCAACACCTGAAAACCATTCTTGAATTACTCAAGCGCGAGGAGTTATACGCCAAATTCTCCAAAAGTGAATTCTGGATCTGAACAGTACAATTCTTAGGGCACGTCATCGACAGTAAAGGGATACATGTCGATCCATCAAAAATCGAGGCTATCAAGTGCTGGCAAGCACTTGCAACCCCAACCGAAGTACGTCAATTCTTAGGACTCGCTGGATATTATCGGCGATTCATTGAGAATTTTTCAAAAATAGCTCAACCTTTAACCACCCTGACTCAAAAAGAAAAGAAGTTCGATTGGACTGACAAACAAGAGTCAGCATTCCAGCTATTAAAACAAAAACTTTGCAACGCACCAATCTTGTCAATACCCGAAGGCAACGATGACTTTGTGGTTTACTTCGACGCCTCACACCAGGGACTTGGTTGTGTGTTAATGCAACGAGAAAAAGTCATAGCCTACGCCTCCCGACAACTCAAGATCCACGAAAAGAACTATACGAGTCACGACTTGGAGCTAGGAGCCGTAGTATTTGCACTCAAAATTTGGAGACACTACTTGTATGGCACCAAGTGCACTATCTTCACTGACCACCAAAGTCTCCAGCACATCTTTGATCAGAAGGATCTAAACATGAGGCAACGCCGATGGGTCGAACTACTTACCGACTACGATTGCGAAATTCGCTACCACCCTAGCAAGGCTAATGTTGTGGCCGATGCCTTAAGTCGAAAGGGACGAGTTAAACCACTGCGAGTTCGAGCCCTCGGTATGACTGTACGTAATAACCTCACCACTCAAATCCATGCCGCACAACTCGAAGCACTCAAAGAAAAGAATGTGAAAAATGAAGCCCTACGAGGCATGGACAAGCAATTCGAAACCAAACCCGATGGAGCCCGATACTTCACTAACAGAATATGGTTACCAAATTTCGGAAATCTAAGAGATTTGGTGATGGATGAAGCTCACAAATATCGATACTCAATACATCCTGGAGCCGACAAGATGTATCACGACATCAAAGAGTTGTATTGGTGGCCCAACATGAAAGCTGACATAGCTACTTATGTTAGCAAATGCCTTACCTGCTCAAAAGTTAAGGCCGAATACCAGAAACCCTCTGGATTACTACAACAACCTGAAATACCCCAATGGAAATGGGAGCAGATCTCCATGGACTTCATTACTAAACTGCCGAAAACACCGAGCGGTTGCGATACCATTTGGGTGATCGTCGATCGTCTCACCAAATCTGCTCATTTCCTGGCAATCAAGGAAGCTGACAAGATGGAGCGTTTGACTCGCATCTACATGAAAGAGATTGTCGCTCGACACGGCGTACCCATCTCGATCATCTCAGATAGAGATAGTCGTTTCACCTCCCGCTTTTGGCAGTTCCTACAGAAGGCCTTAGGTACTCGCCTAGACATGAGTACGGCTTACCACACGCAAACCGATGGCCAAAGCGAACGAACCATTCAAACACTAGAAGATATGCTACGAGCTTGCGTAGTTGACTTCGGTAAGAATTGGGAAAATCACTTGCCTCTGTGTGAATTTTCGTACAACAACAGTTATCACACCAGCATAAAGGCTGCACCTTTTGAGGCACTCTATGGGCGAAAATGCCGCTCACCTATCTGTTGGACCGAGGTGAGAGATAGCCAACTCACCGGTCCCGAAATCATACATGAAACCACTGAGAAAATCGTAGGTATCCAAAACCGGCTGAAAGCCGCATGTGATCGTCAGAAAAGTTATGCTGACGTGAGACGCAAACACCTCGAATTCCAAATCGGGGACAAAGTACTGTTGAAAGTGTCACCTTGGAAAGGTGTCATTCGTTTTGGTTAACGCGGAAAGCTTAACCCTATGTACATCAGACCGTTTGAAATTCTTGAAAGAATTGGTCCGGTGGCATATCGACTGGAGCTACCTCAAGAACTCAGTAGCGTGCACAACACTTTTTACATTTCTAACCTAAAGAAATGTCTGTCTTATGAGACACTCATTATTCCACTCGACGAAATCCAAATCGATGACAAACTACATTTCGTCGAGGAACCTGTGGAGATCATGGACCGAGAGGTCAAACGCTTAAAACAGAGTCGTATTCCCATCGTTAAAGTCCGGTTGAATTCCAGGCGTGGTCCTGAATTCACTTGGGAGAGGGAAGACCAAATGCGACAGAAATACTCACACCTTTTCACCGATCCCACACAGACCACGGCAACAAACTAATTTCGGGACGAAATTCTTCTAACAAAGGGAGATCTTAGTACATAACTACCAATACAAAAATAGTAATGCAGGAAAATCTCTCCGTTCATTTGTAAAGCATGCGACTCGAGCTAGGGTTTCCCTGTAGGCCATCCTACTGTGTCTGCGTACCTGAGATTACATACTAAAACGGTCAACATAATGTTGGTGAGTTCATAGGTTTGAAACAATTATCAAAAGTTGGTAATAATCACAAGATTTAATCAGTGTTGCACGAATGCAAAATAAGTATATACTATTGCCATGAGTCTCACAGTTCGACACTTAATCTGGTTTGTGCCTCTGGCAGGTGCATAATCCAATACACCCGTAACAGTCAAATATTAATGCGTCCGTGGGTCGGCTAGAGCGACTAGCCCGGACGGGGATGTCAATCCCCGATAGATCTATCCAATAATACTCGCGCTTATACAATTAATGAACTATGATAAAGTGAGGACTTTTAGTGGATTAGGGTCTCATGCAATCCATATAAAAGTTGTTCCAGTTACTTGTGATTATAAAACAGTGTATGTAATCTCACTCCAAAGTATAAAACAGTAAAAGTGGGGCTATGAGACTCACCTGAGTCTTGTAAACGATTATATCAAATAGTGGGTGTTCGTGTCCCAAGGTGCAATCTTCTAGCGCCCTAAACGCATAAGATTGTAGGTAAGTGGGGGGTTTGTCCACTTATGTATGCAAGTGGGGGTTAATGTCCACTTGTGCTAGACGACACATTTTTGTAAAATCATTTTCGGGTATCAAACGGTGTCGAAAAATTATGAAACCACTTGGAGATGAAAGCTAACTCTTTAAACTTAATTTTTGTCTTTTAATTCGTCCATTTTGGTTAAGTTTTGAGCACGAAACCTTCCCTTGAAATCGGGCCAAGTTTCTGCCCCGAAACTGTTAGTGTGATTATATCTTCAAAAACGATTTTTGACTTTTCTTTTGGACATAATCTTGTTACATGGACCTAATAACATGTTTATGTGTGTGTTTCAAGTAACATAAAAGAGGGATGAAGTTTCTTACAAGAAGATGGTGAAAGACACGAAGAAATAGACGTCGAGTGCTCGTTTTCTTGAATTTCCTTGCAAACCGAAAGGGAAGAACTTTGGTGGTTCGTGGTGGTGATCTTGGTGGCTTATGATGATAATTTGGGAGGTTTCTTGGGCTTGAATTGCAGAGAAAAAGAGAGGAGGGAGAGTGTTGAGAGGAAAGTGGAGTGTTTGTGTGAGTTTGAGTGTGGAAAGGAGAAGGGAAAAGAGAGTAAGGGAGGGGTGTCTTGGTATGGTGGTGATGTTGGGTGTTGGGGGGGCCGGCCAGGGGGGCCCACTAGGGGTGGGGGAGTGTTAAATTTTTTTCCCCAAGTTTACATTACGCGTGGTGCCCGTTTACCCGTTCGTTTCGTCGTTCGTTTAAACGCTAAACGTTTATTATTCGAGTTTTCCGTTAACGAATTATTTGCGTAGATTTTGATTGGAGTTTTATTTAAAATACTTCATTTTAAGTTATTGAAATATATTTCGGGCTTCGTTCGGTTGTCGGGCGTGATTCGTGCGTTTTTGTCGTGTACGGTGCGTTTTATACGAAACGTAAAACGTTTTAGATATCATTGTAACGATATAAGTTAAATAACAATTATTTATTACAATTACGTTATTAAATATTTTTTACCAACGTCCGTATTATTGTGTCGGATTCCATCCGATCGAATTTGCGTAATTAAAATTTAATTACGTACGTGTATATATATTTACATACATACAAAAATGTTACTGTACTTAGTCCTATTCCATACTAAATACAAGTAATAATGGTTTATGATTAAATACAAACGACGGCCTAATTTGTCGGGTGTGTCTTCGGGGAATATTATTACAAAACGTCACCAACGGGCCGTACATGTTTTTCTAAACACAAACGATAAACAAACATTTGGACATAACTAGTTGAGTGGATAACTAGCATGAATGATCTTTTGAGACATTCACTTACTCATAACCTTATGCGTTTAGGGCGCTAGAAGGTTACACTTTGGATATACATTTATTAATTTAAACGCTCGCTTTCAAGACTCAGGTGAGTCTCATAGCCCCATTTTTACTGTTTTTAACTATTGGGGGTGAGAATACATACACTATTTTTCATGAACACGAGTACAGAAAACACATATACGGATTGCATGAGTGCTTTACTTTCATAATCCACACAAAAGTCCTCTACACATCATAGTTTTGTTAGTATGGATCTTAGCGCAAGTATTAATGAATAGATCTATTTGGGATTGACCATCCCCGTCCGGGTTAGTAGCGCTAACTGGTCAAACGGGCGCATTATTATTTGTTCATACGGGTGTTCTGGATTAGGCACCTGCAGGAGGCAAATTCATATCGGTTAAGATTCGGACTATGAGCTCGTGGCAGTAGTATACATATTTTTGCATGCGTGCAACTCATTGAAATCTCGTGGTTCACATTTATACATTTGATAACTAAACCTATGAACTCACCAACATTATTGTTGACCATTTTAGTATGTATTCTCAGGTTCACAGCAATAGTAGGATTACTCCAGGATATACTAGCTCGAGTCGTACGATTTACAAACATTCAGAGATTCCCTTGCATTACTATTTTGTAATATTAGTTATGTATTGGAATCTCTAGAACCATTCGCGAACTCAGGAATTGTTGTAAACATTTGGATTATCAATGTACTATTTTTGTACTGTTTTCAAAATGATGCATATAGTGGTCGTTCAATGTAATCTTGTGTGATGATTTATGATTAGTCGCGCCCCGATCCGACTTCCGCTGCACAATAAATTTGGGGGTGCGACACGATTGATCAAAGTCAAGGAGCTTCCATTCAACAGCTTGAGGGGATGGTTCATCAAATCGATAAGTATCCTCATTCTTCTAATTCCTTCATTGCTAATGAATTTTTTAGTGAGTTTAAACAGGTAGAAGAAAATTAAGTGGACTGGTCGATTTTGCCAAATTTTGATTACAAAGATTTAGATGAGGAATTGCTCATGTTACTTGGTTCAAATGACGAAGAGCTCCTTGAACTAGGAAACCGAGATGGTATGATGACGGAAGAGGAATTGCTAGCTGTTATAGATTTGAATATTAATGAGGTTCCGTTATTACATCTGGAAGTTCAACAGTTTAAGGGAGATGATCAAGCAATGGTAAGGATTGGAGAAGACAACGAAAACAGAACCGACTGTGATCAGCTGTCAACCGGTGGTTGGATTAAAACCCAGCTGGCAGTTGAGATTCAAACGGCGGTTGAGTCGTCTCAACCGGTGGTTGGAGTATCTCTTAGTACATGTTTGATGTTTTCAACATATGAAGACCCTTTTTGGCAATTCGAGCGGAAAGTGAGTTTCTCACAGTTTCTGGAAGGTCATGGAGCGTCATGGAAAGGACATATACCTGCTGTAAACAATAAGTCCCTAATTAATTTCATTTCAATAAATTTACATTTATGGATTACTTATCGTTATTACCATCCATGTTTTATCTTAAATGTAGGGAAAGTCACCCAATTTTCAAGAAACTAAGGGTGGAGTCAAGCTAGTAACTCGAACAAAAACAAGCGCTTCTCGTGAGGCAACCCGTGTTTTCTTTTATGTTTTCTTTATTTTTGCAGGTTTGAACTTTGTGGGTGTGTTCCCTAGAAACCCTCACGAGACTATAACTCGTCCACTCGGGATACCGAGGGGTTTAAAGGCTTATTGCATAAGCTAAATGCAATCGTGATTGCCTACAGAAGTGAGCTACTGTATATTTCGAATCAGAACAAGACAACATTACTTAATATTCAGGGGAGTTTTTCGTTCTAATTTCTTTTCTCATTTCTTTTCACTTTATCTGTTTGTGTACAATGAGGGCATTATACAGTTTAAGTGTGGGGATGGGAGTCGAAAAGAAATAAAGGTTTATTTGTCCTCTAGAACTAACTAGAAATTATTTTCATATTACATAAAATTTTTGTGATACTATTCTTAGGAGATGATAGTACATGAAAGTTATAGGACATCTTCCTTAACTTTAGATCATATAATTAGTACTCAACGTAGTGTAAAGGATGTGACTGGTTTGGGTTATAATGATGTACCCCTTTCATTTAATTCAAATTACACTAATACTTCTGTAAACATAGAAATGACTGATGTGCCTGTTAATTCTGAGAATAATCCAACTGATAAGTCAGAGGTATCTGAGGCAGAGGAGCCTGTTATTAAAGATCCACCATCTAACGAGTGTAAAACTGAATTAGATGCTAGGGATATTAAGGAACACGAAAGTAAGACTTCAGTTTCTCGGGAACATACTGACTTGGAAAGGCAAAAGAGATAAAGTCTCGTAAGCAAATGTCTTGCTTCAAATGCCACCAAAAAGGGCATGTGGCTTCTTGTTGTCCTAATAAGAAGTCAGAAGCAATACATAGACCGGTGAACAAAGACAAGTCACCGGTAGCTTCTAAAGTTAATGTAGAAAGGTCAAGTTCCAAACCGGGGTTGGGTAGTAAACCAATTATTAAACCTGTCAACATTCTCAAAAGGGAAGGAACACATAGTGTTTCTCCACCTAAACCTAAACGGATTTTTACTCAAAATGATAATTCTTTCTATCAATCAAGAGATAAAACACTGTCGAGATTTAGGACTCCAAGTAGAAACCATAGTCATTATGAGAATGGATCTACTTCACGTACACATGGGATTAACTACGGGAACAATAACAATCGTAACCAAGGATATAAATCCCAAGGTTATGTGTCAAGGAGGTTTACTTCTAACTCTCCTCATAGACCCAAGACCACTGATCATCAACAAACTCAAAGTCCTTCGAAAGTAATCAAGGCTCCTGATGGGAAAGAGAGTTACTTTAAAGAAGTTAAATTTGTAGATGATGAGGGACGATCCAATACCGCTATAGCTTGGGTCCCTCTTGATAACTAATTGTGTACAACTGTCATGTGCAGGAGCAGACTGTGAACGAGGATAGCTGATGGTACGTAGACAGTGGATGCTCAAGACACATGACAGGAGATAGAAGTCTACTGATAGACTTCAAAGGAGGATTGAAGCAGCGAGTCAATTTCGCTGGAGAGAAAGGATGATAATTACTGGGAAAGGAAAAGTTTCTAATGGAACTTTGACTCTTGAGAATGTGAATTATGTTGAACTACTGGTTCACAATCTAATGAGTGTCTCCCAAATCTGTGATAAAGGTCATCATGTTCTCTTTAATGACACAGAGGCCTTAGTCCTGAAGTCGGGTTTTGTAATTCCCGAAAAATGGATATTGATGAGGGCTCCAAGGAAGAAGAACATCTATGCCATCAACATGGGTGTTCCTGCCTCTTCAATGGAGTCGACATGCTTATTATCCAAGGCTTCTGAAGAAGATTCGATATTATGGCATATGAGGATGGCACACTTGAACTTTAGAAAGATGAACTATATAACCAATAATGGGTTTGTTTTGGGTGTACCACAGAAGAGTTTTGCATTTGAAGACAAGTGTGTACCTTACATGAAAGGAAAGGAGCACAAAAAACCACACAAGTCTAAAACTGTAAACTCTATCTCCTCGCCTTTTGAGTTGCTACATATGGATCTCTTCGGCCCCATAAGCAAGAAAAGCATTGGTGGCAAATGGTATTGCTTGGTTGTCACAGATGATTACCCTAGATTCTCATGGGTATTCTTTTTGGGATCTAAGGACGAAACTCCAGGAATTCTTATGGAGTTCTTAGATTTGATAGAGAATGTCTATAACACGCGAGTTAAGAGTATTCGAAGTGACAATGGAACTGAGTTCAAGAATTCTACGTTGAATGTCTATTGTTTAAGCAAAGGAATTCAACATCAATTCAGTGCACCATATGAACCACAGCAAAACGGTGTTGCTGAAAGGAAGAATAGAACTCTAATTGAAGCAGCGAGAACAATGCTTGCAGATTCAAAGCTTCAAGTCATCTTTTGGGCAGAAGTAGTGAATACAGCATGTCATGTTCTAAATAGGGTTCTAACTGTTAAAACGCATAACAAGACTTGTTATGATCTTTTGAACAATAAGAAACCCAACTTGAAGGGATTTGAACCCTTTGGAGTGTCGTGTACTCTACTGAAGACTAGTAGTCAACCGAAGTTTGGTGAGAAGGCTGACAAAGGATACTTCCTAGGTTATGTTCCTAATTCACCAAACAAGCAAGTATTCAACAAAGTCACTGGACGTGTGGAGATTGTTTACAACATTGAAGTTACAAGCTACACATATGACTCACATAAGGGATTAGATTGGCAATTTGACTATTCAGATCTCTTTAAGTCATTTAATGTCCCGATTAGTGACTACATAGTTGACTCAGAAGTCCTTGAACATTTATTGTATGGTGATGGGGATACTGGCCCCGCTCCAACATCGAATGCTCCTAAAAATAGGACTTCTGTAGATCCTAATAGAGCATCTACGAATGCCACACAATGTGACACCTACCAATCTAGGGCTGTAATTATTGCCTAGACCATTAGTAATACGTGTGTTTAGCATTAGTTAATCTAATTATATGTGACATTTCATGCGATTACGTGCACACGTTAACAATCGGTTAAAATCGTATAACCGCGAACTGGACGAAGTCCTACAATCATACGGCGTTGGTGATAACTCTTTCTAAATAACGTAAATCTATTTTTATAAGTAAATAGTAGTTATTGCACTTATATTATGATCTTAATATAAAAGTACGAGAAAAACCTAGACGTTTGGCTCAAAATGTAACACACGCGATGAAAACGCGCAAACCGAGCCCGACGCCCGAGCGAAACCCAAAATATATTTTTGTAACCCAACTTAAGTATTTTAGAATACTTAGTCATCCCGAATATCACTCACAAATTTAAATTAGGCACGAACAGATAACGTAAATTATTAACTTTTAAACCGCGAAATTTACGTTTAAACGAACGAAAAACGTAACACGAAATCAAGAAGCGAGTCACGAGCCCAACCCATGGAAGGGTCAGGCCCAAACCCACGGCCCAAAGGCCCAATACGGCCCAAGAAAGGGGAGTCCAAGCCCATGAGTTAGCCCATGTATATATAAGCCTAAATCCTCCATTTCTCTCATTTTTCACCTCACAAACACACACACACACACTCCCTAATTCTCTGCAATCAGACCTCATCACCACCACCACAGCCACCTAACACCTCCCTCCAGCCACCACAAGGCCGCCATTCAACCACCCTAAGCCACCATTCGGAAAATAGCACGAAACGGGAAAACTAGCTTCTTTCCTCCTCTTTCGGTTTCACAAACGTGGTAAGAACTTTAACTCTTCAAAAATTTACTTGCAATACTCTTATAAACATGTTATAAAGTTCACTTAACAAGGAAATGTCCAAATCATAACATAAAACCCGTTTTTCATGTTTAAAAGTGTCAAAAATGTCACATGCAAGCTGATCGGAAAATGGTCTGACTTTGAGAGGTTGTTTCTCCCTCAAAACTCAACCAAAATGGACGATTCAAAAGGCAAAAATTAATTTTAAGAAGTTATCTTTCATTTCCAAGTGGTTTCACAATTTTTGGAGTTCGTTTGATACCCGAAACGATTTTTACAAAAACATGTGTTCGGGCTGTCAGAAGGGGCCGAAATTTCACCTTTCTTGTTTTAATCATAACTCGAGATATACACATCCAAATGACCTGAAACCACCGCCAAAAGTTCACAAATTTTGTTAGGTACAAAAGTCGTTTTGATGATTTTGTCTAAAGGTGTACGCATTTTGCCCAGAAAATGAGAACATTTGCATGTGTCCTGAATGGTTACTTTCTGACCACAGGGAACACATGGAATTTTTAAAAATACTTAGGAATGCCAAAAAATGCTGGAAAATTATTTTAAGTAGCTAACATACTAAGGAACAACATATATTTTTCTTAAATTCTAACTCGAACATTTGGAACCCGAAATAAATTACGTAAAACTGATCTGTTACAGGCCTCTGTGTCGCAGAAGCCCAGTGGTCTGCGACACAAGCCTTAGTGTCGCAATAGAACCGAATGGTCACCTTTAGCGACACAAGCCTTAGTGTCGCACTAGAACCGAATCGTCACCTTTAGCGACACCAGCCTTAGTGTCGCATAATACCGTAATGTCGCATAATCTTGTGTCGCTAACCATGAAGCAGTGGAAATTAGCGACACTACCTTAGTGTCGCTACCCTTAATTTAGCGACACTAGCACTAAGTCATAACATTTCAAACTTTGCAAAATCTTAAGTTTCGCACAATCAAACAAAACAATGTTTTCACAATATATCACCAACGGTCCGTACATATTTACTAAACATAAGCGAAAACCGAACAAATGGACATCTCTAATTGAGTGAACATTTCATAAGTGGACGTTAACCTACTACTTACATAGATGGTCTTTGGAGACATCTACTTACACATACAACCTCATACGTTTAGGGCGTTAGGAGGTTGCACTTGGATATTCACTTCGCTTATTAATTGCTAGTCGCTTATCATACTCAGGTGAGTTCATTGTCCCCTCTCTTTCTGATTTCTATTTTTGGGGCTGAAAGCATGCAATTACTTTAAAATTTTGGTTGAACTTTTACATACTATCAACTACTTTTGTACTGTTTTTACGCAAACTGTGGTATGTCAACATGTTAAGCTTGGGTTTTTCTTATACTCAAAGTCCCCTGTAACTTATTCACTACTAATTAACTCGTAGCGACGAGTCGTAGATATTATGGGTAGCATGCTATTTAGGGTAGGACCATCTCTCACTCACACTTCAACGTGGGTGCATAATATCGCCTCTTACTCATGTTTGTTGAAGAACATGGAGCACTTATATTTTGGGGCACGTCCGGTCGGATAATCGGATTAGTAGTGGTCTCAAGGCTTATACATTTCTCTCTTTATTACCACATGTTTATTTACAGCAACTTTATCAACCAAATGCTTGTTATAACTGTCCCGATTGGACAAACACAGGGATGATAGCGTTCCCGAATCGGACGGCTGCACCCATACTTATGTCCCCTATTGGACACCCTTTTGGTTCAATTGTTCAAACTTTGAACTCACCAACTATGGCCATAGTTGACCATTTTGTTTTGGCATGCTTTTCAGGAGAACGCCGGTAAGATTGGATCATATGTGGGCTAATGCATGGGATCATCTCAATCAAGCTATAAATCATGGACTTTTGAACGAAACTTTATGATTTTATTGTAACAGTACTTTTGTAACAATGAACAACCTGATGTATTGTTAATTGCCTTTACGGCAGCTTTTTAATTTATGGTGTTGTTACTATATCTTTGTGTTGTGAAATCATTAGCTGTTGCGCCTCGTGTTTCCGCTTTAGCGGGGTGTGACACACAACAACCCTCAGTGGACAACCCTCAACAGAATGACAAGTTGTCAGAAGTTACAAAAAGAATTATGGATAATATCTTTACCCCTATGAGGAGTTAAGGGAAAGAATAACTTCTGATGAGATGTATAGTACTGATGAGGATATGCCACCATTGGAAGAAATTGGCACTAATCTAGATGATGATCTACCGTTTGAAACGATGACGACAACAAAATTAACATAGATCATCCGACCAAGAATATCATTGGTGATCCAAATTGTCGCACCTCCAAATTTGATGTGCAGCGGAAGTCGGGTCGGGGCGCGACTAATCATGGATCATTAGACAAGTTATAACAAACTACCTCTAAATGAGACGTTTAGAATTACATTCCATAAAAATACATTGTTCATCAAAAATACACGTTTGTTCTATCAGCGAGTTCGCATAAAAGCCTAGTTATGTTGTGTTTCGTTGTATACTTACAGTAGTATATGTGTTGCGTGTTACAAGTAATGTCGTGTATAGTATAGTTGTTGCTTCGCGAAAATGACCCTTAGTGACAAATATGCTTTAAATCAGTCTGTGTTAGGCGACACAGGGGTTGTGTCGCTGCGTAGTGTTGCGACACAGATGTAGTGTCGCAGGGGGTGGGTTTCAGATAATTGTGCGACAAAAGAAATGGTGTCGCAGGTTGAGATTTTAAATAGGTGTGCGACACAGTGGTTTGTGTCGCAGGTTAGTACTGTTTGATATAAAATGTTGCGACACAAGTTAATACTGCTTGCCTAGCGACACTAGGCTTGTGTCGCAGGTTGCGACACAAGTTTGTATTGCTTGTTTTAAAAGATTGCGACACAGAGGTTTGTGTCGCAAGTGTATCGTGAAAATCAAATGTGCGACACAGGGCTTGTGTCGTAATGGTTTTGGGCCATCTGCGACATAGAGAACCCGTTGTATTTTTAGTTTCGGGAACTTGGTCAAACGTGCTCGGTTTGACCCGAAACTTTTAGGGAAGTCTTAAATATGTTTTTAAAGCTTAGGAAAATTATCGTTACGTTTTGTTGTTAACCCGAAAGTGTCGTTTCTATTTTAACATCAAAACAGTCCCTGTGGTCATTTTTCCAGAAATTTGGGTCGTTTTTGTGGCTCGTTTTGACTAGTCAAAGTGTCGAGATAAAATCCGAGAAAAATATAAGTTGTTCCCCTATGTCTTAACTACTTAAATAATTTTTCCGTAATTTTTGGGTAAGTTTAAGTATTTTTAATAATTCCATTTGTCCTCTGAGGTCCAATTTTGGCCAATCTGGACATATGTTCAAAGATCAAATTACTGAGAAAAATCTACAAAACTTCAAAGAGTGTAATCATACTATTTTTAAAGCTAACAAGATTTGTGAGATTTTGGCGAAAACCTCATGTCGTTTGGAGTTGTGTAGCTCGAGTTATAGGCTCGAGAAGTTGGTGTAAAAATCTGTCACCCGAGACAGCTTAGCGACATGTTTTTGTAAAATCATTTTCAGGTATCAAACGCTGTCGAAAAATTACGAACCGCTTGGAAATGAAAGCTAACTTCTTAAAATTAATTTTTGTTTTTTGATTCGTCCATTTTCGTTAAGTTTTGAGCACGAAACTTTCCCTTGAAGTCGGGCTATGTTTCTGCCCAGAAACTGTTGTTACATTTGTGTTTACAAAAAAAAATTTCGACTTTGTTTTTGGATATGATCTTGTTAGATGGACATTATAACATGAATACAAGTGTGTTCCAAGTAAAATAAAAGGGGGATGAAGTTTCTTACAAGGAAGATGATGAAAGCACGAAGAAATGGAAGTCGGGAGCTCGTTTTCTTGCGTTTTCTTGTAAACCGAAAAGATGGTGTTATGGTGGTTTATGGTGGTGATTGTGGTGATTTGTGGTGATGTTGGGAGGGTTCTTGGGCTGGAAAATGCAGAGAACAAGGGAGAGAGAGATGAGAGAGTTGAAAGAAAGGTTGTGTGTTTGTGTGTGTGAAAGTGAGGAAGAGAGTGAGGGATATGGTATAGGAGGGGGAATTCTTGAGTTTGGGAGGGGGCAAAGGGGATGGCGGCTGGGGGGCCCCACTTGGGGGTGTGGGTGTGTTAAACTTTGTTCCCCAAATTTACGTTACGCGCGGTGCTCGTTTACCCGTTTGTTTCGTCGTTCGTTTAAACGTGAAACGTTTATTATTCAAGTTTCCAGTTAACGATTTATTCGCGTAAGTTTTGGTTGAAGTTTATTTTAAAACCCTTAATTTTAAGTTATTGAAATATAGTTTGCGCTTCGTTCGGATGTAGGGCGCGATTCGCGCGTTTTTGTCGCGTACGGTACGTTCCATAAGAAATGTAAAACGTTTTAAATATTATCGCAATAATATAGATTAAATAACGATTACTTAATATTGTCAAGTTATTTAAGAAAATATTTTTCACCAACGTCCGTATTTATTGTGTCGGATTTCATCCGATCGAATTTGCGTAATTAAAAAAAATTACGTACGTGTATATATATTTACATATATACAAAATGTTACTGTACTTAGTCCTATTTCATACTAAATACAAGTAATAATGATCTATGATTAAACACAAATGACGGCCTAATTTGCCGGGTGTCAGATATCGCTTCGGGTTCTTCCATTCGGTCACTTGTAGTTTCCATGAATTGCGTATCTCCAACAATCGATGGTCGGGATAAGATCGAAATCAGTCCTTGTACTTCCTCCATCCTACTAGTGAATTCTATCGGATCCTTCTTCTTTTTATATCTATTCAAAGCTGCTGGATAAGGAGGCGGACGTGTATAATCTCTAACAATTTCTTTCTTTAAAGCCTGTGGGTAGGGAGGTGACGACGTGTAATCCTCGAAACTAGGTTTCTCCCTTGTGTCGTATCCTCCAACCTTAGGTTTGTTAAGATTTTCCACCTTTTTATCTTCCTTGTTTTCCACAATTGCACCTTGGTTCCGAAGTTCTGCTTCGAATTCTTCCATTCGCTTTCTTGAAGTTTCAATATATTTACTCATGAGCTCCATTATTGGCATAGAACTCCGATGGTCCTTGTCGAATTTGCTCATTAAACTCGAAATCAATATCATTATGAGTTCGCCTCTCATACTTCTCAAGCGTCATGTTAGCAATATCTTCATCCATGTCAGCAGAAGAATCATTCCAGTAGTTGGTAGATTCGTTTCTCGCGTTTTGCAAACTTGAAATTTGAACTCTTCGAATCCGGTTCTCATACTCCTCATACTCTTCAAGTGTCACGTTCGCGATATCGGTTGGTTCGTTTCTGCAGTTTCGAAAAATATCCGGACCTATACTCATGGTTCAGCACCTTCCTGCAAAACAAAAACGAAAAAAAAAACACTAGAAAAGGAAAACAAAAAAATAAAAACAATCTAAAACAAACAAAACACAAACATCAACAAAACAAGGCCCAACCGTGGTTGGAAATGGCCAGCCGCCGGTCGAACTAAAAACCCGTTGAGAAGAACTGTCCAACCGCCGGTTGAATAATCTCAGCCGCCGGTTGGGACTGAACAGTTCGAGACTTTTTAAGTTTTGAAAATTCTTAATACTTAATTAAAATAACAAATTAATTAATTACAATAATTAACAATTAAAAGTAATAAGTTAATTAAAAGTAAAAGTATAAATAATTAAGTAGTACAAATAATTTATTACAGATTCTATTTAAAAAGTTAATCAAAAGTCCTCGGTAGCTCCACTGTAAAATACTCAGAAGCGGAGAAGTAGGTCAGCGCGAAGCTTATTAAAAACTCACTCCTTTAGGGAAGCATAACGACCCTACTTATACCTCGATGTGTTGTATTCACAATGGGTGAGCCGATTTTTCAATCGATTAACAATGTACAATGATATCTTTTTAAAAAAATAAAAAAATAAAAAAATTTAATTTAACAAACCGCTTTCCCAGGCATAGGCGCCAAAAACTTGATGCGTGATAAGTGGTAATTAAAAATAATAAGTTTTAATTAAATGGAAATACTAAAGTTAACTTTAACACAACCAGGCAAGAATACCTGTTCGTATTATAGTATAGCTTAGGTAAGACCGAGTCGAACCACAGGGAATCGGTGTAAATTAAAATAATTAATTAAACCTTTAAATTACAAATTATAAATTGTTGGTGCATAATTGTGTGTCAGTCAGTTGGTCAACGTTTGTTCTGTTAAAGTTAATTAGTCTGAGTGTGTGAAGTATTAAGTTTGTAGTTTCGAGTCTGTAAACGAAATGTAATTATAGAAAATACACAATATACTGGTCTTGCGACACAGAGCCTGTGTCGCTATAGCGACACAAAGGTTGTGTCGCAATGGGCTGGGCTTGCGACATTGGGCTTGTGTCGCAGGGTCCAGTATGGTTAGTATATATATATATTTAGTTAGGGTTTCGTAAAGGGTTGTTGATCGTGTTGGAGCTGGTCAGACGAGTCAGAGAGAGAGGAAGAGAGAGGAAGAGAGTGAAAGTGATTGTAAACGTTTATACTTCAATTGTTAATACAAAGAAAACGTTATAGATAATTGTGTGATTCGATTAAACGTTCAATACTCCTTTGTTTGTATTCCGCGCTTACATTCGAGGTCAACAGTAATTTTAAAATTCTGATTTAAAAAGTCTGAAGAATATGAACAGGCAAATTCTTGAAAAAGGCAACTGCCACTCTTTATACTTCTTAGTGTTAAAGAAACGCAATAGTTGCAACATTGTTAAAATAGACGTTGAATTGTGTCTGTAAACAATTGGAGAAATGATAGTACATCAGGAGACATGCATAAAATGGAATTTTAAGGTTTATGTTTGATGTGTCAGTAGATTTATCTAGCATACTTGACATACCTTTTATAAATATTAGCTTCATCAAATGATGTATTGGTAGGCATTTGTTCTAAAGTTACTAAGAAGCTTAACTTTCAACAATGCATATTACTTTATATAAAGACATATTAATATGTATGACATTAAGTTGAAATAAGGGCCAAAATGTCCGAAATATTTTGACGCTTCTTCTTAATATTTGGATGATAAACATGTTATGATCTAAAATATAGGGTCTTTGTATGGTGTTATCTGGGGGAATATATTAGTTGTCTCCTCTGTTGTATGTCAATACAGACCTGGTTTCATCTAATATATTCTTGAAAAGAACTTAGGTGCGTAATCTATGTTAAGCTATGGACAACTATTACGTACCCGTGGCATTCCTACAATTCTCAAAATAAATGTACAAAAGTGCAGAAAAGTTATAAAAAGTTTGTCTCGTACTGGTTTGTGTTAAACTATGGTACTTTGTTGTACGAAAGTACAGACCTGTAACCTCTAGTTTAATTGTTCAGACTGGTGTTGGTTCAACCAGAACTACTGTTTATGTGACTCTGTTGTACGAAAGTACAGACCTGTCACCGCTAGCTTGGTTCTAAAGATACGTCCATACCTTCACCCTCTATATAGAAAATACTAACATGTTTTGAGTTCAAATGTATATTTTAATGTGATTTATATACTATAATATGCATGCTAATAATAACACAAGTGATTCATCTTATTATGAGTTGACATCATACACTTAAGTACAAATGTTTAGATGGTTAAAAATATCAATAATCGTCTTGAAATAATCTTTATAACAGGTGATTTAAATATGCTAAGTAAATTTAAAGTGGACAAATATACTGATAATCGAAATAACATTTACTATTTCCTAATAATTGCATGTTATCCTGATATGATCCCTAACAAGACCAAAACAATTCTGTTCCCAAAAAGATTGTTTATTTATTGCTTTGAGTATTTTAATTCTGTCTTATAAAGAAAATTACAAAAAGATTTTACTTTTGTGTTAGTTTCATCATGTCACATATCTTGTTAAAGTCAAATGTTGAAGATGTAAAGGATGTCTGTTATTCTCCAAAAACTTTGAAGATAAACTTTATCGGAGAAGATGCTAATGAATGAGAAAAAGTTGGTCACCGAGTTTGAAGATCTAATTGAATGTCAGTCACATGAAACTGAACATCAAAATTTGTGAAGACTAAGCTATCTCCATGGGGGAGTTTATTGGTGAAGACTAATTGAAGATTAATTGACCAAGCTGCTGACATGGGGGAGTTTGTTGGTGCATAATTGTGTGTCAGTCAGTTGCTATTTAAACTGACCTGTTATAAACCTGATGTCTTGACCTGTTACCTAACTCGCCCATCTTGCCACCCTAAATGTAAATTTTAGTAATTAAATTACCATGATTGTGATTTGTCCACATTCCACGCCTATTGAATATATGTGAGAAGAGATCTACTTAACTAATGTGGACATATAAATTATGTGTACAAAAAGACAGGGTTGAGAGTTATGATGATAGTATTATGCAAATAACCAGAAGTGTTGATATTGAGCATGTTCATTTGAGTCTGCAAGAACAGAGAACTGAAAGTGCCATAGTTCAAGGATGATTGTCTGGAAACGTTTGTACACATTAAATATCATATCGCACTACTTACTGTAATTTTTCAATGTCTATTGTATTGGTGTGAGTTAGAGAAGGGGAATAGGAAATGATGACAGAATGTGACCAAATGAACATGATTTACTATATTTGTAATATTTAAATATATATAATATTACATCATACATCAAATTTATATGAATTCGACTTATATCTTACAACTCATTTATAAATATTTTTCTGCTATAGCCCCTGCGAATCTCACGATTTATATTCTAGTTAAATTAAAATTATGTATTTTATATTTTTAACCCTTTAACTTTTTTATATATACACATTTAATCCTTTCAATAAAACTAACACCACCTTTCAATTTGTGTAATTCAACAATACAAAATATTATCCATTTATATATATATATATATATATATATATATATATATATATATATATATATATATATCTGAGCAAAGAAATAATTTTACTTTATAATATTAGTTCAACTACATTAACTGTTCTGGCAGTTGTACGTAGTCTTGAGATACAGTTAATATTAAGCATCGTTTATCATTATATTTAGGTCTCTTTTGTTTTTGATGATAAGCTCGTAATAAGACAAATTTATCCGGCTTGGTCAGACACTTAGGCATTAAGCTCGTTTGGTCCTTATCTCCATTAACATCTTGATTGAGGTCCTCTTTGAACCATTTTTACGACACCCACTTACTTAAAAGTGATTTTCTTATAACTTTTTCTTAACTTTATTTTCTTAAACAGTAATGTATTAATCAACTTAATTTTGATATAATTTGGAGAGTCATTATTTATGTAAAAATGGTCAAACACATATATTCAGATATATATATTATTTAGTTTTCAAACAATCTTAATATTTAACATTCAGAGATTTCAGACGCTACCTCTTATTATTCATAAGTAGTTTTTAGAGTTCATATTTAAGTGAATCGGAAAACACAAAAGAGCCCTTAGTGTTTTTTTAACTATTTATATAATTTTCTAGTGTAATACGCATAAACAAACAAATTTATGAAGAATGAAAACAATATAGGAATTTCAACAAAGAATATAGACAAATTTACCTTATCATACTTAAAGAAAACAAAGGAAATATTTACACAAGACAGTTGTGCACTTCACTAATAATTAAATTAAGGCGCCCAATCTACACAGTGAATATTTAACCACTCATTTGCTCACAAAGTTCTTTGATCTACTAATGCAATCACTAAACACATTCGGCACACATATACTCATATAATTTGAATTATATCTTACATTTTACTTCATATGCTAAAAAGAACATTACTAATTGACGGTTACTTACATTGAAAACAAAACTTAGTCCGAACGTACATATGTTACACTACGAAACAGTTAAGCGATAACATTTTGTTTTAGAGTGTGTTTGATGCAGATTATATGGATTTATGAATTTTAATATTATCTAACCCTTATTAAGATTCTGTTTGGTAACATAAAGGGTGTGTTTGGCACATGGATTTTTAGAAATTTAAGGGCTCGGTCTTACAACTTTAACGATCTCAATCCACTATAAATGAATAATATCTGTTTGGCAACAAAAATATATTAGAGATTCGTGAAATTGAAAATTTCCTTTTATAGAACTCTTTTAAGTAGTTTCTGGAAAAAAAAATCACAAGTTACAAGCTCAAATTCTTATCACAGTCACAATGTTCAGCTCTAGATAGTTGTTATCAAACATATTATTTTTTTTTGAAAATTATTGAAAAAAGAATCTCTCAGAATAATCCCCTAAAATATAAATCTTTCAAAGTAACTTTTGAAAAGAATCTTCAACCAAACGAATCTTCGGTCACAATCTCAATTCTAGCCACGAGACCAATAAAAAAGCCTCAAAATTTCACTTAGGCCTAGAGAGCAAGCCCAAAATGAACTATGGGCCCAATTTAATAAGCTAACTTGTCTCATAGCCCAAATACCCAAAAAAAAAAAAAAAAACTCTAAAAACAGCCGAAATCGAAAGCAGTATCGACGGCGAGTGACCGGAGGGTTTTGAAAAATGGACTTGAACATGGGGGAACCCGGTGAGATACTACCGGATCGGAAAATAGATACGTCGGCGTACGATTTACTTAAAAAAACTAAAACATCTGTAGAAGATATAGTTGCACAACAAAATAGTCTGGGCTGGATTTGGTTCACCTGCTCATAGTATTTTATTCATTTTATATAGCAATAGTGCCACACCAAACTCTAATCAAGTTCATTAGCCAAATATATCACTGAAAAACCTTATGACAGTTGGCATGTCAACTATAGGGCCTGTTATGTAGGATCTGAATCGAATCGAATACAAACTTTACGTGCAGAATACGTATAATAAGTTTTATCCGTTAAACGTAATCGCAAAAACACACACAATATATCAAACACTTCTGTTGTATTAATCAATCGAACATTAAGCTTTTACAAAATAGATCACCCAGATTCGCCGTTTACAATATACACGTACACACTCTTTTTCTGAAACCCTAAACTGAATATATATGTGTCGCACCCCCAAATTTAGTATGCAGCGGAAGTCGGGTCGGGGCGCGACTAATCAGGAATCAACACACAAAGTTACAACGAACGACCTTTACAAGAGTCGTTTTTGAAATAAAGCCATTTTCATAAATAAATTGTTTGGAAGTAAATTGTTTACAATCCTCAAAAGTACAATACCTAGAGTCCTCGTATATATAACGGGAGATTCTATTGCATAACCAAGATACAAAAAGTAATGCGACTGAATCTCCTCTAATGCAATTTTGAAAATCATGCGACTCTAGCTATAACATCCAGGGGAAATCCTACTGCGTCTGTGAACCTGAGAATACATGCTAAACGGTCAACAATAATGTTGGTGAGCTCATAGGTTTAACAGTTAGAAATAGAAGTATGAACCGCAAGATTTTCATATTCGTTTGTAAAGCAAAGCTGAAATAAGTAAAAGTTATACAGTTTCCATGAGCTCAAAGTCGATGCTTAACAGTAAGTAATGTGCCTCCGCGAGTGCATAATCCAGAACACCGTTAGATACAAATACTAATACGTCCGTTTTTACGTAACAGTTCGTGGTAGCGCTACTACCTCGGACGGGGATTGTCAGCCCCAAATGGATCCATTTACTATTATTCGCGCTTAAGTCGATAACTAACGAAGCTATGATATGAGAGGCCTTCAGTGGATTATAAGTTACTCACGGAGTTAGTATAAGTGATTATCGGTACTTGCGTTCATTAAAAACAAAGCAATGTATTCTCACCCCAAAGTAAAAAAAAAAAAAAAGTAAAAACAGTAAAAGTGGGGCTATGAGACTCACCTGAGTCTTATAAGCAAGCGTTTGCAATTAACAAGTATGTGTTTCCCAAATGCAACCTTATAGCGTCCTAAACGCATAAGGTTGTATGTAAGTAGATGTCTCAAAAGATCATCCATGCTAGTTGTCTACTCAACTAGTTATGTCCAAAGTTTGTTTATCGTTTGTGTTTAGAAAACGTGTACGGCCCGTTGGTGACGTTTTGTAATAATAATTCCCGAAGACATTATTATTAAGTTTGTTTCGTTGTATACTTATAAGAGTATATGTATTACGTATACGAGTAACGTTGCATATGATTATTTGTTTTCTGTGGTTAGGCGTATTTAATACTTTGTGAAAACATGGTTTCAATCAAACGGTTTTATGCGACACAGAGAATTAGTGTCGCATGTTACTGCGACACTTAAAATGGTTGCGACACTGGCTTAGTGTCGCAAGTGGCAAGAATTTAATTTGTTGCGAAACTGAAGTTGATGTCGCAGTCGAGAAAATCAATAAGTGTGCGACACTAAGGTTTAGTGTCGCTGTCTGCGACACCGAACTGTATTTCGACACAGGGGTAGTGTTGCACCCGATTTGGGCCTGGTGCGACACTAAGGGTCTGCTATGTTTTCGTGTTCGGGAACTTGGTCAAACGTACTCGGTTTGACTCGAAACTTTTACACGACTCTTAAATATTTTTTAGAACTTATAAAACTTAGAGTTACATTTTATGGATAACCCGAAAGTGTCGTTTTTATATTTTACACCAAAACAGTCCATGGGACTAGTTTCTTCAAAATTATACGTTTTTCGTGGCTCGCTTTGACTAGTCAAAGTGTCGAGATAAAATCCGAGAAAATTTCCAGACATTCCCCCATGTCTTAGCTACTTAGAATAATTTTTTCATAATTTTTAGTTAACGATAAGTTAGTCAAATAATTAGACAAATCCCCTGACGTCCAAATATGACGAATCCGGATACACGTTCAAAGATCTAGTTACTGTACGAGTTCTACAAAACCTCACAAAATGTAATCATACAACTTTTAAAGCTAACAAGATTTGTGACCTTTAGGAAAAAGCCTCATGTCGTTTGAAGTTGTGTAGCTCAAGTTATGGGCTCGAGAAGTTGGTACAAGAATCTGCCATTCGAGACAGAATGGCGACATGTTTTTGTAAAATTGTTTTCGGGTATCAAACGGTGTCGAAAAATTACGAAACCACTTGGAAATAAAAGATAACTTCGTAAAATTAAGTTTTGTCTTTCGAATCGTCCATTTTCGTTAAGTTTTGAGTACGAAAACTCTTCTTGAAGACGGGTTAAGTTTCTGCCTGGCAAGTTGTTGATGTTTTGTGTTTGTTTAGTTTTATAAAAACGTTTTCGACTTGATTTTTGGACAAGATCTTGTTAAGTGGACACTATAACATGAAAATAAACATGGTCCAAGTAAAGTACAACATGGTGAAGTTTCTTACAAAGGAGATAGTGAAAAGAAGAAGAAATGGAAGCCGTGAGCTCATTATCTCGCGTTTTCTTGCAATACGAAGTGGCGGTGCTATGGTGGTTTGTGGTGGTGATTGTGGTGGTTTGTGGTGGGGGTTTGGCTGCTGGAAGTCGCAGGGAGAGAGGAGAGGGAGAGAAGTGTGGGAGATTGAGTGTGTGAAAGTGTTTGTGTGTTTGAGTGAATGAAAGGGTGAGGGGTGTGGAGGTTATGGTCAAAGAGAAAGAAGAGGGCATGCCCTTGAGGCATGGCTGCTGATTTCGTGGGCCCCACATGTGTGTGGGTGGTTTAAATCTTGTTCCCCAAGTTTACGTTACGTGCGGTGCTCGTTTACCCGTTCGTTTAAACGTTAAACGTTCATTAATTATGTTTTTCGTTAATAATTTAATCACGTAAATTTTTTATTGAAGTTTTATTTAAAATACTCCGTTTTAAGTTATTGAAATATAATTCGAGTTTCTTTTATTTGTCGGGCACGATTCGCGCGTTTTCGTCGCGTACGGTACGTTTTACACAAAACGTATAACGTTTAATATATTATCGTAATAATATAAGTTACATAACGATTATTTAATATAGTTACGTTATTTAAGAAAATGTTTTTCACCAACGGCCGTATTTATAGTGTCGGATTTCATCCGATTGAAATCGCGTAATTAAATTAATTATGTACGTGTGTATATAAATATACAAAATGTTACCGTACTTAGCACTATTTCAAACTAAATACAAGTAATGACACTATGGTTCAATACAATTGACGGCCTAATTTGCCGGGTGTCACATTCTCCCCTTTTTAAGAAAATTTCGTCCCAAAATTTAGCTTTTAGTCTCGGTCAGGTGGGGTCTGAGGAGAAGTGTGGTTATTTCTGGCGTTTATTAAGTCTGTGAGAGAAAGTTCGTTTGCTAAAACGCAAACTCTGAGTTTTTCTGTTGGCTTAAGTCAGTTAGCCAATTCTACGTTGCACTCGGCGTTCAAGTCGGTGAGAGTGATATGGTGCGATGGACTAAACCCATCCATATTCGAATAAGATTATAATAATTTAGTCGTCAGGAAGGAACGTACCCGTAACGTTGTTAGGATATTATCCGGCTTCCCCGGTGTTGTTCATAGTGGCTCCGCCACGTCTGCCTTTACGGATGCACCTAGTTGCGTTCAACACCTACTTGTACTTATGCACCTACTTGCGTTCTACACCTAATTGCATTCTGCACCTAGTTGTTTTTGTATACTTTACGGATGCAAAGCAGTTTATAGTTGTGTTTTGCACCTAATTGTTTCTCTTTTACACCCAATTATGTATTATGTATTATCGCATGTACCTAAAGTTGACCAAAAAAACCGGGTCCCGACCCGAAACCGAAAAAAAATCGAACCCGAAACCGGTTGAAACCGGTTTTTATAAAAACCGGTTCGGTTTTTATAAAAACGGCCAGTTTGGAAACCGGTTTGAATAAATCCGTTGGCGAACCGGTTTGTAACCGGTTTTACCCAAACTGGGTTGGAAAACCGGTTTTAAAAACCGATTTGGAACCGGTTTTTTGAGTTGATTGAATATAGCCGTTTTTTTTCGAAATATAGCCGTTTTTGACCGTTTTTTTACCATTTTGCCATCCTAAAACTAGTATAAATAGATACCTTGGGTTTGGTTTAGTCACAACACTCAATCTTGCTAATTCTAGTCTTTAAACACTCAAAACGCTTACGATTTACGTACGAAACTCTCAAAAAATTCTCTACCCCTCTCAAAACGCTCTCGAAACGCTATCAAAATGGCCACTAAATCTTCTTCAACTTCCGCCGGTGTTGGTTCTTCAAATGCACCAACTATTGTTCAAGTTTTGGGAACCAAACGAAATCCCAAGATTTGGTGTAATTACGACAAAGTGTTATTGTCGGATGGTTCCACTAAAGCATTTTGTAAACGTTGCGGGAAATTTTTGAAAGCCGACTCCAACTCTACTTTGAAATCACATGCTACAAAGTTATGTTTCCATTCATAATGTACTAGCATTCTATCGGAAAAAATTTGAAGAATACGTTGGTTTTCCCTAAAACGCTTAACGCTCGAATAAGATTGAATTATATAGAATTATTGGTTTCAATAATATTTTTATGAAGATTTAGAAGACTTTGTTTTAAGTTATTGTTAGGTTATGTTTCCATTCATAATGTACTAGCATTCTATCGGAAAAAATTTGAAGAATATGTTGGTTTTCCCTAAAACGCTTAACGCTCGAATAAGATTGAATTATATAGAATTATTGGTTTCCATAATATTTTTATGAAGATTTAGAAGACTTTGTTTTAAGTTATTGTTAGGTTATGTTTCCATTCATAATGTACTAGCATTCTATCGGAAAAAATTTGAAGAATACGTCGATTTCCCCTAAAACGCTCAACGCTCGAAAAAAAACTGAATTATATAGGAAAACCGGTTTGAAACCAGTTTTTGAACCCGAACCGATTCCAACCCGATCCAAACCGGTTACAACCGGTTAGGGTTTTTCTCCCCTTCAAACCGGTTCGGTTCCAACCCGGTTTTTGTAAAAACCGGTTTTTGACTTTCGAAAAAAACCGGTTCGGTTTTTCAACCCGAACCGGTTTTCCGGGAAACCGGGTTTTGTTCATGCCTACATGTACCTATTTTAAATAAAATCAGTTTATAGTTAATTGCATCTGGTTTTTATTTTCTTCTTTGTTTTGATTTTAATTTTAATATATGAAAATAGAGTCAACGTTTGTTCTGTTAAAGTTAATTAGTCTGAGTGTGTGAAGTACTAAGTTTGTAGTTTCGAGTCTGTAAACGAAATGTAATTATAGAAAATACACAATGTACTGGTCTTGCGACACAGAGCCTGTGTCGCTATAGCGACACAAAGGTTGTGTCGCAATGGGCTGGGCCTGCGACATTGGGCTTGTGTCGCAGGGTCCAGTATGGTTAGTAAATATATATTTAGTTAGGGTTTCGTAAAGGGTTGTTGATCGTGTTGGAGCTGGTCAGACGAGTCAGAGAGAGAGGCAGAGAGTGAAAGTGATTGTAAACGTTTATACTTCAATTGTTAATACAAAGAAAACGTTATAGATAATTGTGTGATTCGATTAAACATTCAATACTCCTTTGTTTGTATTCCGCGCTTACATTCGAGGTCAACGATCTGATTTAGATCCAGAAAACAGGGGTCCAACACAAATAAATAAGGGGTGCGTTTTAGTTCCGTACGAACGATTTTAATTAAAAACAATTTAAACTTGAAACAATTAAAAAGATAAAAAGTAACTAAAGATAATCAGATAGAGAAGCATGTATTTACTTAGATTTGTGATTCTTCGATTCAGGTTTCAGATATATTTATTGAATTATTGATTATTTATTATGGTGATTTTAACAAATATAAATAATCTCCCGTTAAGGTTAACTAATCTTAATAAACCTTAGCTTAATACTAGAATCTCTTGAATACACTAGAATTTCTTCTATGTGTTATTAACCTAAACTTTATTCAATTAATACTATCAACAGATAATTGAGATTCATTCAGCAACCTCGTGTTAACGCAAGTTTATAATTATTAGTTTAACAATTATCAAATTAATCAGGTTATATTAATTGCTATTCTCTTAACCTATTACCGGTTACAGTCTCAAGCCACAATTAACTAATAAATTACTTACTTGCAGATAATCAATCAACTCATACAAACCCTAGTTATAACATAAGTCTTTTGACCACGTTAAGTAACAATTAATCAACACACAATTAATATGGATCTTTCAAACAAACTCAATAATCATTCATAACTCAAATCAACATAAACATATCATAAAACCTTCATCTAATAATCATTCATCTAAGCAAATACAATTAAAGAATTAGCTCATGTTCAAAGTAATCAAAACCAGATCTAAAAACATGTACATTGTATTTAGTAAAGATTAAGAATCAAACCCAAGAAACCGAACCAAATCTTCATTAGGGTTGAAAACCTTCAAACCCTAGCTTCCAAGCCTCCAAATCGCACCTTTAGTCGACTTCTAAACCCTAGAATCGAATTTAGTCTTCAAAAATCGTATGGTTTATTGGCTGAATGAGGCCTCTATTTATAATGTGCAGATCGTAAATCCAATCGCCTGCTGAATATTTCAACCGCCGGTTGGGTTGGCTTTTTACCCATGAAACCCGGTTTGGCCAGCGTGCTCAACCGCCTACAACCGCTGGTTGGATGTTCCATCCGGTGGCTGGTTTTATTTCAGAAAAATCTGAATTTTTTATATGTTGTAGCCCTATGTGTTCTCTAAATTTGAGCTTTTGAATCAACTCATTTGGACTCCGTATGAGGAAGTTATGGCCAAAATACGAACGCCTAGCAGAAAACTCAGTATTTATCATTTTCTTCCATTTTCGATCCAAATTCCGTTCTTTTTACTCCAAACTCCATATTTAGGTCCTATTTGCAAATACAATCAAAATGAGTATCTAAAATCATATAAATGCAATAAAAATAGATATAAATGGGAAATATTATTAAATAAAAATGATAGTATTTGATATTATCTAATATGTTGGGACATTTCATGTGACAATAGGTTTCTAGTTTGTATCGAGTCTTATATGTATTTAGAAAATGCGAAATGTAATAGTTAGGTATTCAGACAAGTTCGGCGAACTTGTGGCGGGCAAACTAGACAAGTTCGCAATGAACTTAATAAGTTCGTGGGCCAGCGGACTTGGCAAGTTCGCCAAGCCCAAGCCCGGCGAACTTGATCAGAATATAATTAGTTTTGTGTTTAGGGTTTACTGACGTTTTTTTTTTTAGAGTTTTAGAGAGGGTTACGGGTGAACTAAGTGTCTGTGATTTATTGTAATTCATTTAAGATCAATAAAAGACTTGTTTTGCTTATAATTGTCTCGTGTTATTGTTTGATTACTCGTATAATGTTTGATTGACCATATTCAGGGATTTCGCACCTGGATACGGTTCGTAACCTCGTTGTCGATCTAGATAACGGGACTTACAAAATATCCTTTTTTTACATTCCAAATCATATATCTCGTGTTTACTAAAAAATTCTCGTGTGCGTTCCCATGATTAAAATAATCAAAATCGAGAGTTTTGTGATGCGAAAAATTGGCACCGAGTAAAGTTGAAATTGTTAAAAGATTGAAGAATGAAAGTAAGAAAGGATTTCTAAGGGCAAAAAAAAAAATCCCTTAGAAAAACCTTGGCAAAGAAGTTCTAAGCCAAAAAGAAAAAAAATATGTCGTTTGAAATAAAACAAAGTGCTTCAAAATCTCCCTAAAACTCTGATCCTTAAAAAGTAGGAAAATTTTCCAAGTATTTTCAAAAGATAGAAGTCAAAATAGCTATCTAAATTGTTTACCCTTCCTTTCCGTTACCCGTTTCCGTTTTCATTTAAAAGTTTGTATAAATAAAATCTTTCATAAGTTTAAAAGTACTAAGATAAGCAAAACCCTTTAACACCTGAAACTTCCCATTTATCCATACCCCTTAACCCTCACTAAGCATTATAACCCGATAGAATGTCCTGGGATAATTAGCACCGTCCTCACCTAAGTGATGGAGATATGATTCTCGATAAAGACTATAACGATGGATGTTGCATGACTGGCTTATGAGCGATTTCGTTTGATTAGAATGAATAGGAAACCCGATACACTTTTGAGTGAATTGAGTGACCACCTAGTGAGATTGCCTAGACATGTATATTGCAAGATCTCGAGAATTGAAAGCATGCCTAAGAGAATCATTTTAAGTTTCTGAAACGAGTACCTTATTTACTTTTAGTTTTTGAAATAGTTTTTGTAGATTAAAATGGATGTTTTTAAAAATGCTTTAATTTCCCAAGTACATTGCCACTTCCAAAATGCTTTCATCGGGAAGCAAGTGAGAAAGTTTGACTTTTGCTTGAGGACAATCAAAGTCTAAGTGTGGGATACTTGATAACAGGTAAAAAGTCATGTTATTACGTATAGTATTCCCGCCTTTTTACCACCATTATTAATGAAAATATTTTAAATGAATCATTATTTACTAAAATTCATTGTATGGGCTAAAATATAGACGATGCTTTAAGAATCAACTAAAACGAACTTAAAACGTGTAAAACAGAGCAAAAACGATCAACGGTATTCTCGTTCATCCATTTTAATGACCTGTGACCTATAATTTGATTTAGCACCTCTAATTAGTGTCATTTTGTTCGTTAGGAAATTACGAGAACGTGGACGCAAGAATCGCTCAAAACGGATAAACGATGAAGAAGTTACGCTCAAACGAAGAAACGAAGAAACGAAGAACCGAAGAGCCGAAATACGATTGAGCTTGGCCGTATACGGTTGAAATAGACCGTATACGGCCTAGCACAGACCGTATACGGCCTGTCTAGACCGTATACGGCCTACGCTCAGCCGTATACGGCCAAGCTCAACCGTATACGGTTGGTTTCCTCTTCCGTATATGACCAAACTCTTCCGTATTTTGGTTCCCTCCCGTATTTTTGGTGATTTTTATTCACGTGGGAAATACGGTTGGGCATTTGAAGAAAAAAATACGGTTAAGAAATATGGTTGGGAAATTAGTATAAATATGTACATTCATCCACCATTTTCAATCATCCACTTCATCCACCTCCACACACATTTACTCTCTCTAGTTTCTCACTCTAGGTTAATTAGTTAGTTCTCCGTTAATATTTAATGAGACTAACGAAGGGGTAATATTGTAAGATTTGTTGAAGTTACTTGGAGGGGCAATTTTGTAATTTTCGGAGTTCCGCTCGTTGTAATCTATTGGCATTTATTCTAACTACTCTTTTATCACGGTTATATCTATCCTTTATCTTATTAATTATGAGGCATGTTATTGTTTTGATTATGATAGATTTAAGATCGTTTACCATGATTAGTTGTGTGTTTGTTGTAATGTAGTTAGCCGTATTAATTGGGATGATGTTATTATGAATTTTATAAATGAAAACTCAGTGCTTTGATTAATGACGTGATACCACCTGACGGTCGTTTTACCGACTCCTGTCGTGAGGGAATCGCGATCTTCGGACGGCTACGTCGGGTGTGAAAGTTTTATATTTATTTTGCTGGGAAGCCTAAGCTTTGAGCACTACTTATGATCCTAAGGTGTATTAGGGCACTAAGTGTTACGTGTGACTCAGGTGTCGTTCTTTAAACTACTACGGGCATGGGATTTTAAGAAGCTTAACTATCTATCGTGATTCAGCAGTGGATTTAAAACTTTTGGAGGGGTTTTGTTTTGTGTTTAATTAAAATAAACGGTAAATTAAAGGTAAAAATGGGGGGTTTATACGGAGACTGGGAGAATCAGAATAACGTGAGTGTTTACTATGATTTCGAAAAATGCTATGGAGGGGTAGTTATACTTGGGTAAAGCCTCTAGGTATGATGACCAATCCAGTGGGATCGAGTATCTCGGAAACCTGAATAATACAAAGTATTGAACCTACGACCTTTTCTCTCAAAGATATCTAACAGATAAACATGAAGCTAATCTATCTCTAATCCTATACTCCGTGTCTCTTTATGATATATTTCAATCAAGAGAACAGCGGCCTTATCGAGTTCATTGATCATCATACACATAATAGTTAGAAGTTCTATAATTAGCAATTGGCCAGATCCTAGTGATAGTCTTCAAACCACAGCATAAGTTGGATAGTATAGTTAATAGAGGTTCAGTTTATAAGTTCGAAGATAATTTGAATTCATACAGGCAAAGTAACGGCATGATATTAATATATAACTACCATAGTATAGCTTACATCATAGCAAACACAAATTTGTCTAGCCTAACATAATATATCTAGCATTCATTCCTAAACGATAATAGCATAACATGTTTAAGAAATAAATACGAGAGATTATATTTGAATCTGAATAAAAGGTAATGCAGACAAATCTTCACGAATCTTGAAGTCTCGGAGTAACTCCGTATAAATACTAGACTAATAACGCTAATCTAATCACTCACTAGTTCTCTAATCTAGAGAGAGAAACTTGAGAGAGAGTGAGTGTGTGAGAGAGAAAGGTGTGAGGAGTGAATGGAGAGGTGATGGATGATTGAAATGAGGAGGGATAGCCTCCTATTTCTAGGCAAAGACCCCAAGAACCCCGTACATGCTCCAAAGCACAAAATACAAGCCCGAAACAGCTCCGAACCTCAAAATAACTGAAAAACGGTATCACTGGAGGGCAAGGGAGGCTGTATACGGCACCCTAAGGACCGTATACGGTACCTTAAGCTCCGTATACGGCATCTGTGATGCCGTTTAGTGTTTTGCCCGTTGTTCGGTACTTCGTTCGTTGCTTGTTTCGCGCGTATCTTCTTCGTTTCTTGTCCATTTGGCTTGATTCTTTAGCCTATGATCTCGTAATTCCGTTACGCTTCTAATGACACCAAAATCATGAATTTTGGATGTGTGTAGCTTATATGTGCTAGGAATACGTTCGATTGATCTTTAGGTGTTGTATCTTCGCCGTCTTTTTTCCGTTTTGCATGATTCTTGATTCTCCGATCTCGTAATTACCAATGAATCATAAAATAGTATTTAGGAAGTGTAAATCATAAGGTGAATTAAAGTGGAGGAATCGGGTGAAGTTTATTTGCTTAGTTTTGTATGTTATTTGGAGGTTTTAAGCGAATTTTATTGCAACGTCTTTGTTTGAACTAGTTTAGTGAATTTTAGTAAATAATCACTATTTTAAGAGGTTTTGACTAATTAATAGCTCATATAGTGAGGAATAATGTACGTAAAAACATGAACTTTTTACGTTACATCAAATATCCTACACTTAGACGTTGCTTGTCCTCAAGCAACAGCTCAGTTTTGCATCTTGTAAAAATATTTCAAGATAAATCTGGTTGAGTTTAAAAAATTTTCAAGAGGTCACCATTTCCTCATATAGGCATGTTATTTCAAGAACATAAGGAGATATAAGGTTTCCTTTCAAAAACAAGAAATGACTTTCTTTAGGCATACTTCCAACTCTCGTGATCTTGGAGTATACATGACTAGGCGATCTCACAAAAGGTGGTCACTCAATTCACTCAAAGTGTATCGGGTTACCTATCATTTCTAGAACAATTGAAATCGCTCAAATAAGCCAGTCATGCAACACCCATCGTCATAGGCTTGATCGAGAATTAGATATCCATCACTTAGATGAGGACGGTGCAAATTATTCCAAGACATTCAAGAGGGTTGTAGTGATAAGTGAGGGTTTAAGGGGTATGGATAGTGGTGAGTTTTTGGTTTCAAGGGTTTTGCTTATCTCGAAAACTTCTAAGATCATGAAAAACTTTATTCAGAATGGAACGGAGATTTGATAGCTATTTGTCTTCTATCATATTTGATGGGATTTTTCTTTTCTTTTTCTTTTTCAGACTTTCTTTGCCAGACAATTTTTAAGAATATTTTTATTTCCTTTAGGAGATCCTTTCTGAACTATGTTCTTTTATCTTTGACTATTTCGAGTTTTTTCAGGGTGCCAATTTTTCATACCATTGCTCTCTCACCTTTGTTAGGGTGCCAATTTTACGCACCCAGGCTTTTTGAGAGAGATAACTTTTGGGGAACACGAAAAGTAGGATAAATGAGGAGGAAATTTCTAAAAGATGTTTTTCACAACCTTAGAAATTCTAAGATAAGTTTTGGGAGATATTTTTGTGGAATTGGGCAAATAGATGGGGTTTTGAAAGTTAAATTGGTTTAGGCTCAAAGGTTTTTCTAATCGTATCTTCGATACTAAAAATGAGTATCGGTCGGTTTTTAGACTTCAAAAAGTAGGCTAAAGATGGGGTTTAAATCCTAGGGAATGTCAAAGTCCTCTAATTGCACTTATACCGCGTACGGTACTTACCAATGTGATCTCGAAGCGTATGTCAGGAGCAAGTTCTATCTTAGATATATATGCATTGGCACACACAACAAATGAAATAGTGAAGCATTTAAAGTTAATGATTTTAAATTAAGCTCAAAATACCTCACTACAAATAAGATTGGGTTGTATGTACCTAGTCATGCGATGCCCCTCTTAGATTATCATTTATTATTTAAGAAATCTTTATTTTCTCTAGATTCCAAAATAATTTACTCATTTTTGAAAATGGCTTCTTTTAGAAACATTAAAAACTTAAAAAAATTAGAGATAATCAAGTGATTATGCTCATTCTTTTTCAATTTTCTTAAAAATTTTGAAAAAAAATTTGAGACACATTTTCTGAGATTGCTTTTTGGACATACAAATTTATCTATGGTATTCAATACCTACTATCCCACACTTAGAAGAATATTGTCCCTAATGTTCTCTTCAGTAGAGATTTTACTAGAAGTAAAATCCCACACTTAGAGTTTGAACATATTAGAAAATGTTTCTCAAGTGTTGTGTTTGGGTTGGAATCCCACACTTAGTGATAAGTTTGGGATAGAGTATATATTACTTCTATTATTTTAGCAACATAACAAAGCAATTTAGAGTCATGAAAATGGAGAAAAGGTATAGAGACTCCCCTTTTCTTTTACTGGAACAAACCAGATTTGTGTAGAAGTGGTGCAAGTGATTTGCCGGATTTATGGACAAGTCTCGTTTAGGATCACCCATTCCGCACAAAGCTAGATTCTGTAAATAAAAGACAAGTCATAACATCCCATTCTCTGGTTCTTAAGACATAAAATAACATAAATAGTTATAACTCCTCCTCGAGCGGTGGATGTAGTAGTGGTGGTGGTATAGAAGAGATGGTAGGCTCAGGTGTAATAGTGGCAGGAGCGGATGGGAAGAAAGACCAGGGTGGTCGAGATGGGCCCGGATCTGGACCAAGCCTGTAAGGCTGTCAGGTGGTCTCGGTAATCCTGCTCTCTCGCTGATGGCGACTAGTGCATCATGCTGAAGGATGGAGCTCTGAAGAAGGGCCTACACAATTGTCGGGTCAGACAGTGTGACTCCGTACTCAAAAGTGGGTGGCTGTCTGAGTGGCAGAGCTGGCTGTGGTGACATAGGGCGTGCTGGTGATGGGTGTCTCTCAACGGGTGGCCCCTCTTGATTGATCGGAGCATCCACTAGGTCCTCCTCAGCAATGGTAGGCATCGCTCTTCTACGTATGCGGTGTCTGGGGCGTCTGGGGCGCCTAGGTCGTCTTCTAGCTGCCTGATCCAAGTCTCGATCTGGTTATTCATCCTGAAACATAATAAAAGAAATGGGTAATGCTTTATGATAGATTATACAAATGCAGAAGGATGATGATAGTTTTTAGAAAAAATTCAAGAAAATAGATTATCATCACTTTCTGCATTTGTATATAAGTTGGTGAAAGCTTATCTTTGATTTTGTAATAGTGAATTGGGGTCGAATAAGTAGCAATCCTGCATTTCATTAGTTCAGGGATAACCATACTAGATAAAAATAAACTAAGACAAAAATGACAGTAATTTTAAGATAGGCTTGAGGTGCCTCCCAAGAGCGCTAGTTTTATGAGTCTCTAGCTTAACTCTTCATACATGGCATTGGTTCATGGTGGTTCAAAGATATAGACTTCCTCGGTGATGGGGAAGTCTTCATAGTAATGTTTCAAGCGATGACCATAAACTCTAAAAATACCTTCTGGTGCCTCAAATTCGACTGCACCATAGGGGAATACCTTTGATATCGTGAATGGGCCGCTCCACCTTATTTTAAATTTACCAGAGAATTTCTTGAATCGTGAATTGAAGAGCAGCACTTTATCTCCTGATTTGAATCTGGAGGGTTTCAGTTTGGCGTCATGGAACCTTTTAGTTCTTTCTTTGAAGCTCAGTGAACTATCATATGCTTGATCTCTTAATTCTGCTAACTCGTTCAATTGTATTTTTCGGTGTGCTCCTGCTGTAGCTATATCCAAGTTGCAATTCTTCAAGGCCCAGTATGCCCTATATTCGAGTTCTATTGGGAGGTGACATGCCTTACTATAGACTAGACGATACGGTGTGGTTCCTAATGGTGTTTTGTAGGCAGTTCTAAATGCCCACAACGCATCGTCTAATTTTTCTGCCCACTTCTCCTTATGGTTTCCTACTGTTCGTTCCAGTATCCTTTTCAAAGCTCGATTCGTTACTTCGGCCTGCCCATTGTTTTGTGGGTGGTAAGCCGTAGAGGTCTTATGAGTGACACCATACTACTGCAATACCTTCATGAATTGCATGTTGCAGAAGTGAGTACCACGATCACTGATTATAGCTCTAGGAGTTCAGAATCGACTGAATAGCTTCTTGAGGAATTTGGTTACTACTCTGGCGTCATTAGTGGGGAGAGCTTGAGCTTCGGCCCATCTGGAGACGTAATTAACTGCGACTAAAATGTATTCTTTGCCATTAGATTTAAGGAAGGGTCCCATAAAATCTAATCCCCAAATATCAAAAATTTTACAAGCCTGGATATTAGTAAGGGCATTTCATTGCGTGCCGATATATTGCCTTGTCGCTGGCAAATATCGTAGCATTTTACCAGGTCGTAAGCATCTCGAAATATGGTGGGCCAATAAAAGCCGGCGTCGTATACCTTTCGTGCGATCATGTTGGCACCGTGGTGTCCTCCGGTAGGTCCGTGGTGGCTTTGATGTAGGATGTGTTCTACTTCTTTCCCGTCGACGCATCTTCTAATAATTTGATCGGAACAAACCTTAAATAGGAAAGGATCGTTCCAGAAGTAATTCCTTACATCACGGAAGAACTTTCGCCTCTGGGATGTCGGCATTCATTTTCGTATCATTTTTCCAACAAGATAATTGGCAAAGTCAGCATACCAAGGGTCATGTGTAGATTTAGATCCTTGTTGGTATCTTCCAATTATCTTGAGCGGTTCTTCAGGGAGCTGTCTTTGATGTCTTTTTCGTTGTAACGCCCGACAAATTATTATTTTTATTATTATTTTTTTAAAAAAACATATTACATTTACCCATTCATATTAAAATATGAGGTTCAAACGCTTAAAAACGCAACGGGAAACGAGTTGGATGGAAACAAACAGATTCTGAACAGAAGGGATTTTGCCCTGCGACCAACCCCCATCGCCCGGCGAACGATTCTGGACAGAGGAGATTTTGCCCGGCGACCACACTCCATCGCCCCGCGACCACCTGCACTTCAAAACAGCCCAAAACTCTAACTTCGAACGCGCATAACTTTTGACTCGTTAACAATTAATCTACCAAATTTTGTAGACACTTTTCATGTGACATAACAAAGGTTTCCCAATTGAAACTTTTCCAAAATTCACGCTAATGACGGTTTTGGACTTAAACCCAAAAAAATGACCATTTGGACACTTTTGAGAACCAACTTGCAAACATTTTTACTCAATCATTGCATTTACATTCCAGCAAGTTCACTTGCATATTTTAACATAGCGACACACATTAAGGTGGTCCAAACCATCATTTTGACCAGTTTTAACGTAACGACCCATTTGGGAACCCATTTCGACACTTTAGCCAAAACTTTAAATTCCCATTCATATTCCTTCCAACTGTACCAAAACTTTACTTACCACATTCAACCAACTAAGTTAAATTCCAGGGTACATACAAACGAAAACCATATTACATATTATGATTTATATCAAAAGACACTATCGTGGACGATTTACACAACATGGTACTCGTAACGATAATTTAAAAGAGGATAGCTTGCCAAACCCGAATTATGCAAGTCTTTATCCACACTACTTCTTTGCAATCGCCTTGCCCTCCCTTTGCCCACTCAATTCGCTTGCACCTACAACATTAAACAACTAAATAGGTAAGCATTTTGCTTAGTGAGCATATAGGTAATTATATGAGTAATACATAACAACAACTGGCAATCAACAACTGAGCTATTGTAAAGATTTTAACCACATAATCGGATCCGCTGTCAACTCACAAAGTGCACAATGTGAAATAACTTGCAAACATATAGGCTAACATAAGTTAACCAAATCTCTACAATGCATAATTCACAACATATAACGACGCGAGTATATAATAAACGATCTACTCGGTTATGTGAACCTCTTGCACGTATGCAATCCGGAACACACAACCATTACCCAAATAACCCCCATATCACTCACCTTGATGTTTAGGCAATTTTAATTCAAAGATCAACAACAAAGAACTCCACGTCTTTAGCACCTATCAAATAATCACATAACAATATAACAACACATTTAGCATTTAACAATCACCATAATCAACTAGTCAACATCACCAACCCATCCTCCCTTTGGGTTGACCAGGTTTGACTTTTAGTCAAACCAAGTAAATTCCTCACCTCTCATAATCATAATTAACTCAAGTGTTTAGCCACTTGATTTACCACTTCATTTGACACCCGACACTTTAGGTTAGTTGTTAAACCTAGCTGGAAACCCTAATTACTTGTATTTAGTTGGTATTAGGCTAAATATCTGTAATTACCTGTATATTTGAATATACACTTACGTGATTATGTGTTTATCTGTAATTACGCGAAACAACCGGACGATGTCCGACAATCTATACGGCGTTGGTGATAACTTTTCATAAATAATGTAAACCTATTTTATAAATTAAATAGTAATTATTTACCCTATATTATTGTTATTAAATAATAATATACGAAAAACCTAGACGTTTTGCTTAAAACGTAACAAACGCAACGAAAATGCGTGAATTGCGCCCGACACCCGAACGAAACCGACAAATATTTTAAGAAGGTTCAATAAAGTATTTTTAAGTATATTGGTCAAATTAAAATAGTGACTTCGTATCAAAAATAAAATACAAACATTAAACGTTAACGATTTAATTTTTACACACGCGAGTAACGTCTAACCGAACAAGTAAATTACACGAAATCGAGGAGCAAGTCACGAGCCCAAAAACCACATTCGGACAGGCCCAACCTTCGGCCCAACCCAGCTCAAGAACCGGCCCAAACATGCCACCATTTGGCCCATTGTATATATATGTATCTTCTCCCCCATTCCTCATTTTACAAACACAAAAATCACACTTTTTGTCTCAAGCTCTCCTCCCCTCCTCCTCTCTCCTAAAAACCTGCCCAAGAACACCACCACCACCACCAAAATCGGCCACCATCACCACCATAGTGTTCATCACATCTCCAAGAAGAAAATCAAGCTAAAGACTCAAGATTCAAGCTCTTTCAACAACTTCTCTTCAAAAATCACCAACCTATTTGTAAGAAAAATTATTCTCTATCCAAATATCTTTAAAAACATGTTAAAAGGTTCACATAACAAAGAATTGTCCAAAATATAACATAAAAACGTTTTTCATGACTTAAAATGTTCAAGAACAACACATGCATTTCCAGGCAGAAAAATAGCTCGACTTTGAGAGGCTGTTTCTCCCTCAAAACTTGACCAAAATGGACGATTCAAAAGGCAAAAATTAAGTTTAGGAAGTTAGCTTTCATTTCCAAGTGGTTTCATAATTTTTGGAGCCCGTTTGATACCCGAAATGATTTTTACAAAAACATGTGTCCGGGCTGTCGAAAAAGACAGAAATTTCACCTCTGTTGTTTTAATCATAACTCGAGATATACACCTCCAAATGACCTGAAACACCGCCAAAAGTTCACAAATTTTGTTAGGTACAAATGTCGTTTAGATAACTGTTTCTGAAAATGTGTAGATTTTTCCCAGAAATCCGATCTTGTTGCATGTATCCGGATTTGTCACTTTCTGAGCTCAGGGAACAAGCGGAATTTTAAAAAATACTTAGGAATACCCAAAAATTCTGGAAAAATTAATTTAGAGAGCTAACATACTAAGGAACAACATATATTTTTCTTGAATTTTTATTTGAACATTTGGAACCCGAAATAAAATTCACAAAACCGACCTGTTTCATGCCTTAGTGTCGCAGAAGCCCAGTAGTATGCGACACAAGCTTTTGTGTCGCTATACACCCGAATCGTCACATTAGCGACACAAGCTTTTGTGTCGCTATACACCCGAATTGTCACATTAGCGACACATGCTTTTGTGTCGCTATACACCCGAATCGTCACATTAGCGACACAAGCTTTTGTGTCGCTATACACCCGAATCGTCACATTAGCGACACAAGCCTCTGTGTCGCCATAGCACCCGAATCATCACATTAGCGACACAAGCCTTAGTGTCGCATAATACCTTAGTGTCGCACATAGCGACACTAACCCAGTGTCGCTAAAAACACAGAATCCATACGTTTTTGGTTAAAGCAATATAAGCATAAATAAAATTTTTCCAAGCTGACCTGGCAGCTCGACCCCATCCAGGGGCTCCGCCCCTTGGACCCCGCCAGGGGTTGCCACCCCTTGGACCCCGCTACCAGGGGCGCTGCCCCCGGACCCCCGTCATTAATGGGCTTCGCCCCTTGCCACACTGATCAATTACCATAACTGGAAAGTAGAAATATGCATAACATAATTAATCAAATCTGTGTTTTCACAAAATATCACCAACGGCCCGTACATGTTTTATAAGCACAAACGATAACTGAACAATTGGACATTTCTAATTGTGTGAACTAATTTAGGTGGACATTAACCCTCCACCTACACGATTAACTTAGGTGGACATTAACCCTCCCCCTACATGATTGGCTTAAGTGGACATTTACCCCCACTTATACAATCACTATAGATGGTCTTTTGAGACATCTACTTACATAACCTTATACATTTAGGACGTTAGAAGGTTGCATTTGGAAAACATGCCTTGCTTACTATTTGCTACTTGCTTGCTAATGTCAGGTGAGTTTCATAGCCCCTTTTTACTGTTTCTAACTGGGGTGAGAATAGATACCATTGCTTTCATACCGCTATTTTTATGTGAACACAAGTACTAAACTCGATATATTGGTTGCATGAGTTATTTTACTAATCCTGAAAGTCCCCCACATCATAGTTTGTTAGTATCGTTATAGCGTGAATGTTAATGAATAGTACTATTTGGGATTGACTCCCCCCGTCCGGGTTAGTAGCGCTAACTTATCAAACGGACGCATTATCATTTGTTCTTACGAGTGTTGGATTAGGCACCCGCTGGGAGGCATCCCGATCGTGGCACTTGATTGTGACCCGACACCACAGTTAAGCTCGAACTATGAGCTCATGGCAACAATATACACTATCTTTACATTTTTGTAATACATTACCTATCATTGTTGAATGATACAAACGAAAATCTTGTGTTCCATACGATGTTATATCAACTGTTTACAAACCTATGAACTCACCAACTTTATGTTGACCTTTTAGTATGTATTTCTCAGGAGATCAACCGCAGTAGGTTTGCTTTTGGAAGAAGATAGCTCGAGTCGCATATTTTTCACAAACAACAGAGATTACCTTGCATTATGATATGTTGAAATCTTGTAACAGATGCGTACTCTACTTTTGGTAAAACATATGTAAACATTGTGACTACGAAATGTAATGATTTTTGAAACGTCTCATATAGAAGTCGTTTGTTGTAATTCTTGTATTGTGATATTTGATTTGCTCGGCGCCCCCAACGCAACACCCTACCTTCCGCTGCCACGTGTCTTGGGGATGCGACACTTCAATCACTACTAATAACATCTAACAACCTTTCTAATTAATAATTAAGGTGGATTCAACAACAATTTGGGCATATGAATAAAACCCACAAAATCACTATAAACACAAATTAAGATTCTTGCCTTTTAATTTAAATAGATGTTAACAACAATCATTACTAAGCTTAATTAACATGAATTAAGCATATTTCAACACTAATTTCATTTTATACATACTTTGAACTCAAAACTCCCCATAAACTAATTTCTAGGTTAGAAGAGATAAAAACAATACTTACCAAGTGTTATGAATGATTAATAGGTAAGGAATTTCAATATCTAGCTTCAATTTAATAGTTTAAGGCTAAATTCTTCTTTCTCTCCTCCTGCTCTTTCTCACGAACACCCTCCCTGTTCTTTCTAAAATTTTTAGAAGTTCCTTCATGTATGTATGTGTATGTATCGATATATGTATATATATATGTCTAGTTTATGTTTTAATTTAAGTAAATGGTATTTACACTATTAACTCTCAACTCTTATTAGTTAGGCAGCTTAGAAAATCACACAAATATAAATTTCGTACCCAACTTATACGATACTTTAAAATATAAATACTTTACGTTCATTATAATAATACCTCAAATTTTAGGGTGTTACATTCGTGCAACTTTTACAAAGAAGGATTTTCTAATCGGCTAAGATGATCCGCCGCGACGTTTTCTGCTCCCTTTTTATCTCTGATCTCGATATCGAATTCTTGTAGGAGTAGAATCCATCGTAAAAGGCGTGGTTTAGCATCTTGCTTTTTGAAAATATATTTTAAAGTGGAGTGATCTATATAGATAATAGTTTTGGACAGGATTAGATAGGAACGAAATTTGTCAAAAGCAAATACTACCGCTAGCAATTCCTTCTCAGTGGTTGTGTAATTCTCTTGGGTGTCGGTGAGTGTCTTGCTGGCGTAGTATATTGGTTGAAAGTGTTTCTCCTTCCGCTGTCCTAGCACAGCTCCAACTGCAAAATTACTGGCATCGCACATGATTTCAAATGGGAGGCTCCAATCTGGAGCTACCATGATCGGTACATGTACAAGCTGTTCTTTTAAGAAGTTAAAAGCTTTAAGACAATCATCTTTAAGGGTTAAATGGAGTATCTTTTTCTAAAAGATGAGTCATTGGTCGAGAGATTTTAGAAAAACCTTTTATGAAGCGTCGGTGGTAGAAGTTTTGAGATCGTTTCAACTTTTGCTTTGTCAACTTCGATTCTAGATTTTGATATTCGGTATCCTAGCACTATTCCTTCCTTTACCATAAAATAGCATTTTTCCCAGTTTAGAACTAGGTTTGATTCTTCACATCGGGTGAGCTTTTTTTCTAAGTTAGAAAGATAAGCAGTGAAAGAGTCTTCAAAGACGGAAAAGTCGTCCATGAAGACTTCCATGCACTGTTCAATCATGTCATGGAAAATTACTACCATGCACCTTTGAAATGTTACAGGTGCATTACATAGCCCAAATGGCATACGTCAGTAAGCAAAGGTTCCGTATGGACATGTGAACGTGGTCTTTTCTTGGTCCTTTGGATCGAGGGGTATTTGAAAAGAGCCGGACAAATCATCAAGGAAACAGTAGAATTAGTTTCCTGATAATCTTTCTAGCATTTGATCAATAAACGGCAGAGGGAAATGATCTTTCCGTGTAGCTTCATTTAGTTTGCGGTAATCGATGCACACCCTCCAACCGGTGACGGTTCGTGTTGGAATAAGTTCATTATCATCGTTTGCGATAACCGTCATACCTCCTTTCTTGGGGACAACTTGAACTGGACTAACCAATGGGGAATCCAAAATAAGATAGATCAGACCAGCATCCAGAAGTTTGATAGCCTCCTTTTTGACTACGTCTTGAATCTTCAGGTTTACTCTCCTTTGCCTTTGAACACTTGGTTTGAAGTCGTTTTCCATTAAGATCTTGTGTGTGCAATAGTTTGGACTGATCCCTTGTATGTCAGAGATTTTCCAAGGAATCGCCTTCTAGTGTAACTTCAGAACCTTTCTGAGTCTTGCTTTCTCTTCGGGTTCCAATTCTTTTGAAATGATGACTGGTAAGTGTAAAGTTCCTTCGAGAAAAGCATATTCAAGGTGTGAGGGATGTTCCTTTAGCTCCAATTTAGGTGGTTCTTCGGTGGAAGGTTTCATCCTAGCAATTTCGTCCCTTTTTAGCTCGTCAAACTTCGTTTGGTATTCTGACTCATTTGCAGAAGATTTTGGAATGTCGGCTGATGCTATTTCAACCCATTCTGTCTTGTCAGAAAGCATATCTTTCTTCAGTTCGTATTTCTTGGTGGAGGATGAGGAGATTTCTTTATCTTCAATGAATATGATTTTGTTGTCATCGGTAAAAGTAAACTCCTGAAATTGAGCTGATGAAGATGTGCTGATGCTAATTTACGGATTTGAATTTTTGGGTTCACAAATTTCAAATAGTTGTGGGTAAAATGGTAACACTTCTAATTCCATCTTTTCAAAGGATTTTAGAATTTCAGCTAGTGTAGAAGATGAGTCAGGTGTTGTGATTGATTGTTCCCTTTTTAAAAGGGTGACTAGAGTGCCATATCCAAGCGGGACAACCATGAGAGATGTGTTCGTGATAGGGTTGCTGGGCTGCACTGTCGCACCCCCAAGACACGTGGCAGCGGAAGGTAGGGTGTTGCGTTGGGGGCGCCGACCAAATCAAATATCACAACACAAGAATTACAACAAACGACTTCTATATGAGACGTTTCAAAAATCATTACATTTCTTAGTTACAATGTTTACATATATTTTGCCAAAAGTAGAGTACGCATTTAGTACAAGATTACAACATATCATAATGCAAGCTAATCTCTGTTGTTTGTGAAAATATGCGACTCGAGTTATCTCCTTCCAAAAGCAAACCTACTGCGGTTGGTCCACTGAGAAATACATACTAAAAGGGTCAACATAAAGTTGGTGAGTTCATAGGTTTGTAAATAGTTGATATAACATCGTATGGAACACAAGATAAGTAATGTATTGCAAAAAGCAAAAATAGGGTATATTGTTGCCATGAGCTCATAGTTCGAGCTTAACTGTGGTGTCGAGTCACAATCAAGTGCCACGATCGGGGTGCCTCCCAGCGAGTGCCTAATCCAACACTCGTAAGAACAAATGATAATGCGTCCGTTTGACCAGTTAGCGCGACTAACCCGTACGGGGGAAGTCAATCCCAAATAGTACTATTCATTAACATTCATGCTATAACGATACTAACAAACTATGATGTGGGGGACTTTCAAGATTAGTAAAATAACTCATGCAACCAATATATCGAGTTTAGTACTTGTGTTCACATAAAAATAGCGGTATGAAAGCAGTTGTACGTATTCTCACCCTAGTTAGAAACAGTAAAAAGGGGCTATGAAACTCACCTGATATTAGCAAGCAAGTAGCAAATAGTAAGCAAAGTGTGTTTTCCAAATGCAACCTTCTAACGTCCTAAACGTATAAGGTTGTGTAAGTAGATGTCTCAAAAAGACCATCTATAGTGATTGTATAAGTGGGGGTTAATGTCCACTTAAGCCAATCATGTAGGTGGAGGGTTAATGTCCACCTAAGTTAATCGTGTAGGTGGAGGGTTAATGTCCACCTAAGTTAGTTCACACAATTAGAAATATCCAATTGTTCAGTTATCGTTTGTGCTTAGAAAACATGTACGGGCCGTTGGTGATATTTTGTGAAAACACAGATTTGATTAATTATGTTACGCATATTTCTACTTTCCAGTTATGGGTAATTGATCAGTGTTGCAAGGGGCAAAGTCCAATAATAACGGGGGTCCCCAAGGGGTGGCAACCCCTGGTAGGGTCCAAGGGGCAGAGCCCCTGGCTGGGGTCGAGCTGCCAGGTCAACTTGGAAAATTTTCATTTATGCTTATATTGCTTTAACAAAAACGTATAGATTATGTGTTTTTAACGACACTAAGGCTTGTTTCGCTAATGTGACGATTCGGGTGTTATGGCGACACAAAGGCTTGTGTCGCTAACGTGACGATTCGGGTGTTATGGCGACACAAAGGCTTGTGTCGCTAACGTGACGATTCGGGTGTTATGGCGACACAAAGGCTTGTGTCGCTAACGTGACGATTCGGGTGTTATGGCGACACAAAGGCTTGTGTCGCTAACGTGACGATTCGGGTGTTATGGAGACACAAAGCCTTGTGTCGCTAACGTGACGATTCGGGTGTTATGGTGACACAAAGGCTTGTGTCGCTAATGTGACGATTCGGGTGTTATGGCGACACAAAGGCTTGTGTCGCAGACTACTGGGCTTCTGCGACATAGAGGCCTGTAACAGGTCAGTTTTGTAAATTTTATTTCGTGTTCCAAATGTTCAAATAAAAATTCAAGAAAATTCTATGTTGTTCTTTTATATGTTAGCTCCTTAAAATAATTTTTCCAGAATTTTTGGGTATTCCTAAGTATTTTTAAAAATTCCGTTTGTTCTCTGAGGTCAGAAAGTGACCAATCCGGACACATGCAACAAGATCGGATTTCTGAGCAAAATCTACACATTTTTCGAAAAAGTTATCTAAGCCATGAAAAACGTTTTTGAGTTATGTTTTGGACATTTCCTTGTTAATTGAACATTATAACATGTTTATAGAGGTGTTACAAGTGTTTTAAAAGAGTTTTGAAGTTCTTACAATGTTTGTACAATCGAGGAGGAGGAGAAGAAGCAAATGTGCTCGTTTTCTCGTGTTTTTCTTGATTTTCTGGGTAGCGGCCGATGGTGGCTAAATGGTGGTGTTGTAGTGGTTGTGTGGTGGTGCTTAGCGGCTGTGGTGGTGGTTGGTGACAGCCTTGGGTCGTTTTTGAGAGAGACTAAGTTGGAAATGTGAAAGGTGTTGTGCACGCTACTAAGTTGTGGTGGTAGCTGCAGTTGATATGCCACCGGACCGATTCTTTCCAGGATTTCAAATGGTCCGATGTACCTGGGGTTTAGTTTTCCGCGTTTGCCGAAACGAATGACACCTCTCCAAGGTGACACTTTCAAAAGTACTTTGTCCCCAACTTGGAACTCTAGTGGTTTGCGTCTCACGTCGGTGTACCTCTTCTGACGATCACGAGCGGCTTTTAGTCGGTTTTGAATGGTTACGATTTTCTCGGTCGTTTCATGAATGATTTCGGGACCGGTGAGTTGGCTATCGCCCACTTCGGTCCAGCAAATAGGTGATCAGCACTTTCTTCTGTAAAGTGCTTCGAAAGGTGCAGCATTAATGCTGGTGTGGTAACTGTTATTGTACGAAAACTCTCACAAGGGTAGGTGACTTTCCCAACTGTTTCCGAAGTCAACTACGCAAGCACGTAGCATGTCTTCCAAGGTTTGGGTGGTAAGCAGTGCTCAGATCAAGACGAGTACCGAGAGCTTTTTGAAGTGTTTGCCAGAATCGAGAGGTGAAGCGGCTATCTCTATCCGAGATGATTGAGATGGGTATACCGTGTCTTGCTACAATCTCTTTGATGTAGATATGAGCCAAACGCTCCATCTTGTCGGTTTCTTTGATTGCTAGAAAATGGGCGGACTTTGTGAGACGGTCGACGATCACCCAAATGGGATCGCAACCACTCGAGGTTTTTGGTAGTTGTTGAAGTAACCCGGAGGGTTTCTGATATTCGGCCTTTACCTTGGAACAGGTTAAACATTTGCTAACATAAGTGGCTATGTCAGCTTTCATATTGGGCCACCAATATCGTTGTTTGAGATCGTGATACATTTTGTCTAAACCAGGATGAATAGAGTATCGGGATTTGTGAGCTTCATCCATCACCAAATCTCGTAGGTTCCCAAAGCTTGGTAACCAGATTCGGTTGGAGAAGTATCGGGTTCTGTCAGATTTGGTTTCAAATTGTTTATCCATGCCTCGCAAGGCTTCGTTTTTAACGTTTTCTTCGTTGAGTGCATCGAGTTGAGCGGAGAGGATTTGAGTAGTTAGGTTGTTGTGAACGGTTAAACCAAGGGCTCGAACTCGAAGGGGTTTTACTCGTTCTTTTCGACTTAGGGCATCAGCAACAACATTTGCCTTACCCGGGTGGTATCGGATTTCGCAGTCGTAGTCACTAAGTAACTCGACCCAACGACGTTGTCTCATGTTTAATTCCTTCTCATCGAAAATATGTTGAAGGCTTTTGTGGTCGGTGTAGATGGTGCACTTGGTGCCATACAAGTAGTGTCTCCAGATTTTTTGCGCGAAAACTACGACTCCTAAATCGAGATCGTGAGTCGAATAGTTCTTTTCGTGGATTTTCAGTTGGCGTGAGGCATAGGCGATGACTTTATCATGTTGCATCAACACACAACCAAGTCCTTGGGCTGAGGCGTCACAGTAAACTGTGAAGTTATCGCTGCCTTCGGGTAAGGACAAGATTGGTGCACTGCAGAGTTTTTGTTTCAAGAGTTGGAAGGCAGATTCTTGTTTGTCGGTCCAATCGAATTTCTTATCTTTTTGAGTCAGGGTGGTTGGTGGTTGGGATATTTTGGAGAAATTCTCAATGAATCGCCAATAGTATCCAGTGAGACCTAAGAATTGACGTACTTCGGTGGGAGTGGTAGGTGCTTGCCAGCATTTGATGGCTTCGATCTTGGCTGGATCAACATGTATGCCTTGAATGTCAATGACATGCCCTAGGAAGTGTACTGTTTGCATCCAAAATTCACATTTGGAGAACTTGGCGTATAACTTCTCGTGTTTGAGTAGATCCAATATAGTTTTTAGATGTTGGCCATGTTCAATTTCGTCGCGTGAGTAGATTAAGATGTCGTCGATAAACACGATAACGAATTTATCTAGGTATGGTTTGCACACTCGATTCATAAGGTCCATGAATACAGCCGGTGCTTTGGTCAAGCCGAATGTCATCACTTGAAATTCGTAATGCCCGTAGCGAGTTCGGAAGGCTGTTTTGGGAATGTCAGTGTCTCGAACGCGGAGTTGATGGTAACCAGACCGTAGATCGATCTTTGAGTAGTAGCTTGACCCTTGAAGTTGGTCAAACAGGTCATCGATTCTCGGGAGTAGGTATCGGTTCTTGATGGTTAGTTTGTTTAGTTCGCGGTAATCGATACACATTCGGAAAGATCCGTCCTTCTTTTACATGAAAAGGACCAGAGCTCCCCAAGGTGAAGAACTCGGTCTGACGAATCCTTTGTCCAAGAGTTCCTGTAATTGGGTGGACGACTCCTGCAACTCGGATGGGGCTAATCGGTATGGATCTCGTGCCACGGGTGAAGCTCCGGGGACAAAGTCTATTTGGAATTCGACTTGTCTAGGTGGGGGAAGGCCAGGCAAGTCTTCGGGAAAGACTTCTGGAAAGTCTCGGACTATGGGCACATCCTCGAGTAGCTTCTCCTCTGACTTCTTCTCTGTTACGTGTGCGAGGATTGCCTGATACCCTTTTCGCAGGTATATTCTAGTTTTCATACACGAGATGATGTTGAGGTTAGGTTTATCGGTGTCCCCTTGTACGACCAAGGTTCCACCGGTAACGAGGGGAATACGTACGATTTTATCGAAGCAAACAATTTCGGCATGATGTTTGGACAGCCAGTCCATGCCTATGATAATATCAAAGCCCCCGATTTCGATAGGTATAAGATCTACGGGAAAAAGTTCGTTTGCGAGGTTTAAAGTGCAGTTGAGTATTACACTATTGGCCTCAATCAGTTTGCCATTTGCTAATTGTATGGTGTACTTAGCATCTTAGGCAGTGGGAGTGATGTTGAGTAGTGGACATAACTCATTTGATATGAAACTTTTATCGGCTCCGGTATCGAATAAAACAGAAATGGATAAACCGTTGAGGAGAAACGTACCCGTAACAACGTTGGGGTCTTGACGTGCTTCTCCTGCGTTGAGTACAAAGGCTCTGCCACGGGGGTTGTTGTTGTTATTGTTCTTGCTGGTGTTGTTGTTGTTGTTTCGTTTCGGGCATTCATTTCTGAAATGCCCCGGGTTGCCGCACTCGAAACAGGCTTTCAGTGCATTAGGATTGGCGTTTGAATTGGTGTTTAGGTTGGGGGTTCGACAATCTTTGGTTTGATGCCTGAACCGCTTGCACTTGCCGCATTGGTTGTTACACGGGCCATTGTGATGACGGTTACATTTTGAACAGTAGAGTTGACTTCTGGCATACCCTTTTCTCTCTCCTGATCCGGTGGTGTAAGCCCTAATGGTCTCAGGCTTTTTGTGTTGCTGTTGTTGCTTGGGTCGGTTGTTTCCCTGCCATTTTCATTTGTGGTCCCCGGTAGCTTTCTCAGAAGGTGCCCCTCAGCGGACGATTTGAGCCATAAGCTCGTGTGCCATGCGGACGGCACTTTGGATGGTTTCGGGCTTGGAGGAGGTTACATTGCCCTGTATCTTCTCGGGTAGTCCCCAAATGTACCTTTCAATACGTTTATATTCGGGGTCCACTATGGATGGACATAAGAGAGCTAATTGGTGGAAACGAGTGGTGTAGCTGGTGATGTCGTTTCCTTGAACGGTGAGGTTCCAGAACTCCTCCTCGAGCTGTTGTAGTTGCTCTCGAGGGCAGTATTCTTCCTTTAACATCTTCTTGAGTTCATCCCAGGGAAGTTGATAGGCTGCATCGATTCCCATGGTTTGAACATATGAGTTCCACCATGTGAGTGCACCGTCAGCGAGAGTGCAAGTAGAGAATTTGACCTTGTTTTCCTCCGTGCAGTTGCAAATCCGGAAAACAGATTCCATTTTCTCTATCCATCGCATGAGGCCGATGGCTCCCTCGGTGCCTTTGAAATTGAGAGGTTTACAGTTCATGAAATCTTTGTAGGTGCAGGGTTTGGTTACAGGTGGGTTGTTGACAGGTTCTTCAGCGTTTCCTTGGTTATTATTAAGGCCGTTGCTGGCTGCTTCATAAGCTGCCATGGCTTCAGCAATCCCTTGAGAGACAAGTTGAGCAATTTCTTCGGGACTCATTGGTTGGCGTCTTGGCGGCATGACTCTTAAAAGAAAACAATATGAAACAAATGAGATTTCGTTGTGCTAGAATCAAACTTTCGCAGTTGTGTAAGATAAGACTATAAAGAGTTTCACGCACGATAATCAATATTAGGAAGTAGAATTTGTGGTCAAATTTAAGCGCGAGGTAAGTCGATTACAATAATTCGAAGTTTACAAAAGGTGTCGAGCATTGATACATCCGGCTAGATACGAGAGTTTACAAAATTTAACCTGTTGGGCACATCCCGCCTCAATAGGTAACAAAATAGGATAACAACTTAAGGCTGCCTTGGATTTTGCGGAGGGAGTAGTGTGACGACTCGCTCCATAGTCTCCGTAAGTCTGCCGACCATTCCGAGAGTCTCTTCAGCCATTGCCTAGCGTTGCTCCAACGAGCGTGAGTAATCCTCTCTTTCCTGCAGCCGTGTTTCACATTGTTCCAGTCTGGATTGTAGGACGGAGATTTCATTTCGGTTCCCTATGACTTGGTTATGCACCAAACCCATAGTTTCAGTAATGTCTTCCTGATCCTGAGAGATTTGTGCAACTCGACCTTGAGCCAGGTGCATCCAGTTGGAACGGGTTTCGGGTTGTACGGTTCGGCGGGGGAGTTCCTCGACTGTTTGCAAGCGTTGCTCACATAGCTGCATCCTTACCCTTAATTCTAAGAGTTCGTCTCTAGTGTCTGTAGACAAGTCATTGGTGAGGTTCACGACCTCTGAAATATCTTCTTGGTTTTGGCAGATTAGAGTTAGCTTGTCCCACATTTCGTTTTGTTCCACATCCATAGTGTCCAACCTCCTCTCATGGCGGTGGAGTCTGGCGGCTAACACTGGGACAGTGCAGTGGGTGGGTTCTTATGTGTATGGGGAGATATCCATGGGTTCAGCGGTAACCTGAATTCCCTCTTCGGATCTCCAGGCATTTAGAGTAGAGGGTAGCCAATTCCAACGGCGAGCACTTGCCCGACGGCGGGCTCTGTTAGTGGTATTATTGGTGGGAGTAGTGCCGAGATATGGGCTAGTCCGAGGAGAGTCAGTTGCCCTCCTAGTGGTGCGTATGACGCGGGTATTCGAAGAGGTGCGATTAGGCGAGGCTTGAGTATCGTTTCCTATATCGGTTGAAGTTGCTGTAGGAAAATCTGCCATTTCTGTGGCAAGAGTTTTAGTACGTGAGGTCTATATATATATACATATAAAAACCCAGTACAAATAGCACATATAAGGGTTTGTCATAATCTGTCCTCGGTCCATGTGTTCTAATGTATTCCCATTCACTATAACCATTTCAGATCTTGCATCGATTCTTCTGTCATTGTACATAGTTGATCAGGCTATGTTAAATTAGAGTTGAATGATGAAATTCCTGAACAAGTTATACCTAATGAGGAATACTAACTTAACAGTTATAGTCTAGGTCCACTAATGCAACCTTGTTCGCTATAACCTTGGTTCTGAACCAATCTATCGCACCCCCAAGACACGTGGCAGCGGAAGGTAAGGTGTTGCGTTGGGGGCGCCGACCAAATCAAATATCACAACACAAGAATTACAACAAACGACTTCTATATGAGACGTTTCAAAAATCATTACATTTCGTAGTTACAATGTTTACATATATTTTGCCAAAAGTAGAGTACGCATCTAGTACAAGATTACAACATATCATAATGCAAGCTAATCTCTGTTGTTTGTGAAAATATGCGACTCGAGTTATCTCCTTCCAAAAGCAAACCTACTGCGGTTGGTGCACTGAGAAATACATACTAAAAGGGTCAACATAAAGTTGGTGAGTTCATAGGTTTGTAAACAGTTGATATAACATCGTATGGAACACAAGATTTCCGTTTGTATCATTCAACAATGATAAGTAATGTATTGCAAAAAGCAAAAATAGGGTATATTGTTGCCATGAGCTCATAGTTCGAGCTTAACTGTGGTGTCGGGTCACAATCAAGTGCCACGATCGGGGTGCCTCCCAGCGAGTGCCTAATCCAAGACTCGTAAGAACAAATGATAATGCGTCCGTTTGACCAGTTAGCGTGACTAACCCGGATGGGGGAAGTCAATCCCAAATAGTACTATTCATTAACATTCACGCTATAACGATACTAACAAACTATGATGTGGGGGACTTTCAGGATTAGTAAAATAACTCATGCAACCAATATATCGAGTTTAGTACTTGTGTTCACATAAAAATAGCGGTATGAAAGCAGTTGTATGTATTCTCACCCTAGTTAGAAACAGTAAAAAGGGGCTATGAAACTCACCTGATATTAGCAAGCACGTAGCAAATAGTAAGCAAAGCGTGTTTTCCAAATGCAACCTTCTAACGTCCTAAACGTATAAGGTTGTGTAAGTAGATGTCTCAAAAAGACCATCTATAGTGATTGTATAAGTGGGGTTTAATGTCCACTTAAGCCAATCATGTAGGTGAAGGGTTAATGTCCACCTAAGTTAATCGTGTAGGTGGAGGGTTAATGTCCACCTAAGTTAGTTCACACAATTAGAAATGTCCAATTGTTCAGTTATCGTTTGTGCTTAGAAAACATGTACGGGCCGTTGTTGATATTTTGTGAAAACACAGATTTGAATAATTATGTTACGGATATTTCTACTTTCCAGTTATGGGTAATTGATCAGTGTGGCAAGGGGCGAAGTCAATTAATGACGGGGGTCCCCAAGGGGTGGCAACCCGTGGCAGGGTCCAAGGGGCAGAGCCCCTGGCTGGGGTCGAGCTGCCAGGTCAACTTGGAAAATTTTCATTTATGCTTATATTGCTTTAACAAAAACGTATAGATTATGTGTTTTTAGCGACACTGGGTTAGTGTCGCTATATGCGACACTAAGGTATTATGCGACACTAAGGCTTGTGTTGCTAATGTGACGATTCGGGTGTTATGGCGACACAAAGGCTTGTGTCGCTAATGTGACGATTCGGGTGTTATGGTGACACAAAGGCTTGTGTCGCTAATGTGATGATTCGGGTGTTATGGCGACACAAAGGCTTGTGTCCCTAATGTGACGATTCGGGTGTTATGGCGACACAAAGGCTTGTGTCGCAGACTACTGGGCTTCTGCGACAAAGAGGCCTGTAACAGGTCAGTTTTGTAAATTTTATTTCGTGTTCCAAATTTTCAAATAAAAATTCAAGAAAAATCTATGTTGTTCATTAGTATGTTAACTCCTTAAAATAATTTTTCCAGAATTTTTGGGTATTCCTAAGTATTTTTAAAAATTCTGTTTGTTCTCTGAGGTCCGAAAGTGACCAATTCGGACACATGCAACAAGATCAGATTTCTGGGAAAAATCTACCCATTTTTCGAAAAAGTTATCTAAACTACATTTGTACCTAACAAAATTTGTGAACTTTTGGCGGTAGTTTCATATCATTTGGAGGTGTATATCTCGAGTTATGATTAAAAGAAAAAAGGTGAATTTTCTGAGTTTTTGGACAGCCCGTATACATGTTTTTATAAAAATCATTTCGGGTATCAAACGAACTCCAAAAATTATGAAACCACTTGGAAATGAAAGCTAACTTCTTAAAATTAATTTATGCCATTTGAATAGTCCATTTTGGTCAAGTTTTGAGGGAGAAACTTCTCCTTAAACTCGAGCTATTTTTCAGATCAGCTTGCATGTGACGTTTTTGAATATTTTAAGCCATGAAAAACGTTTTTTAGTTATGTTTTGGACATTTCCTTGTTAAGTGAACATTATAACATGTTTATAGAGGTGTTACAAGTGTTTTAGAAGAGTTTTGAAGTTCATACAATGTTTGTACAATCGAGGAGGAGGAGAAGAAGCTAATGTGCTCGTTTTCTCGTGTTTTTCTTGATTTTCTGGGTAGCGGCCGATGGTGGTTGAATGGTGGTGTTGTGGTGGTTGTGTGGTGGTGCTTGGCGGCTTTGGTGGTGGTTGGTGACAGCCTTGGGTCATTTTTGAGAGGGAGAGGGAGAATGTGTTGTGTTTGTGTGTGTGAAAATGAGTTAAAATGGAAGGAAAAGAATGGGAATACTCATTTAAATAGAAGTGGGCCTTGGGCCATGGGGTTGGGCTGGTTTTTGGGCCGAAATGGGCTCGGTTGGGGTGGCCCATTTGGAGCCTTGGGCTTGTACATTTATTTTCTCAAGCCCGTGTTACGTTATTCGATCGGTAAAATGTTATTCGCGCGCGTAAACATTAAATCTTTAACGTTATACTTTTTTGTTTTATTTTTGATACAAAATCACTATTTTAATTTGACCAATATCTTTAAAAATACATTATTGAACCTTCTTAAAATATTTCTCGGTTTCGTTCGGGTATCGGGTGCGATTCGCGCGTTTTCGTTGCGTTTGTTACGTTTTAAGCAAAACGTCTAGGTTTTTCGTATATTATTATTTAATAATAATAATATAGAGTAGATAATTATTATTTAATTTATAAAATAGGTTTACATTATTTATGAAAAGTTATCACCAATGCCGTATAGATTGTCGGACCTCGTCCGGTTGTTTCGCGTAATTACAAATAATCACGTAAGCGTATATAAACATATACAAGTAGTTACAAGTATTTAGCCTAATCAAATACTAAATACATGTAATTATGGTTCTAGTTTAAGGTAATCATTATCCTAAAGTGTCGGGTGTCACATGCACGCTGGATTTCTCTATTAGAAATAGTAACTCTCCTTGGAGGATCCGAGAAAGCTGAGCATAGACCGTTGTTACCTTTGCAAAGTGTTCGTGTAGTGATGACTGTGTTTGGGATGGGATCGGTGCTGCTTACTGCGAGGATTTCTTCTAAATGTTCGTCGATTATTTACTGCATAGAATCTACAAGACCAAGATTTTCTCCCATAGGTTGCTTCATCAATTTATCAACATTAAAAGTGACCTCCTTTGTTCCAACTCGTAATTTTAAAAAATTTTCGTTTACATCAATGACAGCCTTGGCAGTGTTTAGGAATGGTCTGCCAAGGATGAGAGGAACTTAAGTGTCTTCTTCAATGTCCATAATGACAAAGTCTAAGGGGAAAACAAATTTACCTACTCGGACCATAACATCTTTAGCAATTCCACGAAGGAGCTTGACTGATCTATCAGCTAGTTGGATGGTCATTCGAGTTGGTAATAAGTCATTCAACCCTAACTTCCTATATAGTAAGTATGGCATAAAGTTTACACTAGCTCCTAAGTCTGCTAAAGTATTGCTAATCTGAACATCTTGGAGGTAGCAGGGGATAGTGAAACGGCCAGTGTCTCCTAATTTGGGTGGAAGTCCTTGTTGCATAATCAGAGAACATTCTGCATCTAGAGGTAGTTTAACTATCTGCCTTAATTTTTCCTTATTAGAGACTAGTTCTTTAAAGAATTTGGCACAACTCGGCATTTCTACTAAAGCATCTAATAATTTGACGTTTAAGTGCAAGCCTTTGAACATTTCTAAATATTTTCCAAACTGAGCTTCATGTCTCTCCTTCTTGAACCTACCAGGGAAAGGTATTCGTGTTGGTGTATTGATTTCTGGGGTTTGAGAAGATTCTTGTTCAGTGGAAGTGACCGATGTGTCGACTTGTATTGAATCAGGGGGTGGTATGGTGGAAGATTCATTTGAAGGAAGATTTATAGATTTATCATTCCTAGTTTCTTTCGCTCCTCCGGTGACTATCAAAATATCATTGGATGATAGATGTTTGGAGTAATCTCTCATCATTTGTGCCTCGTCAATTTTTAACAATAATCTTTTGACATTATCCTCCATGTTTCTGATCAGGTCGTCAGAAATTCTGATTAACCCATCGATTTTATTTTGAAAATCTATTATTTGTTTGTTTATATTGTTTTGTTCAACCATTAAGTTTTTGAAAAGTTTAATATTTTGATGAGGTGACATGTCGGGGAGTGTAGAGGAAGAAAATGAAACTAAAGGTTGAGGAATGGTTAACCGCTGAGTGAAAGGTTTCGTGATGATACTTTAATTAGGGGTTTAACCGGTCATGACAAGAATTTCTTCTTTGGGACTCTTGCTTGGAAAGGGGTTTTGAGGTCCTTTTCTTTGCTGAGTTTTAGAAGATTCTTGTATCTCCTTGACATCTTTAGTGAGTGTTTTGAGTTAGGTTTCTAAAGTGTTTAAGGTTTGGTTAAAGGTATTGCCTTCTTTTGGAGGTTTTTCATTTGTCTCTCAGTCATTTTGATGCATCGTCATTGTCTCGATCTGGCTCCAGGCTTCTTCTGATGTGTGTAGCATGAAATTTCTGGATGAAGCAATATTGAGGGTTTGTTTATGATGAGGGTCAATGCTGTTATAGAATGTACAGACTAAATCTGTTTCTGCCAACTAATGATTAGGACATCTTAGGAGCAAATTCTTAAATCGTCCCCATGTAGAGCTTAATGATTCATTTATTCCTTGACGGAAGTTGGTGATATCATTTTTAAGCTTGGTTTGCAAGGAAGGAGGGAAGTACTTAGCTAGGAACTTAGTTGCCATCTCCTTCCAGGTATGAATCGAATGGGGTTCGAGTTCATAAAACCATGTCTGAGCATGTGAGGATAAAGAATAAGAAAATCAACAGAGTCGAGTAACGTCTCTATTAGTTCCTGTTTTCTCGAGAGAATCGGAAAGATTTATGAATTTGTTAAGATGGGAGTTTGGGTTTTCAAGTGAAAGACCGTGAAATTGACACTGAGATTTTATCATTTTTATGAAGGGTGGCCTAATTTCAATAGTTTCGCCAGTTGGTAAAACGATTGTTCCTCGTCCCTCTAGTGGTGGCTTGATTGTTGAGGCGAGAGTGATACGATTCGTCATGACTAGTTGATAGAAAGTGGGGTTTTGGAAAAGAAGGGTAAACTAAACTAATTTACGAGAAAGGAACTTTCGGATGATATTAATCTTCCGAAAGGATCACTAAATAACTAAGATAATTAATTTCCCAAAATCGGTCGTTGTAATCCACGGTAGCGACGCCAAAAACTTGACGTGATAACACCTGACGGTGGTTTTACCAACTCCTGTAGTGAGGGAATCGCGATCGTCGGACGGCTACGTCGGGTGTGAAAGTATTATATTTATTTTGCTGGAAGCCTAAGCTTTGGGCACTACTTATGATCCTAAGGTGTATTAGGGCAGTAAGTGGTACGTATGACTTAGGTGTCGTTCTTTAAACTATAACGGGCATGGAATTTTAAGAAGATTAACTATCTATCGTGATTCAGTAGGGGATTTAAAACTTTTGGAGGGGTTTTGTTTTGTATTTAATTAAAATAAACGGTAAATTAAAGGTAAAAAGGGGGGTTTGTACGGACACTAAGAGAATCAGAATAACGTGAGTGTTTACTATGACTTCGAAAAATGCTATGGAGGGGTAGTTATACTTGGTTAAAGCCTCTAGTTATTTCTTTTGTATTTAATTAAAATAAACGGTAAATTAAAGGTAAAAAAAGAGGGGTTTGTACGGAGACTAGGAGAATCAGAATAACGTGAGTGTTTAATATGACTTCGGCAAATGCTTTGGAGGGGTAGTTATACTTGGGTAAAGCCTCTAGTTATGATAAACCAATCCAGTGGGATCGAGTATCTTGAAAACTTGAATAATACAAAGTATTGAACCTGCGGCCTTTTTTCAGCTTCCACGCATTTGTACTAAACCCGTCGGTCTTTCCAGCGCTATACTGAGTACTTGGACATCTTATGGTGTTTATGTTGTATCATTTTGGGGTTCCATATTACTAATGAGCTATATCTCCTATCCTATTAAATATCTAACGTGGAGTTGACCGCAATTAAATAGATAATATGTCACGAGGGTAGTAGATGTAGAGTGGCAGATACACCGGAAGTTCTCCCAAATGTACTGACCAATCCAACTAACGATCATCCTCGAATCTTATTCCCCAATTTCAGACATCTGAGATATCTGTATCATGACATGAATTGTTGAACAAACAATAACATGAACAGGAATTATCCCGCGGAATAAGTTGGGATGACCTGACTAGCGGTCAGTTGCTAGTCAGTTGAACTGCTCATCATTATTCATATAAATCATTATAACTATTGCATGCACGTTAAACTTTCTGTATTCACTTCAATTCATTCCTAAAAACCTAATTAATTGATCAGTTACTGATAAGAATCATGTAATTTGTTTCTAGCAACACATGACACAGTTTTTTTCTTGAAAATCTGATTGTCCTAGGCGATTTCCGGCGAAGGCGATTTCCGGCGAGTTAGGCGATTTCCGGCGCCCGGTCATGATTGGCACCTTCTAGTCCGGCCATTGTGTTCCCTGTGTGCTGGTTTCCGGCTCTCTGTTCGTGTTCGGGTGGCTTTCCGGGGACTGTGGTGCCCATTGGCTCTTCGTGACCGAACTCCGGCGAGTTAGTTTGCACTCTCTAATCATGAAAGAGAGTAACAATAAAAAGAAAAAGAAAGTGGCGAAGACTTCTGGTCCGAGGGGTACCGGCGCTCATGAGGAGTCGGGTTCAAGTCTTTCGGAAGTTCCGAGATTGGATGGTGCAGAAACCCTGTCGCCGTTACTGTTGCAGGATGAAGACGAAGGTGGCGACATTGTAAGCGACACTAGCCGCAACCCAAACCCTAATTTGTTTGGCGACACAACTGTTATCCGTAATTCCTGCGACATTAACTTGTTTAGCGACACAAGCTTGTTGTGTCGCACTCTCCCCGGTTCTGGTAGCGACACTATAGGCGACACAAAAGGCGACATTGTTAGCGACACATCTCAATGTCGCATGAGTGAACTCTCCGAATCTCAGGGTGCTAATCCTGGTAATCCTCGCTCTGGGCTCGCTGCCCCCGCACCCCTACCGAATTTACCGCGAAGTTCGCTCCGGGCGACCCACTGTGATGATCTTGGAATTTGGGATGAAAACTTACTTGCTTCCATGCGTGGGAATCAGGTTGGGGTGCAAGACCTTAGTAAATTCCCTGATTCTCGCCCTGGTGCGGGTGCTGAGTCCAGTCACTTTGGAAATGCTGTAAGTCAGGTCGGGATTAAATATCCCTCTGAAATCCCTGATTTCTATGATGTTAATGGCCGAGAAACGAAGGAGGGTTGTGATGCTGACATGGCCGACAAACAAGTTCCTAATGGTATCTCTTTCGCTACCAGTGGTATTGAAAGGCTGAAAGCGGCTACGGTTGTTGTTCAACAACCGGGCCAAAATCAACCCATTCTTGGAAATAAATCTTATGCCCAAGCTGCGAACCATGTTATTAAGCAGAAGGTTAATTTCCGTGCTTTGAATCTGGAGGCTCCTGATGGTAGTGACGTGGATGTGGAGATCCCTCTGGCCACGGTTGTTGAAGCAAGCAAAAAGTACTCGAACACTCTGTACGGGTACTTTATTGGCAAGAGATTAGCTTTCCCCGTGGTCCAAAACTATGTTATGAATGTTTGGAGGAAGTTCGGTATCGAGAAGGTTATGATGCACTCCAACGGCTTTTTCTTTTTTAAATTCTCTTCGGAGCATGGTATGAATGAGGTCCTTGATGGGGGCCCCTGGATGATTAGACTGGTCCCTATTATGTTAAGAAAATGGAATTCTGATGCTAATTTAGCTAAGGAGGATCTTTCAAGGGTGTCGGTGTGGATTAAGCTCCATGATGTTCCGCTTTTGGCTTTTAACGAGGTGGGTTTGAGTGGTATTGCCACCAAGGTGGGGACGCCTCTCATGCTTGATTCCTACACTAGCACCATGTGTACTGAAGCTTGGGGCCGTCCTAATTTCGCCCGTGTCATGGTTGAGGTTGTCTCTGGGTCTGAGCTAAAGGAAACTGTTACGGTTGCTATTCCCAAGCTTGAGGGGGGTGGTAAAACTCTTTATTCGGTTAGGGTGGAATATGAATGGCGACCGCCCAGGTGTGGTATGTGCAAAATCTTTGGACATAAAGATGCTGAATGCCCAAAGAATGTGGTTGTTGTTGAAGCCCCAAAGGCAAGCAATCCTGGATTTGCTGCCCCTAAGAAGACTGCTCGTGGCCCTATTAAGCAGATTGGGAAACCTGTTGATGGATTCTCTGTGCAGAAACAGAAACCAAAGGTGTTGTATAGGGTGAAAGACTCGGGAACTGCTTCCAAACAGGCACCTAATGGTCCCTATCCGAAACCGTCTTCCAAGAAGGCTTCGGGTATTTCTAAACCCTTATCCTTGGGCAACCGCTTCGGGGCTCTGAGCAGCGATGAGATAGAGGATGTTCCGAGGAATAAAAAGACCCAACAGGGGGATGGTAACGGAGAGGGCCCAAACCAGCCTGGTAAGCTCAAAGGGACGATTAATGGTGGTGGTTCTGATGCTGATGATTCTGAATCCGACATTGAGGAAGTTCACAATGAGACAGCAGACTATATGAAACTTCCCAAGGGTGGGTCCTTTTCTGAGGGGGCAAGCACTCCCAAGGCCTCTACCTACCATGGTTAGTCTCGCATCATGGAATATTAGGGGTTTGAACCGTGCCCCCAAGCAAAATGAGGTTCAACAGGTGATTAGCGAGAACAAGTTGTGCCTCTGTGCCATCTTGGAGTCCCATGTTCATGTTTGTAATCTCACGAGTATCTGTTCTAAGGTGTTTAGGCGGTGGAGTTGGACGTCTAACTCCTCTAGGAGTGTTAGTGGCTCTCGCATTATTATTGGCTGGGATCCTGACCGGGTCGACCTTATGATCATTTCCTTCACGGATCAGGTTATGCACTGTCAAGTTCGGGTGCGGGATAGGGATCAGTCTTTCTACTGTTCCGTCATTTATGCGGGTAATGCTTATTCCCATAGAAGAGAGTTATGGGATAACCTTCGTCTTCATAGCAGATTTGTTGGAGCTAATCCCTGGACGCTATTGGGCGACTTTAATGCCATTCTTAATCTAGAAGATTCTTCCGCTGGTTCTTCCAGGCGCTCTACCTCCATGCGCGAGTTCAGGGAATGTGTGGAGGATATTGGGATTGTTGATGTGCAGGCCTCGGGGCTCCACTTCACTTGGAATCAGCGACCTCAGTCGGCCTCGGGTATCTTGAGGAAGATTGATCGCATCATGTGTAATGGAGAGTTCTTGGATGCCTTCCCTGGGGCCCGTGCTTTATTCCAGCCTTACGGAATCTCTGATCACTCTCCTGCTGTTCTCTCTCTTCCCGTGATTCAAAAGCCTCGGGTTAAACCCTTTAAATTCTATAATCTGCTTGCTCATAAGCCTGAATTTAAAGATATTGTAATTGATGCGTGGAAGGAGGAAATTGTGGGACATGCTATGTTTCGGATTACTTCAAGGTTGAAGAGACTGAAGAAGCCCCTTGCCACGTTAATGAGGGATCAGGGTGACCTCCATAAGAAGGTTGTTAAACTTCGCGCTGAATTGGATGAAACTCAGAAAGCTCTTGACTCTTATCCCGACTCTGCTGCGCTGAGAGAGGAGGAGAGTCTCTTCCTTCGTGCTTTTAATGCGGCGGTCATTGATGAAGAACGATTCATGAAGCAGAAAGCAAAGATTGAATGGCTTCGGGTGGGGGATTGCAACTCTAAATTTTTTCATAACGTGGTTAAGGAAAAAGCGAATAGGGGTCCGATTGAACGAGTGCATGACTTGAATAATGTAGTCCATGAGGGAGACTCGGTGCCTATGATCTTTGTTGACCACTACCAGAAATTTTTGGGTTGTGCTGGTGATGCTTTGCCGCTGGATAGCTCGGGGCTTTTCTTCCGCAAGCTCTCGAGATCCAAGGCTGACTTGATGATTCGTCCAGTTACTAAGGATGAAGTTCGGGTGGCCTTGTTTTCTATTGGTGACTGTAAGTCCCCGGGGCCAGATGGTTACTCGGCATCCTTCTTCAAACGGTCGTGGGACACTATTGGTGATGACTTGTTCTTTGCGGTCCGGGATTTTTTTGTTAATGGCCAGATATTAAAAGAAATCAACCACACTGTTATTGCCCTCATCCCGAAAGTTTCCTCCCCTAGTCGGATTAATGATTTTCGGCCTATTTCCTTGTGTAATGTCTTGTATAAGTGCATCAGCAAGTTGATCACTAGTCGTATCAAGGATGGGCTGGAGGATATTGTGAGCGACAATCAATCTGCCTTCATTCCTGGCAGGAGTATCTCAGATAACATCCTCTTAACCCAGGAGCTTATGAGATGTTACCACCTTAATCATGGTGCTGCTCGTTGTGCTTTTAAGATAGACATTCAGAAAGCTTACGATACTGTGGATTGGGGTTTTCTCAGGACTATCCTTCATGGCTTTGGCTTCCACCCGGTTATGGTGAATCTGATCATGACCTGTGTGGCTAGCACGTCCTACTCCCTGAGTATTAATGGAGGTGTGCATGGGTTCTTTAAAGGAAATCGAGGTCTGCGGCAAGGGGATCCAATGTCTCCTTATATCTTTACTCTAGTGATGGAGGTGCTGACCCTTCTTATCCGGAGGAAGGTTGGCGGTTCTACCTCCTTTAAGTACCATGCGAGGTGTGAAAATCTAGGGCTTGTTAACCTGTGTTTTGCAGATGACTTGTTTCTCTTTGCGCATGGTGATTTGGAATCTGCTACGGTTCTTCATTCTGCATTGAAGGAATTTAAGGAAGTCTCGGGCTTGATCTCTAGTATCCCGAAGAGTACTGCTTTCTTTTGTAATGTCCCCGACTATGTGCGGCAAAGTATCCTCCACATCATGCCTTTTGAGGAAGGCACCCTTCCGGTTCGTTATCTCGGGGTTCCCCTCATCTCCTCTAGGCTTGTCAAATCTGACTGTAAAGTCCTGGTGGAGAAGGTTCAGAATAGGATCGGGGATTGGAAGAATAAGGCTCTCTCATTTGCTGGTCGTGTCCAATTAATCTCCTCTGTTCTCACATCTCTTCATGGATATTGGGCATCTATGTTTATTCTTCCTGCCTCTATTATAGATGATATTGAGAAGCTTATGAGGGGCTTCTTGTGGTGTCAAGGCCCAATGAAGGCTGGTAAAGCTAAGGTGGCATGGGATGACGTATGCCATCCAAAGCGTGAAGGTGGTTTGGGGATCCGTCGCTTGAGTGAATGGAATATCTCTCTCATGGCCAACCACATTTGGAGTATCCTCTCCAGAAAGAATTCCATCTGGGTCAGATGGGTGTATGCTTACAAACTTCGTGACCGCAGCTTCTGGGATGTCCCTGCTCAGAGTAGTATGAGCTGGGGTTGGCGAAGCCTCCTTCGTATCAGGGAGGTCGTCCGGCCGTATTGCTGGTATAAGATTGGTAATGGGAGGTCTGTGTCGGTTTGGTATGACACGTGGTGTCACCAATGTCCCATTGCCCGCATCTTTTCCAGCCTCCGTGATATTACTCGCTCGGGTTTCTCAATTTCTGATTCTGTTGCTGATCTCATTGACGGTGACTCTTGGAGATGGCCGGCCGAATGGCGTCAAAGGTACCCTTATCTTTCTCAGATTGAGGTCCCTACTCTTTCCTCTCTGCCTGATAAGCTTCTGTGGCGCGACTCGGCCGGAGAGTTTCTCGATTTTCAGGCTGGTCAAGTCTGGGAATCCATTCGGCCAAGAGGTAGCGTGGTGGATTGGGCTCCTGTTGTGTGGTTTTCTTCTTGCATTCCTAGGCATGCTTTTCACCTGTGGCTCGTCTTAAGAGGCAAACTGAAGACCCAAGACCGTATGAGGCAATGGGATGTTGGCCCTTCGGTTGACTTAGCCCTGCTGCGTTGTCAGCTGTGTGGCTCTTGCCAGGACTCTCATGCTCACCTGTTCTTTGAATGCTCATTCTCCTCCCAGGTTTGGTTCAGGGTTATTAATCATGCGAAGTTGCAGGTTATGTCTGACTGTCTTGAAGTTCTTATGCCCTCCTTCCTATCTGCCACAAGCTCGAAAAACATTGACCATGTGGTCGCCCGTCTGGTGCTGGCGGCATCAACGTACTTCATTTGGCAAGAACGGAACTTTCGGCTATTTGACAAAGGCAAAAAGTCCTTTAAGGAGGTGGCTGACGCAATCATCAATACGATAAGGTTAAAGCTGGTTTCCTTTGCCTTCAAACCCTCGTTTCGTGCTCTCCGCACTATGGAGAGATGGAAGACCCCGAAAGGGGTGAGTCCTTCGTCAAGTTAATCCTTTCTTCACGCGGACGCAGTGGTTTATTGCTTGGCCAGAGTCTTGGTGTTGTTGTTGTTGCCTCATGGTTGTGTGGCCTCATAGGTGGGCTTTGCTGGTTGTCATTCTCAAGGCCTGTCTTGTGTATGCACTTAGTCTTTCCGTCTGTTAGATTAAGTCAATGTGGTTCTACCACATTCTTTGTACTCGTATTGTTTATCATTTTATTCTAATAATATTTGCCGGGGTTCTTTCCCCTTTACCCAAAAAATTTGTTTCTAGCATGCAAACTCCTAAGACAACAATCAAACAGGAACATGCAATAAGATAGCGTACTAGTAACAGACTCAGATCATACATATCAATTAACCTATTAATTAAATCATAGATATCCCAAAAGTTCTCTCAAAGATATCTAACAGATAAAAATGAACTAATCTATCTCTAATCCTATACTTCGTGTCTCTTTCTGATATATTTCAATCAAGAGAACAGCGGCCATGTCGAGTTCATTGATCATCATACACTGAATAGTTGGAAGTTCTATAACTAGCAATTGGCCAGATCCTAGTGATAGTTTTCAAACCACAGCATAAGTTGGATAGTATAATTAATAGAGGTTCAGTTTATAAGTTCGGGAATAATTTGAATTCATACAGGCTAAGTAACGGCACGATATTAATATATAACTACCATAGCATAGCTTACATCATAGCAAACACAAATTTGTCTAGCCTAACATAATAAATCTACCATTCATTCCTAAACGATAATAACATAACATGTTTAAGAAATAAATACGAGAGATTATATTAGAACCTGAATAAAAGATAATACAGACAAATCTTCACGAATTTTGAAGTCTCAGAGTAACTCCGTACAAATACTTGACTAATAACGGTAATCTAATCACTCACTAGTTCTCTAATCTAGAGAGAGAATCTAGAGAGAGAAACTAGAGAGAGAGTGAGTGTGTGAGAGAGAAAGGTCTGAGGAGTGAATGGAGAGGTGAGGGATGATTGAAATGAGGAGGGATAGCCTCCTATTTATAGGCAAAGACCCCAAGAACCCCGTACAAGCTCCAAAGCACAAAATACAAGCCCGAAAGTGCTCCGAACCTCAAAATAACTAAAAACGGCATCATCGGAGGGCAAGGGAGGCCGTATACGGCATTTGTGGTGCCGTTTGGTGTTTTGCACGTTGTTCGATACTTCGTTCGTTGCTTGTTTCGCGTGTATCTTCTTCGTTTCTTGTACGCTTGGCTTGATTCTTTCGCCTATGATCTCGTAATTCCATTACGCTTCTAATGACACCAAATGAATTTTGGATATGTGTAGCTTATATGTGCTCGGAATACGTTCGGTTGATCTTTAGGTGTTGTATCTTCTCCGTCTTTTCTCCGTTTTGCATGATTCTTGATTTTCCGATCTCGTAATTACATATGAATCATATAATAGTGTTTAGGAAGTGTAAATCATAAGGTGAATAAAAGTGGAGGAATCGGGTGAAGTTTATTCGCTTAGTTTTGTATGTTATTTGGATGTTTTAAGCGATTTTTGTTGCTACGTCTTTATTTGAACTACTTTAGTGAATTTTAGTAAATAATCATTGATTTAAGACGTTTTCACTAATTAATAGCTCAAATAGTGAGCAATAATGTACATAAAAACATGACTTCTTACGTTACATCAATTAACTTTCTATCTATGATTTTAACCTCACTTTAACCTAACGCCTTTCGAACAATAAATGTGGTTAAAACCTTCTTATTAAGACACAGCTAACCTTAAATAAAGGTAATTAATTATCTGTGTTTAAGCTAAACATAGTCTGATTTCGAAGTTGTGGAAATACTGTTTTTTTCAATTTAATGTAGAGTACACTGTGAATAAATTAGGGATTTATTGGGATTTTAAAGTAAGGGCTAGTTTATATCATAGATGGATAATTATCGAACTCATATACAAACTTATCTTATAAGTCCAAAGGAACCATTGTGTAAAGAAGCAACTTAACTACCATAAATCGGCTGAGTACTTGGTATAACGATGGAAACACCACTGTGTGTAGTACAAGATTTATGGACCGAGGACTGGATCATATGCCATCGGTTTGGTTCGGGTCGGTTCCCACTCAGGTTTAACCGAACCGAGATCAGTCAAAGATAAATGATGAATATGGAGAACATTCTTATCGGTTGCTGAGTTATTTGCTTACAATAATGGAGAATAATAGAGAATAATGGATGTGCACACATTACTTATTCATGAAAAAATGGTCTACATAACTTAATTGTGGAAGTAAAATAATGACACTAAGTAACTTCGTTTTGGAGTGAATATGTAATAAAAGTAACACTTGCTAAATCCTTTGAAATGACATTTGGCATTAGATGTTTAACAATAGAATTAAGTCGTTGATAATGAGAGTTACTCTAGTCTTCTAGTAGTTTTGGTAGGTAGTAGAAGTCATCCATGAAGGACAAAGCAGCCACAAACCAAAACACAATACCTTATCACTATTTTGTCCTAGACTTCCAATACACTCATGCCGGTAAACAAATACAACCACATTCCAACATTGATCCCACCACAAAACAGAATATATACCCAACACCAATGAGATATCCCCATAACAGAGTCTAATGACAAGGCCCAACACAAAACTAATATACCCCAATAAACATACAGCTGCACCCTACCTCCAAATATTTATAGTATCTTAACAAGCAAAAGGTAAAAGATTAATTTGCAGGTCACATTACTTATCAATATCAGTGTATGACCCACATAAATCAAAATTTTAATCATATTAATAATAGTAATCCAAATACTAAATCAAATTAATAAACAGAATTCAGATGATAGAAATGCATAAACAAAGCCAAGTCAAAAGGTCTAATGAAAGTAACAAATTAAAAACTCAAGTTATTAAACTGAATCAAGAAGTACGAATAATTTCCTATTGACTCATTTGAAAATCTTCTAATCTTTCAAAGTTCCGCCATCACCTGCTTTAACACTCTCCAAAATATCTGTACAAAAGAAAAATTAGAATTACTACGTAGTACTTAATTAAATAGTAATGGTCGATAAATAACATACAAAGTGTCTTAATTTAGCACCTTTAGTAATTGTGTCAAAGTCATCCAAGTACTCATCCATGTCAATAGCCTTTCTTGATATACGCAATGAATCTCGAGCGCATATACACCATTATCATTTTTTCACGAGGCTCTCTTATATTTTTTCAACTATGTTGCCGAGTCAACATTACTATTATTACTCTCCTTCAAAAAAGCTTCCACAAATTCATTTTCTTCATCAATCATGTTTTCCGCATTTTCTTGATTTTTAGAGTTCTCATTTGAGCTTCCCGCTTCATACATAATACGGTATTCCTCATACAATATTTTCATCGTTTTCCCAACCATATCAACATGAAACTCTACCTCCTTTTGCTTTAAAGCATCAAGTCGTATCAGAAATTATTCGTCTGATTCTTCATTCATACGTTTGTAAACTTTCCTATCACAAATACGTTTAAAACCAAACCTCACAATCGGCAGTTTCATTCGAGGGTCGAGCACAACAACAAAATACATCAACATGTTCAACTTTTTGATGCTACCCGAGTAATTATCAAACTTATCTCTCATGTCATTTGTCCCATCACTCTATACTCCATGTCACGATCCGTCTTTAATATATCTAACTGACAATTGAGATCAACCACTTCATTCAAAAATGAATTAGCAACAACCTAATATACTTAACTGCTGCACGAACACGCTCGAGTGATGACTTATATGTTTTCATTCCGTCCTTAACGGTTAGTACATGTTTAGTTTGTCAAGTAGCTTGTTTAAAGAGTTAGTCATTTTGTATCTAGTCATAGCGACGCTTAGAGTCACAGCGACACTTGCTAGTGTCGCCTCAAGCGACACTTGCAGTGTCGCCAAGTCAGTTTTTATACATGTCTAAGTGTCGATGAATTCATTAACTTTGCGAGTCCTGTAATTAGATTCTCTCTGTAATTGCTTTGATATTAATAGAAACAGAAACGTTATTTACATCGAGTATACGTTCGTTTGATTCAATTAGTCGGTTAAACTCAAGTCACGGATTCCGCACGTACTCGAGTTGTGATTCGAATTAGATTCTAGACATTGGAACCTATACTTAACAATCAAGTTAACTATATGTGCAGTACATCTCCTCTGGAGGTATTCTCCGTCCGCTATCAATTTTGTATGTAGCTTGTTTTTCAAAAACTCCAAAGTTGTATCATTATATGACGCATTATCCGCCGTTATAGTCACCATGTGCTCAATACCCCAATCATGTAGACAACCTAAAATTTCTCTTCCTGTATCCTCACCCATGTGGCTATAAATTGCTTGAAATAATTATTCGTTTATGCAATTTCCAAGAATCATCAATGAAGTGAGCTGTTAAAACCATGTAACTTACCCTTTGTATGGATGTCCACGTGTTACACGTTAGACTCACACGTTGTTTACTTTTCCTAAAAGTAGCTTTTAATTTTATTCTTTTATCCTGAAAAAGTTCAGATACATCCCTAGATATGGTCGTACATGACGGGATCTTGAAGTTAGGGCAAGCAACTTTGATGCCCACAACATTGTCCTGTTACGACACAATGACCCTTTATGGAAGAACACTAACCTGTTACGGCGTATTGACTCCTTATTGGATAGATATCCTGGGTGCATGAATAAGACAGCAAACTAATTCGATGTCCGACCATTCTTAATCCCACAGGGATACTCAATTGAATAAAACATTTAGGTATAAGACTTGGTTTGGTGCTTGATTACTTTCTATCGATGGGTTTGTAAAGTTTAAAGGTTATAGATAACCAGTAATCCACAAAGTATTATACCAACGGCTTTTTGTGGTTGCGAATCGGGTCTCGGTTCGGTTCGGTCTTGAACCAGTTCGGACTGGTTCTGGACCATGCACACCCTTAAGTGAGAAGGAGGTGAATCACTTATTCTATGATTATTAACCAATTTTAATTATTTAAAATCTTTTGCTTGAAACTAGGATGATTACTTGACTCAACAAATATAAATAAAATAAATTTGTAAGTAATTAAAGAGTTAAGGGATGCAACAATATCACCAAAAGACACCACAATTGATAGTAGTTGGGATGGTCATCAACTAGTCCACCATAATCCTCTTTCCAATTATGCAATATCGGGATTTATCCACTAGTAGTTCAAACATTTTCACCGGTAGGTATGAAAATCATTCAAAGTGTTGTTTCTTTTTCACTAACAACACAACACTAATCTTCTTTAACTAAAAGAAGATGCCTTAACTAATTATTTAACTTCTATAATAAAAAGCCTAGATATTGAACTCACAATGCTTCCGCTTTCAATATGAAAGCACTCTACACCAACAATGTCGAGAAGACGACTAATCAACAATTGATTAAGATGATTTTAGAATATCACACCACCAAAAGAACACAAGAGTAACAAACTCAATCAACAAGTCTTCTCCTAACAAATGAAAAACCTAAACACACAATCTTTCTTCCACAATCACTTGGAAGAGTATAATATGAGATCCTCCAACACATCAACACTTGAGGATCTCTTCACAACCTTGGAAGAGTGGCACAGATTATTACAATACAATAATCTTACTACATAAATCAACTCTTAGCTTAAAAAGCTTAATCTCTCACACATACTCTTAGTGATTAATCAACACAAGTTAATTGAGAGAATTTTTTATTTTTAAAGCTTAAAAGGATAACTATAAGGTTAAACATGAGTTTTGTATTTATAGTCAAAATGTCAATATTTCAACTAAATCCGTTGAGGTCCACAGTCGATTGACCCATAGTCGGAATCCAACGATGGCTGGTGGCGGCAGCTGGTGGGAGGTAGCAGCAGGTGGTGGTGAGGTGGGAGAATGTAAAGGAAAAAGTTTGAGGGCTGAAAATAAAATAAGAGGAAGGTGGAGCGTTAAAATTGAAAATGGTAAGGGTGACACATAACACATATTATGGTTGGTCTCATCTTTTCTTCTCCTTCTCCTCATATAAGGTCTTCTCCTCTTAACGCTACAATTATAAAAATAGTGATCAAACTCATATTAGTTAAGCAACTAGAAGATGACTACCTCCCCCATACCCGCATCTACGGGATTGGGTAGTGTTGTTATTGTTGTGAGATGACTGACATTGACCCAACAAAGTGAGATTGGTCTAGACCACGATCGACCCATGAACCAACCGTGGACCAACTGTCCACAATTTCACTCTTTCTCAGTTTGACCGTGTTTTTCAAGCGATATTAATGTAAGTATATAATTTCTAATAATTAACATAATCACTATGTTAATCACCTTGTAATCATCAAAACAAATGAGGTCCATTTCAACATAATTATTAACGATTAAACTTAATCAATGCACTAATAAATTTTAATACTGTTAAGTGTTTGTCGGAAAACTGATTAGAAAATAAGTTTTTGAATTTTTATCCGTTGCATTTTTTTCGCAAAACGTTGATGACCTGAAAGGATTACAAATGCACATGTTCTGCTTCAAGACTTGTATACAATGTGAAGAAAATGTTGGTCGATATGTAGATATTTTAGGACCAAATAAGCTATGTGCTTGAAGTCTGACTACAAAATTGAGATTATGGAAAGTTAACATGAGTGTCCACTCAAAATTCTCAATTCGAACAACTTACGCCCCTTGTCCTCCCTTGTAGTACTTTTATTTTGTGTAAAGAATTTATGAAAATGTTCCACAATAAACTATGTATGGATTCTTATGTAAGTCTTATTGTTTTTTAGATATTGGGTGTGTTAATTAGATATTGGTTGTGTTTGATAACAACGAGCTTGTAGTTGGAAGCTACTTCAAAAAGCTTCTTATTTAAGGGCTTGTGAGACATATTTTTTTAAGAAGCTTCATATTTGTTGTATTACTAAACAAGGTTTATGGGTTTGTACTTATAAATGGTAGAAGCTCAAACCAATAAAAACTCTCAAAATCCCAGTGTCAAACACACCCCGTTATAAATATGAAATGCATGCATGTTTCAACATCCTCAATTAAGTAGAGGAGAAATTGCGAATCACTTGTGTTCCAAAATCAAAAACATACAAAAGTAAATAATAAAGGTTTGAGAAGATATTATAATCATCCTGATGAGATATGAATGGATAATTAATAGGATCAAAGTGAGAAAGAAAATGAAACAAAAAGGATTAGGAAATTCAAAAGAGAAAAAGCTCACGAAGTAATGGCAACACCCTTTAATTAGTGCAACACAACTTTCTTTGGAATCTTTGCCTTTTTTGTCTTTTTTCTTTTTTTTTTTAAAAAAACAATCTTGCTTATCAATTCATTATACTTCTTCCGTTCCAAATTAATTATTTTCAGACAAAAGATATACAGTTTAAATAAACATAATTATTACACTTTTACCATTGACTAATTAATTAAATATTCTTTTCACTTTTGTAATTTTAATTTCAAGTACGGACAATATGGTAAACTTGATCAAATTTTCCTATTCATATTTAATAGTTGATAATTAATTAAGGAAAACCCGAAAAATAAAACATTGACAAACAAATTGAGACGAAGAGGGTAGTACATAAAATGTATATTGAGAAAAAAAAAGAGATAACTAAAAACGAAAGTATGTTATACGTTAAAGTAATTACTCCCTTCATCTCAAAATAAGATCCAATTTTAAAATATATATATTTACTTTACTATTTTATCATCAATATCAAAACTGATATATGGAAGTATTTGTAGAAAATAAGGATAATAGTATCATCTTAACTACCGCATGACATATTTTTTTTATAGTTTGTGAAAATCAATTGTTTACATCTATTATGGGACGGACAGCACCCAGCATGGGTACTGTGGAGGTTATTTTCGTAATTTGCTGCCCCTTTACTTACCCTCCTTCCCCATTTTGTTAACATTTTTAATACGAACGTAAAGATTAATTGTATCGATAATTTGTACAGTACAAACTGCTTATTCGTTGCCCTCCTTTCACTTTCACTTTCTCTCTCTCTTTGCCTCGGTCACTACTTACTCTATTTTTTTTAAATTCTACACTAAAAATCCACTTTATTCTTTTGTGGCTTAAAGAATAAATTCAAGTCCATTTTCTATTCTTTTTTATTTATCTTAAATCAAAATTTACAGTGTCCATTTTCAATTTTAAGTGTGTCCATGTTAATTAACTTAAGCTTTAATTATTTAATTTTATTTTTTTTTAACTTCAAAACAAATATCATTTTACTTCTAGAAAACACTTGCAGTGTAAAAATACAGCTCACCCAACTTAAATACCTACTTTTTTTTTTTTTGGCAAAAACGGGCAACGCCCAGAACTATATTACTTCAAACAAAAAGATAACACAATAATACAAGAATTGACCTTAAACTTTCATCAATTATTCTAATCTTTTCAAAAACTTTCATTCATTATACAAATATTCTCAAATAAATCACTAATTTATACCATTTATTTCAAAGTTTGTACATCCATAGATTCAATTTTAACCTATCATTTCAATTAATTTTTCTTTTAAAAGATGTAGGTAAATTCACCATCTATAGACGCTATAATTCAATTTTTAAATCCAACTTTGAGTATTTTTTATTTCTGTAATAAAATGTCTTCGACATTTCTAATTGACAATAAAATAATAAAATAAAAATTATTTATTGATTAGAAAATAATAATTAATTACAGTGTAAATAATAAATAATTGTTTGTCACCGCTGTTTTAGACTGGTATACTGCTAGCTAGTGTTCTATGATTTAAGATGAATTATATAAAAAATACAGAGTAACTAGGGAAGGAGATGACAATGAGACATGAGTGTTTCGAGAGAGATAAAGAGTTACAAAATTACGAAAATAACCTTTTTTTAGAAAACGTATCTATACTAATATATAAAAGTATATATAAAAGTATATATAAAGCATATACTAATATATAAAAGTATATATAAAGCATAACGTTTTACATTTAGAAACTCTTATTTAAGACATTTCTAAATATAATTATGTACTTTCTATTTCAAATAGTATTGATTTTATCATATTCATAAAACTCAACATCGTAACCCGAATCGTTAACTCTACATATAAGTAAACTACCGTTATTGAATCACCATCATTGATAATCCTAACAAACATAATATACGACCCATCGTTGACTTACAATTTATAATCATTGATAATCCTAACAAACATAATATACGACCCATCGTTGACTTACAGTTTATAATAAAACATCGTATTTTGCTGCATAGTGCGGGTATTAGGCTAGTATCTAAATATGTCTAATCCCTTTTGATACAATGATTCCACTTATTATGTTTTTAATATTTACAAATTTTTTCGACATATTTTTCAATCATTCCATTAGACACGTATTTAATCATACATTTTTATTTTTTAGTCCCGCGGATGATACCCTAGTAGTGGGAGAGATGCAATATAAAAGTAAAAATCTGGGGTTCAATCATTATCCCATGTTCCTTTAATCACGAGTTACACAATTTATCTTCCTCATATTGACAGTGAGACCGGTCGATGGGGACCGCAGATGATCGGTTACCATTTTATTTTATTTTATATATCACTTTTCATTTAAATACTTGCTCTATATGCAACATAACTTTTTCTATATTAGTTTGTCCTAAATAAATTTCACTTTCAAAAATAATATACCAATTTTCTCTTAACTTATTTTTTCATCAAACTGTTTCAGAAAAAATTGTGCAAAAATAGAGTAAGACTGTTATGTTTTTTTTTTCGTATAATCTGATTGTAACCTTATTATTAGACCGATGAGCAAATTAAATATCGAACATCAAGTTTGATTATTCAATTTATATGGTATTATTCTAGAATGGAAAAACTGGAACACAACTATGTAATTAATTAAGGGCCTCAAAAGGGGTGTAAAGCATCATAGCAAAAAGGTGTCTACCAAACCCATAGACACGGAGTGAGTGGGATTGTGGAATGCCTTGTACGTGTAATTGAACTTACTAATGGGATACATAACCAAAAGTGGTGCTTCTTTTTCTATGTGGTTATATAGTATAAATAAATGGTAATCTATTCATATTCACTATCTTCATTTGTTCACCATAAGTTCATTACCACCCCCATTCGGCCACTATGACAAATCCCATTGGTACGTCACTTTTAGAACTGACGTGTGTCGGTTGACTGATGCCAATGGCACCGACGTGCCGATCTTGTGTGTCAGTTGTCACACAACTACAAACACATCTTTTTATATATACACACAACTCTTTCTCACAAAATACCTAAACAACACTACAATTATTCCCAACCAAGACCCGACAATTATTTTCAAAATTTACTCAACAGACCTATATCAGATCCCAGTTCACTGGGACATTCGTCATCCGTACCTCATTCAAGCAACCCTTCACCAACTAACCTCGGTTATGCACAATTCACACCAATTGTTAATCCGTTTTCAATTACACCCGACAATCCACAATCCACATATCAAACCCAACAATGGTATCAACAACCTCAACAAAATCAACAATACTCACAATACCCATATGAACAACATCACAATTCTCACCATACCGACCCAACAATTCTCACAATACCCACAAACACCTTTAACCAAAATGAATATCAAAACATCCAAACACCACCACCCGTCGTTGGAAACGAGGAAGACGAAGGTGAAGACGAGGTCGAACCCGATGTTAACTCAAAGGAAAAAAAAAGAAGACAAGTTAAATGGACCAAAAATTAGTGCAAACTTTTGGCCAAATGATAAGTCGATACTCCCCAAAATTGTGCGGTAGGAAATTCACAATCGGAGGCAAGTTTTTGGAGAACCGTAGGAATTTTTTCCTACAACTCGTTGGCTGATGAGAAACATAGTAATCATCAACTAACAGGAAAATTGAACAAAATTCGAAAAGACATCAAAATATTTGTGTGACACCCGACACTTTAGGGTAATGATTACCTTAAGCTAGAACCATAATTACGTGTATTTAGTATTTGATTAGGCTAAATACTTGTAACTACTTGTATATGTTTATATACGCTTACGTGATTATTTGTAATTACGCGAAACAACCGGACGAGGTCCGACAATCTATACGGCGTTGGTGATAACTTTTCATAAATAATGTAAACCTATTTTATAAATTAAATAGTGATTATTTTTACCTTATATTATTGCTATTAAATAATAATATACGAAAAACCTAGACGTTTTGCTTAAAACGTGACAAACGCAACGAAAGTGCACGAATCGCGCCCGACACCCGAACGAACCCGACCAATATTTTAGAAGGTTTAATAAAGTATTTTTAAGTATATTGGTCAAATTAAAATAGTGATTTCGTATCAAAAATAAAATACAAATTTTAACGTTAAAGATTTAATGTTTACGCGCGCGAATAACGTTTAACCGATCGAATAACGTAACACGGGCTTGAGAAACTATTATACAAGCCCAAGACTCAAATTGGGCCGCCCCAAATTGAGCCCAAGGCCGGCCCAAGAGGCCCAAAAATCATCCCAAAGGCCCACCCTATTTATTCCTCATTTTCTTCCTTCTTCCTCATTTTCACACACAATTTTACACACATTTCCCTCTACTTTCTCTCCTTCCCCCTCCCCCCCTCCCAAAACCTGCCCAAGAACACCACCACCACCACCCTACAACCACCAAAATCGGCCACCACCACCACCATAGTGTTCATCACATCTCCAAGAAGAAAATCAAGCTAAAAACTCAAGATTCAAGCTCTTCCAACAACTTCTCTTCAAAAATCACCAACCTAATTGTAAGAAAAATTATTCTCTATCCAAATATCCTTAAAAACATGTTAAAAGGTTCACATAACAAAGAAATGTCCAAAATATAACATAAAAACGTTTTTCATGGCTTAAAATGTTCAAGAACATCACATGCATTTCTGGGCAGAAAAATAGCCCGACTTTGAGAGGCTGTTTCTCCCTCAAAACTTGACCAAAATGGACGATTCAAAAGGCAAAAATTAATTTTAAGAAGTTAGCTTTCATTTCCAAGTGGTTTCATAATTTTTGGAGCCCGTTTGATACCCGAAATGATTTTTACCAAAACATGTGTCCGGGCTGTCGAAAAAGATAGAAATTTTACCTCTCTTGTTTTAATCATAACTCGAGATATACACCTCCAAATGACCTGAAACCACCGCCAAAAGTTCACAAAATTTGTTAGGTACAAATGACGTTTATATAACTTTTTCGGGAAATATGTAGATTTTGCCCAGAAATCCGATATTGTTGCATGTGTCGGGATTGGTCACTTTCTGACCTTAGGGAACAAACGAAATTTTTAAAAATACTTAGGTGTACCCAAAAATTCTGGAAAAATTATTTTAGAGAGCTAACATACTAAAGAACAACATATATTTTTCTTGAATTTTTATTTGAACATTTGGAACCCGAAATAAAATTCACAAAAACCGATCTGTTTCAGGCCTCTGTGTCGCAGAAGCCCAGTAGTCTGCGACACAAGCCTTTGTGTCGCTATGGCACCCGAATCGTCACATTAGCGACACAAGCTTTTGTGTCGCTATAGCACCCGAATCGTCACATTAGCGACACAAGCTTTTGTGTCGCTATAGCACCCGAATCGTCACATTAGCGACACAACCCTTTGTGTCGCCATAACACCTGAATCGACACATTAGCGACACAAGCCTTAGTGTCGCATAATACCTTAGTGTCGCATATAGCGACACTAACCCAGTGGCGCTAAAAACACAGAATCCATACGTTTTTGGTTAAAGCAATATAAGCATAAATAAAAATTTTCCAAGCTGACCTCAAAACTAACTTAAATAAAAAACACAGAATCCATACGTTTTTGGTTACACTAGGAGTGTAAATACCCGTTTAAAATATAAACTAACTTAAATAAAAACCATATATTCATACATGTACGTACGAACATAACAAATTAAAAGTTAGAAACTTCCAGAGAGAGGGAGAGAACGCTGGAGAGGAAGAGAAGAGAAGAGAAATCAGCCACAAACATCAAATTGAACGTTGTTAACTCGAATTCAAGCTTTCTAAACTATCCTAATCAAGGTATGATTATGTGTCCTTGAATTCTTTAACCTATAAATGGGTTTTGTAGGGGTTTTGAGTGTTGATCACTTGTAAAATGAAATTGAGCCTGATTATGATTGATTAGTGATGTATAAGTATGGAAATCATTGTGGTTAACATCAATTCAATCCAAAAGTTGATAAATCGATTTGGTGTTCTTATTAGAAAATGGGGTTATGATGAATTCTTACAAATTATTGTTAACTCACCCTATGGTTAGTTTAAATAAGTTGAATTGATGTTATTAATGATGTTTTGAGTAGTGGAAAGAATAGTTAAACCATAAAACGAGTTATGCTTAAATTGGAAATTGTGTTCGGTTTGACTTTAACTGACCATACGAAATTAAAAATGGTAAACGAACTAAGAAAAGTTGTAAATGATGTTATTTGATCGTTAGTATGTTAGTTGGAATATGGGTGGTGGTTATATTCCAATTTCGGGTCGTTGGGTAATTTGGGCGAAAAGTGGAAATAAAGTATTTTTGGCAAACTTTGAGGGGCTGTAACTTTGTGTGTGTAATGTTTTGGCAAAATCTGAAAATAGAGAATGAATGTGTTGTCGAAGACCTTTAAATTGATATATAGTTTGCTGAAAACGGATATGTCTAGGTGATTCAAAAAAGGGTTGCAAAACAGTCCCTTGAAACTGTTTGCTGAGATTTCAACATTTAAAAATGACTTTTTGCTGTTTTCAAAAGACTATAACTTGGCATATGTTGTGTTTTATAAAAAGGTAAAAGTTGTATATTAAAGTATGCTGTAATACCTTCGCAATGGTATAATATATGTTGGTTTTGAAAAGGTTTAGAGAGTCCAAATGTGGTGTCCAAAATAGCTAGTTGGAGTTGTGATAAAGTGTTCAAATTGGAGTCAAAATTGGTATTAATATAAAGTAATCGAGAGCATGAGTATTTTCATATATGTGAATGTTTATATGATGTGTTATGATTGTTTAGGTGCAAAAGGAAGTGGTGCTTATGAGTATCCCATGCTTTCGGGTAATCGACATAAAGGTGAGTGATATGGGGGTTATTTGGGTAATGATTGTGGGTTCTTGATTGCATACATGCAAGAGGTTCACATGACCGAGTGGATTGTTATTATATGTTTATGTGTTATGTGTTATTGATTTAGCATTGTAGAGATTAGCTAACTTATGTTAGCCTCAGTTGTTGCGATTTATCGCTAGATGTGGCAGTTGTTGCATATTGTGCTTGTTGTTACACCTTGTGCTAGTTGTTGCAGTTGTGGCACTTTGTGCCTATTGACAGTTGACAGCGGATCCGCTCAGTGGTGATAATCTCTACAATTGCTCAGTGGTTAATTGCTTAGTTGTTACTTGCACAGTTGTTATGATTCAGTTGTTGCCTGCTACTTGTTGTTGTATATTACTCATTTAATTGCCTGTATGTTCACTAAGCGTAAAGCTTACCCGTTCAGTTGTTTAATGTTGTAGGTGCCAATGGGTCGAATGCTAAAAATGATTATAGAGGTGGCTTATGGAATATGAAGAATGAACGTGGATTTCACTTGCAAAGAGGTTTGACAAATGTACTTTTAAATTGCCGAGTTGCTATTAACTTGTTATAAATCGCCCAAGTTGTTATTTGGTTAAAGTGCCAAAACGGGTCGTTTTGGTTAAAGTGTTAAAATGGGTCATTTTTGTGAAGTAGTCGAAATGGTGGTTTTGGTTATGATTTTGGACATGGGATAGTGTCACACCCCCAAAATTAGAATAATAATAATTATGGCGGAAGCACGGGGCGTGACTCGATCAATCGACAATAAATCGAGAGCGTAAGATTATCGCAAAATATCTATAATATTAAGATGCCAATAATAGTTTTACAAACGTTACGGCTTATCAAGCCTTCAAAATAGCAATGTTATCAAAAACATTGTTTTTACAAAAGATAAGTTCTCGGATATTATAAATAAAACTACATTAAGTTAGTATTATAAGTAAATCCCACTTGTTCAAAATATGACATCCTAATTATCGTGGCAAGTACGGTCCCAATATGCATGTGGTCTTGCGGCATGGCTAATTCCCTGAAAAACATATTTAAAACGTCAACATAATTGTTGAATGTATTCACAGGTTTAAGACTCAATCATAAACCATCATTTAGTAAAGTCTATCAGTAAATCAAAGTATGGCACCGAAGGCCTAATGTACGATTATTCAAAGTTTGAAACAAAGACGGTGATCCCCCAATAGGTTTGCAAGTCCTATGAGTTAATATGCCGAAACTTAGCCTATAACCAATCCACGACATATTGTGTATCGTTTTGGCCTTGAACAATGTAACTATACGATCCTCGATGCGACACAACGTCGCTAGTTAGCGCGACCAACCAAAACAGTGGGAGGGAACGTCACCCCGATAGTACTATCCGTATATTCAGTGGCTAGCGTCATCTAGCTAATGGTTATAGTCATTGTAAGCAAAAGGACTTCTATGCACTACAACTTGAGAACTTAGGCTCCCATAAAGATACGTTGTCAGGTTTCAATAATCGCATAAATTAGTTATATGTTTTTCACCCCAATGTTTGAAAGCAATAAAATAGTAAAATAGGGGCTGTGAACTCACCTGAGTACGAGCGTGCTAGCAAAATGAGTTTAAGTAAATGAGCCGAAATAAGCCTCTTAGCGCCCTAAACGCATGAGGTCGATTTAATAAAAGTAGACGACTTAATAGTCCGTCTATGCTAGTTGTTTACTCAACTAGGATTTTATGTGCCCACATAGGCGTATGCGACACGTTGTGATCATTTATAGTTTTCAAAATACTACAATCGTTTATATCAACCTTATAATATACTATTATTCATAATATATTCATAGCGTTGATTATTGATTCGTTATATGTATCGTCTCGACCATATTTGATTCGAAGTTTATGATTTCGTTTAATTGACATTTAATTGTGTGTCGTGCGTTATTATAATATAACCATGTTGCTTAGATATAATATACATTTTTAATAACGATATAAGTTTTATAACTCATTTTTGTAACCTTTATCGTTAACGTACGTTTTAACTTGTTATAATTCGGTTTTTACGATTTCTCGGTCTATACACTAATCATGACTTAATGTATATTTTTGTAATAAAGTTCCCCGATTTACAGAGGGTCCTTAACAGCCCTCAAAGTTTCTAAGTGACGGTTTTAGTCCTTGTAGTTTCTATTTTGTTATTTTAGGTTGAATCGTTCGGTTTCTTCAATTTTTACTGTATAAGTTAGATTCTCGACCTCTTTTCTTAGGGTTTTCACTTGTGGACACTTAAGTTACTGTTTTTAGTCATAAGTCTAGGAACTTTCTGATTATTAGTCCATAAAGTTTCCAATTATCTCATTTTTAGCTCAAACTTTCAATTTGTCGATTTTTAACCACACAAGTCTTGATTTTAACACTCTAAACTATAGATTAAACTTTAATATTATTTTACTTACTTATTTTACCATCTCAGCCCATAATTTACAAATTTTATACTTTTAGTCCCTCTAGTTTCATTTATTCCATTTCTTGCACAATACTTTGGTTTGTTAGTGTTTAACCACATGGATATTGTCTTAAATCATGGTTTATACTTTAATATGCATAATTTATTTATTTTCACAGCCAAGGTCCAAGACTTTATTTTTTTACAAGTATAGTCCCTCTAGTTCTCATTTTTCCCCTTTTAACCCCATAGTTTAGTTTTCTTGGTTTTTAACCACAAGGGTTTGGTCTTTAACACTTCAATCCATAGATTAACATTATAAACTCTAAATAAACTGTTTTTAACATTTTAGTCCTCAAAAATCCGGATTTTACATATTTAGTCCCTTCGGTCTTCTTTTTGATATTTTTCACCCAAAAGTGTGTTTAGTTAGCTTTTAAACTACAAAGTTTATGTCATTGCAAGTTCATTGTGTTATTTAGTTTAAAATAACTATTTTAACATAAATAAGAGTTTATTACATATAAATAAAGAGTTTAAAGTGTAGAACATATATTTTGCATTTTTAAAGTCTCTAAACTTGTTTATAGACTTTTCGTTTGTTAAACTTACTAGTTAATATTTTTAAAGGACAAAGTAACTAGTTTAAAAACATATTTTAGTATGAGTGAACATTCCCAGCATAAACACTGTGATAACCCTAAAATTTCGGTAAATTTCATACATCATTTTACGTGCATATTAGGCTAATTCCCTATGTAATTAACATCAATTCGTTTTCATCGAAATAAAGTCTAGCATAAAGCCCACGTTTGCATTAGAGATGCACACTATTTTAATGCGGAATGCATTCGTAATCATTGAGAATTACACAAACAATCGGTAGAGACCGACACCAACAAATGTTACTGATCAATTTTCATAAATATTATAAATCTATTCGAATACAAATAGTAGTTATTTATAGTACGATAATTATGCTAATATATAAGCATAACAACCTTAATATACGATAAACGTTCAAGAGAACTAAAAGACGTACAACGACAAGTTAGATGATGTAATTAATCGAACGAGCTAACGATAAATATTCGAATATTATTAAAACCAACTAGTAATATTCTAACACCATTAATTCACCCTAATTACCACTAAATCACCTTGATTCACCCATTTTGATTTTTGACTTGTTAGTTTAAGTATAGATATTTAGGTCATTAGGCACTAATCTTGATTAGTTAAGTGCTAATTATGAAATCAAGGTGATTTAGTGGTAATTAGGGTGAATTAATGGTGTTAGAATATTACTAGTTGGTTTTAATAATATTCGAATATTTATCGTTAACTCGTTCGATTAATTACATCATCTAACTTGTCGTTGTACGTCTTTTAGTTCTCTTGAACGCTTATCGTATATTAAGGTTGTTATGCTTATATATTAGCATAATTATCGTACTATAAATAACTACTATTTGTATTCGAATAGATTTATAATATTTATGAAAATTGATCAGTAACATTTGTGGGTGTCGGTCTCTACCGATTGTTTGTGTAATTCTCAATGATTACGAATGCATTCCGCATTAAAATAGTGTGCATCTCTAATGCAAACGTGGGCTTTATGCTAGACTTTATTTCGATGAAAACGAATTGATGTTAATTACATAGGGAATTAGCCTAATATGCACGTAAAATGATGTATGAAATTTACCGAAATTTTAGGGTTATCACAGTGTTTATGCTGGGAATGTTCACTCATACTAAAATATGTTTTTAAACTAGTTACTTTGTCCTTTAAAAATATTAACTAGTAAGTTTAACAAACGAAAAGTCTATAAACAAGTTTAGAGACTTTAAAAATGCAAAATATATGTTCTACACTTTAAACTCTTTATTTATATGTAATAAACTCTTATTTATGTTAAAATAGTTATTTTAAACTAAATAACACAATGAACTTGTAATGACATAAACTTTGTAGTTTAAAAGCTAACTAAACACATTTTTGGGTGAAAAATATCAAAAAGAAGACCGAAGGGACTAAATATGTAAAATCCGGATTTTTGAGGACTAAAATGTTAAAAACAGTTTATTTAGAGTTTATAATGTTAATCTATGGATTGAAGTGTTAAAGACCAAACCCTTGTGGTTAAAAACCAAGAAAACTAAACTATGGGGTTAAAAGGGGAAAAATGAGAACTAGAGGGACTATACTTGTAAAAAAATAAAGTCTTGGACCTTGGCTGTGAAAATAAATAAATTATGCATATTAAAGTATAAACCATGATTTAAGACAATATCCATGTGGTTAAACACTAACAAACAAAAGTATTGTGCAAGAAATGGAATAAATGAAACTAGAGGGACTAAAAGTATAAAATTTGTAAGTTATGGGCTGAGATGGTAAAATAAGTAAGTGAAATGATATTAAAGTCTAATCTATAGTTTAGAGTGTTAAAATCAAGACTTGTGTGGTTAAAAATCGACAAACTGAAAGTTTGAGCTAAAAACGAGATAATTGGAAACTTTATGGACTAATAATCAGAAAGTTCCTAGACTTATGACTAAAAACAGTAACTTAAGTGTCCACAAGTGAAAACCCTAAGAAAAGAGGTCGAGAATCTAACTTATACGGTAAAAATCGAAGAAAACGAACGATTCAACATAAAATATCAAAATAGAAACTACAAGGACTAAAACCGTCTCTTAGAAACTTTGAGGGTTGTTAAGGACACTCTGTAAATCAGGGGACTTCATTATAAAAATATACATTAAGTCATGATTAGCGTATAGACCGAGAAATCGTGAAAACCAAATTATAATGAGTTAAAACGTACGTTAACGATAAACGTTACTAAAAATGTATATTATATCTAAGCGACGTGTTTATATTATAATAACGTACGGTACACAATTACATGTCGATTAAATGGAATTGTGAACTTCGAATCCAATACAGTTGAGACGATACATATAACGAATCAATAATCAACGCTATGAATATATTATGAATAATAATGTATTAAAAGGATGACATAAACGATTGTAGTATTTTGAAAACTATAAATGATCACAACGTGTCACACACGCCTATAAGGCACATAAAACCCTAATTGAGTTAACGACTAGCATAGACGGACTATTAAGTCGTTTACATTTATTAACTCGACCTCATGCGTTTAGGGCGCTAAGAGGCTTGTTTGGGCTTGTTTACTCTTTTTACTAGCACGCTCGGACTCAAGTGAGTTCACAGCCCCTATTTTACTGTTTTAATGCTTTCAAACATTGGGGTGAAAAACATATAACTGATTTATGCGATTATTGAAACATGACAACGAATCCTTATGGGAGCCTAAGTTCTCAAGTTGTAGTGCATAGAAGTCCTTTGCTTAAAATGACTATAACCATTAGCTAGATGACATTAGCCACTAAATATACGGATAGTACTATCAGGGTGACGTTCCCTCCCACTGTTTTGGTTAGTCGCACTAACTAGCGATGTTGTTTCGCAACGAGGATCGTATATTAACATTGTCCAAGGCAAACGATTCATTATAAGTCGTGATTTGGTTATAGGCTTAGTTTCGGCATATTAACTCATAGGACTTGCAAACCTATTGGTTGGTCACCGTCTATGTTTCAAACTTTATATAATCGTACCTTAGGCCTTCGATGCCACTCTTTGAATTACTGATGAATTTTACTAAATAATGATTTATAATTGAGTCTTAAACCTGTGAATTCACTCAACAATTATGTTGACGTTTTAAATATGTTTTTCAGGGAATTAGCCATGCCGCAAGACCTCATGCATTTCGGAACCGTACTGGCCATGATAATTAGGATGCCATATTTTGAACAATTGAGATTTCATTTATGATACTAACTAAATGTTGTTATATCCCAGAACCTATCTTTTGAAAAACAATGTATTTGATAACATTGCTATTTGACGGCCTGATAAGTCGTAACATTTGTAAAACTATTACTGGCATCTTAATATATTAGACGTTCCGTTCTGCAATAATCATACGCTCTTGATTTATTTTCGATTGATTGAGTCACGCCCCGAGCTTCCGCCTTAATTATGATTATTCTTAATTTTGGGGGTGTGACAAACACATATATAAAGTTAAAGATTAGGGAAAAAGTCTCCTTACAAAGTTTTTAGGATGAAATTTGAGCAAGATGAGAACTTGATTTCTTGATGAACGATTCCTAGCTTCAACCCTTGTGTTTAACTTAGTTTACCCATGGGAATGTAGTGGTGTTATGATTTGTAGGTGTTTATATGTTAAAAGAGCTTTAATTTGTGGTTTGAAAGTGGTGGTTTAGGATGGTTTGTGGTGGTGTTCTTGAAATTAAAGTGGGGGGGGGGGGGGGGGGGGAGGAACTTGGATGATTTTTTTGAGAGGGAGAGGAAGAGTGAGTGTGTTTGTTTGATGGTGAGGAGTTGTAGGTTGAATGAAGTGCAAATGGTCAAGTAAAAGGGTAAGAGGTAAGGAGGGAGGCATGGTGTGCAAGGTATGGTGTAAGTGATGGCCAAAAAGGGGGCCATGGGAGGTGGTGGATGGTTTGGAGAGGGGTCCCCTTTGACTTCTCAACTAGTTAGGATTAAGGTTAGTTAATTAGGTCATTAAGCACTAATCTTGATTAATTAAGTGTTAATCATGTAATTAAGGTGATTTAGTGGTAATTAGGGTAAATTAATGGTATTAGAATATTACTAGTTGGTTTTAATAATATTCGAATATTTATCATTATCTCGTTCGATTAATTACATAATCTATCTTGTCGTTGTACATCTTTTAGTTCTCCTGAACGTTTATCGATTGTCAAAGGTTGTTATGCTTATATATATTAGCATAATTATCATGATATAAATAACTACTATTTATATTCGAATAGATTTATTATATTTATGAAAATTGATCACCAACGTTCGTGGGTGTTGGTCTCTACCGATTGTTTGTGTAATTCTCAATGATTACGAATGCATCCTGCATTAAAATAGTGTGCATCTCATATGCAAATGTGGGCTTTGTGCTAGACTTAATTCGATGAAAACGAATTCATATTAATTAGATAGGGAATTAGCTTAATATGTACGTAAGAATGATGTACGGAATTAACCATATTTTTAGGGTTGTCACAGATGGTGGATATTTTGTTGGTTTAGAAGCCTAATAGCTCAATTTGTTGTTGATTTTCCAAACGGGTCAAAATGGGTCTCCCTACGGGTCGTTTCGTTAAAACTAGTCAAAATGATGGTTTGGACAACTTTAATGTGTGTCGATATATTAAAGTATGCAAGTGGACTTGCTGGAAGTAATTGGAATGATTGAGTCAAAAGTTATGCGCGGTTGAATTTGGGTCAAAAACCTGAGTTTTCTGTACATGATGAACTACCCGGTAGGTACCCTTGGTACCCGGTGGGTACTGCCCGTACCCGGCATACTACCCGGCGGGTAGACAAGTTTAAAACGGGTACTCGTATAAAATTGATCAGAAACTTTGCTAAGACTGCCATTTTTATAAAATTGATATTTTAATCCGTAATTAAATCGCAGAAGCGCGTGATCTATTTAATACACTTATATATGTGTCGTGGGACATCACGAAGGGTATTTTTATATTAAAAAAAAATTGGGCGTTTTAGCATATACAAGCAACAAACCGAAAGGAACTTTATTTACGTGCAAACATGGCTCGTACTTAAAGATTCCCTGAAGTTCTTTCTCTGAGTTTGGTTTCATGAAAAATAAACGGCTATTCCAACACGACCCTGAACAGATCAACCTATAGCTTGGTAATCTCATTGTAACGGCTTGTCAAGTTCAGACTATTGTAATCCTAAATATTACGCTGCTTAATTCCCGGTGATATCTATTTCTCTATTTACTGTTATAATGTCTGCTTTGCATGTTATTTCAGTATATGTTTTGATTATTGTCATGGTAATTACTTAGCTTAATAATGTGATTGTTGAAATACAGATATTAGGAGTACGGATAATGTTAAATTAATATTTTAATTATATACGATTGGAAATTGTTATTCTATGTATCCGGTTAAACTTATCCTGAACTTAAACCTAATTTCTCATTCACCCTTTCTAGTATTTCACGTAACTATTGCCTTAGTTAGAATCTGATCAATCCTAGCTACGAATATATAATTTATCTCTGTTACAATATGAAGCTACGAGATCTCCGTAAAACGGCCCTGTACTTAGTATAGCATTGGAAATACCTCAGGTAGAGTACAAATACATGGAAGCTAAGGAAATGTTGTAGGCCCATCTCATCGTGAATTACCTAGAAGTTACCCTTCTAGAACATGGCCTAGGAAACATAAAAGCTGTGGAAATGCTTACCGCATTGTATACCGTGAGTAGACCTAGGGATGAACGACTGATGGAAAAGGAGGGTTTAATTCAAGACGGAAGTATTTGTGCTTACAAAAATTGAATACGGAGTTCTGAAATGAAAGCAAAGACTCGTCTGTAGTCTCAGATGCTTAAACAGCTTAACTCCACTTAACCGATAGTTTAACATACATAGAATACAATTAGTATTAGCTTTGATAAAATCAATTAGACATAGGTGTTAAGAAAGGTCAGAAGATAAATTACGGTCTGTTGCCTCATTCCTGCTCCCCGGATACAATTATCCTCAGAGGGTCACTTGATCTCTTAAAAGACAGTGAGGGGGTTACAAAACAGCCTACTCTGATCAGAATCACGATAACCTAGGATTCAGTGACATATGCTTTTAGAACTAGACTAAAAACATACGGTCCTAGTGTTTACACCGAATGCCCGTTTGATTCTCACTAAGGAAAATCTCCAATCAATTTTATAATGAACATCATCCCGAAGCCCTAATTATCGAATTTTCAGCAATCACTCTCTACCTATCTGCTAAAAATCTATATGTACTTCCCGTCATTTATTTTATGCAATTAGATAATTTAGAAAACAAACCAGGAACAAGCCTACCTATCTTTCAAATCCATCCTATTAAAGCGAATTTATCTTAGGTAGTCCAATTCAATTCAATTCGTTCCGATTTTAAGAACGACACTCGAGTTATACTTACTGCTTACTCAAAAGGTAGGTAGTATTTATAGTTTGAGCTCCAGCTCATATAAATATTAAAACACAGGTGACGCCGCCAACGGACGGTCTAACGACCGGGAAGCGATTTTCCGAACCGACCGCCGGTGGCACATCAATATGTTATACAATAATGATGTTAGTTTGTTTTACCAAACTATTTGAGTGGAGGATCACAGAGGTAGACTTCAAATGAGGGGTAAGACAGATATTTGTAGGTGTAAAATGCAGTGGTATTAATATGCAGTCAAATTTATATGTGTAAAATGCAGTGATGTTAAAATGTAGTTGTTGGTAAGATGCAGTGAATTTAGACGACAAATTTGTTCTTAAAATGCAGTAAATTTGGTATGCCCATCTTGCCTCTCATTGATGTCTATCCGTCAGAACTTTATCCAACTATTTGACTAAAATATTTTGAGTTACTATGCACGTAAATATTTGTTTGATATATCAATGAACTTATTTTTTTCATGTAACAAATTTTCAAGCATTGTTTAAGAAATGAATGATAATAAAAGATTATGATACGAATCAATTTTGCATATGATAATTTTTACGAGTGAGGTTCAAACGAATACATAATTTTTCATGAGAATGGAGGAATCAATAAGAACGCGTCACGTGTCACAAAAATCACCCTCCCTCACGTTTTTAAAAATTAAATATCTCTCAAACGGTAAATCGAAAAATCATAAAAATTGCATCATAAAAATCAGCGGTTTTTTTCTCTTCGATCAGAGATCTCACAAGGTATATTTTCGACAACTTTTTTTTTCGTTTTCGTTGGGTTTTGTAAACAACTATCACATATCAGGTAACACATGTGATATCAGCAGGTAACACATGTGTTACCAACGAGAACCACATGTGTTACTAATATTGTACAATCATAAAAAATAGTCGTCGGAAGCATACTTTGTGAGATGTCTAATCGAAGAGAAATAAATACTGATTTTTATGGTGCAATTTTTATAATTTTTCAATGAGCCTTTCTTGAAATATTTAATTTTTAAAAACGTGGGGGAAAATGAGTTTTGTGACACGTGACGCAATCCTATTGGTTACTCCATTCTCACAAAAAATTTCATTCTTATTTGAAACCTCACTCTACCTTTTACATCTAATAAATGTTTTGTATTTAAGCTTTCATATACTAGAGATGGATTCATTGCTTTTTCGCTTAAGATGGAATGTGAAAAATATATCAATTTGTAATGTTTTTATAACAGTTAGCATTCTAAAATATTTTGTAATAACAATGCTACAACTTCATAAAATTAACATGAAAAACAATAAACAGACGTCTCGTGTCTCTGTTCAACTATTCGTATTGCGTTGCATTAGAATGTTTTTGTAAATCAAATGACGTGATATTTATTTTCACTAGACAGTCTTCGTATCCTATTACTAAAATCTAATATAAAACTTGTGATAGTGTGTATTCAGCAATTTGCTTAGTGGTTGTCTTATGTGTAATATATAATACTCCTTTTGTCAATTTATCTTTCATACGTTATGCCACATTTTTATTCAATTATTATTTACTTTTTAAAATCTCATTAAATACGTTCTTGATTAGTTTTTGTTGCTTTATGACAAACTTAGTTCTTATTTTTTTTAACAAACTATTGTTTTCTTGAATCTTAATTTGGTCAAAATATTTTAAACTTCGGGTACATAACGCTCAATATCAAAGATTAAGTTTATTTAATAATTTTGGTGGATTATCTTACATCTTTTCAATTGTTATTAAAAGTACCATCATGATTTCAATAAACTAAGTAATTAACGAATTAGTAAATATATATTTATAGTAATATGCCAAATTAACTTTTTATTATCCCTTTAAATCAATCTATTCTTAAGGTCTTATTTTATATGCAATAAAATAAGGTGGCGAATGTGAGGGGATGTATCATTTGAGAAGAACGAGGACAAAACATTTTTTTTACTGTATTTTAAGAGAATTTTTTTGTGATTTACGACAACTACTGCATTTTAACAACACTGCATTTGAATAACATTGCATTTTAGTATCACTATATTTTAATCCTTACAATTTTACCCTAGAATGCAGTAAAAAGGTCTTCTTTCCTTTTCCTTCAAATGAGATTTCCTTTTAGAACCTTACCCATAAATTAATGACTAAATATTATCTATAAAACCAAAACTCAAATTCTTAAAATCTTGTAATATATCCACTAGCTAGGAAACTTTAATTTCATGTGACTGACTAACTAACCACTACAATATCTATTAATGAGCCTCTCTCGTCTACAAACCAACACTACTTGTTGGTGTTAACCAAAGCAAATATGAACACCAACAATGTGGAGGGAATGCATAGCCAAAATCAACATCAACAACAATCACACGAAGCATCACCAAAAGGCACCACTTTTATAAGAACTTGCTTTAATGGAGTAAATACTTTATCAGGTAACTTTGCATTAAATAGATGTTACTTTAGGCATGATCTTCTCGTATATCTCAACCACAAAACTTTTATTAATTTGTTTTTTCAGGCGTTGGCATACTATCAATCCCGTATGCGCTCTCGAAAGGAGGTTGGTTAAGCTTATTGTTACTACTATCTGTAGCTGTTTTGTGTTTCTACACGGGATTACTTCTTCGTAGATGCATGGATACAGATCCCCTCATTAAAAGCTATCCCGATATAGGCCAAGTGGCATTCGGAAGAAAAGGAAGAGCACTAGTTTCAACATTCTTGTACCTAGAGCTTTTCTTTGTGGCGGTCGAGTTTCTAATTATGGAAGGTGACAATTTACACAAGCTTTTTCCAATGGAACACTTTGACATTTTTGGGATAGAAATTGAAGGGAAACAAGGGTTTATTTTGGTGACTGGTCTTTTGGTGTTGCCTACAACTTGGTTAAGAAGTTTGGGTGTTTTGGCGTATGTTTCTGCTGGCGGAGTTATGGCATCAGTAATTCTAGTGTTGGCTGTATTATGGGGTGGTTCTTTTGATGGAATTGGATTCCATGAAACAGGGGAACTCTGGGATTGGAGTGGGTTGCTAACTGCTGTAAGTTTGTTCACTTTTTGTTATTGTGGTCACGCTGTTTTCCCAACAATATTCAATTCCATGAAGGATAAGTCCCAATTTCCTAAGGTATTTCACTGAAATACTTTTTTTCTTTTTTCTATTTTCCAGTGATAGCTTACTGCTATAGGAGATCAATAGATGTTTACTTTATGACAAACATCAGTTAATGAAACTTTATGAATATAATTATAAAATATATATTCGTGTTTTCTATGAGTGGCACTATCATTTTCATAAAATACATAAAAAGACACCATAGTTTGTAAAATGAACAATCATATGATGAGAAGTTACCGAGTGTAGTGTTTGTTTAGAAATTAGGAATTACAATGGGAATGAGTATCAAAGTAGATTGGTACAGGTTTTTCATACCCATGACCTTTGGTAGGTTTGAAACACAATTTTTGTGGGTGTTATTCATATAACTTTGAGGCCCACACAACCCAACAAACCAAACACCCATATAAAGAATCATATTAATTTCTTCATTTCCATAATAGCAAACCAAACACCTACTTTGGTGATTTTTGGTTGGGCAACTGGGCAAGTAGTTCTATAAATGGAGAAAAGAAGATGATAATCAATTTACTTTTGATTTACAATAGATCAATCTTATTTACATATGGGTTAACACAATTTTCATATCATAAAACTTGTTACGTGTAAGAAACCATAAATGTTATACATCATAATTGATTGTACGTTTTGAATCTCAATATCTTGACGTTTGTTTACAATTGCAGGTTTTGCTTGTTTGCTTTATCCTGAGCACTATTAGCTATGGGTCGATCGCGATATTAGGCTACCTGATGTTTGGGGAACACTTAACATCACAAATTACATTAAATCTTCCCACGAAAAATATAAGTTCAAAAATTGCTATCTATACGACACTGATTAACCCCATAACCAAGTACGCCTTGGTTTTATCACCAATTTCAACATCAATCGAAGAAACATTTCCTTTTCGAGACAGCAAGATGATGAGTTGTCTGATTAGAACATGTCTTGTGATCAGCACAGTCTTTGTGGCATTAGTTGTTCCATTTTTTGGCTATGTGATGGCGTTTATTGGTGCATTCTTGAGCATTACAGTGTCGATATTGTTTCCGTGTTTGTGTTATTGGAAGCTTGTCATAGAATTTAAGCAATTCAGGGTAGAAGTTATGTTGATTTTGATGATCTTGTTGATTGGAACTTTTGTTGCAGTTGTAGGTACATATACTTCTTTAACAAACATTATAGAGGAGGTTCAACCTAAATGAGTTGAACATAATCTTCTTATTTTAACTCCAAAATGTGTAGTTTTTTCATGTTTAGTATTAATTAACGACTCTAATTAATATAACAAGAGAAAAAGGAAAGCAAGATGCAAATATGTTTATCCTAACAATCACATTATGTTTAGGTTTGTACTTTGTCACCTATCAATAACTTTAAAAGGAACACATGCTTTGTTTGAAGAAATAAAGAACAAGCGATATGATGTGGTGATGTTATAAACTTTAGGGTTTAGTGTCTTGAATGCATTCGACTTGTACTCGGTATCTATATTAATTAGAACATATATTTGCTATTTTTAATGTATTCAACTTTTAAAAACGTTTATTTTAATGTATTTTGCTGACGTGTCATATGTTTAAGGTGTCACGTGACATCCGTATAGGTTGACACATCATCAAAAGTATTACATAATACATTATTTTGGAAAGTTTGATGCATTAAAGATAACAAACATAAGTTGTGTACACAAAATAGAGATCAGGTACAAATTGAATGCATTCTCGTACACTAATCCATAAACTTTAATTCCATATATGATATTACACAAACTTATAAACATGTATTGGAAATGACCGTCATGTATTCAAAAGAAAAAAAGATGGTGAACAAATATTGCTCGCTACTGACAAAGTAAATCGATGAAAAGAAAGGTAAAGGAGAACCGTTACTAAATTACAAAGATAATAGGCTGTGTAATCGAGTCGAGCCGAGCTTGAACTTGACAGGGCTCGATGACCTTTCACGATAATGTTCGTGCTCGACTCGAAAATATTTCAGGATGGTTCGAGCTCGGCTCAAAAAGCTCGACTATTCTTATAAAAATTATTTTTAATACTCAAACTTATTTTATATTAGATTAACAATTAAAATAAATACCAAAAATCATTTCAAATATATAGAAAATACAAATAAAGTGTGAGAATTAGTTAAAAATATGTAAAATAGTATAACAATGGTTAAAGTATAATAATAATATCATTTATAGATTCAAAATTATATATACATTTACATAAATATATGCATATTAATTAAAGTTCGAAAAGCTCGATAACAGCTCGAGCCGAGCTCTTAAAGGCTCGAGTTCGGCTCGATATATATTCCGAGCTCTACAACTAAGCTCGAAATCGAGTTCGAACCCGATAAAAGCTCGACTCGAACGAGCTCAAGCTCGAGCCGAGCTCGAGTTGCTCAATAAAAGCTCGACTTGTTTGCAACCATACTTACTTGACTTGTGGTGAGACCCATGCTTACTTGACTTGTAGTGAGTCCCATTCTTACTTTACATGTTTGACCAACCACTGTGTATGTGATTGACCATCTTAGTCCACTCTCAAGAATTACGTAGTCAATTTGGTGTTAATTATGCCAATACAACACCACCTCAACGCTATTTCAACACTTTTTCAAAGTGACACACAAGTACAAAACTGACACAATAGTGTCAACAGTCACGTAGTCACTTTAATTTCTAAGCCACACATTATTTAATTATATATTTTTAAAACAAAAATTTTAATAAAACAATTTCATTAAAATAAAAAATATTACATTAATTAATAAAACATTACAATAATTTAAAAAGTTACATTACATTTATTGAAAAAAATACGATTACAATAATTAAGGACGTCGACGAAAATTTCATTGGAGGTTCCAAATGTATTTGATAAAAGCATTGTGAAGTTGATGATGCACCATGTGATCGCGTAATCCTTGTCCAAACGCAAAAAAGAAAAAACAGAAAAAATGTATTTTTATTCAAACCGGCCCCACCACCGTGTCACTTTCCTCGTCGTCAAACCGACTCAACCAAACCAACACAACCAACCGATGTGATGTTGCCAACGATGTCGGTAAAGCGACGCATGCCGATTGGCAAACCGATGCACCGTTGGGAGTGATCTTTGAGGAACCATTAGGCATTACAGAAGACCATTCTCTACAAATACAGACTAACCGGCCTCTTTGTCACGTGACATCTATTGATCCTCTCTCATGTCACACTCACCCTTTAGTAAACGACTTTCACTGTGATATCATACGTAGGAGAAGCATGCTCTCCTTTGGCGGGGAGGAACATACCATTACTAAGTACTCACAATCATCCAACATCAGAATATTACATAACTCTCACCATTATGAACTACTCACTACTTCGTTGGAACATGGTTAGGGGGAGATCCTCCTCCGCCCTTAGAAGGCTAACAGTTTATTACTTTCTCTGTCCTAAAATAAGTGTTCACCTTTTCATTATAGTTTGTCTTAAAATAAGTGGTCACCTTCAAAAGTAATATATCAACTGTACCAATTTCCATCGAATTTAAACTGTCATTTTTCTTTTACATAATGTATTGATCATGTCTTATTTTAAATTTTGTATAATCTGATCATGGACATGGTGATTACATTTAAGTAAGAGAAGCACATCATCTCTAGCAAGAAACGCTTATGGTCCGGCCACCCGTAACGTTTACTACTTCAACAACTACCATACGGTGTAGTTAATAATAAAAATAATATAAAATTGAGTAAATTACGTTCCTCGTCTATGATGTTTGTCATACATTTCACTCTCGTCTCCGGATAAGGTTTTTTACTAGTTCAGTCCTTTGACCTGGATTTTCGTTTCACTCCCCATCCCTCGAAAGGTAAAAAAATCTTAGTTTTTAATGGTATTTTAGTCATTTCGTAAGGGATAAGGGAATTGAGAGTGGAATGAAAACCCGTTAATTGGATTGAACTTGTAAAAAGCTCGACTCGAAGATGAAGAGTGAAATGTATGACAAACATCGTTCAAGAAAAATGTAATATACTCTATATAATATGTTAGTTAATTTTTGTAGAAGCATGGTTTTGTCAAAACTCCTAAAAACTACCCAAAAATTAATAAAGCAAATGGAATAAACTCAAACCCGATTAAACTAATAAATCGACCCGAATTATTCAATCCGACTTCAACTTGTCTAGAAACCCTAGCCCAGACTCACACCACAACACAGATTCCGGTTTCCGACTTACGAAATCCGGCATCTTGTGACGTCAGCGTAAACCTGTGACTCCATTTATATCTTCCCATTCCTTCCATCATTTCTCTTTTCTCTGCTGGTAATGAAGTCAAAACCTTTATGATATTGGTTCGTAAGCTCAATGTAGTTAATTTTGGAGTATTAATTTGTTTTATAATCACTGCAATTTGATTTGGATATAGAGTGTGTACTTATTGTTGTACCTTTTATATTTCTACAATTACTTTTGAGGTGCATCATCATATCTAATTGTGAATTATCATGATCATTTTACACGCCCAAGTTGTTATTACTAAGAACTAAATAGATGAATGAAGTGTTTGATAATATCCACATATTTGAAATCCATAATTAGAATGTGCATAATGAATGTCCACAAGCATTCTTATAGTGCCATTCTATTCAGTAAGCAATACTAGCATGTGTTTTTCGGTTACTCACTGCCAATATGCAACATGCCACTAGCTGCATTTTAACAGCACTCGAGAATTCACATGCTGCCACTTAGTGCCTTTTTTCTTACAAAAAAAATCTAACAATTCCACTCGTTGATTTATATATATATGCATTCTCCTCATAACACATCAAATAATTTCAAAATGTGTTTGCAGTAATGCCCTTATAGTTTCAGAATTCTCAAAGTGCCATTTTATTAGGTAATCAATCGTAACGTGGATCTTTTGATTAGTCATGCTGCAACATAGTGCATGATCTTTTAGTTGTTGTATTTATTTGTCACATGTTAGCTCAGATGTATACATTGGTCTGTTAACAGTGAATGGACTGAAAATAATAACTTGAATGATCTTATATCTCTGGTCCAAGCTGCTTGCTTTGCTTCTGTAATCGGTATTGATATTGTAGTTATACTTTAAACTCTGTATCTTTAGATAGAAATTTTGTATTCCTTGTTCTAAAAAAAGTATTAAATCTTGTTTGCTTTAACAAGATGAAACTCATTATACTACTTACAAATTTATAGCTAACATTTCTGTTTTTTAGAGTAGTGTAGTATCTCTTATAATAGTTCTATATTTGACAGCTTTTTTTTTCAAGTCTATTAAATCGTACCAATCATAAGCTTTCTTACGTTATTTCGCCTGGACCGTCGCATTTTAGATATTGTTTAGGAACACCAGGGTTTACAGTACTTGAATTGCCAATACAATCGAATAACTGAAAATTGTACTTCTTAAACTGATATCGAAACATCAATGAAAAAAATCAGCAGGTGATTTGATAGTTTTAATGTCTTCCATGTTCAGCAATTAAAAGTTCGCCATTGTTTCGTCTTCCTACATAGTACTTCTTAAACTGATAAAGTTGCAATCCATCCAACTATCCAAGTACTATCATGTTGATATAACTCCTTGATATACTGTGTGTACATTTGCTAAATTACTAACTAAACGCATACGTATATATATATATATATATAGATACAGATTGAAGGTATTATTATTATTATTATTACTGTTATAATTTAGCTTCAGAATAATGTTTATTGTTGATTGTTTGTAGTGGGTCAGCGGAGTTGGAGATGAGTTGCTGATATACTCTTTCAGTAAGCACCCCTTCCGAAATAGAAATCCATCCTTGATTGTCATCGATATTTCCTCCCCAACTAGCCCGTTATTAATATGTAATGAAAGAAGAACTTCAGGAAACCGTCAGGAACACTCACACTAGCTGCCCTGCCACCTTAGAATTATAAAGATCATTTAAAAGACAGAATCCCGAATGCTCAAGATATGAGTAGGCTATCCTTTAGACCATGCCCCTTAGATATTTACAAGAAGCTTCCTATTCTAAAATCCATAAAAGATTTTGAAAATGACAATACCCCGACATCTATCCGTACGCAGATGCGTCGCCTTGTTGCTGAATCTGATAATGGTACCCAGGTTCTGCTTGAAGTTTGCTTTTCTCTAGAATGTCTTTTTGTTCATTTGAGCTTCTGTTTCTTAGACAATACTTTGCTGCCAAAGCTGGTATAGTTAGTACTTGATGTCATCCATTAAGTTATCCCTACAGTTCACCTATTCGCTGAGTGGTCTTATCACCAGATCAGTCATTCATTTGTGTGTTTATTATTATTAAATATATTTAGTACCTCTAAAGAGAGTTGGGTCTAAGTTAAAAAAGAATTTTTTCTGAAGTTTACTCTATTTATGGATTCATTATTAATATTTATCATTAAGAATTAACCATGTTAAGATATTTAATCAGATCTGATGTACAGTAATAGCCATCTAAGCTTAGGAGTTAACCATGTTAAGATATTTACATGTTTGAGGAGATACGATCTTGGAAATGCCTATGGAAAATGGATTACAGAGATGATCTGCATACAAAGGAACACTTTTAACAAAATACATAATAAGATGGGGAAAATATTTTAGGTTCAGTCCTACAGTCAGATTGTACATTTTGGGTGCAACGGATTGGTAATCAAGATCGGTGGAATGGCCCAGTGAAATGGAATGCTATGCCACCATAATTCACCTTGAAGGCTAGTTAATAAGATATCAACCATTATAGACGCATTTAGATTCATAACTGAAAGGCCAGGGCACTGTTACTATCCCACATCGGCCAAGTATGGGATTGATTGGTGGCTATAACTCTAGGTGTCCCCTCCTCCTACGAGCTAGCTTTTGGGAGTGAGTTCTACACTTGAGCTTATGGCTTGATATGAGCCTAATACGGGCTAGGCTCGTATCAATTGGTATCAGAGCATTGATTATGGGCCAATCTTAAAAAAATAATAAAAAAACTTAGTTACTGTTCACGGGTACCGTTCATCACCCTCGAACACTATTCAATCGGAAAAATTGTTTATCTCTGAAAATCTTTTACTTTTAGTTTCCAAATCTCTGAAATCAATAAAAGCAGAGATAGAAGAAGAGAAGTATAAGCGGCAAATATTCTGTTCATCGAGTGTCTAACGAAGCTTACAACAGCGGAAAAGCGGAAAAGACCGGTGAAGGCGGCAATTTTCTGGAAGAAATTCGTTGTTTCGGGGAGCCAAACCAGAAGAAGCAGTAGTGGTGTTGTAGGAGAACTTCCTTACCATTCTAGACACAACCAGAAAACACAAGCAACCGTGAACATCAGGACCGCTGATGTTGCTACTACACCCGTGCTTAGAAAAATAAAGGGGCCTGGAGTTAAGGCCAAGATGTGGGTTGAATAATGGGCAACACGAACCCTCTACTGAGCCGTTTTCTCATAAGCTAGAGAAACTTTTTCATGGGCAGAAAGTTGGGCCTATTGCTGGTTATGATTAGGGGCCTCGTTATAGTCAGCCTACAAGAAGACAATTTCGGAGAATGATTTGGGATCCCGTTATCAAGATCGTCCAAAGCAACACCTTGAGGATAAGGTGTTTTTCGAGAGCGGGAGTATTGATATGATCCTGATTAGTAGTAGGATATTATTAAGTTTAATTATTTAATAGCTTAATCAAGGATACTATTGTTAGATAAGTTCTATTATTATTAGGAAAGTATTTTATAATATTATTTAATTAGTGATAGTCTTGGTGAATAAGTTAGGGATTATCTATATATAGGACTTTATGATGTAATTTAAATTATGCCGAATATTATTATGGTAGTTGAATATCATTGGAGAGTTGGTTTACCTCTCGAAAGTAAACTGTGAGAGAGTTTATCGATCTCTCAAATATCGATTTATTCTATTTTTTTACTGTTTTTGTTAGTTTTATCATGATACGAGCATTTGGTTCGTATCATATTTACATTTTAAGATGTTGTCGGGTGAGGCGCAACCTCGATCCAGCGAAAAACTTACTAGAGGCTTTAATCAAGGTTTATCAATCCCTCCTTTTTCCTTCACCGTCTTTAAATTGTCGTTTGTTAGTTGTGCTCACTAGATGAATAATGCATGGTGTAGAGAGAAGAGAAAAAGAGAAATGTCATGGAGAGTAAAGTCTGCCTTCAAATGATACAATTGAAATACAAGGTAAGTGATCGTAGTACACATCTTCTTGTGTTTTCCATCAAAAACCTGACCCATGGGTTTATCTGGCCCAACGTGCCTGAAATGCTACAGTTCCAGTCTAAATTTGTTTCGAGTGACGATGAGTTTTTAGAATATGATGATTTTTCACAGAACCGTGTCCGTTTTCAGACTCATGGTTTAATGGACTCAAGGATGGTAATGCCTTCTGGGGGAGGCGTAAAGCGAGAGTTCAGATGCCTCCTGGTACCACATATCTGGCTCCATAACTTAGTACATTGTTTAACTTTGGTTACTTATGTTTCTTTCTTTGACATGACCTATTCATTTCAAGGTGTCTGATACATCCTAGTGTTAGGGATCTCTAATCACACATTAATAAAACAAAATGAAAATTTACACTTACTAAACTAATATGATTAAACGACTTTATACATCTGATCAACGGTTAGGATTTTTATAATTTTCTCATGAATTTTATGTAGTGTTTTTATTTAATTATTTTTACTTAAAATTGTAGAGGTAAATTGGACAAGATGGGAAATAAGTCATCATAATTGTTGTAATAATCTTAAAAAGTTTGATTATTAGATATTATGGTACGATATACTAGAGATAGCAATATGGACGGGTTAGGTAATTGGTTTAACGATTTAATATTTCTAATAACACCATATACGAGGTTCTATGTACTGAAAATTACACTCTGGGTAACGTAAGACGTGTTCAACCCATTTGATCTTTTTCCTGTTTAACTGAACTATTTGACCCATTCTTACCTGGTGAGTTGGAGTATCCACCTCTATAGTTTACACCCTATACGAGGATTCCATACTCAACACCTTGTGCTTGCCACTGCCCTCTTGTCCGGTCCTATATTTTGACTTCTACTAGTGGAATTCTTGCAGGATCCACTTGAACCGGTACTATTGTTCACAAAACCTCTTGTGCCAGAAAAGTTGGCTGCCGCAGGGATCATACCCCCAATCGATTCTTCGATACAGTCATCACGTGTTTATAATATTCGAGGAAGGATTGGTAGAGGAGGAGAATAGTATTCGATAGGTGGAATCCGCTTATGCATACCCCAATCGACTGTGGTGATTCACTTTGTATGCCCCCCTAGATGACGATGGTACATACATAGTTGATTGTATAGCCAGATAACTAGCAGCATAGGAATTCAGATTTATATATTAGCAACGAGGCAATTTGATGCACAAATGGCAAATATGTTTGTGGAAGGCAAGTAATTGGTCTCCCTTTTCTCGTATGATCATGTATTAGGCTGGGCTCAACACATGAAATTTGTCGACTATGTATCAAAATTTTCGAAAGTCAATCATTATTTAGCAAGGAAACTGATCGCTTTAACAAGTGCAACTCATGAAAAATAACAAAACTTACCTTGTAGCCTGAGCAGTAGACGTCTTGTATTAGTAATTAAATGGTTACACATGTTCAAGACCTATTTGGAGCAATAATTATAATATTTTATGCTAAGCACATCTCAACACTTAGCAGTTAGCACCCATCAAAAACTATGTTTATTTTCTAACAGTCACCTCTTAATGTAAATACATTTTGTTGCGTACCTACACAAGAACAACTAACAGATGGTCCGGTTCATGATGACCATTTCGATACGGAATTCTTGTTTGAGTAGCGGCTAGTAGAGCAAGAGGGTGCTATGGTTAATGAAGAAACAGTGAATGAAGAAGAGGAGATTGGATCTGATGCCGAAGCGACTACTACGAATAGTGTTGACGAATCATCAAGTGATTCTGATACCATTTATGATCAGATAACCTTGGCAGTCTTGCAAAAACAGGGAAATATTACAGAAAGGAGATTAAGAAGGATATAGAAAAGAATAGTAGGGAAGAGGGAGAAAAGAAAGAGAGCAAGGGAAGAAGGGTCCGATGATGAATATGTTCCTTCGGAACAACCAGCTCGTGTACGTTCAAAAATTCAAAAAGATAAATCTACAGTTGGTACATCATCTTCTCAACTGCAACCACAACCTCAACTGCAAACACAACAACCTCAGCAGCAACAATCTCAACAACAACAATAACCAGAGTCAACATTAATGTTAGTTCTTGAAAGGTTGGAGAAAAAGATTGAAGATCAAGAAATTTTAATAGAAAGGCAATCAAAACGGCTTGAAGAGCAAAGTACTTTTATTTTGGCTCAAAATCAACGGACAAATGATTTGGAGGCGAGAATTACTGATTTGGAATTACATCTGGCTAATCTGGGGGAGAATATTCCTTATGATGATCTTGATGATGAAGATAATCATAATGATGATGGGGGTGATGATGACGGTGGAGATGATGATAGTGGAAATGATGGAGATAACGATGATGGAGGGTTGACTGAGAATATAGATCAACCTGATTTAAGAGATGAAGCTGATGATCAAGTGCATGAACAAGTAATTGAAGAATCAAATCTGTTGGCAATGATTGTTTACGAAGGTCCTCAAGCTGATGTTGAACCATTACAAATAATTGAAGATGATCTTTCAGGTTTTCAGCAGGTGTTAGAGTTAGGGAGTGAGATTCCTTATCCAGATTATGATGAAAATCCTTTTGAAGAAGGTGTGTTTGAGCTATCTGATGACGAGGGAACATAATTTGTTGATGTACGAGAAGAAGAGGATATAAATGATGAGTTGTTTGATGAAATAAACTTTAACATAATATTGATCAAGAAGGAGAGGAAGAGGAAGTTGTTGTAGAAGATTGGGTAGATTCAGATGAAGATTTAAATAGAGAGAAAGCAAGTACAAGCTCAAGTATGGTTGACAAGACAGGATGGTTCAAAGATCTAATAGCACCAGAGTCTCCGCTGATAAAGAAGAAGTGTTACAAGATTAAAGACGACGAATGCGTTGGTCAAATTATCAGCTGGAAGTATGATGGTGACAAAAAGGTAATCATTGTGAAAAAGACCGACAGGCTGCAATACTTCAAGAGAAGCTTCAAAGCATTTAGCACTCCGCCGAAGGTTGAGATTAACAGATTGGCTTCACTCAATCTGATTAATCATTCAGATGAGTACTTTGCTACTTGGTTCGAGAAAACTGAGTCAGGTAGGGATTCGAGCGGTTAAAGCCAAATCTTGGTAGAAGGAAAATCTACAAGAAAATTAATCCTCTGACAGGAAAGCCATGGGTTAAATTAGTATATCCTCTAGTGAAGTGTCTAAAGAAGATTCCTTTGGAGAAACTTCCAGTTAATTTTGCAAAGACCTTCAATTACTGGACTTATAATGGAAGAACCAATTAAACTGAGATCGTGTGTTATGAAAGAGAAGAAATGAAGCGAAGTATGTTTCAAAAGATGATCACCATATTCGTCTTCGATCCTCTGAGTTTGATAAACTTATCCAAAGACGATTTTGCATGCCTAAACGACCATATGATCATCTGTAATCAAGAAGATAAATCTCAAGCGATGAAATTTCAAAGGGTTGTCGAAGTCTGCTGCACACAGGGAGGGCGTTCATGCAGGAAGCAACCTCCCTAGCAAATGGACTTGAAAATAGATAAATCATCCAAGCTTCTGACAAGGGGTGTTTGTTGGTACAACTAGTGTGTCATGCAACTTGAAGATTTGAAGTTGTAATTGTATAGATTTTAGACTTAGCAAATTTTGTAAACTGACTTGCGAACTTATCTATATGCGAACTTAGTGTTGCGAACTTAGTGTTGCGAACTTGTCAACAAGTTCGCAGTCTGGAATAAGTTCGCAGGTACAGTAGTCTATATATAGAAGAGTCGAGTTTGTAATTAAGTACGCACGTACTTTGAATGTTATCAATTTTTATAATCAGTAGCTAGCATCATTCATACAAGTTGTAATCGTTTGCGTTCATGATTTCGTGTTGGTTTGTTTACGATTCAAGCGTACAATTGGAGATTCCACTAACAATTGTTCGTGATCAAATTCTTAGATCAAGTGTACGGGTTCCACAGAAGTGGTTATTGTAAGTCCGGTTGTAGCGGATCGATAACGAGGTTATCTAAGGTATTAAGGTGCGGAATCCCTCAATACTAGTTATAGGATCTATAACGAATTCTTTCGCAATATATTAGCGAATCAATTGTCTAATTGCTTTGTATCGATTATAACAAGTGTTAACGATCAATACCTAGCCTTTAGAACGTTGGAAGTTTCTCTGGAATCGCAGGGCTGTCAATGACGAATTTGGCAAAAGGTCTGTAATATGAAAACCTAGTTTTTCATATATACTCGTCTCAGTTCGCAGGCTCGTGGGCTCTGCGAACTGACTCAGTTCGCAGCCATGTTGGCCCGGCGAACTGACTCGGTTCGCAGGCCAATCTTGTCCTGCGAACTGACTCAGTTCGCGGTCAACCTTGGTCAACATTTTTCAGCTTTTTGATATTTAACTTTAAAATGTTTACCAAGCAATGTATTTCAATTACAATTCAAAACTAATGTACAAACTTGATTACAATTACTAAAAGTACTATTACAAGTTATAACAAGCTAGATCTGTTGTCAAAAAACATGTCTCAACAGACTCCCCCTTGACAATAGCTCTAGCATCTTTAAGTCTTTGTCTTCAAGTTGTCTTTGGTAATCACTTGTAAATTTTACTGCCCGCGTATATCTTCAGCTTAATGCACGTCTTCACCATTGACTGATAATCTCGTGCAACATCTTCCCAACCTTCAATCGCTGTGATCCTATTCTTGTGTAACATCAATAGGTCAGCCTTTGATAGGTTCATCAGATGTCGACGATCATAAATCTTTAAGATCTCTCTCTCTTCGATAACGACTTCATCATCATGTTCAAACATGAGAGCTTCACCAGTCACTGAATCTACAGACCATCTCTTCAGCTTACCTAAGATATCTTGAGGCATAGCTTTCAGAGGGATCTGCAGCTGGATATATCTTTTTCCTTCGACGCCTTCCAGTTCTATTGCTTCTTTCATCAAGTTCAATGGTCTTTCCGACTCTTGGCTTAATTCGTTCAAACTTCATTGTCCTACCCTCAGTCTTGATGATCTTTTCAACATATCTGCCAAACGGATCATTACTGGGATTGTTCAATTCCAATCTAGCCAAGTCTCGGATTTCAAACCTAGGCAAAGAACTGAAGACTGCAAGCTTTTTCTTGAAGTATTGAACTCCATCAAATCTCTTTATAGCAAAAAGCTGCAAATCTGCGTCGAAGTACCATCCAATAATACCTCTTCTAGGTATACGCTTTCCAGAGATATCCACTTCACTAATCCTAGTCTTCTCCTTTTTCTTCTTCTCAAAAGGCCTAAACATCGGATTATTTTTGAGCCTATCAGGAAGATCATCTTCAGAATCAGTCGAATCGTCTAGATCTTCATCTAAATCAATCACTCTTTCTCCGTCTTCTTCCTGAATAACGACTTTAGTCTTTGAAGGGCTCACGATGTGTTCATCGATATTAGCATCGGGATCTACACCTTCGTCTAACCCAACATTAGAAATAGAAGTCCAATCTTCAGGAGGTACAAACTCTCCCTCCTCTAGATCGTAATCTACTTCTTCTTCGACTTCAGTGTCGGAATCGCTTTCATCATTCATATCTACAAGTGATATATATGTCATGAATCAAATGAATAATATAAATTCTTTTATCAAGAGTTTCTTTATCATTTCTTTCACGAAATCACTATCGATTACTAATCTTATATAATTTTAACTTGTCAAGATGAATCTCAAGTCAAAATCTTATATAATTAGTCTTATATAATTAGTCTTATATAATTAGTCTTATATAATTAGTCTTATATCATTTTAACCTGTAACATAACATCTCAGGTCTAAATCGTATATAACTAATCTTATATTATATGAACATGAAACAAATAATAATTTTTAATGTAAGTCTTTCATTGATTATAAGAGTTATTACAATCAATCTAAGGATACATTAAAAAAAAATTATTCCGTGGTGAATTTCTCAACAACATTACTAGCACCAGCAGCAGTACCAGCACCATCACCACCAACACCACTTGTCCCAGCAGGCTCAGACTCCCCCTGAATTGTAGAAGGCTCACCGGTCGTTGAAGGACCAGTCGGCTCTCTATCTTTCTGTGCATTGGGATCATCGTCTGTATCTTCTCTTCTCTTCTTGCGTAGCTCATCATCTTTACAAGTCTCATGTCGTCTCTTCTGGAGGAGTTCATCTTCTCTTTGCATCTCATTGAATATCAACATCTCCCCCTGAGACGAGTGGCCCTTCAATACACTAGTGACAACACCTTGCAATCTATCAAGCTGTCTTTGCTGATCTTCAGACACTCGAATAGACAACAAATGAGACTTCATCAGATGAGAATAGGCTTCGCCTTGATTTACCAGCTCCTTTGCAAGAGTAGCATTCTGAGTGTCTAATATTCGAACTCGAAGTTCCAAATCTGAGAACCGCTCAGAAGCTCTCACAGAAGTAGACGCCTGGGGTGTAGGTGTGGTTCCAGATTGAACATTATGTTGTTCAATCTGGGTGGCAATATCCGTCAGGAGTAAGCGAGCTACGATTCTACTAGCTTTAGTAGTCTGAATCGTGACGATAACGTCAGCAGCAGGCTCCTGTTAGACAATAGTTATCAGTAAAAGTAACAGAATATCCTGTCTCAATCTCTGAACAACTATAAGTACTCGTATCTCTAATATTCTCTGAGGTTTCAGATACCGGAGCACTCGGACGTTGCACCGCAGGGCTAGCCTGCTGTTGTGTATCTGGAGCAACTGTTATAGAAATATCTATCTCAGTTTCTCATATGTAGAAAGCACAACATTCAATAGAGAATAATAAGGTTAAAAAAATAACCTGGACTAGCCAAATCGCCAATTGTCAGCTGAGAAGGTACAACACCTTTTTCCCTTTACTCATCCCTTGACCTGAAGTTGCAGCCTCTAGATTCTCTAAATTTGACGCAGTTCATTTTCTCTTTGATCGGCTTTGATTCGAATCTTCCTCGATAGAGTGATTAACAGCTCGTGAACGGTTCCATTCTTCTTTAATTCTAAAAAACAACTTCAGTGATGAAACCCTAGATTTCACAAATTGGTGACAGTTAAACTTTCTGTACAAAATTGAGAATACTTTTGTCAAAATTCGAATGAGAATAGGTGTTTGTGTGTGTATATGACCGTATTGTCAGATAATTTAAAGCAACGACCGCCGGGATCGGTCATCGTATTTTAGATAATCTTGTATACACAATCAAGCTAAGTTTTCTCAACAAGCTCTTGTCATTCACGAGAATGTATCAACAAAATCCCCATTGACAATAGCTTGTAGAAAACCTTTGATCTTTAGTCTTCAGCACACATCCATTTCTTTCTTATAATCCGTATAAATCAACTCTCCCTTTGCCTCAACTTCATGATGTTTTCAAGAATCTGTCTGTTCACAATTTTGATCCGAAATATTCCCATAAGCATAAGCATAATCAGATACTCCCCCTGGACAACAGATTTCCTCCTTGTACTCTTGAAGAATCATATGCAAAGAGAAATATGATACTTAAGAAATGTTGCTGGATCATCCTTTTCTTTTCTCCTATTTCTCCCCTTTCTCCTCTTTCTCCCCTTTCACCCCATGCTCTTTTAATAAATATTGAAACCCGTGCTTAAAAGCTAACCAACAACTTTTGGAACCCATTTGAGCACGATTCCAATTGTTCTTGAAATATTCGATAATCTCTTGTAAGATGCGTCTATGTAAAGAGAGGGTCCGGGCGGGCAGTAAAGGCTCCAGTTCGACGATTTGTAAACGCATCTCTTCGCGTTCAGTCTCCATTTTGAGTATCTGGGATGGAAGTTCCTGAACCTCTTCATCCTTCTTCAGCAACTTCTTCGTAATCCCATTGTCCGAACTCTTTAATCTCAACTCAGCACATTGTGAACAAATGTAGCATAACATTTGGTACGCAACTGATGAGTACATCATAAGCTTTCTTATCTCTGTTGAACTCCATGCGTTCGTCATCAGTCATCAATTCGTTTGGCTTCAAAATATCAAACATATCATTTATTCTTGGTCTCTCATACCTCTCTGTAATAGGTACCCATAAATCTTGATCATAAAAAGCAATGTATTCCTCAAACCTAGTCTTCCAAGAAGTATAATTGTGAAAAATCCAATAAGAAGGAGGTTTTTCTGGAATCATCTTTGAGAGAGCCATTTTATCAAAATTCCAAATTTAAGCTTTTTCAAAATTTCCCTCCAAAATTTCGTTCAAAAACGTTCAAAAATGCTCGGCTAAAATGAAACTTTTTCCAAGCTAAAAGTGACCACTTTGAAGCCGAAAAACAAAATTTGATAATACGAAAACTTTCCGCGACATTCCCGCCAAATAATTTTATTTTTTATTTTTTATTTTTTTTTGTACAGATAAGTTCGTAGGAGATAAGTTCACAGAAATTAAGTTCACGAAAAACGGTTACTCTGATTAAGTTCGCAATCATCAAAGAAGTTCGCATTTCAAGAACACCAAGTGCGCAGTAAACCCAGAAATTTCGAAAATCATAATTCACCATTGAATTCTCACAAATTTAGGTTCTTTTGATGCGCAATCACTTACTGAAACATAATCCGGTCTCAATTTGCTCTTAATTGCAACTTTTAACGTCGAATTGATCACGTGGGTTTCTTGACCGTAGCTTCAAACAATTTCACGTAAAAATAGATTCAAATCACCTAACACCGAAATGTTTTAGCTCTGATACCACATGTAGATCCTGTCGACCTTGTCTTTGAATCGAATTAAACAAAAGTGCGGAATCCGTTCGTTAATTTTGTATATACGTGAAATATTAAACCAAACACAAATGTAAATAATTTTTTGAGTTTATTGATATTATTCAAAGGTTACAGAAAACACCGTTAAGCTCCAAACTCTCTCAAACACATACAAATTCTCCAAGTTCGCTCACACTCTTTTTCACACGTACATTCAAACTGAAAACAGAAACGGTGTATTTATAGGTTCTGCTACAGTACCTGCGAACTTAATTTAAGTTCGCATGAACAGTACCTGCGAACTTAAAATAAGTTCTCACAAATTCGCAGTTTGTACAACTTTTATCAGACTAAGATTTCTACACAAGCTTTTGTCAAACGGTGTTGATTTTACATCAACAATAATGGAACCTTTTGGGGTTCAATCTTCTCAAGCCATACCCCTGGTTCCCACTGGTTAAGGAACAAAGGAACACCTTCAACTAGCCATGGACCACTTTCCAGTACAGATTTCATCCCCTTTTCACTTTTGAATTTGCAAAGATAGAATCCAGCAGCAGTTTTTGTAATCTCCTTGTTGATATCATAGGTACGCCACATTCTTCTCAAGTTTGAATTAACTACTTGGTAATCCATAGAAGTTCCAATTAAATAACCATAAAGGTGAAGACTAAAATGGCTTCCTCCTTTCTTTACCTCCTCAGCAGTAAATTGCACTCTCTTCTGTCCATTTGGTAACTTCAAAGGTGGAATATATTCCATTTAACATCATCAACTTCATTGGATTTCTTTAGTAACTCTGCAAATGAAACTCTAGCACTAGACCAAGCGTTCTATCTTGCATTATCCTCGACAGGTTTAGCTACTTTATCATACTCCTAATGCTCAACATTCATACTCTTTTCATTTCCTGCATTCCTACTTTTGTTATCCTCAGGTTGTTTACTTATCATTTCCATATCAGTCTCATTCACATCTAAACCAGCATTTGATAAACTATCATCAATCCCCACACATTCAATTTTACTATAAATACTATTATCACCAATATTATCAATCACTTCAATATTTCCAAGATTCAAAGATTGCTTAATAATGGTCTGACTACCAAAAGCAACATTATCCAAACTACCATCATTCTTAAACACATTCAATACAGACTCGATAGCTTTTTGATATGTTAATGTATGATTCACTAAGTTTTTTAATTGACTCTCTCCCAACGGTGTGTCAGGACTGTCAATCTTTTTGTTCTTAGTGCATACAGGGTACTGTGATTTAATACCTGAGTTAGTCGTAGCTTCAAACATCCCAATAGTCTCCTTCACAGAGCGTACAACAACATCCTTAGCACCAGATAAATGATTATGAATCGTCTCAAATTCAGTATCATGGGTAGATTGAGCTTGTACATTACCCACCTGAAAAGTATTATCAATAGGGGCTAATTCCAAAAGGGGGTGTTGGGATAAACTGATTTGGGTTTGGATTACCACTGTTAATTAAGTCTGAAGAGATCAAAAGGTTGCCACTGAAGATTACCACTGATAGTGAAGAATTACCACTGAAGACTAACATGGTTACCACTGATTGTTGAAGATTAACACTGGTCGAAGATTACAACTGTTTGAAGAACTGAAGGTTAACACTGCTACGAAGATTACAACTGTTAGTTGATTTTGTAAGTAGTTTCCACTGTTTATGTAATTAAGACTGTTAGTGTATATAAGTGGTTAACACTGTTTGTTGTTTATACTTAGACTTACACAAATGAAGCAGTTACCACTGTTGGAAGCTTGTTTCCACTGAATGTTCAAATGTGGTAGTTAACACTGTTTATGATTTTGTGATAAGAATAAGTTGTTGATAAGAATAGGTTCGTGATAAGATTGAGTCTGTTATGGAAGTTATCTAACTCCATAATACTAGGAGCTTGAATGTACATGACTCTATGTGTTATAAATAGAGATCCTTAGAACCTAGTTTGATATACAGATACGCATATACATATACATAGTATAGAATAGCTTCAAGGTGTAAACCCCAATACAACAAGTGTATTCGTCTTATTCATATTAATAAGATTGAAGCTTTTGGTTTTATATTTGTTCTTGTTTTCTGTTTTCAATATTTGTATTGATCTTTCTAATATTATTGAGTGTGATTCCGCAACTTCTCAATAATAGTTCAAAGCTTGTTCAAGTTATATTTGAATTAAAAGTAAAACGGGACTGTCAAGTGGTATCAGAGCTTGGAAAGCTTTGAATACAGGAAGATCTGGGTATTTAATATTAAGCTGTAGTTTGTGATCAAGTATTAAATACAATGACATCAGAAAGCAATGAAGGAATCCAAGTCACTAAAATCCCCATGCTCAGGCCTGATGAGTTTGATCTGTGGAAGATCAGAATCAAGCAATATATGCTTCTCACTGATTATCAGATGTGGGAGGTTGTTGTCAATGGTCCTCCAGTAACAGTAGATGGTGATGGTGTCAGGCAAAAGAGACCACCACCAACTACTGATGCAGAAAGAAAAATCAGATCAATAGAGTTCAGAGCCCTCAGCACATTGTTGCTGTCAATTCCTAATGAGTACCAGAGAAGATTTGAAGCATGTGATGATGCTAAAGTACTCATGGAGGCTATTGAGAAGAGATTTGGTGGTAATGATAGCACCAAGAAGAACAAAAGATCTCTATTGAAGCAACAATATGAGAACTTCAATTCTGCAAAAACTGAAACTCTAACTCAAACCTTTGACAGATTTTCAAAACTTGTCGGAGATCTGGAAAATCACAAGGTAAAAATTGATAAAGATGATCTGAACATGAAGTTTCTGAGATCATTAGGTGAAGAATGGACAATCTAAACTGTAGGTTTAAAACAGAGTGCAGATTTGGAGGTGAAGGAGCTTGAAGATATTTATAATGATTTGAGAAACTTTGAGCCAGAAGTTGAAAGCAAAAAGCAGGTTGTAGGAAACAATCATAATGCTGCTTTTATGTCAGTAGGTGGATCTCAAGTTGATTCAAATCAACAAGGGTCTGCTTATATTGCTGCAGGAGTTGGATCATCTCAAAACAACTCAAATGATCAAATATTAGAATCTTTCTTTGCTAGTAATGTGAACTCTTCACTTACTAATGAAGATTTGGAACAGATAAATTCTGATGATTTGGAGGAGATGGATATCAAGTGGCAAATTGCTTTGATTACTCAAAGAGCCAAAAGGTTTATGCAAAGGACAGGAAGGAATAACTTTGCAAACCAAAGGAATGATGCTGCTTGGTTTGACAAAAGCAAGGTAGAGTGCTTCAATTGTCATAAAATGGGGCACTTTGCAAGAGAATGTAGAAGTCAGAGGCAAGAGCAGACTGAGCAGAGAGCAGGAAGCAATGGGATTCAGAGAAGGAATGTACCAGTGCAGGAAAATACATCAAATGCTTTAATTTCACAAGATGGGCTTGAATTTGATTGGAGTGATCAAGCAGAACATGAAGTGAAGAATCAAGCCTTAATGGCCATTGCTGATGAGAACAAGCCATCAGAGGTTCCTTATGAGGTACAAATCAAATTCTGTTCTCCTGTGTGCAAACAAACTGTTAAACATTATAGAGATTATAATATGAAATTTTGTGAGGAACTTAAGCAATGTGAGATTAAAAATAGACACACTACAGCTGCAATAGAAAACTTGGAAAATCAAATAAAGGCATATGAGAAGAATGTAACTCAATATGAATATGATCTTAAGTATGCCAGATGGGAAAGAGATGTGTTAAAAGATAAGGTTGAAGCAATAAATCAGAAATTAGTAGAGGTCACTTGTGAAAGAGATAATATAAAATTAAAAGTAAGTGATCTTAAACATGCTTCTAAGAGTGTAAATCAAATTATCAAATCTCATATTCATGACAAGATAAAAACTGGGTTAGGATATAATTCTGTTTCCCCACCTTATAATAACAACTATTTTCCTCCTAAAACTGATTTAAATTTAAATAAGTTAAAGGAAGGAATAACAGTTGATGTTACAAAGGTTGATCCAGTTATTAACTTGGATAATAAAATTGACTTTGATAAGGTTGGAATTAGAGAATGGACTGAGGAAGATAAACTAGATTATTCATCTGAAAATAATAACAATTCTAATTCTGAAACAACTGATAGCCCAAATTCTGAAAAATCATGTGAGAATATCAAGAAATCAAATAGTGGTCTAGTTTTAGAACTCAACAGTGATAAACTAGAAGAGGGTAAGAAAATGTTTCAGGAAAAGAAAAAGAATAAATTGGAAAACATGAAAACCACTGCTAATAAATCTAGTGCTGGTCTAGGGTACATTAGTAATTCAGTTAAAACAGTTAATAAACCTAATAATGTAAAATCTGTAAACATTAACTGTGCTGACTGTAAATGTGAAGCCAAAATCTCTCAATTTATACTTTCTCAAAAATTAAAACCCAGAGGAAATCAGAGAAATTGGAACCAAATGGTTTCACAAAAGTTGGGAAAGAATTTTATAGTGGTAAAGGAGAAATCTTGCTTTACATGTGGCAGAAACAATCATCTTCAACATGAGTGTTATTATAATCCTAAGAATCTTCAAAGGATTAGAAAACAACCATGGACAGGAACTGATATGATCAATAGGCAAAATTTTAAATCAAAAATTGATCACATTACTACTGCCAAGAAGAAAATTGACAAGGCTAATAAGTTAAAGACTGCTACAGCTATTTCTACTGCATCAGTATTAACTAGAAAATTAGCTAACAGTAACAAGGCAAAAACAGTGGTAAAAACTAAAACTGTCAGTGTTAATAATATTAACACTGTTAGTAAGATTGATAAAACAGTTAACACTGTTAGATCAATTTCCACTGTTAAGCCTAAAATAAGTTGCATTTGGACACCAATTAAATCAGATAAATCAAAAGGTCCAAATACCAACTGTGCATCACAATCAATAATCTTCAAGAAAGTTGACTTTGTAAATGCACATGGGAAACCCAAAGCCAAATTGGTTTGGGTTCCCAAGAGAAACTAATTATAGTTTCAATTTGATGTGCAGGGCAAGCCAGCAAACTTATGGCACATGGATAGTGGCTGCTCTAGGCACATGACAGGGGATAGGAAAATGTTGCAGGACTTCAAATCAATTGATGGAGGATATGTAGCTTTTGGAAGCAATCCCAAAGGAGGAAAAATCACAGGCAAAGGAACAGTGCACAGCAATAAGATAAGTTTTGAGGATGTGTATTTTGTTGAACAACTGAGGTACAATTTGCTAAGTGTGAGTCAAATGACAGATAAAAAGAACCCAGTTCATTTTACTGACACTGAATGCCTTATACTTTCCAAGGAATTTAAAATACCTGAAAATATGATTTTAATGAGAATTCCTAGAAAGCATAATGTATATAAGTGTGACTTAGCAAATATGGAACCTCAACCTGAACTAAACTGTCTTATAAGCAAAGCAACTATAAATGAATCTGAACTATGGCATAGAAGGATGTGTCACATGAATTACAAGACCATTAATAAGCTTGTGAAAAGCAAACTTGTTAGAGGTTTACCTGAAAAGGTATATTCATGTGATGATCATTGTGTTGCCTGCCAAAAAGGCAAGCAACACAAGTCTTCTTTTAAGTTCAAAACTGTGAACACAAACTTTTCACCATTACACTTACTACATATGGACTTATTTGGACCAACACACATAAGCAGTATAGGGAAGAAATTATACTGTTTGGTAGTAATTGATGATTTTACTAGATTTAGCTGGGTATTCTTCCTTAGGACAAAAGATGAAACAGGTGAAACACTTAGATCATTTATAACTAAGATTGAAAACCAAATGCATCTCAAAGTAAAAATCATTAGGAGTGATAATGGCACAGAATTTAAAAATCATGAGATGGATAAATTTTGTGAAAATAAAGGTATTAAGAGAGAATTTAGTGCACCTAGGACTCCACAACAGAATGGGGTAGCTGAGAGGAGAAATAGGACACTAATTGAGGCTGCAAGAACAATGTTAGCTGAGTCTAAATTACCAGCTTTAGAAGAAGATGGTGAAGAATGTGAGAGTAAAAATGTGGATAAGACATCTACAGATTCAACTGATCTATCAGCTGTAGAACAGAGAATCATGGATGACATTTTCACTCCCTCAAGGCAGATTAGGGAAAGAATCACATCAGATACACAACAGCAATATCTGGATGTGAATATAACAAACTTGGAATTTGAGATGCTAGTATCACCAACATCACACTATCATGATCATAGAGACCATCATCTAGAAAATGTGATTGGTGATATTGGCACACCTGTACAAACAAGGCATCAACTCAGAATATCAGAAGAAGGACTCCACACTTCTTTATATGCCTGTTTGTGACACCCGACACTTTAGGTTAATTGTTAAACCTAACTGGAAACCCTAATTACTTGTATTTAGTTGGTATTAGGCTAAATATCTGTAATTACCTGTATATTTGAATATACACTTACGTAATTATGTGCTTATCTTTAATTACGCGAAACAACCGGACGAGGTCCGACAATCTATACGGCGTTGGTGATAACTTTTCATAAATAATGTAAGCCTATTTTATAAATTAAATAGTAATTATTTACCCTATATTATTGTTATTAATTAATAATATACGAAAAACCTAGACGTTTTGCTTAAAACGTAACAAACGCAACGAAAACGCGCGAATCGCGCCCGACACCCGAACGAAACCGACAAATATTTTAAGAAGGTTCAATAAAGTATTTTTAAGTATATTGGTCAAATTAAAATAGTGACTTCGTATCAAAAATAAAATACAAACATTAAACGTTAACGATTTAATTTTTACACACGCGATTATCGTCTAACCGAACAAGTAAAATAACACGAAATCGAGGAGCAAGTCACAAGCCCGAAAACCACATTGGGCCAGGCCCAACCTTCGGCCCAACCCAGCTCAAGAACCGGCCCAATGGACCCTCTCCCCCCTCTCCCTTTTTTAACCATCCTACACTTACAAACTCTCATTTTACACACTCAACTTCACACACAAACACTCTCATCTTCTCTCTACTCCCATCCCTCCCAAAAACCTACCCAAGAACACCTCCACCACCACCCTACAACCACCAAAAATCGGCCACCATCACCACCATAGTGTTCATCACATCTCCAAGAAGAAAATCAAGCTAAAGACTCAAGATTCAAGCTCTTCCAACAAATTTCTCTTCAAAAATCACCAACCTATTTGTAAGAAAAATTATTCTCTATCCAAATATCCTTAAAAACATGTTAAAAGGTTCATATAACAAAGAAATGTCCAAAATATAACAAAAAAACGTTTTTCATGGCTTAAAATGTTCAAGAACAAAACATGCATTTTCGGGCAGAAAAATAGCTCAACTTTGAGAGGCTGTTTATCCCTCAAAACTTGACCAAAATGGACGATTCAAAAGACAAAAATTAAGTTTAAGAAGTTAGCTTTAATTTCCATGTGGTTTCATAATTTTTGGAGCCCGTTTGATACCCGAAATGATTTTTACAAAAACATGTGTCTGGGCTATCGAAAAAGACAGAAATTTCACCTCTCTTGTTTTAATTATAACTCGAGATATACACCTCCAATTGACCTGAAACCACCACCAAAAGTTCACAAAATTTGTTAGGTACAAATGTCGTTTAGATAACTTTTTCTGGAAATGTGTAGATTTTGCCCAGAAATCCGATCTTGGTGCATGTATCCGGATTGGTCACTTTCTGACCTTAGGGAACAAACGGAATTTTTAAAAATACTTAGGGGTACCCAAAAATTCTGGAAAAATTAATTTAGAAAGCTAACATACTAAGGAACAACATATATTTTTCTTGAATTTTTATTTGAACATTTGGAACCGAAATAAAATGCACAAAACCGATCTGTTTCAGACCTCTGTGTCGCAGAAGCCCAGTAGTCTGCGACACAAGCCTTAGTGTCGCTATAGCACCCGAATCGTCACATTAGCGACACAAGCTTTTGTGTCGCAATACACCCGAATCGTCACATTAGCGACACAAGCTTTTGTGTCGCTATACACCCGAAACGTCACATTAGCGACACAAGACTTTGTGTCGCATAAACCCTTAGTGTCGCATATAGCAACACTAACCCAGTGTCGCTAAAAACACAAAATCCATGCATTTTTGGTTAAAGCAATATAACCCTTAGTGTCGCTAAAAACACAAAATCTGGCAGCTCGACCCCAGCCAGGGGCTCTGCCCCTTGGACCCCGCCAGGGGTTGCCACCCCTTGGACCCCGCTACCAGGGGCGCTGCCCCCGGACCCCTGTCATTAATGGGCTTCGCCCTTGCCACACTGATCAATTACCCACAACTGGAAAGTAGAAATACGCGTAACGTAATTAATCAAAAGCTGTGTTTTCACAAAATATCACCAACGGCCCGTACATGTTTTATAAGCACAAACGATAACTGAACAAATGGACATTTCTAATTGTGTGAACTTATTTAGGTGGACATTAACCCTCCACCTACACGATTAACTTAGGTGGACATTAACCCTCCACCTACATGATTGGCTTAAGTGGACATTAACCCCCACTTATACAATCACTATAGATGGTCTTTTGAGACATCTACTTACACAGCCTTATACGTTTAGGACGTTAGAAGGTTGCATTCAGAAAACACGCTTTGCTTACCAATTGCTACTTACTTGCTAATATCAGGTGAGTTTCATAGCCCCTTTTTACTGTTTTCTAACAGGGGTGAGAATACATACAACTGCTTTTACACTGCTATTTTCATGTGAACACAAGTACAAAATTCGATGTATTGGTTGCATGAGTTATTTTACTAATCCTGAAGTCCCCCACATCATAGTTTGTTAGTATCGTTATAGCGTGAATGTTAATGAATAGTACTATTTGGGATTGACTCCCCCCGTCCGGGTTAGTAGCGCTAACTTGTCAAACGGACGCATTATCATTTGTTCTTACGAGTGTTGGATTAGGCACTCGCTGGGAGGCACCCCGATCGTGGCACTTGATTGTGACCCGACACCACAGTTAAGCTCGAACTATGAGCTCATGGCAACAATATACACTATCTTTACATTTTTGTAATACATTACCTATCATTGTTGAATGATACAAACGGAAATCTTGTGTTCCATACGATGTTATATCAACTGTTTTCAAACCTATGAACTCACCAACTTTATGTTGACCTTTTAGTATGTATTTCTCAGGGAACCAACCACAGTAGGCTTGCTCTTGGAGGGAGATAGCTCGAGTCGCATATTTTTCACAAACAACAGAGATTAGCTTGCATTATGATGTGTTGAAATCTTGTAATAGATGCGTACTCTACTTTTGGCAAAACATATGTAAACAATGTAACTACGAAATGTAATGATTTTTGGAAACGTCTCATATAGAGGTCGTTTGTTGTAATTCTTGTGTTGTGATATTTGATTTGGGTCGGCGCCCCCAACGCAACACCCTACCTTCCGCTGCCACGTGTCTTGGGGGTGCGACACTGTTTTATATCTCAGATGGAGCCAAAGAAGATAACAGAGGCTCTAAAGGATCCAAGTTGGATTGAAGCTATGCAAGAGGAGCTGCTTCAATTCAAAGTAAAGGAAGTATGGACCTTGATGGATCTACCCAAAGGCAAAAGAGCAATTGGCACAAAATGGGTGTTCAGGAACAAGAAAGATGAAAGGGGAATAGTGATCAGTAACAAGGCTAGACTAGTAGCCCAGGGGTATTCACAGGAAGAAGGGATTGACTATGATGAGGTGTTTGCTCCTGTGGCTAGGATTGAAGCGATCAGACTGTTCCCGGCATATGCCTCTATCAAAGGATTCAAGGTCTATCAAATGGATGTGAAGAGTGCCTTTCTGTATGGCACTATTCAAGAGGAAGTTTATGTATGCCAGCCTCCAGGCTTTGAAGATTCAAAGTACCCTGATAAAGTGCTCAGAATGGATAAAGCTCTTTATGGCTTACATCAAGCACCAAGAGCCTGGTATGACACTTTATCAGAGTATCTACTGAAGAATGGCTTCACAAGGGGTGCAATAGACAAGACCTTGCTCACCAAAAGAATTAAGAATGATATCCTACTAGTGCAAATCTATGTAGATGATATCATTTTTGGTTCTACAAGAGACAGTCTTTGCAAGAAATTTGACGCTTTGATGCATGACAAGTTCAAGATGAGCTCAATGGGAGAATTAAACTTCTTTCTGGGATTACAAGTGAAACAGCAGAAGGATGGGATTTTCATTCATCAAAGCAAGTATGTGAATGACATTCTGGAGAGGTTTGGCTACAAGGATGCCAAGGTGGCAAGCACACCAGTGGAGACACACAAAGCATTACATGCAGATCTTGAGGGGGAGGATGTTGATGTTCATCTTTATAGATCAATGATTGGCTCCCTCATGTATCTGACATCATCCAGACCAGACATCATGTTTGCTGTGTGTGTGTGTGCAAGATTTCAATCCAATCCGAAGATGTCACATCTGCATGCAGTGAAAAGAATCTTTAGGTATTTAAAAGGCCAACATAAATCACCAATAATGTTATCGACTGGGTGATTCACATTGACACGGCTAGTTGGAATCTCTTCATGTTCAATGACAGTTTCCAAGTTTGTATCGTCTCCCCAGAGACTAAAGTCTCTTCGTCTACCTCTGTGACAGATTCTACTTCACCGTTTGATAATGCCGGCATATCTGGATCTGTGTCAGGCTCTTGAACTGTTTCAGTAGTGGGAGGAGGAGGTGGTGTTGTTTTTGTAGTAGACTTGGATACATTAGAGTATATATCAAGTCCATGAAGCAGTGTCACCACCTGTTCAACTTCATTCTCAGCAGGAAGTTTGAATGAGTCAAACATACAGTCATAGTCGAACAAGAAGTCGGGTCCCGTTCCTTGTGAAGGTTGAGAATAACGCAGACACGTTACTTCGAAATGTTCCTCCACTCTCTTTGTTACTTTGTTATACACACGTTTATTGGGTGAATTATTCGAAAAACCCAAAAAGTAGCATTCACTCGACTTTTCACCGAATTTAGCCACTCTTTCTTTTGTGTGCATGCTCTTGTTGAATCCCAAACCCTTATCATTTGAGTCCTCCAGCGACTTCTTTCCTGTTTTGTTAAAGTAGGTCTTGGCTCTTCGAGTAAGCATAGCCAAGTTCCACCTTAAGTCCATTCGCTCCAATTCATCATCATCGATTTGACGAAAATCTTCTTTGGTCAAATCCATAGAACCAGCTTTCTTGCAGAGAAAATCATCATAGGCGGATAGCAACGCCGAGAAAAGTGCAGCATGATCTTGTGAAGCTGCCGGGATAGGCCCTTGATGACTTGGTTTTTGAAAGTAAGAACCATCAGAAGAAACACTTGGTTGATGACTTGAAGTACCACCAGTTCCACCAGCCAAGAATGCAGAGCCAGATCTTCTAGTTGAGATGTTCCAGTTGATGAAACATCTACTCCGTAGATCTTAGGATTCTGGACATTTGCAGTAGCCTTGGTTTCCTTCCTTTGCATGTCCAGAAGATCAGGTTCTAGCTGACCAATAAGATCATCAAGAGACATATTCAGAATGTCTGGATCTTTTTCCATCATTAAAACTCGAGTATCCCACTTGTTAGGTAGGGATTCAAGAAGTTTTTTATTTATTTCAGTTTTATCCTGAGTTATTACCCATTCCATTAACTCACTAACCAACTGTGAGTATCTAGAAAACAAGTCAGAAAAAGACTCGTTTGGAAGAATATCAAACACATCATACTACTTCTTGACTAAACGCAATTTATTCTGCTTATATTGTTCACTACCACCGCATCTTTTCTCAAATGCCTTCCATAAATCATAAGCAATTTCCAGATGTCGAAATTGCTTGAGGATTGACGGAGGTAATGCCATGGTGATTGCAGAATGAGACTTTTTATCATTCTCAAAGGCTTTGCGTTCCTCAGGAGTCATTGATTTAATTGACTTTAATGGTGCTGAATCGGTATAAACTCCAAGACTGACAGGACGTTCATATATTTCGGTCAATGCAACCCACATCTCGGGATCATTGAAAGAAACAGACGCTTCAAAGCGTTGACGCCAGTAGGCATAGTCCATACCGAGAGTATACATAGGTGGTTTATTCATACTCCCGACTTCAGAGTTTAGCTTGAGAAGATCTCCAACACGTTGTAATGAAGAAGATGCCATTTAAAGAACCTGCAAAACAAACACACAAGACAATGTTATGCGACACAAGGGTTGTGTCGCTAAGTCAGTTGGTGACACTAAAGATGTGTCGCAAAGATCCAAGACTTGTGTCACTTTTCGTGTCGCTGAAACCCTACACGCGACAGAAGATTGTGTCGCAGAAACCCTAAATGCGACAGAAGTTGTGTCGCTTAAACCCTGAATGCGACAGAAGCTGTGTCGCTTAAACCCTAAATGCGACAGAAGCTGTGTCGCTGCTTGTGTCGCAATGTCGGGGAGAGCTGCGGCTGAAAAACCTAAAAATTCGCAAAATCCAAAACCCCAACGAAAAATCACGAACAATGGACGAATCTAAACACCAAAATTTTCCAGAAAATGTAGAATATGATCCTTTAACACAAAATGCAAAGATTTAATTCCAAAAACTAGTCGATTTTAACCAAAAACACGTACTAACACGATCCGATAACACCAAATCCGTAGATTATGGCTCTGATACCACTTGTAGGTTCCCTTGATCCTGGACCTAATCGAATCAACACTAACAATCAAGAGGCGGAATTCAAACGATTGAATTAAGTACGTTAAACACACAACGAATCAAAAGCAAATCACTTGTATATTGATATAATAACCAATTAGCTTTATACACTGAAATGCCTTACAATATGCTCTCTAAACTCTCTGATTCGTCAACCTCAACACTGAGGCCGAAATGCTCTATTTATAGCGAAACCGAAACTGACCTGCGACACAAGGGATGTGTCGCATAGCCGACTTATGCGACACAGGCTCTGTGTCGCCTAAAACAAAACTTGTAAATTACATATAATAGACAAAACGTCGTAAATACATAACAAACTATTACAAGCTAAGACCAACTGACAGACATACAAATATGCACCAACACCTACTCTCTATTTAAGAGACTAGAGTTAGAAAACCTTCAACCCACTAAAATGACTGTCCAACTAGCTGATCAATCCATTAGGTATCCGAAAGGCATAGTTGAGAACGTTATGGTTAAGGTAAATAGATTCTTGTACCCCACAGATTTTGTAGTCATGGACATTCAGGAAGACATAAGCATCCCAATAGTCCTAGGAAGACCATTTATGAATACAGCTAGGACGGTCATCGACGTGTACAACCAAACCATCGTTTTACGATCACATGGCGAAAGCGTCACCTTTAACATTGATCAACCTATCCATGATTCATATGAGGAAGCAGAGATATATACCATCTCCATCGGCAAAGTCACATCTGACGATGAAAGTTCCGATTCTACGACTGAAGACACTTCGGACACTGAAATGAAAGATCAGCCATCTATCGTCGTGTCTGACGAGGAAGAAGACTCAGAAGAAGAACCTGAAGAGATGGAAGAACCTGAAGAGATGGAAGAAACTAAAGAAGACGAAGACATGGAGCCAGAAGAGGAAGATCCACCCACACCTTCTCACAATCAACTACCAGGATCCTATTTGCCCAATGAAGAGATCATGCGAATCGAGAACACTGAAGATCCCATCTCTCTGTCAGATAGTGAGTCTGAAGAAGAACCCCCAGCCACAAGCCTTCTAAATAGAGCATATGTGCACACTGTGGAGCGCTTGATTGAGACTATCACTCTCAAACCATGCACCTATCCCCGATTTCGTGTTTTGGAGAACCTAGAAATGGATCTTAGAGAATCTACTATCAACCCTGAAACCAAGGAGAAACTATTGAAGAAAATCGCAGAGTATAAAGCCACTCGACCAAGAGGACCATGTCACCGTAAACCAAGGATCTCTACGATTCCCATTCCCGAGCCTCAGACACGCTTTGAGGTAGGAGGAACATCCGAATCTGATGAGCCAAGGAACATCGAGGTCGACACGTCTCAACCACTCTCTCAGGTCACTGAAGAATCTCAACCACCAGACACAGTGGAGTTCCCCGATTCTCAGGAAGCTGATGCTCCCACCGCAGAGAGTGACTCTGACGACATTATCTACACCAACGTTCCTGTTGATGTTCGTTCTCTCCCTGCTCCAGCCTCACCAGGTCCACCGGAATCACCTACATTGTCGTCAGAAGAAATTTATATGCCAACCATCTCCACTCATGAGGAAATGATTGAATTCATAGAAGATTGCAATGATGATTTCCAGATCATCATAAATGCCATCCGATTTTCTTCGATTGACTACACCTTACATCAAAGAGAATGGATCACTGCTATTGAGACAAAATATGCTACTTATCTGGATAACAATAATCCAAGGGATCCCTACATCCTCAAGGATTGCATCGAGATGTTTGTAGCAGTTCTCCAAGAGCACATTCAAGAAGAAAGGCGAAATGAAGAAGATCCAATCGACTGGTCTGAAAGTGAATCACGATTCTGCAGGGAGCAGAAGCAGATCTACTCAAAGGTATACAATGCCTTAGTAGGATCTGCACTGCCATACACCGCAAGACAACAAGAACTGCTAGGATCATGCAAAGCACACATGGAAAGAACCACAGGCAACCCCGAAAATTATGCTGACATAAGAATGATGGGAGATCTCCGATCACTACTCGAATCGTTGGCCAACGACAATTTCGAAAGTACCAGGGATAGAGTAGTGATCTACTCCACCCTTGATCACCACGCAGAGTTAAACATTCACGAACTAAGATTAACCGTTTGAGACGAGCAAAGGCGTGACCACCCCATCATTACTTCTGATATGTCTCAATTCGATGTCGCAACTTATGTCACGAATCGACTTCGTAGCATCGTCAACGAGGAAAGTGTCGAAAGGGCAAATTCCACATTCTATGCGGGATATCGTGAGATATTCAGTAAGCTGATTCTTACTTTCATGGACTCTGATTTTCCATTCAACCAACACCAGCGAGATCTTATCCGCAGCCTTTGCCGCACCACTAGCATTTTCAGCGGGACTCCAGACTCTGAAGCCTACTAAGTCCTGAAAATCTAGTTCATGGCATTCACAGATTCTATCCGACATGAACACCCAGATCGAGAGATGATTTTCACCAACACTGTCGCAATTATTGATCCTTATGGTCCAGTAACCATGGCAGTGGATTACATCACTCAGGGATTGCAGGAACTCTCAAGGATCGCTTCAGCACACTTTCATAGCTTCAGTATAGAAACCATGGAGCCTCTGGACTTGATAAGCACAATGGTCCGACACTTCATGAGAATCTACCCACCTCGCTACACATTCCCACAACCTAAGGTTCGCAACATCTTTATCCACAGCCCTAGGAGACTATCCCCTTCTACCTGATCAAATAAGAAGAAGTCGAGCTCTCGACTCTAACAGAGCGCTTCTTGGGAGGCAACCCGTGCTTTTAGTATTAGTAGTAGTTTTAAATTCCAAGAAGTGAAAACGTCTCCGACTATCTTTCACACTTGGGTATACAAGAAGATTTCAAGACACCATCTCAATGCACACCAAAATTGAGAAACATGGTGAAAAAGTATACCCAACGTGTTCACACCTACGAGACGTCTACACAGAAGAAGTTGATCGGCGTACGGTATTTGCCCTTTCGCTTGAGCCAAGTATTCTTCATGGAGCAGCAGCTGGTACCTGAACGTCAATTTTTGGCCATTAACATCAAGTCAATGGCAACATCAAACACAGCCGCAACTTCTCCGGATCTTCAGCTCAACGAAACCGTGCGTAGGGAAGTACTCGTTTTCTAATTTTCGCACTTTTATCCTCGTTAAAATAAAATTTCGTCAGCTATACCCTATCATATGCTTTATCACTAAGTGTGGGATTATTACCTCCGGTAAAATCCTATAGAACATTAGGGACAATGTTCCTCTAAGTGTGGGATAGCAGTATAGCATATCTGCATACCTAGCATAGATTCTTCTTTCCAAGAGCAAACAAGATTCCTTAAAACTCATTTTCCCTTAAAATTTTCAAAATTTTTGAATCAGGATTACTCTAGAAATATTTATTTTTAGTAAAGAAACGAGTTTATTTTAGGAAGTAAGATATAACAAGATAGGAATCCCTCAAATAGAAATGAAAATCTAAGAGGAGTATCGCATGACTAGGTACACTTAACCCAAAATATTTAATTGTGAGGTATTTGAGCCCATATAGCATTCATTTTTAATGCTTCATTATTCATTTGTTGAGTGTGCCGATGTATGCATTTAGAATTAGAACTTACTCCCGATATACATTTCAAGACCACATTGATGAGTGCCATACGTGGCATAGTTGCAATTAGAGGATCTCGACATTCTTAGGATAGAACCCATTTCCCCAAAACCCTAACCCTGACTAACACTTACTTTTAGTGTTGATGAATCCCTTAACTAACCCCTTTGAGCCTAAACCTATTCGTTTCTCAACACATAAAACCCTTTTTCCCTCCAAAACCTAATCCAAAGAGTTCCTAGTTTATGAAAACGCTATTTAGTATCTTAGTTGCGCTAGTTTCTCTCTTACATCTCTCCGAGTTCCCAAAGTCTACTCGTGAAAAGTCATATTTAAATTACGTTTGGACAATAAATGTAACAAGAAGATTTGAAGACAAAGGAGCAAAGCTCAGCCCAAGATACAAAAGAAAACAAAAGAAAATATATAAAATATATATATATATATATATATATATATATATATACACACACAAAAGAAGAAAAGAAAATATCTGAAGATTCTATGTCTTTCCAACTAGCCATTCGCGAAAGCAGAATCAGAAAAAATCGAAGCCTACGGAGTATTGGTCAAAGAAAGAAAATGGTTCGACAAAAAGATCTGCCATCAGCAACAAAAGATCAAAATAGAACCAAAAACATGGCCAGCTCTCGTGCTTCACCAAAAATAATCATTAGTGCAGTCTTACTATCCCTTAAATAAAGTTTTCATAAGCAGATAACTCTAGGATTAAGCCAACGAATTCCCAATTCCCAACACTATACCTCTAAACCTCACCACCAAACAAAACCCTTTTTCTAATGTCAAAGGATAATTAGTGCCGTCTTCATCTAAGTGGTGGAGATTTGATTCTCGATCAAGCCTATAACGATAAATGCTACATCTCTGGCTTTTTGAGCGATTTCATTTGGCTAGAATGATAGGAAACCCGATACACTGAGTGAATTGAGTGACCACCTTGTGAGATAAGCTAGTCGTGTATATTCCACATCCCGAGAATTGAAAGTATGCTTAAGATAATCGTTTCATATTTATGGGATGATTACCTTATTTACTCTTGCCTCCACGAATAAACCTTTCCGCTCTTTAAATATTTGTTTCTAACAGTATTTTAGATTCCCTTAAACAGTATTTTTCAAGAAGTGAGAATTTAAGTTTTAGGATAAGGTTTGCTTGAGGAAAAGCAAAGTCTAAGTGTGGGATACTTGATAATGCGTAAAAAGTCACGTTTTTACTCACGTTATCCATTCCATTATTATTAAATAATTAACATTTGACTTCAAATATTACATTTATTTGTGTTATTGTGTTAATTAGGAAATTACGAAGACAATGCAAAAAGAATCAACAAAAACGGAGTTATAACGAAGATTTTAGAGTAAAACGAAGAAACAAGTTATGACCTCGAACACAAAGACCAATGACACGTATACTTGGCCGGACTAACCGAATATATTATCTTGGATTCTTAAACTTCATTCGATTACGAAGGTGATGCCGTAAAAATCAACTAAAACGGACGAGAAACGAAGAAGTTATAGCGAAAACAAGTTATGATCCCGCGTATGAAAGCTCGAAACCAAAAATACGGCCAAGACACAAGACCGTATACGGCCTGCAGACCATATACCGCCTGACCAGACCATATACGGCCAGGAAATCAGACCATATACGGCCTACAGACCGTATAGTCTTGACCGTATATGGTCTGCCAAGCCCGTATACCCCCTGATGCTAGACCGTATACGGCCTGGACAGCCCGTATACAGTCAGTTTTTGCCCGTATTTGAGTAAATTCGTTTCCTTTGTCCGGGCACGTAAATACGGTCTAGTCCAAGCCTCCAAAAATACGGTCAAATGGTCAAATATCCGGTCAACGATGGTCAACAGGCTTCCCCTATAAATACTCATCTCCACCAACTCATTCTTCACTCCATTTTCACACATCTTACCACCACTCAAACTTTCTCTCTCTAGCTTCCTCTCTCTAGATTAATTATTAGTTTAGTATTAGATTAGTGATTAATTAGAGAGTAGTAAGTAGATAGTATTAGCGTGGAGTACGATCAGAGTCAAATTATTGTAAGAGCTTGGAGTACGAACGGAGTTCCGCTTTTGTAATTTCAAGTTTATTCCAATCCTCGTTTTAATCTACGGTGATTTCTTTCCTTTATCTATCTTAAATATAATGTTTACTTTTATTTATATTATGCTAGATCTAGGACTTGCCATGATTAGCGAGTAGTTATCTTGTTGCGATGTAGTTAGTTAATTAATTATGGGATGATGTTATATTAAATTTGAAACTTATTATTTTAATTATGCTTTCTATCTATGATTTTAAACTTTACACATGTCGCCTTTTCGCCAACGAACGTGATTACAACTTTAAATATTAAGACTTCGCGAACCTTAATATAAAGTAATTAATTATCCGTGTTAAGTCTACAGTTTGATTACAACACCATGCAATCATCATAAAGTACATTGTTAGTTATTATGGAAACATTATATGTGGATTACATAATAACTACCATGGAAAATTATTACGATTGACATTGTGAAGTACTTGAACAATGGAATAATTATTTTAGTACATTGTTAAACACCTTAGAGTATTTTTATAAACATGGTCTGAGTTTGAAACTATGAAATGCGATAAGCAACTTACATAGTCAAAAACTTAGGGATTCTTTGGTATATTTTGAGAAAGGGTCAGTTTAAATCATATATTGGTTTTCAAAGCACCAAAGTACAAACTTAGCTTTTAAATCTAAAGCGAAAGGACAAGTATGATCAAAGTATTCATCCCTCGCCTATCACCCTTAGATTTTATTATAACCATCTATAGAAGGCATATTAAAATATTAGGTTGCATTCGTAGACTCTCGTTATGTTAAATACTCCTGTAGTGATAAGAACGATCGGAACGTAATCGGGTATGCTGCTATGTTCATGCGCCCAGGGTTACTCCCAGAAAAGGGTCGCTTGTGCTATATAGAGGGCGAGTGTTGCGAGTCGAGCATTACCTTTCCGATCAGAATCACCATGACCTAGTTCCTGGTGACATGCTAATTATTTAGTAAGGAATCTAGTGCCCGCACTGCAAGTATTTAATATAACAGAATCACAGATACGTTTCAACTATTGTTTCCTTTAAATAAACATTAGCACGCATCATCCCATAACTTAACTAACGAAATCGCAGCAAACACCTTCTATCCATTATCTGTTTTACATTATCTTTTATCGCTTATATTTCGTAGTATAAACACCAAAAACAAATCCCCACTTTTATAAACCCCTCACTAGTAGAATATCACTTGTCTGAATACCTCAGTTTCAAATTCAGTTGATCTGAAGAACGACCCTAGGTTATACCTACCGCTAGCTAGCCCCTTAGGCCACTTAGTTGTAGTTAATTTAGGCCCCTGCACTATAAATATAAAACACACACTGATCGCCCCGCAGTCTAGAAAATAAACGACACGGCTGTGGGTCCATCATACACCGTGGAAGCTAAGGAAATGTCGTAGTTAAGTACATTGTGGATTACCTAGTTATCTAGAACATGGTCTAGGAATAATAAAATCGTGGAAATACTATAGTATTATACACCGCATATACCTCTGGTTATACAGTTATGGAAATACTTAAAAGTAGTGTACATCACCGGTATACCCATGGTTATATAGCTGTGGAAATACTCGAAAGTACTGTACACTGTTCAACATTCTTAGGGACGAATAACTGATGACAAAGGAGAGTCTAGATCATGACAGAAGTAATTATGCTTTAAAAACATAATAGAACGAGTCTAGAAAAGAAGGCTAAGCCCAACAGTGGTTCAGGATGCCTAAAACCCTAGACTCTACAAAACTGATAGTTTAGAATAACAAGTAAATAATTAGTATACGATTAGGAGTTAACATTTAAATTCAGGGGTTAAGAACGATCAAAATATCCTTAATGGCGGTCTGTTACCTTATTCCTGCACCCTTAATGGGTCAATTGTCCTAACCAGACAGTGAGGGGGGTTGAGCAGCCTGATCTGATCAGAATCACGATAACCTAGGTACTTAGTGACAGACTTGTCTAGACTCCAAACTAAACAAGTAGGGTCCTAGTGTTTACACTTGTAGTTTATTTGTAAATCTCCCAAATGTATCTTCACTTATCTTTATAATGAACATCATCCCATATCCTCAAGTTATTGAAGTTTCAACAGCCACACTCTATATCTACCTGACTAACTACCCATTTTTGTTTTGTTATTTACTTTATCGTAATTAGTTTAATTTAGAAAAACCCCCAAAAAATCTACCTACTTTACACAAACCCTATCCTAAAAGTAAACTTTATCTTCGGCGATAACTTCGTTTCAATTCGCTTCGATTAAAGAACGACCTCGAGTTATACTTACTGTTTACTCACCCAGTGTAGTAGGTAGTACTTATAGTTTGAGCCCCAACTATTACAAATTATAAAACTTTCAACCCGATCGGCGCATCTAGCAGTCTGTCCGTCCTGCCGACGACAGGGACAGAGTTTACTTCGTTCAAAAGGAGTAGGTCTCTTAAAAACCGATCGCTAGGTGCCCATCACTGTACTTTCTTACATTATCTCATGATCAATCTTGCTCATGTCTTTAAAGACGTTCATATCACCTAATTAGAAAGGGAATTACATATATCCCCTTAAGATTTTACAAAATAATATATATACGCAAATACGCAATTACATATATTTTTATTGAAATGACGATCATACCCCCTCATATGTCATGTGATTCAATCTAACAAAAAAAAGTTAACATAGTTAGCCAAAAGGAAGTCTCATGTCAAATTTTAACAATCACAGGGATGTCCACCAATAGACGATCGGTGTCATTTTTGACAACCACAAGTACGACCCGAGTAATTTACTCTTATTATGTCATGACATTGACTTATAATTACTTTAATTTCTTAACTACGCTAACAACATTCTCAAGGACTTCTTACACAGAATAATCCAATTATCATCAATATAATTTTGTTATATAAAAAACTATAACGTATCCAATTTTGCTAATGATAGAGTACTACGAAAGCTACATTTTGGTTTATTACAAACATCATCAAATTACAAATATTTTAGATAGCTAATCACGAAAAATAAACACGAAACTATCAAACTAAGCCGACAAACATCCAATCCCATATCGGGTATTAGGAAACACTAAAAACAAACCACTACACACAATTCCAACAATCAATGGAAAACTTTGCATAACTTCATCCATTTCTTTCGTGTGCCTCGGAAACAAACAATTCGTAACACGATGATCTGAAAACGCAATGGCTACAAAAACCATAGATGGCATCATTGCATGAACAAAATCAGTGAACCCAAGTTTATACCTTTCATCCTTAGGCACTTCCATTCCTTGAACCGATTTGAACACTTTTAATCCCCATGGAGTCACAAATCCATAATAAGTCTTTCCATCGGCCCCACGGAAACTATCCGTAAAATGGAAGAAAAAACAAGAACATTTGCATATTCCGAGAAGCACATTGATCATGAGTGTGGTGAACATGGTGCATTCACTTTTCCCATAAACCGAGGGAAGAACCATTTCGAATGTGAGGAGGGTTCCAGTTGGGAGAAAGTTTACGAGCATTGAAGTCTTTGAGAGCGTTTCTTGAACCCCGTTTGCCACTGCTCGCTTTCTTCGGCCGCCAATCGCGGTGGAATCTGGTGGTGGCATGGGGGGCAGTGGTGGTGGGACTTGGTTGAAGTTGTTTTGTGGGGAGGGAGTGTATATTCTCACACCAATTTCATTTGGTTGTTCCATAATGTTAAATGTTGGATTATGGTTTGGTGTTAATTAGTGTTATGATGATTATTCTGGTAACTGTGAATTTAAATTTTAGAATGGATGTTAACGGCCAGTTATAACCGTCATTACCGCCTTTCACTTTTTTAGTTTTAAAGAAGGTGCGATGATCGATTTTATGAGATTGTAATCTCCGGTCCTTCCATATTAAAAAGTTGTTACTTTTGCCCCCGACTAAAAAGAAAATATTTTTTACAAACTACAAGTAAAGAGGATGAATTATGGGAAAATCATAGAAATTCTAGCTACCAGTTAAAGAAACTGCACTTTTGACCATGAAAATCCATGGACCTAAATACGATTGTGCAAATAAATGTAGCGAGCCGGAAAAATACAGGTGCCAGACCATCGGCTCTGTGTGTCCATCAACTATTCGTCGCTAGGATATGCACCATATAGTAAATAGACATTTTATTTGGTTAGCAAGGTGCCGGGTGGCAGATTGAGGGATCCGAACTAGGATATGCACCATATATCAAAAATAAAAATATATATTCTACACGGTAATCAAACACATATTCGGCTTTTTGGTTTTTTATTTTATTTGGGTATGTATCGGATTCATGCTTTATAGGATATTTGTAGGATGCATTTATGTATAAAGTTTAGAGTATTCAAGATCATTTTGACATTTTGTGTTTAAGGTCATGTAAAGCAACTCATGGGCTTCTTTTTCTTCTTCTTGAAGATCGGAGACGATATTTATAAGAGTTTTTCTAACATATGAGACGATATTTATAAGAGTTTTTCTAACATATGCCCTTATGATTCATTTAATGCACTAAAACGGGATATGCAATCTAAACTGGTTAACAAAATTCTCTTATATAGCATTCGAAATTAGTTTCCGGCTTGCTTAATTTTGTTGGCTTAAATTTTCTATCATTCGATTGTCAAATATTCTCTTTAATAATTGAGTTCCTCACCAATTAGCATTATTGTTAAAAAATTTCCATAGATTAATAGGTGTAATCAGATTGGTAATGACTCAAATGAGTAACTATTAAATGAATAAAAGGTGAAAGAAGTCAAGAACGGCTTGTAAATCTAAATCCTGCTTAAAGATGTTACTATTTGCAATCGTATGGCAAACAGTCAAGAAAACAACCTACAGGAAATTGACTTCACAAGGTCACAATTAGATATGATACATTATATCCAATTTTTTAATTAAAAAAAAATGCACCCAACATGAGCAATTTGGGGCTCTCTTGCTATAAATTAATAATTAAAATCACCAGTTTAACTAAACCAATGTTTGGGCTTACAGTTATATATACACAACTTACCTTCATGACTTCTTTCTTGAACTCGATGTTGACTTTGAACACCCAACCCCATCACCACTTCCCGATTGTGGAGAATACGAGCCCATTCTCTTCAGGGATTTTACCCGATTTCTGTTAAGTAGCAACATAGCATTACGTGACGGTGCAGTCAGTGCCCCTTCAACACAATTTCCCGCTCGCGCACATCCCCATGGTCCATCCTCACGAAACGGTTTGACCCGAGTGATCCCGTTTTTCAATTTTGACACAACCGGTTGATCAGGAGAGTTTTTAGCACAAACAGGACATGGAGGGTCACCCTTGTGTAATTTTGGTGTTGTTTGGTCCAAACATTCAGCATGGAAGACATGGCGGCATGAAAGAACTCCAGTAACTGGCATATCTCCATTTCGGATTATCTGGCGCGAACTCCATGGTGATCTATGGAAAAGAAACCGCTCACACAGGCTGCATTTGTGACCATTGGATCTGTTTAGGGAGTCACGATCGATTGGTTCTGAAATGTCAAAATCACTTTCGTCAGGGTCATGAAATCTAGGGGTATTTGTTTCAACTGGTAAGGTGGTCAAGGGGTGAACGGGTTTGGACATGAAGCAACCACGAGTAGTGAAATTATGGTGGGAGGACAGTGACTTTCTTATAGAGTCGTAATCGCTACTGTCTGAATTGGAAGAACTGGAAGCTATATCATGGGGAGCAGAGAGTCCCTACAGAAGAAATTGTTTCATCAGAAAGTTCGATTTGTAGTTGCCTATATGATAGTGTGGCAAATTGGAGGTCCAATTGGGTTGATCTGAAACACCTTTTTTTTACAAAAGCTATATTACTATTTTCAATAGTATTATAATATTTTGAATAAAATAATTTCACAACCAAGAGATGTTTTCTTTAAAGTTGATCTTTTTATTTCATTTGTCTGACTTATAAAATATAACCCGAATAAACCAATTTATATAAACAGTTATCATAACTGTCACCTCTACAGCATACTGGTAAAACATAAGCACACGGTGAGTGATGAGTTGTGGAAATCAAAATACAATACCTCAGAAGTTGGTGAAAAGGATACCGGTCCCAAAACTGCAGAAAAGAACCACAGAACAAAATATATCAGCATAGGCTTAATGATAACATCCTTATGAAGTTACAACAGACAACTACCTAGAGTTTCAAAGCACCGGTTAGTACACATGTGATGTTGAACATTTGCTAAAAATATGGGGCAGAGGGAACACAACATAATGTAACTTTCTACATACATTTACTAGAATCATTACACAAGAGCAAGTCAATGGAAATACACAAGGGAATCAGTATACTAGTAGAATACTAGATGAAGTTCCACAAATACTGGTAGCTCATTTTTAAGTCACAATTGTATATGTTGACTTAAGCAACCAACTCTTCATTTTTATGGTTACCTCTCTTCCTTTAATATCACTACCTGATAATCCAAGTTAACATAAAAATTGCTACATGAATGGGCGGCTAACAGGTGAAAAGGTCTATGTAGCAAATTTAATTAAATTTGAAGAAATCAACTGCCAAAACCATATAAAGAATAAGTAGCAGAATGGGCGGCTAACAGGTGAAAAGACATCGGGTTGACCCACGAAAACACTTTTTGTCAAACTATAGAACTATAAGCTAATCTTTTACTCTTTTAATAAAGAAATTTAGAAGCTTGTATGCATCTGAATATTTTTGAGGTGACTTTAAACCTGTTTTATCCATTGCAAATTTCATTCGAGATAAAGATAACCCAAATCAACCAATGTTTTGGCACTACAAAATTACTACCTCTAGGGCTTTGATGTATATAGGCACATCAAGTAATAAATATACATATCGATAACAGCAGTTAGCATCATGTTAACTTAGCATAAAGATCCGTTCAAGTGGTGCAGTCTGTGATCCGTAACAAGTGGTGCAGTCTGTGATCCGTTCAAGATTTGATAACATAAAGATCGTAAACGAATGCTAGAAATATAAGGAACTTGAATAGAAGATGATGAACAAGATAAATAATTGGAGGATTTTGTTTTGTTTTTGTATTTCACTCTCTCTAAAATTACATGGAAACCCATTGCCGTTTTTCTTTCATTTGGATACAATGAGTTTTTTATTTTTAGAGGCTGCCCCTAACTCTTCTCTACATCTCCTATTTATAATGATAGAATAAACATAAGTGTAGAAGACTGATTCTTTTTACGTGGGATGTAAACACAAACTTGGGCATGCATGGGCGGCTTTTGTAGTCACTAAGGTTCACCCAATTCCAACTCAAAAGTGTAGGTTTAATGTGCACTGGAACAATAAACAACTATATTGCTAATTACGATTGGGCCTATGGGGTCACATACAATAACACTTAAATACCACTCATATGGCCAAATTAAGTTAATTATAATAACTAGCTGAGTTATTTAATTACTTTGTGTTCATTTAATAAATGTTATTAAATTGAAGGGTTCAAGATTAAAGTTATTAGGATTATATTGTTATTCCTGATACTTAAAGGGTTAAATAATTAATTAATAATAAGAAGTTATTAGATATTAATTATTATAAAATATAATAACCCTAATCAACAATTGAAACCAACCTTTTTGGTTTCTCTGTGTATTCGGTCGTGAGGAACAAAGACACCAAAAGTGTCTGCCAATTTTGGTCCAAAATAAAAACAAAGAAGTGATTTAATTTGGCCTTGTGAACTAGCATTCGGGTGGTGATCAATAAGGTGTTGTGTGGATCAACCATAGAGATAATCATACTATTGATTATAGTTTCATCGAAAAGGTATAACTCGTATTCATCCTCTTTATTATTATTGATTCAATATGAGGATATAATTGGATCCAATGGAAATCGGTTTGTACATTGTTGTTTATTATGTTTCCGCTGCGTTTGTTAATTAAAATAAATTTAATTAAACTACGATTTCCAACAAAAAGCTACTATCATGTAAATTCCTTTTCGTTTAGAAGAAACAGTCACAAGCTAGCAACTGTCTTGACTTCCTCTTTTCTTTTGTTTTTTCAATGATCACTACGGATCAGTCTGGCACCAAATTTAAGACAGTACCAGCACAGCATTAAGCACACACTACGATGTAACATTTATGTCACAAATATCATAATGAATTGATGTGCGTATTACCTCTTTTTGATGAATTAGCATAGTCATCAAAGCTGATTTCTTGAATTGTAGGAGGTGTCCACTGCTGAGCTGGTGATAAGTCAGATGGACTACTTAAAAATGCCCCAACTCCATCAGACACAGAATGTCGATGATTAGATATATAATTTCCTCTGAACCAATTCCTACTTTCTCTACTGTTTGAAGATGTAGAAGAGCCATACAAACGACTTCCTTCTTGAGAACCAAATGATTGCCCTTCGTTTTGGAACCGAAAATCCCATCTTGGTGGGGGCGGTGAGAAGCTGGTATTGGTTCGCCAGTAGGGTTCATGTGGACCCATTGACCAGTCCTGGCTAACCGCATTCGACCCATGTGGCCTGGCAGCCACACAACAGAGTGACCCCATCTTAGCTATATTCTGTGACACAATTGGTTATGCTGAAAGAATTACGCAATATGTTTGATTTCACAGTTGAAGTCCTGAAATTAAAAGAAACAAGGTTATCTACGCACGCTAATTAATATACGGAATATTGAGGAATCTAAAAGACTAAATATATAAATATCAAACAAGAAGAGACATAATTCTACTACCTACTTTTAGCAGGCCATATCAAAATATCAAAGAACAAACTGCATGATTCAACTACCATAGGTCAAACCAAAGAATCAAGTTTGACCACTGTAATTAACAAATTTAAGCTCACAATGAATGGAAAGTACAAAAATAGAAACTCAAATGGAATTCATTTCAACACAAAGATGAAAAATTTTACCATAATTGTAACTAATATTTTCAATTAATACTAGTAAGTAGGCCATGCTTCGTCTAATAACTGGAAATTTTAACAACTTTAATAATTTATGATACTATACTATGCAATTCAATTCAATTCAATATTATACATTCATTTGAACTGCCGTACCAGTAATATCATCACAATAACTAAAATAAAAAAGGTGAAAAATACAGTATAATAAAATATATACGAAAAAAATAAATAATAGAAAAAGTAAACAAAACCCTAAGGAGGTAAGACAGTATAAGACAAGTATAAAGAGAGTGTGCGGTACTGCGGTGTACTTACTGTGTGTGGGGAGCGATGGAGATGATGATTATTTTGGGATTTTGGTGGCGTTGTCTACGGAGAAAAAACCCTAATCAATCAATAAAATAAAAAGGGAGGCCAGTGCGCCACTGCATTTTTGTTGCTTCTTTCTTTCCACTTTTTAGCTGCTTCTTTTTCTCGTCTTTCTTTTCTTTCTTTACGATTCTTGATTGTTGAAAACTGGAGTAATTTATTACATATATCTTTAGTAACATCATTTTAAAAAAACATTAGATTACATTACTAGTCCTTCAAAAAACAAATGCTCCTTAATTGTACTTTTCAAAAATATTCATTTTGATAGTTGTATTTTTTGTATTTATTAAGATCATCGTAAAAAAGATTATATTATTTTAGTGATTGTAATATATTAAAATATTTATTTATTTTATTATACTATTTTTTTTCATTCATATAATTATACTTTAAAAACATAATATTCGAGTCATTAAACTTTTTCAAACTAGTTTTTCAAAAATATTAATATGTGCTTCATGCATATATGATATGTGTTAATTATGGTTGTGTATAAATATTTTTCAAACTTTAAATCATTTATTGGATCAATAATTGAACATTATACATGTGTAGAGTTGTAAATGAACCATACGAACTTAAATAATGTTTGTTTGTCTTTTTTCTTTTAAGTTTAACGGAATAAATGGACGACCATGAACACTTAAAATGAAAGGAATATTTTTCTCCGTTTATTAAGACGGCACACAAAAACAAACATAAATGAACAAACGTAAGCGAACAAGCATCATTTATTCAATCAATCATTTATTCAAACGTTTGTTTTGCTTGTTTACCACCCTACATACGCATAATATCCTAATATTTATCCACCATCATTAATTAAAATACTTGATTTAAAGTTGAAATTTTTTTTTTTTTTTGATAAAGGGGAAAAAATACCCCGGCAAATATTATTAGAATAAAATGATAATCAATACAAGTACAAAGAATGTGGTAGAACCACATTGACTTAATCTAACAGACGGAAAGACTAAGCGCATACACAAGACAGGCCTTGAGTATGACAACCAGCAAAGCCCAACTATGAGGCCACACAACCATGAGGCAACAACAACAACAACAAGACTTTAGCCAAGCAATAAACCACTGCGTCCGCATGAAGAAAGGATTATCTTGACGAAGGACTCACCCCTTTCGGGATCTTCCATCTCTCCATAGTGCGGAGAGCACGAAACGAGGGTTTGAAGGCAAAGGAAACCAGCTTTAACCTTATCGTATTGATGATTGCGTCAGCCACCTCCTTAAAGGACCTTTTGCCTTTGTCAAAAAGACGAAAGTTCCGTTCCTGCCAAATGAAGTACGTTGATGCCGCCAGCACCAGACGGGCGACCACATGGTCAATGTTTTTCGAGCTTGTGGCAGATAGGAAGGAGGGCATAAGAACTTCAAGACAGTCAGACATAACCTGCAACTTCGCATGATTAATAACCCTGAACCAAACCTGGGAGGAGAATGAGCATTCAAAGAACAGGTGAGCATGAGAGTCCTGGCAAGAACCACACAGCTGACAACGCAGCAGGGCTAAGTCAACCGAAGGGCCAACATCCCATTGCCTCATACGGTCTTGGGTCTTCAGTCTGCCTCTTAAGACGAGCCACAGGTGAAAAGCATGCCTAGGAATGCAAGAAGAAAACCACACAACAGGAGCCCAGTCCACCACGCTACCTCTTGGCCGAATGGATTCCCAAACTTGACCAGCCCGAAAATCGAGGAACTCTCCGGCCGAGTCGCGCCACAGAAGCTTATCAGGCAGAGAGGAAAGAGTAGGGACCTCAATCTGAGAAAGATAAGGGTACCTTTGACGCCATTCGGTCGGCCATCTCCAAGAGTCACCGTCAATGAGATCAGCAACAGAATCAGTTATTGAGAAACCCGAGCGAGTAATATCACGGAGGCTGGAAAAGATGCGGGTAATGGGACATTGGTGACACCACGTGTCATACCAAACCGACACAGACCTCCCATTACCAATCTTATACCAGCAATACGGCCGGACGACCTCCCTGATACGTAGGAGGCTTCGCCAACCCCAGCTCATACTACTCTGAGCAGGGACATCCCAGAAGCTGCGGTCACGAAGTTTGTAAGCATACACCCATCTGACCCAGATGGAATTCTTTCTGGAGAGGATACTCCAAATGTGGTTGGCCATGAGAGAGATATTCCATTCACTCAAGCGACGGATCCCCAAACCACCTTCACGCTTTGGATGGCATACGTCATCCCATGCCACCTTAGCTTTACCAGCCTTCATTGGGCCTTGACACCACAAGAAGCCCCTCATAAGCTTCTCAATATCATCTATAATAGAGGCAGGAAGAATAAACATAGATGCCCAATATCCATGAAGAGATGTGAGAACAGAGGAGATTAATTGGACACGACCAGCAAATGAGAGAGCCTTATTCTTCCAATCCCCGATCCTATTCTGAACCTTCTCCACCAGGACTTTACAGTCAGATTTGACAAGCCTAGAGGAGATGAGGGGAACCCCGAGATAACGAACCGGAAGGGTGCCTTCCTCAAAAGGCATGATGTGGAGGATACTTTGCCGCACATAGTCGGGGACATTACAAAAGAAAGCAGTACTCTTCGGGATACTAGGGATCAAGCCCGAGACTTCCTTTAATTCCTTCAGTGCAGAATGAAGAACCGTAGCAGATTCCAAATCACCATGCGCAAAGAGAAACAAGTCATCTGCAAAACACAGGTTAACAAGCCCTAGATTTTCACACCTCGCATGGTACTTAAAGGAGGTAGAACCGTCTACCTTCCTCCGGATAAGAAGGGTCAGCACCTCCATCACTAGAGTAAAGATATAAGGAGACATTGGATCTCCTTGCCGCAGACCTCGATTTTCTTTAAAGAACCCATGCACACCTCCATTGATACTCAGGGAGTAGGACGTGCTAGACACACAAGTCATGATCAGATTCACCATAACCGGGTGGAAGCCAAAGCCATGAAGGATAGTCCTGAGAAAACCCCAATCCACAGTATCGTAAGCTTTCTGAATATCAATCTTAAAAGCACAGCGAGCAGCACCATGATTAAGGTGGTAACATCTCATAAGCTCCTGGGTTAAGAGGATGTTATCTGAGATACTCCTGCCAGGAATGAAGGCAGATTGATTGTCGCTCACAATATCCTCCAGCCCATCCTTGATACGACTAGTGATCAACTTGCTGATGCACTTATACAAGACATTACACAAGGAAATAGGCCGAAAATCATTAATCCGACTAGGGGAGGAAACTTTCGGGATGAGGGCAATAACAGTGTGGTTGATTTCTTTTAATATCTGGCCATTAACAAAGAAATCCCGGACCGCAAAGAACAAGTCATCACCAATAGTGTCCCACGACCGTTTGAAGAAGGATGCCGAGTAACCATCTGGCCCCGGGGACTTACAGTCACCAATAGAAAACAAGGCCACCCGAACTTCATCCTTAGTAACTGGACGAATCATCAAGTCAGCCTTGGATCTCGAGAGCTTGCGGAAGAAAAGCCCCGAGCTATCCAGCGGCAAAGCATCACCAGCACAACCCAAAAATTTCTGGTAGTGGTCAACAAAGATCATAGGCACCGAGTCTCCCTCATGGACTACATTATTCAAGTCATGCACTCGTTCAATCGGACCCCTATTCGCTTTTTCCTTAACCACGTTATGAAAAAATTTAGAGTTGCAATCCCCCACCCGAAGCCATTCAATCTTTGCTTTCTGCTTCATGAATCGTTCTTCATCAATGACCGCCGCATTAAAAGCACGAAGGAAGAGACTCTCCTCCTCTCTCAGCGCAGCAGAGTCGGGATAAGAGTCAAGAGCTTTCTGAGTTTCATCCAATTCAGCGCGAAGTTTAACAACCTTCTTATGGAGGTCACCCTGATCCCTCATTAACGTGGCAAGGGGCTTCTTCAGTCTCTTCAACCTTGAAGTAATCCGAAACATAGCATGTCCCACAATTTCCTCCTTCCACGCATCAATTACAATATCTTTAAATTCAGGCTTATGAGCAAGCAGATTATAGAATTTAAAGGGTTTAACCCGAGGCTTTTGAATCACGGGAAGAGAGAGAACAGCAGGAGAGTGATCAAAGATTCTGTAAGGCTGGAATAAAGCACGGGCCCCAGGGAAGGCATCCAAGAACTCTCTATTACACATGATGCGATCAATCTTCCTCAAGATACCTGAGGCCGACTGAGGTCGCTGATTCCAAGTGAAGTGGAGCCCCGAGGCCTGCACATCAACAATCCCAATATCCTCCACACATTCCCTGAACTCGCGCATGGAGGTAGAGCGCCTGGAAGAACCAGCGGAAGAATCTTCTAGATTAAGAATGGCATTAAAGTCGCCCAATAGCGTCCAGGGATTAGCTCCAACAAATCTGCTATGCAGACGAAGGTTATCCCATAACTCCCTTCTATGGGAATAAGCATTACCCGCATAAATGACGGAACAGTAGAAAGACTGATCCCTATCCCGCACCCGAACCTGACAGTGCATAACCTGTTCCGTGAAGGAAATGATCATAAGGTCGACCCGGTCAGGATCCCAGCCAATAATAATGCGAGAGCCACTAACACTCCTAGAGGAGTTAGACGTCCAACTCCACCGCCTAAAAACCTTGGAACAGATACGCGTGAGATTAGAAACATGAACATGGGACTCCAAGATGGCACAAAGGCACAACTTGTTTTCACTAACCACCTGTTGAACCTCATTTTGCTTGGGGGCACGGTTCAAACCCCTAATATTCCATGATGCGAGACTAACCATGGTAGGTAGAGGCCTTGGGAGTGCTTGCCCCCTCCGAAAAGGACCCACCCTTGGGAAGTTTCATATAGTCTGCTGTCTCATCAAAAACTTCCTCAATGTCGGATTCAGAATCATCAGCATCAGAACCACCACCATTAATCGCCCCTTTAAGCTTACTAGGCTGACTTGGGCCATCTCCGTTACCATCCCCCTGTTGGGTCTTTCTATTCCTCGGAACATCCTCTTTCTCATCGCTGCTTAGAGCCCCGAAGCGGTTGCCCAAGGATAAGGGTTTGGAAATACCCGAAGCTTTCTTGGAAGACGGTTTCGGGTAAGGACCATTAGGTGCCTGTTTGGAAGCAGTTCCCGAGTCTTTCACCTTGTACAACACCTTTGGGTTCTGTTTCTGCACAGAGAATCCATCAACAGGTTTCCCAATCTGCTTAATAGGGCCACGAGCAGTCTTCTTAGGGGCAGCAAATCCAGGATTGCTTGCCTTTGGGGCTTCAACAACCACCACATTCTTTGGACATTCAGGATCTTTATGTCCAAAGATTTTGTACGTACTACACGTGGGTGGTCTCCATTCATATTCCACCCTAACCGAATAAAGAGTTTTACCACCACCCTCAAGCTTGGGAATAGCAACTGTAACAGTTTCCTTCAGCTCAGTCCCAGACACAACCTCAACCATGGCACGAGCGAAATTAGGACGACCCCAAGATTCAGTGCACATGGTGCTAGTGTAGGAATCAAGCATGAGAGGCGTCCCCACCTTGGTAGCAATACCACTCAAGCCCACCTGGTTAAAGGCCAAAAGCGGGACATCATGGAGTTTAATCCACACCGGCACTCTTGTAAGATCCTCCTTAGCTAAGTCAGCATCAGAATTCCATTTTCTTAACATAATAGGGACCAGTCTAATCATCCAAGGGCCCCCTTCAAGAACCTCATTCATACCATGCTCCGAAGAGAATTTAAAAAAGAAGAAGCCATTGGAGTGCATCATAACCTTCTCGATACCGAATTTCCTCCAAACATTCATAACATAGTTTTGGACCACGGGAAAAGCTAATCTCTTGCCAATGAAGTACCCGTACAGAGTGTTCGAGTACTTTTTGCTTGCTTCAACGACCGTGGCCAAAGGGATCTCCACATCCGCGTCACTACCATTAGGAGCCTCCAGATGCAAAGCACAGAAATTAACCTTCTGCTTAACAACACGATTCGCAGCTTGAGCATAAGACTTATTTCCAAGAATGGGTTGTTTTTGGCCTGGTTGTTGAATAACAACCGTAGCCGCTTTCAGCCTATCAATACCACTGGCAGCGAGAGGGTTGTCACTAGAACCATCAGGAGCCTGCTTGTTGGCCATATCAGTATCACGACCCTCCTTCTCATCTCGGGCAGAAACATCATAGAAATCAGGGATTTCAGAGGGATATTTAATCCCTACCTGACTGACAGCATTTCCAAGCTGGCTGGCATCAACACCCACAGCAGATCGAGAATCAGGGAATTTACCAAGGTCTTGCACCCCAACCTGATTCGTAAACACATTAGAGTACATATTCTCTCTCCACGCTCCAATTCCGTCACAGTGGACTGCGCGGATCGAACTTCGCGGTAAGTTCGCTGGGGGTGCGGGGGCAGCGCGCCCCGGAAGAAAATTTTCAGGATTTGCACCCTGAGAAATAAGAATTTTACCCATGCGACATTGCGAAGTGTCGCTAATTGTGTCGCCTGTAGTGTCGCCAACAATGTCGCTACGGGAAATAAGAGGAGTGCGACACTGGCCAGTAGTGTCGCAGGAACTTGTGTCGCGGGTCGTTGTGTCGCATATACTTGTGTCGCACATACTTGTGTCGCTAGTAGGGTTAGGGCAACTTTTAGTGTCGCCCTTTGTGTCGCAACGACTCGCTTCCTCCATCTCCGGCGGCGCCTGACCACCTGCAACTTCACCGTCAGAGCTTTCCGACGATCTAGAATCATGTCCAGCAGCTCCAAGTTCTCCCTTACAACTCAAACCCAAAGAGTAATTTCCTTTCTTTTTCTTTTTCGAGGATCCTTTTTCTTTCATGATGGCAGCCGGAAAAACGACTTGGCGTTACCGGGAGACCCTCTCGGAAAACAGACACAGGCCACAGGGAACGCGTATATTGCCACTCAGCACACAGCACTCGAAACAGATGCTTCACCTCTAGCTAATGAACGGATTAGAAGCTTGAAACATGGCCGAATGAAAGGTGGAGCCGAGAATCGCCCTTGCCAGAGAATATCGCCGGAAATCGAATCACAATTAACTTTCCACTGCTAGTATGTTTCTACTGTTTGATTTAAAGTTGAAAATTATTTATACACAACCATACTTAACACTATATGCACAAAATGTATAATACTATTTTTGAATAGTTGTTTTGAAAAGTTTAATGACTTGATATCATATTTTAAAAGTTCAGTTACCTAAATGAATAAAAAATAGTATAATGAAATAAATGAATACTTTCATATATAGTACAATAACTCAAAAGTATAAATATTTTAGTACAATGATCTTAATAGTCACAAAAATAATACAATGACTCAAATGAACATTTTTTTTAAGTATAAAGAGTTGGCTCCAAATAAAATGCTAAAACAATTAAGGAATGGAAAACTGTAAACACGTTATACCTGGATCTAGACTTCGATCACAACTACTTAGGTGCGGAATCCCTAAGCAATTGAGTAATTCGTGAAAATGTAAAACGGATCAAACACGCAATCATAAATAAAAATTTTCCTTCTATTAAATCACGACGAGTTACAAGATATTTTGTTTGTAGAAACTGATGCGCTGCCGATCGGTCGTCGTGTTTCCAACCGGCACGCACTTGTACTGGTACTTGGTACGAATACCTGATACTAGTATGTGGTAAAGATGATCCAGGGTCGTTCCTTACGACGGTCGAATTGAAACAGAGCTCGTTCAGATAATTTAGTAATCAAAATAGGTTTGGATATTTGGATAGGTATGTGTTTTGGTTTTTATCTATTAAAGATTATTAAAACTAATAAAGCATAAAAGTAAAGGGAAGCTAACATATATATAACACTTAAGGATAACAAAGACGCGGTTCACTATGATTTAGGATAGTGTATTGTTTGGAATGATGTTTATTGGGGACACATTTAGCTGATAAACTATAGGTGTAACACTAGGACCCTACTTCTTTAGTCCGGTTCTAAATTAGTATGTCACTGAGTCCTAGGCTATCTTGATTCTGATCAGACCAGGCTGTTTTAAACCCCATTCACCGTCTTTAGAGACCAAGTGACCCTTTTTGGATAGATATATCCTGGGTGCAGGAATGAGGCAACATACCGTAATTATATCTAACCTTTCTTAACTCCTATGTCTAAATGTTATTATCTAATTGTGTACTACTTTTTAACTTTGTATTCTAAACTATCGGCTAAGTGGAGTTAAGGGTTTTAAGCATCTTAGACTACAGCCGAGTCTTTGCTTTCTTTTCAAAACTCCATATTCAATTATTATAAACACAAATACTTCCATCATGAATTAGACCCTCCTTTATAATCAGTCATTCATACCTAGGTGTACTCGCAGTGTACGGGACATTTAAGTATTTCCACAGCCTTTATAACACTAGGTATATTCGCGGTGTACAGTACTTTAAGTATTTCCACAACTTTATTGCCCTAGGTATATTCACGGTGTACAATACTGTAGTATTTCCACAACTTTAGGGTTCCTAGACCATGTTCTAGAAGGGTGACTTCTAGGTTTTCCACGATGAGATAAACCTTTGACATTTCCTTAGCTTCAACGTATTTGTACTCCAAATGAAGGTGTTTCCAACGCTATACTAAGTACAGGGCCGTTTTACGGATATCTCATAGCTTTATACATAAACATAGATAATTATCTATCGTAACTAGGGTTTCGTCAAATCCTACAACTAAGGTGATAGCCACGTGAAGGACTGGAAAGGGTGACACGTAAATTAAGTCTAGATTCAGGATAGGTTTAGATAGATACCAAACCATAACATCATTCGTAATTATAATTATCTATATCATGGCAAACATACAAGTAACTACTCACAAGGCATGGAAATAAACAATTATAACATTAATAAATCACAAACATCAAACAAGAACATTATGACAAATTAATAATAGAAAAGATAGATAATACCCGTACAAATTACGAGCAGAATAACACTTGTATTTCTTCTAATAAATCCCAAGCATTACAAATGCTAGCTTCTACTAATTAAAATACATAACTAATCTAAAAGAAAAGAGAAGGATTATCCCCTAATCTTCTTACTAGTTTCAAGGATTAAAATCCTATAGACAAAAACTAGAGAGAGAGACTAGAGAGAGAACCTAGAGAGAGAACGAGTGTGTGAGAGAGAGTAAAGAGAAGATTAAGAGTGAAGGAATGATGAAATGAGGAGGGGAGAGCCCCCTATTTATAGGCAAAGGTCCCAAGACTTCCGTTCAAGCTCCAAAGCACAAAATACAAGCCCGAAACAGCTCCGAACCTCAAAATAACTGAAAAACGGATCACCGGAGGGCAACAGGGGCCGTATACGGCACCATAGAGGCCGTATACGGTATCATAGTGGGCCGTATACGGTAGTCTAGGGGCCGTATACGGAATCCCTGATGCTGTTTGGTCTTTACCCGTTGTTCGGTACTTCGTTTGTTGCTTGTTTCGCGCGTATCTTCTTCGTTTTTTGTCCGTTTGGCTTGATTCTTACTCCTATGATCTTGAAATTCCGTTACGCTTCTAATGATACCAAAATCATGTATTTTGGATGTGTGTAGATCATACGTGCTCGGAATGCCTTCGGTTGATCTGTAGGTGCTGTATCTTCTCCGTTCTTTATCCGTTTCGCTTGATTCTTGATTCCCCGATCTCGCAATTACCTATGAATCATAAAATGGTGTTTAGGAAGTGTAAATCATAAGGTAAATAAAAGTGAAGGAATCAGGTGAAGTTTATTTGCTTAGTTTTGTATGTCATTCAGACGTTATTAGCGATTTTTCTTGCAACGTCTATATTTGAACAATTTAGTGAATTTTAGAAATAATTATTGATTTAAGATATTTTCACTAATTAATAGCTCAAATAATGAGGAATAATGTACGTAAAAACATGACTTTTTACGTTACATCAAATATCCCACAGTTATACGTTGATAACTCAGTTTTGCATCTCGTAAAAACATTTTAAGATTAATTTGGTTGAGTTTAAAACATTTTAAAGAGGTTACCAATTCCTCATATAGGCAAGTTATTTCAAGAACATAAGGAGAGATAAGGTTTTTCTTTCATAAACAAGAAATGACTTTCTTAGGCATACTTCCAACTCTCGTGATCTTAGAGTATACATGACCAGGCGATCTCACAAAAGGTGGTCACTCAATTCACTCAAAGTGTATCGGGTTACCTATCATTTCTAAAACAATCGAAATCGCTCAATAAGCCAGTCATGCAGCACCCATCGTCATAGGCTTGATCGAGAATTGGATCTCCATCACTTAGGTGAGGACGGTGCTAATTATCTCAAGACATTCAAGAGGGTTGTTATGATAAGTGAGGGTTAAAGGGTATGGATAGTGGTGTGTTTTTGGTTGCACGGGTTTTGCTTATCTTAAAAACTTCTAAGATCATGAAAAACTTTATTTAGAATGGAATGGAGATTTGATAGCTATTTGTTTTCTATCGGATTTTTCTTGAGGGGGTGATACTTTCGAAGCACTTAGCTTTATTTGATTTTTATTTTTCTTTTCTTCTTCAGAATTTCTTTGTCAGAGAATTTCCAATGATATTTTTATTTCCTTTAGACAATCCTTTGAGAACTATGTTCTTTTTATTTTTGACTATTCCGAGTCTTTTCAGGGTGCCAATTTTACGCACCATTGCTCTCTCGCCTTTGTTAGGGTGCCAATTTTACGTACCCAGGCTTTTTGAGAGAGATAACTTTTGGGGATCACGAAAAAGCAGGATAAATGAGGAGGATATTCTAAAAGATGTTTTTCACAACCTTAGAAATTCCAAGATAAGTTTTGGGGGTATTTTTGTGGAAGTAGGTAAATAGATGGGGGTTTTGAAAGATAAATCGGTTTAGGCTCAAAGGTTTTACTAATCATATCATCAATACTAAAAATAAGTATTGGTCGGTTTTTAGGCTTGAAGAGTAGGCTAAAATGGGGTTTAAATCTTAGGGAATGTCAAGGTCCTCTACTTGCACCTGTACCGCGTACGATACTCACCAATGTGATCTCGAAGCGTATGTCAAGAGCAAGTTCTAATTCAGAAGCACATGCATCGACACACACAACAAATGAAATAGTAAAGCATTTAAAGTGAATGCTTTTCAATTAGGCTCAAAATACCTCACTGCAAATAAGATTGGGTTGTATGTACCTAGTCATGCGATGTCCCTTTTAGATTATCATTTATTGCTTAAGAAATTTTTTCTTTGTTTTCCCTAGATTCCAAGATAACTTACTCATATTTGAGAATGGCTTCCCTTAAAAACATTCAAACTCAAAAAGATTAGAGATAATCAAATGATTAGGCGCATACTTTTTCAATTTTATTAAAAATTTTGAAAAATTTGAGAAACATTTTCTAAGTTATCTATTTGGACATAAAAATCTATCTAAGGTATTCTATACCTGCTACCTCACACTTAGAGGAACATTCTCCCTAATGTTCTCTTTAGTAGAGATTTTGCTAGAAGGAAAATCCCACACTTAGAGTTTAAACATGTCGCACCCCCAAATTTCGTGTGCAGCAGAAGTCGGGTCGGGGCGCGACTAATCAGGAATCATTGCACAAGGTTACATTGAACGACCTCTATATGCGTCGTTTGGAAATAAATATGTTTCCATAAATAAAATGTGTCGAAACACGGTGTTTACAATCCAAAATATTGTTCCTAGAGTCCACGTTTATAACGGGAGATTCTATTACATAACCAGTGTACAAAAAGTAATGCTATTGAATCTCCTTGTAAATGCAGTTTAGAAAACCATGCGACTCTAGCTAATGCTTCCAAAGCATTCCTATTGCGTCTGTGAACCTGAGAAATACACGCTAAAAGGTCAACAATAATGCTGGTGAGTTCATAGATTTGAACAGTTGAAATCATAAGTATGAATCACAAGATTTCCTTTGCATTGCACGAATACAAATTAATGTAAATGTGTGCCATGTGTCATGAGCTCATAGTTCGAAGCTTAACCCTTGTTGGTGCCTCCGCGAATGTCTAATCCAGAACACTCGCTATGTCAAGTATAAAGCGTCTGTTGACCAGTTAGAGCGACTAACTCGGACGGGGGTGTCAATCCCCAATAGAGCGACTAACTTTTAGTGGATTATAGTATCACTCATGCAAATCAGTGTAAGTTTTCCATGTTACTTGTGTTCATATAAAAACAGAGCAGTGTATTCTCACCCCAAGGTAAAAGCAGTAAAAGTGGGGCTATGAAGTTCTTTAAAAGGGGTCAAAATGGGTCTCCCAATGGGTCATGCTGTTAAAACTAGCCGAAGTAATGGTTTGGACATTTTGGCATGTATGGTTATGTTCAGATATGCAAAAAGAGTGATTGTAAAGTGATAGTAATAGTTGAATCAAATTGATGCCAAGAATTAGTTCAAAAAGTACCCAAATAGCCATTTTTCGGAATTAAGACCAAAACCGTCATTTGTGTGAATTTTGGAAAAGTGCCAATTGGGAAACCTTTATTATGCGCGAATCAAATTGGATCACAAACTTGAAGTGTGCAGAATGTTTTGTACAGGACCCAGTACGCGATCGCGTAAGGGTCATGCGATCGCGTACCTAGTAAAGAAAATGAAACATAAACTTTTACGTTGTGGATACGGGATCGCGTACCCCTTACGCGATCGCGTAACTTGTACTAAAATTCGAACAAAAACTTTTCAGGTATTGAGTACGCGATCGCGTACCCTTGGTGGGATCGCGTACTCTTAGTCTGGGTCAATGTACGCGATCGCGTATGGTTACCAGGATCGCGTAAGAGGTGTAAAAAAAAAAAAATTTAGGGCGTTTCAAGTTGGTATCAGAGCTATGGTATAAGGGATTCGGGTATCCACCGTTAGTGGGTATTTGAACTTAGACCATTATGTTGTTGATTGAGCATGATAACTGCTATTTATAAGCACTGCTACAGTAACTGTGAACTTAATATAAGTTCTCATGAACAGTACTTACGAACTTAAAATAAGTTTCCATGACCAGTACCTGCGAACTTAAACGATTTTGGCTCTGATACCACTTGTTGGACCCTTTGTACTGGATCTAAATCGAATCAATTCAACAATTGAAAGCGCGGAATACAATCAATTGAACAATGCACGTTAGCAGTCACATGAAACTAGTCGATTAGCTTTTATATATATCAAGAACAACGAATCAACCAATTACACAATATTCCTCACAGATCACTTGAAAACACTCTAGGTTCGTCAACCCTAGAACTAAACCCGAATGCCTCTATTTATAGGCAAAACCTAACTGACCTGCGACACAAGCCCTGTGTCGCCAGGCCGACATATGCGACACAAGCCTTGTGTCGCTATTGCGACACAAGCTCTGTGTCGCCTAAACAGTTGAACTAATTTTGATTTCAAAACAAATAACTTTTATATCATAATCAAAATATTACAACCAACTCAGACCTAGACCAACTGACAAACATACAAAACATGTATCAACAGCAACTCATTGAGCAACTGGAGCAAGAGTATGAAAAATTCCATAACGCTGAGGCAAATTTTGATTCACAAATCTTTGAAGATATTGTGATTAAGCTAAAGGAGAATTTGATACCAAGAGAAATGCTCGACCCCGATTACTGTGAGGAGCAGAGGAACTACTATAACTGTGTATGTCGTGCTTTCGAGAGATGGTTATTTCCCTATTCGGATAAACAAAAACAGTTATTGGATGAAATTAGGGAAAACACTAGCTGGATCACTGGTAACTTAAAGCGATATGCGAGACAATGTGGCATTGGAGCAAGTGCAGAAGTTCCTGGATTTGATGAAAGTTGAGGATCATCTCAAAAATAAGAAATTCTATGTGGATTGCACGATAGAATATTATGTTCAAGACATAATTGATGAGCTCTTTTATCCGGCTTCCGATGAAATAACCATGCAAATTCTCGAAGGATTAAGAGATGAACCTAAAGTACGCCTTGCGACTTATGTGATAGAACAACTGAAGTCTACCTATCAGGGAGTTCACTTTGAGACACATCAGAATCTGATCCATTTGGGAATGTCCAAAATTTATAACCATATGCTGGGCATTTTCTGGAACTCTGGATTACTTCTTCCCATACAGTTGAGAGAGATGATGAATAGTATCTTAGGAGACATTGGCAAAACCATTAGAAACCCGACCATTAGGAATTATGCTAACTTGCAATTAGGTTTCTATGGATTCATGGATGCATTAAGACATGTTTTGCCATAACGGGAAATGAAGATTGTAGGTGGATATATGGTTGTTGATGAAGAAGGAATTGTAGCTAAAGCCATAGGAAAAATTACTAAGGAAACGGATGACCTACAAGAAGCTTCAGAGATACATCATAAGAGTTTTCAGGATTACTCATCATCCATTTCCGACATTACTAAGTCATTACTCCATCACTTCTTGCAGCTCTATCCCAAGGATTATAAAGAAACACATACTGTGGATTTAAGGAAAAGGTTCTGTGCTCCAGCGTTGAATGATATATGGTTTGACTGCACGAACAGAAACTGACTGAGAGTTTTTGCAATTATTTTCTATTTTTTTCATACATAGTTTTTCTATTGATTATGTAATTAACTAATTATGAAATATCATTCGCAATTTTATTAAATTTTTATTTGTGTTGTTAGTTAAAGATTGAGGGAAGCATGTCCAGAGTAAGGTAAGTATAATTATTAAAAGAATTAATAAGATTTTATTTAAAATTATAAAAAGTTTATTTTATAAATGATTAAGGATAATTGTGACAAATCAAACCAACCGTTGGTTGAATTATTCAGCCGTCGGTTGGATTTTAAATCAAAATTGGGCCGATGACGAACTGGGCTCACACAGCTGGGCCTGTTGGGCTGACAATTCAACCGCCGGTTGAATTATTCAGCCAACGGCAGGACTTACTGGGTTTTAAACCATATTACAGTCTCCGCTCTTCACTTTTCAAAATCAAAAACCACAAAAAATCACACGACAAATCTCCAATTTACTCGTTATTTTCATTGCAATTTCGTTTGTTCTTCCTCAAAGGTATGTACATTTCATTCTTTACTCATTATCTCTTGATTTTTGCGTTTCAATTTTCAAATTAGGGTTTCATATTTAGGAGTTTTTAATTCCGAATTGTATATAATTTTTGGTATGAGCATAGTTGATGTAATTGTAATGTTAGATTCGTTTTCGTTTAAGATTCGCATTTTGAAAGAGATATATGTTAGGGTTTGATTTGTGGGTACTAATTTGCTTAGAAGATTTGCATGAAGTAGTAGAGTTTGATAAATGTTGGGTTGGAATTTTTAAATTGGAAAAAGGTTTTTGGCCGGAATTTGGGGAAAAGGAGGTATAACCGACGGCACAGACATCCAACCGCCGGTTGAATTATTCAGCCTACGGCTGGATGTGTTTTTCAGAAAATAAAATTTTTTTAATTGTTAATATAATTGATAAATGTAATATCTAATTAATAGTAGTTTAAGTTTAAGTTAATAATTAACCCACTTTCACATTTAATTTTACTTAAGTTGAATTAGTTTGACCAATTTTATAACGCTTGTGTTGATATTTATATAAGCTTATTTTTTGTATATTTGTATAAAATATAGTTGTTATGACTTTATTATTAATATTCGTGTATGTTTGTAATATTTATCTTAGGTAGCATAGAATATTATCATATTATGTAAGTGATTGTATCTTTGTACTAAATTATAAATTTTGTTTTGTAGATGATTTTTAACAGAAGAAGGAACCGGGGGAGGCTTTTGTAGCCAACCCTATCATTAGGACTCACCCGATTTTCCCATTTGATCATCCTGCATATAACCTAGCTCAGCGAGCCGGATTCCATGATCGGTTAGCTGCTAATATCGATCAGCATATTATCACACCAGATGTGTTGGATTGGGACTTTATTGATAGAGTGTTGGATGCGAACATTGGAGTGCCAGGGGTACATACACTAGAGCATCTTTTAGCGGCCAGTAATTTATTGCCTGCTGGCAATGTTGGTTATGTTTCCTATGCCTGAAGGAGACTATTTAGCATCCACGAGATTATCTTCAAAGAGCTCGTGGTGGAGTTTTATAGTACTGTTCATTTTGAGATTGACGAGGATGATGTGGGGGATCATATGCTGACTTTTCAGCTTGGAGGAGAGCCTCGTGTATTGAGCCTGGTGGAGTTCTCTCGGGCGTTGTGTCTACATACTTTGGATGAGGAGGCTAATCCTCATTTTCTGAGTCATTTCACAGCTGCGCGGATTGAGAAGTATTCACCTGTAGAGGCCAGAGATTGGGAACGGAGATTACGGTGAGAGAGGACCATCTGATTTATTTATTAGAGATCTGGTCCATAAGTTGGTGCACCGGTTGCTAGCGAACACGATAGTAGCTAGGAAGACGGGGAAGGAGAAGGTTCACAAGCCTGATTTTTTCCATCTTTACTGTATCACTCAGGGGACGCTCGTGAATGTTCCTTGGTGTTTTGCATATTGGATGGTTGGGAAGGCCACTGGTACTAGAGCTCTGAGCGGTATTTGCGGAGGTCATTTTGTGACCAGATTAGCTAGGTGGTTTGGTGTTGCAAACGCGATGTTCCAATTGTGTACACCTGTTAGTCCCGGTATACAATTTTTGGTACAACAGCAGCTGATAGATATTGATGTTATTCGGAGTCCCATTGAGGGAGATTTCTTTTTGTGGGCAACTCCATTAGTTGCGGGTGGGATACGAGGGCCACGAGTCAGGAGGAGAGCTCGTGTTCCAGCAGGCGATACAGCAGCAGCACCACCAGAGATGAGGGATCAATAGGGACCTGTATATGATCTACATCTGCTTTAGATTCAGATAGCAGATATTCAGAGGATGCAGCAGCAGTAGCAGATTGCTCATCAGCGACATGTGCAGGAGCAGTCGCATCAGTTTGAGTATAGCACTTATCTGATGCATCAGCTGATGGGCAGTCCGACAGCTCATCTTGGTCCAGCTGGGCCATATGTACCATGGGATTTTGGTTCCTCCTCTCACCAGCATCAGCAGCAACAGCAGGATGATGATGACAGTGACTGATCGCTTGCTTGGATATTTTACTTTTTTTTTTTATGTTTGATGATTGTTTATATTCGGATGACTGTTTTATTATTATAGCCACTTTATTATTATGTTTAATATTTTATGTTTTCTGTAGTTAATTTCAAGAGCTGGCTTTATTTATAATTTATTTTTGAACTTTGTGGGTGTGTTCCTTGGAAACCCTCACGAGACTATAACTCGTCCACTCGGGATACCGAGGGGTTTAAAGGCTTATTACATATGCTAAATGCAATCGTGATTGCCTACGTTAGTGAGCTGTTGTATATTTTCAATCAGATCTCAGAAAGCACGTACTTTATAACCAAGGGAGTTTTTCGTTCTAATTTCTTTTTCACTTTTCATGTTTATGTACAATGAGTACATTGTACAATTTAAGTGTGGGGATGGGAGTCGAAAAGAGATTAAGTTTTATTTGTTCTTTAAAAAATTAACTATGAAATTTTTGTCATATTGCATAAAATTTTTGCGATACTATTTTTGGAAAATGATAGTACATTAGGAACATGTAATATAATGAAATTTTTAAATGCTATTTTTGATGTGTTAATAGGCCTAACTAACATTTTTAAGATCCAAATTTTTCTAATTTTACACATAAGTGTTAGATATTTTCATTATATGATGTATTGATAGGCCTTCTATACAAAAGTTTCTGAATTCTAAGAAATAATAATCTAACATGAATATAATTTTATGAGGAATACAAGTTGATATGACTTTGTAGTCTTAATTTCTGTATGATATCTTGACATATTCTGGAATCTTGGGGTTTAAATTGAAATCATTTTGCACTGATCGATTCCTCTGTTGTACTAAGTACAGACCTGGTTTCATCAGAATATCTTAAAAAATGTAGAAGAGCAAAAATGCTTAAATGAATATAAATATCAGTCAAATTACGTCGCTCTGTTGTACTAAGGTACAGACCTGTCACCGCTGATTTGACTGAAGCTAGAAAAATGGGTACACTTATACCGAGTTAAGTTAAGTAGCTTTGTTGTACTAAGGTACCGACCTGTCACCAATGTCTTAACTTTTAAAAATGTTATTTCAATTATTCACCCATTATATAGAAGTATGTTCATGATTTGATTTCAGGGGTATATCATTGGTGGGATACATAAGTAATATTCATAATAATAATAATAAGATGTTATTCTCAAACTTGAGTATAGAAAGTTTAAAGCGGATTAAAATATCAATAATCGTCTTTAAATGTCAAAATTAGAATTGTTGTGCTTAGAAGTGTTTGATGAGGTTTAATATAAATATCAACAATCAAGATAGATTTAATTGTTCCTAATAAGAAGCATGTTTTCTAATATGATCCCATAAGTAGTTTAAGAAATTATTCGCAGAAAGAGTGATATGTATAATTCTTATCTCCAATTTATTAAATGATTCTTTTGGGGAGATAAATTTCTAGTTTATTCTGTAATGTACTTGGGGACGAGCAGAACTTAAGTGTGGGGATATTTAATAACATCAAATAATTTCATATTTATATGATAATATTCTCTTACTTTTAAGCATTTCTATTGCAATTTAATTACATATATTACTAATTTAGTTTATATTTGCAAAAAGGTATTTAAATCAAAGAAATAAAGAAAAGGAACGAAAACAAGATGAAAACTGAAGAATATGAAGAGAAGATTAAAGATCAAGAAAGATTGGGCTTTGAGAGGAAGATTTGTTAGGAAAAACAATGATCAAACCCAAGTTATAAGTCTGAGGAGTCAAAATCTAACTCAGTTGTATTCGGGAAAAACTTAGTGATTTTCTGAGTCTGTGTTTCTGATTTTGTGCTTCATAGACTGAAGAAGTAATAAAACTTTAATTCATAATATATTCTGTGCTTTAATTAATCTTGTTTTCCGCCTTGATTAATTAACCTGTTTGATATAACTTAGATATAAACTAATATATTAAATACTTGTTATTTAATCAGTATCTAAGTTTTGGGACCTTTAAGACCTAACAACTGGTATCAGAGCAAATAAAGATGTAATTATTAATTATATCTTTAACGATCAAAAGGAACCCAGTTTTATCAAACTATCTTCAAAACCCATTTTCTCTACATTTTCTTCTTTGAAAAATGACTTCTTCTATTGCTATGGCTGGGAAGGGAATTCCAATCTTCAATGGTGTAAATTTTACCCACTGGAAATTGAAAGCTGAATGGTTTCTTGCTAGCATTCATGATGAAATGCTTAGAGTCATTCAGGAAGGACCCATTATTCACGACAGAACAGTTCCTGCCACTTTAGATGCAAATGGTATTATTGTGACACCTGAAAAATTTGTTGAGCCTGCCAAAAATACCTGGACTGATCTGGACAGGCAACTATATGCATTAGACATTAAGGCCAAATCCATTCTGGGCAATGCAGTTACTGAGCCTATCTTTGCTAACATATTTGGCTGTAAAACTGCTAAAGCCATATGGGATATGCTAACTGACCAATATGATGGTGTAAGTTTAGTACAATCCCAAAAGAAGAAGAATCTCATAAGAAATTATGAAAATTTCTCTGCTGGTCAAGATTAGTCATTAACTGATATTCATACCAGATTTCAGATCTTAATCAATGATCTTGAAAGGAATGATATCATCAAAGGACAGTTTGAAATCTGTACAAAATTTGTTGATGTCATTCCAAACACTTTTTCTGAAGTCTTTACTTCATTAGTTGTAAGTGAAAAATTAGAGACATATGATCTATCTGGCTTGTTTGGACTTCTGTTAAATTTTGAAGAAACCAAAGCCAGAAAAGATCTAAATGCCAAAAGGATTGCAAAAGATCCATCTGGTGCCCTTGTTGCAACAACAAGGAAAAATAGAGAACTATTCTCTAGAGCAGATTACCATCTAACTCTTACAGACTCAGAATCAGATGATGAAACTGAGTCTATAGAAGCTGAAATGGCATTTCTTGCCCAAAGGTTAGAAAGAGATTCAAAGGTTCAAAAGGAAGGCCAACTTTTGAAATAACTTTTGGTTGTTGAACAGTGGGTTGATGAAGAATCTTCATCATCTGAGGATGATGAGGATATGTGCTTATGGCTGTCACAGAGAGCCAGTTTGACAAAGATGTCAAATTTACAGATAGAGCATGTGTTCATTCAGATTGGGACAGAGGATCTGCTTACAATGTAAATCATTTCAAACTTTACTATAGTGATGCAGAAAAACAGAAAATGTTTGAACACATCTATGTGGATTTTTGAAAAGGCTTGAGGAAATACAAGATTTAAAAACTAAACTTAGTCAAGTTCAAAAAGATCAACAGTTAAAAGTGAATGAAATAAGCCAAAATAAACAGTATAAACATGAGCTTGATGCTCAATATGATATTCTCAAAAGGATCAGTCTGGAAAAAGAAGCTTATAAAAACAAAGCTGATCATTACGAGAAGATCTGTAGATCTTGGTGTATTTCATCACTTAAAAATGTGGACTGTTTATCCAAACGAATTCCAGCTCAGATACAAGCGGTCATAAGTGACGAGTTTGATCTTAAAAGCCATTTACTTTCAGAAATAAACTCAAAACCTACTATATTTGTACCCTAAATTTTACCTCATACTTTTAGTCATACTGTGGGAGATAAATTTATAATGACAAATGCCTTTGTAAGACCAAAAATAGTAGCTAAATAACTAGTATATGAGACAGAGCCAGACTCTGAAGACACAGACTCAGAAATCTCAGTCTGTGAAACTTCTCAATCTGAATTCCCTGAACTTATAATCACTAATGAATCTTTAGAAACTATAGAACTTGAAAAGAAAAGATTTGTAAAAGGCAAAGTTAGTATTCCCACAGTACAATCTTCAAATAGACAAAAAGAGGTAAAAGGAATTAAGGATAAACAGAAAGGTTGCAATATGTTTGAACCTTCCACATCTCAGTCTGTAGCTGGTCCAGACATAAATATGCCAAAGGTCAAATTTGAAGGCATAAAACCAGCAACAAGGGAGTTAAAAAGATCTCAGTCTGTGAGATCTAACTGTCAGTCTGGAAAAATCAATTTTCAGTCTGGTAAACTTAACTCCAAATCTGTTTGTGTTAACTCTCAGTCTGACTCTCAAAAGTCTATTTTTAACAACCATATTGAGACCATTAAGCTGATTAGTGAAAACTTAATGAAGTTAACCACAGATTTTAAAACATTTGTTGGGTCAAAGCAGGATTATAACAGAGAATTTAGTGTAAATAATAACCCAAAATCCAAAAGGACCATTATGTTGGACAGAAAATGTCACAACTGTGGAAATCTGGGACATGAGGGTATTAAATGCGCAAAGTCCATTTTTAAACAATCAAAGGTTGCTTTGACTAAACGAATGTCAACTACAAACGACAAAGTCAAAACTAGAGAGGTTAAAAGTCAACTTTACATGCTTGGTTCCAGCAAAGCTGCTAAAGAATTGATTTCAACCAACTCTAAAGAACCCATCAAAAGATGGGTTCTCAAAAGTAACTAATTGATTTTGTTTGTCTTGTGCAGGGTAACAAAAAGTGGTACCTAGACAGTGGATGCTCAAGACACATGACAGGTTCTTTGGAGAATTTGTTAGAGTTTGTAGAAGAAGGAGGACCTTTTGTAAAATATGGTGACACTTCTGTTCCCAAGACAAAAGGTTATGGTGTGGTGAAGGCTGGCAACATCAGAATATCAAAGGTAGCCTATGTTGAGGGATTAAAGCATAACCTGCTTAGGGCAAGTCAAATTTGTGATGATGACAGTGAAATCAGAATCAAAAAGAAGGCTGCTGTTATCTATAATTCCAAAGGCAAACCTGTGTTAGTTGCCAAAAGAGAAAGAGATATTTATCTCTTGGATCTTTCTTCTGCAGACATCAATGTAGAGACATGTCTCTATACTCAGTTTGTGCCAGAACTAAGCTGGCTATGGCATAGGAGGTTATCCCACCTGAATTTCAAAAACATTAACCTCCTGTCAAAGAAGAAACTGGTTAGAGGTCTGCCTGATGTTACATTTGCAAAAGACAAACTTTTTCCTGCATGTACACTAGGGAAACAGACCAAGAACCATTTTCCATCCAAATTGTTAGCTACAATTGATCAACCACTGCATATGCTCCATATGGATCTATTTGGACCCATGAGCATTGGCAGTTTGGGTGGAAAGAAGTATACACTTGTGATTGTGGATGAATACACAAGGTATACTTGGGTCATTTTTCTTAAGGCAAAAAGTGATGCTCCTGATGAGATTATTAATCTAATCAAGAAGGAAGAATTGCCAAAAAAGATGCACCAGTCAAGCAACTCATGAGTGATCATGGTACAGAATTTAAGAATTCTACTCTCATTGAATTCTGTACTGACAAAGGCATTATTCAAAATTTTACCTCTGTCAGAACTCCTCAACAAAATGGTGTTGCTGAGAGAAGAAATTGTACACTCATAAAAGCTGCAAGAACCATGTTATGCCATGGTCAAATGAAGATTTATTTCTGGGCAAAAGCAGTCAACACTGCCTGTTATACCCAAAATAGATCTATTTTGGTCAAAAGGCATGGCAAAACTGCATATGAGTTGTATCATAAGAAGGTTCCAACCATCCATTATTTCCAGACCTTTGGAAGTAAATGCTATATTCTCAATCAAAGGGATCAATTAGCAAAGATGGAACCTAAGTCTGATGAAGGAATTTTTGTTGTCTATTCATCTATCTCAAAGGCTTACAGAGTCTACAACGACAGAAGGAATAAAATTGAAGAAACCATCAATGTCACCTTTGATGTTTCCTATGCTAATAATGAACATGTTTCTCAGTCTGATGTTCATTCATTAGAAGAATTATCTGTTGTGGGATCTGAATCTCAAATCCCAGTTGTTGCTCACCAACAACAGGACTCTGAAAGTGATAATGAAGATGCTCAACCTGCTCAATTAATGACAGTACCTTCATCAACTGAAGATGAATCTGTGTCCAGAGATTCAAGTTCTTCTGATACAAGTGTTCAGTCTGGTAGTCTTCAGTCTGAAAACTCTACAGACTCAGACTTGTCCCCTGTTGCTGATAATGCAGAACTCAGTCATGTTATTCTTCCACTAAATGAAAATGATTTATCTTCCAATGGTGAATCATCTCTAGGCGTTAAAAAACAAAAGTATCATCCAATTGAAGAAATAATTGGAGATTATGTTTCTGGTGTACAAACAAGAGCTCAAGTGTCAAACTTATCTACTGCAAATTTCTGTTTCTACACAAACTTCCTGTCAATCATTGAACCAAAGAAAGCTGAAGAAGCATTGAAAGATGATGATTGAGTTGAAGCAATGCAGGAAGAGTTAATAAAATTTGAAAGAAATAATGTTTGGACCCTAGTTCCTGCTCCAAAAGGCAAAACCATTATTGGAACTAAATGGGTTTACAGAAACAAAATGGACAAGGATGGAGTGATAATCAGAAAGAAGGCAAGGCTAGTTGCTCAAGGTTACAAGCAGGAAGAAGGCATTGATTATGATGAAACGTTTGCCCCTGTAGCCAGAATTGAAGCAATAAGGTTATTCTTGGCATATGCTGAATTAAAGGACTTCAAAGTTTATCAAATGGATGTCAAAAGTGCATTTCTGAATGGTAACTTACAGGAGGAAGTCTATGTGAAACAACCTCTGGGTTTTGTAACTTCAACTTTTCCAAATCATGTCTATAAATTGAAGAAAGCACTGTATGGACTAAAACAAGCTCCAAGAGCTTGGTATGACACTTTATCATCTTATCTTCTAAGTAATAACTTTACTAGAGGATCAATTGATAAAACTTTATTCTTCAAAAGGAACAAGGCAGATGTCATACTAATCCAGATATATGTTGATGATATCATATTTGGGTCTACTGATGAAAAATTATGCAAATGATTTTCAAATATAATGTCAAAACAGTACCAAATGAGTATGATGGGTGAATTAACATACTTTCTTGGTCTGCAAGTACATCAGAAACCTGATGGAATCTTCATCAACCAAGGTAAATATGTTAACGACCTACTCAGTAAATATTCTTTAAAAGATTGTTCAACAATGAAAACACCAATGAGCACTGTAGATAAGTTGGATAATGATCAGTCTGGCAAGTCAGTCTGTCAAACCACTTATAGAGGTATGATAGGATCCCTACTATATCTCACTGCCAATAGACCAGATATCATGTTCTCAAGAGGGAGCGCGGTGGATTGGGCTCCTGTGGTGTGGTTCTCTCGATGCATTCCTAGGCATGCCTTTCATTTATGGCTTGTCCTCCGAGGTAGGCTGTAGACTCAAGACCGTTTGAGGCAGTGGGATGTCGGTCCTTCCGTTGATTTAGCCTCGCTGCGATGTCTGCTGTGTGGCTCGTGCCAGGACTCTCATGCCCACCTCTTCTTTGAATGCTCCTTCTCATCACAGGTTTGGTTCAGGGTTATTAGTCATGCGCAGCTGCAGATTGTGATGGACAGACTTGGCGTTTTTATGCCCTCTCTCTTATCTGCTACGGGTCCGAAAAATATTGACCATGTTATTTCCCGCCTGGTGCTGGCTGCTTCGGCATTCTTCATCTGGCAAGAACGTAACTTTCGGCTTTTTGACAAAGGCAAGAGATCATGCAGGGAGGTTGCTGATGCTATCATCAATACGATAAGGCTGAAGTTGGTCTCGTTTCCCTTCAGACCTTCGCCTCGTGCTCTCCGTGCCATGGAGAGATGGAAGATCCCGAAAGGGGTGTGTTCTTCGTCCATTTGATTTCCGTCATGCGGGCGCAGTGGGTCATTGCTTGACTGGAGTGTGTGTGTTTGTTTGGCTGTGCTTAGTGCTGGTTGTCATATACAAGGCATGTCTTGTGTATGCACTTAGTCTTTCATATATGTTAGATTAAGTCTTGTGGTGCCTCCACAGTTTTGTACTTGTAATGCTTATCATTTGTTTTAATAATATTTGTCGGGGTAATTTTTCCCCTTTAACAAAAAAAAAAAACATGTTTATGTGCTAGATATCAATCTGACCTTAAAGAATCACATCTCAAAGCTGTAAAAAGGATTTTTAGGTACCTTAAAGGTACTCCTAACCTGGGTCTTTGGTATCTCAAAGACTCTGATTTTGATCTAATTGGTTATACAGATGCAGATTATGCAGGTTGCAAATTAGACAGGAAAAGCACTTTTGGTGGATGTCAACTACTAGGTGGAAAACTAGTCAGTTGGTCAAGCAAGAAACAGAATTCTATTGCTACATCCACTGCAGAAGCAGAATATGTAGCTGCTGGTAGTTGCTGTGCCCAATTGCTGTGGATGCAACATCAACTAGCAAACTATAATTTGGAGTTTACAAGAACTCCAATCATTTGTGATAACCAAAGTGCCATTGCCATCACTGAGAATCCTGTATTTCACTCCAGGACAAAGCATATTGAGATCAGACATCACTTTATCAGAGATTGTGCTGAGAAAGGTAAAGTTATTCTCAAATATGTGCCCACAAATGACCAACTAACAGATATCTTTACTAAACCTTTGAATGAAGATAGAATTTTGTATCTACTTGGTCAACTAGGAATGCTCAACCCTAGTAAAGCTTTTGAATCTGTGTGATTCAACTCTCAGTCTGTGCCAGCCTTTCAATCTGTATGTCTGTACCTTCAGCTACATACAACCAAAAAGCACAGACTAAGAGATATTCTATAAATAACTTAAAGAAAATACCAAAAAGATTTTACAATTCTATTATTTTCTCTCAGTCTGTCTGTCTGTTATATTGTTCAGTCTGTGTGGCGTCATCCAGACTCATTGCACAGACTAACAATATACACTCAGACTGGGCTCTTTTTATTTTTAATTTATTTTTATTTTTATTTTTATTTTTATTTTATTTTATTAATAAAAATAAATAAACAACAATATCTTTCCATTAAATGCTAATATCATTTTTATGGTAATAATCATTAAAAGTTTTGACGCTTGTTGTCAATTTATCTGTTCAATACAAAAAGTGCACTTGCCTTAACTTACTGTTACATAAAAAGGGATAAACCGTCAAGTGGGTCCCATTTAATGAAAATTCAATTTCGTTAAATACCCATTTCTGATTTCCCCCTTTTTCTTCACTTGTACTTGCACACCAAAAATACACAGAGTTTGTGAGCCCTAACTTTTCATCGCTCAACCATTTTCAGAATCAATCTCCAGAAATCATCTTTTTAAAAAAAAATGGCTGACCAATGGGTTTACAATGCACCTGAATACATCGCTGCGGCTAAACCCTTTAAACAGGGTAAATAGGTAAAACTCTGTATAAATAACCAAGTTGCTACCATTTTCATCCCTGATTCTAAAAAGAACCAAGGATTTGAGGAATTAACAAACTTTATGACTGCTCATCCTTTAAGGGGAGCATTTTTCAATACTCTTCCTCAAATATATCCTGATTTTCTTATGGAATGGTGGTATACTTGCTCTGCAAATAGTACCAATACTGCAATTACTGGAACTATTGATCATGGTAAACGGGCAGTTACCATTGATCAGGAGCTAATTAGGAATGTCATAAACTTGCCTTTGAGAAATAATTTTGAACCCATTCCAACCAAAGAAGCAGCAAGAGCTTCTCTTACTTTGGTTGGATATACCAAAGAAAAAGGCACCATCTTGATGTCAGGATTCACCCCCAAATGGAAATTTTTAATTTCTGGCATCATTAGAAGTCTAGGAGGTAAATTTGGTAGCACAGGGGAGCTAAATGAGTTTGAAACTCAACTGTTGAGCTCATTCATCACTGGTTTAAACATCAACTTTGCAGAGTTGTATTTTCAAGAATTATTAAAACTGGTGAATGAGTCAAACAGAATTTTTAATGTACCATTTATAAGGCTACTCTCCTTGTGTATCCAATCCAGATTAATTGGGTCTGTATATATGTCCTTTAATAATAAAGTGGCAGATATACCTGTCCCTGTGCTCACCTATAAAGTGTTTAACCATCCGGTTCCACATTCTGGAGCACCTATCACTGCTGCTATGCAGCAATGGATTGATCACCCATATGTTGCTTCTGCATCTATGGAGGGTGATGATTCAAGTGATAGTGAGGGTACTAAGACCCAGACTGTTGAAGATCGTGTGGCTGAAGCAGAGCACACAGACTCCATTAACATAGACTCAACTCAGTCTGTGCACTTGGAGTCAGACTCAAACATTGCTGAGTCTGTTCCATCTTCAACAAAAGATGCAGGTAGGAAGTCTTCTTCAACTGAGGAGATGGGTATAGATAAACCTTCTTATCCTAGCCCATCCTCACCTACAAAAGAGAGTCACAAACAAACCAATCCAGATGAGTCACCAATCAAACTGGAGGAATCACCAGACTCAACCCCCAAAAGTATAGCACAAATGGAATCATCATCCATGGAATTGGATGTCAATAGAACACCTTCCAGTGCTGTAGACCATTCCATTACAGCTCTACTAGAGTCTGTGGTGCCAATGGCTACCCAACTGACCCAACCTGAACCTAGATTAGTCAGCTTGGATACCCACATTACTGCTACTACACTGACCCCTGTAGTATGCATTGAAGAAGATGCTCCAATCCTGAGCACTACCACCCCCCTCCTTACCCCACTCACAATGGTTGAATCCACATTGACCACTAGTCCTGTACTAGTTCACATTCCAGTGAGTCTTTCCTTACACTCCTCTGCACAGATCGCCAATGCCCCAGTCATGTCACAGACTGAGGCACAGATCTCCACTTCTTTGCTTGATGATCTACCATCTTATCACCAGATGGTTAGTGAAGGCATACCAACCTCCACATTCGTTGCCAGTGATACTGTTCCTTTACACCAGGGACTATTTGAGGCAACATATGCAACACAATACTTTTCCAATGATGTCTTATCCTATCACCGGATTCGATCTGAAGGAAACACAACTACACCACTCAATGCCAATGATCGCTTTTCCATGCACAGGACACAGAGTGAGGCAAAGAGTGCAACACCAAAAGATTCTAGTGATCTTGCTCAGTTTCAACATGAGACAAGTGAGGAACATATTCCATCACCCAATTCTAACCTTTCTAACCAGACCCAGTCTGTGCCTTCTAGTACACTTAATGATGTGCTTTCTGCCATCACCAAGTTGTCTTAATGGGTACAGACTGAGTTCGATAATAATAAGAAAGAGCTAGAGAAGATGAAGCATCTAATCTCTACCATGGTGGATAAAGTGGATATGCTGGAGCACAAGGTATCCAATAGGTTAGATGAAATGCAGACCACCCTCTCAAGCTTAGCTGCTGATGTCAAAAAAGGGGAGAAGATGAAGTTTGGGTCTGCAAAAGCTAAAACCCCAAAAGATAATTCACTAAATAATAAATCCTTATATTTAGGGGGAGATAGCAGTGAGGGAGATGATGGAGATGATGGACCCGAAAGTGCTAGGGTGAAGTCTCAGACTGAAGCTCAGTCTGTGCCACAGACTGAAAACATGAGTGCACAGACTGAGGGGGAGCCAGAAGGTTTGCAAGCAGGTGAACACACTGAGATGGTTGCACAGACTCAGGGGGAGTCAGCTATTGTCTTACACATAGACCCAATAGCAACTATCTCAGGCCTAGGTCAAATGGAGTGAAAAAGACCAAGGGAAGAAGAAGATGAAGATGTTCAACCTCTGCAAATCAAAGAGCCAGGAAAATAAAAAGAATGGCCAGGAGGATTCCTGAAAGGGATATCTTTGATTCCCAACCAAAGATGAAGGGGATTAAGACCTGGGATCAATTTGTGAAGCTGGCAGAAGAATAGGAAATTGATGATGAAGATGATGATGCCATCAATCCTGATTGCAGTTCTGAGTCTGAGGTATTTAGAAGAACAGATGATGATGAAGATGATGCTACTTTTGGAGATGTAGATGAAGGTGCCTCAAAAGTCAAGACTGGAGAGTCTAAGTCTGTGCCCTCTAAACCTGCACAGACTGAGACACAACATCAGACACAGACTCAGAGCTCAAAGCAACAAGCAGCAAACATTGATGCTCTAATCATCAGTGCTGAAGCCATCCAAGCTGAAGCCAACCCTCCTAGACCAATCACAACAACCAGAACACTGCCTCCAGGTAGAAGTGAACTTGAAGACAGAATGCAATGGAGAAGTGCTCATCTGATAAGCATATATCCTGGGTCGACTTCTACTCTGGAAGAAGTTGATAGGGTTAAGGGTAAGGGCAAGGAGATTGCCTTATCCAAGCAGGAAAGGTTAAGCAAGATCAAGAAGATGGTGGATGATCATGCTGCTGGAACAAGAAATCCTGAACTGTCAAATCTAGAGGATGAACTCTTGCAACAAGAAGCAACTGCTCAAGGTATGATTTTAACTGAATACTTAAATGTATTATCAATTGAAGAGCAGAAGCTGAAGGAAGCAAGATTTGTTGACATGCTCTCCAAAGAATTAGAAGATAAAGGTTGTTCACAGACTCAAGTCAGAAAGAGTCAAGTTGAGCAACAGATCAAAGAAGATGAAGAGCTGTCAATAAAATTACAGAAGATAGAGAGGCTAAAAGCTAAGCTACCATCCACTTTCAGAAAGTCAAAGCTCAAGCAGAAGATTAAAGATTGTCATCTGAATAAGATTGGACAGAAATTGAAGCTTGAGTTGACTTTAACCAAGAGCAAGAAAATGGTATAGGTGGATGACCTGTACACTCTAGGGCTTAAAGAATGGCAATCCATTGCTAATTCTTTTGAAGAGTGCAGCTGACAAAGAGTTGAAGAAAGAAGTTCTGGATGAGGTATCTTACCTGATTGAGTTAACTCTCAGTCTGGGGCTCATTTCAGAAGAAGAATACAAGTTGTTCTGCATAGCAAACAACTTTGTAATAAAGAAGAAGTCGGCTGGGTTATCTATAGAGAATGAGCAGAGAAGAGAGCATCCTCTACCAAAAGGTATCATTTTTATCGATAGATCCTATGTCCAGATTGACAATATTGAAGGTCTGTGCTACAGAGATATCAATGGGATAGAGTGCTTGCAGGATCAAAATAGACTGTATGGAGAGTCTCTGCTACATTGCATTGCCCTGCTGAAGGAATGCAAATATTCTCAAGCCAAGCCATTTAGAAGAAGACTGATTAGCTGGTTATTCAACAACCTTTCCAAGATCAGGATGATGATTGGGTTTGAAGACATCTGCAAGAAGATCATCCTTGAATATCAAGAATTTGAAGAAAAATCTGATAAGGAAATGGAAGTATTGTTGAAGAGGAAAGTGGAAAAGATCAAAGAGATCAGGGCTCAGAAAAAAGATTGAAGATTGTTAAATTTATGCTATTTACAATCTTATGTAATAACTGTAATATTTTTGTGAACTGACTACGATTTTGACTTTATGTATATAAGTCTTGATCCAGATGTTATGTTTCACTTTAGTATTTATTATTTCTCTATTATCTTTTGTAAATAGATTTTGACATCATCAGATAGGGGGAGATTGTTGGGAAAAACAATGATCAAACCCAAGTTATAAATCTGAGGAGTCAAAATCTAACTCAGTTGTATTCGGGAAAAACTTAGTGATTTCCTGAGTCTGTGTTTCTGAGTCTGTGCTTCACAGACTGAAGAAGTGTTTCTAAGTCTGTGCTTCACAGACTAAAGAAATCTCACAGACTGAAAGCCGTGCTCTATTTGAAGACTTATGAATTCATCATCTGAAGAATGGAGATTGAAGACAAAAGATTTCACAGACTAAAGATCACAGACTGATGATCACAGATTGAAGATCACAGACTGAGAGCACAGACTGAAGAGCACAGATTGAAGAATGAAAGTATTTGTTATCCCTTGGACAACTAACTGAGCTGGTTAATATAAAGTGATACTCAACTCTATAAATAGCAGCTCAAAAGCACCACAAAGGAGTATCCAGGAAAAATAGTGTACAAGACCTTTAAGCTTAGGTTAAAAGCATTACCACACTTACTGTTAAGTTTGTAGTGATAATTGTATCATAGTATACTACTTGGATCGTATTCAAACAGTCTGTGTGTGTTGAATACTCTGTCTTCTTTGTAAGACAAACCATTTATTGTGAATTAAACTTTAATTCATAATATATTCTGTGCTTCAATTAATCATGTATTCCGCCTTGATTAATTAACCTGTTTGATATAACTTAGATATAAACTAATATATTAAATACTTGTTATTTAATCAGTATCTAAGTTTTGGGACCTTCAAGACCTAACAACTGGTATCAGAGCAAATAAAGATTTAATTATTAATTATATCTTTAACGATCAAAAGAAACCCAGTTTTATCAAACTATCTTCAAAACCCATTTTCTCTACATTTTCTTCTTTGAAAAATGACTTCTTCTATTGCTATGGCTGGGAAGGGAATTACAATCTTCAATGGTGTAAATTTTACCCACTGGAAATTGAAAGCTGAATGGTTTCTTGCTAGCATTCATGATGAAATGCTTAGAGTCATTCAGGAAGGACCCATTATTCCCGGCAGAATAGTTTCTGCAACTTTAGATGCAAATGTTATTATTTTGACACCTGAAAAATTTGTTGAGGCTGCCAAAAATACCTGGACTGATCTGGACAGGCAACTATATGCATTAGACATTAAGGCCAAATCCATTCTGGGCAATGCAGTTACTGAGCCTATCTTTGCTAACATATCTGGCTGTAAAACTGCTAAAGCCATATGGGATATGCTAACTGACCAATATGATGGTGTAAGTTTAGTACAATCCCAAAAGAAGAAGAATCTCAAAAGAAATTATGAAAATTTCTCTGCTGGTCAAGATGAGTCATTAACTGATATTCATACCAGATTTCAGATCTTAATCAATGATCTTGAAAGGTATGATATCATCAAAGGACAGTTTGAAATCTGTACAAAATTTGTTGATGTCATTCCAAACACTTTTTCTGAAGTCATTACCTCATTAGTTGTAAGTGAAAAATTGGAGACAAATGATCTATCTGGTTTGTTTGGACTTTTGTTAAATTTTGAAGAAACCAAGTTAGCGGGTGAAGGTATGGACGTATCTTTAGAACATGTTAGTATTTTCTATATAGAGGGTGAAGGTATGGACGTATCTTTAGAACCAAGTTAGCGGTGACATGTCTGTACTTTCGTACAACAGAGTCACATAAACAATAGTTCGGGTTGAACAAACACCAGTCTGAACAATTTAAACTAGAGGGTACAGGTCTGTACTTTCGTACAACAGAGTACCATAGTTTAACACAAACCAGAACAAGGCAATCTTTGTATAACTTTGGTTTATACATTAGTGCATTATATTTTGTAGAATTAAGAATGCCACGGGTACATAATAGTTGTCCATAACTTAACATAGACTACGCACCTAAGTTCTTTTCAAGAATATATTAGATGAAACCAGGTCTGTATTTTTATACGACAGAGGAGACACCTAATATATTCCCCCAGATAACACCATACAAAGACCCTATATTTTAGATCATAACATGTTCATCATCCAAATATTAAGACGAAGCGTCAAAATATTTCGGACAATTCGGCCCTTATTTTAACTTAGTGTCATACATATTAATATGTCTTTATATAAAATAATATGCATATTTGAAAGTTAAGCTTCTTAGTAACTTTAGAACATATGCCTATCAATACATCATTTGATGAATCTAATATTTATAAAAGATATTTCAAGTATGCTAGATAAATCTACTGACACATCAAACATAAATCTTAAAATTTCATTTTATGCATGTCTCCTGATGTACTATCATTTCCCCAATTGTTTACAGACACAATTCAACGTCTATTTTTAACAATGTTGCAACTATTCTGTTTCTTTAATACTAACAAGTATAAAGAGTGGCAGTTGCGTTTTTCAAGAATTTGCCTGTTCATATTTTTCAGACTTTTTAAATCGGAATTTTAAAATTACTCCCCCTGAACAGTAAATTCTTTACTCAAAAACAAACAAATAAATAATCATGAAAGAAACAAAAATTTCAAGTCACATATCAAGTCAAACTCAAATACTTTTAGCACTTATTAACCACCTCGTATCACTTTAGAATTTCATCCATTCACTCAAACATAAGCACCACACATAAGCACCTTGAAATCAACCTTCTTCATATCCTTGCAGTCACTAAAAGTATTAGCGATCAAAAACCTGACTGCATCACCACAAACAATCATTAGTACTTATGAGACACCCAAGCCTTGATAGACTTGGGTTGTCCACTATCATCCATAACCATCACATCAATGAGTTTATGATATTTTAAAAATTCAGATGATTTTATTGATGTGTCGTTTGTGGATTTAGGTTTCCAAACCTGGTTAGGTTCAGATGTTTTGTTTTCAACAATGTTGTGCTTTTGGACTTGAGGTCTACTGGGCACACCTTTGTTTACTCTAACCATAGGTTTTGGAGAGTTGGATGCACACCTAGATACAGGCGAAAACGAACCACACCTTGAAACGGATTTTTGAAAAGAATTTCTAAAAAATGAAGTTCTTGGCATCCCTCTACCAAACCTATCTAGGGATAATAACCGACAATCCCTAATGATGTGGCCCTGTTGACCACACCGATAACATGACCGCCTTTCCACATACGGCCTTTTCAAGTGACTCCCCTCAAATTGTTTCAATGGAGGATTTACTGAGGGAGGCTTAGAAGTTGAGGCATTTACAGAACATGAACACTTATGCGTACATGTTGATGTAGAGGCCTCTAAAGTTGAAAAGGTAGATGTTGAAGGTTGTTTTTTAACAGATTTATTAATTATTTTCTCGTTTTTCAGATTATTCACAGATGATTGTGAATTATGTGAAGATTTTCCTTTTGAATCCTTCTTTGAGATTTTAACATATTTGGATTCATTTACAACCTTGTTTTTATCCTTACTATTAAAAACCTTTTCAGATTCATTAGTAATTATATGATTTTCGGGTTTAACATCAACCTTTTCAATTTTAATCTGAGCCTCTTAAGTTAAATCCTCTACCTCAAGAGTTTCCTCAACGTTAACTGGAGGCACTATGTTAGCCTTAACAAACTCAGGCATCTTAACAGCAGGTGTTGTATCAAACACTGACTCAGCAACAGATTGTGTATCTACCTTTGAAAAGGTAGGTACAAAGTCTTTGGCTGCATCCTTAAAAGGCATTGGCAGATAGTCAGAAGGAGGTGGTACATTGCGGTAACCAAGACCAGCCTTACTCTTCGTATCTGTCCTTTGCGATTGTAGGATCTCATCAAAGACCAGTGAGGATGTTGAAAAATTTGACAGCTTTCTTTTTAATTCAATTACTTCGCCCTGTGAGTCAGCAAGTTCCTTTTTCATTATCAGTTTCATATTCATATAACTATCTATTGCGTCTTGCTGACTAAAATTTTTTGCCCTAAGTGCTTTTCCTTCTTCGAAAGCAGCATTTAGTTTTTTATCAAAAGCCATTTCATTTTCCTTTAAAACTTTATTTGCCTTATTAAGTTGTTCTAACTCAGACGTAAGGCGTTCATTATCCTCACTGTATCTGTTAACTTTGTTAGTTAATTTGATACATGACACACAAGATACTGGCTCTTCAATAGGTACCTCGGGTTTATTTAAGATGTGAGCCATGAGAGCTTTATTTTCACTCAGATCATCATGAGCACTCCAATCATGAGCTTCTTCGTTTAACATGAGAAAGGCATTTGAAGCGGTAGTAACAGGTTGCTTAGAAGGAGAAGGCTTTGTGAAGCCAGATGGGGGGTGTTTGGTCTTCTCACATTCTTTAGCAAAATGCCCAAGATTCTGACAGTTGTAGCATCGCAATTTACTTTTGTCGAAACCCAAACCTTCATCAGTTTCATCTTCCAGGTGCTTTCTCCCAGTTCTCTTCAAGTACCTTTTGGCTCTTCTAGTTAACATAGCCATATTCCACCTGATATCCATTCTTTCCAGATCATCAGGGTCAATCTGTTCAAAATCCCTATCAGTGAGATCAATGGTACTGGTCTTCTTTGATAAGAAACTGTCATAAGCTCTGAGAAAAGCTTGGAAGACAGCAACATTTTCTTCAGTAGCCGATGTCGGTGGTGTATTGGAAGAATAATATGCTCTTCCCTGTGATGAAGCACCTGTCTGAGAACTAGATGTTGAGGTACCACCGGACATGAAAGCCACCCCACCAGTGCTCTCATCAGTAGGAGATTGAGCCCCATACAAGCTAGGCTCTTGAACATAGGCACTTGATTTAGTTTCTTTTCGTTGCATATCAAGTGCATAAGCTTGCAATCTCCCAATGAGATCTTCTAATGACAGTGCCATAACCTCCTCTTGTTCTTCCATCATCATGACACGTTGATCCCCTTTCTTAGGTAAAGCACCTAAGAGTTTCTTGTTCACATCCTTTGTGGCTAGGATAACTCCACCCTCAGATAACTCATTAACCAATCTTGAGTATCTATTAAACAATTGAGTGATAGATTCATTAGGCAATATATCAAACATCTCAAACTGTTTTTTCACGAGGTCCAGTTTACTCTTTTTATACTTTTCGTTTCCCCCACAACGCTTTTCAATGGCTTGCTAAAGATCGTAAGCAGTGTCATTATGTTTAAACAATCTCATTACATCAGTAGCTAAACTCATTGTTAAAGCGGAGTGAGTTTTTCGTTCTAAATCCCATAACTTCTTCTCTTCTGGAGTCATAGACCTAACGGATTTTCGTGGAGCAACTCCTGGGAAATCTCCATCAGCAAGAGGATGAACATATCGTTCAAGCAAGGGAATCATCATATCAGGATCATTATAGGAGATGAAACTCTCAAAACGTATTCGCCAATCAACATAATTAGTATTGGTAGTGAATAATGGAGGTTTATTAGTGCTACCTATCTCATTGTTATGTTTTAATAATTGACTAAAGCTTTAAAGAGACATTTTTAAAACAAAATGTTACCAAATGACTAGTTTTCAAATTTAGCCCTTTTGACTTTTCCCTCCAAAATTTGATTCGAAAATATCGAAAACTACCCGAGCAAAACGAAACTTTTTCACAACTAAAATTAAAACCTTTTAAGCGTAAAAACAAAATTTGGAAATGCGAAAAATTTCCCGCCAAAAGTTTGTGTCGCAAAGGCTTGTGTCGCAAAGGCTTGTGTCGCACACTAGTGTCGCAGGCTGTGTCGCAAAATGTTGTGTCGCAAAAGCTTGGGTCGCACAAATACAAAACAGGAACCCTAGTAGCGACACAAAAGTTAGTGTCGCAGCTAGTGTCGCAATGTCGCGGCCGGCAACTCCAAAAACCCTAAAAATCGAAAATTTTCGAAAACCTAACGAATTTCGAACGATAACCGACGAACACACCCAGAAAAATACTTCCAGAAGCCAAATATTCAGGCCAATAAACCTGAAAATCACGATCAATCACCAAAATACCACGATTCAAACCGAAAACGTTTCAATTTACGATCAAATCTTCAAACAAACGCCCGAAAGCTCTGATACCACTTGTTGGTTCCCTTAATCACGAATCTAGACTTATCGTTTGACTCAATTGAAAGGCGGAAACAATCAATCAAGCAATTGAAACGTAAATACTAACACAACGATTTATAATCTTTTCGTATATATTAACAATTGAAGAATAAAGATTACAAACTCACTAACTCTCTCTTCCCACTCTCTCTGTCGTATCTCTCTCTCTCTAGGGTTTGATCAACCCAAAAACGAAATTCTAACACGATATATATAGACACCCTACTGGACCCTGCGACACAAGCCCTATGTCGCAGGCCCAGCCCATTGCGACACAACCCTTGTGTCGCTATAGCGACACAGGCTCTGTGTCGCAAGACCAGAATATTGTGTATTTTCTATAATTACATTTCATTTACAAACTCGAAAATACAAACTTGATACTCACACACTCAGACTAATTAACTTTAACAGAACAAACGTTGACCAACTGACTGACACACATTTATGCACCAACAATCACAGATTGAAGATCACAGACTGATGAGCACAGATTGAAGAGCACATATTGAAGAACAAAGTACAATCGTACAAAAGAAGTTCTTCTTTCCCTAGGGTATGGTACAACTGAAGAGATGTTTGAGTAAAGTCAAACATTGAAGAAAGGTTTTCTTCTCAGTAAAGAAACCTTCTACCTTTTGCTTTTTCTATTTCCAAGAAAAGCAAAAAGGAAAGAGTGCAAAGTTGCCCAAGATGGAGCTGTTATCCCTTGGACAACTAACTGAGCTGGATAATATAGAGTTGATACTCAACTCTATAAATAGCAGCTCAAAAGCACTTCAAATAAGCATCCAAGACAATTAGTATACAAGACCTTTAAGCTTAGGCTAAAAGCATTACCACACTAACTGTTTAAGTTTGTAGTGATAATTGTATCATAGTATACTACTTGGATCGTATTCAAACAATCTGTGTGTTTGAATACTCTGTCTTATTTGTAAGACAAACAATTTATTGTGAATAAAACTTTAATTCATAATATATTATGTGCTTCAATTAATCTTGTATTCCGCCTTGATTAATTAACCTGTTTGATATAACTTAGATATAAACTAATATATTAAATACTTGTTATTTAATCAGTATCTAAGTTTTGGGACTTTCAAGACCTAACAACTGGTATCAGAGCAAATAAAGATTTAATTATTAATTATATCTTTAACGATCAAAAGGAACCCAGTTTTATCAAACTATCTTCAAAACCCATTTTCTCTACATTTTCTTCTTTGAAAAATGACTTCTTCTATTGCTATGGCTGGGAAGGGAATTCCAATCTTCAATGGTGTAAATTTTACCCACTGGAAATTGAAAGCTGAATGGTTTCTTGCTAGCATTCATGATGAAATGCTTAGAGTCATTCAGGAAGGACCCATTATTCCCGGCAGAATAGTTTCTGCAACTTTAGATGCAAATGGTATTATTTTGACACCTGAAAAATTTGTAGAGGCTGCCAAAAATACCTGGACTGATCTGGACAGGCAACTATATGCATTAGACATTAAGGCCAAATCCATTCTGGGCAATGCAGTTACTGAGCCTATCTTTGCTAACATATCTGGCTGTAAAACTGCTAAAGCCATATGGGATATGCTAACTGACCAATATGATGATGTAAGTTTAGTACAATCCCAAAAGAAGAAGAATCTCATAAGAAATTATGAAAATTTCTCTGCTGGTCAAAATGAGTCATTAACTGATATTCATACCAGATTTCAGATCTTAATCAATGATCTTGAAAGGTATGATATCATCAAAGGACAGTTTAAAATCTGTACAAAATTTGTTGATGTCATTCAAAATACTTTTTCTGAAGTCATTACCTCATTAGTTGTAAGTGAAAAATTGGAGACAAATGATCTATCTGGTTTGTTTGGACTTTTGTTAAATTTTGAAGAAACCAAAACCAGAAAAGATCTAAATGCCAAAAAGATTGCAAAAGATCCATCTGCTGCCCTTGTTGCAACAACAAGGAAAAATAGTGAACTATTCTTTAGAGCAGATTATCATCTAACTCTTACAGACTCAGAATCAGATGATGAAACTGAGTCTATAGAAGCTGAAATGGCATTTCTTGCCCAAAGGTTAGAAAAAGCAAGATTCAAAGGTTCAAAACGAAGGCCAACTTTTGATCCTAAGAAAGCTACTTGCTATAAATGTGGGCAAATTGGTCATATTTCTGCTGACTGCAGAGTGAAGATTGCAGAATCTTCAAGTTCTGATAAGTGGGCAGAAAAGTCCAAGAAGTACAAAAGAAAGTACTTCAACTACAAGAAAATTGGAGAGAAACAGCAACCAAAGAAACTAGAGAAAGCTTTGGTTGTTGAACAGTGGGTTGATGAAGAATCTACATCATCTGAGGATGATGAGGATATGTGCTTAATGGCTATCACAGAGAGCCAGTTTGACAAAGATGTCAAATTTGTAGAAAGAGCATGTGTTCATTTAGATTGGGACAGAGGATCTGCTTATAATGTAAATCATTTCAAACTTTACTATAGTGATGCAGAAAAATAAAAAATGTTTGAACACATCTATATGGATTTTTTGAAAAGACTTGAGGAAATACAAGATTTAAAAACTAAACTCAGTCAAGTTCAAAAAGATCTACAGTCAAAAGTGAATGAAATAAGCCAAAATAAACAGTATAAACGTGAGCTTGATGCTCAATATGATATTCTCAAAAGGATCAGTCTGGAAAAAGAAGCTTATAAAAACAAAGCTGATCATTATGAGAAGATCTGTAGATCTTGGTGTATTTCATCACTTAAAAATGTGGACTGTTTATCCAAACAGATTACAGCTCAGATACAAGCGGTCATAGGTGATGAGTTTGATCTTAAAAGCCATTTACTTTCAGAAATAAACTCAAAACCTACTATATTTGTACTTGAAATTTTACCTCATACTTTTAGTCATACTGTGGGAGATAAAGTTATATTGACAAATGCCTTTGTAAGACCAAAAATAGTCGCTAAAGAACTAGTATATGAGACAGAGCCAGACTCTGAAGACACACACTCAGAAATCTCAGTCTGTGAAACTTCTCAATCTGAATTGCCTGAACTTATAATCACTAATTAATCTTTAGAAACTATAGAACTTGAAAAGAAAAGATTTGCAAAAGGCAAAGTTAGTATTCCCACAGTACAATCTTCAAATAAACAAAAAGAGGTAAAAGGAATTAAGGATAAACAGAAAGGTTGCAAGATGTTTGAACCTTCCACATCTCAGTCTGTAGCTGGTCTAGACAAAAATATGCCAAAGGACAAATTTAAAGGCATAAAACTAGCAACAAGGGAGTTAAAAAGGTCTCAGTCTGTGAGATCTAACTGTCAGTCTGGAAAAATAAATTTTCAGTCTGGTAAACTTAACTCCAAATCTTTTTGTGTTAACTCTCAGTCTGACTCTCAAAAGTCTATATTTAACAATCATACTGAGACCATTAAGCTGCTTAGTGAAAACTTAATGAAGTTAACCACAGATTTTAAAACATTTGTTGGGTCAAAGCAGGATTTTAACAGAGGATTTAGTGTAAATAATAACCCAAAATCCAAAAGGACCATTATGTTGGGCAGAAAATGTCACAACTGTGGAAATATGGGACATGAGGGTATTAAATGCACAAAGTCCATTTATAAACAACCAAAGGTTGCTTTGACTAAACAAATGTCAACTACAAACGACAAAGTCAAAACTAGAGAGGTTAAAAGTCAACTTTACATGCTTGGTTCCAACAAAGCTGCTAAAGATTTGACTTCAACCAACTCTAAAGAACCTATCAAAAGATGGGTTCCCAAAAGTAACTAATTGATTTTGTTTGTCTTGTGCAGGGTAACAAAAAATGGTACCTAGACAGTGGATGCTCAAGACACATGACAGGTTCTTTGGAGAATTTGTCAGAGTTTGTAGAAGAAGAAGGACCTTCTGTCAAATATGGTGACACTTCTGTTGCCAAGACAAAAGGTTATGGTGTGGTGAAGGTTGGCAACATCAGAATATTTAAAGTAGCCTATGTTGAGGGATTAAAGCATAACCTTCTTAGTGCAAGCCAAATTTGTGATGATGACAGTGAAATCAGAATCAGAAAGAAGGCTGCTGTTATCTATAATTCCAAAGGCAAACCTGTGTTATTTGCCAAAAGAGAAAGAGATATTTATCTCTTGAATCTTTCTTTTGCAGACACAAATGTAGAGACATGTCTCTATACTCAGTCTGTGCCAGAACTAAGCTGGCTATGGCATAGGAGGTTATCCCACCTGAACTTCAAAAACATTAACCTCCTGTCAAAGAAGAAACTGGTTAGAGGTCTGCCTGATGTTACATTTGCAAAAGACAAACTTTGTCTTGCAGGTACACTAGGGAAACATACCAAGAACCATTTTCCATCCAAATTATTAGCTACAATTGATCAACCACTGCATATGCTCCATATGGATCTATTTGGACCCATGAGCATTGGTAGTTTGGGTGGAAAGAAGTATACACTTGTGATTGTGGATGAATACACAAGGTATACTTGGGTCATTTTTCTTAAGGCAAAAAGTGATGCTCCTGATGAGATTATTAATCTAATCAAGAAGGAAGAATTGCAGAAAGATGCACCTGTCAAGCAACTCAGAAGTGATCATGGTACAGAATTTAAGAATTCTACTCTCATTGAATTCTGTACTGACAAAGACATTATTAAAAATTTTACCTCTGTCAGAACTCCTCAACAAAATGGTGTTGCTGAGAGAAGAAATTGTACACTCATAAAAGCTGCAAGAACCATGTTATGCCATGGTCAAATGAAGATTTATTTCTGGGCAAAAGCAGTCAGCACTGCCTGTTATACCCAAAATAGATCTATTTTGGTCAAAAGGCATGGCAAAACTGCATATGAGTTGTATCATAAGAAGGTTCCAACCATCCATTATTTCCAGACTTTTGGAAGTAAATGCTATATTCTCAATCAAAGTGATCAATTAGCAAAGATGGAACCTAAGTCTGATGAAGGAATTTTTGTTGTCTATTCATCTATCTCAAAGGATTACAGAGTCTACAACGACAGAAGGAATAAAATTGAAGAAACCATCAATGTCACCTTTGATGTTTCCTATGCTAATAATGAACATGTTTCTCAGTCTGATGTTCATTCATTAGAAGAATTATCTGTTGTGGGATCTGAATTTCAAATCCCAGTTGTTGCTTACCAACAACAGGACTCTGAAAGTGATAGTGAAGATGCTCAACCTGCTCATTTAATGACGGTACCTTCATCAACTGAAGATGAATCTGTGTCCAGAGATTCAAGATCTTCTGATAGAAGTGTTCAATCTGGTAGTCTTCAGTCTGAGAACTCTACAGAGTCAGATTTGCCCCCTGTTGCTGATAATGCAAAACTCAGTTCTGTTAATCTTCCACTAAATGAAAATGATTTATCATACAATGATGAATCATCTCTAGGCGTCAAAGAACACAGGTATCATCCAATTGAAGAAATAATTGGAGATTATGTTTGTGGTGTACAAACAAGAGCTCAAGTGTCAAACTTAGCTACTGCAAATTTCTGTTTCTACACAAACTTCCTGTCAATCATTGAACCAAAGAAAGCTGAAGAAGCATTGAAAGATGATGATTGAGTTGAAGCAATGCAGGAAGAGTTAACAGAATTTGAAAGAAACAATGTTTGGACCCTAGTTCCTGCTCCAAAAGGCAAAACCATTATTGGAACTAAATGGGTTTACAGAAACAAAATGGACAAGGATGGAGTGATAATCAGAAACAAGGCAAGGCTACTTGCTCAAGGTTACAAGCAGGAAGAAGGTATTGATTATGATGAAACATTTGCTCCTGTAGCAAGAATTGAAGCAATAAGGTTATTCTTGGCATATGTTGCTTTCAAGGACTTCAAAGTTTATCAAATGGATGTCAAGAGTGCATTTCTGAATGGTAACTTAAAGGAGGAAGTCTATGTGGAACAACCTCCGGGTTTTGTAACTTCAACTTTTCCAAATCATGTCTATAAATTGAAGAAAGCACTGTATGGACTAAAACAAGCTCCAAGAGCTTGGTATGACACTTTATCATCTTATCTTCTAAGTAATAACTTTACTAGAGGATCAATTGATAAAACTTTGTTCTTCAAAAGGAACAAGGCAGATGTCATACTAATCCAAATATATGTTGATGATATCATATTTGGGTCTACTGATGAAAAATTATGCAAATGGTTTTCAAATTTAATGTCAAAACAATACCAAATGAGTATGATGGGTGAATTAACATACTTTCTTGGTCTGCAAGTACATCAGAAACCTGATGGAATCTTCATCAACCAAGGCAAATATGTTAATGACCTACTCACTAAATATTCTTTAAAAGACTGTTCAACAATGAAAACACCAATGAGCACTGCAGATAAGTTGGATAATGATCAGTCTGGTAAGTCAGTCTCTCAACCCACTTATAGAGGTATGATAGGATCCCTACTATATCTCACTGCAAGTAGACCAGATATCATGTTCTGAACATGTTTATGTGCTAGATATCAATCTGAACCTAAAGAATCACATCTCAAAGCTGTAAAAAGGATTTTTAGGTAACTTAAAGGTACTCCTAACCTGGGTCATTGGTATCCCAAAGACTCTAGTTTTGATCTAATTGGTTATACAGATGCAGATTATGCAGGTTGCAAATTAGACAGGAAAAGCACTTCTGGTGGATTTCAACTACTAGGTGGAAAACTAGTCAGTTGGTCAAGCAAGAAACAGAACTCTGTTGCTACATCCACTGCATAGTTAAATATGTAGTTGCTGGTAGTTGTTGTGCCCAATTGCTGTGGATGCAACAACAACTAGCAGACTATGATTTGGAGTTTTCAAGAACTCAAATCATATGTGATAACCAAAGTGCCATTGCGATCACTGAGAATCCTGTATTTCACTCCAGGACAAAACATATTGAGATCAGACATCACTTTATCAGAGATTGTGCAGAGAAAGGTAAAGTGATTCTCAAATATGTGCCCACAAATGACCAACTAACAGATATTTTTACTAAACCTTTGAATGAAGATAGATTTTTGTATATGCTTGGTCAACTAGGAATGCTTAACCCCTAGTAAAACTTTTGAATCTGTGTGATTCAACTCTCAGTCTGTGCCTGCTTTTCAATCTGTATGTCTGTATCCTTAGTTACGTACAACCAAAAAGCACAGACTAAGAGATATTTTGTAAATAACTTAAAGAAAATACCAAAAAGATTTTACAATTCTGTTATTCTCTCTCAGTCTGTCTGTTATATGGTTCAGTCTGTGTGACGTCATCCAGACTCACTACACAGACTAACAATATACACTCAGACTGGGCTCTTTTTATTTTTAATTTATATTTATTTTTATTTTTATTTTATTATTATTTTTATTTTATTTTATTAATAAAAATAAATAAACAACAATATCTTTGCATTTAATGCTAATACCATTTTTATGGTAATAATCATTAAAAGTTTTGACGCTTGTTGTCTATTTATCTGCTCAATACAAAAAGTGCACGTGCCTTAGCTTTACTGTTACAGAGAAAGGGATAAACCGTCAAGTGGGTCCCATTTAACGGAAATTCAATTTCGTCAAATACCCATTTTTGATTTTCCCCTTTTTCCTTCACTTGTACTTGCACACCAAAAATACACAGAGTTTGTGAGCCCTAACCTAAATCGCTCAACCATTTTCGAAATCAATCTCACGAAATCATCTCTAAAAATGGCTGATTAATGGGTTTACACTGCACCTGCCAACATCGCTGCGGCTAAACCCTTTAAACAGGGTAAATAGGTAAAACTCTGTACTAATAACCAAGTTGCTACCATTTCCTTCCTTGATTCTAAAAAGAACCAAGGATTTGAGGAATTAACAAGCTTTATGTCTGCTCGTCCTTTAAGGGGAGCATTTTTCAACACAATTCCTCAAATATATCCTGATTTTCTTATGGAATGGTGGTATACTTGCTCTTCATATGGTACCAATACTGCAATTACTGGTACTATTGATCAAGGTAAACGGGCAGTTACCATTGATCAAGAGCTAATTAGAATGTCTTAGACCTGCCTATGGGAAATAATTTTGAACCCATTCCAACAAAAGAAGCAGCAAGGGCTTCTCTTACTTTGGTTGGATATACCAAAGAAAAAGGCACAATCTTGATGTCAGGATTCACCCCCAAATGGAAATTTTTAATTTCTCGCATCATTAGAAGTCTAGGAGGTAAATCTGGTAGCACAGGGGAGCTAAATGAGTTTGAAACTCAACTTTTGAGCTCATTCATCACTGGTTTAAACATCAACTTTGCAGAGTTGTATTTTCAAGAATTATTAAAACTGGTGAATGAGTCAAACAGAATTTTTAATGTACCATTTATAAGGCTACTCTCCTTGTGCATCCAATCCAGATTAATTGGGTCTGTATATATGTCCTTTAATAATAAAGTGGCAGATATACCTGTCCCTGTGCTCACCTATAAAGTGTTTAACCATCCGGTTCCACTTTCTGGAGCACCAATCACTGCTGCTATGCAACAATGGATTAATCACCCATATGTTGCTTCTGCATCTATGGAGGGTGATGATTCAAGTGATAGTGAGGGTACTAAGACCCAGACTGTTGAAGATCGTGTGGCTGAAGCAGAGCACACAGACTCCATTAACATAGACTCAACCTAGTCTGTGCACTTGGAGTCAGACTCAAACATTGCTGAGTCTGTTCCATCTTCAACAGAAGATGCATGTAGTAAGTCTTCTTCAACTGAGGAGATGGGTATAGATAAACCTTCTTATCCTAGCCCATCCTCACCCACAAAAGAGAGTCACAAACAAACCAATCCAGATGAGTCACCACTCAAACTGGAGGAATCACCAGACTCAACCCCCAAAAGTATAGCACAAATGGAATCATCATCCATGGAATTGGATGTCAATAGAACACCTTCCAGTGCTGTAGACCATTCCATTACAGCTCTGCTAGAGTCTGTGGTGCCAATGGCTACCCAACTGACCCAACCTGAACCTAGATTAGTCAGCTTGGATACCCACATTACTGCTACTACACTGACCCCTGTAGTATGCATTGAAGAAGATGCTCCAATCCTGAGCACTACCACCCCCCTCTTTACCCCACTCACAATGGTTGAATCCACATTGACCACTAGTCCTGTACTAGTTCACATTCCAGTGAGTCTTTCCTTACACCCCTCTGCACAGATCGCCAATGCCCAGTCATGTCACAGACTGAGGCACAGATCTCCACTTCTTTGCTTGATGATCTACCATCTTATCACCAGATGGTTAGTGAAGGCATACCAACCTCCACATTCGTTGCCAGTGATACTGTTCCCTTACACCAGGAACTATTTGAGGCAACATATGCAACACAATCCTTTTCCAATGATGTCTTATCCTATCACCGGATTCGATCTGAAGGAAACACAACTACACCACTCAATGCCAATGATCGCTTTTCCATGCACATGACACAGAGTGAGGCAAAGAGTGCAACACCAAAAGATTCCAGTGATCTTGCTCAGTTTCAACATGAGACAAGTGAGGAACGTATTCCATCACCCAATTCTAACCTTTCTAACCAGACCCAGTCTGTGCCTTCTAGTACACTTAATGATGTGCTTTCTGCCATCACCAGGAAAGGTTAAGCAAGATCAAGAAGATGGTGGATGATCATGTTGCTGGAACAAGAAATCCTGAACTGTCAAATCTAGAGGATGAACTCTTGCAACAAGAAGCAACTGCTCAAGGTATGACTTTAACTGAATACTTAAATGTATTATCAATTGAAGAGCAGAAGCTGAAGGAAGCAAGATTTGTTGACATGCTCTCCAAAGAATTAGAAGATGAAGGTTGTTCACAGACTCAAGTCAGAAGGAGTCAAGTTGAGCAACAAATCAAAGAAGATGAAGAGCTGTCAATAAAATTACAGAAGATAGAGAGGCTAAAAGCTAAGCTACCATCCACTTTCAGAAAGTCAAAGCTCAAGCAGAAGATTAAAGATTGTCATCTGAATAAGATTGGACAGAAATTGAAGCTTGAGTTGACTTTAACCAAGAGCAAGAAAATGGTATAGGTGGATGACCTGTACAATCTAGGGCTTAAAGAATGGCAATCCATTGCTAATTCTTTTGAAAAGTGCAGCAGACAAAGAGTTGAAGAAAGAAGTTCTGGATGAGCTATCTTACCTGATTGAGTTAACTCTCAGTCTGGGGCTCATTTCAGAAGAAGAATACAAGTTGTTCTACATAGCAAACAACTTTGTAATAAAGAAGAAGTCAGTTGGGTTATCTACAGAGAATGAGCAGAGAAGAGAGCATCCTCTACCAAAAGGTATCATTTTTATCGATAGATCCTATGTCCAGACTGACAATATTGAAGGTATGTGCTATAGAGATATCAATGGGATAGAGTGCTTCCAGGATCAAAATAGACTGTATGGAGAGTCTCTGCTACATTGCATTGCCCTGCTGAAGGAATGCAAACATTCTGAAGCCAAGTCATTTAGAAGAAGGCTGATTAGCTGGTTATTCAACAACCTTTCCAAGATCAGGATGATGATTGGGTTTGAAGACATCTGCAAGAAGATCATCCTGGAATATCAAGAATTTGAAGAAAAATCTGATAAGGAAATGGAAGTATTGTTGAAGTGGAAAGTGAAAAAGATCAAAGAGATCAGGGCTCAGAGAAAAGATTGAAGATTGTTAAATTTATGCTATTTACAATCTTATGTAATAACTGTAATATTTTTGTGAACTGACTATGATTTTGACTTTACGTATATAAGTCTTGATGCAAATGTTACGTTTCACTTTAGTATTTATTATTTCTCTATTATCTTTTGTAAATAGATTTTGACATCATCAGATAGCGGGAGTTTGTTGGGAAAACAATGATCAAACCCAAGTTATAAATCTGAGGAGTCAAAATCTAACTCAGTTGTATTCGGGAAAAACTTAGTGATTTCCTGAGTCTGTGTTTCTGAGTCTGTGCTTCACAGACTGAAGAAGTGTTTCTGAGTCTGTGCTTCACAGACTGAAGAATTCTCACAGACCGAAAGCCGTGCTCTATTTGAAGACTTATGAATTCATCATCTGAAGAATGAAGATTGAAGAGAGAAGACTTCACAGACTGAAGATCACAGACTGATGATCACAGATTGAAGATCACAGACTGATGAGCACAGACTGCAGAGCACAGATTGAAGAACAAAGTACAATCGTACAAAAGAAGTTCTTCTTTCCCTAGGCTACGGTACAACTGAAGAGATGTTTGAGTAAAATCAAACATTGAAGAAAGGTTTTCTTCTCAGCAAAGAAACCTTCTACCTTTTGCTTTTTCTATTTCCAAGAAAAGCAAAAAGGAAAGAGTGCAAAGTTGCCCAAGATGGAGCTGTTATCCCTTGGACAACTAACTGAGCTGGATAATATAGAGTTGATACTCAACTCTATAAATAGCAGCTCAAAAGCACTTCAAATAAGCATCCAAGACAATTAGTATACAAGACCTTTAAGCTTAGGCTAAAAGCATTACCACACTAACTGTTTAAGTTTGTAGTGATAATTGTATCATAGTATACTACTTGGATCGTATTCAAACAATCTGTGTGTTTGAATACTCTGTCTTATTTGTAAGACAAACAATTTATTGTGAATAAAACTTTAATTCATAATATATTATGTGCTTCAATTAATCTTGTATTCCGCCTTGATTAATTAACCTGTTTGATATAACTTAGATATAAACTAATATATTAAATACTTGTTATTTAATCTGTATCTAAGTTTTGGGACCTTCAAGACCTAACAAAGTCATTACCAACCCTTATACCATACAATTACAATACGAATTAAGTAAACTTTAATTCGGTTTTAGGGTTTAAAAGTCGACCTAAGAGGGTATTTGGAGGCTAGGAAGCTAGGGTTTGAAGGTTTTCAACCCTAAAGAAGATTTGGTTCGGTTTCTTTGGTTTGATTCTTATTCTTTTCTATTTACTATGTTTCTTTACATGTTTCTAGATCTGATTAGGTTTACTTTGAACATGAGCTAATTCTTTTATTGTATTTACTTAGATGGATGATTATTAGATGAAGGTTTTATGATATGTTTATGTTAATTCAAATTATGAATGGTTATTAAGTTTATTCAAAAGATTTATATTAATTGTGTGTTGATTAATTGTTACTTAACGTGATCAAAAGATTTATGCTATAACTAAAGTTGATTGATTATTTGCAATAAAGTAATTTATTAGTTAATTGTGGCTTGAGACTGTAACCGGTGATAGATTAAGAGAATAGCAATTAATATAACCTGATTGATATGATAATTATTTAATCAATAATTATAAACTTGCGTTAACACGAGGTTGCTGAATGAATCTTAATGATTTGTTGATAGGATTAATAGCATAAGGTTTAGGTTAATAATACGTAGAAGAAATTCTAGTGTATTCAAAATAATCTAGTATTAAGCTAAAGTTTATTAGGGATCAGTTAACCTTAACAGGAGGCTGTCCATATACGTTGAAATCACCATAATAAACAATCAACAATTCAATAAACATATCTAAGGAGGGTCGCTTTGCTTCCCAAAAGGGATAGGTTTTTAATACACTTCGCGCTGACCTATTCCTCCGCTTCAGTGTATGATCAATGGAGCTACCGAGAACTTTCGATGAACTTTGTAAAATAATTAACTAAATTTAATTAACTAATTGTAAATAATAAATGTCTAATTTAATTATGTGTTTATATTATCTAATTTGTGTGATAATTTTTGTATATAGAAAGTATTTAGTTGTATTTAAAATGGAAAATATGCAAGTGGACACTACGGAATTTAAGGATATACAAGTCAACGAAGGTTCGATTAAGTCGATTCAGACGGTTAGTTCCCCAAGTCAGAATATCGAGAATTCACCAGTGAGAGAGGAACAGACTGAGTTTGGCACTTCTCTAGGATTACTTACCGTACGTGTATTTTCAGATCCTGACGACATGATTGAGTGTTTAGAATATCACCACGACGATATTCGTTTTCTGATAGCTACCATCAGGGCATCCACTATCGAATATACTGTTTATCAGAAGCAACTCATTGAGCAACTAGAGCAAGAATATGAAAAATTCCGCAACGCTAAGGCAGATTTTGATTCACAAATCTTTGAAGATATTATGATTGAGCTAAAGGAGAATTTGATACCAGTAGAAATGCTAGACCCTGATTACTGTGAGGAGCAGAGGAACTACTATAACTGTATATATTGTGCTTTCGAGAGATCGTTATTTCCCTATTCGGATAAACAAAAACATTTATTGGATGAAATTAGGGAAAACACTAGGTGGATCACTGGTAACTTAAGCGATATGCCAGACATTGTGGCATTGGAGCAAGTGCAGAAGTTCCTGGATTGGATGAAAGCTGAGGATCATCTCAAAAATAAGAAATTCCATGTGGATTGCACGGTAGAATATTACGTTCAAGACATAATTGATGAGCTCTTGTATCCGGCTTCCGATGAAATAACCATGCAAATTCCCGAAGGATTAAGAGATGAACCTAAAGTACCCCTTGCGACGTATGTGATAGAACAACTGAAGTCTACCTATCAGGGAGTTCACTTTGAGACACATCAGAATCTGTTCCATTTTCGAATGTCTGAAATTTATAACCATATGCGTGGCATTTTCTGGAACTATGGATTACTTCTTCCCATACAGTTGAGAGAGACGATGAACAGTATCTTAGGAGACATTGGCAAAACCATTAGAAACCCGACCATTAGGATTTATGCTAACTTGCAATTAGGTTTCTATGGAGTCATGGATGCATTAAGACATGTTTTGCCATAACGGGAAATTAAGATTGTAGGTGGATATAGGGTTGTTGATGAAGAAGGAATTGTAGCTAAGTTCATAGGAAAAATTACTAAGGAAATGGATGACCTGCAAGAAGCTTCAGAGATACATCATAAGAGTTTTCAGGATTACTCATCATCCATTTCTGACATTACTAAGTCATTACTCCATCACTTCTTGCAGCTCTATCCCAAGGATTATTAAGAAACAGATACTGTGGATTTAAGGAAAAGGTTTCGTGCTCCAGCGTTGAATGATATCTGGTTTGACCGCACAAACAGAAACTGACTGAGAGTGTTTGCACTTATTTTCAATTTTTTTCGTACTTAGTTTTTCTGTTGATTATGTAATTAATTTATTATGAAATATCATTCACAATTTAATTAAAGTTTTATTTGTGTTGTTAGTTAAAGATTGATGGAAGCATGTCCATAGTAAGGTAAGTATAATTATTAAAAGAATTAATAAGATTTTATTTAAAATTATAAAAAGTTTATTTTATAAACGATTAAGGATAACTGTGAAAAATCAAACCAACCGTCGGTTGAATTATTCAGCCATCGGTTGGATTTTAAATCAAAATTGGGCCGATGACAAACTGGGCTCACACAGCTGGGCCTGTTGGGCTGACTATCCAACCGCCGGTTGAATTATTCAGCCGACGGCTGGACATACTGGGTTTTAAACCAGATTATAGTCTCTTGCTCTTCACTTTTCAAAATCGAAAACCACAAAAAATCACACGAAATTTCAACAAATCTCCACTGCACTCGTTATTTTCGTTGCAATTTCGTTTGTTCTTCTTCAAATGTATATACATTTCATTCTTTACTCATTATCTCTTGATTTTTGCGTTACAATTTTCGAATTAGGGTTTCATATTTAGGGGTTTTTAATTTCGAATGTATATAATTTTTGGTATGAGCCTAATTGATGTAATTGTAATGTTAGATTCGTTTTCGTTTAAGATTCGCATTTTGAAAGGGATATATGTTAGGGTTTGATTTGTGCGTACTAATTTGCTTAGAAGATTTGCATGAAGTAGTAGAGTTTGATAAATGTTGGGTTGGAATTTTTAAATTGGAAAAAGGTTTTTGGCCGGAATTTGGGGAACATGAGGTATAAGTGACGGCTCAGACATCCAACCGCCGGTTGAATTATTCAGCCAACGGCTGGATGTCTTTTTCAGAATTAAAAACTTTTTAATTGTTAATATAATTGATAAATGTAATATCTAATTAATTGTAGTATGAGTTTAAGTTAATAGTTAACCCACTTTCACATTTTATTTTACTTAAGTTGATTTAATTTGACCAATTTTATAATTCTTGTATTGATATTTATATAAGCTTGTTTTTCGTATATTTGTATAAAATATAGTTGTTATGACTTTATTGTTAATATTCGTGTATGTTAGTAATATTTATCTTAGGTACTATAGAATATTATCATATTATGTAAATTATTGTATCTTTGTACTAAATTGTAAATTATGTTTTGTAGATGATTTTTAACAGAAGAAGGAACCGGGGGAGGCTTTTGTAGCCAACACTATCATTAGAACTCACCCAATTTTCACATTTGATTATCCTGCATATACCCTAGCACAGCGAGCCGGATTTCGTGAACGGTTAGTTGCTAATATCGATCAGCATATTATCGCACCAGATGTGTTGGATTGGGACTTTATTGATAGAGTGTTGGATGCGAACACTGGAGTGCCAGGGGTAGAGATACTAGAGCAACTTTTGGCGGCCAGTAATTTATTGCCTGCTGGCAATGTTGGTTATGTTTCCTATGCCTGGAGAAAACTATTTAGCATCCACGAGATTATTTTCAAAGAGCTCGTGGTGGAGTTTTTTAATACTGTTCATTTTGAGATTGACGAGGATGATGTGAGGGATCAAAGGCTGACTTTATATTTGAAAATGGTTTCTCTTAAAAACATTAAAACTTGAAAAGTATAGAGATAATCAAATGATTATGCTCATACTTTTATAATTTTTCTTAACAATTTTGAAAATTTTTAGAAACATTTTATAAGTTTTATTTATTTTTTTGACATAAAAATCTAATGAAAGTATTCTATACCTGCTATCCCACACTTAGAAGAACATTGTCCCTAATGTTCTCTTTTATAGATTTTACTAGGAGTAAAATCCCACACATAGAGTTTGAACATGTAAGAAAATTTTTCTAAAGTGTTTTATTTTTGGGCTGAAATCCCACACTTAGTGATATGCTTTTGATAGGGTATAGAATATTTTAACAAACTAACAAAGCGAAATATGATCATGCAAATGGATATAGAAGGTTAAGAAACTCCCCGGATAATGTTGAAGTGACGGGCAGATGTAGGAAGAAAAAGTCGATGTGATTTATTCTCCTTCGTCCGCCATGCAGAATTTGCTTGGCTTCCAACGATTTATTCCGGTTTGTGATGCTGAATATCTGTACTTAGCAATTAGTTTTATCCTTAAGTGGGGATTCTTTTGTGGAGGATCCCACTTTAGGGTTTTGAAATACTCGAATATTCGGCATATGGGTGTTTCTAGAAGATAGGCGGCTTTTTATGAGATGCTAATGCTCCATGGTCTGCAGGTATGTAAAACGTGTTCGTCTGCCTTATGGATTTTGCGTGGATGTGCGTCATCTTTTGTCCTTCTCGCTCATTCATCAAATCATAATCACTTATTAAACAACAAAATAAACATAAGTAATAGCATAATAATAAAATGATCAAAAAGATCAAATCCTAAAAATTTGCTAAAAATAAGGATTGTGATAGTTTCAAACAAATACAACATCAAATGTCAAGTATTAAAATAGAGATGAACTAAGAGATGGGAGGACCCTGGTCAGATAAATCATCAGCATGAGTTGAATGTGGTGTTGTTGATGGCCCACCAACTGACTGCTGACCGCTGGAGACCCTCTGATCCGTTTCCTCAGCAATAATCAGCTTCTGCTGTATGAGTATATCCCTGAGTGTGACTGCTGGTAATGCCATAGGGTCCAGATGACCCCAGCTGCTCAAGATCTCTGATGTAATACCTGCGTCCTCCATAAGTGTCTTATAAGCCTTTATCTACAAGCTCTCGGATGGAATATCAGTTGAGGATATTGGTCCTAAGTTCAGCATTCTTCCAATTGTATCGAACGAAGTGGCATCAGTGCCCAGAAAGACCATGTCAGGGTGGTAAGACGTAGAAGCCATCGGCTGCTGGTCGGGCTGTGACGGGGGAACAATAGCCGATGTTGGCTGTTGTGCTGATGGAGTCGGAATCTCTAGTGAAAAGATCCTCTCTATACCAGTGGTGATCGGGATGAGCGGAGATGGTGGGTGAGTGCTGGTAGGCGGATGTGTCGTCGATGGCGGTGGTGGACCACATCGGTAGAGCAATGGCTCAGGATCAGGGAGTCTGAATCTCCTGGCAAGCAGGGTCTGATGAGTGTGGCTAGCCTGTAGCGCATGCAACAAATAATATCGAGTCATCGGGGTAACTGGGTCTATATAATGGTCAACGGCCTTAATAGGCGGCTCAGATGTCCCAGCTACTCCCTGCGGGATCTCAGTCTCAGATGGTGGCGCATCAGCTCCCTCAGCCTCTCTGAGCTCTGTGTCGCCCCCATCACCCTGACACGCTTTCATGTCATGATACATCCTGGAATAAGCTGCTGAGTGTTGTGCCAGATGCACTGTCTCTCCTCGTTCTCATCGATCAGTCGGATAAGTTTGCAGTATTCAAGGTCAATCAGTAGCGAACAGGAATGATAAGTATATTCCTCCTTATGAACTTCTTTGAAAACCCCTATACTCTGTAGTAGACGCGTCACGTTCCCTAAACCTGATCTAACTCGAACCGTTAAGTTCGAGAGGCGGAATTCAAACAATTGAATATGATAAATAAAACACAAACAATTGAATCACAAATCAACTTATATATTGATAATATAATCGATCAGCTTAATACACAAGGATGCCTTACAAGTGCTCTCAATAATCACATATTCGTCAACCCTAACAACTGTGTTGAATGCACCTATTTATACCGAAACAAAACTGAGCCTTGCGACACAGATGATGTGTCGCACAACCGACTCATGCGACACAAACCTTGTGTCGCACATGCGACACAGGCTCTATGTCGCCTAAACAAAATATGTAATTGCTTATATAAAACAAAGTCGTAATTACATAACAAAACTATTACAGACTGAGACCAACTGACAGACACACTAAATATGCACCAACAAATTCCCCCGTGTCTTCAGCTTGGTCTTTCAAAGATGTCTTCTAACACTTCCAGTTAGCTAGAAAGTTTCCTCCAGCATGTACTCCTTAAGCTAAGCATATATTGACAACCTTCTAAAATCTCATAGCCTCAATCTTGAACTCTTTATGGTAATCAATCTTCTTGGCATGTAGAGCTTCAAGATCTTTCTTAGTCAGGTTAATCAAACTCAAAGGATCATAAACTCTAATCGTTGTGGACTTAGCTTTCCATAAATCTTCAGGCTCACTATAAGGAATATACACAATTTCAGCTTCACCTGTGTTTCTATCATAAACCCAATACTGCAACCTTCTCTAAAAATCGACCGGAAGTTTCTCAAGAGGAATGTACTTCTACGTCCTTGGAGATTTATAGACAACCTTGACCCAGGGCCTGTTGGTAAGCGGATTTATCTTGTTCCTATATATGTACCTAGTCCCCAGATTTGGTCTCATAAGATAATACTGTTTGCTGTTGACCTCTTTCCTCAATATCCTCTGTACTTGATTTGCCAATTCATTGTCTGTGGGATTGATAATATTCAATTGAGCCAAATGAAGAATCTCGCAGTATGGTAATGTACTCAAAACCTTGAAATTTGTAACAAAATACTGCATCCCATCTTTCCTCTTAATCACAATTACTTTGTTCACCTCGTCATACTTCCAGCTGATTATTTGACCTTTGTATCGTTTGCTGCTGACTTTATAGAACTTGCAGGTTTTAGAAATATTAGATTCAGCAACTATGGACGTATACGGTTCAGTTTCATGAGCAGTATCTGTAGAAGTAGTCTCTGGAGCAGGAATGGAAGCTGTAGATGGTTCAGGCTCAACAACATCTTTCGTGTCAGAAATCTCCATCTCTTCTTCCAAATTTACCTCATCAACATTCACATAATCTTCATTTACGTTCTCCTCCTCAATATCAACATCTTGATCATAAGAAACAAACTCCTCATGAACAATTTCTGTATTTTTCTCATCTTCATATAACAAACTTTGTAGATACTCAAGATTGGCTTCGGAGTAATCAATATTTAGCGCGATTGGTTGACCTGGAATTTGAGTAGAATACGCAAAATAATCCAAACAAATATTTTCATTGATAATATTATCATTTACATTTACATTTTCATCCTCAGTTGAACCGGGCGCCCTAGATGTTGTTTCTAATTGGCCTAACTCCCCCGGAACAACAGCAAGGGCCTCTAGCTCTAGTACCTTGCTCTCTAATAGAGGAACCCTAGCCGCCGTCCGCTCAAGTTTCGTAATCCGTGAAGCTTGCACTTGAATCAAAGCCTCTTGATCAGCCAGCTGCTTGTTCATCTTTTCAATAACTTCCATGATTTGATTTAACGTTGGCGGTTGTAATGGAGGAGTTGGTAGATTAGCCGAGCGAACACGATCAGAAGATGGCTTGTTGATGACAACTTGCGTGCGGTTTCGCTTAGTGATCGGAGGCTCAAGCTCGTAATCAGAATCAGGATCCTCACGAGGGCGTTTGCCAGCGTTCTTCGGGATGTGAACACGACCTTGTCGTTTACGGCGTAGAATTCGTTCAAATCTTTTAGTATCGTGTATACGCAGGCGTTCACAAGTTTGATCATCCGGAACATCCCTTGCAGAATCAGTTGGAGTGTCATTTGGATCCACAAGAAGAGTGTCATCCGAGTCCGCATTATCAGCAGTCTCGTCAACCGTTCTAAGGTTTTCAATATCAATCAAAATGTTGTGCAGGGGTCATTTACATTCTCTCCTTCCGCAAAAATGGGAACATTGACTAAAGCTTCAGCATCGGCATGCGGCTGCGGAGGGACAACCGGATCTTGAGTTTCGTCATTTTCCGGAGGGACGTAACCCTCATTGATAATATGTCCAAAAAGAGGAACATCAGCCAGTACAGGAGTCCCTTTTGGGTATTGTCCGCAGACAACAAAGATACGGATGTTCATGGGGGTCGACGGAAACGATGAGCTGCATGCACTGGAAGGCCAGGAAGTAGGTGATTTAGCAGCAGCTGGATAAATCGTGGATACATATTCCACCTGTTGTCCCCAGCATGGACGTTATCAACCATAACTTTAAAGATATAGCCTGAGAAATTGAACGGTTTGTTATAAACCAAGGCTAGCATAGCAGAGGCCATAAAGTGGCTCATTCAATCGAAGTCGGCCTTCCTGCTCGATAAGCACACGATCATTATGTGCATAAGATACCTCCAGACCCTAGTGAGATTGGCCTTTCGGTACTGATCCTTAGGAACTCCCGGATATCCCAGACGAATCATTCCTCCATTTATAAAGGTGTTTGAAAATTGCATAGGCAGATCCGGGTGGTCATCGAAGCGAAGAAAGTCATGAAGCAATTGTTCAGTAATGACCACCTCTCTGTCATCCACCCTTGAGATAATACATGTAACGGGCAGATCTAAATTTATCACAGCTGAACTCCAGAAGGAACCAACTTGATCTTTATAAATAGTAGTGGTTGCGGTGATGGCAGTAAAAATACGAGATCGGCGAAGAAAAGCAATCATCGGACTGAACGGCGCAGCCGAATCCCGATCGTAGTCAAGAAATGCCACTATATTTTGTCGTGGCTCCCAATCATTTACATTGACATCGATATCTGCCATATCTACTTACACAAAAAGGACAAATAGAGCTTGTGTTGCAAGAGTAGAGCTTGTGTCGCTAAATCGAGTGTTTGTGTCGCAGAAACAAAGTAGCTTCTAAGAGGAAGGGTCGGGCTTTTATACCTTAACCCAAAATAGCGACACAGGATGCGACACAGATGGCGACACAAGTCTTGTGTCGCACATCAGACAGATAGTGATTTTCAATGTGATTTCAAATTTCAAGTTCAATACCCGATTCGATATTAACTTAGAGACTTGGAGAAACTAAAGAAAATATAGTAAAATTTAAACTAAGAAATAAAAAGTATACAAGATTTAAAATAAAAACCGTTGATTCTATTTTACAACCAACGAAAAAATCGTAAAATCTTTTTGGTGACGAAATTGTTTAAGTCTGGTTAGGGATCATATCAGGCTAACATGCACTTGTTAGGAAGTAGTGAGCTTTATTTCGATTGCCAATATATTTGTCCACTTAAAGTTTACTTAACATATTTAAAGAGTCATTTGGAAAAATTATTTCAAAATGATTATTGGTATTATTTGACCACTTAAACATTTTATACTTAAGTATCTAAACCATTATTCATTATTATTAGTATGCATATTACGATATATAATGCATATTAAGATATACATTTGATATCAAAACATGCTAGAGCAGGAATAGGAAATTATCTTTAGAATCAGGTCAGTGGTGAGAGGTCTGTACAACGTACAACAGAGTCACATGAATGATGATTCGGGTTGAACAAATACCAGTCAAAACAATTAAACTAGAGGGTACAAGTCTGTACTTTCGTACAACAGAGTAATATAGTCTAACACAAACCGGTACTAGGTAATCTATTTAGCGATTTTCTTGCATATTTATACAATACTATAAGTTTGCAAGATTACCAAGGGTGTGCAAGATTTGTCCATAAGTTGATATAGACTGCTCACCTATGTCCTTTTCAAAAATATATCAATTGAAACCAGGTCTGTACTTTCGTACAACAGAAGAGTCATCAATATATTTTCCCAGGTAAAAGCATATTAAAGCTCTAAACCTTATGATTAAAAACATGTTTATCATTCAAATATTAAGACGGATCAAAAGTAGGACCTTAATGTCCAAATTCCAACTGAATGTCATAGATAATAATATGTGTTTATATAAAACAACATGCAAGTTTATGACATTAAGCTTTTTAAGGGTGTTAGAAACTTAAGCATAAATGCCTACCAATACATCATGTGATGAAGACAATTTTAAGAAAAGATGTTTTAAGTATGCTAGATAAACCTACTGACACATCAAACATAAAACTCCAAATTTTCATTTTTGTGCATGCCTCCTGATGTACTATCATTTCCCAGATTGTTTACAGACACAATCCAACGTCCATTTTTTAGAAATGTTGCAACTATTACATTTCTTTAATACTAACAAGTATAAAGAGTGGTAGTTGCCCAAGATGATTTAGTTGGCTCAACCTTGTTGATGTTCTTAACGGTTGTGGGAGAACATGAACCTCTCAAAGAAGAAGGTTTAATCAAAGAGTTTCTAAATTTTAAAATCCGAGGAACACCTTTCCCAAACCGCTTTTGAGCAAGCAACGGGCAGTCATTTATTAAATGACCTTGTCTCTTACAATAGAAAGAAGATCTTTGCTCAACATGGGTTTGAAATTTTGGAGCAAACCGATGAGGATGGTTGAAAGAAGCATTAATAGAACATGCACACTTACGTGAACATGTTGAGTTCGATTTTTGTGAAGATGAAACAGTTAATTTAGAAGAATTTTGATATTTTTGAATATTTTCTTTATTTTTCAAAATCCTCTTTTCAGGCTCAGCTTTAGCATTGCTTTTCCCATTTAAAGCCTTGTTATTATTATATTCATTAGTTATAATCACGTTGTTAGGCTTTATGTTCTTCTTTTGAACCTTAGAAAATTCCTCTTTAGTTATATCCTCAATTTCAACAATCTCCTCTACAGTATCAGGAGATTCACATGTAGCCTTACTTGACTTGGGTTTACTAACAACTACACGCTTAACAGGCTCGGCCTTAATTTCACAAGCATTAACGGGCTTAACTAATTCAACCTCTTGAGCCTTTACAGGCTCAGACTCACTAGATTTTGCCTTAACTGGCTCAGGCTCACTAGTGATAGGTTGTTCAATAGTCACTTCAACTTTTTTCAGCCTGAACATGCACAGGCTTACTTATCTTGACTGGGACAGATTTAACAGGATTTATGTCTATCTTTGAAAAGATGGGCATAAATTCTTTGATGTCATCCTTAGAGGGCATAGGAAGATAATTTTTAGGAGGCGGGACTTGATGGTAACCAAGTCCAGCCTTGCTTTTTGTATCGATCTTTTGTGCCTGAAGGATCTCATCAAAGACTAACGAGGATATTGAAAAGTTTGACAATTTTCTTTTTAAGTCAAAAACTTCAGCTTGAGAATCAAAAAGTTCTTTCTTTATAATTGTAAGCATGTTGAGATAGTTGTCTGACTAAAATTTTTTGCTTTAAATTCTTTCTTTTATTCAAAAACAGCTTTTAACTTTTTGTCATAGGCCTTATCATTCTCTTTTAACAATTTGTTAGAATCTTGTAACTGTTCTACATTAGAATGAAGGCGTTCATTATCCTCTCTTAGCCTATTAACCTGTCCAGTCAATTTAATACAGGAAATGCAAAAAAGGGTTCAACATCAACCTCATGTATGTTGGCCGTGAATGCTTTGTTTTGTTGGTCATCTTCTGCTTGATCTGACCAGTCAAAAGCCTCATCCGACAACATTAAGGCAGCAGACACCATTGCCTTTTCTTCAGCTTTAGTTTTCTCATCATATTTGTTTTGAGAAGGCCTTGAAAATCCAGAGGGAGTTTGCTTTGTCTCATATTCACGAGCAAAGTGTCCATAGTTTTGACACTTATAGCATTTTACTTTGCTCTTATTAAATCCTAAACCCTTATCGTTTGGGTCTTCCAGTGACTTCTTTCCCGTTCTCTTGAAATATGTTTTGGCCCTACAAGTGAGCATGGCCAAATTCCATCTTAAATCCATTCTTTCCAATTCGTCATCATCGATTTGACGAAAATCTTCCTCAGTCAAATCCATAGAACCAGCCTTCTTACAGAGAAAATCATCATATGCAGATAAAAATGCTGAGAATAGTGCAACATGATCCTGTGTAGCAACAGGTACAGATCCTTGATGATTTGATGACTGGAAGTAAGTACCACCAGAAATGACACTCGCTTGAGGACTTGATGAAATGCTAGACCTACTTGCCAAGAAAGCAGAACCAGATGTCACATTTGATGAAACATCAACTCCATAGATCTTAGGATTTTGAACATTTGCAGTAGCCTTTGTCTCTTTTCGTTGCATATCCAAAAAATCGGCTTCCAACTGTCCAATAAGATCATCGAACGACATCCTCATAACGTCTGGATCTTTTTCCATCAGCAGTACCCGATTATCCCACTTGCTAGGTAGAGATTCTAGGAGCTTTTTGTTAACTTCCGTTGCATCCAAAACAACTCCTCCTTCAATTAACTCACTAAAAACAGTGAATATCTTGAAAACATGTCCGAGAGAGACTAGTTAGGCAGAATGTCAAAAACATCATATTGCTTCTTGACTAGTTGTAACTTATTCTTCTTATATTGTTCACTTCCACCGCATCTCTTTTCGAAAGCCTTCCATAAATCATAAGCAATATTGAGATGTCTAAATTGCTTGAGAATTGACGGTGGTAATGACATAGTTATAACAGAATGAGCCTTTCTATCATTATCAAAGGCTTTGCGTTCATCAGGAGTCATAGATTTAATAGACTTCAGAGGAGCAGCTCCAGTGTATACTCCAGTGCATGCTGGACGTTCGTATCTCTCAGTTAGAGCAACCCACATTTCAGGATCATTGAAAGACACAAACGCTTCAAACCGTTGATGCCAGTAAGCATAATCCATACCAATCGCATACATTGGTGGCTTGTTCATACTACCAACTTCGGAATTTTACTTAAGTAGATCACCAACACGTTGTAGCGAAGACGACGCCATTTATATAATCTGCAAAACAAACACACAAAAAACAAAAGATACTGATATGCGACACAAGGTAGTGTCGCAAAATCAAATGGCGACACTAAGGCTGTGTCACAAAGTGTAATTAAAACAGTCCAAATAGCGACACAAGAGTTATGTCGCAAAAGTCTTAAGTCGCAGGTTATGTCGCAGCTTAAGTCGCAAAATTAAAATCTGGTGTCGCAAACTTATGTCGCGAAAACCCTAAATATGACACAATGCTATGTCGCAGAAACCCTAAATGCGACACAAACGTTGTGTCGCAGCTTCTAGGAGAGCAGCGGCTGTAAACCCTAAAATTCGCAAGTTTTCGAAACCCTATCGAAAAATCACGATCGATTAACAAATCTAAACACCAAGATCTTCAAGAAAATCCAGAATATGATCCTAAAACTCGGTCTTTGAAGATCTAACACCAAAAACTATTCAATTTCTACCGAAAACACGTACCAAGACGATCCGATAACACCAAATCCGAATATTAAAGCTCTGATACCACTTGTAGGTTCCCTAAACCTGATCTAACTCGAACCGTTACGTTCAATCGAGAGGCGGAATTCAAAAGATTGAATATGATACGTAAAACACAAACGATTGAATCACAAATCAACTTGTATATTGATATTATAATCGATCAGCTTAATACACAAGGATGCCTTACAAATGCTCTCAATAATCACAGATTCGTCAACCCTAACAACTGAGCTGAATGCACCTATTTATACCGAAACAAAACTGAGCCTTGTGACACAGATGATGTGTCGCACAGCCGACTCATGCGATACAAACCTTGTGTCGCACACGCGACACAGGCTCTGTGTCGCCTAAACAAAATATGTAATTACTTATATAAAACAAACGTCGTAATTACATAACAAAACTATTACAGACTGAGACCAAGTGACAAACAAACTAAATAAGCTGCAACACATATGTTTCTTCATCTTTTTCTCTTTACCCAACCTTTCTGCAATAATGTAGGCGACATTCAGGTTCTTTTTCCTTATGATCGCCTCCATAAATTTTAGCTCCTTCACGGTTACCGGTCCATTTTCCCTTTTATCGAGAACCGAGTAGCATAAGAGTTTTTGAAGAATCAAATGTACCGGTCTAGTCAATGTAGTAGACTTCAAACTACTCCTAAAGCTCGTCCCCGCTAAATTCATGAAAATCTCCTTATGATCCCTATGCTGGAGACTGGAGATGGTCTGGACGCTCTCTATAAACCAGTCGGACTGCACCTGGGCTTTGGTGTATAAGCCAAAATGTACCCCAAGATCTCCTACTAATAACCTATGAGTTTTCCCGCGAAACTTAAAAGAAATCTTCTTTTTATCATTGATGCCTAAATCCTCGTGGAACTCATAAGTCATTGATAACATCAAATAATGTCATATTTATATAGTAATATTTCCTTACTTTTAAACATTTTTATTACAATTTATTTATATATATTACTGATTTCGTTTATATTTGCAAAAAGGTGTTTAAATTAAAGAAATAAAGAAAAGGAACGAAAACGCGCTAAAAACTGAAGAAACTGAAGTGAAGATTAAGAATCAAGAAGAGTGGGCTTAAAGAAAAGATTAAACCCGAAATGTTAAGTTTTTGGGCCAAGAATAAAGATTAAATTCGAATTTGTAGAAGATTAAAGCCCAAGAAGAAGTCCAAGCCTGGCTGCAGAAGATTCTAGAACCACCATTCAGCCGGCGGTTGAATTATTCAACCGGCGATTGAAACAAAATCAGGAAGGCGGTTGGAGCGCGCAGGTCAAAACTGGGTTTCGTGGGTAAAAAGCCAACCCCACCGACGGCTGAAATATCCAACCGGCAGTTGGATGCGCGATCTGAAATCTATAAATAGAGGTCATACTCAACCTATAAACCATACAATTTCATATGAAATCTATAAACGGGCGGTTGGATGCGCGACTAAAGGAGTTATTTGGAGGCTAGGAAGCTAGGTTTGAAGGTTTTCAACACCTTGAAGTTCGCGGTGAAATACTGCATCCCATCCTTTCTTTTAATAACAATCACCTTATTCACCTCATCATACTTCCAGGAAATGATTTGACCTTTGTAGTGCTTGCTGCTGATTTTATAGAACTTGCAAGTTTTTGACAGATTAGACTTAGCAACAGTGGAAGTAGATGGTTCAGTTGTAGCCGAAGCAGGAGTGGAATTTGCAGTTTGTTCTTCCTCAATAATCTCCTCAGTATCAGAAATTTCCATCTCCTCTCCCAAATTTACTTCGTCAGCATTTACGAAGTCTTCGTGAATATTTTCTTTTTCAACATCAACCCCTTCATCATTATCAAACACAGATTCTTCATTATCATTTTCTGTACTTTGCCCTTCCTCATTTATCAGACTCTGTAGATACTCTAGGTTTGCTTCGGAGTAATCTACATTTAAGGGAATTGGTTGTCCTGGGATCGGTGCAGAATACGCAAAATAATCTAAAGAGATATTTTCATTGATAGAATCATTGTTTACATTATCATTGGGAGTCCTAGGTGATGTTTCTAAGGCACTAGGGCCTGACTCCCCCGTAACATTAGCTAGGGCTTCCAATTCTAACAATCTAGATTCTAAACCCGGAACCCTAGCTGCAGAGCTTTCCAACTCTGAAATTCGAGCAGCCTGCACTTCAATGACAGCAGCTTGAGCAGCCAACTGCTTGTTCATTTTGTCAAGAAGTGCCATAATGTGATTGAGTGTTGGAGATTGTGGCTGAAGAGTTGGTGGTACATCAGAACGGACTGAATGGACGTGAGTTCGAGGACGAGGACGGGGTTCGTAGATATCATCGTTTGAGTCCTGTACGTCCCGGGGACGTTTCCCTCGGTTAGAAGGCACATGCACCCGTCCTGCCCTAATTCGGCGACAGACCCGTTCGTAGCGAAGAGTATTGTGGATTCGGAGGCTTTCAATGGTTTTCGGTGAAAGGACATCACCATCCGAATCGGTTGGGGTGTCATTGGGATCCACTGAGACAGTATCATCCGAGGCCGCATCAGCAGCAGTCTCGTCAATTGCTTGAAAGTTTTCAATGTCCTGCAAAATTTCATTAATATTTTCACCCTCGGTTTGAACCGGTATGTTGACAAACGCATCCTCCGAGGGAAGAGGAGCAGCAACATCATATAAAAAGCCTTCGTTAGCCAGAGGGACATAGCCCTCATTTATAATATGGCCGAAAAGCGGCACATCTGGTTGAGTGGCAACTCCTTTGCCGTAGGAGTTGCAGATGGCAAAAATCCGCAAGTTCATTGGCGTTTGGCGGAAGGTTGCATCAGGATTAACCGGAAGATCCGGTAATAAGTGATTCAGCAGCAGCTGAATAAACCTTGGGTACATAACCCATTTGTCATTCTCGGCTTTGGCGTTATCTACCATCTCGCGAAACAGATAGCCAGAGAAGTTGTATGGCTTACTATAGACCAGGGCCAGCATAGCAGAGACAGTACGATGACTGGCACCATCGAAACCTGCCTTCCTGGCAGATAAACACACGATTATCACGTGCATCAAAAATCTCCAGACTCGGGTGAGGTGCCCCTTGCGATACTGATTAGAGGGCACACCAGGATAACCCATACGTTTCATGCCACCAGCAATGAAAACATTGGAAAATTGGGTGGGCATGTCCGGAGAATCATGAAACTGAAGAACTTCACGTAGCAGCTGCTCGGTTATGATAACTTCATGATCAAAAACTCTGGATATAATCCGGGTATGTTCCAACTCGGTATTTACAACCGCATTCCTCCAGAAAGGACCAACATGGTCTCTGTAGATAGTGGGAGCAGCTGTGATAGCGTAAAAAATCCTGGAACGCCTAAGAAAATGAATCATTTGGCGAAACGGAACTGCCGAGTCTCTGTCATCGTCAAGAAATGCGACGGTGTTGTGACGAGGTTCGAGCAACCTCAGAAACGCATCTTGTCCTGCCATTTCTAAAAGAAAGCACACAAAAAAAACACTACAGAAGCGTTAGCAATAATTAGTTAATTTAAATAATCTGTAGAGGCTACACAAGGCTTGTGTCACACAGATGCAGCGACATAGAGCTTAGTGTCGCAAAATTTGAAGTTAATTAATTGGAAATAGGTAAGCGACACAAGCTCTTGTGTCGCAACACTATGTGCGACAGACAAGGGTTGTGTCGCTAAAATAGCTTATGTCGCTAAAAACCCTCATGGCGACACAAAGGTTGTGTCGCTATGCTGCGAACTTAGCCGCACTTAAACCCCAAAATTCGAAAATTTTCGTAAACCCCACGAAAATTAACGACCTGCAATCGGACGAGCCTTCAATGATCTTTCAGAAAAACCAGATTTCAAGCTTTTACCACCTTTAATCAAGAGTAATTGCTAAAAAGTATGTGATTTAACCCGAAAAATGCACAAAATTGATTCAATACCACAAAATCAGTCGATTTTTGCTCTGATACCACTTGTTGGACCTTTCTGGAGGAATGCGGTTGTAAATACCGAGTTGGAACATATCCGGATTATATCCAGAGTTTTTGATCATGAAGTTATCATAACCGAGCAGCTGCTACGTGAAGTTCTTCAGTTTCATGATTCTCCGGACATGCCCACCCAATTTTCCAATGTTTTCATTGCTGGTGGCATGACACGTATGGGTTATCCTGGTGTGCCCTCTAATCAGTATCGCAAGGGGCACCTCACCCGAGTCTGGAGATTTTTGATGCACGTGATAATCGTGTGTTTATCTGCCAGGAAGGCAGGTTTCGATGGTGCCAGTCATCGTACTGTCTCTGCTATGTTGGCCCTGGTCTATAATAAGCCATACAACTTCTCTGGCTATCTGTTTCGCGAGATGGTAGATAACGCCAAAGCCGAGAATGACAAATGGGTTATGTACCCAAGGTTTATTCAGCTGCTGCTGAATCACTTATTACCGGATCTTTCGGTTAATCCTGATGCAACCTTCCGCCAAACGCCAATGAACTTGCGGATTTTTGCCATCTGCAACTCCTACGGCAAAGTAGTTGCCACTCCACCAGATGTGCCGCTTTTCGGCCATATTATAAATGAGGGCTATGTCCCTCCGGCTAACGAAGGCTTTTTGGATGATGCTGCTACTCCTCTTCCCTCTGAGGATGCTTTTGTCAACATACCGGTTCAAACCGAGGGTGAAAATATTAATGAAATTTTGCAGGACATTGAAAACTTTCAAGCAATTGACTAGACTGCTGCTGATGCGGCCTCGGATGATACTGTCTCAGTGGATCCCAATGACACCCCAACGGATTCGGATGGTGATGTCCCTTCACCGAAAACCATTGAAAGCCTCCGAATCCACAATACTCTTCGCTACGAACGGGTCTGTCGCCGAATTAGGGCAGGACGGGTGCATGTGCCGTCTAACCGAGGGAAACGTCCCCGGGACGTACAGGACTCAGACGATGATATCTACGAACCCCGTCCTCGTCCTCGAACTCACGTCCATTCAGTCCGTTCTGATGTACCACCAACTCTTCAGCCACAATCTCCAACGCTCAATCACATTATGGCACTTCTTGACAAAATGAACAAGCAGTTGGCTGCTCAAGCTGCTGTCATTGAAGTGCAGGCTGCTCGAATTTCAGAGTTGGAAAGCTCTGCAGCTAGGGTTCCGGGTTTAGAATCTAGATTGTTAGAATTGGAAGCCCTAGCTAATGTTACGGGGGAGTCAGGCCCTAGTGCCTTAGAAACATCACCTAGGACTCCCAATGATAATGTAAACAATGATTCTATCAATGAAAATATCTCTTTAGATTATTTTGCGTATTCTGCACCGATCCCAGGACAACCAATTCCCTTAAATGTAGATTACTCCGAAGCAAACCTAGAGTATCTACAGAGTCTGATAAATGAGGAAGGGCAAAGTACAGAAAATGATAATACAGAAAATGATAATGAAGAATCTGTGTTTGATAATGATGAAGGGGTTGATGTTGAAAAAGAAAATGTTCACGAAGACTTCGTAAATGCTGACGAAGTAAATTTGGGAGAGGAAATGGAAATTTCTGATACTGAGGAGATTATTGAGGAAGAACAACCTGAAAATTCCACTCCTGCTTCGGCTACAACTGAACCATCTACTTCCACTGCTGCTAAGTCTAATCTGTCAAAAACTTGCAAGTTCTATAAAATCAGCTGCAAGCGCTACAAAGGTCAAATCATTTCCTGGAAGTATGATGAGGTGAATAAGGTGATTTTTAAAAGAAAGGATGAGATGCAGTATTTCACCGCGAACTTCAAGGTGTTAAGTACCTTACCATATTGTGAGATACTGCACTTAGCACAATTGAATATCATAAATCCCACCAACAACGAATTAGCCAACCAATTACAGAGAATTTTGAGGAAAGAGGTCAACACTAAAATGTTTTATCTGTTGAGACCAAATCTGGGGACGAGGTACATTTACCGCAACAAGATGCAACCTGTTACTAACAAGCCCTGGATTAAGATTTTATACAAATCTCCGAAGACTTTAAAGTTTATTCCTCTGGAGAAGCTCCCAGTTGATTTTTTGAGCAGACTACAACTGTGGACATATGACGGGTATACAGGCGAAGCAGAGATTCTTTATTTTTCCGATACAGAGCCTGAAGACCTATGGAAAGCCAAACTATCAAGGATTAGGGTGTACGATCCGTTGAGCTTGATTAACCTTACCAAGAAAGACCTTGAAGCTCTTCATGCTAAGAAGATCGATTATTTTCAAGAGTTCAAGACTGAGGCGATGCGTTTTCAAAAGGTTGTCAATGTTTGTATAGCTCAAGGAGTACATGCTGGAGGAAACTTTCCTGCCAGCTGGAAGTGTTAGAAGACCGAGGCTGAACGAAGAAATTTTGAAGACCAAGCTGAAGACACGGGGGAAGTTTGTTGATACATGTTTTGTATGTCTGTCAGTTGGTCTAGGTCTAAGTAGTTTGTAATATTTTGATTATGATATAAACGTCATTTGTTTTGGAAATCAAAATTAATGTTACTGTTTAGGCGACACAGAGCTTGTGTCGCAATAGGGACACAAGACTTGTGTCGCATAGGTCTGTTTGGCGACACAGAGCTTGTGTCGCTAAGAGTTTAGTGTTTGGCTATAAATAGAGGCTTACGGGTTCAGTTCTAGGGTTGACGAACCTAGAGAGTTTTCAAGCTATTTGTGAGGCAATTATTGTATTCGGTTGATTCGTTATTCTTGATATATATAAAAGCTAATCGACTAGTTTTGTGTTATTGTTAACGTGCTTTGTTCAATTGATTGTATTCCGCGCTTTCAATTGTTGAAATTGATTCGATTTAGATCCAGTACAAAGGGTCCAACAAGTGTCTTGTTGGAACCCCTGTTGCCGGATCTAAATCAGATCGTTGAGGCTTGTGTCGCAACGGCTCGTGTCGCACACTAGTGTCGCAGGATGTGTCGCACACTAGTGTCGCAGGCTGTGTCGCAAAATGTTGTGTCGCAAAAGCTTGTGTCGCAGTTCAAATACAAAACAGAAACCCTAGTAGCGACACAAAAGTTAGTGTCGCAGCTAGTGTCGCAATGTCGCGGCCAGCAGCTCCAAAAACCCTAAAAATCGAAAATTTTCAAAACCCTAACGAATTTCGAAAGGTAATCGACGAACAAACCCAAAAATACACTTCCAGAAACACAATATGCAATTTAATAGACCTGAAAATCACGATCAATCACCAAATACCTTCACAACTCATACCAAAAACGTACAAAAATGACCTTGTAGGAACCTTTGTCTGGATCTCAATCAGATCGTTGACCTCGAATGTAAGCGTGGAATACAAACAAACGAGTATTGAACGTTTAATCGAATCACACATATATCTATAACGTTTTCTTTGTATTAATAATTGAAGTATAAACGTTTACAATCACTTTCACTCTCTGCCTCTCTCTCTGACTCGTCTGACCAGCTCCAACACCACCAACCACCTTTACGAAACCCTAACTATATATATATATATACTAACCATACTGGACCCTGCGACACAAGCCCAATGTCGCAGGCCCAGCCCATTGCGACACAGCCTTTGTGTCGCTATAGCGACACAGGCTCTGTGTCGCCTGAACAGTATATTGTGTATTTTCTATAATTACATTTCGTTTACAGACTCGAAAATACAAACTCAATACTTCACACACTCAGACTAATTAACTTTAACAGAACAAACGTTGACCAACTGACTGACACACATTTATGCACCAACAGACCTAATACCACACAATCCGAAGATTATAGCTCTGATACCACTTGTTGGAACCCCTGTTGCCGGATCTAAATCAGATAGTTGACCTCGAATGTAAGCGCGGAATACAAACAAACGAGTATTGAACGTTTAATCGAATCACACAATTATCTATAACGTTTTCTTTGTATTAACAATTGAAGTATAAACGTTTACAATCACTTTCACTCTCTGCCTCTCTCTCTCTCTCTCTGACCAGCTCCAACACGACCAACAACCCTTTACGAAACCCTAACTAAATATATCTATACTAACCATACTGGACCCTGCGACATAAGCCCAATGTCGCAGGCCCAGCCCATTGCGACACAACCTTTGTGTCGCTATAGCGACACAGGCTCTGTGTCGCAAGACCAGTATATTGTGTATTTTCTATTACTCTATTCATTTACGGACTCGAAAATACAAACTTAATACTTCACACACTCAGACTAATTAACTTTAACAGAACAAACGTTGACCAACTGACTGACACACATTTATGCACCAACATTTAGTTCGGTTTCTTGAGTTTGATTCTTATTCTTTTCTAAATAGAATGTATAATTACATGTTTTTAGATCTGATTAGGTTTAATTTGAACATTAGCTAATTCGTTAATTGTATTTGCTTAGATGAATGATTTTTAGATAAAGGTTTTATGATATGTTTATGTTGATTTGAATTATGAATGATTATTGAGTTTATTTGAAAGATCCATATTAATTGTGTGTTTATTAATTGTCACTTAACATGATCAATAAACTTATGCTATAACTAGGGTTTGTATGAGTTGATTGGTTCTTTGCAATTAAGTAATTTATTAGTTAATTTTGGCTTGAGACTGTAACCGGCGATAGATTAAGAGAATAACAATTAATAGAACCTGATTGATGTGATATTTATTTAATCAATAATTATAAACTTCCGTTAACACGAAGTTGCTGAATAAATCTCAATGATCTGTTGATAGTATTAATTGAATAAGGTTTAGGTTAATAACACATAGAAGAAATTCTAGTGTATTAAAGAGAATTTAGTATTATCTAAGGTTTATTAGGATTAGTTAACCTTAATAAACAATCAACAATTCAATAAACATATCTCAAATCTGAATCGAGAAATCACGAATCTAAGAAAATACATGCTTCTCTATCTGATTATCTTTAGTTACTTTTTATCTTTTTAATTGTTTACGTTTTAATTAGTTTTCTTTTTAAAAATCGTTCGTACCGAACTAAAACGCACCCCTTATTTATTTGTAATTTGTAATTTTAAGGTTTAATTAATTATTTTAATCTACACCGATTCCCCGTCTTTCGACTCGGTCTTACTGAAGCTATACTATAATATGAACAGGTATTCTTGCCTGCTTGTGTTTAAGTTAACTTTAGTATTTCTAATCAATTAAAACTTGTTATTTTTAACTACCACTTAACACGCATCAAGTTTTTGGCGCCGCTGCCGGGGATTGGTTGTCAAATTTTTAATTTTTAATTTTTCCCTGTAAAAGATAAGTTTTTGTAGACTGTAAATTGACTGAAAAATCGGCTCACCTATTGTGAATACAACAAAACAGAGATATAAGGAAGGTCGCTCTGCTTCCCAAAAGGGATGGTTTTTAATACGCTTCGCGCTGACCTATTCCTCCGCTTCTGTGTATGATCAATGGAGCTACCGAGGACCTGCGATGAACTTTGTAATTTAAATCTAACATTAATTATTAATATCATTTGTGAATTTTTTTATTATTTATTTTAATTATGTATGTATATTATCTAATTTGTGTGATAATTTTTGCGTCTAGAAAGTATTTAGCTATATTTAAAATGGAAAGTATGCAAATGGATACTATGGAATTTAAGGACATTCAAGTCAATGAAAGTTCTGTTAAGTTGATTCAGACGGTCCGTTCGTCAGTTTAGAATACTGAGAATTCACCAATGGGAGAAAAACCAGGTGAGTTTGACACCACTCTATGATTACTTACTGTACGAGTATTTTTGGATCCCGACGACATGATCGAGTGTTTAGAATATCACCAAGGCGATATTCGTTTTCTGATGGCTACTATCAGGGCATCCACTATTGAGTATACCGTTTATCCGAAGCAACTCATTGAGCAACTGGAGCAAGAATATGAAAAATTCAGCAACTCTGAGGCAGATTTCGATCCACAAGTTTTTGCTCGATGTTGATTACTGTGAGGAGCAGAGAAACTACTATAATGGTGTGTACCACACTTTCGCGAGATCTTCATTTCCCTATTCAGATAAGCAGAAACAGTTATTTGAAGAAATTAGAGAAAACACTAGGTGGGTCACTCGTAACTTAAGAGCGATATGCGAGACATAGTGGCGTTAGAGCAAGTACAAAAGTTCTTAGATTTGATGAAAGCCAAAGATCATCTCAACAATGAGAAGTTTTATGTGGATTGCACAGTGGAGTACTGTAACACCTCAAATTTTTTAAAGCAAGTCTAAGTTCTCAGTTGAGCGACACTAGGCTAGTGTCGCAATGTCGAGTGAAATGTCGGCAATTAAGGGTTAATTATGTAATTATATGAGAAATTAAAATTGTCGATTTCGCAAAATGGTTTTAGGTTCCAGACAATAGATTAAGAGGGGAATAAACATTCTCAAATCTTCTATATATATACATTTATACACTTATGAATCCAAGAAAGGATTCTAAAACATTCTACATATATTCATACATTTTGTGAGGAAATTTCAAGGTGAAGAAAGCTCAAATCTGAAGCTAACATCTAGATCATCTTTGATTTCAAAGTTCAGAATCAGTATAATCATCATCATCATCATCATCATCATCTTGTTTTTGTGAGTATTTGTGTTTATAACCTATTTTTAGAAAATTTGTCAATTTGTGAAATAGTTGTGCATTTGAAGCTTGCAAGATATTTTGTGATGATATTTGATTAATAAGAGATGTTAGAAAACTTGTTAGAATGTTACGATGTCGAATTTGTGAGTTTGGAAGAAGAAGGTTCGGATTTTTGGTTACAGCAAGCTCGGTTCGCAGCTTGCAGAAGAAGAACTCAGTCTGCGAACTGAATTTGTCCTGCGAACTAAATTTGTCCTGCGAACTGAGTTTGCCCTGCGATCTGAGTTTGCCCTGCGAACTGACTTTGCCCTGCGAACTGAGTTTGCCCTGCGAACCGAGATTGTCCTGCGAACCGAGATTGCCTTGCGAACTGAGATTTAATTTTAAAGCGAACTGAGGATATTTATAACATGCTTAAATTAATAGTTGTAAATTGATATTTAAACAGAGTTAAGTAATACGAACACCTCGATAGGTATTCCGAGTATCAAGTAATAAACATCCAAACGTGGTCTTCGAGGTAAGTAGTAGGAATGTAAAGAATTTTATATTTTGATTTTATTTATAACGATGTTGTGTTGAACGGCCAATTGCTGATAATTGTGCCTATGTGATGAGTTGAGTGGCCAATTGCTGAGTGATCAATTGTGCCCATGTGATGAGCTGAGTGGCCAACTGCTGAGTAATCAATTGTGCCTATGTGATGAGTTGAGTGGCCAATTACTGAGTGATCAATTGTGCCCATGTGATGAGTTGAGTGGCAAATTGCTGAGTGATCAATTGTGTCATATGATTTTATGTTGAGTGCATTACTTAATTATATGATTCATTTTGTATTCCTTTACTTACTAAGCGATATGCTTATGTGTTATTGTGTACTGTGTTAATAGGTACATTTAAAGGAATGAGAGGCGGGGATGCGGGTAAATAACCCGAGAGCTACTAGTGATGGACTTACTATGGCAAGATAGTAAGGAGTCGATCTTGAAAATCATGCTTTGTATAAACATATGACATTTTGTGAAAATAATGTATATTTCGTGTTAAACCATGTTGTTATTACTTTATATTAATATATAAAGTGTTTTTGAGTATTTAAATTGAGTATATATTTAAAAAAAAAAAAATCTGGGACGTTTCAAGTACTATGTTCAAGAGATAATTGTTGACCTCTTTTATCCTGCTTCCGATGAGATGACTATGCAAATTTGATGTAGCGTAAAAAATCATATTTTTACACTCATTATTTCTCACTATTTGAGCCAATATTTAGTGAAAACATCTTAAAACAATAGTTATTTACCTAAATTCACTAAAGTAGTTCAAAACCAGACGTTGTAGTAAAAATCATTGAAAATGAAGAAATAAACTGCACCTGACTTATCCATCAAATAATTATCCTATGATATACACATCCTAACTTCTCTCATATGATTCATAGGTAATTACGAGATCAAAGAATCAACAATCATGCAAAACGGATAGAAGACGGAGAAGATCCATCACCGTAAATCAACTGAACGCATTCCGAGCATCTACAAGCTATACACATCCAAATCAATGATTTTGGTGTCATTAGAAGCGTAACGGGATTTTGAGAATATAGGTGAAAGAATCGAGCAAAACGGACAAGAAACGAAGAAGATACGAACGAAACAAGCAACGAACGAAGCACCGAACAACGGGTAAAGGCCAAACGGCCTAGGGTATACCGTATACGGCCTCCCCTATACCGTATACGGCCTTCTACATACCGTATACGGCCCCTAGGGTGCCGTATACGGCCCCTAGTGACTTCCAGTGATGCCGTTTTTTGGTTATTTTGCGATTTCGTGCTACTCCGGGCTTGTATCTTGTGCATAAAGACTTGTACGGGGTGCTAGGGAATTTTGCCTATAAATAGGGAGCCTAATCTCCCTATTTCTCATCATCAAATCACCTCACAATTACACACCATCATTTACACACACTTATTGTTTCTCTCTCTAGAAAACTAGAGAGATTTAGTTACCGGTTAGAGTCTAGAGGAAGGTTTTAGCTTTGTAATCTCGTTGTAACGGCTTGTCAAGTTCAGACTATTGTAATCCTCGGTATTACGCTGCTTAATTCCCGGTGATATCTATTTCTCTATTTACTGTTATAATGTCTGCTTCGCATATTATTTCAGTACATGTTTTGATTATTGCCATGGTTATTACTTAGCTTAGTAATGTGATTGTTGAAATGTAGATATTAGGAGTAGGGATGATGTTAAATTAATATTTTAATCATGTACGATTGGAAATTGTTATTCTATGTATCCGGTTAAGCTTATCCTGAACTTAAACCTAATTTCCCATTCACCCTTTCTAGTTTTTCACGTGACTATTGCCTTAGTTAGAATCTGATCAATCCTAGCTACGAATATATAGGTTATCTATGTTAAAGTATGAAGCTATAAGATCTCCATAAAATGGCCTTGTACTTAGTATAGCGTTGGAAATACCTCTGGTAAAGTACAAATACGTGGAAGCCAAGGAAATGTCATAGGTCCATCTCATCGTGAAATACCTAGAAGTCACCCATCTGGAACATGGTCTAGGGAACATTAAAGTTGTGGAAATACTTATCGTATTGTACACCGTGAGTAGACCTAGGGATGAACAATTGATGGCAAAGGAGGGTTTAATTTATGACGGAAGTATTTGTGCTTACAGTAATTGAATACGAAGTTCTGAAATGAAAGCAAAGACTCAGCTGTAGTCTTAGATGCTTAAATAGCTTAACTCTACTTAACCGATAGTTTAACATACATAGAATACAATTAGTATTAATCTTGATAAAATCAATTAGACATAGGTGTTAAGAAAGGTCAGAAGATAAATTACGGTCTGTTGCCTCATTCCTGCACTCCGGATATAATTGTCCTCAGAGGGTCACTTGGTCTCTTAAAGACAGTGGGGGAGGGGGGGGGGGGGTTACAAAACAGCCTGGTCTGATCAGAATCACGATAACCTAGGATCAGTTAGACTAAAAAATAGAGTCCTAGTGTTTGCACCGAATGCCTGTTTTGATACTTACTAAGCAAAAACTCCAATCAATTTTATAATGAACATCATCCCGAAACCCTAATTATCGAAGTTTCAGCAATCACTCTCTACCTGTCTGATTAAAATCTATCTTTATTTACAGTCTTTATTTTATGCAATTAGATAAATTAGAAAACCAACCAAAACAAACTTACCTATCTTTTAAAAACCATCCTATTCCAGAGTACTTATCTTAGGTAGTCCAAATTCAATTCAATTCGTTCCGATTTTAAGAACGACACTCGAGTTATACTTACTGCTTACTCAAAAGGTAGGTAGTACTTATAGGTTGAGCCCCAGCTCATATAAATTTTAAAACAACCATTGGTGAACGCCGCCAGCAGACGGTGCGATGACCGGGAAGCTGCATTTCCGCCCGACTGCAAGTGGCACATCAAAATTCCTGAAGGATTAAGAGATGAACCTAAAGTACGCCTTGCGACCTATGTGATAGAACAACTGAAGTCTGCTTATGATAGAGTTCATTTTGAGACACATCAGAATCTGTTTCACTTAAAAATGTCTGAAATTTATAACCGTATGCTGGGTATCTTCTCGAACTCTGGATTACTTATGCCCATACAGCTGAGAGAGATGATGAACAGTACCTTAGGAGATATTGGTAAGACAGTAAGAAACCCGACTGTTAGAAATTATGCTAATTTTACAACTAGGTTTCTATGAGTTTATGGATGCGTTAAGACATGTTCTGCCAGAGCGCGAAATGAAGATTGTTGGTGGATATAGGGTTGTTGATAAAGAAGGAATTGTAGCTAAGGCCATAGCAAAAATTACTAAGGAACTTGATGATCTACAAGAAGCTGCAGAGATACATCATAAGAGTTTTCAGGATTACTCATCATCCATTTCCGACATTACTAAGCCATTACTCCATCACTTCTTGCAGTTCTATCCCAAGGATTATCAGGAAACAGTTATTGTGGATTTGGAAAAAAGGTTTCGTGCCCCAGCTTTGAACGATATTTGGTTGGACCACACTGGCAGGAATTGACTGAGATTTTTTTTTCTAGCACTTATTTTCTATTTTATATTTTTCGTATTCAGTTTTTCTAATGAGCTATTATGTAATTGATTTAATTATTATGAAGTATTATTCACAATTTAATTAAAGTTTATTTTGTTGTTAGTTAAGGTCCATATTAAGGTAAGTATAAACTACTTAATAATAAAAGAATTAATAAAATTTTATAATAAAAACAAAATTTAAAAGTTATAAAAATTTTATAAACGATTAAGACTATCTGTGACAAATCAAACCAACCGTCGGTTGAATGTTTCAGCCGTCGGTTGGATTTTAAATCAAATTGGCCCGATGACGAATCGGGCAAACAATCCTAAGCCTGTTGGGCTAACAATCCTGGAAGTACTGGATTTTAAACTGTTGGTGCATAAATGTGTGTCAGTCAGTTGGTCAACGTTTGTTATGTTAAAGTGAATTAGTCTGAGTGTGTGAAGTATCAAGTTTGTATTTTCGAGTCTGTAAACGAAATGTAATTATAGAAAATACACAATATACTGGTCGTGCGACATAGAGCCTGTGTCGCTATAGCGACACAAATGTTGTGTCGCAATGGGCTGGGCCTGCGACATAAGGCTTGTGTCGCAGGGTCCAGTAGGGTGTCTATATATATCGAGTTAGAATTTCATTTTTGGGTTGATCAAACCCTAGAGAGAGAGAGATACGGCAGAGAGAGTGGGAAGAGAGAGTTTGTGATTTGTAATCTTTATTCTTCAATTGTTAATATATACGAAAAGATTATAAATTGTTGTGTTTGTATTTACGTTTCAATTGCTTGATTGATTATTTCTGCCTTTCAATTGAGTCAAAGGACAAGTCTAGATCCGTGAATAAGGGAACCTAACAAGTGGTATCAGAGCTTTCGGGCGTTTGTTTGAAGATTTGATCGTAGATTGAAACGTTTTCGGTTTGATTCGTGGTATTTTGGTGATTGATCGTGATTTTCAGGTTTATTGGCTTGAATATTTGGCTTCTGGAAGTATTTTTCTGGGTGTGTTCGTCGATTATCGTTCGAAATTCGTTAGGATTTCGAAAATTTTCGGTTTTTAGGGTTTTTAGAGCTGCTGGCCGCGACCTTGCGACACTAGCTGCGACACTAACTTTTGTGTCGCTACTAGGGTTTCTGTTTTGTATTTGAACTGCGACACAAGTCTTTGCGACACTACGTTGCGACACTAACTTAGTGTCGCTTAGATAAAAAAACAATTATTAAAAGATAATTTTGGTTTAAAAGTTCTAAATTTTGACGGGAAATTTTTCGCATTACCAAATTTTGTTTTTAAGCTTAAAAGTTCTTAATTTTGGTTTTTAAAAAGTTTCGTTTTACTCGAGCAGTGTTAGATTTTTTCGAATCAAATTTGGAGGGAAAAGTCAAAAAGACTGATTTGGTAAATTTTTAGTTTAAAAATGTCTTTTCAAAGCTTTAGTCAATTATCAAAACATAACAATGAGATCGGTAGTACTAATAAACCTCCATTATTCACTGCCAATACCAATTATGTTGATTGGAGAATACGTTTTGAGAGCTTCATCTGCTATAATGATCCCGATATGATGATTCCCTTTCTTGAACGATATGTTCATCCTCTTGCTGATGGAGATTTCCCAGGAGTTGCTCCACGAAAATCCGTTACGTCTATGACTCCAGAAGAGAAGAAGTTATGGGATTTAGAACGAAAAACTCACTCTGCTTTAACAATGAGTTTAGCTACTGATGTAATGAGATTGTTTAAACATAATGACACTGTTTACGATCTTTGGCAAGCCATTGAAAAGCATTGTGGGGGAAACGAAAAGTATAAAAAGAGTAAACTGGACCTCGTGAAAAAACAGTTTGAGGTGTTTGATATATTGTCTAATGAATCTATCACTCAAATGCTTAATAGATACTCAAGATTGATTAATAAGTTATCTGAGGGTGGAGTTATCCTAGCCACAGAGGATGTGAACAAGAAACTCTTAAGTGCTTTACCTAAGAAATGGGATCAACGTGTCATGATGATGGAAGAACAAGAGGAGGTTATGGCACTGTCATTAGAAGATCTTGTTGGTGCATATTTTATGTCTGTCAGTTGGTCTTGGCTTGTAATAGTTTGTTATGTAATTACGAAGTTTTGTCTATTATTAGTATATTACAAGTTTTGTTTTAGGCGACACAGAGCCTGTGTCGCTTATGCGACACAAGGCTTGTGTCGCATGAACTGGCTGTGCGACACAAAGCTTGTGTCGCAGGTCAGTTTCGTTTTGGCTATAAATAGAGCATTTCGGCCTCATTGTTGGGGTTGACGAATCTAGGGCTTCTCAGAGAAATAGTAAAGCATTTCAAGTGTATCTAAGCTAATCAGTGATCATATCAATATACATTCGATTTGTGTTTGATTCGTTTGTGTTTTACGTACTTTATACAATCGTTTGAATTCCGCCTCTCGATTGTTTGTGTTGATCCGGTTAGGTCCGAGACAAGGGAACCTACAAGTGGTATCAGAGCTATAATCTACGGATTTGGTGTTATCGGATCGTGTTAGTACGTGTTTTCGGTTAAAAACGACTAGTTTTTGGAATTAAATCTTTGCATTTCGGGTTAAGGATCAATATTCTAAATTTTCTGGAAGTTTTTGGTGATTACATTCGTCCATTGTTCGTGGTTTTTCGTTAGGGTTACGGAAGTTTGCGAATTTTAGGGTTTTCTGCCGCAGCTCTCCTCGACATTGCGACACAAGCAGCGACACAGCCTCTGTCGCATTTAGGGTTTCTGCGACACAAAACCTCTGTCGCTTTTAGAGTTTCTGCGACACAAAACCTCTGTCTCCTCGACATTTAGGGTTTCGCGTGTAGGTTTTAAGCGACACCAGATAGCGACACAAGTTTGAAAGTTGCGACACAAAGACTGCGACACAAGTTAATATTGCGACATAAAAGTTTGCGACAAAAACCTTGTGTCGCCTGTTTAACTGTTACTAATCTCTTTGCGACACATCCTTTGTGTCGCCAGTTGACTTAGCGACACAACCTTTGTGTCACATAACAGTTTTGTTTGTTCTTTGTGTGTTTTGTTTTGCAGGTTATCCAAATGGCATCTTCTTCATTACAACGAGTTGGAGATCTACTCAAGCAAAACTCTGAAGTTGGAAGTACAAATAAACCACCTATGTATACTGTAGGGATGGATTATGCTTATTGGCGTCAACGCTTTGAAGCGTTTGTTTCTTTTAATGATCCCGAAATGTGGGTTGCTTTAACTGAAAGATACGAACGTCCTGTCAGTCCGGGAGTGTATACTGGTTCTGCACCATTAAAACCAATTAAATCAATGACTCCTGAGGAACGCAAAGCCTTTGAAAATGATAAAAAGGCTCATTCTGCAATTACCATGGCATTACCACCGTCAATCCTCAAGCAATTTCGACATCTGGAAATTGCGTATGGTTTATGGAAGGAATTTGAGAAAAGATGTGGCGGTAGTGAACAATATAAACAGAATAAGTTGCGTTTAGTCAAGAAGCAGTATGACGTATTCGATATTCTTCCAAACGAGTCTCTTTCTGACTTGTTTTCTAGATACTCACAGTTGGTTAGTGAGTTAATAGAAGGGGGAATAACTCTGGACAAAACCGAAATAAATAAAAAACTTCTTGAATCTCTACCTGATAAATGGGATACAAGAGTTTTAATGATGGAAAAGGATCCAGACATTTTGAATATGTCTCTTGATGATCTTATTGGTCAGCTAGAAGCTGATCTTTTGGACATGCAAAGGAAGGAAACAAAAACTACTGCAAATGTCCAAAATCCTAAGATCTACGGAGTGGATGTTTCATCAACCGGAACATCTGGCTCAGCATTCTTGGCTGGTGGAACTGGTGGCTCTTCTAGTCATCAACCAAGTGTTTCTTCTGGTGGTTCTTACTTTCAACCACCAAGTCATCAAGGGCCTATTCCTGCAGCTACACAAGATCATGCTGCACTTTTTTCGGCGTTGCTATCCGCCTATGATGACTTTCTCTGCAAGAAAGCTGGTTCCATGGACTTGACAGAGGAAGATTTTCGTCAAATAGATGATGACGAACTGGAACGAATGGACTTAAGGTGGAACTTGGCTATGCTTACTCGTAGAGCCAAGACCTATTTTAAGAAAACAGGAAAGAGATCGCTGGAGGACCCGAATGATAAGGGTCTGGGATTCAACAAGAGCAAGGTTAAGTGCTATAAGTGTCACAACTATGGACACTTTGCTCGTGAATGTGAAACACGACAGCCCTCCTCTGGTTTCACAAGGCCTTCTCAGAACAACCCTACAGAGAAAGCTAAAGCTGAAGAAAAGGCAATGGTATCGGCTGCCTTAATGTTGTCAGATGAAGCGTTTGACTGGTCAGAACAAGCTGATGATGACCAACAGAACAAAGCTTTCATGGCCAACATTCATGAGGTTGATAATGAACCTTTGTCTTGAATTTCATGCATTCATTTGACAGGACAAGTCAACAGGTTAAGAGAGGAAAATGAACGTCTTATCGCTAACATAGAACAATTAACTGCTTCAAATAATATGTTAAAAGATAATGATAAGGTTTTTGATAAAAAGCTAAAAGCTATTTTTGAAGAAAAGAAAGAGCTGAAAGCCAAAATTTTTGAACAGCAAGATGAAATAGGAAGCTATGTTAATATGCTTTCCTTCGTAAAGAAACAACTTGCTGACTCTCAGGCTGAAGTTCTTGATTTGAACAGAAAATTATCTAACTTTTCAACTTCCTCTCTAGTCTTTGATGAGATCCTTCAGGCACAAAGAAGTGATACGAAAAGCAAGGCTGGACTTGGCTTTCATCAAGTTCCGCCTCCTAAAAATTATTTTCCCATGCCTATTAAGGATGACATCACTGAATTTATGCCTAATTTTTCAAAGACGGCAATAAATCCTGTGAAATTTGCTCCTGTCAAAATAAGTAAGCCTGTGAAAATTCAGGCTGAAAAAGTTAAAGTAACTGCCGATCAATCCAGCACTAGTGAGCCTGAACCTATTAAGGCAAAACCTAGTGAGCCTGAGATTGTTAAGGCTCAAGAGGTTAAATCTGTTGAATCAGTTACTGTTTGTGTAAAGGCTGAGTCAGTTAAGCCTTATGATGTTTGTGAGCCTGTTGTAAACAAGGCTTCGAGTGATTCTCCTGTTATTTTAAAGGAGATTGTGGAAATTGAGGATATAACCGAAAAGGAGTACTCAAAGGTTGAAAAGAAAAACGTAAAGCCAAACAATGTAATAATAACTAATGAATCTTCAGTTATGGCTTTAAGTGGAAAAGGCAAAGCTAAGGCTGAGCCTGAAAAGAAGATTTTGAAAATCAAAGAAAATATTAAAAAAATCAAACTTCTTCTAAATCCACTATTTTCTTTAACCAAGTGTCAACTTCAACATGCTCACATAAGTGTGCATGTGCCTTTGATACTTCTTTCAACCATCCTCATAGGATTGTTCCAAAATTTCAACAACCTGTTGAGAAAAGATCTTGTTTCTACTGCAAGAAACAAGGTCATTTAATAAATGATTGTCCGTTGCTTGCTAAAAAGCGGTCTGGGAAAGGTGTACCTAAAAGTTCTAAAATTAAAAATTCTTCAGTTAAAGGTTCACGTTCTCCCTCACCCGCTAAGAAAATCAGCAAGGTTGAGCCAACCAAATCATCAATTACTAAGCTCAATGTTGTTGACAAGCAACCTTCCAAACCTAAAAAGGTTTGGAAAGTGAAAAAATCATCAAATGATTCTACATCCAACAGTGTCACATCAATCAATACTCCCGATATGTTTAAAAACAAAATTTTGACTGATGTGATCATTGTGGATGATGCATCTGGAGTGCCCAAGTCTGTAAAGGCTTGGGTCTCCGTTACTAATTAACTTCTTTGTTTTTGGTGTTGCAGCAACCCGAAGCCGTTCTAAATAGCAAATGGTATATCGATAGTGGTTGCTCGCGGCACATGACCGGCAATATATCCCTGCTTTCCGATGTTCATGCGTATAATGGGGGATATGTTGCTTTTGCTGGTGACAAAGGAGGCGTAATTTCTGGCCAAGGCACACTCTCAAACGGCAGAGTGAGCTTTGAAAAGGTTAATTTTGTAGAACAGCTGCAACACAACCTTCTTAGTGTATCGCAAGTTTGTGATAAATCATACACTACTGTTTTCACGAAAAGTGAGTGTTGCATTCTGAAGCCGGGGTTTGTTATTCCCGAGGAGTGGGTGCTAATGAGGGCACCTCGAGACAGAGACACGTACATTCTGGATATGCGTACTGTTGAAACAAAGCAGCAAACGTGTTTTCTGTCCAAGGCTAATGAAAAAGAATCCTTGTTGTGGCACAGACGAATGGGTCATCTGTACTTTCGTAAGATGAATTATCTGGTTAAAAATGATCTTGTGCGTGGTGTACCGAAGCAATCATTCGGGCTTAATGACCATTGCGTTCCCTGCCAAAAAGGGAAACAGCACAAGAAGACCCATAAGTCAAAACTGGTCAACTCTGTTGAAAAGCCATTGGAATAACTGCACATGGACTTATTTGGACCAGTGAGCAAGAAAAGTATAGGTGGGGCATGGTACTGTTTGGTGGTCACTGATGATTACTCGAGGTTCTCTTGGGTTTATTTTTTGGCCTCCAAGGATGAGACTGCTGAAATCCTTATCTACTTATTCGACAAGCTGGAAAATTTGTGCAATTTGAAGATCAAGAAACTGAGAAGTGATAACGGTACGGAATTTAAGAACTCTACACTAGGTCTGTTCTGTTTAAAGAAAGGCATTGATCATCAATTCAGTGCTGCTAGAACTCCTCAACAAAATGGAGTTGCTAAACGTAAGAACATAACGCTCATTGAAGCTGCTCGGACTATGTTAGCTGATTCAAAACTGCCTATCACGTTCTGGGCAGAAGCGGTCAACACAGCTTGCTACATACTAAATCGAGTGTCTATGGTTAAGAAACGTAATAAGACCTGTTATGAGCTCTTCAACAATCGTAAACCAAATTTACAGTTTCTTGACTCGTTCGGGTGTCCCTGTATGATTATGCACACAAAAGAACGAGTGGCTAAATTCGGTAGCAAATCGAGTGAAGGCTATTTCTTGGGTTTTTCAAATAATTCACCTAATAAGCGTGTGTATAACAAAGCCACAAAGAGAGTGGAGGAACATTTTGAGGTAACATGTCTTCGTTATACTCAACCTTCACAAGGTTCAGGGCCCGAATTTTTGTTCGACTATGACAATGCTTCATGGACTTGATATATATTCTGATGTATCCAAGTCTCCTACAAAAACACCACCACCTCCTCCTCAAACTACTGAACCAGTTCAAGATCCTGATACAGATCCAGATATGCCAGCTTTATCAGATGGTGAAGTAGAACCTGTCACAGAGGTACTTGAAGAGACTTTAGTCTCTGGGGGAGACGATACAAATTTGGAAACTGTCATTGAACCTGAAGAGATTCCAAGTAGCCGTGTCAATGTGAATCACCCGGTCGATAATATTATTGGTGATTTACACGATGGAGTTAGAACCAGAGGGCAAACAGAGTGTCAGTTAGCTCAAATGGAGTCATGCTTTCTTTCTCAATTGAACCGAAAAATATCAAGGAAGCACTGACTGACTCTCACTGGGTAGAAGCCATGCAAGAGGAACTCCAACAGTTCAAAAAGTTAGAAGTTTGGGAGCTGGTTCAACTACCTCAGGGATTCTATCCGATTGGTACTCGCTGGGTTTATCGAGTCAAGAAAGATGATCGTGGCGTAGTTGTGAAGAATAAAGCTCGTCTAGTGGTTCAAGGTTTTACTCAGATCGAAGGATTGGATTATGACGAGGTTTTTGCTCCAGTTGCGCGTTTAGAGTCAATACGGATATTTCTTGCTTACGCTTCATTCAAGAAATTTCGTGTCTATCAACTGGATGTAAAGAGTGCGTTTTTGTATGGGAAGGTCAACGAAGAGGTTTATGTGAAACAACCTCCTGGTTTCGAAGACTCAGTGCATCCTGATTACGTCTACAAACTCGATAAAGCATTGTATGGTCTTCATCAAGCTCCAAGGGCTTGGTATGAAACGTTGTCTCAACACCTGCTCACCAATGGTTACACTCGTGGGCAGATTGATTCAACTCTTTTTATCAAAAGGACAGGAAACGATTTGTTGCTTGTGCAGGTATACATGGACGATATTATTTTTGGATCGACCAATGAGGTGCTGTGCAGAGATTTTGAAAAAGTCATGAAGTCTAAGTTTGAGATGAGTGCAATGGGAGAACTCAAATTCTTCCTAGGTGTTCAAGTCGAGCAGTCTGATAAGGGAATTTATATTCATCAGACAAAATATGTCAAGGACATCTTGACAAAATATCAGATGCTCGATGCTAGTTACTATGGAACTCCCATTGACATCAGTCACAAACTTGGACCTTCTGATGATAAAGACGATGTTAATCAGCGTGACTATCGTTCAATGATAGGATCGCTTATGTACCTCACAGCATCTAGGCCGGACATATTATTCGCCGTGTCCATCTGTTCTAGATATCAAGCAAAGCCCAAAGCTTCTCATGAAAAGGCTGTCAGACGCATCTTAGGTTACCTTAAGTGGAGACCCTCCTTGGGTCTCTGGTACTCTAACGAAAACAATTTTGCTCTAACTGCTTTTTCAGATTCGGATTATGGTGGCTGCTCAGTGGACGCGAAGTCAACAACTGGAGGGTGTCAGTTTCTAGGAAGCCGATTAGTCTCGTGGCAGTGCAAGAAGCAGACAACTGTCTCTACTTCAACTGCTGAAGCAGAATACATTGCTGCTGCCAGTTGCTGTTCCCAGGTTCTCTGGATTCAGCATCAAATGCGTGACTATGGGTTACTTCTAACTCTTACTCCTATTCATATTGATAATTCAGCTGCTGTATCCATCATACGCAATCCCGTACAGCATTCAAAAACAAAGCATATTGAAATTCGTTATCATTTTATACGGGATTGCTATGAGAAGCACCTAATTGACCTTGTCCAAATCCCTACTCTTAAGCAAAACGCAGATCTTTTCACAAAAGCTTTCTCTCGTAGTCGATTTGATGAGCTAGTCTCTATGATTGGAATGGTGAGTCTAGGCAACGCTTAACTCTCCATTTCTGGTCAGAATTATCCTTAGACTTGGTAATTTAAAAAAAAAAAAAAAAAAAAAAAAAAACGCAACTGCCACTCTTTATACTTGTTAGTTTTAGAGAAAAGCAAAAGTTGCTACATTTCTAAAATAGACGTTGAATTGTGTCTGTAAACAATTGGGGAAATGATAGTACATCAGGAAACATGCATAAAATGGAATTTTAAGATTTATGTTTGATGTGTTAGTAGATTTATCTAGCATAATTGAAATACCTTTTATAAATATTAGCTTCAACAAATGATGTATTGGTAGGCATTTGTTCTAAAGTTACTAAGAAGCTTAACTTTCAAATATGCATATTATTTTATATAAAGACATATTAATATGTATGACATTAAGTTGAAATAAGGGCATAATTGTCCAAAATATTTTGACATCTAGTCTTAATATTTGGATAATAAACATGTTATGATCTAAAAATAGGGTCTCTGTATGGAGTTATCTGGGGGAATATATTAGTTGTCTCCTCTGTCGTATGAAAATACAGACCTGGTTTCATCTAATATATTCTTGAAAAGAACTTAGGTACGTAGTCTATGTTAAGTTATAGACAATTATTGCGTACCCGTAGCATATCTAACTTCTAAAATATAATGTACAAATGTACAAGAAAAATTATAAACAGATTGCCTAGTACTGGTTTGTGTTAAACTATGGTACTCTGTTGTACGAAAGTACAGATCTGTACCCTCTAGTTTAAATTGTTCAGACTGGTGTTTGTTCAACCCGAACTATTGCTTATGTGACTCTGTTGTACGAAAGTACAGACCTGTCACCGCTATCTTAGTTCTAAAGATACGTTCATACCTCACTTTCTATAAAGAAACTACTAACATGTTTTGATTTCAAATGTATATTTTAATGTGAGTTATATAATATAATATGCATGCTAATAATAACACAAGTGGTTCATCTCATTATGAGTTGAAATCATCTATACTTAAGTTTAAATGTCTAGATGGATAAAATATCAATAATCGTCCTGAACTAATCTTTATAACAGGTGATTTAAATATGCTAAGAAAATTTAAAGTGGACGAACATACTGATAATCGAAATAACACTTACTATTCCTAATAATTGCATGTTATCCTGATATGATTCCTAAAGCAGATCTAAACAATTTTGTCACCAAAAGGATTTTACGTTTTGTTTTCGTTTATTTCCTGTATAATTTTAGTCTATTGTTTTACCTTTAGTTTATCCAAGTCTCTGAGATAATATCAAATTGACTCTCGAGTGTAAACTTTAAAATAAAATCAATCTACAAAAACTGTTCCTGGTGCGACACAACCTTTGTGTCGCAATGCGACACAACCCTTGTGTCGCAAGCCATGTCGCATCTTGTGTCGCTATACAGGGTTGAGGTATAAATGCCGGACCCTACCTCTCAGTCGCTACACGATTTTGCGACACAAAGAGCGACACAAGTTAATTCTACGACACAACCACTGCGACGTTATTTCAATTTGATTTTCAACCTTCGGCCGTGTTTCTTTGCAATTCATTCCGTGTTTTGTGTTCATCTCAATTTACTCGATTTATAGGTACCCATTTTAACCGTTTTTACCATATAATTAGTGTTAAATTGTTAAAATACTATACGGATTTTTAGGGTTTTGTTTATGGTACAAATTAACGAGGTGTTTGGTTATGTTATGGGTTAAAACACATGATTTCTTGCTCTCCATACATAGTCGCATCATTTGGTGTGCTCAATTTCGAAAACCCCCAAATTTGGTCATTGGATTTTTCTGGGTTGGGCACATGATCGTCAATGCGACACAAGCTGCGACACAAGCGCTTGTGTCGCACTTCTGTATGCGACACTAACTTTGTTTGCGACACATGATGTGCGACACAAGGCTTCTGTCGCCTAGATTAAAATAAATCAATTTATTGCAAAATGCGACACAACCCTTGATGTCGCTTAATTCGTTAGCGACACAAGTGCTTGTGTCGCACAGTGTTTGAAATTGATTTATGCGACACCTCTGTCTGTGTCGCTTACCTTTATAGTGTCGCATACCTTCTGCGACACAATCCTCTGTGTCGCATAAGACAAATTTTTTGAAATTAATTGTTTTCGATTTTTAATGCTAACGCTAATCGAGCTATGTTTCTTTGGTGTTAATAGCAATGGCAGATATCAATGTGAATGATTGGGAGCCGAGGCACAATATCGTGGCTTTTCTAGAGGATGATCGGGATTCGGCTGTGCCGTTCAGGCAGATGATCGCGTTTCTTCGTCGTTCCCGCATTTTAACAGCTATCACAGCCACTACTCCTATCTATAAGGACCTTGTTGGTTCCTTCCGGAGTTCGGCAGTCATTAATTCAGACTTGCCATATACACGTTTACTTTCCAAGGTTGCTGACAAAGATATTATTAATTCGGAGCAGCTCATTCGTGATTTCTTCCAATTCAATGACCATCCAGACTTGCCCGTTCTCTTCCCAAATTTATTTATAAATGGTGGCATGAACCGTATGGGATATCCGGCCATTCCCCGTGATCAATACCGAAAGGCCAATCTCACAAGGGTCTGGAGGTATCTCATGCACATAATAATTGTGTGTTTGTCAAGCAGGAAGGCCGGCTTCGACGGAATGAGCCGCTCAACAGCCTCTGCTATGCTTGCTTTGGTCTACAACAAGCCCTTTAATTTTTCTGGATACATCTTTCGGGCTATGGTGGATAATGTCCACGCAGGGGACAACCGATGGAACTTATACCCGCGTTTCATCCAGCTACTAATCAACCATCTTCTTCCGGGGCTTCCAGTGAATGTAGCTCACCATTTTCGCCAAACTCCTATGAACATCCGCATTTTTGCAATTTGCGGGCTATATGCGAAAGGAGTCCCGACACCGGCAGACGTGCCACTTTTTGGGCACATTGTAAATGAAGATTATGTTCCTCCGATGGCCGATGAATTTTTGGATGTTGCTGCTCCTCCTCCGCCAGAGGATACTTTTGTCAATGTGCCTGTCCAAGAAGAACATCCTCAGCTAGAGGCATTTTTGCAGGATATTGATAATTTCCAAACAGTTGACGAGACTGCAGCTGATGCGGCCTAGGATGATACTGTATCCGGGGATCCCAATGACACCCCAACGGATTCGGATGGTGATGTCCCTTCACCGAAAACCATTGAACGCCTCCGAGTCCACAATTCTTTACGATTCGAGCGTGTTTTTCGCCGAATTAGGGCAGGACGGGTGCATGTGCCGTCTAACCGGGGAAAACGGTCCCGGAACGTACAGGACTCTGATGAAGATATCTCCGAGCCCCGTCCTCGTCCACGAACTCAAGATAACTTGGTTCGTTCTACTGCTATATCAACTCCTCAGCCACAACCACCAATGCTAGATCATATCATGGCTCTTCTAGACAGAATGAACAAGCAGTTGGCTGATCAAGCTGCTGTTATTGAACTTCAAGCTGCTAGAATTTCTGAATTGGAGACTTCAACTGTTAGGGTTCCGGAATTAGAAAGTAGACTTTTAGAATTAGAAGCCCTTGCAGTTGTTTCGGGGGAGTCAGGCCTGCGTGCCATAGAAACAAAAGAAAGGACTTCCGCCGGAACACAAACAAATGATGTAAATGATGAAGCTATGAATGAAAATATCAGTTTAGATTATTTTGCGTATTCTGCACCAATTCCTGGTCAACCAATCGCACTTAATATTGATTACTCGGAGGCCAATCTTGAATATTTGCAAAGCATATTAAATGAAGATGAACATCTGAGGTATGATTCGGATCTTGGTGATGATGATGTTGAAGTTGAAGAAGAGGTGCTGAGTGAAAATGAAGTCTATGACGATGCGCCTGTTGTTGAAGACTAGGAAGAGTCTGAGAGTGATGAGGAGCCAAATAATGAGTCAAATCAGTCTGTTCCTAAAATGTTTAGGGAACATCCAGATTGGATAAGGGCCGTGGCAGCAGCTCCACCAACCTGTAAATTTTACAAAGTTAAAGGTGATTTTACGGGATTGATAAGAAGTTGGAAGTTTGATTGTGATCACAATGTTTTTATGATAAAGAGATCAAATGGCATTCAATACTTCCTGCCGAAATTTAAGAAGTTGAGTTCTCTCCCAAAATGTGAAATAAACAGATTAGCTCAACTGGAGCTCATTAATCCGGGAAGAGAAGGAAAGGCCGACTACATTCAGAAAATTATCAGGCGTGAAGTATACTCAAAGAGATATAACATGATAAAGCCTATTTTGGGAAAACAACAAAAATCAAAGAAAAGGCTTGACTCTGTTACAGGACAGCCGGTCGTCAAGATGATTTATCCGCCGGCAAATTGTTTGAAAAAGATCCCTCTGGAGATATTACCACTGAATGTGTTGAGTAGATTATGTCATTGGTATATCGACAGTATCACTGGTGAAGCTGAAATCGTCTTTATTCCAGATTCAGAGCCAGAAGAGAATTGGGGATTATCTAAGAAGACAATTCGCATTTTTGATCCGATTAGCTTGATTAATATGTCTGAGAATGATCTAAAAGCTTTAAGCAAAAAGCAGATTGAATACACAATAGAAGATCGAACTGAAGCTTTAAAGTTTCAAAAGATAGTTAATATTTGTGTGTCAAAGGGAATCCACGCTGGTGGACTATTCCCGGAAGACTGGAGCTGTTAGAAGATTTTTTTTTTTGAAGACCAAGCTGAAGACACGGGGGAGTTTGGTGGTGCATATTTTATGTCTGTCAGTTGGTCTTGGCTTGTAATAGTTTGTTATGTAATTACGACGTTTTGTCTATTATTAGTATATTACAAGTTTTGTTTTAGGCGACACAGAGCCTGTGTCGCTTATGCGACACAAGGCTTGTGTCGCATGAACTGGCTGTGCGACACAAAGCTTGTGTCGCAGGTCAGTTTCGTTTTGGCTATAAATAGAGCATTTCGGCCTCATTGTTGGGGTTGACGAATCTAGGGCTTCTCAGAGAAATAGTAAAGCATTTCAAGTGTATCTAAGCTAATCAGTGATCATATCAATATACATTCGATTTGTGTTTAATTCGTTTGTGTTTTACGTACTTTATACAATCGTTTGAATTCCGCCTCTCGATTGTTTGTGTTGATCCGGTTAGGTCCGAGACAAGGGAACCTACAGATCTCATTGGGAGATTGCAAGCTTATGCACTTGACATGCAACGAAAAGAAACTAAATCAAGTGCCTATGTTCAAGAGCCTAGTTTGTATGGGGCTCAATCTCCTACTGATGAGAGCACTGGTGGGGTGGCTTTCGTGTCCGGTGGTACCTCAACATCTAGTTCTCAGACAGATGCTTCATCACAGGAAACAGCATATTATTCTTCCAACACACCACCGACACCGGCTACTGAAGAAAATGCTGCTGTCTTCCAATACTTTAGTCAATTAGCTTTTTGGGCTTTGTCTTCTCTTTAAGTCCAATATTTTTGGGTCTTCAATCTTTTCTTTCGTTTCATCAGACTTGGATCGATTTTCGTTCCTTTTCTTCGTTTCTTTATTTAAAAGACATTTTCACAAATATAAAAGAAATCAGTAGCATTTGTAATTAAATTACAATAAAAAGGCTTAAAAATAAGGGAATTTCTCACACCTAAGTTCTGCTTGTCCTCAAGTAATATAAATAAGGCATTATTTGATGCTATCAAATCCCTACACTTAAGTTCTGCTTGTCCTCAAGTAGATTTCTAATATAAATAAATCTAGAATTTCTCATCTCCCATAAGATTATGTACATATTACTTAATTCGCGAATTTCTTTTGAACTATTCTGAGATCATATTAGTCAACATGCTTTTTATTAGGAACAAATAAATCTATCCAGATTGTTGATATAAATCCTTATTAAACCTTACTAAACATTTTTAAACACAAAATTTCTAATTTTGACGTTTCAAGATGATTATCGATATTATAATCCTCTATAAACCTTCTATTCTCAAGTTTAAGAATAACACTTCATTTTTGATGAATATAACTCATGCATCCCACAATTGATATACCCTTGTAATCAAATCATAATCATATTTCTATATAATGGATGAGTAATTGAAAAATCATTTTTCATGAGTTAAGACATTGGTGGCAGGTCTGTACTTTCGTACAACAAAGCGACATAAATTAACTCTTTTTTATTAGAAGTATATCCTTCTTACAGATTTTAGTCAAGACAGCGGTGACAGGTCTGTACTTTCGTACAACAAAGCGACATGACTTGACTAATATTTATATTTCTTTCAAGCATTTTTGCTTTTCTTTTTTTTTTTCTTAAGATATTCTGATTAAACCAGGTCTATACTTAGTACAACAGAGAAATCGATCAGGTATCTTTTAAATGATTTCAATTTAAACTACAAGATTTTAGAATATGATATGATATCATACAGAAATTAAGCCAATTTACATCGGAGGTAGACCACCTTTCAAATCACCTTTCTGTGGGTGCTAATTAACATGGATTTGGTTATAACGTTTTATGTTCTGTATGTAGGCTTTTATATGCACAGGAGGAGCTCCAGAAATACAAAGCTGGAAATGCCCAGGTCAGAATTTTGTCTCATTAATTTTATATTCCTTACTTGTAGAGGTGTCAATTTTGACCCATTTACTTATGAGTTTTTATTTCTTTTCGATTCCTATCCCCACACTTAAATTGTACAATGTCCCCATTGTACTTTAACATAGAAAACACAAGAGAATGAGAAAAGAAATTAGAACGAAAAACTCCCCTGACTGTGCAATGCTGCTCTGGCTCTGATAGAAAATATACAACAGCTCACTTTCGCAGGCAATCACGATTGCATTTAACGTATGCAATAAGCCTTTAAACCCCTCGGTATCCCAAGTGGACGAGTTATAGTCTCGTGAGGGTTTCCAGGGAACACACCTACAAAGTTCAAACACCTGCAAAAACAAAACAAAAGAAAAACACGGGTTGTCTCCCGAGAAGCGCTTTTATTTAATCAATAAGTCATTAAGCTCGACTTGCAAGGGGTGTTACAGGTCATCCACAAAGATGATGGGGCCGTCTCCCTCATCATGGTTGGCATCTACGTTATATTTCTTCAAACGATGACCGTTAACCTTGAATAGAATACCCTCATTATTAATTAGTTCCACTGTCCCATATGGAAATACCTGCGTTACCTTATACGGACCGGTCAATCTTGATTTCAGCTTTCCTGGAAAGAGACGTAGTCGAGAGTTATAAAGAAGTACTAAATCCCCTTCGATAAAGTTTTTATTAATCTGGATCCGTTTATCGTGCCAGTTTTTCGTGCGTTCCTTATAAATTCTCGAATTTTCATATGCAAGCCAGCGTAATTCGTCTAATTCGTGTAGCTGTAAGAACCTGTGTTTCCCGGCATCATCAATATCCATATTACAACTCCGTAATGCCCAGTATGCTTTATGTTCCAATTCCACTGGTAAATGGCACGCCTTTCCATAAATTAAACGAAAAGGAGTGCATCCAGTATGCGTCTTAAAAGCAGTGCGGAAAGCCCACAGTGCGTCATCCAGCTTCGTCGACCATTCCTTGCGATTATTGAGTACTGAGCGTTCTAGAATACGTTTTAGTCCTCTGTTTGTAACTTCAACCTGACCGCTAGTTTGTGGGTGATATGGCGTAGAAAGTCTATGTGTAACGCTATACCTCTTGAGTAACTTCTCTAGTAAAATATTATAGAAATGTGTTCCTCTATCACTGATCAAAGCTCGTGGGATGCCGAATCGTGAGAACAGTTGTTTAAAAAAGTTCACAACGATTCTAGCATCGTTTGTTGGTAACGCCTTAGTTTCTGCCCATTTGAAGACGTAGTCCACTGCTACCAAAATATATTTATTCCCATGACTTGGTGGAAAGGGTACCATAAAGTCAATTCCCCAAAAGTCAAAGATCTCACACGCTTGGATTCCCGTCTGAGGCATCTCGTCCCGTTTAGAGATATTGCCCGCGCGTTGGCAGGCATCGCAATTACGTACAAAGTCATGAGCATCTTTGAAGATAGTCGGCCAGTAAAAACCTGAGTCAAGTATCTTCTTTGCTGTATAATTGGCACCATGGTGTCCACCAACCGGACCTTTATGGCAGTGTTCTAAAATATTATAGCTTTCTGCACCATGCACGCATCTCCTTATTATGCCATCTGCACAAAACCGAAACAAAAACGGGTCTTCTCAAAAATAATGTTTTAAATCAGAGAAGAATTTCTTCTTCTGTTGATAAAGCATATTTTTAGGTAAAGACTTAGTAACCAAATAATTAGCATAATCGGCAAACCAAGGTAATTCAGTGTGTACGCGAATTGCCATCAGTTGTTCATCAGGAAGGATATCTCGAATGGCTGATTCATCTAGTTTTTCCAATTCGGGATTCTCTAATCTTTATAAATGATCCGTGACAAGGTTCTCTGCTCCTTTTTTGTCTCGAATTTCGATATTGAATTCTTGCAATAATAGAATCCATCGTAACAACCGAGGCCTCGCATCCTGTTTATTAAACAAATACTTCAAGGCAGGATGGTCAGTAAAAACAATAGTTTTAGATAAAACCAAATAAGATCGAAATTTATCAAATGCAAAGACGACTGTTAAAAGTTCTTTTTCCGTGGTGGTGTAATTCTCCTGAGCATCTATTAACGTTTTGCTTGCATAATAAATTGGTTTAAATCTCTAGTCAATCCGTTATCCCAGAACTGCTCCGACTGCGTAATCACTCGCATCGCACATTAATTCAAACGGCAAATTCCAATCTGGGCTGATCATAATTGGTGCTGAAATCAATTTCTTTTTCAGAATGTTAAATGCCCTTAAACAGTCATCTGTAAGAATAAATTTAGCATCTTTTTCCAACAGCTGATTCATTGGTCGAGCAATTTTAGAGAAGTCTTCAATAAAGCGTCGGTAAAATCCTGCATGTCCTAAAAAACTGCGTACACCTTTAACGTTTATTGGAGGGGAAAGTTTAGAAATTGCGTCGATTTTTGCTGGGTCCACTTCCATCCCTAATCTTGAGATTTTATGTCCAAGCACTATACCCTCATGTACCATGAAATGGCATTTCTCCCAATTGAGTGCCATATTAGAGACTTCACATCATTCCAACATTTTCTTCAGTGAGCTAAACATTCTTCGAATGAATCACCAAACACCGAGAAATCGTCCATAAAGTCTTCTACCATATCGTGGAAAATTGCCATCATGCAATGTTGAAATGTAGCTGGAGCGTTGCATAATCCGAAGGCATCCTTCTGTAAGCAAATGTACCAAATGAACAGGTGAACATTGTCTTGTCCTGATCTTCTGCTGCAATGGGTATCTGAATATATCCTGAAAAACCATCTAAGAAACAGTAAAATCTTTTTCCTGCCAATCGTTCTATCATTTGATCAATAAATGGTAAAGGAAAATGATCTTTTCTCGTGGCGTCATTTAGTTTACGGTAGTCGATACATACTCGCCATCCTGTTACCGTCCTCGTGGGAATTAATTCATTCTTATCGTTTGCCACTACTGTCATACCTCCTTTTTTTGGTACCACATGTACGGGGCTTACCCAAGGACCGTCCTAGTGGGAATTTGATTATCTCTTTTCTCACAACATCTTTCACTTTTGGATTTAACCGTCGAAGTGGTTGTACCCCAGACTTGAAATCGGTCTCCATCAGAATCTTATGCATACAATAAGAGGGGCTGATTCCCTTTATATCAGTTATCTTCCATGCGATAGCCCGTTTATGCTCCTTGAGAACCTGTAATAAACTTGCCTTTTCTCCAGGGGTTAGCTTAGCAGAAATAATGACAGGTAAATCAGATGTACCATGGAGAAAAGCATATTCTAGGTGGGCTGGTAATTCTTTGAGTTCCAGTTGGGGTGGTTCTTAGTAAAAGGTCTTGATCTCCATAATCTCTGATTTGGAACATTGAATTCCACATAATGCAATGGGTGGATTATCTGGTGCATCTGTTGGTTGAACCATCCGCTCCATTGTTGGGTGCTGCTCTGAACTTATTTCTTCTGTTGGAAACATTACGTTTACTTCTTCCAATAATTTATCAAATTCGGCTAAGTCTTTCACAGTGTCGAACTCTCCAACCCAATCTTTTAGTAATTGCGGCTCCTCCTGTGTATTTTCTAGTAAATTCTGAAAGAAATCGTGATCTAAATAATAGAAAGAGTTTAAATAATAGCATGTATCATCGACATAATCAGGAAATTGCATAGATTGGTTTACATTAAAAACAACTTTTTCCTCTCCTACACGCATAGTAATTTTTTTGTCATAAACATCTATTAATGCATGTGATGTGGCTAAAAATGGTCTGCCTAATATAATGGGAACTCGAGGATCCTCAACCATGTCTAAGATGACAAAGTCACAAGGAAATACAAATTTATCAACTTTGACTAAGACAATCAACCATTCCTTTTGGGTATTGGACTGATCGATCTGCTAGTTCAATACATATGCGAATTTGTTTTGGTTCTCCTAATCCCAGTCGAGTATACATGCTATATGGCATAAGGGAAATACTTGATCCTAAATCAGCTAATGCATTTTTAATAGATAAGTCTCCAATTAAACAAGGAATAGTAATACTCCCTGGGTCTTTCAATTTTGGTGGGAGCTTGTTTTGCATTACAGCTGAGCATCTGGCATTCATGGTTACTTTAGTCACATCCTTTAGCTTGCTTTTGTTTGTCAGGAGTTCCTTTAGATATTTAGCGTATCTCGGCATTTGAACGATAGCTTCCACAAATGGTATGTTGATGTGCAATTGTTTCAAATTATCCAAAAATTTATGATAATGCTCTTCATCCCTTCCGTATTGTAAGGCAGCTGGATAAGGTGGTGGGGGTGTATAATCTTTAGGTTTTTCTGCTTCCGTCTTTTTAGTGTCATTTACATCCCTTGTTGGCATAGCATCCTCTCTGTCTTTCTTTTCAGTAACCTGTTCAGGATCAACATTATTGTTAGAGTTAATAGTAGAGTTAGGATGCTTACCATTGCGTGTGACTACTGCCTTGGCATGCTCTCTTGGATTGGTTTTTGTAACTCCCGGTAACGTTCCTGGAAATCTTTCTTGTAGGACTTTCGCAATCTGATGAACTGTGCCTTCAATTTGTTTTATTGACGCTCCTTGATTACGAACAACAGCTTCCGATTCCTCTATTCTTTTGCTGGTGTTAGTCAGGAACTTTTCGTTGGCTTCCATAAACTTACTCATCATACCTTCTATTGAACTCATTCTGTCCGAAAAGGATGGATTTTGCCCATTCTTAACAAAATAATCTGGTGCCCTCTGTTGGTATGGACCACCAGCGCCTTGATTAGTTCGTCGGAAGTTATTCCCTTGAAAATCCCCATATTTAACTTCTTCTGTAATCACATCTCTTTCTGGACATTCTGTTCTTAGGTGATTCCCTCCGCATATCTCACAGCCAATTCGGATAGCGTGAACTTGCTCATTAACTTTTTTAATATCTCGCCCCAAACTTTCCAATTTAGCTGTTCTTGTTGCTAATCCTTCTGTGTCTTCAGTTGATCTCTTTCTTCCGGCAGAACCGTCGTCCCAAAGTATTGAGAGTGCTTCGCGAGTTCTTCAATTCCTTGTCGTGCTAGAGTAGGAGTTTTCTTCGGTATAGGTCCTTGTGCATCTAATTGTTGACGAGTTACGCGATCAACGCCTTTGTAAAATATTGTAATTTCTTGTTGCACATTCAGATCGTGTTGTGGACACTTGTGTAACATTTTTTTTATAGCGTTCCCATGCCTGGAATAAGGATTCGTCAGGTTTTTGCTTAAAATTCCTGATATCCTCAATCATTTTCGAAGTCTTGGACAGTGTGCATTACATTTTCAGGAATTTAGTGCGTAGATCTTCCCATGTAGTAATTGAACCTGCTGGTTCATTATTGATCCACCTTTTAGCTCCTTCCTTCAATGTTAACAGAAATACTCTTAGCATAACCTGGTCTCTGATGACGTTAGGAATGTTGAACATACCAGCAATCTCTAATATTTTTTCCACATGTTCGTTAGCATCTTCTTTATCTTCTCCCTTAAACGGGTTTTCTCTAAGTTCCTTCAGAAATTGGCCCTTAAGTTCGAACTCCACTTCTCTGGCTATTGCCGGACGTACTACTCCTGGTCGAACATCTCCACGAGTTTGACTCGTGTAGTCTTCAATGGTCATATTAGCTATATCTCGATCCATTGTTTGTTGTGTTTCTTGCTCTTTTTCTTCCTCATAATCACTTGGGTATATAGTAGGTGCTCTTGAAGGTAACTGGTTATCCTCAAGATCTGATCCTGAGTAATATCCGTATTCTGCCGTGTTGACTGGTGTGTAAGGTGTGCGATTTTGACTATGCAAAAATCTTTCAAGTTCTTCAAGTGGATTTACAAGATCTGGATTAGTTCTCCTGGTCATGAAACAACCTGAAAACCCAAAACAAATCTAGAAGTACTAGGAAAATGTATGAAAATTAAAAAAAATTAAAAATTAATAAAAACAAAAATCAATTTACAATGTTAATCAAAAGTCCTCGGTAGCTCCACTGTAAAATACTCAGAAGCGGAAAAGTAGGTCAGCGCGGAGCTTATTAAAAACCTACTTCTTTCGGGAAGCAAAGCAACCCTCCTTATACCTTTGTTGTGTCGTATTCACAATAGGTGAGCCAATTTTTCAATCGATTAACTATGCAGAAAGATTTATCTTTTATAAGGAATAATTAAAAATTTAAATTTGACAACCGTTCCCCGGAACAGTTAAGTTGTTGTTTATTTAATAACAATTTTTAATTGAAAAGTAAATACTAAAATTAACTTAAACACAACCAGGCAAGAATACCTGTTCGTATTATAGTATAGCTTTGGTAAGACCGAGTCGAACACAGGGAATCAATGCAAATTAAAATAATTAATTAAACCTAATATTACAAATTACAACTGATAAGGGGTAGCGTTTTAGTTCCGTACAAACGTAATTTTAAATTAATTAAACTAAATAAAAGCAATTAAAACAATTAAAAGATAGAAAATACAATTTAGAGTAATTAGATAGATAAGCATGTATTTACTTAGATTACTGATTTCTCGACTCAGGTTTCATATATGTTTATTAATCAGTCATTATGGTGATTTCAACTAGAATGGACAGCCTCCTGTTAAGGTTTAGCGAATCCCTAATAAACCTTACCTAAATACTAGATTCTCCCGAATACACTCATGCGTGCTACCAACATAAGACTTATGCTATTAAACTAATCAAAAGATCATTGAGATTCATTCTTGACTCCGCGTTAGCCTTGAGTCTATAATTATTGGTTTTCTAATTAATTGCTATGCCTCTTAACCTATTACCGGTTACAGTCTCAAGCCACAATCAACTAATAAATTATTTAATTGCAGATAATCAATTAACTCATACAAACGTTAGTTCTAGCATAAGTCTTTTGACCACGTTAAATAATAATTAATAAACACACCGTAACTCACAATCGATGTGGATCTTCAAAAAAACTCAATAACCATTCATAATTAAGATCAATATTAAACATATAATGAAACCTTTATCTAAAAATCATACATCCAAGTAAATACAAATAAAGACTAGCTCATAATTAAAGCAAGATAATTCAAATCCATAAACAAAGTATGAAACATTGTAAAAGACAAGAATAGAAATCAAACCCTAAATTCTGAACTGATTCTTCGTTAGGGTTGAACGACCTTCAAACCCTAGCTCCTTAACCTCTGAAAACCCTAAAAGTCGAATTTCTATACTCTAGAACCCAAATAAGGGTTAACCTATTCTTAATTTTTATATGGTTAAAGGTTGATAATGAGCCCTATTTATAGATTTCAAATCCGCGAATCCAACCGCTGGTTGAGCTTTTCAACTGCCGGTTGGGCTGAGTTTTAACTCGGAAACCCGGTATGCGACCCGCGCGTTCAACCGCCTTCCATATTTACCTCCAACCGCCGGCTGAAGAGCGTCAACCGCCGGTTGGGATCCAATTCCAGAATCTTTCAAAGTTGGGCTGTGCTTAAGTCTTGGGCTTTATCTCTTAAACTCCAATCCGAATTTCTTCTTAATTTAGCCCACTTTCTCTTAGCTTTTTGGGCTTTGTCTTCTCTTTAAGTCCAATATTTTTGGGTCTTCAATCTTTTCTTTCATTTCTTCAGTCTTTGATCGATTTTCGTTCCTTTTCTTCGTTTCTTTATTTAAAAGACCTTTTCACAAATATAAAAGAAATCAGTAGCATTTGTAATTAAATTACAATAAAAAGGCTTAAAAATAAGGGAATATTATTATATAAATAAGGCATTATTTGATGCTATCAGTACATTAAGAACATGTATAAAAATAGAATTTTTAAATGCTATTTTTGATGTGTTGATAGGCCTAACTAACATTTTTTAAGATCCAATTTTTATAATTTTACACTTAAGTGTTAGACATCTTTATTATACGATGTATTGATAGGCTTTTTATACAAAATTTTTTGAATTTTAAGAAATAATAAGCTAACATGAATATAATTTTATGAAAAACACAAGTTGATATATGACTTTATAGTCTTAATTCTTGTTTGACCTTGTGGCATATTCTGTAATTTTGGGGATTAAATTGATATCATTTGGGGATACGCTGACTGATTCCTCTGTTGTACTAAGTACAGACCTAGTTTCATCAGAACATCTTTACAAAAATAAAGAAAAGCAAAAATGCTTAAATAAATAAAAAAAGATTAATCAAGTTATGTCGCTTTGTTGTACTAATGTACAAACCTGTCACCGCTGACTTGACTAAAAACTGTAAGAATGGTTACACTTACAACCGAGTTAAGTTATGTCGCTTTGTTGTACTAAGGTACAGACATGTCACCAATGTCTTAACTTTTAAAAAAATGATTTTTCAATTATTCACCCATTATATAGAAATGTGTTCATGATTTGATTTCGGAGGTATATCAATTGTGAGATACATAAGTTATATTCATAATAATAATAAAATGTTATTCTTAAACTCGAGTATATAAAGTTTAAAGCGGATTAAAATATCAATAATCGTCTTGAAATGTCAAAATTAGAAATTTTGTGCTTAGAAGTGTTTGATGAGGTTTAATATAAATTTATATCGACAATAAAGATAGATTTATTTGTTCTTAATAAAAAGCATGTTTACTAATATGATCCCATAGTAGTTTAAAAAATTGTTCGCAGAAAAAGTGATATGTACAATTCTTATCTCCAAGTTATTAAAGGATTCTTTTGTGGGAGATAAATTTCTAGTTTATTCTGTAATCTACTTGAGGACAAACAGAACTTAAGTGTGGGGATATTTGATAACATCAAATAATGTAATATTTATATAGTAATATTCCCTTACTTTTAAGCATTTTTATTACAATTTATTTATATATATTACTGATTTCGTTTATATTTGCAAAAGGATATTTAAATTAAAGAAATAAAGAAAAGGAACGAAAACGTGCTAAAAACTAAAGAAAATGAAGTGAAGATTACTAATCAAGAAGAGTGGGCTTAGAGAAAAGATTAAACCCAAAAAGTTAAGCTTTTGGGCCAAGAATAAAGATTAAATTCGGATTTGTAGAAGATTGAAGCCCAAGAAGAAGTCTAAGCCCGGTTGCAGAAGATTCTGGAACCACCATTCAGTCGGCGGTTGAATTATTCAACCGCCGGCTAAATGGTGGTTCCAGAATCAGGAATGCAGTTGAACCTAAATCAGGAAGGCAGTTGGAGCACGCGAGTCAAAACCGGGTTTCGTGGGTAAAAAGCCAACCCAACCGGCAGCTGAAATATCCAACCGGCAGTTGGATGCGCGATCTGAAATCTATAAATAGAGGTCATACTCAACCCATAAACCATACAATTTCATATACGAATTAAGCAAAGCTGAATTCGGTTTTAGGGTTTAGAGGTCGACTAAAGGAGTTATTTGGAGGCTAGGAAGCTAGGGTTTGAAGGTTTTCAATCCTAACGAAGATTTAGTTCGGTTTCTTAGATTTGATTCTTATTCTTTTCTAATTACAATGTATAATTACATGTTTTTAGATCTGATTTGGTTTACTTTGATCATTAACTAATTCTTTAATTGTATTTGTTTAGGTGAATGATTTGTAGATAAAGGTTTTATGATATGTTTATGTTGATTTGAATTATGAATGATTATTGAGTTTATTTGAAAGATCCATATTAATTGTGTGTTGATTAATTGTTACTTAACGTGATCAATAATCTTATGCTATAACTAGGGTTTGTATGAGTTAATTGGCTATTTGTAATTAAATAATTTATTAGTTAATTGTGGCTTGAGACTGTAACCGGCGATAGGTTAAGAGAATAACAATTAATAGAACATGATTGATGTGATAATTCTTTAATCAATAATTATAAACTTGCGTTAACACGAAGTTGCTGAATAAATCTCAATGATCTGTTGATAGTATTAATTGAATAAGGTTTAGGTTAATAACACATAGAAGAAATTCTAGTGTAGAATCTAATATTAAGCTAAGGTTTATTAGGATTAGTTAACCTTAACAGGAGGCTATCTATATTTGTTAAAATCACCATAATAAATAATCAACAATTCAATAAACATATCTGAAACATGAATCGAGAAATCACGAATCTAACTAAAACATGCTTCTCTATCTGATTATCTTTAGTTACTTTGTATCTTTTTAATTGTTTACGTTTTAATTAGTTTTCTTATTAAAAATCGTTCATACGGAACTAAAACGTACCCCTTATTTATTTGTAATTTGTAATTTCAAGGTTTAATTAATTATTTTAATTTACACCGATTCCCTGTGGTTCGACTCGGTCTTACCGAAGCTATACAATTATACGAACAAGTATTCTTGCCTAGTTGTGTTTAAGTTAACTTTAGTATTTCCAATCAATTAAAACTGTTATTTTTAACTACCACTTAACACGCATCAGTCATCATAAATTATGTGATGGGCTCTCGATATACATTCTCGTCGATACTGAAAAGATGAAAGAAAGCGGAGTGCTCCTGACCGTCTTTCTCTGTTAGGATAAACTGATTTGGGTTTGGATTACCACTGTTATGATAACGTTGAAGAGAACAAGTGATTACCACTGATGGTCGAAGATTAACACTGATAGTGAAGATTACAACTGTTTGAAGAACTAAAGGTTAACACTGCTACAAGGATTAACACTGTTAGTTAAGATTTGTAAGTAGTTTCCACTGTTTATGTAATTACGACTGTTAGTGTAGTTTGAAGTGGTTAACACTGTTAGTTGAATTTATACTTAGACTTTCATAAATGAAGCAGTTACCACTGTTGGAAGTTAGTTTCCACTGAATGTTCAAATGTGGTAGTTAACACTGTTTATGATTTTGTGATAAGAGTGAGTCGGTTATGGAAGTTATCTAATTCCATAATAATAGGAGATTGTATAGGACTCTATGTGTTATAAATAGAGATCCTTAAAACCTAGATTAGGTGACGAATAGTGAATGAAAAATAGCGCAGCTTCAAGGTGTAAACCCTAATACAAAAAGTGTATTCGTATTTCATATAGATAAGATTGGAGCTTTGGATTTAATACTCGTGTTTTGTTATTTATTATTCTCAATATTTATCTTTGATCTTTCTAATATTATTGAGTGTTATTCCGCAACTTCTCAATAATAATTCAAAGCTTGTTCAAGGTTACAAGTTTATTGAATTAAACCGGGACAGTCAGTCTCTCTAATCAAATCCTCTAATTCTATCTTTATCGCCAACCGTCTCATGTCTTGTGAAATCACAACCCGATTACTCCCTAGGAATTGGCTCATCCACTAGTTCACTTCTGATTTCTTCCGTGAAGTGGTGGCTAGGCTGACAAGCGAGGGATGTAACTGTGCCATCTGAAACATGAAAGAGAGTTAAATCATAAATATTTGATAAAGTATTTCTCATTTTCTAACGAAAATTGGAAATGTAGGCTTTAGAAATGAGTATATCCCCAATTTATGGTGACTAATTCTCAATCAATCCGCAATTTTCCTACATTTGTATAAACTTCTTAAGGAAATGGAAAACAAAGTTTCAAAGATGCTAAAGATTACATAAGGTAATTAATATCACCCAAGTGTGATCAAACGCCCTAAGTAACTAGCAAAATGCATATTTTATATTAATGAGCATATGATTTTAAAAATTCAAGCCATGTAATTACCTCTATTTAATACAAGCATACAAGCAAAGAAACATGAAGTAATGTAATCCTATCTCTTAAAAAATTTAATACATGCGTTGACTTTTCATGGTAGTACAAACAATTATGAAAACTATTTCTTCAAGAAAAGATAGTTACTTGGAAGAAATGGAATCGTATTTGAAGTTTCATACACTTTATTTATTAAAGTGATACCACTTTTATCGATTATGTTACCATAATTCAACCAAAGCTTCTTTCGATAATTTCTATAAACTTATCAAGTTTAAACTAAGCATAACCATCCTATTAAATGTAAGACTTTTTATGTGTGTGATTATCAGAGCTTAATCAAAATTTGCTTACTTTAATTATTGAAAACTATCTTAATCATTCTTTGAACATTAGCAACTAATCTACTTATGTTAAACTAACAATTCTAAGCATAATTCAATCAACAAAAGTCAACATAAGCAATTAGTCACCAAAAAGTCAACGAAATGTCTAACAAGTGAAAAAGTCAACACTTTGAAATTTCAAAGTTGAAATTCATCCATTAAATCACTCAATTATGTTCATAATCATGTTAAGCATCAAGATAAACATGAGTTTAAACTATAATACACAAACTTTAACCATGGATTTCAAGAATCTAAGCATAAACCTTAACTTTCAGGAAACCCATCAAAATTATGCAAAATAGGTTGAGAATTACCTTAATCTTGATGTAATGATCTTATGAATGCAAAAGAGATGATTAATTGAAGAACTTGAAGCTTGAGATTATCAAAAATGGTGGAAGAAGGATGGAGAGAAATTTTTTGATTTTTTAATTTTGTGTTTATTTGTTTAATAGTGGGTCCCTTTTTCTAACATAAATACAATTTAATTTAAACGCGAAAGATACAATACTTACTATTGATTTTCGAAATGTTTTTAATTTTTAATAAGTTAACCATAAGTATGTATGTATCTTTCAACATTTTAATTAAAAATGCACTGTGCTTTTTCACGCGTAAAAACTGTAAAGTTTAAGACGCGTTTTATTGAAAACAAACAATCTTTTTTTGTTCTTTAAAATCTAAGACAAATCCGAATTAAACTTATCAAAATTTTAAAATTAAAATTTTAAATTTTCTGAAAAAGTTCGGAGAAACGCGAAATTCGTTATTAAATTGCGTGAATTAAATTTTAAAGAACGTTTTCTTTTGTTTTCTATATAATATTAAAACTAGAATTTAACTACTAAAATTAACTATTTATCCTAACTAAATTTTCTAAATAAACCTAGTTAAACTTGGGTGCCTCCCAAAAGCGCTCAGTTAAAGACGAGAGCACGACTTTCAGAGATTTTTACGCGTGAGCGTCTAAGAAGCGTGTGATTTACGTTAAAAACTAGATCTGAAGAATTTAAGTAAAATCTTTCGAATTTACTTAAGAATTTTCTTTCTTCTTTTCCTAACTTTGATAGCGCATCAGTTAAACGATTTATTTCCCATTTCACCTTTTTAGGGTTAGAGATACCATCCGTTGGTCCAGTGTCTAAACAAGTAAGATCATAGATTAATTTTCCCAAAACGTTTAAAAATTCTTTTTCTTCTTCAGAATCGGGGTTTCCGTAAATAGTGTGAACCACTTCCGAAATTTCCGTTATATAAAGTTTTTGCTGAGAAGTAAAAGGGAATTTTTGTTAGGTCTTAAAGTTCCCAAAACTTAGATACAGATTAAATAACAAGTATTTAATATATTAGTTTATATCTAAGTTATATCAAACAGGTTAATTAATCAAGGCGGAAAACAAGATTAATTAAAACACAAAATATATTATGAATTAAAGTTTTATTCACAATAAATGGTTTGTCTTTCAAAGAAGACAAAGTATTCAAACACACAGATTGTTTGAATACGATCTAAATAGTATACTATGATACAATTATCACTACAAACTTAACAGTAAGTGTGGTAATGCTTTTAGCCTAAGCTTAAAGGTCTTGTACACTATTTTTCTTGAATACTTCTTTGTGGTGCTTTTGAGCTACTATTTATAGAGTTGAGTATCACTCTATATTAACCAACTCAGTTAGTTGTCCAAGGTATAACAAGTACATCTTGGGAAACTTTGCACTCTTTCCTTTTTGCTTTTCTTGGAAATAGAAAAAGCAAAAGGTAAAAGGTTTCTTTGCTGAGAAAAAAACCTTTCTCCAATGTTTGACTTTACTCAAACATCTCTTCAGTTGTACTGTAGCCTAGGGAAAGAAGAACTTCTTTTGTACGATTGTACTTTTATTCTTCAATTTGTGCTCTTCAGTCTGTGCTCATCAGTCTGTGATCATCAATCTGTGATCATCAGTCTGTGATCTTCAGTCTGTGAAGTCTTCTGTCTTCAATCTTCATTCTTCAGATGATGAATTCATAAGTCTTTAAATACAGCACGGCTTTCAGTCTGTGAGATTTCTTCAGTCTGTGAAGCACAGACTAAAAAACACTTCTTCAGTCTGTGAAGCACAGACTCAGAAACACAGACTCAGGAAATCACTAAATTTTTCCCGAATACAACTGAGTTAGATTTTGACTCCTCAGATTTATAACTTAGGTTTGATCATTGTTTTTCCCAACAATCTCCACCTATCTAATGATGTCAAAATCTATTTACAAAAGATAATAGAGAAATAATAAATACTCAAGTGAGACATAACATATGGATCAAGACTTATATATATAAAGTCAAAATCATAGTCAGTTCACAAAAATATTACAGTTATTACATGAGATTGTAAATAGCATAAATTTAACAATCTTCAATCTTTTCTCTGAGCTCTGATCTCTTTGAACTTTTCCACTTTCCTTTTCAACAATACTTCTATTTCCTTATCAGATTTTTCTTCAAATTCTTGATATTCCAGGATGATCTTCTTGCAGATGTCTTCAAACCCAATCATCATCCTGATCTTAGAAAGGTTGTTGAATAACTAGCTAATCAGTCTTCTTCTAAATGGCTTGGCTTGAGAATGTTTGCATTCCTTCAACAGGGCAATACAATGTAGCAGAGATTCTCCATACAGTCCATTTTGATCCTGGAAGCACTCTATCCCATTGATATCTTTGTTGCACAGACCTTCAATATTGTCAGTCTGGACATAGGATCTATCGATAAAAACGATACCTTTTGGTAGAGGATGCTCCCTTCTCTGCTCATTCTCTGTAGATAACCCAGCTGACTTCTTCTTTATTAAAAAGTTGTTTGCTATGCAGAACAACTTGTATTCTTCTTCTGAAATGAGCCCCAGACTGAGAACTAACTCAATTAGGTAAGATAGCTCATCCAGAACTTCTTTCTTCAAATGTTTGTCAGCTGCACTCTTCAAAAGATTAGCAATGGATTGCCATTCTTTAAGCCCTAGAGTGTATAGGTCATCCACCCATACCATTTTCTTGCTCTTGGTTAAAGTCAACTCCAGCTTCAATTTCTGTCCAATCTTATTCAGATGACAGTCTTTAATCTTCTACTTGAGCTTTGACTTTCTGAAAGTGGATTGTAGCTTAGCTTTTAGGCTCTCTATCTTCTATAATTTTATTGATAGCTCTTCATCTTCTTTGATTTATTGATCAACTTGACTCCTTCTGGTTTGAGTCTGTGAACAACCTTCATCTTCTAATTCTTTGGAGAGCATGTCAACAAATCGTGCTTCCTTCAGCTTCTGCTCTTCTTCAGTTAATACATTTAAGTATTCATATAGAGTCATACCTTGAGCAGTAGCTTCTTGTTGCAAGAGTTCATCTTGTAGATTTGACAGTTCAGGATTTCTTGTACCAGCAGCATGATCATCTACCATCTTCTTGATCTTGCTCAACCTCTCCTGCTTGGATAATGCAACTTCCTTGCCCTTACCCTTAATCATATCTTCTTTCATTGTAGACCTCGACCCAGGATATGTGCTTATCAGATGAGCACTTCTCCATTGCATTCTGTCTTCAAGTTCACTTCTACCTGGAGGCAGTATTCTGGTTGTTGTGGTTGGTCTACCAGGATTGGCTTCAGCTTGGATGGCTTTAGCACTGATGATTGGAGCATCAATGCTTGCTGCTTGTTGCTTTGAGCTCTGAGTCTGTGATGGATGCAGTGTCTCAGTCTGTGCAGGTTCAGAGGGCATAGACTTAGACTCTCCAGTCTTGACTTTTGAGACACCTTCATCTACACCTCCAAAAGTAGCATCATCTTCATCAGCATCTGATCTTCTAAATACCTCAGACTCAGAACTGCAATCAGGATTGATGGCATCATCATCTTCATCATCAATATCCTGTTCTTCTGCCAGTTTCTCAAATTGATCCCAGGTTTTGATTCCTTTCATTTTTGGTTGGTAATCAAAGATATCTCTTTCAGGAATCTTCCTGGCCATTCTCTTTATTTTCCTGGCTCTTTTGATTCGCAAAGGTTGAACATCTTCATCTTCTTCTTCCCTTGGTCTTTTCAACTCCATCTGACCTAGGCCTGAGATAGTTGCTATTGGGTCTATGTGTAAGACAATACTTGACTCCCCCTGAGTCTGTGCAACCATCTCAGTGTGTTCACCTGCCTGCAATCCTTCTGACTCCCCCTCAGTCTGTGCACTCATATTTTTAGTCTGTGGCACAGACTGAGCTTCAATCTGAGACTTCACCCTAGCACTTTCGGGTCCATCATCTCCATCATCTCCATCATCTCCCTCACTGCTATCTCCCCCTAAATCCAAGAATTTATTATTTAGTGAATTATCTTTTGGGGTTTTAGCTTCTGCACACCCAAACTTCATCTTCTCCCCCTTTTTGACATCAACAGCTAAGCTTGAGAGGGTGGTCTGCATTTCATCTAACCTATTGGATACCTTGTGCTCCAGCATATCCACTTTATCCACCATGGTAGGGACTATATGCTTCATTTTCTCTAGCTCTTTCTTATTATTATCGAACTCAGTCTGTACCCATTCAGACAACTTGGTGATGGCAGAAAGCACATCATTAAGTGTACTAGAAGGCACAGACTGGGTCTGGTTGGAAGGGTTAGAATTGGGTGATGGAATATGTTCCTCACTTGACTCATGTTGAAACTGAGCAAGATCACTGGAATCTTTTGGTGTTGCACTCTTTGCCTCACTCTGTGTCCTGTGCATGGAAAAGCGATCATAGGCATTGAGTGGTGTAGTTGTGTTTCCCTCAGATCGAATCCGGTGATAGGATAAGACATCATTGGAAAATGATTGTGTTGCATCTGTTGCCTCAAATAGTCCCTGGTGTGAAGGAATAGTATCACTGGCAACGAATGTGGAGGTTGGTATGCCTTCACTAACCATCTGGTGATAAGATGGTAGATCATCAAGCAAAGAAGTGGAGATCTGTGCCTCAGTCTGTGACATGACTGGGGCATTGGCGATCTGTGCAAAGGGGTGTAAGGAAAGACTCACTGGAATGTGAACTAGTAGTCATTGTGAGTGGGGTAAGGAGGGGGGTGGTAGTGCTCAGGATTGGAGCATCTTCTTCAATGCATACTCCAGGGGTCAGTGTAGCAGCAGTAATGTGGGTATCCAAGCTGACTAATCTAGGTTCAGGTTGGGTCAGTTGGGTAGCCATTGGCACCACAGACTCTAGCAGAGCTGTAATGGAATGGTCTACAGCACTCGAAGGTGTTCTATTAACATCCAATTCCATGGATGATGATTCCATTTGTGCTATACTTTTGGGGGTTGAGTCTGGTGATTCCTCCAGAGTGAGTGGTGACTCATCTAGGTTGGTTTGTTTGTGACTCTCTTTTGTGGCTGAGGATGGGCTAGGATAAAAAGGTTTATCTATATCCATCTCCTCAGTTGAAGAAGAATTACTACCTGCATCTTCTGTTAAAGATGGAACAGACTCAGCAATGTTTGAGTCTGACTCCAAGTGCACAGTTTGAGTTGAGTCTGTGTTAATGGAGTCTGTGTGCTCTGCTTCAGCTACACAATCTTCAACAGTCTGGGTCTTAGTACCCTCACTATCACTTGAATCATCACCCTCCATAGATGCAGAAGCAACATATGGGTGATCAATCCATTGCTGCATAGCAGTAGTGATAGGTGCTCCAGAAAGTGGAACCAGATGGTTAAACACTTTATAGGTGAGCACAGGGACAGGTATATCTGCAATTTTATTGTTAAAGGGTATATATACAGACCCAGATAATCTGGATTGAATGCACAAGGAGAGTAGCCTTATAAAAGGTACATTAAAAATTCTATTAGACTCATTCACCAATTTCAAAATTTCTTGAAAATACAACTCTGCAAAGTTGATGTTTAAACCAGTGATGAAAAAGTTCAACAGTTGAGTTTCAAACTCATTTAGCTCCCCTGTGCTACCAGATTTACCTCCTAGACTTCTAATGATGCCAGAGATTAAAAATTTCCATCTGGGGGTGAATTCTGACATCAAGATGGTGCCTTTTTCTTTGGTATATCCAACCAAAGTAAGAGAAGCCCTTGCTGCTTCTTTGGTTGAAATGGGTTTGAAATTATTTCCCAAAGGCAAGTCTAAGACATTCTTAATTAGCTCTTGATCAATGTTAACTGCCCGTTTACCATGATCAATAGTACCAGTAATTGCAGTATTGGTACTATTTGAAGAGTAAGTATACCACCATTCCATAAGAAAATCAGGATATATTTGAGGAATAGTGTTGAAAAATGCTCCCCTTAAAGGATGAGCAGACATAAAAATTGTTAATTCCTCAAATCCTTGGTTCTTTTTAGAATCAGGGATGGAAATGGTAGCAACTTGGTTATTTATACAGAGTATTACATGTTTACCCTAATTAAAGGGTTTAGCCGCGACGATGTTTTCAGTTGCAGTGTAAACCCATTGATCAGCCATTTTGATGATAATTTCTTGAAAATGATTTTAAAAATGGTTGAGCGATTTATGTTAGGGCTTACAAACTCTGTGTATTTTTGGTGTGCAAGTACAAGTGAAGAAAAAGGGGGAAATCAGAAATGGGTATTTAACGAAATGGGACCCACTTGACGGTTTATCCCTTTTTCTGTAACAGTAAAGCTAAGGCACGTGCACTTTTTGTATTGAGCAGATAAATAGACAACAAGCGTCAAAACTTTTAATGATTATTACTATAAAAATTGTATTAGCATTAAATGCAAAGATATTGTTGTTTATTTATTTTTATTAAAAAAATAAAAATAAAAATAAAACTAAAATAAATTAAAAATAAAAAGAACACAGTCTGAGTGTATATTGTTAGTCTGTGCAATGAGTCTGGATGACGCCACACAGACTGAACCTTATAACAGACAGACTGAGAGAAAATAATAGAATTGTAAAATCTTTTTGGTATTTTCTTTAAGTTATTTACAGAATATCTCTTATTCTGAGCTTTTTGGTTGTATGTAGCTGAAGCTACAGACATACAGATTGAAAGGCAGGCACAGACTGAGAGTTGAACCACACAGATTCAAAAGCTTTACTAGGGGTTGAGCATTCCTAGTTGGCCAAGCAGATACAAAAATCTATCTTCATTCAAAGGTTTAGTAAAGATATCTGCTAGTTGGTCATTTGTGGGCACATATTTGAGAATCACTTTACCTTTCTCAGCACAATCTCTGATAAAGTGATGTCTGATCTCAATATGCTTTGTCCTGGAGTGAAATACAGGATTCTCAGTGATGGCAATGGCACTTTGGTTATCACACATGATTGGAGTTCTTGTAAACTCCAAATCATAGTCTGCTAGTTGATGTTGCATCCACAGCAATTGGGCACAGCAACTACCAGCAGCTACATATTCTACTTCTGCAGTGGATGTAGCAACAAAATTCTGTTTCTTGCTTGACCAACTGACTAGTTTTCCACCTAGTAGTTGACATCCACCAGAAGTGTTTTTCCTGTCTAATTTGCAACCTGCATAATCTGCATCTGTATAACCAATTAGATCAAAACCAGAGTCTTTGGGATACCAAAGACCCAGGTTAGGAGTACCTTTAAGGTACCTAAAAATCCTTTTTACAGCTTTGAGATGTGATTCTTTAGGTTCAGATTGATATCTAGCACATAAACATGTTGAGAACATGATATCTGGTCTACTGGCAGTGAGATATAGTAGGGATCCTATCATAACTCTATAAGTTAATTGCTTATATGATATCTGGTCTACTGGCAGTGAGATATGATATCTGGTCTACTGGCAGTGAGATATCTGGTCTACTTCTAGCGTTTATTAATTTAGTATGTTTTGCAAGAGAGAATTTTGGCGATTTCCGGCAAGGTAGGGCGATTTCCGGTAAGGTCTCCGGGAAGGGTGGCTGTTCGGCTGTCTCATAGGATTTATGCTCGTTTCCCGTTTCTCATGTCTTAGTGAAGCTGCTGGTTCGTGATTTGTGATCTGGTTTGTGATTATCGGTCCCTGTGGCCGGTTGTTTCTGACCCCGTGAACTCGTGTATTCGGCCGACTAACATGAAAGCAAAAGGAAGTGCGAAAAAGAAAAAGAAAGAATCTAGTGCTTTGGAGTCAAGTAAGGCCGAGTTTGGGGGCTCTGGTGCATCGGTTTTATTGTCGGAGTCGGGTTTTGCTAAATGCACAGCGGCGGCCCGGTTGGAGGTTGAAGATGAGCTGGTATGCGACACTAAGGGCGACACAAGCCGCTTCTCTAACCCTAACCCTAGCTGCGACACTAGTGGTTGCGACACAAGGGTCTGCGACACAACCGGTCAGGTTAGCTGCGACACAAGGTCCTGCGACACTAGGAACTGCGACACTACCGGCCTGTGTCGCACCCCTCCTGCCTCTGGTAGCGACACTGATGGCGACATTAAAGGCGACACTACTAGCGACACTCTGCAGTGTCGCATGGGTAAATCCCACGATTCTCGGGGTGCAAATCCTGAAAATTTTCTTGCGGGGCGCGCTGCCCCCGCACCCCCAGCGAACTTACCGCGAAGTTCGATCCGCGCAACCCACTGTGATGATCTTGGAATTTGGGCTGAAAACTTAATTGCTTTTATGCGTGGGAATCAGGTTGGGGTGCAAGACCTTGGTAAATTCCCTGATTCTCGCTCTGTTGTGGGTGCTAATGCCAGCCAGTATGGAAATGCTGTAAGTCAGGTTGGGATTAAATATCCCTCTGAAATCCCTGATTTCTATGATGTTACTGCCCGAGATGTGAAGGAGAGTCGTGATGCTGCTATGGCCGACAAGCAGGCTCCTGATGGTTCTAGTGGTAACTCTTTCGCTACCAGTGGTATTGATAGGCTGAAAGCGGCTACGGTTGTTGTTCAACAACCGGGCCCAAAACAACCCATTCTTGGAAATAAGTCGTATGCTCAAGCTGCGAATCGTGTTGTTATGCAGAAGGTCAATTTCCGTGCTTTGCATCTGGAGGCTTCTGATGGGAGTGATGTGGATGTGGAGATTCCTTTGGCCACGGTTGTTGAAGCAAGTAAAAAGTACTCGAACACTCTGTACGGGTACTTCATTGGCAAGAGATTAGCGTTTCCCGTAGTCCACAACTACGTTATGAATGCTTGGAGGAAATTCGGTATCGAGAAGGTTATGATGCACTCCAATGGCTTCTTCTTTTTTAAGTTCTCTTCGGAGCATGGTATGAATGAGGTTCTTGAAGGGGGCCCCTGAATGATTAGACTGGTCCCTATTATGTTAAGAAAATGGAATTCTGATGCTGATTTAGCTAAGGAGGATCTTACAAGAGTGCCGGTGTGGATCAAACTCCCTGATGTTCCGCTTTTGGCTTTTAACGAGGTGGGTTTGAGTGGTATTGCTACCAAGGTAGGGATACCTCTCATGCTTAACTCCTACACTAGCACCATGTGCACTGAATCGTGGGGTCGTCCTAATTTTGCTCGTGCCATGGTTGAGGTTGTGTCTGGGACTGAGCTGAAGGAATCTGTTACGGTTGCTATTCCCAAGCTTGATGGTGGTGGTAAAACCCTTTATTCGGTTAGGGTGGAATATGAATGGAGACCGCCCAGGTGTAGTACATGCAAAATATTTGGACATAAAGATGCTGAATGTCCAAAGAATGTGGTTGTTGTTGAAGCCCTAAAGACAAGCAAGTCTGTTTTTGTTGCTCCTAAGAAGACTGCTCGTGGCCCTACTAAGCAGATTAGGAAACCTGTTGATGGGTTCTCTGTGCAGAAACAGAAACCAAAGGTGTTGTATAGGGTGAAAGACTCGGGAATTACTTCCAAACAGGCTCCTAATGGTCCTTATCCGAGACCGTCTTCCAAGAAGGCTTCAGGTATTCCTAAACCCTTATCCTTGGACAACCGCTTCGGGGCTCTATGTAATGATGAGGAAGAGGATGTTCAGAGGAATAGAAAGACCCAACCGGGGGATGATAATGGAGATGGCCCAAGTCAGCCTAGTAAGCTTAAAGGGGCGGTTAATGGTAACGGCTCGGATGCTGATGATTTTGAATCCGACATTGAGGAAACTTATGATAAGACGGCAGACTATATGAAACTTCCCAGGGGGGTCCTTTTCGGAGGGGGCAAGCACTCCCAAGGCCTCTACTTTCCATGGTTAGTCTCGCATCATGGAATATTAGGGGTTTGAACCGTGCCCCCAAGCAAAAGGAGGTTCAGCAGGTGGTTAGTGAAAACAAGTTGTGCCTCTGTGCCATCTTGGAGTCCCATGTTCATGTTTCTAATCTCACGCGTATCTGTTCTAAGGTTTTTAGGAGGTGGAGTTGGACGTCTAACTCCTCTAGGAGTGTTAGTGGAGCTCGTATTATTATTGGTTGGGATCCTGACCAAGTCGACCTTATGATCATTTCCTTCACGGATCAGGTTATGCACTGTCAGGTTCAGGTGCGTGATAGGGATCAGTCTTTTTACTGCTCCGTCATTTATGCGGATAATGCTTATTCCCATAGAAGGGAGTTGTGGGATAGTCTTCGCCTGCATAGCAGATTTGTTGGTGCTAATCCCTGGACGCTACTGGGCGATTTTAATGCCATTCTTAATCTGGAAGATTCTTCCTCTGGTTCTTCCAGACGTTCTACCTCTATGCGCGAGTTCAGGGAATGTGCGGAGGATATTGGGATTATTGATGTGCAGGCCTCGGGACTCCACTTCACTTGGAATCAGCGACCTCAGTCTGCCTCGGGTATCTTGAGGAAGATTGACCGTATCATGTGTAATGGAGAGTTCTTGGATGCCTTCCCTGGGGCCCGTGCTTTATTCCAACCATACAGAATTTCTGATCATGCTCCTGCTGTTCTTTCTCTCCCCGTGATTCAAAAGCCTCGTGTTAAGCCCTTTAAATTCTATAATCTGCTTGCTCATAAGCCTGAATTTAAAGATATTGTAATTGATACGTGGAAGGAGGAGATTGTGGGACATGCTATGTTTCGGATTACCAGGAGGTTGAAGAGACTTAAAAAGCCTCTTGCCGCGTTAATGAGGGACCAGGGTGACCTCCATAAGAAGGTTGTTAAACTTCGTGCTGAATTGGACGAAGTTCAGAAAGCTCTTGACTCTAACCCCGACTCTGCTGCGCTGAGAGAGGAGGAGAGTCTCTTTCTTCGTGCTTTCAATGCGACGGTGATTGATGAGGAACGGTTCCTGAAGTAGAAAGCAAAGATTGAATGGCTTCGGGTGGGGGATTGCAACTCTAAGTTCTTTCATAATGTGGTTAAGGAAAAAGCGAATAAGGGTCGGATTGATCGAGTGCATGACTTGAATGAGGTTGTCCATGAGGGAGACTCGGTGCCTTTGATCTTTGTTGACCACTACCAGAAGTTTTTGGGTTGTGCTGGTGATGCTTTGCCGCTGGATAGCTCGGGCCTTTTCTCCAGCAAGCTCTCAAGATCCAAGGCTGACTTGATGATTCGGCCTGTTACTAAGGATGAAGTTCGGGTGGCCTTGTTCTCTATTGGTGACTGTAAGTCCCCGGGGCCAGATGGTTACTCGGCATCTTTCTTCAAACGGTCGTGGGACACTATTGGTGATGACCTGTACGTTGCGGTTCGGGATTTCTTCGTTAATGGCCAGATTTTAAAAGAAATCAACCATACTGTTATTGCCCTCATTCCGAAAGTTTCCTCCCCTAGTCAGATTAATGATTTTCGGCCTATTTCCTTGTGTAATGTCTTGTATAAGTGCATCAGTAAGTTGATCACTAGTCGAATCAAGGATGGGCTGAAGGATATTGTGAGCGACAATCAATCTGCTTTTATTCCGGGTAGGAGCATTTCTGATAACATCCTCTTAACCCGGGAGCTTATGAGATGTTACCATCTTAACCATGGAGCTGCTCGTTGTGCCTTCAAGGTAGACATTCAGAAAGCGTATGATACGGTGTATTGGAGCTTTCTCCGGACTATCTTACATGGGTTTGGCTTCCACCCTGTTATGGTCAGGCTAATCATGACCTGTGTGTCTAGCACGTCCTTCTCCCTGAGTATTAATGGGGGTGTTCATGGTTTCTTTAAAGGCAAAAGGGGCCTGCGGCAAGGGATCCAATGTCTCCTTACCTTTTTACCCTTGTGATGGAGGTGCTGACCTTGCTTATTCGAAGGAAAGTTGATGAATCTAATTCCTTTAAATACCATGCGAAATGTGAGAACCTTGGTCTTGTAAACCTGTGTTTTGCAGATGACTTATTTCTTTTTGCGCATGGGGATCTGGGCTCTGCCACGGTGATCCAGTCTGCTCTTAAGGAATTTAAAGAAGTTTCGGGCTTGGTTCCTAGTATCCCGAAAAGTACTGCTTTCTTTTGTAATGTTCCCAGTTCTGTGCGACAGAATATCCTCCATATCATGCCATTCGAGGAAGGTATTCTTCTGGTTCGGTACCTCGGGGTTCCCCTTATCTCTTCTAGGCTCGTCAAATCTGACTGTAAAGCTCTGGTGGAGAAGGTCCATAATAGGATTGGGGATTGGAAGAATAAGACTCTTTCCTTTGCTGGCCGTGTTCAACTTATTTCCTCTGTCCTTACTTCTCTTCATGGGTATTGGGCGTCTATGTTTATTCTCCCTGCCTCTACAATTGGGGATATTGAGAAGCTTATGAGGGGTTTCTTGTGGTGCCAAGGTCCGATGAAGGCCGGTAAAGCAAAGGTTGCTTGGGAGGATATCTGTCATCCGAAACTTGAAGGTGGCTTGGGGATTCGTCGTTTGAGTGAGTGGAATGTCTCTCTTATGGCCACCCACATTTGGAGCATCCTTTCTAGAAAGGACTCCATCTGGGTCAGATGGGTGTATGCTTATAAACTGCGTGATCGCAGTTTTTGGGATGTCTCTGCTCAACGCAATATGAGCTGGGGTTGGCGAAGTCTATTACGTATTAGGGATGTCGTGCGACCGTTTTGTTGGTTTAAGATCGGCAATGGAAGGACTGTTTCGGTCTGGTATGACAGTTGGTGTAACCAATGTCCTATTGCCCGTGTCTTTTCGAGTCAACGTGACATTATGCGCCCGGGTTTCTCGACTTCTGACTCTGTCGCTGATCTCATTGAGGGTAACTCTTGGAGATGGCCGGTGGAATGGCTCGTAAGGTACCCTTCCCTTTCTCAGATTGAGGTTCCCACTCTCCACTCCCGGCCCGACAAGTTATTATGGCGCGATTCGGATGGAAATTTTATCGATTTTCGGGTTGGTCAAGTTTGGGATTCCATTCGGCCAAGAGGGAGCGTGGTGGATTGGGCTCCTGTGGTGTTGTTCTCGCGTTGCATTCCTAGGCATGCCTTTCATTTATGGCTCGTCTTACGAGGTAGACTGAAGACCCAAGACCGTCTGAGGCAGTGGGATGTAGGTCCTTCCGTGGATTTATCGCTGCTGCGTTGTCTGCTGTGTGGCTCGTGCCAGGACTCTCATGCCCATCTCTTTTTCGAATGCTCCTTCTCCTCACAGGTTTGGTTCAGGGTTATCAGTCATGCGCAGATGCAGATTGTGTCGGACAGACTCGAAGTGTTTATGCCCTCTCTCTTATCTTCTACGGGTCCGAAAAATATTGACCACGTTGTGTCTCGCCTAGTGCTAGCTGCTTCGGCATTCTTCATTTGGCAAGAACGTAATTTTCGGCTTTTTGACAAGGGCAAGTGGTCATGCAGGGAGGTGGGTGATGCTATCATCAATACGATACGGCTGAAGTTGGTCTCTTTTCCCTTTAGACCTTCGTCTCGTGCTCTCCGTGCCATGGAGAGATGGAAGATCCCGAAATGGGTGTGTTCTTCGTCCAGTTGATTTTCATCATGCGGGCGCAGTGGCTCATTGCTTGGCTGGAGTTTGTTTGTTGGTTCTTAATGGTTGTGCTTAGTGTTGGTTGTCATATGCAAGGCATGTCTTGTGTATGCACTTAGTCTTTCATATCTATTAGATTAAGTCTTGTGGTTCTACCACAATTTTGTACTTGTAACGCGTATCATTGTTTTTTAATAATATTTGTCGGGGTAATTTTCCCCTTTAACAAAAAAAAACTCTATAAGTGGTTTGACAGACTGACTTGCCAGACTGATTATTATCTAACTTATCTGTAGTGCTCATTGGTGTTTTCATTGCTGAACAGTCTTTTAAAGAATATTTAGTGAGTAGGTCATTGACATATTTGCCTTGGTTGATGAAGATTCCATCAGGTTTCTGATGTACTTGCAGACCAAGAAAGTATGTTAATTCACCCATCATACTCATTTGGTACTATTTTGACATCATATTTGAAAACCATTTGCATAATTTTACATCAGTAGACCCAAATATGATATCATCAACATATATTTGGACTAGTATGACATCTGCCTTGTTTCTTTTTAAGAACAAAGTTTTATCAATTGATCCTTTAGTAAAGTTATTACTCAGAAGATAAGAGGATAAAGTGTCATACCAAGCTCTTGGAGCTTGTTTTAGTCCATACAGTGCTTTCTTCAATTTATAGACATGATTTGGAAAAGTTGAAGTTACAAAACCCAGAGGTTGTTTCACATAGACTTCCTCCTGTAAGTTACCATTCAGAAATGCACTTTTGACATCCATTTGATAAACTTTGAAGTCCTTTAATTCAGCATATGCCAAGAATAACCTTATTGCTTCAATTCTGGCTACAGGGGCAAACGTTTCATCATAATCAATGCCTTCTTCCTGCTTGTAACCTTGAGCAACTAGCCTTGCCTTGTTTCTGATTATCACTTCATCCTTGTCCATTTTGTTTCTGTAAACCCATTTAGTTCCAATAATGGTTTTGCCTTTTGGAACAGGAACTAGGGTCCAAACATTGTTTCTTTCAAATTCTGTTAACTCTTCCTGCATTGCTTCAACCCAATCATCATCTTTCAATGCTTCTTCAGCTTTCTTTGGTTCAATGATTAACAGGAAGTTTGTGTAGAAACAGAAATTTGCAGTAGATAAGTTTGACATTTGAGCTCTTGTTTGTACACCAGAAACATAATCTCCAATTATTTCTTCAATTGGATGATACCTGTGTTCTTTGACGCCTAGAGATGATTGACCATTGGAAGATAAATCATTTTCATTTAGTGGAAGAATAACAGGACTGAGTTCTGCATTATCTTCAACAGGGGGCAAGTCTAAGTCTGTAGAGTTCTCACACTGAAGACTACCAGACTGAACACTTGTATCAGAAGAACTTGAATCTCTGGACACAGATTCATCTTCAGTTGATGAAGGTACTGTCATTATTTGAGCAGGTTGAGCATCTTCATTATCACTTTCAGAATCCTGTTGTTGGTGAGCAACAACTGGGATTTGAGATTCAAATCCCACAACAGATAATTCTTCTAATGAATGAACATCAGACTGAGAAACATGTTCATTATTAGCAGAGGAAACATCAAAGGTGACATTGATGGTTTCTTCAATTTTATTCCTTCTGTTGTTGTAGACTCTGTAAGCCTTTGAGATAAATGAATAGCCAACAAAGATTCCTTCATCAGACTTAGGTTTCATCTTTGCTAATTGATCCCTTTGATTGAGAATATAGCATTTAATTCCAAAGGTTTGGAAATAATGGATGGTTGGAACCTTCTTATGATACAACTCATATGCAGTTTTGCCATGCCTTTTGACCAAAATAGATCTATTTTGGGTATGACAGGCAGTGTTAACTTCTTCTGCCCAAAAATAAATCTTCATTTGACCATGGCATAACATGGTTCTTGCAGCTTCTATGAGTGTACGATTTCTTCTCTCAGCAACACCATTTTATTGAGGAGTTCTGATAGAGGCAAAGTTTTGAATAATGCCTTTGTCAGTAAGAATTCAATGAGAGTAGAATTCTTAAATTCTGTACCATGATCACACTTGAGTTGCTTGACAGGTGCATCTTTCTGCAATTCTTCCCTCTTGATTAGATTAATAATCTCATCAGGAGCATCACTTTTTGCCTTAAGAAAGATGACCCAAGTATACCTTGTGTATTCATCCACAACCACAAGTGTATACTTCTTTCCACCCAAACTGCCAATGCTCATGGGTCCAAATAGATCCATATGGAGCATATGCAGTGGTTGATCAATTGTAACTAACAATTTGGATGGAAAATGGTTCTTGGTTTGTTTCCCTAGTGTACATGTAGGACAAAGTTTGTCTTTTGCAAATGTAACATCAGGCAGACCTCTAACCAGTTTCTTCTTTGATAAGAGGTTAATGTTTTTGAAGTTCAGGTGGGATAACCTCCTATGCCATAGCCAACTTAGTTCTGGCACACACTGAGTATAGAGACATGTCTCTACATTGATGTCTGCAGAAGAAAGATCCAAGAGATAAATATCTCTTTCTCTTTTGGCAACTAACACATGTTTGCCTTTGGAATTATAGATAACAGCAGCCTTCTTTCTGATTCTGATTTCACTGTCATCATCACAAATTTGGCTTGCACTAAGCAGGTTATGCTTTAATCCCTCAACATAGGCTACCTTTGATATTCTGATGTTGCCAGCCTTCACCACACCATAACCTTTTGTCTTGGCAACAGAATTGTCACCATATTTGACAGAAGGTCCTTCTTCTTCTACAAACTCTGACAAATTCTCCAAAGAACCTGTCATGTGTCTTGAGCATCCACTGTCTAGGTACCACTTTTTGTTACCATTGTAAGCAGATCCTCTGTCCCAATCTGAATGAACACATGCTCTTTCTGCAAATTTGACATCTTTGTCAAACTGGCTCTCTGTGATAGCCATTAAGCACATATCCTCATCATCCTCAGATGATGAAGATTCTTCATCAACCCACTGTTCAACAACCAAAGCTTTCTCTAGTTTCTTTGGTTGTTGTTTCTCTCCAATTTTCTTGGAGTTGAATTACTTTCTTTTGTACTTCTTGGCCTTTTCTGCCCACTTATCAGAACTTGAAGATTCTGCAATCTTCACTCTGCATTCAGCAAAAATATGACCAATTTGCCGACATTTATAGCAAGTAGCTTTCTTAGGATCAAAAGTTGACCTTCCTTTTGAACCTTTGAATCTTGCTTTTTCTAACCTTTGGGCTAGTAATTCCATTTCAGCTTCTATAGACTCAGTTTCATCATCTGATTCTGAGTCTGTAAGAGTTAGATGGTAATCTGCTCTAGAGAATAGTTCTCTATTTTTTCTTGTTGTTGCAACAAGGGCAGCAGATGGATCTTTTGCAATCCTTTTGGCATTTAGATCTTTTCTGGCTTTGATTTCTTCAAAATTTAACAAAAGTCCAAACAAGCCAGATAGATCATATGTCTCCAATTTTTCACTTACAACTAATGAAGTAATGACTTCAAAAAAAGTGTTTGGAATGACATCAACAAATTTTGTACAGATTTCAAACTGTCCTTTGATGATATCATACCTTTCAAGATCATTGATTAAGATCTGAAATCTGGTATGAATATCAGTTAATGACTCATCTTGACCAGCAGAGAAGTTCTCATAATTTCTTATGAGATTCTTCTTCTTTTGGGATTGTACTAAACTAACACCATCATATTGGTCAGTTAGCATATCCCATATGGCTTTAGCAGTTTTACAGCCAGATATGTTAGCAAAGATAGGCTCAGTAACTGCATTGCCCAGAATGGATTTGGCCTTAAAGTCTAATGCATATAGTTGCTTGTCCAGATCAGTCCAGGTATTTTTGGCAGCCTCAACAAATTTTTCAGGTGTCACAATAATACCATTTGTGTCGCACCCCCAAGACACGTGGCAGCGGAAGGTAGGGTGTTGCGTTGGGGGCGCCAACCAAATCAAATATCACAACACAAGATTACGGCAAACGACCTCTAAATGAGACGTTTGAAAAATAATTATATTCACCAAACATAATTGTTGCAATAGTTTTACAATTTCCATGGAGTTCGCATCCAATAAGTAGAGATACATATGTAATTGATAATACAAAATATATTAAATGCAATGTAATCTCTTGTTGTTCGAAAATATATGCGACTCGAGCTACGCTATCCAAAGGCGTCCTACTGCTGCGGATTACCTGAGAAATACATACTAAAAGGTCAACATAAAGTTGGTGAGTTCATAGGTTTGTAAACAGTTGATATAACATTGTATGGAACACAAGATTTCTGTTTGTATCATTCAACAATGATAGGTAATGTATTACAAAAATGTAAAGATAGTGTATATTGTTGCCATGAGCTCATAGTTCGAGCTTAACTGTGGTGTCGGGTCACAATCAAGTGCCACGATCGGGGTGCCTCCCAGCGAGTGCCTAATCCAACACTCGTAAGAACAAATGATAATGCGTCCGTTTGACAAGTTAGCGCTACTAACCCGGACGGGGGGAGTCAATCCCAAATAGTACTATTCATTAACATTCACGCTATAACGATACTAACAAACTATGATGTGGGGGACTTCAGGATTAGTAAAATAACTCATGCAACCAATATATCGAGTTTTGTACTTGTGTTCACATGAAAATAGCAGTGTAAAAGCAGTTGTATGTATTCTCACCCCAGTTAGAAACAATAAAAAGGGGCTATGAAACTCACCTGATATTAGCAAGCAAGGAATAATCAATTAGCAAGCAAAGCGTGTTTTCCGGATGCAACCTTCTAACGTCCTAAACGTATAAGGTTATGTAAGTAGATGTCTCAAAAGACCATCTATCGCGATTGTATAAGTGGGGGTTAATGTCCACTTAAAACAATCATGTAGGTGGAGGGTTAATGTCCACCTAAGTTAGTTCACACAATTAGAAATGTCCAGTTGTTCAGTTATCGTTTGTGCTTATAAAACATGTACGGGCCGTTGGTGATATTTTGTGAAAATACAGCTCTTGATTAATCATGTTACGCGTATCTCTACTTCCAGTTGTGGGTAATTGATCAGTGTGGCAAGGGCGAAGCCCATTAATGACGGGGGTCCGGGGGCAGCGCCCCTGGTAGCGGGGTCCAAGGTGGTGGCAACCCCTGGCGGGGTCCAAGGGGCAGAGGGCTAGTGTCGCATAATACCTTAGTGTCGCATAATACCTTAGTGTCGCATAATACCTTAGTGTCGCATAACACCTATGCTTATATTGCTTTAACGAAAACGTGTCGATTTTTGTGTTTTTAGCGACACTGGGCTAGTGTCGCTACATGCGACACTAAGGTGTTATGCGACACTAAGGTATTATGCGACACTAAGGTATTATGCGACACAAAGGCTTGTGTCGCTAATGTGACGATTCGGGTGCTATAGCGACACAAAGGCTTGTGTCGCTAATGTGACGATTCGGGTGTATAGCGACACAAAAGCTGATGTCGCTAATGTGACGATTCGGGCTTGTGTCGCTAATGTGACGATTCGGGTTATAGCGACACAAAGGCTTGTGTCGCAGACTACTGGGCTTCTGCGACATAGAGGCCTGAAACAGGTCGGTTTTGTACAATTTATTTCGTGTTTCAAATGTTCAAATGAAAATTCAAGAAAAATCTCTGTTGTTCCCTAGTATGTTAGCTCTCTAAATTAATTTTTCCAGGATTTTTAGGTACTTCTAAGTATTTTTAAAAATTTCGTTTGTTCCCTAAGGTCAGAAAGTGACCAATCCGGATACATGCAACAAGATCGGATTTCTGGGCAAAATCTACACATTTTCAGAAAAAGTTATCTAAACGACATTTGTACCTAATACAATTTGTGAACTTTTGGCATTGGTTTCAGGTCATTTGGATGGGAATATCTCGAGTTATGATTAAAACAAGGAGGGTGAAATTTCTGTCCTTTTTGACAGCCCGGACACATGTTTTTGTAAAAATCATTTCGGGTATCAAAGGAACTCCAAAAATCATGAAACCACTTGGAAATGAAAGCTAACTTCTTAAACTTAATTTTTGCCTTTTGAATCGTCCATTTTGGTCAAGTTTTGAGGGAGAAACAGCCTCTCAAACTCGGGCTTTTTTTCTGCCCGAAAATGCATGTTTTGTTCTTCAACAGTTTAAGCCTTGAAAAACGTTTTTATGTTATATTTTGGACATTTCTTTGTTATATGAACCTTTTAACATGTTTATAGAAGTATTTTGGAAGAGTTTTGAAGTTCTTACAAAGAGGAGGATGAAAGCACAAAGAGATGGACGTTGAGGGCTCGTTTTCTTGTGTTTTCGGCTTGATTTCTTCTTGAATGTATGGTGAATGATGAGGGTGGTGATGGTGGCCGGATTTTTGGGTGGTGGTGGTGTTAAAATGGGCAGATTTTAGAGAGAGAGTAGGAGAGTAGAGAAAAGATGAGAGAAAGAGTGTGAGTTTTGTGTGTGAAAAATGAGAAATGAGGGAGGAGGTGATAATTAAATAGGGTGGGCCTTGGGCTAAGGTCTTGGGCCGATTTGGGCCTCTTGGGCCGGCCTTGGGCTCAGTTGGGGAGGCCCAATTGGATCCTTGGGCTTGTACATTTGCTTTCTCAAGCCCGTGTTACGTTATTCGATTGGTAAATCGTTATTTGCGCGCGTAAACATTAAATCTTTTGTGTTTTATTTTTGATACGAAATCACTATTTTAATTTGACCAATATATTTAAAAGTACATTATTGAACATTCTTAAAATATTTGTCGGTTTCGTTCGGGTATCGGGCGATTCGCGCGTTTTCGTTGCGTTTGTTACGTTTTAAGCAAAACGTCTAGGTTTTTCGTATATTATTATTTAATAACAATAATATAGGGTAAATAATTACTATTTAATTTATAAAATAGGTTTACATTATTTATGAAAAGTTTTCACCAACGCCGTATAGATTTGTCGGACCTCGTCCGGCTGTTTCGCGTAATTACAGGTAAACACATAATTACGTAATTGTATATTCAAATATACTAGTAATTACAGATATTTAGCCTAATATCAACTAAATACAAGTAATTAGGGTTTCCAGCTAGGTTTAACAATAAACCTAAAGTGTCGGGTGTCACAATTTGCATCTAAAGCTGCAGGAACTATTCTGTCGGGAATAATGGGTCCTTCCTGAATGACTCTAAGCATTTCATCATGAATGCTAGCAAGAAACCATTCAGCTTTCAATTTTCAGTGGGTAAAACTTACATCGTTGTAGATTGGAATTCCCTTCCCAGCCATAGCAATAGAAGAAGTCATTTTTCAAAGAAGAAAATGTAGAGAAAATGGGTTTTGAAGATTGTTTGATATAAACTGGGTTCCTTTTGATCGTTAAAGATATAATTAATAATTAAATCCTTATTTGCTCTGATACCAGTTGTTAGGTCTTAAAGGTCCCAAAACTTAGATACAGATTAAATAACAAGTATTTAATATATTAGTTTATATCTAAGTTATATCAAACAGGTTAATTAATCAAGGCGGAAAACAAGATTAATTAAAGCACAGAATATATTATGAATTAAAGTTTTATTCACAATAAATGGTTTGTCTTACAAAGAAGACAAAGTATTCAAACACACACAGATTGTTTGAATACGATCCAAGTAGTATACTATGATACAATTATCACTACAAACTTAACAGTAAGTGTGGTAATGCTTTTAGCCTAAGCTTAAAGGTCTTGTACACTATTTTTCTTGGATACTTCTTTGTGGTGCTTTTGAGCTGCTATTTATAGAGTTGAGTATCACTTTATATTAACCAACTCAGTTAGTTGTCCAAGGGATAACAAGTACATCTTGGGCAACTTTGCACTCTTTCCTTTTTGCTTTTCTTGGAAATAGAAAAAGCAAAAGGTAAAAGGTTTCTTTGCTGAGAAGAAAACCTTTCTCCAATGTTTGACTTTACTCAAACATCTCTTCAGTTGTACCGTAGCCTAGGGAAAGAAGAACTTCTTTTGTACGATTGTACTTTTGTTCTTCAATCTGTGCTCTTCAGTCTGTGCTCATCAGTCTGTGATCTTCAATCTGTGATCATCAGTCTATGATCTTCAGTCTGTGAAGTCTTCTGTCTTCAATCTTCATTCTTCAGATGATGAATTCATAAGTCTTCAAATAGAGCACGGCTTTCAGTCTGTGAGATTTCTTCAGTCTGTGAAGCACAGACTAAAAAACACTCCTTCAATCTGTGAAGCACAGACTCAGAAACACAGACTTAGGAAATCACTAAGTTTTTACCGAATACAACTGAGTTAGATTTTGACTCCTCAGATTTATAACTTATGTTTGATCATTGTTTTTCCCAACAATTTTGTTTGTTGGTTGACTCCGCAGATTTTGACTCCTCAGATTTATAATTTTATGTGAGTCTCCTTTCTCTTTGCAAAGAAAGTTTCTTCAATGGTTTCGTTAGTTGATCCAGGAAAAATTTTAGTTAATTTTTTTATTAGATAGACAGCAGGATCAACGAATAACGGGATTTTTCCAGGAATCAGAATCGGTATAATGGGATCTCTTACTATTCAGAATTCCAGTTCGTTTAGCATCAATATAGCGATTAATTAGTGTTGATGAGACATGTAAATAATCGGTATTGGCCAGCAGATCCATCGGTATATCTATTTCTGATTTTAACGAAAGCTCGTCTTTCTTGCTATATTTTGTACGGAGTCCTCTTATCTTTTTATCCATTTCTACGAAGTTTTTTCTTTGGTCACTTGAAAAGGGGAAGTCGGATATTTTAAGATTTCGTAAAAAGTCTACACATATATATATTCTCCTATCAGGTTTAAAAGAATTTCCTACGTGATGTTCCGTTTCTGTTTCTATCGGGATATCCGTAATTTCGATGATATTAGGGGTAGGTATATTTGAGTGACTTTCTCCTGGATATTGGAGACTCTTATCCTCGATTTCACTTGGAACAAGAGTAGTGGGGTAGACTCGTAGAATATCGGGAAGGTCGTATTCAAAGTACTCATCCAGGCAATGCAAGCACTCATTTAAATAAAACCATGGGACACGTGGATAAAAGAATACTTCAATGCTAAATGGTATGTTTTCTGGCAAATCTGGTGGTTGCATGTAATGAGGATACTTAGCTAGAAGTGATAGAATCTCATGGTCAAATGCGGGTTGACCACTCAATTCGAGAGTAACAGAAGGTGGAATCTTCTATTGAGATTTATCGACTTCTAGATTTAAGTCAGATAGTTTCCTAATTCCTACTTCCTGGATAACTGAGATTTTTCGATGTCGGAAGATGAGGATTAATATAGGTCTGCCTCTAATTCTCTTTCCAGACAATCAAAAAATTCGGCATCATCCATAGCTAATATTTCTTCTGTGGTCATATTGTCTAAGATGGGGCTAGAAGGAGTGTTAGGTAGGCTGAGATTTTTCATTTTTTTTTTCTATATATTTTCTAAGGATTATTTTAACTAAGAAAGCAATAAACTTTCAAGAAGGGATATCCTAAACGAAAGGTTCTCCTAAGGGCTATTTATCTAGGCTAAATTCAATTCGTGACGTTCTGCGATCCCTGGCAGCGGCGCCAAAAACTTGGTGTGCCACCGGCGTTAGGGTCAGGAATCGCTTTCCGGTTGTTGGATCGTCCGCTGGCGGCGTCACCTGTGTTTTAATATTTAAATGAGTTGGGTGTTGATACATTTAGAGTGTCTGTCACTTGGTCTAAGTTTCGAGTTGTAATTAATTAGATTAATTTTGTCTTAGGCGATATCACTAATATCGCTTGGGCGATATCACTAATATCGCACAGGCGATATCACCGATATCGCCCTTTAGTCCAGATTAGTTACATATAAATACTCGTTTAAGGTTTCAGTTTGACTCGAGTTTTGACACTTTGCATTTTGGCATATACGAATTTTCTCTGTCATTCTCAGTGGTCCAGTCATTATAATTCACATTGCTTTATATGATTAATTCAATATATGTGTTTGTGATTTTTGTTGTTAAACGTACAATCGATAGCTATTGAATTCCGCGCATTAGTTATTGTTTATTGATTCATTGTTTAAGATCAGTCTTTGTTGCGATCCTACAATTGGTATCAGAGCCATTTAATCATTGGATTAGTGGTTATTGAATCATTATTCTTACGTTTAAACGTCGTATTAACTAGTTTTTTCGTATAAACAAATTGTTTTTATTCTTAAAAGGCTATTTAATCAGTATTTTTAGTGTTTTCTGGAATTGTGTTCGTTGTTTGCTACTCTAAACTTGGAAAATTTCGTTGTCTTTGAAATTTTAGGGTTTACAGCCGTTTTAGCGATATTAAAAGCGATATTATCATAATATCGCCTTTAGGGTTACAGCGATATTACGTGTTCTGTGCTCATTAATTTGAGCGATATCTCTAGCGATATTACTAGAGATATAACCTGGTATCGCCTAGTTAATTTTTGCGATATTGATTCAATATCGCCTGATTAAGTTTAGCGATATTACTCGAAATATCGTCTGTGATATCGCCTGTTTTGTCTGATTTTGATTTGCGCTTTAATTAGCGATATTGATAGTGATATCACCAATATCGCTCAATCATCAGATTGTTAGCGATATTAGCAATATCGCTATAGGGTGTTAGACAGATTTTAAACCTTTTTCAAAAGTTAATTGTAATTAATATAAATTAAAATGTCTACTTTACAAGCTGTTAATGCAATGTTAAAACACAATGCTGAAGTGGGTAGTGCAAACAAACCTCCATTCTTTGCTCCAGGAATGGAGTATTCTGAATGGAGAGGTAGATTTTTATCGTTTGTCGCGTTTACCGACCCTGAAATGGAGATACCTTTACTGGAACGATACGTTAGACCTGTTTCAAGTGGAGAGCATGTTGGTATTCCTCCACCAAAGCCTATTCGTTCCATGTCTGTTGAAGAACGCAAAGCATGGGAATGTGAGAGGAAGGCTCACTCTGCTATAACCATGTCTTTACCTGCAGATGCCATGAAAATGTTTAAACAACACGACATCGCTTATGATCTGTGGAATGGCATAGCTGAACGATGTGGAGGTACTACTGAGTACAAGCAAAGTAAACTGGAGTTAGTGAAGAAACAGTATGATCTGTTTGACATCCAGAAGAACGAGACGGTGAAAGATTTATTCTACAGATATTCGCGTCTTGTAAATGAGCTGACTGAAGGAGGCTACAAATTTAGCTCTATTGAAGTCAACAAGAAGCTACTGAATGCTCTGCCTCCTCACTGGGAAACTAGAGTGCTGATGATGGAGAATGATCCAGACATACTAGCTATGTCTCTGGATCAACTTATTGGGAAGCTTGAAACATGTGCCTTGGACATTCAGAAGAAAAGCACAAGATCTAGCTCTTTGCTTCCTGATAATAGCAATTTTGGATATGGAAGTACAGCACTTCTATCTGGGCCATCTACATCTTCCTCTAAACCAAATTACTCTTCGGGAAATAACTCAGTTGGGACATTCTCTTCTTTTCCATCTCAATCATCCTCTTCTGCTACTGCATCTCACAATGAGCATGCAGTAATCTTTAATGCCTTTCTATCATCATACGATGATTTTCTTTCAAAGAGGATTAACTCGGTACATCTTACCGACGAAGATTTTGCGCAAGTTGATCCTGATGAGTTAGAGAGAGTGGATCTTCGTTGGAACATGGCCATGCTGACAAGAAGGACTAAGACGTATTTAAGGAGAACTGGAAAGAGATCTCTTGAAGACGTCACTGATAAAACCAACATGGGATTTGACAAATCCAAGATCAGATGCTACAAATGTCAAAATCTGGGTCACTTTGCACGAGAATGTGAGAAGGGTAGACAACCATCTACGGGTTTTACAAAACCTTCTATCTACAAAAAGGATAATGAAGTAGCCAAGGCAGCCATTCTGTTAGAAGAAGAAGAAGCATATGATTTTTCGACTATGGATGATCAAGAAAATGTTGCCCTTATGGCAGATGTTCAAAATGAGGTAGAATGTGATTCTTTTAATTGCCAAATCTGTATCGCACTAACTGGTAAAATCAATAGGTACATGGTAGATAATGATCGCTTAAATACAGATCTGACCAATCTTATTGAAGCAAACAAAGTTTTAAAAGAAAATGAAAAAGTTTATGTTATAAATCAGAAAACTATTATAGAAGAAAAGAAAGAGTTAAAAGCAATGATTTTTAACAAACAAGATGCGATTGACAGTTATTTAAAACTCATCTCTCATCTTAAAAGGGAACTTGCTGAAACTCAATCGGATAATGTTGATTTAAAACGAAGACTTGCAAATATTTCCACATCTACTATGGTCTTTTCTGATATTCTGCAAAATCAACGGACTGATACTAAGAGTAAGGCAGAAATTGGTTATCACAACCAACCTCCTCTCTCAAACTTGAATCAGCCTATTCTTTCGCAGGAAGAAATTAAAGATTTTGTACCTTCTGTTCTTAAGAAGGATACAAATCCTGTGGCAGAACCAGTTAGTGTTGAAATTCCCAATCAGCCTGAAACTGTCAAGGGTAATGATGTTAAACAGCCTAAGCTTGTTAAGGCTGCTGATAACAAGCAACCTGAGTTGCTTAAAGTTTTGAGTTCAAATAAAAAGAAGGCTGAGCTTATTAAGCCTAAAATTGAACCAATCAAGTTTGTCCTTTCAACAAATGTTGAAGAAGTGGTAGAAGTGGAGAATGTAACTCACGAGGTTACACAGAATGTTAAAAAGAATAACCTCAAACCTGAAAAGAAACAAGTCATCCAGGAGAAGTTTAAAAATAATAAAGTTTCAATTGAAAATCCTTCTCCAAAGATTACTTCAACTGTGAATACGTTTACTCCATCATGTTCACATAAGTGTTCATGTGCAGTAAACGTACCTGAAATTAAACCTCGTAGGGTTCCTCTTTCACCTAAACCACTATCAAGTTCTGATCAAACTTTCCGAGAAAGACGATCATGCTTCTACTGTCAGAAGCAGGGTCATCTCATTAATCAGTGTCCTGTGCTTGCTAGAAAATGGGCATCACGATATAGTACAGGTTATAATAAAAGAAAAAAATTTCAAAAGTCAAAACAACCTGGATTATCTCGACATGTTCCAATTTCTAAAGTTAACAACATTACACCTACTAAATCAATTGATCGAAAGGTTAATGTTATTAATAAGCAACCGACTTTATCTCAGAAAGTTTGGATAAAGAAAAGTACAAAAAATGTTATGTCATCTGAAGTTATCACATCAATAAAAGATAATGATGTACTAAAAAACAAGGTTTTAACTGATGTGATAATAATAGATGAAGTCTCAGGAGTACCCAAGTCTGTCAAGGCTTGGGTCTCCATTTCAAACTAACATTCTTTTTCCTTGTGTTGTGACAGTCAAAGGTGCAGAATAGCAAGTGGTATGTTGACAGTGGCTGTTCGCGACACATGACAGGCAATATCTCCCTGCTCTCAGATGTTAAACCATATAATGGGGGACATGTTGCCTTTGCTGGTGATACTGGAGGTACAATAACTGGACTTGGAACACTCATAAATGGTCAAGTGAGCTTTGAAAACGTCAACTTTGTCGAGGAGCTGAAACACAACTTGATAAGCGTCTCTCAAGTTTGCGACAAGATAGGTTTGGTAGAGGGATGCCAAGAACTTCATTGTTTAGAAATTCTTTTCAAAAATCTTTTTCAAGGCGTGGTTCATTTTCGCCTATATCTAGTTGTGCATCCAACTCTCCAAAACCTATGGCTAGAGTAAACAAAGTTGGGCCTAGTAGACCTGCTGTTCAAAAGCCCAACATTGTTGAGAACAACTCATCTGAACCTAAACGGGTTTGGAAACCTAAGCCCACAAACAACACATCAATGAAATCAACTGAGTTTTTAAAATATCATAAACTCATTGATGTGATGGTTATGGACGATAGTGGACAACCCAAGTCTATCAAGGCTTGGGTGTCTCATAAGTACTAATGTTTGTTTGTGGTGATGCAGTCCATTTTTTTTCATAGCTAATACCTTTAGTGACTGCAAGGATGTGATCATGTGTGGGGATGATGTTTGAGCGAATGGATGATATTTTTGAAGTGAAACAAGGTGGTTAAAAAGTGTTAAAAGAATTTGAATTTGACTTGATATGTGACTTGAAACCCTTCTGTTTTGTTTAAATGATTATTTAGTTGTTGTTTTTATGTAAAGAATTTGCTGTTCAGGGGGAGAAATTTTAAAATTTCTAATTTAAAAAGTCAGAAAAATATGAACAGGCAAATTCTTGATATATGCAACTGCCATTCTTTATACTCGTTAGTATTAAAGAAATGCAAAAGTTGCTACACTTCTAAAAATAGACGTTGAATTGTGTCTGTAAACAATTGGGGATATGATAGTACATCAGGAAACATGCATAAAATGGAATTTTAAGATTTATGTTTGATGTGTCAGTAGATTTATCTAGCATAATTGAAATACCTTTTAAAAATATTAGCTTCATCAAATAATGTATTGGTAGGCATTTGTTCTAAAGTTACTAAGAAGCTTAACTTTCAAATATGCATATTATTTTATATAAAGACATATTAATATGTATGACATTAAGTTGAAATAAGGGCATAATTGTCCAAAATATTTTGACACCTAGTCTTAATATTTGGATGATAAACATGTTATGATCTAGAATATAGGGTCTCTGTATGGAGTTATCTGGGGGAATATATTAGTTGTCTCCTCTGTTGTATGAAAATACAGACCTGGTTTCATCTAATATATTCTTCAAAAGAACTTAGGTGCGTAGTCTATGTTAACCTATAGACAACTATTACGTACCCGTGGCATTCTTACAATTCCCAAATAAAATGTACAAATGTACAGAAACGTCATAAAAAGATTGCCTCGTACTGGTTTGTGTTAAACTATGGTACTCTGTTGTACGAAAGTACAGACCTGTACCCTCTAGTTTAAAGTGTTCAGACTGGTGTTTGTTCAACCCGAACTATTGCTTATGTGACTCTGTTGTACGAAAATACAGACCTGTCACCGCTATCTTAGTTCTAAAGATACGTTCATACCCTCACCTTCTATATAGAAAATACTAACATGTTTTTGATTTCAAATGTATATTTTAATGTGTTTTATATACTCTAATATGCATGCTAATAATAACACAAGTGGTTCATCTCATTATGAGTTGAAATCATATACTTAAGTACAAATGTTTAAATGGATAAAATATCAATAATCGTCTTGAACTAATCTTTATAACAGGTGATTTAAATATGCTAAGTAAATTTAAAGTGGACAAATATACTGATAATCGAAATAACACTTACTATTTCCTAATAATTGTATGTTATCCTGATATGATCCCTAACCAGACCAAAACAATTCCGTCCCCAAAAAGATTGTTTATTTATTGCTTTCAGTATTTTAATTCTGTCTTATAAAGAAAATTACAAAAATATTTTATTTCTGAGTTATTTTATTCAAGTTACATATCATGCTCATATTCAAAAGACAAGAATTGATGAGAGTTCTCCAAAGACTTTGAAGATTAATACTATTGGAGAAGCTATTGATGAAAGAGATGATGGTTACTGAAGTTGAAGATCTAATTGGATATCAGTCATATGAGACTGAACATCAAGACTTTTGAAGACCAAGCTATCTCAATGGGGGAGTATGTTGGTAAAGACTTTTTGAAGACCAAGCTGAAGACACGGGGGAGTTTGTTGATACATTTAGAGTGTCTGTCACTTGGTCTAAGTTTCGAGTTGTAATTAATTAGATTAATTTTGTCTTAGGCGATATCACTAATATCGCTTGGGCGATATCACTAATATCGCACAGGCGATATCACCAATATCGCCCTTTAGTCCAGATTAGTTACATATAAATACTCGTTTAGGGTTTCAGTTTGACTCGAGTTTTGACACTTTGCATTTTGGCATATACGAATTTTCTCTGTCATTCTCAGTGGTCCAGTCATTGTAATTCACATTGCTTTATATGATTAATTCAATATATGTGTTTGTGATTTTTGTTGTTAAACGTACAATCGATAGCTATTGAATTCCGCGCATTAGTTATTGTTTATTGATTCATTGTTTAAGATCAGTCTTTGTTGCGATCCTACATTGGGGATCAAACTATAAGCACTATCTACCTTTTGAGTAAGCAGTAAGTATAACTCGAGTGTCGTTCTTAAAATCGGAACGAAATGAATTGAATTGGACTACCTAAGATAATTTCGCTTTGATATGATAGTTTAAAAGATAGGTAGGTTTGTTTTGGTTGGTTTTCTAATTTATCTAATTGCATAAAATAAGTAACTGAAAGTAAAGATAGATTTTAAGCAAATAGGTAGAGAGTGATTGCTGAAACTTTGATAATTAGGGTTTCGGGATGATGTTCATTATAAAATTGATTGAAGATTTTCCTTGGAGAGAATCAAACAGGCATTCGGTGTAAACAATAGGACCCTACGTTTTTAGTCTAGTTCTAAAAGCATATGTCACTGAATCCTAGGTTATCGTGATTCTGATCAGACCAGGTTGTTTTGTAACTCCCCTCACTGTCTTTAAGAGACCAAGTGATCCTCCTAGGGATAATTGTATCCGGGGTGCAGGAATGAGGCAACAGACCGTAATTTATCTTCTGACCTTTCTTAACACCTATGTCTAATTGATTTTATCTTCTGACCTTTCTCTCTAGTTCTTTAGAGAGAGAAACTAGAGAGAGAAACAAAAGAAAATGAGAGAAGTGTGTGAAATGAAGGAGTAAATAAATGAATGGAATGTTGGATGATAGAAATAAGGAGGTTATGCCTCCTATTTATAGGCAAAAGCCCAAAGAACCCCGTACAAGCTTCAAAGCACGAAATACAAGCCCGGAACAGCACAGAACCTTCAAATTACTGAAAAACGGCATCACCGGAGGGCAAGGGGGCCGTATACGGCACCCTAGAGGCCGTATACGGAATCATAGGGCCGTATACGGTAAGGTAGAGGCTGTATACGGTATCCCCTAGGCCGTTTGGCTTTTACCCGTTGTTCGGTACTTCATTCGTTGCTAGTTTCACGCGTATCTTCTTCGTTTCTTGTCCGTTTGGCTCGATTCTTTCGCCTATGATCTCGTAATTCCGTTACGCTTCTAGTGATACTAAAATCATGAATTTTGGATATGTGTAGCTCATACATTCTCGGAATACGTTTGGTTGATCTTTGGGTGCCGTATCTTCTTTGTTCTCTATCCATTTTGCATGATTCTTGATTCCCCGCTCTCATAATTACCTATGAGTCATTTGAGATAAGTTAGGATGTGTATATCATAAGGTAAATATAAGTGGAGGAATCAGGTGAAGTTTATTTGCTTCGGTTTGCTTGTTAATTGATCATTTTCAATGATTTTTGCTACAACGTCTGTATTTGAACCACTTTAGTGAATTTCAGTAAATAAATATTGTTTTAAGATATTTTCACTAAATATTGGCTCAAATAACGAGGAATAATGCGTTTAAAAACATGAATTTTCACGTTACATCATACATTCTCAGGTTCACATCAGTGGGAGCAAATGAAAGTAAGATGAACAAAGTTGGACCAAGAGTTTATGACATCCGGCATTGCCTCGAAGATTTAGTTACATTACTTGAGGATTTTGTAAGTTCGGATGTTATAGAATTTGTATTCCGCATTAAGTTTTTCGTCTAGGCCGCCCTTTAGAATCGGGGTTGCTAAATTATTTAATCCGTTAGTAATGCCTATTAATAATGAAATGTTACTATTTTGAATTTTGCATATCGTGCACATCTTTTTATTATAACAATTACCTCATCAATTTTTCAACCAAACAAATATGTCTATTATTTGTTCATGTAATTATATTGTTAACTTTTAAAACTCAAATGTGTTACATTTTTTAGTACATATAATAACTTTTGTGAACATTTTATGCACTTAACATATTTTATGCACTTAACATATACTTTTGTGAATTTCTTCTATGTGTTATTAACCTAAACCTTATTCAATTAATACTATCAACAGATCATTGAGATTTATTCAGCAACTTTGTGTTAACACAAGTTTATAATTATTGATTAAATAATTATCACATCAATTAGGTTATATTAATTGTTATTCTCTTAATCTATTACCGATTACAGTCTCAAGCCACAATTAACTAATAAATTACTTAATTGCAAATAACCAATCAACTCATACAAACCCTAGTTATAGCATCAGTTTAATAATCACATTAAGTAACATTTAATTAACACGCAATTAATATGGATCTTTCGAATAAACTCAATAATCATTCATAATTCAAATCAACATAAACATATCATAAAACCTTTATCTAAAAATCATTCATCTAAGTAAATACAATTAAAGAATTAGCTCATACTCAAAGTAATCCAAACCAGATCTAAACACATGTAATTACACATTGTAAATAGAAAAGATTAAGAATCAAACCTAAGAAACTGAACTAAATCTTCGTTAGGATTGAAAACCTTCAAACCCTAGCTTCCTAGCCTCCAAATTGTCTCTTCAGTCGACATCTAAACCCTAGAATCGAATTAAGCCTTGCTTAATTCGTATTCTAAATTGTATATGGTTTATTGGCTGATTATAGCCTCTATTTATAGATTTCAGATCGCGCATCCAACCGCCGGTTGGATATTTCAATCGCCGGTTCTGTTAGCTTTTTACCCACGAAACACGGTTTTGACCCGCGCGCTCACCACCTTCCATATTTGAGTTCAACTGCCGATTAAATATTTCAACTGCCGGTTGAACCGTGGTTCCAGAATATTCTGCAGTTGGGCTGGGCTCTTTCCTTTTGGGCTCAATCTTCATAAATCCGATTTTGCTCTCCTTCCTTGGCCCAATAACTTAGTCTTTTGGGTTTCATCTTCTCTTTAAGCTCAATCTTCTTGATTCTTAATTTTCTTCAGTTTTTGAGCCCGTTTTTGTTCCTTTTCTTTATTTCTTTAATTTAAACATTTTTTTGCAAATATAAACGAAATCAATAATATATATAAATAAATTGCAATAAAAATGCTTAAAAATAAGGGAATATCAGTATATAAATATGACATTATTTGATATTATCAAATATCCCCACACTTAAGTTCTGCTTGTCCTCAAGTAGATTACTGATAAATACAGAACAAACTAGAAATTTATCTCCGACAAAAGAATCATTTAATAACTCGAAGATAAGATTTGTACATATCACTTTTTTTGCGAATAATTTTTAAACTACTATGGGATCATATTAGAAAACATGCTTTTTATTATGAACAATTAAATCTATCTTGATTGCCAATATAATTTACATTAAACCTCATCAAACACTTCTAAGCACAAAAATTTCTAATTTTGACATTTCAAGACGATTATTGATATCTTAATCCGCTTGAAACTTTCTATACTCAAGTTTAAGAATAACATTTTATTATTATTATAAATATAATTTATGTATCCCACAATTGATATACCCCCGAAATCAAATCATGAACATAATTCTATATAATAGGTGAATAATTGAAAAATCATTTTTTAAAGAGTTAAGACATTGGTGACAAGTCTGTACCTCAGTACAACAAAGCGACATAACTTAACTCGGTTGTAAGTGTAACCATTCTTACAGTTTTAGGTCAAATCAGCGGTGACAGGTATGTATCTTAGTATAACAAAGCGACATAACTTGACTAAACTTTATATTTATTTAAGCATTTTTGCTTTTCTTCATTTTTTTAAGATATTCCGATGAAACCAGGTCTGTACTTAGTACAACAGATGAATCAGTCAGCGTATCCCCAATTTATATCAAATTAAACCCCAAAATTACAGAATATGCTATAATGTCAAACAAGAATTAAGACTATAAAGTCATATATCAATTTGTGTTTCCCATAAAATTATATTCATGTTAGCTTATTATTTAAAATTCAAAAACTTTAGTATAGCAAGCCTATCAATACATCATATAATGAAATTGTCCAACACTTATGTGTAAAATTAGAAAAATTTGGATCTTAAAAATGTTAGTTAAGCCTATCAACACATCAAAAATAGCATTTAAAACTTTTATTTTTATACATGTTCCTAATGTACTATCATTTCTCAAAAATAGTATCGCAAAAATTTTATGCAATATGACAAAAATTTCATAGATAATTCTAGAGGATAAATAAAACTTAATGTCTTTTCGACTCCCATCCCCACACTTAAATTGTACAATGTCCCCATTGTACATAAACATAAAAAGTGTAAAAGAAAGGAGAAAAGAAATTAGAATGAAAAACTCCCCTGATATGAAGTACGTGCTTTCTGAGATCTGATGTTAAAAAGTACTACAGCTCACTTCCGTAGGCACTCACGATTGCATTTAGCATATGCAATAAGCCTTTAAATCCATCGGTATCCCGAGTGGACGAGTTATAGTCTCGTGAGGGTTTCTAGGGAACACACCCACAAAGTTCAAAAATAAATAAATAAGCAAGCTCCTGAAATAAACTAACTACAGAAAACATAAAATATTAAACATTTTAAACATAAGAATAAAGTATCTATCATCTAAAAATAAAAGAAACGGATATCTTAATTTAAACAGTTATCCAACAAAATAATAAAATAATAGGAAACATGTCCAAATACAGTGATTAATCAACATATCAACATATCAAAAATAGTACTAAAAAATTCCTTTTTTATACATGCTCCTAATGTACTATCATTTCTCAAAAATAGTATCACAAAAATTTAATGCAATACGACAAAAATTCTAGTTAGTTTAAAAATTAGAGGATAAATAAACTTCTTTTCTACATTCTATAAATTCTTATTTCTTTTCCACTTCCATCCCCACACTTAACCTGTACAATGCCCTCATTGTACACAAACATATAAAGTGAGAAAAAATGAGAGAAGAAATTTATTGGACCCTTTGTACTGGATCTAAATCGAATCAATTCAACAATTGAAAGCGCGGAATACAATCAATTGAACAATGCACGTTAACAATCACACGAAACTAGTCAATTTGCTTTTATACATATCAAGCACAACGAATCAACCAAATACAATCAATACCTCACAAATAGCTTGAATACTCTCTAGGTTCGTCAACCCTAGAACTGAACCCGTAAGTCTCTATTTATACCCAAACTCTAAACAACCTATGCGACACAAGCCTGGCGACACAAGCCTTGTGTCGCTATTCCGACACAAGCTCTGTGTCGCCTAAACAGTGACATCAATTATATATATTTAAACAAATAACGTTTTATATCACTGAACAAATTATTACAAACTACTCAGACCTAGACCAACTGACAGACATACAAAACATGTATCAACAAACTCCCCCGTGTCTTCAGCTTGGTCTTCAAAATTTCTTCATTCAGCCTCGGTCTTCTAACACTTCCAACTGGCAGGAAAATTTCCTCCAGCGTGTACTCCTTGAGCTATGCAAACGTTGACAACCTTTTGATATCTCATAGCTTCAGTCTTGAACTCATGACGATAATCAATCTTCTTGACATGAAGAGCTTCAAGGTCTTTCTTTGTAAGGTTGATCAAGCTCAAAGGATCATACACTATCATCTTCGATAGTTTGGCTTTCCATAGGTCTTCAGGCTCTGTATCGGAAATATAAACAATCTCTGTTTCGCCTGTATAACCGTCATATGTCCACAGTTGTAGTCTGCTCAAAAAGTCAACTGGGAGCTTCTCCAGAGGAATAAACTTTAAAGTCTTTGGAGATTTATATACAATCTTAACCGCATCTGGTTTCGGTAAATGTACCTTGTCCCCAGATTCGGTCTCAAAAGATAAAACACTTTAGTGTTGACCTCTTTCCTCAAAATTCTTTGTAATTGATTGGCTAACTCGTTGTTCGTGGAATTAATAATGTTCAGTTGCGCCAAGTGCAGTATCTCACAATAAGGTAGTGTGCTTAACACTTTAAAATTCACGGTGAAATACTATAGCCCATCTTTCCTCTTGATAACGATCACTTTATTCACTTCATCAAACTTCCAACTAATAATTTGACCCTTATAGCGTTTGTTGCTGATTTTGTAGAACTTGCAAGTCTTTGACAGATTTGGCTCAGCAGCAGTGGAAGTAGATGTTTCAGTCGTAGCCGGAGCAGGAGTGGAAGTTGCAGCTTTGTAAGTCCCTTCCGTATAGGGATCGATAACGAGGTTATCTACGGTATTAAGGTGCGGAATCCCTCAATACTAGTTATAGGGTCTATAACAAATTCTTTCGCAATATATTAGCGAATCAATTGTCTAATTGCTTCGTATCGATTATAACGAATGTTAACGATCAATACCTAGCCTTTAGAATGTTGTGAGGTCTCTGGAGTCGCAGGAAGCACAGATCACGAAATGGGCAAAAAGTCCCTTAGGTTTAAAACCTAATTTACATTTATACTCGTCTCGGTTCGCATGTCACTGGGCTCTGCGAACTGACTCGGTTCGCAGCCCATATTGGCCCAGCGAACTGACTCGGTTCGCAGGCCAATTTTGTCCTGCGAACTGACTCGGTTCGCAGTCAACCTTGGTCAACATTTTTCAGCATTTTGATATTTAACTCTAAAATGTTTACCAAGCAATATATTTCATTTACAATTCAAAACCAATGTACCAACTTGATTATAATTACCAAAAGTCTATTACAAGCTAGATCTGTTGTCACAAAGCATGTCTCAACAGACTCCCCCTTGACAATAGCTCTAGCGTCTTTAGGTCTTTGTCTTCAAGTTGTCTTTGGTAATCACTTGCAAGTTATAACATATTGCATAATTAACTTGTCAAATAATAAATCTCAAGTCTAAAACTTATATCATTTTGACTTGTCATATAACATCTCAAGTCTAAATCTTATATAATTAATCTTATATCATTTTGACTTGTCATATAACATCTCAAGTCTAAATCTTATATAATTAATCTTATATCATTTTGACTTGTCATATAACATCTCAAGTCTAAATCTTATATAATTAATCTTATATCATTTTGACTTGTCATATAACATCTCAAGTCTAAATCTTATATAGTTAATCGTATATCATTTTGACTTGTCATATAACATCTCAAGTCTAAAATGTATAAGCCATAATAGAAAATCTGACCGCCGATATCAATCGGGACACGCCGCACGACTATGTATAAGTCGGAAGACTTTCGATCATTATTCTACTTAACTTTCATTAATAATAACTTAAACTATTTCAAACATATTTAACTTGTAATTTAAAATCTCAAGTCAAATATATAAAAAAATACTTTTAAGTTACCAGAACCTCCTACACCAACATACTCCCCCTGAATCATAGTTAGCTCACCAGTCGTCGAAGGACCATTCGGCTCTCTATCTTTTTGTGAATCATAGTTAGCTCACCAGTCGTTAAGGACCAGTCGGCTCTCTATCTTTCTGTGTGTTGGGATCATCATCTGTATCATCACGTCTCTTTTTTTTTTAGCAGTTCATCAGCTTTGCATGTCTCATGATATAGCAATATCTCCCCCTGAGACGGCTTGTCCTTCAACAAATTGTTGACAAGACTTTGCAAACGATCAAGTTGTCTCTGCTGATCTTCAGACTCTCTGATCGAAAGCATGTGAGACTTCCTTAGATGAGTATAGTAGGAAAAACTTATCGAACATTTATTAATTTTAAACATTTATGTATTGTGAACAAAAATGTTCACCAAACATCCACGTTTACTATTAATTAATAACTTAATTTACTGAACTTAATTGAACGATTAAGTCTACGAGACTTAAATTTCAATTATATTCTCTAATTTATATACAGTTCGTAAGTCCTAGTAGATAATCTGAAAAATCATACCGCCGATGGAAAATCGGAACACGCCGCACGACTACATAACAGTTGAAGTCTTTCGATATGAAAGAACAGAATTCGTATGTCATATGTATTTAACTTATAAACGAAAGGCCTTAAGTCGATACATATAACAAATAATTAACAGTTGCAACTTGTAATTTATTTGTAAACATAAAGTTCTCAAATAGAATACAAGGCTAAAATATTAACTTCGTAAATTTATACGTATTTAACCTATAAACGTAAGTTCGTAAGTCAAAACGTACAACAAGTTCCAACGTGTAATTTATTTGTAAACATAGAGTTCGCAAATCGAAAACAAGTCGAAAATCTTAAATTTGTAAGCTGAATATTGACTAAGTCAAACGTTCAGTTCGCAAATCAAGGTTGTTTCAGTTCGCTATAGTCAACAAAAGTCAACACGACTAAGTTCTCTATAGTCAACAGAAGTCAACAAGTAAATTCACTTCGAAGTTAACGGAAGTCAACTTGTTAAGTTCGCTTCGCAGTCAACGGAAGTCAACTTGTTAATTCGCTTCGCAGGTCAACCAAAGTCAACAAATTTAGTTCGCTAAGGTCAACCCGAAGTCAACATTTGAAACTTTCCATTGCGTTTTTGTCACATTTATTCGATATGGAATGATAAATTTCAGTTTAACTTAATTCCAAAGGATAAATAAAAATAAAAACGTAATAAATAAATAAATAATCAAACTAATGAGTGGTATCAAGTACCATTTTATTAAATAAGATAAATAATACATATTTTTGGCGTTTAGAATTTATCTGCTTAGGGATCATATTAGGGAGAATACGCTGTACCTTATCATTTATTAACAAGTCTAAGAAGATTGTTAGTATACAGCCTAATGAAATTCACAATAAGTGACAGAAAAATTACAACTTAACCATTTATCAACTTATATTTATAAGATTATAACTTGATTACCTTTATCCACATGAAATAACACGTTCTTTGAACATACTTTTATAATAATGAGAATGAATTATTCACCAAAGTGAACGTTCATTGGTTATCGACAGTTCAAGACGATTACCGATATTATGATCCATATAAACAAATTATACAATGATTTCCAAGCAAACCTTTATTGTTAATATGCATATTAACTAGTGTGTTCCAATATACGACATACTGAGAAATCAAGTATAACACATAACACTGTATCTTTTATATTCAAGGTAGAGGTTACTAAATGATGCACTTTTCGTAACATATAACATATCCTTGAGTTATTTTAAGGCTTGACAAACATCAAACATATTTTGAAGATACTAGTGGTTCTAGATCTGTACTTAGTACAACAGAAGATCCCTTAGTATGAGCAAAACAAGTTTGAGACCATTGGCAAAACTAAAAGTTTCAGGTCTGTACTTAGTACAACAGAGTCACCATTAGTTTTGCTAATAGCCATATTTCTAACTATTTGTCTATTCATATATTCATAGATTCTTGATAACAGTGTATGGCTATACTATCATTCACAAATTAAGACTTGTGTCATACATCATATAGTAGTTCACACTAGAAAACACACATGAGAATTATTGCTTATTAAATGCTCAGAAGTCATAGCATAATTTGCCTACCAGTACATCATATAATGAAGCTGTCTAGACTTAATTTTATTCTTATCCAATTATAACGTGTGGAGAAAGGTGTATAATGAAATAAATATAAGTAAAGTCCTGGTTGTAAAGATGTAACGTTAATGTGACTTACCAGAATCTACTAACACATCTAACTTAAGGCTTATACTTATTATTGTTAAGCTTATTCTCCTAATGTACTATCATTTCCCAGCAGATAAAAACTTAAACTTTTTATGATTTATATTTTTTTTGCGTTTTATAGGAGACGATTCCCCTCAGGTAACAAGCAAATGAATGCCATACGCCATCCCCCCTCCCCTTTTTTTTTTAATATAAGATCTAAAAATAAAACTTACTAACTATTACATACTCCTTTGGAAGACTAGTTATTCCGGATTCCTCATTCCGTTTAGTTGAACTAATGTCTCAAAACGCGCCCTGTCGAAAGCTTTAGTGTATAGGTCTGCCAAGTTGTCAGAAGAGGCAACATTGACTAACCTAATAAGCTTCTTCTCGGCACAATCCCGAATAAAATGATGAGGAATATCAATGTGTTTCGTCTTGCTGTGCTTTACCGGATTATTGGTTATAGAGATCGTCGATTCATTATCGATCATCATAGGAGTATCAGTAAAATTCAATCCATAATCCCTTAGTTGTTGCTGAACCCACAACACTTGAGAACAACAGCTGCCAGCTGCAACATACTCAGCTTCACATGTGGAAATGGCTACTGAGCTTTGCTTCTTGCACTGCCAAGACACGAGTCTACCTCCTAGGAATTGACATCCTCCGGTCGTACACTTTCTATTTTGATTGCATCCTCCATAATCCGAATCAGTATAAGCAACGAATGCTAAGTCTCCTTCAATTGGATACCAAAGTCCCAGCTTCAGCTTCCCTTTGAGGTAACGAAAGATTCGTTTTACAGCTTGCATATGTGACTCTTTCGGATTAGCCTGATATCTTGCGCAAACACAAACAGCAAACATAATGTCAGGCCTAGATGCAGTCAAATACAATAGTGATCCAATCATAGCCCTATATAAAGTAGGATCTACATTCTGATCACTCGAGGTATCAGGACCGAGTCCGTGATTTTCTGGAATAGGAGTTTTGTAGATACGAGATTCATCCATCTTGAAACGTTCTAACAGCTCATGAGTATATTTAGATTGATGAATAAAGAATCCATCTTTCTTTTGGTCAACTTGTAACCCTAAGAAAAAGTTCAACTCTCCCATAGCAGACATCTCAAACTTTCGCTTCATAACTTGCTCAAATTCTTGACACATCTTTTCGTCAGATGACCCAAAGATAATGTCATCAACATATACTTGAACAAGTATAAAGTCCTGCTTCTTCCATTTCACAAAAAGTGTACTGTCAATTCTTCCTCTTGTAAAGCCATTCTCAAGAAGATAAGTTGATAGTGTTTCATACCATGCTCTTGGTGCTTGATGTAATCCATACAGAGCCTTATCAAGACGATATACTCTATTTGGATACTTTGGATCAGTAAACCCTGGTGGTTGAGAAACATACACCGTTTCCTTGACCTTGCTATACAAGAAGGCACTCTTAACATCCAGCTGATAAACTTTCATTTTATTTGAAGCTGCAAATGCTAAGAACAACGGAATTTCCTCAAGCCTAGCCACAGGTCCAAACACATCATTGTAATCAATTCCTTCTTGTTGATTGAAACCTTGAATGACTAGACGAGCTTTATTGCGAATTACGATTCCCCGATCGTCTTTCTTACACTTAAAGACCCATCTAGTGCCAATTGGATATTCACCACTTGGTAAATCAACCAACTCCCAAACTTGCAGTTTTGAGAACTGAGAAAGTTCTTCCTGCATTGCTTCTACCCACGAGTTGTCCTTCAACACCATTTGGACATTCTTAGGCTCAACTTGTGAGATAAAGCATGAATATAGACATAGATTTGTAACCCCTGTCTCTTTCATTTTAGCATACAGGCTAGTGTACTCAGATATTCTAGCCCTAGTTTAAAAAGATGCATTTGGATCCCCAATGATATTCTCAGTTGGATGATTTTTGTTAATTCTTGTTGTTGTCATCAGTTCAAACTGTATTTCATCTTCTAGATTAGTGCCAATTTCTTCCAATGGTGGCATATCATCATCAGTACTGTACACCTCATCAGAAGATTGTTGTGTGGCACTCGTTGATGCACGAGTAGGATCCACAGAAGTTGTATCTTTAGGAACATTCGATGTTGGTGCAGGGCCAATATCCCCATCACCCGATAATAAATGTTCAGAGATCGTTGAGTCAACTTTGTAGTCACTGATTGGGACATTGAAGGACTTAAAGAGATCTGAATAGTCAAATTGCCAATCTAATCCCTTATGTAAGTCATGTGTGTAGCTTGTAACTTCAATGTTATAAACTATTTCCACACGTCCCGTAACTTTATTGAAGACACGTTTGTTTGGTGAATTAGGCACATAACCTAGGAAGTATCCTTCGTCAGCCTTCTCACCAAATTTGTGTTGATTGCTAGTCTTTCGCAAAGTACATGAAACTCCAAAGGGTTCAAACCCTTTTAAGTTAGGTTTCTTATTGTTCAAAAGCTCATAAAGAGTCTTGTTCTGCTTTTTAACCGTAAGAACTCTATTTAGAACATGACATGTTGTATTCACCGCTTCTGCCAAAAAAATGACCGGAAGCCTTGAATCTACAAGCATTGTTCTAGCCCCTTCAATCAACATTCTGTTTTTACTTTCAGCAACACCGTTCTGTTGAGGTTCATAAGGTGCACTGAATTGATGTTGTATCCCTTTGCTTAAGCAATAGACATTGAACGTTGAATTTTTGAACTCTGTTCCATTGTCACTACGAATTCTCTTAATTCTTGTTCTATAGACATTCTCTATTAGATCTAAGAATTCCATAAGAATACCAGGAGTTTCATCCTTAGATCACAAAAAGAATACCCAAGAGAATCTAGAGAAATCATCTGTAACAACTAAACTGTACCATTTGCCACCTCTGCTTCTTTTGCTTATTGGGCCAAAAAGATCCATTTGTAGCAAATCAAATGGCGAGGAGATTGAGTTTTTAGTCTTAGATCTGTGTGGTTTTTTATGTTGCTTTCTTTTCATGCAAGGAACACACTTTTCTTCAGACTCGAAACGTTTTTGTGGTACACCCAGAACTAAACCATTCTTGGTTATATAGTTCATTTTACGAAAGTTCAGGTGAGCCATTCTCCTATGCCATAAAAGTGTGTCTGCTTCAGAAGCCTTGGATAAAAGACATGTAGATTCCATTGAAGTATTAGGAACACCCATGTTGATGGCATAGATGTCCTTCTTCCTTGGAGTCCTCATTAATATCCATTTTTCTGGGATGGTGAAACCCGGCTTTAGGACTAAGGCTTCTGTCTCATTGAAATGTACAGAATGACCTTAATCACAGACTTGGGAAACACTCACTAGTTTGTGAGTTAGTTCTTCAACGTAATTCACATCTCTTAGAGTCAAAGTTCCATTTGAAACTTTTCCTTTCCCTGTTATTACTCCTCCTTTTTAACCAGCGAAATGAACTCGCTGTTTCATTCCACCTTTGAAGTCCTTCAGTAGACTTCTTTCACCGGTCATGTGCCTAGAGCATCCACTGTCTACATACCACCAACTGACCTTGTTCACAGTTTGCTCCCTTTTCTTGTCTGTTTGAACTTCATCCATATGTGCTACAAATTCATCTGGACTCATATCCTCAGTTGAGTCCATGAACAGCACATCATCATCACTTGCTTTAGGTGTAACTTCTGGCACCTTTACTTGATAATCCACATATAGGATGTATACTCAGTAGTTTTCTCTTGATTATTTATCTCAGCCATACGAGCATGCTCAAGCTGAGCAGACCAATCATAAGACCCATCAAGCTGCTGAACCACCAAGGCTTTGGAAGCTAAAGAACTTCTCGAGCCTTGTCTTCCATTGATGACATCAACCTTTGGTCGTTGACTTTCTCGAGCAAAGTGTCCGTAACCTTGACAGTTATAACACTTAACTTTGGATTTTTCAAACCCTGGTCGATTTCCTACCACCTTTCTACCAGTACGCTTCAAGAAATTTTTAACTCTCCATGACACCATAGCTAGTTGCCACTGGAGATCCATTTCTTCAAGGTCATCAGGGTCTAACTGATCATAATCTTCATCAAACACAGCTGGATCATTAATTTTCCCCTAAATATAGTTCTCATATGAAGCAACAAAAGAGGCAAGAACAGACAGTTGTTGTTCAGCAGATTTCACACTCATCGGCATCTTATGATGCCCTTGAGGTGACTTCTTAGTAGATTTCTCTTTTGCTTCACTTCTAGAAGAAGCGATAAAGCACAAATCCTCAGTTATCACTTCACCCTTTTCTCTAGTATCACCAACTAGTAAGGTAGTGGTCGAACTAGATGAGTATTAGAGAGAGTTGATTTTCCATGATAAAGCACAAGATTCTGTAACTGATCAGAATCTGTTTCTCTTGTTTTATTGGTGAAATCATAACCTCTGAGCTTATCAATAGCCTGCTCCAAAGTCATTGTAGCATACCGCTCTTCATTATCCTTGAGCATAACTCCATGCATTTCCCATTTAGACGGTAAAACCTTAATAAACTTGTCAGTTTTCTCCGTATCAGTAAAGAAAATCTCATGGTCATCTAGCTCACTCAATATGATTCAAACCTGTCTTTCCATCCATAGTAATCCTCAAGTCGAAGCAATTTAGGTGGAACACTAGATTTTCCAATCTCGTGGTCCATCTCGATCATTTTACTTAAGTCAGACATCTTTGTCAATCTTAGAAGCTAAACAGTCACAAAAATCAGAAGTTTCAGTTCGCAGGAAACTCAGTTCGCAGAATCTCGGTTCACAAAAACTCAGTTCGCAGGAACTCACTTCGCAAGAACTCAGTTCGCAAATCTCAGTTCGCGACTCTCAGTTCAGTTCGCAAACTCGGTTCGGTTCGCAAGTGATCTCGGTTCGCAGAAACTCAACTCAGTTCGCAAATCTCAGTTCGCGACTCTCAGTTCGGTTCACAGAAACCCTAATCTCAATTCGTGAAACGGCTGAAAATTCTAAAAACGAAAAAGTTAGTTATTTTTACGATTAAAAATGAAGATTTCGATCGTAAACAAAACTAAAAACATCCAGAGAGTGATTTTGGTCGTAAATAAGTACGTAATGCACTAAAAACAACCCGAAATCACACGTTATTAACCCGAATAACCTCAAACCTACGCGTATCTAGCCGTAGGCTCTGATACCAATTGTAAGTCCCTTCCGTATAGGGATCGATAACGAGGTTATCTACGGTATTAAGGTGCGGAATCCCTCAATACTAGTTATAGTGTCTATAAAAAATTCTTTCGCAATATATTAGCGAATCAATTGTCTAATTGCTTCGTATCGATTATAACGAATGTTAACGATCAATACCTAGCCTTTAGAATGTTGTGAAGTCTCTGGAGTCGCAGGAAGCACGGATCACGAAATGGGCAGAAAGTCCCTTAGGTTTAAAACCTAGTTTACATTTATACTCGTCTCGGTTTGCAGGTCACTGGGCTCTGCGAACTGACTCGGTTCGCAGCCCATATTGGCCCTGCGAACTGACTCGGTTCGCAAGCCAATTTTATCCTGCGAACTGACTCGGTTCGCGGTCAACCTTGGTCAACATTTTTCAGCATTTTGATAATTACTCTAAAATGTTTACCAAGTAATATATTTCATTTACAATTCAAAACCAATGTACCAACTTGATTGTAATTACCAAAAGTCTATTACAAGCTAGATCTGTTGTCACAAAGCATGTCTCAACAAGCTTGTTCTTCCTTAATAACCTCCTCTGTATCAGAAATCTCCATCTCCTCTCCCAAATTTACTTCCTCAGCATTCACGAAATCTTCGTGAACATTCCCTTCTTCAACATCAACATCTTCCTTATCATAAACAAACTCCTCATTATCATTTTCTATATCTTCTTCATTTATTAGACTTTATAGATACTCAAGATTGGCTTCGGAGTAATCTACATTTAGGGCAATTGGTTGTCCTGGTATTGGTGCAGAAGACGCGAAATAATCTAAAGAGATATTTTCATTTATAGAATCATTGTTTACATTATCATTGGGAGTCCTAGGTGATGTTTCTAAGGCACTAGGGCCTGACTCCCCCGTAACATTAGCTAGGGCTTCCAGTTCTAAAATTCTACTTTCCAACTCTGGAACCCTAGCAGCAGAATTCTCCAACTCTGAAATTCTTGCAGCTTGAACTTCAATAAGAGCGGCTTGATCAGCCAACTGCTTGTTCATTCTGTCAAGAAGAGCCATTATATGATCTAGCGTTGGCGGTTGTGGCTGAGAAGTTGGTGGAGCGGTAGAGCGAGCGTGACCTGAAGATGGCTCGTTGATGACAACTTGAGCGCGTTTTCGTTTTATGATCGGAGGCTCTGGCTCATAATCAGAATCCGGGTCCTCACGAGGATGCTTGCCAGTATTCTTTGGTATGTGGACCCGTCCCTGACGTATACGGCGCTGAATACGCTCATAACGTTTGTAATCGAGGTTACGCAGGCGGTCACATATTCTGGCATCAGGGACATCCCCTTCAGAATCGGTTGGGGTATCGTTCGGATCCACAGAGACAGTATCATCCGAGTCCGCATCAGCAGCAATCTCGTCAACTGTACCAAAATTTTCAATATCCACTAACACATTGTGCAGTGGCTCGGTCTCTCTTTCCTCAAAAAATGGGAATATTTACGAAAGCCTCAGCATTGGCAGTTGGCGGCGGAGGAGCAACTGGATCTTCAAAATCATCATTAGCTGGAGGGACATAACCCTCATTCACTAAATGGCCGAACAACGGCACATCGGGCGGAGCTGCAACTCCTTTACCATAAGAGCTGCAGATAGCAAAAATCTGCAAATTCATAGGCGTTTGGCGGAAGGTTGCGTCAGGATTCACCGGAAGATCCGGTAATAAATGGTTGATCAGCAACTGGATAAACCTTGGGTACATGACCCATTTGTCATTATCAGCTTTGGCATTTTCCACCATTTCACGGAATAGATATCCGGAAAAATTGTACGATTTATTGTAGACCAGGGCTAGCGTGGCGGAGACTGTACGGTGACTGGCCCCGTCAAACCCTGCTTTCCTCGCCGATAAAGAGACTATTATAACATGCATCAAAAACCGCCAGACCCTTGTGAGATGCCCTTTCTGTACTGGTCTGAGGGTACACCAGGGTAACCCATACGTGTCATGCCACCAGCAATGAAAACATTGGAAAATTGGGTGGGCATGTCCGGAGAATCATTAAAATGAAGAACTTCACGAATTAGCTGCTCGGTTTTAATAATTTCCCGATCAAAAACTCTGGATATAATCCGGGTATGGTTTAACTCGGTATTAACAACCGCATTCCTCTTAAAAGGACTAACATGGTCTCGGTAAATGGCTGGGGCAGCAGAGATAGCATGAAAAATCCTGGAACGCCTCAGAAACTGGATCATTGGGCGAAAAGGGACTGCCGAATCCCTATCGTCTTCAAGAAAGGCGACGGTGTTGTGACGAGGTTCGAGCAACCTCAAGAAAGCATCTTGTCCTGCCATTTCAAAGAAAAAACAAGGAAAAACACTACAGAAGCGTTAAAAATGATTATTAGACAAGTTGTAGAGGCGACACAAGGCGTGTGTCGCACAGATGGAGCGACATAGACCTTACTGTCGCAAACAAAGAAGTTAATTTATTGAAATCAGGTAAGCTACAGGAGTTTGTGTCGCATAAAATGGCGACACAAACCTTAGTGTCGCACACAAAGTCAGACATTAAATTGATTTGACAAATCCTGCGACACAACGGCTTGTGTCGCAGGTTTTGTCGGAAAGATGAACATCAAACCGTGCCCAGATCCCGATGGTCGAAAATTTTGGGGTTTTTGCAAACCAAAGCGACCACAAGATGCGTAGCATCATTTGGAACAAGAAAATATCCGTTTATCAAGTTAAGCACACACAAACACCTCAATTTAATCCCAAACCGAAACCCCTAAAAACCCGTGACTTTAATTCACTATTAAACGCAAAATACAGGGTGAAAAAGGGAAAGATTTATACCACTAGATCGAGTAAAGTAAGGAGATTGAGATTGTATGGATTGATTGGAACAGAAAGCTCAGGAAATGAAAGTCAATCGAGAAAATCACACGGGTTTGCTTGTGTCGCTATATCGGGTGCTTGTGTCGCATAGATTAAGGGTGATGTCGCAGGTAATTAAGAATAGTAAACACGTTAAGGTCGCAGGGGTTTGGCTTTTATACCCGTACCCTACATAACGACATAGCCTGCGACACAGGCAGCAACAGAGGCAGCGACACAGGCTTGTGTCGCAGAAGGACACTTGGTGATTTTTCAGTGTGATTTCGATTTTCAGAGTTCGATACTCGATCTGATATTAATTTATAGACTTGAAGAAACTAACTAAGCTACAAATAAATTAAGAGATAATACAAAAAGAAAATCGTTGATTCAATTTTACAATCAACGGAAACTTCATAACATATTTTTGGTGACGGAAACGTTTAAGTCTGGTTAGAGATCATATCAGGATAACATGCAATTATTAGGAATAGTAAGTGTTATTTCAATTATCAGTATGTTTGTCCACTTTAAATTTACTTAGCATATTTAAATCACTTGTTATAAAGATTAGTTCAAGACGATTATTGATATTTTATCCATCTAAACATTTGTACTTAAGTATATGATTTCAACTCATAATGAGATGAACCACTTGTGTTATTATTAGCATGCATATTATATTATATAACTCACATTAAAATATACATTTGAAATCAAAACATGTTAGTATTTTCTATATAGAAGGTGAAGGTATGGACGTATCTTTAGAACCAAGTTAGCGGTGACAGGTCTGTACTTTCGTACAACAGAGTCACATAAACAATAGTTCGGGTTGAACAAACACCAGTCTGAACAATTAAACTAGAGGGTACAGGTCTGTACTTTCGTACAACAGAGTACCATAGTTTAACACAAATCAGTACGAGGCAATCTTTTTATAACTTTTCTGTACATTTGTACATTTTATTTGGGAATTGTAGGAATGCCACAGATACGTAATAGTTGTCTATAGCTTAACATAGACTATGCACCTAAGTTCTTTTCAAGAATATATTAGATGAAATCAGGTCTGTATTGACATACAACAAATGAGACAACTAATATATTCCCCCAGATAACACCATACAAAGACCCTATATTTTAGATCATAACATGTTTATCATCCAAATATTAAGACGAAGCGTCAAAATATTTCGGACATTTTTGCCCTTATTTCAACTTAATGTCATACATATTAATATGTCTTTATATAAAATAATATGCATATTTGAAAGTTAAGCTTCTTAGTAACTTTAGAACAAATGCCTACCAATACATCATTTGATGAAGCTAATATTTATAAAAGGTATTTCAAGTATGCTAGATAAATCTACTGACACATCAAACATAAACCTTAAAATTCCATTTTATGCATGTCTCCTGATGTACTATCATTTCCACAATTGTTTACAGACACAATTCAACGTCTATTTTTAACAATGTTGCAACTATTGCGTTTCTTTAATACTAACAAGTATAAAAAGTGGCAGTTGCTTCTTTTTTTTTTTTTTTTTACAAACACTCCAAGTCATAAATTAATTTTTAACAAAGAACCTCATCCCTATCATATAGACAAGTTCATCAAATCGAGATCGTGAAAAGGCCTTTGTAAAAAGATCAGCGTTTTGCTTAGATGTATCGATTTGGACAAGGTATATCAGGTGTTTCTCATAGCAATCCCGTATGAAATGAAACCGAAGTTCAATATGTTTAGTTTTTGAGTGTTGTACGGGATTGCGTATGATAGAGATAGCAGCAGTATTATCAATATGGATAGGAGTTAAAGTTAAGAGTAACCCGTAATCGCGCATTTGATGCTGAATCCAGAGAACCTGAGAACAGCAACTTGCAGCAGCAATGTATTCAGCCTCAGCAGATGAAGTAGAGACTGTGGTTTGCTTTTTACACTGCCACGAGACTAAGCGGCTACCAAAGAACTGACATCCTACAGTCGTAGACTTTTTGTCCACATTGCAACCACCGAAGTCTGAATCGGAGTAGGCAGTTAAAGCGAAGTTATCCTCATTAGAATACCAGAGACCCAGAAATGGTCTAAATTTGAGGTAACTGAAGATTCGCTTAACCGCCTTCATATGAGAAACCTTCGGATTTGCTTGAAATCTTGAGCAGATAGCCATAACAAACATTATGTCGGGTCTTGATGCTGTGAGATACATCAGTGATCCTATCATTGACCGATAGTCTTGCTGATTTACGTCTTCTTCGTCTTCAGCCAAACCAAGTTTGTGATTTATGTCAATGGGAGTCCCAAAGGTCTTATAGTCCAGTAACTGATATTTTGTTAAGATGTCATTGACATACTTAGATTGATGAATGTAAATACCCTTATCAGATTGCTCAACCTGTACACCTAAGAAGAATGTAAGTTCTCCCATGGCACTCATCTCAAACTTGTCCTTCATGATTTTCTCGAAGTCCTTACACAGCTTCTCATTGGTAGATCCAAAGATAATGTCGTCAACATATACCTGCACAAGTAACAAATCATTTCCAACTTTTCTAATAAAAAGTGTGCTGTCAATCTGTCCTCGTGTGAATCCATTAGCCAGCAGATGTTTTGACAACGTCTCGTACCACGCCCTTGGAGCTTGATGAAGTCCATACAGTGCTTTGTCTAATTTGTAGACATAATCCGGACGCACTGAGTCTTCAAATCTAGGAGGTTGCTTGACATACACTTCTTCACTGACCTTTCCATAAAGAAAGGCGCTTTTTACGTCTAGCTGGTACACTCTAAATTTCTTGTATGAGGCGTAGGCAAGAAATATTCTGATCGATGCTAACCGCGCAACCGGAGCAAACACCTCATCATAATCGAGACCTTCTATTTGAGAAAAGCCGTGTACCACTAGTCTAGCCTTGTTCCATGTCACAATACCACGATCATCTTTCTTTACACGAAACACCCAACTCGTACCAATAGGGTGTTGTCCCTTCGGGAGCGGAACCAAACTCCAAACTTGTAGCTTTTGAAATTGATGAAGTTCATCCTGCATAGCCTCGACCCAATGAGAGTCGATTAATGCTTCCTTCACATTTTTCGGTTCAATCTGAGACAAAAAGCATGATTCCATCTCAGCTACAAGGGAAGAAGTAGAGTCTGATGTAGAGGCCTTAAGTTGATGTCTTGTTTGTACACCTTTAGACAAATCACCAATAATATTATTAGTCGGGTGAGATGTGTGTACTCGTTGCTGTGGAATCTGCGGTGGCACAACCTCAGAATCCAAGTTGTTTAAATCTCCCTCAACTTCATTAATTTCAGGCGATTGGATAGCTTCATCAGATTTATCCTCAGTTTTATCATCGGATAAACCCGGCATCTCAGGAGCTGTTCCAGAAGTGGAAGGGGTATCATTGTTTGAGGGTGGTGTGGCTTTAGGAGGAATAGATACATCCTGAAACATATCAATTCCATGTAGTAGAGTCACCACCTGATCAACATTATCATCCATAGATAGATGAAATGAGTCAAACAATTCATCATATTTAAACAATGAGTCGGGTCCCGTGCTTTGAGGAGATTCAGTATATCGTAAGCATTTAATTTCATAGTGCTCCTCAATCCTCTTCGTTGATTTATTATAAACTCTCTTATTAGGAGAATTAACAGAATAACCCAAGAAGAAACCATCACTTGATTTTTTACCGAACTTGGCAACTCGTTCGCATGTGTTCATGATGATGCAGGGACACCCAAAAGGTTCAAGAAACTGCAAGTTTGGTTTACGGTTATTAAATAGCTCATAACATGTCTTATTTTGTTTCTTCACCGTCAAAACCCTGTTGAGAACATAGCAGGCTGTATTAACCGCCTCTGCCCAAAAAGTGATAGGCAATTTTGAGTCTGAGAACATGGTTCGTGCAGCCTCTATGAGAGTCCTATTCTTTCTTTCAGCGACTCCATTTTGTTGTGGAGTTCTTGCGGCACTGAATTGATGATTTATTCCTTTCTTCAAACAGTACATCTCTAATGTTTTGTTCTTGAATTCAGTTCCGTTGTCACTCCGCAGTTTCTTTATCTTTAGATTGCATAAGTTCTCCAGTTTGTCAAACAGATAAATTAAAATGTCAGGCACCTCATCTTTAGAAGAAATGAAGTAAACCCAAGAAAATCGGGAATAGTTGTCAGTCACTACCAAGCAGTAATAACTTCCGCCTATACTCCGTTTGCTCACTGGTCCGAAAAGATCCATATGCAATAACTCAAGGGGTGTTTCATTTTGAGACAGGAATTTCTTGTGTTGTTTCCCTTTGAGACAGGAAACACAGTTATCATTTAATCCAAAAGATTGCTTAGGAACGCCTAACACAAGATCATGTTTCACAAGATAATTCATCTTGCGGAAATGAAGAGGTCCCATTCGTCTGTGCCACATTAGTGAATCCTTTTCATCAGCTTTAGACAATAGACAGGTATGCTCTGTGGATGTAACGGTACGCATATCAAGTACATACGTGTCCTTTGTCCTTGGTGCTCTCATAGCACCCATTCCTCGGGAATCACAAATCCCGGCTTCAAAATCAAGCATTCCACATCAGTAAATGTTGTAATGTACTTCTTGTCACACATTTGAGAAACACTAAGCAAGTTGTAATTCAGCTGTTCAACAAAATTCACTTTTTCAAAGCTCACTTGCCCATTTGTGAGTGTTCCTTGACCAGTAATCTCTCCACCCTTATCACCCGCAAATGCAACATAACCCCCATTATATGGCTTCAAATCAGAAAGTAGGGCTAAGTTGCCAGTAATGTGCCGTGAGCAGCCGCTATCGATATACCATTTACTATTTTTCACTTCCTCAGACTGCTGCAGACACAAAATGCAAGAATGGATTAATTAGTAGTGGAGACCCAAGCCTTTACAGACTTGGATCTTCCAAGGTCATCTACAATAACAACATCAGTTAAAACTTTATCTTTTAACAAATCAGTGGTGTTTCCTGATGTGTTATTGTAGGATGACAAGTCATTGGTTGACCTTTTAATCTGCCAAACCTGTTTAGGTTTGGGTGGTTGCTTATCAATAGGATTGTGCTGTTTGACACTAGGTTTACTGGGCACAATCTTATTGACTTTCTTGACAAGTAAAGGAGATGATGAGCTACGCCTCGATTGAGATTTATTAAATGAATTTCTATATAAAGAATTTCGTGGCGTGGATCTCCCAAATCGTTGTCTAGAAAGCAACGGACAAACATTAATGAGATGACCTTGTTTCCTACAATAGAAACAAGATCGTCTTTCAACAAATGGTTGAGGTTGAGGATGAAGCACTGGAGGTTGTTTAAATGAAGCATTAACAGGACATGCACATTTGTGGGTACACGATGAGTTAGATGCTGGTGAGGATGTTGATGGTTTATCCGAAACATCAACAGGTTTAGAAGATTTTGCAGGTGATTTGTTATGTTTATCATTTTTTAAAATCTTCTTTTGAGGCTCAGCCGTAGCTTTGCCTTTTCTTTGAAAAGCCATGTCACTTAATTCAGTGGTTATTATATGATTTTCAGGCTTAACATTTTCCTTTTTAATCCTCACATTTACTTCCTCAGTCAAATCCTCAACTTCAACTACTTCCTGTTCACTAACTGGAGGTGTAATCTTGATCTTAAAAAATTCGGCTTTCTTAACAGGCACAGACTTAGTTTTCGCAGGTTTCACAGATTCATTAGCAGTAGTTTGTTCAGATTTAGACTCGACAATTTGCTTAGAATCCTTAACTGGCTCATTAACAGATTTCATGACTTCCTTTAAAAAGGAAGGCAAAAAGTCTTTGGCTTCATCCTTTGAAGGCATAGGTAGATAGTTTATAGGAGGTGGTACTTGGTGATAACCAAGGTCCGCCTTTCTTTTGGTATCATACCTTTGCCCTTGAAGAATTTCATCAAAGACAAGTGAGGATGTTGAGAAATTAGAAAGTTTTCTTTTAAGGTTAATTATTTCTGACTGTGAGTCAGCAAGTTCCTTTCTAAGATCAGCAAGTAATTTAAGATAACTATCAATTGCATCTTGTTGACTAAAAAATTTAGCTTTTAGTTCCTTTCGGTCAGAAAATGCAGCATCTAGTTTCTTATCAAAAGCTTTTTCATTATCTTTTAGGATCTTATTAGCCTTAGCAAGTTTTTCTAATTCAGTATTCAGGCGTTGATTATCCTCAGAGTATCTGTTAATTTTACCAGTTAATTTATTGCATGATATACAAGAGAATGGTTCTTCAATGGATACCTCATGCACACTGGAGATTTCAGCCATAAGAGCACTATTTTGATCATCATCTGCTTCTTCACTTTAATCATACGCCTCTTCATTTTGAATAAGAAGAGCATTTGAAACAGGCGTTTTCTCTGGAGTCCTCGGAGATGGTCTTGTGTAGGCAGATGGTTTTGAGAAACCAGAAGCAGGATGCTTTGCCTTCTCACATTCCCTAGCGAAGTGCCCAAGATTTTGGCAATTGTAGCACTTCACTTTACTTTTATCAAAACCCAGACCGGAATCACTATCATCATCCAGATTCTTTCTCCCAGTCTTCTTTAAATATTTCTTTGCTCTCCTGGTTTGCATAGCAAAGTTCCAACGTAGATCCATCCTTTCAAGATCATCAGGATCTATTTGTTCAAAGTCCCTCTCAGTAAGATCAATTGTGTTTGTCTTCTTGGAAAGAAAACTGTCATAAGCACTGAGAAATGCTTGAAAAACAGCAGCATTCTCTTCGGTATCGGGAGAAACTGGAGTATTTGAAGAGTATAATACTCTTCCAACTGAAGGTGTAGCTGATTTAGTAGATGATGCAGAAGCCACACCAGATCCACCAGATAATAATGCCACACCAGTAGTGGGAGACGAACTTCTATACAAGCTTGGATCTTGAACCTGTGCACTCGACTTCGTTTCTTTTCGCTGCATATCTAGTGCATAAGTGTTGATACATTTAGAGTGTCTGTCACTTGGTCTAAGTTTCGAGTTGTAATTAATTAGATTAATTTTGTATTAGGCGATATTGTTAATATCGCTTAGGCGATATCACTAATATCGGACAGGCGATATCACCAATATCGCCCTTTAGTCCAGATTAGTTACATATAAATACTCGTTTAGGGTTTCAGTTCAGGGCTTGACACTTTGCATTTTGGCACATACGAATTTTCTTAGGCAGCTTTTGTCATTCTCAGTGTTCCAGTCATTGTAATTCACATTGCTTTATATGATTAATTCAATATATGTGTTTGTGATTTTGTTGTTAAACGTACAATCGATAGCTATTGAATTCCGCGCATTAGTTATTGTTTATTGATTCATTGTTTAAGATCAGTCTTTGTTGCGATCCTACAATTGGTATCAGAGCCATTTAATCATTGGATTAGTGGTTATTGAATCATTATTCGTACGTTTAAAAGTCGTATTAACTAGTTTTTTCGTATAAACAAATTGTTTTTTATTCTTAAAAAGCTATTTAATCAGTATTTTTAGTGTTTTCTGGATTCGTGTTCGTTGTTTGCTACTCTAAACTTTGAAAATTTCGTTGTCTTTGAAATTTTAGGGTTTACAGCCGTTTTAGCGATATTAAAAGCGATATTATCATAATATCGCCTTTAGGGTTACATCGATATTACGTGTTCTGTGCTCATTAATTTGAGCGATATCTCTAGCGATATTACTAGAGATATAACCTGGTATCGCCTAGTTAATTTTTGCGATATAAATTCAATATCGCCTGATTAAGTTTAGCGATATTACTCGAAATATCGTCTATGATATCGCCTGTTTTGTCTGATTTTGATTTGCGCTTTAATTAGCGATATTGATAGTGATATCACCAATATCGCTCAATCATCAGATTGTTAGCGATATTAGCAAAAGTTAATTGTAATTAATATAAATTAAAATGTCTACTTTACAAGCTGTTAATGCAATGTTAAAACACAATGCTGAAGTGGGTAGTGCAAACAAACCTCCATTCTTTGCTCCAGGAATGGAGTATTCTGAATGGAGAGGTAGATTTTTATCGTTTGTCGCGTTTACCGACCCTGAAATGGAGATACCTTTACTGGAACGATACGTTAGACCTGTTTCAAGTGGAGAGCATGTTGGTATTCCTCCACCAAAGCCTATTCGTTCCATGTCTGTTGAAGAACGCAAAGCATGGGAATGTGAGAGGAAGGCTCACTCTGCTATAACCATGTCTTTACCTGCAGATGCCATGAAAATGTTTAAACAACACGACATCGCTTATGATCTGTGGAATGGCATAGCTGAACGATGTGGAGGTACTACTGAGTACAAGCAAAGTAAACTGGAGTTAGTGAAGAAACAGTATGATCTGTTTGACATCCAGAAGAACGAGACGGTGAAAGATTTATTCTGCAGATATTCGCGTCTTGTAAATGAGCTGACTGAAGGAGGCTACAAATTTAGCTCTATTGAAGTCAACAAGAAGCTACTGAATGCTCTGCCTCCTCACTGGGAAACTAGAGTGCTGATGATGGAGAATGATCCAGACATACTAGCTATGTCTCTGGATCAACTTATTGGGAAGCTTGAAACATGTGCCTTGGACATTCAGAAGAAAAGCACAAGATCTAGCGCTTTGCTTCCTGATAATAGCAATTTTGGATATGGAAGTACAGCACTTCTATCTGGGCCATCTACATCTTCCTCTAAACCAAATTACTCTTCGGGAAATAACTCAGTTGGGACATTCTCTTCTTTTCCATCTCAATCATCCTCTTCTGCTACTGCATCTCACAATGAGCATGCAGTAATATTTAATGCCTTTCTATCATCATACGATGATTTTCTTTCAAAGAGGATTAACTCGGTACATCTTACCGACGAAGATTTTGCGCAAGTTGATCCTGATGAGTTAGAGAGAGTGGATCTTCGTTGGAACATGGCCATGCTGACAAGAAGGACTAAGACGTATTTAAGGAGAACTGGAAAGAGATCTCTTGAAGACGTCACTGATAAAACCAACACGGGATTTGACAAATCCAAGATCAGATGCTACAAATGTCAAAATCTGGGTCACTTTGCACGAGAATGTGAGAAGGGTAGACAACCATCTACGGGTTTTACAAAACCTTCTATCTACAAAAAGGATAATGAAGTAGCCAAGGCAGCCATTCTGTTAGAAGAAGAAGAAGCATATGATTTTTCGGCTATGGATGATCAAGAAAATGTTGCCCTTATGGCAGATGTTCAAAATGAGGTAGAATGTGATTCTTTTAATTGCCAAACCTGTATCACACTAACTGGTAAAATCAACAGGTACATGGTAGATAATGATCGCTTAAATACAGATCTGACCAATCTTATTGAAGCAAACAAAGTTTTAAAAGAAAATGAAAAAGTCTATGTTATAAATCAGAAAACTATTATGGAAGAAAAGAAAGAGTTAAAAGCAATGATTTTTAACAAACAAGATGCGATTGACAGTTATTTAAAACTCATCTCTCATCTTAAAAGGGAACTTGCTGAAACTCAATCGGATAATGTTGATTTAAAACGAAGACTTGCAAATATTTCCACATCTACTATGGTCTTTTCTAATATTCTGCAAAATCAACGGACTGATACAAAGAGTAAGGCAGGAATTGGTTATCACAACCAACCTCCTCCCTCAAACTTGAATCAGCCTATTCTTTCGCAGGAAGAAATTAAAGATTTTGTACCTTCTGTTCTTAAGAAGGATACAAATCCTGTGGCAGAACCAGTTAGTGTTGAAATTCCCAATCAGCCTGAAACTGTCAAGGGTGATGATGTTAAACAGCCTAAGCTTGTTAAGGCTGCTGATAACAAGCAACCTGAGTTGCTTAAAGTTTTGAGTTCAAATAAAAAGAAGGCTGAGCTTATTAAGCCTAAAATTGAACCAATCAAGTTTGTCCTTTCAACAAATGTTGAAGAAGTGGTAGAAGTGGAGGATGTAACTCACGAGGTTACACAGAAAGTTAAAAAGAATAACCTCAAACCTGAAAAGAAACAAGTCATCCAGGAGAAGTTTAAAAATAATAAAGTTTCAATTAAAAATCCTTCTCCAAAGATTACCTCAACTGTGAATACGTTTACTCCATCATGTTCACATAAGTGTTCATGTGCAGTAAACGTACCTGAAATTAAACCTCGTAGGGTTCCTCTTTCGCCTAAACCACTATCAAGTTCTGATCAAACTTTCCGAGAAAGACGATCATGCTTCTACTGTCAGAAGCAGGGTCATCTCATTAATCAGTGTCCTGTGCTTGCTAGAAAATGGGCATCACGATATAGTACAGGTTATAATAAAAGAAGAAATTTTCAAAAGTCAAAACAACCTGGATTATCTCGACATGTTCCAATTTCTAAAGTTAACAACATTACACCTACTCAATCAATTGATCGAAAGGTTAATGTTATTAATAAGCAACCGACTTTATCTCAGAAAGTTTGGATAAAGAAAAGTAAAAAAAATGTTATGTCATCTGAAGTTATCACATCAATAAAAGATAATGATGTACTAAAAAACAAGGTTTTAACTGATGTGATAATAATAGATGAAGTCTCAGGAGTACCCAAGTCTGTCAAGGCTTGGGTCTCCATTTCAAACTAACATTCTTTTTCTTTGTGTTGTGACAGTCAAAGGTGCAGAATAGCAAGTGGTATGTTGACAGTGGCTGTTCGCGACACATGACAGGCAATATCTCCCTGCTCTCAGATGTTAAACCATATAATGGGGGACATGTTGCCTTTGCTGGTGATACTGGAGGTACAATAACTGGACTTGGAACACTCACAAATGGTCAAGTGAGCTTTGAAAACGTCAACTTTGTCGAGGAGCTGAAACACAACTTGATAAGCGTCTCTCAAGTTTGCGACAAGATAGGTTTGGTAGAGGGATGCCAAGAACTTCATTGTTTAGAAATTCTTTTCAAAAATCTTTTTCAAGGCGTGGTTCATTTTCGCCTATATCTAGTTGTGCATCCAACTCTACAAAACCTATGGCTAGAGTAAACAAAGTTGGGCCTAGTAGACCTGCTGTTCAAAAGCCCAACATTGTTGAAAACAAATCATCTGAACCTAAACGGGTTTGGAAACTTAAATCCACAAACAACACATCAATGAAATCAACTGAGTTTTTAAAATATCATAAACTCATTGATGTGATGGTTATGGACGATAGTGGACAACCCAAGTCTATCAAGGCTTGGGTGTCTCATAAGTACTAATGTTTGTTTGTGGTGATGCACTCCGGTTTTTTATAGCTAATACCTTTAGTGACTGCAAGGATGTGATCATGTGTGGTGATGATGTTTGAGCGAATGGATGATATTTTTGAAGTGAAACAAGGTGGTTAAAACGTGCTAAAAGAATTTGAATTTGACTTGATATGTGTGACTTGAAACCCTTCTGTTTTGTTTAAATGATTATTTAGTTGTTGTTTTTGTGTAAAGAATTTGCTGTTCAGGGGGAGAAATTTTAAAATTTCTAATTTAAAAAGTCAGAAAAATATGAACAGGCAAATTCTTGATAAATGCAACTGCCATTCTTTATACTCGTTAGTATTAAAGAAATGCAAAAGTTGCTACACTTCTAAAAATAGACGTTGAATTGTGTCTGTAAACAATTGAGGATATGATAGTACATCAGGAAACATGCATAAAATGGAATTTTAAGATTTATGTTTGATGTGTCAGTAGATTTATCTAGCATAACTGAAATACCTTTTATAAATATTAGCTTCATCAAATGATGTATTGGTAGGCATTTGTTCTAAAGTTACTAAGAAGCTTAACTTTCAAATATGCATATTATTTTATATAAAGACATATTAATATGTATGACATTAAGTTGAAATAAGGGCATAATTGTCCAAAATATTTTGACACCTAGTCTTAATATTTGGATGATAAACATGTTATGATCTAAAATATAGGGTCTCTGTATGGAGTTATCTGGGGGAATATATTAGTTGTCTCCTCTGTTGTATGAAAATACAGACCTGGTTTCATCAAATATATTCTTGAAAAGCACTTAGATACGTAGTCTATGTTAAGCAATAGACAACTATTACGTACCCGTGGCATTCTTACAATTCCCAAATAAAATGTACAAATGTACAGAAATGTCATAAAAAGATTGCCTCGTACTGGTTTGTGTTAAACTATGGTACTCTATTATACGAAAGTACAGACCTGTACCCTCTAGTTTAAAGTGTTCAGACTGGTGTTGGTTCAACCAGAACTACTGTTTATGTGACTCTGTTGTACGAAAGTACAGACCTATCACCGCTAGCTTGGTTCTAAAGATAAGTCCATACCTTCACCCTCTATATATAGAAAATACTAACATGTTTTGAGTTCAAATGTATATTTTAATGTGTTTTATATACTCTAATATGCATGCTAATAATAACACAAGTGATTCATCTTATTATGAGTTGACATCATACACTTAAGTACAAATGTTTAGATGGATAAAATATCAATAATCGTCTTGAAATAATCTTTATAACAGGTGATTTAAATATGCTAAGTAAATTTAAAGTGGACAAATATACTGATAATCGAAATAACACTTACTATTTCCTAATAATTGCATGTTATCCTGATATGATCCCTAACCAGACCAAAACAATTCCGTCCCCAAAAAGATTGTTTATTTATTGCTTTCAGTATTTTAATTCTGTCTTACAAAGAAAATTACAAAAATATTTTATTTCTGAGTTATTTTATTCAAGTTACATATCATGCTCATATTCAAAAGACAAGAATTGATGAGAGTTCTCCAAAGACTTTGAAGATAAATACTATTGGAGAAGCTATTGATGAAAGAGATGATGGTCACTGAAGTTGAAGATCTAATTGGATATCAGTCATATGAGACTGAACATCAAGACTTTTGAAGACCAAGCTATCTCAATGGGGGAGTTTGTTGGTGAAGAAAATTGTAGATATCTGTGTAACCCATGGAATCCATGCAGGTGGCAAATTTCCTACTGGATGGGTTTAGACTAAAGACTTTTTGAAGACCAAGCTGAAGACACGGGGGAGTTTGTTGATACATTTAGAGTGTCTGTCACTTGGTCTAAGTTTCGAGTTGTAATTAATTAGATTAATTTTGTATTAGGCGATATTGTTAATATCGCTTAGGCGATATCACCAATATCGGACAGGCGATATCACCAATATCGCCCTTTAGTCCAGATTAGTTACATATAAATACTCGTTTAGGGTTTCAGTTTGGAAAGCTTAACACTTTGCATTTTGGCACATACGAATTTTCTTTGGCAGCTTTTATCATTCTCAGTGTTCCAGTCATTGTAATTCACATTGCTTTATATGATTAATTCAATATATGTGTTTGTGATTTTGTTGTTAAACGTACAATCGATAGCTATTGAATTCCGCGCATTAGTTATTGTTTATTGATTCATTGTTTAAGATCAGTCTTTGTTGCGATCCTACAACCCTGTTGGGTTCGCTTCGCAGTCAACGCGAGTCAACCATTTGGTTCGCTTCGCAGTCAACGCGAGTCAACCATTTGGTTCGCTTCGCAGTCAACGCGAGTCAACCATTTGGTTTCGCTTCGGTCAAGCAAAGTCAACCCGATGGGTTCGCTTCGCAGTCAACCGAAGTCAAACATTTGGTTTCGCTTCGGTCAAGCAAAGTCAACCCGATGGGTTCGCTTCGCAGTCAACCGAAGTCAAAGGTTCTGGGTTCGCTGCAATCTGAGATTGAGCTCGGTTCGCAGAAGCGTCTGGTTCAACTAGAAATTCGAAGTTGATGATCGAACACTTTTAAACGCAATTTAATGGTATAAACATGTTTATTATATACCGATTAACAAGTTATACAAGTTTTAGATTTTAATCTTCACTCATTTCGAAGAAATCCGTGAGATTCGAAACCAAAACCTCCAAAACATATATTTGTCCGGAGTGAAAAACCGATTCTTGAACAGAAGTGTCGAAAATTTTAGAAAACAGGAGGTTCGTTTCGGTTCGCAATGTTCGTCTCGCAGAGGAAGGTTTTCAGTTCGCAGGGTAGTTTGGAAAGTGAGATTTGGATTCGCAGGACCTGTTCCTTTTATACTACAAACTCAATTCGCAAGTTTGACTAGTCAACTTCGCAATTGTAACTTTTCATGCGATTTTGAACTTTCCAATGCGTGTTTGTCACATTTATTCAACACGGAATGATGAAATATGGTTTAACATAGATTCCAAAGGATAAACACGCACAAAAATAAAGAACACGTAACAAATAAAATTATCAAACTAACGAGTGGTATCGAGTACCATTTTATTCAATACGAGAAACGATACATATTTTGTGTTAAGAATTTATCTGCTTAGGGATCATATTAGGAAAAATAAGCTGAATATTATTATTTATTAATCAAGTCTAAGAAGATCGTTAGTATGAAATTCAAATAAGTTACAGAAAAATCACACTTTAACCATTTATGAACTTATATTTATAAGATTATAACTTGGTTACCTTTATCCACATGATATAAAACGTTCTTTGAACATACTTTTATATGAAAGATTCACCAAAGTGAATGTTCATTTGTCATTGATAGTTCAAAATGATTACAGATATTATGATCCATATAAACAAATTACACACTGATTTCCAAGCAAACATTTATTGTTAGTATGGATATTAACTAGTGTGTTCTAATATATGACATACTGAGAAATCAAGCATAATACATACCACTGTATCTTTTACATTCAAGGTAGAGGTTACTAAATGATGAACTTGAGTTATTTTAAGGCTCGACAAAACATCAAACAGATTTTGAAGATACTAGTGGTTCTAGATCTGTACATAGTACAACAGAAGATCCCTTAGTATGAGCAAAATAAGTTTGAGACCATTGGCGAAATTAAAGGTTACAGGTCTGTACATAGTACAACAGAGTTACCAGTAGTTTTGCTAATAGCCATTTTTCTAACTATTTGTCTGTTCATATATTTATATATTGTTGATAACAGTGTATGGTTATACTATCATTCACAAATTAAGACTTATGTCATACATCATATAATAGTTCACACTAGATAACATACATGAGAATTAATGCTTATTAAATGCTCAGAAATCATAGCATAATTTGCCTACCAGTACATCATATAATGAAGCTGTCTAGACTTAATTTTATTCTAAGCAAAGTATATTGTGGATAAAGGTGTATAATAAAAATAAATATAAGTAAATTCCTAGTTGAAAAGATGTAATGTTTATGTGACTTATAGGAATCTACTAACACGTCTAACTTAAGACTTATAGTTATTATTGTTAGGCTTATTCTCCTAATGTACTATCATTTCACAGCAGATAAGAACTTAAAAAAAATAAAGACATAAACAGTAAAACTTACTAACTATTACATATTCCTTTGGAAGACACGTTATTCTGGATTTCGCATTCCGTTAAGTTGAACTAATGTCTCAAAACGCGCCCTGTCGAAAGCTTTAGTATATAGGTCTGCCAAGTTGTCAGAAGAGGCAACTTTGACTAACCTAATCAGCTTCTTCTCGGCACAATCACGAATGAAATGGTGACGAATATCAATGTGTTTCGTCTTGCTATGCTTTACCGGATTATTGGTTATTGAGATCGTCGATTCATTATCGATCATCATTGGAGTGTCGGTAAAGTTTAGTCAGTAGTCTCGCAGTTGTTGTTGTATCCACAATACTTGGGAACAACAACTGCCAGCTGCAACATACTCAGCTTCACATGTAGAAAGGGCTACTGAGCTTTGCTTCTTGCACTGCCAAGACACAAGTCTACCTCCTAGGAATTGACATCCTCCGGTCGTAGACTTTCTATTTTGGTTGCATCCACCATAATCCGAATCTGTATACACAACAAAATCTAAATCTCCTTCAATCGGATACCAAAGTCCCAGCTTCGGCTTCCCTTTGAGGTAACGAAAGATTCTTTTTACAGCTTGCATATGTGACTCTTTCGGATTAGCTTGATATCTTGCGCAAATGCAAACAGCGAACATAATGTCAGGTCTAGATGCAGTCAGATACATTAGTGATCCAATCATAGCCCTATATAAAGTAGGATCTACATTCTGATCACTCGATGTATCAGGACCGAGTCCGTGATTTTCTAGAATAGGAGTTTTGTAAATACGAGATTCATTCATCTTGAAGCGTTCTAACAGCTCATGTGTATATTTAGATTGATGAATAAAGAAACCATCTTTCTTTTGATCAACTTGTAACCCTAAGAAGAAGTTCAACTCTCCCATAGCAGACATTTCGAACTTGCCTTTCATAACTTCCTCAAATTCTTGACACATCTTTTCATCAGATGACCCAAAGATAATGTCATCAACATATACTTGAACAAGTAGAAAGTCCTTTTTCTTCCACTTCACAAAGAGTGTACTATCAATTCTTCCTCTTGTAAAACCATTCTCAAGAAGATAAGTTGATAGTGTCTCATACCACGCTCTTGGTGCTTGATGTAATCCATACAGAGCCTTATCAAGACGATATACTCTATTTGGATACTTTGGATCAGTAAATCCTGGTGGTTGAAACATACACCGTTTCCTTGACCTTGCCATACAAGAAGGCGCTCTTAACATCCAGTTGATAAACTTTCATTTTCTTTGAAGCTGCAAATGCTAAGAACAACCTAATTGCCTCAAGCCTGGCCACAGGTGCAAACACTTCATTGTAATCTATCCCCTCTTGTTGATTGAAACCTTGAACTACTAGACGAGCGTTATTGCGAATTACGATTCCCCGATCGTCTTTCTTACACTTAATGACCCATCTAGTGCCAATTGGGTATTCACCACTTGGTAAATCAACCAACTCCCAAACTTGCAGTTTTGAGAACTGTGAAAGTTCTTCCTGCATTACTTCTACCCATGAGTTGTCCTTCAACGCCATTTGGACATTCTTAGGCTCAACTTGTGAGATAAAGCATGAATATAGACATAGATTTGGAACCCCTATCTCTTTCATTTCAACATATAGGCTAGTGTACTCAGATATACTAGCCCTCGTTTGAACAGATGCGTTTGGATCTCCAATGATATTGTCAATTGGGTGATTTTTGTTAACTCTTGTGGTTGTCACCGGTTCAAGTTCTATTTCCTCTTGTAAATTAGTGCCAATTTCTTCCAATGATTGCACATATGTATCAGTACTGTGCACTTCATCAGAAGATGGTTGTGTGGCACTCGTTGATGCACGATTAGGATCTACAAAAGTTGTATCTTTAGGAACACTCGATGTTGGTGTAGGGCCAATATCCCCATCACCCGACAATAAATGTTCAGAGACCGCTGAGTCAACTTTGTAGTCACTGATTGGGACATTAAATGACTTAAAGAGATCTGAATAGTCGAATTGCCAATCTAATCCCTTATGTACGTCATGTGTGTAGCTCGTAACTTCAATGTTATAAACTATTTCCACACGTCCCGTAGCTTTATTGAAGACACGTTTGTTTGGTGAATTAGGCACATAACCTAGGAAATATCCTTCGTCAGCCTTCTCACCAAATTTTTGTTGATTGCTAGTCTTCAGCAAAGTACATGAAACTCCAAAGGGTTCAAACCCTTTTAAGTTAGGTTTCTTATTGTTCAAAAGCTCATAACAAGTCTTCTTCTGCTTTTTAACCGTAAGAACTCTGTTTAGAACATGACATGCTGTATTCAGCGCTTCTGCCCAGAAAATGACAGGAAGCCTTGAATCTGCAAGCATTGTTCTAGCTCCTTCAATCAACGTTCTATTTTTCCTTTCAGCAACACCGTTTTGTTGTGGTTCATACGGTGCACTGAATTGATGTTGTATCCCTTTGCTTAAGCAATAGACATTGAACGTTGAATTCTTGAACTCTGTTACATTGTCACTACGAATTCTCTTAATTCGTGTTCTATAGACATTCTCTATTAGATCTAGGAACTCCATAAGAATACCTGGAGTTTCATCCTTAGATCCCAAAAAGAATACCCAAGAGAATCTAGAGAAATCGTCTGTGACAACTAAATAGTACCATTTGCCACCTATGCTTCTTTTGCTTATTGGGCCAAAAAGATCCATATGTAGCAATTCAAATGGCGAGGAGATTGAGTTTTCAGTCTTAGACCTATGTGGTTTTTTATGTTGCTTTCCTTTCATGCAAGGAACACACTTGTCTTCAGACTCGAAACGTTTTTCTTGTACACCAAGAACTAACCCATTCTTGGTTATGTAGTTCATTTTTCGAAAGTTCAGGTGTGCCATTCTCCTATGCCATAAGAGTGCGTCTGCTTCAGAAGCCTTGGATAAAAGACATGTCGACTCCATCGAAGTAATAGGAGCACCCATGTTGATTGCATAGATGTCCTTCTTCTTTGGAGCCCTCATTAATATCCATTCATCAGGGATGGTAAAACCCGGCTTCAGGACTAAGGCCTCTGTCTCATTGAAATGTACAGAGTGACCTTTATCACAGACTTGGGAAACACTCACTAGGTTGTGACTTAGTTCTTCAACATAATTCACATCCTCTAGAGTTAAAGTTCCATTTGAAACTTTTCCTTTCCCTATTATAACTCCTCCTTAATCACCAGCGAAATGAACACGCTGTTTCATTCCGCCTTTGAAGTCCTTCAGTAGACTTCTTTCACCTGTCATGTGCCGAGAACAACCACTGTCTACATACCACCAGCTGTCCTTGTTCACAGTCTGCTCCTGCACATAACAAGTTGTACACAATTAGTTCTCAAGAGGGACCCAAGCCATTACGGTCTTGGTCTGTCCCTTATCGTCAACAATTTGTACTTCTTTAAAGTGACCATAACTATTATTATCAATAGTCTTGGTAACTGGCAAAGAAGTTGTAGGTTGTTGATGATTTGGGTTGTTATGCCTCTAAGGAGAGTGAGTAGAAAACCTCTTAGGCATATAATCAACTCGATGTGTACGAGAAGTAGAACCATTCTCAAATTGACTATGGTTTCTACTAGGAGTCCTAAACCTCGACGGCGTCTTATCTCTAGGCTTAGAGTCATTTAGAGTATAAGGCCGTTTAGGTTTAGGTGGAGAGACACCATGAGTAACATCTCTTTTCAAAGTGTTCACAAGTTTACTACCTAATCCCGGTTTGGTACCTAACCTGTCTACATTTGAACTGAGGACTTTTGGTGTCTCATTGTTATTCACGAGCCTAACCGATGTTTCCAATTTCTTGTTAGGACAACAAGAAGCCACATCCCCTTTTGGTGACATTTGAAACATGATTTATGCTTTCGTGACTTAACCCCTTTTGCCTTTTCGTGTTCAGTCTGAGTTTCAGACACTAAAGGTACATCTTGTTCCTTAATAACCTTATCATTTATGTCAGTATCAACCATCATTCCACTCGAGACAAATTGTACTTTAGGGAATGGTGTGTTCTTACTAACATCAGATGATAGATCTTTATGAACAACCTTCTGTGTCTCTAAGTTTCCAGACTTTTTAATTACTATCTCCTCAGGTTTAGTATCTAAATCCATCATTTCGAAGTTAACAGAAGTAGTATAATTAGAGTTAAAAGGAGGAGGCACATCAGTGTATCCTAATCCAGTTTTATCTTTTACACTACGTTGAGCATCAATTATAGAATCCATAGTTAAAGAAGAGGTTCTATAACTTTCAAATTTACGATTTAGCTCAACTAACTTCAATTTTGATTCAGCTAGCTCCTTATCTTTATTTTAAATACTTTGATTTAAGTCTCTTAAATTTAAATAAAGGCCATCTATCTTAACACATTGTTCATTAATTGTGTCCCTAAGATTGGTCTTATCAGCAGCATCAGACTTAATCTTTTCTTTAAGAGCTAGTTTGTCTTCACTAAACCTTTGTGCATCACATTTAGCTATTTCTAATTCAGATTTTAAAGTATTATATGAATCAGCGAAAACACTAACTTGTGATTGCAGATTAGTAACTAGATCACAGACATCAGTAGATTTCACACTCATCGGCATCTTCTGATGCCCTTGAGGTGACTTCTCAGTAGTTTTCTCTTTTGCTTCACTTCCAGAAGAAGCAATAAAGCACAAATCCTCGGTTATCAATTCACCCTTTTCAAGAGTCATTGTTTCTCTCGGTTATTGAGGGATTCTGTAACTGATCAGAATTTGTTTCTCTCGTTTTGTAGGTGAAATCATAACCTCTGAGCTTGTCAATAGCCTGCTCAAGAGTCATTGTAGCATATCGCTCTTCATTGTCCTTGACCATAATTCCATGCATTTCCCACTTAGACGGTAAACCCTCAATAAACTTGTCGGTTTTCTCTGTATCAGTAAAGAAGATCTCATGGTCATCTAGCTCACTCAGTAGATAGTAGTATCTCGTGGTGTAGGCATCAAGATCTTCTCCCTTAAAAGCTTTAAACACAGTAAACTGCTTCTTAAGGAGATTCTTCTTGCCCGCCCGTACTTGTGGACTACCCTCACATCTTTTCTCCAAAGCAATCCAGAGTGCTCTAGCAGTGTGAAAAGATTTGAATTGATGATTGATCTCCTTAGGTAAACTCATTTTGATTGAAGAATGGGCTTTATTTTCAATCTCAAAGTCTTTCTTCTGGTTATAATTCATCCGATTGTAGGGTACAATAACTGTTGCATTTTCAACAACAGTTGTAGGTGCAGCGTATCCATTCTTGATACACATCCAGATTGACAAATCATGGAATCTACAGTATGATTCAAACCTGTCTTTCCATCCATAGTAATCCTCAAGTCTAAGCAATTTAGGTGGAGCATTAGATTTTCAAATCTCGTGGTCCATCTCAATCATTTTACTCAAGTCAGACATCTTTGTCAATCTCAGAAGTTAAAAAGTCACAAAAAATCAGAAGGTTCAGTTCGCAGGAATCTCAGTTCGCACGAACTCACTTCGCAAAACTCAGTTCGCAGAAACTCAACTCAGTTCGCAAATCTTAGTTCGCAACTCTCAGTTCGGTTCGCAAACTCGGTTTGGTTCGCAAGAACTCAGTTCGGTTCGCAGCTTTCACTTCGCAGGAACGGCTGAAACCCTAAACTCAATTCGCGAAACGGCTAAAAAACCCAAAAACAAAAATGTCAGTTATTTTTACGATTAAAACTTGTGGTTTTCGATCGTAAACGAAACTAAAAACGTCAAGAGAGTGATTTTGGTCGTAAATAAGTACGTAATGCACTAAAAACAACCCGAAATCACACGTTATTATCCTAAATAACCTCGAAACTACGCGTATCTAGCCGTAGGCTCTGATACCAATTGTAAGTCCGGTTGTGGCGGATCGATAACGAGGTTATCTAAGGTATTAAGGTGCGGAATCCCTCAATACTAGTTATAGGATCTATAACGAATTCTTTCGCAATATATTAACGAATCAATTATCTAATTGCTTTGTATCGATTATAACAAGTGTTAACGATCAATACCTAGCCTTTAGAACGTAGTGAAGTCTCTGGAGTCGCAGGGTTTTCCGGTAATTGAAATGGCAAAAAGTTTTTTAATATGAAAACCTAGTTTTTCATATATACTCGTCTCTGTTCGCAGGCTCGTGGGCTCTGCGAACTGACTCAGTTCGCACCCCATGTTGGCCCAGCGAACTGACTCGGTTCGCAGGCCAATCTTGTCCTGCGAACTGACTCGGTTCGCGGTCAACCTTGGTCAACATTTTTCAGCCTTTTGATATTTAACTCTAAAATGTTTACTAAGCAATATATTTCATTTACAAATCAAAACCAATGTACAAACTTGATTACAATTACTAAAAGTACTATTACAAGCTATAACAAGCTAGATCTGTTGTCACAAAACATGTCTCAAAAGCTCCAAACGAAGTCTCTAAATTCTATTTGGATGAATTTAATTAATTCGTCCAAAAGTCGAGCTCCCGACTTTAATCGAGCGCTTTTACGAGGCACCCTAAGTTTAAATTTAATTCAATAGTTAGGTTAAAACTAAGTAATAATTAGTAAAAATATAAAAAAAAATTGTTTTAAGTTTTAACCAAAAATCATTAAAGTCAAAGTTAAAATTTTGTTCGATCAAATTTTAAACTTTGAAACTTTAGGACAAAGGTAAACCTTTAAAACACACAAAAATATCATTAGCTTAAACTTTAATTGTTTTCTTTTTAATTTAGCTAGTCACACTTTATAACATATAGTTATGTTAAAAAATTTATTCGCGTACAAAAGCGTTATTAAAATTTAACAAAGTAACAATTGCGTAAAATTTTATTACTTTTTGTGTTAGGGTAAAATTTGGAGTAATTAAATATTAAACAAAAACAAAAAAAGTAAAATCCGGTCCACACTTGACCATATACATTCAAACCGAACGTATATGGTTGGTTTTGACCATATACGGTCTAAAACTCAACCGTATACGGTCAGGTTTGGACCGTATTCGGTCCACATCTCGAAAACCAAAAGAAATCCGACCGGTTTGAATATACGGGGCATGTGTGTACGTATTTTTTTGTGTAATTGGGTGTATACCCCAAAACATAACCATATACCCTCAAAAACACAAAATAAAAAAAATAAATAAATACTCCCCTTCTTCTTCCTCAACCTCTCGGCCGCACCTCCATCCCCACCCAAAACCACCATCAAACCTCCATTTTTCCGATTTCAAGCTTTGAGTTCAAGTAATAATCATCTTTTATTCTCACATTCATCTTTCTCATCCTTTCTAAGGTAATCTCTAACCTAAAAATTCAATTTTTGTTAACTATAACCTAAGATTGTTCTTGATGAAATTGTTAGTAAAAATTGGGGATTTTAGTGATTATTGATTGTATAGATGTATGTAAGATAGAATGTGAAGAAAGATTGGTGATTCCATGGTTAGATTTTAGTTTAGAAATTTAAAGTCTTGAAATTGTGTTAAAAATTTTGAATTTTTTAGGATTAAAAATTGTAAGAAAGTTTGTTTTTAATTGCAATTTGCTTATTCGATGCTAATTATGCTTAGTATATTGCAATTAGTTAATTAACTAGATGATGATGCTTGATTTCATAAGTTAAATTAAGCTTTTAAATTGCATTAAGTGATGAATGTTTCATATGGAAAATTTTAAAACCTCACTTAAGTGTTAAATTAGCTTAATTTGCACAAGTCTTCCCTTAATCTTGATGTTTGATTGAAAAATAGATAATTCTATTGGTTAATCACCATACTTAGAGATTAAAGTAAGCTTGCAAACTCGATAAGCTAGTTTAGACATCATGAACTTTTGAAACCAACTTTTGCAACTAAACGTGATGTTTTAAGATGTTTTAAACTAGTATGATAGGAGATTAGCTTGCCTTGATTAATGAAATTATAAGCAACTTTAAAAATGCCAAATTGGAAAGAATGATCATTCTTGCTTGTTAACTTTCTAAGATAGTAAAAAAGGTCATCATCTTTGTTAAAACGCAACCTAACTTACTACTTATACCTATTTGTTAAAAATAATGCGGAAAGTTTGATGACAAATGCTAAAGTAAGGATTTCAAGTAATTTAATTTACTAGATGCAAAGACTTGAAACTAACTTTAAGCATTTGGCACCACTTTAAATGTTAATTCTTTAAGTGCCCATGATATATGATAAGTTAGTTTGGGTGTATTGCATGTAATTAATCTCGTTTGTCTTAGCAATTTACCCAACTTCATGTAACAAAGTAAAAACGCTTTGAGCTAACCAAAATATAAGTTTAGAACGAGCTTACGTGAGTTCAAAAATGCTTCACGCCTACTTGGTTAAGAATTAAAGTTTATTACTTATTTGCCTTTAAGGAAAATAGTGCAAGTTCAAAATTACGCCACTATAATTATGAAATTAAAAGTAGTGGAATTTTAGACTATACATTATCCCTAAAGGTAGATTTAAGTGAGATAATTACATGGTTTGAGGTTTGATTGCTAAAATTGCGGATTGATTATCATATATATGTCATATATGTCTTTTACATGTTTATGGAATGTGCCACTTTTAAAGCCCTCATTTCGAATTTTTTCTAAAAATTTGGAATGACTTAGCTAAATCCATAAACTTGTTAAAACATATCGAACAACCTAACTTGTTTCGCTTTTTCTTTCAGATGCCAAACGTTATTTTACCAGGAGTTCCAGAGGATCCTACGCCTATTCCCGACACCCTCAATCGTATGAGAGGGTCGAGGATGACGAGAGACACAGTCAGATTCTGGATGGATAGGGATCTTGGAAGATTAAGATATATTAATTGGGATCACTTGAGAGATTTAGGTTTAGAGCGGGAGGTGGAGACATTTTTGGATTATCAGACAACCGGATCTTCCTTGACTGCATGGCGACATCTCTTCGCCATCAAGGAAGAGGTGTATAGAGAGGTTATGGCGGAGTTTATGATTACGTACCATTTTGATGGAGGGGTCACAGATTATAAGGACAAGAGAATGATCTGTTTCCAGTATCGAGGGGTGAGACATGAGTTATCATTAGCAGATTTTGCTGTATAGCTCGGCCTCTACACTGCAGAGCAGGTTGACACTCCTTTGTTCACTGATGGGTGCACTACTATACCCGACATCGAGGATCCTTCCGTCACTTGGAGTTCATGGGGCGGTTTGGCTTTTAAAAGCAACATAAAGGCCACTCGCTTCATTCGGCCAGCACATCAGATTCTACACAAGCTTTTAGCTTGCTCCGTTCAAAGCAAAAAGAGCTCGAACGGAGGTGTCACACTTAGAGATTTGCGGCTGATGAAAGCGATTACGGAGAAGAGAAACATACAGGTAGCATATCTAGTGGCTCAGAGGCTGAATGACGAGAGGAAATTTCAGCCACCACAGACTCCATTCTTGGGAGCTGTGATCACCAGACTCATTACAGGGATGGGCTTCCTTTGTCCGGAAGATACACGTCGGTTCAGGAGGGATAGGACTGGCAGCTCGCAGCCGCAAGACCATGACTTTCTAACAGAGATGAGAGTGCTGACGATTGACCAGGAGGACGAGCAGATTTCCTAGAGAGCCTGACTTAGTATACCTGACGATGTGGGTCGCCTGATCCCTGGATTATTTATCGCCCGCACTCATGCTAGGACCAGGAAGAGGTCTGGTGCTGTATTAGGAGATGTAGAGGTCCCGAGAGGACCACGTTCGGGTGATGCTGCGCCAGATCATGATGAGACGATTGTTTAGATGCCAGAGGCTCCTAATGATGGAGCGGAGAGTTCAGTGCCACCGGCACCTCAAGTTTATCACTACGGGGACCCTGCAGATGCCGACTACAGGTACGGTATTATGTTCATGCTCACCACCTTATATGGACAAGGCATGCAGCAGGCAGTAGATATGAGATACACACCTTTACCTCTGTGTCCATGGGTATGCGGTCCACCACCACCTCATTTCACCACACCACCTACAGTTCCACCACCACCTCATTGCACCACACCACCTACAGTTCCACCACCCACCATCACTACACCACCACCCACCACCGTTATATTACCACTCACTACCACACAACCCATAGCCACCACTATCGCCACTACCATATCACCTTCACCTGGGCCTGCATTCTCTACTCGTATTACCAGGCGTCGCATTTCTGAGCCAGCATCCTCGGCCACTCATCATACCCCTAGATCTGACTTAGACCAGCCCAGTAGCACCATCAGTGCCTCAGCAGCTCCTCCGCAGACCACAACTATTCATCTATAGACAGATCCGTTTGGTGAGGCCGGTTATAGACCAGAGCCACAGGAGGGTGTTGAGCAGATATTTACGGTATCTGATCTGATAGGCAGCACACATCAGGCCACCAGTGCTCAACCTTTATCCCTCTCCTCCCTTATGCGTATGGATGATGAGCAGATGCAGCTTGTACTACAGGTCGGGCATATAGCACTAGCTGAGCATTCGGATTCAGATGCTAGGACTAGAGTGACACAGGATGGGACATTAGCTCCCACTTCATCAGCATCTGCATCCAGGATGGAGTCTAGTGGGCAGATTTCAGCGACAGGATCTTTTCAGCAGCCCACAGCCTCTACTCAGCCTGAGACTATGCCATTGCATACTACACAACCAGCCACCCAGGATACTTCTGACCCTTAGACTTTTATTATTATCTATTTCATTCAGTAATACATTTGGATATTATTTTGATGTTTATTGGGGATGATTGTATTTATAGTCAAACTATGATTACTGTTTGATTTATTATCTATCATTATCTTTATATTTTACTTACGTTGTTTATTTTCTCTTTTGAAGATATTTATGATTATGGTTGTTTGGTAGAATAGGAATGCTTGTATAGAAGTTCGTCTCCCACTACTGGTGTGAAATTAATGAAGTAGTAGCCTGGGGTGTAGGTGTGGTTGCAGGTTGAACATTATGTTGTTCAATCTGGGTGGCAATATCCGTCAGGAGTAAGCGAGCTACGATTCTACTAGCTTTAGTAGTCTGAATCGTGACGGTAACGTCAGCTGCAGGCTCCTGTTAGACAATAGTTATCAGTAAAAGTAACAGAATAAACTGTCTCAATCTCTGAATAACTATAAGTACTCGTATCTCTAACCTTCTCTGAGGTTTCAGATACCGGAGCACTCGGACGTTGCACCGCAGGTCTAGTCTGCTGCTGTGTATCTGGAGCGACTGTTATAGAAATATCTATCTCAGTTTCTCATATGTAGAACGCACAACATTCAATAGAATAAGAAGGTTAAAAAAAATAACCTAGACTAGCCAAATCGCCAATCTTCAGCTGAGAAGTAGCTGAACGAATACATTTTTGGCGTTGCGTCTGAAGAGAATGATCCTCTTCGTCATCTGTTTCCTCTTCGATCAAGCAAAAATCGGGATCCAAATCATCGACTTTGCGCTTGCCCTTGAAGGCTGGATCCATGATCAGCTTGGAACCTCTCCGGATCATTCTCGCAGGAATACCCAAAAAAGTAAGAGGATGAGGAAGATCATCATCAGTCTCCTCACTATCAGAGTCAGATGTGGTGGCACCATCTTTGCCAAAGGCACTAGAGGGCCCAACTTCCAGACTCGCCTGATCCTGTTCACCCTCAGGTCGAATGACCTCTGGGTCTACAGCTTCAGGAGCCTAGTCAAGATGAATGATAATAGATGATAAGTAAATTACATGTACGTTGAACAATGATGATATAAATAATACCTGATATTGATCTATCTCACGTAGGAGTGGATCAGTAGCATCATCGTTTTCTATCAGAACCTCATGTAAAACCTGAGCAGCAATGTCAGGTTGTCCAGCCTGATGTAGAACATCTTGTATAAGCTCTTGTGGTCCAGGATTTGGAGCCACAACTGCTGGCTGAGGTTGTGTTGCTGGTTGAGCGTCATCATCTATCCAACCATTATTTGGTGGAGCTACATATGCGGCATTAAGAAGATGTCCGAACAAGTCACATGCTTCAGGTTTGACCTGATCCGGACGTCTGGAGGAATGAAGAAAGCACGCATTGTAGGTCCTCAATCCAATGGTGTTTACACGCAGATCTGGCTGAAATCCTTGAAGATTAGGGATACAGTGCTTAATGATAAGCATGCAAAACCTCGGATACACCATGAATTTGGAACGAACAGTTCCGGTTATCTGGCCAATGAAAGAATTGAAAATGTAGGATGAAAAACTGTATGGTTTATTATAAACCAGGGACAGTAGGCCAGATAACATCTCAGGACTTAGCTCATCATAACCACCCTTCTTGTTACCGAAGATGGTAACAATAATGTGGAATAAGAATCTCCACTGGCCAAGGACAAACGCCTTCACAAACTGGCGACCTCTCTTGGGTCCAGAATAACCCATTCGTCCTAGTGCACCCTCAATGAAGTCAGAGGTGTACACCGAAGGTCCAGCTTCCTGATCGACTGTTCCCAGATGTAGAATCTGTCTCAGATCATCAGCAGAGAAAACCACTGGATGATTATTAACCCTCGTGCGAATAACCGGAGGGTTTGCTGCACTGTCAAATACTATACTATCCCAAAATTGTTCCAGAAGATCTCGGGACAGTGGCGGAGATTCCGTAATAGCATATCGAATCCTCGATCGTGCTAAATACGTCAGAATCTCTGTGAAACGTGCAGCTCCACGCTCATTGACATCCAAGTTTACCATGATGTTGTGAGCAAGAGTGAAAGATCTAGCAGCCATATCTGTAGTCATAAGATATACACAAATGGCAGTTAGCTCAAATATTAGGACACTTATCGAACATTAATTAATTTTAAACGTTTATGTATTGTGAACCAAAGAGATCACCAAACATCGACGTTTACTATTAATTAATAACTTAATTTACTGAACTTAATTGAACGATTAAGTATTCAACACTTAATTTTTCAATTATCTTCTCTAAATTATATACATCGTTCGTACGTCCTAGTAATTAATCCGAAATATTATACCGCCGATAGTAAATCGGAACACGCCGCACGACTACATATGAGTCGGAAGTCTTTCGATATAATAGAACAGAAGTCGTAAATTATATGCATTTCACTTATAACATTAAGTTCTTAAGTCGAAGCATATAAGCGATAGTTAAAAGTCTTCACTTGTACTTCATTTGTAAACATAAAGTTCTCAAATCGAATACAAGTCTAGAAAATTAACTGAGTAAATGTATACGTATTAATCTAGAAACATAAGTTTGTAAATCGAAACGTATAACTACCAAACAATAAGTTTCAATGTATAATTTATTAGTAATTCTAGAATTCACGAATCGAGTACACATCGAAAATGTTTAATTTGGTCAAACAAAGTCAACCCTTGTTGATACATTTAGTGGTTATTGTTTAAGATCAGTCTTTGTTGCGATCCTACAATTGGTATCAGAGCCATTTAATCATTGGATTAGTGGTTATTGAATCATTATTCGTACGTTTAAACGTCGTATTAACTAGTTTTTTCGTATAAACAAATCGTTTTTATTCTTAAAAGGCTATTTAATCAGTATTTTTAGTGTTTTCTGGATTCGTGTTCGTTGTTTGCTACTCCAAACTTTGAAAATTTCGTTGTCTTTGAAATTTTAGGGTTTACAGCCGTTTTAGCGATATTAAAAGCGATATTATCATAATATCGCCTTTAGGGTTACAGCGATATTACGTGTTCTGTGCTCATTAATTTGAGCGATATCTCTAGCGATATTACTAGAGATATAACCTGGTATCGCCTAGTTAATTTTTGCGATATTGATTCAATATCGCCTGATTAAGTTTAGCGATATTACTCGAAATATCGTCTGTGATATCGCCTGTTTTGTCTGATTTTGATTTGCGCTTTAATTAGCGATATTGATAGTGATATCACCAATATCGCTCAATCATCAGATTGTTAGCGATATAAGCAATATCGCTATAGGGTGTTAGACAGATTTTAAACCTTTTTCAAAAGTTAATTTTAATTAATATAAATTAAAATGTCTACTTTACAAGCTGTTAATGCAATGTTAAAACACAATGCTGAAGTGGGTAGTGCAAACAAACCTCCATTCTTTGCTCCAGGAATGGAGTATTCTGAATGGAGAGGTAGATTTTTATCGTTTGTCGCGTTTACCGACCCTGAAATGGAGATACCTTTACTGGAACGATACGTTAGACCTGTTTCAAGTGGAGAGCATGTTGGTATTCCTCCACCAAAGCCTATTCGTTCCATGTCTGTTGAAGAACGCAAAGCATGGGAATGTGAGAGGAAGGCTCACTCTGCTATAACCATGTCTTTACCTGCAGATGCCATGAAAATGTTTAAACAACACGACATCGCTTATGATCTGTGGAATGGCATAGCTGAACGATGTGGAGGTACTACTGAGTACAAGCAAAGTAAACTGGAGTTAGTGAAGAAACAGTATGATCTGTTTGACATCCAGAAGAACGAGACGGTGAAAGATTTATTCTGCAGATATTCGCGTCTTGTAAATGAGCTGACTGAAGGAGGCTACAAATTTAGCTCTATTGAAGTCAACAAGAAACTACTGAATGCTCTGCCTCCTCACTGGGAAACTAGAGTGCTGATGATGGAGAATGATCTAGACATACTAGCTATGTCTCTGGATCAACTTATTGGGAAGCTTGAAACATGTGCCTTGGACATTCAGAAGAAAAGCACAAGATCTAGCTCTTTGCTTCCTGATAATAGCAATTTTGGATATGGAAGTACAGCACTTCTATCTGGGCCGTCTACATCTTCATCTAAACCCAATTACTCTTCGGGAAATAACTCAGTTGGGACATTCTCTTCTTTTCCATCATCCTCTTCTGCTACTGCATCTCACAATGAGCATGCAGTAATCTTTAATGCCTTTCTATCATCATACGATGATTTTCTTTCAAAGAGGATTAACTCGGTAGATCTTACCGACGAAGATTTTGCGCAAGTTGATCCTGATGAGTTAGAGAGAGTGGATCTTCGTTGGAACATGGCCATGCTGACAAGAAGGACTAAGACGTATTTAAGGAGAACTGGAAAGAGATCTCTTGAAGACGTCACTGATAAAACCAACACGGGATTTGACAAATCCAAGATCAGATGCTACAAATGTCAAAATCTGGGTCACTTTGCACGAGAATGTGAGAAGGGTAGACAACCATCTACGGGTTTTACAAAACCTTCTATCTACAAAAAGGATAATGAAGTAGCCAAGGCAGCCATTCTGTTAGAAGAAGAAGAAGCATATGATTTTTCGGCTATGGATGATCAAGAAAATGTTGCCTTTATGGCAGATGTTCAAAATGAGGTAGAATGTGATTCTTTTAATTGCCAAACCTGTATCACACTAACTGGTAAAATCAACAGGTACATGGTAGATAATGATCGCTTAAATACAGATCTGACCAATCTTATTGAAGCAAACAAAGTTTTAAAAGAAAATGAAAAAGTCTATGTTATAAATCAGAAAACTATTATGGAAGAAAAGAAAGAGTTAAAAGCAATGATTTTTAACAAACAAGATGCGATTGACAGTTATTTAAAACTCATTTCTCATCTTAAAAGGGAACTTGCTGAAACTCAATCGGATAATGTTGATTTAAAACGAAGACTTGCAAATATCTCCACATCTACTATGGTCTTTTCTGATATTCTGCAAAATCAACGGACTGATACAAAGAGTAAGGCAGGAATTGGTTATCACAACCAACCTCCTCCCTCAAACTTGAATCAGCCTATTCTTTCGCAGGAAGAAATTAAAGATTTTGTACCTTCTGTTCTTAAGAAGGATACAAATCCTGTGGCAGAACCAGTTAGTGTTGAAATTCCCAATCAGCCTGAAACTGTCAAGGGTGATGATGTTAAACAGCCTAAGCTTGTTAAGGCTGCTGATAACAAGCAACCTGAGTTGCTTAAAGTTTTGAGTTCAAATAAAAGGAAGGCTGAGCTTATTAAGCCTAAAGTTGAACCAATCAAGTTTGTCCTTTCAACAAATGTTGAAGAAGTGGTAGAAGTGGAGGATGTAACTCACGAGGTTACACAGAACGTTAAAAAGAATAACCTCAAACCTGAAAAGAAACAAGTCATCCAGGAGAAGTTTAAAAATAATAAAGTTTCAATTAAAAATCCTTCTCCAAAGATTACTTCAACTGTGAATACGTTTACTCCATCATGTTCACATAAGTGTTCATGTGCAGTAAACGTACCTGAAATTAAACCTCGCAGGGTTCCTCTTTCACCTAAACCACTATCAAGTTCTGATCAAACTTTCCGAGAAAGACGATCATGCTTCTACTGTCAGAAGCAGGGTCATCTCATTAATCAGTGTCCTGTGCTTGCTAGAAAATGGGGATCACGATATAGTACACGTTATAATAAAAGAAGAAATTTTCAAAAGTCAAAACAACCTGGATTATCTCGACATGTTCCAATTTCTAAAGTTAACAACATTACACCTACTCAATCAATTGATCGAAAGGTTAATGTTATTAATAAGCAACCGACTTTATCTCAGAAAGTTTGGATAAAGAAAGTACAAAAAATGTTATGTCATCTGAAGTTATCACATCAATAAAAGATAATGATGTACTAAAAAACAAGGTTTTAACTGATGTGATAATAATAGATGAAGTCTCAGGAGTACCCAAGTCTGTCAAGGCTTGGGTCTCCATTTCAAACTAACATTCTTTTTCCTTGTATTGTGACAGTCAAAGGTGCAGAATAGCAAGTGGTATGTTGACAGTGGCTGTTCGCGACACATGACAGGCAATATCTCCCTGCTCTCAGATGTTAAACCATATAATGGGGAACATGTTGCCTTTGCTGGTGATACTGGAGGTACAATAACTGGACTTGGAACACTCACAAATGGTCAAGTGAGCTTTGAAAACGTCAACTTTGACCAAACAGCCCCCATCTGGCTTCACAAAGCCTTCTCCTTCTAAGCAACCTGTTACTGCCGCTTCAAATTCCTTTCTCATGTTAAATGAAGAAGCTTATGATTGGAGTGCATATGATGATCTGAGCGAAAATAAAGCTCTCATGGCTCACATCTTGAATAAACCCGAGTCAGGTTTTTGATCGCTAATACTTTTAGTGACTGCAAGGATACGAAGAAGGTTGATTTCAAGGTGCTTATGTGTGGTGTTTATGTTTGAGTGAATGGATGAAATTCTGAAGTGATACGAGGTGTTTAAAAAGTGCTAAAAGTATTTGAGTTTGACTTGATATGTGACTTGAAATTTTTTGTTTCTTTCATGATTATTTATTTGTTTGTTTTTGAGTAAAGAATTTGCTGTTCGGGGGGAGTAATTTTAAAATTCCGATTTAAAAAATCTGAAAAATATGAACATGCAAATTCTTGAAAAACGCAACTGCCACTCTTTATACTTGTTAGTATAAAAGAAACGCAATAGTTGCAACATTGTTAAAAATAGACGTTGAATTGTGTCTGTAAACAATTTGGGAAATGATAGTACATTAGGAGACATGCATAAAATGGAATTTTAAGGTTTATGTTTGATGTGTCAGTAGATTTATCTAGCATACTTGAAATATCTTTTATAAATATTATATTCATCAAATGATGTATTGATAGGCTTTTGTTCTAAAGTTACTAAGAAGCTTAACTTTCAAATATGCATATTATTTTATATAAAGACATATTAATATATATGACACTAAGTTAAAATAAGGGCCGAATTGTCCGAAATATTTTGACGCTTCGTCTTAATATTTGGATGATGAACATGTTATGATCTAAAAATATAGGGTCTTTGTATGGTGTTATCTGGGGGAATATATTAGGTGTCTCCTCTGTTGTATGAAAATACAGACCTGGTTTCATCTAATATATTCTTCAAAAGAACTTAGGTGCGTAGTCTATGTTAACCTATAGACAACTATTACGTACCCATGGCATTCCTCAAATTCTCAAAATAAAATGTACAAAAGTGCAGAAAAGTTATAAAAAGTTTGCCTCGTACTGGTTTGTGTTAAACTATAGTACTCTGTTGTACGAAAGTACAGACCTGTACCCTCTAGTTTAATTGTTCAGACTGGTGTTTGTTCAACCCGAACTATTGATTATGTGACTCTGTTGTACGAAAGTACAGACCTGTCACCGCTAACTTAGTTCTAAAGATTCGCTCATACCCTCACCTTCTATAAAGAAAATACTAACATGTTTTGATTTCAAATGTATATTTTAATGTGAGTTATATAATATAATATGCATGCTAATAATAACACAAGTGGTTCATCTCACTATGAGTTGAAATCATATACTTAAGGACAAATGTTTAGATGGATAAAATATCAATATTCGTCTTGAACTAATCTTTATAACAGATGATTTAAATATGCTAAGTAAATTTAAAGTGGACAAACATACAGATAATCGAAATAACACTTACTATTTCCTAATAATTGCATGTTATCCTGATATGATCCCTAATCAGACCAAAACAATTCCGTTCCCAAAAAGATTGTTTATTTATTGCTTTCAGTATTTTAATTCTGTCTTATAAAGAAAATTACAAAAATATTTTATTTCTGAGTTATTTTATTCAAGTTACATATCATGCTCATATTCAAAAGACAAGAATTGATGAGAGTTCTCCAAAGACTTTGAAGATAAATACTAGTGGAGAAGCTATTGATGAAAGAGATGATGGTCACTGAAGTTGAAGATCTAATTAGATATCAGTCATATGAGACTGAACATCAAGACTTTTGAAGACCAAGCTATCTCAATGGGGGAGTTTGTTGGTAAAGACTTTTTGAAGACCAAGCTGAAGACACGGGGAGTTTGTTGATACATTTAGAGTGTCTGTCACTTGGTCTAAGTTTCGAGTTGTAATTAATTAGATTAATTTTGTATTAGGCGATATTGTTAATATCGCTTAGGCGATATCACTAATATCGGACAGGCGATATCACCAATATCGCCCTTTAGTCCATATTAGTTACATATAAATACTCGTTTAGGGTTTCAGTTCAGGGCTTGACACTTTGCATTTTGGCACATACGAATTTTCTTAGGCAGCTTTTGTCATTCTCAGTGTTCCAGTCATTGTAATTCACATTGCTTTATATGATTAATTCAATATATGTGTTTGTGATTTTGTTGTTAAACGTACAATCGATAGCTATTGAATTCCGCGCATTAGTAATTGTTTATTGATTCATTGTTTAAGATCAGTCTTTGTTGCGATCCTACAATAAGCTTGTAATCTTCCAATAAGATCATCTAACGAAAGACTCAGCACTCTTTCGTCTTTCTCCATCATCATTACACGATGATTCCATTTCTTAGGCAAAGCGCCTAAGAGTTTCTTGTTCACATCCTCAGTAGTTAAAGTCACCCCTCCAGTAGTCAACTCACTTACCAGATGTGAGTAGCGAATAAACAATGCATTAACGGATTCATTTGGCAATATGTCAAACAATTCATATTGCTTTTTAATAAGTGCAAGTTTACTCTTTTTATATCTCTCATTTCCAACACACCGTTGTTCAATGGCCTTCCACAAATCAAAAGCAATGTCATAGTGTTTGAACATTTTCAGAACATCAGCTGACATGCTCATTGTGATAGCTGAATGAACTTTTCTCTCCAAATCCCAAGCTTTTTTCTCATCCGGAGTCAAAGATCGAATAGGTTTTGGCGGAGAGTTGATAGAATTGAATTGGCCATCAGATGGTGGATGTACATAACGCTCCAGCAGAGGAATTAACATATCAGGATCATTATATGAAATGAAAGCTTCAAAGCGTTGCCTCCATTCCTATAATCAGTGTTTGCAGTAAATAGTGGAGGTTTGTTTGTGCTTCCAACTTCATTACTATGCTTTAATAGCTGAGTAAAGCTTTGAAGAGACATTGTATTACCTGCCCACTAGACAAAACACAAAAAAAAAATTGTTTTTCAAATATTAAACAGCGACACTAAGGTTGTGTCGCAGACAAATGGCGACACTAAGATTAGTGTAGCTAACCTGCAAAAACAAGTTAGAACAGATGCGACACAAAGGTAATGTCGCAAGCAGAGACAAATGGCGACACAAGGGGTTGTGTCGCAATAAAAGCAACAGGCGACACAAGGGTTGTGTCGCTAACGGTGAATAAATGAAAAAGTCCAAATGCGACACAAAGGTTATGTCGCTATCCAATGTCGTTGTACAATGTCTCAGGTTTATGTCGCACCCAATGTCGCAATGGTAATGTCGCAGATAACCCTAACGCGACATAGAGTGATTGTGTCGCACAAATAGCTTATGTCGCTAAAACCCTAGTGGCGACACAGAGGTTGTGTCGCTATGCTGCGAACTCAGCCGCACTTAAACCCCAAAATTCAAAAATTTTCGTAAACCCCACGAAAATTAACGACCTGCAATCGAACGAACCTTCAATGATCTTTCAGAAAAACCAGATTTCAAGCTTTTACCACGTCTAATCAAGAGTAATTGCTAAAAAATATGGGATTTAACCCGAAAAACGCACAAAATCGATTCAATACCACAAAATCTAACGATTTTGGCTCTGATACCACTTGTTGGACCCTTTGTACTGGATCTAAATCGAATCAATTCAACAATTGAAAGCGCGGAATACAATCAATTGAACAATGCACGTTAACAATCACACGAAACTAGTCCATTAGCTTTTATATATATCAAGCACAACGAATCAACCAAATACAATCAATACCTCACAAATAGGTTGAATACTCTCTAGGTTCGTCAACCCTAGAACTGAACCCGTAAGTCTCTATTTATAGCCAAACTCTAAACAACCTGCGACACAAGCTCTGTGTCGCCAAACCGACCTATGCGACACAAGCCTCGTGTCGCTATTGCGACACAAGCTCTGTGTCGCCTAAAGAGTGACATCAATTATATATATTTAAACAAATAACGTTTTATATCACTGAACAAAATATTACAAACTACTCAGACCTAGACCAACTGACAGACATACAAAACATGTATCAACAAAATTAGAATGGAAAACTCCCCTGAATATGAAGTAAATGCTTTCTTGCTCTCATTCGAAATATACAACAGCTCACTTCCGTAGGCAATCAAGATTGCATTTAGCATATGCAATAAGCCTTTAAACCCCTCGGTATCCCGAGTGGACGAGTTATAGTCTCGTGAGGGTTTTCAGGTAACACACCCACAAAGTTCAAACCTGCAAAAATAAAGAAAACATAAAAGAAAACACGGGTTGCCTCCCGAGAAGCGCTTGTTTTTGTTCGAGTTATCAGCTCGACTCCACCCTTATTTACTTGAAAATTGGGTGACTTTCCCCACACCTAAGATAAAGCATGGATGGTTATAACGATAAGTAATCCATAAATGTAAATTTATTGAAATGAAATTAATTAGGGACTTATTGTTTACAGCAGGCATATGTCCTTTCCATGACGCTCCATGACCTTTCAGAAACTGCGAGAAACTCACTTTCCGCTCGAATTGCCAAAAAGGGTCTTCATATGTTGAAAACATCAAACCTGTACTAAGAGATACTCCAACTGCCGGTTGAGACGACTCAACCGTCGTTTGAATCCCAACTGCCAGCTGGGTTTTAATCCAACCACCGGTTGACAGCTGATCACGGTCGGTTCTGTTTTCATTGTCTTCTCCAATCCTTACCATTGCTTGATCATCTCCCTTCAACTGTTGAACTTCTAGATGCAATAACGGAACCTCATCAATATTCAAATCTATAGCAGCTAGCAATTCCTCTTCCGTCATCATAGCATCTCGGTTTCTTAGTTCAAGGAGCTCTTCGTCATTTAAACTAAGTAACATAAGCAATTCCTCATCTGGATCTTTGTAATCAAAATTTGGCAAAATCGACCCGTCCACTTCATTTTCTTCTACCTATTTAAACTCAATAAAAAATTCATTAGAAATAAAAGAATTAGAAGAATGAGGATACTTATCGATTTGAAGAACCATCCCCTCAAGCCGTTGAATGGAAGCTCCTTGACTTTGATCAATCGCTTCGGGTTCTTCCATTTGGTCACTTGTAGTTTCCATGAATTGCGTATCTCCAACAATCGATGGTCAGGAAAAGTTCGAAATATGTCCTTGCACTTCCTCCATCCTACTAGTGAATTCTATCGGATCCTTCTTCTTTTTATATCTATTCAAAGCAGTTGGATAAGGAGTCAGAGGTGTATAATCTCTAACAATTTATTTCTTTAAAGCCCGTGGGTAGAGAGGTGACGACGTGTAATCCTCGAAACTAGGTTTCACCCTTATGTCGTATCCTCCAACCTTAGGTTTGTTAAGATTTTCCACCTTTTTATCTTCCCTGTCTTCTACAATTGCACCTTGGTTCCGAAGTTCTGCTTCGAATTCTTTGTTAGTGCAAGACTTATGTTTTACTGTCAGTTAGCTTAGGTTTGATTTTGTAAATGTTATAATTTTTTGTCTAAGTATAGGTATGCGAAACTTAGATAGTTTGCGAAACTTGTAGAGTTTCGCTAGGTGTGATGTGCTCAGACTGCGAAACTTAGAAAGTTTCGCATGATGCGAAACTCCTGAGTTTTGCATGTTGACTTTCGCAGACTCTGTATATATATTCACAAGTGTTAGTCATTTGATGTACGCGTTTTTTGGAGAAAACTTTTAGTGCGATAGTTTTGTATACTCTCTAAACGTGATTCTGTTGTACTCAATTCAATCATCAATATACAGAAAGTTTAAATCAATTTTGTTCCCGTTTGTCTCTCGGTTTTTACATTTCGCGATTAATTACGAATTCTTCATTTCCGCTGTTGAATTTGCAATAAGCTACAGGTCCTGCGTTAACATTCTTCCATTTGCTTTCTTGAAGTTTCAATATATTTACTCATTGGCTCTTCTAAGTTCGCTATTTTTTCGTGAAATGATGCATGAGCTCCATTATTGGCATAGAACTCCGACGGTCCTTGTCGAATTTGCTCATTAAACTCGAAATCAATGTCATCATGAATTCGCTTCTCATACTCCTCAAGCGTCATGTTAGTAATATCTTCATCCATGTCAGCAGAAGAATCATTCCAGTAGTTGGTAGATTCGTTTCTCGCGTTTTGCAAACTTGATATTTGAACTCTTCGAGTCCGGTTCTCATACTCTTCATACTCTTCAAGTGTCATGTTCGCAATATCAGTTGGTTCGTTTCTGCAATACACGGAACCATACTCATGGTTCAGCACCTTCCTGCAAAACAAAAATGGAAAAGAAAAACAGTAGAAAAAGAAAACAAAAATAAAAACAATTTAAAACAAGCAAAACGCAAAAATTAACAAAACTGAACACACCCGTGGTTGGATATGGCCAGCCGCCGGTCGAACTAACAACCCGTTAAGAAGAAATGTCCAACCGCCGGTTGAATAATCTCAACCGCCGGTTGAGACTGAACAGTTCGAGACTTTTTAAGTTTTGAAAATTCTTAATACTTAATTAAAATAACAAATTAATTAATTACAATAACTAACCAATTAAAAGTAATAAGTTCAATTAAAAGTAAAAGTATAAATAATTAAGTAGTACAAATAATTTATTACAGATTCTATTTACAAAGTTAATCAAAAGTCCTCGGTAGCTCCATTGTAAAATACTCAGAAGCGGAGAAGTAGGTCAGCGCGAAGCTTATTAAAAACCCACTCCTTTAGGGAAGCAGAACGACCCTCCTTATACCTCTGTTGTGTTGTATTCACAATGGGTGAGCCGATTTTTCAATCGATTAACGATGTACAGATAGAGAAGCATGTATTTACTTAGATTAGTAATTTCTCGATTCAGGTTTCAGATATGTTTATTGAATTGTGGATTATTTATTATGGTGATTTTAACAAATAAAGATAGTATCCTGTTAAGGTTAACTAATCCTAATAAACTTTAGCTTAATAATATATTTTTTGAATACACTAGAATTTCTTCTATGTGTTATTAACCTAAACCTTATTCAATTAATACTATCAACAGATCATTGAGATTCATTCAGCAACTTCGTGTTAACGCAAGTTTATAATTATTGATTAAATAATTATCACATAAATCAGGTTATATTAATTGTTATTCTCTTAATCTATTACCGGTTACAGTCTCAAGCCACAATTAACTAATAAATTACTTAATTGCAAATAACCAATCATCTCATACAAACCCTAGTTATAGCATCAGTTTATTGATCACGTTAAGTAACAATTAATTAACACACAATTAATATGGATTTTTCGAATAAACTCAATAATCATTCATAATTTAAAAAAACATAAACATTTCATAAAACCTTTATCTAAAAATCATTCATCTGAGCAAATACAATTAAAGAATTAGCTCATATTCAAAGTAATCCAAACCAGATATAAAAACATGTAATTACACATTGTAAATAGAAATGATTAAAAATCAAACCCAAGAAACCGAACTAAATCTTCGTTAGAGTTAAAAACCTTCAAACCCTAGCTTCCTAGCCTCCAAATTGCCTCTTCAGTCGACCTCTAAACACTAGAATTGAATTAAGCTTTGCTTAATTCGTATTGTCAATTGTGTATGGTTTATTGGCTGAATATGGCCTATATTTATAGATTTCGGATCGCGCATCCAACCGCTGGTTGGATATTTCAGCCGCCGGTTGGGTTAGCTTTTTGCCCACGAAACCCGGTTTTGACCCCCGCGCTCGAATCGCCTCTTGAGTTCAACCGCCGGTTGAATATTTCAACCGCCGGTTGAACCGTGGTTCTAGAATATTCTGCAACTGGGCTGGGCTCTTTCCTTTTGGGCTCAGTCTTCATAAATTCGCTTTTGCTCTCCGTCCTTGGCCCAATAACTTAGTCTTTTAGGTTTCATCTTCTCTTTAAGCTCAATCTTCTTGATTCTTAATTTTCTTCAGTTTTTGAGCCTGTTTTCGTTGCTTTTCTTTATTTCTTTAATTTAAACACCTTTTTGCAAATATAAACGAAATCAATTATATATATAAATAAATTGCAATAAAAATGCTTAAAAATAAGGGAATATCATTATATAAATATGACATTATTTGATGTCATCATAGGGAGAAATAGTAAGTGACTATTTTACCCTTTAGACTATTTCATTCAACTTTTAAATACTTCATTCAATGCAATTTATTATGAAAATTAATATTGTTTGATAATTTTCGGTTACAGAATATATAGCATATAATGAATTGTATTTTTTATAATTGATGTAACTTACATAACAAATTAATGGATTTTGAAAATTTTCTTACAAGTGTTTTAATATAAATATCAGTTGAAAATCGAAAAAAGAATTACTAACTTAACCATCTTTTATGTTCTAATCTATATTACTCGAGTAACAGATTTCTCAAAATTTTAAGGTATTAAAAGAGACACTTGAAATTTCTTTACTACACTTTTAAGTATGAACTTATACTTAAAGTTAATAAGTATTTATAAATATTAATCTATCTATTATTACTATATGAAGAGCTTGACAATTTGGTTATCTTAAAATATTAATTTTAGTTAATAAAACATCTAATGTAAATGTACAAACATTTTATAGTTAAATTTAATTTTTGTAACTTAATGTTTATGAACTCTCAATTATTATAGTCAGGGGTTGCAGTTCGGATCGAGTCAGATTTGCAGTTTTTAATTTGTGAGTCAATTATTCACAACCTGAACTCGATCCTGAATTTGTTTGATATGTAGGTTAAGGTTCAAAAGTAACTGGACACACAACCCTCATTGTGTCTGTTGGCTAGTTATCTCGAACCATAACTCAGTCCTGAACAGAATAATTGACATAGTTGGCGCATTTTATTAGTAGCCTGACGGGTTGAAAACTCAATCCTAAGCCGCTTATTTTTAGTGTTAGTTTTGGATCGAATTTTAAGTTATGTCAACAATTGGTGATTAAAATAATTTGGAATATAAAAGTACAATATAAACGGGTACACCACTATTTCTTATCTTTCACTCACGGGATGATGCCATTGAAGGAAATATTACCGCAAGTAAAATCTTTTACTGCCGCTGCATTGCGCAGATAAAATGCTAGTTATAGTATATGCACCTTTCACACATAAACTATTTAAAATGAAAACTTAAATTAAATAAAACCTTAATATATCAATTAGAACACATTACGTTAAAATTGGTTTACTTGTCATCGATATTTAAATACTAAAATTGTATAAGTAAAATTATCTTTTATCTTTACATGACCATAATTATTTGACATATGAAAATACATTTCACACAACACTTGATATACTTATCTTAAAAAGTTGCAACTTTAAATTAGAAAATTTACAAATTCAAATGTTGTAATCCACGTTGTCACGGGTCATTCACTTAGTTAACTATTTAAAGGTAAATGTACATCATAATTTATCATATAACATCGCACGTATCACTATTAAATCTATAACATATTATACATTTCTAATTAATTTTTAAAATTTTTGAAAACATTAAAATTTTCAATAATCAATGGGTTAATAATGGTTTAATCCTCAAAGTTTTACTTTTTATCGTTTTAACCACTCAAGTTTTTTTCTCATGATTTAATCCTCGAACTTTCAAAATTCTATTGGTTTAAGCCTAAAATTTGATTATACTACCAAAATTTGATGGTTTAATCCCTAAAATTTATCTTTTATAATGATTTTGCCCTTTTAAGTATTTTCAGTTTAATCATCTAACTTTCAAAATTTTAATGGTTTAATCCTTTGAAGGGTCAAACCACTTACTCAATACGAACTTAAATGATTAAATAATGAGAGAAAAACTTGAGTGGTTAAAACGAAAAAAAAAAAGTGAACTATGAAGATTAAACCATTATTAACCCTAATCAATAATGACTACAATACTTCAATAATATGCGATGCCGTTGCCACAAAAGATTAAATATCGCAATGGTTTGTTTAAAAGCATGTCCTTGTGTAAAAATTGAGAAAATATTGAGTATACAATTTTGAAAAAATTGTCCGGATCGTCCTGTTTGTCTCAAAAATCACATCGTCCTTTGGTTTCGACAATGTCACAGGACGTCCCTATATTCGTTATTTCATTACAGTAGTTGTCCCTTAGCCTAGCAAGGTTAATATTTTCCGTCAAACAGAGACATGTGCAAAGCACATGACGATATATTGGTCGTCTCCCTTTGTTCATGCTCAGTACTCACCACAACATTCATCTCTTTATTTCTCCAACTCTCTCTCTCTACAAATCTCTTAAGAAAAAATCATGTACTATAATCAAAATCATTTTAATTAAATTGAAAGATAATACATCTAATAAACACAAACATATATATGGATGAACAAATCACCATACCAACTCGCCTCTGCCACATCTCCGACAATGGTGGTTATCTCAAATCAACAATTGCAACAGTGGGTTTTTCAATTCGATACTGGCAGCGGTGGATGATTATTTCAAATCGATAGTGGCGGTGGTGGATGATATTAAAAACTATGGTGGTAGTCGTGTTTCAAGAGGTGGCGTTAGTAGTTCAGTGGCCGGAGGTGGTGATTCAACGGCGGTTGTGGTGATTCAGGTCACAATCGAGAGTATTTCAGGTTGCAATCGCCGGAGTTTCAAGTCAGAATCGATGGCACATCCATCATGATTTGTGGATATGGAATCGATTTTTTTATGGATGAAAAAGTTGGGGTTTTGGGATAATTGGTGATGAAATTAGCAAAATTGGGATTTTCCGATTAAGATTTATAAAACGTATATCAGATTCGATTGGGGTTTATTAAGTTAAACTAGTCTAGTTATCAAGATATGTGTATGTGTTTGTTGTTTTGTATCTGCAAACTTGTTTGGTTATTATTATTTAATATGAATTTTGATTTCTTACTTATAATCAGTTATAATCAATTTGATTTATTAGAGAAAGATAGAAGGATTAGGGTTTGTTGTGTCTGTTAGCAGTGTATTTGAGAAAAAGAAAATGTTACATGATTGACAAAGGAAAAGACACATTTACCCTCATGTGCTTTGCACATGTCACTATTTAACGGAATATATTACCATATTAACGTTGTTAGGTTAAGGGACGACTAGTGAAATGAAATAACAAATACAGGGACGTCTGATGACATTATTGAAACTAAAAGACGGGTTGTGATTTTTGAGATAAATACAGGGATGATCCGGACAATTTTGTCTACAATTTTCTTAGTGTATTTTGTAGATAATATTCCAGTGATTATAATTAGGAATAGTAATTTACACCACGATCCAAAATTAATCCGTCAACCTACTAACCCCTGTATTTTGGGTTAAGGGTCGATCCACGAATATGTAAACAATATTAAAAGTATTTTGTTTTGCTAAACTAGTTCTAACTCGCAAATCAGTCATTTGACCTGTTTGATCTGAAAATATGAAACCAACTCATCAATTTGTTCAACCCTTCTACATGATAAGGCGATGACAGCATGCGATAAACTTTATGTAATTGGCATGTCATTGACATGATGAGGTGTGAGCGTTTCAATATGTTCTACACCTATCGAATATTGTATAGGTTACGAGAATATGTTAGGAGCGATAGAACTTACGTTCGAATGATTCTTAGTAGACGAAGTAAGACAATGTTTACAAAACCGGGTGCACAAATAAAAGGAAACAATTTTGATAACTAACTTGTATTAAATACTAGTTTGTTATTAATTATTAATATTAATTATATCATTCCTTGTAACGGTATTAATGGAGAATTATTACGGTTCAAGGGAAGGGTTGTAGCTATACATAATGGGATAAAGGGAAATGAAAACAGGAGTGGCCTTGTGTTAGCTATACATAATGGGATAAAGGGAAATGAAAACAGGAGTGGCTTTGACTAGATACATATTTTGATGACTAATGCATCTGCGAAAGGGTATTAATGGGTAGTTTAAACACTACATGATAAGTTGGCCAATTTTCTCTATATTGTTCCAATTTTACCAAAGGTCCCCAAATGGAGCGACTTATTCTTTTTATTTTCGTTACACAATTCATTACATTTTATCTTTGACCCTCTTTGTGGGCTCTTTGTAAATGAGGATGTTTATAATTGTATCAATTTGGAGGTTAGCACTAACAGTGAAAACTAGGTAAAATAAACTAGCAGTGGAAACCATGTAAAACTTGCTAGCAGTGGAAACAGTGGTAACAGATATTTAAATAAACGAATATATTTTTATTTGGCATCCGTGTTTATTCACGAGCTTAAAATTCAAATAAACGAAAATAGTTTTATTTGACATTCACGTGTACTCACGAGTTTAACATTCACATAAACGTAAAGGTAGTTCGACATCGGTGTTTATTCATGAGTTTATCATTCAAATAAACGAAAATAGTTTTATTTGACATTTACGTGTATTCACGGGTTTAACATTCACATAATTTTAAAGATAGTTTTATTCCACATTCGTGTTGATTTATAGGTTTAACATTCACATAAAAAAAGATAGTTTTATTCGGCATCCGTATTTATTCATGTGTTTAACATTCAAATAAACAAAGATAGTTTTATTTGACATTTGCGTTTATTCACAGGTATAACATTCACATAAACGCAAGATAGTTGATTAGACAACCGTGTGTATATTCAGATTTAACATTAAAATAAATGAAAGGTAGTTTGATTCAATTCGAACGATAGTTTCATGTGTATATACTTTTTTACTTTTTATGTTTTTAAAATAGAGTTTCATATCATCAAATTGTATTTATAAAATTGACCTCATCATTGAAAAGTTACCAACTCTATCGGTTCATCATTCTAATTAATGATATTTTTACTATAATTACTCGTGTTTTTACACATGTTTAAAAACTAATATATTAATAATAAAAAAAATTATTTAAAAAAATTAAAGATTCATTAGATACAATTTAATATGTGCTGACACACCTTAACAAAACCCTTTTCATAATTTAATAGTAGAAAGCGAATAGTACATATTCTTTTACATAATTATTTAACATATATAACATTTAATCATTATCTTTATTTTAATGTAATTGGAGATTGGAGATCGGAGATGATGCATGGTTGAGTCGGTTAGCCGCGTTAGGAGAGAATGGCCAACCAGGTTCATATGTAGAGTGAGCTGTAATCTAATTCGGCCTGCACAAACCATCATAAAGTGAAACTTATATCACGTTGCCAATTTTCTCTATATTGTTCCAATATTACCGAACGTCTCAAAATGGACGACTTATATTTATAATTATGATTATGCTGTTTAAGAATTTGAATTGGTCGACTTGCCAAGATCAATGGTGCACAAAAAGAGAGAGAAACTGTAATAAGACATGAGACATATTTAACGTTACTCTTATGATTATGAGGCATTGAAAATAATATCACCCACATTCATTTTTCAAAGGTCATGAACCAAAGCGCCCTTGTACCAGCACTAAGTGACGAACCACAACTAAGAGGTTCTGAGTTTGATCAAGTCTCATCGGAGACGATTGTATATATGTGTGGTTTGTATATACTATGTGGGATACAGTGTAGGATTGGCTTTCTAATTCAAAAATTAAAAATAAATAAATAAATAAAAGCATTCATTAACCTGTTCAGGTTGACCACCATGCTCAATTAATTATATGTATAAATGAAACGAAGTGACAAATAAGATGTTGCATACTAGACATACATGGATGCCGATGCCGATGCCCACTGGTAGTATTTTCTTACTTGCAAGCAATTCCATATGCATGAGGGTTTATTAGTGATGCAGAAGATAGGAAAGCTGTTTTCATGTTAACACTCGAGAATCCCGCTGCAGAAATACTTTCTCCTGTTTCCCGTGTTAGATGACATCCATCAGCAACCGTCTGCTGCAATGGATCTAAAGCACGCTGTATAATCTTAAGAAACGTACCATCTGTACCAAGAACGACACCAAAAAATTAAATAAAAGAATCATGAGCTACTTCTATGATTGCATAGGTTTTATAGCCACCATCCTTATATATAGTTTCAATAATGATTAATATTACTTGTTCTAGCATACTATAGTGTTTCAGTAAATCATATGGTTACTTTGTGACAAAAATAAAAGTCAATTCACTTTTTTTAGCATATCGGGTAGTACATGTAGATTCAAATTTAGTACCTTTTGCAGCTACATGTTCCACAAATATGTAAAGCCCACCTGGTTTTAGCACTCTCTTCACCTCTGCACACAATCAATATGACAATTTACTTTCTTAAAACCAAAATTGGGCATCAAGGTTTCAGCTTGTTCACTATGCTTCACTAACGTTGTACGCTGTTATAATCCGAATCAAAACAATTCTTAATAATTCCTCGAGTAGAGAAAAGTAAGGCGCTCGACATTGGAACATTGAATTGGAAAAGTACTGCACTCAACAGAAAGTCAGATGTGGTCCTACTTTTTTGAAGAAGATGGCATGTTAATAGATTAACATCGATGGCCATTGTACATGAATTTAGCTTTCAGAAAAACCATTGAAATTGCAGATCACAGTTGCAAAATTCGTACATCTGTAATTGTTAGTGGTGGCAATTTTGATTCGTTTACTTATGAACGGGTGGATGTCGGTTATACTTTATACTTTTATCTCTACCAAATAGGTAAAATAAAAACATGCAGCTAAACAAGATACAGGTCAAATGCGTCAAAGGGTTTTTCCTATAATATAGCTTTTGAACGTATAGGTAAGTAACACACTAACTATTTATAAAGAATCTAAAAATGATTGGACATAAATACCCACTATTTAATAATCTAAAAATGATTGGACATAAATACGTTTTGCATTGGACATAAACATGTTTTGAGTCAACCCAAGAACCCTATTGTGCCACCTGTAATAACCACATTACTTGACTTTCTAAGTTCCATACAAATCATTATTGTGCGTAAATAGGGGTGGAAGGTTCAAATTCTTCAATTGCAATAATTTTTATGTGCTTTTAGAAACTGAAATGGTTCTGTCTAAAACTTGAGTCAAGTACACCAATTATGAGAAAATCACTCCCTTATGATGTTTGGCATCACACTAAAATAAATTTTAACCAACCAATCAATCAATCATGTTGCTACAGACTAGAAAGAATCTTAATGTGACAAGATGACTGCATACCCTGAAGAGTCTTGTTAACATCCATAACAGAACACAGCACCAACGTACCCACCACTGCATCCATGGATGCATCACTTACAGGCAATGCTTCTGCGACCTGCATAAACTTGTTATCTTTAAAAAGTTGTTTAGCAGTTAGATCTAGCTGATGAAACTTTTATAGCTAAGGAACTGACTCACATAGTTTATAGCTAGATTTAATGGTTAAAGAATGATTACGATTATCATAATGGCCAGTTATAATATTTGAGAAACCAAAACTCAGTATGGAATGTTAACAAAACCATATTGACAACGATCCAAAACTCAATAATGGGATGAACCAAGTAAGTGATGATCAAGAAGAACACGTACAGCATGAATAAACTTGAAATTCGTTGGAGGCAATCCGGAAGCTTCTGCTGCAGCTTGAGCATATTTCTCCATCTTTTTATTAGGATCAACACCAACTACGCTTGCAAGAGAACCCAAATTACCATAATATTTGAGATTAGGACCCGTCCCTATCCCAATTTCTAATATTTTTTCAGCCTTCCATGTTAACTTTGCAAAAAGTTGAGACTTATAACCTGCAATCTTATCAGATAACAAGTGTCATCTACACGAACGCAAAGACATTGCATATCATATCTGGTCCACAACACAAAATCTACTAGTCTACTAACCTCTGCCTCATAAGATTTCATTGTTTTGTCCATAGCTTCAGCATAAAACTCTTCGTACCAATCGGGTCTTGGAGGGTGAACCCTGTTCAGCACAACCTACGTAAAGCATTGTACCTCTTAATAATTGCATTCAGTATTGTTTATTGTTAATTATTAAAATGGCAAACCTACAACCTATGTCACATACTAGGGACAATTACACATATTATGTACACATTGTCTGAAATGAGACTAGAACCCACAACCTATTGCTTGACGTGTTCATCTCATACTGCTAGAGCGGCTCTTTGGCATTCAGTACTGTAAATATAAGATATAAAATATACATGGCAGAAGTGCGTAGAAACTAGAAATGTATCCAACCCGCCCGGTTTTTCTGTCGTTTGTATCGAACCTTAAAAGTTACATTTGAATGTACAAAAGATTCAATTCCTTGCTAATGATATATATGGTGACCTCTTCATCAGATAACCTGTAAATTTTTAATCTGTAATAGAAAGTTAAAAAAGATACTCCACAACACAATATGGTATGTATTTATTTATTATTAATATTAATTATTAATTAAATAAATTATAATAAGTTAGGTTGGGAGGGTACCATGGGATCATTAGAAATGCAATCTGAAGCATCGGATTGGTGACGTGGGATGAGGGCTGTGGAGAATGATGATAAAAATGACCTTCTTCCACATAAGCAAATTTTGTTGTTATTGTTACTACATGATGATGATGATGATGATGATTTGGCAAGGTTTTTGATTAATTTGGAAAGGGGATTGAAATTGAATTTGAAAATGAGATTATTGAAGCCGGTGGGTGTGATTTGAGTGGGTGAAGGAGGAAGATTGGGAATGAACACAGAACAGCCACCTACAAACATTGCTTATTTCTCAAGGGTGTGTTTTTTAATTTCCTTTTAAATCGCATGTCATGATAAATATCATAATATTATTTTGTGAACAAGATTAAAACGAGGACGTCATCTTTGGATGAGGATGGGATACGAGTGCCACAAAAATTACTTTTGTTTTACGTTTTTAAAAATTAAATATCTCTCAGACGGTAAATTGAAAAATCATAAAAATTGCACCATAAAAATCAGCATTTTTTTCTCTTCGATTATAGATCTCACAAGGTATACTTTAAAAAAAAAATCATTTTCGTTAGATTTTGTAAACGAATAACACATGTGTTACCATCAGGTAACACATATATTACCAACGAGTATCATATGTGTTACTAATATTGTACAATCATAAAAGAAAAAAAAAGTCGTCGAAAGTATATCATGTGAGATGTCTAATCGAAAAGAAAAAAATGTTGATTCTCATAGTGCAATTTTTATAATTTTTTAATGATCCATTCTTGAGATATTTAATTTTTAAAAACGTGAGGATAAATGAGTTTTGTGATACGTGATGGATTCCTATTGGTTCTCCTCTTTTCAACACTTTTTGTCATTCTCGTTTAAACCCGAGGAAAACCCGAGGAAAGTTAAATAATCCCAAATAGATAAATTGGACTGATCTTGTTATCCATAACCTTAAAATTCTCTATGGTATGTCTCGTGTTGGATTCCTTGTAAACTTCTTGTGTGACATTACTTTTTTTTTTTTAATTAAGATAAAACTAAATAAACTCTTGGACATTACTTTTTTTTTTAATTAAGATAAAATTAAATAAACTCTTATTTATTGTGATTTGTTATATCATTTAAGATATATACATTTAAGATATATACATATGCCTATAATTGTTTGTCACTTTTATCAATGCTAGATCAATAATGTATCAAGTAACTTGTCCCCTAGTTACCACAAGGTGTAAAATCTATAGTGTATACAAGTAGTATAAATACTACATTAGTTGAATGAATAAAACACACCTCAAGATACACTTTCATGATACACTTTCATAAGTGATATCCTAATTCTCTTCTATCTTTTTCTTCATTTCTTACTTAAAAAGTTATTATATTATATTGCTAATAGAGCCTTAATTATAGTTAAATTACAACATGATCGTATATTTAGCAACTTGCAACATTCATAAGGATAGAAGTTGTGAGTCTTTTGACTAGCACTAAAACAAGCTAACCTTTCCCATTTTGCCTCCCCGATTGTGAAATGAGATGATAACCCATTAGAGTAAGTTAGTGAGTCATTATTACCAGTGACAATCAACAGGAAGATGGTAACGTCAACCAAAACTGATCCATTATGGTGTATAGCATCAAAAAGATAACATGGTACAACTGATGCATTCACTATTTGCACCAGCCCATCCCCCACATTAAAGAAACATAACAAGTTTCTTTTGCACATAATATGAAGCAGGACACACACAACATTCTGAAGATGGTAATATTCTCAACATGCAGCAATGGTATCATCAGACATGTATGTGTTTCTTGATTCTGAAACAATAGGTGCAAAACTCATGCAAGTGTTATTGAGACCAATCGAGCAACGGTTTGGTCTCTAAATTCACTAAACATTCAGTTCAGATGGTTCTGATCTTCAGAATGAGATTTTTCATCGTGTGTCGTGTCTAATTCAGACCCTTGATCCTCGGAAGCAGTTAGAATTGGACAACCTCCATCTACAGTGCCAGAAAAGAAAGTTCGTTAGAAATAATTAACAGAAAATAGGACAGGTTAAAATTGCATTTTCAATCGCATTACTTGTAAATGGGTCAATCTGAGTTATGTTTTATCTTTAGCAAGTCAAATGAATTAAATAAATTTAAACCAACAAGAAACTAACCGAACACGTCAAAACTAGCCCCATGTGTAATTTATTTTTTATGCTAACAACATTCTAAACTGCTTTGTTAAAAAAAAAAAAATTAAAAACAAACTATTATAATAATCAACTTTTAGTCATCTATAACATATTAGTTAAGTTATTTAATAGAAAATCTGGACCGTAAGTGTTTGCAGGTCAACAAACCCAGCCTGACCTGTACAAAAGTTGCTCATTCTGATCCATTGCCCAACATACCCATTTTACACCTTCAATTCCAATCATCAAAAAATGATTTAATCTATATTTGTCCTTGTAACATAAACTACATGTAGAGGGTTCTTGTTTTTCGGGAAGAATAGAATAGAAACTAGAAAGTACCTTCTCCTTCATCTGCAGGGGCATAAGCTGATCGTCTTGAACGAGCTTGCTGGTGTGGTGTTGGCTGATGGAAGATATCAAGTGGAACAAAAGTGAGGAAATATAGAAACACGAGGAATTCTACCCGTTAACACTTCTTGTATTCCTTTTACATAATTATAAATAACTAACAACTAATGCATTAAATGTGATTATAACTATATTTTATCATAATAATCTATATTTTTAACGAAGCGATATAAGAGATTTTATGAACAAAAATAAACTTTATGCGACTTTCGACCCGTCCTTTTAGCAAAAAAATTTGGGATATCCCGTTTGACCCCGAAACCCAAATGGACCAAAAGTAGATGAGTCGTAATTGCCACCCTATACAGGTCTAAATAACTACGTTAAGTATATAAAAGTACCTGCAATTTTGGGCGCAGTGCCTCTAAAGGTCCCTTACTCTTTTGTGATCCCTGCTATTGTGTTTTACAAAGGACAACCATAACATGAAACATTAAAACTTCAAAAACGAACAGGATTCAACAAAATTTCCTTACATACCTTTCCAAGTGCCCAATCTGCAGAATCAAAGAAAGCACGATCATGGTCCTGTACATTATCAGGCAAGAAAGCTGTTGGTAACCAGATCTACAATCTTTGTAATTCTTCTTTAAATGGAGAAAAAGGAAAGGAAACTAGTCAAATCACCTTTGAGATTAATGGGGTTTTCCTTGGTAATAATCCTCCATACTTTTTCTTGATTACTGCTTCCTGCAGAGTGATTTAAAAGAACTATTCAAACAATACTTTTTCTCTTTAGATTTTAGAATTTACCTTTCCAAATTTTGTCCTGAACCATTCGATTTTTCTAAAACTATAGCTCAGAATAAAGCTTAGGCAGCTTATTTAATCAGAAAACAATGCATTTACTCCCTCTATTCGTCAAAGTTCCAATGTTCAACTATGCACAAATTCGAAGGGAAAAACTGTCTTGTAAGTAAATAGCGGGTGTTGAATCGCCATATGAGAAAATGTCATACATCTGTTTCTATAATTGACAATGTGCAAATAAGTGTATCCACGTAATAAATTGACCAATGAAACGAAATTTGTTAACGATGTACCTCTTGGGCTGGTGAGGGCATAGGATTGTTCTCAGTTTTTTCAATATCATTTGGGACTTGTTCAGAAGAAGGGTCATCATTTATAACTTCAACTTTTGGATCGTTATCCATAAGATTAAGTTCTTTGGAATCATCATTTGTCTCAGACATTTTGTGTGCACCCAAGACCTGGTGGTAACACAAGAATAATAAAACCAGATCAGGATTCATTACATTAACATCAAAAGAACATGGTAAAAGAAAACCAGATCAAAGTGCCACACGGTTTCGATCATTTTGATTAACTGAACTCTATAATTAAGTCTAAATATATAAACAAGAAATCGGAATGCTCAAACTCGATCAATTACTTTGAGTTCAAACTTCAAAATCATCTCCACGTGTTTACGCACAAAACATATGCAAATTTCTAGTAGCATATGTTTGTATAATCAATCAATCACCAACAATATAAAAAAGCATATAACAATCGCAAATACTGAAATAGAACATAAGCAATGTAACTCTAGACAAAATAAATACTGATCATACATTAAAATAATAAAAAATCAGTAAGAAATCTTTTTTTTTACCGGAGTGAAGAATGAGGCGATTATAATGAATGAGCAGAGCAGGGAATGAAGTTGTGAAAGCGAAACCAAAGATTTATTTGTTTGTGTTGGGAAATAAAAAGGATGGAGAGAATCACGGCTGAGTGTCTTTACTGCGTAATTCAGAGGCTGTTGTCTTCGGTTTTCAATGACCAGAACCTTTTTCTAAAGAGTTAATTTGCATTTATGATCCTGTAGTTTATACATATTTGCACTATTCTCGGTCCAAAAACTAAAAAGTAATTGCATAAAAGACCCCTCATTCGTTAAATTTAGCTTTTTGTAATTCTGAGAATTCGTTGCGTAATTTCTTGCATAATCATGGTTTGAGATCCCAGAGGCATAGGATTTTAGGAGGGTGGAGAGGGGCAGAAGATCCGGACTGTCCATTTTTGAGATCAATGGTGCAGATTATGCCACGTTACGGGGGACTAGTTTGCAATTGTTTTTGGACGGAGGATTAACTTGCAATTTTTACAAAGTTAACATGAAAGGGGTTAATTACACAATTACACACACAAACTCTCTCATTTCACACACTAACACACCACCACCACCACTGTCCACCACCTCCGCACCGTTCACCACCACCGTTTAACCGCCACCACCGCCACTCCAACGCCACTCCACCGTCACCACCACCGTCACCGTCACCGGAGAAAAGAGACGGAGAAACGATGGTGGATTTGTGGCTGGAGAGTTGAGATGTGAACCACCACCGTCAGTGAACCGGCCTCCACCGGACGTTACCAACCGTGATCGTTTCTCCATCTTCTCTCGCCGCTCCACCGCCACCACCGTCGCTCCACCGTTACCACAACTTTCATCATCATCTTTACAACCACCACCACCACTATATAGATCTAGATCTGAAAACTCGTAAATCTAGATCTAAAAAGAAGATCTGAAAAGTAGATCTACTTTTTAGATTTGAAAAAAAATCAACTGCATCGTATATTTTTTCTACTGCATCTTAAATGCGATTAATGTATATTTGTACTAGTACTTGTTTACTGCATCTTACACTGCATTTTATGATTTTTAGTATTTTTTTATGTGTTTCTACAACTTGATTTTATTTTTGAAATCGACAAATTACTAGTACTTGTTTACTGCATCTTGTATATTCTTACTGCATCTTATATTTTTTAGAACTGTATGTGTTGAAATAAAAAAAGAGCTAATAGCCCAGAAAGTTAACCTAAAATTCAAATTTTCCGAAAAGGAGAATATCATTTTTACCTCCACCCAAAAAGAACCCATAATTCAAAATCGCGTAAATTAGGAGAATATTTACCATTTACTCCGGTAACCGATAATATTATATCTGAAGTGGCTTTTATATGTCATTTAAATAAGGGCAAGTCGCCCAAAAAGGTAACTTAAAGTTCCAAATTTTCAGAAAAAGGGAATATTAAGTTCCAAATTTCTCGAAAAAGGGGATATTAACCGGCACAATTTAAAAATAAAAAAAGTTTCAGGTCGTTTTTCCTTTAATTTAAGGTTTTCTTTTTTAAAAAAAAAACTCCTTTTTCGGGATAAATTTGAATTATAGGTCCTTTATGGGCAGAGGTAAAAGTGATATTCCCTTTTTCGGAAAATTTAGAATTTTAGGTTATCTTTCTGGGCTATTAGCTCATAAAAAAACTACTATTACTTATTTACTGCATCTTTTTGCATATTTTTATTTCATCTTATGCTTTTTTTTAGCATTTTTATGTTTTTGTAAATATTGGTTTTTTCTTGAATTTAAAAAACTACTATTACTTGTTTACTTCATCATGTATATTTGTTACTGCATCTTACGTTCTTTTTCTTTTTTTTTTTTTCTGAATCTTGCATATTAAAAAGTTTTCGACGGAATAAATTTGTAGACAATTTTTGAGTATTTTTAGGCAAAATTTCGGACAGATCCACAACTTTGTCAAAATTGCAATATAGTCCATCCCTCAATGCCCCATACCCCTCTGAATAGTACCCTTCAATAATTATGTTACAATTTATACAAAAGGAAATCAACTGTTGGTCAATAGTATAGCCAATAATGTAGGACTAACAAACTACAACATAGGGACTTTCCATCATCCAGATTCCAGCCCAATCGACATCCTTATAGCCACTAACTTGTTGACTTTAGGTTTTAGCAAAAAACAGTCATTTTCCTTTTCCTGGTGAGGATTTTATATACTTACTATACGACACAATGCATTCATGTGAGCTTCACTTGGTGCATGCATGAAACGATTAACAGCACTAATGACATAAGCTATATCCAGTCGTGTGTAGGATAGGTAAATTAGTTTTCCGAGCACCCTTTGATACCTTTCCTTATTCGTAGGGACTTGGTCAAGGTGAATGGTCAATCTGTGTTTTATCTCTATCGGTGTATCCACCGGAAGAAAATTAAGCATAGGTGTTGCTGTTAATAAATTCAACACATACTTTCATTAGACACATGAAGGTGTTTCTAAAAGTATTTTCGTGGAAATCCGCTAGATTTTCAAATTGGCAATAAGGTGTTTCTAAAAGTATCGCCTTGGAAGGGATCAGTACGTTTTGGGAAGAAAGGTGTTTGTGAGTCCCAATTTTATTGGAACATACGAGATTATTAAAAGGATCGGTCCAGTGGCATACAAACTCAAGCCTACCTCAAGAACTAAGCAATATTCACGATACATTCCATGTGTCGAATCTCAAGAAATTTCGAGCCGATGATTCATTGATTATTCCCCCGGAGGAATTTCAAATTAATGATCGGTTAAATATTGTGGAAGAGCCAACCGAAAATCTCGACAGAGAAAATAAGCGGCTTAAACGAAGTAAGATTCTGATTGTAAAAGTTTGCTGGAAGTCAAGGCACGGGCCTGAGTACACTTGGGAGGATCATATGAAGTGCATGTATACTCAACTTTTTAATGAGAGTGGAAAATAACTTACAATAATTGAATTCAGGATGAAATTCTTTCAAAGGGGGGAGACTCTGACGTCCGTCATTTTCAGGTTAGTGTTAGACTCGAATATCTCACATTCACACGTGCCTACACGTCACACTCTAGACTTAGTAGGAGGAGCTAAGTTGTTGGTGCATATTTATATGTCTGTCAGTTGTTCTTAGCTTGTAATAGTTTGTTATATAATTACGACGTTTTGTCTATTATATGTAAATTACAAGTTTTGTTTTAGGCGACACAGAGCCTGTGTCGCTTATGCGACACAAGGCTTGTGTCGCATGAGTCGGTTGTGCGACACATCCCTTGTGTCGTAGGTCAGTTTCGGTTTCGCTATAAATAGATCATTTCGGCCTCATTGTTGAGACTGACGAATCCAGGGTTTCTCAGAGCAATTGTAAAGCATTTCAAGTGTATTAAAGCTAATCAGTTATTATATCAATATACTTTTGATTTTCGTTTGATTCGTTGTGTGTTTAACGTACTATATACAATCGTTTGAATTCCGCCTCTCGATTGTTAGCGTTGATTCGATTAGGTCCAAGATCAGGGATCCTACAAGTGGTATCAGAGCCATAATCTACGGATTTGGTGTTATCGGATCGTGTTAGTACGTGTTTTTGGTTAAAATCGACTAGTTTTTGGAATTAGATCTTTGCATTTTGTGTTAAAGGATCAATATTCTACATTTTCTGGAAGATTTTGGTGTTTAGATTCGTCCATTGTTCGTGGTTTTTCGTTGGGATTTCGGATTTTGCGAATTTTAGGTTTTTCAGCCGCAGCTCTCCCCGACATTGAGACACAAGCAGCGACACAGCTTCTGTCGTATTTAGGGTTTAAGCAACACAGCTTCTGTCGCGTGTAGGGTTTCAGCGACACGAAAAGCGACACAAGTCTTGTGTCGCCTGTTTAATTTTTGTTTAAATCTTTGCGACACATCTTTAGTGTCGCCAACTGACTTAGCGACACAACCCTTGTGTCGCATAACATTGTCTTGTGTGTTTGTGTGTTTGTTTTGCAGGTTCTCTAAATGGCATCTTCTTCATTACAACTTGTTGGAGATCTTCTCAAGCAAAACTCTGAAGTCGGGAGTACGAATAAACCACCTATGTATACTCTCGGTATGGACTATGCCTATTGGCGTCAACGCTTTGAAGCGTTTGTTTCTTTCAATGATCCCGAGATGTGGGTTGCATTGACCGAAAGATACGAACGTCCTGTCAGTCCTGGAGTTTATACCGGTTCAACACCATTAAAGTCAATTAAATCAATGACTCCTGAGGAACGCAAAGCCTTTGAAAATGATAAAAAGGTTCATTATGCAATCACCATGGCATTACTTCCGTCAATCCTCAAGCAATTTCGACATCTGGAAATTGCTTATGATCTATGGAAGGCATTTGAGAAAAGATGCGGTGGTAATGAACAATATAAGCAGAATAAATTGCGTTTAGTCAAGAAGCAGTATGATGTATTCGATATTCTTCCAAACGAGTCTCTTTCTGACTTGTTTTCTAGATACTCACAGTTGGTTAGTGAGTTAATGGAAGGGGGAATAACTCTGGATAAAACTAAAATAAATAAAAAACTTCTTGAATCCCTACCTGACAAGTGGGATACTCGAGTTTTAATGATGGAAAAGGATCCAGACATTCTGAATATGTCTCTTGATGATCTTATTGGTCAGCTAGAAGCTGATCTTTTGGACATTCAAAGGAAGGAAACCAAGGCTACTGTAAATGTCCAGAATCCTAAGATCCACGGAGTGGATGTTTCATCAACTGGAACATCTGACTCTGCATTCTTGGCTGGTGGAACTGGTGGTTCTTCAAGTCATCAACCAAGTGTTTCTTCTGGTGGTTCTTACTTTCAACCACCAAGTCATCAAGGGCCTATCCCGGCAGCTTCATAAGATCATGCTGCACTTTTCTCGGTGTTGCTATCCGCCTATGATGACTTTCTCTGCAAGAAAGCTGGTTCTATGGATTTGACCAAAGAAGATTTTCGTCAAATCGATGATGACGAATTGGAGCGAATGGACTTAAGGTGGAACTTGGCTATGCTTACTCGAAGAGCCAAGACCTACTTTAAGAAAACAGGAAAGAAGTCGCTGGAGGACCCAAATGATAAGGGTCCGGGATTCAACAAGAGCAAGGTCAAGTGCTACAAGTGTCAAAACTATGGACACTTTGCTCGTGAATGCGAAACAAGACAGCCCTCCTCTGGATTCACAAGGCCTACTCCGAACAAATCTACAGAGAAGGCTAAAGCTGAAGAAAAGGCAATGGTTTCTGCTGCCTTAATGTTGTCAGATGAAGCATTTGACTGGTCAAAACAAGCTGATGATGACTAACAGAACAAAGCTTTCATGGCCAACATACATGAGGTTGATAATGAACCATTCTCTTGTATATCTTGTATTCGTTTGACTGGACAAGTGAACAGGCTAAGAGAGGAAAATGAACGCCTTATCTCCAACATAGAACAGTTAACTGCTTCAAATAATATGTTAAAAGATAATGATAAGGCTTGTGATAAAAAGTTAAAAGCAATTTTTGAAGAAAAGAAAGAATTAAAAGCCAAAATTTTTGAACAGCAAGATGAAATAGGAAGTTATGTTAATATGCTCTCCTTAGTAAAGAAACAACTTGCTGATTCTCAGGCTGAAGTTCTTGATTTAAAAAGAAAAATATCAAACTTTTCAGCTTCCTCTCTAGTCTTTGATGAGATCCTTCAGGCACAAATGACTGATACGAAAAGCAAGGCCGGACTTGGCTATCATCAAGTTCCGCCTCCTAAAAATTATTTTCCCATGCCTGTTAAGGATGACATCACTGAATTTGTGCCTACTTTTTCAAAGATAGACATAAATCCTGTTAAATCCGTTCCTGTCAAAATAAGTAAGCCTGTGCAACTTCAGGCTGAAAAAGTTAAAGTAACGGCTGAACAACCTAGCACTAGTGAGCCTGAACCTGTTAAGGCAAAAATTAGTGAGCCTGATATTGTTAAGGCTCAAGAGGTTGAATCTGTTAAACCAGTTACTATTTGTGTCAAGGCTGAGTTTATTAAGCCTTCTTATGTTTGTGAGTCTGTTTTAAATAAGGCTACATGTGATTCTCCTGTTACTGTAGAGGAGATTGTTGAGATTGAGGATATAACCGAAGAGGAATACTCTAAGGTTGAAAAGAAAAACATAAAGCCAGATAATGTGATCATAACCAATGAAACACCAATCATTGCTTTAAGTGGAAAAGGCAAAGCTAAAGTTGAGCTTGAAAAGAAGATTTTGAAAATAAAAGAAAATATTAAAAGGCATCAAAATTCTTGTAGACCCACTGTTTTATCTAAACAAGTGTCAAATTCAACATGCTCACATAAGTGTGCATGTGCTTTTAGTGCTTCTTTCAACCATCCTCATAGGTTTGTTCCAGAATTTCAACAACCTATTGAGCAAAGATCTTGTTTCTATTGCAAGAAACAAAGTCATTTAATAAACGATTGCCCGTTGCTTGCTCAAAAGCGGTTTGGGAAAGGTGTTCCTAGGATTTCTAAAATCAGAAATCTTTCGAGTAAACCTTCTTCTTTTAAAGGTTCACGTTCTCCCTTGCCCACTAAGAAAATCAGCAAAGTTGAGCCAACCAAATCACCTATCGCTAAGCTCAATATTGTTGACAAGCAACCTTCCAAACCTAAAAAGGTTTGAAAAGTGAAAGAATCATCAAGTGATTCTACATCCAACAGTGTCACATCAATCAATACTTCTGATATGTTTAAAAACAAAATTTTGACTGATGTGATCATTGTGGATGATGCTTCTGAAGTGCCCAAGTCTGTAAAGGCTTGGGTCTCCGTTTATAATTAACCTCTTTGTTTTTTTGGTGTTGCAGCAACCTGAAGCCGTAATGAATAGCAAATTGTATATCGATAGTGGTTGCTCGCGGCACATGACCGGCAATATATCCCTGCTTTCCGATGTTCATGCGTATAATGGGGGATATGTTGCTTTTGCTGGTGACAAAGGAGGCATAATTTCTGGTCAAGGCACACTCTCAAACGGCTGAGTGAGCTTTGAAAAAGTAAATTTTGTAGAACAGCTGCAACACAACCTTCTTAGTGTATCGCAAGTTTGTGATAAGTCGTACACTACTGTTTTCACGAAAAGTGAGTGTTGCATTCTGAAGCCGGAGTTTGTTATTCCCGAGGAGTGGGTTACTCTGAGGGCACCTCGAGACAGAGACACATACATTCTATATATGCGTACTGTTGAAACAAAGCAGCAAACGTGTTTTCTGTCTAAGGCCACTAAAAAGAATCTCTGCTGTGGCACCGACAAATGGGTCATTTGCATTTTCGGAAAATGAATTATTTGGTTAAGCATGATCTTGTGCGTGGTGTACTAAAGCAATCTTTCGGACTTAATGACCATTGCGTTCCCTGCCAAAAGGGGAAACAGCACAAGAAGACCCATAAGTCAAAACTGGTCAACTCTGTTGAAAAGCCGTTGGAATTATTGCACATGGACTTATTTGGACCAGTGAGAAAGAAGAGTATAGGTGGAGCATGGTACTGTTTGGTGGTTACTAATGAGTACTCGAGGTTCTCTTAGGTTTATTTTTTGGCCTCCAAAGATGAAACTACTGAAATCCTTATCTACTTGTTCGACAAGCTGGAAAATTTGTGCAATATGAAGATCAAGAAACTGAGAAGTGATAACGGTACAGAATTTAAGAACTCTACACTAGGTCTGTTCTGTTTGAAGAAAGGCGTTGATCACCAGTTCAGTGCTACAAGAACTCCTCAACAAAATGGAGTTGCTGAACATAAGAACAGGACTCTCATTGAAGCTGCACGGACTATGTTAGCTGATTCAAAATTGCCTATCACGTTCTGGGCAGAAGCGGTCAACACAGCCTGCTACTTTCTGAATCGAGTGTCCATGGTTAAGAAATGCAATAAGACCTGTTATGAGCTCCTTAACAACCGTAAATCAAATTTACAGTTTCTTGAGCCTTTCGGGTGTCCCTGTATAATTATGCACACAAAAGAATGAGTGGCTAAATTTGGTGAAAAGTCGAGTGAAGGCTACTTTTTGGGTTTTTCAAATAATTCACCTAATAAACGTGTATATAACAAAGCAACAAAGAAAGTGGAGGAACATTTTGAAGTAACATGTCTGCGTTATACTCAGCCTTCACAAGGAACGGGACCCGACTTCTTGTTCGACTATGACAGTATGTTTGACTCATTCAAACTTCCTGCTGAGGATGAAGTTGAACAGGTGGTGACACTGCTTCATGGATTTGATATATACTCTGATGTATCCAAGTCTACTACAAAAACACCACCAACTCCTTCTCCCACTACTGAAACTGTTCAAGACCCTGAAACAGATCCAGATATGCCGCCTTTATCAGACAGTGAAGTTGAATCTGTCACAGAGGTAGACAACGAGACTTTGATCTCTGGGGGAGACGATACAAACTTGGAAACTGTCATTGAACATAGAATCACCCGGTCGATAATATTATTGGTGATTTACAAGATGGAGTTAGAACACGAGGGCAAACAGACTGCCTGTTAGCTCAGATGGAGTCACGCTTCCTTTCTCAAATTGAACCGAAAAACATTAAGGAAGCATTGACTGAGTCTCACTGGGTAGAAGCCATGCAAGAGGAGCTCCAACAGTTCAAAAAGCTAGATGTTTGGAAGTTGGTTAACCTGCCTCAAGGATTCTATCCGATTGGTACTCGATGGGTTTATAGAGTCAAGAAAGATGATCGTGGCGTGGTTGTGAAGAATAAGGCTCGTCTGGTGGTGCAAGGTTTTACACAGATCGAAGGATTGGATTATGACGAGGTTTTTGCTCCAGTTGCGCGTTTGGAATCAATACGGATATTTCTTGCTTATGCTTCATTCAAGAAATTTCGTGTTTATCAACTGGATGTAAAGAGTGCATTTTTGTATGGGAAGGTCAACGAAGAGGTTTATCTGAAACAGCCTCCTGGTTTCGAAGACTCGGTGCATCCTGATTATGTCTACAAACTCGACAAAGCATTGTATGGTCTTCATCAGGCTCCACGGGCTTGGTATGAAACGTTGTCTCAACATCTGCTCGCAAATGGTTACACCCGTGGGCAGATTGATTCAACTCTTTTTATCAAAAAGACAGGAAAAGATTTGTTGCTTGTGCAGGTATACGTGGACGACATTATTTTTTGTTCGACCAATGAGGTGCTGTGCAGAGATTTTGAGAAAGTCATGAAATCTACGTTTGAGATGAGTGCAATGGGAGAACTAAAATTCTTCCTAGGTGTTTAAGTTGAGCAATCTGATAAGGGTATTTATATTCATCAGACAAAATATGTCAAGGATATCTTGACAAAATATCAGATGCTCGATGCTAGACACTATGGAACTCCCATTGACATTAGTCACAAACTTGGACCTGCTGATAACGAAGATGATGTTAATCAGCGTGACTATCGTTCTATGATAGGATCGCTTATGTACCTCACAGCATCTAGGCCGGACATATTATTCGCTGTGTCTATTTGTTCAAGATATCAAGCAAAGCCTAAAGTTTCTCATGAAAAGGCAGTCAGACATATCTTAGGTTACCTTAAGTGGAGACCCTCCTTGGGTCTCTGGTACTCTAACCAAAACGATTTTGCTTTAACTGCTTTTTCAGATTCTGATTATGGTGGCTGCTCAGTGGACGCAAAGTCAACAACTGGAGGATGTCAGTTTCTAGGAAGCCGATTAGTCTCGTGGCAGTGCAAGAAGCAGACAACTGTCTCTACTTCAACCGCTGAGGCAGAATACATTGCTGCTGCCAGTTGTTGTTCCCAGGTTCTCTGGATTCAACATCAAATGCGTGACTATGGGTTACTTCTAACTCTTACTCCTATTCATATTGATAATTCAGCTGCTGTATCCATCATACGCAATCCCGTACAGCATTCAAAAACCAAACATATTGAAATTCGTTATCATTTTATACGGGATTGCTGTGAGAAGCACCTAATTGACCTTGTCCAAATCCCTACTCTTAAGCAAAACGCAGATCTTTTCACAAAAGCTTTCCCTCGTAGTCGATTTGATGAGCTAGTCTTTATGATTGGAATAGTAAGTTTGAGTAGTGTCTAACTCTCCATTTCAGGTCATAATTATCTTTTGGACTTGGATTTAGATTAAAAAAAAAAAAATGCAACTGCCACTCTTTATAATTGTTAGTTCTAAAGAAACGCTATAGTTGCAACATTGCTAAAACAGACGTTGAATTGTGTCTGTAAACAATTTGGGAAATGATAGTACATCAGTAGACATGCATAACATGGAATTTTAAGGTTTATGTTTGATGTGTCAGTAGATTTATATAGCGTACTTGAAATACCTTTTATAAATATTAGCTTCATCAAATGATGTATTGGTAGGCATTTGTGCTAAAGTTACTAAGAAGCTTAACTTTCAAATATGCATATTATTTTATATAAAGACATATTAATATGTATGACATTAAGTTGAAATAAGGGCATAAATGTCTGAAATATTTTGACACTTCGTCTTAATATTTGGATGATAAACATGTTATGATCTAAAATATAGGGTCTTTGTATGGTGTTATATGAGGGAATATATTAGTTGTCTCCTCTGTTGTATGTCAATACAGACCTGGTTTCATCTAATATATTCTTGAAAAGAACTTAGGTACGTAGTCTATGTTAAGTTATAGACAACTATTACGTATCCGTGGCATTCCAAAATTCTAAAATATAATGTACAAATGTACAAGACAAGTTATAAAAAGATTGCCTCGTACTGGTTTCTGTTAAACTATGGTACTCTGTTGTACGAATGTACAGACCTGTACCCTCTAGTTTAATTTTTCAGACTGGTGTTTGTTCAACCTGAACTTTTGCTTATGTGACTCTGTTGTACGAAAGTACAGACCTGTCACCGCTAACTTGGTTCTAAAGATACATCTATACCTTCACCCTCTATATAGAAAATACTAACATGTTTTGATTTCACATGTATATTTTAATGTGAGTTATATAATATAATATGCATACTAATAATAACAAAGTGATTCAATCTCAATCATGAGTTGAAATCATATACTTAAGCACAAATGTTTAGATGGATAAAAATACCAATAATCGTCTTGAACTAATCTTTATATCAGGTAATTTAAATGTGCTAAGTAAATTTAAAGTGGACAAAAATACTGATAATCGAAATAAAATTTACTATTTCAAAATAAGTGCATGTTAGCCTGATATGATTCCTTAATCAGACTTAAACAATTTCGTCACCAAAAATATTTTACGATTTTCTCGTTGATTGTAAAATAAAGTCAACGGGTTTTAGTTTTAAATCTTGTATAATTTTATTTCTTAGTTTAAATTTATTGTATTTGCTTTAGTTTCTCCAAGTCTCTAAGCATATATCAAATCGGTTCTCGAGTGTAAAAGTCGCATCTTGTGTCGCTATATAGGGTTGAGGTATAAAAGTCGTACCCTACCTCTCAGTCGCTACACGTTTTTGCGACACAAATAGCGACACAACACTCAAATTAGCGACACAAGGACTGCGATGTAATTTTTATTCGATTTCATCTTTCTGCTCGTTTTTGTTCCAATCAAATCCGTAATTCTTGTTCACCTTGCTGTTCTTGACTTATAGGTACCAATTTTTACCCCTTTTACCGTGTAATTTTTGTTAAATCATCGAATAAATATACGATTTTTAGGTTTTTTTGTTTTGGGTAAAATTGGACACGGAATCTGTTGCTTAACATGTTAAAACTCATGGTCTCATGCTCTCCATATATTGGCGCATCATTTGGTGTGCTCAATTTCAAAAACCCCCAAACTTGATCATCGGGTTTTTCTGGGTTGGGCAACTGTTCGTCATTCCGGGTTTTTCTCGGTGAATGCCGCTTACCGGTTTCGCCAAACTCCTATGAACATTCGCATTTTTGCAATTTGCGGGCAATATGCGAAAGGAGTCCCGGCACCGGCGGACGTGCCACTTTTTGGGCACATTGTAGATGAGGGCTACGTTCCTCCGGCTGCCGATGAATTTTAGGACGCTGTAGCTGCTCCTCAACCAGAGGATATTTTTGTTAATGTGCCTGTTCGAGAAGAAATTCCCCAGCTAGAGGCATTTTTGGAAGATATTGAAGCTTTTGGCCGTGTCGAAGAGCCTGCTGGTCTGGCACCCGCAAACGAGCCTCGTATTGAAAAGGTAATGGATGAGAGTTCTTCTGATGGTGGTTCCACTCCACCAGATTCTCCTGGGATCGTCCCTCCCGAACCCTTAATGGAAAATATACGTCGCTTTACGCTTTAAGCGCATTCAGAGACGCAAAAGGGCAGGGATGGTCTACGTGCAACCCGATGCGGGTAAAAGGCCTCGCGATTCAGAATCTACGGATGAAGATTGGGTGCCCCCGCTAGTTCGACGTTGTTAATCTGCTGCTACTTCTTCTTCCAGGCCACGGGTTGACATTCCCCGTGTTGAGGTTCCTGTTCAACCTCTGCCTTCGGTCATCCAAGAGCTCCTGAGGCGTATGGATGAGATGCAGCAAACAGCAAGAGACCAAGCCGCTTTAATTCAATCTCAATCTGTGATTCTCGAAGCTCAAGCTGCTCAAATTCAGGCTTTAGACACGCAGGCGACGAGGGTTCCTGTTTTGGAGTCTAGGGTGTTAGAGTTGGAAGCCCTATCTGTGGTTTCAAGGGAGTCAGGCCTGCGTGCCATTGAAACAACACCTAGGACTTCCGCCGGGACACAGACTGATGATGTAAACGATTATATAAATATGTCTGATTTTAATGAAATTTCTCGTTTAGATTACTTCCCTGTACATGAAATTCCGAATCAACAGACACCGCTTGCGGTTGATTATTCACAAGCGGATCTTTCATATATTCAAAGAATGGTCAATGAAGCTGATCGGGTATTTGAGGAAGATGATCTTGAGATTGATGATGATTAGGTCAGTTGAGGAAGAGGAGTTACATTGTGATGAATTTTATGACGATGCTCCTACAATTGAAACAGATTCCTCTGAGGATGAAGCAGAGCGGGCTGGTACTTCCCAAAATGTTCAGTCTGCAGAGACTGTTCTAGAATCTACAGCTCAAGAGACACCTACTCCTGAAGCCGCAGAAGCTTCTATATCAAGGTATTCTGAGTGGTGGCCTCATGGTAAAGTTCCTGAACCTGTTCTTGTCACATGTAAATCTTACAAGATCAGCGGAAATTATTCTGGACTTATTAAGAGTTGGAAGATCAGTAAAGGTGCTTTTATGATAAAGAGAACTGACGGTATTCAATATTTCAAACGTTCATTCAATAAATTGAGTACGCTACCAAAGGGAGAGGTAAATCGATTAGCTCAGCTGAACCTGATAGATTCTCATAAAGACGACCGTGCTGAGTATATTCAGAAGATTTTGCGTCGAGAAGTAAATACCAAAAGATACAACTTTATCAAATCGACGCTGGGTACGAGGTATAAGTTTAAGAAGAAAGTAGATCCAGTGACAAAGAAGCCGATTGTAAAAGTTCGTTATCCGCCAGCTGATTGTCTTACTGAGATTCATCTGGAGATAGTTCCCCTAAACTTTCTTAGAAGATTTCATTATTGGGAACTTGATGCTCATACTGGAGAAGCAGTATTTGTTTTTGTACCTGAGCCAGAAACGGGTTCGCTTTACGGATTGAAGAAAGCACAGTTCCGAGTGTTTGATCCTATGAGCTTGATCAATATGTCTCCAAAAGATTTGAGAAAGCTGTTTGATAATAGGATGAGATACAATGAACGAAATTCAGTGAACAAAGTGCTAGCAACCCGGTTCCAGAAAATTGTTAATATACGTGTGACTCATGGAATAAATGCCGGTGGTGTATTTCCAGCAGGCAGGATTTGATTGAAGATTTTTGAAGACCCAGCTGAAGACACGAGGGAGTTTGTTGGTGCATATTTATATGTCTGTCAGTTGGTCTTAGCTTGTAATAGTTTGTTATGTAATTACGACGTTTTGTCTATTATATTTAAATTACAAGTTTTGTTTTAGGCGACACAGAGCCTGTGTCACTTATGCGACACAAGGCTTGTGTCGCATGAGTCGGCTGTGCGACACATCCCTTGTGTCGCAGGTCAGTTTCGGTTTCGCTATAAATAGATCATTTCGGCCTCATTGTTGAGACTGACGAATCCAGGGTTTTTCAGAGCAATTGTAAAGCATTTCAAGTGTATTAAAGCTAATCAGTTATTATATCAATATACTTTTGATTTGCGTTTGATTCGTTGTGTGTTTAACGTACTATATACAATCGTTTGCATTCCGCCTCTCGATTGTTAGCGTTGATTCGATTAGGTCCAAGATCAGGGATCCTACATAAGTCATGATCCACTAGAAGTTTGAGTTAGTAAACGTAGGTTTCATTTTTGTACGTGAAATTTTTCTAATTATCTTATAAAATGTCGAACGCAAATAACATAACCTATATGCTAAAAGTATACCTACTTTTATATATATATATATATATATATATATATATATATATTTTATAAAAGTATCACTATTAACATTTTATAAAAATACAACACTTTAATACTTGCATCAATACCCAAGAAAACACTCAAATACTTCCTCTTTTGCTTCAAAAATCTGCCCTCCTTCCTTTTCCCAAACAAATACCCATCATTTTCTCCATTTACACACTCAATCCTCTCAACTTTTCTCTCCATTTTCTCTCTAACTTCTCTCTATTTTTCTGCCCCAAATTTCCAGCCCCAAAAACTCACAAATATTCAAGGTTTTGAAGGTGTTTATGGAAGGTAATCAACTAACCAAAGTGTTATATTCATCTCTTATTGTTATTAGTTTGTTTCCTTTGTGTTGATTTCCTTCCATTTTTTATTCTAAAAACTTATTTTTGCTGAAAATTGTTCATGTATCTTAATGTTGGTTGATTATTCACCAAAACATGTTGCATGTTTTAAAATCGTGATAATCCATGATCCAACCTATGTTAAAGACCATGAATATGTCAAAAACTAAAACATGCACTACAAAATGTGTTGAATAGAAATCATTCATACATCTTAATGTTGGTAGATTATTCACCGAGACATGTTATAAATTCTAAAATGGTGATAATCCATGATCCAACCTATGTTAAGATCATGAAAAGAAATCTTGTAAGCTCTAGCTAACATGCAAGTGGTTTTAACAACCTTTACTTCAAATTTTGTGTATAAAACACTTATAAATCAGCAAAAACCTATTTTAACTCCATGCATGTGACAAAAATCAAATTTCATTTATTGAAAATCGAGTTTAAAGAATGTATTACAAAGAGTAATCTCATTAAAGACTAATGTGGTCATTTCTAGAATGTTTGGCAAGCTAGACTTTCTTAACTTATTTTGGCAAGTTAGACTTTCTTAACCTAGTGCATGCATGTTTTTTTGATTTAAAATAAGTTTCTCAACATATTTTCTTGTTATTAAACATTCAGAACGTAACCAAAATAAAAGAAACTAAAACCGTTGGAAGAAACTAGAGTTTAAACACATATTCTTGATCCAGTAAAATCTCTTGATATGTAACCAAATGTAGTGAAATTTCTTCCGGAATTTACCTTTATGTGTTAGTTTTCAAATGTGGTCTCACTTAAAAATATTAAGATTTCGACCTCCAAATAGCTGTCACAAGTCAGGTGTGCAAGCAGCTATACCTGCTGTAACAGTTGGTTATATAAAATTATAAAATTTCTTTTAAGGACTTAACCATCTCCAAAAATTGTGTTTTTCATGTCAAAAGTCTTCTAACACAATAAACTAAGTTGGGTAAAAAACTATAGATCAAAAGAACTTTAGAACTTATTTAAAACTTGTCTCAAAATGCCAACAAGTTAGAACATCAAGATCCTAAAAGCTAGTTCAAAGAAGCATTTGAGCTAAACTTTTTTTTAAAATCTAATTTTTCTCTATTAGTATATGGTATGAAGGGGTGATCTAGAAACTTTCAGCCCCATATGTATTTTTTTTTAATTTAATACAAAAATATCAAAGAAAACAGGGTGAAAAATAACAAAAATTAGTTCCCTATGTCAATAATTACCCCAACTTTTTCAGGGTTGCTAATATAAATAAAAGTTACTCCACCTCAAAAGTTACCTTGTTTAGACAATTTTTTATATTTATAATGACTTGTATGCCTTCAAGTATGAAAATCTTATAAAACTAGGTTTCGCTCATCCAAATGACTTGAAATTTTTACATAAAGACCAAAAAGTTATAAACTGTTAATTTTTATGTATTTTTATGACCGTTTACTATTAAATTTTTACTTATGATAATTAAAATTTATCATAAAACTCATTTGTTATGTCAAAAATACAACTAATATAACAAGATGTTATTTTCAAATACCAAATATATTCTATTGGGACTGGATTTTTGGAAGAATTTATAAGATTGATACTATACTAAATCAAAGTATTCATGAGGTATTTTATAATAGTAGTTAACTAAGTATATATTACTTGGAACTTTGACTTTAAGGTTCAAATCTCAATAGTGTCCTTACGTTCCGTAGGATTGGAGTAGGTTCGGACGTCTGATTAATTTCGCTGTAATATTTTTGTTTACCTTTGTGAATCATTGTGAGCTTTTCATAGCCCTGTTTTCTTTTACTACTTACGTATTTTTTGGGGAAAAGCATGTTACTATTTTACAAATTGGTTGTAATTTTTTATGAACATATCAAATCTTGTATTGCTATAATTGTGCATTTTTGGTATGTATGCTATTGTTAGTTGTTTGAGTAACTATCGTGCTTAAGTCCCCAGAACTCTTACACTACCTATTAACTCAATTTTGAGCCGTTGGTATTTGTGGATTGTGCTATTTGGATTGACACCCCACATACACTGCATCGTGAGTGCGTAGTTACCTCTCTTTTACTCATGTTACCAATAGCACATGTAGCTTGGGCCAACTCGGTCATTAGGTTTGGTAGTGGCCTCAATTGCATAAAACTTTATGTATATCATCTACTATTTGGATGAATTTTAAATTAAAATATTTTTGTGTTATCGAAACCTGTGAACTCACCAACTATTTCCATAGTTGACCCTTTTAAATTGCCTTAATTTTCAGATACCGGTCAATAAGGTTGGCATTTAGGAAGACACGTTTGTAGCAGCATTTTCATTCGTGTTTTCGAACTATGTTGTTACTTTTGGAATAATGTTTAAAACTTCTTGTAATCCGTACTACTTATGGTTGGTGTATCCGTTACCTTATGCTATGAACCTTGAGCTGTTACACCTCACATTTCCGCTTTAGCGGGATGTGACATAAAACATCATAGCACTACTTTCAAAAGTAAACTAACATCCTCGGTCAATGAATGTTTTCACTTACTTCATATGGATCTTTTTGGTCCAGTGAGTACCCTCAGCTTGGTGGAAGAAGTACTGTTCGATTATAGTAGATGATATTCCGGATACACTTGAGTATTTTTCTTAAAAGCTAAAAGTGATGCTTCCAGTGAGATAATCAGATTTATAAAGAAAATGGAAATTTAAATGGTCATCTAGTGAAACATTTAAGGAGTGATCATGGTACCGAATTTAGGAATAAAGAGTTGGAACGTTTCTTTGATTCTAAGGGTATCTCTCTAAACTTTTTAGCACCAAGAACACCTTAACAAAATAGGGTTGCTGATAGGAGAAATAGGACCCTAGTTGAATCTGCTAGGTCAATGTTAATAGAGGTTGGTCTTAAGACCTATGTCTGGACTGCCTGTTTTACTCAGAATAGGTCACTGTGTGTCAAATGACATAATAAGACAGTCTAGGAGGTATTAAGGGGGAGAAAATCCAACATAAGTTTTCTCTTTTTTTTGGTAGCACATGCTATATTTTATATAAAAGATATCACTTAGGAAAGTTTGATCCCAAATCTGATAAGGGTATATTCATAGGCTACTCAATCATCTCTAAAGCTTTCAGAGTGTCGCACCCCCAAATTTGTAAAGCAGAAGCAATTCGGGTCGGGGCGCGACTAATCAAGTACTCATTGCACAAAGATATAACAAACGACCTCTAAATGAGACGTTTGAAAAATAGTTACATTTCAATATATACATAGTAGAGTTTGGAAACACAACATAGCGTTTACAGCACAAAATGTAGTTCCCTAGAGTCCGCGTGTAAGTCCCGTTGTTTTGGATCGATAACGAGGTTATCTAATGTATTAAGGTGCGGAATCCCTCAATACTTGTTATAGGATCTATAACAAATTCTTTCGCAATATATTAGCGAATCAATTGTCTAATTGCTTTGTATCAATTATAACACGTGTTAACAATCAATACCTAGCCTTTAGGATATTGGAAATCTCTCTGGAATCGCAGGGCAGCCGAATGAGCAAAGTGAAAAAAGTTATGAATATGAAAACCCTAATTTTCATATATATTCGTCTCAGTTCGCAGATACATGGGCTCTGCGAACTGACTCGGTTCGTAGCCCATGTCGGCCCAGCGAACTCACTCAGTTCGCAGCACAAACTTGTCCTGCGAACTGACTCGGTTCGCGGTCAACTTTGGTCAACATTTTTAAGCCTATTGATATTTATCTCTAAAATGTTTACCAAGCAATATGTTTCATTTACAATTCAAAACCAATGTACAAACTTGATTACAATTATTAAAAGTACTAATACAAGCTATAACAAGCTAGATCTGTTGTCACAAAACATGTCTCAACAGACTCCCCCTTGACAATAGCTCTAGCATCTTTAAGTCTTTGTCTTCAAGTTGTCTTTGGTAACCAGTTGTAAATTTTGCTACCTGCATATATCTTCAGCTTAATGCATGTCTTCACCATTGACTGATAATCTCGTGCAACATCTTCCTAACCTTCAGTCGTTGTGATCCTATTCTTGTGTAACATTAATAGGTCAGCCTTTGATAGGTTCATCAGATGTCGACGATCATAAATCTTTAAGATATCTCTCTCTTCATTTTCAACTTCATCATCATGTACAAACATAATAGCTTCACCAGTCACAGAATCTACAGACCATCTCTTCAGCTTACCTAAGATATCTTGAGGCATAGCTTTCAGAGGAATCTGTTGTATGCATTTCACAGCTGGATATATCTTCTTTCTACGACGCCTTCCTGTTCTTTCGCTTCTTTCTTCAAGCTTAATTGTTTTTCCGATTCTTGGTTTAATTCTTTCAAACTTCATTGACCAACCCTCAGTCTTGATAATCTTTTCAACATATCTTCCAAATGGATCATTACTAGGATTGTTCAATTCTAATCTAGCCAAGTCTCGGATTTCAAATCTTGGCAAAGAACTGAAGACTGCAAGCTTCTTCTCAAAATATTGAACACCATCATATCTTTTTATAGCAAAAAGCTGCAAATCTGCGTCGAAGTACCAACCAATAATACCTCTTCTAGGTATACGCTTTCCAGAGATATCCACTTCACTAATCCTAGTCTTCTCCTTTTTCTTCTTCTCCAAAGGCCTAAACATCGGATTATTTTTGAGCCTATCAGGAAGATCATCTTCAGAATCAGTTGACTCATCTAGATCTTCATCTAAATCAATCACTCTTTCTCCGTCTTCTTCCTGAATAACGACTTTAGTCTTTGAAGGGCTCACGATGTGCTCATCGATATTAGCATCGGGATCTACACCTTCGTCTAACCCAACATAAGAAATAGAAGTCCAATCTTCAGGAGGTACAAACTCTCCCTCCTCTAGATCGTAATCTACTTCTTCTTCGACTTCAGTGTCAGAATCGCTTTCATCATTCATATCTACAAGTGATATATATGTCATGAATCAAATGAATAATATAAATTCTTTTATCAAGAGTTTCTTTATCATTTCTTTCACGAAATCACTATCGATTACTAATCTTATATAATTTTAACTTGTCAAGATAAATCTCAAGTCAAAATCTTATATAATTAGTCTTATATAATTAGTCTTATATCGTTTTAACCTGTAACATAACATCTCAGGTCTAAATCGTATATAACTAATCTTATATTACATGAAACAAATAATAATTTTTAATGTAAGTATTTCATTGATTATAAGAGTTATTACAATCAATCTAAGAATACATATATAAAAAAACTTATTCTGTGGTGAATTTTTCACCAACATTACTAGCACCAGCAGCAGTACCAGTACCCTCACCACCAACACCACTTGTCCCAGCAGGCTCAGACTCTCCCTGAATTGTAGACGGCTCACCGGTCGTTGAAGGACCAGTCGGCTCTCTATCTTTCTGTGCATTGGGATCATCGTCTGTATCATCTCGTCTCTTCCTTCTCAGTTCATCTTCTCTGCATGCCTCATTAAATAGCAAGATCTCCCCCTGAGGCGACTTGCCCTTCAATAAATTTGTGACAAGGCCTTGCAGTCGATCAAGCTGTTTCTGCTGATCTTCAAACTCTCTGATAGAAAGCATATGAGACTTCAGGAGATGAGTGTAGGCTTCGCCTTGTGTTCAGACTCTCGATCAAGCTGATCTTCAGACTCGCCTGATCCCGTTCACCCTCAGGTCGAATGACCTCTGGGTCGACAGCTTCAGGAGCCTAGACATGATGAATGATAATAGATGATAAGTAAATATATAGAATTCACACAAGTTGAAGAATAATGAAACCAACATACCTGAAATTGATCAATCTCATTTAAGAGAGGATCGGTAGCATCATCATTTTCCAGCAAAATCTCATGCAAAACCTGAGCAGCAATGTCAGGTTGAGCAGCCTGATTCAGAACATCTTCAATAAGTTCTTGCGGCTCAGGGTTTTGAGCCACAACTGCTGGCTGAGGTTCTTGCGGGTGAGCTCCATCATCCATCCAACCATTGTTTGGTGGAGCTATGTAGGCAGCATCGAGGAGATGGCCAAAGAGATCACATGCTTCAGGCTTAACCTGATCTGGACGTCGGGAGGAATGAAGAAAGCACGCATTGTAACCTCGAAGTCCAATCCGGTCGACATGTAAATCTGGCTGAATATTTGTCAAACCAGGAATGCAGTGACAAATGATAAGCATGCAGAAACGCGGATAAAGCATAAACTTTGATCTCACCGCGCCAGTTATCTATCCAACAAAAGAATTGAAGATATATGACGAAAAACTGTATGTTTTATTATAAACCAGGGACAATAGGCCAGATAACAGCTCAGGGCTCAGCTCATCGTATCCGCCCTTCTTGTTACCGAAGATGGTAACAATAATGTGGAAAAGAAATCTCCACTGGCCAAGGACAAATGCCTTCACAAACTGGCGGCCTCTTTTGGGTCCAGAATAACCCATTCTACCTAGTGCACCCTCAATGAAATCAGAGGTGTACACCGAAGGTCCAGCTTCGTGATCGACTGTTCCCAGATGTAGAATCTGTCTCAGATCATCAGCAGAGAAAACCACTGGATGGTTATTAACCCTCGTGCGAATAACCGGAGGATTTGCTGCACCGTCAAATACTATATTAACCCAGAATTGTTCTAGAAGATCTCGGGACAGTAACGGAGACTCCGTAATAGCATATCGAATCCTCGAACGTGCTAAATACGTCAGAATCTCTGTGAACCGTGCAGCACCACGCTCATTGACATCCAAGTTCACCAATATATTGTGACCAGAAGTAAAAGATCGAGCAGCCATATCTGTAGTCATAAGATATACACAAATGGCGGTTAGCTCAAATATTAGGAAACTTATCGAACATTAATTAATTTTAAACGTTTATGTATTGTGAACCAAAGAGATCACCAAACATCGACGTTTACTATTAATTAATAACTTAAGTTACCGAACAAATTGAACAATTAAGTATTCAACACTTAATTTTTCAATTATCTTCTCTAAATTATATACATCGTTCGTACGTCCTAGGAATTTAATCCGAAATATTATACCGCCGATAGTAAATCGGAACACGCCGCACGACCACATATGAGTCGGAAATCTTTCGATATAATAGAACCGAATTCGAATATTATATGCATTTTACTTATAACATTAAGTCCTTAAGTCGAAACATATAACAGATAATTAAAAATTGCAATTTGTATTTTATTTGTAATCATAAAGATCTCAAATCGAAAACAAATGTAAGTCAAACAAAGTCAACCCTGTTGGGTTCGCTTCGCAGGTCAAACAAAGTCAAACTTTTGGGTACACTTCGGTCAATGCGAGTCAAACACTTGAGTTCGCTTCGCAGTCAACGGAAGTCAACCTTTTGGTTCGCTTCGCAGTCAACGGAAGTCAACCTTTTGGTTCGCTTCGCAGTCAACGAAGTCAACCTTTGGTTCGCTTCGCAGTCAACGAAGTCAACCTTTGGTTCGCTTCGCAGTCAACGAAGTCAACCTTTTGGTTCACTTCGCAGTCAACGAAGTCAACCTTTGGTTCGCTTCGCAGTCAACGAAGTCAACCTTTTTGTTCGCTTCGCAGTCAACCGAAGTCAGCATAACGATTCGGTTCGCTAAGTCAACCGAAGTCAACAAATGTCAGTTCGCTTCGCTATGGCAACGAAGTCAACATATAAGTTCGCTTCGCGACGGTCAACGAAGTCAACCCTATTGGGTTCGCTTCGCAGTCAATGCGAGTCAAGGGTTCTGGGTTCGCTGCGAACTGAGATTACTCTCGGTTCGCAGGAGCGTCTGCGCCAAACAAACAAGAACCAAATCGATGATCGAACAAGTTGAGTCTTAAACGATTGATTAAACACAAATAATACGGTGAAATCACGTGAGTCTTACTTCAAAAGATGTGCAATCGAAAGGTGTAAATGTTCTACGGAGTGAAAAACCCGGCCTTGTTCTTAAGATACGAAAATCACGAAGAAAGGTGTTCGGTTTTGGGTTCGCTAAAACTCGTCTCGCAGAAGTGATTTTCAGTTCGCAGAGGTATTTGGAAAGTGAGAAGTTGGGCTCGCAGGATCTGTTCCTTTTATACCCTAAACTCAATTCGCAACTTTGACTAGTCAACTTCGCAATTTTGACTTTTCATGCAAATTTAGTTGTAAATATAAATTGAACTTTTGCAAGTCAACATTTTGAACTTTCCAATGTGTTGTCGTCACATTTATTCAACACGATACCAGAACGATAAATTACAAATTAACTGACTTCCAAAGGATAAACAAAAATAAAAGACGTAATAAATAAAAAATCAAACTAATGAGTGGTATCAAGTACCATTTTATTAATAAAACAAAAGGATAAACACTACATATTTTTGGTGTTAAGAATTTATCTGCTTAGAGATCATATTAGGAAGAATAAGTTGTACCTTATAATTTATCAACCAAGTCTAAGAAGATTGTTAGTAACCATATCTTATGAAATTCACATAAGTTACAGAAAAATTACAACTTAACCATTTATGAACTTATATTTATAAGATTATAACTTGGTTACCTTTATCCACATGAAATACCACGTTCTATGAACATACATTTATATTACTGAGAACTAATTATTCACCGAAGTGAACATTCATTTGTCATCGACAGTTCAAGATGATTACCGATATTATGATCCATATAAACAAATTATTCAACGATTTCCGAGCAAACCTTTATTGTTAGTATGCATATTAACTAGTGTGTACCAATATATGATATACTGAGAAATCAAGTATAAGTCATAACACTGTATCATTGACATTCAAGGTAGAGGTTACTAAATGATGCACTTTTCGTAACATATAACATATCCTTGAGTTATTTTAAAGCTTGACAAATATCAAACAGATTTTGAAGATACTAGAGGTTCTAGATCTGTACATCGTACAACAGAAGATCCCTTAGTATGAGCAAAATAAGTTTGAGACCATTGGCGAAACTAAAGGTTTCAGTTCTGTACGTAGTACAACAAAGTCACCAGTAGTTTTGCTAATAATCATATTTCTAACTATTTGTCAGATTATATATTCATAGATATTGTTGATAACAGTGTATGACGATACTATCATTCTCAAATTAAGACCTATGTCATACATCATAGAATAAGTCACACTGGATAATATGCATGAGAATTAATGCTTATTAAATGCTCAAAAATCATAGTATAATTTGCCTACCAGTACATCATATAATGAATCTGTCGAGACGTAAATTTAGTCTTATCCAATTATAACATGTGGAGAAAGGTGTATAATAAAATAAATATAAGTACCGTCCTGGTTGTAAAGATGTAACTTTAATGTGACTTACCATAATCTACTAACATATCTAACTTAAGACATATACTTAGTATTATTAAGCTTATTCTCCTAATGTACTATCATTTCCCAGCAAATAAAAACTTAAACCTTTTATGGTTTATTTTCTTTTTGCATATTATAGGAGGCGATTCCCCTCAGGTAACAAGCAAATGAATGCCATACGTCAGTATTTTTTTTTAATAAAATACCTTACTAACTACTACATACTCCTTTGGAAGACAAATTAATCTGGATTTCTCATTCCATTTAGTTGAACTAATGTCTCAAAACGCGCCCTGTCGAAAGCTTTAGTGTATAGGTCTGCCAAGTTGTCAGAAGAGGCAACCTTAACTAACCTAATAAGGTTCTTCTCAGCACAATCACGAATAAAATGATGATGAATATCAATGTGTTTCGTCTTACTGTGCTTTACCGGATTATTGGCTATAGAGATCGTCGATTCATTATCGATCATCATAGGAGTATCGGTAAAGTTTAGCCCATAATCTCGCAGTTGCTGTTGTATCCACAATACTTGGGAACAACAGCTGCCAGCTGCAACATACTCAGCTTCACATGTAGAAATGGCTACTGAGCTTTGCTTCTTGCACTGCCAAGACACAAGTCTACCTCCTAGAAATTGACATCCTCCGGTCGTAGACTTTCTATTTTGATTACACCCACCATAATCCGAATCAGTATAAGCAACAAAATCTAAGTCTCCTTCAATCGGATACCAAAGACCCAACTTCGGCTTCCCTTTGAGGTAACGAAAGATTCTTTTTACCGCTTGCATATGTGACTCTTTTGGATTAGCCTGATATCTTGCGCAAATACAAACAGCGAACATAATGTCAGGTCTAGATGCAGTCAGATACATTAGTGATCCAATCATAGCCCTATAAAAAGTAGGATCTACATTCTGATCACTCGATGTATCAGGACCGAGTCCGTGATTTTCTGGAATAGGAGTTTTGTAAATACGAGATTCATCCATCTTGAAACGTTCTAACAGCTCATGTGTATATTTAGATTGATGAATAAAGAAACCATCTTTCTTTTGGTCAACTTGTAACCCTAAGAAGAAGTTCAACTCTCCCATAGCAGACATCTCGAACTTGCCTTTCATTACTTGCTCAAATTCTTGACACATCTTTTCGTCAGATGACCCAAAGATAACGTCATCAACATACACTTGAACAAGTAGAAAGTCCCGTTTCTTCCATTTCACAAAAAGTGTACTATCAATTCTTCCTCTTGTAAAACCATTCTCAAGAAGATAAGTTGATAGTGTTTCATACCACGCTCTTGGTGCTTGATGTAATCCATATAGAGCCTTATCAAGACGATATACTCTATTTGGATACAATAGATCAGTAAACCCTAGTGGTTGAGAAACATACACCGTTTCCTTGACTTTGCCATACAAAAAGGCACTCTTAACATCCAGCTGATATACTTTCATTTTCTTTGAAGCTGCAAATGCTAAGAACAACCTAATTGCCTCAAGCCTAGCCACAGGTGCAAACACTTCATTGTAGTCAATTCCTTCTTGTTGGTTGAAGCCTTGAACGACTAGACGAGCTTTATTGCGAATCACGATTCCCCGATCGTCTTTCTTACACTTAAAGACCCATCTAGTACCAATTGGATATTCACCACTTGGTAAATCAACCAACTCCCAAACTTGCAGTTTTGAGAACTGAGAAAGTTCTTCCTGCATTGCTTCTACCCATGAGTTGTCCTTCAACGCCATTTGGACATTCTTAGGCTCAATTTGTGAGATAAAGCATGAATATATACATAGATTTGTAACCCCTGTCTCTTTCATTTCAGCATACAAGCTAGTGTACTCAGAAACACTGGCCCTGGTTTGAACCGGTGCATTTGGATCACCAATGATATTTTCAATAGGATGATTTTTGTTAGTTCTTGTTGTCGTCACTGGTTCAAGTTCTATTATTTCTTCTAAATTAGTGCCAATCTTTTTCAATAGAGGTATATTTTCATCCGAAGATTGTTGTGGGGCACTCGTTGAAGCATGATTAGGATCTACAAAAGTTGTATCTCTAGGAACATTTGATGTTGGTGCAGGGCCAGTATCCCCATCACCCGACAATAAGTGTTCAGAGATCTTTGAGTCAACTTTGTAGTCACTAATTGGGACATTGAAAGACTTAAAGAGATCTGAATAGTCGAATTGCCAATCTAATCCCTTATGTACGTCATGTGTGTAGCTCGTAACTTCAATGTTATAAACTATTTCCACACGTCCCGTAGCTTTATTGAAGACACGTTTGTTTGGTGAATTAGGCACATAACCTAGGAAATATCCTTCGTCAGCCTTCTCACCAAATTTTTGTTGAATGCTAGTCTTCAGCAAAGTACATGAAACTCCAAAGGGTTCAAACCCTTTTAAGTTAGGTTTCTTATTGTTCAAAAGCTCATAACAAGTCTTGTTCTGCTTTTTAACCGTAAGAACTCTGTTTAGAACATGGCATGTTGTATTCACCGCTTCTGCCAAAAAAATGACCGGAAGCCTTGAATCTACAAGCATTGTTCTAGCCCCTTCAATCAACATTCTGTTTTTACTTTCAGCAACACCGTTCTGTTGAGGTTCATAAGGTGCACTGAATTGATGTTGTATCCCTTTGCTTAAGCAATAGACATTGAACGTTGAATTTTTGAACTCTGTTCCATTGTCACTACGAATTCTCTTAATTCTTGTTCTATAGACATTCTCTATTAGATCTAAGAATTCCATAAGAATACCAGGAGTTTCATCCTTAGATCACAAAAAGAATACCCAAGAGAATCTAGAGAAATCATCTGTAACAACTAAACTGTACCATTTGCCACCTATGCTTCTTTTGCTTATTGGGCCAAAAAGATCCATATGCAGCAATTCAAATGGCGAGGAAATGGAGTTTTCAGTCTTAGACTTGTGTGGTTTTTTATGTTGTTTTCCTTTCATACAAGGAACACACTTATCTTCAGACTCGAAACGCTTTTGTGGTACACCCAGAACTAAACCATTCTTGGTTATATAATTCATTTTACGAAAGTTCAGGTGAGCCATTCTCCTGTGCCATAAGAGTGCGTCTGCATCTGAAGCCTTGGATAAAAGACATGTAGATTCCATTGAAGTATTAGGAACACCCATGTTGATGGCATAGATGTCCTTCTTCCTTGGAGCCCTCATTAATATCCATTTTTCAGGGATGGTGAAACCCGGCTTCAGGACTAAGGCTTCTGTCTCATTGAAATGTACAGAATGACCTTTATCACAGACTTGGGAAACACTCACAAGGTTGTGAGTTAGTTCTTCAACATAATTCACATCCTCTAGAGTCAAAGTTCCATTTGAAATCTTCCTTTCCCAGTTATTACTCCTCCTTTATCACCAGCGAAATGAACATGCTGTTTCATTCCACCTTTGAAGTCCTTCAGTAGACTTCTTTCACCGGTCATGTGCCTAGAGCATCCACTGTCTACATACCACCAACTGTCCTTGTTCACAGTCTGCTCCTGCACATAACAAGTTGTACACAATTAGTTTTAAAGAGGGACCCAAGCCATTACGGTCTTGGCTTGTCCCTTATCATCAACAATCTGAACCTCCTTAAAGTAACCATAACTATTATTGTCAATAGTCTTGGTAATTGCTAAAGAAGTTGGAGGTTGTTGATGATCTGAAGTCTTATGCCTCTGAGGAGAGTGAGTAGAAAACCTCTTAGGCACATAATCAACTCTATGTGTACGTGAAGTAGAACCACTCTCAAATTGACTGTGGTTTCTACTTGGAGTCCTAAATCTTGACGGTGTCTTATCTCTAGGCTTAGTGTCATTTAGAGTATAAGTCCGTTTAGGTTTAGGCGGGGAGACACTATGAGTAACATCTCTTTTCAGAATGTTCACAGGTTTGGTACCTAATCCCAGTTTGGTACCTAACCTGTCTACATTTGAACTAGAGACCTTCGGTGTCTCATGGTTATTCACGAGCTTATGTGATGTTTCCAACTTCTTGTTAGGACAACAGGAAGCCACATGCCCCTTTTGGTGACATTTGAAACAAGATTTCTGCTTTCGTGACTTAACCACTTTTGCCTTTTCGTTTTCAGCCTGAGTTTCAGACACTAAAGGTGTATTGCCTTGTTCCTTAATAATTTCATCATTTATGTCAGTATCAACCATCATTCCACTCGAGACAAACTGTACTTTAGGGAATGGTGAGTTCTTACTGACATCAGATGATGGATCCTTATGAACGACCTTCTGTGTCTCTAACTTTTCAAACTTCTTAGTTACTAAATTCTCAGGTTTAGTATCTACATCCATCATTTCTAAGTCAACAGAAGTAGTGTAATTTGAATTAAACGGAGGAGGTACATCAGTGTATCCTAATCCGGTCTTATTCTTAACACTACGTTGGGCATCAATTATAGAGTCCATAGTTAAAGAAGAAGTTCTATAACTCTCAAACTTACGATTAAGCTCAACCAATTTATGTTTTGACTCAGCTAGCTCATTGTCTTTATTGGCCATGTTTTGATTTAAGTCTCTTAAATGTATAGCACATCATCTGGACTCATATCCTCAGTTGAATCCATGTATAGCACATCATCATCACTTGCTTTTGGTGTGACTTCTAGCACCCCCACTTGATAATCCACATCAGTCGGCATATAGGATGTAGATTCATCAGCTTTCTCTTGATTATCTATCTCAGCCATAAGAGCTTGCTCAGGCTGAGCAGACCAATCATAAGAACCATCAAGCTGTTGAACCACCAAGGCTTTGGAAGCTAAAGAACTTCCCGAGCCTTGTCTTCCATTGCTGACATCAACCTTTGGTCGTTGACATTCCCGAGCAAAATGTCCGAAACCCTGACAGTTATAACACTTAACTTTGGATTTATCAAACCCTGGTTGATTACCTACCACCTTCCTTCCAGTACGCTTCAAGAAATTTTTAACTCTCCTTGACACCATAGCTAGTTGCCACTGGAGATCCATTTCTTCAAGGTCATCAGGGTCTATCTGATCATAATTTTCATCGAACACAGCTGGATAATTGATTTTCCCCTGAATGTAGTTCTCATAGGAAGCAACAAAAGAAGCAAGAACAGACAATTGTTGTTCAGCAGATTTCACACTCATCGGCATTTTATTATGCCCTTGAGGTGATTCTCAGTAGATTTTTCTTTTGTATCACTTCCAGATGAAGCGATAAAACACAAATCCTCAGTTATCAATTCACCCTTTTCTCCAGTATCACCAACTAGTGAAGTAGTGGTCGAACTGGATGATGCATTTGAGAGAGTTGATTTTCCATGATATAGTCCAGGATTCTGTAGTTGATCAGAATCTGACTCTCTCGTTTTGTTGGTGAAGTCATAACCTCTGAGCTTATCAATAGCTTGCTCCAGAGTCATTGTAGCATACCGCTCTTCATTATCCTTGAGCATAACGCCATGCATTTCCCATTTATACGGTAAACCCTCAATAAACTTGTCGGTTTTCTCCGTATCAGAATAGAAAATCTCATGATCATCTAGCTCACTCAATAGATGGTAGTATCTTGTGGTGTACGCATCAAGATCTTCTCCCTTAAAAGCTTTAAACACAGTAAACTGCTTCTTCAGGAGATTCATCTTGCCTGCCTTAACTTGTGGACTTCCCTCACATCTTTTCTCAAGAGCAATCCAGAGTGCTCTAGCAGTGTGAAAAGATTTCAATTGATGATTGATTTCCTTAGGTAAACTCATTTTAATTGAAGAATGTGCTTTGTTTTCAATCTCAAAGTCTCTCTTCTGGTTATCATTCATCCGATTGTAGGGTACAATTACTGTTGCATTTTCAACAACAGTTGTAGGTGCAGTGTATCCATTTTTGATACACATCCAGATTGACAAATCATGGAATCTACAGTATGATTCAAACCTGTCTTTCCATCCATAGTAATCCTCAAGTCGAAGCAATTTAAGTGGAACATTAGACTTTCCAATCTCGTGGTCCATCTCAATCATTTTACTTAAGTCAGACATTTTTGTCAATCTCAGAAGTTACACAGTCACAACAAACAAGGAATTCAGTTCGCAAGAAACTCAGTTCGCAGAAAATTGGTTCCCAGAAACTCAGTTCGCAGATACTCACTTCGCAGGAACTCAGTTCGCAAGACTCAACTCAGTTCGCAAGGACTCAGTTCGGTTCGCAATCTCGGTTCGGTTCGCAAGTGATCTCAGTTCGCAGAAACTTAACTCAGTTCGCAAATCTCAGTTCGCAACTCTTAGTTCAGTTCGCAAACTCGGTTCGGTTCGCAAGAACTCAGTTCGGTTCGCAGCTTTCACTTCGCAGTAACTGCTGAAACCCTAATCTCAGTTCGCGAAACGGCTGAAAATCCCAAAAACGAAAGTGTTAGTTACTTTTACGATTAAAACACAGGTTTCTGATCGTAAACTAAACTAAAAAGCGTCCAGAGAGTGATTTTAGTCGTAAATAAAGACGTAATGCACTAAAAACAACCCGAAATCACACGTTATTATCCCAAATAACCTCGAACCTACGCGTATCTAGAAAAATGCTCTGATACCAATTGTAAGTCCCGTTGTTTTGGATCGATAACGAGGTTATCTAATGTATTAAGGTGCGGAATCCCTCAATACTTGTTATAGGATCTATAACAAATTCTTTCGCAATATATTAGCGAATCAATTGTCTAATTGCTTTGTATCAATTATAACACGTGTTAACAATCAATACCTAGCCTTTAGGATATTGGAAATCTCTTTGGAATCGCAGGGCAGCCGAATGAGCAAAGTGAAAAAAGTTATGAATATGAAAACCCTAATTTTCATATATATTCGTCTCAGTTCGCAGATACATGGGCTCTGCGAACTGACTCGGTTCGCAGCCCATGTCGGCCCAGCGAACTCACTCAGTTCGCATCACAAACTTGTCCTGCGAACTGACTCGGTTCGCGGTCAACTTTGGTCAACATTTTTCAGCCTATTGATATTTATCTCTAAAATGTTTACCAAGCAATATATTTCATTTACAATTCAAAACCAATGTACAAACTTGATTACAATTACTAAAAGTACTAATACAAGCTATAACAAGCTAGATCTGTTGTCACAAAACATGTCTCAACACCGCGTATAGAACGGGAGATTCTATTACATAACAAGTTTACAAAAAGTAATGCTAAAGAATCTCCGTAAAATGCAGTGTAGAAATCATGCGACTCTAGCTAAAGTAGCTAGGAGTAAACCTACTCTGTTTGTGTACCTGAGAATACATGCTAAAAAGGGTCAACACGAATGTTGGTGAATCTCACAGGGTTGTAAGTAAGCATTTTGAACACAAGAGTTTATCAGCGTTTGCAATCAATCAAAAGTAAGTATGTATGTATATACCGTTGCCATGAGCTCATAGTTGAAGCTTAACCCGTAAATAAGTAAAGTACAACCAAGTACAGTATGTTGCCCCCGCGAGTGCCTAATCCAAACACTCGTACGAAACAAATATATGTCGCCCGTTTATACATAACGGTTCGTGGTAGTGCTACTACCCCGGGCGGGGAGGGTCAATCCCTAATGGATCCATTAACTAATATTCGCGCTTAAGTCCATAACTAACGAAACTATGATGGAGGGACTTCAGTGGATTAGTAAGTAAACTCATGCAAGCCCGTATAAAAGTAAGTAATTTAGCATTTATGTTCATGCAAAAGCAGTTAAGCATTGTATCTCACCCCATAGTAGAAAAACAGTAAAAGTGGGGCTGTAAGACTCACCTGAGCCCTGAAAGCGAGCGTTTAAATTAATAAACGTATATCCAAAGAGTAACCTTCTAGCGCCCTAAACGCATAAGGTTATGAGTAAGTGAATGTCTCAAAAGATCACTCATGCTAGTTGTCCACTCAACTAGTTATGTCCAAATGTTTGGTTATCGTTTGTGTTTAGAAAACATGTACGGCCTATTGGTGACGTTTTGTAATAATAATTCCTGAAGACATTATTATTATGTTGTGTTTCGTTGTATACTTATAAGAGTATATGTGTTGCGTGTTCGAGTAGTGTCGTATATAAATATTCGTTGTTACGTGTGTTTGATGCCATGTGAAAACATAGACTTGATTAAATTATTTTAAGTGACACAGAGGGTTAGTGTCGCAGGTTACTGCGACACTTGCAATGGTTGCGACATTGACTTATTGTCGCAGGTGGCAAGTATTAAATTTTTATTGCGACACTGAAGCTTGTGTCGCAGTTGAGAAAATCAATAAGTGTGCGACACTAAGGTTTGTGTCGCATGTTGCGATTTCAAATAGATGTGCGACACAGGGGTTAGTGTCGCAAGTTAATACCGTCAGTTATAAGTGTTGCGACACAAGGGTAGTGTCGTCGGTTAGTACTGCTGGTTTTAAAAGTAGCGACACAGGGTTAGTGTCGCACACGATTTGGGCCTGGTGCGACACTAAGGGTCTGATGTGTTTTCGGGTTCGGGAACTTGGTCAAACGTGCTCGGTTTGACCCGAAACTTTTACATGATCCTTAAATATGTTTTTAGGACTTATAAAAATTAGAGTTACGTTTTATGGCTAACCCGAAAGTGTCGTTTTCAAATTTCGTGCCAAAACAGTCCATGAGTTAGTTTCTTCGAAATTTATACGTTTTTCGTAGCTCGTTTTGACTAGTCAAAGTGTCGAGATAAAATCCGAGAAAAATATCAGTTGTTCCCCTATGTCTTAAATACATAACATAATTTTTCCGTAATTTTTGGGTAAATCTAAGTATTTTTAATAATTCCATTTGTCTTCTGAGGTCCAATTTTGACCAATCTGGACACTTGTTCAAAGATTGAATTACTGAGAAAAATCTACAAAACTTCAGAGAGTGTAATCATACTACTTTTAAAGCTAACAAGATTGGTGAGATTTTGGCGAAAACCTCATGTCGTTTGGAGTTGTGTAGCTCGAGTTATGGACCCGAGAAGTTGGCACAAAAATCTGCCAACCGAGACAGAAATGCGACATGTTTTTGTAAAATCGTTTTCGGGTATCAAACGGTGTCAAAAAATTACGAAACCACTTGAATCTGAAAGCTAATACCTTAAACTTAATTTTTGTCTTTCGAATCGACCATTTTCATTAAGTTTTGAGTACTAAAAGTCCACTTGAAGTCGAGCTACATTTCTGCCCAGAAAGCTGTTTACATTTTGTGTCTTTAAAAACGTTTTTCGACTTTGTTTTTGGACATGATCTTGTTAGATGGACATTTTAAGATGAATATAAGTGTGTTTAAAGTAAAAAAAAAAAAAAGGAGATGAAGTTTCTTACAAAGAAGTTGATGAAAGCACAAAGAAATGGAGGTCGAGAGCTCGTTTCCTTGCGTTTTCTTGCAAACCGAAGAGATGGTGTTATGGTGGTTTGTGGTGGTGATTGTGGTGGTTTGTGATGATGTTGAGGCTGCCGTGGGGGCCTGGAAATCGCAGCAAGGTATGGGGAAAGAATGGGGTGTCTTGGGCATGGCATGGGGATGGTGCAAGATTTGGTGGGCCCCCACATGGTGTGGGTTGCCTAAATATTGTTCTCCAAGTTTACGTTACGTGCGGTACCCGTTTACCCGTTTGTTTCGTCGTTCGTTTAAACATTAAACGTTTATTAATTATGTTTTTCGTTAACGATTTATTCGCGTAAGTTTTGATAGAAGTTTTATTTAAAATACTTCATTTTAAATTATTGAAATATAAATCGATTTTTGTTCGGTTGTCGGGCGCGATTCGCGCGTTTTCGTGGCGTATGGTGCGTTTTATACGAAACCTATAACGTTTGCTATATTATTGAAATAATATAAGTTAAATAACGATTATTAAATATAATTACGTTATTTAAGAAAATGTTTTTCACCAACGTCCGTATTATTGTGTCAGATTCCATCCGATCGAATTCGCGTAATTAAAATTAATTACGTACGTGTATATATACATACATATATACAAAATGTTACTGTACTTAGTCCTATTTCATACTAAATACAAGTAATAATGACCTATCTTAGGTATAAATGACGGCCTAATTTGCCGGGTATCACACCGAGTCTATAACAAAAGATGAGAATGTATTGAAGAGTCTATGGATGTCACCTTTGATGAAGCTTATGAAGAGTCACTCACTGATACAAAAGACTATGAGTCACTGGACTTCAATGAATCAAAATCTTTGGATGGTGATTCATCACTGAACAAAACCGTCCCTGATGAGAAGTTCCCAAACTACTCATCAAATTGAAAAAGTGTCACTCACTGAAAAAAATTTAGATACTCAGGCATCATCATCACAATCAATCAAAACCAATCATCATCTTCTACATGTCCTATCATACCATCTGAAAACACTCATTATCTAAATGTTGAGTTATCACACACTCACTCACTGGATAAAATAGTCACTGCTGAACCTCAGTGAATGACCAAGTGGACCATTGATAATCAATTGATAATTGGAATCGATAATCCAGAGTTCAAATAAGATCAACAACTGCTAATTTTTGTTTCTATGTAAGTTTTGTGTCCGTAACGGAAACCAAGAAAGTGGATGAAGCACTCACTGATCACAGTTGGATTTCTACTATGCAAGAGGAATTGTCACAATTTGAAAGAAATAAAGTTTGGAAGCTAGTTCCTCAACCAAAAGAAAAATTAGTGATTGGTACAAAATGGGTATTCAAAAGTAAGATTGATGCTGATGGTGTGGTTGTGAGAAATAAATCCAGGCTAGTGGCACAACGTAGTCAACAAGAAGGCATCGATTATGATGAAACTTTTGCACCAGTAGCCATGCTAGAAGCAGTTGACTTATTTCTTGCCTATGCTGCCCATAAGAAGTTCAAAGTCTATCAAATGGATGTCAAGAGCGTATTTCTAAATGGCAAGTTGCAGGAAGAAGTGTATGTCAAGCAACCACTTTGATTCATCGACTCAAAAACATCCTAGTCATGTCTACAAGCTTGATAAATTTTTGTATGGTCTGAAACGAGCGCTAAGAGCTTGGTATGATACACTCTCTGTTTATCTTATTAAATATGGGTATGTCAGAGGTAAGATTGACATTAAGAGAAAAAAAAAAGAGATGTCATACTAGTACGAATCTATGTTGATGATATCATTTTGCTCTACAAACAGTCACATGTGTAAAGACTTCTCTGATCTTATGACTAAAAGTTATGAGATGAGCAAGATCGGTGAATTTACATTTTTCCTTGGATTACAAATTAAACAATCCAAAACTGTAATTTTTCTTAATCAAGGAAAATTTGTTAAAGATTTATTAAAGAAATTTGAGTCACATCATGTTTACCAATCGCTACACCTATGTCACCTACAATGAAATTACATGTTGATCCAAAATGGTAAATTTGTAAATATCACTGCTTACAGAGGTATGATTGGGTCACTGTTGTATCTCATTGCTAGTAGCCCATACATTTTGTTTTCTAAATGTTTATGTGCTAGGTATCAGGATGATCCAAAGGAATCCCATTTGCTCGTTATCAAGAGAATCTTTTGCTATCTGAAGGGTACACCAAATCTTGGTCTCTAGTACCCATCTGGTTCAAATTTCTCGCTGAAAGGATATTCAAATTTTGATCATGCTGGATGTAAATTGGATAGAAAAAGTACCTTTGGTAGCTACCAATTTCTGGGTGAAAAGCTAGTGAGTTAATAAAGTAAAAAGCAATATCTAGTCTCTATATCAACTGCTAAAGCTAAATATGTCGCTACAAGTGGATGCACGGCTCAAATTTTGTGGATGAGGAATCCACTTGCTGATTATAGGTTTGACTTCACTAGTATTCCAATATAACGTGATAGTCAAAGTGTCATTGCTAATGCTAATAATCCAGTAATGCACTCTAGAACAAAGCACATTGATGTCAGATATCACTTCATCAGGGACCATGTGATGAAAGGTGATATTGAAATACATTTTATCCAAATGACTACCAACTCGCTGACATCTTTACAAAACCATTAGATGAAGTAAGATTTAATTTTCTTGTCAGTGAGTTGGGCATGCTAAATTTAAACGATTAACTAAGCTTCATTGATTTAGGGTAAGACCGTGTCTCAGTGTCTTATTTAGTTGTTATTATTTTTCATGGTTTGAGTATTAATATGTATAAATAAATTAAGTAGTATGTCACTAATTTAGGGTAAGACCGTATCTCATGGACTATTACTTTCTTATCTTTAGACATATTCTTATTAGTCTGTATTCTATTAACTATATAAATATATTCAATGTTTTATAATTTTCAACTGATTTATCAGCGAGATTGTATATCAGCTCATGAGTATCTGTAGTAGGAGTCAGTCCTATCTTTTACATCTCACTATTTTGTAAATATTTTTCAGTGAGATAAAATCTTTTGAGAAATTCAAAAACAATATAAAATCAACAAAACATAAAGATATTTCGATGGGTAATCAATTAATTTTGATTATATGTAAGGCACCACTGAACATCATTAATGTAGAAAAACATTTTTCTCACTATGTCACATAATTAAATGTAATGAAAAATAAATGTTTATCACGTAAATGGTTGTGCTTTTTCTAATATTCTCTCACCTAGTCAGCTCATCTGGCATAACCTCTCACATCGTCAAAAATGTCATCACTTCCACCATTATCACCATTACCCCATCATCATTATCACCAGCACCACATAATTCGACGGTTCATTTTTAACCACATAAAATTAAATGTTAGCATTCCATTATAAATCCAGTGACTTAGTCAAGTGACACTTTTCGTGCAAAAACCCCCCAAATTTTTCAAAACCCTCATTTGTGCTCTATTTTTAAAACATGTTACAAATGACAAGATCTAAATTTATTCTAAATGCTTATATGCATAGAATAGTTGATGATATGTAGATTAGCAGGTACGAGACATGGGTCCGGAATGAAGAGTTGGCACAGTACTCATAGTTTTGCAATCTGGTATCAATAAATGCAGGGTGGATTATTATAGTAACGGGGTAGGGTTTTTTTTTTTTTTTTTTGAATGAAGATGAGAAGTATAATTTCTCGGGTGGCGATTCCCTATTGGTAACTCACATTACATTTTAATGTAATCGGTTTTACGCCACTGATCCCGATATAAGACCGAGTAATTTTGGAGTTTGGGAAAGAGATAGTATGTTGATGTATTTCTCCCTCATATATGCTATCTACAAATGTTTCTAATTATGAATGTGAGAGTAGGAATAGGATGATCCCTTGAACCATCCCCCAGTTCTATTTATAGTAAATGAAAATATATTCCATTTAGATCATATATGGATTTCATAATATTCCTTTCAGATTGTATCTTATCTATAAGGAATATATAATTTTCCTTTTAGATTGTGTATCGAGTTGTAAGGAATATATAATATTCCTTTTAGATTGTTTGTGGATTTTTTAGATAGATTTTGAGAATCTTAATATTCCTTTGAAATCTATTTTAAGAATCTTATTTTAGGCGTTTTATTTACTCGAAGTTTGTTTACATTACGGGTACCCTATTAAGCCCTCCAAGTCCGTGTATGTAAATAATTTGAAGATGCGCGGACTTTTGCAAGTGTTTAATTTATATATCTAGACATTAGGCATTTTATTCAAGAATTTTTTTTTTGTACAAAGGAAATGATGTTGAAACGTGGTAGGACATCTTTGGAAAAGGGTTTAAAAAGCTAGAATTTGTATATTCTCTTTATATTCTTCACGTGGCCGACTAGTATTTATTTTTTCGCATAATATTTACAATACGTTGATACTGAGAATTGATTGCGGAAAAATATACCCTTGGGCCCATGTAAGATGTGAAATATGAGGTGTAACTAATTGAGGATGTACAGCGCTTGATATGAACACTAAACTTTACGTAAGAAGGTTCGCACATATCCAAAAACCTATATTTTCATCATTACACCTACTATTTTATCTCTCAATTTGTATTTCAATTTAAGATATATATAGACGATGATGCCATTAGAAGTACTGTGGCTCCTCCTTGGTTCATATGGAGTATACCTTCAAAGGAAGCGATCCTCCGGTATCGGTAAGTAGATCGAATCAAGTCACGATGCTTGTGTTATGTTAGTTCCTTGTTTTTATGTAATTTGTATATTTTTATAGGAGTCGCTGGAACAGTATTACGTGTTCGATCAAACAAGTTATGGTGCAGTGTATGGTGATGGAGGAAACTACTTGTGGAGACAAGAATACTATCATACGTCTTATGAATGTACGTAGCTAGTTCTCCCGGATTATTGATGTGAGTATTTGAGTTAAGGTTAAATTATATGTTTTTTTCGTTTTTGTAGATAACGGTTTAACGGAATGACTACCAAGAATTCTGAATACATGATGACTACGTTGAACATCCCGATAATGAGCGATCCCGTTGGTTACCTCCCCAGTCATGGGAGCATGGAATCGAATGTGAGACTTGAAGAGGTCCAGACTGAAACCGAGGATTTATCCAATGTGGGAATGGAGCCTTTGGGTCCTGAAGAAGACACGAACTGATATTTGAACTTCGGTTTGCTACCAAGTGGTGGGTTTGATGGTCAACCAAGCGACGTGCCAAGGGTGGGTGGAGATTGTTCGAGTGAGAATGTGAGACACCCGTCCAGGTTAGAAACCAGGAACTTCATGCTTGTAATGAAGATTTGATAAGGAAAGAGCACACGATTACGCATCGTTGTAACGAGTTACGGGGTAAGGTGTTGGCTCGGGATAGTGATATGACGATGTATAAGGAAGAGATAGAATGACTTCGATGTGAACGGGGAGAAATGAGGGTGCGACTAGGAGTGTAAGAGCATGAGGTAACGGGTTTACGTAGAGGTCTAGATAATTGAGTGACTAGTTAACTTGTGTTATTTCTTGTTGATGCGTAGTACGTTTGTGTTTTAACTTCTTTCATGTAAGCAAAGTTCTAATTTTAATGTTCAAATGAGAACTTGTAAGAACCACAAAAATATGTGATTGTTCACATGTGATTAACATTATACACCTATGAACATTTATATTTGTTTGAATGAGAAAAAAACATATCAAAAATCGCAAATTACGTATAAAAATACGTAAAAACACATATGTTCACAACTGAACAGTTCACATGTGAACAAATCGGTTAAAGTTAGTAAAATTAAATTCTAACACATAAGTTTTCGGTTTTCAAGGTTTCATCGATTCTTATTAACATTTTTATGTATATTTTGACATTATACACATATGAACAATCATATATTCTAGTGGTTCTTACAAGTTCTCAAATTTTAAGTGGTTCTCATTTGAGCCTCTTGATGTAACGTAAAAAGTTAGGTTTTTACGTACATTATTCCTCGCTATTTGAGCTATTAATTAGTGAAAACATCTTAAATCAACGTTTATTTACTATAAATCACTAAAGTAGTTCAAATATAGACGTTGCAATAAAAATCACTAAAAACGTCCGAATAACACACAAAACAAAGCAAATAAACTTCACCTGATTCCTCCACTTTTATTTACCTTATGATATACACTCCTTAAACACTATTTTCTGATTCATAGGTAATTACAAGACTGAAGAATTAAGAATCAAGCAAAATGGATAAAGAATGGAGAAGATACAACACCTAAAGATCAACCGAACGCATTTCAAGCACATATGAGCTACACACATCCAAAATACATGACTTTTGTATCATTAGAAGCGTAACGGAATTTCGAGATCGTAAGCTAAAGAATCAAGCCAAACGGACAAGAAACGAAAAAGATATAAACGAAACAAGCAACGAACGAAGTACCGAACAACAGGCAAAACACCAAACGGCCTAGGGTATACTGTATACGGACCTAGGGATACCGTATATGGCCCCTATGACCCTGTATACGGCCTCTAGGGTGCCGTATACGGCCCCTATGACCCTGTATAAGGCCTCTAGGGTGCCGTATACGGTCCCTAGTGGTCTCCGGTGATGCCGTTTTTCAGTTATTTTGAGGTTCGATGCTGTTTCGTGCTTGTATTTTTTGCTTTGGAGCTTGAACGGGGGACTTGGGGCCTTTGCCTATAAATACCATCACTCCCCTCCTCATTTCAATCATCCCTTCACTCCCAATCTTCTCTCTACTCTCTCACACACACTCTTTCTCGCTCTAGATTCTCTTTAGTCTCTCTCTCTAGTTTCTCTCTCTAAAATTTTAATCCTTAAAACTAGTGGGTAGATTAGGAGAGAATCCTTCTCTTTAAGTTTTAGATTAGTTATGTAATTTAATTAGAAGAATCTAACATTTGTAATGCTTGGGATTTATTAGAAGAAATACAAGTTTTATTCTGCTCGCAATTTGTACGGGTATTATCTATCTTTTCTATTATTAATTTGTCATAATGTTCTTGTTTGATGTTTGTGATTTATCAATGTTAGAAATGTTTATTACCATACTTTGTAGTAGTTGCTTGTATGTTTGCCATGATATAGATAGTTGTAATTAAGAATGATGTTATGCTTTGTTATCTATTTAAACTTATCCTAAATCTAGACTTAATTTACGTGTCACCCTTCCCAGTCCTACACGTGGTTATCACCTTAGTTGTAGGATTTGAAGAAACCCTAGTTACGGTAGATAGTTATCTATGTTTATGTATAAAGCTATAAGATATCCGTAAAACGGCCTTGTACTTAGTATAACGTTGGAAACACCTTCAGGTGGAGTACAAATACGTGGAAGTGTCGAAGGTCTATCTCATCGTTGAATACCTAGAAGTCACCCTTCTAGAACATGGTCTAGGAACCCTAAAGTTGTGGAAATACTACAGTATTGTACACCGTGAATATACTTAGGGCAATAAAGATGTGAAAATACTTAAACTACTATACACCGTGAATATACCTAGTGTTATAAAGCTGTGGAAATACTTAAATGTCCTGTACACCGCGAGTACACCTAGGTATAATTCGTGACTGTATTTGTGCTTACACTAATTGAATATGGAGTTCTGAAAAGAAAGCAAAGACTCGGCTGTAGTCTAAGATGCTTAAACCCCTTAACTCCACTTAGCCGATAGTTTAGAATACAAAGTTAAAAATCAATAATCAATTAGATAATAACATTTAGACTTAGGAGTTAAGAAAGGTCAGATATGATTGCGGTCTGTTGCCTCATTCCTGCACCCAGATGTATCTATCCAAAAAGGGTCACTTGATCTCTAAAGACAGTGAGTAGGGTTTAAAACAGTCTAGTCTGATCAGAATCAAGATAGTGTACGACTCAATGACATACTAATTTAGAACCGGACTAAAGAAGTATGGTTCTAGTGTTTACACCTATAGTTTATCCGTCTATTAGCTAAATGTGTTTCCAATAAACATCATCCCAACAATACATTATCCTAAATCATGGTGAACCACGTCTTAGTTATCCTTAAGTGTTATATATATGCTAGCTTCCCTTTACTTCTATGCTTTATTAGTTTTTGTAGACTTAAATAGATAATAACCAAAACAAATACCTATCTAACTATCTAAACCTAACTTGATCTGAACGAGCTCTATTTCAGTTCGATCATCGTTAGGAACGACCCTGGATGATTCTTACCACATACTAGTATCAGGTATTCATACCTAGTACTAGTAGGTAGTACGGAGGTTTAGGCCCCTGACAAAATATAAATTTAAAAAACTTACCCCACACAGGTGTGTGTCGATTGAAAACACAACGACCGATCGGCAGCACATCACCTCCCATTATATATATATAGATATATCCCGTGTGATGTACGACAATTTAAAGCATATAATTTTTATTCCTATTAATTTAACTCAAACAATTAATTATTAAGCAATTTGCTAAATATAATTGTGTTTAGTACGTAGTATAAAAAACAATGTGAAATCCTCATCGTAATATGATAAATATATACAAAGTCCATGTTCTTACACTAAATATAAGATCATAACTAAATATATGTCAAATTGTTTGATGATATTTTATTTCCCGAGTTAAGTTAAGTCACTTTGTTGTACTGAGGTACAGACCTGTCACCAATGTCTTAACTTTAAAAATGATTTTTTAAGTATTCACCCTTTATATAGAAATATGTTCATGATTTGATTACGGGGGTATATCATTAGTGGGATACATAAGTTATATTCATAATAATAATGGAATGTTATTCTTAAACTTGAGTATAGAAAGTTTAAAACGGATTAAAATATCAATAATCGTCTTGAAATGTCAAAATTAGAAATTTTGTGCTTAGAAGTGTTTGATGAGGTTTAATATGGATTTATATCAACAATCAAGATAGATTTAATTGTTCCTAAAAAAAACATGTTTTCTAATATGATCCCATAGTAGTTTAAAATTTTTCGCGAAAAAAGTGATATGTACAATTCTTATCTCCTATTTATTAAATGATTCTTAAAATTTCTTTTGTGGGAGATGAATTTCTAGTTTGTTATGTATTTATCAGTTAATCTACTTGAGGACAAGTAGAACTTAAGTGTGGGGATATTTGTTAGAATCAAATAATGTCATATTTATATAATAATATTCCCTTATTTTTAAGCATTTTTATTGCAATTTATTTATATATATTACTGATTTCGTTTATATTTGCAAAAAGGTGTTTAAATTAAAGAAAGAAAGAAAAGGAATGAAAACGGGCTCAAAAACTGAAGAAAATGAAGTGAAGACTAAGAATCAAGAAGACTAGGCTTAAAAAGAAAATTAAACCCAAAAGATTAAGTTATTGGGCCAAAGAAAAAGATTAAATTCGGATTGTGAAGATTGTAGCCCAAAAGTAAAAGATCCAGCCCGAAGGTAAGAACATTCTAGAATTGCAATTCAACCGACGGTTGAACCTAAATGTGAAAGGCAGTTGGATACGCAATTCAAAAACCGGTTTCGTGGGTAAAAAGCCAACCCAACCGGCGGTTGAAATATTCAGCCGGCGGTTAGATTTACGATCTGAAAACTATAAATAGAGGCCATAATCAGCCAATAAATAAGACGATTGGACAAAAGCCTAATTCGATTATGGGGTTTAGAAGTCGACTGAAGGTGCGATTTGGAGGCTAGGAAGCTAGGGTTTGAAGGTTTTCAACCCTAATGAAGATTTGGTTCGGTTTATTGGGTTTGATTCTTAATCTTTTCTATTTACAATGTGTAATTACATGTTTTTAGATCTGATTTTGCTTACTTTGAGCATGAGCTAATTTTTTAATTGTATTTGCTTAGATGAATGATTTTTAGATGAAGGTTTTATGATATGTTTATGTTGATTTGAATTATGAATGATTATTGAGTTTATTTGAAAGATCCATATTAATCGTGTGTTGATTAATTGTTACTTAATGTGATCAATAGACTTATGCTATAACTAGGGTTTGCATGAGTTGATGATTATTTGCAATTAAGTAATTTATTATTTAATTGTGGCCTGAGACTGTAACCGGTAATAGGTTAAGAGAATAACAATTAATAAAACCTGATTAATGTGATAGTTATTTAATCAATAATTATAAACGTTCGTTAACACGAAGTTGCTGAATGAATCTCAATGATCTGTTGATAGTATTAATTGAATAAGGTTTAGGTTAATAACACGTAGAAGAAATTCTAGTGTATTCAAGAGAATCTAGTATTAAGCTAAGGCTTACAGGATTAGTTAACCTTAACAAGAGACTATCTATATTTGTTAAAATCACTGTAATAAATAATCAAAAATTTAATAAACATATCTGAAACCTGAATCGAAAAATCACTAATCTAAGTAAATACATGCTTCTCTATTTGATTATCTTTAGTTACTTTTTATCTTTTAATTGTTTAAAGTTTAAATCGTTTTCAATAAATAAAAAAAAATACGTTCGTACGGAACTAAAACGCACCCCTTATTTATTTGTAATTTTTAATTTAAGGTTTAACTAATTATTTTAAATTACACCGTTTCCCTGTGGTTCGACTCGGTCTTACCTAAGCTATACTATAGTACGAACAGGTATTCTTGCTTGGCTGTGTTAAAGTTAACTTTAGTATTTCCATTTAATTAAAACTTGTTATTTTTAATCACCACTTAACACGCATCACCTAATTACAATTATTAATATTAATAAAATAATAATATTAATTAAATAATTTATAGGAATTTGTTTTCATATGGGACTCCATCTTTCCATATTATTATAATATACGTAGTATTTATATTTATTAATTATTAATTATTAATTATTAAAATATAATTAAATAATAATATAATATAATCAAATAATTTGTTAATTGAAATTAAGATGTTGACATGTGGCATTCGTGCTTACGTTGTAAATTTTAGAGCTTTCTCTTATACTTTCTAATATATATATATATATATATATATATATATATATATATATATATTTGTTCTAAGCTCGTGCGATGCACGACAATTTAAAAAACAATGTGAAATGATCATCGTAATTCCATGTTCTTATCACTAAATATAAGATCATAACTAAATATATGTCAAAATGTTAAATGATATTTTATTTTCTAATTACAACTATTAATATTAATAAAATAATAATATTAATTAAATAATTTGTAGGAGTTTGTTTTCATACGGGACACCTTCTTTCCATATTAATATAATATACATAGTATTTATATTTATTAATTATTAATTATTAAAATATAATAAAATAATAATATAATATAATTAATTTGTTAACTGAAATTTGTGACATTTGTGCTTATGTCGCACCCCGCCTAGGCGGAATCACAGCGGAGCGCGACTTTCACGGAAATCATAACAAAGTTACATCGAACGACCTCTATATGAGTCGTTTTAAATAAATATATTTCAAAATATACATTGTTTTGAACATAACCAATTTAAAATAGTAGTGCATGAAAAACTTCAGTAAAATGAAGTCGCAATATGTGTGACCCTAGTATGATGTTCCAAAAGCTTTTCATGAAATATACAGCTTAAGGACCTGAGAGATACATGCTAAATCGGTCAACATAAAGTTGGTGAGCTCATAGGTTTAAACAGTTGCAAATGAAAACATGAACCACAAGATTTCCATATTGTTGCACGAATGCAAAAATAAGTATACTATTGCCATGAGCTCATGCATTCAAAACTTAACAGTTTATGTTGGTGCCTCTTGTAAGTGCCTAATCCAGCACACTTAGATGGATCAAATAATTATGTGTCTGTTTAACCAATTAGCGCGACTAACTCGGACGGGGGTGTCAATCCCAAATAGATCTATTCACAACATTCGCGTTTAAGTCCATAACTAACGAATCATGATACGAGAGGCCTTAGTGGTTAATAAGCTACTCATACAATACGTATATGTTTTTCCTTACTTGTGTTCACAAAAACCTGAGCATGTATTCTCACCCCAATAATACAAGTAAAAAGGGGCTATGGGATTCACTTGAGTCTTGTAAGCTAGCGGTTTCTAAAAGCAAGTGTGTTTTCCAATATCTGTAACCTTCTGGCGCGCTAAACGCGTAAGGTTATATGTAAGTGGAGGGCTAACAGTCCACTTATACCAGTTGTTCACTCAACTAGTATGTCCAAACATTTAATGTTTTCGAAAACGTGTACGGCCCGTTGGTGACGTTTTTGTAATAATAATTCTCAACAATATTATTATTATGTTCGTTACACTGTATACTTTGTAAAAGTATATGTTAACTGTTTTCGAGTTGTCTCATATGTAGTTTATTCGTTGTACATATATATATATATATAGTTTGTTTGTCGTATATATATACAATGTTTATTCGTTGTATATATATGTAGTTGGTTCGTTATATATATATATATATATATATATATATATATATATATATATATATATATATATATATATATATATATAGGATTGGGATCATGTGAAAACAAATAAAAATGGTGAAAACAAATTTTAGCCTTTGGATCAAAATATATATATATATATATAAAAAGGGGGTGGAGATAAAAAAAAATGGTGAAAACAAAAAAAATAAGGGTTCACATTTGAAAATTTATGTGAAGCAAAAATAAAAAAAGGTTCACAATTTTTTTTTTTTTTTTTTTTGTGAAGCTAAAAAAAATTAAGGTTCACACCTAAAAAAAATTTGCGAAGCTAAAAAAATTAAGGTTCACAACTAAAAAAAATTTGTGAAGCTAAAAAAAATTAAGGTCCACAACTTAAAAAAATTTGTGAAGAAAAAAATATATAAAGGTTCACAACTAAAATTTATGTGAAGCAAAAAAAATGAAGATTCACAACTAAAAGTAAATTGTTGATGAAAATTGAGATCGTTTTCACCGTTTTTATTTTAACTCCTTGTTTTCACCATAACCCAACCCTATATATATGAGTATCGCGTTCATTTTCGTTTAAGTGTAAATGTAAAAGTGTCCTTTTTCGTTTGTGTTATATTTATATATTTTCGTTTGAGTTTTATAATAAAATGCTAAAAACTCTTTTCCAGCTAGAAACTTAGTATTTAAATAATTCGGTCAAAGTTTATCGTATTCGGGCTTCGTTTGTTTACTTGGTCAAACCTACTCGTTTTGACCCGAAACTTTTACACAACACTTATAATGTTTTAGTATTCGTAAAAAGTAAGTTTTATGATTTTTGGCAAACTCGAAAGTGTTCGTATTTAAACGAGGACCAAAAACAGTCCCTAACAGCTTCTGTCTCTAAATTTCTCTCTTTTGTGATGTCGTTTTAACTAGTCAAACGTTCGAGTTAAATTACGAAATTTTTACCACTTATTTCCCACATGTGTTAGCTTTCCGGAAAAGTAAATTACACAATTTTTGTCCAAGTATAAGGTGTCCAAAATAATATATACATGCAAACTGGTACAGTAGTTGATATTTTCGGATATGTGTCAAGAAACTTATTTGTTGACTGAGTTATACCTTTTGTCACGAAATGATATTATAGTACTTTTAAAGCTAACATAAAATGTGACTTTTAGGAAAAAGTCTTACATTATTTGGACTTATGTACAAAAATTTATGGCCTCTCAAAGTTAGATCAAGAATCTATCTCTCAAGAACAGATTTGACACTTCATCTTTAAAAATCGTTTTGAGGTATCAAACCTTATCCAAAAATTATGAAACTACTTGAGTTAGAAAGATAACATCTTGAACTTCATTTTAGACTCAAGAAACGTCCATTTTGGTTCTGTTTTGTTCACGTTATGCTTTGAAGTTTATAGCATAATTAAATAATCATAAATAACTACTATTTAATTATTAAATAGCTTTACGTTATTTATAAAAAAAAATCATATCACCAACGTTCGTGATTCTGTCGGAATCGTCCGATTGTTCTGTGTAATTCAAATTAGTTACGTATGCATATATAAATTGTGACAAGTATTTAGCCTAAGTACGCACTAAATACACGTAATGACATTTTAGTTAAAGGTAAAAGTTAGTCTTAAATTGTCGGTTGTCACAACTTACGTTGTAAATTTTAGAGTTTTCTTTTATACTTTTTTAGTATATATATATAGATATAGATATAGGAGTCGGTTCCAAGCAGAAGGAAATTTATGGAGAGAAGAGGGATAACCAATATAATTCATTATTTTATTACTAAGATTCAAATTTTTATTACCTATAACTTTTGAATCATAGAAACAAAAGATTAAATCTTATTAATAAAATATCGAAGTAAAGCAATAAAACGTATAATTATAGTAATAAAAAATTGAATCTGGTAATAAAATAATGAACAGATTGTTTCTCACTTTTTTTCCTCTAAATTTTATTCATTTTTAGTCCCCTACTAAATATACTATTATATTTTAAACCCGTGTATATATATACACGGGTGGTTGATTGTCATTAAAGAGCAAACTTTTTTCAAATAAAAATATATAAAATCTCAAAGAATTGATTAATAAATATCTTAAGTTTCATTTGAAAGTGCAAGACTCTTTTATGTATTTCATCACATGTTCTTTTATGTATCCTAATTTCCGTTACATAGATCTCCTTTCGTGCATTTAATGTTGGTGATGAGTATAGATGATTTCCAACATGTGTAAGAAAATCTATGGCAAAATCATAAGGTTCTTTTTGTGTGTTGATTTATACACCACTTTTTTTTTTATCATACTATCACTTAAATATTTTTTAGACCATTTTAACCCTTGTAACTTGAAATTTCTCCAACAACTCTTCACAACTTTAAGGACAAAAATGTTCAAAACGTTATTTTGGTGGCGTATGGCAAAAAAGATGTGATGTACAAATCACCACCTTTTCAATTTTCAATGATTGTGCCATTGGATAATTGAATGCTACATTTGTGTAATGTCCGTATCTGAATTCCTCTGAGCTGAAGCGAGTTTGTTCAAAGCACCATACTGAGCTTGTGAATGTTGAGAAAAAGGTGTCGCTGGCTGGCTACTCTTCTTGTAACAGCTAAACGATGGTCATTATGTCCCATATGATCTTCCCACAAAAAAAACACATATGATTGAAAGTAAATGACTTGTCAATTCAATAATTCATAGATGGTGTGCATGTCAAATTCAAGTATTGATAAACTAAGAATCAATGACTCAATCAGTAGCACCATAAATCATGAAAGATACTAAAAGAAATTAAAAAAAATATACAAATCACTACTCAATATGAGTGTCTATCCAACAACAACAACAAAAAAAAATTTCAGCAACAACATTTTCAATTAACGTAACCAATCATTATACAATTGAAAAGCACAAAATCAAAATGGGTGGTAAAAACAGAGCCTTATGAACCTGACTACGAACCAACTTGCCAGTCAATGCCATCGTCTAAAGAATGGGGCTTTTGTAACGTCAATGAACACCTAACAGAAAACCTATAAAACCAACTCTAATGTTATTCTCTCAATATAGGCCGACACACCAAGTCTCAATCGAACTGTCAAAATCAGCTTATAACATGTCATATATACATACCAATATAGATATACACGTCTAACTATAGATTCTACTCAAAGCGTTCCTTGGACAATATGATGCTCCATGAGCAAAGTTAACATGGTGGGCCAATGAGCAAAGTCAAACTATCGTTCCTTGGAGCTAATTGATAACTTAATGGAGCCTCAGGTGCTATTGTTTCAAATGCTGGGGTAAACTACTCCGATCTGTAACACTGCAAGTAAGATGGGTGTAAAATGCAGTTTTAAGGCAATAAGAAGCTATAAGTTTGCGTCTCGATCCATTTTCATGAGTTTCATGCATAAAGCACATTACACCACCTACACAGGTGCATGGTTGGCCTACATCAACTTGAAATCAAGAATGCAACTAAAAAGATCAAGAAACAAACTGAAGATATAAAAAAGAACTTAATGGTATGTTTTCATTAAATCTATGGTGGAGGATCCGAGGGGAAGGACTCATTTGAGGAGGAGGAGAAGGCTTGTTTTACTGCATTTTACTTAACATTTTTTTGTGATTTACGACAACTACTGCATTTTAATAATACTGCATTTTATACCTATAAATTTGACTGCATTTTAACATCACTGCATTTTAACCCCTACAATGTTGTCCCTAAAATGCAGTAAAACAGGCATTCTCCTCCTTCTCCCCAAATGAAGCCTTCTCCTCAGAACCTTACCCTAAATCTACTAGGAACAATGGTGATGGTCTTTGTAATCAAATTGAAAGCTAGATACTCAAAGAATCTATTACAATCAGTAGAAATAATACTCAGTTTAAAATATAGTGGAATGTGTATCCTAGCCATTTGAGAGATATATTTGATCTAATGGGCAAATAATTAGAAGGATGTAACATATAGCAAACCATTTTAGGTTTTAAGCATAGAGTAGATATATAGACACTAAAATTGAATAAGTAATTCTTTAAGGAGCCTACACACGTTTGAGCCAATATAAAAATCCAATGCATTCATGATGACAAATAATAATGTCAGCAAAAAGTTTACATTGTTAAGTTAAGCCTGTATCATAAATATTTACATATTTGAAGTTCCAAATTCTGCAGTTCTTCATCTTGTGGTGATAATCACAAAATAAATATTCCATAATTGAGATTCTTGTATATAAAATACTAATTTTCAGCTACATTTAACTATAAAATCTAAACACAAAAACTTATAAATGAAGCTTAGTTCTGTAACAATTATGAAACCTCAGCATTGTATCACTTGCACGACTTTCGCTCATGTAGATTAAAAGTTCTTCACAGTTCAATCAAACTTCAGAATTTACTCACCTACACATTTCATTAAACAATTGTTTGAATGCGCTTCATCAAACACATATTATTTACTAATCAAGTTGTTGGATAAAGGGCCAAAGTAAAAGCACGTCTATATTCAAGGAAAAATAAAGGAGGCCGAGGATCCAATATCTGGTGATGATTTAAACCAGATGGCCAAGCAAAAAGAACATATTAGATAATGGAGCTGCAGATTTCACTTCCTCAGGCGACACTTCTTCCACAATCGTAACCAACAAAGAGATCCCCGTTCCCGGATTTGCTATTATGAGAACAAATTACATACACGAATAGGGTTATCAAAATAAAATAATAAAAAAAGATATTGAAGAGAAAACAAAATCGAAAACCGTTATTGGAAAAATGAAGATTAGGGTTTCAATAGTTGCAAGGGATAATAGGAACCGTAATTGCTAAACCTTCGAAAACAAAGTTGCCTTCTAATTTGGATACGAATTTCAATACGGATTAGAGTGCTAGACTCATCTGCCATTGAAGAAGCTGACGAGGATATTTTGGAATGGTGCTGGGGGATGAAGAATTGAAAACATTGGGAATAGTTTTTTCTTTATAATTTACGTTTAATTTGGAATTTGGAAGAAAATTTAGGAGTAAATAATGGCTTATTATCGGTTCATTAGAATCCAATTAAGAATGATGAGGTCAAAAGACTGAATCGTACGAAATAAAAATAAATATTTTGATGAAAATATAGGAATTAATAAGAGTTTGTCAGTTGTCACGAAATTCATTTTCTCTCACTTTTTTAAAAGTTAAATATCTCAATAATGACTCATTAAATAATTATAAAAATTATACCATAAAAACCAACATTTTTTTCTTTTCAATTAAACATCTCACATGATATACTTTCGACGACTTTTTTTATGATTATACAATATTAGTATCACATGTGATACTCGTTGGTAACACATGTGATACTCGTTCGTACCACATTTGATAGTCGTTGGTATCACATGTGTTACTTGTTTAAAAAACCCAACGAAAATGAAAAAAAAAATCCGTCGAAAGTATACCTTTTGAGATGTCTAATCGAAAAGAAAAAAACGATGATTTTTATGGTGCAATTTTTGTAATTTTTCGACTTACCGTTTGTAACATATTTAATTTTTAAAAACGTGAGGAAAAGTTGATTTTTGTGACACGTGGCGCATTTCTATTGGGTTTTTTCATTCTCACTAACTATTGTTGTACTAATTTGAACTTTACTCTTGTATATTATATTTATTTAAGGATAGAAAATCAAAAGGGTAGGTATTTTATGGAGAGAAAGGAGAGCAGCGTATCTTGTTCGTCCATATCGGTGATCTACGGTAAAAAATTAGATGGGGGTATATTCGTCATTACACTTGATACCACGTCAATCACTTTCGGTCAGTCGGTCAGAATTTTTTCCCCTTTTTCCGTATTACACGATACAGATAGATTTTCTCTTTCTCATTCAAGCACAAACCCTTTTTCTTCAATTACACACACAATTCTCGTTCAACAACACACACTTTTATCGCAAATTACTCCATGATAAACACATAATTTTTCGTTTTTTATTTAGAATATGCCGAAAGTTCCAAGTAAATCTGTAGATTGTGATGCTGAAAGCTCAAAATCTGCAACTGGGAAGAAAAAATCGAAAGGAGTTTTAACTCGTAAGCTAAAGCTTAACTATCGCATTACACTTGTTTTTTGTTATTTTTTCGAAAATCTAAATGTTTATTTCGTTTATTTCGTGTTACAACAACTCGGATGAGCCAAAGAGCAACTACATATCAAGCTCATGCGATACAAAATAGAGGTGATGTAACTATAGATCTAACTGAATCAAATGATCGTGAAGACGGCGGGGGTGATAGTGTAACCAGAGGTATACACCATATTATCTATATTTTCATGTTTTAATGCTCTTAGTTGTTTGATTGAAGTTTTTTGTCACTTTAATGATGTTCATCTTCATGTTTATGAAGTTTATTTGAGGCAAAACTAGTATTTATACTGCATTTTATGAGGTATTATGTGTGTTTTGTTATATAATTTGTATGATGCATTTTGTGTCAATTTTCATGTATTTTTACTGCATTTTAGATCATTTTTCTTTTTGTTTCTTTTACTTCTGTATTTTAGTGTTTTATTTGAGATATGCTTAGTCTATCATGTATTTTTTTATGTTTAACACTGCATTTTTGATGAGATGTTTTTTATTTTTTTGTAGTTTGTTATGTTATGTTATTTTTATTGCATGTTAATACCTTTAGATTCTCTGTTTCTTGTTACTGCATTGTTGTTTCATTTTGGTACATCGGTAGTGTATCATGCTTTTGTTATCTTTATACTGCATTTTATGAGTTATGGTTTATATTTGTTATGCTATGTAATTTACATGATGCATTTTATTCCACTATGTTTTTACTGCATTTTTTAACTTATTTTACCATTTTATATATATTCATATAACTTCATAAACTGTTTTCAAATTGATTCGGGTTCAGATGAGCAGGGGCTTTATTGGGCTTCAAATTGATTGCTTCATTTTCATCATGCTTCCTTTCGGAAGATAGTTTCTTCTTTTCAACTTCAAGCTTAACTGACTTAAATTTGGTAGATTTCTTCATTGAAATCTCCTTAAATGTTTTATCTACAAAATGAATAATAACATAAGCCAACTTACAATAAAGCAATCTGCAGGAACATATAAAAATGCAAAAAAAAACATAAAATATAGTAACAAAGATACAAAATGCAGTAAATAATTACTAGTGATCTTTTGATTTAAACTATAAAACAAAGCTTTACAAACACATAAAAAATCCTAATAAACATAAAATGCAGTAAAAAGTACTAGTATAATTCACATGAACTACAATTAAAATGCAGTAGTGTAAAATGAAGTAGAAGAAATGTAAAGTGCCGTAGAAGAATCGTAAAATGCGGTTGATTTTTGTCAGATCTACTTTTTACATCTAGATCTATATTTCACAAATTCAACAAATTTCATACGCTAAATAACTAATCAAAAATCATCAATCACTATTAATCAAATCTAGATCTAAAATGTAAAATGCAGTAGAATAATCGTAAAATGTAGTTGATTATTTCTAGATCTACTTTTAGATCTAAAATGCAGTAACTTAAACGTAAAATGCATTGACTTTTTCCAGATCTACTTTTTTAGATCTAAATCTGAAAAAGTAGATCTAGATCTACTTTCTTCAGATCTAGATGGTGAAGGTGGTGGTGGACGATGACGGTGAAGGTGGTGGTAGACGGTGACGGCGAAGGTGGTGAAGGCGGACGGTGAAGGTGAAGGTGAAGGTGAAGGTGAACTTGAAGGTAGTGGTGGCGGTGAAGGTTGACGGTGAATGTGGTGATGGCAGTGAAAGTGGATAGTGACGGTTAAGGTGGTGGTGAACGTGAACGGTGACGGTGAAGGTGGTGGTGGCGGTGAAGGTGACTGTGACGGTGAAGGTGGTGGTGGTGGTGGTGACGAAGGTGGTGGTGGATGGTGGCCGGTTTGTGTAAGTGTGTGTGTGTAAAGAGAGTGTTTATGTGTTTGTGTGTAAAGAGAGTGTTTATGTGTTTGTGTGTTTTTAGTGAAGAGAGAATGAGGAAGGTGACCAAAAAGGATGTATATTTGATTTATGTACTGCACATTTAATTTATATGTATTGCACATTTAATTAAATATGTACTGCACATTTAATTTATATATATCCATATTATATGGATATATATTCATCAAATGTGTAGTACATAAAATGTACATAGTATAAATAAAATGTGGTAATATGCAGAATACATATAATTAAAATGTTGTATATGGATGATGTAACGTAAAAAGTCATGTTCTTACGTACATTATTCCTGGCTAATTGAGCTATTATTTAGTGAAAACATCTTAAACTAATGTTTATTTACTAAAAATCACTAAAGTAGTTCTAAAACAGACGTTACAGCAAAAATCACCAAAAACCGTCTAAATAGCATGCAAAACAAAGCAAATAAACTTCACCGGATTCCTCCACTTTTATTTACCTTATGATATACATCCCCTAACTACTATTTTATGATTCATAGGTATTTACAAAATTGAAGAATCAAGAATCAAGGAAAACGGATAGAGAACAGACAAAACACAGCACCTAGAGATCGACCGAACGCATTCCGAGCATGTATGAGCTACACATATCCAAAATATATGGTTTTGCTATCATTATAAGTGTAACGATATTTTGAGAACATAGGCGAAAGAATCAAGTCAAACGGACAAGAAACAAAGAAGATACGCACAAAACAAGCAACGAACGAAGTACCGAACAACGGGTGAAAGCCAAACCACCTCACCAGAGGCCGTATATGGCCCCAAGGAAATCGTATACGGCCCTTAGGATACCGTATACGGCTCTTAGGGTGCCGTATACAGCATGCCTTGCCCTCCGGTGATGCTGTTTTTCAGTATTTTGAGCTTTCTGTGCTGTTTCGGGCTTGTATTTCCTGCTTTGAGACTTGTACGGGGTTCCTTGGTGATTTGCGTATAAATATGGGGCCTCTCCATCCCATTTTCATAATCTCTCAACTCTCCATTCAATCCTCACACCTTTCTCTCACACACACTCTCTCTATACTTTCTCTCTCTAGAGTTAAGTAGTTAAAGATTTAGGTTAGATTTAGTAGTTCTTGGTTAATATTTAACCGAGACTAACGGTAGGGGTAGCGTTGTAATATTGTTGGAATACTTGGGGGAGCATTTGTAATATTGTAAAAGATATTTTGGAGTTCCGTTCGTGTAATCCTCGGCATCTATTCAATCTACACATTAATCACGGTTATATCTTTCCTTATCTTTTATAATGATGCATGCTATTGTTATAATGCTAGATTTAGGATTTATTGCCATGCTTAGTGAGTAGTTCTCTTATGTGCTTGTTATGATGTAGTTAGCTTGTTAATATTTGGGGTGATACTAATAAACCGTTGAAAACTCGGTGTGTTATTGAACTTTACATTTATGATTATAATAAATCCAACTTATTTTAGGTTTAACAGTGAAAATTGATCTAACAGTTTTAACTGTTTTATCAAATTTACTAACAGTGTTAAAATAATTAGCACTGGTAGTTTTAGTTTTTATCACTGTTTTTGCCTTGTTGCTGTTGGCTAAATTTCTAGTTAATACTGATGCAGTTGAAATAGCTGTAGCAGTCTTTAACTTATTAGCCTTAACATTTTTCTTCTTGGCAGTAGTAATATGATCAGTTTTTGAGTTAAAATTTTGTTTATTGATCATATCAGTTCCTGTCCATTGTTGTTTTCTAATCCTTTGTAGATTTTTTGGATTATAATAGCAATCATGTTGAAGATGATTGTTTCTGCCATATGTAAAGCAGGATTTCTCCTTTACCACTGTAAAATTGTTTCCCAACTTTTGTGAAACCATTTGGTTCCAATTTATTTGATTTCCTCTGGGTTTTAATTGTTGAGAAGGTGGTAATTGACAGATTCTGGCTTTACATTTACAGTCAGCACAGTTAATGTTCACAGATTTTAGATTAGTAGGTTTGTTAACTGTTTTAACTGAATTACTAATGTAACCTAGACCAGCTCTAGATTTATTAGTAGAAGATTTCATCTTTTCCAAATTACTCTTTATCTTTTCCTGAAACAATCTTTTACCCTCTTCTATTTTATCACTTTTAAGTTCTAAAACTAGACCAGTATTTGATTTCTTGCTATTCTCACATGATTTTTCAGAATTTGAACTATCAGTTGTTTGAGAATTAGAATTCTTATTATTTTCAGATGAAAAATCCAGCTCATCTTCCTCAGTCCATTCCCTAATTTCAACCTTATCAAAGGCAATTTCATGTTTCAAGTTAATAACTGGATCAATCTTTGTAACATCAACTGCTATTCCTTCCTTTAACTTATTTAAATTTAAATCAGTTTTAGGAGGAAAATAGTTGTTATTATAAGGTGGAGAAATAGAATTATATCCTAAACCAGTTTTTAACTTATCATGAATTTGAGATTTGATAATTTGATTTACACTCTTAGAAGCATGTTCAAGATCACTTACTGATAATTTTATATTATCTCTTTCACAAGTGACCTCTACTAATTTCTGATTCAGTGCTTCTAACTTATCTTTTAACACATCTCTCTCCCATCTGGCATACTTAAGATCATATTCATATTGAGTTACATTCTTTTCATATGCCTTTATTTGACTTTCTAGATTTTCTATGGCAGCAGTAGTGTGTCTACTTTTAATTTCACATTGCTTAAGTTCCTCACAAAATTTCATATCATAATCTCTATAGTGTTTAACAGTCTGTTTGCATACAGGAGAACATAATTTGATTTGTACCTCATAAGGAACATCCGATGACTTGTTTTCTTCAGCAATAGCCATTAAAGCTTGATTCTTCACTTCATGTTCTGCTTGATCACTCAAGTCAAATTCAATTCCATCCTATGAAATTAAGGCATTGGATGTACTAACAGACTGATCAATAAACATATATGAAACCTGAGTCGACAAATCAGTAATCTAAGTAAATATATGCTTATCTATCTGATTATTCTTAAGTTATCTTTTATATCTTTTAATTGTTTTTAATTGTTTTTTTTATTTAGTTTAAATTATGTTCGTACGGAACTAAAACGCTACCCCTTATTAATTGTAATTTGTAATATTAGGTTTAATTAATTATTTTAATTTACACCGCTTCCCTAAGTTCGATTCGGTCTTACCAAAGCTATACTATAATACGAACATGTATTCTTGCCTGTTTGTGTTTAAGTTAACTTTAGTATTTCCTTTTCATTTAAAACTTGTATTTTTTAACGACAACTTAACACGCATCACTAATCGACTAGTTTTGTGTGATTGTTAACGTGCATATTTCAATTGATTGTATTCCGCGTTTTCAATTGTTTGATTGATTCAATTTAGGTCCGGTAACTTGATGTAAAAAGTATGTTTCTTTATGGGAAGGTCAGTGAAGAAGTGTATGTCAAGCAACCTCCTGGATTTGAAGACTGTGACACCCGACACTTTAGGTTAATTGTTAAACCTAGCTGGAAACCCTAATTACTTGTATTTAGTTGGTATTAGGCTAAATATCTGTAATTTCCTGTATATTTTAATATACACTTACCTGATTATGTGTTTATCTGTGATTACGCGAAACAACCGGACAAGGTCCGACAATCTATACGACGTTGGTGATAACTTTTCATAAATAATGTAAACCTATTTTATAAATTAAATAGTAATTATTTACCCTATATTATTGTTATTAATTAATAATATACGAAAAACCTAGACGTTTTGCTTAAAGCGTAACAAACGCAACGAAAATGCGCGAATCGCGCCCGACACCCGAACGAAACCGACAAATATTTTAAGAAGGGTCAATAAAATATTTTTAATATATTGGTCAAATTAAAATAGTGATTTCGTATCTAAAATAAAACACAAAAGTTAAACGTTAAAGATTTAATGTTTACGCGCGCGAATAACGATTAACCGATCAAATAACATGACACGGGCTTGAGGAAACTATTATCCAAGCCCAAGACTCAAATTGGGCCGCCCCAACTTGAGCCCAAGGCCGGCCCAAGGGGCCTAAAAATCGGCCCAAGAGGCCCACCCTACATAAGCCTCATATCTTTCATTTCCTCTCATTTCTACACCCTCAAACTTCACACACAAACACTCTCATCTTTCCCCTCCTCCTCTCTCCCAAAAACCTGCCCAAGAACACCACCACCACCACCAAAATCGGCCACCATCATCACCATAGTGTTCATCACATTTCCAAGAAGGAAATCAAGTTAAAGACTCAAGATTCAAGCTCTCCCAACAATTTCTCTTCAAAAATCACCAACCTACTTGTAAGAAAAATTATTCTCTATCCAAATCTCCTTAAAAACATGTTAAAAGGTTCATATAACCAAGAAATGTCCAAAATATAACATAAAAACGTTTTTCATGGCTTAAAATGTTCAAGAACAAAACATGCATTTTCAGGCAGAAAAATAGCTCGACTTTGAGAGGCTGTTTCTCCCTCAAAACTTGACCAAAATGGACGATTCGAAAGTCAAAAACTAAGTTTAAGAAGTTAGCTTTCATTTCCAAGTGGTTTCATAATGTTTAGAGCTCGTTTGATACCCGAAATGATTTTTACAAAAACATGTGTCCGGGCTGTCAAAAAGGACAGAAATTTCACCTCTCTTGTTTTAATCATAACTCGAGATATACACCCCCAAATGACCTGAAACCACCGCCAAAAGTTCACAAAACTTGTTAGGAACAAATGTCGTTTAGATAACTTTTTCTGAAAACGTGTAGATTTTGCCCAGAAATCCGATCTTGTTGCATGTGTCCGGATTGGTCACTTTCTGACCTTAGGGAACAAACGGAATTTTTAAAAATACTTAGGAGTACCCAAAAATTCTGGAAAAATTAATTTAGAAAGCTAACATACTAAGGAACAACATATATTTTTCTTGAATTTTTATTTTAACATTTGGAACCCGAAATAAAATGCACAAAACCGATCTGTTTCAGACCTCTGTGTCGCAGAAGCCCAGTAGTCTGCGACACAAGCCTTTGTGTCGCTATAGCACCCGAATCGTCACATTAGCGACACAAGCCTTTGTGTCGCTATAGCACCCGAATTGTCACATTAGTGACACAAGCCTTTGTGTCGCATAAACCCTTTGTGTCGCATAAACCCTTAGTGTCGCATATAGCGACACTAGCCCAGTGTCGCTAAAAACACAAAAATCGATACGTTTTCCTTAAAGCAATATAAGCATAAATAAAAATTTTCCAAGCTGACCTGGTAGCTCGACCCCAGCCAGGGGCTCTGCCCCTTGGACCCCGCCAGGGGTTGCCACCCCTTGGACCCCGCTACCAGGGGCGCTGCCCCCGGACCCCCGTCATTAATGGGCTTCGCCCTTGCCATACTGATCAATTACCCACAACTGGAAAGTAGAGATACGCGTAACATGATTAATCAAGAGCTGTATTTTCACAAAATATCACCAACGGCCCGTACATGTTTTATAAGCACAAACGATAACTGAACAATTGGACATTTCTAATTGTGTGAACTTATTTTAGGTGGACATTAACCCTCCACCTACATGATTAACTTAGGTGGACATTAACCCTCCGCCTACATGATTAACTTAGGTGGACATTAACCCTCCACCTACCTGATTGGCTTGAGTGGACATTAACCCCCACTTATACAATCACTATAGATGGTCTTTTGAGACATCTACTTACACAACCTTATACGTTTAGGACGTTAGAAGGTTGCATTCAGAAAACACGCCTTGCTTACTATTTGCTACTTGCTTGCTAATATCAGGTGAGTTTCATAGCCCCTTTTTACTGTTTCTAACTGGGGTGAGAATACATACAACTGCTTTCATAATGCTATTTTTATGTGAACACAAGTACTAAACTCGATATATTGGTTGCATGAGTTATGTTACTAATCCTGAAAGTCCCCCACATCATAGTTTGTTAGTATCGTTATAGCGTGAATGTTAATGAATAGTACTATTTGGGATTGACTCCCCCCGTCCGGGTTAGTAGCGCTAACTTGTCAAACGGACGCATTATCATTTGTTCTTACGAGTGTTGGATTAGGCACTCGCTGGGAGGCACCCCGATCGTGGCACTTGATTGTGACCCGACACCACAGTTAAGCTCAAACTATGAGCTCATGGCAACATTATACACTATTTTACATTTTTGTAATACATTACCTATCATTGTTGAATGATGCAAACAGGAAATCTTGTGTTCCATACAATGTTATATCAACTGTTTTCAAACCTATGAACTCACCAACTTTATGTTGACCTTTTAGTATGTATTTCTCAGGGAACCAACCACAGTAGGCTTGCTCTTGGAGGGAGATAGCTCGAGTCGCATACTTTTCACAAACATCAGAGATTAGCTTGCATTATATTATGTTGAAATCTTGTACTAGATGCGTACTCTACTTTTGGCAAAACTTATGTAAACATTTTAACTATGTAATGTAATGATTTTTGAAACGTCTCATATAGAGGTCGTTTGTTGTAATCCTTGTGTTGTGATATTTGATTTGGTCGGCGCCCCCAACGCAACACCCTACCTTCCGCTGCCACGTGTCTTGGGGGTGCGACAAAGACTCAGTGCATTCGGATTATGTCTACAAATTAGATAATGCACTGTATGGACTTCATCAAACTCCAAAGGCGTGGTACGAGACGCTGTCAAAACATCTGCTGGCAAATGGATTCACACGAGGGCAGATTGACAGCACACTTTTCATTAAAAAGGTTGGAAACGATTTGTTACTTGTGCAGGTATATGTGGATGACATTATCTTTGGATCTACCAATGATGAGCTGTGTAAGGACTTCGAGAAAATCATGAAGGACAAGTTTGAGATGAGTGCCATGGGAGAACTTACATTCTTCTTAGGTGTACAAGTTGAGCAATCTGATAAAGGTATTTATATTCATCAATCCAAGTATGTCAATGACATCTTGACAAAATATCAGTTGCTCGACTGTAAGACCTTTGGAACTCCTATTGACATAAATTACAAACTTGGTTTGGCTGATGATGTTTGAATGAATGGATATATTTATGAAGTGATACGATGTAGTTAAAAGTGCTAAAAGAATTTGAATTTGACTTGATATGTGACTTGAAATTTTTCTTTAATGATTTTTATTTGTTTATGTTTGAGTAAAGAATTTGCTGTTCAGGGGGAGTAATTTTAAAATTCCGATTTAAAAAGTCAGTAAAATATGAACAGGCAAATTCTTGAAAAATTCAATAGCCACTCTTTATACTTATTAGTATCAAAGAAATGCAAGGTTGCAACATTTCTAAAAATGGACGTTGAATTGTGTCTATAAACAATTTGGGAAATGATAGTACATCAGGGAACATGCACAAAATGGAAACTTTAAGTTTTATGTTTGATGTGTCAGTAGGTTTAATTGGCATAGTTAAAACAGTTTTTCTAAACATTAGCTTCCTTACATGATGTATCGGTAGGCATTCATACTTAAATTTTTAAGAAGCATAATGTCAAGCTTGCAAATTATTTTATATAAAAGATATTATTATGTATGACATTAAGTTGAAATAGGACTTTAAGTCTGAATTTTTGACACGTAGTCTTAATATTTGGATGCTTAACATGTTATGATCTATGTTTAAAATATTAATGTGGTCTTATCTGGGAAAATATATTGGTTGTCTCCTTTGTTGTATGAAAATACAGACCTGATTTCAACTGATATATTTTTGGAAAGGACATAGGTACGTAGTCTGTGTTAAGTTACGGACAAATATTACGCACCCGTGGTAATCTTGCAAACTTATAGTATTGGATAAATATGCAAGAAAATCTATAAATAGATTACCTAGTATTGGTTTGTGTTAGACTATGGTACTCTGTTGTACGAAAGTACAGACCTGTACCCGCTAGTTTAATTGTTCAGATTGGTGTTTGTTCAACCCGAATCAATGTTTATGTGACTCTGTTGTACGTTGTACAGGCCTGTCACCTCTAAGCTTGGTTCTAAAGATATTACTATGTTACTACTTTTTACATGGAAAATACTAACATGTTTTAATTTCAAATGTATATCTTAAATATGTTTTATATCAAATAATATGCATACTCATAATAAGATCAAAGGACTGTTAAAAGTTCCTTAACTTAAGTATGAAATGTTTAGGTGGACAACAATATCGATAATCATTTGGAACTAATTTTTGGAAAAACTGCTTTAAATATGTCACGTAAATTTAAAGTGGGCAAATATACTGATAATCGAAATAAAACTTACTATTTCCTAATAATTGCATGTTATCCTGATATGATCCCTTATCAGACCAAAACAATTCTGTCCCCAAAAAGATTGTGTATTTATTTATTGCTTTCAGTATTTTAATTATGTCTTATAAAGAAAATTACAAAATATTTTATTTCTGAGTTATTTTATTCAAGTTACATATCATGCTCATATTCAAAAGATAAGAATTGATGTGAGTTCTCCAAAGACTTTGAAGATAAATACTATTGGAGAAGCTATTGATAAAAGAGATGATGGTCACTGAAGTTGAAGATGTAATTGGATGTCAGTCACATTAAACTGAACACCAAGCTATCTCAATGGGGGAGTTTGTTGGTTCAGACTAATTGCAGATTATTTTGACCAAGCTGCTGACATGGGGGAGTCTGTTGGTGCATAATGTGTGTCAGTCATTTGGTCAAACATTTATAATTGTCAAAGTCAATTAGTCTAAGTATGTGAAGTGTTGAGTTTGTATATTTGAGTCTGTAAACGAAACGTAAGTATAGAATATACAAATATACTGTTCGTGCGACACAGAGCTTGTGTCGCTATAGCGACACAAGGGAAGTGTCGCTATAGCGACACAAGGGAAGTGTCGCAATGGGCCGGGCCTGCGACATAGGGCTTGTGTCGCAGGGTCAAGTAGGGTGTCTATATATATCGAGTTAGAATTTCATTTTTGGGTTGATCAAACCGTAGAGAAAGAGAGAGATACGACAGAAAGAGTGAGAAGAGAGAGTTTGTGAGTTTGTAATCTTTATTCTTAAATTGTTAATACATACGAAAAGATTATAGAATCGTTGTGCTTCTGTTTACGTTTTGATTGCTTGATTGATTTTTTCCGCCTTTCAATTAAGTTAAACGACAAGTCGAGATCCTAGAACAGGAACCAACACTAACAGTAACGCATCAATCTTATCTTGAAAAGAAATTACTTTTTTGTTTATATTCATTTGTTCAATCATGAAGTTAGTCAAAGTTTCGTGATAATTTTGATGAGAGTTTGAGGAAGAATCGAATATAGTAAAGGGAATTGGGAATACCAGGGGTTGGATGGGTGTGGATGGTTGTTTGTATGGCCACTGAATGAATGATTTAGATTGAAAGTTTCGTTTAGGGGTTTCAACATTTGTAACAAAGATTTCCTCCGTACCTTATTTTAGGATTTTCTTTTGTGGAGGGTTAGAAGTTTGTAGTTCCTTGAAGACTTTGGTAAGATGTTCGATTTGTATTTTCAAAGCTTTCTAGAGTTTTATCAGAAGTACCACTCACTTCTTCTGTAGGTTCTCCAGACTCCCAGTCATGTTGAGGCATTGTCATCGTCTCAACTAGCTCCCATGCTTCTTCTGTAGTGTGTAACATGAAGTTTCCTGATGAAGCAGCATCTAGGGTTGATTTGAGGTGAGAGTTTAGACCGTTATAGAATGTGCAAATCAAGTTAGTTTTGGCTAACTGATGATTTGGACATCTTGTGAGCGTTCTCTTAAATCGTTTCCATGCCAGACATAATGATTCATCAATTCCTTGGTGGAAGTTGATGATGTCATCTTTAAGTTTGATTTGCTTGGAAGGAGGGAAAAACTTTCCCATAAACTTAGTAGCCAACTCTTCCCAAGTGTGAATCGAATTGTATTCGAGTTCATCAAACCATATCTGAGCACGTGAAGATAAAGAGTAGGGAAAAAGGTAAAGTCGAAGGGTGTTTTGGGAATTTCCTGATTGCTCATATAAGTCAGTGAGGTTTATGAATCTGTCTAAGTGAGAGTTTGGATCATCATGCGGAAAACCATGAATTGGCAATAGGTTGTGATCATTTTAATGATTTGTGGCTTAATTTCAAAGTTTTCGTCTGTTACAGGTATGATGGTCCTCCTTTTCCCTCCAGTGATGGTTTGCTTGTTGAGGCGAGAGTAACGCGATTCGTCATGGATGATGGAAGTTTGGGTTTGGTAGAGAAAAGAGTTTTGGAAAGAATTTACAGAAATTAAAGAACAGAAAGGGAACTTTCGGATGATATTGATCTTCCGAAAGGATCTTTCGGATGATATTGATCTTCCGAAAGGATCGCTAAAAGAACTAAGATAACTAATTTCCTAAAATCGGTCGTTGTAGTCCCCGGCAGCGGCGCCAAAAACTTGATGGGCCACCAGCGGTCAGTTAGGAACTGCGTATCCTGTCGTCGGACCGTCCACTAGCGGCTTTACCTGGGGGTGTTTTATATTTTATATTGTTGGGGCCTAAGTATACTAAAGCTATGGGTTAATACAGCGATAAGTATGACCTAGGGTCATTCTTCAAACTACAACGGACATGGGATTAAGGATCATAATTATCTTTGGTAGATTTAGCTGGGTTTTTAATATTTGGAAGGGGTTTTTGTTTTGTTTTTCTAATTAACTACGGAAATAAAGTAAAATAAATGTGGTGAGGTTGCTAGGAGGACTACAAGATTAAGCGAGTGTTCACTATGATGACAGTTAATGCTATTTAGGGGTAGTTATTTTAAAAAAAGGCTTTAGTTATGATAACTAATCCAGAGGTTCCCGTCAACATAGACTACTTAACGATGATCCACAAAGTATTATACCCACGACATTTCCATGGCTTCCACGTTGTACTACACACTGAGGTGTTTCCAATGCTATATCAGGGGTTCAGCCGATTTATGGTTTTTCCTTTGCTACGTTGAAGGGTTCTTTGTTGTCTAATTTGGATTAAGATTTTATATTTCCTAATGAGCCGCTCCTAGCCTATTATTTATCTAACGTACAGTTGTCCGCAATCAGATAAATAACATGTCACAGAGATAAGAGCAGTTGATTGTCAACTATAAGAAGTTGTTCCAAACATAGTAACCAATTTAACCGATAACCATCCTCTAATCCTATTCCCCAATCTCGGACATCTGAGATATCCGTATCATGACATGAATTGTTGAATAAACAAAAACATGAACATGAGTTATCCCGCGGAATAAGTTGGGATGGTCTGTCTAACGGTCAGTTAAATTGTTCATCATTATTTCATATAAAATACCATAACTATTCAAGCGTATTAAACCGATGTATGAAATTAAATGATATTTGAAAACCTAATCATGTATCTAATAAGCAGCATTTAGACAAAATGATACTAGCATGCAAACCCTAAAGCAACAATCAAACAAGAACACGCAGTAGAATAGCGTAACAATAATCAGTCTATTTTATGCAAAGTATCTGGATAAATGGTTCAGTCATAAATGTTCCAAAAGTTCTCTCTAAAACATTTATTATATGAAAATAAATCTAATCTATCTCTATTCCTAGGCTCCGTGTCTCCTCTCGAAATATTTCAATAAGGAGAACAGCGGCGATGTCGAGTTCATCGATCATCAGACACAGAATAATTAAGGGACCTATTTCTAGTAATTGGCCTAATTCTATCAATAGGTGTCAAACCACAACATAAGTTGGATAGATAAACAATGGAGATTTATTTCATAGATTCAAATATAATTCAATATCATACAAGCTGAGTAACAACATGATTTATAGCATAACTACCCTAGCATAATGTCTATCGTAGCAAACACAGATTTATTTAGCCTATCATAATTTTCTTAGCATACATTCTGTTGGTGCATATTTATATGTCTGTCAGTTGGTCTTAGCTTGTAATAGTTTGTTATGTAATTACGACGTTTTGTCTATTATAAATAAATTACAAGTTTTGTTTTAGGCGACACACGACTTGTGTCGCATGAGTCGGCTGTGCGACACATCCCTTGTGTCGCAGGCCAGTTTCGGTTTAGTATAAATAGAGAAGTTCGGCCTCACTTCTAGGGTTGATGAATCCTGGGTTTTAGAGAGTGATTATAAGGCATTTCATTGTATTCAAGCTAATTGATTATCATATTAATATACAAGGTTATTTGCGTTTGATTCGTTTGTGTTTTACGTACTATATACAATCGTTTGAATTCCGCCTCTCGATCGTGTGTGTTGATTCGATTAGGTCCAAGATCAGGGAACCTACAAGTGGTATCAGAGCCATAATCTACGGATTTGGTGTTATCGGATCGTGTTAGTACGTGTTTTTGGTTAAAATCGACTAGTTTTTGGAATTAGATCTTTGCATTTTGTGTTAAAGGATCAATATTCTACATTTTCTGGAAGATTTTGGTGTTTGGATTCGTCTATTGTTCGTGGTTTTTCGTTGGAGTTTCGGATTTTGCAAATTTTAGGGTTTTCAGCCGTAGCTCTCCTCGACATTGCGACACAAGAAGCGACACAACTTCTTTCGCGCTTAGGGTTTCTGCGACACAATCTTCTGTCGCGCTTAGGGTTTCAGCGACACAATCTTCTGTCGCGTGTAGGGTTTCAGCGACACATCTTTCTGTCGCGTGTAGGATTTCAACGACACAAGATAGCGACACAAGTTTGAAATTTGCGACATAGGATTTTTGCGACATAAACCTTGTGTCGCCTGTTTAACTGTTACTTAATTCTTTGCGACACATCTTTAGTGTCGCCATCTGATTTAGCGACACAATCCTTGTGTCGCATAACAGTACTTTGTTTTTTTTCTTTGTGTGTTTGTTTTGCAGGTTCTCCAAATGGCGTCTTCTTCATTACAACATGTTGGAGATCTACTCAAGCAAAACTCTGAAGTCGGGAGTACGAATAAACCACCTATGTATACTCTCGGTATGGATTATGCCTACTGGCGTCAACGCTTTGAAGCGTTTGTTTCCTTTAATGATCCCGAGATGTGGGTTGCTTTGATCGAAAGATACGGACGTCCTGTCAGTCCTAGAGTTTATACCGGTACAACACCATTAAAGTCAATTAAATCAATGACTCCTGAGGAACACAAAGCCTTTGAGAATGATAAAAAGGCTCATTCTGCAATCACCATGGCATTACCACTGTCAATCCTCAAGCAATTTCGACATCTGGAAATTGCTTATGATCTATGGAAGGCATTTGAGAAAAGATGCGGTGGTAGTGAACAATATAAGCAGAATAAATTGCGTTTAGTCAAGAAGCACATTCTGGATATGCGTACTGTTGAAACAAAGCAGCAAACGTGTTTTCTGTCTAAGGCCACTGAAACAGAATCTCTGCTGTGGCACCGACGAATGGGTCATTTGCATTTTCGGAAAATGAATTATTTGGTTAAGCATGATCTTGTGCATGGTGTACCGAAGCAATCTTTCGGACTTAATGACCATTGCGTTCCCTGCCAAAAGGGGAAACAACACAAGAAGACCCATAAGTCAAAACTGGTCAATTCTGTTGAAAAACCGTTGGAATTATTGCACATGGACTTATTTGGACCAGTGAGCAAGAAGAGTATAGGGGGAGCATGGTACTGTTTGGTAGTTACTGATGATTACTCGAGGTTCTCTTGGGTTTATTTTTTGGCCTCCAAAGATGAAACTACTAAAATCCTTATCTACTTGTTCGACAAGCTGGAAAATTTGTGCAATATGAAGATCAAGAAACTGAGAAGTGATAACGGTATAGAATTTAAGAACTCTACACTAGGTCTGTTCTGTTTAAAGAAAGGCATTGATCACCAGTTCAGTGCTGCAAGAACTCCTCAACAAAATGGAGTTGCTGAACGTAAGAACAGGACTCTCATTGAAGCTGCATGGACTATGTTAGCTGACTCAAAACTGCCTATCACGTTCTGGGCAGAAGCGGTCAACACAGCCTGCTACATTCTGAACCGAGTGTCCATGGTCAAGAAACGCAATAAGACCTGTTATGAGCTCCTTAACAACCGTAAACCAAATTTACAGTTTCTTGAGCCTTTCGGGTGTCCCTGTATGATTATGCACACAAAAGAAAGAGTGGTTAAATTCGGTGAAAAGTCAAGTGAAGACTACTTTTTGGGTATTTCAAATAATTCACCTAATAAACGTGTGTATAACAAAGCAACAAAGAGAGTGGAGGAACATTTTGAAGTAACATGTCTGCGTTATACTCATCCTTCACAAGGAACGGGACCCGACTTCTTGTTCGACTATGACAGTATGTTCGACTCATTCAAACTTCCTGCTGAGGATGAAGTTGAACAGGTGGTGACACTACTTCATGGACTTGATATATACTCTGATGTATCCAAGTCTACTACAAAAACACCACCACCTCCTCCTCCCACTACTGAAACAGTTCAAGAACCTGACACAGATCCAGATATGCCGGCTTTATCAGACGGTGAAGTTGAATCTGTCACAGAGGTAGACAACGAGACTTTCATCTCTGGGGGAGACGATACAAATTTGGAAACTGTCATTGAACATGAAGAGATTCCAACTAGCCGTGTCAATGTGAATCACCCGGTCGATAATATTATTGGTGATTTACAAGATGGAGTTAGAACACGAGGGCAAACAGACTGCCAGTTAGCTCAGATGGAGTCATGCTTCCTTTCTCAAATTGAACCGAAAAACATTAAGGAAGCATTGACTGACTCTCACTGGGTAGAAGCCATGCAAGAGGAGCTCCAACAGTTCAAAAAGCTAGAAGTTTGGGAGCTGGTTAAACTACCTCAGGGATTCTATCCGATTGGTACTCGCTGGGTTTATCGAGTCAAGAAAGATGATCGTGGCATGGTTGTGAAGAATAAGGCTCGTCTGGTGGTGCAAGGTTTTACACAGATCGAAAGATTGGATTATGACGAGGTTTTTGCTCCAGTTGCGCGTTTGGAATCAATACGGATATTTCTTGCTCATTCAAGAAATTTTGTGTTTATCAACTGGATGTAAAGAGTGCGTTTTTGTATGGGAAGGTCAACGAAGAGAGTTATGTGAAACAGCCTCCTGGTTTCAAAGACTTGGTGCATCCTGATTATGTCTACAAACTCGACAAAGCATTGTATGGTCTTCATCAGGCTCCAAGGGTTTGGTATGAAATGTTGTCTCAACATCTGCTCGCAAATGGTACACCCGTGGGCAGATTGATTCAACTCTTTTTATCAAAAAGACAGGAAAAGATTTGTTGCTTGTGCAGGTATACGTGGATGACATTATTTTTGGTTCGACCAATGAGGTGCTGTGCAGAGATTTCGAGAAAGTCATGAAATCTAAGTTTGAGATGAGTGCAATGGGAGAACTTAAATTCTTCCTCGGTGTTCAAGTTGAGCAATCTGATAAGGGTATTTATATTCATCAGACAAAATATGTCAAGGATATCTTGACAAAATATCAGATGCTCGATGCTAGACATTATGGAACTCCCATTGACATTAGTCACAAACTTGGACCTGCTGATGACGAAGATGATGTTAATCAGCGTGACTATCGTTCTATGATAGGATCGCTTATGTACCTCACAGCATCTAGGCCGGACATATTATTCGCTGTGTCTATTTGTTCAAGATATCAAGCAAAGCCTAAAGTTTCTCATGAAAAGGCAGTCAGACGTATCTTAGGTTACCTTAAGTGGAGACCCTCCTTGGGTCTCTGGTACTCTAACGAAAATGATTTTGCTTTAACTGCTTTTTCAGATTCTGATTACGGTGGCTGCTCAGTGGACGCAAAGTCAACAACTGGAGGATGTCAATTTCTAGGTAGCCGATTAGTTTCGTGGCAGTACAAGAAGCAGACAACTGTCTCTACTTCAACCGCTGAGGCAGAATACATTGCTGCTGCCAGTTGCTGTTCATAGGTTCTCTGGATTCAGCATCAAATGCGTGACTATGGGTTACTTCTAACTCTTACTCCTATTCATATTGATAATTCAGCTGCTGTATCCATCATACGCAATCCCGTACAACATTCAAAAACCAAACATATTGAAATTCGTTATCATTTTATACGGGATTGCTATAAGAAGCACCTAATTGACCTTGTCCAAATCCCTACTCTTAAACAAAACGCAAATCTTTTCACAAAAGCTTTCTCTCGTAGTCGATTTGATGAGCTAGTATCCATGATTGGAATGGTGAGATTGAGCAATGCCTAACTCTCCATTTCTGGTCAGAATTATCTTTTAGACTTGGTGCGTTAAAAAAAAAAAAAAAAACGCAACTGCCACTCTTTAAATTTGTTAGTATTAAAGATATGCAATAGTTGCAACATTGATAAAATAGACGTTGAATTGTGTCTGTAAACAATTGGGGAAATGATAGTACATCAGGAGACATGCATAAAATGGAATTTTAAGGTTTATGTTTGATGTGTCAGTAGATTTATCTAGCATACTTGAAATACCTTTTATAAATATTAGATTCATCAAATGATGTATTGGTAGGCATTTGTTCTAAAGTTACTAAGAAGCCTAACTTTCAAATATGCATATTATTTTATATAAAATGTATGACATTAAGTTGAAATAAGGGCAAAAATGTCAAAAATATTTTGACGCTTCGTCTTAATATTTGGATGACTAACATGTTATGATCTAAAATATAGGGTCTTTGTATGGTGTTATCTGGGGGAATATATTAGTTGTCTCCTCTGTTGTATGTCAATACAGACCTGGTTTCATCTAATATATTCTTGAAAAGAACTTAGGTGTGTAGTCTATGTTAAGCAATAGACAACTATTACGTACCTGTGGCATTCCTACAATTCTAAAATAAAATGTACGAATGTACAGAAAAGTTATAAAAAGATTGCCTCGTATTGGTTTGTGTTAAACTATGGTACTCTGTTGTACGAAAGTACAGACCTGTACCCTCTAGTTTAATTGTTCAGACTGGTGTTTGTTCAACCCAAACTATTTTTTATGTGACTCTGTTGTACGAAAGTACAGACCTGTCACTGCTAACTTGGTTCTAAAGATACGTCCATACATTCACTCTCTATATAGAAAATACTAACATGTTTTGATTTCACATGTATATTTTAATGTGAGTTATATAATATAATATGAATGCTAATAATAACAAAGTGATTCAATCTCAATCACGAGTTGAAATCATATACTTAAGTACAAATGTTTAGATGGATTAAAAATACCAATAATCGTTTTGAACTAATCTTTATAACAGGTGATTTAAATATGCTAAGTAAATTTAAAGTGGACAAACATACTGATAATCGAAATAAAATTTACTATTTCCAAATAAGTGAATGTTAGCCTGATATGATTCCTAAAGCAGACTTAAACAATCCCGTCACCAAAAAGACGTTATGATTTTGTCGTTGTTTGTACAATAGAATAAACGGGTTTTTACTTTTTCTTTTGTAAATTGTTATTTTATTGTTCTTCGTTATATTTAGTCTCTAAGTAAATATCAAATCGGTTCACGAGTGTAAATCTTGATATCAAATAAAATTCACAAACTGTCCAACGTGCGACACAAGCCTTGTGTCGCAATGCGACACAACCTTTGTGTCGCTACCAATGTCGCATCTTGTATCGCTATAAAGGGTTAAGGTATAAAAGCCGGACCCTACCTCTCAATCGCTACACGTTTTTGCGACACAAATAGCGACACAACACTCAAGTTTGCGACACAAGGACTGCGACGTCAATTTTTATTTGATTTCATCTTTCGGCTTATTTTTGTTACAATCAAATCTGTGATTCTTGTTCTCCTCACTCTTCTTGACTTATAGGTACCAATTTTAACCTTTTTTACCGTGTAATTCGTGTTTAATTGTTAAAATCATATACGGGTTTTTAGGGTTTTGCTTTTTGGTCCAAATTAACGAGGTGTTTGGTTATGTTACGGGTTAAAACACATGATTTCATGCTCTACATGTATTGCCGCACGGTTTGGTGTGGTCACTTTTGAAAAACCCCAAATTTGATCTCCATTTTTTCTGGGTTGGGCTTCTGTTCGTCATTGCGACACAACCTGCGACACAAGTCTCTGTGTCGCACTTGTGTCTGTTGCATTGCTGAGATGCGACACTAACTTTGTGTCGCTTTCGCATGTGACACATTGTGTGCGACATAAGGCTTCTGTCGCTTTGTTAAAATAAAATCATTTTATTGCACAATGCGACACAACCCTTGCTGTCGCTTAATTTGTTAGCGACACAATAGCTTTTGTCGCATAGTTTTTGAAATGATTTCTGCGACACCATCTTTTGTGTCGCATACCATTCTAGCGACAAAAATGCTTATGTCGCATTCTTACTGCAACACAATCCTTTGTGTCGCATAAGACATTTTTATTGAAATAATCTGTCTTCGAGTTTAATGCTAACGCTTTTCGAGCTATGTTTCTTCTTTTGCGTTAATAGCGATGGCAGATATTAATGCAAATGACTGGGAGCCAAGGCATAATATCGTGGCTTTTCTCGAGGATGATCGGGATTCGGCTGCGCCTTTTAGGCCGATGATTTCTTTCTTACGCCGTTCCCGCATCTTTACGGCCATTTCCTCAACCACCCCTATCTACAAAGACCAAGTTGGTTCCTTCTGGAACTCAGCTGTGATTAACTCTGACTTTCCTCAGACTCGCATTATTTCAAGAGTGGATGACAACGCGGTAGTGATCTCGGAGCAGCTTATTCGCGAGTTCTTTCAATTTGCTGATCATCCGGACTCGCCTATTCAATTCTCAAGTTCATTCATAAATGGCGGCATGATCCGTCTTGGGTATCCGGGTGTCCCCAAGGATCAATACCGCAAGGCCAACCTAACTAGGGTCTGGTGGTATCTAATGCATATTATGATCGTCTGCCTCTCCAGCAGGAAGGCTGGTTTTGATGGCATTAGCCATTCAACTGTTTCGCCCATGCTGGCACTGGTATACAACAAGCCCTACAATTTTTCTAGTTATATTTTCCGGGCTACGGTTGATAATGTACACACCGGGGACAACCATTGGAATATGTACCCCCGGTTTATTCAGCTCCTACTCAATCATCTAATTCCGGGGCTTCCGGTGAATGCTGCTCACCGGTTCCGCCAAACCCCGATGAATATCCGCATTTTTGCCATCTGCGGCTAATATGCAAAGGGGGTCCCAGCACCGGCTGACGTGCCACTTTTTTGGCACATTGTAAATGAGGATTATGTTCCTCCGGCGGCCGATGAATTTTTGGATGCTGCAGCTGCTCCTCAGCCAGAGGATATTTTTGTAAATGTGCCTGTTCAAGAAGAAAATCCCCAGCTAGAGGCATTTTTGGAAGATATTGAGGCTTTTGGCCGTGTCGAAGAGCCTGCTGGAATGGCACCGGAACACCTACAGGCTGATCAGCCTTATGTTGTTGAGGAGGTGGATACCGATTCTTCTGATGGTGGTTCCACCCCACCAAATTCTCCTCGGATCGTCCCTCCCGAACCTTCAATGGAAAATATCCGACGTTTCGATATAAGACGCTTTAAGCGTATTCAGAGGCGCAAACGGGCAGGGATGGTCTATGTCGCCCGGACACTGGAAAAAGGGTTCGTTATGACCACCCGACTGACAAAGACTAGGAACCTCCTTTGGTTCGCCATAAATCTACTTCCTCCCGCCCACGTGTCGATACTCCACGTGTGGATGTGCCGGTCCAACCTCTCCCGTCTGTCATTCAAGAATTAATGAGGCGGTTGGACACGATGCAGCAAACAATGACATCCCAAGCGGCATTAATTCAATCACAATCTGCGGTTCTGGAAGCTCAAGCTGCACAGATTAAAGATTTGGAGCTGCAGACTGCCAGAGTTCCTGTTTTGGAGACTAGGGTCTTAGAGTTAGAAGCCCTAGCTGTAGTTTCGGGGGAGTCAGGCCTGCATGCCATTGAAACAACAACTAGGACTTCCGCCGGAACACAGACTGAAAATGTAAATGATTTTGATATTAATGAAAACATCAGTTTAGATTATTTCGCGTCTTCTGCTCAAATTCCGGGACAACCTATTGCGCTTAATATTGAATACTCGGAGGCTAATCTTGAGTATTTGCAAAGTATATTAAATGAAGATGAACATCCGAGGTATGATTCGGATCTTGATGATGATGATGCGCCTGTTGTTGAAGACTGGGAAGAGTCTGAGAGTGATGAAGAGCCGGATAATGAGGCAAATCAGTCTGTTCTTAAAATGTTTAGGGAACATCCAGACTTGATAAGGGTCGTGGCAGCAGCTGCACCAACCTGTAAATTCTACAAGGTTAAAGGTGATTTTACGGGACTGATAAAAAGTTAGAAGTTTGATAGTGATCACAATGTTTTTATGATAAAGAGATCAGATGGCATTCAATACTTCTAGCCGAAGTTTAAGAAGTTGAGTTCTCTCCCAAAATGTTAAGTAAACAGATTAGCTCAACTGAAGCTCATTAATCTAGGAAGAGAAGGAAAGGCCGACTACATACAGAAAATTATCAGGCGTGAAGTATATTCAAAGAGATACAACATGATAAAGCCTATTTTGGGAAAGCGACGAAAATCAAAGAAAAGGCTTGACTCTGTTACAGGACAGCCGGCCGTCAAGATGATCTATCTGCCGGCGGATTGTATGAAAAAGATCCCTCTGGAGATATTACCACTGAACGTTTTGAGTAGACTATGTTATTGGTATATCGACAGTATCACTGCTAAAGCTGAAATCGTCTTTGTTCCAGATTCAGAGCCAGAAGAGAATTGGGGATTAGCTAAAAGGAAAATTCGCATTTTTGATCTAATTAACTTGATTAATATGTCTGAGAATGATCTGAAAGATTTAAGCAAAAAGCAGATTGAATATAAAATAGAACATCGAGCTGAAGCGTTAAAGTTTCAAAAGATAGTAAACATTTGTGTGTCAAAGGGAATCCACGCTGGTGGACGTTTCCCAGAAGACTGGAGCTGTTAGAAGATTTTTGAAGACCAAGCTGAAGACACGGGGGAGTTTGTTGGTAAATATTTATATGTCTGTCAGTTGGTCTTAGCTTGTAATAGTTTGTTATGTAATTACGAAGTTTTGTCTATTATAAGTAAATTACAAGTTTTGTTTTAGGCGACACAGAGCCTGTGTCGCTTATGCAACACAAGACTTGTGTCGCATGAGTCGGCTGTGTGACACATCCCTTGTGTCGCAGGTCAGTTTCGGTTTAGTATAAATAGAGAAGTTCGGCCTCACTTCTAGGGTTGACGAATCTAAGGTTTCAGAGAGTGATTATAAGGCATTTCATTGTATTCAAGCTAATTGATTATCATATTAATATACAAGTTGATTTGCGTTTGATTCGTTTGTGTTTTACATACTATATACAATCGTTTGAATTCCGCCTCTCGATTGTGTGTGTTGATTCGATTAGGTCCAAGATTAGGGAACCTAAACATTCTTAAATAAGCATGACAAAAGCACAACATATTTAAAAATAACGAAGAAGGATTATATAATAAAACCTGATAAAGCGTTTACAAATCTTGCATAATCGTAGCCTCGGAGCACCTCCGTACAATTTAGCTTAAAAGCTTCACTAACTAAACTAACTAACTACTAAATATTTCTAGAGAGAGAAAGAAGTGAGAGAGAGATGAGAAGTTGAATGAGATGAGATGATGAAAATGGTGAGATTTTAACAAATATTTATACTAGTTGCTCAACCGTATTTTTCAACCGTATTTTTCCTTCCAAATGCCCAACCGTATTTCTCAAGCGAACTAAATCACCAAAAATATGGGTGCGAACCAAAATACGGGAGAGATTGGCCGTATACGGGAGGGAACCAACCGTATACGGGAGGGACTAAACCGTATACGGTTGAGCTTGGCCGTATATGGTTGGCCACAGGCCGTATATGGTCTAGACAGGCCATATACGGTCTGTGGTCAACCGTATACGGTTGGGCTCACACGAATACGGCTTGTCCAAGCCGTATTTCGGCCCCTTCGATCTTCGTTTCTTCGTTTGGCCGTAACTTTTTCGTCGTGTATCCGTTTTGAGTGATTCTTATGTCCACGGTTTCATAATTTCCTAACGAACAAAATGACACCAAATAGAGCTTCTAAATCGGAGTATAGGTCGTAGGACATTAAAATGAGTGAACGAGAATGCTCATGACCGTTTCCTTTGTATTTATCATCATTTGAGGTCTTTTTATTTGATTTTTGAAACGTTGTATATATTTTAGCCCATGTGATATATTTTGATAATAATTCATTTATTTGAATCTTTTATTTAATAATAGGGCTAAAAAGGTAGACCATCACTTATACCGCTTGATTGTGAGAATTTATTGTAGTCTCTTATAAATCATTTGAGGCTTGACTTTGTTCAATATATAGTCTTATAAATTATTGTAATCTACTATATATATTATATATATATGTATATATATATATATATATATACTGTTGTGGGCTAATTTTTATGTCTAGAATGCAGGATCCCGAATCATAATATGATTATATTTTACAGGTATTCAAGATCCCGGATACGTTTAGGATCTCGTTATAGGTTCAGGATCCCGGATCTTCAGTATCGCGGGATCATATGCTTTTAACATATGTTTGCTTGTTTATTTGACCAGGTCATATAAGGATTCGAACGTTTGTTGGGATAAACTGATAGTAGATTGGATTACCACAGTTTGATAAAGCTGAGGATTAAGAGATTACCACTGATAGTGAAGATTACTACTGATAGTGAAGATTACCACTGAAGACTAAAAAGGTTACCGCTGATTGTTGAAGATTAACACTGGTCGAAGATTACAACTGTTAGTTGATTTTGTAAGTAGTTTCCACTGTTTATGTGATTAAGACTGTTAGTGTATATAAGTGGTTAACACTATTAGTTGTTTATACTTGGACTTACACAAATGAAGCAGTTACCACTGTTGAAAGCTTGTTTCCACTGAATCTTCAAATGTGGTAGTTAACACTGTTTATGATTTTGTGATAAGAATGAGTTGCTGATAAGAATAGGTTCGTGATAAGATTGAGTCTGTTATGGAAGTTATCTAATTCCATAATAATAGGAGATTGTACAGGACTCTATGTGTTATAAATAGAGATCCTTAGAACCTAGAATGATATACGAAATACGTGAATAAAAGATAGCACAACTTCAAGGTGTAAACCCTAATACAACAAGTGTATTCGTCTTATTCATATTAATAAGATTGAAGCTTTTGATTTTGATATTTGTTCTTGTTTTCTGTTTTCAATATTTGTGTTGATCTTTCTAATATTATTGAGTGTGATTCCGCAACTTCTCAATAATAGTTCAAAGCTTGTTCAAGTTATATTTGAATTGAAGTAAAACGGGACTGTCAAGTGGTATCAGAGCTTGGAAAGCTTTGAATACAGGAAGATCTGGAAATTTAATATTAAGTTGTAGTTTGTGATCAAGTATTAAATACAATGACATCAGAAAGCAATGAGGGAATCCAAGTCACTAAAATCCCCATGTTCAGGCCTGATGAGTTTGATCTGTGGAAAATCAGAATCAAGCAATATATGCTTCTCACTGATTATCAGATGTGGGAGGTTGTTGTCAATGGTCCTCCAGTAACAGTGGATGGTGATGGTGTCAGGCAAAAGAGACCACCACCAACTACTGATGCAGAAAGAAAAATCAGATCAATAGAGTTCAGAGCCCTCAGCACATTGTTGCTGTCAATTCCTAATGAGTACTAAAGAAGATTTGAAGCATGTGATGATGCTAAAATACTCATGGAGGCTATTGAGAAGAGATTTGGTGGTAATGATAGCACCAAAAAGAACAAAAGATCTCTATTAAAGCAACAATATGAGAACTTTAATTCTGCAAAAACTGAAACTCTAACTCAAACCTTTGACAGGTTTTCAAAACTTGTTGGAGACCTGGAAAATCACAAGGTAAAAATTGATAAAGATGATCTGAACAGGAAGTTTCTGAGATCATTAAGTGAAGAATGGACAATCTACACTGTAGGTTTAAGACAGAGTGCAGATTTGGAGATGAAGGAGCTTGAAGATATTTATAATGATCTGAGAAACTTTGAGCTAGAAGTTGAAAGCAAAAAGCAGGCTGTAGGAAACAATTATAATGCTGTTTTTATGTCAGTAAGTGGATCTCAAGTTGATTCAAATCAACAAGGGTCTGCTTATATTGCTGCAAGAGTTGGAACATCTCAAAACAACTCAAATGATCAAATATTAGAATCTTTCTTTACTAGTAATGTGAACTCTTCACTTACTAATGAAGATTTGGAGCAGATAAATTCTGATGATCTGGAGGAGATGGATATCAAGTGGCAAATTGCTTTGATTACTCAAAGAGCCAAAAGGTTTATACAAAGGACAGGAAGAAATAACTTTGCAAAAAAAGGAATGATGCTGCTTGGTTTGACAAAAGCAAGGTAGAGTGCTTCAATTGTCATAAAATGGGGCACTTTGCAAGAGAATGTAGAAGTCAGAGGCAAGAGCAGACTGGGCAGAGAGCAGGAAACAATGGAATTCAGAGAAGGAATGTACCAGTGCAGGAGAGTACATCAAATGCTTTAATTTCACAAGATGGGCTTGAATTTGATTGGAGTGATCAAGCAGAACATGAAGTGAAGAATCAAGCCTTAATGGCCATTGCTGAAGAAAACAAGCCATCAGAGGTTCCTTATGAGGTACAAATCAAATTATGTTCTCCTGTATGCAAACAAACTGTTAAACATTATAGAGATTATAATATGAAATTTTGTGAGGAGCTTAAGCAATGTGAGATTAAAAGTAGACATACTACAACTGCAATAGAAAACTTGGAAAATCAAATAAAGGCATATGAAAAGAATGTAACTCAATATGAATATGATCTTAAGTATGCCAGATGGGAGAGAGATGTGTTAAAAGATAAGTTAGAAGCAATAAATCAGAAATTAGTAGAGGTCACTTGTGAAAGAGATAATATAAAATTAACAGTAAGTGATCTTGAACATGCTTCTAAAACTGTAAATCAAATTATCAAATCTCAAATTCATGACAAGATAAAAACTGGGTTAGGATATAATTCTGTTTCCCCACCTTATAATAACAACTATTTTCCTCCTAAAACTGATTTAAATTTAAATAAGTTAAAGGAAGGAATAACAGTTGATGTTACAAAGGTTGATCCAGTTATTAACTTGGATAATAAAATTAACTTTGATAAGGTTGAAATTAGAGAATGGACTGAGAAAGATGAACTGGATTATTCATCTGAAAATAATAACAATTCTAATTCTGAAACAACTGATAGCCCAAATTCTGAAAAATCATGTGAGAATATCAAGAAATCAAATACTGGTCTAGTTTTAGAACTCAACAGTGATAAACTAGAAGAAGGTAAGAAACTGTTTCAGGAAAAGAAAAAGAATAATTTGGAAAATATGAAAATCACTGCTAATAAATCTAGAGCTGGTCTAGGGTACATTAGTAATTCAGTTAAAACAGTTAATAAACCTAATAATGTAAAATCTATAAATATTAACTGTGCTGACTGTAAATGTAAAACCAAAATTTCTCAATTACCACTTTCTCAAAAATTAAAACCCAGAGGAAATCAAAGAAATTGGAACCAAATGGTTTCACAAAAGTTGGGAAAGAATTTTACAGTGGTAAAGGAGAAATCTTGCTTTACATGTGGCAGAAACAATCATCTTCAACATGATTGTTATTATAATCCTAAGAATCTTCAAAGGATTAGAAAACAACCATGGACAGGAACTGATATGATCAGTAAGCAAAATTTTAAATCAAAAATTGATCACATTACTACTGCCAAGAAGAAAATTGTTAAGGCTTATAAGTTAAAGACTGCTACAGCTATTTCTAATGCATCAGTATTAACTAGAAAATTAGCCAACAGTAACAAGGCAAAAACAGTGGTAAAACCTAAAACTGTCAGCGTTAATAATATTAACACTGTTAGTAAGATTGATAAAACAGTTAACACTGTTAGATCAATTTTCACTGTTAAGCCTAAAATAAGTTGGATTTGGACACCAATTAAATCTGATAAATCAAAAGGTCCAAATACCAACTGTGCATCACAATCAATAATCTTCAAGAAAGTTGACTTTGTGAATGCACATGGGAAACCCAAAGCCAAATTGGTTTGGGTTCCTAAGAGAAACTAATTTTGTAGTTTCAATTTGATGTGCAGGGCAAGCCAGCAAACTTATGGCACATGGATAGTGGCTGCTCTAGGCACATGACAGGGGATAGGAAAATGCTGCAGAACTTCAAATCATTTGATGGAGGATATGTAGCTTTTGGAAGCAATCCCAAAGGAGGAAAAATCACAGGCAAAGGAACAGTGCACAACAATAAGATAAGTTTTGAGGATGTGTATTTTGTTGAACAACTGAGGTACAATTTGCTAAGTGTGAGTCAAATCACAGATAAAAAGAACCCAGTTCATTTTACTGACACTGAATGCCTTATACTTTCCAAGGAATTTAAAATACCTAAAAATATGATTTTAATGAGAATTCCTAGAAAGCATAATGTATATAAGTGTGACTTAGCAAATATGGAACCTCAACCTGAACTAAACTGTCTTATAAGTAAAGCAACTGTAAATGAATCTGAACTATGGCATAGAAGGATGTATCACATGAATTACAAGACCATTAATAAGCTTGTCAAAAGCAAACTTGTTAGAGGTTTACCTGAAAAGGTATATTCATGTGATGATCATTGTGTTGCCTGCCAAAAAGGCAAGCAACACAAGTCTTCCTTTAAGTCCAAAACTGTGAACACAAACTTTTCACCATTACACTTACTACATATGGACTTATTTGGACCAACACACATAAGCAGTATAGGGAATAAATTATACTGTTTGGTAGTAATTGATGATTTTACTAGATTTAGCTGGGTATTCTTCCTTAGGACAAAAGATGAAACAGGTGAAACACTTAGATCATTTATAACTAAGATTGAAAACCAAATGAATCTCAAAGTAAAAATCATTAGGAGTGATAATGGCACAGAATTTAAAAATCATGAGATGGATAAATTTTGTGCAAACAAAGGTATTAAGAGAGAATTTAGTGCACCTAGGACTCCACAACAAAATGGGGTAGCTGAGAGGAGAAATAGGACACTAATTGAGGTTGCAAGAACAATGTTAGCTGAGTCTAAATTACCTATGTCTCTTTGGGCAGAAGCAGTTAGCAATGCTTGTTATGTCCAAAACAGGGTATTAGTTGTCAAGCCTCACAACAAGACACCATATGAACTGTTTTTTAAGAGAAAACCATTGGTTAGTTTCTTAAAACCATTTGGGTGTCCTTGTACCATCTTAAATACCAAAAGTCATTTAGGAAAGTTTGAAAGTAAGGCTGATGAAGGTCTCTTTGTTGGTTACTCTATTCAAAGTAAGGCTTATAGAGTCTTCAACCAAAAGACTAGAATCATAGAGGAGTCAATGGATATCACCTTTAATGAATATACTGAAAATACTGTAGGAAAAGGACCAAAATCTTTGTTTGATATTGATGCACTAACCCATGCTTTCAGATATACAAATGTGCAATCAAGTGCAGGTATACATGCAGGTATACATGCAGGTACAAGTACTTCATCAACAGATATACCAACTGCACAGCAAAACAAACCACAGGAATATGTTGTATTTCCTGTTTGGTCACCTGATCCACAGCAGTATTTGACTCCACTTCACAGCAGTCCACACAGAGTTCAGAAACATCAACAGACTTGCCTGATGATCCTAATATGCCAGCTTTGGAAGAAGATGGTGAAGAAAGTGAGAGTGTCAATGTGGATAAGGCAGCTGCAGATTCAACTGATCTATCAGCTGTAGAACAGAGAATCATGGATGACATTTTCACTCCCTCAAGGCAGATTAGGGAAAGAATCACAACAGATACACAACAACAAGATCTGGATGTGAATATAACAAACTTAGAATCTGAGATGTCAGTATCATCAACATCACACTATCATGTTCAAAGAGATCATCCTCTAGAAAATGTGATTGGTGATATTGGCACACCTGTACAAACAAGGCATCAACTCACAATATCAGAAGAAGGACTCCACACTTCTTTATATGCCTGTTTTATATCTCAGATGGAGCCAAAGAAGGTAACAGAGGCTCTAAAGGATCCAAGTTGGATTGAAGCTATGCAAGAGGAGCTGCTTCAATTCAATGTACAGGAAGTTTGGACCTTGATGGATCTACCCAAAGGCAAAAGAGCAATTGGCACAAAATGGGTGTTCAGGAACAAGAAAGATGAAAGGGGAATAGTGATCAGGAACAAGGCTAGATTAGTAGCCCAGGGGTATTCACAGGAAGAAGAGATTGACTATGATGAGGTGTTTGCTCCTGTGGCTAGGATTGAAGCTATCAGACTGTTCCTGGCATATGCCTCTTTCAAAGGATTCAAGGTCTATCAAATGGATGTGAAGAGTGCCTTTCTGTATGGCACTAATCAAGAGGATGTTTATGTATGCCAGCCTCTAGGCTTTGAAGATTCAAAGTACCCTGATAAAGTGCTCAGACTAGATAAAGCTCTTTATGGCTTACATCAAGCACCAAGAGCCTGGTATGACACTTTATCAGAGTATCTACTGAAGAATGGCTTCACAAGGGGTGCAATAGACAAGACCTTGTTCACCAAAAGAATTAAGAATGATATCCTACTAGTACAAATCTATGTAGATGATATCATTTTTGGCTCTACAAGGGACAGTCTTTGCATGAAATTTGAAGTTTTGATGCATGACAAGTTCAAGATGAGCTCAATGGAAGAATTAACCTTCTTTCTGGGATTACAAGTGAAACAGCAGAAGGATGGAATTTTCATTCATCAAAGTAAGTATGTGAATGACATTCTGGAGAGGTTTAGCTACAAGGATGCTAAGGTGGCAAGCACACCAGTGGAGACACACAAAGCATTACATGCTGATCTTGAGGGGGAGGATGTTGATGTTCATCTTTATAGATCAATGATTGGCTCCCTCATGTATCTGACATCATCCAGACCAGACATCATGTTTTCTGTGTGTGTGTGTGCAAGATTTCAATCCAATCCGAAGATGTCACATCTGCATGCCGTGAAACGAATCTTTAGGTATTTAAAAGGCCAACCAAAACTAGGCCTTTGGTACCCAAAGAACAGTTCTTTTGATCTGCTTGCCTACACAGATAGTGACTATGGAGGTGCAAATTTGGATAGGAAATCTACATCAGGGGGTTGTCAATTTTTAGGAGAAAGGTTAGTCTCCTGGCAATGCAAGAAGCAATCCACTGTGTCTACATCAACAGCAGAGGCTGAGTATGTTGCTGCTGCTAGCTGTTGTGCTCAAGTGCTATGGATTCAGAATCAGATGTTAGACTATGGTTTGACTTTTCTTAAAACTCCTATATTTATTGACAATAACTCTGCTATTAGTATCATACTGTTAAACATTCAAAAACTAAGAACATTGAAATACGATATCATTTTATTAGAGATTGTAATGAGAAAAGGCTTATACAAATTTTTAAAGTGCATACTGATAATCAATATGCAGATCTGTTTACCAAAGCCTTTGATGTGGGCAGATTTACATTTTTGATTACCAGCATTGGATTGATGAATCTGTCTTAACTTTTCTCACTATCTTTGACCTAATAAATTTTTTTGAAGTGCTTAAACTTGGGATTGATACTGATATCCTAATTACCACTATTCGTGTTAACACTGCTGGCGTATTTTAACACTGCCAAGTATTATTAGTACTGTTAGTTACTTTTAACACTGCCAGTGTTAATACTGAAACAAGTTACCACTGCCTTTGGTAATTAGTACTGTTTGTATACTTGTATTTTTTGCTTGTTTTTAGTTAACACTGCGCAGGTCTAATTTCCACTGTTTGGAGACTTAGTACTGCTTACAGGGTGTTACCACTACTTGCGTTGGTGTTATTACTGTCAGTAAAAAAAAAAAAAAAAAGTTAGTACTACTTTCTTTACTTAATAGTGCGACTATTAGTACTGCTTATATTAAGTTGTCACTGCCTTGGTCGGTTAGTACTGCTTATACACGTTAGTACTGATAGCTTACTTAAGTATAAGATAAGCAAGCGTATGAAACCTAAGTGTTTGAACAGTTATCACTGTTAGTGCAAATCTCTCCATTACCACTGTTTTTGAGATTTCACTCGTTAACACTGTTAGTGTTAAGTATTGGGGATTTTTCCACTGATCTAAATTGAACAGTATATAAAACCAAACACTTGTCGTCTTTCAATACGCTCTCAATTCCTACCTAAACCTTCAACTACACTTCGACTATACATCAATGGCTTCCACTTCATCTTCCACATCACTTGCAATAGGGCAAAATCACAACATGATTGCCTACCTCATGAAACCCAAAGAGGCACAGGATTTCATACAAATTATTGATTTCCTGCGTGCCTCCCACATCTACAATGCCCTCACTGTTGCACTTAGAGTCTCCAAAGACTACATCAATGACTTCTGGGTCAATGCAACTATCGAAGACGAACAGGGGACAAGGCGCATAGTCTCCATGGTGGCCAACACCAGGGTAGTTATTACTGAAGCCACTGTTCGTGCTTCTTTACAACTCGATGATGAGGCAGGTATTACTTCTTTATCTAGTCAAACATTGTATGAAAATTTGCGATTGATGGGTTATGAAGGTCCTTTAGATACTTTTACGTTTCAAAAGACTCATTTCTCCCATCAATGAAGGTTTTTAATACATACTCTTTTACACTGCCTCTCATCCAAAAGATCAGCCTTTGAACAGTTCGGCAGCAACATTGCATATGCAACTGTTTGTCTTGCCACTGGACAAAGGTTTAATTTTTCAAATCTGATATATTCTGGTATGCTCAGAAAATTTGAGCAACCAAAATTAAAATTTTTGATGTATCCTAGGTTTGTGCAGTTAATTTTAAATGCACAAATCCAAAACCTGCCTGACCAGGATACTGTTATTGGTGTTCTCTCTCATAAACCTAAGGTTTTTTCAAATATGAAGAGAGACTCCAAATTTTCTGGGAGGGTTAGCTTCCAACAATGCTTCCTGCACCCTCCACCACAGCTGCAGTTCCACCCAATACAGCTGAACCATCTGCTGAGAGAGATGATACACCCATCATCTCTCAACCCACAGCAGTTGGGGGTGCCAAAAGAAAACAAGGGACCCACAAACCAACCACTGCTACAGCCAAAAGGGCTAAAACACAGGCATCTGAGGCTCTTGCTACTCAAATGTCTCAGTCAAATAATTCAACACCGCATGTGGTCTATAAGGAGTGGGATGACCATTCTGGGAGGGCTGCCTCTACTACTTCTAGCCCACTGGCAGAGCAGGACAGAAGTAATATCAATAAGACCCAACTAGAGGCAACACCAGAAGATGATCCTTCTTTAGAAGGTGATTTTGGTGGCCCCAGTACCAAGAAAAGAGGGCCATCTGATGCTCATGCTAGGCATGAATCAGATGGAAAGTCTGTCAATGATTCACCAAGGGAGTCACATCCTAAAGGTGATGAGGCTAGTATGAACTATGAGAAATTGACGGCTATGCTGGACTATATGTGGGCTGAGGTAGTACGACACAAACACATCATCAAGAAGCAGCAAGCTGAAATAGATGATTTGAAGATGGTGGTGTTGAAATGCTTGAAGCAGAGTAAGAGATATTACATAATTGATGATCAATACAAACGCTCTGTACCTGTGCAACAAGCTAGGGTTGTTCTTTCTTCCCCTGAACCTTCAGAAGATGCATTCAAAACGGGGGAGAATGAACAAGAATCAGAAGAGGTTGATGAGGAGATGGAAATGGAAAAAGAAGTGGGAAATGAGGGTGTAGGGGAGGCATCCAAGACTGCCAGTGCCAATTTGAGTGAACAAACTGCTGGGGTAAACTTGGATGATGAAACAGAAGAAATAAGGGTGGCAGAAGATGAAGGAGATGAGGTGGAGAGCTCTGAAACTGAAAAGACTAAAGAAGCTGCTGCAGACAGGTTTGCTCAAAAATTTAGCAAAAAGAAAAGTGAACCATCCATACCCGGTTTCACAATCAGAGAGCCTGCTGCAGCACCTACATTCCAAAGGGCAGATCTACCCAAAATTGATCCAAAAGATAAAGGGAAAGGCAAGCTGGTTGAAGAGCCTAAACAGAAGAAATCAAAGCAAGTGCCTGCTGCTGCTACTGCAAATGATGAAGAATATGCACAGAGGCTACAAGCTGAATTAAATGCTGAGATGGATTCTAGGTTGATAAGAGTAGAAGTTGAACCTGGAAAGTTTGTGATGATGACAAAGGAAGAGGTCAATAGGTTTGATGAGTGGATGCTCAGAAAAGAGACAGAGGAATCCGTGGAATACTTGGTAGATCAGCTGAAGAGGAAGAAAGCTGAACAAGCAAGAAGAAAGAAAACTAATAAACCAATGACCACTGCACATAAGAGAAGAGGTATGTACAATAAACTAAAGTGCATGATTCCTGCTGCAAGACTGAAGAAAATGACTTATCAAGAAATGGTCAGGGCTTACGAAAATGATATCTTTGTGCCATTTCAAGAAAGTCAGAGAAAAGTAGAAGAGAAGAAATCCAAGAATTGATTTTGAAAGCATCTTCAAAGAAGCTAAAATGGAGAATTTGAAGAAACTTAATGTTGTAGATGACAGATTAAGTTTAGGGGGAGATTGTTGGGATAAACTGATAGTAGATTGGATTACCACAGTTTGATAAAGCTGAGTATTAAGAGATTACCACTGATAGTGAAGATTACTACTGATAGTGAAGATTACCATTGAAGACTAAAAAGGTTACCACTGATTGTTGAAGATTAACACTGGTCGAAGATTACAATTGTTAGTTGATTTTGTAAGTAGTTTCCACTGTTTATGTGATTAAGACTGTTAGTGTATATAAGTGGTTAACACTGTTAGTTGTTTATACTTGGACTTACACAAATGAAGCAGTTACCACTGTTGGAAGCTTGTTTCCACTGAATGTTCAAATGTGGTAGTTAACACTGTTTATGATTTTGTGATAAGAATGAGTTGCTGATAAGAATAGGTTCGTGATAAGATTGAGTCTGTTATGGAAGTTATCTAATTACATAATAATAGGAGATTGTATGGGACTCTATGTGTTATAAATAGAGATCCTTAGAACCTAGAATGATATACGAAATAAGTGAATAAAAGATAGCGCAACTTCAAGGTGTAAACCCTAATACAACAAGTGTATTCGTCTTATTCATATTAATAAGATTGAAGCTTTTGATTTTGATATTTGTTCTTGTTTTCTGTTTTCAATATTTGTGTTGATCTTTCTAATATTATTGAGTGTGATTCCGCAACTTCTCAATAATAGTTCAAAGCTTGTTCAAGTTATATTTGAATTGAAGTAAAACGGGACTGTCAAGTGGTATCAGAGCTTGGAAAGCTTTGAATACAGGAAGATCTGGAAATTTAATATTAAGTTGTAGTTTGTGATCAAGTATTAAATACAATGACATCAGAAAGCAATGAGGGAATCCAAGTCACTAAAATCCCCATGTTCAGGCCTGATGAGTTTGATCTGTGGAAAATCAGAATCAAGCAATATATGCTTCTCACTGATTATCAGATGTGGGAGGTTGTTGTCAATGGTCCTCCAGTAACAGTGGATGGTGATGGTGTCAGGCAAAAGAGACCACCACCAACTACTGATGCAGAAAGAAAAATCAGATCAATAGAGTTCAGAGCCCTCAGCACATTGTTGCTGTCAATTCCTAATGAGTACTAAAGAAGATTTGAAGCATGTGATGATGCTAAAATACTCATGGAGGCTATTGAGAAGAGATTTGGTGGTAATGATAGCACCAAAAAGAACAAAAGATCTCTATTAAAGCAACAATATGAGAACTTTAATTCTGCAAAAACTGAAACTCTAACTCAAACCTTTGACAGGTTTTCAAAACTTGTTGGAGACCTGGAAAATCACAAGGTAAAAATTGATAAAGATGATCTGAACAGGAAGTTTCTGAGATCATTAAGTGAAGAATGGACAATCTACACTGTAGGTTTAAGACAGAGTGCAGATTTGGAGATGAAGGAGCTTGAAGATATTTATAATGATCTGAGAAACTTTGAGCTAGAAGTTGAAAGCAAAAAGCAGGCTGTAGGAAACAATTATAATGCTGTTTTTATGTCAGTAAGTGGATCTCAAGTTGATTCAAATCAACAAGGGTCTGCTTATATTGCTGCAAGAGTTGGAACATCTCAAAACAACTCAAATGATCAAATATTAGAATCTTTCTTTACTAGTAATGTGATAAGAATAGGTTCGTGATAAGATTGAGTCTGTTATGGAAGTTATCTAATTACATAATAATAGGAGATTGTATGGGACTCTATGTGTTATAAATAGAGATCCTTAGAACCTAGAATGATATACGAAATAAGTGAATAAAAGATAGCGCAACTTCAAGGTGTAAACCCTAATACAACAAGTGTATTCGTCTTATTCATATTAATAAGATTGAAGCTTTTGATTTTGATATTTGTTCTTGTTTTCTAGTTTTCATTATTTGTGTTGATCTTTCTAATATTATTGAGTGTGATTCCGCAACTTCTCAATAATAGTTCAAAGCTTGTTCAAGTTATATTTGAATTGAAGTAAAACGGGACTGTCAATGTTACTTAATGACATCGTGATATATGGACCAAGACTACTTCAAATTCAAACGGAAACAAGTAAACGTGTGAAATAACAAGTCAAGGAGAACCCTGGGTGATCTCGGATATTTTGGGATAGTCAACAGAGTCTTTGTTGAAGACCGGAGGACCCCGGATATTTCAGAATTTCTGTTATATTGTATCTAGAATATAAATGAGGCATATGATCCATTTGAAAACACTTCTGACGCACTATTAACACTTACTCACGATTCTATCACCACACTAACACTACTTTTCTGCTGATTTACTCACTTACTTCACTGATTCATCACTTTCTTCACCATAAACACTTTAGATCGATCATATTGTGCTCTTAGCTTGTATTATCTTGATTTTAATTAATAAAAACAACAAAGGCAAGGGACGATTGTTCCTTCCCGAGGTTTTTTGCCGGCGATCTATCAAGATTAAGGGCTTTCCTCGTATATCCTTGTGTCGGTCACATTTACATTACATTTTTTTTGTCATTTATAAATCAGATTATCTTGAAAATCACTTAAGCACTCTACCTCACTTTACTAATTTGATCACGGAATTATACTTGGTAATTATTGGTCAAAACAATTTGGCGCCCACCATGGGGCAAGTGGTGCTTTTTAGCATCAAGTTTTTGTTAAAATTTTTGTTTAATCATCTTTTTCAAAAACTTCTATAAAAAATGTCGACTTAAGGACGACCTACGTCTTCTGCCATGACCTCTTCGAGCTCTGCAATGACAAGTCTTCCCCCTACTCCACCTACTTCACCATCAGATTTTAGGCCAGAGACCACCTATAGGAGGACAACTTCGGCAAGATCAACCTTTTCAGGATCCGGTATCTCGGACCCTAATCTTGTCATTATCTCTAACCAAGATATTTTGTCTATGTTTTCTCAGGTGAAGGAGCAATTAGGACGAGTTGAACGCAGCAACGAAGTCCTGAAGAAAGATATGGAAAGTCTAAGGACAAGGGTTAATACCCCTACTCCTCCGATAACCACTCCTATGAGGAGCTTAAGACTTTGACACTTCGCCCTTTGAAAATCACCGAGGAGACTTCATTGCTATGCAAGAAAGTATCGGGATCTCGTATCCTACTTACTCGGTTGGGATCTCAACCGCTCGAGATCCCGCGCACACCCTAGGATCCTTGTTCCAAACGCCCAATATCGGTAACATGTCTAATGATTATTCTATTGGTACTAATATCTTGCAGGATTCTGGAGTCAACCCCGTCATGGCTAGAGAATCACAAAAGCTCAAAGATATGATCTCGAGTGTGCCAGGTGTAGTGCAACATATACCCGAAGTGGCTCCATCAGCCCATCGGATCTCAAGATTCGCTCCTCTGATATGCGACGCCGAGATCCCAAAGGGGTTCCAAACTCCACGTATGAAACTATATGATGGGACTACGGATCCCGAGGAACATGTAGCACAGTACCGGGAAAGAATGGAAATCATTCCCATCTCTGCGGATCTTAAAGTAGCATGCCTATGCAAAGGATTCAGGTCTACTCTAACGGGATTCACATTAAAATGGCTATTGAATGTCCCACCTTATTCTATTACTTCATTCGCTCATTTAGTTAATTTGTTTAATAATCAGTTTTCATGTAGTAGGACCTTTGAAAAATTGACTAACGATCTCTACAGGGTAGTACAAAGCTCTAATGAATCTCTTAGAAATTTTATAGGCAGGTTTGGACGCGAGTCTCTGGACATCCCAAACTTAGATATGACAACAGCGGTACAGGCCTTAAAGATGAGGATCAAAAGGGATTCCCAATTCTATTAGGATCTCGTAATGAATCCTTGTAAGAATTTGGATGAAGTGAGGAATAAGGCCCTGAGGTATATCAGATTGGAGGAAGATATCCTGATACAAAAGAAGGCAGAGACACCATCCACTTACGATCGTCCAAACAGGAGAATAGAGTCACCCTCCTATAGATCAAATAGGAATAAGCCATATTCCAGAACCGAAGACCATAGAGTCAACGCAGTTGAGGAAGATGATGAAGAATATCCTAAGATTAACGAATATTGTTTTTCTGTTGATTCCACAAGCCTCTTATATGCAATGCAGGGTTTGGGAGACAAAGCGAGATGGCCGAAAAAGAATGAAAAAAGCACCGGTTGGAAGGATAAGTCTAAAAGGTGTGCATATCATGAAGACTTCGGCCATATAACAGAAGAATGTATAGCGCTCAGGAAGGAGATAAGCTACCTGCTGAGCAAGGGATATCTGAAAGAACTGTTTGGCAAGAAGAAAGACTCCTTCAGTGTGACACCCGACAAATTAGGCCGTCATTAGTGATTAATCATAGATCCTTATTACATGTAATTAGTGTGAAATAGGACTAATTACGGGACACCTTGTATATTGTATTATACGCACGTACGTAATTAACTGTAAATTACGCAAAATTCGATCGGATGGAATCCGACACAATAAATATGGACGTTGGTGAAAAACATTTTATTAAATAATATAATTATGACAAATAATTGTCATTTAACTTATATTATTACGATGATATCTAAAACGTTTCACATTTCCTATAAAACGTATCGTACGCGACAAAAACACACGAATCGAACCTGACACCGAACGAAACCCGGCAAATGTGTTAAAAGATTCAATAAAGTATTAAAGAACATTTTGCCACTTTAAAATAACAATGTCGTGTTCAAATATAAACACGAGAACTAAACGTTAACGATTTAATTATAACGCGCGCGATTAACGTTTAACCGACCGAGGAACGTAACACGAGATCAAGAAGCAAATCATGAGCCCGAGAACCACGATGGGCCCAGGCCCAAGGACGACCAGATCCAGCCCAAAAGCAGGCCCAACCAGCCCTCTTCCCCCTTCAACCCCTTGGCCCATCCCTTACTACTTCATTTCTCACACACAAATCACTCACTCCCTCTTTCCACCTCTACTCTTTCTCTCCCTCCATTTCCAGCCTCCTTCCACCACCACAACCACCATTCTCAGCCCCTCCAAGAGTTCTAGTCACCACCATCATCATCTACAACAACAAGAAGAAGAAGAAGAAGCTCACAAACAAGAAAACATTCACAGCAGCCCACTTTTCTCCATTTCGACTTTAAATCAAGTTTTCTTTGTAAGAATCTCTTCAAACCTTGCTCATTTTCCTTGGATGATGTTAATAAACATGTTAGAAGTTCGTTTATACTAATTATGTCCAAGATCTAAACCGAAAACCAAAAGATAATGCTAAAAACTTTCGGGTAAAGCTATTAACCTTCGGACAAAAACTTAACCCGACTTTGACACATGATATCTAACTCATTTCTTAACCAAATCGAACGATTCTTGAGTCTAAAATCAAGTTCAAGAAGTCTACTTTCGAACCCAAGTGGTTTGACGATTTTATGAGGTCATTTGATATACGAAAACGATTTTACAAGAAAATGTGTCTAGACTGCCATTTTGAACAGAAAAATCGACCAACTTTGGGAAAGCATATCTCGAGATCTACAACTCCAAAACGACTGAAACCACTTGGAAAAGTTTTCTTTTTCTGTTACCTTTCAAAATTGTACTCGCAATCTTTCTGAAGCTTTGTAAATCGTGAGATATGAACCAAACACTGAGAAAAGGTCCAAAAGTCGACCTGCTGGACCTTTGTCTAATCCTTGGACGATTTCGTGAGCTATACTTGACCAAAAGTTATGAAATTTTTACTGGAAGTAGCTAAGATATGTAGGAACAACTATGATTTTTCTTGGAGCTCACTTTGAAACTTTGGTTAGTCAAAACGAACCCCGAAAACAACCCAAAAACTAAGAAAACAAACTCATGGACTGTTTTTGCAATAAATATGAAACGACACTTTCGGGTCAACCACGGAACGTAACGATGACTTTTCTAAGCTCTAATAACATATTTAAGACTTCCCTAAAAGTTTCGGGTCAAACCGAGCACATTTGAGCAAGTTCCCGAAAAATCAAAAACATCACAGCCCGTCTGTGTCGCAGAAGGCCCAGAGTTATTGCGACACAAGGCTTGTGTCGCTAAATCGTAATGACAGCAGTACTAATCTGCGACACAAAGCTTGTGTCGCTAAATCATAAAGCAGTACTAACTCGCGACACTAAGTTAGTGTCGCAATAAATTCAACCAACAGTATTAACGCTTGTGTCGCTAAATTTCAAACAGTACTAATGTCGCAATATGCCTTGTGCCGCCAACTAATTTCGATGTCGCTGAAACTAGCGACACAATGACTTGTGTCGCGTACTTATGAAAAATCATGACCTGCGACACTAATGCCTATGTCGCAAAATTTTCTTAAATTCACATTCAGCGACACTACCCTCATGTCGCAACAACATATAGCGACACAACCATTGTGTCGCATAACACAGACTTATTCTAAATATGTTTTCACAAAGTACCGTACACGCGTAATAACGAACGTTCACATATAACTTATTACGTATATGAAACCCATATACTCTATTAAGTATAAAATGAAACAAACATAATAATAAAGTCTTCGAGAATTATTATTACAAAACATCACCAACGGGTCATACATATTTTCTAAACGCAAACAATGAACAAACACTTGGACATAACTAGTTGAGTGGACAACTAGCATGAATGATCTTTTGAGACATTCACTCATACATAACCTTGTGCGTTTAGGGCACCAGAAGGTTACACTTTGGACAAACGTTATTAACTTAAACGCACGCTTACAAGACTCAGGTGAGTCTCATAGCCCCACTTTTACTGTTTTATACTATGGGGTGAGATTACATACACTGTTTTATAATCACAAGTACTGAAACAACTCTTATACGGATTGCATGAGACCTTTAATCCACTAAAAGTCCTCACTTTATCATAGTTCGTTAATTGTATAAGCGCGAGTATTATTGGATAGATCTATCGGGGATTGACATCCCCGTCCGGGCTAGTCGCTCTAGCCGACCCACGGACGCATTAATATTTGACTGTTACAGGTGTATTGGATTACACGTCTGCCCGAGGCAAAAACTAGGTTAAGCGTCGAACTGTGAGACTCATGGCAATAGTATACTTTTATTTTTGCATTCGTGCAACGCTGATGAAATCTTGTGATTATTACCAACTTTTGATAACTGTTTCAAACCTATGAACTCACCAACATTATGTTGACCGTTTTAGTATGTATTCTCAGGTTCACAACAGGAGTAGGACTACCCCAGGACACGATAGCTCGAGTCGCATGCTTATAAACATCAGAGATTTTCTTGCATTACTATTTTGTAACATTGGTCATGTATTAGAATCTCTTGAACTATTCGCGAACTCAAATCTTAATGTAAACGGTTGAATTACTAATGTAATTACTTTGTATTATTTTCAAAACGTCTCATATAGAGTCGTTTGCCTTAACTTTGTGTAATGATCCATGATTAGTCGCGCCCCGACCCGACTTCCGCTGCATCATAATTTGGGGATGCGACAGATTGGTATCAGAGCCATAGTTATAGCGAACTAGGTTGCATTAGTGGACCTAGACTATAACTTTTAGGTAGTATTCCCCATTAGGCATAACTAGCTCAGGAATTACATCATTCAATTTTAATTAACATAGCCTGATCAACTATGTGCAATTAAAAGGGAATCGATGCAGGACTTGATCTGGTTATGGTAAATGGGAATACATTAGACGACTTTGATAACATTAGAGGCAGGACAAAAGTATTCCATACTATACTTATTAGAGTATTGTGTGTCACACGTATATATATAGTTCTCACGTACTAAAACTCTGACCACAGAATGGCAGACTTTCCTAACCGCATAACTATCACCGAGGGAGACGAAACTCCAAACTCATCCACCCATGCTCCTTCAGGGTCCCGTCGCCCACGCACCAGGAGCGATACCAGAGCCAACCAGGCCAGACCTCGGTCGAGAAACGCCGCAGGCATTCGAGTCAGAGACCACCGTCAAGCGGGAACACGCGAGTGGGACTGGTTGTCAAACGCACTAGAAACCTGGAGACACGAGGAAGGGATCCAGTCAACCGCAGAACCCATGGATATTTCTCCTTACACTCAGGAACCCACTCATCACACTGTTCCAGTGTTAGCTGCGAGATTTCACCGTCACGAGAGGAGACTCGAGACAATGAGAATGGAGCAAAGAGAATTACGGGGTGACATGACTCAATCCCTCCAGAACCAGGAGGATATAGCAGAAGTCGTGAACCTCACAAACGACCTAGCAACGGATACGAGGGACGAGCTTATGGAGTTGCGGATTAGAATGCAACAATGTGAGCAGCGTTCCCAGGAGGCCGAACAGCTCTCGCGTATGCTAGAGCAACGTCTAACGCTAGCTGAGGAGGGTGCGCGACAGGCTGGCAGACTCGCAGAAGCGGTCGATCGGATCATCACTCTACTACCACAGGCAGATCAACGTCAGGATTAGTGTAATAATTGTCATGTAACGAACCGGGTAGCTACTTATGTCTCGACCGGACTTAAAATTTTCCGGACTCTTTCGTAAACTTTAAATTCTGTAAACATTCGAACTTGTATTTTGAATGATATCAAATCTTGCTGCTTAAATCTATGATTGTCACTTGTGCTGTTGTATATTACCCCTTCATAAATATACATCTGTGAAAATCATAACCCTCGTATGAACTAACCCACATTTCTTTCAAATCCTTATTTAAGAATCATGCCGCCTAGAAGACAAACTTTCAGCGCTGAGGAACTCGCGCAATTCATCACTCAAGGAGTAGCCGACGCATTGGCTGCTCAGGGAGCAAACCAAAATATTGGATCGATACCACATGCTGGCAGTGAAAACACCTCAAATGCTGCCCCAACGACCAAACCTTGTTCCTACAAGGAATTCATGAGCTGCAAACCCTTAAACTTCAAGGGTACTGAAGGAGCCATCGGTCTGTTACGATGGATTGAAAAGATGGAGTCTGTATTCCGTATCTGCGACTGCACCGAAGAGTGCAAGGTCAAGTACTCCACCTGCACCTTCTTGGACGGTGCACTTACCTGGTGGAACACCTACATGCAAACTGTGGGGATCGACACCGCCCATCAACTCCCCTGGGAGGATTTGAAGAAGATGATGACGGAGGAGTATTGCCCTAGGGAGGAACTACAACAACTAGAGGTAGAATTCTGGAACCTCACAGTTAAGGGCGACGACATCGCCAGCTACACCACCCGTTTTCACCAGTTGGCACTCCTTTGTCCAACAATAGTGGACCCTGAGTACAAGAGAATCGAGAGATACATTTGGGGACTCCCAGCAAAGATCCAGGGAATGGTAACTGCTTCAAACCCTGGAACCATTCAAAGTGCCGTCCGTATGGCACACAGTTTAATGGCCCAGGTGGTCCGCCGTGGGACACCTGCTGCAAACACGGGGAACCGGTCTGGGGATAGCAAAAGAAAATGGGAAGGAAACCCCAACCAACAACAGAACAGAAGGTCGGAGACTGTGAGAGCCTATACAACGGGAACCGATGACAAGAAAAAGTACCAAGGGAGCAGACCCTACTGCCCCAAGTGTACCTTACACCATGATGGTCCATGTGGCAACGTTTGTACTAAATGCAAACGACAGGGCCACTTAGCCAAGGACTGCAGAGTTCCCAACACCGCAGCCAAACCCGGTACACCCCGAACCTGTTATGAATGTGGTAACCCTGGACACTTCAGAAATGACTGTCCGAAGCTGAGAAACAACAACAACAACAACAACAGGAACAACAACGCTCGCGGTAGAGCTTTTGTGATCAACTCGGGAGAAGCCCGACAAGACCCTGATGTTGTTACGGGTATGTTTCTCCTTAACAACTTAACTGCCTCTGTCTTGTTTGATACTGGTGCTGATAAGAGTTTCATATCCGATGAGTTTAGCTCGCTACTCAATATTACTCCCACGACCTTAGGTGCTAAATATATAGTGGAATTAGCAAACGGTAAACTGATTGAGGCCGACAGTGTAATTCAAAATTGCACTTTAAACTTAGCAAACGAATCATTTTCCATAGATTTAATTCCCATCGAAATCGGGAGCTTCGACATCATCGTAGGTATGGATTGGTTGACCAAAAACCGCGCCGAAGTCGTTTGCCTTAACTTTGTGTAATGATCCATGATTAGTCGCGCCCCGACCCGACTTCCGCTGCATCATAATTTGGGGGTGCGACATTCAGGGATTCCGAAAAAGCTCAGGATCCTGAATCTCAAAATAATTCCAGGATCCCACAAAGAGCAGGATCACCACCATCAGACGCTAAGGTAATAAATTTTATATCCGGTAGTTCTGACATTTGTGGTACCTCTTATTCTGCAAGTAAGAGGAAAGCGAAAAAAGCAAAGAATGAGAGAGAATACAGGCCTACGAAGACTTCGACTTTGACATATTAGAGGGTGATTTCTTTTGACGAAGACGATAGAGCTAACGTTTAGGATCCTCATCATGACGGATTGGTGATCACGTTATATGTGGCCAACCATTTTGTCCGAAGGATCTTGATTGATGGAGGCAGCTCAGTCAACATCATCCAACTTGAGACTCTGAAAAGAATGAATATACCAGAGACAGAGATCATAACAAAATCTACTGTGCTAGTAGGCTTCAATGGAGAAATCAAGAACACAGTTGGAGAAATAAAGTTGCCGGTGTACATCGAAGGGGTAAATTCTCTTCAAAAATTTTGTGTAATTGATTCACTGTCTTCCTATAATATTGTTGGTGCATAATGTGTGTCAGTTATTTTGGTCAAACATTTATAATTGTCAAAGTCAATTAGTCTAAGTATGTGAAGTGTTGAGTTTGTATGTTTGAGTATGTAAACGAAACATAAGTATAGAATATACAAAAATACTGTTCGTGCAACACAGAGCTTGTGTCGCTATAGCGACACAAGGGAAGTGTCGCAATGGGCTGGGCCTGCGACATACGGCTTGTGTCGCAGGGTCCAGTAGGGTGTCTATATATATCGAGTTAGAATTTCGTTTTTGCGTCGATCAAACCCTAGAGAGAGATAGAGATACGGCAGAGAGTGTGAGAGGGAGAGAGTTTGTGATTTGTAATCGTTATTCTTCAAGTGTTAATATATACGAAAAGATTATAGAATCGTTGTGTTTGTGTTTACGTTTTAATTGCTTGATTGTTGTTTCCACCTTTCAATTGAGTCAAAGGACAAGTCTAGATCCAAGAACAGGAACCTAACAAGTGGTATCAGAGCTTTCGGGCGTTTGTTTGAAGATTTGATCGTAAATTGAAACGTTTTCGGTTTGATTCGTGGTATTTTGGTGATTGATTGTGATTTTTAGGTTTATTGGCTTGAATATTTGGCTTCTGGAAGTATTTTTCTAGGTGTGTTCGTCGGTTATCGTTCGAAATTCGTTAGGGTTTCGAAAATTTTCGATTTTTAGGGTTATTGGAGCTACTGGTCGCGACATTACGACACTAGGTGCAACATTAACTTTTGGTTTCGAAAAGTCTTTTAGCGGAAAATTTTTCGCATTACCAAAATTTGTTTTTAAGCTTAAAAGTTCTTAATTTTGGTTTTGAAAAAGTTTCGTTTTACTCGAGCAGTGTTCGATTTTTTCGAACCAAATTTGGAGGGAAAAGTCAAAAAGACTGATTTGGTAAATTTTTGTATTAAAATGTCTTTTCAAAGCTTTAGTCAATTATTAAAACATAACAATGAGATCGGTAGTACTACTAAACCTCCATTATTCACTGCCAATACCAATTATGTTGATTGGAGAATACGTTTTGAGAGCTTCATTTCCTATAATGATCCTGATATGATGATTCCCTTGCTTGAACGATATGTTCATCCTCTTGCTGATGGAGATTTCCCAGGAGTTGCTCCACGAAAATCCGTTAGGTCTATGACTCCAGAAGAGAAGAAGTTATGGGATTTAGAACGAAAAACTCACTCCGGTTTAACAATGAGTTTAGCTACTAATGTAATGAGATTGTTTAAACATAATGACACTGCTTACGATCTTTGGCAAGCCATTGAAAAGCGTTTTGGGGGAAACGAAAAGTATAAAAAGAGTAAACTGGACCTCGTGAAAAAACAGTTTGAGGTGTTTGATATATTGCCTAATGAATCTATCACTCAACTGTTTAATAGATACTCAATATTGGTTAATGAGTTATCTGAGGGTGGAGTTATCCTAGCCACAGAGGATGTGAACAAGAAACTCTTAGGTGTTTTACCTAAGAAATGGGATCAACGTGTCATGATGATGGAAGAACAAGAGGAGGTTATGGCACTGTCATTAGAAGATCTCATTGGGAGACTGCAAGCTTATGCACTTGACATGCAACGAAAAGAAACTAAATCAAGTGCCTATGTTCAAGAGCCTAGCTTGTATGGGGCTCAATCTCCTACTGATGAGAGCACTAGTGGGGTGGCTTTCATGTTGTTTCATCACATGGAAGAGCATATTAATTTTCCAGTACACCACCGACACCGGCTACTGAAGAAAATGCTACTGTCTTCCAAGTTTTTCTCAGCGCTTATGACAGTTTCTTATCAAAGAAGACCAGTACCATTGATCTCACTGATAGGGATTTTGAACAGATCGACCCTGATGATCTGGAAAGAATGGATATCAGGTGGAATATGGCTATGTTAACTATAAGACCAAAAGGTACTTGCAGAGAACTGGGAGAAAGCACCTGGAAGATGAAAATGATGAAGGTTTGGGTTTCGACAAAAATAAAGTGCGATGCTACAACTGTCAGAATCTTGGGCATTTTGCTAAAGAATGTGAGAAGACCAAACAGCCCCCATCTGGCTTCACAAAGCCTTCTCCTTCTAAGCAACCTGTTACTACCGCTTCAAATGCCTTTCTAATGTTGAATGAAGAAGCTTTTGATTGGAGTGCACATGATGATCTGAGCGAAAATAAAGCTCTCATGGCTCACATCTTGAATAAACCTGAGGTACCTATTGAAGAGCCATTATCTTGTATGTCATGTATCAAATTAACTAACAAAGTTAACAGATACAGTGAGGATAATGAACGCCTTACGTCTGAGTTAGAACAACTTAATAAGGCAAATAAAATTTTAAAAGAAAACGAAATGGCTTTTGATAAAAAACTAAATGCTGCTTTCGAAGAAAAAAAAGCACTTAGGGCCAAAAATTTTAGTCAGCAAGACGCAATAGATAGTTATATGAATATAAAACTGATTATGAAAAAGGAACTTGCTGACTCACAGGCCGAAGTAATTGAATTAAAAAGAAAGCTGTCTAATTTTTCAACATCCTCACTGGTCTTTGACGAGATCCTCCAATCGCAAAGGACAGATACGAAGAGTAAGGCTGGTCTTGGTTATCACTATGTACCACCTCCTTCTGACTATCTACAAATGCCTTCAAAGGATGCAGCCAAAGACTTTGTACCTACCTTTACAAAGGTAGATACAAAATCAGTTGCTGAGTCAGTGTTTGATACAGCACGTGCTGTTAAGATGCCTGAGTGTTGAGACATGTTTTGTGACAACAGATCTAGCTTGTAATAGCGTGAAATAGTACCTTTAGTAATTGTAATCAAGCTTGTACATTGATTTTGAATTGTAAATGAAATATATTATTTGGTAACATTTTAGAGTTAAATATCAAAATGCTGAAAAATGTTGACCAAGGTTGACCGCGAACTGAGTCAGTTCGCAGGACAAAATTGGCCTGCGAACTGAGTTAGTTCGCTAGGCCAATATGGGCTGCGAACTGAGTCAGTTTGCAGACCCGAGTGACCTGCGAACCGAGATGGTTATATATGCAAATTAGGTTTTAAACCTAAAGGACTTTTGCCACTTTGGGTATCCGTACCTCCTGCGATTCCAGAGAGTTTTCCACCATTTCTAAAGGCTAGGTATTGATCGTTAACATTCGTTATAATCGATACAAAGCTATTAGACAATTGATTTGCTAATATATTGCGAAAGAATTTGTTATAGACCCTATAACTAGTATTGAGGGATTCCGCACCTTAATACCGAAGATAACCTCGTTATCGATCCGCCACAACCGGACTTACAATTGGTATCAGAGCCTACGGCTAGATACCCGTAGGTTCGAGGTTATTCGGGTTAATAACGTGTAATTTCAGGTTGTTTTTAGTGCATTACGTGCTTATGTACGACCAAAATCATTCTCTGGACGTTTTTAGTTTTGTTTACGATCGAAAACTTCAGTTTAATCGTAAAAATAACTAACACTTTCGTTTTTGGTGTTTTTTCAGCCGTTTCGCGAACTGAGATTAGTGTTTCTGCGAACCGAACTGAGTTTCTGCGAACCGAACCGAGGGTTTAGTGAGGGTTTATTGAGGGTTTACCATCCAAATGGGAAAAGCATGGGGTTATGCTTAAGGATAATGAGGAGCGGTATGTCACAATGACTCTGGAGCAGGTTATTGACAAGCTCAGAGGTTATGATTTCACTAATAAAACGAGAGAAAGGGATTCTGATCAATTACAGAATCCTGGGCTATATCATGGAACATCAACTCTCTCGAATGCATCATCCAGTTCGACCACTGCTTTACTAGTTGGTGATACTGGAAAAAAAGGTGAATTGATAACTGAGGATTTGTGTTTTATCGCTTCATCTGGAAGTGAAACAAAAGAAAAATCACTGAGAAGTCACCTCAAGGGCATCATAGAATGCCGATGAGTGTGAAATCTGCTGAACAGCAATTGTTTGTTCTTGCCTCTTTTGTTGCTTCCTATGAGTACTACATTTAGGGGAAAATCAATGATCCAACTGTGTTTGATGAAGACTATGATCAGATAGACCCTGATGACCTTGAAGAAATGGATCTCCAGTGGCAACTGGCTATGGTGTCAAGGAGAGTAAAAAATTTCTTGAAGCGTACTGGTAGGAAGGTGGTAGGTAATCGACCAGGGTTTGACAAATCCAAAGTTAAGTGTTATAACTGTCAAGGTTACGGAAACTTTGCTCGGGAATGTCAACGACCAAAGGTTGATGTCAGCAATGGAAGACAAGGCTCGGGAAGTTCTTTAGCTTCCAAAGCCTTGGTGGTTCAGCAGCTTAATGGTTCTTATGATTGGTCTGCTCAGCCTGAGCAAGCTCTTATGGCTGAGATAGAAAATCAAGAGAAAGCTGCTGAGTCTACATCCTATATGCCGACTGATGTGGATTATCAAGTAAGGGTGCCAGAAGTCACACCAAAAGCAAGTGACGATGATGTGCAGTTCATGGACTCAACTGAGGATATGAGTCCAGATGAGTTTGTAGCACATATTGTGACACCCGACACTTTAGGTTAATTGTTAAACCTAGCTGGAAACCCTAATTACTTGTATTTAGTTGGTATTAGGCTAAATATGTGTAATTACCTGTATATTTGAATATACACTTACGTGATTATGTGTTTATCTGTAATTACGCGAAACAACCGGACGAGGTCCGACAATCTATACGGAGTTGGTGATACACTTTCATAAATAATGTAAATCTATTTTATAAATTAAATAGTAATTATTTACCCTATATTATTGTTGTTAAATAATAATATACGAAAAACCTAAACGTTTTGCTTAAAACGTAACAAGTGCAACAAAAACGCGCGAATCGCGCCCGACACCCGAACGAAACCGACAAATATTTTAAGGATGTCAATAATGTATTTTTAAATATATTGGTCAAATTAAAATAGTGATTTTGTATCAAAAATAAAACACAAAATATTTAATGTTTACGCGCACGAATAACGTTTTACCAATCGAATAACGTAACACGGGCTTGAGAAAGCAATTGTGCAAGCCCAAGGACCCAATTGGGCTGTCCCAACTGAGCCCGAGGTCGGCCCAAGAGGCCCAAATCGGCCCCAAAAGCCAGCCCATGCCCTTAGCCCAAGCCCACCCTATTTATTCATCCTTTTCTTTCTTTTCCTCATTTCCATTCACATTTTACACACACACTCCTCCAACCTCTCTACACTCTCTCTATAATCTGCTCAAGAACACCACCACCACCACCCTACAACCACCAAAATCCGGCCACCATCACCACCCTCATCATTCACCACACTTTCAAGAAGAAATCAAGCCGAAAACACAAGAAAACGAGCCCTCAACGTCCATCTCTTTGTGCTTTCATCCTCCTCTTTGTAAGAACTTCAAAACTCTTCCAAAATACTTCTATAAACATGTTAAAAGGTTCATATAACAAAGAAATGTCTAAAATATAACATAAAAACGTTTTTCAAGGCTTAAAATGTTGAAGAACAAAACATGCATTTTCGGGCAGAAAAATAGCCCGACTTTGAGAGGCTGTTTCTCCCTCAAAACTAGACCAAAATAGATGATTCAAAAGGCAAAAATTAAGCTTAAGAAGTTAGCTTTCATTTCCAAGTAGTTTCATGAGTTTTGGAGTTCGTTTGATACCCGAAATGATTTTTACAAAAACATGTGTCCGGGCTGTCAAAAAGAACAGAAATTTCACCTTCCTTGTTTTAATCATAACTCGAGATATACCCATCCAAATGACCTGAAACCAACTCCAAAAGTTCACAAATTTTGTTAGGTACAAATGTCGTTTAGATAACTTTTTCTGAAAATGTGTAGATTGTTCCCAGAAATTCGATCTTGTTGCATGTACCCGGATTGGTCACTTTCTGACCTTAGGGAACAAACGAAATTTTTAAAAATACTTAGAAGTACCTAAAAATCCTGGAAAAATTAATTTAGAGAGCTAACATACTAGGGAACAACAGGGATTTTTCTTGAATTTTCATTTGAACATTTGAAACACGAAATAAATTGTACAAAACCGACCTGTTTCAGGCCTCTGTGTCGCAGAAGCCCAGTAGTCTGCGACACAAGCCTTTGTGTCGCTATATTCCGAATCGTCACATTAGCGACATCAACTTTTGTGTCGCTATACACCCGAATCGTCACATTAGCGACATCAGCTTTTGTGTCGCTATACACCCGAATCGTCACATTAGCGACACAAGCCTTTGTGTCGCTATACACCCGAATCGTCACATTAGCGACACAAGCCTTTGTGTCGCTCTAACACCCGAATCGACACATTAGCGACACAAGCCTTTGTGTCGCTCTAACACCCGAATCGACACATTAGCGACACAAGCCTTTGTGTCGCTCTAACACCCGAATCGACACATTAGCTCGACCCCAGCCAGGGGCTCTGCCCCTTGGACCCCTCCAAGGGTTGCCACCCCTTGGACCCCGCTACAAGGGGCGCTGCCCCCGGACCCCCGTCATTAATGGGCTTCGCCCCTTGCCACACTAATTAATTTCCCATAACTGGAAAGTAGAAATACACGTGACATAATTAATCAAGAGCTGTATTTTCACAAGATATCACCAACGGCCTGTACATGTTTTTCTAAGCACAAACGATAACTTAACAATTGGACATTTCTAATTGTGTGAACTAACTTAGGTGGACATTAACCCTCCACCTACATGATTGTTTTAAGTGGACATTAACCCCCACTTATACAATCACGATAGATGGTCTTTTGAGACATCTACTTACACAACCTTATACGTTTAGGACGTTAGAAGGTTGCATCCGGAAAACACGCTTTGCTTGCTAATTAATTATTGCTTGCTTGCTAATATCAGGTGAGTTTCATAGCCCCTTTTTTTTACTGTTTCTAACTGGGGTGAGAATACATACAACTGCTTTCATACCGCTATTTTTATGTGAACACAAGTACTAAACTCGACATATTGGTTGCATGAGTTATTTTACTAATCCTGAAAGTCCCCCACATCATAGTTTGTTAGTATCGTTATAGCGTGAATGTTAATGAATAGTACTATTTGGGATTGACTCCCCCGTCCGGGTTAGTAGCGCTAACTTGTCAAACGGACGCATTATCATTTGTTCTTACGAGTGTTGGATTAGGCACTCGCTGGGAGGCACCCCGATCGTGGCACTTGATTGTGACCCGACACCACAGTTAAGCTCGAACTATGAGCTCATGGCAACAATATACACTATTTTACATTTTTGTAATACATATCTATCATTGTTGAATGATACAAACGAAAATCTTGTGTTTCCATACAATGTTATATCAATTGTTTACAAACCTATGAACTCACCAACTTTACGTTGACCTTTTAGTATGTATTTCTCAGGTAACCCGCAGCAGTAGAATGTCATTGGATAGCGTAGCTCGAGTCGCATGTATTTTCAAACCACAAGAGATGACATTGCATTTAATATGTTTTGTATTATCATTTCTTGTGTATCTCTATTTAACGGATGTGAACTCCATGGAAATTGTAAAACTATTGTAAACAATTATGTTTTGTGAATGTAAATATTTTTCAAATGTCTCATTTAGATGTCGTTTGCCGTAATCTAGTGTTGTGATATTTGATTTGGTCGGCGCCCCCAATGCAACACCCTACTTCCGCTGCCACGTGTCTTGGGGGTGCGACAGATTGGTATCAGAGCCAAGGTTATAGCGAACTAGGTTGCATTAGTGGACCTAGACTATAACTGTTAAGTCAGTATTCCTCATTAGGTATAACTAGTTCAGGAATTTCATTCTTCAACTCTAATTTAACATAGCCTGATCAACTATGTTTAACTAAAGGCGAATCGATGAAAGATCGGAAATAGTTATATTAAATGGGAATACATTAGAACACCTGGACCGAGGATAGATTATGACAAACCCTTATATGTGTTAATTGTACTAGATTTTTATATGTATATATATATATATATATATATATATATATATATATATATATATATATATAGACCTCACGTACTAAAACTCTTACCACAGAAATGGCAGAATTTCCTACAGCAACTCCAACCAATATAGGAAACGATATTCAAGCCTCGCCAAACCGCACCTCTTCGAATTCACGCGTGATACGCACCACTAGGAGGGCAACTGACTCTCCTCGGACTAGCCCATATCCCGGCACTGCTACCGCCAATAATACCACTAACAGAGCCCGCCGTTGAGCAAATGTCGCCGTTGGAATTGGCTACCCACTACTCTAAATTCCTGGAGATCCGAAGAGGGAATTCGGGTTACTGCTGAACCCATGGATATCTCCCCATACACCCAGAAACCCACCCACTACACTGTCCCGGTGCTAGCCGCCAGACTCCACCGCCATGAGAGGAGACTGGACGCTATGGACGTGGAACAAAACGAAATGCGGGGCAAGCTAACTCTAATCTGCCAAAACCAAGAAGGTATTTCGGAGGTCGTGAACCTCACCAATGACTTGTCCACAGACACTAGTAACAAACTCCTAGAATTAAGGGTAAGGATGCAACTTAGTGAGCAACGCTTGCAAGCAGTCGAAGAACTTCCTCGCCAAACCGAACAAACCGGAACCCATTCCAACTGGATGCACGTGACTCAAGATCGAGTTACACAAATCTCTCAAGACCAAGAGGACATTACGGAAACTATGGGTGTGGTGCATAACCAAGTCATAGGGAACCGAAATGAGATCTCCGTCCTGCAATCACGACTAGAGCAATGTGAAACACGTCTACGGGAAACAGAGGAATACGCACGCTCGTTGGAGCAACGCTGGACAGTGGCTGAAGAGACTCTTAGGATGGTCGGCCGACTCACGGAGACCATGGAACGAGTCGTCACACTACTCCCACCGCCAAGCCCAAGCCAACCTTAGATTATTATCCTATTTTGTAACCTATGGAGGCGGGTTGTGCCCAACAATTTAAATTTTATGAACTTTCGTATCTAGTCGGATGTATCAATGCCCGACACGTTTTGTAAACTTCAAATTATTGTAATCGACTTACCTTGCGCTTAATTCTGACCACAAAATTCTACTTCCTAATATTGATTATCGTGCGTGAAATCCTTTATTGTCTTATCTTACACAACTGCGAAAGTTTGATTCTTGCACAACGAAATCTCATTTGTTTCATATTGTTTTCTTTTAAGAATCATGCCGCCCCGACGACAAACTTTCACCGCAGAAGAAATAGCACAACTTGTCGCGCATGGAGTTGCCGACGCTATGGCTGCTCAAAGAGCGACTGGGAACAATGGTCCTAACCCTCAAAACCCCGTGAACCCAATCAACAACCCACCAGCAACAAAACCTTGCACCTACAAAGATTTCATGAACTGCAAACCCCTCAATTTCAAAGGCACCGAGAGAGCCATCGGCCTCATGCGATGGATAGAGAAAATGGAATCTGTTTTCCGAATCTCCAGCTGCACGGAGGAAAACAAGGTCAAATTCTCTACTTGCACTCTCGCTGACGGTGCACTCACATGGTGGAACTCATATGCTCAAACCATGGGAATCGATGCTGCCTACCAACTTCCCTGGGATGAGCTCAAGAAGATGCTAAAGGAAGAATACTGCCCTCGAGAGCAACTACAACAGCTCGAGGAGGAATTCTGGCACCTCACTGTTCAACGAAATGATATCACCAGCTACACCACCAGATTTCACCAGCTTGCTCTCCTATGTCCATCCATGGTGGACCTCGAACCAAAACGTATCGAAAGGTACATTTGGGGACTACCAGAAAAGATCCAGGGAAATGTAACCTCTTCCAAACCCGGAACCATCCAAAGTGCCGTCCGCATGGCACATGAACTTATGGCCCAAATTGTCCGCCGTGAGACACCCACTGTGAAGACCTCCGGGGATAACAAACGGAAATGGGCCGGGAACAACAGCAACCATCAGCAGCAAAACAAAAAGCCCGAGACAATTAAGGCTTACACCTCCGGATCAGGAGAGAGAAAAGGGTATGCCGGAAGTCAACCCTACTGCTCAAAATGTAATCGTCATCACAATGGCCCATGTAGTAACCAATGCGGAAATTGCAAGCGGTTCGGACATCAAACCAAAGATTGCCGAACTCCCAATCTAACCACCAACTTAAACACCAACCTTAACGCACCAAAAGCCTGTTTTGAGTGTGGTAACCCTGGGCACTTCAGAAATAACTGCCCGAAGCGAAACAACAACAACAACAACACCAGCAGGAACAATAACAACAACAATCCCCGCGGCAGAGTCTTTGTACTCAACGCAGGAGAAGCCCATCAGGACCCCAACGTTGTTACGGGTATGTTTCTCCTCAACGATTTCTCCGTTTATGTTTTATTCGATACTGGAGCCGATAAAAGTTTCATATCAAATGAGTTATGCTCACTACTCAACATCACTCCCACTGCCTTAGATGCTAAGTACACCGTAGAATTAGCAAATGGCAAACTGATTGAGGCCAATAGCGTAATACTCAACTGCACTTTAAACCTCGCAAGCAAATTATTCCCCATAGATCTTATACCTATCAAAATCGGGAGCTTTGATATCATCGTAGGCATGGACTGGTTGTCCAAACATCGCGCTGAAATTGTTTGCTTCGATAAAATCGTCCGTATTCCCCTCGTTACCGGTGGAACCTTAGACGTACAAGGGGAGACCGAAAAACCCAACCTCAACATCATCTCGTGTATGAAAACTAGAAAATACCTGCGAAAAGGGTATCAGGCAATCCTCGCACACGTAACAGAGAAGAAGTCAGAGGAGAAACGACTCGAGGATGTACCCATAGTCCGAGATTTTCCAGAAGTCTTTCCCGAAGACTTGCCTGGCCTTCCTCCGCCTAGACAAGTCGAATTCCAAATAGACCTTGTGCCCGGAGCTGCACCCGGGGAACGAGCCCCGTACCGATTAGCCCCATCCGAGTTGCAGGAGTTGTCCACCCAATTACAGGAACTCCTGGACAAAGGATTCATTCGACCGAGTTCTTCACCTTGGGGAGCTCCGGTCCTTTTCGTGAAAAAGAAAGACGGATCTTTCCGAATGTGTATCGATTACCGCGAACTAAACAAACTAACCATCAAGAACTGATACCCACTCCCGAGAATCGATGACCTGTTTGACCAATTTCAAGGGTCAAGCTACTACTCAAAGATCGACCTTCGTTCTGGTTACCATCAACTCCGAGTTCGAGACACTGATATTCCCAAAACAGCTTTCCGAACCCGCTACGGGCATTACGAATTCCAAGTGATGCCATTCGGCTTGACCAACGCACCGGCTGTATTCATGGACCTTATGAATCGGGTGTGCAAACCATATCTGGATAAGTTCGTTATCGTGTTTATCGATGACATCTTAATCTATTCACGCGACGAAACCGAACATGGCCAACATCTAAAAACCATATTGGAACTACTCAAACACGAGAAGTTATACGCCAAATTCTCCAAATGTGAATTTTGGATGCAAACAGTAAACTTCCTAGGGCACGTCATGGACAGTCAAGGAATTCATGTTGACCCAGCCAAGATCGAAGCCATCAAGTGCTGGCAAGCACCTACCACTCCAACCGAAGTACGTCAATTCTTAGGTCTCGCTGGATACTATCGGCGATTCATTGAGAATTTCTCCAAAATAGCCCAACCATTAACCACCCTGACCCAAAAAGATAAGAAATTCGATTGGACCGACAAACAAGAGTCTGCCTTCCAACTCTTGAAACAGAAACTCTGCAGTGCACCAATCTTATCCTTGCCAGAGGGAAGCGATAACTTCATAGTTTACTGTGACGCCTCAGCTCAAGGACTTGGTTGTGTGTTGATGCAACATGATAAAGTCATCGCCTATGCCTCACGCCAACTGAAAATCCACGAAAAGAACTATTCAACTCATGATCTCGAATTAGGAGCCGTAGTCTTCGCGCTCAAAATCTGGGGACACTACTTGTATGGCACCAAGTGCACCATCTACACCGACCATAAAAGCCTTCAACACATTTTCGATCAGAAGGAATTAAACATGAGACAACGTCGTTGGGTCGAGTTACTTAGTGATTACGACTGCGAAATCCGATACCACCCGGGTAAGGCAAACGTTGTGGCTGATGCCCTAAGTCGAAAAGAACGAGTAAAACCCCTTCGAGTTCGAGCTCTTGGTTTAACCGTTCACAACAACCTAACCACTCAAATCATCTCCGCTCAACTCGATGCACTCAACGAGGAAAACGTTAAAAGCGAAGCCTTGCGAGGCATGGATAAACAATTTGAAATCAAATTCGACGGAACCCGATATTTCTCCAACCGAATATGATTACCAAGCTTTGGGAACCTACGAGATTTGGTGATGGATGAAGCTCACAAATCCCGATACTCTATTCATCCTGGTTCGGACAAAATGTATCACTATCTCAAACAACGATATTGGTGGCCCAATATGAAAGCTGACATAGCCACTTATGTTAGCAAATGTTTAACCTGCTCCAAGGTAAAGGCCGAATATCAGAAACCCTCCGGGTTACTTCAACAACCCGAAATACCTCAGTGGAAATGGGAACAAATAACCATGGACTTCATCACGAAATTACCAAAAACCTCGAGTGGTTGCGATACCATTTGGGTAATCGTCGACCGTCTCACAAAGTCCGCCCATTTTCTAGCAATCAAAGAAACCGACAAGATGGAGCGTTTGGCTCGCATATACATCAAAGAGATTGTGGCAAGACACGGTATACCCATCTCAATCATCTCGGATAGAGATAGCCGCTTCACCTCTCGATTTTGGCAAACACTTCAGAAAGCTCTTGGTACTCGCCTTGATCTGAGCACCGCTTACCACCCACAAACCGATGGTCAAAGTGAACGAACCATCCAAACCCTGGAAGACATGCTACGTGCTTGATCTGAGCACCGCTGCCCCTTTCGAAGCACTTTACGGAAGAAAGTGTCGATCACCTATTTGCTGGACCGAAGTGGGTGATAGCCAACTCACCGGTCCCGAAATCATTCATGAAACGACCGAGAAAATCGTAACCATTCAAAACCGACTAAAAGCCGCTCGTGATCGCCAAAAGAGTTACGCCGACATAAGACGCAAACCACTAGAATTCCAAGTTGGGGACAAGGTACTTTTGAAAGTGTCACCTTAGAGAGGTGTCATTCGTTTTGGCAAACGCGGTAAACTAAACCCTAGATACATCGGACCATTCGAGATCCTTGAAAGAATCGGTCCGGTGGCATACCGACTGCAGCTACCACCACAACTCAGTAGCGTGCACAATACCTTTCACATTTCCAATTTTAAGAAATGTCTGTCTGATGAGACACTTGTAATTCCGCTCGACTAAATCCATATTGATGACAAACTTCATTTCGTCGAGGAACCCGTAAAAATCATGGACCGTGAGGTCAAACGCTTGAAACAAAGTCGTATTCCCATCGTTAAAGTCCGGTGGAATTCCAGGCGCGGTCCTGAATTCACGTGGGAACGGGAAGACCAGATACGGCTGAAATACCCACATCTATTCTTAGATGCCACACAGACCACGACAACAAACTAATTTCGGGACGAAATTCCTCTAACAAGGGGAGAATGTGACACCCGACACTTTAGGTTAATTGTTAAACCTAGCTGGAAACCCTAATTACTTGTATTTAGTTGGTATTAGGCTAAATATGTGTAATTACCTGTATATTTGAATATACACTTACGTGATTATGTGTTTATCTGTAATTACGCGAAACAACCGGACGAGGTCCGACAATCTATACGGCGTTGGTGATACACTTTAATAAATAATGTAAATCTATTTTATAAATCAAATAGTAATTATTTACCCTATATTATTGTTGTTAAATAATAATATACGAAAAACCTAAACGTTTTGCTTAAAACGTAACAAGTGCAACAAAAACGCGCGAATCGCGCCCGACACCCGAACGAAACCGACAAATATTTTAAGGATATCAATAATGTATTTTTAAATATATTGGTCCAATTAAAATAGTGATTTTGTATCAAAAATAAAACACAAAAGATTTAATGTTTACGCGCACGAATAACGTTTTACCAATCGAATAACGTAACACGGGCTTGAGAAATCAAGCCGAAAACACAAGAAAACGAGCCCTCAACGTCCATCTCTTTGTGCTTTCATCCTCCTCTTTGTAAGAACTTCAAAACTCATCCAAAATACTTCTATAAACATGTTAAAAGGTTCATAAAACAAAGAAATGTCCAAAATATAACATAAAAACGTTTTTCAAGGCTTAAAATGTTGAAGAACAAAACATGCATTTTTGGGTAGAAAAATAGCCCGACTTTGAGAGGCTGTTTCTCCCTCAAAACTAGACCGAAATAGATGATTCAAAAGGCAAAAATTAAGCTTAAGAAGTTAGCTTTCATTTCCAAGTAGTTTCATGATTTTTGGAGTTCGTTTGATACCCGAAATGATTTTTACAAAAACATTTGTCCGGGCTGTCAAAAAGGACAGAAATTTCACCTTCCTTGTTTTAATCATAACTCGAGATATACCCATCCAAATGACCTGAAACCAACTCCAAAAGTTCACAAATTTTGTTAGGTACAAATGTCGTTTAGATAACTTTTTCTGAAAATGTGTAGATTTTGCCCAGAAATTCGATCTTGTTGCATGTACCCGGATTGGTCACTTTCTGACCTTAGGGAACAAACGAAATTTTTAAAAATACTTAGAAGTACCTAAAAATCCTGGAAAAATTAATTTAGAGAGCTAACATACTAGGGAACAACAGGGATTTTTCTTGAATTTTCATTTGAACATTTGAAACACGAAATAAATTGTACAAACCGACCTGTTTCAGGCCTCTGTGTCGCAGAAGCCCAGTAGTCTGCGACACAAGCCTTTGTGTCGCTATAACCCGAATCGTCACATTAGCGACACAAGCCTTTGTGTCGCTATATTCCGAATCGTCACATTAGCGACTTCAGCTTTTGTGTCGCTATACACCCGAATCGTCACATTAGCGACATCAGGTTTTGTGTCGCTATACACCCGAATCGTGACATTAGCGACACAAGCCTTTGTGTCGCTATACACCCGAATCGTCACATTAGCGACACAAGCCTTTGTGTCGCTCTAACACCCGAATCGACACATTACCGACACAAGCCTTTGTGTCGCTCTAACACCCGAATCGACACATTAGCTCGACCCCAGCCAGGGGCTCTGCCCCTTGGACCCCTCCAAGGGTTGCCACCCCTTGCCCCTTGCCACACTAATTAATTTCCCATAACTGGAAAGTAGAAATACACGTGACATAATTAATCAAGAGCTGTATTTTCACAAGATATCACCAACGGCCTGTACATGTTTTTCTAAGCACAAACGATAACTGAACAATTGGACATTTCTAATTGTGTGAACTAACTTAGGTGGACATTAACCCTCCACCTACATGATTGTTTTAAGTGGACATTAACCCCCACTTATACAATCACGATAGATGGTCTTTTGAGACATCTACTTACACAACCTTATACGTTTAGGACGTTAGAAGGTTGCATCCGGAAAACACGCTTTGCTTGCTAATTAATTATTGCTTGCTTGCTAATATCAGGTGAGTTTCATAGCCCCTTTTTTTTACTGTTTCTAACTGGGGTGAGAATACATACAACTGCTTTCATACCGCTATTTTTATGTGAACACAAGTACTAAACTCGACATATTGGTTGCATGAGTTATTTTACTAATCCTGAAAGTCCCCCACATCATAGTTTGTTAGTATCGTTATAGCGTGAATGTTAATGAATAGTACTATTTGGGATTGACTCCCCCTGTCCGGGTTAGTAGCGCTAACTTGTCAAACGGACGCATTATCATTTGTTCCTACGAGTGTTGGATTAGGCACTCGCTGGGAGGCACCCCGATCGTGGCACTTGATTGTGACCCGACACCACAGTTAAGCTCGAACTATGAGCTCATGGCAACAATATACACTATTTTACATTTTTGTAATACATATCTATCATTGTTGAATGATACAAACAAAAATCTTGTGTTTCCATACAATGTTATATCAATTGTTTACAAACCTATGAACTCACCAACTTTACGTTGACCTTTTAGTATGTATTTCTCAGGTAACCCGCAGCAGTAGAATGCCATTGGATAGCGTAGCTCGAGTCGCATGTATTTTCAAACCACAAGAGATGACATTGCATTTAATATGTTTTGTATTATCATTTCTTGCGTATCTCTATTTAACGGATGCGAACTCCATGGAAATTGTAAAACTATTGTAAACAATTATGTTTTGTGAATGTAAAAATTTTTCAAATGTCTCATTTAGAGGTCGTTTGCCGTAATCTAGTGTTGTGATATTTGATTTGGTCGGCGCCCCTAATGCAACACCCTACTTCCGCTGCCACGTGTCTTGGGGGTGCGACACATATGGCTGAAGTTCAAACAGACAAGAAAAGGGTATGTATTGATATGCTTACTCTTGTTGATGTCTGTGATTTAGTTACTAATTTGCAATCACAAGTTAGCGTATTTGCTGATTCATTAAATACTTTGAAATCTAAATTAGAAATAGCTAAAGGTGATGCCCAAAGGTTTAGTGAGGATAAACTAGCTCTGAAAGAAAAGATTAAGTCTGATGCTGCAGATAAGACCACTCTAAGAGACACTATAAATGAACAATGTGTTAAAATAGATGGTCTGTATTTAAATCTAAGAGACTTAAATCAAAATATTGCCAATAAAGATAAGGAGCTAGCTGAGTCAAAACTGAAATTAGTTGAGCTTAATCGTAAGTTTGAAAGTTATAGAACCTCATCTTTAACTATGGACTCTATAATTGATGCTCAACGTAGTGTAAAGGATAAGACTTGATTAGGATACACTGATGTACCCCCTCCTTTTAATTCAAATTATACTACTTCTGTTGACTTAGAAATGATGGATGTGGATACTAAACCTGAGGATAATGTAACTAAAAAGTCTGAAATGTCTGAGACACAGAAGGTTGTTCATAAGGATCCATCATGTGATGTCAATAAGAACACATCATTCACTAAAGTACATTTTGTCTCGAGTGGAATGATGGTTGATACTGATATAAATGATGAGATTATTAACGAACAAGAAAATACACCATTAGTGTCTAAAACTCAGACTGAAAACGAAAAGGCAAAAGTAGTTAAGTCACGAAAGCAGATGTCTTGCTTCAAATGTCACCAAAAGGGGCATGTGGCTTCTTGTTGTCCTAACAAGAAGTTGAAAACATCACATAAGCTCGTGAATAACAATGAGACACCAAAAGTCTATAGTTCAACTGTAGACAGGTTAGGTACCAAACCGGGATTAGGTAATAAACCTATAAACGTTCTGAAAAGAGATGTTCCTCATAGTGTCTCTCCGCCTAAACCTAAACGGCCTTATTCTCTAAATGACACTAAGCCTAGAGATAAGACACCGTCGAGATTTAGGACTCCAAGTAGAAACCACAGTCAATTTGAAAGTGGTTCTACTTCACGTACACATAGATTTGATTATGTGCCTAAGAGGTTTTCTACTCACTCTCCTCAGAGGCATAAGACTTCAGATCATCAACAACCTCCAACTTCTTTACTAGTTACCAAGACTATTGACGATAATAGTTATGGTTACTTTAAAGAGGTTCAGATTGTTGATGATAAGGGACAAACCAAGACCGTAATGGCTTGGGTCCCTCTTGAGAACTAATTGTGTACAACGTGTCAAGTGCAGGAACATACTGTGAAAAAGGATAGTTGGTGGTATGTAGACAGTGGATGTTCGAGGCACATGACAGGTGAAAAAAGTCTACTAAAGGACTTCAAAGGTGGAATGAAACAGCGAGTTCACTTCGCTGGTGAGAAAGGAGGAGTAATAACTGGGAAAGGAAAAGTTTCAAATGGAACTTTGACTCTAGAGGATGTGAATTATGTTGAAGAACTAACACACAACCTAGTGAGTGTTTCCCAAGTTTGTGATAAAGGTCATTCTGTACATTTCAATGAGACAGAAGCCTTAGTCCTGAAGCCGGGTTTCATCATCCCAGAAAAATGGATATTAATGAGGGCTCCAAGGAAGAAGGACATATATGCAATCAACATGGGTGTTCCTAATACTTCAATGAAATCGACATGTCTTCTATCCAAGGCTTCTGAAGCAGACGCACTATTATGGCATAGGAGAATGGCTCACCCGAACTTTCGAAAAATGAACTATATAACCAAGAATGGGTTAGTTCTGGGTGTACCACAAAAACGTTTCGAGTCTGAACGTAGTGTAAAGGATAAGACTGAATTAGGATACACTGATGTACCCCCTCATTTTAATTCAAATTATACTACTTCTGTTGACTTAGAAATGATGGATGTGGATACTAAACCTGAGGATAATGTAACTAAAAAGTCTGAAATGTCTGAGACACAGAAGGTTGTAGTTTGTCTCGAGTGGAATGATGGTTGATACTGATATAAATGATGAGATTATTAACGAACAAGGCAATACACCTTTAGTGTCTGAAACTCAGACTGAAAACGAAAGGGCAAAAGCAGTTAAGTCACGAAAGCAGAAATCTTGTTTCAAATGTCACCAAAAGGGGCATGTGGCTTCTTGTTGTCCTAACAAGAAGTTGGAAACATCATTTAAGCTCGTGAATAACAATGAGACACCAAAAGTCTCTAGTTCAAATGTAGATAGGTTAGGTACTAAACCGGGATTTGGCAATAAACCTGTAAACATTCTGAAAAGAGATGTTCCACATAGTGTCTCTCCACCTAAACCTAAACGGCCTTATTCTCTAAATGACACTAAGCCTAGAGATAAGACACCGTCGAGATTTAGGACTCCAAGTAGAAACCACAGTCAATTTGAAAGTGGTTCTACTTCACGTACACATAGAGTTGATTATGTGCCTAAGAGGTTTTCTACTCACTCTCCTCAGAGGCATAAGACTTCAGATCATCAACAACCTCCAACTTCTTTACCAGTTACCAAGACTATTGACGATAATAGTTATGGTTACTTTAAAGAGGTTCAGATTGTTGATGATAAGGACCAAACCAAGACCATAATGGCTTGGGTCCCTCTTGAGAACTGATTGTGTACAACTTGTTATGTGTAGGAGCAGACTGTGAACAAGGACAGTTGGTGGTATATAGACAGTGGATGCTCTAGGCACATGACCGGTGAAAGAAGTCTACTAAAGGACTTCAAAGGTGGAATGAAACAGCGAGTCCATTTCGCTGGTGATAAAGGAGGAGTAATAACTGGGAAAGGAAAAGTTTCAAATGGAACTTTGACTCTAGAGGATGTGAATTACGTTGAAGAACTAACTCACAACGTAGTGAGTGTTTCCTAAGTCTGTGATAAAGGTCATTCTGTACATTTCAATGAGACAGAAGCCTTAGTCCTGAAGTCGGGTTTCATCATCCCAGAAAAATGGATATTAATGAGGGCTCCAAGGAAGAAGGACATCTATGCCATCAACATGGGTGTTCCTAATACTTCAATGGAATCTACATGTCTATTATCCAAGGCTTCTGAAGCAGACGCACTTTTATGGCATAGGAGAATGGCTCACCTGAACTTTCGTAAAATGAACTATATAACCAAGAATGGTTTAGTTCTAGGTGTACCACAAAAACGTTTCGAGTCTGAAGATAAGTGTGTTCCTTGCATGAAAGGAAAGCAACATAAAAAATCACACAGATCTAAGTCTGAAAACTCAATCTCCTCGCCATTTGATTTGCTACACATGGATCTTTTTGGCCCAATAAGAAAAAGAAGCATAGGTGGCAAATGGTACTCTTTAGTTGTTATAGATGATTTCTCTAGATTCTCTTGGGTATTCTTTTTGGGATCTAAGGATGAAACTCCTGGTATTCTTATGGAGTTCTTAGATCTAATAGAGAATGTCTATAGAACACGAGTTAAGAGAATTCGTAGTGACAATGGAACAGAGTTCAAGAATTCAACGTTCAATGTCTATTGCTTAAGCAAAGGGATACAACATCAATTTAGTGCACCGTATGAACCTCAACAGAACGGTGTTGCTGAAAGGAAAAACAGAACGTTGATTGAAGGGGCTAGAACAATGCTTGCAGATTCAAGGCTTCCTGTCATTTTATGGGCAGAAGCGGTGAATACTGCATGTCATGTTCTAAACAGAGTTCTTACGGTTAAAAAGCAGAACAAGACTTGTTATGAGCTTTTGAACAATAAGAAACCTAACTTAAAAGGGTTTGAACCCTTTGGAGTTTAATGCACTTTACTGAAGACTAGTAATCAACAGAAATTTGGTGAGAAGGTTGACGAAGGATATTTCCTAGGTTATGTGCCTAACTCACCAAACAAACATGTCTTCAATAAAGCTACGGGACGTGTGGAAATAGTTTATAACATTGGAGTTACGAGCTACACACATGACGTACATAAGGGATTAGATTGGCAATTCGACTATTTCGATCTCTTTAAGTCATTTAATGTTCCAATTAGTGACTACAAAGTTGACTTAGAAATCTCTAAATATTTATTGTCGGGTGATGGAGATATTGGCCCTGCACCAACATCGAATGTTCCTAGAGATACAACTTCTGTGGATCCTAATCGTGCATCGACGAGTGCCACACAACAATCTTCTGATGAGGTGTATAGTTCTGATGAAGATATGCCACCATTGGAAGAAATTGGCACTAATGTAGAAGATGAAATACAGTTTGAACCGGTGACAACAACAAGAGTTAACAAAATTCACCCAACTGAGAATATCATTGGGGATCCAAATGCATCTGTTCAAACTAGGGCTAGTATATCCGAGTACACTAACCTGTATGCTGAAATGAAAGAGACAAGGGTTACAAATTTGTGTCTATATTCATGCTTTATCTCACAAGTTGAGCCTAAGAATGTCCAAATGGCGTTGAAGGACAACTCGTGGGTAGAAGCAATGCAGGAAGAACTTTCTCAGTTCTCAAAACTGCAAGTTTGGGAGTTGGTTGATTTACCAAGTGGTGAATATCCAATTGGCACTCGATGGGTCTTTAAATGTAAGAAAGACGATTGGGGAATCGTGATTCGCAATAAACTCGTCTAGTCGTTCAAGGTTTCAATCAACAAGAAGGAATTGATTACAATGAGGTGTTTGCACCTGTGGCTAGGCTTGAGGCAATTCGGTTGTTCTTAGCATTTGCAGCTTCAAAGAAAATGAAAGTTTATCGGCTGGATGTTAAGAGTGCCTTCTTGTATGGCAAGGTCAAGGAAACGGTGTATGTTTCTCAACCACCAGGGTTTACTGATCCAAAGAATCCAAATAGAGTATATCGTCTTGATAAGGCTCTGTATGGATTACATCAAGCACCAAGAGCGTGGTATGAAACACTAACAACTTATCTTTTTGAGAATGGTTTTACAAGAGGAAGAATTGATAGTACACTTTTTGTGAAATGGAAGAAGCGGGACTTTATACTTGTTCAAGTATATGTTGATGACATTATCTTTGGGTCATCTGACGAAAAGATGTGTCAAGAATTTGAGCAAGTTATGAAGGGAAAGTTTGAGATGTCTGCTATGGGAGAGTTGAACTTTTTCTTAGGGTTACAAGTTGACCAAAAGAAAGATGGATTCTTTATTCATCAATCTAAATATACACATGAGTTGTTAGAACGTTTTAAGATGGATGAATCTCGTATCTACAAGACTCCTATTCCAGAAAATCACGGACTCGGTCCTGATACATCGAGTGATCAGAATGTAGATCCTACTTTATATAGGGCTATGATTGGATCGCTAATGTATTTGACTGCTTCTAGGCCTGACATTATGTTTGCTGTTTGTATTTGCGCAAGATATCAGGCTAATCCGAAAGAGTCACATATGCAAGCCGTAAAGAGAATCTTTCGTTACCTCAAGGGGAAGCCGAAGCTGGGACTTTGGTATCCGATTGAAGGAGACTTAGATTTTGTTGCATATACTGATTCGGATTATGGAGGATGCAACTAAAATAGAAAGTCTACGACCGGAGGATGTCAATTCCTAGGAGGTAGACTTGTGTCTTGGCAGTGCAAGAAGCAAAGCTCAGTAGCCATTTCTACATGTGAAGCTGAGTATGTTGCAGCTGGCAGCTGTTGTTCCCAAGTATTGTGGATACAACAGCAACTGCGAGATTATGGGCTAAACTTTACCGATACTCCTATGATGATCGATAATGAATCGACGATTTCTATAGCCAATAATCCGGTAAAGCACAGCAAAACAAAACACATTGATATTCGTCATCATTTTATTTGGGATTGTGCCAAGAAGAAGCTTATTAGGTTAGTCAAAGTTGCCTCTTTTGACAACTTGGCAGACCTATACACTAAAGCTTTCGACAGGGCGCGTTTTGAGACATTAGTTCAACTAAACGGAATGAGGAATCCAGAATAACTAGTCTTCCAAAGGAGTATGTAATAGTTAGTAAGTTTTATATTTAGGTCTTATATTAAAAAAAAAAAAAAAAAAAAAAAAGGAAGACGTATGGTATTCGTTTGCTTGTTACCTGAGGGGAATCGCCTCCTATAAAACGCAAAAAGAATATAAACCGTAAAAAGTTTAAGTTTTTATCTGCTGAGAAATGATAGTAAATTAGGAGAATAAGCTTAACAAAAATAAGTATAACTCTTAAGTTAGATGTGTTAGTAGATTCTGGTAAGTCACATTAACGTTACATCTTTACAACCAAGACGGTACTTACATTTATTTTATTATACACCTTTCTCCACACGTTATAATTGGATAAGAATAAAATTAAGTCTAGACAGCTTCATCATATGATGTACTGGTAGGCAAATTATGCTATGACTTCTAAGCATTTAAAAAGCATTAATTCTCATGTGCGTTATCTAGTGTGAACTACTATATGATCTGTGACATAAGTCTTAATTTGTGAATGATAGTAGAGCCATACACTGTTATCAAGAAACTATGAAAATATGAACAGATAAATAGTTAGAAAAATGGCTATTAGCAAAATTACTGGTGACTTTGTTGTACTAAGTACAGACCTGAAACCTTTAGTTTTGCCAATGGGCTCAAACTTGTTTTGCTCATACTAAGGGATCTTCTGTTGTACTAAGTACAAATCTAGAACCACTAGTATCTTCAAAATATGTTTGATGTTTGTCAAGTCTTAAAATAACTCAAGGATATGTTATATGTTACGAAAAGTGCATCATTTAGTAACCTCTACCTTGAATGTAAAAGATACAGTGTTATGTGTTATACTTGATTTCTCAGTATGTTGTATATTAGGACACATTGGTTAATATACATACTAATAATAAAGGTTTGCTTGGAAATCAGTGTATAATTTGTTTATGTGGATCATAATATTAGTAATCGTCTTGAACCGTCTATGACAAATGAACGTTCACTTTGGTGGATAATCCGTTCTCATTAATATAAAAGTATGTTCAAAGAACGTGTTATATCATGTGGATAAAGGTAACCAAGTTATAATCTTATAAATATAAGTTCATAAATGGTTAAGTTGTAATTTTTCTGTAACTTATTTGAATTTCATGATTTATGTATACTAACAATCTTCTTAGACTTGTTAATAAATGATAAGGTACAGCGTATTCTCCCTAATATGATCCCTAAGCAGATAAATTCTAAACGCGAAAAATATGTATTATTTATCTTATTTAATAAATTGGTACTTGATACCACTCATTAGTATGATTATTTATTACTTCTTTTATTTTTGTTTATCCTTTGGAAATAAGTTAAACTGAAATTTATTGTTCTGTGTTGAATAAATGTGACAAAAACGCAATGGAAAGTTTCAAAAGTTGACTTCCGTTGACTGCGAAGCGAATTTACTTGTTGACTTCTATTGACTATAGCGAACTTAGTTGTGTTAACTTTTGTTGACTATAGCGAGCTGAAACAACCTTGATTTGCGAACTGAACGTTTGACTTAGTCAATATTCAGCTTACAAATATAAGATTTTCGACTTGTTTTCGATTTGCGAACTCTATGTTTACAAATAAATTACACGTTGGAACTTGTTATACGTTTCGACTTACGAACTTACGTTTATAGGTTAAATACATATAAATTTACGAAGTTAATATTTTAGCCTTGTATTCGATTTGAGAACTTTATGTTTACAAATAAATTACAAGTTGCGACTTTTAACTATTAGTTATACGTTTAGACTTAAGAACTTATGGTTATAAGTTAAATACGTATAAATCTACAAATTTAACATGTTAGACTTGTTTTCGATTTGAGATCTTTATGGTTACAAATAAATTACAAGTTGCGATTGTTAATTATTTGTTATATATATATATCGACTTAAGGCGTTTCGGTTATAAGTTAAATACATATGACATACGAATTCTGTTCCTTCATATCGAAAGACTTCCGACTCTTATGTAGTCGTGCGGCGTGTTCCGATTTTCTATCGGCAGTATGATTGTTCAGATTATTTAATATGGCTTACGAACTGTATATAATTTAGAGAATATAATTGAAAATTAAGTCTCGTAGACTTAATCGTTCAATTAAGTTCAGTAAATTAAGTTATTAATTAATAGTAAACGTGGATGTTTGGTAATCATTTTTGTTCACAATACATAAACGTTTAAAATTAATTAATGTTCGATAAGTTTTTCCTACTATACTCATCTAATGAAGTCTCACATGCTTTCGATCAAAGAGTCTGAAGATTAGCAGAGACAGCTTGATCGATTGCAAAGTCTTGTCAACAATTTGTTGAAGGACAAGCCGTCCCAGGGGGAGATATTGCTATATCATGAGACATGCAAAGCTGATGAACTGCTAAAAAAGAGACGTGATGATACAGATGATGATCCCAACACACAGAAAGATAGAGAGCCGACTGGTCCTTCAACGACTGGTGAGCTAACTATGATTTAGGGGGAGTCTGTTGGTGTAGGAGGTTCTGGTGACTTAAAAGTATTTTTTTTATATATATTCGACTTGAGATTTTAAATTACAAGTTAAATATGTTTGAAATAGTTTAAGTTATTATTAATGAAAGTTAAGTAGAATAATGATCGAAAGTCTTTCGACTTATACATAGTCGTGCGGCGTGTCCCGACTGATATCGGCGGTCAGATTTTCTATTATGACATGCATTTTAGACTTGAGATTCTTCATGACAAGTCAAAATGATATAAGATTAATTATATAAGATTTAGACTTGAGATGTTATATGACAAGTCAAAATGATATAAGATTTAGACTTGAGATGTTATATGACAAGTCAAAATGATATAAGATTAATTATATAAGATTTAGACTTGAGATATTATATGACAAGTCAAAATGATATAAGATTAATCTTATAAGATTTAGACTTGAGATGTTATATGACAAGTCAAAATGATATAAGTTTTAGACTTGAGATTTATTATTTGACAAGTTAATTATGCAATATGTTATAACTTGCAAACGATATATATAATTTAAGGATATAATTGATAGTTAAGTTTGGAAATATAACTGTTCAATTAAGTCTTGGAAATTACGTTATTAATTATTTGTAAACTTGAATGTTTGGTGATCGTTTTCGTTCACAATACATTAATGTTTAAATTTAATTAATGTTTGCTAAGTATATTTTATATTATAAGACTTTTGTAATCTTAGATGGATTCAGGGTAGTCAATAAAAGATTTATAAGTTTATATAATGTGTTTATAATAGGTATTAAATAAACAAAAGGGATTAATAAGGAAATTCTTGGATTGATTCAGGAAAATCAATGAAAGAATTTATGTTATTAATATTTTATTTGTGTTTGTGCCTTTATGGGTCTGGAAATGCTGAAGATATATGCGGGTAGTAATATTTACAAGTGATTACCAAAGACAATTTGAAGACAAAGACCTAAAGACGCTAGAGCTATTGTCAAGGGGGAGTCTGTTGAGACATGTTTTGTGACAACAGATCAAGCTTGTAATAGCGTGAAATAGTACCTTTAGTAATTATAATCAAGCTTGTACATTGGTTTTGAATTGTAAATGAAATATATTGCTTGGTAAATATTTTAGAGTTAAATATCAAAATGCTAAAAAATGTTGACCAAGGTTGACCGCAAACCGAGTCAGTTCGCAGGACAAAATTGGCCTGCAGACCGAGTCAGTTCGCTGGGCCAATATGGGCTGCGAACTGAGTCAGTTCGCAGAGCCCAATGACCTGCGAACCGAGACGGTTATATATATGCAAATTAGGTTTTAAACCTAAAGGACTTTTGCCACTTTGGGTATCCGTACCTCCTGCGATTCCAGAGAGTTTTTCACCATTTTTAAAGGCTAGGTATTGATCGTTAACATTCGTTATAATCGATACAAAGCTATTAGACAATTGATTCGCTAATACATTGCGAAAGAATTTGTTATAGACCCTATAACTAGTATTGAGGGATTCTGCACCTTAATACCGAAGATAACCTCGTTATCGATCCGCCACAACTGGACTTACACTGAGTTTGTTAAGGCTAAAGTTGTGCCTCCAGTAAATGTTGAGGTGATAGTTGAGGTAGAGGACTTAACTGAAGAAGCTGAGATTAAAGTTGAAAAGGTTGATGTTAAACCCAAAAATCATATAATTACAAATGAATCTGCAAAGATTTTTAATAATAATGGTAAAAGCAAGGTTGACAATGAATCCAAAAAGATGAAAACTCAAAAGAAGGATTCAGATGAAAAGTCTAAGAATGACCAACCTTCAACATCTACCTGTTCAACTTTAGAGGCTTTTACATCAACATGTACGCATAAGTGTTCATGTTCTGTAAATCCTCCATCGACAAAATTTGAGGGGAGTCACTTGAAAAGGCCGTATGTGGAAAGGCGGTCGTGTTATCGGTGTGGTCAACAGGGCCACATCATTAGGGATTGTCGGTTATTATCCCTAGATAGGTTTGGTAAAGGGATGCCAAGAACTTCATTTTTTAGAAATTCTTTTCAAAAATCCTTTTCAAGGCGTGGTTCGTTTTCGCCTGTATCTAGTTGTGCATCCAACTCTCCAAAACCTATGGTTAGAGTAAACAAAGGTGTGCCCAGTAGACCTTAAGTCCAAAAGTACAACATTGTTGAAAACAAAACATCTGAACCTAACCAGGTTTGGAAACCTAAATTCACAAATGACACATCAATGAAATCAACTGAGTTTTTAAAATATCATAAACTCATTGATGTGATGGTTATGGATGAAAGTGGACAACCCAAGTCTATTAAGGCTTGGGTGTCTCATAAATACTAATGTTTGTTTGTGGTGATGCAGTCAGGTTTTTGATAGCTAATCTTTTAATGATTGCAAGGATGTGACGAAGAGGGTTGATTTCAAGATGGTCATGTGTGGTGATGATTTTTGAGTGAATGGATGAAATTTCTGAAGTGATGTGATGTGGTTAAAAGTGCTAAAAGAATTTTAATTTGACTTGATATGTGACTTAAAAATCTTCTTTAATGATTTTTATTTGCTTATGTTTGAGTAAAGAATTTGCTGTTCAGGGGAGTAATTTTAAAATTCTGATTTAAAATGTCAGTAAAATATGAACAGGAAAATTCTTGAAATATGCAATAGCCACTCTTTATACTTATTAGTATCAAAGAAATGCAAGGTTGCAACATTTCTAAAAATGGACGTTGAATTGTGTATATAAACAATTTGAGAAATAATAGTACATCAGGGAACATGCACAAAATGAAAACTTTAAGTTTATGTTTGATGTGTCAGTAGGTTTATCTGGCATAGTTAAATCAGTTTTTCTAAACATTAGCTTCCTTACATGATGTATCGGTAGGCATTCATATTTAAATTTTTAAGAAGCATAATGTCAAACTTGCATATTATTTTATATAAAAGATATTATTATGTATGACATTAAGTTGAAATAGGACTTTAAGTCTGAATTTTTGACACGTATTCTTAATATTTGGATGCTTAACATGTTATGATCTATGTTTAAAATATTGATGTGGTCTTATCTGGGAAAATATATTGGTTGTCTCCTTTGTTGTATGAAAATACAGACCTGGTTTCAACTGATATATTTTTGGGAAGGACATAGGTACGTAGTCTGTATAAAATTACAGACAAATATTACGCACCCGTGGTAATCTTGCAAACTTATAGTATTGTATAAATATGCAAGAAAATCTATAAATAGATTACCTAGTACTGGTTTGTGTTAGACTATGGTACTCTGTTGTACGAAAGTACAGATCTGTACCCTCTAGTTTAATTGTTCAGACTAGTGTTTGTTCCACCCGAATCAATGTTTATGTGCTTCTGTTGTACGTTGTACAAATCTGTCACCTCTAGGCTTGCTTCTAAAGATATTACTATCTTACTACTTTTTACATGGAAAATACTAACATGTTTTAATTTCAAATGTATATCTTAAATATGTTTTATATCAAATAATATGCATACTCATAATAAGATCAAAGGACTGTTAAAAGTTTCTTAACTTAAGTATGAAATGTTTAGGTGGACAACAATATCGATAATCATTTGGAACTAATTTTTTGGAAAAACTGCTTTAAATATGTCACGTAAATTTAAAGTGGACAAATATACTGATTATCGAAATAACACTTACTATTTCCTAATAATTGCATGTTATCCTGATATGATCCTTAACTAGACCAAAACAATTCCGTCCCCAAAAAGATTGTTTATTTATTGCTTTCAGTATTTTAATTCTGTCTTATAAAGAAAATTAAAAAAATATTTTATTTCTCAGTTATTTTATTCAAGTTACATATCATGCTCATATTCAAAAGATAAGAATTGATAAGAGTTCTCCAAAGACTTTAAAGATAAATACTATTGGAGAAGCTATTGATGAAAGAGATGATGGTCACTGAAGTTGAAGATCTAATTGGATGTCAGTCATATGAAACTGAACATCAAGATTTCTGAAGACCGAGCTATCTCAATAGGGGAGTTTGTTGGTTCAGACTAATTGAAGATTATTTTGACCAAGCTGCTGACATGGGGGAGTTTGTTGGTTCAGACTAATTAAAGATTATTTTGACCAAGCTGCTGACATGGGGGAGTTTGTTGGTGCATAATGTGTGTCAGTCATTTTGGTCAAACATTTATAATTGTCAAAGTCTAAGTTTGTTGAGTTTGTATGTTTGAGTCTGTAAACGAAACGTAAGTATAGAATATACAAATATACTGTTCGTACGACACAAAGCTTGTGTCGCTATAGCGACACAAGGGAAGTGTCGCAATGGGCTGGGCCTGCGACATAGGGCTTGTGTCGCAGGGTCCAGTAGGGTGTCTATATATATCGAGTTAGAATTTCGTTTTTGGGTTGATCAAACCCTAGAGAGAGATAGAGATACGGTAGAGAGTGTGAGAGGGAGAGAGTTTGTGATTTGTAATCGTTATTCTTCAAGTGTTAATATATACGAAAAGATTATAGAATCGTTGTGTTTGTGTTGACGTTTTAATTGCTTGATTGATTGTTTCCGCCCTTCAATTGAGTCAAAGGACAAGTCTAGATCCAAGAATAGGAACCTAACAAATATCATTCTAGGTAGGCCATGGATACACGATATGAAGGCAGTACCTTCGACGTACCATCAATGTGTAAAGTTACCAACTCCTTGGGGAGTGGTAAAAATAGACAGTGACCAGCAGGAGGCCAATGATTGTTATACGACGTCGATGAAATCAACAACTAAACCGACGCAAGCATAACAATTAAGGAAACAAGAACCAGGCATCTTGGAAACTGAGGAACATGATGTCAAGGAAATCATCTTTGACCCGCAGGATCCTGAAAAAAAGGTGCTTGTAGGATCCAAGATCCTTGAAAATCTCAAGGGGGATCTCGTACATTTCCTAAAAAATAGAATGACGACCTTTGTGTGGAAACCTGAAGACATGACAGGTATTTCCTAAAATATTATTACACATAAGCTTGGTATTGATAATAGTTTCAGGCCCAATCAAAACAAAAAAGGAGAAAATTTGCGCCGGAGAGGAATGCCATTATCCAAGCAGAGAGAGGTTGCTAAGATCTGGAATAATCAGGGAATTAAAGTTCCCAAGATGGTTAGCAAATGTGGTAGTAGTTCAGAAAAAGAACGGGAAATGGAGAGTGTGCGTGGATTATACTGATCTCAACAAAGCATGCCCCAAAGATCCTTTTCCATTGCCACACATCGATTCAATGGTGGATGCGACAACTGGCCATGAAATGTTGACGTTCATGGATGCATCTTCGGGATTTCAGCAGATCCAAATGGAGCCATCTGATCAGGAGGATACCGCCTTTATGACCCCTACATGTATATATTGCTATATTGCTATGCTCTTTGGTCTTAGTGATATGATGTTCAAAGACCAACTAGGGGACACCATGGAAGTGTACATTGATGACATGGTAGTCAAGTCGAAGAAAGCGGAGCATCATCTTCGGAATCTCAAAGTAGCATTCGATATCCTAGACCGGTTCAACATAAAGCTAAATCCTGCCAAATGTCAATTCGGTGTGGGGGCAGGAAAATTCCTAGGTTACATGGTGACCAAAAGAGGGATAGAAGCAAGTCCAGAACAGATAAAAGCTATACTAGATTTGAAATCCCCATCAAGCCCAAAGGATGTACAGAGATTGACAGGGAGATTAGCAGCACTGAATAGGTTCATTTCAAGATCATCGGATAGATGCAAGGAGTTTTACGATATCCTGAAGAAGAATAAAAGATTCGAATGGGGTGAAAAACAAGAAGGAGCATTTCAAGAGTTGAAGGCATATCTTTCATCGGCACCATTGTTGATGAAACTAGAAAATGGAGAGCCTCTGTTCCTTTACCTGGCAGTATCCCGGAATGCTGTAAGCGCAGTGATTGTCAAGGATTTCGAAGGTCAACAACATCCCGTGTACTATATAAGTAAAATTTTACTAGACGCGGAAACCAGGTATTCTCATCTTAAAAATCTTATTTTAGCATTAGTTATGGAGTACCCTCTCCAGTATTTGTATGGAGTACCCTCTCCAGTTATCCGCGTGGCTATAACCTAGAAATTAGGAATTGATCAAGTATAATTGTGGTAAGTAGTTATATGTGCTAGATCTGTGTCAGGATTAAGAAGCTACGGGAGCACCGTGTAATACATAGTAAATAACTATGGAATCACTGTGTATCGCTTAGTGGATTCTCCGCCTAGGGCATGGTCGCTATATGAATCAATGTGAATACCAACGTATAGTAAGGTACACATTGTGCAATACTGAAAACATGGTCTGCATATGAAGCAATGCAAAACATTGTGAATAATCCAGGGATGTATAACTGTTTGAAGAGGAGAGGTTTATGTTAAAGATGGACGTTAATTGAACACATCACATAGAAAGAGAATTTAGATAAGAATGTAAAAGTCCAAGTGACTTAGGATGCTTAAAACCCTAGATTCCAGTGAGTCCAATAGTTTAGATAAATAAAGTTAATAATTAGTTACACATCTAAAGAACGATAGATTTACATTGGTGTTAAGAACGACGGGTATAAACTAGTCTGCTATCTTGTTCATGCACCCAGGTTTAACCAAGAAGGGTCGCTTGTTCTATATAAAGGGCAAATGTTGAGAGTTGGGCAGACCACTTCGGTCAACATCACGATAACCTAGTTTCTTGTTACATACCAATTTAGGATTTAAACTAATCTGGTAGGGTTCTAGCGTTCACACCAATGTCAGTTAATCCTGTAGTTTAAGAGTGTCCCTGTTTAACCCTATAATGATTATCATTCCGAAAACCCTAATTGTTGAAGTTCCGACAATCACATTCTACCTTTATCTACTTTATCCTAAATTTACTTTTCGCTTTTATTTTACTGTTTATATAAAATTAGAAAAACCCAAATATCAAAACTATCCACCTTTTTATCCATCCGAAAGAATTATCAATCTAAAGCTATCTCTTCATTTCAATTCGTTGCGGTTTAAAGAACGACCTTAGGTTATACTTATTGCTTACTAGTTTTAATAACATGTAGGTAGTACATATAATTTAAGCCTCAGCTTAATATAAAATTTAAAACACACTGATGAAAGCAGTCCAGAAATAAACGACCTGGTCGGCAGACATCAAGTTTTTGGCGCCGCTGTCGGGGATAGTACAACGTACGATCTGAAGAACGCTTTAGATAATTCATAGGAGATCCTTTCGTTTAGGTTCACCTTTTCGAAAGTTCACTAGTTTTCTTTTGGATAATTTAGCATAGAATTAAAACAACCAAAAATACAAAAAATATGCAATCTTCTTTCTACGATTCCCAACCTTCAAACCTCGTTTCTCCCCTTTCAAATCTTATGGAAGATGAAATGATGAAAATGGACGACGTCGATTTCTTCGATTGCCTTGAACGAGAATTAGAATCCGACTTCTATTCCCCTTTCTCATCCGAAACCGAAGAATCTCCCGTTACCAAATAAGAAGAATCCGGAACGTTAAGTTCCCTCTCAGATCTGAACCTAGACTTTAATGAATCTCATCAGGAGATTTTACCTCCAGAGCCTTGCATTCAATGCAATCAGTACTCAACTGATCATGAGAGTCCATCATCTCTAGGGGATTACCCTCATTTTCCAAATTCTCCCTCCAGTATGCCAAATAATCCTCAAGTTTGCTTTTACCCATCCTATGATAAAAACAAACATTTCCATGCAATGGAAAAAGAGAATTATCCATACCTTCTTTCTAAAGAACCCGTTTCAGTAACCCTCATTCCTGAACCCTCAGAGTCCCGCAAAAATCTGATAGACTTCTGGAGTGATGGATCTTGTCATCTCCTTCCAACTGAACCCAAGTACACCATTTATCAAATGGTAGACAAAGTTTCACCAAATGATGAGAAGAATACTAACTTCGAAGAAGAATCTCACTACGTTGGAAACTCTTTCAAACCCAATAGGAGGTTAGACGTCTATAGGGCATTCGTAAGACAACTTGACTCATCTGACTTTCCCTTCTCACACGAACAAAGAAAGATCATTGACAGTTTAGGAAATAGAGTTAGTACCCTTCCCCATCTACCAAACGTAAGGAGTGAAACCATATTTACAACTTATCGGGAAGAAGAATTTAAGTTAAAATCAGACTTAGATCTACTTATGGATCTACTTGCCAACACCGATTATCATCCTGTGTCTTCAACACTGATCAATCGTCATGTTGCTGCAATTGTCTATGAACTTGAATTCTAGATAGAGAGAGATCCAATGATTTCTATGATCATTCATGGTAAACTTCCTTTCTTTGTCGATCCCGCCGCCTACTTAATCTCGAAAGTAGAAGACGTTTTCTCCGATTCAACCGAAGAAAAAACAGAAGCAGCATTCTTCGCCACAAGAAAAGAATCTCACGTCAAATTAGCTCAAATTTTCTCTCGTTCCAAATTCCCTTTCACCTCCTTACAAAAATTAGATATTGAGAGAATCTCAGAGGTTGTATTACACACCATTGGTGATCCTGACTCAAAGGAAGAAAAAGAATTTTTGAACGTTATAGGAAAGTTTATCTATGATCTCACTTTTAATGATCAAGGACAGCGAGACGGTATCTCTAACCCAAAGAAAGTAAGAAAGGAATTTAGGAGACTTGTAGATGACCTTATAGGTTTAGGATTAGAAGAGCGTAAATTCTTAGGAGAATTCGAACACTACTCTCTCGTTTCAGCCGACCTAATCCACACAGTCATCACTATGCTTTACAAATCTTTTATCCCTCGCTATACCTTCCCACAACCGAGAGCTCCTGTAAGTCCGGTTGTGGCGGATCGATAATGAGGTTATCTAAGGTATTAAGGTGCAGAATCCCTCAATACTAGTTATAGGATCTATAACGAATTCTTTCGCAATATATTAGCGAATCAATTATCTAATTGCTTTGTATCGATTATAACAAGTGTAAACGATCAATACTTAGCCTTTAGAACGTAGTGAAGTCTCTGGAGTTGCAGGATTTTCCGGTAATCGAATTGGCAAAAAGTTTTTTAATATGAAAACCTAGTTTTTCATATATACTCGTCTCGGTTCGCAGGCTCGTGGGCTCTGCGAACTGACTCAGTTCGCAGCCCATGTTGGCCCAGCGAATTGACTCGGTTCGCAGGCCAATCTTGTCCTGCCAACTGACTCGGTTCACGGTCAACATTGGTCAACATTTTTCAGCCTTTTGATATTTAACTCTAAAATGTTTATCAAGCAATATATTTCATTTACAATTCAAAACCAATGTACAAACTTGATTACAATTACTAAAAGTACTATTACAAGCTATAACAAGCTAGATCTGTTGTCACAAAACATGTCTCAACAGACTCCCCCTTGACAATAGCTCTAGCATCTTTAAGTCTTTGTCTTCAAGTTGTCTTTGGTAATCACTTGTAAATTTTACTGCCCGCGTATATCTTCAGCTTAATGCACGTCTTCACCATTGACTGATAATCTCGTGCAACATCTTCCCTACCTTCAATCGCTGTGATCCTATTCTTGTGTAACATCAATAGGTCAGCCTTTGATAGGTTCATCAGATGTCGACGATCATAAATCTTTAAGATTTCTCTCTCTTCATCTTCAACTTCATCATCATGTTCGAACATGAGAGCTTCCCCAGTCACAGAATCCACAGACCATCTTTTCAAATTTCCTAAGATGTCTTGAGGCATGGTCTTTAGTGGAATCTGTTGCCTGCATTTCACAGCTGGATATATCTTCTTTCTACGACGCCTTCCTGTTCTTTCGCTTCTTTCTTCAAGCTTAATTGTCTTTCCGATTCTTGGCTTAATTCTTTCAAACTTCATTGACCAACCCTCAGTCTTGATAATCTTTTCGACATATCTTCCAAAAGGATCATTACTAGGGTTATTCAATTCCAATCTAGCCAAGTCTCGGATTTCAAATCTCGGCAAAGGACTGAAGACTGCAAGCTTCTTCTCAAAATATTGAACACCATCATATCTTTTTATGGCGAAGAGCTTCAGATCTGCGTCGTAGTACCAACCGATAATTCCCCTTTTCGGTACTCGCTTTCCAGTGATATCGACTTCACTAATCCCAGTCTTTACCTTTTTCATTTTCTTCAAAGGTCTAAACATCGGATTATCTTTTAGTCTATCAGGAAGATCATCTTCAGAATCAGTCGAATCGTCTAGATCTTCATCTAAATCAATCACTCTTTCTCCGTCTTCTTCCTGAATAACGACTTTAGTCTTTGAAGGGCTCACAATGTGTTCATCGATATTAGCATCTGTTTCTACACCTTCGTCTAACCCAACATAAGAAATAGTAGTCCAATCTTCAGGAGGTACAAACTCTCCCTCCTCTAGATCATAATCTACTTCTTCTTCGACTTCAGTGTCGGAATCGCTTTCATCATTCATATCTATAAGTGATATATATGTCATGAATCAAATGAATAATATAAATTCTTTTATCAAGAGTTTCTTTATTATTTCTTTCACGAAATCACTATCGATTACTAATTTTATATAATTTTAACTTGCCAAGATGAATCTTAAGTCAAAATCTTATATAATTAGTCTTATATAATTAGTCTTATATCATTTTAACCTGTAACATAACATCTCAGGTCTAAATCGTATATAACTAATCTTATATTATATGAACATGAAACAAATAATAATTTTTAATGTAAGTCTTTCATTGATTATAAGAGTTATTACAATCAATCTAAGGATACATAAAAAAAATTATTCTGTGGTGAATTTCTCACCAACATTACTAGCACCAGCAGCAGTACCAGCACCATCACCACCAACACCGCTTACCCCAGCAGGCTCAGACTCCCCCTGAATTATAGAAGGCTCAACGATCGTTTAAGGACCAGTCGGCTCTCTATCTTTCTGTGCATTGGGATCATCGTCTGTATCATCTCGTCTCTTCCTTCTCAGTTCATCTTCTCTGCATGCCTCATTAAATAGCAAGATCTCCCCTGAGGCGACTTGCCCTTCAATAAATTGGTGACAAGGCCTTGCAGTCGATCAAGCTGTTTCTGCTGATCTTCAGACTCTCTGATAGAAAGCATATGAGACTTCAGGAGATGAGTGTAGGCTTCGCCTTGTGTTGCAAGCTCCTTTGCAAGAGTAGCATTCTGAGTCTCTAATATCCGAACTCGAAGTTCCAAACTAGAAATCCGCTCAGAAGCTCTCACAGAAGTAGTAGCCTGGGGTGTAGGTGTGGTTGCAGGTTGAACATTATGTTGTTCAATCTGGGTGGCAATATCCGTCAGGAGTAAGCGAGCTACGATTCTACTAGCTTTAGTAGTCTGAATCGTGAGGGTAACGTCAGCAGCAGGCTCCTGTTAGACAATAGTTATCAGTAAAAGTAACAGAATAAACTGTCTCAATCTCTGAATAACTATAAGTACTCGTATCTCTAACCTTCTCTGAGGTTTCAGATACCGGAGCACTCGGACGTTGCACCGCAGGTCTAGTCTGCTGCTGTGTATCTGGAGCGACTGTTATAGAAATATCTATCTCAGTTTCTCATATGTAGAACGCACAACATTCAATAGAATAAGAAGGTTAAAAAAAATAACCTAGACTAGCCAAATCGCCAATCTTCAGCTGAGAAGTAGCTGAACGAATACGTTTTCGGCATTGCGTCTGAAGAGAATGATCCTCTTCGTCATCTGTTTCCTCTTCGATCAAGCAAAAATCGGGATCCAAATCATCGACTTTGCGCTTGCCCTTGAAGGCAGGATCCATGATCAGCTTGGAACCTCTCCGGATCATTCTCGCAGGAATACCCAAAAAAGTAAGAGGATGAGGAAGATCATCATCAGTCTCCTCACTATCAGAGTCAGATGTGGTGGCACCATCTTTGCCAATGGCACTAGAGGGCCCAACTTCCAGACTCGCCTGATCCTGTTCACCCTCAGGTCGAATGACCTCTGGGTCTACAGCTTCAGGAGCCTAGTCAAGATGAATGATAATAGATGATAAGTAAATTACATGTACGTTGAACAATGATGATATAAATAATACCTGATATTGATCTATCTCACGTAGGAGTGGATCAGTAGCATCATCGTTTTCTATCAGAACCTCATGTAAAACCTGAGCAGCAATGTCAGGTTGTCCAGCCTGATGTAGAACATCTTGTATAAGCTCTTGTGGTCCAGGATTTGGAGCCACAACTGCTGGCTGAGGTTGTGTTGCTGGTTGAGCGTCATCATCTATCCAACCATTATTTGGTGGAGCTACATATGCGGCATTAAGAAGATGTCCGAACAAGTCACATGCTTCAGGTTTGACCTGATCGGACGTCTGGAGGAATGAAGAAAGCACGCATTGTAGGTCCTCAATCCAATGGTGTTTACACGCAGATCTGGCTGAAATCCTTGAAGATTAGGGATACAGTGCTTAATGATAAGCATGCAAAACCTCGGATACACCATGAATTTGGAACGAACAGTTCCGGTTATCTGGCCAATGAAAGAATTGAAAATGTAGGATGAAAAACTGTATGGTTTATTATAAACCAGGGACAGTAGGCCAGATAACATCTCAGGACTTAGCTCATCATAACCACCCTTCTTGTTACCGAAGATGGTAACAATAATGTGGAATAAGAATCTCCACTGGCCAAGGACAGACGCCTTCACAAACTGGCGACCTCTCTTGGGTCCAGAATAACCCATTCGTCCTAGTGCACCCTCAATGACGTCAGAGGTGTACACCGAAGGTCCAGCTTCCTGATCGACTGTTCCCAGATGTAGAATCTGTCTCAGATCATCAGCAGAGAAAACCACTGGATGATTATTAACCCTCGTGCGAATAACCGGAGGGTTTGCTGCACTGTCAAATACTATACTATCCCAAAATTGTTCCAGAAGATCTCGGGACAGTGGCGGAGATTCCGTAATAGCATATCGAATCCTCGATCGTGCTAAATACGTCAGAATCTCTGTGAAACGTGCAGCTCCACGCTCATTGACATCCAAGTTTACCATGATGTTGTGAGCAAGAGTGAAAGATCTAGCAGCCATATCTGTAGTCATAAGATATACACAAATGGCAGTTAGCTCAAATATTAGGACACTTATCGAACATTAATTAATTTTAAACGTTTATGTATTGTGAACCAAAGAGATCACCAAACATCGACGTTTACTATTAATTAATAACTTAATTTACTGAACTTAATTGAACAATTAAGTATTCAACACTTAATTTTTCAATTATCTTCTCTAAATTATATACATCGTTCGTACGTCCTAGTAATTAATCCGAAATATTATACCGCCGATAGTAAATCGGAACACGCCGCACGACTACATATGAGTCGGAAGTCTTTCGATATAATAGAACAGAAGTCGTAAATTATATGCATTTCACTTATAACATTAAGTTCTTAAGTCGAAGCATATAAGCGATAGTTAAAAGTCTTCACTTGTACTTCATTTGTAAACATAAAGTTCTCAAATCGAATACAAGTCTAGAAAATTAACTGAGTAAATGTATACGTATTAATCTAGAAACATAAGTTTGTAAATCGAAACGTATAACAACCAAACAATAAGTTTCAATATATAATTTATTAGTAATTCTAGAATTCACGAATCGAGTACACATCGAAAATGTTTAATTTGGTCAAACAAAGTCAACCCTTGTTGATACATTTAGTGGTTATTGTTTAAGATCAGTCTTTGTTGCGATCCTACAATTGGTATCAGAGCCATTTAATCATTGGATTAGTGGTTATTGAATCATTATTCGTACGTTTAAACGTCGTATTAACTAGTTTTTTCGTATAAACAAATCGTTTTTATTCTTAAAAGGCTATTTAATCAGTATTTTTAGTGTTTTCTGGATTCGTGTTCGTTGTTTGCTACTCCAAACTTTGAAAATTTCGTTGTCTTTGAAATTTTAGGGTTTACAGCCGTTTTAGCGATATTAAAAGCGATATTATAATAATATCGCCTTTAGGGTTACATCGATATTACGTGTTCTGTGCTCATTAATTTGAGCGATATCTCTAGCGATATTACTAGAGATATAACCTGGTATCGCCTAGTTAATTTTTGCGATATAAATTCAATATCGCCTGATTAAGTTTAGCGATATTACTAGCAATATCGTCTGTGATATCGCCTGTTTTGTCTGATTTTGATTTGTGCTTTAATTAGCGATATTGATAGTGATATCACCAATATCGCTCAATCATCAGATTGTTAGCGATATTAGCAAAAGTTAATTTTAATTAATATAAATTAAAATGTCTACTTTACAAGCTGTTAATGCAATGTTAAAACACAATGCTGAAGTGGGTAGTGCAAACAAACCTCCATTCTTTGCTCCAGGAATGGAGTATTCTGAATGGAGAGGTAGATTTTTATCGTTTGTCGCGTTTACCGACCCTGAAATGGAGATACCTTTACTGGAACGATACGTTAGACCTGTTTCAAGTGGAGAGCATGTTGGTATTCCTCCACCAAAGCCTATTCGTTCCATGTCTGTTGAAGAACGCAAAGCATGGGAATGTGAGAGGAAGGCTCACTCTGCTATAACCATGTCTTTACCTGCAGATGCCATGAAAATGTTTAAACAACACGACATCGCTTATGATCTGTGGAATGGCATAGCTGAACGATGTGGAGGTACTACTGAGTACAAGCAAAGTAAACTGGAGTTAGTGAAGAAACAGTATGATCTGTTTGACATCCAGAAGAATGAGACGGTGAAAGATTTATTCTGCAGATATTCGCGTCTTGTAAATGAGCTGACTGAAGGAGGCTACAAATTTAGCTCTATTGAAGTCAACAAGAAGCTACTGAATGCTCTGCCTCCTCACTGGGAAACTAGAGTGCTGATGATGGAGAATGATCCAGACATACTAGCTATGTCTCTGGATCAACTTATTGGGAAGCTTGAAACATGTGCCTTGGACATTCAGAAGAAAAGCACAAGATCTAGCTCTTTGCTTCCTGATAATAGCAATTTTGGATATGGAAGTACAGCACTTCTATCTGGGCCATCTACATCTTCCTCTAAACCAAATTACTCTTCGGGAAATAACTCAGTTGGGACATTCTCTTCTTTTCCATCTCAATCATCCTCTTCTGCTACTGCATCTCACAATGAGCATGCAGTAATCTTTAATGCCTTTCTATCATCATACGATGATTTTCTTTCAAAGAGGATTAACTCGGTACATCTTACCGACGAAGATTTTGCGCAAGTTGATCCTGATGAGTTAGAGAGAGTGGATCTTCGTTGGAACATGGCCATGCTGACAAGAAGAACTAAGACGTATTTAAGGAGAATTGGAAAGAGATCTCTTGAAGACGTCACTGATAAAACCAACACGGGATTTGACAAATCCAAGATCAGATGCTACAAATGTCAAAATCTGGGTCACTTTGCACGAGAATGTGAGAAGGGTAGACAACCATCTACGGGTTTTACAAAACCTTCTATCTACAAAAAGGATAATGAAGTAGCCAAGGCAGCCATTCTGTTAGAAGAAGAAGAAGAAGCATATGATTTTTCGGCTATGGATGATCAAGAAAATGTTGCCCTTATGGCAGATGTTCAAAATGAGGTAGAATGTGATTCTTTTAATTGCCAAACCTGTATCACACTAACTGGTAAAATCAACAGGTACATGGTAGATAATGATCGCTTAAATACAGATCTGACCAATCTTATTGAAGCAAACAAAGTTTTAAAAGAAAATGAAAAAGTCTATGTTATAAATCAGAAAACTATTATGGAAGAAAAGAAAGAGTTAAAAGCAATGATTTTTAACAAACAAGATGCGATTGACAGTTATTTAAAACTCATCTCTCATCTTAAAAGGGAACTTGCTGAAACTCAATCGGATAATGTTGATTTAAAACGAAGACTTGCAAATATTTCCACATCTACTATGGTCTTTTCTGATATTCTGCAAAATCAACGGACTGATACAAAGAGTAAGGCAGGAATTGGTTATCACAACCAACCTCCTCCCTCAAACTTGAATCAGCCTATTCTTTCGCAGGAAGAAATTAAAGATTTTGTACCTTCTGTTCTTAAGAAGGATACAAATCCTGTGGCAGAACCAGTTAGTGTTGAAATTCCCAATCAGCCTGAAACTGTCAAGGGTGATGATGTTAAACAGCCTAAGCTTGTTAAGGCTGCTGATAACAAGCAACCTGAGTTGCTTAAAGTTTTGAGTTCAAATAAAAAGAAGGCTGAGCTTATTAAGCCTAAAATTGAACCAATCAAGTTTGTCCTTTCAACAAATGTTGAAGAAGTGGTAGAAGTGGAGGATGTAACTCACGAGGTTACACAGAAAGTTAAAAAGAATAACCTCAAACCTGAAAAGAAACAAGTCATCCAGGAGAAGTTTAAAAATAATAAAGTTTCAATTAAAAATCCTTCTCCAAAGATTACCTCAACTGTGAATACGTTTACTCCATCATGTTCACATAAGTGTTCATGTGCAGTAAACGTACCTGAAATTAAACCTCGTAGGGTTCCTCTTTCGCCTAAACCACTATCAAGTTCTGATCAAACTTTCCGAGAAAGACGATCATGCTTCTACTGTCAGAAGCAGGGTCATCTCATTAATCAGTGTCCTGTGCTTGCTAGAAAATGGGCATCACGATATAGTACAGGTTATAATAAAAGAAGAAATTTTCAAAAGTCAAAACAACCTGGATTATCTCGACATGTTCCAATTTCTAAAGTTAACAACATTACACCTACTCAATCAATTGATCGAAAGGTTAATGTTATTAATAAGCAACCGACTTTATCTCAGAAAGTTTGGATAAAGAAAAGTAAAAAAAATGTTATGTCATCTGAAGTTATCACATCAATAAAAGATAATGATGTACTAAAAAACAAGGTTTTAACTGATGTGATAATAATAGATGAAGTCTCAGGAGTACCCAAGTCTGTCAAGGCTTGGGTCTCCATTTCAAACTAACATTCTTTTTCTTTGTGTTGTGACAGTCAAAGGTGCAGAATAGCAAGTGGTATGTTGACAGTGGCTGTTCGCGACACATGACAGGCAATATCTCCCTGCTCTCAGATGTTAAACCATATAATGGGGGACATGTTGCCTTTGCTGGTGATACTGGAGGTACAATAACTGGACTTGGAACACTCACAAATGGTCAAGTGAGCTTTGAAAACGTCAACTTTGTCGAGGAGCTGAAACACAACTTGATAAGCGTCTCTCAAGTTTGCGACAAGATAGCTTTGGTAGAGGGATGCCAAGAACTTCATTGTTTAGAAATTCTTTTCAAAAATCTTTTTCAAGGCGTGGTTCATTTTCGCCTATATCTAGTTGTGCATCCAACTCTCCAAAACCTATGGCTAGAGTAAACAAAGTTGGGCCTAGTAGACCTGCTGTTCAAAAGCCCAACATTGTTGAAAACAAATCATCTGAACCTAAACGGGTTTGGAAACTTAAATCCACAAACAACACATCAATGAAATCAACTGAGTTTTTAAAATATCATAAACTCATTGATGTGATGGTTATGGACGATAGTGGACAACCCAAGTCTATCAAGGCTTGGGTGTCTCATAAGTACTAATGTTTGTTTGTGGTGATGCAGTCCGGTTTTTTATAGCTAATACCTTTAGTGACTGCAAGGATGTGATCATGTGTGGTGATGATGTTTGAGCGAATGGATGATATTTTTGAAGTGAAACAAGGTGGTTAAAACGTGCTAAAAGAATTTGAATTTGACTTGATATGTGTGACTTGAAACCCTTCTGTTTTGTTTAAATGATTATTTAGTTGTTGTTTTTGTGTAAAGAATTTGCTGTTCAGGGGGAGAAATTTTAAAATTTCTAATTTAAAAAGTCAGAAAAATATGAACAGGCAAATTCTTGATAAATGCAACTGCCATTCTTTATACTCGTTAGTATTAAAGAAATGCAAAAGTTGCTACACTTCTAAAAATAGACGTTGAATTGTGTCTGTAAACAATTGAGGATATGATAGTACATCAGGAAACATGCATAAAATGGAATTTTAAGATTTATGTTTGATGTGTCAGTAGATTTATCTAGCATAATTGAAATACCTTTTATAAATATTAGCTTCATCAAATGATGTATTGGTAGGCATTTGTTCTAAAGTTACTAAGAAGCTTAACTTTCAAATATGCATATTATTTTATATAAAGACATATTAATATGTATGACATTAAGTTGAAATAAGGGCATAATTGTCCAAAATATTTTGACACCTAGTCTTAATATTTGGATGATAAACATGTTATGATCTAAAATATAGGGTCTCTGTATGGAGTTATCTGGGGGAATATATTAGTTGTCTCCTCTGTTGTATGAAAATACAGACCTGGTTTCATCAAATATATTCTTGAAAAGCACTTAGATACGTAGTCTATGTTAAGCAATAGACAACTATTACGTACCCGTGGCATTCTTACAATTCCCAAATAAAATGTACAAATGTACAGAAATGTCATAAAAAGATTGCCTCGTACTGGTTTGTGTTAAACTATGGTACTCTATTATACGAAAGTACAGACCTGTACCCTCTAGTTTAAAGTGTTCAGACTGGTGTTGGTTCAACCAGAACTACTGTTTATGTGACTCTGTTGTACGAAAGTACAGACCTATCACCGCTAGCTTGGTTCTAAAGATAAGTCCATACCTTCACCCTCTATATATAGAAAATACTAACATGTTTTGAGTTCAAATGTATATTTTAATGTGTTTTATATACTCTAATATGCATGCTAATAATAACACAAGTGATTCATCTTATTATGAGTTGACATCATACACTTAAGTACAAATGTTTAGATGGATAAAATATCAATAATCGTCTTGAAATAATCTTTATAACAGGTGATTTAAATATGCTAAGTAAATTTAAAGTGGACAAATATACTGATAATCGAAATAACACTTACTATTTCCTAATAATTGCATGTTATCCTGATATGATCCCTAACCAGACCAAAACAATTCCGTCCCCAAAAAGATTGTTTATTTATTGCTTTCAGTATTTTAATTCTGTCTTACAAAGAAAATTACAAAAATATTTTATTTCTGAGTTATTTTATTCAAGTTACATATCATGCTCATATTCAAAAGACAAGAATTGATGAGAGTTCTCCAAAGACTTTGAAGATAAATACTATTGGAGAAGCTATTGATGAAAGAGATGATGGTCACTGAAGTTGAAGATCTAATTGGATATCAGTCATATGAGACTGAACATCAAGACTTTTGAAGACCAAGCTATCTCAATGGGGGAGTTTGTTGGTGAAGAAAATTGTAGATATCTGTGTAACCCATGGAATCCATGCGGGTGGAAAATTTCCTACTGGATGGGTTTAGACTAAAGACTTTTTGAAGACCAAGCTGAAGACACGGGGGAGTTTGTTGATACATTTAGAGTGTCTGTCACTTGGTCTAAGTTTCGAGTTGTAATTAATTAGATTAATTTTGTATTAGGCGATATTGTTAATATCGCTTAGGCGATATCACCAATATCGGACAGGCGATATCACCAATATCGCCCTTTAGTCCAGATTAGTTACATATAAATACTCGTTTAGGGTTTCAGTTTGGAAAGCTTAACACTTTGCATTTTGGCACATACGAATTTTCTTTGGCAGCTTTTATCATTCTCAGTGTTCCAGTCATTGTAATTCACATTGCTTTATATGATTAATTCAATATATGTGTTTATGATTTTGTTGTTAAACGTACAATCGATAGCTATTGAATTCCGCGCATTAGTTATTGTTTATTGATTCATTGTTTAAGATCAGTCTTTGTTGCGATCCTACAACCCTGTTGGGTTCGCTTCGCAGTCAACGCGAGTCAACCATTTGGTTCGCTTCGCAGTCAACGCGAGTCAACCATTTGGTTCGCTTCGCAGTCAACGCGAGTCAACCATTTGGTTTCGCTTCGGTCAAGCAAAGTCAACCCGATGGGTTCGCTTCGCAGTCAACCGAAGTCAAACATTTGGTTTCGCTTCGGTCAAGCAAAGTCAACCCGATGGGTTCGCTTCGCAGTCAACCGAAGTCAAAGGTTCTGGGTTCGCTGCAATCTGAGATTGAGCTCGGTTCGCAGAAGCGTCTGGTTCAACTAGAAATTCGAAGTTGACGATCGAACACTTTTAAACGCAATTTAATGGTATAAACATGTTTATTATATACCGATTAACAAGTTATACAAGTTTTAGATTTTAATCTTCACTCATTTCGAAGAAATCCGTGAGATTCGAAACCAAAACCTCCAAAACATATATTTGTCCGGAGTGAAAAACCGATTCTTGAACAGAAGTGTCATAAATTTTAGAAAACAGGAGGTTCGTTTCGGTTCGCAATGTTCGTCTCGCAGAGGAAGGTTTTCAGTTCGCAGGGTAGTTTGGAAAGTGAGATTTGGATTCGCAGGACCTGTTCCTTTTATACTACAAACTCAATTCGCAAGTTTGACTAGTCAACTTCGCAATTGTAACTTTTCATGCGATTTTGAACTTTCCAATGCGTGTTTGTCACATTTATTCAACACGGAATGATGAAATATGGTTTAACATAGATTCCAAAGGATAAACACACACAAAAATAAAGAACACGTAACAAATAAAATTATCAAACTAACGAGTGGTATCGAGTACCATTTTATTCAATACGAGAAACGATACATATTTTGTGTTAAGAATTTATCTGCTTAGGGATCATATTAGGAAAAATAAGCTGAATATTATTATTTATTAATCAAGTCTAAGAAGATCGTTAGTATGAAATTCAAATAAGTTACAGAAAAATCACACTTTAACCATTTATGAACTTATATTTATAAGATTATAACTTGGTTACCTTTATCCACATGATATAAAACGTTCTTTGAACATACTTTTATATGAAAGATTCACCAAAGTGAATGTTCATTTGTCATTGATAGTTCAAAATGATTACAGATATTATGATCCATATAAACAAATTACACACTGATTTCCAAGCAAACATTTATTGTTAGTATGGATATTAACTAGTGTGTTCTAATATATGACATACTGAGAAATCAAGCATAATACATACCACTGTATCTTTTACATTCAAGGTAGAGGTTACTAAATGATGAACTTGAGTTATTTTAAGGCTCGACAAAACATCAAACAGATTTTGAAGATACTAGTGGTTCTAGATCTGTACATAGTACAACAGAAGATCCCTTAGTATGAGCAAAATAAGTTTGAGACCATTGGCGAAATTAAAGGTTACAGGTCTGTACATAGTACAACAGAGTTACCAGTAGTTTTGCTAATAGCCATTTTTCTAACTATTTGTCTGTTCATATATTTATATATTGTTGATAACAGTGTATGGTTATACTATCATTCACAAATTAAGACTTATGTCATACATCATATAATAGTTCACACTAGATAACATACATGAGAATTAATGCTTATTAAATGCTCAGAAACCATAGCATAATTTGCCTACCAGTACATCATATAATGAAGCTGTCTAGACTTAATTTTATTCTAAGCAAAGTATATTGTGGATAAAGGTGTATAATAAAAATAAATATAAGTAAATTCCTAGTTGAAAAGATGTAATGTTTATGTGACTTATAGGAATCTACTAACACGTCTAACTTAAGACTTATAGTTATTATTGTTAGGCTTATTCTCCTAATGTACTATCATTTCACAGCAGATAAGAACTTAAAAAAAATAAAGACATAAACAGTAAAACTTACTAACTATTACATATTCCTTTGGAAGACACGTTATTCTGGATTTCGCATTCCGTTAAGTTGAACTAATGTCTCAAAACGCGCCCTGTCGAAAGCTTTAGTATATAGGTCTGCCAAGTTGTCAGAAGAGGCAACTTTGACTAACCTAATCAGCTTCTTCTCGGCACAATCACGAATGAAATGGTGACGAATATCAATGTGTTTCGTCTTGCTATGCTTTACCGGATTATTGGTTATTGAGATCGTCGATTCATTATCGATCATCATTGGAGTGTCGGTAAAGTTTAGTCAGTAGTCTCGCAGTTGTTGTTGTATCCACAATACTTGGGAACAACAACTGCCAGCTGCAACATACTCAGCTTCACATGTAGAAAGGGCTACTGAGCTTTGCTTCTTGCACTGCCAAGACACAAGTCTACCTCCTAGGAATTGACATCCTCCGGTCGTAGACTTTCTATTTTGGTTGCATCCACCATAATCCGAATCAGTATACACAACAAAATCTAAATCTCCTTCAATCGGATACCAAAGTCCCAGCTTCGGCTTCCCTTTGAGGTAACGAAAGATTCTTTTTACAGCTTGCATATGTGACTCTTTCGGATTAGCTTGATATCTTGCGCAAATGCAAACAGCGAACATAATGTCAGGTCTAGATGCAGTCAGATACATTAGTGATCCAATCATAGCCCTATATAAAGTAGGATCTACATTCTGATCACTCGATGTATCAGGACCGAGTCCGTGATTTTCTAGAATAGGAGTTTTGTAAATACGAGATTCATCCATCTTGAAGCGTTCTAACAGCTCATGTGTATATTTAGATTGATGAATAAAGAAACCATCTTTCTTTTGATCAACTTGTAACCCTAAGAAGAAGTTCAACTCTCCCATAGCAGACATTTCGAACTTGCCTTTCATAACTTCCTCAAATTCTTGACACATCTTTTCATCAGATGACCCAAAGATAATGTCATCAACATATACTTGAACAAGTAGAAAGTCCTTTTTCTTCCACTTCACAAAGAGTGTACTATCAATTCTTCCTCTTGTAAAACCATTCTCAAGAAGATAAGTTGATAGTGTCTCATACCACGCTCTTGGTGCTTGATGTAATCCATACAGAGCCTTATCAAGACGATATACTCTCTTTGGATACATTGGATCAGTAAATCCTGGTGGTTGAAACATACACCGTTTCCTTGACCTTGCCATACAAGAAGGCGCTCTTAACATCCAGTTGATAAACTTTCATTTTCTTTGAAGCTGCAAATGCTAAGAACAACCTAATTGCCTCAAGCCTGGCCACAGGTGCAAACACTTCATTGTAATCTATCCCCTCTTGTTGATTGAAACCTTGAACTACTAGACGAGCGTTATTGCGAATTACGATTCCCCGATCGTCTTTCTTACACTTAATGACCCATCTAGTGCCAATTGGGTATTCACCACTTGGTAAATCAACCAACTCCCAAACTTGCAGTTTTGAGAACTGTGAAAGTTCTTCCTGCATTACTTCTACCCATGAGTTGTCCTTCAACGCCATTTGGACATTCTTAGGCTCAACTTGTGAGATAAAGCATGAATATAGACATAGATTTGGAACCCCTATCTCTTTCATTTCAACATATAGGCTAGTGTACTCAGATATACTAGCCCTCGTTTGAACAGATGCGTTTGGATCTCCAATGATATTGTCAATTGGGTGATTTTTGTTAACTCTTGTGGTTGTCACCGGTTCAAGTTCTATTTCCTCTTGTAAATTAGTGCCAATTTCTTCCAATGATTGCACATATGTATCAGTACTGTGCACTTCATCAGAAGATGGTTGTGTGGCACTCGTTGATGCACGATTAGGATCTACAAAAGTTGTATCTTTAGGAACACTCGATGTTGGTGTAGGGCCAATATCCCCATCACCCGACAATAAATGTTCAGAGACTGCTGAGTCAACTTTGTAGTCACTGATTGGGACATTAAATGACTTAAAGAGATCTGAATAGTCGAATTGCACATCTAATCCCTTATGTACGTCATGTGTGTAGCTCGTAACTTCAATGTTATAAACTATTTCCACACGTCCCGTAGCTTTATTGAAGACACGTTTGTTTGGTGAATTAGGCACATAACCTAGGAAATATCCTTCGTCAGCCTTCTCACCAAATTTTTGTTGATTGCTAGTCTTCAGCAAAGTACATGAAACTCCAAAGGGTTCAAACCCTTTTAAGTTAGGTTTCTTATTGTTCAAAAGCTCATAACAAGTCTTCTTCTGCTTTTTAACCGTAAGAACTCTGTTTAGAACATGACATGCTGTATTCAGCGCTTCTGCCCAGAAAATGACAGGAAGCCTTGAATCTGCAAGCATTGTTCTAGCTCCTTCAATCAACGTTCTATTTTTCCTTTCAGCAACACCGTTTTGTTGTGGTTCATACGGTGCACTGAATTGATGTTGTATCCCTTTGCTTAAGCAATAGACATTGAACGTTGAATTCTTGAACTCTGTTACATTATCACTACGAATTCTCTTAATTCGTGTTCTATAGACATTCTCTATTAGATCTAGGAACTCCATAAGAATACCTGGAGTTTCATCCTTAGATCCCAAAAAGAATACCCAAGAGAATCTAGAGAAATCATCTGTGACAACTAAATAGTACCATTTGCCACCTATGCTTCTTTTGCTTATTGGGCCAAAAAGATCCATATGTAGCAATTCAAATGGCGAGGAGATTGAGTTTTCAGTCTTAGACCTATGTGGTTTTTTATGTTGCTTTCCTTTCATGCAAGGAACACACTTGTCTTCAGACTCGAAACGTTTTTCTTGTACACCAAGAACTAACCCATTCTTGGTTATGTAGTTCATTTTTCGAAAGTTCAGGTGTGCCATTCTCCTATGCCATAAGAGTGCGTCTGCTTCAGAAGCCTTGGATAAAAGACATGTCGACTCCATCGAAGTAATAGGAGCACCCATGTTGATTGCATAGATGTCCTTCTTCCTTGGAGCCCTCATTAATATCCATTCATCAGGGATGGTAAAACCCGGCTTCAGGACTAAGGCCTCTGTCTCATTGAAATGTACAGAGTGACCTTTATCACAGACTTGGGAAACACTCACTAGGTTGTGACTTAGTTCTTCAACATCATTCACATCCTCTAGAGTTAAAGTTCCATTTGAAACTTTTCCTTTCCCTGTTATAACTCCTCCTTAATCACCAGCGAAATGAACACGCTGTTTCATTCCGCCTTTGAAGTCCTTCAGTAGACTTCTTTCACCTGTCATGTGCCGAGAACAACCACTGTCTACATACCACCAGCTGTCCTTGTTCACAGTCTGCTCCTGCACATAACAAGTTGTACACAATTAGTTCTCAAGAGGGACCCAAGCCATTACGGTCTTGGTCTGTCCCTTATCGTCAACAATTTGTACTTCTTTAAAGTGACCATAACTATTATTATCAATAGTCTTGGTAACTGGCAAAGAAGTTGTAGGTTGTTGATGATTTGAATTGTTATGCCTCTAAGGAGAGTGAGTAGAAAACCTCTTAGGCATATAATCAACTCGATGTGTACGAGAAGTAGAACCATTCTCAAATTGACTATGGTTTCTACTAGGAGTCCTAAACCTCGACGGCGTCTTATCTCTAGGCTTAGAGTCATTTAGAGTATAAGGCCGTTTAGGTTTAGGTGGAGAGACACCATGAGTAACATCTCTTTTCAAAGTGTTCACAAGTTTACTACCTAATCCCGGTTTGGTACCTAACCTGTCTACATTTGAACTGAGGACTTTTGGTGTCTCATTGTTATTCACGAGCCTAACCGATGTTTCCAACTTCTTGTTAGGACAACAAGAAGCCACATGCCCCTTTTGGTGACATTTGAAACATGATTTATGCTTTCGTGACTTAACCCCTTTTGCCTTTTCGTGTTTAGTCTGAGTTTCAGACACTAAAGGTACATCTTGTTCCTTAATAACCTTATCATTTATGTCAGTATCAACCATCATTCCACTCGAGACAAATTGTACTTTAGGGAATGGTGTGTTCTTACTAACATCAGATGATAGATCTTTATGAACAACCTTCTGTGTCTCTAAGTTTCCAGACTTTTTAATTACTATCTCCTCAGGTTTAGTATCTAAATCCATCATTTCGAAGTTAACAGAAGTAGTATAATTAGAGTTAAAAGGAGGAGGCACATCAGTGTATCCTAATCCAGTTTTATCTTTTACACTACGTTGAGCATCAATTATAGAATCCATAGTTAAAGAAGATGTTCTATAACTTTCAAATTTACGATTTAGCTCAACTAACTTCAATTTTGATTCAGCTAGCTCCTTATCTTTATTTGAAATACTTTGATTTAAGTCTCTTAAATTTAAATAAAGGCCATCTATCTTAACACATTGTTCATTAATTGTGTCCCTAAGATTGGTCTTATCAGCAGCATCAGACTTAATCTTTTCTTTAAGAGCTAGTTTGTCTTCACTAAACCTTTGTGCATCACATTTAGCTATTTCTAATTCAGATTTTAAAGTATTATATGAATCAGCGAAAACACTAACTTGTGATTGCAGATTAGTAACTAGATCACAGACATCAACAAGAGTAAGCAAATCCAGACATACCCTTTTCTTGTCTGTTTGAATATCAGCCATATGTGCTACAAAGTCATCAGGACTCATGTCCTCAGTTGACTCCATGATCAGCACATCCTCATCACTTGCTCTAGGTGTGACTTCTTGCACCTATGCTTGATAATCCACATCAGTCGGCATATAGGATGTAGATTCAGCAGCTTTCTCTTGATCATCTATTTCAGCCATAAGAGCTTGCTCAGGCTGAGTAGACCAATCATAAGTTCCATCAAGCTGTTGAACCACCAAGGCTTTGGAAGCTAAAGAACTTCCCGAGCCTTGTCTTCCATTGCTGACATCAACCTTTGGTCGTTGACATTCCCTAGCAAAGTGTCCGTAACCTTGATAGTTATAACACTTAACTTTGGACTTGTCAAACCCTGGTCGATTTCCTACAACCTTTCTACCAGTACGCTTCATGAAATTTTTAACTCTCCTTGACACCATAGCTAGTTGCCACTGGAGATCCATTTCTTCAAGGTCATCAGGGTCTATCTGATCATAATCTTCATCAAAAACCGCAGGATCATTGATTTTCCCTTGAATGTAGTTTTCATAGGAAGCAACAAAAGAGGCAAGAACAGACAATTGCTGTTCAGTAGATTTCACACTCATCGGCATCTTCTGATGCCCTTGAGGTGACTTCTCAGTAGTTTTCTCTTTTGCTTCACTTCCAGAAGAAGCAATAAAGCACAAATCCTCGGTTATCAATTCACCCTTTTCAAGAGTCATTGTTTCTCTCGGTTATTGAGGGATTCTGTAACTGATCAGAATCTGTTTCTCTCGTTTTGTAGGTGAAATCATAACCTCTGAGCTTGTCAATAGCCTGCTCAAGAGTCATTGTAGCATATCGCTCTTCATTGTCCTTGAGCATAATTCCATGCATTTCCCACTTAGACGGTAAACCCTCAATAAACTTGTCGGTTTTCTCCGTATCAGTAAAGAAGATCTCATGGTCATCTAGCTCACTCAGTAGATAGTAGTATCTCGTGGTGTAGGCATCAAGATCTTCTCCCTTAAAAGCTTTAAACACAGTAAACTGCTTCTTAAGGAGATTCTTCTTGCCCGCCCGTACTTGTGGACTACCCTCACATCTTTTCTCCAAAGCAATCCAGAGTGCTCTAGCAGTGTGAAAAGATTTGAATTGATGATTGATCTCCTTAGGTAAACTCATTTTGATTGAAGAATGGGCTTTATTTTCAATCTCAAAGTCTTTCTTCTGGTTATAATTCATCCGATTGTAGGGTACAATAACTGTTGCATTTTCAACAACAGTTGTAGGTGCAGCGTATCCATTCTTGATACACATCCAGATTGACAAATCATGGAATCTACAGTATGATTCAAACCTGTCTTTCCATCCATAGTAATCCTCAAGTCTAAGCAATTTAGGTGGAGCATTAGATTTTCAAATCTCGTGGTCCATCTCAATCATTTTACTCAAGTCAGACATCTTTGTCAATCTCAGAAGTTAAAAAGTCACAAAAAATCAGAAGGTTCAGTTCGCAGGAATCTCAGTTCGCAGGAACTCACTTCGCAAAACTCAGTTCGCAGAAACTCAACTCAGTTCGCAAATCTTAGTTCGCAACTCTCAGTTCGGTTCGCAAACTCGGTTTGGTTCGCAAGAACTCAGTTCGGTTCGCAGCTTTCACTTCGCAGGAACGGCTGAAACCCTAAACTCAATTCGCGAAACGGCTAAAAAACCCAAAAACAAAAATGTCAGTTATTTTTACGATTAAAACTTGTGGTTTTCGATCGTAAACGAAACTAAAAACGTCAAGAGAGTGATTTTGGTCGTAAATAAGTACGTAATGCACTAAAAACAACCCGAAATCACACGTTATTATCCTAAATAACCTCGAACCTACGCGTATCTAGCCGTAGGCTCTGATACCAATTGTAAGTCCGGTTGTGGCGGATCGATAACCAGGTTATCTAAGGTATTAAGGTGCGGAATCCCTCAATACTAGTTATAGGATCTATAACGAATTCTTTCGCAATATATTAACGAATCAATTATCTAATTGCTTTGTATCGATTATAACAAGTGTTAACGATCAATACCTAGCCTTTAGAACGTAGTGAAGTCTCTGGAGTCGCAGGGTTTTCCGGTAATTGAAATGGCAAAAAGTTTTTTAATATGAAAACCTAGTTTTTCATATATACTCGTCTCTGTTCGCAGGCTCGTGGGCTCTGCGAACTGACTCAGTTCGCACCCCATGTTGGCCCAGCGAACTGACTCGGTTCGCAGGCCAATCTTGTCCTACGAACTGACTCGGTTCGCGGTCAACCTTGGTCAACATTTTTCAGCCTTTTGATATTTAACTCTAAAATGTTTACTAAGCAATATATTTCATTTACAAATCAAAACCAATGTACAAACTTGATTACAATTACTAAAAGTACTATTACAAGCTATAACAAGCTAGATCTGTTGTCACAAAACATGTCTCAACAGCTCCAAACGAAGTCTCTAAATTCTATTTGGATGAATTTAATTAATTCGTCCAAAAGTCGAGCTCCCGACTTTAATCGAGCGCTTTTAGGAGGCACCCTAAGTTTAAATTTAATTCAATAGTTAGGTTAAAACTAAGTAATAATTAGTAAAAATATAAAAAAAAATTGTTTTAAGTTTTAACCAAAAATCATTAAAGTCAAAGTTTAAATTTTGTTCGATCAAATTTTAAACTTTGAAACTTTAGGACAAAGGTAAACCTTTAAAACACACAAAAATATCATTAGCTTAAACTTTAATTGTTTTCTTTTTAATTTAGCTAGTCGCACTTTATAACATATAGTTATGTTAAAAATTTTATTCGCGTACAAAAGCGTTATTAAAATTTAACAAAGTAACAATTGCGTAAAATTTTATTACTTTTTGTGTTAGGGTAAAATTTGGAGTAATTAAATATTAAACAAAAACAAAAAAAGTAAAATCCGGTCCACACTTGACCATATACATTCAAACCGAACGTATATGGTTGGTTTTGACCATATACGGTCTAAAACTCAACCGTATACGGTCAGGTTTGGACCGTATTCGGTCCACATCTCGAAAACCAAAAGAAATCCGACCGGTTTGAATATACGGGGCATGTGTGTACGTATTTTTTTGTGTAATTGGGTGTATACCCCAAAACATAACCATATACCCTCAAAAACACAAAATAAAAAAAATAAATAAATACTCCCCTTCTTCTTCCTCAACCTCTCGGCCGCACCTCCATCCCCACCCAAAACCACCATCAAACCTCCATTTTTTCCGATTTCAAGCTTTGAGTTCAAGTAATAATCATCTTTTATTCTCACATTCATCTTTCTCATCCTTTCTAAGGTAATCTCTAACCTAAAAATTCAATTTTTGTTAACTTTAACCTAAGATTGTTCTTGATGAAATTGTTAGTAAAAATTGGGGATTTTAGTGATTATTGATTGTATAGATGTATGTAAGATAGAATGTGAAGAAAGATTGGTGATTCCATGGTTAGATTTTAGTTTAGAAATTTAAAGTCTTGAAATTGTGTTAAAAATTTTGAATCTTTTAGGATTAAAAATTGTAAGAAAGTTTGTTTTTAATTGCAATTTGCTTATTCGATGCTAATTATGCTTAGTATATTGCAATTAGTTAATTAACTGGATGATGATGCTTGATTTCATAAGTTAAAGTAAGCTTTTAAATTGCATTAAGTGATGAATGTTTCATATGGAAAATTTTAAAACCTCACTTAAGTGTTAAATTAGCTTAATTTGCACAAGTCTTCCCTTAATCTTGATGTTTGATTGAAAAATAGATAATTCTATTGGTTAATCACCATACTTAGAGATTAAAGTAAGCTTGCAAACTCGATAAGCTAGTTTAGACATCATGAACTTTTGAAACCAACTTTTGCAACTAAACGTGATGTTTTAAGATGTTTTAAACTAGTATGATAGGAGATTAGCTTGCCTTGATTAATGAAATTATAAGCAACTTTAAAAATGCCAAATTGGAAAGAATGATCATTCTTGCTTGTTAACTTTCTAAGATAGTAAAAAAGGTCATCATCTTTGTTAAAACGCAACCTAACTTACTACTTATACCTATTTGTTAAAAATAATGCGGAAAGTTTGATGACAAATGCTAAAGTAAGGATTTCAAGTAATTTAATTTACTAGATGCAAAGACTTGAAACTAACTTTAAGCATTTGGCACCACTTTAAATGTTAATTCTTTAAGTGCCCATGATATATGATAAGTTAGTTTGGGTGTATTGCATGTAATTAATCTCGTTTGTCTTAGCAATTTACCCAACTTCATGTAACAAAGTAAAAACGCTTTGAGCTAACCAAAATATAAGTTTAGAACGAGCTTACGTGAGTTCAAAAATGCTTCACGCCTACTTGGTTAAGAATTAAAGTTTATTACTTATTTGCCTTTAAGGAAAATAGTGCAAGTTCAAAATTACGCCACTATAATTATGAAATTAAAAGTAGTGGAATTTTAGACTATACATTATCCCTAAAGGTAGATTTAAGTGAGATAATTACATGGTTTGAGGTTTGATTGCTAAAATTGCGGATTGATTATCATATATATGTCATATATGTCTTTTACATGTTTATGGAATGTGCCACTTTTAAAGCCCTCATTTCGAATTTTTTCTAAAAATTTGGAATGACTTAGCTAAATCCATAAACTTGTTAAAACATATCGAACAACCTAACTTGTTTCGCTTTTTCTTTCAGATGCCAAACGTTATTTTACCAGGAGTTCCAGAGGATCCTACGCCTATTCCCGACACCCTCAATCGTATGAGAGGGTCGAGGATGACGAGAGACACAGTCAGATTCTGGATGGATAGGGATCTTGGAAGATTAAGATATATTAATTGGGATCACTTGAGAGATTTAGGTTTAGAGCGGGAGGTGGAGACATTTTTGGATTATCAGACAACCGGATCTTCCTTGACTGCATGGCGACATCTCTTCGCCATCAAGGAAGAGGTGTATAGAGAGGTTATGGCGGAGTTTATGATTACGTACCGTTTTGATGGAGGGGTCACAGATTATAAGGACAAGAGAATGATCTGTTTCCAGTATCGAGGGGTGAGACATGAGTTATCATTAGCAGATTTTGCTGTATAGCTCGGCCTCTACACTGCAGAGCAGGTTGACACTCCTTTGTTCACTGATGGGTGCACTACTATACCCGACATCGAGGATCCTTCCGTCACTTGGAGTTCATGGGGCGGTTTGGCTTTTAAAAGCAACATAAAGGCCACTCGCTTCATTCGGCCAGCACATCAGATTCTACACAAGCTTTTAGCTTGCTCCGTTCAAAGCAAAAAGAGCTCGAACGGAGGTGTCACACTTAGAGATTTGCGGCTGATGAAAGCGATTACGGAGAAGAGAAACATACAGGTAGCATATCTAGTGGCTCAGAGGCTGAATGACGAGAGGAAATTTCAGCCACCACAGACTCCATTCTTGGGAGCTGTGATCACCAGACTCATTACAGGGATGGGCTTCCTTTGTCCGGAAGATACACGTCGGTTCAGGAGGGATAGGACTCGCAGCTCGCAGCCGCAAGACCATGACTTTCTAACAGAGATGAGAGTGCTGACGATTGACCAGGAGGACGAGCAGATTTCCTAGAGAGCCTGACTTAGTATACCTGACGATGTGGGTCGCCCGATCCCTGGATTATTTATCGCCCGCACTCATGCTAGGACCATGAAGAGGTCTGGTGCTGTATTAGGAGATGTAGAGGTCCCGAGAGGACCACGTTCGGGTGATGCTGCGCCAGATCATGATGAGACGATTGTTTAGATGCCAGAGGCTCCTAATGATGGAGCGGAGAGTTCAGTGCCACCGGCACCTCAAGTTTATCACTACGGGGACCCTGCAGATGCCGACTACAGGTACGGTATTATGTTCATGCTCACCACCTTATATGGACAAGGCATGCAGCAGGCAGTAGATATGAGATACACACCTTTACCTCTGTGTCCATGGGTATGCGGTCCACCACCACCTCATTTCACCACACCACCTACAGTTCCACCACCACCTCATTGCACCACACCACCTACAGTTCCACCACCCACCATCACTACACCACCACCCACCACCGTTATATTACCACTCACTACCACACAACCCATAGCCACCACTATCGCCACTACCATATCACCTTCACCTGGGCCTGCATTCTCTACTCGTATTACCAGGCGTCGCATTTCTGAGCCAGCATCCTCGGCCACTCATCATACCCCTAGATCTGACTTAGACCAGCCCAGTAGCACCATCAGTGCCTCAGCAGCTCCTCCGCAGACCACAACTATTCATCTATAGACAGATCCGTTTGGTGAGGTCGGTTATAGACCAGAGCCACAGGAGGGTGTTGAGCAGATATTTACGGTATCTGATCTGATAGGCAGCACACATCAGGCCACCAGTGCTCAACCTTTATCCCTCTCCTCCCTTATGCGTATGGATGATGAGCAGATGCAGCTTGTACTACAGGTCGGGCATATAGCACTAGCTGAGCATTCGGATTCAGATGCTAGGACTAGAGTGACACAGGATGGGACATTAGCTCCCACTTCATCAGCATCTGCATCCAGGATGGAGTCTAGTGGGCAGATTTCAGCGACAGGATCTTTTCAGCAGCCCACAGCCTCTACTCAGCCTGAGACTATGCCATTGCATACTACACAACTAGCCACCCAGGATACTTCTGACCCTTAGACTTTTATTATTATCTATTTCATTCAGTAATACATTTGGATATTATTTTGATGTTTATTGGGGATGATTGTATTTATAGTCAAACTATGATTACTGTTTGATTTATTATCTATCATTATCTTTATATTTTACTTACGTTGTTTATTTTCTCTTTTGAAGATATTTATGATTATGGTTGTTTGGTAGAATAGGAATGTTTGAACAACTACAGAGATGACGAGCATCATAGCTAAATCTAGATTCACCACCATTGATTAACCAAATCACCGATGACCAAACCTAGGAATCCAACACACATCTCCAAGTTTATTTAAAGGGGAGTTCTTCGTTTCTTTTTCTCTAAAATTCTTTGAACCGTTTTACATCATACCTGTACCCTTATACTAAAAGCCTTAAGTGTGGGATTATATCCCATAAACATATTACTTAAAGAAATATTGCACAAAATAGTAAAAATTCTAAGTGTGGGATACTTCGACAAAAGGTATTTTCACATTTAGTTTTGAACATTAGGAACAATGTTCCTTTAAGTGTGGGATACACGACATGATATACCGTTTGCTTCGACCTTTTGTCCAAAAAGTATATATTAACTTACTTTGTATAAAAATTTCAAAATTTAAAAATTTTCAGAAGAAAATTTTAGAATCTAATGACTTTCAAATAATAATTTTATCAAAGTTACAACCAAGAATTGAGGGAAAATACTAAAACAAAGTGAATTTTTTCTAAAATCAAGACATGGATCAAAGAGGAGCAACACATGACTAGTCACACATAAACCCAAATTTCGTTTCGTGAGGTATTTTGAGCCCAAATATGCATTCATTTTTAATGCTTCACTTATTCGATTCATGTGTGTGTGTGCCGATGCATGCATTTAAATTAGAATTTGCTCAAGCAATACATTTCAAGACCACATTGATGAGTGCCATACGTGGCATAGGTGCAATTAGAGGATCTCGACATTCATTAGGAAATAAACCCATAACCTACTCACCAAAACAACCTTTAGCAACACTTAACTTTAGTGTTGATAACCCCTTTTTAGCCTTATCATTTCGTTTCTTCACAACCCATCATAACATATCCACCCTCCTAAATCTGTCTAAACCTTGACCTAGCGTTCTAAATTATGAAAGAGCTATTTAGCATCTTAGTCATACTTCTTTCTCACCTCATATTCTTCCACGTGTCTACAAATCACTCACGTGCGTTCACAGAAAAGTCATATATTCCGAGTATTCGTTGACACCTGACATGACGAAAAATTCTTAGATGAATCGCAAAGAAGAAAAGCTGAAGCTATTGGGAATAATTAAAAAAAAAAGCCTCTAGTTTTCATAAAATCAAAAACAGAAGGCGCGCTCAGAAATGTCATGGATGTCAAATACGAATCAAAAAGCTTGAAAAATCCTTAAAGTAAAACCTAGAGTTTTACCAATGGAACATCAACATCCATTCCTCAATAGAGTTAGTTCTTATCCACACATATATCCTTCATTCTATAGTTTGTCTTCCTACCCAAAATCTAAAGAAGTATCATTCTAAATGTCTGAATAAAGATTTCATAACTTACAACCCTAGGTCAAAACCACTTAAAGCCTTAAAACCTCTGTTTTCTCCATACCCTTTCACCAACCATTACAACCCTTCTGAATGTCGTGGGATAATTAGTGTCGTCCTCATCTAAGTGGTGGAGATTTGATTCTCGATCAAGCTTATGACGACAAATGCTACATGACTGGCTTCCCGAGAGATTGATATAGATTACATGAAACCCGATACACTTCGAGTGAATTGAGTGACCACGTGAGAGGATTGCCTAGTCATGTACATTTGAAAGCATCAAATAATGTCTTATTTATATAATAATATTCCCTTATTTCTAAGCCTTTTTATTGTAATTTAATTACAAATGCTACTGATTTCTTTTGTATTTGTAGAAAGGTCTTTTAAATAAAGAAACGAAGAAAAGGAACGAAAATTGACTCAAGACTAAAGAAAAGAAAGAAAAGATTGAAGACCTAAAAATATTGGACTTGAAGAGAACACAAAGCCCTAAAAGATAAGAGAAAGTGGGCCAAATTAATGAAGAAATTCGGATTTAAGTTTGGAAGATAAAGCACAATGGAGAGCCCAGCCCAAAAATGGAATATTCTAGAATTCACATCCAACCGGCGGTTGAAGCTCACAGCCGGCGGTTGGAGTTAAATATGGAAGGCGGTTGAACGCGCGGGTCGTAGACCGGGTTTTCGGGTTAAATTCTAGCCCAACCGGCGGTTGGATTCGCGGTTCAGAAAATCTATAAATAGGCCATTCTTTTTCACAGTCCAAACACAACAATTACGAATAGGTTAACCCTAATTTGGGTTCTAGGGGTTAGAAATCCGACTTTTAGGGTATTCAGAGGCTAAGGAGCTAGGGTTTGAAGGTCGTTCAACCCTAACGGAGATTCAGTTCAGATTTTAAGGTTTGATTCTTATTCTTTTCTATCTGCAATGATTAATACTTTGTTTATGGAATTGAGTTATCTTACTTTAATTATGAGCTAATTCTTTATTTGTATTTACTTAGATGTATGATTTTTAGATAAAGGTTTCATTGTATGTTTAATATTGATCTTAATTATGAATGGTTATTGAGTTTATTTGAAGATCCACAGTGATTATGAGTTACGACGCGTTTGTTAATTGTTACTTAACGTGGTCAAAAGACTTATGCTAGAACTAACGTTTGTATGAGTTAATTGATTATCTGCAATTAAATAATTTATTAGTTAATTGTGGCTTGAGAATGTAACCGGTAATAGGTTAAGAGGCATAGCAATTAATTTAAACTCGATCGGTGTGATAATTAGAAAACCAATAATTATAGACTCAAGGCTAACGCAGAGTCAAGAATGAATCTCAATGATCTGTTGATAGGTTTAGTAGCATAAATCTTATGTTGGTAGCACGCATGAGTGTATTCGGGAGAATCTAGTATTAAGGTAAGGTTTATTAGGGATTCGCTAAACCTTAACAGGAGGCTGTCCATTCTAGTTGAAATCACCATAATGACTGATCAATAAACATATATGAAACCTGAGTCGAGAAATTAGTAATCTAAGTAAATACATGCTTATCTATCTATTTATTCTTAAGTTATCTTTTCTATCTTTTAATTGTCTTTAATTGTTTTTTTTATTTAATTTAAATTACGTTCGTACGGAAATAAAACGCTACCCTTTATTAATTGTAATTTGAAATATTAGGTTTAATTAATTATTTTAATTTACACCGCTTCACTGAGTTCGACTCCGTCTTACCAAAGCTATACAATAATACGAACAAGTATTCTTGCCTGGTTGTGTTTAAGTTAACTTTAGTATTTTCTTTTCATTTAAAACTTGTATTTTTTAACGACAACTTAACACGCATCAAGTTTTTGGCGCTGCTGCCGGGGAAACGGTTTGTTGAATTAAATTTTTTTTCTATTACAAAAAAAAAATCTTTTTACATTAATAATCGATTGAAAAATCGGATCACCCATTTTTAATACGACACAACAGAGGTATAAGGAAGGTCGCTTTGCTTCCCGAAAGAGGTAGGTTTTTAATAAGCCTCGCGCTGACCTACTTCTCCGCTTCTGAGTATTTTAAAGTGGAGCTACCGAGGACTTTCGATTAGAAGCGTAAATTGATTTCGTTTTTTTATTAAATATTTGAGTTATATTTTTATCTATCTTAAATCTTCGTACTTTTTAGTTTTCTAGTGCTACTGAATTCGTTTTTCCCTTCAGGTTGTTTCATGACCCGGAGGAGTAATCCGGTCTTGTAAACCCTCTTAAAGAACCTGAAAGATTTTTACACACTCAAAGTCGCACACCTTACACACCAGTCAACACTGCAGAATATGAATATTATTCAGGATCAGACTTAGAGAATACGCAGGTACCATCCAGAGCACCTACCATATACCCTAGTGATTCTGAAGAAGAAAAAGAACAAGAAACAGAAACACCAATGGATCAAGATATAGCCAACATGACCATCGAAGACTACACGAGTCAAACTCGCGGGGATATTCGTCCAGCAGTGGTACGACCAACAATAGCCAGAGAAGTGGAGTTTGAACTAAAGGGACAATTTCTGAAAGAATTAAGAGAAAATCCGTTTAAAGGAGAAGACAAAGAAGATGCTAACGAGCACGTTGAGAAAATACTAGAAATTGCCGACATGTTCAACATCCCGAATGTTACCAGAGATCAAGTTATGTTGAGAGTATTCTCGTTAACATTAAAAGAAGGAGCTAAAAGATGGATTAATAATGAACCAGCAAGTTCAATTACTACATGGGAAGATCTACATAGTAAATTCCTGAAAATGTATTGCACACCGTCCAAGACTTCGAAGATGATCGAGGATATCAGGAACTTCAAGCAAAAACCAGACGAATCTTTATTTTAATCATGAGAACGATATAAAGAAATGTTATACAAGTTTCCACAACACGATCTGAATGTGCAACAAGAGATTACAATATTTTACAAGGGCGTTGATCGCGTAACTCGTCAACAATTAGATGCACAAGGCCATATACCAAAGAAAACTCCTGCTCGAGCAAGACAAGGAATTGAAGAACTCGCGAAACATTCTCAACTCTGGGACGATGGTTCTGCCGGAAGAAAGAGATCTACTGAAGATACTGAAGGACTAGCAGCAATAATAGCTAAATTGGAAAGTTTAGGGCATGATATTAAAAAAAGTCAATGAACAAGTCCACGCTATTCGAATTGGCTGTGAAATCTGCGGAGGGAATAACCTAAGAACAGAATGTCCAGAAAGAGATTTGGTTACAGAAGAAGTAAAATATGGGGATTTCAAGGAAATAACTTTCGACGAACCAATCAAGGCGTTGGTGGTCCGTATCAACAGAGGGCACCAGGATATTTTGTTAAGAATGGGCAAAACCCATCCTTTTCGGACAGAATGAGCTCAATGGAAGGGATGATGAGTAAATTTATGGAAGCTAACGAAAAGTTCATGACTAACACCAGCAAAAGGATAGAGGAATCAGAAGCTGTTGTTCGTAATCAAGGAGCATCGATAAAACAGATTGAAGGCGCAATTCATCAGATTGCGAAAGTACTGCAAGAAAGATTTCCAGGAACATTACCAGGAGTTACAGAAACCAATCCAAGAGAGCATGCCAAAGCAGTAGTCACACGCAGTGGTAAGCATCCTTCCTCTACTATTAACACTAATGATAATTTTGATCCTGAACAGGTTACTAAGAAGAAAGACGGAGAGGATGCTACGCCAACAAACCAAGTAAATGACACTAAAAAGACAGAAGCAGAAAAACCTAAAAATTATACACCTCCACCACCTTATCCAGCTGCTTTGTAGAGAGGAAGGGATGAAGAGCATCATCATAAATTTTTGGATAATTTGAAACAATTACACATCAATATACCATTCGTGGAAGCTATCGCTCAGATGCCAAGATATGCTAAATATTTGAAGGAACTCCTGACAAACAAAAGCAAGCTAAAAGATGTGACGAAAGTAACAATGAATGCTAGATGCCCAGCTGTAATGCAAAACAAGCTCCCACCAAAATTGAAAGACCCAGGGAGTATTACTATCCCTTGTTTAATTGGAAACTTATCTATTAAAAATGCATTAGCTGATTTAGGAGCAAGTATTTTTCGTATGCCATATAGCATGTATACCCGACTGCGATTAGGAGAACCAAAACCAATTCGCATGTGTATTGAATTAGCAGATCGATCAGTCCAATACCCAAAAGGAATGGTTGAAAATGTCTTGGTAAAAGTTGATAAATTTATATTCCCATGTGATTTTGTCATCTTAGACATGGTTGAGGACCCCCGAGTTCCTATTATTTTAGGTAGACCATTTCTAGCCACATCACATGCATTAATAGATGTCTATGACAGAAAAATTACTATGCGTGTAGGGGAGGAAAAAGTTGTTTTTAATGTAAACCAATCTATGCAATTTCCTGAGTATGTGGATGATACTTGCTATTATTTAAACTCTTTCAACTATTTGGATAACGATTTCTTTCAGAACCTTTTAGAAAACACACAGGAGGAGCAGCAATTACTGAAAGATTGGTCTGGAGAATTCGACACTGCGAAGGATTTAGCCGAATTTGATAGACTATTGGAAGAAGTAAATGTAATGTTTACAACAGAACATATAAGTTCAGAGCAGCATCCAACAATGGAACAAATGAATCAACCAACAGATGCACTAGATAATACACCCATTGCATTACGTGGAATTCCATGTTCCAAATCGGAGATTATGGAGATCAAGACATCCTACGAAGAACCATCCCAACTGGAACTCAAGGAATTACCAGCCCACCTAGAATATGCTTATCTCCAAGGTACATCTGAATTACCTGTCATTATTTCTGCTAAGCTAACCCCTGGAGAAAAGGCAAGTTTATTACAGGTTCTCAAAGAGCACAAACGAGCTATAGCATGGAAGATAACGAACATTAAGGGAATCAGCCCTTCTTACTGTACTCATAAAATTTTGATGGAACCCGACTTCAAACCTATAGTTCAACCACTCCGATGGTTAAATCCTAATGTAAAAGATGTCGTGCGGAAGGAAATAATCAAATTACTGGATGCAGGTCTAATCTATCCTATTTCAGACAGTCCCTTGGTAAGCCCCGTACATGTGGTACCGAAAAAAGGAGGTATGATAGTAGTGGCAAATGGTAAAAATGAATTAATTCCCACTAGGACGGTAACAGGATGGCGAGTATGTATCGACTACCGCAAAGTAAATGACGCCACCAGAAAAGATCATTTTCCTTTACCATTTATTGATCAGATGATAGAACGATTGGCAGGAAAAAGATTTTACTGTTTCTTAGATAGATTTTCAGGATATTTTCAGATGCCCATTGCAGCAGAAGATCAGGACAAGACCACTTTCACATGTCCAATTGGTACGTTTGCTTACAGAAGAATGTCTTTCGGATTACGCAACGCTCCAGCAACTTTTCAACGTTACATGATAGTAATTTTTCATGATATGGTAGAAGATTTTATGAAGATCTTTATGGACGATTTTTCTGTTTTTGGTGATTCATTCGAAGAATGCTTAGCACATCTGAAGAAAATGTTGGAGCGATGTCAAATGTCTAATTTGGCTCTCAATTGGGAAAAATGCCATTTCATGGTACATGAGGGTATAGTGCTTGGACATAAAATTTCAAGAGTTGGGATGGAAGTGAACCCAGCAAAGATTGACGCCATCTCTAAACTTTCCCCTCCAACAAATGTTAAAGGTGTACGCAGTTTTTTAGGACATGCAGGATTTTACAGGCATTTTACAGGCATTTTAATAAACAGGATCCAAGGCCTCGGTTGCTACGTTGGATTCTATTATTGCAGGAATTCGATATCGAAATTCAAGACAAGAAAGGAGCCGAGAACCTTGCTTCAGATCATTTATCAAGACTGGAGAATCCTGAATTAGAAAAATTAGATGAATCAGTCATTCGAGACACATTTCCGGATGAACAATTGATGGCCATCCGCATATGCCCTGAATTACCTTGGTTTGCTGATTATGCAAATTATTTGGTTACTAAGTCTTTACCTAAGAATATGCTTTATCAACAGAAGAAGAAATTCTTCTCTGATTTAAAACATTATTTTTGAGAAGACCCGTTTTTGTTTCGATCTTGTGCAGATGGCATAATTAGAAGATGCGTGCACGGTGCAGAAAACTATAATATCTTAGAACACTGCTATAAAGGTCCAGTTAGTGGACACTATGGAGCCAATTATACAACAAAGAAGATACTTGACTCAGGGTTCTATTGGCCGACTATCTTCAAGGATGCTCATGACTTTGTACGTAATTGCGACGCTTGCCAACGCGCGGGCAATATCTCTAAACGGGACGAGATGCCTCAGACAGGAATCCAAGCATGTGAGATCTTTGACATTTGGGGCATTGACTTTATGGGACCGTTTCCACCAAGTCATGGGAATAAATATATTTTGGTAGCAGTGGACTACGTCTCGAAATGGGCAGAAGCTAAGGCATTACCAACTAATTATGTTAGAATCGTTGTAAACTTTCTTAAACAACTGTTTTCACGATTCGGCATCCCACGAGCTTTGATCAGTGATAGGGGAACACATTTCTGTAATATTCTACTGGAAAAGGTACTCAAAAGGTATGGCATCACACACAGACTATCTACGCCATATCATCCGCAAACTAGAGGTCAGGTTGAAGTTACAAACAGAGGACTAAAACGTATTTTTGAACGTTCAGTACTGAATAATCGCAAGGAATGGTCGACAAAGCTGGATGACGCACTGTGGCTTTCCGCACTGCTTTCAAGACGCCTACTGGATGCACCCCTTTCCGTTTAATTTTTGGAAAGGCGTGCCATTTACCGGTGGAATTGGAAAATAAAGCATATTGGGCATTACGAAGTTGTAATATGGATATTGATGACGCTGGGAAACACAGGTTCTTACAATTGCACGAGTTGGATGAATTACGTTGGACTGCATATGAAAACTCGAGAATTTATAGGGAGCGCACGAAAAAATGGCACGATAAACGAATCCAGATTAATAAAAACTTTGTCGATGGAGATTTCGTAATTTTGTATAATTCTCGACTCTGTCTCTTTCCAGGAAAGTTGAAATCACGATGGTCCGGTCCGTATAAGGTAACGCAGGTATTTCCATATGGGACAGTGGAACTAGTTAATAATGAAGGTATTCTATTCAAGGTCAACGGTCATCGTTTGAAGAAATATAACGTAGATGCCAACTATGATGATGGCGATGGCCCCATCATCTTTGAGGATGACCTGTGACACATGTTGCAAGTCGAGCTTAACGACTTACTGATTAAATAAAAGCGCTTCTCGGGAGACAACCCGTGTTTTTCTGTTGTTTTGTTTTACAGGTGTTTGAACTTTGTGGGTGTGTTCGATGGAAACCCTCACGAGACTATAACTCGTCCACTTGGGATACCGAGGGGTTTAAAGGCTTGTTGCATACGCTAAATGCAATCGTGATTGCCTACGAAAGTGAGCTGTTGTGTATTTTCTATAAGACCCAGAGACCAACATTGCACAGTCAGGGGAGTTTTTCGTTCTAATCTCTTTTCTCATTCTTTTACGCTTTCTATGTTAAAGTACAATGGGGACATTATACAATTTAAGTGTGGGGATAGGAATCGAAAAGAAATAAAAAGTTTTGTTTGTCCTTAAAAAGCTGATTATGAAACAGTTTGTCATATTACATCAAATTTCGCGATACTATTGTTGAGAGATGATAGTGTTAGGTCTTGAAGGTCCCAAAACATAGATACAGATTAAATAACAAGTATTTAATATATTAGTTTATATCTAAGTTATATCAAACAGGTTAATTAATCAAGGCGGAATACAAGATTAATTGAAGCACAAAATATATTATGAATTAAAGTTTTATTCACAATAAATTGTTTGTCTTACAATTAAGACAGAGTATTCAAACACACAGATTGTTTGAATACGATCCAAGTAGTATACTATGATACAATTATCACTACAAACTTAATAGTGAGTGTGGTAATGCTTTTAGCCTAAGCTTACAGGTCTTGTATACTAATTGTCTTGGATGCTTATTTGAAGTGCTTTTGAGCTGCTATTTATAGAGTTGAGTATCAACTCTGTATTATCCAGCTCAGTTAGTTGTCCAAGGGATAACCGCTCCATCTTGGGCAACTTTGCACTATTTCCTTTTTGCTTTTCTTGGAAATTGATAAAGTAAAAGGTAGAAGGTTTCTTTGCTGAGAAGAAAACCTTTCTTCAATGTTTGACTTTACTCAAACATCTCTTCAGTTGTACCGTAGCCTAGGGAAAGAAGAACTTCTTTTGTACGATTGTACTTTGTTCTTCAATCTGTGCTCTTCAGTTTGTGCTCATCAGTCTATGATCTTCAATCTGTGATCATCAGTCTGTGATCTTCAGTCTGTGAAGTCTTCTGTCTTCAATCTTCATTCTTCAGATGATGAATTCATAAGTCTTCAAATAGAGCACGGATTTCGGTCTGTGAGAATTCTTAGGTCTGTGAAGCACAGACTCAGAAACACTTCTTCAGTCTGTGAAGCACAGACTCAGAAACACAGACTTAGGAAATCACAGTTTTTCCTGAATACAACTAAGTTAGATTTTGACTCCTCAGATTTATAACTTAGGTTTGATCATTGTTTTTCCCAACAATCTCCCTCTATCTGATGATGTCAAAATCTAATTACAAAATATAATAGAGAAATAATAAATACTAAAGTGAAACGTAACATTTGGATCAAGACTTATATACATAAAGTCAAAATCAGAGTCAGTTCACAAAAATATTACAGTTATTTTCTCAAGCCAAACCATTTAGAAGAAGACTGATCAGCTGATTATTCAACAACCTTTCCAAGATCAGGATGATGATTGGGTTTGAAGACATCCAAAAGTACTTTTTGAAACGTAACATTTGGATCAAGACTTATATACATAAAGTCAAAATCATAGTCAGTTCAAAAAAATATTACAGTTATTTTCTCAAGCTAAACCATTAAGAAGAAGACTGATCAGCTGGTTATTCAACAACCTTTCCAAGATCACAAAAATATTACAGTTATTTTCTCAAGCACTCTTTTGAGGGACCTTCATCTACACCTCCAAAAGTAGCATCATCTTCATCATCATCTGATCTTCTAAAATACCTCAGACTCAGAACTGAAATCAGGATTGATGGCATCATCATCTTCATCATCAATTTCCTGTTCTTTTGCCAGCTTCACAAATTGATCCCAGGTCTTGATCCCCTTCATCTTTGGTTGGGAATCAAAGATATCCCTTTCAGGAATCCTCCTGGCCATTCTTTTTATTTTCCTGGCTCTTTTGATTCGCAGAGGTTGAACATCTTCATCTTCTTCTTCCCTTGGTGTTTTTAACTCCATTTGACCTAGGCCTGAGATAGTTGCTATTGGGTCTATGTGTAAGACAATAGCTGACTCCCCCTGAGTCTGTGCAACCATCTCAGTGTGTTCACCTACCTGCTATCCTTCTGACTCCCCCTCAGTCTGTGCACTCATGTTTTCAGTCGGTGGCACAGACTGAGCTTCAGTCTGAGACTTCACCCTAGCACTTTCGGGTCCATCATCTCCATCATCTCCCTCACTACTATCTCCCCCAAAATCTAAGGATTTATTATTTAGTGAATTATCTTTTGGGGTTTTAGCTTCTGCAGACCCAAACTTCATCTTCTCCCCCTATTTGACATCAGCAGCTAACTTGAGAGGGTGGTCTGCATTTCATCTAACCTATTGGATACCTTTTCTTCCAGCATATCCACCTTTTCTACCATAGTAGAGACTAGATGCTTCATCTTCTCTAGCTCTGTCTTATTATTATTGAACTCAGTCTGTACCCATTCAGACAACTTGTTGATGGCAGAAAACACATTATTAAGTGTACTAGAAGGCACAGACTGAGTCTGGTTGGAAGGGTTAGAATTGGGTGATGGAATATGTTCCTCACTTGACTCATGTTGAAACTGAGCAAGATCACTGGAATCTTTTGGTGTTGCACTCTTTGCCTCACTCTGTGTCCTGTGCATGGAAAAGCGATCATAGGCATTGAGTGGTGTAGTTGTGTTTCCCTCAGATCGAATCCGGTGATAGGATAAGACATCATTAGAAAATGATTGTGTTGCATCTGTTGCCTCAAATAGTCCCTGGTGTGAAGGAACAATATCACTGGCAACGAATGTGGAGGTTGGTATGCCTTCACTAACCATCTGGTGAAAAGATGGTAGATCATCAAGCAAAGTGTGACACCCGACACTTTAGGTTAATTGTTAAACCTAGCTGGAAACTCTAATTACTTGTATTTAGTTGGTATTAGGCTAAATATCTGTAATTACCTGTATATTTGAACATACACTTACGTGATTATGTGTTTATCTGTAATTACGCGAAACGAACGGACTGAGTCCGACAATCTATACGGCATTGGTGATACACTTTCATAAATAACGTAAACCTATTTTATAGTTTAAATAGTAGTTATTTACCCTATATTATTATTATTATTAAATAATGATATGCAAAAAAAAAAAACCTAGACGTTTTGCTTAAAACGTAACAAACGCGACGAAAACGCGTAAATCGCGCACGACAACCGAACGAAACTCGAACTATATTCCAATAACTTAAAATGAAGTATTTTAAATAAAACTTCAATAAAAATTCACACGAATAAATCGTTAACGAAAAGCTTAATTAATAAACGTTTAACATTTAAACGAACGATGAAACGAACGGGTAAACGAGCACCGCACGTAACGCAAATTGGGGAAATAAATTAACACACCCACATGGTGGGACCCACCCCAAAGATCTGCATTTTTACCAAGAATAACCCTTCCCCATGCCCACTTTGTTGATCACTCCACTCCACCTTTCCTTTCATTCATCATATCACCATTTCACTCACTTTTCTCCTCCTTCTCTCTTCCCCCTCTCTCTAGAACGAATTTTGGCTGCCATCAACCACCACCACAGCCACCAAACATCACCATAAGACCCCCATACAAGCACCAAGGAGCCACCATAAACCGCCACCGAGATCTTCAAGAAAAACGCGAGAAAACGAGCACACTAGCTTCTTCTCCTCCTTCTCGATTGTACAAACATTGTAAGAACTTCAAAACTCTTCTAAAACACTTGTAACACTTCTATTAACATGTTATAATGTTCACTTAACAAGGAAATGTCCAAATCATAACATAAAACTAGTTTTTCATGGTTAAAAGTGTCAAAAACGTCACATGCAAGCTGATCAGAAAAATGGTCTGACTTTGAGAGGCTGTTTCTCCCTCAAAACTTGACCAAAATGAACGATTCAAAAGGCAAAAATGAAGTTTAAGAAGTTAGCTTTCATTTCCAAGTGGCTTCACGATTTTTGTAGTTCGTTTGATACCCGAAATGATTTTTATAAAAACATAGGTATAACCTGTCCAAAAAGTCAGAAACTTTAGTCTTATGGTTTTGACCATATCTCGAGCTACAGGGCACCAAACAACCTGAAACCACCTCAGAAAGTTTAGAAATTTTATTGGCTACAAGTTTCTTGTTGACCACTTTTTCTGAAACCCTATGGATTTTGCCCAGAAAATTAATCTTCTTGCATGTGTCCTGATTGGTCACTTTTTGACCTCAGTGGATAAATGTAATTTTTAAAAATACTTAGACTTGCTTAAAAATTCTAGAAAAATTACTGAAAGTAGTCAAGACATAGGGGAACCTCTGTGATTTTTCTTGTATTCTATTTCGGACTTATGATTTTCGAAATCGAGCCAACAAAAATGTACATTTTCTGGAAATATAAAAGGTGGACTGATTTTGCACAAAAATAAAAACCGACACTTGTGAACTTACTAAAAATGGAAGAACTAAATTTTTACAACCCTTACACATATTTAAGAGTCATGTAAAAGTTTCGGGTCAAACCGAGCACATTTGACCACTTTCCCGAACTTGAAAAACATAGCAGAACCTTAGTGTCGCACCTGGCCCAAATTGGGTGCGACACTAACCTCTGTGTCGCTATTTTAAACAAACAGGGGTAACCTGCGACACTAACCTCTGTGTCGCTACAAACAGTATTAACTAGCGACACCAACCCTTGTGTCGCTATCTATAAAACAGTGGAAACTAGCGACACCAACCCTTGTGTCGCTACCTCTAAACCAAACAGTATAAACCAGCGACACTAAGACAATGTCGCTACCACCTCGAGTGTCGCAGTAACCTGCGACACTGACCTCTGTGTCGCTTAACGTAATTAATCAAATTTATGTTTTCACAAAATATCACCAACGGCCTGTACATGTTTTTCTAAACACAAACGATAACTGAACAATTGGATATTTCTAATTATGTGAACTAACTTAGGTGGACATTAACCCTCCACCTACATGATTGGCTTAAGTGGACATTAACCTCCACTTATGCAATCACTATAGATGGTCTTTTGAGACATCCACTTACACCACTTAATGCGTTTAGGGCGCTAGAAGGTTTCCTTACGGGACACAGACACCCGCTATTTGTTATCTACTTGCTAATTGCTATACTTGCTTACTAATCTCAGGTGAGTCTTACAGCCCCACTTTTACTTTTACTGTTTTATATACTTTGGGGTGAGATACAAATGCTTAACTCTTTTTCATGAACACACGTACTCGATTATTTTTACAAGATTGTATGAGTTGTTTTTAATCCATTAAAAGTCCTCAACACACATGTTTCGTTAACTGCGAAGGCGCGAGTGCTAGAGAATAGATCTATTATGGGAATGACACCCCCGTCCGGGTTACTAGCTATAACCAAGTTAAAAACGGGCACTCTAGTATTTGTCATAAAGGTGTTTCGGATTAGACACCTCCGGGAGGCACAAAACGGGTTAGGCTTCGAACCGTGGGCTCATGGCAATTTCGAAAACATTAATTTTGTTTACTTTATTTGCTTGATTGCAAATCACGGATAAATCTTGTGTTTCATAACTATGTTTTTACTGTAAAACCTGTGAGATTCACCAACTGTTTGGTTGACCCTTTTAGCTTTGTATTCTCAGGTACTCAGCAACAGTAGGATTGCCCACAGGATTGTTAGCTACATCGAGTCGCATGCATTATACGTATATGAAGATGTTCATATATTATTTTTGAAATATTTCGTTATGTACTAGAATCTTCAGGATATTATTTCGCGAACTCGAGGCTAATGTAAACTTTTAAAGTATTTCAATGTAACTACTTTTGTACTATTTTATAAACGTCTCATATAGAGTCGTTCGCTTTTACCTTTGTGTTGTGATTACTTGATTAGTCACGCCCCGACCCGAACCGCTTCCGCTGTACAAATCAGGGGGTGTGACAGATTGGTATCAGAGCCAAGGTTATAGCGAACTAGGTTGCTTTAGTGGGCCTAGACTATAACCGTTAAGTTAGTATTCCTTGTTAGGTATAACTGGTTCAGATATTGCATCATTCGAACTTAATTTAACATAGCCTGATCAACTATGTACAATTAAAGGAGAATCGATGCAAGCTCCGAAATGGATATAATGAATGGGAATACATTAGAAGACTTAGACCGAAGATAGAAGTGGGACCAACCTTTATACGTGCTTATGTAATGGGTTTATAGATATATACATATATACCTACATATATATATATATATATATATATATATATATATATATATATGACGTTACGTATACTAGACTTACTTACCACGGAAAACGACCACCACTCCCTCTAATACGCCACTTGACCTCGAGAACGAGACTCAAATCTTGCCGATTACTATGGAGACACCCACGATAACCACTTACCCACGCGCATCGGACAACGACACTACTGAGGAGAACTCATCCGAAAGAGGACCCAATTGAGAAGATTTCCGTCTGAGGATGAACCAATGGAACTGGAACCACACGAGAATTCGTCACCTAGGCGCGACACATCTATTTTCTCTATTTCGTACTCCCCTCTTCCCTCTAATCATAAACCTACGAACTGCTTGTGTTATATGCGATTAGAAGAACTACTAGGTCATCTCAGACTAACCCCATCTCGTTCAGAATAAGACTTATGCGACTTCTCCGAATTACAACGACTCCCGACACCTTTTGTAAACTTCGGAGCCTATAAATCCTTTGGACTCATACCTTAAATGGTTTCTAGTCACCCCACATCATTGATTTCCTCTCAAGTACAGTTATATATTACCCCCTCATATATACAACTGTGGTAGTTAAAATCTTTGCACAAAATCTCATATACTTTTATTCCTCCTTGTTAGTAAGGAATCATGCCGCCAAGACGCCAACCGATAAGTCCTGAAGAAATTGCTCAACTCGTCTCCCAAGGGGTTGCTGAAGCTATGGCAGCTTATGAGGCAGCCAGAAGCGGCCCTAATGCTAACCAAAGAAACGCTGAAGAACCCGTCAACAATCCACCTGTAACCAAACCCTGCACATACAAAGACTTCATGAACTGCAAACCCCTCAATTTTAAGGGCACCGAGGGAGCCATCGGTCTCATGCGATGGATAGAGAAAATGGAATCTGTTTTCCGGATCTGCAACTGCACGGAGGAAAACAAGGTCAAATTCTCTACTTGCACCCTCGCTGACGGTGCACTCACGTGGTGGAATTCATACGCTCGGACCATGGGAATTGATGCTGCCTATCAACTTCCATGGGAAGACCTCAAGAAAATGTTGAAGGAAGAATACTGCCCTCGAGAGCAACTCCAACAACTCGAGGAGGAATTCTGGCACCTCACTGTTCAAGGGAATGATATCACCAGCTACACCACCAGATTTCACCAGCTTGCTCTCCTATGTCCATCCATGGTGGACCCCGAAAAAAAACGTGTCGAAAGGTACATTTGGGGACTACCAGAAAAGATCCAGGGGAATGTAACCTCTTCCAAGCCCGGAACCATCCAAAGTGCCGTTCGCATGGCACACGAGGTTATGGCTCAAATTGTTCGCCGAGAGGCATCCGCTGAGAAAACTACCGGGGACAACAAGCGAAAGTGGCATGGGACCAACCGAACCCAACAACAACAACAAAACAAAAGGCAGGAGACCCTTAAGGCATATGCATCAGGATCTAGAGAGAGAAAAGGGTACAATGGAACCAAACCCTTCTGTTCTAAATGCAGTCGCCACCATGACGGACTTTTTGGCACTCCTTGCGACAAGTGCAAGCGTTATGGTCACCTAGCAAATGATTGTCGAACGAAAGCCTGTTACGAATGTGGCAACACGGGACATTTCCGGAACGACTGTCCCAAGCTAAAGAATAACAACAATGAGGCTCGAAGTAGAGCTTATGTGCTGAATGCTGGGAATGCTCGTCAGGACCCGGATACGGTCACTGGTACGTTCATTCTCGCACCGTTGAACAACATTGTGTTACTTTCCTTAAATAAGGTTTTATATACTTAATGCTTTCTCTCACTCCCTAAGAATTTAAGTACACAATAAAACTTGCAAACGAACTCTTCCGCCATTTATTTCACGCCTGTCGAGATCAAGCACCTCGATATCATCGTCGGTACGTATCGACTGTCCAAACACCGTGCCGAGATCGCCTGTTCTGAGAAAACTGTCCGTCTTCCTACCATCTCGAATGGAACCTCAAGCCCTGCGAACAATAGTATCGATAAACATGCATTAAAAACTTGAGATAGATATAATTAAAATTGATACATGTTATTAACTGCAAAACATTAACTCATAAAACGTTTGCCTCGTAGGAAATGACAAAGTCCCCTATTAACAGCCACCTATTGAGCAACGACCAACTCCGTGAGGAACAGATGATCTTCCCGTACTTACTCGATCTAGATAATGATACGGAGCTGTTGAAAGACGAACCATCGGGAGAAGTGGTACCTGAGAGGGAACCCGAAGAACAACTGCTAGAACAAATGACAACGCGTGCACTATATAACCCCAAAGGAACTACCAGGATAACTCGAACAAATTCCGCTCCCAACTTAACTACTACCAATCTTACCACTTCCACTCTTGCTACTACTTCATCTGTCACTAATACACCTGTTACTGTTAACACAAACACGGAAAGTACCTCCCTCGCGAATGAAACTCTTAAGACGTTACGCCACCGACTAGATGAGGCACATAAAGAAATCGCTGACCTACGTCACATTGCTTATCAGAGTGAAGTACGCACCCTCAATCACGGGGTACGCATGGTGGCCATGGAAAACGCTATACACGAATTGCAGCATCTTTACCAAAGCATTGGGAATACGAATCATGAGTTGTGCAACTCCATTGGGCAGATGACTAAATCTGACGGTCTTACTGAAGGGAACATCAGGGCAAAAGTGACGAATCATAAGAGGAAAGTAGAGGAAGGTCTCGACAACAACCCCACTCAGCGAAAAGTCAAAAGGACGAAAATCGTCGGGAATGACATAACCGGACCCAAGGAAGAACGGGGTTATGCAGGGAACAAACCTTACTGCCCCAACTGCAAGCGTCATCACGAAGGTCTCTGCGGTACACCTTGTGGGAAGTTCAAAATAGTCGGGCATCGGGCTAAAGATTGCAAATCTCCTCCTACGGCTACGAACTCTAATACATCAAAAGTCTGCTTCGAATGCGGAAACGCTGGACACTTCAGGAAGGATTGTCCACAATTGAACAATAATGCTCGCCAGGATCCGTAACCTTGTTTCGGGTACGATACTTCTCGACAACCTAATTATTTCAACCTTATTCGATAGTGAGTACGCTTAGTTCACTACCCTATCACGCCACAATGACTAAGATGCCAAGTACTATTGTATAACTGACCACCTTAACACAGTAGAATTTACAAAGTTACCCTAAGCTACTAACCCTAATGTAGCCATACCCTGGTGACTAACAAACAGACATTGTCCAGCGGACAAAATAGCCAACAGAGTCGAAACTCTCCCTCCCCCCTCCCTTAGTTGCCAGTAGGGCACTAGTCTAACAAGGGGAGGAAGGCAAAACAAAACTGAACGTCACACTTTATGGCGCATGCCACGTTTATTCCTATGTAACACACCGGCTTCGACTTAGAACAAATTTCGGGACGAAATTCCTCTAACAAGGGGAGAATGTGACACCCGACACTTTAGGTTAATTGTTAAACCTAGCTAGAAACCCTAATTACTTGTATTTAGTTGGTATTAGGCTAAATATCTGTAATTACCTGTATATTTGAACATACACTTACGTGATTATGTGTTTATCTGTAATTACGCGAAACGAACGGACTGAGTCCGACAATCTATACGGCATTGGTGATAAACTTTCATAAATAACGTAAACCTATTTTATAGTTTAAATAGTAGTTATTTACCCTATATTATTATTTTTTAAATAATGATATGCAAAAAAAAAAAAAAACCTAGACGTTTTGCTTAAAACGTAACAAACTCGACGAAAACGCGTAAATCGCGCACGACAACCGAACGAAACTCGAACTATATTCCAATAAGTTAAAATGAAGTATTTTAAATAAAACTTCAATAAAAATTCACACGAATAAATCGTTAACGAAAAGCTTAATTAATAAACGTTTAACATTTAAACGAACGATGAAACGAACGGGTAAACGAGCACCGCACGTAACGCAAATTGGGGAAAAAAATTAACACACCCACATGGTGGGACCCACCCCAAAGATCTGCATTTTTACCAAGAATAACCCTTCCCCATGCCCACTTTGTTAATCACTCCACTCCACCTTTCCTTTCATTCATCATATCACCATTTCCCTCACTTTTCTCCTCCTTCTCTCTTCCCCCTCTCTCTAGAACGAATTTTGGCTGCCATCAACCACCACCACAGCCACCAAACATCACCATAATACCCCCATACAAGCACCAAGGAGCCACCATAAACCGCCACCGAGATCTTCAAGAAAAACGCGAGAAAACGAGCACACTAGCTTCTTCTCCTCCTTCTCGATTGTACAAACATTGTAAGAACTTTAAAACTCTTCTAAAACACTTGTAACACTTCTATAAACATGTTATAATGTTCACTTAACAAGGAAATGTCCAAATCATAATATAAAACTCGTTTTTCATGGTTAAAAGTGTCAAAAACGTCACATGCAAGCTGATCAGAAAAATGGTCTGACTTTGAGAGCCTGTTTCTCCCTCAAAACTTGACCAAAATGAACGATTCAAAAGGCAAAAATGAAGTTTAAGAAGTTAGCTTTCATTTCCAAGTGGCTTCACGATTTTTGTAGTTCGTTTGATACCCGAAATGATTTTTATAAAAACTTAGGTATAACCTGTCCAAAAAGTCAGAAACTTTAGTCTTATGGTTTTGACCATATCTCGAGCTACAGGGCACCAAACGACCTGAAACCATCTCAGAAAGTTTAGAAATTTTATTGGCTACAAGTTTCTTGTTGACCACTTTTTCTGAAACCCTATGGATTTTGCCCAGAAAATTAATCTTCTTGCATGTGTCCTGATTGGTCACTTTTTGACCTCAGTGGATAAATGTAATTTTTAAAAATACTTAGACTTGCTTAAAAATTCTAGAGAAATTACTGAAAGTAGTCAAGACATAGGGGAACCTCTGTGATTTTTCTTGTATTCTATTTCGAATTTATGATTTTCGAAATCGAGCCAACAAAAATGTACATTTTCTGGAAATATAAAAGGTGGACTGATTTTGCACAAAAATAAAAACCGACACTTGTGAACTTACTAAAAATGGAAGAACTAAATTTTTACAACCCTTAGACATATTTAAGAGTCATGTAAAAGTTTCGGGTCAAACCGAGCATATTTGACCACTTTCCCGAACTTGAAAAACATAGCAGAACCTTAGTGTTGCACTTGGCCCAAATTGGGTGCGACACTAACCTCTGTGTCGCTATTTTAAACAAACAGGGGTAACCTGCGACACTAACCTCTGTGTCGCTACAAACAGTATTAACTAGCGACACCAACCCTTGTGTCGCTATCTATAAAACAGTGGAAACTAGCGACACCAACCCTTGTGTCGCTACCTCTAAACCAAACAGTATAAACCAGCGACACTAAGACAATGTCGCTACCACCTCGAGTGTCGCAGTAACCTGCGACACTGACCTCTGTGTCGCTTAACGTAATTAATCAAATTTATGTTTTCACAAAATATCACCAACGGCCTGTACATGTTTTTCTAAACACAAACGATAATTGAACAATTGGATATTTCTAATTATGTGAACTAACTTAGGTGGACATTAACCCTCCACCTACATGATTGGCTTAAGTGGACATTAACCTCCACTTATGCAATCACTATAGATGGTCTTTTGAGACATCCACTTACACCACTTAATGCGTTTAGGGCGCTAGAAGGTTTCCTTACGGGACACAGACACCCGCTATTTGTTATCTACTTGCTAATTGCTATACTTGCTTACTAATCTCAGGTGAGTCTTACAGCCCCACTTTTACTTTTACTGTTTTATATACTTTGGGGTGAGATACAAATGCTTAACTGTTTTTCATGAACACACGTACTCGATTATTTTTACAAGATTGTATGAGTTGTTTTTAATCCATTAAAAGTCCTCAACACACATGGTTCGTTAACTGCGAAGGCGCGAGTGCTAGAGAATAGATCTATTATGGGAATGACACCCCCGTCCGGGTTACTAGCTATAACCAAGTTAAAAACAGGCACTCTAGTATTTGTCATAAAGGTGTTTCGGATTAGACACCTCCGGGAGGCACAAAACGGGTTAGGCTTCGAACCGTGGGCTCATGGCAATTTCGGAAACATTAATTTTGTTTACTTTATTTGCTTGATTGCAAATCACGGATAAATCTTGTGTTTCATAACTATGTTTTTACTGTAAAACCTGTGAGATTCACCAACTGTTTGGTTGACCCTTTTAGCTTTGTATTCTCAGGTACTCAGCAACAGTAGGATTGCCCACAGGATTGTTAGCTACATCGAGTCGCATGCATTATACGTATATGAAGATGTTCATATATTATTTTTGAAATATTTCGTTATGTACTAGAATCTTCAGGATATTATTTCGCGAACTCGAGGCTAATGTAAACTTTTAAAGTATTTCAATGTAACTACTTTTGTACTATTTTATAAACGTCTCATATAGAGTCGTTCGCTTTTACCTTTGTGTTGTGATTACTTGATTAGTCACGCCCCGACCCGAACCGCTTCCGCTGTACAAATCAGGGGGTGTGACACAAAGAAGTGGAGATCTGTGCCTCAGTTTGTGACATGACTTGGGCATTGGCGATCTGTGCAGAGGGGTGTAAGGGAAGACTCACTGGAATGTGAACTAGTACAGGAGTAGTGGTCAATATGGGTTCAGCCATTGTGAGTGGGGTAAAGAGGGGGGGTGGTAGTGCTCAGGATTGGAGCATCTTCTTCAATGCATACTACAGGGGTTAGTGTAGTAGCAGTAATGTGGGTATCCAGGCTGACTAATCTAGGTTCAGGTTGGGTCAGTTAGGTAGCCATTGGCACCACAGACTCTAGCAGAGCTGTAATGGAATCGTCTATAGCACTGGAAGGTGTTCTATTGACATCCAATTCCATGGATGATGATTCCATTTGTGCTATACTTTTGGGGGTTGAGTCTAGTGATTCCTCCAGAGTGAGTGGTGACTCATCTGGGTTGGTGTGTTTGTGACTCTCTTTTGTGGGTGAGGATGGGCTAGGATAAGAAGATTTATCAATATCCATCTCCTCAGTTGAAGAAGAAGGTCTACCTGCATCTTCTGTTGAAGATGGAACAGACTCAGCAATGTTTGAGTCTGACTCCAAGTGCACAGACTGAGTTGAGTCTGTGTTAATGGAGTCTGTGTGCTCTGCTTCAGCCACACGATCTTCAACAGTCTGGGTCTTAGTAAACTCACTATCACTTGAATCATCACCCTCCATAGATGCAGAAGCAACATATGGGTGATCAATCCATTGCTGCATAGCAGCAGTGATAGGTGCTCCAGAAAGTGGAACTAGATGGTTAAACACTTTATAGGTGAGCACAGGGACAGGTATATCTGCCACTTTATTATTAAAGGACATATATACAGACTCAGTTAAAAGGTACATTAAAAATTCTATTTGACTCATTCACCAGTTTTAAAATTTCTTGAAAATACAACTCTGCAAAGTTGATGGTTAAACCAGTGATGAATGAGCTCAACAGTTGAGTTTCAAACTCATTTAGCTCCCCTGTGCTACCAGATTTACCTCCTAGACTTCTAATGATGCCAGAAATTAAAAATTTCCATTTGGGGGTGAATCCTGACATCAAGATTGTGCCTTTTTCTTTGGTATATCCAACCAAAGTAAGAGAAGCCCTTGCTGCTTCTTTGGTTGGAATGGGTTCAAAATTATTTCCCATAGGCAGGTCTAAGACATTCCTAATTAGCTCTTGATCAATGGTAACTGCCCGTTTAACATGATCAATAGTACCAGTAAATGCAGTATTGATACTATTTGAAGAGCAAGTATACCACCATTCCATAAGAAAATCAGGATATATTTGAGGAATTGTGTTGAAAAATGCTCCCCTTAAAGGATGAGCAGACATAAAGTTTGTCAATTCCTCAAATCCTTGGTTCTTTTTAGAATCAGGGATGGAAATGGTAGCTACTTGGTTATTAGTACAGAGTTTTACCTGTTTACCCTGTTTAAAGGGTCTAGCCGCAACGATGTTGGTAGGTGCAGTGTAAACCCATTGATCAGCCATTTTTTAATGATGATTTTTTTTTTAGATTGATTTCGAAAATGGTTGAACGATTTAGGTTAGGGCTTACAAACTCTGTGTATTTTTGGTGTGCAAGTACAAGTGAAGAAAAAGGAGGAAAACAGAAATGGGTATTTAACGAAATTAAATTTTCGTTAAATGGGACCTACTAGACGGTTTATCCCTTTTTCTGAAATAGTAAAGCTAAGGCACGTGCACCTTTTGTATTGAGCAGATAAATAGACAACAAGCGTCAAAACTTTTAATGATTATTACCATAAAAATGGTATTAGCATTAAATGCAGAGATATTGTTGTTTATTTATTTTTCTAAAAATAAAAAAAATAAAATTAGAAATAAAAATAAAAATAATAAAAAAAATAAAAATAAAAATAAAATAAAATAAATTTAAATAAGGAGAGCTCAGTCTGAGTGATATTGTTAGTCTGTGTAGTGAGTCTGGATGACGTCACACCGACTGAACCATATAACAGACAGACTGAGAGAAAATAACAGAATTGTAAAATCTTTTTGGTATTTTCTTTAAGTTATTTACAAGATATCTCTTAGTCTTTGCTTTTTGGTTGTATGTAGCTGAGGGTACAAACATACAGATTGAAAGGCAGACACAGACTGAGAGTTGAATCACACAGATTCAAAAGCTTTACTAGGGGTTGAGCATTCCTAGTTGACCAAGCAGATACAAAAATCTATCTTCATTCAAAGGTTTAGTAAAAATATCTGACACTTGAGCTCTTGTTTGTACACCAGAAACATAATCTCCAATTATTTCTTCAATTGAATGATACATGTGTTCTTTGACGCCTAGAGATGATTCACCATTGGATGATAAATCATTTTCATTCAGTGGAAGAATAACAGGACTGAGTTCTGTATTATCTTCAACAGGGGGCAAGTCTAAGTCTGTAGAGTTCTCAGACTGAAGACTACCAGACTGAACACTTGTATCAGAAGATCTTGAATCTCTGGACACAGATTCATCTTCAGTTGATGAAGGTACTGTCATTAAATGAGCAGGTTGAGCATCTTCATTATCACTTTAAGAGTCCTGTTGTTGGTGAGCAACAACTGGGATTTGAGATTCAGATCCCACAACAGATAATTCTTCTAATGAATGGACATCAGACTGAGAAACATGTTCATTATTAACGGAGGAAACATCAAAGGTGACATTGATAATTTCTTCAATTTATTCCTTCTGTTGTTGTAGACTATGTAAGCCTTTGAGATAGATGAATAGCCAACAAAAATTCCTTCATCAGACTTAGGTTCCATCTTTGCTAATTGATCCGTTTGATTGAGAATATAGCATTTACTTCCAAAGGTCTGGAAATAATGGATGGTTGGAACCTTCTTATGATACAACTCATATGCAGTTTTGCCATGCCTTTTGACCAAAATAGATCTATTTTGGGTATAACAGGCAGTGTTGACTGCTTCTGCCCAGAAATAAATCTTCATTTGACCATGGTATAACATGGTTCTTGCAGCTTCTATGAGTGTAGGATTTCTTCTCTTAGCAACACCATTTTGTTGAGGAGTTCTGACAGAGGCAAAATTTTGAATAATGCCTTTGTCAGTACAGAATTCAATGAGAGTAGAATTCTTAAATTCTGTACCATGATCACTCCTGAGTTGCTTGACAGGTGCATCTTTCTGCAATTCTTCCCTCTTGATTAGATTAATAATCTCATCAAGAGCATCACTTTTTGCATTAAGGAAGATGACCCAAGTATACCTTGTGTATTCATCCACAACCACAAGTGTATACTTCTTTCCACCCAAACTGCCAATGCTCATGGGTCCAAATAGATCCATATGGAGCATATGCAGTGGTTGATCAATTGTAGCTAACAATTTGGATGGAAAATGGTTCTTGGTCTGTTTCCCTAGTGTACATGCAGGACAAATTTTGTCTTTTGCAAATGTAACATCAGGTAGACCTCTAACCAGTTTCTTCTTTGACAGGAGGTTAATGTTTTTGAAGTTCAGGTGGGATAACCTCCTATGCCATAGCCAGCTTAGTTCTGGCACAGACGGAGTATAGAGACATGTCTCTATATTTGTGTCTGCAGAAGAAAGATCCAAGAGATAAATATCTCTTTCTCTTTTGGCAACTAACACAGGTTTGCCTTTGGAATTATAAATAACAGCAGCCTTCTTTCTGATTCTGATTTCACTGTCATCATCACAAATTTGGCTTGCACTAAGCATGTTATGCTTTAATCCCTCAACATAGGCTACCTTTGATATTATGATGTTGCCAGCCTTCACCACACCATAACCTTTTGTCTTGGCAACAGAATTGTCACCATATTTGATAGAAGGTCCTTCTTCTTCTACAAACTCTGACAAATCTTCCAAAGAACCTGTCATGTGTTTTGAGCATCCACTATCCAGGTACCACTTTTTGTTACCCTGCACGAGACAAACAAAATCAATTAGTTACTTTTGGGAACCCATCTTTTAATGGGTTCTTTAGAGTTGGATGAAGTCAATTCTTTAGCAGCTTTGTTGGAACCAAGCATGTAAAGTTGACTTTTAACCTCTCTAGTTTTGACTTTGTCGTTTGTAGTTGACATTTGTTTAGTCAAAGCAACCTTTTGGTTGTTTAAAAATGGACTTTGTGCATTTAATACCCTCATGTCCCAGATTTCCACAGTTGTGACATTTTCTGTCCAACATAATGGTCCTTTTGGATTTTGGGTTATTATTTACAATAAATCCTCTGTTAAAATCCTGCTTTGACCTAACAAATGTTTTAAAATCTGTGGTTAACTTCATTAAGTTTTCACTAAGCAGCTTAATGGTCTCAGTATGATTGTTAAAAATAGAATTTTGAGAGTCAGACTGAGAGTTAACACAAACAGATTTGGAGTTAAGTTTACCAGACTGAAAATTGATTTTTTCGGACTGACAGTTAGATCTCACAGATTGAGATCTTTTTAACTCCCTTGTTGCTGGTTTTATGCCTTTAAATTTGTCCTTTGGCATATTGTTGTCTAGACCAGCTACACACTAAGATGTGGAAGGTTCAAACATCTTGCAACCTTTCTGTTTATCCTTAATTCCTTTTTCCTCTTTTTGTCTATTTGAAGATTGTACTGTGGGAATACTAAATTTGCCTTTTACAAATCTTTTCTTTTCAAGTTCTATAGTTTCTAAAGATTCATTAGTGATTATAAGTTCAGGCAATTCAGATTGAGAAGTTTCACAGACTAAGATTTCTGAGTCTGTGTCTTCAGAGTCTGGCTCTGTCTCATATACTAGTTCTTTAGCGACTATTTTTTTTCTTACAAAGGCATTTGTCAATATAACTTTATCTCCTACAGTATGACTAAAAGTATGAGGTAAAATTTCAGGTACAAATATAGTAGGTTTTGAGTTTATTTCTGAAAGTAAATGGCTTTTAAGATCAAACTCATCACCTATGACCGCTTGTATCTGAGCTGGAATCTGTTTGGATAAACAGTTCACATTTTTAAGTGATGAAATACACCAAGATCTACAGATCTTCTCATAATGATAAGCTTTGTTTTTATAAGCTTCTTTTTTCCAGACTGATCCTTTTGAGAGTATCATATTGAGCATCAAGCTCACGTTAATACTGTTTATTTTGGCTTATTTCATTCACTTTTGACTGTAGATCTTTTTGAACTTGACTGAATTTAGTTTTTAAATCTTGTATTTCCTCAAGTCTTTTCAAAAAGTCCACATAGATGTGTTCAAACATTTTTTTGTTTTTCTGCATCAGTATAGTAAAGTTTGAAATGATTTACATTGTAAGCAGATCCTTTGTCCCAATCTGAATGAACACATGCTCTTTCTGCAAATTTGACATCTTTGTCAAACTGGCTCTTTGTGATAGCCATTAAGCACATATCCTCATCATCCTCAGATGATGAAGATTCTTCATCAACCCACTGTTCAATAACCAAAGCTTTCTCTAGTTTCTTTGGTTGCTGTTTCTCTCCAATTTTCTTGGGGTTGAAGTACTTTCTTTTGTACTTCTTGGCCTTTTCTGCCCACTTATCAGAACTTGAAGATTCTGCAATCTTCACTCTGCAGTCAGCAGAAATATGACCAATTTGCCCACATTTATAGCAAGTAGCTTTCTTAGGATCAAAAGTTGGCCTTCCTTTTGAACCTTTGAATCTTGCTTTTTCTAACCTTTGGGCAAGAAATGCCATTCTGAGTCTGTAAGAGTTAGATGATAAACTGCTCTAGAGAATAGTTCTCTATTTTTCCTTGTTGTTGCAACAAGGGCAGCAGATGGATCTTTTTGCAATCCTTTTGGTTTCTTCAAAATTTAACAGAAGTCCAAACAAGCCAGATAGATCATATGTCTCCAATTTTTCACTTACAACTAATGAAGTAATGACTTCAGAAAAAGTGTTTGGAATGACATCAACAAATTTTGTACAAATTTCAAACTGTCCATTGATGATATCATACCTTTCAAGATCATTGATTAAGATCTGAAATCTGGTATGAATATCAGTTAATGACTCATCTTGACCAGCAGAGAAGTTCTCATAATTTCTTAGGATATTCTTCTTCTTTTGGGATTATACTAAACTTACTCCATCATATTGGTCAGTTAGCATATCCCATATGGCTTTAGCAGTTTTACAGCCAGATATCTTAGCAAAAGATAGGCTCAGTAACTGCATCGCCCATAATGGATTTGGCCTTAAAGTCTAATGCATATAGTTGCCTTTCTAGATCAGTCCAGGTATTTTTGGCAGCCTCAACAAATTTTTCAGGTGTCACAATAATACCATTTGCATCTAAAGTTGCAGAAACTGTTCTGCCGGGAATAATGGGTCCTTCCTGAATAACTCTAAGCATTTCATCATGAATGCTAGCAAGAAACCATTCAGCTTTCAATTTCCAATGGATAAATTTACACCATGGAAGATTGGAATTCCCTTCCCAGACATAGCAATAGAAGAAGTCATTTTTAAAAGAAGAAAATGTAGAGAAAATGAGTTTTGAAGATAATTTGATAAAACAGGGTTCCTTTTGATCGTTAAAGATATAATTAATAATTAAATTTTTATTTGCTCTGATACCAGTTGTTAGGTCTTGAAGGTCCCAAAACATAGATACAGATTAAATAACAAGTATTTAATATATTAGTTTATATCTAAGTTATATCAAATAGGTTAATTAATCAAGGCGGAATACAAGATTAATTGACGCACATAATATATTATGAATTAAAGTTTTATTCACAATAAATTGTTTGTCTTACAATTAAGACAGAGTATTCAAACACATAGATTGTTTGAATACGATCCAAGTAGTATACTATGATACAATTATCACTACAAACTTAACAGTGAGTGTGGTAATGCTTTTAGCCTAAGCTTAAAGGTCTTGTATACTAATTGTCTTGGATGCTTATTTGAAGTGCTTTTGAGCAGCTATTTATAGAGTTGAGTATCAACTCTATATTATCCAGCTCAGTTAGTTGTCCAAGGGATAACCGCTCCATCTTGGGCAACTTTGCACTCTTTCCTTTTTGCTTTTCTTGGAAATAGAAAAAGTAAAAGGTAGAAGGTTTCTTTGCTGAGAAGAAAACCTTTCTTCAATGTTTGACTTTACTCAAACATCTCTTCAGTTGTACCGTAGCCTAGGGAAAGAAGAACTTCTTTTGTAGGATTGTACTTTGTTCTTCAATCTGTGCTCTTCAGTCTGTGCTCATTAGTCTGTGATCTTCAATCTGTGATCATCAGTCTGTGATCTTCAGTCTGTGAAGTCTTCTGTCTTCAATCTTCATTCTTCAGATGATGAATTCATAAGTCTTCAAATAGAGGACGGCTTTCGGTCTGTGAGAATTCTTCAGTCTGTGAAGCACAGACTCAGAAACACTTCTTCAGTCTGTGAAGCACAGACTCAGAAACACAGACTTATGAAATCACTAAGTTTTTCCTGAATACAACTAAGTTAGATATTGACTCCTCAGATTTATAACTTAGGTTTGATCATTGTTTTTCCCAACAGATAGTACATTAGAAATATGTTTATAAAAAGGAATTCTTGAATACTATTTTGATATGTTGATAGGCCGCTAAACATGATTAAGTCTAATTTTTCGAAATTTGACATCTTCATTATATGATGTATTGATAGGCTTTCTATACAAAAGTTGTTGAATTTTAAGAAATAATAATTAAACAATGAATATAATTATATGAGGAACGCAAATTGATATATGTCTATAAAGTCTTAATTTCTGTATGATATCATATCATATTCTACAGTCTTGGGGTTTAAATTGAAATCATTTAAAAGATATGCTGATCGACTCCTCTGTTTTTACTAAGTACAGACCTGGTTTTCATCAGAATATCTTAAGAAAAAATATATATATACAGAAAGCAAAGCAAAAATGCTTAAAAGAAAAGAAATATAAATATTAGTCAAGTTATGTCGCTTTGTTGTACGAAAGTACAGACCTGTCACCGCTGTCTTGACTAAAATTTGTATGAAGGTTACACTTCTAAAAACGAGTTAAGTTATGTTGCTCTGTTGTACTAAGGTACAGACCTGTCACCAATGTCTTAACTCATAAAAAATGATTCTTCAATTACTCATCTATTATATAGAAATATAGTTATGATTTGATTACATGGGTATATCAATTGTGAGATGCATGAGTTATATTCATAACAAATAATAATGTAGTGTTATTCTTAAACTGGAGTATAGAAGGATTATAGAGGATTATAATATCGATAATCATCTTGAAATGTCAAAATTAGAAATCTTGCGTTTAAAAAAATGTTTAGTAAGGTTTAATAAGGATATATAGCAACAATCTGGATAGATTTATTTGTTCCTAATAAAAAGCATGTTGACTAATATGATCTCAGAATAGTTCAAAAGAAATTCGCGAAGTAAGTGATCTGTACAATCCTATTTATATGGGAGATGAGAAATTCTAGATTGGTTTATATCAGAAATCTACTTGAGGACAAGCAGAACTTAAGTGTGGGGATATTTGATAGCATCAAATAATGCCTTATTTATATAATAATATTCCCTTATTTCTAAGCCTTTTTATTGTAATTTATTTACAAATGCTACTGATTTCTTTTGTATTTGTAGAAAGGTCTTTTAAATAAAGAAACGAAGAAAAGGAACGAAAATCGACTCAATACTGAAGAAAAGAAAGAAAAGATTGAAGACCTAAAAATATTGGAGTTGAAGAGAAGACAAAGCCCTAAAAGATAAGAGAAAGTGGGCCAAATTAATGAAGAAATTCGGATTTAGGTTTGGAAGATAAAGCCCAATGGAGAGCCAAGCCCAAAAATGGAATATTCTAGAATTCACATCCAACCGGCAGTTGGATCTTTCTGCTAGAAGTTGGAGTTAAATATGGAAGGCGGTAGAACGCGCGGGTCGTAGACCGGGTTTTCGTGTTAAATTCTAGCCAAACCGACGGTTGAAAAATCCAACCGGCGATTGGATTCGCGGTTCAGAAAACCTATAAATAGGCCATTCTTTTCCACATTCCAAACACAACAATTACAAATAGGTTAACCCTAATTTGGGTTCTAGGGGTTAGAAATCCGACTTTTAGGGTATTTAGAGGTTAAGGAGATAGGGTTTGAAGGTCCTTCAACCCTAACGGAGATTCAGTTCAGATTTTAGGGTTTGATTCTTATTCTTTTCTATCTGCAATGTTTAATACTTTGTTTATGGAATTGAGTTATCTTACTTTAATTATGAGCTAATTCTTTATTTGTATTTACTTAGATATATGATTTTTAGATAAAGGTTTCATTGTATGTTTAATATTGATCTTAATTATGAATGGTTATTGAGTTTATTTGAAGATCCACATTGATTGTGAGTTACGACGCGTTTGTTAATTGTTACTTAACGTGGTCAAAAGACTTATGCTAGAACTAACGTTTGTATGAGTTAATTGATTATCTGGAATTAAATAATTTATTAGTTAATTGTGGCTTGAGACTGTAACCGGTAATAGGTTAAGAGGCATAGCAATTAATTTAAACCCGATCAGTGTGATAATTAGAAAACCAATAAATATAGACTCAAGGCTAACGCAGAGTCAAGAATGAATCTCAATGATCTGTTGATAGGTTTAGTAGCATAAATCTTATGTTGGTAGCACGCATGAGTGTATTCGGGAGAATCTAGTATTAAGGTAAGGTTTATTAGGGATTCGCTAAACCTTAACAGGAGGCTGTCCATTCTAGTTGAAATCACCATAATGACTGATCAATAAACATATATGAAACCTGAGTCGAGAAATCAGTAATCTAAGTAAATACATGCTTATCTATCTGATTATTCTTAAGTTATCTTTTCTATCTTTTCTATCTTTTAATTGTTTTTAATTGTTTTTTTTATTTAGTTTAAATTACGTTCGTACGGAACTAAAACGCTACCCCTTATTAATTGTAATTTGTAATATTAGGTTTAATTAATTATTTTAATTTACACCGCTTCCCTGAGTTCGACTCGGTCTTACCAAAGCTATACTATAATACGAACAGGTATTCTTGCCTGGTTGTGTTTAAGTTAACTTTAGTATTTCCTTTTCATTTAAAACTGGTATTTTTTAACGACAACTTAACACGCATCAACATTCCACATCCCGAGAATTGAAAGATTGCTTATGAGAAATGTCTTAATATTACTAAACTGAAACTTTGGTTTAAATATTCTCTCTCAAAGCAAAAGTTACAACCTTGACAACTTTATTATTTAAAGAATTTTTTGCTCTATCTTGAAAACTTCTGAAAAATAAACCTAAGTTCTTTGATGCAAATGAGAAGTATTGCTTGAGGACAAGCAACGTCTAAGTGTGGGATACTTGATAATGCGTAAAAAGTCACGTTTTTACCCACGTTATCTATTCCATTATGATCAAATAATTAACACTTTAGCTCAAATATTACATTAATTGGTGTTATTATGTTAATTAGGAGATTATGAAGACAATGCAAGAAGAACCAACGAAAACGGTGTTATAACGGAGATTTTAGAGCCAAAACGAAACAACGAATTTCATCCTCGTACACAAAGGGCCAATGACACGTTAACTTGACCAGGACTAACCAAAAATTTTATCTTGGATCCTTAAACTTCATTCGATTACGAAGACAATGCCGCAAAAATCAAGTGAAACGGACGAGTAGCGAAGAAGTTATAGCGAAAACAAGTTACGATCCCGCGTACGAAAGCTCGACACCAAAAATACGGCAAAGAACAAGACCATATACGGCCAAACTGACCGTATACGGCCAGCCATGACCGTATACGGCCTGGTCATGACCGTATATGGTCAACCAAGCCCGTATACCCCCTATGGCCTGACCGTATACGGCCTGCACTGCCCGTATACGGTCAGTTTTCGCCAGTATTTGCTTAAAGTCACCTCCTTTATCCGGGCATGCATATACGGTCCAATCCATGGCAAGAAAAATACGGTCAAACGGTCAAATATCCGGTCAACGGGTTCCCTCTTTAAATACAAGCTTCCACAACACTTCTACACACAATTTTCTTCATTCTTCTTCTTCTTCACTTCACTAGTTACTTTCTCACTCTTTTTTCTCTCTCTAGCTTAATTATTAATCATCATGTGATTAATAATTAGCTAGAGAGTAATTAGGATTAAATTAGTATTGTTAGTTTAGTCGAAGAAAGCTTGTATTCAAGGATATTCGGTGTACGCTGTGATTTCAAGAATGCAAAGTATTCGTCAATAATTTTCTGCTCTAATTTTCGGGTGATATCTTTTCCCTTACATACTTACATTATGTTTATTATTTTGCATGATTGTCTTGTATGTGATATAGTTATTGCCATGTCTTGCGAGTGGTTTATTATTGTGATTGTTGGAACGTAAAATAATTAGAAGTAGGAATGATAATCATTTAAACAGGAATTATTTAACTTTGCTTTTAACTTAAACTTTATAACCACTAAATCTTATTTATGGAGTACCCTCTCCAGTTATCCGCGTGGCTATAACCTAGAAATTAGGAATTGATCAAGTCTAATTGTGGTAAGTAGTAATCTGTGCTAGATCTGTGTCAGGATTAAGAAGCTACGGGAGCACCGTGTAATACATAGTAAATAACTATGGAATCACTGTGTATCGCTTAGTGGATTCTCCGCCTATGGCATGGTCGATGTATGAATCAATGTGAATACCAATGTATAGTAAGGTACACATTGTGCAATACTGAAAACATGGTCTGCATATGAAGCAATGCAAAACATTGTGAATAATCCAGGGATGTATAACTGTTTGAAGAGGAGAGGTTTATGTTATAGATGGACGTTAATTGAACACATCACATAGAAAAAGAATTTAGATAAGAAAGTAAAGTCCAAGTGTGTTAGGATAAACTGATTTGGGTTTGAAATTACCACTGATCATGTAAAGTTGAAGTGAACAAGTGATTACCACTGATGGTGAAGATTACAACTGCTTGAAGAATCGAAGTTACAACTGCTACAAGGATTAACACTGATAGTTAGTTTTGTAAGTAGTTACTACTGTTTATGTAATTATAACTGTTAGTGTATTTTATAGTGGTTAACACTGTTAGTATCATTTGTACTTGGACTATCATAAATGAAGCAGTTACCACTGTTGGAAGTTTGTTTCCACTGAATGTTCAAATGTGGTATTAACACTGTTTATGACTTTGTGATAAGAATGAGTTTGTTATGGAAGTTATCTAATTCAATAATAATAGGAGATTGTACAGGACTCTATGTGTTATAAATAGAGATCCTTAGAACCTAGAATTAAAAAAAAAACGATATAAGTGAATAAAAGATAGCGCAACTTCAAGGTGTAAACCCTAATACAACAAGTGTATTCGTCTTATTCATATTAATAAGATTGGAGCTTTAATTTTAATATTTGTATTTTGTTATTTGTTGTCAATATTTATCTTTGATCTTTCTAATATTATTGAGTGTTATTCCGCAACTTCTCAATAATAATTCAAAGCTTGTTCAAGGTTACAAGTGAATTGAATTGAAACGGGACTGTCAAGTGGTATCAGAGCTTGGAAAGCTTTGAATACAGAAAGATCTGGAATTTAAGATTAAATTGATTTTTAAGGTGTAGTTTGTGATAAAGTATTGAATTCAATGGCAACAGAAAACAATGAAGGAATCCAGGTCACTAAAATCCCTATGCTCAGGCCTGATGAGTTTGATCTGTGAAAAATCAGAATCAAACAATATATGCTTCTCACAGATTATCAGATGTGGGAAGTTGTGGTAAATGGTCCTCCAGTTGCAGTAGATGGGTGATGGTGTCAAGCAACAGAGACCACCACCAACTACTGATGCAGAAAGAAAAGTCAGATCTATAGAATTTAAAGCCCTCAGCACATTGTTACTATCAATTGCTAATGAGTACCAAAGAAGGTTTGAAGCCTGTGATGATGCCAAAGTACTCATGGAAGCTATTGAAAAGAGATTTGGTGGTAATGATAGCACCAAGAAGAACAAAAGATCTTTATTGAAGCAACTATATGAGAACTTCAATTCTGCAAAAACAGAAACTTTAACTCAAACCTTTGACAGATTTTCAAAGCTAGTTGGAGACCTGGAGAACCATAAGGTAAAGATTGATAAAGATGATTTGAACAGGAAGTTTCTGAGATCATTAGGTGAGGAATGGACAATCTACACAGTAGGTTTAAGACAGAGTGCAGATTTAGAAGTGAAGGAGCTTGAGGATATCTATAATGATCTGAGAAACTTTGAGCCAGAAGTTGAAAGCAAAAAGTAGGCTTTAGGAAACAATTATAATGCTGCTTTTATGTCAGTAAGTGGATCTCAAGTTTATTCAAATCAACAAGGGTCTACTTATGTTGCTGCAGGAATTGGATCATCACAAAGCAGATCAAATGATCAGATACTGGAATCTTTCTTTGCTAGTAATGTGAACTCTTCACTTACTAATGAAGATTTGGAGCAAATTAATGTTGATGATCTGGAGGAGATGGATATTAAGTGGCAAATTGCTTTGATTACTCAAAGAGCCAAAAGATTTATGCAAAGGACAGGAAGGAATAACTTTGCAAATCAAAGGAATGATGCGGCTTGGTTTGATAAAAGTAAGGTAGAATGCTTCAACTGTCATAAAATGGGGCACTTTGCAAGGGAATGCAGAAGTCAAAGACAAGAGCAGAATGGGCAGAGAACAGGAAGCAATGGGATTCAGAGAAGGACTGTACAAGTACAGGAAAGTACATCCAATGCATTAATTTCACAGGATGGACTTGATTTTGATTGGAGTGATCAAGCAGAACATGAAGTGAAGAATCAAGCTTTAATGGCTATTGATGAAGAAAGCAATTCATCAGATGTTCCTTATGAGGTACAAATCAAATTATGTTCTCCTGTGTGCAAACAGACTGTTAAACACTATAGAGATTATTGTAAGTCCGGTTGTGGCGGATCGATAACGAGGTTATCTAAGGTATTAAGGTACGGAATCCCTCAATACTAGTTATAGGATCTATAACGAATTCTTTCGCAATATATTAGCGAATCAATTATCTAATTGCTTTGTATCGATTATAACAAGTGTTAACGATCAATACCTAGCCTTTAGAATACTTAGAAGTTCTCTGGAATCGCAGGGCAGCCGGTAATTGAAAATGGCAAAAAGTCTACAATATGAAAACCTAGTTTTTCATATATACTCGTCTCGGTCAGGCTCGTGGGCTCTGCGAACTGACTCAGTTCGCAGCCCATGTTGGCCCAGCGAACTGACTCGGTTCGCAGGCCAATCTTGTCCTGCGAACTGACTCGGTTCGCGGTCAACCTTGGTCAACATTTTTCAGCCTTTTGATATTTAACTCTAAAATGTTTACTAAGCAATATATTTCATTTACAATTCAAAACCAATGTACAAACTTGATTACAATTACTAAAAGTACTATTACAAGCTATAACAAGCTAGATCTGTTGTCACAAAACATGTCTCAACAGACTCCCCCTTGACAATAGCTCTAGCATCTTTAAGTCTTTGTCTTCAAGTTGTCTTTGGTAATCACTTGTAATTTTTACTGCCCGCGTATATCTTCAACTTAATGCACGTCTTCACCATTGACTGATAATCTCGTGCAACATTTTCCCAACCTTCAATCGCTGTGATCCTATTCTTGTGTAACATCAATAGATCAGCCTTTGATAGGTTCATCAGATGTCGACGATCATAAATCTTTAGGATCTCTCTCTCTTCATCTTAAACTTCATCATCGTGTTCGAACATGAGAGCTTCCCCAGTCACAGAATCCACAGACCATCTCTTCAAATTTCCTAAAATGTCTTGAGGCATTATCTTTAGTGGAATCTGTTGCATGCATTTCACAGCTGGATATATCTTCTTTCTACGACGCCTTCCTGTTCTTTCGCTTCTTTCTTCAAGCTTAATTGTCTTTCCGATTCTTGGCTTAATTCTTTCAAACTTCATTGACCAACCCTCAGTCTTGATAATCTTTTCGACATATCTTCCAAATGGATCATTACTAGGGTTGTTCAATTCTAATCTAGCCAAGTCTCGGATTTCAAATCTTGGCAAAGAACTGAAGACTGCAAGCTTCTTCTCAAAATATTGAACACCATCATATCTTTTTATGGCGAAGAGCTTCAGATCTGCGTCGTAGTACCAACCGATAATTTCCCTTTTCGGTACTCGCTTTCCAGTGATATCGACTTCACTAATCCTAGTCTTTACTTTTTTCATTTTCTTCAAAGGTCTAAACATCGGATTATCTTTTAGTCTATCAAGAAGATCATCTTCAGAATCAGTCGAATCGTCTAGATCTTCATCTAAATCTACAACTCTTTCTCCATCTTCGTCCTAAATAATGACCTTTGTCTGAGATGGGCTCACGATGTGTTCATCAATATCAACATCTGGATCTACACCTTCGTCTAGCCCAACATCAGAGATAGAAGTCCAATCTTCAGGAGGTACAAACTCTCCCTCCTCTAGATTGTAATCAACTTCTTCTTCGATTTCCGTGTCGGAATCGCTTTAATCATTCATATCTACAATGATATATATGTCATGAATCAAATGAATAATATAAATTCTTTTATCAAGAGTTTCTTTATCATTTCTTTCATGAAATCACTATCGATTACTAATCTTATGTAATGTTAACCTGTCAAGATGAATCTCAAGTCTAAATCTTATATAATTAGTCTTATATAATTAGTCTTATATCATTTTAACCTGTAACATAACATCTCAGGTCTAAATCGTATATAACTAATCTTATATTATATGAACATGAAACAGATAATAATAATTTTTAATGTAAGTCTTTCATTGATTATAAGAGTTATTACAATCAATCTAAGAATACATATTAAAAAAAATTATTCCGTGGTGAATTTCTCACCAACATTACTAGCACCAGCAGCAGTACCAGCACCATCACCACCAACACCACTTGTCCCAGCAGGCTCAGACTCCCCCTGAATTGTAGAAGGCTCATCGGTCGTTGAAGGACCAGTCGGCTCTCTATCTTTCTGTGCATTGGGATCATCGTCTGTATCATCTCGTCTCTTCCTTCTCAGTTCATCTTCTCTGCATGCCTCATTAAATAGCAAGATCTCCCCCTGAGGCGACTTGCCCTTCAATAAATTTGTGACAAGGCCTTGCAGTCGATCAAGCTGTTTCTGCTGATCTTCAGACTCTCTGATAGAAAGCATATGAGACTTCAGGAGATGAGTGTAGGCTTCGCCTTGTGTTGCAAGCTCCTTTGCAAGAGTAGCATTCTGAGTCTCTAATATCCGAACTCGAAGTTCCAAACTAGAAATCCGCTCAGAAGCTCTCACAGAAGTAGTAGCCTGGGGTGTAGGTGTGGTTGCAGGTTCAACATTATGTTGTTCAATCTGGGTGGCAACATCCGTCAGGAATAAGCGAGCTGTGATTCTACTAGCCTTTGTAGTCTGAATCTTGACAGTATCGTCAGCAGCAGGCTCCTGTTAGACAATAACTAAAAGTAACAGAATAAACTGTCTCAATCTCTGAATAACTATAAATACTCGTATCTCTAACCTTCTCTGAGGTTTCAGATACCGGAGCACTCAGACGTTGCACCGCAGGTCTAGCCTGCTGTTGTGTATCTTGAGCGACTGTTATAGAAATATCTATCTCAGTTTCTCATATGTAGAACGCACAACATTCAATAGAATAAGATGGTTAAAAAATAACCTGGACTAGCCAAATCGCCAATCGTCAGCTGAGAAGTAGCTGAACGAATACGCTTTCGGCGTTGCGTCTGAAGAGATTGATCCTCTTCGACATCTGTGTCCTCGTCAAGCATGCAAAAATCAGGATCCATATCATCAACTTTGCGCTTGCCCTTTAAGGCAGGATCCATGATCAGCTTGGAACCTCTCCGGATCATTCCCGCAGCATCATCAGTCTCCTCACTATCAGAGTCAGATGTGGTGGCACCATCTTTTCCAAAGGCACTAGAGGGCCCAACATCCAAACTCGCCTGATCCTGTTCACCCTCAGGTCGAATGACCTCTGGGTCTACAGCTTCAGGAGCCTAGACAAGATGAATGATAATAGATGATAAGTAACTTATAAATTACATGTACGTTGAACAATGATGATATAAATAATACCTGATATTGATCTATCTCACATAGGAGAGGATCAGTAGCATCATCGTTCTGTACCAAAACCTCATGTAACACCTGAGCAGCAATGTCAGGTTGTCCAGCCTGATGTAGAACATCTTCTATAAGCTCTTGTGGTCCAGGATTTGGAGCCACAACTGCTGGCTGAGGTTGTGTTGCTGGTTGAGCGTCATCATCTATCCAACCATTATTTGGTGGAGCTACATATGCGGCATTAAGAAGATGTCCGAACAAGTCACATGCTTCAGGTTTGATCTGATCCGGACGTCTGGAGGAATGAAGAAAGCACGCATTGTAGGTCCTCAATCCAATGGTGTCTACACGCAGATCTGGCTGAAATCCTTGAAGATTAGGGATACAGTGCTTAATGAGAAGCATGCAGAACCTTGGATACACCAGGAATTTGGAACGAACAGTTCCGGTTATCTGGCCAATGAAAGAATTGAAAATGTAGGATGAAAAACTGTATGGTTTATTATAAACCAGGGACTGTAGGCCAGATAACATCTCAGGACTTAGCTCATCATAACCACCCTTCTTGTTACCGAAGATGGTAACAATAATGTGGAATAAGAATCTCCACTGGCCAAGGACAAACGCCTTCACAAACTGGCGGCCTCTCTTGGGTCCAGAATAACCCATTCTACCTAGTGCACCCTCAATGAAATCAGAGGTGTACACCGAAGGTCCAGCTTCCTGATCGACTGTTCCCAGATGTAGAATCTGTCTCAGATCATCAGCACAGAAAACCACTGGATGGTTACTAACCCTTGTGCGAATAACTAGAGGGTTTGCTGCACCGTCAAATACTATATTATCCCAGAATTGTTCCAGAAGATCTCGGGACAGTGGCGGAGATTCCGTAATAGCATATCGATTCCTCGATCGTGCTAAATACGTCAGAATCGCTGTGAAACGTGCAGCTCCACGCTCATTGACATCCAAGTTTACCAAGACGTTGTGAGCAGGAGTGAAAGATCTAGCAGCCATATCTGTAGTCATAAGATATACACAAATGGCAGTTAGCTCAAATTGTTGGGTCACAAGGTTCCCAAAACTTAGATACAGATTAAATAACAGTTATCTTAACGTGTTAGTTTATATCCAAGTTTTATATCAAACAAGTTTAAATTAATCTAGGCAGAAAACAAGATTAATTTTAACACAAAGTTTATTATGAATAAAAGTATTATTCACAATAAAGTATTTGTCTCACACAGATGACAAAGTATTCAAACCCACACAGATGGTTTGAATACGATCCAAGTATTAGTATATTAAGATACAATTATCACTACAAACTTTAACAGTTAGTGTGGTAATGCTTTGAGTTTAAGTGTAAGTCCGTTTGTATAAGGATCGATAACGAGGTTATCTAAGGTATTAAGGTGCGGAATCCCTCAATACTAGTTATAGGATCTATAACGAAATCCTTCGCAATATAATAGCGAATCAATTGACTAATTGCTTTGTATTGATTATAACAAGTGTTAACGATCAATACCTAGCCTTTAGAACGTTGTGAAGTCTCTGGAGTCGCAGGGTTTCTGGTTAACGAAATGGTAAAAGGTGTGTAATCTGAAAACCTAGTTTTTCATGTATACTCGTCTCGGTTCGCAGGTTCATGGGCTCTGCGAACTGACTCAGTTCGCAGCCCATGTTGGCCTAGCGAACTCACTCAGTTCGCAGCACAAACTAGTCCTGCCAACTGACTCGGTTCGCGGTCAACCTTGGTCAACATTTTTCAGCCTTTTGATATTTAACTCTAAAATGTTTACCTAGCAATATATTTTATTTACAATTCAAAACCAATGTACATACTTGATTACAATTACCAAAAGTACTAAACCTCACTATTACAAGCTAGATCTGTTGTCACAAAACATGTCTCAACAGACTCCCCCTTGACAATAGCTCTAGCATCTTTAAGTCTTTGTCTTTGGTAATCAGTTGTAAATTTTGCTACCTGCATATATCTTCAGCTTAATGCATGTCTTCACCATTGACTGATAATCTCGTGCAACATCTTCCCAACCTTCAATCGCCGTGATCCTATTCTTGTGTAACATCAATAGGCCAGCCTTTGATAGGTTCATCAGATGTCGACGATCATAAATCTTTAAGATCTCTCTCTCTTCATTTTCAACTTCATCATCGTGTTCGAACATGAGAGCTTCCCCAGTCACAGAATCCACAGACCATCTCTTCAAATTTCCTAAGATGTCTTGAGGCATTGTCTTTAGTGGAATCTGTTGCATGCATTTCACAGCTGGATATATCTTCTTTCTACGACGCCTTCCTGTTCTTTCGCTTCTTTCTTCAAGCTTAATTGTCTTTCCGATTCTTGGCTTAATTCTTTCAAACTTCATTGACCAACCCTCAGTCTTGATAATCTTTTCGACATATCTTCCAAAAGAATCATTACTAGGGTTATTCAATTCCAATCTAGCCAAGTCTCGGATTTCAAATCTCGGCAAAGGACTGAAGACTGCAAGCTTCTTCTCAAAATATTGAACACCATCATATCTTTTTATGGCGAAGAGCTTCAGATCTGCGTCGTAGTACCAACCGATAATTTCCCTTTTCGGTACTCGCTTTCCAGTGATATCGACTTCACTAATCCCAGTCTTTACCTTTTTCATTTTCTTCAAAGGTCTAAACATCGGATTATCTTTTAGTCTATCAGGAAGATCATCTTCAGAATCAGTCGAATCGTCTAGATCTTCATCTAAATCAATCACTCTTTCTCCGTCTTCTTCCTGAATAACGACTTTAGTCTTTGAAGGGCTCACAATGTGTTCATCGATATTAGCATCTGGATCTACACCTTCGTCTAACCCAACATAAGAAATAGTAGTCCAATCTTCAGGAGGTACAAACTCTCCCTCCTCTAGATCATAATCTACTTCTTCTTCGACTTCAGTGTCAGAATCGCTTTCATCATTCATATCTACAAGTGATATATATGTCATGAATCAAATGAATAATATAAATTCTTTTATCAAGAGTTTCTTTATCATCTCTTTCACGAAATCACTCTCGATTACTAATCTTATATAATGTTAACTTGTCAAGATGAATCTCAAGTCAAAATCTTATATAACTAGTCTTATATAATTAGTCTTAGATCATTTTAACCTGTAACATAACATCTCAGGTCTAAATCGTATATAACTAATCTTATATTTTATGAACATGAAACCAATAATAATAATTTTTAATGTAAGTCTTTCATTGATTATAAGAGTTATTACAATCAATCTAAGAATACATATTAAAAAGAATTATTCCGTGGTGAATTTCTCACCAACATTACTAGCACCAGCAGCAGTACCAGCACCATCACCACCAACACCACTTGTCCCAGCAGGCTCAGACTCCCCCTGAATGGTAGAAGGCTCACTAGTCGTTGAAGGACCAGTCGGCTCTCTATCTTTAGGTGCATTGGGATCATCGTCTGTATCTTCTCTTCTCTTCCTAATAAGTTCATCTTCTCTGCAAGCCTCATTGAATATCAAGATCTCCCCCTGAGGCGACTTGCCCTTCAATAAATTGGCAACAAGGCCTTGGAGTCGATCGAGCTGCCTCTGTTGATCTTCAGATGTTCTGAAGAGAAGCATATGCGACCGCAGAAGATGAGTGTAGGCTTCGCCTTGATTTACAAGCTCCTTTGCAAGAGTAGCATTCTGAGTCTCTAATATACGAACTCGAAGTTCCAAATTGGAGATCCGCTCAGAAGCTCTTACTGAAGTAGAAGCCTGGAAATAAGGTGTGGTGGCAGATTGAGCACGATGTTGTTCAATCTGGATGGCAACGTCTGTCAAGAGTAAGCGAGCTGCGATTCTACTAGCCTTTGTAGTCTGAATCGTGACAGTATCGTCAGCAGCAGGCTCCTGTTAGACAATAGTTATCAGTAAAGGTAACAGAATAAACTGTCTCAATCTCTGAATAACTACAAGTACTCGTATCTCTAACCTTCTCTGAGGTTTCAGATACCGGAGCACTCGGACGTTGTACCGCAGGTCTAGCCTGCTGTTGTGTATCTTGAGCGACTGGACTAGCCAAATCGCCATTCGTCAGCTGAGAAGTAGCTGAACGAATACGCTTTCGGCGTTGCGTCTGAAGAGAATGATCCTCTTCATCATCTGTGTCCTCTTCGATCAAGCAAAAATCAGGATCCAAATCATCGACTTTGCGCTTGCCCTTGAAGGCAGGATCCATGATCAGCTTGGAACCTCTCCGGATCATTCCCGCAGGAATACCCGAAAAAGTAGGAGGATGAGGAAGATCATCATCAGTCTCCTCGCTGTCGGAGTCAGATGTGGTAGCACCATCTTTGCCAAAGGCACTAGAGGGCCCAACATCCAGACTCGCCTGATCCTGTTCACTCTCAGGTCGAATGACCTCTGGGTCTACAGCTTCAGGAGCCTGATATTGATCTATCTCACGTAGGAGAGGATCAGTAGCATCATCGTTTTCTATCAGAACCTCATGTAAAACCTGAGCCGCAATGTCAGGTTGTCCAGCTTGATGTATAACATCTTCTATAAGCTCTTGCGGCCCAAGGTTTTGAGCCACAACTGCTGGCTGAGGTTGTACTTCAGGTTGGGCTCCATCATCCAACCAACCATTATTTGGTGGAGCTACATATGCGGCATCTAGAAGATGACCGAACAGGTCGCAAGCTTCAGGTTTGACCTGATCCGGACGTCTGGAAGAATGAAGAAAGCACGCATTGTATGTCCTTAATCCAATGGTGTCTACACGCAGATCTGGCTGAAATCCTGGAAGATCAGGGATACAGTGTTTAAGGATAAGCATGCAGAACCGCGGATATACCATGAACTTTGATCGAACAGTGCCAGTTATCTGCCCAATGAAGGAGTTGAAGATGTATGACGAGAAGCTGTATGGTTTGTTATACACCAGGGACAGCAAGCCTGACAGAAGCTCGGGGCTCAACTCATCGTATCCACCCTTCTTGTTACCAAAGATGGTAACAATAATGTGGAAGAGAAATCTCCACTAGCCGAGTACAAACGCCTTCACAAACTGGCGGCCTCTCTTGGGTCCAGAATAACCCATTCTACCTAGTGCACCCTCAATGAAATCAGAGGTGTACATTGAAGGTCCAGCTTCCTGATCGACTATTCCCAGATGTAGAATCTGTCTCAGATCATCAGCATAGAAAACCACTGAATGGTTATTAACCCTCGTGCGAATGACCGGAGGGTTTGCTGCACCGTCAAATACGATACTATCCCAAAATTGTTCCAGAAGATCTCGGGACAGTGGCGGAGATTCCGTAATAGCATATCGAATTCTCGAACGTGCTAAATACGTCAAAATCTCTGTGAAACGTGCAGCTCCACGCTCATTTACATCTAAGTTCACCAATATGTTGTGAGCAGGAGTGAAAGATCGAGCAGCCATATTTCAAATGTTGCGAAATTGAAAGAAGTAAATGTTGTCCGGAGTGAAAAACGGATTCTTGAACAGAAGTGTCGAAAATTTTAGAAAACAGGAGGTTCGTTTCGGTTCGCAATGTTCGTCTCGCAGAGGAAGGTTTTCAGTTCGCAGTGAATGTTTGGAAAGTGAGAAGTGGGCTCGCAGGACCTGTTCCTTTTATACTCAAAACTCAATTCGCAACGTTGACTAGTCAACTTCGCAATTTTGACTTTTCAAGCAAATTTAGTTGGAAATATAAATTGAACTTTCCAATGCGATTTTGTCACATTTATTCAACACAGAATGATAAATTACAGCATTAACATATTTTCCAAAGGAGAAACACAAATAAAAATAGTAAAATACGTGATAAATAATCAAACTAATGAGTGGTATCAAGTACCATTTTATTAATGAAACAAAAAGGAGAAACACTACATATTTTTGACGTTAAGAATTTATCTGCTTAGGGATCATATTAGGAAAAATAAGCTGAATATTTTTATTGATTAATCAAGTCTAAGAAGATCGTTAGTATGAAATTTAAATAAGTTACAGAAAAATTACACTTTAACCATTTATGAACTTATATTTATAAGATTATAACTTGGTTACCTTTATCCACAAAATATAACACGTTCTTTAAGAATACTCTTATATGAATGATTCACCAAAGTGAATGTTCAATTGTCATTGAAAGTTCAAAATGATTACTGGTATTATGATCCATATAAACAAAGTATTCAACGATTTCTGAGCAAACCTTTATTGTTAGTATGCATATTAACTAGTGTGTACCAATATATGACATACTGAGAAATCAAGTATAATTCATAACACTGTATCATTGACATTCAAGGTAGAGGTTACTAAATGATGCACTTTTCGTAACATATAACATATCCTTGAGTTATTTTAAAGCTTGACAAATATCAAACAGATTTTGAAGATACTAGAGGTTCCAGATCTGTACGGAGTACAACAGAAGATCCCTTAGTATGAGCAAAATAAGTTTGAGACCATTGGCGAAACTAAAGGCTTCAGTTCTGTACGTAGTACAACAAAGTCACCAGTAGTTTTGCTAATAATCATATTTCTAACTATTTGTCAGATTATATATTCATATATTGTTGATAACAGTGTATGGCGATACTATCATTCTCAAATTAAGACCTATGTCATACATCATATAATAAGTCACACTGGATAATATGCATGAGAATTAATGCTTATTAAATGCTCAAAAATCATAGCATAATTTGCCTACCAGTACATCATATAATGAATCTGTCTAGACGTAAATTTAGTCTTATCCAATTATAACATGTGGAGAAAGGTGTATAATAAAATAAATATAAGTACCGTCCTGGTTGTAAAGATGTAACTTTAATGTGACTTACCAGAATCTACTAACATATCTAACTTAAGACTTATACTTAGTATTATTAAGCTTATTCTCCTAATGTACTATCATTTTCCAGCAAATAAAAACATAAACTTTTTATGGTTTATTTTCTTTTTGCATATTATAGGAGGTGATTCCCCTTAGGTAATAAGCAAATGAATGTCATACGCCAACCCCTTTTAAAACATAAAATTAAGACTTACTGACTATTACATATTCCTTTGGAAGACTAGTTATTCTGGATTCCTCATTCCGTTTAGTTGAACTAATGTCTCAAAACGCGCCCTGTCGAAAGCTTTAGTGTATAGGTCTGCCAAGTTGTCAGAAGAGGCAACCTTAACTAACCTAATAAAATCACGAATAAAATGATGACGAATATCAATGTGTTTCGTCTTACTATGCTTTACCGGATTATTGGCTATAGATATCGTCGATTCATTATCGATCATCATAGGAGTATCGGTAAAGTTTAGCCCATAATCTCGCAGTTGCTGTTGTATCCACAATACTTGGGAACAACAGCTACCAGCTGCAAAATACTCAGCTTCACATGTAGAAATGGCTACAGAGCTTTGCTTCTTGCACTGCCAAGACACAAGTCTACCTCCTAGGAATTGACATCCTCCGGTCGTAGACTTTCTATTTTGGTTGCATCCACCATAATCCGAATCAGTATATGCAACAAAATCTAAGTCTCCTTCAATCGGATACCAAAGTCCCAACTTCGGCTTCCCCTTGAGGTAACGAAAGATTCTCTTTACAGCTTGCATATGTGACTCTTTCGGATCAGCCTGATATCTTGCGCAAATACAAACAGCAAACATAATGTCAGGCCTAGAAGCAGTCAAATACATTAGTGATCCAATCATAGCCCTATATAAAGTAGGATCTACATTCTGATCACTCGATGTATCGGGACCAAGTCCGTGATTTTCTGGAATAGGAGTTTTGTAAATCCGAGATTCATCCATCTTGAAGCGTTCTAACAGCTCATGTGTATATTTAGATTGATGAATAAAGAAACCATCTTTCTTTTGGTCAACTTGTAACCCTAAGAAGAAGTTCAACTCTCCCATAGCAGACATCTCGAACTTGCCTTTCATAACTTGCTCAAATTCTTGACACATCTTTTCGTCAGATGACCCAAAGATAATGTCATCAACATATACTTGAACAAGTAGAAAGTCCTTTTGCTTCCACTTCACAAAGAGTGTACTATCAATTCTTCCTCTTGTAAAACCATTCTCAAGAAGATAAGTTGATAGTGTCTCATACCACGCTCTTGGAGCTTGATGTAATCCATACAGAGCCTTATCAAGACGATATACTCTATTTGGATACAATGGATCAGTAAATCCTGGTGGTTGAGAAACATACACCGTTTCCTTGACCTTGCCGTACAAAAAGGCACTCTTAACATCCAGCTGATAAACTTTCATTTTCTTTGAAGCTGCAAATGCTAAGAACAACCTAATTGCCTCAAGCCTAGCCACAGGTGCAAACACTTCATTGTAATCAATTCCTTCTTGTTGATTGAAACCTTGAACGACTAGACGAGCTTTATTGCGAATCACGATTCCCCGATCGTCTTTCTTACACTTAAAGACCCATCTAGTACCAATTGGATATTCACCACATGGTAAATCAACCAACTCCCAAACTTGCAGTTTTGAGAACTGTGAAAGTTCTTCCTGCATTGCTTCTACCCATGAGTTGTCCTTCAACGCCATTTGGACATTCTTAGGCTCAACTTGGGAGATAAAACATGAATATAGACATCGATTTGTAATCCCTGTCTCTTTCATTTCAGCATATAGGCTAGTGTACTCAGATACACTAGACCTGGTTTGAACCGGTGCATTCGGATCACCAATGATATTTTCAATTGGATGATTTTTGTTAGTTCTTGTTGTCGTCACTTGTTCAAGTTCTATTTCTTCTTCTAGATTAGTGCCAATCTCCTTCAACAGAGGTATATTTTCATCAGAAGATTGTTGTGTGGCACTCGCTGAAGCATGATTAGGATCTACAAAAGTTGTATCTCTAGGAACATTCGATGTTGGTGCAGGGCCAATATCTCCATCACTCGACAATAAATGTTCAGAGATTTCTGAGTAAACTTTGTAGCCACAGATTGGGACATTAAAAGACTTAAAGAGATCTGAATAGTAAAATTGCCAATCTAATCCCTTATGTACGTCATATGTGTAGCTCGTAACTTCAATGTTATAAACTATTTCCACACGTCCCGTTACTTTATTGAAGACACGTTTGTTTGGTGAATTAGGCACATAACCTAGGAAATATCCTTCGTCAGCCTTCTCACCAAATTTCGGTTGAGTGCTAGTCTTCAGCAAAGTACAAGAAACTCCAAAGGCTTCAAACCCTTTTAAGTTTGGTTTCTTATTGTTCAAAAGCTCATAACACGTCTTATTATGCTTTTTAACCGTAAGAACCCTGTTCAGAACATGACATGCTGTATTCACCGCTTCAGCCCAGAAAATGACCGGAAGCCTTGAATCTGCAAGCATTGTTCTAGCTCCTTCAATCAACGTTCTGTTTTTCCTTTCAACAACACCGTTCTGTTGAGGTTCATACGATGCACTGAATTGATGTTGTATTCCTTTGCTTAAGCAATAGACATTGAACGTTGAATTCTTGAACTCTGTTCCATTGTCACTACGAATTCTCTTAACTCGTGTTCTATAGACATTCTCAATTAGATCTAGGAACTCCATAAGAATACCGGGAGTCTCATCCTTAGATCCCAAAAAAAATACCCAAGAGAATCTAGAGAAATCATCTGTGACAACTAAACAGTACCATTTGCCACCTATGCTTCTTTTGCTTATTGGGCCAAAAAGATCCATATGTAGCAATTCAAATGGCGAGGAGATTGAGTTTTCAGTCTTAGATCTGTGTGGTCTTTTATGTTGTTTTCCTTTCATGCAAGGAACACACTTATCTTCAGACTCGAAACGTTTTTGTGGTACACCCAGAACTAAACAATTCTTGGTTATATAATTAATTTTTCGAAAGTTCAGATGAGCCATTCTCCTGTGCCATAAGAGTGCGTCTGCATCTGAAGCCTTGGATAAAAGACATGTAGATTCCATTGAAGTATTAGGAACAGCCATGTTGATGGCATAAATGTCCTTCTTCCTTGGAGCCCTCATCAATATCCAATTTTCCGGAATGGTGAAACCCGGCTTCAGGACTAAGGCTTCTGTCTCATTGAAATGTACATAATGACCTTTATCACAGACTTGGGAAACACTCATTAGGTTGTGAGTTAGTTCTTCAACGTAATTCACATCCTCTAGAGTCAAAGTTCCATTTGAAACTTTTCCTTTCCCAGTTATTACTCCTCCTTTATCACCAGCGAAATGAACTCGCTGTTTCATCCCACCTTTGAAGTCCTTCAGTAGACTTCTTACACCTGTCATGTGTCGAGAACAACCACTGTCTACATACCACCAGCTGTCCTTGTTCACAGTCTGCTCCTGCACATAACAAGTTGTACACAATTAGTTCTTAAGAGGGACCCAAGCCATTACGGTCTTGGCTTGTCCCTTATCATCCACAATCTGAACTTCCTTAAAGTAACCATAACTATTATTGTCAATAGTCTTGGTAACTGCTAAAGAAGTTAGAGGTTGTTGATGATCTGAAGTCTTATGCCTCTGAGGAGAGTGAGTTGAAAACCTCTTAGGCACATAATCAACTTTATGTGTATGTGAAGTAGAACCACTTTCAAACTGACTATGGTTTCTACTTGGAGTCCTAAATCTTGACGGTGTCTTATCTCTAGGCTTAGTGTCATTTAGAGAATAAGATCGTTTAGGTTTAGGCGGAGAGACACTATGAGTAACATCTCTTTTCAGAATGTTCACAGGTTTACTACCTAATCCTGGTGTGTATCAACCAACATTCCACTCGAGACAAATTGTACTTTTGGGAATGGTGTGTTCTTACTAACATCAGATGATAGATCTTTATGAACAACCTTCTGTGTCTCTAACTTTCCAGACTTTTTAGTTACTAACTCCTCAGGTTTAGTATCTACATCCATCATTTCTAAGTCAACAGAAGTAGTGTAATTTGAATTAAATGGAGGAGGTACATCAGTGTATCCTAATCCAGTCTTATCCTTAACACTACGTTGAGCATCAATTATAGAGTCCATAGTTAAAGAAGAGGTTCTATTTATTGGCCAGCTAACTCATTATCTTTATTGGCCATACTTTGATTTAAGTCCCTTAGATTTAAGTACAAACCATCAATCTTAACACATTGCTCATTTATAGTGTCTCTTAAAGTGGTCTTATCAGCAGCATCAGACTTAATCTTTTCTTTTAGAGCTAGTTTATCCTCACTAAACCTTTGAGCATCACATTTAGCAATTTCTAATTCAGATTTCATCATATTATATGAATCAGCAAATACACTAACTTGTGATTGCAAACTAGTAACTAGATTACAGACATCAACAAGAGTAAGCATATCAAGACATACCCTTTTCTTGTCTGTTTGAAGTTCAGCCATATGTGCTACTAAATCATCTGGACTCATATCCTCAGTTGAATCCATGTATAGCACATCATCATCACTTGCTTTTGGTGTGACTTCTGGCACCCTTACATAATAATCCACATTAGTCGGCATATAGGATGTAGATTCAGCAGCTTTCTCTTGATTATCTATCTCAGCCATAAGAGCTTGCTCAGGCTGAGCAGACCAATCATAAGAACCATCAAGCTGTTGAACCACCAAGGCTTTGGAAGCTAACGAACTTCCCGAGCCTTGTCTTCCATTGCTGACATCAACCTTTGGTCGTTGACATTCCCGAGCAAAGTGTCCGAAACCCTGACAGTTATAACACTTAACTTTGGATTTATCAAACCCTGGTCGATTACCTACCACCTTCCTACCAGTACGCTTCAAGAAATTTTTGACTCTCCTTGACACCATAGCTAGTTGCCACTGGAGATCCATTTCTTCAAGGTCATCAGGGTCTATCTGATCATAATCTTCATCAAACATAGCTGGATCATTGATTTTCCCTTGAATGTAATTCTCATAGGAAGCAACAAAAGAAGCAAGAACAGACAGTTGTTGTTCAGCAGATTTCACACTCATCGGCATCTTCTGATGCCCTTAAGGTGAATTCACAGTAGTTTTCTCTTTTGTTTCACTTCCAGAAGAAGCAATAAAACACAAATCCTCAGTTATCAATTCACCCTTTTCTCCAGTATCACCAACTAGCAAAGCAGTGGTTGAACTGGATGATGCATTAGAGAGAGTTGATTTACCATGATATAGTCCAGGATTCTGTAATTGATCAGAATCTGACTCTCTCGTTTTGTTGGTGAAATCATAACCTCTGAGCTTATCAATAGCTTGCTCCAGAGTCATTGTAGCATATCGCTCTTCATTATCCTTGAGCATAACTCCATGCATTTCCCATTTATACGGTAAACCCTCAATAAACTTGTCGGTTTTCTCCGTATCAGAATAGAAAATCTCATGATCATCTAACTCACTCAACAGATGGTAGTATCTTGTGGTGTAAGCATCAAGATCTTCTCCCTTAAAAGCTTTAAACACAGTAAACTGCTTCTTCAGGAGATTCATCTTGCCTGCCTTAACCTGTGGACTTCCCTCACATCTTTTCTCAAGAGCAATCCAGAGTGCTCTAGCAGTGTGAAAAGATTTCAATTGATGATTGATTTCCTTAGGTAAACTCATTTTGATTGAAGAATGTGCTTTGTTTTCAATCTCAAAGTCTCTCTTCTGGTTATCATTCATTCGATTGAAGGGAACAATTACCGTTGCATTTTCAACATTAGTTGTAGGTGCAGTGTATCCATTTTTAATACACATCCAGATTGACAAATCATGGAATCTACAGTATGATTCAAATCTGTCTTTCCATCCATAGTAATCCTCAAGTCTAAGCAATTTAGGTGGAACATTAGATTTTCCAATCTCGTGGTCCATCTCAATCATTTTACTCAAGTCAGACATCTTTGTCAATCTCAGAAGTTAAAAAGTCACAAAAAAAATCAGAAGGTTCAGTTCGCAGGAATCTCAGATCGCAGGAACTCACTTCGCAGGAACTCAGTTCGCAAGACTCAACTCAGTTCGCAAGAACTCAGTTCGGTTCGCAATCTCGGTTCGGTTCGCAAGTAATCTCAGTTCGCAAAAACTTAACTCAGTTCGCAAATCTCAGTTCGCAACTCTCAGTTCAGTTCGCAAACTCGGTTCGGTTCGCAAGAACTCAGTTCGGTTCGCAGCTTTCACTTCGCAGGAACGGCTGAAACCCTAAACTCAGTTCGTGAAACGGCTGAAACACCCAAAAACGAAAATGTCAGTTATTTTCACGATTAAAACTTGTGGTTTTCGATCGTAAACGAAACTAAAAACGTCCAGAGAGTGATTTTGGTCGTAAATAAGTACGTAATGCACTAAAAACAACCCGAAATCACACGTTATTATCCTAAATAACCTCGAACCAAAGCGTATCTAGCCTCAGGCTCTGATACCAATTGTAAGTCCGTTTGTATAAGGATTGATAACGAGGTTATCTAAGGTATTAAGGTGCGGAATCCCTCAATACTAGTTATAGGATCTATAACGAAATCCTTCGCAATATAATAGCGAATCAATTGACTAATTGCTTTGTATTGATTATAACAAGTGTTAACGATCAATACCTAGCCTTTAGAACGTTGTGAAGTCTCTGGAGTCGCAGGGTTTCTGGTTAACGAAATGGTAAAAGGTGTGTAATCTGAAAACCTAGTTTTTCATGTATACTCGTCTCGGTTCGCAGGTTCATGGGCTCTGCGAACTGACTCAGTTCGCAGCCCATGTTGGCCCAGCGAACTCACTCAGTTCGCAGCACAAACTAGTCCTGCGAACTGACTCGGTTCGCGGTCAACCTTGGTCAACATTTTTCAGCCTTTTGATATTTAACTCTAAAATGTTTACCAAGCAATATATTTTATTTACAATTCAAAACCAATGTACATACTTGATTACAATTACCAAAACTACTAAACCTCACTATTACAAGCTAGATCTGTTGTCACAAAACATGTCTCAACACTAAGCTTAAAGGTCTTGTATACTATTTTGCTTTGAGTGCTTTGTTTTTTGGATACTTGGATATTTTGAAGAGTGCTATTGAGTTGCTATTTATAGAGTTGAGTATCAACTTCTATTACCCAGCTCAGTCAGTTGTCCAAGGGATAACACATTCATCTTGGGCAACTTTGCACTCTACCCTCTTTGCTTCTCTTGGAAATAGAAAAAGCAAAAGGTAAAAGGTTTCTTTGCTAAGAAGAAAACCTTTGTTCGATGTTTGACCTTTCTCAAACATCTTATCAGTTGTATCTAGCCTAAGGAGAGAAGAATATCTTCTGTACACTTGTACTTTCATTTTTTAATCTGTGCTCTTCAGTCTGTGCTCTCAGTCTGTGATCTTCAATCTGGGATCATCAGTCTGTGATCTTCAGTCTGTGAAGTCTTTTGTCTTCAATCTTCATTCTTCAGATGCTGAATTCATAAGTCTTCAGGAAGAGCAAGGCTTTCAGTCTGTGAGATTCTTCAGTCTGTGCAGCACAGACTCAGAAACAATTCTTCAGTCTGTGTAGCACAGACTCAGAAAAACAGACTCAGGAATTCACTAAGTTTTTCCTGAATACAACTGAGATAGATTTTGACTCTTCAGATTTATAACTTAGGTTTGATCATTGTTTTTCCCAACAATCTCCCCCTATCTGATGATGTCAAAATCTATTTACAAAAGATAATGGAGAAATAATAAATAGTAAAGTACAACATAACTTATGAATCTTAGACTTATATATATAAAGTCAAAGTCATAGTTAGTATACAAAAATATTACAATTATTACATAAGATTGTAAATAATATAAATATAACAATCTTCAGTCCTTTCTCCGAGCCTTGATCTCTTTCATCTTTTCCACTTTCCTCTTCAACAGTGTTTCCATTTCCTTATCAGATTTGTCTTCAAATTCTTGATACTCTAGGATGATCTTCTTGCAGATATCTTCAAATCCAATCATCATCCTGATTTGGGAAAGGTTGTTGAATAACCAGCTAATCAGTCTTCTTCTGAATGGTCTGGCTTGAGAATGTTTGCATTCCTTCAGCAGGGCAATGCAGTGTAGCAGAGACTCTACATATAACCTATTCTGATCCTGGAAGCATTCTATCCCATTGATATCTCTATAGCACAGACCTTCAATGTTGTCAGTCTGTACATAAGATCTATCTATGAAAACAATACCTTTGGGTAGAGGATGCTCCCTTCTCTGCTCATTCTCTGTGGATAACCCAGCTGACTTCTTCTTGATTACAAAATTGTTTGCTATGCAAAACAACTTGTACTCTTCTTCTGAGATGAGCCCCAGACTGAGAACTAGCTCAATCAGGTAAGATAGCTCATCCAGAACTTCTTTCTTCAGATCCTTGTCAGCTTCACTCTTCAAAAGATTGGCAATGGATTGCCATTCCTTAAGCCCTAGAGTGTACAGTTCATCCACCCATACCATCTTCTTGCTCTTGGTCAAAGTCAGCTCCAGCTTCAATTTCTGTCCAATCTTGTTCAGATGACATTCTCTAATCTTCTGCTTGAGCTTTGACTTTTGGAAAGTGGCTTGTAGCTTTGGCTTCAGGCTCTCTATCTTCTGTAACCTTGTTGACAGCTCTTCATCTTCCTTGATTTGTTGCTCAACTTGACTCCTTCTGGTTTGGTCTGTGAACAGTCTTCATCTTCTAATTCTTTGGAGAGCATGTCAACAAATCTTGCTTCCTTCAGCTTCTGCTCTTCTTCAGTTAGTACATTTAAGTACTCAGTTAAAGACATGCCTTGAGCAGTAGCTTCTTGTTGCAAGAGTTCATCCTGTAGATTTGTCAGTTCAGGATTTCTTGTGCCAGCAGCATGATCATCCACCATCTTCTTGATCTTGCTTAACTTTTCCTGCTTGGATAAGGCAATCTCCTTGCCCTTACACTTATCCATAACTTCTTCCATGGTAGAGCTTGACCCAGGATAAATGCTAATCAGGTGAGCATTTCTCCATTGCATTCTATCTTCAATTTCACTTCTACCTGGAGGCAGTGTTCTGGTTGTTGTGGTTGGTCTAGCAGGATTGGCTTCAGCTTGGATGGCTTCAGCACTGATAATTAGAGCATCAGTGCTTACTGCTGGTTGCTCTGAGCTCTGAGTCTGTGATTGATGCTGTGTCTCAGTCTGTGCAGGTTCAGAAGGCACAGACTTAGACTCTCCAGTCTTGACTTTTGAGGCACCTTCATCTACACCTCCAAAAGTAGCATCATCTTCATCATCATCTGATCTTCTAAATACCTCAGACTCAGAACTACAATCAGGATTAATGGCATCATCATCTTCACCATCAGTATCCTGTTCTTCAGCCAGCTTCACAAACTGATCCCAGGTCTTGATCCCCTTCATCTTTGGTTGGGAATCAAAGATATCCCTTTCAGGAATCCTCCTGGCCATTCTTTTTGTCTTTCTGGCTCTTTTGATCTGCAGTGGTTGAACATCTTCATCTTCTTCCCTTGGTCTCTTCAACTCCATCTGACCTTGGGCTGAGATAGTTGCAATTGGGTCTATGTGTAAGACAATAGATGACTCCCCCTGAGTCTGTGCAACCATCTCAGTATGTTCACCTGCCTGCAATCCTTCTTGCTCCCCCTCAGTCTGTGCACTCATATTTTCAGTCTGTGGCACAGACTGAGCTTCAGTCTGAGACTTCACCCTAGCACCTTCGGGTCCATCATCTCCATCATCTCCCTCACTGCTATCTCCCCCTAAATCTAAGGATTTATTATTTAAGTCTTTATTTTTTGAGGTTTTAGCTTCTGCAGACCCATACTTCATCTTCTCCCCCTTTTTGACATCATCTACTAAGTTTGAGAGGGTGGTCTGCATTTCATCTAACCTATTGGATACCATTTCTCTAGCTCTTTCTTATTATTATTGAACTCAGTCTGTACCCATTCAGACAACTTGTTGATGGCAGAAAGCACAACATTAAGTGTACTAGAAGGCACAGACTGGGTCTGGTTGGAAGGGTTAGAATTTGGTGATGGTATGTGTTCCTCATTTGACTCATGTTGAGACTGAGCAAGATCACTGGAATCTTTTGGGGTTGCACTCTTTGCCTCACTCTGTGTCCTGTGCATGGAAAAGCGATCATAGGCATTGAGTGGTGTAGTTGTTCCCTCAGATCTAATCCGGTGATAGGATAAGATATCACTAGTTTTAAAATTTCTTTAAAATACAACTCTGCAAAGTTGATGTTTAAACCTGTTATGAATGAGCTCAACAGTTGAGTTTCAAACTCGTTTAACTCCCCTGTGCTACCAGATTTTCCTCCTAGACTTCTAATGATGCCAGAGATTAAAAATTTCCATCTAGGGGTGAATCCTGACATCAAGATGGTGCCTTTTTCTTTGGTATATCCAACCAAAGTAAGAGAAGCCCTTGCTGCTTCTTTAGTTGGAATGGGTTCAAAATTATTTCCCAAAGGCAAGTCTAAGACATTCCTAATTAGCTCCTGATCAATGGTAACTGCCCGTTTACCATGATCAATAGTACCAGTAATTGCAGTATTGGTACTGTTTGAAGAGCAAGTATACTACCATTCCATTAAAAAATGTGGGTATATTTGAGGGACTGAGTTAAAGAATGCTCACCTTAATGGATGAGCAGACATAAAAGCAGTTAGTTCCTCAAATCCTTTATTCTTTTTAGAGTCAGGAATGGAAATGGTAGCTACTTGATTATTTATACAGAGTTTTACCTGTTTACCCTGTTTGAAGGGTTTAGCCGCAGCGATGTTGGCAGGTGCCGTGTAAGCCCATTGATCAGCCATTTTAAATGAAGAATTTGTGAGATTGATTTCGAAAATGGTTGAGCGATTTAGGTTAGGGCTTACAAACTCTGTGTAATTTTGGATGCAAGTACAGGTGAAGAAGAAAAGGGGAAAACAGAAGTGGGTATTTGAAGAAGTTAAATTTCTGTTAAATGGGACCCACTTGACGGTTTATCCCTTTCTTTGCAACAGTAACGCTGAAGCACGTGCACTTTTTGTATTGAGCAGATAAATAGACAACAAGCGCCAAAACTTTTAATGATTATTACCATAAAAGTGGTATTAGCATTAAATGCAAAGATTTTGTTGTTTATTTATTTTTATTAAAGAAAAATAAAAATAAAATAAAAAATAAAAGAAGGTTGTGCCGGCAGTGGTAACAGATTGATATAGCTAACAGTACTAACTTGTGAAAGCAGTACTAAAATTAACTAACAGTGGTAACTTGCCAGAGCAGTACTAAAATTAACTAACAGTGGTAACTGCGAAAGCAGTACTAAAGTTAACTAACAGTGGTAACTGCGAAAGCAGTACTAAAGTTAACTAACAGTGGTAACTTGCCAAGGCAGTAATAAAATCAACTAACAGTGGTAACTGCGAAAGCAGTACTAAAGTTAACTAACAGTGGTAACTTGCCAGAGCAGTACTAAAATTAACTAACAGTGGTAACTGCGAAAGCAGTACTAAAGTTAACTAACAGTGGTAACTTGCCAGAGCAGTACTAAAATTAACTAACAGTAGTAACTTGCTACATTAACAGTGTTAATTGTACCAATCTTTACCCGCAGCATTAAAAAAATATCAGTATTAACTCAGCAGTACTAAAAGTAACCAGCAGTATTAATACTAACAGTGCTAAAATACGAATTCATGAGAGCAGTATTAAAAAGTCTTATCAGTATTAACCAGCAGTACTAAAAGTAACTGGCAGTATTAATACTAACAGTACTAAAATACTAACCTTATGAATTAATAAAGCACAAAAATAGAGGGTCTAGTCTGAATGAATATGATTAGTCTGTGTAGCTAATCTGGAAGAAGTCACACAGACTGAAACATATAATCAGTCAGACTGAGAGAAAATAACATAAGTTATAAAATCTTTTTGGTATTTTCTTAGAAAGTATGTACAAAAACATCTCTTAGTCTGTGCTTTTTGATTGTATGTAGCTGAGAATACAGTTATACAGATTGAAAAGCAGACACAGACTGAGAATTGAATCATACAGATTCAAGGTTTTACTAGGGGTTGAGCATTCCTAGTTGACCAAGCAGATACAAAAATCTATCTTCATTTAAAGGTTTAGTAAAGATATCTGCTAATTGGTCATTTGTAGGCACATATTTGAGAGTCACTTTACCTTTCTCAGCACAATCTCTATTAAAGTGATGTCTAATCTCAATATGCTTTGTCCTGGAGTGAAACACAGGATTCTCAGTGATGGCAATGGCACTTTGGTTATCACACATGATTGGAGTTTTTGTAAACACCAAATCATAGTCTGCTAGTTGATGTTGCATCCATAGAAATTGAGCACAGCAACTACCAGCAGCCACATATTCTGCTTCTGCAGTGGATGTAGCAACAGAATTCTATTTTTTGCTTGACCAACTGACTAGTTTGCCACCTAGCAGTTGACATCCACCAAAAGTGCTTTTCCTGTGTAATTTACAACCTGCATAATCTGCATCTGTATATCCAATTAGATCAAAACCAGAGTCTTTGGGATACCTAAGACCCAGGTTAGGAGTACCTTTTAGGTACCTAAAAATCCTTTTTACAGCTTTTAGATGCGATTCTTTCGGTTCAGATTGATATCTAGCACACAAACATGTTGAGAACATGATATCTGGTCTACTTGCAGTGAGGTATAGTAGAGATCCTATCATACCTCTATAAGTGGTTTGACAGACTGACTTGCCAGACTGATCTTTATCCAACTTATCTGCAGTGCTCATTGGTGTTTTCATAATTGAACAGTCCTTTAAAGAATATTTAGTAAGTAGGTCATTGACATATTTACCTTGGTTGATGAAGATACCATCAGGTTTCTGATGTACTTGTAGACCAAGAAAGTATGTTAATTCACCCATCATACTCATTTGATACTGTTTTGACATTAAGTTTGAAAACCATTTACACAATTTTTCATCAGTAGACCCAAATATAATATGATCAACATAGATTTGGACTAGTATGACATCTGCCTTGTTCCTTTTGAAGAACAAAGTTTTATCAATTGATCCTCTAGTAAAGTCATTACTAAGAAGATAGGATGATAAGGTGTCATACCAAGCTCTTGGAGCTTGTTTTAGTCCATATAGTGCTTTCTGCAATTTATAGACATGATTTGGAAAAGTGGAACTTACAAAACCTGGAGGTTGTTTCACATAGACTTCCTCCTGTAAGTTGCCATTCAGAAATGCACTCTTGACATCCATTTGATAGACTTTGAAGTCCTTGAATGCAGCAAATGCCAAGAATAACCGTATTGCTTCAATTCTGGCTACAGGGGCGAAGGTTTCATCATACTCAATGCCTTCTTCCTGCTTATAGCCTTGAGCAACTAGCCTTGCTTTGTTCCTTATTATCACTCCGTCCTTGTCCATCTTGTTTCTGTAAACCCATTTAGTTCCAATAATGGTTTTCCCTTTTGGAGCAGGAACTAGGGTCCAAACATTGTTTCTGTCAAATTCTGTTAACTCTTCCTGCATTGCTTCAACCCAATCATCATCTTTCAAGGCTTCTTCAGCTTTCTTTGGTTCAATGATTGACAGGAAGTTTGTAAAGTAACAGAAATTTGCAGTAGGTGAGCTTGATACTTGAGCTCTTGTTTGTACACCAGAAACATAATCTCCAATTATTTCTGTAATTGGATGATACTTGAGTTCTTTGACTCCTAGAGATGATTCATCATTGAATGGTAAATCATTCTCATTTGGTGGAAGAATAGCAGGACCGAGTTCTGCATCATCTTCTGCACAGGGCAAGTCTGAGTCTGTAGAGTTCACAGACTGAAAACTACCAGACTGAACACATGTATCAGAAGAATTTGAATCTCTGGACACAGATTCATCTTCTGTTGATGAAGGTACTGTCATTGAATGAGCAGGTTGAGCATCTTCATTATCACTTTCAGAGTCCTGTTGTTGGTTAGCAACAACTGGGATTTGATATTCAGATCCCACAACAAATAAATCTTCCAATAAATGAACATCAGACTGAGAAACATGTTCATCATTAGCACAGGAAGCATCAAAGGTGACATTGACGGTTTCTTCAATTTTATTCCTTCTGTTGTTGTAGACTCTGTAGGCCTTTTAGATAGATGAATAGCCAACAAAAATTCCTTCATCAGATTTAGGTTCCATCTTTGCTAATTGATCTCTTTGATTGAGAATGTAGCATTTACTTCCAAAGGTCTGGAAGTAATGGATGGTTGGAACCTTCTTGTGATACAGCTCATATGCAGTTTTGCCATGCCTTTTGACCAAAATAGATCTATTATTGGGTATAACAGGCAGTGTTAACTGCTTCTGCCCAAAAATAAATCTTCATTTGACCATGGCATAACATGGTTCTTGCAGCTTCTATGAGTGTAGGATTTCTTCTCTTAGCAACACCATTTTGTTGAGGAGTTCTGACAGAGGCAAAATTTTGAATAATGCCTTTGTCAGTACAGAATTCAATGAGAGTAGAATTCTTAAATTCTGTACCATGGTCACTCCTGAGTTGCTTGACAGGTGCATCTTTCTGCAATTCTTCCCTCTTGATTAGATTAATAATCTCTTCAGGAGCATCACTTTTAGCCTTAAGAAAGATGACCCAAGTATACCTTGTGTATTCATCCACAACCACAAGTGTATACTTCTTTTCACCCAAACTGCTAATGCTCATGGGTCCAAACAGATCCATATGGAGCATATGCAGTGGTTGTTCAATTGTAGCTAACAATTTGGATGGAAAATGGTTCTTGGTCTGTTTCCCTAGTGTACATGCAGGACAAAGTTTGTCTTTTGCAAATGTAACATCAGGCAGACCTCTAACCAGTTTCTTCTTTGACAGGAGGTTAATATTTTTGAAGTTCAGGTGGGATGACCTCCTATGCCATAGCCAGCTTACTTCTGGCACAGACTGAGTATAGAGACAGGTCTCTACATTGTTATCTGCAGAAGAAAGATCCAAGAGATAGATATCTCTTTCTCTTTTGGCAACTAATATAGGTTTGCCTTTGGAATTATAGATAACAGCAGCCTTCTTTCTGATTCTGATTTCACCATCATCATCACAAATCTGGCTAGCACTAAGCAGGTTATGCTTTAATCCCTCAACATAGGCCACCTTTGTTATTCTGATGTTGCCAGCCTTCACCACACCATAACCTTTTATCTTGGCAACAGAGTTGTCACCATATTTGACAGAAGGTCCTTCTTCTTCTACAAACTCTGACAGATTCTTCAAGGAACCTGTCATGTGTCTTGAGCATCCACTGTCTAGGTACCATTTGCTGTTACCCTGCACAAGACAAACAAAATCGATTAGTTACTTTTGGGAACCCATCTTTTGATGGGTTCTTTAGAGTTGGTTGGAGTCAATTCTTTAGCAGTTTTGGTGCTAAGTCTGTGAAGTTGACTTTTAACCTCTCTATTTTTGATTTTGTTGTTTGTAGATGACATTTGTTTGATCAAAGCAGCCTTTGGCTGTTTAAGAATGGACTTTGTGCATTTAATACCTTCATGTCCCAGATTTCCACAGTTGTAACATTTTCTGTTCAACATAATGGTCCTTTTAGATTTTGGGTTACTATTTGCACTAAATCCTCTGTTAAACTCTTGTTTTGACTCAACAAATGTTTTAAAATCTGTGGATAACTTCAATAAGTTTTCACTAAGCAGCTTAATGGTCTCAGTCTGGTTGTTAAGATTTGACTTTTGAGAGTCAGACTGAGTGTTAACACAAACAGATTTGGAGTTAAGTTTGCCAGACTGAAAATTGATTTTTCCAGACTGACAGTTAGATCTCACAGACTGAGATCTTTTTAACTCCTTTGTTACTGGTTTTATGCCTTTAGATTTGTCATTTGGCATATTTTTGTCTGGACCAGATACAGACTGAGATGTGGAAGGTTCAAACACATTGTAACCTTTCTGTTTATTCTTGATTCCTTTTACCTCTTTTTGTCTTTTTAAAGATGGTACTGTGGGAATATTAACTTTGCCTTTTATAAATCTTTTCTTTTTAAGTTCTATAGTTTCTAAAGATTCATTAGTGATTATAAGTTCAGGCTGTTCAGATTGAGAAGTTTCACAGACTGAGATTTCTGAGTCTGTGTCTTCAGAGTCTGGCTCTGTCTCATATACTAGTTCTTTAGCAACTATTTTTGGTCTAACAAAAGCATTTGTCAATCTAACTTTGTCTCCCACAGTATGACTAAAAGTATGAGGTAAAATCTCAGGTACAAATATAGTAGGTTTTGAGTTTATTTCTGAATTTATGTGACTTTTAAGATCAAACTCATCACCTATGACCGCTTGTATCTGAGCTGGAATCTGTTTGGATAAACACTCCACATTTTTAAGTGATGAAATACACCAAGATTTACAGATCCTTTCATAATGATCAACTTTGTTTTTATAAGCTTCTTTTTCCAGCTTGATCTTTTTGAGAAGGTCATATTGAGCATCAAGCTCAAGTTTGTACTGTTTATTTTGGTTTATTTCATTCACTTTTGATTGTAGATCTTTTTGAACTTGACTGAGTTTGGTTTTTAAATCTTGAATTTCCTCCAGTCTTTTCAAAAAATCTACATAGATGTGTTCAAACATTTTCTATTTTTCTGCATCACTATAGTAAAGTTTAAAATGATTTACATTGTAAGCAGATCCTCTGTCCCAGTCTGGATGAACACATGCCTTTTCTGCAAATTTGACATCTTTGTCAAACTGGCTCTCTGTGATAGCCATTAAGCACATATCTTCATCATCCTCAGATGATGAAGATTCTTCATCTATCCATTGTTCAACAACCAAAGCTTTCTCTAGTTTCTTTGGTTGTTGTTTCTCTCCAATTTTCTTGGAGTTGAAGTACTTTTTCTTGTACTTCTTGGCCTTTTCTTCCCACTTATCAGAACTTGAAGATTCTGCAATCTTCACTCTGCAGTCAAAAGAAATATGACCAACTTGCCCACATTTATAGCAAGTAGCTTTCTTAGGATCAAAAGTTGGCCTTCCTTTTGAACCTTTGAATCTTGCTTTTTCTAACCTTTGGGCTAGCAATGCCATTTCAGCTTCTAGAGACTCAGTTTCATCATCTGATTCTGAGTCTGTAAGAGTAAGATGGTAATCTGCTCTAGAGAAAAGTTCTCTATTTTTCCTTGTTGTTGCAACAAGGGCAGCAGATGGATCTTTTGCAATCCTTTTGGCATTTAGATCCTTTCTGGCTTTGGTTTCTTCAAAATTTAGTAGAAGTCCAAACAAGCCAGAGAGATCATATGTCTCCAATTTTTCACTTACAATTAATGAAGTGATAACTTCAGAAAAAGTGTTTGGAATGACATCAACAAATTTTGCACAGATTTCAAACTGTCCCTTGATGATATTATGCCTTTCAAGATCATTGATTAAGATCTGAAATCTGGTATGAATATCAGTTAATGACTCATTTTGGCCAGCAGAGAAGTTCTCATAATTTCTTATGAGATTCTTCTTCTTTTGGGATTGTACTAAACTTACACCATCATATTGGTCAGTTAGCATATCCCATATGGCTTTAGCAGTTTTGCAGCCAGATATCTTAGCAAAGATAGGCTCAGTAACTGCATTGCCCAGAATGGATTTGGCCTTAAAATCTAATGCATATAGTTGCCTGTCTAGATCAGTCCAGGTACTTTTGGCAGCCTCAACAAATTTTTCAGGTGTCAAAATAATACCATTTGCATCTAAAGTTGCAGGAACTATTGTAGGTTCCCTTGTCTTGGACCTAACCGGATCAACACACACAATCGAGAGGCGTAATTCAAACGATTGTATAAAGTACGTAAAAACACAAACGAATCAAACGCAAATCGAATGTATATAGATATAATAACCGAATAGCATGAATACACTGAAATGCCTTACAAATGCCCTCTATACTCACAGATTCGTCAACCTCAAAGCTGAGGCCGAAATGACCTATTTATACTAAACCGAAACTGACTCTGCGACACAAGCTTTGTGTCGCACAGTCAGCTCATGCGACACAGGCCTTGTGTCGCATAAGCGACACAGGCTCTGTGTCGCCTAAAACAAACTTGTAACATACATAAAACTTCATAATTACATATCTGACTATTACAAGCTAAGACCAACTGACAGACATACAAATATGTACCAACAAACTCCCCCGTGTCTTCAGCTTGGTCTTCAAAAATCTTCACTCAACTCCAGCCTGCTGGGAATGTGCCACCGGCATGTATTCCCATTTTCAAACAAATCTCAACAATCTTTTGAAACTTCAGAGCCTCTTCTTGATCAAGAACATAATGTTGAATCTTGTTGGCATGAAGGACTCTTAAGTCATATTTCGTTAAATTGATGAGGCTTATAGGATCAAAAACACGAATAATTGAACCTCTTAATTGTTGAGAATAGATCCACTCTCCCGGACCCTGTTCCAGGTCTCTCTCAGTTAGATATTCAATAACAGCTTCACCAGTCTTCCGGTCGTACCACCAATATCTAAATTTCTTTAACAAATTTAGTGGTAGTTTCTCAAGTGGAATCGATTTCAGACTTGCAGCTGGCGGATATTTATACTTCACAGTAGGCTCTTGAGTTCTTGGATCTAACTTCTTCTTGAAACGATAGCGAACTCCCAGCTCAGGTTTTATCCATACATAGTGTCTGCTATAGATCTCTTTTCTAAGAACCTTTTGAATAAAAGCGCCTCGACAATCATTTGAATTATTTACCAATTCTAATTGCGCAAGACGATTAAGTTCAACCTTTGGCAAAGTGCTGATGCAATTGAATCTCGGCCTGAAGTATTGAACGCCATCCTTTCTTTTTATTAAAATGAGAGAGCTTTCAGCATCGAATTTCCAGCTATAAATTAGACCAGTGAAATCTCCTCGAACTTTGTAAGACTTACAAATAGAAGACGCCACAGCCACAGTTCGATATTTCACAACAGGCTTGGACTGTACTGATGGCCACGGTTCGGAGGCCAATTCATTTTCATCATCAGAAGAATCCGATTCAATGATAGGTGCATCAGGATCATACGGTTCTTCTGGTTGAGCATGAGTAGGCTCACCTTGTCTTTCAATAGGAGATTCCAGATGATTTGACTCTTCATACACATCTTCATCTGAGGGAATCTCCGGTTCAACCTCAACATCCTCAAAGTCATAAGATATATCATCATTATTCACCGGATTTATTAAGCTTTGTAGATACGTGATATTTGCTTCAGAGTAATCTACAGCTATAGGAATCGGTTGACCTGGAATGTTTTCAGACGATGCAAAATAATCTAAAAGTAAATTTTCATTAATGTCTGAATTATTTACATCTACAGTCTGTCTTCCGGCGGAAGTCGTAGTTGTTGTTTCAATGGCACGCAGGCCTGACTCCCCCGAAACTACAGCTAGGGCTTCTAATTCTAAGACCCTAGTCTCCAAAATAGGAACTCTGACAGTCTGCACCTCCAAATCTTTAATTTGTGCAGCTTGAGCTTCTAGAACCGCAGATTGTGACTGAATTAATGCAGCTTGGGATGTCATCGTTTGCTGCATCGTGTCCAACCGCCTCATTAATTCTTGAATGACAGACGGGAGAGGTTGGACAGGAACCTCCACACGGGGAATGTCAACCCGTGGCGTGGAAGAAGAAGTTGGAGCCGAGTGACGTTGACGAACCATCGGAGGCACCCAATCTTCATCCGTAGGTTCTGATTGACGAGGCCTTTTGCCCACATCGGGTCGCACATAACCTGTCCCTGCCCTTTTGCGTCGTTGAATACGCTTAAAGCGTCTTAAATCAAAACGACGAATATTTTCCAACGAAGTGTCGGAAGGGACTATCCGAGGGGAAGTTGGTGGAGTTGAGCCACCATCAGAAGAGCTGGCAGCCATGTCTTCGACAATATGCGGCTCTTGTGCCTGGACGTTTTCTCCTTCAAGATGGTCAACATGACCAAAGGTCTCAATGTCGTCCAAAATTGCCTCAAGCTGAGGATTTTCTGCTTGTACAGGCACATTGACAAAAAGATCCTCTGGCTGTGGAGGAGCAGCTGCATCCAAAAATTCATCGGCCGCCGGAGGAACATAATCCTCATTTACAATGTGGCCAAACAGTGGCACATCCGCCGGCGCCGGAACTCCTTTAGCATATTGCCCACAGATGGCAAAGATGCGAACATTCATAGGGGTTTGTCGAAAACGGTGAACAGCATTCACCGGAAGCCCCGGAAGAAGATGGTTGAGCAATAGCTGGATAAACCGCGGGTACATGTTCCATCGGTTGTCCCCGGTGTGTACATTGTCAACCATAGCCCAAAATATATAACCAGAAAAGTTGAAGGGCTTGTTGTACACTAGAGCCAGCATAGCAGAAGCCGTAGAATGGCTCATGCCGTCAATACCAGCCTTTCTGCTGGATAGGCAGACGATCATAATGTGCATCAAATACCGCCAGACCCTAGTTAGGTTGGCCTTGCGGTATTGATCCTTCGGAATGCCCGGATACCCAAGACGGATCATGCCTCCATTTATAAATGAGTTTGCAAATTGAATCGGCATGTCTGGATGGTCAGCAAATTGGAAGAATTCTCTAATAAGCCGCTCGGAGATAACCACCTCTTTGTCTTCTACCCGTGCGAGAATGCGGGTTTCAGGCAGATCAGAGTTGATCACAGCTCAATTCCAGAAGGAGCCAACTTGATCTTTGTATATTGGTGCATTGGCGGAGATGGCTGTAAAAATGCGGGAACGGCGCAAGAAAGCAATCATTGGCCTAAAAGGCGCAGCCGAATCCCGATCGTCCTCAAGAAAAGCCACAATATTGTGCCTCGGCTCCCAATCATTCACATTTATATCTGCCATTGCTATTAACACAAAAGAAAACATAGCTCGAAAAGCGTTAGCATACAAACGTGAAGACAATTAATTTGAATAAAATGTCTTATGCGACACAGAGGATTGTGTCGCAGTAAGAATGCGACATTATAATTGTGTCGCTAAACCCATATGCGACACAAAGGATGGTGTCGCAAAAATCAATTTTAAAAAACTATGTGACACAAACGCTTGTGTCGCTAACAAATTAAGCGACTACATGGGTTGTGTCGCATTTGGCAATAAAATTGAATTTAATTGAATTTAGCGACAGAACCCTTATGTCGCAAACTATGTGTCGCAAGCTAAGGCGACACAACATTTGTGTCGCATAGAAACAAAAACGACAGACACAAGTGCGACACAAGTGTTTGTGTCGCAAATTGTGTCGCAATGACGAACAGTTGCAAACCCAGAAAAACCCTATAATCAAATTTGGGGGTTTTCGAAATTGAGGACACCAAATGATGCGCCAACGTTTGTAGAGCATGAAACCATGATTTTTAACATGATAGCAACGTCTCCCGTGTCCAATTTTACCCCAAACCAAAAACCCTAAAAACCGTATGTTTCATTTGACATTTAAACCAAAAGTATACGGTAAAAGTGAGTGAAAATGGTACCTATAAGTCGAGAAAATTTAGATGAACACGAAACACTGATTGGATTGCAAAGAAACACGGCCGAAGATAGAAAATCAAAAGAAAATTACGTCGCAGTCCTTGTGTCGCAAGAGAGAGGCTTGTGTCGCTTTTTGTGTCGCAAAAACGTGTAGCGACTGAGAGGTAGGGTCCGCCTTTTATACCTCAACCCTGTATAGCGACACAAGATGCGACATGGGTAGCGACACAAAATTTGTGTCGCATATGCGACACAGCGCTTGTGTCGCAACTGGGACTGTTTGGAAATTTTGATTTCAAGTTTTACAGTCGAAGCCGATTTGATATTTACTTAGAGACTTGGTATAATTAAGAACAATAAAGTAATAAATAAATAAATAAAAATTAAAAAACAATTTAAAAATTAAAAACCGTTGAATCTATTTTACACTCAACGACAGAATCATAACATCTTTTTGGTGACGGGATTGGTTAAGTCTGCTTTAGGAATCATATCAGGATAACATGCACTTATTAGGAATAGTAAGTGTTATTTCGATTATCAGTATGTTTGTCCTCTTTAAATTTACTTAGCATAGTTAAATCACCTGTTATAAAGATTAGTTCAAGACGACTATTGATATTTTAACCATATAAACATTTGTACTTAAGTATATGATTTCAACTCATAATGAGATGAACCACTTGTGTTATTATTAGCATGCATATTATAGTGTATAAAACACATTAAAATATACATTTGAAATCAAAACATGTTATTATTTTCTATATAGTAGGTGAAGGTATGGACGTATTTTTAGAACCAAGTTAGCGGTGACAGGTCTGTACTTTCGTACAACAGGGTCACATAAACAATAGTTCGGGTTGAACAAACACCAGTCTGAACACTTTAAACTAGAGGGTACAGGTCTGTACTTTCGTACAACAGAGTACCATAGTTTAACACAACCAGTACGAGGCAATCTATTTATAACTTTTCTAGTACATTTGTACATTATATTTTAGAGTTTAGATATGCCACGGGTACGCAATAGTTGTCTATAACTTAACATAGACTACGTACCTAAGTTCTTTTCAAGAAGATATTAGATGAAACCAGGTCTGTATTTTCATACAACAGAGGAGACAACTAATATGTTCCCCCAGATAACACCATACAAAGACCCTATATCTTAGATCATAACATGTTTATTATCCAAATATTAAGACGAAGCGTTAAAATATTTCGGACATTTTTGCCCTTATTTTAACTTAATGTCATACATATTAATATGGCTTTATATAAAATAATATGCATATTTGAAAGTTAAGCTTCTTAGTAACTTTAGAACAAATGCCTACCAATACATCATTTGATGAAGCTAATATTTATAAAAGGTATTTCAAGTATGCTAGATAAATCTACTGACACATCAAACATAAATCTTAAAATTCCATTTTATGCATGTTTCCTGATGTACTATCATTTCCCCAATTGTTTACAGACACAATTCAACGTCTAGTTTAACAATGTTGCAACTATTGCATTTCTTTAATACTAACAGGTATAAAGAGTGGCAGTTGCGGATTTTTTTTTTTTTTTTTTTTTTTTTTTTTTTTAATCTAACCAAGTCTAAAAGATAATTCTGACCAGAAATGGAGAGTTAGGCATTGCTTAAACTCACCATTCCAATCATAGAGACAAGCTCATCAAATCGACTACGAGAGAAAGCTTTTGTGAAAAGATCTGGGTTTTGTTTAAGAGTAGGGATTTGGACAAGGTCAATTAAGTGCTTCTCATAGCAATCCCGTATAAAATGATAACGAATTTCAATATGCTTTGTTTTTGAATGCTGTACGGGATTGCGTATGATAGATAGAGCAGCTGAATTATCAATATGAATAGGAGTAAGAGTTAAAAATAACCCATAGTCACGCATTTGATGCTGAATCCAGATAACCTGGGAACAGCAACTGGCAGCAGCAATGTATTCTGCTTCAGCAATGGATGTAGAGACAGTTGTCTGCTTCTTGCACTGCCACGAGACTAATCGGCTTCCTAGAAACTGACATCCTCCAGTTGTGGACTTCGCGTCCACTGAGCAGCCACCATAATCCGAATCTGAAAAAGCAGTTAGAGCAAAATCGTTTTCATTAGAATACCAGAGACCCAAGGAGGGTCTCCACTTAAGATAACCTAATATGCGTCTGACAGCCTTTTCATGAGAAGCTTTGGGCTTTGCTTGATATCTTGAACAGATGGATACAGCAAATAAAATGTCCGGCCTAGATGCTGTAAGGTACATAAGCGATCCTATCATTGAACGATAGTCACGCTGATTAACATCATCTTCGTCGTCAGCAGGTCCAAGTTTGTGACTGATGTCAATAGGAGTTCCATAGTGTCTGGCATCAAGCATCTGATATTTTGTCAAGATATCCTTGACATATTTTGTCTGATGAATATAAATACCCTTATCAGACTGCTCGACTTGAACACCAAGAAAAAATTTTAGTTCTCCCATGGCACTCATCTCAAACTTAGACTTCATGACTTTTTCGAAATCTCTGCACAGCATCTCATTGGTCGATCCAAAAATAATATCATCCACGTATACCTGCACAAGCAACAAATCGTTTCCTGTCTTTTTGATAAAAAGAGTTGAATCAATCTGCCCACGAGTGTAACCATTTGTGAGCAGGTGTTGAGACAACGTTTCATACCAAGCCCTTGGAGCTTGATGAAGACCATACAATGCTTTATCGAGTTTGTAGACGAAATTAGGATGCACTGAGTCTTCGAAACCAGGAGGTTGTTTCACATAAACCTCTTCGTTGACCTTCCCATACAAAAACGCACTCTTTACATCCAGTTGATAGACACGAAATTTCTTGAATGAAGCGTAAGCAAGAAATATCCGTATTGACTCCAAACGCGCAACTGGTGCAAAAACCTCGTCATAATCCAATCCTTCGATCTGTGTAAAACCTTGAACCACCAGACGAGCTTTGTTCTTCACAACTACGCCACGGTCATCTTTCTTGACTCGATAAACCCAGCGAGTACCAATCGGATAGAATCCTTGAGGTAGTTTAACCAGCTCCCAAACTTCTAACTTTTTGAACTGTTGGAGCTCTTCTTGCATGGCTTCTACCCAGTGAGAGTCAGTCAATGCTTCCTTGATATTTTTCGGTTCAATTTGAGAAAGAAAGCATGACTCCAATTGAGCTAATAGGCACTCGGTTTGTCCTCTGGTTCTAACTCCATCGTGTAAATCACCAATTATATTATCGACCGGGTGATTCACATTTACACGGCTACTTGGAATCTCTTCAGGTTCAATGACAGTTTCCAAATTTGTATCATCTCCCCCAGATACTAAAGTCTCTTCAAGTACCTCTGTGACAGATTCTACTTCACCATCGGATAATGCCGGCATATCTGGATCTGTATCAGGATCTTGAACTGGTTCAGTAGTTTGTGGAGGAGGTGGTGGTGTTTTTGTAGGAGACTTGGATACATCAGAGTATATATCAAGACCATGAAGCATTGTCACCACCTGTTCAATTTCATCTTCAGCAGGAAGATTGAATGAATTAAACATACTGTCATAATCGAACAAGAAGTCGGGTCCCGTTCCTTGTGAAGGTTGAGTGTAACGCAAACAAGTTACTTCAAAATGTTCCTCCACTCTCTTTGTAGCTTTGTTATACATACGTTTATTTGGTGAATTATTTGAGAAACCCAAAAAATAGCCTTCACTTGATTTTTCACCAAATTTAGCCACTCTTTCTTTTGTGTGCATAATCATACATGGACACCCGAAAGGCTCAAGAAACTGTAAATTTGGTTTACGGTTGTTGAAGAGCTCATAGGAGGTCTTATTGCGTTTCTTAACCATGGACACTCGATTAAGAATGTAGCAAGCTGTGTTGACCGCCTCTGCCCAGAACGTGATAGGCAGTTTTGAATCAGCTAACATAGTCCTTGCAGCTTCAATGAGAGTCCTATTCTTACGCTCAGCCACTCAATTCTGTTGAGGAGTTCTAGCAGCACTGAATTGATGATCAATGCCTTTCTTTAAACAGAAAAGACCTAGTGTAGAGTTCTTAAATTCCGTACCGTTATCACTTCTTAGTTTCTTGATCTTCAAATTGCACAAATTTTCCAGTTTGTCGAACAAGTAGATAAGAATTTCAGCAGTTTCATCCTTGGAGGCCAAAAAATAAACCCAAGAGAACCTCGAGTAATCATCAGTGACCACCAAACAATACCATGCTCCACCTATACTTTTCTTGCTCACTGGTCCAAATAAGTCCATGTGCAATAATTCCAATGGCTTTTCAACTGAGTTGACCAGTTTTGACTTATGGGACTTCTTGTGCTGTTTTCCCTTTTGGCAGGGGACGCAATGATCATTAAGCCCGAAAGATTGATTCGGTACACCACGCACAAGATCATTTTTAACCAGATAATTCATCTTACGAAAATGTAGATGACCCATCCGTCTGTGCCACAACAAGGATTCTTTTTCATTAGCCTTAGACAAGAAACACGTTTGCTGCTTTGTTTCAACAGTACGCATATCTAGAATGTACGTGTCTCTGTCTCGAGGTGCCCTCAGTAGCACCCACTCCTCGGGAATAACAAATCCCGGCTTCAGAATGCAACACTCACTTTTCGTGAAAACAGTAGTGTATGATTTATCACAAACTTGCGATACACTAAGAAGGTTGTGTTGCAGCTGTTCTACAAAATTAACCTTTTCAAAGCTCACTCGGCCGTTTGAGAGTGTGCCTTGACCAGAAATAACCCCTCCTTTGTCACCAGCAAAAGCAACATATCCCCCATTATATGCATGAACATCGGAGAGCAAGGATATATTGCCGGTCATGTGCCGCGAGCAACCACTATCGATATACCATTTGCTATTAAGTACGGCTTCAGGTTTCTGCAACACCAAAAACAAGGAGGTTAATTAGTAACGGAGACCCAAGCCTTTACAGACTTGGGTACTCCAAACGCATCATCCACAATGATCACATCAGTCAAAATTTTGTTTTTAAACATATCAGAATAATTGATTGATGTGACACTGTTGGATGTAGAATCATTTGATGATTCTTTCACTTTCCAAACCTTTTTAGGTTTGGTAGATTGCTTGTCAACAACATTGAGCTTAGTAATTGATGATTTGGTTGGCTCAACCTTGCTGGTTTTCTTAGCAGGTGAGGGAGAACGTGAACCTTTAACTGAATAATTTTTAATTTTAGAACTTTTAGATACACCTTTCCCAGACCGCTTTTTAGCAAGCAACGGACAATCATTTATTAAATGACCTTGTTTCTTGCACTAGAAACAAGATCTTTTCTCAACAGGTTGTTGAAATTTTGGAACAAACCTATGAGGATGGTTGAAAGAAATATCAAAGGCACATGCACACTTATGTGAGCATGTTGAATTTGACGCTTGTTTAGAGAAAACAGTGGATTTAGAAGAAGTTTGATGTTTTTTAATATTTTCTTTGATTTTCAAAATCTTCTTTTCAGGCTCAGCCTTAGCTTTGCCTTTTCCACTTAAAGCCATGACTGAAGATTCATTAGTTATAATTACATTTTTTGGCTTTATACTTTTCTTTTCAACCTTTGAGTACTCCTCTTCGGTTATATCCTCAATTTTAACAATCTCCTTTAAAATAACAGGAGAATCGCTCGAAGCCTTGTTTACAACAGGCTCACAAACATCAGAAGGCTTAACTGACTCAGCCTTGACACAAACAGTAACTGATTCAACAGATTTAACCTCTTGAGCCTTAACAATCTCAGGCTCACTAGGTTTTGCCTTAACAGGTTCAGGCTCACTAGTGCTGGGTTGATCGTCAGTTACTTTAACTTTTTCAGCCTGAATTTTCACAGGCTTACTTATTTTGACAGGAGCAAATTTCACAGGATTTATTGCCGTCTTTGAAAAGTTTGGCATAAATTCAGTGATGTCATCCTTAACAGGCATGGGAAAATAATTTTTAGGAGGCGGAACTTGATGAAAACCAAGTCCAGCCTTGCTTTTGGTATCACTTCTTTGTGCCTGAAGGATCTCATCAAAGACTAGAGAGGAAGTTGAAAAGTTAGATAATTTTCTGTTCAACTCAAGAACTTCAGCCTGAGAATCAGCAAGTTGTTTCTTTACGAAAGAAAGCATATTAACATAGCTTCCTATTTCATCTTGCTGTTCAAAAATTTTGGCTTTCTGCTCTTTCTTTTCTTCAAAGATAGCTTTTAGCTTTTTATCACAAATCTTATCATTATCTTTTAACATATTATTCGAAGCAGTTAATTGTTCTATGCTAGTGATAAGACGTTCATTTTCTTCTCTTAACCTGTTCACTTGTCCTGTCAAATGAATGCATGAAATACAAGACAAAGGTTCATTATCAACCTCATGAATGTTGGCCATGAAAGCTTTGTTCTGTTGGTCATCATCAGCTTGTTCTGACCTGTCAAACGCTTCATCTGATAACATTAAGGCGGCTGACACCATTGCCTTTTCTTCAGCTTTAGCCTTCTCTGTAGGGTTGTTCTGAGAAGGCCTTGTGAAACCAGAGGAGGGCTGTCGTGTTTCACATTCACGAGCAAAGTGTCCATAGTTGTGACACTTATAGCACTTAACCTTGCTCTTGTTAAATCCAAGACCCTTATCACTAGGGTCCTCCAGTGACCTTTTGCCAGTTTTCTTAAAATAGGTCTTGGCTCTACGAGTAAGCATAGCCAAGTTCCACCTTAAGTCCATTCGTTCCAGTTCGTCATCATCTATTTGACGAAAATCTTCCTCTGTTAGGTCCATGGAACCAGCTTTCTTGCATAGAAAGTCATCATAGGCTGATAACAATGCCGAGAAAAGTGCAGCATGATCTTGTGAAGCTGCAGGAATAGGTCCTTGATGACTTGGTGGTTGAAAATAAGAACCACCAGAAGAAGTACTAGGTTGATGACTTGACGAGCCACTGGTTCCACCAGCCAAGAATGCTGAGCCAGATGTTCCAGTTAATGAAACATCTACTCCGTAGATCTTAGGATTCTGGACATTTGCAGTCGCCTTTGTTTCTTTTCTTTGCATGTCCAGAAGATCAGCTTCTAGCTGACCAATAAGATCATCAAGAGACATGTTTAGAATGTCTGGATCCTTTTCCATCATTAAAACTCGAGTATCCCACTTGTCAGGTAGGGATTCAAGAAGTTTTTTATTAGTTTCAGACTTATCCAGAGTTATTCCCCCTTCCGTTAGCTCACTTACTAACTGTGAGTATCTAGAAAATAAGTCAGAAAGAGACTCATTTGGAAGAATATCAAACACGTCGTATTGCTTCTTGACTAAACGCAATTTGTTCTGCTTATATTGTTCACTACCTCCACATCTTTTCTCAAATGCCTTCCATAAGTCATAAGCAACTTCCAAATGTCTAAATTGTTTGAGAATTGACGGTGGTAATGCCATGGTGATTGCAGAATGAGCCTTTTTATCATTCTCAAAGGCTTTGCGTTCCTCAGGCGTCATTGATTTAATTGACTTTAGGGGTGCAGTACCAGTATACACTCCCGGACTGACCGGACGTTCATATCTTTCTGTTAAAGCAACCCACATTTCGGGATCATTAAACGAAACAAACGCTTCAAAGCGTTGACGCCAGTAGGCATAATCCATCCCTATAGTATACATAGGTGGTTTATTCGTACTTCCGACTTCAGAGTTTTGCTTTAGTAGATCTCCAACACGTTGCAATGAAGAAGATGCCATATTGAGTAACCTGCAAAACAAACACACAAAGAACAAACTAAACTGTTATGCGACACAAGGATTGTGTCGCAGAATCAAATGGCGACACTACAGATGTGTCGCTAGAACTTAAGTATCAGTTAAACAGGCGACACAAGGGTTATGTCGCAAAAATTCTATGTCGCAAATTTAGCTTGTGTCTCAAATTTTAAACTTGTGTCGCTTGCTGGTGTCGCAGAACTCTTATATACGAGACGAAGTTGTGTCGCTTAAAACCAAACGTTGTGTCGCTTAAAACCTACTCGCGACAGAAGATTGTGTCGCTAAAACCCTAAATGCGACAGAAAAGCTGTGTCGCAGCTTGTGTCGCAGAAACGGGGAGAGCTGCGGCAGAAAACCCTAAAATTCGCAAACTTCCGAAACCGTAACAAAAAACCACGAACAACAGACGAATCTTAACACCAAAATCTTCCAGAAAATGTAGAATATGAACCTTTAACACGAAATGTAAGGATATAATTCCAAAAACTAGTCGATTTTAGCCGAAAACACATACAAACACGATCCAATAACACCAAATCCGTAGATTATGGCTCTGATACCACTTGTAGGTTCCCTTGTCTTGGACCTAACCGGATCAACACACACAATCGAGAGGCGGAATTCAAACGATTGTATAAAGTACGTAAAAACACAAACGAATCAAACGCAAATCGAATGTATATAGATATAATAACCGAATAGCTTGAATACACTGAAATGCCTTACAAATGCCCTCTATACTCACAGATTCGTCAACCTCAAAGCTGAGGCCGAAATGACCTATTTATACTAAACCGAAACTGACTCTGCGACACAAGCTTTGTGTCGCACAGTCAGCTCATGCGACACAGGCCTTGTGTCGCATAAGCGAGACAGGCTCTGTGTCGCCTAAAACAAACTTGTAACATACATAAAACTTCATAATTACATATCTGACTATTACAAGCTAAGACCAACTGACAGACATACAAATATGTACCAACAACTATTCTGCCAGGAATAATGGGTCCTTCCTGAATGACTCTAAGCATTTCATCATGAATGCTAGTAAGAAACCATTCAGCTTTCAACTTCCAGTGGGTAAAATTTACACCATTGAAGATTGGAATTCCCTTCCCAGCCATAGCAATAGAAGAAGTCATTTTTCAAGGAAGAAAATGTAGAGAAAAATGGATTTAGATGATTGTTTGATAAACTGGGTTCCTTTGATCGTTAAAGATTAAATCTTTATTTGCTCTGATACCAGTTGTTGGGTCACAAGGTTCCCAAAACTTAGATACAGATTAAATAATAGTTATCTTAACGTGTTAGTTTATATCCAAGTTTTATATCAAACAAGTTTAAATTAATCTAGGCGGAAAACAAGATTAATTTTAACACATAGTTTATTATGAATCAAAGTATTATTCACAATAAAGTATTTGTCTCACACAGATGACAAAGTATTCAAACCCACACAGATGGTTTGAATACGATCCAAGTATTAGTATATTAAGATACAATTATCACTACAAACTTTAACAGTTAGTGTGGTAATGCTTTGAGCCTAAGCTTAAAGGTCTTGTATACTATTTTGCTTTGAGTGCTTGGTTTTCTTGGATACTTGGATATTTTGAAGAGTGCTATTGAGTTGCTATTTATAGAGTTGAATATCAACTTCTATTACCCAGCTCAGTCAGTTGTCCAAGGGATAACACATTCATCTTGGGCAACTTTGCACTCTACCCTTTTTGCTTTTCTTGGAAATAGAAAAAGCAAAAGGTAAAAGGTTCTTTGTGAAAAGAAAACCTTTGTTCGATGTTTGACCTTTCTCAAACATCTTATCAGTTGTATCTAGCCTAAGGAGAGAAGAATATCTTCTGTACACTTGTACTTTCATTCTTCAATCTGTGCTCTTCAGTCTGTGCTCTCAGTCTGTGATCTTCAATCTGGGATCAACAGTCTGTGATCTTCAGTCTGTGAAGTCTTTTGTCTTCAATCTTCATTCTTCAGATGATGAATTCATAAGTCTTCAGGAAGAGCAAGGCTTTCAGTCTGTGAGATTCTTCAGTCTGTGCAGCACAGACTTAGAAACAATTCTTCAGTCTGTGTAGCATAGACTCAGAAACACAGACTCAGGAATTCACTAAATTTTTCCTGAATACAACTGAGATAGATTTTGACTCTTCAGATTTATAACTTAGGTTTGATCATTGTTTTTCCCAACACAAATAATAGGACACTTATCGAAGATTTATTAATTTTAAACGTTTATGTATTGTGAACCAAAGAGATCACCAAACATCGACGTTTACTATTAATTAATAACTTAATTTACTGAACTTAATTGAACGATTAAGTATTCAACACTTAATTTTTCAATTATCTTCTCTAAATTATATACATCGTTCGCACGTCCTAGTAGATAATCCGAAATATTATACCGCCGATAGTAAATCGGAACACGCCGCACGACTACCTATGAGTCGGAAGTCTTTCGATATAATAGAACAGAAATCGTAAATTATATGCATTTCACTTATAACATTAAGTTCTTAAGTCGAAGCATATAAGCGATAGGTAAAAGTCTTCACTTGTACTTCATTTGTAAACATAAAGTTCTCAAATCGAATACAAATCTAGACAATTAACTGAGTAAATGTATACTTATTTATTCTAGAAACATAAGTTTGTAAATCGAAACGTATAACAACCAAACAATAAGTTTCAATGTATAATTTATTAGTAAATCTAGAATTCACGAATCGAGTACACATCGAAAATGTTTAATTTGGTCAAATAAAGTCAACCCTGTTGGGTTCGCTTCGCAAGTAAATGCGAGTCAACCATTTGGTTCGCTTCGCAGTCAACGCGAGTCAACCATTTGGTTCGCTTCGCAGTCAACGCCAGTCAACCATTTTGTTCGCTTCGCAGTCAACGCGAGTCAACCATTTGGTTCGCTTCGCAGTCAACGCGAGTCAACCATTTGGTTTCGCTTCGGTCAAGCAAAGTCAACCCGATGGGTTCGCTTCGCAGTCAACTAAAGTCAAGCATTTGGTTTCGCTTTGGTCAAGCAAAGTCAACCCGATGGGTTCGCTTCGCAGTCAACCCGATGGGTTCGCTGCGAACTGAGATTGAGCTCGGTTCGCAGGAGCGTCTGGTTCAACTAGAAATTCGAAGTCGATGATCGAACACTTTTAAATGCAATTTAATGGTATAAACATGTTTATTATATACCGATTAACAAGTTTTACAAGTTTTAGGTTTTAATCTTCACTCATTTCGAAGAAATCCGTGAGATTCGAAACCAAAACCTCCAAAACTTATATTTGTCGATTAAGGATGAATTAAACGGTGAAATCAAGTGATACTTACTTCAAATGATGCGAAATTAAAAGAAGTAAATGTTGTCCGGAGTGAAAAACCGATTCTTGAACGAAAGTGTCGAAAATTTTAGAAAACAGGAGGTTCGTTTCGGTTCGCAATATTCGTCTCGCAGGATTAGATTTTCAGTTCGCAGGATAGTTTGGAAAGTGAGATTTGGATTCGCAGGACCTGTTCCTTTTATACTACAAACTCAATTCGCAAGTTTGACTAGTCAACTTCGCAATTGAAACTTTTCATGCGATTTTGAACTTTCCAATGCGTTTTTGTCACATTTATTCAACACGGAATGATAACACATGGTTTAACATAGTTTCCAAAGGATAAACACACACAAAAATAAAGAACACGTAACAAATAAAATTATCAAACTAACGAGTGGTATCGAGTACCATTTTATTCAATACGAGAAACGATACATATTTTGTGTTAAGAATTTATCTGCTTTGGGATCATATTAGGAAAACAATAAGCTGAATATTATTATTTATAAATCAAGTCTAAGAAGATCGTTAGTATAAAATTCAAATAAGTTACAGAAAAATTACACTTTAACCATTTATGAACTTATATTTATAAGATTATAACTTGGTTACCTTTATCCACATGATATAACACGTTCTTTGAACATACTCTTAAATGAAAGATTCACCAAAGTGAATGTTCATTTGTCATTGATAGTTCAAAATGATTACTGGTATTATGATCCACATAAACAAAATACACACTGATTTCCAAGCAAACCTTTATTGTTAGTATGGATATTAACTAGTGTGTTCTAATATATGACATACTGAGAAATCAAGTATAATACATACCACTGTATCTTTTACATTCAAGGTAGAGGTTACTAAATGATGCACTTTTCGTAACATATAACATATCCTTGAGTTATTTTAAGGCTCGACAAACATCAAACAGATTTTGAAAATACTAGTGGTTCTAGTTCTGTACATAGTACAACAGAAGATCCCTTAGTATGAGCAAAATAAGTTTGAGACCATTGGCGAAACTAAAGGTTACGGGTCTGTACATAGTACAACAGAGTTACCAGTAGTTTAGCTAATAGCCATTTTTCTAACTATTTGTCTGTTCATATATTTATATATTGTTGATAACAGTGTATGGTTATACTATCATTCACAAATTAAGACTTATGTCATACATCATATAATAGTTCACATTAGATAACATACATGAGAATTAATGCTTATTAAATGCTCAGAAATCATAGCATAATTTGCCTACCAGTACATCATATAATGAAGCTGTCTAGACATAATTTTATTCTAAGCAAAGTATAGCTTGTGGATAAAGGTGTATAATAAAATAAATATAAGTAAATTCGTAGTTGAAAAGATGTAATGTTTATGTGACTTATAGGAATCTACTAACATGTCTAACTTAAGACTTATAGTTATTATTGTTAAGCTTATTCTCCTAATGTACTATCACTTCCCAGCAGATAAGAACTTAAAAAAATAAAGACATAAACAGGAAAATTTACTAACTATTACATATTCCTTTGGAAGACACGTTATTCTGGATTTCGCATTCCGTTAAGTTGAACTAATGTCTCAAAACGCGCCCTGTCGAAAGCTTTGGTATATAGGTCTGCCAAGTTGTCAGAAGAGGCAACTTTGACTAACCTAATCAGCTTCTTCTCGGCACAATCACGAATGAAATGGTGACGAATATCAATGTGTTTCGTCTTGCTATGCTTTACCGGATTATTGGTTATTGAGATCGTCGATTCATTATCGATCATCATTGGAGTTTCGGTAAAGTTTAGACCGTAGTCTCGCAGTTGCTGTTGTATCCACAATACTTGGGAACAACAGCTGCCAGCTGCAACATACTCAGCTTCACATGTAGAAATGGCTACTGAGCTTTGCTTCTTGCACTGCCAAGACACAAGTCTACCTCCTAGGAATTGACATCCTCCGGTCGTAGACTTTCTATTTTGGTTGCATCCACCATAATCCGAATCAGTATACGCAACAAAATCTAAGTCTCCTTCAATCGGATACCAAAGTCCCAGCTTCGGCTTCCCTTTAAGGTAACGAAAGATTCTTTTTACAGCTTGCATATGTGACTCTTTCGGATTAGCCTGATATCTTGCGCAAATACAAACAGCGAACATAATGTCAGGTCTAGATGCAGTCAGATACATTAGTGATCCAATCATAGCCCTATATAAAGTAGGATCTACATTCTGATCACTCGATGTATCAGGACCGAGTCCGTGATTTTCTGGAATAGGAGTTTTGTAAATACGAGATTCATCCATCTAGAAGCGTTCTAACAGCTCATGTGTATATTTAGATTGATGAATAAAGAAACCATCTTTCTTTTGGTCAACTTGTAACCCTAAGAAGAAGTTCAACTCTCCCATAGCAGACATCTCGAACTTGCCTTTCATAACTTGCTCAAATTCTTGACACATCTTTTCGTCAGATGACCCAAAGATAATGTCATCAACATATACTTGAACAAGTAAAAAGTCCTTTTTCTTTCATTTCACAAAGAGTGTACTATCAATTCTTCCTCTTGTAAAACCATTCTCAAGAAGATAAGTTGATAGTGTCTCATACCACGCTCTTGGAGCTTGATGTAATCCATACAGAGCCTTATCAAGACGATATACTCTATTTGGATACTTTGGATCAGTAAATCCCGGTGGTTGAGAAACATACACCGTTTCCTTGACCTTGCCATACAAGAAGGCGCTCTTAACATCCAGCTGATAAACTTTCATTTTCTTTGAAGCTGCAAATGCTAAGAACAACCTAATTGCCTCAAGGCTGGCCATAGGTGCAAACACTTCATTGTAATCTATCCCCTCTTGTTGATTGAAACCTTGAACTACTAGACGAGCTTTATTGCGAATTACGATTCCCCGATCGTCTTTCTTACACTTAAAGACCCATCTAGTGCCAATTGGGTATTCACCACTTGGTAAATCAACCAACTCCCAAACTTGCAGTTTTGAGAACTGTGAAAGTTCTTCCTGCATTGCTTCTACCCATGAGTTGTCCTTCAACGCCATTTGGACATTCTTAGGCTCAACTTGTGAGATAAAGCATGAATATAGACATAGATTTGGAACCCCTGTCTCTTTCATTTCAGCATATAGGCTAGTGTACTCAGATATACTAACCCTCGTTTGAACAGATGCGTTTGGATCTCCAATGATATTGTCAATTGGGTGATTTTTGTTAACTCTTGTGGTTGTCACCAGTTCAAGTTCTATTTCCTCTTGTAAATTAGTGCCAATTTCTTCCAATGATTGCAGATATGTATCAGTACTGTGCACTTCATCAGAAGATGGTTGCGTGGCACTCGTTGATGCACGATTAGGATCTACAAAAGTTGTATCTTTAGGAACACTCGATGTTGGTGCAGGGCCAATATCCCCATCACCCGACAATAAATGTTCAGAGACCGCTGAGTCAATTTTGTAGTCACTGATTGGGACATTAAATGACTTTAAGAGATCTGAATAGTCGAATTGCCAATCTAATCCCTTATGTACGTCATGTGTGTAGCTCGTAACTTCAATGTTATAAACTATTTCCACACGTCCCGTAGCTTTATTGAAGACACGTTTGTTTGGTGAATTAGGCACATAACCTAGGAAATATCCTTCGTCAGCCTTCTCACCAAATTTTTGTTGATTGCTAGTCTTCAGCAAAGTACATGAAACTCCAAAGGGTTCAAACCCTTTTAAGTTAGGTTTCTTATTGTTCAAAAGCTCATAACAAGTCTTCTTCTGCTTTTTTGTTGGTACATATTTGTATGTCTGTCAGTTGGTCTTAGCTTGTAATAGTTAGATATGTAATTATGAAGTTTTATGTAATATTACAAGTTTGTTTTAGGCGACACAGAGCCTGTGTCGTTTATGCGACACAAGGCCTGTGTCGCATGAGCTGACTGTGCGACACAAAGCTTGTGTCGCAGAGTCAGTTTCGGTTTAGTATAAATAGGTCATTTCGGCCTCAGTTTTTTTTGATTGACGAATCTGTGATTATAGAGAGCATTTGTAAGGCATTTCAGTGTATTCAAGCTATTCGGTTATTACATTCGATTTGCGTTTGATTCGTTTGTGTTTTACGTACTTTATACAATCGTTTGAATTCCGCCTCTCAATTGTGTGTGTTGATCCGGTTAGGTCCAAGACAAGGGAACCTACAAGTGGTATCAGAGCCATAATCTACGGATTTGGTGTTATCGGATCGGTTAGTACGTGTTTTCGATTAAAAACGACTAGTTTTTGAAATTAAATCTTTGCATTTCGGGTTAAGGATCGATATTCTGAAGTTTCTGGAAATTTTTGGTGATTACATTCGTCCATTGTTCGTGGTTTTTCGTTAGGGTTACGGAAGTTTGCGAATTTTAGGGTTTTCTGCCGCAGCTCTCCTCGACATAGCGACACAAGCAGCGACACAAGCTTTGTCGCATTTAGGGTTTCTGCGACACAAAACCTCTGTCGCTTTTAGGGTTTCTGCGACACAATCTTCTGTCGCGTGTAGGTTTTAAGCGACACCAGCAAGCGACACAAGTTTGAAAGTTACGACACAAAGACTGCGACACAAGTTAATATTGCGACATAAGAGTTTGCGACACAAATCTTGTGTCGCCTGTTTATCTGTTACTAATCTCTTTGCGACACATCCTTTGTGTCGACAGTTGACTTAGCGACACTACCCTTGTGTCGCATAACAGTTTTTGTTTGTTCTTTGTGTGTTTTGTTTTGCAGGTTATCAATATGGCATCTTCTTCATTGCAACGTGTTGGAGATCTACTAAAGCAAAACTCTGAAGTCGGAAGTACGAATAAACCACCAATGTATACTATAGGGATGGATTATGCCTACTGGCGTCAACGCTTTGAAGCGTTTGTTTCGTTTAATGATCCCGAAATGTGGGTTGCTTTAACAGAAAGATATGAACGTCCGGTCAGTCCGGGAGTGTATACTGGTACTGTACCCCTAAAGTCAATTAAATCAATGACGCCTGAGGAACGCAAAGCCTTTGAGAATGATAAAAAGGCTCATTCTGCAATCACCATGGCATTACCACCGTCAATTCTCAAACAATTTAGACATTTGGAAGTTGCTTATGACTTATGGAAGGCATTTGAGAAAAGATGTGGAGGTAGTGAACAATATAAGCAGAACAAATTGCGTTTAGTCAAGAAGCAATATGACGTGTTTGATATTCTTCCAAATGAGTCTCTTTCTGACTTATTTTCTAGATACTCACAGTTAGTAAGTGAGCTAACGGAAGGGGGAATAACTCTGGATAAGTCTGAAACTAATAAAAAACTTCTTGAATCCCTACCTGACAAGTGGGATACTCGAGTTTTAATGATGGAAAAGGATCCAGACATTCTAAACATGTCTCTTGATGATCTTATTGGTCAGCTAGAAGCTGATCTTCTGGACATGCAAAGAAAAGAAACAAAGGCGACTGCGAATGTCCAGAATCCTAAGATCTACGGAGTAGATGTTTCATCAACTGGAACATCTGGCTCAGCATTCTTGGCTGGTGGAACCAGTGGCTCGTCAAGTCATCAACCTAGTGCTTCTTCTGGTGGTTCTTATTTTCAACCACCAAGTCATCAAGGACCTATTCCTGCAGCTACACAAGATCATGCTGCACTTTTCTCGGCGTTGCTATCCGCCTATGATGACTTTCTATGCAAGAAAGCTGGTTCCATGGACCTGACAGAGGAAGATTTTCGTCAAATAGATGATGACGAACTGGAACGAATGGACTTAAGGTGGAACTTGGCTATGCTTACTCGTAGAGCCAAGACCTATTTTAAGAAAACTGGCAAAAGGTCATTGGAGGACCCTAGTGATAAGGGTCTTGGATTTAACAAGAGCAAGGTTAAGTGCTATAAGTGTCACAACTATGGACACTTTGCTCGTGAATGTGAAACACGACAGCCCTCCTCTGGTTTCACAAGGCCTTCTCAGAACAACCCTACAGAAAAGGCTAAAGCTGAAGAAAAGGCAATGGTGTCAGCCGCCTTAATGTTGTCAGATGAAGCATTTGACTGGTCAAAACAAGCTGATGATGACCAACAGAACAAAGCTTTCATGGCCAACATTCATGAGGTTGATAATGAACCTTTGTCTTGTATTTCATGTATTCAATTAACAGGACAAGTAAACAGGTTAAGAGAGGAAAATGAACGTCTTATCTCTAACATAGAACAATTAACTGCTTCAAATAATATGTTAAAAGATAATGATAAGGTTTGTGATAAAAAGCTAAAAGCTATTTTTGAAGAAAAGAAAGAGCTGAAAGCCAAAATTTTTGAACAGCAAGATGAAATAGGAAGCTATGTTAATATGCTTTCCTTCGTAAAGAAACAACTTGCTGATTCTCAGGCTGAAGTTCTTGAGTTGAACAGAAAATTATCTAACTTTTCAACTTCCTCTCTAGTCTTTGATGAGATCCTTCAGGCACAAAGAAGTGATACGAAAAACAAGGCTGGACTTGGTTTTCATCAAGTTCCGCCTCCTAAAAATTATTTTCCCATGCCTGTTAAGGATGACATCACTGAATTTATGCCAAACTTTTCAAAGACGGCAATAAATCCTGTGAAATTTGCTCCTGTCAAAATAAGTAAGCCTGTGAAAATTCAGGCTGAAAAAATAACAGTAACTGATGATCAACCCAGCACTAGTGAGCCTGAACCTGTTAAGGCAAAACCTAGTGAGCCTGAGATTGTTAAGGCTCAAGAGGTTAAATCTGTTGAATCAGTTACTGTTTGTGTCAAGGCTGAGTCAGTTAAGCTTTCTGATGTTTGTGAGCCTGTTGTAAACAAGGCTTCGAGTGCTTCTCCTGTTATTTTAAAGGAGATTGTTAAAACTGAGGATATAACTGAAGAGGAGTACTCAAAGGTTGAAAAGAAAATTAAAAAGCGGTCTGGGAAAGGTGTACCTAAAAGTTCTAAAATTAAAAATTCTTCAGTTAAAGGTTCACGTTCTCCCTCACCTGCTAAGAAAAACAGCAAGGTTGAGCCAACCAAATCATCAATTACTAAGCTCAATGTTGTTGACAAGCAATCTACCAAACCTAAAAAGGTTTGGAAAGTGAAAGAATCATCAAATGATTCTACATCCAACAGTGTCACATCAATCAATACTTCTGATATGTTAAAAAACAAAATTTTGACTGATGTGATCATTGTGGATGATGCGTCTGGAGTCCCCAAGTCTGTAAAGGCTTGGGTCTCCGTTACTAATTAACTTCCTTGTTTTTGGTGTTGCAGCAACCTGAATCCATACTTAATAGCAAATGGTATATCGATAGTGGTTGCTCGCGGCACATGACCGACAATATATCCTTGCTCTCCGATGTTCATGCATATAATGGGGGATATGTTGCTTTTGCTGGTGACAAAGGAGGTGTAATTTCTGGCCAAGGCACACTCTCAAACGGCAGAGTGAGCTTTGAAAAGGTTAATTTTGTAGAACAGCTGCAACACAACCTTCTTAGTGTATCGCAAGTTTGTGATAAGTCGTACACTACTGTTTTCACGAAAAGTGAGTGTTGCATTCTGAAGCCGGGGTTTGTCATTCCCGAGGAGTGGGTGCTACTGAGGGCACCTCGAGACAGAGACACGTACATTCTAGATATGCGTACTGTTGAAACAAAGCAGCAAACGTGTTTCTTGTCTAAGGCTAATGAAAAAGAATCCTTGTTGTGCCACAGACGGATGGGTCATCTACATTTTCGTAAGATGAATTATCTGGTTAAAAATGATCTTGTGCGTGGTGTACCGAAGCAATCATTCGGGCTTAATGATCATTGCGTTCCCTGCCAAAAGGGAAAACAGCACAAGAAGTCCCATAAGTCAAAACTGGTCAACTCAGTTGAAAAGCCATTGGAATTATTGCACATGGACTTATTTGGACCAGTGAGCAAGAAAAGTATAGGTGGAGCATTGTATTGTTTGGTGGTCACTGATGATTACTCGAGGTTCTCTTGGGTTTATTTTTTGGCCTCCAAGGATGAAACTGCTGAAATCCTTATCTACTTGTTCGACAAACTGGAGAATTTGTGCAATTTGAAGATCAAGAAACTAAGAAGTGATAACGGTACGGAATTTAAGAACTCTACACTAGATCTTTTCTGTTTAAAGAAAGGCATTGATCATCAATTCAGTGCTGCTAGAACTCCTCAACAAAATGGAGTTGCTGAACGTAAGAACAGGACGCTCATTGAAGCTGCTCGGACTATGTTAGCTGATTCAAAACTGCCTATCACGTTCTGGGCAGAGGCGGTCAACACAGCTTGCTACATTCTTAATCGAGTGTCCATGGTTAAGAAACGCAATAAGACCTCATATGAGCTCTTCAACAACCGTAAACCAAATTTACAGTTTCTTGAGCCTTTCGGGTGTCCATGTATGATTATGCACACAAAAGAAAGAGTGGCTAAATTTGGCGAAAAATCAAGTGAAGGCTATTTTTTGGGTTTCTCAAATAATTCACCAAATAAACGTGTGTATAACAAAGCTACGAAGAGAGTGGAGGAACATTTTGAAGTAACTTGTTTGCGTTACACTCAACCTTCACAAGGAACGGGACCCGACTTCTTGTTCGATTATGACAGTATGTTTAATTCATTCAATCTTCCTGCTGAAGATGAAATTGAACAGGTGGTAACAATGCTTCATGGTCTTGATATATACTCTGATGTATCCAAGTCTCCTACAAAAACACCACCACCTCCTCCACAAACTACTGAACCAGTTCAAGATCCTGATACAGATCCGGATATGCCGGCATTATCCGATGGTGAAGTAGAATCTGTCACAGAGGTACTTGAAGCGACTTTAGTATCTGGGGGAGATGATACAAATTTGGAAACTGTCATTGAACCTGAAGAAATTCCAAGTAGCCGTGTAAATGTGAATCACCCGGTCGATAATATAATTGGTGATTTACACGATGGAGTTAGAACCAGAGGACAAACCGAGTGCCTATTAGCTCAAATGGAGTCATGCTTTCTTTCTCAAATTGAACCGAAAAATATCAAGGAAGCATTGACTGACTCTCACTGGGTAGAAGCCATGCAAGAAGAGCTCCAACAGTTCAAAAAGTTAGAAGTTTGGGAGCTGGTTAAACTACCTCAAGGATTCTATCCGATTGGTACTCGCTGGGTTTATCGAGTCAAGAAAGATGACCGTGGCGTAGTTGTGAAGAACAAAGCTCGTCTGGTGGTTCAAGGTTTTACACAGATCGAAGGATTGGATTATGACGAGGTTTTTGCACCAGTTGCGCGTTTGGAGTCAATACGGATATTTCTTGCTTATGCTTCATTCAAGAAATTTCGTGTTTATCAACTGGATGTAAAGAGTGCGTTTTTGTATGGGAAGGTCAACGAAGAGGTTTATGTGAAACAACCTCCTGGTTTCGAAGACTAAGTGCATCCTGATTACGTCTACAAACTCGATAAAGCATTGTATGGTCTTCATCAAGCTCCAAGGGCTTGGTATGAAACGTTGTCTCAACACCTGCTCACAAATGGTTACACTCGTGGGCAGATTGATTCAACTCTTTTTATCAAAAAGACAGGAAACGATTTGTTGCTTGTGCAGGTATACGTGGATGATATTATTTTTGGATCGACCAATGAGGTGCTGTGTAGAGATTTCGAAAAAGTCATGAAGTCTAAGTTTGAGATGAGTGCCATGGGAGAACTAAAATTTTTCCTTGGTGTTCAAGTCGAGCAGTCTGATAAGGGAATTTATATTCATCAGACAAAATATGTCAAGGACATCTTGACAAAATATTAGATGCTCGATGCTAGACATTATGGAACTCCCATTGACATCAGTCACAAACTTGGACCTGCTGATGATGAAGACGATGTTAATCAGCGTGACTATCGTTCAATGATAGGATCGCTTATGTACCTCACAGCATCTAGGCCGGACATATTATTCGCTGTGTCTAACTGTTCAAGATATCAAGCAAAGCCCAAAGCTTCTCATGAAAAGGCTGTCAAACGCATCTTAGGTTACCTCAAGTGGAGACCCTCCTTGGGTCTCTGGTACTCTAACGAAAACGATTTTACATTCACTGCGTTTTCAGATTCTGATTATGGTGGCTGCTCAGTGGATGCAAAGTCAACAACTGGAGGATGTCAGTTTTTTGGAAGCCGCTTAGTCTCGTGGCAGTGCAAGAAGCAGACAACTGTCTCTACCTCAACTGCCGAGGCAGAATACATTGCTGCTGCCAGTTGTTGTTCCCAGGTTCTCTGGATTCAACATCAAATGCGTGACTATGGGTTACTTCTAACTCTCACTCCTATTCATATTGATAATTCTGCTGCTGTATCCATCATACGCAATCCCGTACAACATTCAAAAATCAAACATATTGAAATTCGATATCATTTTATACGGGATTGCTATGAGAAGCATCTAATTGACCTTGTCCAAATACCTACTCTTAAGCAAAACGCAGATCTTTTCACAAAAGCTTTCTCTCGTAGTCGATTTGATGAGCTTGTCTCTATGATTGGAATGGTGAGTTTAAGCAATGCCTAACTCTCCATTTCTGGTCAGAATTATCTTTTAGACTTGGTTAGATTAAAAAAAAAAAAAAAAAAAAAACGCAACTGCCACTCTTTATACTTGTTAGTATTAAAGAAATGCAATAGTTGCAACATTATTAAACTAGACGTTGAATTGTGTCTGTAAACAATTGGGGAAATGATAGTACATCAGGAAACATGCATAAAATGGAATTTTAAGATTTATGTTTGATGTGTCAGTAGATTTATCTAGCATACTTGAAATACCTTTTATAAATATTAGCTTCATCAAATGATGTATTGGTAGGCATTTGTTCTAAAGTTACTAAGAAGCTTAACTTTCAAATATGCATATTATTTTATATAAAGACATATTAATATGTATGACATTAAGTTAAAATAAGGGCAACAATGTCCGAAATATTTTAACGCTTCGTCTTAATATTTGGATAATAAACATGTTATGATCTAAGATATAGGGTCTTTGTATGGTGTTATCTGGGGGAACATATTAGTTGTCTCCTCTGTTGTATGAAAATACAGACCTGGTTTCATCTAATATATTCTTGAAAAGAACTTAGGTACGTAGTCTATGTGAAGTTATAGACAACTATTGCGTATCCGTGGCATATCTAAATTCTAAAATATAATGTACAAATGTACTAGAAAAGTTATAAAAAGATTGCCTCGTACTGGTTTGTGTTAAACTATGGTACTCTGTTGTACGAAAGTACAGACCTGTACCCTCTAGTTTAAAGTGTTCAGACTGGTGTTTGTTCAACCCGAACTATTGTTTATGTGACTCTGTTGTACGAAAGTACAGACCTGTCACCGCTAACTTGGTTCTAAAGATACGTCCATACCTTCACCTACTATATAGATAATAATAACATGTTTTGATTTCAAATGTATATTTTAATGTGTTTTATATACTATAATATGCATGCTAATAATAACACAAGTGGTTCATCTCATTATGAGTTGAAATCATATACTTAAGTACAAATGTTTATATGATTAAAATATCAATAGTCGTCTTGAACTAATCTTTATAACAGGTGATTTAACTATGCTAAGTAAATTTAAAGAGGACAAACATACTGATAATCGAAATAACACTTACTATTCCTGATAAGTGCATGTTATCCTGATATGATTCCTAAAGCAGACTTAACCAATCCCGTCACCAAAAAGATGTTATGATTCTGTCGTTGAGTGTAAAATAGATTCAACGGTTTTTAATTTTTTTAGATTGTTATTTTATTTATTTATTGCTTTATTGTTCCTAGTTATACCAAGTCTCTAAGTAAATATCAAATCGGCTTCGACTGTAAAACTTGAAATCAAATTAAAATTTCCAAACAGTCCCAGGTGCGACACAAGCGCTGTGTCGCAAATGCGACACAAATTTTGTGTCGCTACCCATGTCGCATCTTGTGTCGCTATACAGGGTTGAGGTATAAAAGTCGGACCCTACCTCTCAGTCGCTACACGTTTTTGCGACACAACAAGCGACACAAGCCTCTCTCTTGCGACACAAGGACTGCGACGTACTTTTCTTTCGATTTTCTATCTTCGGCCGTGTTTCTTTGCAATCTATTCCGTGTTTTGTGTTCATCTTCTTTTTTCTTGACTTATAGGTACAAATTTTAACCTCTTTTACCGTATAATTTGTGTTTAATAGTTATAATCATATACGGGTTTTAGGGTTTATCGTTTTGGGTAAAATTGGACACGGAAACCTTTCTTTAACATGCTAAATCTCATGGTTTCATGCTCTACAAACGTTGGCGCATCATTTGGTGTCCTCAATTTCGAAAACCCCCAAATTTGATTATAGGGTTTTTCTGGGTTTGCAACTGTTCGTCATTGCCACACAAGTTGCGACACAAGCACTTGTGTCGCACTTGTGTCTGTCGTTTTTGTTTCTATGCGACACAAACGTTGTGTCGCCTTAGCTTGCGACACATAATTTGCGACATAAGGCTTCTGTCGCTAAATTCAATTAAATTCAATTTTATTGCAAAATGCGACACAACCCATGCAGTCGCTTAATTTGTTAGCGACACAAGCGATTGTGTCGCATAGTTTTTAAAATTGATTTTTGCGACACCATCCTTTGTGTCGCATATGTGTTTAGCGACACAATTATAATGTCGCATAAGACATTTTATTCAAATTAATTGTCTTCACGTTTGTATGCTAACGCTTTCCGAGCTATGTTTTCTTTTGTGTTAATAGCAATGGCAGATATAAATGTGAATGATTGGGAGCCGAGGCACAATATTGTGGCTTTTCTTGAGGATGATCGGGATTCGGCTGCGCCTTTTAGGCCAATGATTGCTTTCTTGCACCGTTCCCGCATTTTTACGGCCATCTCCGCCAATGCACCAATATACAAAGATCAAGTTGGCTCCTTCTGGAATTCAGCTGTGATCAACTCTGATCTGCCTGAAACCTGCATTCTCGCACGGGTAGAAGACAAAGAGGTGGTTATCTCCGAGCGGCTTATTAGAGAATTCTTCCAATTTGCTGACCATCCAGACATGCCGATTCAATTTGCAAACTCATTTATAAATGGAGGCATGATCCGTCTTGGGTATCCGGGCATTCCGAAGGATCAATACCGCAAGGCCAACCTAACTAGGGTCTGGCGGTATTTGATGCACATTATAATCGTCTGCCTATCCAGCAGAAAGGCTGGTTTTGACGGCATGAGCCATTCTACGGCTTCTGCTATGCTGGCACTAGTGTACAACAAGCCCTTCAACTTTTCTGGTTATATTTTTCGGGCTATGGTTGACAATGTACACACCGGGGACAACCGATGGAACATGTACCCGCGGTTTATCCAGCTATTGCTCAATCATCTTCTTCCGGGGCTTCCGGTGAATGCTGTTCACCGTTTTCGACAAACCCCTATGAATATTCGCATCTTTGCCATCTGTGGGCAATATGCTAAAGGAGTTCCGGCGCAGGCGGATGTGCCACTGTTTGGGCACATTGTAAATGAGGATTATGTTCCTCCGGCGGCCGATGAATTTTTGGATGCTGCTGCTCCTCCACAGCCAGAGGATCTTTTTGTCAATGTGCCTGTACAAGCAGAAAATCCCCAGCTTGAGGCAATTTTGGACGACATTGAGACCTTTGGTCATGTTGACCATCTTGAAGGAGAAAACGTTCAGGCACAAGAGCCGCATATTGTCGAAGACATGGCTGCCAGCTCTTCTGATGGTGGCTCAACTCCACCAACTTCCCCTCGGATAGTCCCTTCCGACACTTCGTTGGAAAATATTCGTCGTTTTGATTTAAGATGCTTTAAGCGTATTCAAAGACGCAAAAGGGCAGGGACAGGTTATGTGCGACCCGATGTGGGCAAAAGGCCTCGTCAATCAGAACCTACGGATGAAGATTGGGTGCCTCCGATGGTTCGTCAACGTCAATCGGCTCAAACTTCTTCTTCCACGCCACGGGTTGACATTCCCCGTGTGGAGGTTCCTGTCCAACCTCTCCCGTCTGTCATTCAAGAATTAATGAGGCGGTTGGACACGATGCAGCAAACGATGACATCCCAAGCTGCATTAATTCAGTCACAATCTGCGGTTCTGGAAGCTCAAGCTGCACAGATTAAAGATTTGGAGCTGCGGACTGTCAGAGTTCCTATTTTGGAGACTAGGGTCTTAGAATTAGAAGCCCTTGCAGTTGTTTCGGGGGAGTCAGGCCTGCGTGCCATAGAAACAAAAGAAAGGACTTCCGCCGGAGCACAAACAGATGATGTAAATGATGAACCTATGAATGAAAATATCTGTTTAGATTATTTTGCGTATTCTACACCAATTCCTGGTCAACCAATTGCACTAAATATTGATTACTCGGAGGCCAATCTTGAGTATTTGCAAAACATATTAAATGAAGATGAACATTCGAGGTATGATTCGGATCTTGGTGATGATGATGTTGAAGTTGAAGAAGAGGTGCTGAGTGAAAATGAAGTCTATGATGATGCACCTGTTGTTGAAGACTGGCAAGAGTCTGAGAGTGATGAGGAGCCAAACAATGAGTCAAATCAGTATGTTCCTAAAATGTTTAGGGAACATCCAGACTGGATAAGGGCCGTGGCAGCAGCTCCACCAACCTGTAAATTCTACAAAGTTAAAGGTGATTTTACGGGATTGATAAGAAGTTGGAAGTTTGATTGTGATCACAATGTTTTTATGATAAAGAGATCAGATGGCATTCAATACTTCCAGCCGAAATTTAAGAAGTTAAGTTCTCTCCCAAAATGTGAAATAAACAGATTAGCTCAACTGGAGCTCATTAATCCGGGAAGAGAAGGAAGGGCCGACTACATTCAGAAAATTATCAGGCGTGAAGTATACTCAAAGAGATATAACATGATAAAGCCTATTTTGGGAAAACGACAAAAATCTAAGAAAAGGCTTGACTCTGTTACAGGACAGCCGGTCGTCAAGATGATTTATCCGCCGGCAACTTGTTTGAAAAAGATCCCTCTGGAGATATTACCAATGAATGTGCTGAGTAGATTATGTTATTGGTATATCGACAGTATCACTGGTGAAGCTGAAATCGTCTTTATTCCAGATTCAGAGCCAGAAGAGAATTGGGGATTATCTAAGAAGACAATTCGAATTTTTGATCCGATTAGCTTGATCAATATGTCTGAGAATGATCTAAAAGCTTTAAGCAAAAAACAGATTGAATACACAATAGAAGATCGAGCTGAAGCGTTAAAGTTTCAAAAGATAGTTAATATTTGTGTGTCAAAGGGAATCCATGCGGGTGGACGTTTCCCGGAAGACTGGAGCTGTTAGAAGATTTTTTGAAGACCAAGCTGAAGACACGGGGGAGTTTGTTGGTACATATTTGTATGTCTGTCAGTTGGTCTTAGCTTGTAATAGTTAGATATGTAATTACGAAGTTTTATGTAATATTACAAGTTTGTTTTAGGCGACACAGAGCCTGTGTCGCTTATGCGACACAAGGCCTGTGTCGCATGAGCTGACTGTGCGACACAAAGCTTGTGTCGCAGAGTCAGTTTCGGTTTAGTATAAATAGGTCATTTCGGCCTCAGTTTTTTTTGGTTGACGAATCTGTGATTATAGAGAGCATTTGTAAGGCATTTCAGTGTATTCAAGCTATTCGGTTATTATATCTATATACATTCGATTTGCGTTTGATTCGTTTGTGTTTTACGTACTTTATACAATCGTTTGAATTCCGCCTCTCGATTGTGTGTGTTGATCCGGTTAGGTCCAAGACAAGGGAACCTACATTTTTAACCGTAAGAACTCTGTTTAGAACATGACATGCTGTATTCACCGCTTCTGCCCAGAAAATGACAGGAAGCCTTGAATCTGCAAGCATTGTTCTAGCTCCTTCAATCAACGTTCTATTTTTCCTTTCAGCAACACCGTTTTGTTGTGGTTCATACGGTGCACTGAATTGATGTTGTATCCCTTTGCTTAAGCAATAGACATTGAACGTTGAATTCTTGAACTCTGTTCCATTGTCACTACGAATTCTCTTAATTCGTGTTCTATAGACATTCTTTATTAGATCTAGGAACTACATAAGAATACCTGGAGTTTCATCCTTAGATCCCAAAAAGAATACCCAAGAGAATCTAGAGAAATCATCTATGACAACTAAATAGTACCATTTGCCACCTATGCTTCTTTTGCTTATTGGGCCAAAAAGATCAATATGTAGCAATTCAAATGGCGAGGAGATTGAGTTTTCAGTCTTAGACAGATGTGGTTTTTTATGTTGCTTTCCTTTCATGCAAGGAACACACTTGTCTTCGGACTCGAAACGTTTTTCTTGTACACCTAGAACTAACCCATTCTTGGTTATGTAGTTCATTTTTCGAAAGTTCAGGTGTGCCATTCTCCTATGCCATAAGAGTGCGTCTGCTTCAGAAGCCTTGGATAAAAGACATGTCGACTCCATCGAAGTAATAGGAGCACCCATGTTGATTGCATAGATGTCCTTCTTCCTTGGAGCCCTCATTAATATCCATTCATCAGGGATGGTGAAACCCGGCTTCAGGACTAAGGCCTATGTCTCATTGAAATGTACAGAGTGACCTTTATCACAGACTTGGGAAACACTCACTAGGTTGTGACTTAGTTCTTCAACATAATTCACATCCTCTAGAGTTAAAGTTCCATTTGAAACTTTTCCTTTCCCTGTTATAACTCCTCCTTTATCACCAGCGAAATGAACACGCTGTTTCATTCCGCCTTTGAAGTCCTTCAGTAGACTTCTTTCACCTGTCATGTGCCGAGAACAACCACTGTCTACATACCACCAGCTGTCCTTGTTCACAGTCTGCTCCTGCACATAACAAGTTGTACACAATTAGTTCTCAAGAGGGACCCAAGCCATTACGGTCTTGGTCTGTCCCTTATCGTCAAAAATTTGTACTTCTTTAAAGTGACCATAACTATTATTATCAATAGTCTTGGTAACTGGCAAAGAAGTTGTAGGTTGTTGATGATTTGAATTGTTATGCCTCTGAGGAGAGTGAGTAGAAAACCTCTTAGGCATATAATCAACTCGATGTGTACGAGAAGTAAAACCATTCTCAAATTGACTATGGTTTCTACTAGGAGTCCTAAACCTCGACGGCGTCTTATCTCTAGGCTTAGAGTCATTTAGAGTATAAGGCCGTTTAGGTTTAGGTGGAGAGACACCATGAGTAACATCTCTTTTCAAAGTGTTCACAAGTTTACTACCTAATCCCGGTTTGGTACCTAACCTGTCTACATTTGAACTGAGGACTTTTGGTGTCTCATTGTTATTCACGAGCCTAACCAATGTTTCCAACTTCTTGTTAGGACAACAAGAAGCCACATGCCCCTTTTGGTGACATTTGAAACATGATTTATGCTTTCGTGACTTAACCCCTTTTGCCTTTTCGTGTTCAGTCTGAGTTTCAGAAACTAAAGGTACATCTTGTTCCTTAATAACCTTATCATTTATGTCAGTATCAACCATCATTCCACTCGAGACAAATTGTACTTTAGGGAATGGTGTGTTCTTACTAACATCAGATGATAGATCTTTATGAACAACCTTCTTTGTCTCTAACTTTCCAGACTTTTTAGTTACTATCTCCTCAGGTTTAGTATCTAAATCCATCATTTCGAAGTTAACAGAAGTAGTATAATTAGAGTTAAAAGGAGGAGGCACATCAGTGTATCCTAATCCAGTTTTATCTTTTACACTACGTTGAGCATCAATTATAGAATCCATAGTTAAAGAAGAGGTTCTATAACTTTCAAATTTACGATTTAGCTCAACTAACTTCAATTTTGATTCAGCTAGCTCCTTATCTTTATTTGCAATATTTTGATTTAAGTCTCTTAAATTTAAATAAAGGCCATCTATCTTAACACATTGTTCATTAATTGTGTCCCTAAGATTGGTCTTATCAGCAGCATCAGACTTAATCTTTTCTTTAAGAGCTAGTTTGTCTTCACTAAACCTTTGTGCATCACATTTAGCTATTTCTAATTCAGATTTTAAAGTATTATATGAATCAGCGAAAACACTAACTTGTGATTGCAGATTAGTAACTAGATCACAGACATCAACAAGAGTAAGCAAATCCAGACATACCCTTTTCTTGTCTGTTTGAATATCAGCCATATGTGCTACAAAGTCATCAGGACTCATGTCCTCAGTTGACTCCATGATCAGCACATCCTCATCACTTGCTCTAGGTGTGACTTCTGGCACCTTTGCTTGATAATCCACATCAGTCGGCATATAGGATGTAGATTCAGCAGCTTTCTCTTGATCATCTATTTCAGCCATAAGAGCATGCTCATACTGAGTAGACCAATCATAAGTTCCATCAAGCTGTTGAACGACCAAGGCTTTGGAAGCTAAAGAACTTCCCGAGCCTTGTCTTCCATTGCTGACATCAACCTTTGGTCGTTGACATTCCCTAGCAAAGTGTCCGTAACCTTGACAGTTATAACACTTAACTTTGGACTTGTCAAACCCTGGTCGATTTCCTACCACCTTTCTACCAGTACGCTTCAAGAAATTTTTAACTCTCCTTGACACCATAGCTAGTTGCCACTGGAGATCCATTTCTTCAAGGTCATCAGGGTCTATCTGATCATAATCTTCATCAAAAACTGCGGGATCATTGATTTTCCCTTGAATGTAGTTTTCATAGGAAGCAACAAAAGAGGCAAGAACAGACAATTGTTGTTCAGCAGATTTCACACTCATTGGCATCTTCTGATGCCCTTGAGGTGACTTCTCAGTAGTTTTCTCTTTTGCTTCACTTCCAGAAGAAGCAGTAAAGCATAAATCATCGGTTATCAATTCACCCTATTCTCCAGTATCACCAACTAGTAAGGCAGTGGTCGAACTGGATGAGGCATTAGAGAGAGTGGATTTGCCATGATAAAGAACGGGATTCTGTAACTGATCAGAATCTGTTTCTCTCGTTTTGTAGGTGAAATCATAACCCCTGAGTTTGTCAATAACCTGCTCAAGAGTCATTGTAGCATATCGCTCTTCATTGTCCTTGAGCATAATTCCATGCATTTCCCACTTAGACGGTAAACCCTCAATAAACTTGTCGGTTTTCTCCGTATAAATAAAAAAGATCTCATGGTCATCTAGCTCACTCAGTAGATGGTAGTATCTCGTGGTGTAGGCATCATGATCTTCTCCCTAAAAGCTTTAAACACAGTAAACTGCTTCTTAAGGAGATTCTTCTTGCCCGCCCGGACTTGTGGACTACCCTCACATCTTTTCTACAAAACAATCCAGAGTACTCTAGCAGTGTGAAAAGATTTCAATTGATGATTGATCTCCTTAGGTAAACTCATTTTAATTGAAGAATGAGCTTTGTTTTCAATTTCAAAGTCTTTCTTCTGGTTATCATTCATCCGATTGTAGGGTACAATTACTGTTGCATTTTCAACAACAGTTGTAGGTGCAGCGTATCCATTCCTGATACACATCCAGATTGACAAATCATGGAATCTACAGTTTGATTCAAACCTGTCTTTCCAACCATAGTAATCCTCAAGTCGAAGCAATTTAGGTGGAACATTAGATTTTCCAATCTCGTGGTCCATCTCAATCATTTTACTTAAGTCAGAAAATTTTGTCAATCTCAGAAGTTAAAAAGTCACAAAAAATTCAGAAGGTTCAGTTCGCAGGAATCTCAGTTCGCAGGAACTCACTTCGCAAAACTCAGTTCGCAGAAACACAACTCAGTTCGCAAATCTCAGTTCGCAACTCTCAGTTCGGTTCGCAAACTCGGTTCGGTTCGCAAGTGGTCTCGGTTCGCAAAACTCAACTCAGTTCGCAACTCACAGTTCGGTTCGCAAACTCGGTTCGGTTCGCAAGAACTCAGTTCGGTTCTCAGCTTTCACTTCGTAGGAACGGCTGAAACCCTACACTCAGTTCGCGAAACGGCTGAAAAACCCAAAAACGAAAATGTCAGTTATTTTTACGATTAAAACTTGTGGTTTTCGATCGTAAACAAAACTAAAAACATCCAGAGAGTAATTTTGGTCGTAAATAAGTACGTAATGCACTAAAAACAACCCGAAATCACACGTTATTATCCTAAATAACCTCGAACCTACGCGTATCTAGCCGTAGGCTCTGATACCAATTCTAAGTCCGGTTGTGGCGGATCGATAACGAGGTTATCTAAGATATTAAGGTGCGGAATTCCTCAATACTAATTATAGGATCTATAACGAATTCTTTCGCAATATATTAGCGAATCAATTATCTAATTGCTTTGTATCGATTATAACAAGTGTTAACGATCAATACCTAGCCTATAGAATACTTAGAAGTTCTCTGGAATCGCAGGTAATCGAAAATGGCAAAAAGTCTACAATATGAAAACCTAGTTTTTCATATATACTCGTCTCGGTCAGGCTCGTGGGCTCTGCGAACTGACTCAGTTCGCAGCCCATGTTGGCCCAGCGAACTGACTCGGTTCGCATGCCAATCTTGTCCTGCGAACTGACTCGGTTCGCGGTCAACCTTGGTCAACATTTTTCAGCCTTTTGATATTTAACTCTAAAATGTTTACCAAGCAATATATTTCATTTACACTTCAAAACCAATGTACAAACTTGATTACAATTACTAAAAGTACTATTAGAAGCTATAACAAGTTAGATCTGTTGTCACAAAACATGTCTCAACAATTATAATATGAAATTTTGTGAGGAACTTAAGCAATGTGAAATTAAAGTAGACACACTACTGCTGGCATAGAAAATTTAGAAAGTCAAATTAAGGCATATGAAAAGAATGTAACTCAATATGAATATGATCATAAGTATGCCAGATGGGAGAGAGATGTATTAAAAGATAAGTTAGAAGCACGGAATCAGAAATTAGTAGAGGTCACATGTGAAAGAGACAATATAAAATTAACAGTAAGTGATCTTGAACATGCTTCTAAGAGTGTAAATCAAATTATCAAATCTCAAATTCATGATAAGATAAAAACTGGTTTAGGATATAATTCTGTTTCCCCACCTTATAATAACAACTATTTTCCTCCTAAAACTGATTTAAATTTAAATAAGTTAAAGGAAGGAATAGCAGTTGATGTTACAAAGGTTGATGTAGTTATTAACTTAAAAAATGAAATTGACTTTGATAAGGTTGAAATTAGGGAATAGACTGAGGAAGATGAGTTGGATTTTTCATCTGAAAACAATAAGAATTCTAATTCTGAAACAACTGATAGTTCAAATTCTGAAAAATCATGTGAGAGTAGCAAGAAATAAAATAGTGGTCTAGTTTTAGAACTTAAAAGTGATAAAATAGAAGAGGGTAAAAGATTGTTTCAAGAAAAGATAAAGAGTAATTTGGAAAAGATGAAATCTTCTACTAATAAATCTAGAGCTGGTCTAGGTTACATTAGTAATTCAGTTAAAATAGTTAACAAACCTACTAATCTAAAATCTGTGAACATTAACTGTGCTGACTGTAAATGTAAAGCCAGAATCTCTCAATTACCACCTTCTCAACAATTAAAATCCAGAGGAAATCAAAGAAATTGGAACCAAATGGTTTCACAAAAGTTGGGAAACAATTTTACACTGGTAAAGGAGAAATCCTGTTTTAAATGTGGCAGAAACAATCATCTTCAACATGATTGCTATTATAATCCAAAAATTCTTCAAAGGATTAGAAAACAACCATGGACAGGACCTGATATGATCAATAAACATAATTTTAAATCAAAACTTGATCATATTACTACTGCCAAGAAGAAAAATGTTAAGGCTAATAAGTTAAAGACTGCTACAGCTATTTCAACTGCATCAGTATTAACTAGAAATTTAGCCAACAGAAATAAGGCAAAAACAGTGGTAAAAACTAAAACTGTCAGTGCTAATTATTTTAACACTGTTAGTAAATTTGATAAAACAGTTAAAACTGTTAGATCAATTTCAACTGTTAAGCCTAAAATAAGTTGGATTTGGACACCAATTATATCTGTTAAATCAAAAGGTCCAAATATCAACTGTGCATCACAATCAATGATCTTCAAGAAAGTTGACTTTGTGAATGCACATGGGAAACCCAAAGCCAAATTGGTTTGGGTTCCCAAGAGAAACTAATTTTATTGTTCAATTAAATGTGCAGAGCAAGCCAGCAAACTTATGGCACATGGACAGTGGTTGCTCAAGACACATGACTGGGGATAAGAAGATGCTACAGGACTTCAAATCATTTGATGGAGGATATGTAGCATTTGGAAGCAATCCCAAAGGAGGGAAAATAACAGGCAAAGGAACAGTGCACAGTAATAAGGGGACAGTCTTTGCAAGGAGTGTGAAGTATTAATGCATGACAAGTTCAAGATGAGTTCAATGGGAGAATTAACTTTCTTTCTGGGCTTACAAGTCAAACAGCAGAAGGATGGGATTTTTATTCATCAAAGTAAATATGTGAATGACATATTGGAGAGGTTTGGCTACAAGGATGCAAAGGTTGCAAGCACACCTGTAGAGACACATAAATCATTAAATGCAGATCTTGAGGGGGAGGATTTTGATGTTCATCTCTATAGATCAATTATTGGCTCCCTCATTTATCTGACATCATCCAGACGAGATATCATGTTTGCTGTTTGTGTGTGTGCCAGATTTCAATTCAATCCTAAGATGTCACATCTGCATGCAGTGAAAAGAATCTTTAGGTATTTGAAAGGCCAACCAAAACTAGGCCTTTAGTATCCAAAGAATAGTTCTTTTGATCTGCTTGCCTACACAGATAGTGACTATGGAGGTGCAAATTTGGATAGAAAATCCACATCAGGAAGTTGTCAATTTCTAGGAGAAAGGTTGGTATCATGGCAATGCAAGAAGCAAACAACTGTGTCTACATCAACAGCAGAGGCTGAATATGTTATTGCTGCTAGCTGCTGTGCTCAAGTTCTATGGATTTAGAATCAGATGTTAGACTATGGTTTGATTTTCCTTAACACTCCTATATTTATTGACAATAACTCTGCTATCAGTATCATAAATAACCCAGTTAAACACTCAAAAACTAAGAACATTGAAATAAGATATCACTTTATTAGGGATTGTAATGAGAAACGACTTATACAAATTTTTCAATTCCATCCTAATAATCAATATGCAGATCTGTTTACCAAAGCATTTGATGTGGGCAGATTTACATTTTTGGTTACCAGCATTGGATTGATAAATTCTTCTTAACTTTTCTCATCATCTCTGGGCTGCAAAAATTTTTTAAGGGCTTAAACTTGGATTGATACTGATACCCTAATTACTACTGTTAGTATTAATACTGCCAATGTTAATACTGAAGCAAGTTAACACTGCCTTTGGTAATTAGTTCTGTATATTTGTCTATTTTTGCTGTTTTTAGTTAACACTGCGTAGGTGAAATTTCCACTGTTTGGAGATTTAGTACTGCTTACAGGATTTTACAACTGCTTCGGTTGGAATTAGTACTGCTATTTTGTTTTTTTTTTTAAAAAAAAGAAAGAAAAAAAAAATTATTACCACTGCTTTCTTTACATAATACTGCTAGACTATTAGTACTGCTTGTATTAAGTTGTGACTGTCTTGGTCGGTTAGTACTGCTTATACAAGTAAGCACTGCTAGTGTAAATAAGTATAAGATGGGCAAGTGCATGAAACCCGTGTTTGGACAGTTATCACTGTTAGTGCAATTTTCTCCGTTACCACTGTTTGTGATATTTTTTACTCGTTAACACTGTTAGCGTTAAAATTGGGGGTTTTTCCACTGACCTAAATTGAACAGTATATAAACCCAAACACTAGTCGTCTTTCAATACGCTCCCAATCACTGTCGCACCCCCAAGACACGTGGCAGCGGAAGGTAGGGTGTTGCGTTGGGGGCGCCGACCAAATCAAATATCACAACACAAGAATTACAACAAACGACTTCTATATGAGACGTTTCAAAAATCATTACATTTCGTAGTCACAATGTTTACATATGTTTTACCAAAAGTAGAGTACGCATCTATTACAAGATTTCAACATATCATAATGCAAGCTAATCTCTGTTAGTATTAATATCATACTGAAGCAAGTTAACACTGCCTTTGGTAATTAGTTATGTATATTTGTCTATTTTTGCTGTTTTTAGTTAACACTGCGTAGGTGAAATTTCCACTGTTTGGAAATTTAGTACTGTTTACAGGATTTTACAACTGCTTCGGTTGGAATAAGTACTGCTATTTTGTTTTTTTTTAAAAAAAAAAAGAAAGAAAAAAAAAATTATTACCACTGCTTCGGTTGGATTGATACTGATACCCTAATTACTACTGTTAGTATTAATACTGCCAATGTTAATACTGAAGCAAGTTAACACTGCCTTTGGTAATTAGTTCTGTATATTTGTCTATTTTTGTTGTTTTTAGTTAACACTGCGTAGGTGAAATTTCCACTGTTTGGAGATTTAGTACTGCTTACAGGATTTTACAATTGCTTCGGTTGGAATTAGTACTGCTATTTTGTTTTTTTTTTAAAAAAAAAGAAAGAAAAAAAAAATTATTACCACTGCTTTCTTTACATAATACTACTAGACTATTAGTACTGCTTGTATTAAGTTGTGACTGTCTTGGTCGGTTAGTACTGCTTATACAAGTAAGCACTGCTAGTGTAAATAAGTATAAGATGGGCAAGTGCATGAAACCCGTGTTTGGACAGTTATCACTGTTAGTGCAATTTTCTCCGTTACCACTGTTTGTGATATTTTTTACTCGTTAACACTGTTTGCGTTAAAATTGGGGGTTTTTCCACTGACCTAAATTGAACAGTATATAAACCCAAACACTAGTCGTCTTTCAATACGCTCCCAATCACTGTCGCACCCCCACGACACGTGGCAGCGGAAGGTAGGGTGTTGCGTTGGGGGCGCCGACCAAATCAAATATCACAACACAAGAATTACAACAAACGACTTCTATATGAGACGTTTCAAAAATCATTACATTTCGTAGTCACAATGTTTACATATGTTTTACCAAAAGTAGAGTACGCATCTATTACAAGATTTCAACATAATCAATATGCAGATCTGTTTACCAAAGCATTTGATGTGGGCAGATTTACATTTTTGGTTACCAGCATTGGATTGATAAATTCTTCTTAACTTTTCTCATCATCTCTGGGCTGCAAAAATTTTTTAAGGGCTTAAACTTGGATTGATACTGATACCCTAATTACTACTGTTAGTATTAATACTGCCAATGTTAATACTGAAGCAAGTTAACACTGCCTTTGGTAATTAGTTATGTATATTTGTCTATTTTTGCTGTTTTTAGTTAACACTGCGTAGGTGAAATTTCCACTGTTTGGAAATTTAGTACTGCTTACAGGATTTTACAACTGCTTCGGTTGGAATAAGTACTGCTATTTTGTTTTTTTTTTTTAAAAAAAAAGAAAGAAAAAAAAAAATTATTACCACTGCTTCGGTTGGATTGATACTGATACCCTAATTACTACTGTTAGTATTAATACTGCCAATGTTAATACTGAAGCAAGTTAACACTGCCTTTGGTAATTAGTTCTGTATATTTGTCTATTTTTGTTGTTTTTAGTTAACACTGCGTAGGTGAAATTTCCACTGTTTGGAGATTTAGTACTGCTTACAAGATTTTACAACTGCTTCGGTTGGAATTAGTACTGCTATTTTGTTTTTTTTTTAAAAAAAAAGAAAGAAAAAAAAAATTATTACCACTGCTTTCTTTACATAATACTGCTAGACTATTAGTACTGCTTGTATTAAGTTGTGACTGTCTTGGTCGGTTAGTACTGCTTATACAAGTAAGCACTGCTAGTGTAAATAAGTATAAGATGGGCAAGTGCATGAAACCCGTGTTTGGACAGTTATCACTGTTAGTGCAATTTTCTCCGTTACCACTGTTTGTGATATTTTTTACTCGTTAACACTGTTAGCGTTAAAATTGGGGGTTTTTCCACTGACCTAAATTGAACAGTATATAAACCCAAACACTAGTCGTCTTTCAATACGCTCCCAATCACTGTCGCACCCCCACGACACGTGGCAGCGGAAGGTAGGGTGTTGCGTTGGGGGCGCCGACCAAATCAAATATCACAACACAAGAATTACAACAAACGACTTCTATATGAGACGTTTCAAAAATCATTACATTTCGTAGTCACAATGTTTACATATGTTTTACCAAAAGTAGAGTACGCATCTATTACAAGATTTCAACATAATCAATATGCAGATCTGTTTACCAAAGCATTTGATGTGGGCAGATTTACATTTTTGGTTACCAGCATTGGATTGATAAATTCTTCTTAACTTTTCTCATCATCTCTGGGCTGCAAAAATTTTTTAAGGGCTTAAACTTGGATTGATACTGATACCCTAATTACTACTGTTAGTATTAATACTGCCAATGTTAATACTGAAGCAAGTTAACACTGCCTTTGGTAATTAGTTATGTATATTTGTCTATTTTTGCTGTTTTTAGTTAACACTGCGTAGGTGAAATTTCCACTGTTTGGAAATTTAGTACTGCTTACAGGATTTTACAACTGCTTCGGTTGGAATAAGTACTGCTATTTTGTTTTTTTTTTTTAAAAAAAAAAGAAAGAAAAAAAAAAATTATTACCACTGCTTCGGTTGGATTGATACTGATACCCTAATTACTACTGTTAGTATTAATACTGCCAATGTTAATACTGAAGCAAGTTAACACTGCCTTTGGTAATTAGTTCTGTATATTTGTCTATTTTTGTTGTTTTTAGTTAACACTGCGTAGGTGAAATTTCCACTGTTTGGAGATTTAGTACTGCTTACAAGATTTTACAACTGCTTCGGTTGGAATTAGTACTGCTATTTTGTTTTTTTTTTAAAAAAAAAGAAAGAAAAAAAAAATTATTACCACTGCTTTCTTTACATAATACTGCTAGACTATTAGTACTGCTTGTATTAAGTTGTGACTGTCTTGGTCGGTTAGTACTGCTTATACAAGTAAGCACTGCTAGTGTAAATAAGTATAAGATGGGCAAGTGCATGAAACCCGTGTTTGGACAGTTATCACTGTTAGTGCAATTTTCTCCGTTACCACTGTTTGTGATATTTTTTACTCGTTAACACTGTTAGCGTTAAAATTGGGGGTTTTTCCACTGACCTAAATTGAACAGTATATAAACCCAAACACTAGTCGTCTTTCAATACGCTCCCAATCACTGTCGCACCCCCACGACACGTGGCAGCGGAAGGTAGGGTGTTGCGTTGGGGGCGCCGACCAAATCAAATATCACAACACAAGAATTACAACAAACGACTTCTATATGAGACGTTTCAAAAATCATTACATTTCGTAGTCACAATGTTTACATATGTTTTACCAAAAGTAGAGTACGCATCTATTACAAGATTTCAACATATCATAATGCAAGCTAATCTCTGTTGTTTGTGAAAAATATGCGACTCGAGCTATCTTCTTCCAAAAGCTAATCTCTGCGGTTGATTTTCCTTAACACTCCTATATTTATTGACAATAACTCTGCTATCAGTATCATAAATAACCCAGTTAAACACTCAAAAACTAAGAACATTGAAATAAGATATCACTTTATTAGGGATTGTAATGAGAAACGACTTATACAAATTTTTCAATTCCATCCTGATAATCAATATGCAGATCTGTTTACCAAAGCATTTGATGTGGGCAGATTTACATTTTTGGTTACCAGCATTGGATTGATAAATTCTTCTTAACTTTTCTCATCATCTCTGGGCTGCAAAAATTTTTTAAGGGCTTAAACTTGGATTGATACTGATACCCTAATTACTACTGTTAGTATTAATACTGCCAATGTTAATACTGAAGCAAGTTAACACTGCCTTTGGTAATTAGTTATGTATATTTGTCTATTTTTGCTGTTTTTAGTTAACACTGCGTAGGTGAAATTTCCACTGTTTGGAAATTTAGTACTGCTTACAGGATTTTACAACTGCTTCGGTTGGAATAAGTACTGCTATTTTGTTTTTTTTTTTAAAAAAAAAAGAAAGAAAAAAAAAATTATTACCACTACTTCGGTTGGATTGATACTGATACCCTAATTACTACTGTTAGTATTAATACTGCCAATGTTAATACTGAAGCAAGTTAACACTGCCTTTGGTAATTAGTTCTGTATATTTGTCTATTTTTGTTGTTTTTAGTTAACACTGCGTAGGTGAAATTTCCACTGTTTGGAGATTTAGTACTGCTTACAGGATTTTACAACTGCTTCGGTTGGAATTAGTACTGCTATTTTGTTTTTTTTTTAAAAAAAAAGAAAGAAAAAAAAAATTATTACCACTGCTTTCTTTACATAATACTGCTAGACTATTAGTACTGCTTGTATTAAGTTGTGACTGTCTTGGTCGGTTAGTACTGCTTATACAAGTAAGCACTGCTAGTGTAAATAAGTATAAGATGGGCAAGTGCATGAAACCCGTGTTTGGACAGTTATCACTGTTAGTGCAATTTTCTCCGTTACCACTGTTTGTGATATTTTTTACTCGTTAACACTGTTAGCGTTAAAATTTGGGGTTTTTCCACTGACCTAAATTGAACAGTATATAAACCCAAACACTAGTCGTCTTTCAATACGCTCTCAATCACTGTCGCACCCCCAAGACACGTGGCAGCGGAAGGTAGGGTGTTGCGTTGGGGGCGCCGACTAAATCAAATATCACAACACAAGAATTACAACAAACGACTTCTATATGAGACGTTTCAAAAATCATTACATTTCGTAGTCACAATGTTTACATATGTTTTACCAAAAGTAGAGTACGCATCTATTACAAGATTTCAACATATCATAATGCAAGCTAATCTCTGTTGTTTGTGAAAAATATGCGACTCGAGCTATCTTCTTCCAAAAGCAAACCTACTGCGGTTGATCTCCTGAGAAATACATACTAAAAGGTCAACATAAAGTTGGTGAGTTCATAGATTTGTAAAAAGTTGATATAACATCGTATGGAACACAAGATTTTCATTTGTATCATTCAACAATGATAGGTAATGTATTACAAAAATGAAAAGATAGTGTATATTGTTGCCATGAGCTCATAGTTCGAGCTTAACTGTGGTGTCGGGTCACAATCAAGTGCCACGATCGGGGTGCCTCCCAGCGAGTGCCTAATCCAACACTCTTAAGAACAAATGATAATGCGTCCGTTTGACAAGTTAGCGCTACTAACCCGGACGGGGGGAGTCAATCCCAAATAGTACTATTCATTAACATTCACGCTATAACGATACTAACAAACTATGATGTGGGGGACTTTCAGGATTAGTAAAATAACTCATGCAACCAATATATCGAGTTTAGTACTTGTGTTCACATAAAAATAGCGGTATGAAAGCAGTTGTATGTATTCTTACCCCAGTTAGAAACAGTAAAAAGCGGCTATGAAACTCACCTGATATTAGCAAGCAAGTAGCAAATAGTAAGCAAGGCATGTTTTCCAAATGCAACCTTCTAACGTCCTAAACGTATAAGGTTATGTAAGTAGATGTCTCAAAAGACCATCTATAGTGATTGTATAAGTGGGGGTAAATGTCCACTTAAACCAATCATGTAGGGGGAGGTTTAATGTCCACCTAAGTTAATCGTGTAGGTGGAGGGTTAATGTCCACCTAAATTAGTTCACACAATTAGAAATGTCCAATTGTTCAGTTATCGTTTGTGCTTATAAAACATGTACGGGCCGTTGGTGATATTTTGTGAAAACACAGATTTGATTAATTATGTTATGCATATTTCTACTTTCCAGTTATGGTAATTGATCAGTGTGGCAAGGGGCGAAGCCCATTAATGACGGGGGTCCGGGGGCAGCGCCCCTGGTAGCGGGGTCCAAGGGGTGGCAACCCCTGGCGGGGTCCAAAGGGCGGAGCCCCTGGATGGGGTCGAGCTGCCAGGTCAGCTTGGAAAAATTTTATTTATGCTTATATTGCTTTAACCAAAAACGTATGGATTATGTGTTTTTAGCGACACTGGGTTAGTGTCGCTATATGCGACACTAAGGTATTATGCGACACTAAGGCTTGTGTCGCTAATGTGATGATTCGGGTGCTATGACGACACAGAGGCTTGTGTCGCTAATGTGACGTTTATCTAAACGACATTTGTACCTAACAAAATTTGTGAACTTTTGGCGTGGTTTTAGGTCATTTGGAGGTGTATATCTTGAGTTATGATTAAAACAAGAGAGGTGAAATTTCTGTCTTTTTCGACAGCCCAAACACATGTTTTTGTAATAATCATTTCGGGTATTAAACGGGCTCTAAAAATTATGAAACCACTTGAAAATGAAAGCTAACTTCCTAAACTTAATTTTTGCGTTTTGAATAGTCCATTTTGGTCATGTTTTGAGGGAGAAACAGCCTCTCAAAGTCGAGCTATTTTTCTGCCCGGAAATGCATGTGTTGTTCTTGAACATTTTAAGCCATGAAAAACGTTTTTATGTTATATTTTGGACATTTCTTTGTTATGTGAACCTTTTAACATGTTTTTAAAGATATTTGAATAGAGAATAATTTTTCTTACAAATAGGTTGGTGATTTTCGAAGAGAAGTTGTTGAAAGAGCTTGAATCTTGAGTCTTTAGCTTGATTTTCTTCTTGGAGATGTGATGAACACTATGGTGGTGATGGTGGCCGATTTTGGTGGTGGTGGTGGTGTTCTTGGGCAGGTTTTTGGGAGAGAGGAGGAGGGGAGGAGAGCTTGAGAGAAAAAATGTGATTTTTGTGTGTGTAAAATGAGGAATGGGGGAGAAGATACATATATATACAATGGGCCAAATGGTGGCATGTTTGCGCCGGTTCTTGAGCTGGGTTGGGCCTGGCCGGATGTGGTTTTTGTGCTCGTGACTTGCTCCTCGATTTCGTGTTATTTTACTTGTTCGGTTAGATGTTAATCGCGTGTGTAAAAATTAAATCGTTAACGTTTAATGTTTGTATTTTATTTTTGATACGAAGTCACTAGTTTAATTTGACCAATATACTTAAAAATACTTTATTGAACCTTCTTAAAATATTTGTCGGTTTCGTTCGGGTGTCGGGCGCGATTCGCGCATTTTCGTTGCGTTTGTTACGTTTTAAGCAAAACGTCTAGCTTTTTCGTATATTATTATTTAATAACAATAATATAGGGTAAATAATTACTATTTAATTTATAAATTAGGTTTACATTATTTATGAAAAGTTATCACCAACGCAAAATAGATTGTCGGACCTCGTCCGGTTGTTTCGCGTAATTACAGATAAACACATAATCACGTAAGTGTATATTCAAATATACAGGTAATTGCAGATATTTAGCCTAATACCAACTAAATACAAGTAATTAGGGTTTCCAGCTAGGTTTAACAATTAACCTAAAGTGTCGGGTGTCACATTCTCCCCTTGTTAGAGGAATTTCGTCCCGAAATTAGCTTGTTGTCGTGGTCTGTGCGGCATCTAAGAATAGATGTGGGTATTTCAGCCGTATCTGGTCTTCCCGTTCCCAAGTGAATTAGGACCGCGCCTGGAATTCCACCGGACTTTAACGATGGGAATACGACTTTGTTTCAAGCGTTTGACCTCACGGTCCATGATTTCTACGGGTTCCTCGACGAAATGAAGTTTGTCATCAATGTGGATTTCGTCGAGCGGAATTACAAGTGTCTCATCGGACAGGCATTTCTTCAAGTTGGAAATGTGAAAGGTATTTTGCACGCTACTAAGTTGTGGTGGTAGCTGCAGTCGATACGCCACCGGACCGATTCTTTCCAGAATCTCAAAAGGTCTGATGTACCTGGGGTTCAGTTTACCGCGTTTGCCAAAACGAATGAAACCTCTCCAAGGTGACACTTTCAAAAGTACTTTGTCCATAACTTGGAACTCTAGTGGTTTGCGTCTCATGTCGGCGTAACTCTTTTGACGATCAAGAGCGGATTTTAGTCGGTTTTGAATGGTTAAGATTTTCTCGGTCGTTTCATGAATGATTTCGGGACCGGTGAGTTAGCTATCGCCCACTTCGGTCCAGCAAATAGGTGATCGGCACTTTCTTCCGTAAAGTGCTTCGAAAGGTGCAGCATTAATGCTGGTGTGGTAATTGTTATTGTACGAAAACTCACACAAGGGTAGGTAGTTTTCCCAACTGTTTCCGAAGTCAACTACGCAAGCACGTAACATGTCTTCCAAGGTTTGTATGGTTCGTTCACTTTGACCATCGGTTTGTGGGTGGTAAGCGGTGCTCAGATCAAGGCGAGTACCGAGGGCTTTTTGAAGTGTTTGCCAGAATCGAGAGGTGAAGCGGCTATCTCTATCCGAGATGATTGAGATGGGTATACCGTGTCTTGCCAAAATCTCTTTGATGTAGATGCGAGCCAAACGCTCCATCTTGTCGGTTTCCTTGATTGCTAGAAAATGGGCGGACTTTGTGAGACGGTCGACGATCACCCAAATGGTATCGCAACCACTCGAGGTTTTTAGTAGTTTCGTGATGAAGTCCATGGTTATTTGTTCCCATTTCCACTGAGGTATTTCGGGTTGTTGAAGTAACCCGGAGGGTTTCTGATATTCGGCCTTTACCTTGGAACAGGTTAAACATTTGCTAACATAAGTGGCTATGTCAGCTTTCATATTGGGCTACCAATATCGTTGTTTGAGATCGTGATACATTTTGTCTGAACCAGGATGAATAGAGTATCGGGATTTGTGAGCTTCATCCATCACCAAATCTCGTAGGTTCCCAAAGCTTGGTAACCAGATTCGGTCAGAGAAGTATCGGGTTCCGCCGGATCTGGTTTCAAATTGTTTATCCATGCCTCGCAAGGCTTCGTTTTTAACGTTTTCTTCGTTGAGTGCGTCGAGTTGAGCGGAGAGGATTTGAGTAGTTAGGTTGTTGTGAATAGTTAAACCAAGGGCTCGAACTCGAAGGGGTTTTACTCGTTCTTTGCGACTTAGGGCATCAGCAACAACATTTGCCTTACCCGGGTGGTATCGGATTTCGCAGTCGTAGTCACTAAGTAACTCGACCCAACGACGTTGTCTCATGTTTAATTCCTTCTGATCGAAAATATGTTGAAGGCTTTTGTGGTCGGTGTAGATGGTGCACTTGGTGCCATACAAGTAGTGTCTCCAGATTTTGAGCGCGAAAACTACGGCTCCTAATTCGAGATCTTGATTTGAATAGTTCTTTTCGTGGTTTTTCAGTTGGCGTGAGGCATAGGCGATGACTTTATCATGTTGCATCAACACACAACCAAGTCCTTGGGCTGAGGCGTCACAGTAAACTATGAAGTTATCGCTGCCCTCTGGTAAGGACAAGATTGGTGCACTGCAGAGTTTCTGTTTCAAGAGTTGGAAGGCAGATTCTTGTTTGTCGGTCCAATCGAATTTCTTATCTTTTTGAGTCAGGGTGGTTAATGGTTGGGCTATTTTGGAGAAATTCTCAATGAATCGCCGATAGTATCCAGCGAGACCTAAGAATTGACGTACTTCGGTGGAAGTGGTAGGTGCTTTCCAACACTTGATGGCCTCGATCTTGGCTGGGTCAACATGTATGCCTTGACTGTCAATGACATGCCCTAGGAAGTAAACTGTTTGCATCCAAAATTCACATTTGGAGAACTTGGCGTATAACTTCTCGTGTTTGAGTAGTTCGAATATGGTTTTTAGATGTTGGCCATGCTCGGTTTCGTCGCGTGAGTAGATTAAGATGTCGTCAATAAACACGATAACGAATTTATCTAGGTATGGTTTGCACACCTGATTCATAAGGTCCATGAATACAGCCGGTGCGTTGGTCAAGCCAAATGGCATCACTTGAAATTCGTAATGCCCGTAGCGAGTTCGGAAGGCTGTTTTGGGAATATCAGTGTCTCAAACTCGAAGTTGATGATAACCTGAATGTAGGTCGATCTTTGAGTAGTAGCTCGACCCTTGAAGTTGGTCAAACATGTCATCGATTCTCGGGAGTGGGTATCGGTTCTTGATGGTTAGTTTGTTTAGTTCGCGGTAATCGATACACATTCGGAAAGATCCGTCCTTCTTTTTCACGAAAAGGACCGGAGCTCCCCAAGGTGAAGAACTCGGTCGGATGAATCCTTTGTCCAGGAGTTCCTGTAATTGGGTGGATAACTCCTGCAACTCGGACGGGGTTAACCGGTATGGGCCTCGTGCCACGGGTGCAGCTCCGGGCACAAGGTCTATTTGGAATTCGACTTGTCTAGGCGGGGGAAGGACAGGCAAGTCTTCGGGAAAGACTTCTGGAAAGTCCCGGACTATGGGTACATCCTCGAGTCGCTTCTCCTCTGACTTCTTCTCTGTTACGTGTGCGAGGATTGCCTGATACCCTTTTCGCAGGTATTTTCTAATTTTCATACACGAGATAATGTTGAGGTTAGGTTTATCGGTCTCCCCTTGTACGACCAAGGTTCCACCGAGAACGAGGGTAATACGGACGATTTTATCGAAGCAAACAATTTCGGCACGATGTTCGGACAGCCAGTCCATGCCTACAATAATATCAAAGCTCCCGATTTCGATAGGTATAAGATCTATGGGGAAAAGTTCGTTTGTGAGGTTTAGAGTGCAGTTGAGTATTACACTATCGGCCACAATCAGTTGCCATTTGCTAATTCTACGGTGTACTCAGCATCTAAGGCAGTGGGAGTGATGTTGAGTAGTGGACATAACTCATTTGATATGAAACTTTTATCGGCTCCGGTATCGAATAAAACAGAAACGAATAAATCGTTGAGGAGAAAGATACCCGTAACAACGTTGGGATCTTGACGGGCTTCTCCTGCATTGAGTACAAAGGCTCTGCCGCGGGAGTTGTTGTTGTTACTGTTCCTGCTGGTGTTGTTGTTGTTATTGTTGTTGTTGTTGTTGTTGTTTCGTTTCGGGCAGTTATTTCTGAAGTTCCATGGGTTACCACACTCAAAACAGGCTTTTGGTGCGTTAAGGTTGGCGTTTGAGTTTGTGTTTAGGTTGGGAGTTCGGCAATCTTTGGTTTGATGCCCGAACCGCTTGCACTTGCCACATTGGTTATTACATGGGCCATTATGATGACGGTTACATTTTGAACAGTAGGGTTGACTTCCGGCATACCCTTTTCTCTCTCCTGATCCGGAGGTGTAAGCCTTAATGGTCTCAGGCTTTTTGTTTTGCTGCTGTTGCTGGGGTCGGTTGTTTCCCTGCCATTTTCGTTTGTGGTCCCCAGTAGATTTCTTAGAAGGTGCCCCTCGACGGATAATTTGAGCCATAAGCTCGTGTGCCATGCGGACGGCACTTTGGATGATTTCGGGCTTGGAAGAGGTTACATTGCCCTGTATCTTCTCGGGTAGTCCCCAAATGTACCTTTCGATACGTTTATATTCGGGTCCACCATGGATGGACATAAGAGGGCCAATTGATGGAAACGAGTGGTATAGCTGGTGATGTCGTTTCCTTGAATGGTGAGGTTCCAGAACTCCTTCTCGAGCTGCTGTAGTTGCTCTCGAGGGCAGTATTCTTCTTTTAACATCTTCTTGAGTTCATCCTAGGGAAGTTGGTAGGCAGCATCGATTCCCATGGTTTGAGCGTATGAGTTCCACCATGTGAGTGCACCGTCAACGAGAGTGCAAGTAGAGAATTTGACCTTGTTTTCCTCCGTGCAGTTGCAGATCCGGAAAACAGATTCCATTTTCTCTATCCATCGCATGAGGCCGATGGCTCCCTCGGTGCCTTTGAAATTGAGAGGTTTACAATTAATGAATTCTTTGTAGGTGCAAGGCTTGGTTGCTGGTGGGTTGTTAACTGGGTTCTCAGGATTTTGTGGGTTAGGACCATTGTTCCTAGCCGCTTCTTGAGCAGCCAAAGCGTCGGCTACTCCTTGGGCGACAAGTTGTGCTATTTCCGCAGCGGTGAAAGTTTGTCGTCGGGGCGGCATGATTCTTAAAAGAAAACAATATGAAACAAATGAGATTTCGTTGTGCAAGAATCAAACTTTCGCAGTTGTGTAAGGTAAGACTATAAAGAGTTTCACGCACGATAATCAATATTAGGAAGTAGAGTTCATGGTCAAATTTAAGCGCGAGATAGTTTGATTACAATAATTCGAAGTTTACAAAATGTGTCGGGCATTGATACATCCGACTAGATACGAAAGTTTACAAAATTTAAACTGTTGGGCACAACCCGCCTCCATAGGTTACAAAATAGGATAGTAAATTAAGGCTGGCTTGGATTTTGCGGAGGGAGTAGTGTAACGACTCGCTCCATAGTCTCAGTAAGTCTGCCGGCCATTCGGAGAGTCTCTTCAGCCGTTGACAAGCGTTGCTCCAACGAGCGTGAGTAATCCTCTGTTTCTTGCGGACGTGTTTCACATTGTTCCAGTCTGGATTGTAGGACGGAGATTTCATTTCGGTTCCCTATTACTTGGTTATGCACCACACCCATTGTTTCAGTAATGTCCTCCTGGTCCTGGGAGATTTGTGCAACTCGATCTTGAGTCAAGTGCATCCAGTTGGAACACGTTTCGGGTTGTTCGGTTCGGCGGGGGAGTTCCTCGACTGCTTGCAAGCGTTGCTCTCTAAGTTGCATCCTTACCCTTAATTCTAGGAGTTCTTCTCTGGTGTCTGTGGACAAGTCATTGGTGAGGTTCACGACCTCCGAAATATCTTCTTGGTTTTGGCAGATTAGAGTTTGCTTGTCCCGCATTTCGTTTTGTTCCACGTCCATAGCGTCCAGCCTCCTCTCATGACGGTGGAGTCTGGCGGCTAACACCGGGACAGTGTAGTGGGTGGGTTCCTGTGTGTATGAGGAGATATCCATGGGTTCAGTAGTAACCTGAATTCCCTCTTCGGATCTCCAAGAATTTAGTGTAGTGGGTAGCCAATTCCAACGGCGAGCACTTGCTCGACGGCGGGCTCTGTTAGTGGTATTATTGGCGGTAGTAGTGCCGGGATATGGGCTAGTCCGAGGAGAGTCAGTTGCCCTCCTAGTGGTGTGTATGACGCGGGTATTCGAAGAGGTGCGAGCTTGAGTATCGTTTCCTATGTCGGTTGAAGTTGTTGTAGAAAAATCTGCCATTTCTGTGGCAAGAGTTTTAGTACGTGAGGTCTATATATATATACATATAAAAACCTAGTACAAATAGCACATATAAGGGTTTTGTCATAATCTATCCTCGGTCCATGTGTTCTACTGTATTCCCATTTAATATAACTATTTCCGATCTTGCATCGATTCTCGTTTAATTGTACATAGTTGATCAGGCTATGTTAAATTAGAGTTGAATGATGAAATTCCCGAACTAGTTATACCTAATGAGGAATACTAACTCAACGGTTATAGTCTAGGTCCACTAATGGAACCTAGTTCGCTATAACCTTGGCTCTGATACCAATCTGTCGCACCCCCAACACACGTGGCAGCGGAAGGTAGGGTGTTGCGTTGGGGGCGCCGACCAAATCAAATATCACAACACAAGAATTACAACAAACGACTTATATATGAGACGTTTCAAAAATCATTACATTTCGTAGTCACAATGTTTACATATGTTTTACCAAAAGTAGAGTACGCATCTATTACAAGATTTCAACATATCATAATGCAAGCTAATCTCTGTTGTTTGTGAAAAATATGCGACTCGAGCTATCTTCTTCCAAAAGCAAACCTACTGCGTTGATCTCCTGAGAAATACATACTAAAAGGTCAACATAAAGTTGGTGAGTTCATAGGTTTGTAAACAGTTGATATAACATCGTATGGAACACAAGATTTCCGTTTGTATGATTCAACAATGATAGGTAATGTATTACAAAAATGTAAAGATAGTGTATATTGTTGCCATGAGCTCATAGTTCGAGCTTAACTGTGGTGTCGGGTCACAATCAAGTGCCACGATCGGGGTGCCTCCCAGCGAGTGCCTAATCCAACACTCTTAAGAACAAATGATAATGCGTCCGTTTGACAAGTTAGCGCTACTAACCCGGACGGGGGGAGTCAATCCCAAATAGTACTATTCATTAACATTCACGCTATAACGATACTAACAAACTATGATGTGGGGGACTTTCAGGATTAGTAAAATAACTCATGCAACCAATATATCGAGTTTAGTACTTGTGTTCACATAAAAATAGCGGTATGAAAGCAGTTGTATGTATTCTTACCCCAGTTAGAAACAGTAAAAAGCGGCTATGAAACTCACCTGATATTAGCAAGCAAGTAGCAAATAGTAAGCAAGGCGTGTTTTCCAAATGCAACCTTCTAACGTCCTAAACGTATAAGGTTATGTAAGTAGATGTCTCAAAAGACCATCTATAGTGATTGTATAACTGGGGGTAAATGTCCACTTAAGCCAATCATGTAGGGGGAGGGTTAATGTCCACCTAAGTTAATCGTGTAGGTGGAGGGTTGATGTCCACCTAAATTAGTTCATACAATTAGAAATGTCCATTTGTTCAGTTATCGTTTGTGCTTATAAAACATGTACGGGCCGTTGGTGATATTTTGTGAAAACACAGATTTGATTAATTATGTTATGCATATTTCTACTTTCCAGTTATGGTAATTGATCAGTGTGGCAAGGGGCGAAGCCCATTAATGACGGGGGTCCGGGGGCAGCGCCCCTGGTAGCGGGGTCCAAGGGGTGGCAACCCCTGGCGGGGTCCAAGGGGCAGAGCCCCTGGATGGGGTCGAGCTGCCAGGTCAGCTTGGAAAAATTTTATTTATGCTTATGTGTCGCTAATGTGACGATTCGGGTGTATAGCGACACAGAGGCTTGTGTCGCTAATGTGACGATTCGGGTGTATAGCGACACACAAGCTTGTGTCGCTAATGTGACGATTCGGGTGTATAGCGGCACAAAAGCTTGTGTCGCAGACTACTGGGCTTCTGCGACACAGAGGCCATGAAACAGGTCGGTTTTGTGAATTTTATTTCGGGTTCCAAATGTTCAAATAAAAATTCAAGAAAAATATATGTTGTTCCATAGTATGTTAGCTCTCTAAATTAATTTTTCCAGAATTTTTGGGTATTCCTAAGTATTTTTTAAAATTCCGCTTGTTCCCTGAGGTCAGAAAGTGACCAATCCTGATACATGCAACAAGATCGGATTTCTGGGCAAAATCTACACATTTTCAGAAAAAGTTATCTAAACGACATTGGTACCTAACAAAATTTGTGAACTTTTAGCGGTGGTTTTAGGTCATTTTGAGGTGTATATCTCGAGTTATGATAAAAACAAAAGAGATGAATTTTCTGTCTTTTTCGACAACCCGGACACATGTTTTTGTAAAAATCATTTTGGGTATCAAACGGGCTCCAAAAATTATGAAACCACTTGGAAATGAAAGCTAACTTCCTAAACTTAATTTTTTCCTTTTGAATCGTCCATTTTGGTCATGTTTTGAGGGAGAAACAGCCTCTCAAAGTCAAGCTATTTTTCTGCCCGGAAATGCATGTGTTGTTCTTGAACATTTTAAGCCATGAAAAACGTTTTTATGTTATATTTTGGACATTTCTTTGTTATGTGAACCTTTTAACATGTTTTTAAAGATAATTGGATAGAGAATAATTTTTCTTACAAATAGGTTGGTGATTTTTGAAGAGAAGTTGTTGAAAGAGCTTGAATCTTGAGTCTTTAGCTTGATTTTCTTCTTGGAGATGTGATGAACACTATGGTGGTGATGGTGGCCGATTTTGGTGGTGGTGGTGGTGTTCTTGGGCAGGTTTTTGAGAGAGAGGAGGATGGGAGGAGAGCTTGAGAGAAAAAGTGTGATTTTTATGTGTGTAAAATGAGGATTGGGGGAGAAGATACATATATATACAATGGGTCAAATGGTGGCATGTTTTGGCCGGTTCTTGAGCTGGGTTGGGCCTGGCCGAATGTGGTTTTTGGGCTCGTGACTTGCTCCTCGATTTCGTGTTATTTTACTTGTTCGGTTAGATGTTAATCGCGTGTTTAAAAATTAAATCGTTAACGTTTAATGTTTGTATTTTATTTTTGATACGAAGTCACTAGTTTAATTTGACCAATATACTTAAAAATACTTTATTGAACCTTCTTAAAATATTTGTCGGTTTCGTTCGGGTGTCGGGCGCGATTCGCGCATTTTCGTTGCGTTTGTTACGTTTTAAGCAAAACGTCTAGGTTTTTCGTATATTATTATTTAATAACAATAATATAGGGTAAATAATTACTATTTAATTTATAAAATAGGTTTACATTATTTATGAAAAGTTATCACCAACGCCGTATAGATTGTCGGACCTCGTCCGGTTGTTTCGCGTAATTACAGATAAACACATAATCACGTAAGTGTATATTCAAATATACAGGTAATTACAAATATTTAGCCTAATACCAACTAAATACAAGTAATTAGGGTTTCCAGCTAGGTTTAACAATTAACCTAAAGTGTCGGGTGTCACAATCACCCACTAAACTCTTGCACTTAAGCAATCAATCACCCACTAAACCTTCAACTACACTTCGATTGTACATCAATGGCTTCCACTTCCTCTTCCACAGCACTTGCAATAGGGCAGAATCATAATATGATCGCCTATCTGATGAAACCCAAAGAGGCACAGGACTTCATCCAAATTATTGATTTCCTTCGTGCCTCTCACATCTATCATGCCCTTACAGTATCACCCAGAGTCTTCAAAGATCACATTAATGACTTCTGGGTAAATGCAACCATTGAAGACGAACAGGGGACTAAGAGCATAGTCTCCATGGTGGCCAACACCAGGGTAGTTATCACTGAAGCCTCTGTTCGTGCTTCTCTACAACTCGATAATGAGGCAGGTATAACTTCTTTACCTAATCAAACTTTGTATGATAATTTTCGTTTGATGGGTTATGAGGGTCCTTTAGATACTTTTACGTTTCAAAAGACTCTTTTCTCCCATCAATGGAGGTTTTTAATACATACTATTTTACACTGCCTCTCATCAAAACGGTCATCTTTTGAACAGTTCGGAAGAAACATTGCTTATGCAATTGTTTGTCTTGCCACTGGTCAAAGATACAATTTTTCAAACCTAATTTTTTCTGGTATGCTCAGGAATATTGAGCAACCAAAATTAAAATTTTTGATGTATCCTAGGTTTGTGCAGTTATTTTTAAATGAACAAATCTCAAATTTGCCTGCACAGGATACTATCATTGGTGTTCTCTCTCACAAACCTAAAGTTTTTTCTAATATGAAGAGAGACTCCAAATTTTCTGAGAGGGTTACAGCATTGTTTTCATCAATACTTCATGCACCCTCCACCACAGCTGCAGTTACACCCACTGCTGCTGAACCATCTACTGAGAGAGTTGAGATACCCATCATCTCTCAACCCACAGCAGTTGGGGGTACCAAAAGAAAACAAGGGACCCACAAACCAACCACTGCTAAAGCCAAAAGAGCTAACACACAGGCATCTGAGGCTCTTGCTGCTCAGGTGTCTCAGTCCAATGAATCAACACAGCATGTGGTCTATAAGGAGTGGGATGACCATTCTGGGAGGGCTGCTTCTACTGCTTCTGGCCAAATGGCAGAGCAGGATAGAAGTAACATAAATAAGACCCAAACAGAGGCAACACCAGAACATGATCCTTTGCAAGAAGGTGATTTTGGTGGACCCAGTACCAAGAACAGAGGGTCATCTGATGATCATGCTAGGCATGACTCAGATGGTAACTCTGCCAATGACTCACCTAGGGAGTCAGATCCCAATGGTGATGAGGCTAGTAGTCACTATGAAAATTTGACGGCCATGATAGAGTATATGTGGACTGAGGTAGTCAGGCAGAAGAAAGTCATCAAGAAGCAACAAGAGGAGATTGAGAAATTTTAAAGGTTAGTTTTGGAGAAGGGCAGAAGGTACTACATCACTGAGCAGAGATACAAAAGGACAGTTCCTGCTCACCAAGCAAAAACAGTTCTCTCTTCCCCTGACCTTTCAGAAGATGCATTCAAAAAGGGGGAGAATGAACTGAGTGATGGAGTGGATGAGGAGATGGAGATGGAGGTTGACAATGAGTGTCTGCACACTCCACCAACACTAGTAGATGAAACTGTGATAGATGATAAGGCAGAGACTGAAAAGACTGAGGTTATAGAAGAAGTGTCAAGGACTGCAAGTATAAATTTGGATGATGATACTGTTGAAGTTGATTTGGATGGAAGAACAGAGGAATTAACAGGTGATGATGATGGTGAAGAGGTGAATATGCCTGAGGTAATAGCTGCAACTGAAAAGGTTGTTACTGTTGGACCCCTGTTGCTGGATCTAAATCGAATCAATTTAACAATTGAAAGCGCGGAATACAATCAATTGAACAAAACACATTAACAATCACACAAAACTAGTCGATTAGCTTTTATATATATCACGAATAGCAAATCAACCGAATACAATAATTTCGTCACAAATGGCTTGAAAACTCTCTAGGTTCGTAAACCCTAGAACTGAACCCGTAAGCCTCTATTTATAGCCAAACACTAAACTCTCTGCGACACAAGCGTTGTGTCGCCAAACCGACCTATGCGACACAAGCCTTGTGTCGCTATTGCGACACAAGCTCTGTGTCGTCTAAACAGTGACATTAATTTTGATTTCCAAAACAAATAACGTTTATATCATAATCAAAATATTACAAACGACTTAGACCTAGACCAACTGACAGACATACAAAACATGTATCAACAAACTCCCCGGTGTCTTCAGCTTGGTCTTCGAAATTTCTTGGTTCAATCTCGGTCTTCTAACACTTCCAACTGGCAGGAAAGTTTCCTCCAGCATGTACTCCTTGAGCTATACATACATTCACAACCTTTTGAAAACGCATCGCCTTAGTCTTGAACTCTTGAAAATAATCAATCTTCTTAGCATGAAGAGCTTCAAGGTCTTTCTTGGTAAGGTTAATTAAGCTCAAAGGATCATACACTCTAATTCTCGATAGTTTGGCTTTCCATAGGTCTTCAGGCTCTGTATCTTCAATATAGATAATTTCAGCTTCGCCTGTATATCCATCATATGTCCACAGTTGTAACCTTCTCAAGAAATCAACTGGGAGCTTCTCCAGAGGAATAGACTTTAGGGTCTTTGGAGATTTATATACAATCTTAACCCAGGGCTTGTTGGTAAACGGATGTATCTTGTTACGGTAAATATACCTCATCCCCAGATTTGGTCTCAAAAGATAGAACACTTTGGTGTTGACCTCTTTTCTTAAGATTCTCTGTAGTTGATTTGCTAACTCGCTATTGGTGGGATTTATGATATTCAATTGCGCCAAATGCAGTATCTCACAATATGGTAAGGTACTTAATACTTTGAAGTTCATAGTGAAATACTGCATCCCATCTTTTCGCTTGATAACAATCACTTTATTTGCTTCATCATACTTCCAACTAATAATTTGACCTTTGTAGCGCTTGCTGCTGATTTTATAGAACTTGCAGGTCTTTGACAGAATAGGTTCAGCAGTAGTGGAAGTAGATGGTTCAGCTGTAGCCGGAGCAGGAGTGGAATTTGCAGGTTGTTCCTCCTCAATGATCTCCTCAGTATCAGAAATTTCCATCTCCTCTCCCAAATTTACTTCGTCAGCATTTACGAAGTCTTCGTGAACATTTTCTTTTTCAATATCAACCCCTTCATCATTATCAAACACAAATTCTTCATTATCATTTTCTGTACTTTGCCCTTCCTCATTTATCAGACTCTGTAGATACTCTAGGTTTGCTTCGGAGTAATCTACATTTAAAGGAATTGGTTGTCCTGGAATTGGTGCAGAGTACGCAAAGTAATCCAAATTAATATTTTCATTAATAGGCTCTTCGGTTACATCATCAGTATTTACATTTTCTGTTGAACCAGGGGCCATTGATGTTGTTTCATCTAAGCCTAACTCCCCCGGAACAACAGCTAAGGCCTCTAGTTCTAACAGACGACTCTCCAGCTGAGGAACCCTAGCCGCCGTTGCTTCTAACTACGTGATCCTAGAAGCTTGATCAGCCAACTGCTTGTTCATTCTGTCTAGAAGAGCCATTATCTGATTTAGCGTTTGTGGTTGTGGCTGAGACTCAGCAGAAGTAGAGACCGGATGAGGTTGAGTACGCGGACGAGGACGGGGTGCGAAAGTATCATCATCTGAGTCCTGTGCGTCCCGGGGCCGTTTCCCCCGGTTAGACGGCACATGCATCCGTCCTGCCCTAATGCGGCGTTGAACCCGCTCATATCGATGAGTATTATGGATTCGGAGGCTTTCAATGGTTTTTGGTGAAGGAACATCACCGTCCGAATCCGTTGGGGTGTCGTTTGGATCCATAGAGACAGTATCATCCGAGGCCGCATCAGCAGCAGTCTCGTCAGCTGTCCCAAAATTCTCGATGTCTACTAACACGTTGTGCAGTGACTCGGTCGCACCTTCCTCAAAAATGGGAACATTTACGAATGCCGCAGCATCGGCAGTTGACGGTGGAGGAGCAACTGGATCCTCAAAATCATCATTTGCTGGAGGGACATAGCCCTCATTCACAATATGGCCAAACAGTGGCACATCTGGCGGAGCTGCCACTCCTTTACCGTAAGAGCTGCAGATAGCAAAAATCCGCAGATTCATTGGCGTTTGGCGGAAGGTTGCATCAGGATTGACCGGAAGATCCGGTAACAGACGATTAAGCAGCAACTGGATAAACCTTGGGTACATGACCCATTTGTCATTTTAAGCTTTGGCATTGTCCACCATTTCACGGAACAAATATCCGGAAAAATTATACGGCTTATTGTAGACCATGGCAGAGACTGTACGGTGACTGGCCCCGTCAAAACCTGCTTTCCTCGCCGATAGACAAACTATTATGACATGCATCAAAAATCGCCAGACCCTTGTGAGATGCCCCTTTCTGTACTGGTTTGAGGGTACACCAGGGTAACCCATACGTGCCATGCCACCAACAATGAAAACATTTGAGTATTGGGTGGGCATGTCTGGAGAATCATTGAAGAGAAGAACCTCACGGAGTAGCTGCTCGGTTATAATGATTTCCCTATCAAAAACTCTGGAAAAAATCCGGGTATGTTCCAATTCGGTATTTACCACCGCATTCCTCCAGAAAGGACCAACATGGTCTCTGTAGATAGTAGGAGCAGCAGTGATAGCGTAGAAAATCCTGGATCACCTCAGAAACTGGATCATTTGGCGAAAGGGATAGCTGAATCCCTGTCATCTTCTAGAAAAGCCACCGTGTTGTGACGAGGTTCAAGCAACCTCAGAAATGCATCTTGTCCTGCCATTTCTAAAAGACCCGAAAAAGAAAACACTACAGAAGCGTTAGCAATAATTACTTTAATAACATTCTGTAAAAGCGACACAAGGCTTGTGTCGCACAGTTGTAGCGACATAGACCTTAGTGTCGCAGAAATGGAAGTTAATTAATTTGAATCAGGTATGCGACACAAGTCTTGTGTCGCAACATCTAGTGCGACAGAAAAGGGTTGTGTCGCATTTGGCAATTTATTATGAGATTAATTAACTCAAGCGACACAAGGGCTTGTGTCGCATAGGATAGCGACACAAACCTTAGTGTCGCACCCAAAGTCTGGTATTAAATTAAGTTGACAAATCCTGCGACACAAATGCTTGTGTCGCAGGTTGTGTCGCAAAGATGAACAACAACCCGTGCCCAGATCCCGATGGTTCAAAAATTGGGGTTTTTCGAAGCTAACGCAACCCGAAGGTGCGTATGAACATCAGGAAGTCGAAAATATCCGAATTATCAAGTTAAGCACACCCAAACACGTCAATTTAATCCCAAACCGAAAACCCTAAAAACCCGTGACTTTAATTCAGAATTAAACACAATATACATGGTGAAAAGGGGGAAAATTTATACCACTAGATCGAGTAAGGTAAGGAGAAAATGAGAGTGTGTATGGATTGAAACAGAGAGCTCAGAGACGGAAGATCAAATCGAAAAATCACTCGGGTTGCTTGTGTCGCAATTTCGAATGCTTGTGTCGCAGTGATTAAGCGTGATGTCGCAGGTAATTAAAAACAGTGAACATTCTAAGGTCGCATGAGGTTTGCTTTTATACCTAAACCCTAAGCAGCGACATAGCCTGCGACATAAGAAGCGACAGAGGCAGCGACACAGGCAGCGACACAAAGCTTGTGTCGCATAGTGACACTTGGTGAATTTTCGATTCGATTTTGATTTTCATGGTTTGATACCCGATTCGATATTAACTTATAAACTTGGAGAGACTAATTAAGCTACAAAAATGAATAGATAAGACAAAAGAAAATCGTTGATTCAATTTTACAATCAACGGAAACCTCATAACATATTTTTTGTGACGGAAATGTTTAAGTCTGGTTAGGGATCATATCAGGATAACATGCAATTATTAGGAAAAGTAAGTGTTATTTCGATTATCAGTATGTTTGTCCACTTTAAATTTACATAGCATATTTAAATCATCTGTTATAAAGATTAGTTCAAGATGATTATTGATATTTTATCCATCTAAACATTTGTTCTTAAGTATATGATTTCAACTCATAATGAGATGAACCACTTATATTATTATTAGCATGCATATTATATTATATAACTCACATTAAAATATACATTTGAAATCAAAACATGTTAGTATTTTCTTTATAGAAGGTGAGGATATGGGTGTATCTTTAGAACTATGTTAGCGGTGACAGGTCTGTACTTTCGTACAACAGAGTCACATAATCAATAGTTTTGGTTGAACAAACACTAGTCTGAACAATTAAACTAGAGGGTACAGGTCTGTACTTTTACAACAGAGTACCATAGCTTAACACAAACCAGTACGAGGCAAACTTTTTATAACTTTTCTGTACTTTTGTACATGTTATTTTGAGAATTATTGGAATGCCACGGGTACGTAACAGTTGTCTAACGTTTAACATAGACTACGCACCTAAGTTCTTTTCAAGAATATATTAGATGAAACCAGGTCTGTATTTTCATACAACAGAGGAGACACCTAATATATTCCCCCAGATAACATCATACAAAGACCCTATAGTTTTAGATCATAACATGTTCATCATTCAAATATTAAGACGACGCGTCAAAATATTTCGGACAGTTTTGCCCTTATTTCAACTTAAAGTCATACATATTAATATGTCTTTATATAAAATAATATGCATATTTGAAAGTTAAGCTTCTTAGTAACTTTAGAACAAATGCCTATCAATACATCATTTGATGAATCTAATATTTATAAAAGATATTTCAAGTATGCTAGATAAATCTACTGACACATCAAACATAAAACTTAAAATTCCATTTTATGCATGTCTCCTGATGTACTATCATTTCCTGATTGTTTACAGACACAATTCAACGTCTTTATTTTTTATTTTTTATTTTTATTTTTTATTTTTTTATAACAATGTTGCAACTATTGCATTTCTTTAATACTAACAAGTGTAAAGAGTGGCAGTTGCCTTATTTTAAATAAACACGCTCCAAGTCATAAATTAATTTTTAACAAAGAACCTCATCCCTATCATAGAGACAAGTTCATCAAATCGAGATCGTGAAAAAGCTTTTGTAAAAAGATCAGCATTTTGCTTAGATGTATCGATTTGTACAAGGTCTATCAGGTGTTTCTCATAGCAATCCCGTATGAAATGAAACCTAAGTTCAATATGTTTAGTTTTTGAGTGTTGTACGGGATTGCGTATGATAGAGATAGCAGCAGTATTATCAATATGGATAGGAGTTAAAGTTAAGAGTAACCCGTAATCGAGCATTTGATGTTGAATCCACAGAACCTGTGAACAGCAACTTGCAGCAGCAATGTATTCAGCCTCAGCAGATGAAGTAGAGACTGTGGTTTGCTTCTTACACTGCCACGAGACTAAGCGACTACCAAAGAACTGACATCCTCCAGTCGTAGACTTTTTATCCACATTGCAACCACCAAAATCTGAATCGGAGTAGGCAGTTAAAGCGAAGTTGTCCTCATTAGAGTACCAGAGACCCAGAAATGGTCTAAATTTGAGGTAACTAAAGATTCGCTTAACCGCCTTCATATGAGAAACCTTTGGATTTGCTTGAAATCTTGAGCAAATAGCTACAGCAAACATTATGTCGGGTCTTGATGCTGTGAGATACATCAGTGATCCTATCATTGACCGATAGTCTCGCTGATTTACATCTTCTTCGTCTTCAGCCAAGCCAAGTTTGTGATTTATGTTAATGGGAGTCCCAAAGGTTTTACAGTCGAGCAACTGATATTTTGTTAAGATGTCATTGACATACTTAGATTGATGAATATAAATACCTTTATCAGATTGCTCAACCTGTACACCTAAGAAGAATGTAAGTTCTCCCATGGCACTCATCTCAAACTTGTCCTTCATGATTTTCTCGAAGTCCTTACACAGCGTATCATTGGTAGATCCAAAGATAATGTCGTCCACATATACCTGCACAAGTAATAAATCTTTTCCAACTTTTCTAATGAAAAGTGTGCTGTCAATTTGCCCTCGTGTGAATCCATTGGCCATCAGATGTTTTGATAACGTCTCGTACCACGCCCTTGGAGCTTGATGAAGTCCATACAGTGCCTTGTCTAACTTGTAGACATATTCAGGATGCACTGAAACTTCAAATCCAGGAGGTTGCTTGACATACACTTCTTCACTGACCTTCCCATAAAGAAACACGCTTTTTACATCTAGCTGGTACACTCTGAATTTCTTGTATGAGGCGTAGGGAAGAAATATTCTAATCGATTCTAGCCTGGCAACCGGAGCAAACACCTCATCATAATCAAGTCCTTCAATTTGAGAAAAACCTTGTACCACTAGTCTAGCTTTGTTGCGTATTACAATTCCACGATCATCTTTCTTTACACGAAACACCCAACGCGTCCCAATAGGGTGTTGTCCCTTCGGAAGTGGAACCAATTTCCAGACTTGTAGCTTTTGAAATTGATGAAGTTCATCCTGCATAGCCTCTACCCAATGAGAGTCGATTAATGCTTCCTTCACATTTTTCGGTTCAATCTGAGATAGAAAACATGATTCCATCTCAGCTACAAGGCAAGAAGATGAGTCAGATGTAGCTTTAACTTGATGTCTTGTTTGTACACCTTTAGTCAACTCACCAATAATATTATCAGTTGGGTGAGATGTGTGTACGCGTTGCTGTGGAATCTTAGGTGGCACAATCTCAGAATCCAAGTTGTTTAAATTTCCCTCAACTTCAAAAATTTCATTCGGTTGAACAGCTTCATCAGATTTATCCTCAGATTCATCATTGGAATAACCCGGCATCTCAGGATTAGGTTGTGGAATGGATACACTAGGAGCTGTTCCAGAAGTAGAAGGGATATCATTGTTTGAGGGTGGGGTGGCTTTAGGAGGAGAAGATACATCTTGGAACATATCCATTCCATGCAGTAGAGTAACCACCTGATCAACATTATCATCCATAGGAATATGAAATGAGTCAAACAATTCATTGTATTTGAATAGTGAGTCGGGTCCCGTGCTTTGAGGAGATTCAGTATATCGTAAACATTTAACTTCGTAGTGCTCCTCAATCCTCTTGGTTGATTTATTATAAACTCTCTTGTTAGGAGAATTAACAGAATAACCCAAGAAGAAACCATCACTTGACTTTTCACCAAACTTAGCAACTCGTTCGCGTGTATTCATGATGATGCAAGGACACCCAAAAGGTTCAAGAAACTGCAAGTTGGGTTTACGGTTATTAAATAGCTCATAACAAGTTTTATTGCGTTTCTTCACCGTCAAAACCCTGTTAAGAACATAACAGGCTGTATTAACCGCCTCTGCCCAAAAGGTGATAGGCAATTTTGAGTCTGAGAGCATGGTGCGGGCAGCCTCTATGAGAGTCCTATTTTTTCTTTCAGCGACTCCATTTTGTTGTGGAGTTCTTGCGGCACTGAATTGATGATTTATTCCTTTCTTCAAACAGTAAATCTCTAAAGTTTTATTCTTGAATTCAGTTCCGTTGTCACTCCGCAGTTTCTTTATCTTCAGATTGCATAGGTTTTCCAGTTTGTCAAACAGATAAATCAGAATATCAGGCACCTCATCTTTAGAAGAAATAAAGTACACCCAAGAGAATCGCGAATAGTCGTCAGTCACTACCAGGCAGTAATAACTTCCTCCTATACTCCGTTTGCTCACTGGTCCGAAGAGATCCATGTGCAATAACTCAAGAGGGGTTTCAATAGAATTCACTAACTTAGACTTATGGAATTTCTTGTGTTGTTTCCCTTTGAGACAGGAAACACAGTTATCATTTAATCCAAAAGATTATTTAGGAATGCCCAACACAAGATCATGTTTTACCAGATAATTCATCTTGCGGAAATGAAGATGTCCCATTCGTCTGTGCCACATTAGTGATTCCTTTTCATCAGCTTTAGACAATAGACAGGTATGCTCAGTAGTTGTAACGGTACGCATATCTAGTACATATGTGTACTTTGTCCTTGGTGCTCTCATTAGCACCCATTCCTCGGGAATCACAAAACCCGGCTTCAGAATCAAGCATTCTACATCAGTAAATGCTGTTATGTATTTCTTGTCACACATTTGAGAAACACTGAGCAAGTTGTGATTCAACTGTTCAACAAAGTTCACTTTTTCAAAGCTCACTTGCCCATTTGTGAGTGTTCCTTGTCCAGTAATTTCTCCACCCTTATCACCCGCAAATGCAACATAACCCCCATTATATGGCTTCAAATCAGAAAGTAGGGCTAGGTTGCCGGTCATGTGTCGTGAGCAGCCGCTATCGATATACCATTTACTGTTTTTCACTTCCTCGGACTGCTGCAGACACAAAATGCACGAATGAATTAGTTAGTAGTGGAGACCCAAGCCTTCACAGACTTGGGTCTTCCAAGGTCATCTACAATAACAACATCAGTTAAAATTTTATCTTTTAACAAATCAGTGGTGTTTCCTGATGTGTTATTGTAGGATGACAGGTCATTGGTTGACCTTTTAATCTGCCAAACCTGTTTAGGTTTGGATGGTTGCTTGTCTATAGGATTGTGCTTTTTGACACTAGGTTTACTTGGCACAATCTTATTGACCTTCTTGACAGGTAAGGGAGATGATGAGCTACGCCTCGATTGAGATTTATTAAATGAATTTCTATATAAAGCATTTCGTGGCGTGTATCTCCCAAATCGTTGTTTAGAAAGCAACGGACAAACACTAATTAGATGACCTTGTTTCCTACAATAGAAACAAGATCGTCTTTCAACGAATGGTTGAGGTTGAGGATGAATCACTGGAGGTTGTTTAACTGAAGCATTAACAAAACATGTACATTTGTGTGTACACGATGAGTTAGATGCTTGTGAAGATGTTGATGGTTTATCCGAGACATCAACAGGTTTAGAAGATTTTTCAGATGATTTGTTCTTTTTATCTATTTTTTAAATTTTCTTTTGAGGCTCAGCCGTAGCTTTGCCTTTTCTTTGAAAAGCCATGTCACTCAATTCAGTAGTTATTATATGATTTTCAGGCTTAACATTTTCTTTCTTAATCTTCATATTAACTTCCTCAGTCAAATCCTCAACTTCAACTATTTCTTGTGCACTAACTGGAGTTGAAATCTTGATTTTAACATATTCAGTTTTCTTAACAGATACAGGCTTAGTTTCAACAGTTTTTTCAGATTCATTAGCAGTAGATAGTTCAGACTCAGATTCAACATTTTGCTTAGAATCTTTAACTGGCACATTAACAGATTTCATGACTTCCTTTAAAAAGGAAGGCACAAAGTCTTTGGCTTCATCCTGTGAAGGCATAGGCAGATAATTCATAGGAGGTGGTACTTGGTGATAACCAAGCCCAGCCTTACTTTTAGTATCATACCTTTGCCCTTGAAGAATTTCATCAAAGACAAGTGAGGACGTTGAGAAATTAGAAAGTTTTCTTTTAAGGTTAATTATTTCTGACTGTGAGTCAGCAAGTTCTTTTCTAAGATCAGCTAATAATTTAAGGTAACTATCAATTGCATCTTGTTGACTAAAATTTTTAGCTTTTAGCTCCTTTCGGTCAGAAAATGCAGCATCTAGTTTCTTATCAAAAGCTTGTTCATTATCTTTTAAGATCTTATTAGCCTTAGCAAGTTTTTCTAATTCATTATTCAGGCGTTGATTATCCTCAGAATATCTGTTAATTTTACCAGTTAATTTAATGCATGATATACAAGAAAGTGGTTCTTCGATGGGTACCTCATGCATACTGGAGATTTCAGCCATAAGAGCACTATTTTGATCGTCATTTGCTTCTTCACTCCAGTCATACGCCTCTTCATTTTGAATAAGAAGAGCATTTGAGGCAGGCGTTTTCTCTGGAGTCCTCTGAGGTGGTCTTGTGTAGGTAGATGGTTTGGAGAAGCCAGAAGCAGGGTGCTTAGCTTTCTCACATTCCCTAGCGAAGTGCCCAAGATTTTGGCAGTTGTAGCACTTCACCTGACTCTTATCAAAACCAAGACCAGAATCGCTTTCATCATCCAGATTCTTTCTCCCAGTTTTCTTTAAGTATTTCTTTGCTCTCCTAGTTAACATAGCAAAATTCCAACGTAGATCCATCCTTTCAAGATCATCAGGATCTATTTGTTCAAAATCTCTCTCAGTAAGATCAATGGTGCTAGTTTTCTTTGAAAGAAAACTATCATAAGCACTGAGAAAGGCTTGAAATACAACAGCATTCTCTTCAGTATCAGGTGAGACTGGAGTGTTTGAAGAATAAGGTACTCTTCCAACTGAAGGAATAGTCGTTTTAGTAGAGGATGCAGAAGATCCACTAGAGCTGCCAGATAATAAAGCCACGCCAGTAGTAGGAGATGAACTACCATACAAGCTGGGATCTTGAACCTTTGCACTAGACTTAGTTTTCTTTCTCTGCATATCTAGTGCATAAGCTTGTAGTCTTCCAACAAGATCATCTAATGAAAGATTCATCACACGTTCATCTTCCTCCATCATCATAACACGATGATTCCATTTCTTAGGTAAAGCGCCTAAGAGTTTCTTGTTGACATCCTCAGTAGTTAAAGATACCCCTCCCTCATTCAGCTCACTAACCAGATGTGAGTAGCGAATAAACAGTGCATTTATGGACTCATTTGGTAAGATATCAAACAGTTCATATTGCTTCTTAATAAGTGCAAGTTTACTCTTTTTGTATCTTTCATTACCCCCACACCTTTGTTCAATAGCCTTCCATAAATCATAAGCAATTGTGTAATGTTTAAACATTTTTAAAACATCAGCAGACATGCTCATTGTGATGGCTGAATGTACTTTTCTTTCCAAATCCCAAGCCTTTTTCTCATCAGGAGACAGAGATCTAATAGGTTTTGGCGGAGGATTAATAGAATTGAATTGTCCATCAGATGGTGGATGTTCATAACGTTCAAGTAAAGGAATCAACATGTCTGGGTCATTGTATGAAATGAAGGCTTCAAAACGTTGCCTCCATTCCACATAATCAGTATTTGCGGTAAATAATGGAGGTTTGTTTGTGCTTCCAACTTCATTACTGTGTTTTAATAGCTGGGTAAAGCTTTGAAGAGACATTATATTTCCTGCACACTTATAAAACAAAAATTGTTATTCAAAAATTAAAACAGCGACACAAAGGTATTGTCGCAAGCAGACACAAATGGCGACACAAGGGTTGTGTCGCAATAAAGCAACAGGCGACACAAAGGTTGTGTCGCTAATAGTGAATAAATGAGTCCAAATGCGACACAAAGGTTATGTCGCAATCCAATGTCGCTGTCCAATGTCTCAGGTTAATGTCGCACCCAATATCGCAATGGTAATGTCGCAAATAACTCTAATACGACACAGAGTGTTTGTGTCGCAGAAAAAGCTTATGTCGCTAAAACCCTAATGGCGACACAGAGGTTGTGTCGCTATGCTGCGAAGTCAGCCGCACTTAAACCCCAAAATTCGAAAATTTTCGTAAACCCCACGAAAATTAACGACCTGCAATCGGACGAGCCTTCAATGATCTTTCAGAAAAACCAGATTTCAAGCTTTTACCACCTCTAATCAATAGTAATTGCTAAAAAGTATGTGATTTAACACAAAAAACGCACAAAATTGATTCAATACCACAAAATCAAACGATTTTGGCTCTGATACCACTTGTTGGACCCTTGTTGCTGGATCTAAATCGAATCAATTTAACAATTGAAAGCGCGGAATACAATCAATTGAACAAAACACATTAACAATCACACAAAACTAGTCGATTAGCTTTTATATATATCACGAATAGCAAATCAACCGAATACAATAATTTCCTCACAAATGGCTTGAAAACTCTCTAGGTTCGTCAACCCTAGAACTGAACCCGTAAGCCTCTATTTATAGCCAAACACTAAACTCTCTGCGACACAAGCGTTGTGTCGCCAAACCGACCTATGCGACACAAGCCTTGTGTCGCTATTGCGACACAAGCTCTGTGTCGCCTAAACAGTGACATTAATTTTGATTTCCAAAACAAATAACGTTTATATCATAATCAAAATATTACAAACGACTTAGACCTAGACCAACTGACAGACATACAAAACATGTATCAACAGTTACAGATAGGTTTGCTCAGAAATTTAGCAGGAACAAAAGTGTACCACAGATTAAAGCTAAGAAATTAGGAACAGGAAGGAAGGTTGAAACTCATAAGAAGAAACCATCACAACCATCATTGCCTGGTTTCACAATCCGAGAACCTGCTACAGCACCTACATTTCAAAGGGCAGATTTACCTAAGATTGAACCAAAAGATAAAGGTAAGGGAAAGCTAGTGGAAGAGCCAAAACAGAAGAAGAAATCAAAGCAAGTGCCTGCTGATGCTACTGCAAATGATGAAGAATATGCACAGAGGCTACAAGCTGAATTAAATGCTGAGATGGATGCTAGTTTGATAAGAGTTGAGGTTGAGCCCGGTAGATGTGTTATGATGACAAAGGAGGAAGTGAATAGGTTTGATGAGAGGATGTTAAGAAAGGAGAAAGAAGAATTTGTTGAGTATTTGGTGGGTCAAGTTAAGAAGAAGGCTGAGCAAGCAAGAATGAAGAAAGCAAGCAAACCAATGACCATTGCACAGAAAAGAAGAGACTTATATAACAAGTTGAAGTGCACAATCCCTGCTGGGGTGTTAAAGAAAATGACATATCAAGAGATGGCCAGGGCATATGAAAGAGATATATTTGTGCCTTATCAAGAAAATCAGAGGAAGGAAGAGGAGTTGAAGAAAAAGAAAGAACAGGAAGAAAAATAGGAGAATGAATAGAAAGAATCAGTGGAAGAAATGGTTAATGATTTGGAGAGAGATGAAAGACAGTTAAATGAATTGATAGTTATAGATTCTGCTGCTGTAAATCCTATAAATCAAGATGGGTCAAAGATTGTTGATTGGATGACGGTTAAGTTGTTGATGCCTAAAAAGGAAGAGAAAATTAAGATTATTAGAGCTGATGGGAGTGAATCTTTGTGGAGGACATTGAAAGAGATTTTAAGGAAGTTGAGCAGGGTAGATGTGGTGAGAATGTATGAGATAGGGAAGAAAAAGAAGTTGGATGATAAAGGTTTGATAGTATCATTGAGAGGATCACATGGGATTGGATAAAGATGATGTTTGAACCAGAGAGATATCCATTTCACTTTGGAACATTCAAAGGAGTAAAAATGTGGATTTATTTTGCTATGTCAGGTGTACATCAAGTTGTATTAGATGATGGTGAGATTTTATACATGTTGACTGATAAAGAATATGATATGAATCTGAGTTTGCTGAGGAGCTTAAGAG